>CM028134.1:557157500-559657500 GCA_016271365.2 Neoceratodus forsteri
TAGAGACCTATCCTGGTCTTGGTGCCTCTCTTTGTTCTTTTTCTTCGTTTTCGGGTTCTGGCATTGGAGAAGAAGATTTTCCCCACAGATTCTGCAGCTACTTTTCCATCAAAGCTAGGCACTTCTCCACCAAGAGGGTTTCAAGCTTTTTCTGGTGCCTAATCCATGTGGCTCGGTTGAAGGATTGTCAGGACATGCAATCCTTGACCTGGTGTTTTGGGGCCATGGCAGATCACGCAGTGGGAATGCTCATCAGCGTGCAGAATTTGGGTGCCACAGGACTTGCACTTCTTCTTTTTGATGCATCACCTAACTGTTCATGTTTCTGAATTGTATCTTCAACTATATCACATGCTGTAAATTTGTCAGTTATTTATTTGCTTCCCTTTTCTTCTGTGTATCCCTCAAGATCTCTGTGCTAGACCTGTTTATGTTAAACCTGTTTATACTGTGTTTTACTATGTAATTGTTTGACCTTGTGTTCTGTTCCCTTTTTATGTTAAACTCGATGTTTGTGTAAATGTGCATTTTTGCTCACATACCTTTCAGTATAAAATAAAGATTGACTGATTAAAAACTGGACTTGACAGACCTGAACCATATCAGTTCTGTAAAAATCCAAACTGGCCATACTGGGTGCAACTTGCACAAATACTGCTGGTCTGGTCACTCTGGTTGCACTGTTCAGTCTGACATTTACGTATCTGGTCCACTCCTGGAAGTCTGTTTTTCAACCCTTCCTTGACATGATTGAAAATGGAACCATCAGGACCAGATCAGGTAGGTAAAAGCCACACCAGATCATCTGGAGTGAGTGGACCAACAATATTTGCACAAGCTGTGCCCAGTCCAGATTTTACAGCTCTGGTCCAGGTCTGGTGATCTGATTTTTATCCATACCCCACTGCATGTAGCTTAGTGACATACTGTACAGATGGATGCAGAGTCTAACCCATTGAAGGTTAAAGTTTCAGAAAACCATTATGCTAAAAATACCAAGACTCACTCCCTCACCCCAAGTCACACTTGGTCCTCTACCAAAGTCATGCTTAAATATTGGTGCCTCTATATCCACACTGTTAAGCTTTTAATGCCATCATGCCTCTTCTGCTGCCATGAGCTCTCCCATCCATGAAGTCCCATCCTGTTGTGGCAGCCCCCCCCCCAAAAAAAACAAGTAATTTTCCAGGGAGCAGCTCTTTACACCACATCAACTAAATGATTGCTAAACACCTTATTTTTAAACATTTTATTGAGAAATTTTTGTTTTAGTATATCCAAGGTCAGGAAAACTTAATTTGTAAAAGAAACCAAAGCCCCTATTTATCTGTTCATTTAATCACAATATAGCATGTTATGAACTGATCAGATTATATGTGTAACCTAAGTCAAACAAAAATTAGACACACACATGCCTGCCTATTTGCAAGTGAAGCAAATGTGGTTACTATCATTCAGTTGTAAACACCTAATCACAAATTGCAGGTTAAGAACATTCAGTAGAATATAAACAGTAACCCAGAACTGCCTGCCTGAGAAAATGAAGTTGGTGTATTATTTGGAAACAGGTAACACTGAGACTTTTGCTATAGAATGTGCTGCAAAGTAGCAGATTGGCTGCTGTTAGGATGGTGGTGTCAAATGACTTAATGAGATGTTCCTATAAGCTTAGGGGAACAGCAGAGCTTACTTGTTATGCAGAAAGCTCCAGGAAGTGTTTAACCCATTCCACTTCCAATAGCTTTCTATGATGTCTGTACTATCCATTGGTAATCTGACACATAATGATTGCCAGAAGATAATGAGTTAACTTTCTGTGGGCTCAATTAACTTGTCAAGACAGAGGAAAAATAGTGCTCTACAGCTTGCTATAAACAAACAGGCAGCGTAGTAATGAGACTTCAGCTGAGGAATCTATTTTTAACACTCTATCATGTTGTTTGGTAGCAAAAATGACATCAGCCCTTTTCTGAATGTAAAACGCCTGCTGGGCTATGCCCACAGTCATAAAAAGAGTTTCAGGAATGCTGCAGTCTAATTGGCTGTTAGGATTCCAACATCCTTACATTAATCCCTGTTACACTGTCATGTAAAGCCTGATCACCATGGCACATGGATTCTTCCTGTCAGCATTCCATCCTCTAGCACTGCTGAATGACTGGAGTGCTGCATTCTGATTTTGAACCAGCATTCTTAAACTGTTGGTGGAAGAATTATTTTATTAAAAATCTCTCTATAAATGAGGGAAACATTCAAATAGTATACTTTTAACACTTTTCTTTTGGACTAATTTTTTATAATAGCAATAAGGCATTCCCAGGAGTTAGAGTAACAGTCAATTAATCACCCCCTAGGAGCAATATGGCACTCAGCTGTGCCACGTGCTACATTACACCCCTACGGGGTGATTAACACACTGTTATTCTAACCCCTCCTGGTCAAGCCTTATTGCCTAAGAATAAATCAGACAACCATGAATAGCAGGTACACAAATTAAATGGGTCAAGTGTACAAGATACTTTACAGCTGTGCAGTCCTGGAGAATACTTTTACCATCAGTCTTTTTTTGTAGTTTTTCTTTTTGAGGACAGTTTAGTAAAACATTTACTGGGACAGATACCAGTAAAAACTGAATGGACCAATTTATTACACTTCACTAAAGTTTACATACTGTATGTTAAAAGGAAAGAACCAGCAACCCCATTGGTACTTATTGAGAGGTAAGAAGAGAGGGGCAGTGGGGAAGAGGAGGAAGCTAGGTTCATGGGGAAGGAGGAGGTTAAAGTGCTTCTGCTAGGGGACTCCATAATCAGAGACATTACGTGGGAAGGGGGGTATGAGGGGCAAGGCTGTGAAGTCAAGAGTATATCGGGCTTGACTGTGCACAAGGCCAAGCACTTGATCTATGTTCTGGTGAAGGAATGTGGGGGATCCCTAACATAGTAGTGTACCTAGGTACCAATGACATAGAGGGAAATAGTGTGGAGGAGATACAGGCACAGTTTCAAGAGCTAGCCAGGGTGTGTCATATGGTGGGGTGCATGGTCTCTTTCTCGGAGGTCCTCCCAGTGCCTAGAGCTAGCGTGGGAAACAAGCAAAAAATCAGGGAGACTAATGATTGGCTCAAAGCTTGGTGTGTGGCTAGGAGGTACAGGTTGGTGGTGACTGGCATGCTACATGCGAGGACAAGGGGCTGTATGCTAGGGATAGGCTCCACCTAAATCTGGGGGGAAGGAGGTTTTGAAACTGAAACTGACAGAGTTCATTGAGGCTAGGTGGGGTTTAAACTTATGAAGAAGTGAGGGCTGGGGCTTGGGGCCGCTAATGGCTGACACATTAATGAAGAACTTGGAAGTCTCCCTCAGCAGGGGGGGAAGAGGTGCTTAGCAGGGGCACCTGACAGTAAGCAAGGGAGCGGGAGCTTGCAGTTAGCTGGGGGAACTTGGGTCGGGGGGTTGGGAGAGGGCAAGGGGCAGGGATGGAGGGTAGTTCTGATGAACACCAGGAGCATGGGGAATAAGATTCCTGAGCTTCAGGCATTGCTAACGGAAGGGGATGTGGATGTGATGGCAGTCACTGTAACTTGGGCCACTTCTCAGTATGATTGGGATATAAACCTGATGGGGTACACTGTGTTCAGGAAGGACAGGGCTGTGAGCTGGGGAGGTGGGGTGGCACTCATAATTAGGAACAGCATTGATATATGCAGGGTGGAGGGGCAGAGGGAAATATAGAGGCATAGTGGGGTACCTTGCAGGCACCTGGGGGTAAGAGGGTCAATCTGGGGTTGGTTTATAGGCTGCCCATGCAGGCAAAGGAACTCAAGGAGGGCCTGGTGGCAAACCTAAAGAATCACTGTGGTCAGGCGGAGGGCAAAACTGTGGTGATGGGTGATCTTAACATGCCAAAGATTGATTGGGGCACTCTGGCATCTTCATTGGCTAGGGATCAGTGCTTGCTGGATGTCTTTCAGGATGCATTCCTATCCCAGCTGGTGACTGACCCGACGACGCAGGGCAGCATCCTGGATGTAGTCCTGTTGGATTGTGACCTGGTTAGGAACCTAGTTATAGGGACCCACTGGTGAGGAGTGACCATGCCATGGTTTGGTTTTCCCTGGATCTGGAGGAGGGGAAAAATTGCACTAAAACAGTGGTGGTTGACTTTAGGGGAATGGACTTCAAGGGTATGGAGTAGATCCTCATGGGGGCACTTGGAGGGGAGCAGACCTGATATGGATACAGAGAGCAGGTAGTAAATTATTAATAGAGGGCTCCTGGAAGCTACCAAGGCTTGCATGAAGGTCCAACGTAAATTCGGTAGGGCCAGAAAGCCAAGCTGGTGGACCAGGGAGATCCAGGATGTGGTGAGGAAGAAAAGAGCTGCTTATAGAAGATACAAGCACTCACGAGGGGAACTGGATAAGGGGGATTATGATAGGCTAGCCAAAATGGTAACCAGGGTGGTGAGATTGGCCAAGGCAAGGACGGAACACAGGCTGGTGCAGGGGATCAGAAAAGTGGAAAAAGGGTTCTTTAGGTACATCAGGGAAAGGAGGAAACCGAAGGGGCATATTAGCAGGCTAAGGTCAGGGAGTGAATGGGCCAAGGAGGCCAGGGAGCAGGCGGATGTGCTTAACGAATACTTTGCCTCGGTCTTCACTAGAGATGATGGGGGGGTCAACGCCTCATGGGGAGAGGGGAAAAACGAAGGAGGAGGGGGGGGAGAGCCCTCTGACACAGAAATTCCTGTTAGTAGGGTGAGGGAGGCCTTTAAGTTCCTGAGAGCAAATAAGGCACTGCTTCTTAAGGAGATGGCGGATGTCCTTGCTGCACCTCTGGCAGATCTTCTTAACTCCCCCCTTCAGACAGGTTGTTGGAAGATAGCTCATGTAGAGCCAATCCACAAAAGCAGCTCGTGGGATGAGCCAGGTAACTACCAGCTGGTTAGTCTGATGTCGGTGGTGGGCAAAATGATGGAGGCCATCTTGAAGGATAGGCTGGAGACATTCCTGGAGACATGGGGCCATCTAGATGATCACCAACATGGCTTAGTTCAGGGCAAATTGAGTCAGACTAACCTTGTGGAGTTCTATGATTGGGTGACAAGGGTGCTGGACCAGGGAAGGCCAGTCAATGTCCTCTTTCTTGACATCAGCAAGGTGTTTGACTTGGTGCCTCACCCAGGGTTGCTGGACAAGATTGGGGGTGGGGGAAAGGATGTTGAGGTGGATAAGGAACTGGCTAACTGGGCAATTTCAGAGGGTAGTGGTCAGAGGGGAGGTATCATCTCTGAGGAGGGTTATTAGCGGGGTGCCACAAGGGTCAGTGTTGGGCCCACTCCTATTTAATGCTTATATCTCAGACATCAGGGACAGTATTAGGAGTGACATGATCCTCTTTGCTGATGTTTCGAAGCTGGGGGCAGTGGTAGAAGAAGAGGAGGGTAGAAGAGCCCTTCAGGGGGGCCTGGAGACTCTGGAGAGGTGGTCATGCACTTGGAAATTGAGGTTCAGTGCTAAGAAATGCAGTGTTCTCCACCTGGGGTTTAGGAACCCGGATCATTAGTACTTTTGGGTGGGGAGAAACTGCAGGTTTCGGGGGAGGAAAAGGATCTCAGGGTGGTTGGGGATGCCAAAATGAACAACTCTGAACAGTACAGGAGGGCCGTGGCTAAAGCAAATAAAATGCTTGGGTGCATAGCCAGGGGATAACCTCAAGGAGATTGGAGGTGCTTCTCCCTCTGTATAACTGCCTGATTAGACTGCACCTGGAATACTGCATGCAGTTTTGGTGCCCGCACTTAAAAAAGAACATTGCACTTCTTAAGAGGGTTCAGAGGAGAGCGACCAGGATGATACAGGGCCCAGGGGAGAGATCCTAGGAGGAGAGGCTTGAGGAGCTGAACTTGTACTCCCTGGAGGACAGGAGGGACAGAGGAGATATGATTGAGGTCTTTAAATATATGAAGGGGTTAAACAGAGTCAGACCAGGGTGCATTCCATGAGACTGGTTGGAGGGAGGCTCATGAGAGAGACGAGGAGACTCTACTTTACTGAGTGGATGGTGGACCAATGGAATGCACTACCTGCAGAACTGGTGGCTATTGATACAGTGGAGGGATTCAAGAGAGGCTGGGACAGATATAACGGGAGGGTAAAACTGTGGGTTGCTGGATTGGGAGGTGAAACTCTGTTCTGGGATGGGGTCGGGGTGAGTTACGGGGGAAGAGGAGAGGGAAGCAATGGTGTCCTGACCGGGTGCTGATTTTTGAGCAGACTCAATAGATCTTTAGGCCTACTCTGCTGGCACTGTAGTATGTTAGTATGTATTTGAATGCATACCCGAGAAATTCTTTACCTTCCATTAAAAGAGAATGGGCAAGATTCTTGAAAGGGATGCGCTCAGCGCATCTGAGATGTGCCAGTGCATCCCTGACTTGTACACTGGTGTAGTTCTAGCAGGGGGCCGATGTGCCGGTGCATCCCTGATGCACCAGTGCATCACAGATGCACCACATACCACCCAAACTGATATGCAGCGCTTCTGGAGGGGCTGTGCAGGGGGCATGCCAATGCATACAGTGCGTAGCCCCATTCACAAGCCGACCTGGAGGCACATCCCCGGGGTAAGTCCAGAGATGCGCATCCCTGCCCACTCTGCCAGTACATAGTGCCCCCCTTCCTGCCCAAATCCCCATTCTGGAAGCCTCACCTTGCAGTGGTGGACCCTGTACAGAGATACCCCCCTGCCTGCCTGAGTCTCTGTCAATATGCTGCTCACTGCAGTGGTAGAGGAGGAATCCATGAACCCCCCTCCCTGCCCGAATCTCCATCAATACGCCTTTCATTGCAGCAGTAGAGGAGGAATCCGTGAACCCCCATCCCTGCCCAAATCTCTATTATTATGCCTCTCACTGCAGCAGTAGAGGAGGAGTCTGTGAACCCCCCCCCCTTCCTGCCTGAGGCATCATTATTATGCTGCACACTGTGGCAGAATTGTACAATGCACCACCCCCCCACGCGACCTGATCACAGAGGGACCAGAGCCACCGAAAAATCCTTGTGATCCAGTTCACCATCCTGCTCCCCCCATCCCAGCCGGTCCCGAAGTTCAGCGGGCAGCACAACCCACCCGCGCACTATCATGGCGCCACAGCCAGAGCTGTTTATAAATGACAGCTACAGTAGTACTGTAAGCCCATTGGTGGACCCTGCTGACCAATGGGCTTGCACTGTGTACTGTACTCTGTCATTCACAAGTTGTGAATGACAGGTACAGTACACACTGCAAGCCCATTGATCGACAGGGTCCACCAAAGGGACAGTATAGTTACAGAGTACATATAGTTTCAGAGTTCATACAATTCACATTGCAAGATACAAATGACTCAAGTATATGTAGATATCAGGCCAAAGGCCACTGCAGACCCACAGAGAGGGTGCAGAGATGGACAGCACAGTTAGTTAGTTAGTTAGTTAGTTAGTTAGTTAGTTAGTTAGTTAGTAAGTTAAACTAACCGGGTAGGCCCACTGAGACATAGAAGTCCCTTTTTCAGGGGAAACCCAAAATTAATGAGATATAACAATCAGACATTACATAGAAAAGATGCAAGATCAGAGACAAGATACTTATGGCAAAACATGGAATACCAGTACATAACAAAAGCATTAATAACAATCTTTGATTACACAAGGCAGAGAAAACAGATCAGAATTGGGCATCAACATTTTTATTTTTTATTTTATTTTAGTCTTTGGTAACTGGGTAAAGCCCACTAGGCACAAGTGCCTGTTTCCAGGGGCGACCTGGGAGCACTGGGAGGTTAAGTGACTTGCTCACAGTCACACAGTATGCAAGTGGAGGTTGTGAGAATCAAACTTAGGTCTAGTCTGCTGGATGTATCAAGCTCGTTCACACCTCATTCCTCTAACCTCTAGGCTATACTGCCAGCATATTCCAAGCTGAGCAAACAGAGGCAGTTACAATAACTCAAGCAAGAGTCACTGATTATAGGAGCAAAGGCAGTGTTCTAGCAGGAAAGTTTTGAGCCGTTTCTTAAATCCACCAACTGTGGAACAATCCTGCAGGGTGAAAGATAAGGATAAGGAGTTCCAAAGGTGAAGTGAGGTTGCAAAGGACCTCCTTCCCACACAAGATCTAACCATAGGTACTTCTAATAGTGTATTGCTGGAGGAATGAAAACAGGAATGTCAACTTTTAGGAATCTTAGCGGGTGCCCATTACCAGTCGGTAGTTTTTTTTCCTATGATCAGGTTCCCTAATAATCCTTTGTTGCAGGCTGCATTCAAAATATGGAGGGTGCTTATGTCAACTTTGTGGGTGCTAGAGCACCCAAGCACCCATGGAGTTGGTTCCTATGAATGAAGAGGCCCTCCTCAAGGATTTATTTGTCAGGATATCACATAGAATAGGGTAGGGGATAGAGATGCAGTGAATTTAAATTCCGCCGGCGAAGTGAATGCGCAATGGGCACTTCGCGTTGCCACTCCACTACGCGGAGTGGGCAATGCAAAGTGTTCACTCTGCCTTGTCATTACCACTTCTCATTAAGGCGGAATGGCAATGCGAGGTAAGGTGAAGTCATTGTTTTTAATGGACTTCGAGTTCCTCATTATGATTCTAAGTGATCCACTTGGTGTTTCAGATTTGGCAGCCCCCCCCCACACATCACATGGCTTACAGTGCTGTAAGTCACATGCTCTTTAGCTAGGCAGGAAGAAAGTGAGTCATACAAGCAGACAATTTTACTTTCTCCTGTGCAGACGGAGAGAGTGTGTTTTGTGACTGCTGATACTTTTAGATCAGAGTGAGGAGGAGATTTAAACTTTGATTTAGACCGAACAGCTTTTTTAAAAGTTACATTCTTTTGTCTTTTCTGTACTCTTTTTTCTTCATTTGTTCTTTCTGTAAATTTTATTTTTCTTACCTTTATAAGTAGTTAGTTGTTTGTCTGTGTGACTGTGTGTGTGTGTGTGTGTGTGTGTGTGTGTGTGTGTGTGTGTGTGTGTGTGACAGTGTGAGCAGTGATTGCTCAGACTGAGGGAGCTCAGTAGGAGAGATGGACCAGAGTGAGGGAATGTCAGGGGTTGGGGCAGCTCTGGGAGAGCGTGGTGGTGGTAAGCGTCATATCATGCACATGTGTTGAGGGCATGGGCACCCATTCCTGTTGGACTGTTCAAAACTTGTGAGTGCCCCCCCGGAGCAGGACCAGCACTGCCTCCTGTCCTGACTCTGAGGCAGTTGAACCACCACCACCACCACCACCAAGTCCAGCACCAGGTCCTCTGGAGCAGGATGTGCCTGTTCCCCCGGGCCCAGGTGTGGATCCCATCCCTGTTCAGCATCATGACCAGCCGGCTGCCAGTTCATCTGGCCATCCCCTGCCTGTGCCTGGTTCTCCCCGCACCTCTGTTGTTTGGCGGTTTTTTGACTGTGTCGGGGGGGCAGCAGTGTGGTCAAGTGAGGTGGAGGTGCGCCGTGGCCACTGGGGGACTCACCTGGGGACTAGGGGCCAGCACACCCATATGCTCAATCACCAGCAGTTGGAGTGGCAGGCTGCCACAGAACAGACCATGCCTGCACCTGCTGGCCACTCTGTGGCAGAGGATGCAGCTGTGCATTGCGGCATCCCTAATGAGTGGAGGGCCACAGCAGTACCTGCTGCTCCACCAGCACCCCACCCCCACCACCACCACCACCAGCAGGTCAGCCTGTAGAACGTGTGGACCCCAGAGAACTGCGCGTAACACAGGCTGACTTGGCAGTTCTCTGGTGTGCTGTCAAGGAGAACAACAAGAGGGTGAATGCTGTGGAGCAGTGGCTGGATCACATACAGGGAAATCAGTTGCAAATTATGTCCATGCTGGAATTGCTGCTGGATCACCATGAGATCCCACATTAGTTTTTTTTCCCTCACACCATGTGCCCCCCCACACCTTCCTTGCTGTGTTATAAAATGTATTCCTCCACCATCCCCGACCCTTGTATGTAATTATGCCCTTCTTTTGTTGTCTTTCATATGCATGACACTTTGTATTCTGAGCAGTCAAGTATACTGTGCTAAACTGCATGTGTGCAGTCAGTCTTCTTTCCAGTCTGTGTATGTACTGCAGACACTGTCCAATTCCCTGACTTAAAAACAAACATTAATGAGTACAATGGTGGGGTGGTGAAGCATGGAGAGATACTATAAAATGGGCTTACAATACATCCAAGTAACTATTAAAAAAAAAATTAATGCTGTGGTTCATGACGGGATTGTAAATCATGATTTGTGACTGCATTTGTGACCATGATGATGAAGAAACATGAATGCCTATGGCTGTACTTCCCCAGGCCCCAATGAGCTGTAGAAACTTCCAGACTTAAAAACACATATCAATAAGTACAATGGTGGGGTGGTGAAGCCTGGAGACATACTACAAAACAGGCTTACAATATATCCAAGTAACTAGAAAAAAAATGAATGTTGTGATTCGTAACGTGAATGATCATGAATCGTGATTTGTGACTGCATTTGTGACCGTGATGATGAAGAATGTGATTTGTATCATGAGTGACTCGTGATGATGGTCCTGACTTAAAAACGCATATTAATGAGTGCAATGTTCATGCAGAATTAAGCACCATACCTGTCCAGTACTCTGAAGGGAAGCCAAAGAAAGAACTGTGACTTAAGTTACAGATGGAGATTGGGCCCTAAAGAGATGCAAATGCACAGACAGATTAAGATTGCGCTGTGCACTGAAGAGATGCAGACACAAAGGCACAGCACCTAACCAGTGCTCACTATCAGAAATTCAAATCTGGAAAAGAATACCTTTGCCGGTTGGTGGGCAGTGTACTGTACTGCTGCAGTAACAGTCACTAGTACTAGTACCTGTAAAGATACCACAAAGAAGTACAAAAATCACACAGCTGCAATGGATAGCAGCTTCACAATCCTGAAATTATTAAGCGTCACAATAAAAGGTGTCTGATTTGATGACACGCATCACACACATACTCACACACACACTAAGTAATGCGTAGCAAATTGGAAACTTCAGTAATATAACCACATATTTTAAACAAACTAAAATTATGCACTGCTGCACCACAACAATCAGCAGAAAAATGCCAAGAAATATTGAAAATATTACTGTGTGTACATTAACACAGTTATACAAGAAAAATATCACCAAAACAGAAAGCACTGTCTTTTTCTCCAAGTTAATATACCTACACCACAGATACACCCCTCCCCCAAAGCACACTTCCACTGTCTCTCAGTACACAGACTGAATGTTGTACATTGACATTCAAAATCCATACACAAACAATAAATGCTCAATGATATGAGCACAGGAGGGTTTCCTATAATCAATGAACTAAAGTTTCAGCAAAACAAAAAGACTCAAAAAGGCTTTTTTAACAGCTTTTTGAAGGTTTGACTCGCAGAGAGCTCTCAGAGCAGATTGTCTTCTACAGCTTCCTATACACACTACCCCAAACTGAGGCTGTGCAGAACAATCTAGAGCCCATGTGACCTGAAATCCCATGAATCACTGCAAAATTCACCTTTGGAGCTTAAAAACAAGGCGAAGTGGAAGGCAGAGTAATGCAAAGTCATTGTTTTCAATGGACTTCGGGTTATCCATTATAACGTGAAGTACTCTGTTTCTCGTTGCGGAGCACTCCGCGAATTCGCCTTCACTCCGCGAATCACTTCTTGGAGTGAATTGGGGCCACTTCACCCATCACTAGTAGGTGAGGACCCCTTGACAAGCTTAAAGGCCACACAGAGGAGAGGGTACTGTAAGTGAGGAAGGCAATACCAGTACCACTCAAACCAGGGCAATATAAACTTTATTAAATACATAAAAAATCACATACTAAGTTCAGCAGTGAAGTACAAAAAATGAAACGGGCTGTAGAAAAAAGACCCCAATCAGTTTCGCTACTCAGAGCTTAATCATGGAGATGATCCAGGGCATCACATGCTTGTTTTTAAATAGTCCATTCTCTTTTAAGTGATAGTGTTCCTGAGGCCTAAATGCCAGCTATTTTTGTATTTAAAGTGCACAGTGATAAATATATAATAAACTTAAAACACCAGCCCTGCACCAGTGTGATAATAAATAAAGTGCTTGATAACACGACTTCAAGTGACTATAAAAACATTAGAGTTACTAAAGCAGCAGCAGAACAATTTATAAGGGAAATCAAGTCCATTTCAATGGTGAATAAATTCAATAAAGGCATGTGATGCCTTGGATCATCCCCATGACTAAGCTCTGAATAGCGAAGCTGGTCTTGTTTCTACAGTATGGCCCATTTCATTTTTTGTACTACACTACTGATCTTGGCATGTGATTTTATATTTATTTAATAAAGCTTATATTGCCCCAGTTGGAGTGGTGCTAGTATTGCCTTCCTTGCTTTGTCTTGCTTCCTTACCTAGCACACTCCTCTTTCCAGCCTTGTCTTCACTGGTACTGAAAGTGACCTTCCAAAAGAGACCACTTTAGAAAGCACAAAACATCACAATGATGCTCCCTGATTGGGGTTCTAGAAGCAAAATATCCAAGCTTTCTGAGCTCAGAGTACCTCAGGGATTGTGAGATGGGAGTGCTGTATTATAGGAGGTGAAGTAAGATACTGTTTGCAATGACTAGTCATGAGTTGCTAGCTAGAAAGCTTCCAAGGTGGTAGTGTAGGCCACGTTTTTGGCAACAGGTTTTGGTTACATATTCAATATGGGTTCTTAATGAAAGTTCCTGGTCCAGATAATCCTCAAGGTATTTGGTGAACTCCACCACTTCAATGAGAGCTGTGGAGGAAGTAAAGAAAGGAAATAGGTGTAGTCTGGTCAAACCCAAATTTCTAGGGCCAAACAAGATTGTTTTGATCTTTTTTGCACTGAGGATCATTTATTGCCACAAACCAGTTTTGAGTTAAAGGAGGTCTCCAGCGATCTGTGCATTGAGACAGTTGGGATCACTAGAACATCAGTAAAGGACAGCATCATCTGCACAAACCAGATGGTTAACCCCCCACAGTTCATCGGCGTATCATTCACAAATAATGAAAATAACAAGGGATCCCATATGGAGGCCTGAGGAACACCATAAGAAACATTTTTTTTTAGGAGCTTTAGCCCTTACACCTTACCAACTGAGATCTTCTGGTTAGGTAATGGGAAAACCATAAGAAGGAGGGTTCATTAAGACCATACAACTTTGTTAGGAGAAGACATGTAGTACTGGGACCATATGCAGGGAACTAAATTGATAGAGTTGGTTTGTTAGCCTTTCAGGGCTACATCTGTTGCAAATTGCAGTGCAACTGTCCTACCAAGGATCCTGACCAGGGTGGCCAGCTCCAGGACTGGTCTGCAAGAAGCCTTGGGGGGAGCCCTTGGCATGGGGGGGGCAAGCCTAGCAGCAAGAGTAGGTCAATGGGGATTTCAAATAGGTCTTGATTAGGGTCTTTCTTGATTTGAGGAAGGGAGGGGCAGTCATTTTGGAGGGAAGATTGTTCCAAATGATGGGGAGCCTGTAGGTAATGGAAGCTTGGCCTAGGTTGTGTTTGTATCAAGGGACATAGAAATGGTGGCTTGCCTTAGATCTGAGTGAATAGGCAGGATTCCCTGACGTAGGGAAGAGGTCAGATAGGTATTTACAGTAGGTAGATTGCCAGTCCAGTAGTTGGTTCCCATGATGACAGTGTGTACTGTCTGTCTCACAGAAGGGTAACCCATTCTAGCTCATTGTACTTAGTACAGTGATATGCACAGGGAATTCATATTCCAGTTTATGTATGGAGATGTTAATTTGTGTTCCTTTTGTTTCCAATTGCCTAAGATTAGTCTTTTAGCTGCCACTAAAGCTAGTTTGGAGCTTTTCCTTTCTTTGTTATTTAATTCTTTCTCTTTGTATCTAGAACAAGGTAAACCTCTGGTTCCATGTCAGTTTCTTTACTGAGAATTTTTTTCAAAATTTCTTTCATTATTCCACACCAATTTTTTGTCATTGGACACAATCGAAAAACATGTTCCATGTCCTCATCCATATCTGAACAATGCCATCAATTTGCTTGTGCCAACAGTCTCATCTTATTTAGTCTGCATGGTGTGTGGTAAGATCTTTTCATTATTTAAAACTGAATTAATTTATTGTGTGTTCCTTTGCATGCCACCATTGATGCCAAACTATTATTCCATTATATTTCTGTGCGATTTGGATTAATTTTGTGTGCTCATTTTTGTGTATCTTTTTTGAAAGGTTCACTGTTTGGAGTTTCCTATATGACCAATAACCATGTAAACAGATTATTTTGTTTCATGACATTGGCTACTATTTTTTTTTCTTTTGCTTCTGGAGCACTTTCCTAGCTAGTGTATTTTAATAGTTTTTAGTTGGTTATGCCTATATATTTTCATTTCACTGAAGCTGTATCTGCATTTGCACATCTTCTTTGACATAAATACTCCCTCCTCTACTACTAAGTCAGCCAGCCCAGGAGTATACTATTATATGTAGAGATAAGGTAGGTCCAAAAACTGAGAACTGCACATAAGATGTGGATCAGGTTACAAAGCCAGTCAAATATCCAACTAAGGGGCCCAGGGGCAGAGAATGGGTGGGAGGAGTGGGAGACCAGAGGCAGGAGCCGGAAGGAGATAAGCTTAGGAGTGAACATTTAAGAGATAGATAGAATGGAGAAAAGTGAAGTGAGTCAAGAAGTTTGTTCCAAACTATAGGAAGCCTGCATGAGAAGGCAGGTTGGCTATAGGAAGGGTGGCTTTGTGTGGAAAGCATTTTCTGAAGGAGAACTATACTGTAATATTATTGCCTGGAAAATTTTATACTTCAAATTCCCACTTCTTCAGTGACAGAAATGCTAAATTTAGGAGGGATGTCGGAAATGCTGAAGTCAAAATCATTTACATCCCTGAAAATCAGGGACTGTTGAGAAGTATAATGACTTTAGAAAAAGGATTAAAATTTTTAAAGACTAGGATGTCTATGGAAGATAGCAGATTCAGTAACATCACAGAATTTAAGAGCCATAAATTTAGAAGATAGGCAATATTTTCTGTCAATATAATGAATCTCTAGCATCAGCAAAAAAAAAAAGAAAATTACATTGGGGTCTGCTAAAAAAAAGTCACAGTCTAAAAGGGAGAGCTATTCTGAATTCAGTTATTAATAATAAGCTACAATTTGCATTCACATGGCTTATATTTGAAGTGGTAACATCTGCCAGTCAATGGTATGTTAGGATTACAAATTTCCGAAGACGTTAAGGATTGTACCGAATGTCTTTCAGCTGAGGCTGAAGACTTGGAACATTATACATTTGAATGTTCTTTTTGCACTCAAATGGAAGTGTTTTAACAGTCTAAAAAGAGAAAACAGTTTTTTTTAAGCGAGCCTCTAGTTTTCCAATGAGAAATTAGTTTGGCTGAAACAGACACGTATACCTTGTTGGGTGGGATTGACAGCATTGTATGGTCCAGCTCCATAGCTCCTCTGTTTTTATTTTAAATACTGAGACATAAAAACCCATTTAAAGAAACTTATAGTAATTGTGGTTTTTGCAGTTTAATTTATAAAACATCAAAGGTAGCTAGTTTTACAAAATCTTTATATGTACTCAGCTCTGTGTGTACATAGCAACAAAACAGGTGTTCACAGCATGAGGTTTCAAAGTGGCTGCCAAAAGTTCAAGACCTCATCAGAACTGTCTTAGGGAATGATTATTAAATATCCCCAAGGATGCTGTCCTCCTTCTCTGGGGAGAGAGGGAGGGCAGAGTTCTCACTGCAATATAGCCACCTGGGTGACTACATGCAAGAGTGCAGCTGGAGAGCCGAAGGAGAGATGGGGATATTGTGGACACTGGCATGCACATGCCCTTGATGTCACGACATGTGACACCCCAGGGGAAAAGGAGTAGAAAACCTGAAGAATAGCTCTGGTTCCAGAGATAATGGACACCAGTACATCTGGGCCATGTGCTGCCACCTGGATGCCACCTGATGACATATGTAATGGGGGGTACATCTCCACCTGATCCAAGCTGGAGGTATAATCAATGCTTCGTAGAGGCCAGCCATCCAGGTACAGTGTACAACGGGATTGGGTATACCATAGCATTCCGGAGGGAGACTGAAACTAGAGACTAAATTAGGAAAAAATAGAGTCTTACCTTCAGAGATCCATTTATTCATACAGACACCAAACTTGTATCAAACACCCAGAGATCAGTGATTGAAAAAATAGTAAAGGAGTAGAAATAATCCCTGCTGGGGTCAACACAAAGTATGTTATGTATGTACGTGCAATAGTTTACCTAGGAAAGCAGGATGAAACAGTGGAAACAAAATGCCAGCAACAAACTGGGTGCTCCTGTGGCCATCACTGCTTCATAACAATAATGTGGGCACTCCAGCAGGATCACCAATATAACATTTACTCAAAAGATACAAAGTAACTCATAACATGAGGTCCTGTTTTCATGTGCAGTATGTTTTGGGAAAGATGGACAAGAGCAATGGTAATAAAAATGTGCTACATAAATTATAATAAAAGTTGATGTAGAAAGAATCAACAGGCCTTCCCTTCTACCTGGTGTTAGGTTTTCGGAGAACAAAACCAGTCCTCTTCATTGGCTTGAATGATTGCCTCAGACCTGAGAATATTGATAGGCTAGATGTAGTTGAAATGAACAAAGAATGCATTGTTAAATTATATTATTGAGTCAACATTACTTTTGGGAGTTGTTTTATTTTACCCAGACTTTAAAAATGTGTCACTTGGATAACATTCTGAATTATTTAATTTAGTCAGATTGGGATACAGTGGGTTTGACATGATTATAAAAGTGCATTACATATTTATACAGAACTTCTTTCACTTGAGAGATTTCCAGATGTAAGGATGCAACAGCTATATTTTTCCAGATGATACAACAGGCATTTGGAAAACTGGTTACTGACAATGATGTACTTTATCATCTCTCAGATTTGTTAACAAAAAACAACAGACCCTGTTGAAATAAAAGTCTAGAATATTTCTATATTATCACCTGTGTTTGCACGGCACACTATACTATAATAATTTCATCCCTGCTTGTGAGACAGATGTAGAGTGGGAAGGCAGGATGGAACTAGTGTCCCTTCCAACTTTGAGAGCAAGTATCTCCTAATGGGATCCCTTTTCAGGTTAGTACCACTCATGTTGATGATATTATTGTTGACCATAGTTTGAACATTGTTTTCATCTTATCTGTTACTTAAAATATGATATTTTATAGAGCTCTCACTCTCCTCTGACTTCTGCAGAGTTGGTGTGCCAGGCAGGAATTAATGTCTGCTGGAGAAACAGCTAACAGTGACAATGAGTTCCAGGGCAACATAGCAGAGCTTACAAATGGTGAAATTACATTTTTTCAATTCTGAAAGATAAGCAGGGATTATAACTGAGTCTTTGGAGCTCACAGATATAATGTGATCACCCACAGAAAGAAACACTTTGAAGATAGTACTTCAATGAATGTGGAAATTTACAGTTGCAAACTATGTGGCAAGAGAATATGATTACCATTGAAGGAATAGCTCACTAACACTAAAGCACACACACACAACACACACACACACACACAGTAGTTACAGACTACAGTATTTATTTATTTATGTCAGATCTGGATTAATACCTTTGAGCCAAGATAGCTCTTTTACAAAGGTTCCAAGTCAAGATACGTACAACAATACAGTACAATACATAGGATAAAAACTAATGACACATATGGCAGAATCATATGCACAGAATAGATACAGGACTAGCAATTACAAAAGTGCAGATATATAAGCAACATCATTTTTTGTTTATACAGTAAAAAGTTTTGTCATCACAGTTTGGTCACTAAGTGCAAGGTAGTGGGGTGGTAGCAGCCAGAGAGGGCTTTGTCCAGGGAAGGAGGCTATGGAGGGATTTAAGGGGAAGGATGTAAGATGATATTAGAGGGTGGAGGGAGTAATCCTGGAGAGGGGCGGAGATATCATGTGTTTAGGAAGGGTAATCATAGCAGTTAGTTTGGGCTAGGAGGAGTCGGAGTTCCTTTTTGAAAGGGCCAATCTTTCCATGCTCTAACAGGGAAGAAGGAAGGTCATTTAACCACTGAGGCTCCTGGTAAGCAAGTGAACACTGGGCAAAGGAGGTACACTTGAAGGTGACATTTAGCACACCCTTAGCTGATCTTCTGGTCATTTTAGTGGTTATATTGCATTGGAATAAAACTGCAGTAGAATCAGGTGATTGTCCTAGAAGGGCTTTTTCCCAATTAGGCAAGCCTGGTACCTCACCCTTAGGCACAGAGAGAATCACCTAATTGAAGAGTAGAGGCTACAAGTGTGTGCAAGGTGTTTAGTCCCTAAGACCAGTCAACAGGCCTTGTTAAGTAATTTGACCCTTTTCAGTGCAATTTCAGCACTGTAGATGACTAGCCCGTAGTCTATGGTAGACAGTATTGAGTTCTGTGTTACTAGACTCAGAGCATCTGGGGTCATTGCTTGCCCGTGGCAATACAGGATACCTAGTTTATATTTGCTGATTTGATGACATGGTCAATGTGTGATGTGAAGGAGGTGGTATCGTTGATGTGGATGCCAAGATATTTGAAGGTTATTACCTGTTCAATGGTGTCTCATTTTTGGCTAAGGATGGTCAATGGGTCGGTATTCTTCTTGGAGTGAGGCAGTGTGAAGTGAATAATTTTAGTGTTTTTTTTATAGTTTAGGACTACACTAGTTTAGGTTTACACTAGCAATAGATCACTGATAAAATTCTAAACCAAAAAACTTAGAAGATATTTGAACACACACCACAATCCAAAAGTGCCTTTGCACAGATAAAAACACGTAAATATCCTGTTAGCATCACTAACATGTCATAAGTCAGACAACACCACCTTGTTGTGTTATATGTACTGTACATAGAATGGGGGATTCTCCCACAAATCCAGGGCCCCAATTTCTATGGTATCTCTCACAAGGTTCATTTGTTTTATGCCACGGGGCCACTAGGTATCAATCAATCAATCACATTTTTTTAACCAGGCAAAACCATCCTTGAGCAAGCTCATTTGCAAGATGGTCCTGGACAAGTAGGACATATACAACTACAGCAAAATTACCAGATAAGCAGTGTACACACAATGAGCAAATAAAAGACAGTTACAGAGAAACAGATAAGATCAGGGCTGGGGAGTACATATGGTGAACACTATCCGGGTTGATATTTGACAGTATATACTCTATAAAGAATTCCCTCAAGACGTAGGATTATACAGACAAAGGTCACAACATTACAATAAGATGAAGGATACCAGGTAGGGTAAGTGAGGGAACAACAACTGAAGGTTTATGGGCGGGGGAAAAACAAAGGAAAGGGTCGGTGAGGGGTGGAAATAGATGTAGTTAAACAAACAGGTGGGAGTTGACAGAATAAATCCAAGGTGGAAAGAAGAAGAGAAGTGCTAGGGGAATACATGTAAGTGCCAAGAGTTTGGGGAGCCACAGGAAATGGAGGAGGTGGTTATTTGTAGCATACACACAGGGCTCTCAGTTTGAGAGTGAGCAGCCTCCTGAAAGAGCGAGGTCCCAGGAGAGAGAGAACAGCCTGAGAGCTTTTTGTATGACATTCCAAAGGATGGACAGAGAAAAGATGATAGCCACTGAGCCATGTCGTGTCCTTATTTTGGGTACTTTAAGAGAGGCAAAAGACAAACTCCTTAGACCATACGTTTCCTCAGTACGCTGAAACAGCTTAGAAATATAGGTCGGTAGTTTATCGGTTAGGGCCCAGTATGTCCACATGAGGGCATTTTTTTGCCTCCTCGGAGTGAGGGAGGGCCAGTCTAGTGCCTGTTAGAGCAGGTAGTGGTTGGTGCATAATGACATGTTTAGGATAAATCGCAGTGTGCGATGGTAGAGGGTGTCAAGTTTACATAGTGCCTGAATGGGACAGTGACTATAGAGAAAGTCAGCATAATGCAGCAGCGGTAGGAAAGTTGTTTGGACAAGTCATTTCCTTGCTTCAAGAGTAAGAAGGTGTCTTACCTGACAAAATATGCCTAGATGTTGTCTTAGCTTTTTAGATAGTTCATTAAGGTGAGCCAAGAAGTTGAGTCTGTTATCCAGACAAACACCAAGGTACTTGAATTTTTCTACTAGTTCTAAGGCTTCGCCAAGCAAGGTATAAATATGGTGGCTCGAAGATGGTCCTGTGTAGTGGGTAGCACAAGGCGAGATAATCATAGCTTTGGTCTTTTTGGCATTAAGCAGAAGCTTGAGCCTTATTAAGTTGCATTGAAAGATATCAAAGTCTAACTGAAGCTCCTTGTGGGCTACTTCTAAGGAGGTGTTAGTAGTATAGAGCACGGTATCATCAGCGAATAGAAGAACGTAACTTGTGCATATATAGGAGTCTATATGGTTTATATAAATAGCGAAGAGAATAGGGCCCAATATGGAGCCTTGTGGCACACCATGTGGCAGGGACTTTAACTGAGACAGTTCCCTTTGATCTTTGATTTAGGAAGCATTTAGGAAGTATAAGGAAACACAGAAGGAGCAGGACAGAGAACTGTACCAGTTAAGGCAGAAGGAAGCAGGGAGGGTAGTCAGAATAGCAAAGGCACAAACTGAGGAAAAGATAGCCAACTCGGTTAAGAGGGGGGATAAAACCTTTTATAGGTATATCAAGGAGCGTAGAAAGACAAAGGGAGGGATAGTGAGGCTGAATAGAATGGATGGTAGGTGGGCAGAGAGTGACAGTGAAAAAGCAAGGATACCGAATGAATACTTCTGTTCAGTTTCACAAAAGAGGAAGTGGGGGTGGTGCCTAATCCAATTAACAGAAGCACTCTGGAGAGGGGGGTTAATCCCAGTCCATTCACAGAAGAAAGGGTTCTGAAAGAACTTCTAAAACTGAAGGTGGACAAAGCAATGGGGCCAGATGGAATTCACCCCAGAATTCTAAAAGAATTAAGCAGAGATCTAGTGACACCACTGACTACCCTTTATAACAAATCATGGGAGGATGGTGTGGTACCTGAGGACTGGAAGAAGGCTGATGTGATTCTCCTTCACAAAAGTGGGAGCAAGACAGAGGCAGGAAACTACAGACCTGTCAGTTTGACCTCTGTGGTAGGGAAAGTGATGGAATCACTTCTGAAGGAAAGAATTGTTGAGTACCTAGAGGCCAGTGGGGCACAGGACCCAAGGCAGCATGGGTTCACAGCAGAAAGGACATGTCAGATGAATCTAATTGATTTCTTTGACTGGGTAACCAAAGTAGTAGACCAGGGAGGGTCTGTGGACATGGCCTACCTAGACTTTAGCAAGGCATTTGACACAGTCCCACACAAAAGATTAGTAGTCAAATTAGCCAGCCTTGGAGTGGGTCCCAGGGTGGTAGCCTGGGTAAAACATTGGCTGAACAACAGGACACAAGAGGTAATTGTAAATGGAGTCCACCCTGAAGAAATAGGGGTTGCTAGTGGGGTACCGCAGGGTTCATTACTGGGTCCAGTCCTTTTTAATGTCTTTATAAGTGACATTGCAGAGGGACTGGAAGGAAAAGTATGCCTCTTTGCAGATGACACAAAGATCTGCAACAGGGTTGATACACAAGGAGGTGTGGAAAGGATAAGAAGGGACTTGGCAAGGTTGGAGGAATGGTCAGAAGTATGGCAGCTTGATTCAATGCAAAGAAGTGCAAAGTAATGCACCTGGGAAACAAAAACCCAGGGAAGAGTACACAATGGCGGGGGATGTAACAACAACAAAATGGAGACGGACCTGGGGTAATCATATCAGATGACCTTAAGGTTGGCAAGCAATGTGAGGAAGGTGGTAGGGAGGGCTGGGGATACTGGGATGTATAGGAGAGGCATCACCAGCAGAAAACAGGAAGTTGTTATCCACCTGTACAGACAGTTGGTGAGACCCCATCTGAGTACTGTGTCCAGTTCCCCCACCTCCAAGGACATAGACAAGATGGAGGCAGTTCAGAGGGCAGCTAAAATGGTGCAGGGTCTGCAAGAGAAGCCATATGAGGAGAGGCTAAAGGAGCTTAATATGTATACCCTTGAGGAAAGGGGGGGAGGGGGGACATGATAGAAACATTTAAGTACCTCAGTGGAATCAACAAAGTCCAAGAGGGTAGCATCTTTCAGAAAAAGAGATGTGCAAGAACAAGGGGACACAATTTGAAGATAGAGGGGGGCAGCTCAGGGGCAATGTGAGGAAGTATTTTTTCACAGAGAGGGTGGTGGATGCATGGAACAGCCTTCCTGAGGAGGTTGTAGGGTCTAAAACTGTGGGAGAATTCAAGAATGCATGGGACAGACATAAGGCAATTTTTGTGGGGGGTAGGAAGAAATAGGCTGTTGGTTAAATAGGATCTGCAACTTATCCTCTAGGTAGGGAAATGGGCAGACTAGGTGGGCCAAGCGGTCCTTATCTGCCGTCAAAGTCTATGTTTCTATGTTTCTATGATTTGTTGCATTCAGTTGGCGAGGTAACAATCAAACCACTTTAAGGCAGTGTTGTTTACCGCAATGCTGCTCAAGACGTTAAGTAGAATATGATGATCTACTGTATTGAAGACCTTGCTAAGATCTAGAAAGAGGGCATAGATGTATTGCTTAGTATCCAGGGCAGTTTACCATTCATTGGACACTTTGGCAAGGGCTGATACAGTACTGTGCTTGGGCCTAAATCCTGATTGGTCGGGGTTTAGGATGTTTTCGGTGTCAAGGAACTCTCTGAGTTGAGAGTTAACAATTTTGTCCAGGGTCTTTGATAGGATCGGGAGAAGGGAAATCGGGTGGTAGTTCTTCAGATCAGTTGAGTCACCAGATTTAAAAAGAGGAATAATGTGCGCTATTTTCCAAAGTGGTGGCAACTCATCACAAGCCAAGAAACTATTAAAAAGGTGAACGATTGGAGCTGTCAGGTGATAGCAGACAAGTTTCAAGAAGAATGGTTCTAAGAGGTCAGCACTGGCACACTTTTTAGTGTCCAAGACTAGCAGGAGGCCCTCCACCTGTTTAAAGGTTACTGGATGAAAGCTAAAGGAGGAGTGCCCAGGGATGGCTGTGGTGACAGGGTTAGGGCCGTCGTCATCATCACTGCAGACACATAGATACATAGATACATAGATACATAGACAGTGTCAGCAGATCAGGGCCTATGGCCCACCCAGTCTGCCCATTTGAGCTTGTAAGTTCAGTTTGTTTTCCTAGAAGTCTGTTGCCCCTTACCCCTGACCTCTAGAATTCCTTTATGTCTATCCCATGCATTCTTAAATCCCGTGATTGTTTCAGCCCCCACCTCTTCCTCTGGCAGGGTGTTCCACTTGTCCACCACCCGTTCTGTGAAGAAATTCTTCCTCATGTTTCCTCTGAATCGTCCTCCTCCTTCATCCCACGCCCTCTAGTCCTGGAACATCTTTTTCGCTTAAAATAGTGTTTTCCTGCACCCTGTTCCTCCCTGTAAGATACTTGTATGTCTCTATCATATCCCTCTCCCTCCTCTCCTCCAGGGAGTACATGTTCAGTTCCTTCAACCTGTCTTCATAGGACTTGTGATGCAATCCATGCACCATCTTTGTTGCCTCCTCTGAACCTTCTCTACCCTGTCTATGTCCATACATGGTATGGTCTCCAGAACTGTACACTGTACCCCAGGTGGGGACCTCACTAGTGTCTTGTATAGTGGAATTATGACCTCCTTTTCCTGCTGGTGATGCCCTGCCTATACATCCCAGCATCCTATTTGCTTTACCTGCTGCCTTGTCACACTGTTTCTCTACTTTGAGGTCATCAGAGATGACAACCCCAAGATCCCTTCCTGCTTGGTGCATGCTAATCCTCACCCCCCAACTGATATATTGTGCCAGGGTTTTTGTGCCCCATATGCATTATCTTGCACTTCTTTGCATTGAATTTCAACTGCCAAACCCTGACCATTCTTCAAGTTTCTGCAGGTCGCTTCTCATTCTGTCTACACCCTCTGGTGTGTCTACTCTGTTACAGAGCTTTGTGTCATCAGCGAACAGTGAAATTCTGCCTTCTAGATCCCTGAATGTCACTGATGAAGATGTTGAATAGGACTGGTCCCAGCACTGATCCTGTGGTACCCCACTGGTCACTCTTCCCTCTGTGGAGTGACAGCCATTTACCACCACCCTCTGTGTCCTGCCACCCAGCCAGTTACCTACCCACCACACTACTGTCCTGCCCACACCCATATTCCCCAGTTTGTGTAATAGTCTTCTATGTGGCACAGTGTCAAAGGCCTTGCTGAAGTCCAGATAGGCCATGTCCACTGCCCTTCCTGATCCACCTCCTAGTCACCCAGTCAAAAATTCAATGGGTTGGTCTGATATGACCCCCTGGTGAAACCATGCTGCCTTGGGTCCTGTAGTCTATTGATAACCAGATGTTCCACCAATCTCTTCTTCAGTAGTGCTTCCATGATCTTCCCACTACCGAGGTGAGGCTGACTGGTCTGTAGTTCCCTGCTTCCTCTTTGTTCCCACTTTTGTATGGGGACTACATCGCTGTCCTCCAGTCTTTGGGTACCTGCCCTGTTTCCAGTGATCGGCTAAACAGGATAGCCAGAGGTTCAGCCACCACCTCTCTTAGTTCTTTAGGACCCTAGGGTGCACCCGTCTGGCCCCATTGCTTTATCAACTCTTATTACTTCCAGTTCCTTCAGGACCCTTTCTTGTAAAGGGACTTGTGTCCATTTCTACACCATTCTCACCCTTGTACTCCTTCAGACCCATTACTCCTCTTCCTCAGTAAAGACTGAGCAGAAATACCTGTTCAATATGTCAGCTTTACTGTTGTCATCCTCCACGCTGCTCCCATCCTCCCCTTCAGTCTCACTATCCCTCCCTTTGTCTTTCTTTTTCACTTATGTACCTGTAAAGGTTTTGTCCCTCTACCCACTGATTTTGCAATGTGTTCTTCAGTCTGAGCTTTGGCTTCCTTACTGACCTCCCTGCCTCCCTTTGCTTCTCCTGGTACTTCTCCCTATCCCTTCTGCCTGTGTCTTTTTGTATTGCCTAGATGCAATCTTTTGCTTTCACTTTCTTTGCTACCTCTTTGGAAAACCATAATGGTCTCCTCTTCCTTTTCCTCTTGCTAACCTGCTTAATGCATAATTCTGTTGTTCTTGTAATCCCCATTTTAAATACTGCCCACTGTTCCTCAACCCCTGATTCTTGTCCCATTCCCCTTAATGCCTCTTTCAAGTATCTCCCCATTTTCCCAAAGTCTGCCCCCTAAAATCCAGGATACGTGTTTTGTGTGGTTTGGTTCTGCTCTTTCTGTGATTTCAAACCACAATGACTGGTGGTCACTGTTTCCAGGTGCTCCCCACTGTACCCCATCACACTGTCTCCTGTTTGTGAGCACAAAGGTCCAGTATTGCCTTCTGCTGAGTCGGTTCCATGACCAGTTGCTTGAGGAAGGCACCCTGAAGGAGTCCAGGATAAATCTGCTTCTAATTGATGCTGCTGCTGGGATGCTCCAGTCCACGTCTGGAATATTGAAGTCTCCAACCAGTACTACCTCACCTTGTCTGCCATCCTTTGGATGGCTAGCATCAACTCCCTATCTGTTTCTTCCTCCTGGGCTGGTGGGCTATAGACCACACCTGTGCGGATGGCTGTCCCATTTTTCCTTTCCAGCTTAACCCACAGTATCTCTCCCATTTTGTTCCTCCTGGATCTCTGTGGCCCTTATGTCATTTTTTCACATACAGTGCCACTCCTCCTCTCCTTCCTGCCTGCTCTGTCTCTTCTGAATATGTTAAACCAGGTATGGCCATCTCCCAGTCATGGTTATCATTACAATTAGTTCTGTGATATTACAATGTCCAGGTCTGACTGTACCATGACAGCTTCCAGATCTTCCATCTTGTTGCTAAGGCTCCTGGCATTTGCATACATGGCTTTCCATGATTTGACCTCCCTAGACTGCTTCACTGTTCTACTCCAGCCCCTTCCTTGGTTGTCATTTATCCCTGGTTCTCCTTGCTGTCTGCCCTTCTGCTGAATTTTGCCTCTTTTCTGCCTTATCCACCTCTTGGGCACTAATCTCCATCTTTTGCACACTGCTTTGCAGAGATAGCCCTCCTCTGGTTCACTGGTTCCACTGCTAGCTGTGGGGGTGAGCAAGTAGGTACCCTCCTTGCTGGCCTGCCACCCCTTTGCTAGTTTAAATGCTTGTCAATGTAGCATTTAAACTTATCATTGAAGTGCTTGATTCCCCTCCAGGATGGATGCAGGCCGTCAGGCTTGAACAAACCTCCATCCCTCCAGGTGGTCCCCAGTCACCAATGAATCCAAACCTTCCTCACAGCACCAGTTCTTCAACCATGAGTTAAAGTTCCTGGTGCATGCACTCCTATGTTTCCTTGCCTCTCACAGGTAGTACTTCTGAAAGTGACAGAAGTAGCTACTTGTGAGACCCTCCCATTTCCCTAAACATTCCTGAACTTCCTTTGTTTCCCATTTGCCAGGTCATTAGTACCTAGGTGGATAATGACATCCAGCTCACCTTCCGTCTTGCTTCCCAGTGATCCCCAGGATCTTCCTTCCATCCCCTCCATGCCGTGGCACCTGGTAGGCACCTCACCTCCCTGTCCTCCCTCCTGTGTTCCTAGCTGGATCCCTCTTATGATGGAGTCCCCACCAGGATCCACTTCCTCCTCCTCTGGGGTCCCTGCTTTCCCCGCTGAGGTCACCTCCTTGGCTAACCTCCACATCCTTTCCTTCCACTTCTCTGGGTACCTCTATTTGGTTGTCCTCATTTGCCAGTGTGGCATGTAGGTTCTTGAGTGGAATAGGATCTGGGATGTGCCTCTGCCTGACTGCTCTAACCTTCCTGAGCTCACTGTCATCCAAGTGCTCCTCGTTCGGCATCCTTTGAGGCAGTTGCATTGGACTGGGTGGTCCCTGGATAGGGTGATGGTACTCCTGACCCAGTTTACTTCCACTCTGAGTCTGGCTACCTCATTCCACAGTCCAGAGAGATGCATGCAGATAGGGCAGCACCTCAGTGTCCAGAAGGTCTGCCTGAATATGGCTGCCCCACAGCCACTGCAATGCACCTCTCCCCACATTATATTGCAATTCCACTACTTGTCTGCTACTGAAGCTCTCCTAGTTTCCTTTTTATTAATTTACTGTACTAAAAATCCTGTCACTGATCCTCAGATAATTTTTTTTTTTTAAAGAAAAAGAAACCAATAAATAAATGAGTCAAAACACTTGTCGTGCTGGGGTGGCTTCTTCTTCCTTATGCCCCTCCTACTTTACACCCTTACTATACCCTGTGTTTAGCTCCTGTCAATCAGATTTATCAGGGCATATAATTATGAGTTCGGGGAAGGGAGGGAGGTAAAATTGCAGCAATTAAAGACAGCACAGAATTACACCACCACTATGTTTTAAATTTCAGCAGCCCAAAACAATTATAAGTAAAGACAACAAAGAAAGTATAATGTCACTAAAAGCCCACAATCTAAGTTTAAAAGAAAAATAGCAATTACCAGTTACTCTAAAGCACTGAATTGAATATGTTTCCTTCCTTCCCCTTCTGGCTTCTTCTGAGAAAATAAACCTCTGCTTGCTACTTTAACTCTGACTAAGCCCCACCTCCAGTTATCACTCACTTTACTGGTGGGTGAGGCATCAAACACAAGGCCTATGGTGGCAAAGTGGCTATGTAGCTTTTCTAGGATGTCCACTCTGTCTGTATAGGAAACGTTTCCTACCACAATCTTGGCAGACAAAGGTGAGTCTGACGAGTGACCTACTACCTCTCTAAGAACTTTCCAGAATTTAGTGGAACAATTTTTATTTTCTTCAAGAGCGGACTGGAAATAACGTGATTTTTCAGTTCTAATAAGTTTGGTGCAGGCCTTCCTGGCAACCTGAAAGGCCAGCCAGTGAGAATCCAATTTTGTTTTCCATGCCCTTTTCTACAGTACATCCCTGTCCCTCAGAGCTTTCTTTAGCGTGGGTGTAAACCAGTCAGGTGACCTTTTCCTAGATTTGATTTTTCTAAGTGGTGCATGTTTATCAATCAACTTCAGTACCAGGTTTTGGAAGATATTATAGACTTCTGAGGCAGAGGGTGCCAGGTAAAAATCCTGCCAGTTAATATTCCCTAGGTCTGCCAGGAAGGCAGGTTCGCAGAAGTATTTTAGACTTTGTTTTAGTTTAATAGTGGAGGTAGGAGGCCAGTAAGGGGATATTCTAATACAGGCAGTAGCACAGTGGTCACTCAGGTCACTGTGGAAAACCCCTGTGTGATAGATACTGTGTGACTTATTAACCAGCATAAGTTCCAGTAATGAGCTGCGGTCAGGGGACTTCTTGTTAGGATGAGTATTCTCCGGGGTAACCTGGGTTAGGCCACGCTCATCACAGAACTCCTTAATTTTATTGGAGCAGGCATCATTCCAATTGAGATTAAAGTCCCCCATTATTATGCATTCTGAGTTTGTTTTTTCCAACAAGGAGTGAAGGTGACCCAGTATGCCAAACCCCACAGAAGGGGGCCTATAACAAGCAGATATTAAGAGGGCCACTCCAGAAGATAGGTCAATTTCATAGCTAGGCAGTCAAATTCCTTTGGTATAGAGGTGCAAACAATATCAGAGTCAGAGAGATTGGTTTTGGTATAGATGGCAACTCCACTGCCCCTTGTTGGCCTGTCGCACCTGAATAAATTATAACCTAGGATATTAACAGTTTTGTCAGGAATGTTGTTTGCGAGCCATGTTTCTGAAAACATTGCGATATCTGGAGCCATATGTAGTACCCAGGCTTGGACCATGTCAAAGTTTTTAGGCTGTAGTCCTAGATTTCAATAAATAAATAATAAAATACTAAATAAAAATCTATGGATATTCATATGTAGAAAGCTGAGACATTTTAGCAGAGAGAGAGGTCCAAGGGTGCATCTATAAAAGGGGTGGAACGGGGTTTCATTCCACACTCCCTGAGCAGAGTAGAAGAAGAATTAATAGTTTCCTAAGGCAGTTTATAATCGTTTTTAACGCAAGTTTATTCTGATGCTTAGTGTGCAAGGTTTTGCGGTTTGCATTGTTGGGGTAGCAAAACAACGAGAGGGGCAGGGCATAGATCGCCACTCTAACTGGGAGGAGGAATGATAAGTGGGTATGGATGGAAGATCTGGCCTGGAGGAGAGATACAGTGAGTGTATGGAGGTCAGTACCTTCAGAGTAGGACAGATAGTGAGCTAATACCATACCATGTAGCTCTTGATACTTGGGCACGTCTTTGTCAGGAGGTCTAAACCTCACTCTCAGGTTCTTGGCAATATTGGGAATGCAAGGAATCACAGACACGTTGCATAAGAGTAATAAACTTGTTTATTACTACCAAAAGGATAAATCACATTTGCCCTAAGCAGTTCTTACCAATACAAACTGGGAGCCAATGCAAAGCATTCCCTATACCTCGAGGTTTCTTTGTGTCTCTTGGGGTCTCCGAGGTATAAGACTCAGTGTCTCACATTATATACCTATGATAATTACTATGGTTACTGTAAGACTGAAACATTTCTAGTTGCAGAGATGAGCCCTATTGGCTAAATTAGAGGTGGCTCCAGGGTCCAAGATAACATTATACAATTTTGTAGTAGTCATCACTTTGTGAAACAAAAGAGTACAGTTCTTGCAGTCCTTACACAAATCAGTGTAGTAGTACATATCACCAAAAAGTGGCAATGCTGACTTATATATCATAATCATTACAAGGACACAGATGTCCTAACATCTTGTAAGTGAGAAATACATAGAAAATACATAGAAAATATATATGTATTGGAAAGCAAAGTGTATAATAATAATATGCATACATATCCTGACATCTACTCTTGTAAGGTAGCTGCCCTTAGCCCTTTATGTTAGTATAACATATGCCTAAGCATTAGCTGCCTATGGTGTACCTCTGGGGGTACCAATAAGTGTGCAGGGACCTCATGTAACATTCCCCCCATTGTTGCCTCCAAGGGCAACACAGGCAAAATTAGGAAAAGGTCAGGAAGCAGGGGTGTTTTACAAACCTGACGCACGAGCTTTGTAAAGGAACTCCAGCTGCTCACGGTGTTGGTGCAGTGTGCGCCATAGGCAGCATAGCATAATAACCAAGAAAAATATCAGAAATGCTTGTATAATAACAAAACCTTTAAAAGTAATCTCTAACCATGTGTTAGTTAATGCATCATTCATATCACCACCATTAATCAATGAAAGGATAGCTTCATTAGCCTTAGTAATATTATTGCTGATGTGGATGAGGTGGGTGTCTTTTTTCTCTAAAAGTGATTTTAATGTAAGTAATAATGGATCTATGTGTACATTAAAATATGGTAAATATTCAGAAAGGGTGAGCAGATATTCTAGGTTACCATCAATGATGTCCGCATCCATAAGGGGAACGGGGGTAATAACGGTATGTCCAATAACAGCCTTCTGGTGGGGAACAAAGCAAAAGTTAGGGTTATCAATGACACATGTCTCAGTTCAGTAAGTGTATGACTTGTAGTTTGTCACCATGCAGTACTCCCTGTCAGAACTGTACTGTGTTTTAACAGTGGGGAGTCTCCATTTTTGCAACTGTACTGGGCAGGTGTAGGTCGTCTTGGAAATCCGTGCTGACAGGCGATGAACCTCCTCTTGATAAGATTGGTAAAATTTATCTGCAGCCAATGTTGAGTCTGGAAAGGCAGTGTCATTAGTGCTGATGTCATCGTACATGGAAAAGGACCAATCAATACTGTCGGGAGAATAACCACATTCAGGTTTAATAACATCAAATACATCACATCGACACAAGTAGATATATTGTTTCTTCACACAGTGGTCTGTGTGCGGAGTGACCCAGGTGTCCAGGAAAGGATGGAAGACCACTAGAGGAAGCAAGTCCAAGCATTCTCTGTAGATGTCATCAACAAGATGCCCAATGGAGTGAACAGAAGCCAGCTTGTCAAACAAAGCTGTAGTGGGATCAAAGTGTGGTAAAGAGACAGTAAAAGAAACAAACATTGTATCTTTAATAGGACATTTCTTAGAAGTAAAACAGGGACCAGTATTAGGGTGTCTGGTCACAAAACCCAAATTTCTAGCTGTTGAAAGAGGAATAGTTAGAAATTGCTGCATACACATAGCAATACAGCCAGGGGTTTTACATTGTAGACAATACCATTTGGAAATACGTCTGTCATGTATGATATCAGGGATTCTTCCAGGTTCTAGATCATAGAAGAGATTATTGATGGTAGTAATAATGTACGAGCCATAGGCTAAGCATAGAATCTCACAGGCAATGTATTGTTTATCTGCTTCTTTGTTATTCTGTGCAATGAGTGCGTTAATCTTATCTTTAGAATCAGTAAATGCCTTAGCAATGTCATGCATATTGTAAACAGTGTATCTTTCTTCCTGACTAAGGCCATCCACACCATGCAATAGTGGGGATAGTATATTATTTACCAAACCAGTCTGAAATTTGGCAGAATTGATAGCAGCAATGTCTGCTTTGTTCCATATAGACATAGCTGTATCAAAGAGACCTGTGACAGTGCCTGTTGCACCAGTGACATCAGAACTGTCAACTTCACGTGTATTACGTTTATAACTTTGATCATCAGGATTTGGTTTTCTCCTGAAGTTGCCTCTATGCTCGGTGGTATGTATCCTGGCAATAGGGTCTTGAGTATGAATTTGAAAAGCTGCTAAACTATCAAGCAATAACGTACTGTAAAATGCTGAAATGTTAGTATTGTGACACATACCAAATTCTTTCATATTCCAGTAAGTTAGATTAAACAACACAGGTATATGCATAAATTGTAAATTGTTAATCAGTGTACCAGGTAGAGCAGTGGCTGTTAGACCACTACAAGGACCAGGGCTGTGCTTTGGACATTCCAAAAGCTGTTTGTCAGTGGGTGGTAACACAGAAAGGTACATGGCAGCAGAGGCCATGTTGTGTACAGCATAAAATTTTTGAGCAGAGTCCTTAGACAAAGAATTACAATATGAGGGATCAATTATAGCAGTAATATTGTATAAACCAAAATGTCTAACAGCAGTTTTGTAGCAAGGACAGAGAACCATTTGGGGATAATTTAGCATTAGGCCAACCCTGGAAAGTTCTCTTGTAGAGTTTGGCTACAGGGAGAATTTGTCCTTGCGATGTGGTTTGCCACTCAATTTGTAGGGTAGATTTATCAGGAGCAACAACCGAGGCAGTGAGGTAAGCATCAGAACCTTCCAGGACAGTAATCAAACTATCGGGTATTGTGATGGATACTCCCTCTGGAGCAGATGCTGGGTGATCAAGGTGAGGTAGGAGGTTCGGTACCATGCCTTGGATGCAGGGGATAACTCCGGAGATGAGGAGAAAATGTAACAAGTTAGCCATCTTGTCAGTATATCTGAAAAGGAAAATCAAACATTAGTAGGTTAGTACGATTCCACCCAATGGGGTGAGGAAAAGTAATTATGCTCCTTTATATAGTTTCAGTTGGTTTGTATGTAACCATTTGTCAGTCAGTTTATTGTTGTGCAGGAGTCTAACTTGATAGACTGCCAGATTGAACTTGTTGACAATGGGATAAGAGCCTTCCCACTTACTGGAGAAGGAGTGTGTGGGATGTGCAAATTGGAGGACCATTACCTGATCTCCAACCTGCCAATCAACTTATTGTGTGTGCTTGTTAAACTGTATCTTGGACTGTTGCTGGGCCTTGCCCAAGCAACTGGCAGCATACACGTGTGTGTATGAGGTCTTTTCTGAGTTTTTCCACATATTGGTCTACAGACACTCAGTCCACAGTTGGGGTGTGCAGGTCAAACAACAGGTGTTCAGGTAATCTCATCTGTCTTCCAGTCATCACCTCAAAGGGTGTCAACTGGGTGATGGCTGAGGGTGTGCTTCTGATTGCCATATGGAGTAATGGCAATAGGGAATCCTAGGTTTTGGGATTGTCCTCAATGAATTTGGAAAGCATTTGCTTAATCCGTCTGTTGGCTCTCTCTACTTGACCTGAAGATTGGGGGTGGTAAGGTATGTGGAACTTTTGTTGAACTCCAAGGAGCTCAAGAGATTCTTTCATCAACTCACCTGTAAAACTGGCTCCTTTGTCAGAGTCTACCTTAAGAGGTAGGCTCCACCTGGAGAAAATTTGTTTCACCAGGATTTTGGCAGTGATTTTAGCAGTGCATGTCTTAGTGGGAGGAAGCTTCAATCCACTTAGAGAAGAGATCAGTTACCACAAGAGCATACTTGTTGTTTCTGCTGGTATTGGTCAGGGAGCCAATAAAATCAATCTGTATGGCATGCCAAGGGCCAGAGTGTTTTTGTGGTAGGAGTTTGGCATTTTGTTTGGTGGGAATGGGATTGTTTTGTGCACAAACAAGGCAGTTATCTATGTGCTGTTTAACATCTTTGGTGACACCAGGCCACCAGGCGGTGGTTTTGAGCCTCTGGAGGGTGTTTTACACTCCCTGGTGCCCAACAGTGGGTGTATCATGCACTTGGTGCAAGAATTTGGACCTAAGGCATCTGGGAACCACCCATAACTTGGTGGTGGAATCATCTGGTTGGTACCAGATGAGCTTGTCATCTGGTGACAAGAGTAACTTTCCTTCATGCCTCTAGTAGAGGTTGTGTGTGGGAAGTTTTTCTTTGGTACCCTTGTCAAGAATCCGAACACTTCTTTGAGTTCAGTACCAACATGTTGGACTGCTGAAAGGTCCAAGGGGGAAAAAGTTCAAGTTTCTTCCTGACTGCTGCGATGTGTACAGCCGCATTGGCTTGTGGATAGTCCATCATCCAGGTGTCCCCTCCTCTGGCCCCTTCCTTGGCAAGGGTGTCTGCTGTGTCATTGAAGGCATGATAGGGGTCATTTAGGGAATGAGCCTTAACTTTGTGTACATAGAGTTTGTGTGCAAACCTGCGTGCCAGTGAGTGTATGTATATTACCAGTTCTTTGCACTTCACTGGGCTGCCATCAGAAGAGTGGAAGGAGTTCTTCTGCCAGAAGGGAAGAAATTCTGTAAGAGAACAACAAACCCAGTTAGAGTCTGTAAAAATGATGGCATCCTCGGTTCCATGCTGGATGAACTCGAGGGCACAGGCCACCACTGCCATCTCTGCATACTGTGATGATGCTACACAAAACAAAACAGGAAAGGGACCTGGGGGTAATCATATCAGATGACCTTAAGGTTAGCAAGCAATGTGAGAAGGCAGTAGGGAGGGCCAGGGGTATACTGGGATGTATTGGGAGAGGCAACAGCAGCAGAAAACAGGAAGTTGTTATCCCTCTGTACAGACAGTTGGTGAGACCCCATCTGGAATACTGTGTCCAGTTCTGGAGACCCCATCTCCGTAAGGACATAGACAGGATAGAGGCAGTCCAGAGGAGGGCAACTAAAATGGTGCCGGGTCTGCAAGAGAAGCCGTATGAGGAGAGACTAAAGGAGCTTAATATGTATACCCTTGAGGAAAGAAGGGAGAGGGGGGACATGATAGAAACTTTCAAGTACCTCAAGGGAATCAACAAAGTCCAAGAGGGTAGCATCTTTCAGAAAAGAGACTTGCAAGAACAAGAGGACACAATTTAAAGATAGAAGGAGGGTGGTTCAGGGGCAATGTGAGGATATTATTTCACAGAGAGGGTAATGGATGCATGGAACAGCCTTCCTGAGGAAGTTGGGGTCTAAAATCTGGGAGAATTCAAGAATGCATGGACAGACATAAGGCAATTCTTGTGGGGGCAGGAAGATATAGGCTGTTGGTTAACTAGGATCTGCGGCCTATCCTGTAGGTAGGAAAATGGGCAGACTAGATGGGCCTAGTGGTCCTTATCTGCCGACAAAGTCTATGTTTCTATGTTTCTATGTTACACTGCAACATTTAGAGATTTTAACAGTGTTACCATGGGGTAAAGCACTAAGATACCCATCCCTGCAATTTATTCTTCCTGATAATAGGAGGCTGAACCATCTGTAAAAATATGACACAAAGAGGTGCTCTCAAGTATTTGTGGCATGGCAGGGAGGAAAGGACCTGGATCTGGAAGATCAGGTGGTTGCAGTGTACAGCCATGGGGTTCTCCATAGAAAAGAAGTCCATGTGCCAGCATGGATGGAATTTTGGTTGGGAGTACCTGTATGTCTCTATCCTGGAGAAGAAGTGACCAGTGTGTCAGTCTGGTATTAGAGACTGACCCATCCCTCACTCTGTCTGATAGCAGAAAGGTAGTTGGTGTATAGTTGGTGTTAATAATCAGTGGAGAGTACCCAATGATATACAGAAAGTGCTTGACCACCCAGTAGGTGTCCAGAAGGTTCCTTTCACAAAGGCTGTTCTTCTGTTTCACTGGGGTCAAGAGCTGTGATGCATATGCAGTGGGTCTCAGAGTACCATGAACCTTCTGGGCCAGCACTGCTGACATGGCAATGTCAGAGGTGGCACATTCCAGATGGAATGGTAGTGTTGGATTGGGGTTGACCAGAGCTGAAGCCGAGGCCAAGGCCTGCTTCAGTGACATCACAGCCTGGATGTGTATGTGACCCCAAGTCCAGGGAATGTCGTTCTTCAGTAGCTCATACAGAGGAGCAGCCTTCTGAGCAAAATCACAAATAAAATCTCTAGAATAGTTCACCATACCTAGAAACCTTCTAAGAGTTGCCACACTGGTAGGCAATGGCAGGTCTCACAGTCCTTGTATCTTCTTCCAGGTAGGACTACGGCCTTGGTCAGTTATTTTCAGGCCCAAAAAGAGTACCTCTTTCTGACATAGTTGTGTTTTTGCTGGATTACATTTGAGGCCTACTCTCTGGATGAGAGTCAGTAGTTCATCCAAGAGGTCCAAGTGTTGTTACTGCATGGCTGTTGCCAACAGCAGGTCATCTACATACTGCAAGAGACACTAGGGAGTAGAGAAACCCTCAAGGGTGTCCATCATGTGCAGATGGAACAGGGACGGGCTGTTATGGAATCCCTCTGGTAAGCAGGTCCACGTGTACTGTCTACCTTCAAAGGTGAAGGTGAACTTACATTAACTTTTAGGGGTCAATGGCAGTGACCAGAAACCATTGGAAATATCCAGGGCACTGAACCATTTCAGGTCAGGGGTCAAAAGTAATAGCACATCAGGTGCGGAGGCCACAGTTGGAGCACAACTGGGGTGACCTGGTTCAGTTTTCTGTAGTCAATAGTAAGTCTCCAGGTGCCTGTAGGTTTTTTCACAGGCCACACTGGGGAGTTGGCAGTAGAACACGTGTTCTGATTACCCTTGGTTGAGGAGTAATTTTATTGTTTCCCTAAGAGAAGGCAAGGTCTCAGATGGGAAAGGATATTGCCTTTGCCTCTCATGTGCTGGGCTTGGCACTTTGATGACAATGTGCATTCTGCCACAGTCATGCTTATTGATAGCAAATGTTTCCAAATGTCTTTGTAGGATGGGAAGGAGCTTTGGGAAAAGCTCATGGTTCTTGAATAAATCTATGATGTCATACTCCTTGCTGTTGGCAGATATTGTTGCCACAACATGTGAATCAGGGATCAATATAGTATGATATCGGCCCTGAATATGTATCAGTAGCATATTAGCTAATTCCACCACACAGCCGTGTGGTGCAAGGAAGTCAATTCCAATGTTACTAGGATGATCATGTAATACCATCAGTTGGAAGGTGTGTGAGGCCTTCAGGTGACCCAGCTCTATAGGCAGAGGTAAAGAGTGGTAGGCAGGTAACCTAGTACCATCTACTCCTGACATGTTGATTCTCCATCCGGTGGATCAAGGAGATGTATCCGGGTGGTCATCATATAATATAGACACAGCCGTGCCTGTATCCAATAACACTGTAAGTAGGTGGCCCCTGACCTTGGCCTCAGTGCAGGGCCTTTCTGTTTGTATCCAAGACCAGCTTGTTTACAATCCGGACTGGAGCCTGTAATTGTCAATCTGTGCTGGAGGAAGCATGGAGAGGTTGGGTCTGGCTCCCTTGAACTACTTCACCATGCTGCACTGATGCTATATAGGGAGGTGCTTCTAGGTTCAGGCCTGTATGGGCCTGAGAGCCTGTACTCCCGGTATCACCATGGCCCATTGGGACCTGGGTTCCTGGTGGTATGGCTACAAGGGACTGAGCAGGAATAGCATCCGCTACAGAACACACTTGCCCCAAGAGTTCTTTAAACTTCCGATTCTCTTCGGCTCTCTCCCTATATGAAGGGCCTGGTCTTTGTTGTTGTTTACCCTTATGATTTTTGCGCTTCTTATTTTTGTGATAGTTCTGGTTCCCACCCCATTGCTGCTGTTGATGTTGTGGTTGGGCCTGCTGGGGGTGTTGGTTGTCCGCGGGGAGGGGCTGTTTATGTTGGGCCTGCCCTTCCACCATGTAGTGTGTTGCTGCCTCTTGAGCAGGCTCTATGGCGGCTACTTTCTTGGATCCGGAGCCCAGATCATGGATGTAGAGTTGATAAACTGTTTTGGTTTTCTGAAGGATGTTGGCAAACCTTCCTGTGGTGGGATAGGTGGTTGGCTCTACCTTCTTTCTCACTGTAGGGATCATGTTCCTAAGGAACAGGGTCTTATATTCAATAAGATCTACATCTGCAGCTTCTTGTGCAAGTTGTTTTCCCGCTAGATAGGCCATCCAGAGTCTCTGGTGCTAAGTCGCTGGACTTTCCTTTGCATTCTGTTTCACAGTGTATGCAGGCATCACTCCTACTACACCTGGGCTGTGTGCAGAAATGAGTTCAGCTTCAACCTCATCAAAAGTGGCATTGCCGGCCTGGCAGATAGCATCAGGGAGTTTGGCCCACAGTCCAGGCTCGATGGTTTGGCATAGTATTTGGACCTGACAGTCTGCAATGAGGCTAAGCATCTCACATTTGGGATGCACCTTTTCCAAGTGGCAGCTGAGGTTATCGGATGGGTTAATCCGACCAATACTATCAGCTATTTGGTGAACAGAGTAAGCCATTTGTAGGGGATTATTGTGCCGATCAGGCTGGGGTAGGTTGCCTCAGGCACCATCCAGGGCTGCCCAGGCTGCGGCCTCAGCCGCAGTATGAACCATGCCTTCCTGAGTATCAGCCTCTTGCAGAAGCTGCCTAATCTGGGTTTTAAGGACCCACTTATTTCTCTCAGAGATAGGCATGTTACCTATAGCATTCTCAGTCTTTGTTTCTATCTCCTGCCTGTCTTCCCAATTAATAATGGCCACCGGTGGTGCCATTGGGACCAGGCCTGGGCCTGCTCCCCCCATCATGGGGGCTGCCATGTTGGTGTTGCCCCCATGATGTGCATCACAACGTCGATGACGTATGACAAGGTGTGGGTGGAGTAGGGACCCGCCATGTTGTGGATGGCTAGGTGAGATTTCTGGGCCATGCTAGGGATGTGACTGGGCATTGTACTGAAAGATGTTGTCATCTGAGACCTCCCCATCAGATGATGTGTACAAGGCAGGGGCTATGCCTCCCATCGCCTTAACATGTCCAGCTAGAACCTCTCGCTAATGGCACAGTTTTGCCATCTTGGATTCACATTCTACATGACTCACATTTGCAACATCCATATCAACCTCATCTTGCATTTGTTTCTGCAACACTCTATATGTGGCGCTCAATTCGCGATTGTTCCTAGTAGCCACTTCTAAGTCATTACGTACCTGGCTTATCTCGTCCTGTAGCTCTCCCATATCCTCACTCAACTGTTCATTCGCTCTACTTAATAAGTCATTCATATTCAAAGTCTTCCCTTTATCCTGTCTCAAACTTTCACATTCCTGCTTCAACATACAAATTTCTTGCTCTCCAGCCTGTGCAGAATGATATAAAAGTGAATCCTTTTCATTGCACAGTGTTTGAAGTTCAGACTCCAAATTCTGCTGCAGTCTAACACATTCTGTTTCCTGCAAACCCATCTCTTGCTTAAGAGACAAAATCTGCAGATCAAGGGTTTGAAACCTCACTTCGGAGGCTTCCAGAGCAGCAGAGAGAGCCGCGACCAACAGCCCTTTGGCATAACACTTATTGGTTGTTTGTCTCATCTCACAGTACTGGGTTGAAATCCCCAGTATAGGGTTTTCAGATTGACTTGTGTCCCGTGCGAAGTCAGCCCATCCTCCATGGGAGGCAAAGAAGTTTGAGACATTGAGTCTCAGTTCTGTGCAGATATTTGATACGGTGGCCATTGTGTGGGAGGGTATGAAAAATCAAACTGTGAAAAAGGCACTGTGCTGTGTATCAATCCACAGCAGGAATGCGTTACACACAGTCAGGCTACTGTATACTTCATAGGCTTGCAATTCAAAGCTGCTGTGGAGTGGGTCGAGTCGGCATTGACCACACCCAAGAAAAAGCAGCCAGACTTTGCAAGTGACTACAAAATGGTCTGAAAATGGGAGAGGTGATGCAGAAATGCACACTTACAGTCCCCATTGGGAAGGGAAAAGTTTTAAGCAACAAGTGAAAGCTTGCAAACACCAAATATTGCCTGCACACGGTCACCAATTATCAGGAGGTCTAAACCTTACTCTCAGGTTCTTGGCAATATTGGGAATGCAAGGAATCACAGACATGTTGCATAAGAGTAATAAACTTGTCTATTGCTACCAAAAGGATAAATCACAGTTGCCCTAAGCAGTTCTTACCAATACAAACTGGGAGCCAATACTAAGCATTCCCTATACCTTGAGGTTTCTTCATGTCTCTTGGGGTCTCTGAGGTATAAGACTCATTGTCTCACATTATATACCTATGATAATTACTATGGTTACTGTAAGATAGAAACATTTCTAGTTACAGAGATGAGCCCTATTGGCTAAATTAGAGGTGGCTCCAGGGTCCAAGATAACATTATACAATTTTGTAGTAGTCATCACTTTGTGAAACAAAAGAGTACAGTTCTTACAGTCCTTACACAAATCAGTGTAGTAGTACAAATCACCAAAAAGTGACAATGCTGACTTCTATATCATAATCATTACAAGGACACAGATGTCCCAACATCTTGTAAGTGAGCAATACATAGAAAATACATAGAAAATATATATGTATTGGAAAGCAAAGTGTATAACAATAATATGCATACATATCCTGACATCTACTCTTGTACAGTAGATGCCCTAAGCCCTATACATTAGTATAACATATGCCTAAGCACTAGCTGTCTATGGTGTACCTCTGGGGGTACCAATAAGGGTGCAGGGACCTTGTGTAACATCTTGCAGGACTGTATTCTCTATACATTTAACAATGAGATCATAAGGGAGGAGTAGGAAGCAGCTGAGGACAAGAATAGTTGTCAGTGGAGCCGTTAGATTAGAGGTGAAGCAATAGGCAGAGAGGACGGGCATGCAGTGCCAGTCAAGTACAGAGGGAGGAGTATCTCTTTAAGAGGGGAGATGGCTTATAACCTATATCAACACAGTTTGGTGGTGACCTAAAAAGGAAGATGTCTTTAAGGGGAGGACAGGTCAAGTGTTAGGCCTAATAGCTGCACTCTATATCTTTAAGTGTAGTTGCAATATTAGTGAGAAGGAAGGAAGAAGATTGCAGAGGGACTGGAAGGAAAAGTATGCCTTTTTGCAGATGACACAAAAATCTGCAACAGGGTTGATACACAAGGAGGCGTGGAAAGGATGAAAAGGGACTTGGCAAGGTTGGAGGAATGGGCAGAAGTATGGCAGCTAGGATTCAATGCAAAGAAGTGCAAAATAATGCACCTGGGAACTAAGAACCCAGGGGAAGAATACACAATGGGTGGGGAGGTAGTAACAACAACAAAAAGGAAAGGACCTGGGGTAATCATATCAGATGACCTTAAGGTTAGCAAGCAATGTAAGAAGGCAGTAGGGAGGGCTGGGGGTATACTGGGATGTATAGGGAGAGGCATCAGCAGCAGAAAACAGGAAGTTGTTATCCTCTGTACAGACAGTTGGTGAGACCCCATCTGGAGTACTGTGTCCAGTTCTGGAGACCCCATCTCCATGAAGGACATAGACAGGATAGAGGCAGTCCAGAAGAGGTCAACTAAAATGGTGCAGAGTCTGCAAGAGAAGCCGATGAGGAGAGACTAAAGGAGTTTAATATGTATACCCTTGAGGAAAGAAGGAGAGGGGACATGATAGAAACTTTTAAGTACCTCAGTGGAATCAACAAAGTCCAAGAGGGTAGCATTTTTCAGAAAAAGAGACTTGCAAGAACAAGGGACACAATTTAAAGATAGAAGGAGCGGTTCAGGGCAATGTGGAAGTATTATTTCACAGAGGGTAGTGGATGCATGGAACAGCCTTCCTGAGGAGGTTGGGGGTCTAAAACTGTGGGAGAATTCAAGAATGCATGGGACAGACATAAGGCAATTCTTGTGGGGGTAGGAAGAATAGGCTGTTGGTTAACTAGGATCTACGGCCTATCCTGTGGAGGTAGAAATGGGCAGACTAGATGGGCCTAGCGGTCCTTATCTGCCGTCAAAGTCTATGTTTCTATGTTTCTAAGATTGCATAGGGGTGGTGCCAAGGGGGGGAGGAGGTATTTAATAAAGGCTGGAGGTGGGGAAGGGGAGGGCATAAAAATTCAAGCAAGGAGGAGACTGTAAGACAGAAAGTGAAGCAGAAATTGGATTATTTACAGGGCAAAGCTTACAACTGTGACCCAAATGAAATCTAGTCTAAGCAGAAAAAACTGTATCATTTTAAAGTTAGTTCCTGCTCCAGGGTAGATTAGCACTGGACCTTAAAACAAAGAGAGCTGTAATACTTTTAAATCTACAAACATGCAGCCTAAAAGAACTTGCACTTCAAATTACACTTGCAGTGCAAAATTGTTGTAAACAGGCTTAGGTTCACATACAGATTAGGATTCACAGAACAATCTGGAGAGGCTTAACCAATACCACAACCAGTAACATTAGCTTAAAGTCCAGAAGGAGAAGGAGTAGCAAGGAAAATAAAGAACTTCAGCAACCTGTCAGCAGGCAGAGACGATGGTTCTAGCCAGTCAAGTTTCAGCAGCATACTTTCGTTCTGGTGATCAGAGGGCAGTACAGCGAAGAATGCAGCCGGCGGACAGAAGAGGCCTACCCGGCTGCTTACAGCAGCAGAGGCACCTGTGTCAAGGTATAAATGCCAAGTGTATATTTAAATGAGGTTCTACATGGGTTAGATTATATTCAGCACCTGCATAATAAATAATAATCATATTCAGTACCTGCATAATAAATATACAGCTTTATTACAACACACCAAAAGTAAAAAAATAGGTACATTCAAGCAGAAGATTGAGAGAATTTTATTTATTTTATTTAGGTTTTGTTTATTAGGCAGGTGCACTAGACAATACAATGCCTATTTTCAGGCACAACCTGGGAGAAATACAAAGAGTCACAACAGTTTTACATGTATGGTAAAGGATACAAAAAAACATAATGTGACAATGTTACAAAAATAGACATCAACATGTTGCTAGAAGGGCAGGCAGTGTGACACAGAACAAGTAAAAATACACACATTAGATATGATGTAGCAGGTTGACAACCCTAGGAACAAAGCCAAAACTTCATGTACAGTTGCATTTGTCAATCAATCTTAAGTACTTAAGTAGCTCCTTCATAAAGTGAATGTGGTACTGAGAGAGTTTGATGGTAGCTTAAAAGGAGTTCCAGAATTTTGGGGCAAAATAGGAAAAGATTTGCTCACCCATATTCATTGAGCACTTGAGTATGGAGAGGAGAGTTTGATCGCTGGACCTCAGGGTTAGATCTGGTCCAAATATTTAAACAGGGCAGCCAGGGAGGCAGGATCAGCAGTCCTGAGAATTTTATCAATGGTTCACCCTAGGCATATTGCTGCCTAGAGGGTGGAGATAGCCAATTCATTCTCATATAGAGGGTACAATAATAAGTGAGTCGAGTGGATAAGAAAAAACAACAGCTGTTGTTATATGTGGTACTGCATTTAGTAGGTTACCTTCATTAGACTGAGAGAATGAGACAAACTCATAGATAAGACTACGCAGTTGGACACCTTGGGCAATTACAAGTCTGGCAGCAGGAGTCAAAGCATACCACTCTCCAAAGGCTAGTCCAAGTTTAGCACTGACTGATTTGCATGCAGTAGCAATGTGCAAAGTTAAATCAAGGGTAGGGTCTAATGTGATGCCTATGTATCTGAAAGAATCAACATCACTAAGAAGGGGTGCCATCTATGCAATAGACTGCCAGGTTGTCTACAGAGGCCCACAGTTTAGGCGTGGACCTAAATGACATGGAGAGAGTCTTGCTAAAATTTAGGAGCTCTTTCTGTAATAACCAGGACTGAACCTTACAGAAGTCAACACTGAGCTAAGAATTAATATCTGCCATACACCATATCATCTGCATAAAGAAGGGTGGATCATGAGTCAGGAACCCTACAGATACTATTGATAAAATGGTGAAAACTAGTGGGCCCAGTATGGAGCCTTGAGGGAACCCCCAAGCTAACAGTGGTAAGGTCAGATTTAGACTGATTTAGCTTTACAAACTGTTGCCTATCAGCCTTATAACATAAGAACCAATTTACAACTGTGGGCAAAATGCCAAGGGACAACAAATTGGTTTTAAGAATAGTGTGATCAGCAAGATCAAAGGCTTTTCTCGGGTCAATGAACATTGTCCCAGACAGCATGCCTCTGTCCATGGCTACCTTGCTGTCACATGTGAACTGGATAAGAGCAGTGGCTGTGCTGTGACCTTGTCTAAAGCCATGTTGGGCAGTTGATAGTACAGTAGGTCATACCTGCGGAGGTGTTCTGTTATCTGTGAGGCTACTAGCTTCTCCAGTATCTTGCTAAGGGAAGACAAAATTGCTATTGGGTAATAGTTTTCCCATAGTTTTGGATCTCCTTTCTTGAGAACTGGTACAGTCTTGGCATCCTTCCATACATGGGGTACTATGCCAGTGGTTAGGGACAGATTAAATATTTGGCTTGTGGGAAGCAAGATAGGGGGCAGCAATCCTAAGAAGTCTGGGTTCAAGCCCATTGTAACCTACACTACTGCAGGGAGAGACTGATTTCAGAAGACATACCATGTCTCTCTGGGCCACTGCTCTTATGTAGAATAGTGGGGCGACCAGATCATCTTCATGAGCATCCATGTCAGGGGTACCAGGTGCTAAACTGGAGTACGTGGACAGATCAGAGAAGTGGGAGTTTGAAGCATTCACTATCGTACTGAGTTATTACAATTTATACCATTTAGTAGCATGTATGTCACCATGTGGTTTATGCCCCCACGTCCCGTAAACTCCTTGATGGGGCCCTAGAACTTCTGGTGTCACCAGCAGAAGCTTGTGGAAATTCTCTGCAGTAGGTACTTTTGGCAACATGCATATCTTTTTTTATATTCATTTCTCCATTGCCTATATTCTAACCAGTCTGCAAGGTGTGCAGTAACCTTGTACTTTAACCAGTACTTGTCTCTGGCCTTTAGTGAGGTGAAGAGATATCTGTGCAGCCACCTGATGGCTGTACCCCTCACCCTGTGTTTAATTAGAGGAGTATGTGGTTCCTATAGTGACTGGACTTTGGAGATCAAGTAGTCTAATGTTGCATTGACATCAGAGGTGATACATAGAGGAGACCAGTCAGTCTGGAGTAGATTAGCAAACTATGCCTCATGGATTAGTTTGAAATAGTCATGGAGTAACATCACCTTGGAGGGAAGGAGAGTGGGCATGCACTCCAGACACAGAACACCAGTGAATGATCACTAATGGCACCAGCTAGAGTGCCAACCCTCATAATCTTATTAGTTCTGTTTGTTAGGAACCAGTCAATTAGGCTATGATGACTGCCTTCAGTCACTAGCCCTGTGGGGTCAGTAATAAACTGTGACGGGTGTAACTTACTTTTTATAGATTCAAAGGATTTAGAGTTGGTACCAATCAAATCAAGGCCAAAATCACCCATCAGTATTAGCTAGTTTTTGCCAATTACTGCTGACAGATGATGAATAACTTGGGCTAGGCCATCCTCACCACTTTTAGGGGGATTGTATACAAACACTATATGCTGTTGTTTGGTTTTCCCTAGGAGTAGTAAGGCATGTAAAATTTTACAAGAGGATACATTGACAGCTTGCAGGGTTGATAGCATCAGGTGAGCCATATGGAAGATTACAATGCCCCCACCCCTCTTGGTAGAAGAGCGGCCACGCTGGAGGGATAGTAGGCTTGATCCAGGACTCTATAATACCTAGTATATCAGGGCTGTACTGAGTGACCCAGGCTTCCAGCTCTGGGTGATTTGCTGAAAGACTGTGACTATTAAGATGAGCTACCTAAGGACCCTTCAAGTTGAACCACTGGAGGGAATTAGCAGAGTTTAGGGAGGTAGAGACTGGGCTCAATATCTCCTGACAATATGAGACAAAGAACCAGGTGCCATAAAGATTGGAAGATATTAGCCAGTGGGCCAAGTGAGGGCCAGCTGAAGGAATATTTGACTACATGTCTTATTATAAATAAAGGTATTTGGTTCCGAGACACAAGGCCAGGTCTGGAGTGGCTGCAGGGACTACCACTGCATTGCATTTTAGAAAGAGAAGTCATGTGTGCACACACAGCTGATTCCAAACAGAACTACCAGGGTAAGTGCAACATAATCGGTGAAGACTAGCAAGGTTAACAGAACCACACCTGTCAGGATGACTGAGCATTGAGGGAATATTCTAAGATTGTAAATTATGATGATAAATTATAAAAGATTATAAATTGTAAAAAAGATTATATAGAGGATAATGCCTGAATATCAGTGGTTAACCACGATGTAATCACCTCAAGCAGTTGCCAGGATAACCAAGTAAACCTCGAGGGCACAGTTCAAAAGGTTTACAGTTGTCATGGCAACATCAAGAGACAATTATGTCTGTGGTTGACCACCATTACTCAGGCATTGTATTTTATAGTGCATGGAAAAACTAGCCACTGTGGGGAAAAATAATACAGTTTTTTTCAATGTGCATTTGTTCTCCTGCTCGGCTATGAATGCGTCCTGGTTTAAATGTTGAGCAACTGAAGTGCTGAAATGAGCCATTACAATCTATACTGCAGCTGGTCTGTAACTGTCTGAATGGAACATGTAAGTTTTGAACGAATGTCCAAGCAGCAGTCACTTTTTCTTTCCAAGAATTTTGACAGGTGGTAACATTCTATCCTGTAATCCTATCATTATGACATAGGTTTACAGCATACTGATGTCATAATGATGGGATTATCAGGTTATAAATGGATTGAAAGCAGGGGTTAATAGACACTGTCCATACATTATATGATTATATTTTAAGAAAGTTAAAGTGAACTATAGATAGGATGGGAGGTGCTATCAGTCAGGGGCACAGCACAAGCTGGGTTGAGATAAGGGCACCAGAGACTAGCATCAGACAGTAAAATAGCATGGAATCAGAACCTAGATAGGGAGTAGACCAGACCATTAGTTCGTGCACTTAAGATACAGCAAGTCAGCTGGAACAGTGGCACTGATAGTTGAAGTGCTGAGATGCCACATCTCGCTCCACGCCAGTGACCCATGTTCAGAAATGAGCATGGGTCAGATGGGGGAGGGGATCAAGCATCCAAGGGACTGCTCCCCTGTCTAAGGGAAGGAAGACTGCTGACTCTGCCAAATGACTGCCACCAGGTGGAGGCCAGGTGGCAGCACGTGTTGGGAGCAGCACAAGTGGGAGGTGCTGTGGGAACCTGCAGCGTGCATGTGTCTCTAAGCATGTACACTGATGGTAGTGCCCCAGCAAGGTGAATCAGGAGAAAAATGGTGGAAAATGGTGGTGGGCAGGCATTCATGACACCCTGCCTACCAATACCCCCACCCACCCCACCACCAGGACAGTGGGAAACAGTATAGCACAGTAGTTAGGAGCACTGAGTGGCAGGTCACATGATGGCTCTGTAGCAGAGGCAGCACTGCGGTTCAGCTCCCACCCTGAACGCCAAATTTCCTTCAAAAAACAGAGATAATTGATTAACTAGAATCTAAGACAGAACACACAGGCATTCCATAGCCTCTTCTCTAACTTGGAGGGGAAACTTTCCAATAAAACAGCTGTATTTTTACTGGTCCACGTGGAGTGGAATCAGGGGCCTACCGGCAGAATGGAGGCCGAAATCGTCAGGCTCCCCAGCCCACACTCCACCATAAGCGCTGGAGAAAGGGCGAGAAAAGATCGAAGGCCATTCTGGGCTCCAAGACCCTCAGCTGCAATAATCACATCATGAAACAAATACTCCTCTCTCTGAAAAGAAATTTATGGAGGAACTTCAGCCGTTTAAAATTGCCCTGCAGGAATTGACCTCAGAGCTTAAATCCCTTCGTGGGGATCTTGCTGAAACTAATAGAGCCATTTCTGACACTTCTGCAAGGGTCACATCACTAGAAGGCTGGAAACAAACTACAGATGCCAAAATGACAACTCTAAGGCACAGGCTGCACAAGACAGAATCTAAATTGGAAGACTTGGAAGGCCATAGCAGAAGAAATAATATATTATATTTGGCCTTCATGAAGCCGAGATGCGATACCAACTATCTTTTTGCAAAAGCTACTCACCAAAATAGAGGGGCCATCTCCCAATAACACCACCTACATTATTGAAAGAGCCCATCGCTCATTACAACCAAAGCCTGGACCTGGGAAACCACCTCGCCCTCTCATGTTGAAATTCCTGAATTACCTGGATAAATCCCATGTGCTGGGTCAAGTAAGGGACAAGCAACAAGTTCTATGGAAGGGCCAACAACTCTGGTTTACCCAGGATCTTCCTGCTACTATTAGGCAGCGGTGTGCCGAATATCACCCCATGGTGACAAAATTGATTGCTGCTGGAATAAAATACAGGGTCCAGTATCCCTCACGCTTTGCAGTTCTCATCGCTGGATCCTGGCACAACTTCGATTCGGCCCAACAAGTGCTCCCAGCTCTGCAATCCTTACTCCCCAATCTATTTGTAGCTCGCTGAAGGCTTCCTTCTGCTAAGATGGTTCGGTAGATTCTCCCCTGAATATGCTCCACGAACGTGCGCAAGATAGTTTGTTGTGCTTTGGCTATTACGCTGAAGGGACACAAGAGGGCAGCAAAGCTCTAAGAATATATGCTTCTTTTAGTTGATTTATTTTAGCTTAAGGGCTTGTTGCTCGTGTTCTCTGACGGTCAGTTTAATAAGTTAACCGCTGGACTCCTAGGTTATGAGGACTTGAAATGTTATGTTGTTTTTGCTATATTTTAAGTATAATGAGAGCTACTCCATGCGGTCCTAGGACGCGATCAGCTGAGTTAGTTGGGAAAAGACTCAATTCCCCCTCAGAGAATTCTTTCTGTCTCCTGCCACTTCTTAATATATATTTTTCTAGTATAAAAGAGTTGGTTGTTCAGGGAGGGGGGAAATTAGCAGTGAAAACGGATTAACAGGGTGTTATGTGCCACAGAAGAAGATGGGGGCAACCACAGCTGCGCATAGTTGTTATCTTCTGATAGTATTAATATTAAAGGATGCTGTCATATGTTGGCTCTATGTATTTCAAATATTCAGGTTGTTCCTTTCTATTTGCACTGTGGTTGATGGGGTAAGAGATTTATTTAGGGACAAGGTAAGGATTAAGTTGGGACAATGTTTCATTTATATTTCCACTTTAAAGGATATAAAGTTTCTGATAGGGATATTTCGAACAAGGTTAGGGTATTATGTTCATGTGGAATTAGTGGGTAAATGGGGAAGGGGGTATGGGATTGTGATAATAGGGTCGTCTGCCACCAAGAAAACGAGGGGTAAATTTTATTTGCGTAGTTGTTATTGGTTGCCTATCTATAAAGTTTATGTCTTTCTCTTACATTGCATCAGTACATATGACAGGGATTAAATACTGTTCCTGGAATATAAAAGGGGTGCAAACCCCGGCCAAACAGACTAAAGTCCTACTTCATCTCAAAACTCTACAAATTGATGTTGCCTTTTTGCAAGAGACTCATCTTAAGTCTGCATGCATTCACTATTTCCATAGAAACTGGGTGGGTCAGGTATATGGGACCGGTAAAGATACAAAGAGAAGAGGAGTAGTTATTCTAATCGCTCATAGAGTTCCCTTCCGACTTCTGCAAGAAGTTGCAGATCCTGAAGGCAGATTCATTATTGTGAGGGGCCTGTTGGTGCACTCGGAAGTTATATTGGGCTCAGTTTATGGACCCAACTCACACGATCCCGAATTCTTTGCTTCTCTAATGGTTACACTTGCTTCCTGTTCCAAGCTCCCAATACTTCTAGGTGGAGACTGGAACCTGGTTCTTTCAAACACAATGGATAGGTCTGGTTGGATTAGGCAAAGGCTTTCTCCTGGCCAAAAAGCTATCCATGAGTTAATGCTTTCCCTATGTCTTGTTGACCCTTGGAGGCTTATGTATCCTGAGGTTAAGGAATATTCGTTCCACTCCCTTCCACATAATACCTTTTCCCATATAGATTTTTTTCTTTTGACAGTAGATCACATTCCGGGGGTCTTCCTAACATATTATTCATCTAAGGCTATCTCAGATCACCGGGTTGCCAACCTCCAATTAGATCTTCTACCAAATGTACATAGAGATAGAATCTGGAAACTTAATAATCAGCTTTTAAAGATGGACAAGTATGTTCATACAATTCAAAATTTCATTAACACCTATATGGAGCTTAACGCCCCATCCATGCCTAAAAAGGATTTTCTATGGGGATCCCTGAAATGTGCATTAAGGGGAGAACTAATCCGCTTGGCGACTAAACGTATTAAACAAAAGACCGACGCTCTCTCGCCTCAAAATTGGGCCAGATAACAGATTTAGAGAAGTTCCTCTCCCCCTCCTCTTCAGTAGAGGACTGGACTAAACTTGAATCTCTCTGTGCCCAATACAATAATTTATAAGTGGAAAAAGCAGGGTTTATGATGCTTCAATCAAAAATTTCCTATTTTGATCAGGGTGAGAGGGCCAGGAAACTGTTAGCTTTGCGATTGCATACTCAATTGGCTGACAGAATAGTCTCCTCTATTTATTCATCCTCAGGTGAGCTTCTCACGTCCCCCCCAGATATTGTGAATGCCTTTCGTGAGTATACTATCAGCAACTATATTCAGCCCCAACAGTTGCATATCCCTCCCATCAATTAGAGCTGTTTCTCCAAGACATAAATCTTCCAGTGTTAACTGACCCTCAAATATACAAATTAAAAAGTCCTAGTACTTTATCAGAAATTTGTGAAGCTATAGAGTCCCTTCCCGTAGATAAGTCCCCTGGGCCTGATGGATTTACAACCAACTTTTATAAAGTGCTAAAAGAAACTATAGCTCCCATACTATTGAAATATATTCCACTATATATTTGAGAAGGGGCTATCAGATACCTCCTTGTCCCTCGCCACCATTGTGGTACTCCCGAAACCTAACAAAGACCCTCTACGGATAGGTAACTATAGACCTATTTCCCTCATTAATGTAGATCTTAAAATCCTTGCTAAAATTCTCTCCTCTAGACTTAGCCAGGTTTGGGATTATCTTATTAGTACAGAACAAGTCGGGTTTATCAAAAACAGACTTTCCTCAGATCATTGCAGGAAATTAGTCTATCTTTTTTCTGCATCCAGGGACTCAGATATACCGGCAGCTATTGTATCCCTGGATGCAGTAAAAGCTTTTGATAGGGTGTCGTGGGAATATCTTTTCCTGCTGCTTTCCAAATACTATATACCCTAGGAATTTATCCAATGGATCAAAATACTTTATACATCTCCGACTGCCCAAATCCAATGTAACGGCGTTCTTTCTACCCCTTTTGCCCTGTCACAAGGTACTCGTCAGAGGTGCCCTCTCTCGCCTTACCTTTTTAATCTTTACTTAGAACCTCTTATTAGGAAAATTAACTCCTCCCCGCTTGTAACGGGCATAAAAATAGGGTATCAGGAGTATAAAATATTAGCATATGCAGATGATTTACTGCTAATATTTCTAATCCTGCTCAATCCCTCCCTGCGGTATTTAAAATTATAGCACAATTTGAGTCTCTCTCAAATTATAACTTGAACCTGATGAAAACGGAACTTCTTCCCCTTAATAAATATACCACGAAGGCTGATGTGGCTCATATGGGTTTACAATGGAACCCCGCTAAATTGAAATATCTCGGGATCTAGCTCCATCCCTCTTCAAAAGTTATGAAACAACTTAATTTAGATGATCTCATTAATACCTTAACAGAAGATTTTAAACGTTGATCAAAATTGCCATTAACCTTGTGGGGATGTGTGAGCATTATTAAAATGAACGTGTTACCACACCTACTATACCCTTTACAAATGCTCAATCAGGCTCAACCGTACTTATGGTTATCTCAGGTTCATGGCATTCTTAGTAAATACATATGGCAGGGCAAAAAAGTCAGAAGAAGCTATCTTAAACTTACCAGACGAAAATTAGATGGTGGTCTTCAAGCCCCAAACTCCTATATGTACTGTCTTGCAATTCACCTGGTTAGAATTCACCACTGGTTATTGCCTGTACAAAGTGCTGGATATCTACCTCTTTGGGTCAGGACTGAGCAGGATCTCTGTGAAGTACACGGCTTGGACCCCAAGGCCATACCCTTTATGCCCCCCAAAAAAACTTCCAAAACCCCTGCAGACCACTCCCCTAAATTCTTTAATCCAGGTGCAACAGCAGTTAAGTGCTCTTCTCAAGTTGAACATGTATAGGGATATAGCACAGCCCCTGTTCTGTAATCCTAATTTGTTAATTTCAGGTAAACCAATCAATGTTCAGTCCTTCTGGCCACAAAGAGGTATAGAGAGGGTGGAACAGTTAGTATGAGAACAAAAAAATGATTTCTTTTAAGGAAGGTTGCTCCCTTTTTAAATGGGAAAATATTTCCATTTTCAAATATCTCCAGTTATCTCACATGCTGACGCACTATTTTGGAACAGGGACCTGGTCCAGTTCTTTGATAAGTATATTACTCCCATATCTGAAGGCCATCCCATCCTCCCATTTAATATCCTACTCCTGTGATTTTATTCTAATGACAGTGACCACTTCAGATAATCGGAGATTTTACCAATAGGATAATGCCACTCATGTACCCTCTTGTTCCAGAGACTGATCCTCAATTTGGGCTCATCTATATAAATATATTAAATGGGACAGATATAGATATATGCAGTTTTGCATTATTCATAATCTATATTATACTCCCCTCCAAATTACATCAAATAGGTATCATACCTACAAATCAATGCTCTAAATGTCATCAGGCCCCTGCAGATCTAACCCATATGTTATGGTCCTGTGAAAAGATTGCTCCCTTTTGGCGTAGCATCGCAGATAGGTTGGACCCATTATTAGCACTATCAAGTAGTTTTAACATGGAAACCTGCCTTATAGGTGATTATACATCAATACCAGGGGGCAATCAGAGAGCCCATATGGCTTTAATTTCAGCATGTGCTAAAAAAGTTATACTAAGACATTGGTTAGATTCGACCACCCCTAACTATCTGGAATGGTTCAAAGAAATGATGTTTGCTCTACAGGCCAAGTCTACTATAGCTAGAATGTCAAATTGAATGGGTAAATACCAAAAAAAGATGGGAACCTCTTTACACCCCTCTTTCAATTAGTTCGTTTTTGATTTTTTAAACCTAATCCCCCCCTTTTTTTTTTTTAGGCTTGTCTTAAGGAGAACCCTAGGACATTGGCCCCCTAGAAATTTTAACTTCAGTTGTTTTCATACTCTGCAGTTCCCGTATTCGTATCCCCGTCTGGCTTTTTATTTCTAAGTTTCTGAGGCAACTATAACTATATTAAATAGCAATTGGTGGCAGACTAAGTCGGGTGGATAATGGGAGGGTGGGGGAGGGGGAAGATCAAGTAAACAATCAAATAGCTAATGTTCTTTTTTTTTCTAACTTTTTGTCATGTTAGAATTGACTTATGTATTAAGCATTGGAATTTGCTTCTTCTTTTAATGTTAAAAATCTATACTTTGTATTTAATTGAAATTCAGCATTTATGTTTTGTTTTGATCTCTGTCAAAAAGTTTGCTTGCCAAAATACAATAAAGCATATTAAATAAAAAAAAAAGGAGCAGTGAGTGGCAAACTTGGAGACCTGGGTTTGAATTGCACAGCCACCACTTGCATACCGTACGACCATGACAAGTCACATAACATCCCTGTGCTCCCAGGATGCACCTGGAAACAATCCTTAACTTAGTGTGCCTTTCCTGGCCAAAAATTGTAAACAAAAACTAATTAAAAAGTTCTGGGGAGATGATGGATGGTGGGGTTCAGCATGGCAGGACTGAAGGGAGCCCAAGCCTGCCCCAGCCAGAGGAGCATAAACTACATATAGCAACGCCCGGCCGGTGGCGCAAGAGGGCAAAGCGTTGAGCGCACACCTCGCTCCACGCTGGTGACCCGGGTTCGGGAGTGGACTCGGGTAGCCGGTGGGTCGGCCGGGGGGAGCTAGGCTTGAGCATCCGACGACAGCTCACCTACTCTGGGGTGGGATTTGGCCGCATTCCGGCACTTGTGCGGCCCCGGGCGGAGGCTCGGGGAAGTGCAAGTTCTTGCAGGGATTGGCTGGGTGGCCGTTGAGCAGAGCGGATGTCGGCCGTATACGTCCATGACATCAGGGGGATCGCAGTCTGCTCGGGGAGGGAGAAAAATGGAAAAGAGCCTGCCTCGTCCGGGAGGAAGCGAGGACCCGGGACGTGCCCGCGATTTGCCTGCACCCACTTGACAGTCCACGGGGCAAACGAAACTCTAAGTTACAGGGGTGTCCCCTACCTCATCCGCCGAAGTGGCTGCTCCATGGGGCCTGTGGACTGTCTCATGTAGGGTTGCGGGTAGTGGGATGTTCGCTGGTCATCGCCGAAGTGTCAGAGGAGGCAGGCTGAGGGAAGGAGGATAAATTACGATTTCAAAAAAAACTACATATAACAGAAAAAAAGATACAGTAGGTCTAGCAAAGATTCACACAGTTAGAATGAAGTGCAGTAGGGTGAAATAGCAGTAGCCATCAGAGACAGCAGGAGGCAGGCCCCAGATTTAAAGTTTAACAAGGCCACCATTACTAGGTATTTCCTTGCAAACAATAGGATTACTAACCATTTGAATCTTGTAAAGATGTAGACCCCAGATAGGTGATTCAGTCATGTCCTAATTATGAGTTAGACTTATTTGCCATCAAAGGTTTAAAATAGTGTAGTAAGCACATGTACAAACTATAGAATTGTATAATGCATTTATATAAACAGATATCAAAGCTGTTGCCAACAACTATACCTCCGCTAGTAGCTACAGTATGTTAGCTGACAGTCAGTTGTAGAGGTGACCAGGGTCCCAGTGTATTTGGTACATGAGCTGCAGCACAATAAAGATGGAACTCCTATTATAGTCACATGCTAGTGGGGCAGCATGGCTGGCCAAGGACTGACTCCACAGCTGACACCCATGGTGTGACACCCTTTGCTCTTTGGCCCTTAGTGCTATGGCCCACAGTGCAGAGCCTGCTTATAGAGTGATGAGCACTTGGAGCCAGAGACCACACCCACAGCTGCCGAGGAGCCACACTGATTGGATCTGTAGCCAGGAGGAGGTGGGTTCACTGACTTGGCAGGATCTGATGAGGCTGACACAAAAATTTCAGTCCATGGTGTTTACTTCTAGATGATTTACAACATTGTCAAGTCGTGATGCAGTGCCACAGAACAGTACAAAGCTCCCAAATTAACAAATAAACAAAAGTGTTCCAAACAAGAAAGACAGGTTCCCCCAATGCTTCACTTGAGTAGAGATTCGTCAGGGGTGGGCTTCAGGTACAACCACATCTCTATTTATACCTGCCACATGAGGTCCACAAGGACCAGCTGTTCTCCTACTGTAGGTTGCTATAGCAGTCCTGTGAAATCATGTCCCCTCACAAAGTGAATGGCCTTTAAATTTTCAAGGGCTCAGGGAGAGAGTTTAACCCAGCAATGCACCACATAGGGAAAGCTACAATACACATTATTACATACTAACCAATCAGACATTTACATAGATATCTCCAGAACTCCTTGAGTGCACCTATTTTACTTTTGCTGCTGTCATTTAGGATTGACTACTCCATAGGGTAACTGGGTTCCTGCACCTTGAGAGAATATTTTTTCGTTGATTTGCTGGTTGAATATTTCCTACTCCTTCCTCATACACTATCCACCAATGTAGCTTCTGTGGGCTATTCTTTCATCTAACCAACAAGTAGCTATGATTTTTCCCTCAGGAATGTTTGATCACATTTACCCACTGGATATTTACATTTACATCAAAAATGTAGTGCATATGAGGAACTTGTACGTCAACAAGTAGCCACAAGTAATCTCCTATAATATGGCTGAACCCCTTGATGGGCACTATTTCAATTGGTGACCCATGGCTTGGTGAGAGAAAAATATCTAAGAAACCTGTACATTATTATGCAAGTACTGTATATATGCTAAATGGCATGTAACATCACTTAATACATACTTGAAGCAGGATGTACAAAGGCCCTCTGAAGACACTTGATTACTTGTGTCATGATTAGAGCTGTGTGGAATACAGAATTCCACTGGTGGAACTTGTGCGGAAGAGCAATTCTACTTCTGAAATGCATTTTAGAATTTCTTCTGGAATTCCACAAAATCCCATAAAGAATTTCTAGGTAAACCGGAGAATAACTGTCTGAGGATTATGTAAATGGTGGAGTAATTAATTTTCCATGGAGTGCAGAACAAGATATATGAAAAATTATACCATGGACATAAGTGAACAGCCAATTAAATCATCAGACTGGTAGTTTACCACCGGTGTAAATCTTCTCATAATCAACAGCTTTTGATGAGACTATCCAATAAATCATCTGCAGCACAGGAATAAATAGAATAAATTGAAAAACAAATCAACCTCTTTAATATTTGTATTTTATTATAGTAAAACAAATGAACCTTGGTATAATTGCAATAAGCCACTCGAAGGATGTGAGTTATCAAGAGATTTACCATGGCTGGTGAGGATTTATCCACTTGGCTGTGCCTCATGGGCAAACCACTCCAGCCATGGTAAATCCCCTGATAACTCACACCCCCTCATGGCTTATTGCTTAAACATGCCACTTTTGAAAGTCTGAAATTCCACTGCAGATAGAATCCCGCAGAATGAGGCAGAATGTTCCAAAATTCCATGGAATTTTGTTCTGGCAGAATTTAAAAATTCCACATAGCACTAGTCATGATTTTAGTGCAACTACACTACTTGTGTCAAAAAGTTAATGACATAAAATGTGGTCTAATGTCTTGTCACAAGTGCACATAGAAAATAATGCATGTGTCAAAATATTGATGCATGCATATTTTTTTTTTTTTGTCATAAAGCAGGTACGTGGTCACAAATATACCAAAATGTCTAAAAATAGCAATCCAGCATTTTGGAGCATTCATCTGAATTCTGATGCAAGTGCAGTCAACAATCTAGAACTGCACCTAGGTCAAGAATTTTGAAAACACAGCCCTTGGTGTTTATACCTAATGATCACCTAGCATGAAACAAATAAATCCCACGAGAAGCATCATAGGAATTAGGAAACCTGGGTTTGGTGGAGGAACCTGTACAGTTCCTTTATTCTCAGAAGAGCACTGACAGCAATGATGTCTTGCCATGTCTTGCCACAAAGACTTAAAAACAAGAGTTTAAACTTGAAATGCAAATTTCTATAGTCATCAAAAAAGAACACTACCCAAAACCTTGGAGAGTGCAGGTCAGATTACATTAGTTATCTCCCTTGCTTATTTTTGACTTCTGAAAAAGGGTCTTTTTATACTGTACCTTAATAGTGGACATTGCTCTGTCCTTTTGTTTTTCGCTGGATGTTAGAACTGAAGTACAGGCAATTTTTATTTATTTATTTTAATTAACATTTTACTAGGAAGGCCTACTGAGCTGTGAAACAATTAATTTTCATAAGCTAGTTAGGTTAGGTAACTTCTTCAACTAACATCACTTCATGTCTGACTGCCCAGAGGAAGGGAGAGAAGGAGGGAGCTGTACACAAATAATATTTTGAAGGAGTACTACAATCAAAATTTGCAAAGACATATCTTGTGCAGAGCATTTTGATTTGTGTGTATTGTCCTAACTTGTCCTTTCCTTTGTATGCTATTAGCAGTTTTTTGTAAATTTGCCTACTAGTTTTATGGCCCCCGGGGATCACCATGTTAGCAATGCTTATTAATCTTCTTTTTTCTACAATGCCCCCTGTCCCATTTGACAGTGATGCATCCCAGACCATTGATTTAGTGAGGGAAAGATGCTGTAGCAGCAATCTGCTGTTAGGAGCCTCATGTTCTAGCCTCAACTAAATAGCTATAATTCAATCTTTTTGTTTTCTTGGTATGTGTCTAGGTCTAGCCAACAGGAGTAAATGTTTTATTATTAAAGCTTTTCATTTCATCAAACTACACACAGCCATAAAAAGCATGCTAATTACCCCAGGGCCATCAGTGCTATAATAAGTGAAGACTCTAGCTGTTTTTTTACAGAATGGCCCACTCAATTATCCCCAAGGTGTTTACAAAACTCTAAATGTTACCTTGATTAGTGTTCACTGCATAAGGAAAGCTACCTAAATCACAGCTCTACTGCTGCAAAATTGACTCTAATCCAATTCATGATGAATCAATGGGTCCAGATGCATCACTGTCACGTGGGACAGGATCCCCTCCCAGCTGTGGGACTACCAAGGTTGCGAGGGCCCCCGATGGCACTCTCCCAGATGGACTGAACAAAGAATAGCAAGCTCCCCTCCCAGCTGTAGGACCCCTGAGGTCGTGAGGGCCCCTGATGGCACTCTCCCAGTTGGACAGAACAAAGAATAGCAAGCTCCCCTCCCAGTTGTGGGACCCCCAAGGTCGCGAGAGCTCCCAACAGTGCTCTCCCAGACAGATCAAACAAAGAATAGCAAGCTCCCCTCCCAGCTGTAGGACCCCTGAGGTCATGAGGGCCCACAATGACACTCTCCCAGATGGACCGAACAAAGAATAGCAAGCTCTTCTCCCAGCTGTGGGACCCAGGAGGTCATGAGGGCTCCTGACGGCACTCTCCCAGATGGATCAAACAAAGAATAGCAAGCTCCCCTCCCAGAAGTGGGACCCCCAAGGTCATGAGGGCCCCCGATGGTGCTCTCCCAGATAGACTGAACAAAGAATAACAAACTCTTCTCCCAGCTGTGGGACCCCCAAGGTCATGAGAGCCCCCAACGGTGCTCTCCCAGATGGACCGAACAAAGAATAGCAAACACCCCTCCCAGCTGTGAGACCCTTGAGGTCATGAGGGCCCCTGATGGCACTCTCCTAGATGGACTGAACAATGAATAGCAAGCTCCCCTTCCAACTGTGGGACCCCTGAGGTCGCGAGGGCCCCTGAAGGCACTCTCCCAGATGGATCAAACAAAGAATAGCAAGGTACAGCATCCGTTGTAGTGTAGATGACTCAGGAAAGGATTTTGGCACCAAATGGACTTTTAAATTTGTAGACTGCTGCTGCTGCAACTTTAAACTTAGACTGCCACCAATAAATGAAATAATTATGTCAGCACACGGATGGAGATAGTTTTTGTGCTAAGCTTCCTTAAGTTTTTGTGTTAAGTTTCCTTACAATATGTACAATTAACCCCTTTAAAAGAGACTGCTGCTGCAGCTTTAATTTAAAACTGCCACTAAGGCTTAATATCACCTTACAATATCCCCTTAAAATGAGAGTGTTGCTGTTACTTTAATTTAGATTGCTGTATCTAAGTTTTATTTACAATATCTTCTGATTGACCAGGTTGCCTTAAGAAGCTAATGGGGGAATCCATGAGAGGCAGATAGGCAGCTGAAAATGTTATAGTGCAGCAGCTGTACAATGTACAATCCTTGAGAAACAGAGATGCAGCTAATTAATGTTATAGTGCAGCAGTCATGAAGGTTAATACCAGGCACCCACTGTATTTTACTTGCCACTTGCAGAAATGCTGTCCCTCTGTTTTAGACAGTTAAATTTAAAGTTGGCACCCAGGCTCTAAACTGCGCAGTAATTCTAAAGTTTGAGACACCAATCCTGCCTTTGTGCTTCTCCTCTACTAACCCACCCAAAGCAAATGTATATGCAATCTCCTTCCATTGGCTTGATTAAATGGAGGGCTTTTTGTGGGTCTGCTTATAAAATCTTACCTGCCCTTTGTCTTCTTCCTTCTGGCTCCCCTCCCAGCTGTGGCCCCCGATGGTGCTCTCCCAGATGGACTGAACAAAGAATAGCAAGATACAGCATCCGTTGTAGCGTGGACGACTCAGGAATGGATTTTTGTTCCCGCTGCCACTAAGCAGCAGCTACCCCACCACCACCCTTGGTGAGCAATTCACTTTATAATGATCACACAGCTGCAGGAACCCATCAGCCCTTTTTCTCATCTGCAGTCTATAACTTTCCCCCACTAGTGGCCACTAAGCTACACACTGACTGCTGACCCCCTATCTACTCTACCTGCCTCTACCTGTCCCTGGGTCCATCAAACTCTTCTCCTTAATTCAAATCACCTTTGAGTGGTGCCTCTATCTTTGGAATTTTTTCCGTACCTCAGTTATGGCTCGAGGGACACTGCCACTGATTATAATTGGGCTGGTGCTTTCTCTTCCTGCTTTTCTTACCACAATTCACTGCACCAAGCATGATACCCATAAGAATTATGTAATGGATGACTTTACTTTCTGCAACCTACTAGTCACACAATGTAAGCACTGTGATGTATCTCCTCTACTACTTTGAATATGTTATCTCCTCATAGTTGCTGATTTTGCTACAACATGCCACAGGATAACTATGCTAAGAAAAATATGGTACCTGGTCCTACTCCTATCTGGGGATATTGAGGCAAATCCAGGCCCCCTTGCCCCCATATAGGCCAGAACATGGACTGACTAAATGCTAAGGGCCTCCGCATTGCTCAGCTTAATATCAGAAGTCTCCTCTGTAATCTGGTGGAGCTAGAGGCATGGATCAGCACTTATAATCTGGATATCCTGTGTCTGACAGAAACCTGGCTCAAACCCTCAACCCATGACTCATTGTGTCACATTCCCAACTATATGTTTCTTAGAGTTGACAGGTCATCAGGGAGGCGAGGGAGAGGAGTTGCACTGTACTTTAAAAGCAACCTAAATATATCTCTCGTGCCACACACAGTATACTCCAGCTGTGATTCCCTTCATACCCTTCTCCTCCTTGGCACTAAGAAATTACACATTATATGTGCATACAACCCCCCCAAAGGAGGTCTGTCAGGCTGTAGAGATGTTCTTGAATATGCTGCATTGGCTGCTGGGCAAAATGAAATGATGATTCTTGGTGACCTAAACCTAAATTGGCTAGGGAAAGATAACAACTCTATAATATCACTAGTGGATAGCTACAATATGCACCCAATGATAAATGATCCTAGCAGGGGGGCTCAGAACATGGCTAATGGTACACTGATTGATTGGATACTAACAAATTGACCTGGTAAGATTACAGCCTTGGGCATTCTACCTGATCCAATTACTGATCACTCCCCGGTCTTCTTCATCTGGAGGTCCTCAGTCATCATGACCCCCTTGCTACACTACATTACTTTCCAAGATTTTGCAAATCTTGATGCTACAAACTTCCTAATAGATGTGTCTGCCACAAATTGGGACCCTGTCTTCCTTGCTCCTGATGTTGAGACTGCCCTTGATTACTTTATTTCCACTTTTCTGTCACTCCAGGACACACATACGCCTAAACTTACCAGGAGAGTTTGGGCTAAACAAACCAGGTGGCTACACAAGGACCTCCTCTCATTCCTATGACTGCATGACAAGTGCTGGCAACTCTTTAAAAAATCAGGGCATCAAGTGGACTATGATACCTACAGAGCACGGTGAAACTTGTGTAAGAAACAGATACGGCAGGCAAAGAGTTCATATTGTAAAGGCCTACTAAATGAAGCTGCTGGTGATCCCAAGAAATTTTGAGCACACGTAAAGTCCTTTCTGGGAACAAGCCAACCTCCCCATAAAAATTACATGATCCTTGATGGAGTCCACTGCAACGAACCTCAAACTATTGGTAACCACTTTAATAAGCTCTTTACAAACCTGTCGATATACACAGCCTCGTTTCCTCCTAACACAAGCTCGCCACCTTTCTTTGAAATAACTACGCTACAACACCTTCCTTTCTATTTTAAGGGCATATTGAAGGCTATGGTCCTAAAACAGCTCAGCTCAATCTTGGACAACATCAGTGTTGGCTCCAATTGCCTTGAGCCAAAACTTCTGAAGTTAGCTGTTCTTCTTATTGCTGCATCACTAGCCAATATTTTTACCATGTCTCTCTGTCATGGACATGTCCCAAATATCTGGAAAATTGCAAAAGTCACCCCTATTTTCAAGAAGGGAGAAAAAAAGGACCCTGCAAATTACTGGCCTATAGCTATTCTGGCAGTGCTCAATAAAATTCTAGAGAAAATAGTGGCCACCCAGGTCATGGAGTATATCTCTAAACATAAACTGTTATCCCCCTCTCAGCATGGCTTCCAAAAAGGGCATGGCACTGCCACTGCACTACTAAAACTCACAGACTACATCCTTACTTCTATGGACCTAGGACTCATGACTGGGGCAGTATTTATTGACCTCTCCAAGGCATTTGACCTGGTGGATCATCATCTCCTGTTTGCCTGCCTATCATCTCTAGGTTTCTCTCATCAGTCTGTAAGTTGGTTCCATAGCCACCTAGCAAACAGAAGCCAACAGGTAAACTTCAGTTCTGCTGTATCTGACACAGCCCTCATAAATGTTGGTGTTCCGCAGGGACCTATTTTGGGTCTGCTTCTCTTTTCAGTCTTTATAAACAGTATATCCGAAAACTTGCCATTATGCCACTCAATTATATATGCTGATGATCTTGTCCTATATACCTCATCAGCAGATATACAAGCTATAAACAGAGGTCTTACCTCCTCATTTATCTCCATCAAAGACTGGTTAAAGAAACACAAGCTTGTCCTAAACATGGACAAAACACTAGGTATGCTCTTTGGGTCCCCAGTCAAACTCAACTCAAACCGCTATCTATATGATGTCACATGCACTGATGGCTCGTCCCTTATGATTGCTACCTCCTTCAGGTACCTCGGTGTTCTCCTTAATGAAGCTCTCATCTTTGATGACCACATTATGGCCACGTGTAAGGCAGTAAATATGAAACTTGGCGCTGCTTATAGGACCAGTTGTATGCTCACTCCCTCAACCAGGCTGGCCGTAGCTAGGGGCACCTTCCTTCCCTCTCTGGCATATGGTGCAGTCACTTATATAACTGCCTCGAAAAGCACCCTAAGAAAATGGGACACCACATACAATAACATTTGCCAATATGCCTTAGCCTCCCCTCTACTAAAGCACCACTGTTCGCTATACGTTGACCTAAACTGGCCCTCCCCATCAGCCTACAGGCACATTGCCTTTGGGTCTTTGGTGACAATATTATTAGATCCAATCTACCCTCCTCCCTGGCCTCCATGATGATGCCACAGTCCTCCTACTATGGCCTCCGCTCTAACGAGTTGTCACTTCTTTATACTCCGAGGTGCAGAACACAGAAAGGAACCCTTGCGTTCTCTAGTTTCACTCCCAGATACTGGAGCTCTCTTCCAGTTGAAGCTCGCTCTGCTCCCACCCATGCTGCCTTCAAAAGACCGTATTATACCTATATCATCAATAGTAACTAATGCAGTTGCTTTAACCCTCCTTAGGTCTTAAAAATCCCCCTTGCTGCCCTTGTTAAGCCAAAGCCTTTTTTCACCATGGCACTTCCATTAGCCTGTACAAGGCAACTCCTACACAATCACATACCAAAACAAAGGTTTGCACTCAAACATAAAGTCAGCGACCAAAAGATAAAGGTATAAGTGTTTTATTCTCACCAAGTGGAATGGAAAATACAAAAAACACTCCCACAGCCTGGAACAAATACCCGACAGTGTTTCGTACCCAAACTGGTACTTTCTCAAAGGTAACACTGCAAATAAACAGTGTTATTTAAATAGTATTGCATTTAATAGATAACAGGTTAGCCAAATTAATTATTGGTTTTAACCATCATTTTAATTCAATATTTAATTACCAATAAATATTCAAAACAACACTTCAAAGGACCAATATATAAACATAATTACCTAATGAAGACCACATGCTAATACACCTAACAGTCATAAATCTAATTACGTGTTTAATCATTTTGGAAGCACAATTCTTTTAGAAAGAACAACCAAATGAGTTCACATCATGATGATCTCATTTATTTAATTTCTTAAGCTTTCTTTACTTCACTTCTTTTTTGCTTCCAATAGATCTTCTGAAACCTTTTTAGCATTGTTTGTCTTTCATTGCTAAAGGGGAGGTTCTGATAATGGGAGACTTCAACTTGCCGGATACAGATTTGTCAATACCAGCAGGAACATCGGCCAGAACTAGACACATGGTGGATTCCCTGCCGGGGAAGGGCCTCAAACAACTGGTACAACAACCCACAAGAGACAGGGCTATCCTAGATCTAGTACTGACTAACAGGGAAGGGATCACAGATCTCCAGGTAAAAGGTCACCTGGGGGCAAGTGACCATCACATGGTATGGTTCAATTTGGCCACTACATCTAAATCATCCCATTCCGTGGCAAAAATATGGGACTTCAGAGGAGCTGACTTTGATAAGATGGCCAACAAAGTTAAGCTAGCCCTGGCAAAAAGAAACACAAGTGAGGGGGTACAGGCAAAGTGGGCAAGCATTAAGGATGTAATACTTGAAGCAACATCCCATTGTGTTAGACAGAAAAGGAAGTGCAAAAGAAGAAGGAAACCACTTTGGTTCTCAAATACAGTAGCAGAAAAGGTCAGAGCCAAAAGGCTGGCCTTCCAGGAAATATAAGGGGAGCACAGCGGGATGAAGATAGTGAGGCATACCAAATTGCCCTAAGGGAAGCAGAGAAGGCAGTAAGGCAGGCAAAGTCCCAAACTGAGGAAACACTAGCACGAACAGTAAAAGAAGGTGACAAGACTTTCTATAGATCCATTAGTGAAAGGAGAAAGTCCAGAGGTGGTATTGCTAAGCTCAAAGGTGAAAAAGGGGCATGTGAGGAGGAGGACCCTGTAAAAGCATCTATCCTAAATAGATACTTTTGCTCAGTATTTACTGAAGAGAAGGTAGGGCAGGGCCCACAGCTCAGCACCATGGACACAGGGGGAGGGAGGTGAGCACTACTCCCTTCACAAAAGAAAGGGTCCTGCAAGAGCTCGCTAAACTCAGGGTGGACAAAGCAATGGAACCTGATGGCGTACATCCCAGGGTACTTAAGGAGCTAAGGGTGGAATGAGCAGAGCCATTAGCAGAACTGTTTAGTGAGTCTCTGAGCATAGCAGAGGTCCCAGAAGACTGCAGAAGGGCTCATGTGATCCTGCTCCACAAGAGTGGTAGCAGGGAGAAGGCAGGGAACTACAGACCAGTCAGTCTTACCTCAGTAGTGGGTAAGATTATGGAGGCACTCCTTAAGGAAAGGATAGTGCAACACCTGGAATCCATAAGGGCACAGGATCCAAGACAGCATGGGTTTACAAAAGGAAGGTCCTGTCAAACTAATCTCATAGATTTCTTTGACTGGGTAACCAGAGTGGTGGACCAAGAGGGAGCAGCTGATGTCATCTACCTTGATTTCAGCAAAGCTTTCGACACTGTTCCACATCGAAGATTTATAAATAAGCTGGGTAGACTTGGGGCAGGTCAGAAGTTGGTCAACTGGGTGGCAAACTGGTTGACGGGCAGAAAACAGACAGTGGTGGTAAATGGTATACAGTCAGAAGAGATGCAAGTCACAAGTGGGGTACCTCAGGGATCAGTCCTGGGGCCAGTCCTCTTCAATATCTTCATTAGTGACATCGCAGATGGACTAGAGGGTAAGGCTTGTCTGTTTGCAGATGACATGAAGATCTGCAACAGAGTAGATGATCCAGATGGTGCGGGCAGAATGAGAAGAGATCTGGTTAAACTAGCAAAATGGTCAGAAGAGTGGCAACTGGGATTTAATGCAAAGAAGTGCAAGATCATGCACATAGGGAAGAGAAACCATGAAGCCACCTATAGGCTGGGAGGGGAGTTGCTGGCAGTCACAAAGGAAGAAAGAGACTTGGGCATCATCATCACCGATGACCTGAAATCATCCAAGCAGACCTCTAAAGCAGTAGGTAAGACTAGGGAATGTTAGGTGTATTAGTAAGGTATCACAAGTCGTAAGAGGAGAGTAATAATCCATCTTTACAAGACACTGGTTAGGCTCCATCTGGAGTACTGCGTGCAGTACTGGAGGTCACACCTTCACAAGGACATTAACCAAGTTGAGGCAGTCCAGAGAAGGGCAACCAAAATGGTGCAGGACTGCATCAGAAGACATATGAAGACAGATTAATGGAGCTCAATATGTATACCCCTGGAGCAAAGGAGGGAGAGAGGTGATATGATCGAGGCATTCAAACACCTTAAGGGCATTAACAAGGTGAAAGAGTCTAACATGTTTAAATATAAGAAAATAGCAGGACAAGAGGACACAGCATGAGATTAGAGGGAGGACGATTAAGGGGAATGTGAGGAAATTCTTTTCACATAAAGGGTGGTGGATGCATGGAATGCCCTACCTCAGGAAGTGGTGGATATGAATACAGTGCAGGGCTTCAAACAGACATGGGATAGGCATAAGGGAGCAATACAGATGAGTATGAATAGATAGGCCACTGACAGAGCAAAGGACGATGGCACTTTTATAAGGTAGAAAAAGAAATGGGCAGACTGGATGGGCCTTGCTGTCCTTATCTGCCGTCAACTTCTATGTTTCTATGTCCTTAGGATTTGATGAGTCAAAACAGGCAAAGCAGTATAAATAAAAAAACACAAACAAGTTAAAATTTTCAAATGACATCAAACACCATGATTGTTATAACATCTCATCAGTGACCCCTACACAACCTTATGCAGCATGACTATTGTATCATGAAATTATGGTACTCATTTACGGACTGTATGTTCTCTCATCTTTACTACTTACTTGTATTTTGTGTTTTCTCTCTTGTCACCAACAAGATGTGTCCTTACCTGATGTAATCCTGCCTGATTGTATTTTACTGTATGACGATTCCTTTATTGTTTGTATACTCCGAGGTCGCGCCTGAAAATAGTCGCTTTGCAGCTATGGCACTTACCCGGTAAACAAAAACTAAATAAATAAATAAATTGTAGGAAACAGAATAGTAATAAAAAATGTGAATATGAAGATACCAAGGGGCCATAAAACTAGCACACACATTTAGGAAAAAAATCATATTAGCAAACAAAGGAAAGAACACACTAGGAATACACATACAAATCAAAACACTCAGCACAACATATTTTCACAAATTCTGACTGTAAAAAAGAAAAAAATGAGTCACAATTTACAAACTATGGCAAACATTAATAAACTCCCAAGTGGTACTCAACCTGAAAAAAATGTAAGTAGATACAGTAGGTACATACTTGCTCTTTAAATTACTTTAATTGTGTTTCTACTATATGTTACCTCTTTTTTTTAATTTGCAAACAGAATAACACCACTTCAGTAGTATGTGTAGGAAATTATGCTTTTAAGGGTCAAGTAGAGTTCATGATGTAACATTATTGTGTATTGTTTGACTGTTCCCTGAGCTTAGGGGGTGCCAAATCACTACTGCCTAGCTTTATCTGTTCCTGTCCTTCTGTGTGTGGATGTGTGTGTGGTGATGGTGGGGAAGAAAGAAAGAAAGAAAGAAAAAAAGAAAGAAAGAAAGAAAGAGTGTTAATATGTTTCCAGAGATAAGATGCTTGCCTGTTAAAGGTTATAAGTTATGTTGTACAATACCATATTATACTGTTCATTTTTTATACAGCATCTTTTATTTAGAGTACAACAAATGCTTTACAGAGTAATCAAGAAAATATGTAAAAGCAGTAAGTGTTATAAGGAATTAAGAATACCTAACCAGGCATATTAAGGGTATAATTCTATTGAGGGCTTTGGGTGACATTTATAAACCATAAGCATAAAGGTCAAGTGATCTGTATTTGACACCTGTGTCCCAAGATAGAATTACACCCATATTTATATATATTTGGGTATACTTTGTTTGTTACAATACACAGAGTTGTGAGGAAACGTTAATAAACTGAGTGAGAAGCTGAAGCATACAGGTAGTGGTAGCAAGCTGTGATTGGCTGGGTGTTGCAGGGAGGTCCACTTGACAGTGCCCTTCCAAGCTGTCAGTCAAGGATTTGGATATTATGCACCCCCTAGTTTAACAGACTGATTGAGTAGGAAGAGGGAGAGGGTTATCATTGTGTTAGGTTGCTGAGCGTGTGTACAATCTAGCCAGGAGGAAGCTTGAAAGTAGTGTGTCATCACAGTGAGGATGTGATCTCAAGCATAGAGACTGATGATCTGGCAGATCTAAAACAGTGTGTTACCAACATTGTCAAGGACTTGAGTCCAGGCAGCCAGAGAGGGTATGCAGTGCTAGAGTAGGCTATAATTGGTGTCTGGCAGAATGTGAGTCCAGTACATGAAGGTATTTCAGCCTTACAACTGGTGAGTTCTCTGATGTCAGAGAACTCACCAGTTATAAGGCTTTATAACACTGTTGACCATTTTACAAACAAGTATGATAATCTACTCTGGGTGTGCATCAGTACTGTAATAACCTTACTTCCTGGGTGGCTGAAGGCACTCAGCTGTGCCTTGTGCCTCACAACCCATCCAAGTTGTTTATTATTATAATATTCCAGCACACCTGACCATGGATTATTCCTTATGTAAAGTTCAGGAATTACAGATTGATAACTGTTTTCCTATATATCATGTACTTAAAAAAAATAGCTGAACTTGTGGTACTAACATTTTATAATAAATATATTAACTGATTATAAATAATAATATAGTTACAACATATATATATATATATATATATATACACCACGGGGGTGAGAGCTTTCTCAGTAGGATAACCTGTGTTATTTCCACTGCAGTGAAGATAAATCCTGATGACATCAGCAGAGTGAGGATATTGACATTTATCCATACTCTGCTGACGTCACCAGAGTGAGGATAAATGCACTGCAACTTGCATTCTAAAGGAAACTGCTTCAGAAACAGTTTCTCTTTCTCAATGAAGCTGCAACTTACTCAATTAGCTTTGCAAAAGACTCTCACCTAAGTCCCATTGTGTTTCTAACATTGCTAGCCCATTACTGTGCTGATCTCAGCTTCAAAACAACCTGAATTCTAAATGAAAGTCTTTTACAAAGCAGGTTCTGTTTCTCAGTGCTACCTGCAGCAGTTTGTCTTTCTCACTGAGCCTCTGACTCACTCAATTAGCTTTGCAAAACACACTCACCTGTGTTTCTGACTCTGAGTTCATTCAGAACACACACACACACACAGACAGCACACACAGAATGAGCAGGAAACACACAGACTCAGAAAAAATGTTCCTACAGCTCTCACCCCTGTGGTATAAATCGCACACATGATGGGCAGACCATGGCATATGGAAATTATTCTCACTCCTGCCTCGTGAGCTGTATAGTTTCACTCGTGCCTTCGGCACTCGTGAGAATAAACAGCTCACTCTGCAGAAGTGAGAATAATTTCCACATCCCACTCCTGCCCATCACGTATACCATATATACATATATATATATATATATATATATATAATGGTAGCATGGTAGTGCTACCATAGTTAGAGTTGAAGAGTCATTTACATGTTAAACCCCAAACTTTGCACTTTAATAACTTTGCAACCATCTGACAGATTTGCCTAAAATTTAGCATACCTGATCAAGACCCATACACCTTGGGATCTGCCAAGTTTCGTACCAGTCAGATACATGGCTGTGGAGTTATTAAGCATGATCTGCACGTGCATTTATGCTTTTTCTGGAATTCTACAGTCGCACCTACAGGTCGCACGGTTTGCACGACTGGTCCAAAGTCTTCAGGGAACATGCAGCCAGGGTCACTGATGTGCCTTTGGAAGATTTCGTGAAAAAATATTAAACGGTTCAAAAGTTATTCAAAAACAATTTCCCAATATAAGTCAATGGGAAAAGTTAAAAAGTTCGACAGTATCGCAAAGGCACTTTTTGCTGTCGCAAATGGCCCTTTTACTGTTGCAAATCCACCATTTTGTTTTCAGTTAGTGATCAGAAAAATGCTTGGCATTTAAAATTGGGACCCTTTAGAAACCTAATTATTTTTGTATTCACCTAGTCGGGCCCCGAGGATGCTAGCCATGTCTTTATTTTGGAGTAAAACACCCCAGAAATACGTTTTTCAAATTTCTGGAAAAAGTACTTTCGCAAAGTAGTGTCGCACTCATGAAAGTGTCACAAATTTTTGCGAAAGCTTTCGCAAATTGCGACAGTACTTTTCTAGGCTGTGGGAAAATGACAGCAATTCTTTGGCACCCTGCTGCAAAAGAATGGTTCGGTGCTTTGGCCTGACATTTGGAGGGAGCGCAGCCAACATCTCACAGATGTGCCTTTCAGTATTGCGTTGCAAAAATATTACACGGCAGCAAAGTTATGGCACTCCAAAGTTGACACTTTTTCCCATAGGATAACATTACGGCATCCGACGCATTGCAGCAATCCTTTGGCGCCCTGCTGCAATATAACAGCCCCATCTTTTGGGCTGAAATTTGGAGGGAAGATAGCCAACATCCCATAGATGTGCCTTTTAGTGGTTTGGTGACAAAATATTGCAGGAAGCCAAAGTTATGGCACTCCGAACTTCTCTTTTTTTCCCATGGGATAACATAACGTATCTCAGAAACGGTGCGAGATATGGACTTTCCTCGAAAAAATGCTTAGCCCCCATAAAACTAGCCAGGAAAGTCATAAATCATATGACTTTTAAATTTTTTTTCTACGTTGTACGGTTCCTGAGATATAAGCTATTTAGTATTCCAACTCCTCATTTTCTGCTCCAAGTCCCATTATGTTGTTGCTTGCACGCATGTGCAAGAAACATAGTGCCATCATCCGAGTTTTCGGAGGTGTGTCAGCCCCTCTTCCAATGCAGTCAGTGTGTTTGCAGGCACGGCCCGAGTTCCCCAATGAGTGCTGCAGCTGTCTATGACAGCTCCAAAATGCAGTGGCATACAGTTGAAAGGCAGAACTCCACTTCAGTGAGCAGAGCTCTCCCCCCCACGCACACACTGTATGGCTGACAGGGGTGCCCAATCACCTGTCAGCTCCACACACCCCAACAGCTGTCCCGGTGCCACGCTGGGAGGCCCACCCCAGTGTGGCATCTCACTAGTAGCTGAGGTGCCCAATCCCCGTCGACAAGGCTGCATGTGCCCCCACCAAAGCTTTCCGGTGCCATGCTGGGAGTCCACCCCAGGGTGGCAAATCTTGTTTTGGCCGACGGGGGTGCCCAATCCCCCGTCAGTTCCATGTCCCCCCAAACAGCTTTCCCTGCTGCCATGCTGGGAGCCCACCCCAGCGTGGCAAACGTCCCGTATAGTCTTCTTAGAAAAAAAAAAAACTGTGAATAAAAAAACAGTCTCGTAGTATCCCTGCCCTCCCACAACCCCACACCCACCCACTGGGCACCCTGCCTCCTCACACCCCCCCTCACCCCATACTTACCTCCGGAGCTCGGCGTGATGATCATCGGTGGAACAGGAACACGTCTGCACTCTTCAAAGCTGACCAGGAACTGAGGAAATGCCGGTAAGCTGTATAATGGGATAGATAGGGTTTTTTCAACTTTGTTGCATATCTCAGCTATTTTTGGGAATTTTGGCCCCAAATTTTCAACATTGGGTTTTTGGGACCCCTCCTCATGAATTCTTGCACTGTCATGGCGTTCATCAGGCCTGAAGGGTGATTTTGCGGTCACTGCACAAAATCACCTTTTGGGACTGATTAACGAAACAACACTGCCAATGTTCATAAGGTGGGCTCTCAAAAAGCCTATGTTGAAAATTTAGGAAAAATTCCTAAAATTACTGTTTTATTTATGCGGTGTTGTGCAGTTCCTCGCACACTCGTGAAGTTTACTTAATTTTCAATATTTTCACTCCAGATTTTCAACATTGCCATTTTACCACACCTCCTTATGAGCAGTATAGCTGTCATTTTTCATATCCTGCCCAAAACGTGTTTCCACCCATGTAGTGCACAATGGTGCAGTCGGTGTGCGAAATCAATGTATGGGACACATTAAGAAAATCATAGTGACACTGTTCATTAGCAGAGGTCTTAAAATGGCTATGTTGAAAATTTGGTGAAAAAATTCCTAAAAATGACTGTTTTACGAGCGTGCGTTGTGCAGTTCCTACGCACGCTCGTAAGTTTGTGAATTTTCAACATTTGCACTCCAATGACTTCCAAATACCTAAACAGCACATAGAAGCAAGCAACATTCGGCATTGACAAATGCTTGTTATGCATACATTCTTTGTACTCACTGTCTTTCTCTATGCAGCTTTTGAGGAAAACCAGCCTGTACACTTACATTACTGTTACCATTACCCTTTCCGCTTGCAGTTCCGTACCTGTTTCACTTACCGTTCACGTCTACGCCACCATGTGCGTTATCCTTTGCATTTTCGTTTGCGCTTGTGTTTCCATTATTTTTTGCCATTTGTGTCTACAGTACTGTTTCTGTTTCTGTTTTGCTTTGCATCACCATGCCCATTGACATTTCGTTTGCGGGCACCATGTTACTATGTGACAAGACATCACGTGTGGACTGTTTCCGTCTCGCTGTAGATTACCCTTTCTGTTCTCATTACGCTGTAATGCCATGCGCCATTAGTGCTTCTGTTTGCGTTGCTGTTCCTGTTACTATGTCACAAGACATCACGTGGTGGGAGAGCGGGACCCTTGCTCCCTCCGGGCCCTGCGCTCCTGCTGCTGCATTACATTCACTATTTCTCATTATCATTCTCAAAAAGAAGGGAAATTAGAGGAAAAAAACTCTGTTTAATGCATCAGTTAGGGTTGTTCCACAGCGACAAAAGTGAGGAAATTCGGTGTTAGGTTTGAAACCCCCCCTTGGACCCCCCCAGATCACCCCCCCAACCGGCATTGGGGTGCTCGGTCCTAATTCTCACCCCATTCTCCTATACTTCTGCTGCTTTACACATGTGATTGGGTGAGAGTTAGGCTGATGACTTTAATGTGCCCCAATGCCGGTTGGGAGGGTGGAGCGGGGATCAAGGGGTTTTCTTTTCCCTAACACTGAATTTCCTCACTTTTGTCGCTGTGAACAACCCTAACTGATGCATTAAATGGAGTTTTTACCTCTAATATATATATATATATATATATATATATATATATATATATATATATTATATGTATACAGTGTATCAGGAGCCCTCTTAAGTGCATACCCTCAGGAAATTGCACATTTATTTACTTAAGCAGGCTGTGAACTTATTTATTTGAAAATGTTTTACCAGATAAATTATACAGAGAACAGCAGTCCCACTTACAGACATAAACTAGTGGGTGGGGAGGGGATGGTAGTTGAGGGGGAGAGGTAGAGGACTATCAATCAGATACAAGTAAAATGATGAAAACACAGATGTACAATATTAATTACCATAGTATATAGTACATACATAAATTCAGCAGGAATTGATATACCATATAATACAAGACATGCTTATTTTTTCATAACAGAGATACGTGGCAGTCAGGTACTGTAGGGCACTCACAGGTGGACACAAACCGCTGTTGTAATTGTGATTTGGTAGTGAAGACCAAGGGGGAGCAAGTAATGTCAGAGGGCAACATATTCCATACTTTGGGCAAGCAGAAGATAATTGATGTTTGGCCATCTTTCTTTCTCATTGTGAGTATATGTTAGTCTTATATCTCTGAATGGGACGGGTAAGCAGGGTTCATGGCTGGAAAGAATAGGCCACCATGGTGGGAAGGGAGGTTGCTAGCCCATAATTTGGCTCCAAGAAAGGCATTGTGTTAAGCAGTCCTAGAATCCAGCTTGGACCAGCCTAGAGTGGAGTACATTTGACAGTCAAAGAACCTCTGTGTGCAAACACTGAGGCAAGGGTTACCCCAAAGGGCATTTGGCTGGGAAGCCAAGTTTCAAGAAAATACAAAATCACACATGCCCACACAATGCAAAGCATCATGGGCTGCATATGCAAATCACCACAGAATGTTATGCTGGTCCAACTTTAAGCAGAACTGCATGGTGCCAAAAGGCCTCTCACACAGTTTGCAAAGGGTGCTAACAGAAGACATAGACACGTGTTTCGTCCTACCAGGACTCATCAGTATGCCTCGTCTGTTGGACACCCCAGTGGAATGGACCAGCTACCCTAAGACAGTGTGTCTTGGATATGTTGTGGTGAACCCATTAAAATAAAAAAACTATTTAAAAGACAAAGAACCTCTGTGCGCAAACACTGAGGCAAGGGTTACCCCAAAGGTCATTTGGCTGGGAAGCCAAGTTTCAAGAAAATACAAAATCACACATGCCCACACAATGCTTTTGACAGTGATGTGTAAGAGGGAACCATTTAAGGGCAGATCTACAAAGGACATTGAATAGGCTATTCAGCTGGGAGACAGAGAGAGAGAGAGAGAGAGAGAGAGAGAGAGAGAGAGAGAGAGAGACAGACTGACTGTCTAAAAGAAGCTGCATACACTATGTCACCATAATTCAGGGTAGATAAGACTACATGTTCAATGATGCATTTTTGGGTGGACAACAAGACTACTCCACCATCAACAGAGTGCACCTACTTTAGCAGAGCAATTGAATGCTTAAGCAGGAAATATGTTATCTCACCACCAAGATCACAGCTGTTAACCTTTGCCACCCCTTCCAGCTGCCTATGGTAGCAAAAGGCCTAATTAAGCCCCCAGGACTTCTTCAGTGCTGTATAGTAGAGCAAAAGCCCCACAGGGACACATCCACCTTCCACACTGCCTGTGTCCACTCCTTCAGGCTTCCTCTAACTCTTCCTTAAAACTTCTCTATCAGCTGCCTGTCTACTCTAACATGCCAAAGAACTAAAGATATAGGCAGCCTGCAGGTGCAGTGATAGCACTACCACTCATGATGCTGATGACCTGGGTTCAGGACTGAGACTGGAGCATCAGAGGGACGGTGGTGGTGGGGTTGGATGAGCACTTGGATTGCTGTCCTCCTTTGGGGTGGGTGGGAAGTGACACCTGGCATCAGGCTGACTCCTAGTAGAGGCCAGGAGATCAGCAGCCAGGGACCGCTAGAATAGGGTAGAGGCTTGGTTGACATCAGTGTGCAATGCATGGGAGCATGCACAGTGGTGCTCCTGATGTCATTGCACCACTGAGTCTCCTGGGGAAACCTTAAGGACAAAACCCTTAGGACCAGAGCAGCATGAAGTCTAATTAAGCCTAGGCTTACCCAACCAAATAACACTCCAGCATAAGTTTGGCTGGGACTTCAGGTAGATAGTGTATTGGACTGTCCCTTATGGGAGCCCCACCAAAGTGAGCAAGCTGCAGGCCTCCAGAACTGAGCTTCATTAGGAGGGATTCCTGGTGGGGACAGCACTTAGGTTCTCATCAGGGCTGACTAAGGGGTATATCCCATGTTGACCAGAGCGCCAGGAACAGGCTCTACAATCAATCAACCAATCAATCACTAAAAACATGGGGGGGGGGTACTTGGCTTAAAAAAAGGATAGAAAGCTAGTATAATTTTTTTTAGAATAGGTTTTACATGATCAGGTTGTCTGGTATATTGCACATCAAAATATGGGCAGTGGCATTTTCAAAATAGTGATGTTTTTGGAGAAGACATTTGTGAGAACCAAATGACAAGAATTACAATAATAAAGGTGAGAGAAACCTTTTTAGGGCAACAGCCTGTCCTGAATTTCCTTATCTTTTCCTGAATGTCAGACATTTCTACTGCATCCCCTCCAACAGTACCCAGCCTTTATTCAACAACTTTAGTGGTTTGTTTTGATTTTTAGTACATTTTGGTGGACAGAGCCTTTAGTTTTACTTCAGGTTGTCCAAAAACATTCATTTTCAGTCTGGTCTGGAACTGTTCTCTCTTGAACAAGGTTAACAGTTCTCCAAATAAAAGCAACACATAATCTTTAGATTTGTTTCACATGACAAGGCAAACATATGTTTCTTTGTAGGCTATTTCCAACCTGGTGCATTGGCTAGAGGCTAAATGTTTCCTTAAGGATAAGTGGCAAAGCAAAATTACATTTCAGAAGTAACAGTGCTTACTCAAGCCCATGCAAACATAGAAGAGATTTTTTAATCATTTATATTTATGCATTTTTAAATTCATTACTTATTTTCTTGACCTGCACTGGTTGGTCATGCCAGCTCAAAAAGGCTGCTCCTTCCCTCCCCCACTGTGCCTGCCCAGTCACTGTTCCTCCTCAGAGCCTGCCTATCTAGACCTCCAATGCTGTCTGGGAGCCCCAGAGCTTGTCTCCTCCCACAGTGCCCAGGCTGATGGTGCAGAACACGGAGCATTACTGGCCACAGAGCTGCTGACACACAGTTCCTTGTTTGTAACTGACCAGGTACTTTTGCTAATAAATTTGGCAAACAGCAAATATTTCTGTGAGTTGAGTTATTCTTGAGACTGGTTGTAATTGAGTACTGTGCCTTCCTGGCTTGGTTCTGAGTGTTGGGGTTGAGACACCCAGGTACAGCACCTAAACTCTACACCGCTGACTATGCACATTCCCTTTCTTGAGTTGGAGCAGAACATGCATCTGCAGGTCAGCAGCAGCTTGGAGGGGAGGCCAAAAATGAGATTGGACTATGGGTGTGGTGGTGGGAGAGCAGCAATCATTTACGGAGAGTAAGGTATTTTTTCCATCAGTGACTCTGCCCTCTCTCCATGATGCACTGTGTCACCTCTACACTCACAGTAGCTTCTGTGTGTGTATTTGTGGGGGGGGGGGGAGCTGGTAACCACTGGTCTCCATTATGCCAATAGTCCTCTCTAGCCACCTTACATGCCCAAAGCCCCACCAGGCTGGAGTGAGCGAGCTGGGATCCAGATTAAATCCTGGTCTCTCCTCATGGCAGTGAGAGTGTTTTTTTTATTGATGATATTAACATAATGCCATGAAAAACTGCAGCAAATTGTATTGGGGTATTTTAGCATCCTAATATATCACTACATCTTAGCCCAGATTTCCTGAATTATGTACAAAAGTAAACATGTACAATTAGTACCTTATTTATTATGAACTGATCAACAGCCCATGATAGAACGGATATCAACAAGTTGCTATAAGAGTCACATGGGGCAAGAAGAAGCTCAATATTTGATGGCAAATTAACTGCATTCAGCTCCCTTCCAGTCAATAATTGGCATCTTAATGTAACCCATTAGTGTTAAGTATCTAAATTTGTTGAAATCCTGCCATACTGTAATAGGCAAAATGCATCAATTATGTAGGCACCTTCCTATGAGTATGTTGTTGGTTTTGTTTTGTTTTATTTGTTGACATTTGACAGACATATTGTATGTCTTTTCATACCTAAAACATTTGTTTCATATCTAGAACATTTGGTTAAGTGATATAACAATCTTTAAGCTATATGTTTGCTAAGGAGCCATTAACTCTGAATTACGCAGGCAAGAATTAGGATATTTTTAAGGCCTTTTCTCCATTTTGTTTTAAAAAGAATTTTATATGCTCCAGTATTACATTTTTGTTGTTATTCCGTATGTGTGCGTATATGTATATGTGTGTGTATATATATAAATATAAATATATATATATATATATATATATACACACACACACTAAAGGTGCGGTCGTGCCCTATAGGTTGGGTTCAACCTTCACTTCTATGGTAAACTCAAAATTTTGCACTTTAATAACTTTGCAACTATTCAACTGATTGGCATGAAAGTTTGCATGCACCATCAGGGACTACAGATCTCATGCCAGGTTCCATTTTGGTCAGATGTGTGGGTGCAGAGATATGGAGTGCCAACAAAATGTGAAAATGGCTATTTTTTGTAGAATTCTTTGCCACACTGCTGTGCAAAAAAGGCTTGGGATTTTGGACTGCACTTTTTAGGATAGAAAGGTCTTGTGTCACAGATGTGCCTTTTGAAGATTTGGTTAATTCATTCAAAGTTATTGTATTTTAAAATTTCCTATTATTTTCAATAGGAAAAGTTAGATGTGAGCCTCAAAACAGGATTCTGTGTCGCAAATAGACAATCCTGTGTCATAAATGAGTAATCCTTTGTTGCAAATGGGGAATCTTTTTTGCACTTTAATAACTTCGTAACCATTCAAGCAATTTGCATGACATTTTGCACACACCATCAGAGATGGAAGATCTCTTGATTTACCAAGTTTCATCCCAGTCGGATGTGTTGGCGCGGAGACATGGAGTGTCAGAAAATTTGAAAATTAAATTTTGTTTGTAAAATTCTTTGCCACACTGCTGCGCAAAATGGCTTGGGATTTTGGTCTTAAATGTTTAGGGTAGAAAGGACTTGGGTCATAGATGTGCCTTTTGAAGAATTGGTGAAAAAATAATAATCCGTTCAAAAATTTCCCCATCATCTTTAATGGGAAAATTTAGATGTGAGCCTCGAAACAGGATTATGTGTTGCAAATGGGCAGTGCTGTGACACAAATGATAATCCTTTGTCACAAAAGGGGAACCTTTTTTCATGCTGCATCCATCTTGTTTTTTCTTAGCAAGGCAAGCAAATTAAAAAAAACAGAAACAATTGTTTTTTTCAGTTACCAACACATGTGTTCTGCTAATCTGGTGTTAGTTTTTTCATAAATCACCCGGAAATGTGTTTTTTTTAACAAGCTGAAATATGTTTCACAAATTTGTGAAAAAATAATCACCCTCCTTGCTCTTTTTTTGCTCCTTCCACTCCCCAATTCACCCCCTGTACTTTCTTTCCTAGTATGCCCTTTCACTTCTCTTCAAACACGGCCACTAGCTGCATTTGACACAATATTTATCTTGCCATATTGTTCTTTTGTTTATGTAATTACTTTCCTCATGTTGTACTACTTACTGAAACCATTGTAATTTGCTACTCTTGTGACTTGATGTGGAAGCTCTGTAAAACAGCCCTTGGCTCAAAGGTCTTTCTGATTTGTTAAATAAATAAATAAAATGAACAGAATCCTGTTTTGCAATTTGTGAAAAATAACGCAAAACAGGATTCTGTTTCAATTTGCAAAAAAGGATTTTTCTTTTTCACAAATTATAAAAAAAAAGAAAGCTTGAAACAGGATTCTGTTTCACAGTTTGTGAAAAAATAATTTTTATGCAGGTTTTTTTTGTCACTTCACACTGAAGAAGCAGTTTGGAATTTTGGTCTGAAATGTTCAGGGTACAAAGGGATGGCTCATGGATATGCCTTTTGCTGGTTTGGTGAAAGCAGATTACATTGCTCTGGAGTTCTGGGGGGTTAAATTTTCCTTCATTTCCCATAGGATAACATTATAGTGTGAGTTGTATGCACTCATTTCCTTGTTACTCCACTGTGAAGGCATGGCTCCCAGTTTTTGCATGAAATTTTTAGGGTACGAAGGGTTTGCCATACAGATGTGCCTTTTGCTGGTTTGGTAAAAAGATATTCATTTGGTATGAAGTTACACAGGTATCAAATTTTCCTATGATTTCCTTAGGATAACACTGCAATGTGAGGTCTTTCTTTGCTGCTGTGCAGCACAGAATGGGAGACAACTACAGTATCTTTAAAATTATGGAGGGCTGGGAGCACAGGGCCCAGCAGCCCTGCACTCTCACATGTAAATATGGTACTATTGTGGACTGATCACAGTGCAGGGCCAGGAGGGAAATAAGGATCTGATTATAAGATCTCAAATATTATGCATGGATGGGAGCGCAGGGTACTGTGCTCCCACAGGGAACTAGTGATGTGATTATACTATCTCAAAAAGTAAAGAAATACTTTGCAAAACACTTTGTTAATGCACTAGTTAGGGTTCCAATGTCAAAAGAAGGGAAACATCATGTTAAGGTTTCCAACCCTAACACTTCACCCCCACCCTGCAGGCAGTAACAAGTGTGAGGTGTGCCTTGGGGTTGTCAATCCTAACACTTACCCCATTTTTATATGCTGCACCCATCTCAGTTTATTTACTCATGGAATGGGGTAAGCATTAGTTTTCTAGGGGACACACCTGATTACAACAAGCATTTGTCAATGCCGAATGTTTGCTTGCTAGCATTGGCATTGGTAGTGTAGGAGTTAGAGAGCTGCATAATAGGAATGGCAGTGAAGTATTGAACTGAAGCCAACCCCGCCACCACCCTGCAGAGACTGACAGGCATTGGGGTGTGCCTTTGGGTCATCAGGCATAACGGCCATGCCATTTCACCACACCCTACCCTGCAGACACCGACAAGTTTCACAGTGTGCCTTGGGGTCTTTGGCCCTTATGCTCACTCCATTCCATCAGGAAATATGGTGAGATGGGTGCTGTATAGGAGAATGGGGTGAACTTTGGGGCCGAAGAGTGCAAGGCACACCTTGATGCCCCTCACTGGCTGCAGGGTGTGGAATGGTATGAGCATTACAGGCGAGAATCCCAAGTCACACCCCTGATGCCTGTCAATCTCTACAGGGTGGGGCATTATGGTCAGAAACACCCTAACGTCTCAGGCATTTGTTGGCATTTTCACTCCAAATTTTCAACATGGGTTTTTTGTGACCTCTACCTTATGAACAGTGGCAATATCAGTTTGTTAGCCGAAAGCTGACTTTGCACAGCGACTACGCCATTTGGCACCACAGGTGTGAAAACACATTTCGAACAGGATGTGAAAAATGACAGCTGTACTGTTCATGGGGAGGTGGAAAAAATGGCAATGCTGAAAATCTGCAGTGAAAATATTAAAAAAACTGGTGAAGTCACGAGTGTGTGTAGAAACTGCACAACGCACACCCATAATGCAATTAGTTTGGGGATTTTTTACAGCAGATTGTCAACACATGCATTTTGGAACCTCCACTCATGAACAGTGTCACTGTAATTTTCTTAATCTGTCCCAAGCAGTAATTTCCCACAGTGACCATGCATTTTTGCGCTGAAAGTATGAAAATGCATTTCGGCCATGGTGTGAAAAATGACAGCTGTACTGTTCACAAGGAAGTGTGGAAAAATGCCAGTGGTGAAAATCTGGACTGAAAATATTAGAAATCCATGAACTTACGAGGGTGCATGGAAACTGCGCATCGGTCGCTCATAACACAATCATTTTATGGACTTTTTTCACCAAATTTTTAACATAGCCACTGTAACACATCTGCTCATGAACAGTGTCACTGTGATTTTCTTAATCTGTCCTGAACATTGATTTCACACACTAACTGCGCCATTGTGCGCTACATGCGCGGAAACACATTTTGGGAGAGATGTGAAAAATGACAGCTGTACTGCTCATAAGGAGGTATAGTAAAATGGCAATGTTGAAAATCTGGAGTGAACATATTGAAAATTTGCAAACTTATGAGCGTGAGTAAGAACAGCGCAACGCATACTCGCAAAACAGTCATTTTGGGGAATTTTTTCACCAAATTTTTAACATTGCCATTTTATCACTTCTGCTCATGAACAGTGTCTCTGTGATTTTCTTAACCTGTCCCGAACATCGATTTCGAACACCGACTGCGCCATTGTGCTCTACATGCGCTGAAACACATTCTGAGCAAAATTTGAAAAATGACAGCTGTACTGCTCATAAGGAGGTGTGGTAAAATGGCAATGTTGAAAATCTGGAGTGAAAATATTGAAAATTCGTGAACTTACTAGCGTGCATAGGAACACCACAATGCATGCTTGTAAAACAGTCATTTTTTTCAACGTAGGGTTTTTGGGGGCCTACCTCATGAACTGCGATACTGTCATTTTGTAAATCAGTCCTGAAAGGTGGTTCCGCACAGTAACCGTGAAATCACCTTTCGGGGCTGATTAACAAAATGACAGTGACAGAATTCATGAGGTGGGGTCCCAAAAATCCCATGTTGATAATGTGGTGAAAAAATTCCCCAAAATGCCTGAGATATGCATCAAAGTTGACAAAACCCTATTTATTACATTATACAAATTACCAGCATTTCCTCAGTTCGCGGTCGGCTTTGAAGAGTGCAGACGTGTTCCCGGTCCACCGAAGATCGTCGCCCCAGACTCCGAAGGTAAGTATGGGGTGTGGGGAGGCAGGGTGCACAGAGGGTGGGTGCAGGTGGGGGGAGCGGGGCTCAGGACAGTCAGCGAGGGAAGGTTTTCTCTTTCAGGTTTCTTTTTTTTTTTCTTGGATGATGCGGGACTTGTGCCATGCTGGGGTGGGCTCCCAAGCGTGGCAGTTGGAAAGACTGTTTGGGGCTGGGGGCAGTGGAGCTGATGGGGGATTGGGCATCCCTTCGGCCATATAGACTGTTGCCACGCTTGGGGTGGGCTCCCAGCGTGGCACCCAGTTGTCTGTTGGGGGGGACATTGGAGTTGATGGGGGATTGGGCACCACCGTTGGCCATACAGTATGTGTGGGGGGCACATTAACATGCAATATGCATGCATGTGTGGGGGGAGTGCATGCACAAGCAGTAGCTTCTCGCTGCTCACTGAAGCGGAGCTCTGCCTTTCAACTGTACGGCACTGTATTTTCAACTGCTGTCATAGACAGCTGCAGCATTCATTGGTGAACTGTGGCTGTGCCTGCAAACACACTGACTGCATTGGAAGGCAGGTGCCACACCTACAACAACTTGGATGATGGCACTATGTTTCTTACACAAGTGTGCAAGCAAACATAAAAATGAACTACAGCAAATAACAGCCCTACCCAATAATGTCATCCTAGTCACTATGGATGTGGAAGTAGGCTATATTAGTATAATTTATACATATGATTTATCAGCTTACAAAATTTTCCAGGAACACAGCCAGCAACCTATTAAATAAAGAGTACTGGAACTTATTAAATTCATCCCAACCCATAACTATTTCATATTCAGTGACAATCTGTACTTAAAAACATAGGCACTGGTATTGGAACTAGAATGGTACCTTAACCCATAATTATTTCACATTCAATGACAATCTGTACTTAAAAACATGGGCACTGCTATGAGAACTAGTATGACACCTCAGAATGGTAGTCTATTCATGGCAAACTTAGAAACTAACTTCCTTTCACAATACCCTTGCTGTATTACAGGTTCATTAATGACATTTTTTCTCATTGGGGTAAACAGTGAGGAAGAACTCAGAATTTAAAAATGGAGTACAGTTGAATTCACCTAAAACAGACTACTCTGTATATACCCCTTCTGTCCATAATAAGTATGGTCCATAATAAGTGTCCAAAAATAGCTCTAATGATAAACAAACAAACAGAAGAAATAGGTTTCCAGTAGTTTTTCAGTTATTCAATGATAGCACCTTCTGGATGCACTTTCTGCTAGCACTCATAACAGCATACTGTATCCCCACTTGTGCCATTCACTAGTCACTTCTCTTTACTTCTTGTCTGTAAGGAGGGCTGGGGAGCTACTGGGATGCATAGGGAGAGGCATCACCAGTAGAAAATAGGAAGTTGCTGGCCCTCTCTATAGACAGTTGATAAGACCATATCTGGAGTACTGTGTACAGTTCTGGAGACCCCATCTCCACAAAGACATAGACAGGGTGGAGGCTGTCCAGAGGAGGGCAACCAAAATGGTGCAGGGTCTGCACCAAAAGACATATGAAGAAAGTCTAAAGGAGCTTAAGATATATAGCCTTGAGGAAAGGAGGATGAGGGGGAACATGATAGAAACTTTCAAATACCTCAAGGGAATCAACAAAGTCCAAGAGGGTAGCATCTTTCAGAAAAAGAGATGTGCAAGAACAAGGGGCACAATTTGAAGATAGAGGGGCGACTCCAGAGGTAATGTAAGGAAATATTTATTCACAGAGAGGGTTGTAGGTGCATGGAACAGCTTTCCTGAGGAGGTCATAGAGTCAAAAACAGTGGGGGAATTCAAGAATGCATGGGACAGGAATAAGGCAATTCTAGTGAGGGGTAGGAGGAAGTAGGCTGTTGGTTAACTAGGATCTGCAGCTTATCTGTTAGGTAGGGAAATGGGCAGACTAGGTGGGCCAAGCGGCCCTTATCTGCTGTCAGATTCAATGTTTCTATGTTTGGTGGCCTGAATCAGGGCCATGCACAGCAGTGGAACACTGCATAGCCATGCACTTGGTGCTAGGGGAGGGTATAACTATCGTTATGCTGATAGGTATGACCTAATCACAAATGTCACTATGCCATGTTTCCTGTAACTGACTGTACTTTGTACTGTACCACTGGGAACAGGACCTAGGAACTAGGACCAGTATTACGATACCACACTCAGCTGCAAGGAGTAAGCTACCATCGGGGGGAAGGGTAGGTTACACTGAGAGGAAGCCAAATTAAAAAATACAAGAGGTACCTCACTGGCTCAGACGTTTCATATCCATTTGTGGCCACTTATTGGCCACTTAACGCTCCCTTTCACTGCAGCCTGATACTGATGTAGACAAAGCAGGGTCAGTTAGCACCTGGCAGTTATCAGTAGTGTTCAGGATAGACAGCACATGTAGTTCATCTTAACCAGCATTTTTAACAGGGCCCCTAGGTAAATAAACGTTGGATTTGGCAACTTGTCCATTATGTACATTTGTCTGGCTAAAGTTTGTCTGGTACAAGTGAGTTGCACTGTACTCAAAAGAAACAATAAACTTCATAGATACCACCACCCTACTGAACCAAGAAAAATGTACATTTTTAATTTGTAGAAAAGCCATAGACCACTTCAGCTGCCTCTACTTCTCCAGCTTTCACCCAGCACACAAAAGAAGGGAGCATCTACAGCCAGGCCATACCATACCAAAGGAACTGTCTGAAGAGATGGTCAAAGACAATAAGCTGGATGAACCATGCAGTGCCTTTGCCAAGCAAAAATCACCCCCCCCCCACACTATTGAAAAAAACAGATTGTATGGATCACTTGAGTACCACAAGAAAACCTTTTAGTATACAAGGAACAAGATCACACAATTTACTACCACAGGTTGCCATAAACAACTCCATCCTTAACATTATCTGGACCACCTAAAGAGACTTGCAACCCTTTCTGGATGATGACCCCAATCTATTTGAAATCTTCCCTGGATCACCAGTGCTTGCATTCAGACAGCCTCCAAACCAACAGCAGAAACTGGTCAGCAACAGTTGTGAAAATTAACACTGAAGAACCAAGTTCGAGTAGGTGCCAGAGTTCAAAATTTTCAATATGCACACACAGATGAATGCTACAGGGTATATACCCCGAATGGTGGAACAGATATGACATTAGGGGTGTGGAAAGCTGTGTCTCAAAGAATCTGATATACCTTGTCAGATGTTAAAAAGTGCACAAATGCCTAGCATGTAGGTGAAATTAGACAGACTCTAAGATCCCAAATGTACTTACAAAGATTCACAATAAAACATAGATACATAGGCAAAGATGGCAGAAAAATGTCCATCAGCCCACCCAGTCTGCCTATACATGTGGTCACTGGTGGAAAAGCTTTTTCTTTTTTTTTTGTTTGTTTTTGATTTTATGCTCCTACCCCTTTAGTCCTCATGAGCTGGAGGGAGCCCCACCCCATCACTCTGGCATCTACCAACCAGCATAATAGACTCCAGGGCTTACCCCACCCGGTGAGGTCAGAAGGGGCCCTCCTCCCCCGAAGACTGGATAGAGGTTTTCTGTGCTGTGGCTAGCTGGGTGCAGGGACTGCGAGCTCCCTCCTTCATCCTCTGGGGGGGCATATGTTTTCTGTGTTTTCCCTGCTTGCTGGGGTGGCGCGAGCAGTGACCCCTGCGATAGCACCATGCATGCTTCCATGCATACCACCATCAAGTGCCTGCAGCACTCCCAACCCCCCCAACTTACGACATTGGTGCACCAGCCCCTAGCCACCACTAGGGGCCTGACTCATGGCCACAGCTGAAACCCTCCCTCGCCAGAGAAGGAGAGCTGTTATTTGGACACTCAATCTTTCTCCTCCCTGCCAAACCCTGTCAGCCCGTGCTTGTTCCCAAATGCAGGTCGCCGGCATGGCACGAGGTGTGGCATCCAGCGCCTCAACCCTCAGCGCCACCGAGCCGGCTGTGGAAAAGCTTTTTTCTCAGAAACCACGCAACCTACAGAACATGACAGCCACAGTACTAAAGGGCAAATGTAAAGATATTCAAGAGAGGAGATTATGGGAAATACAGTTCATAACACAGTTCAAAATGTATAAATATGGACTGAACGGAGATGTGAATTTTGTTACCTGCTATAATTAGCAGGCTTATGATTTACAGAATAAAAAAATCAGAATTTCAAGATAGCTTCCAAGACAGTGTTAGGGAGACTCTTAGCCAGCCTAGGAGTGGATTCCAGGGTGGCAACCTGGGTAAAAATTTGACTGGACAACAGGACACAGAGGGTGATAGTAAATAAAGTCCACTTGGAAGAAAGGAGGGTTACTAGCGAGGTAGCGCAGGGTTCAGTACTGGGTCTGGTCCTCTTTAATATCTTTATAAATGGCATTATGGAGGGACCAGAAGGAAAAATATGCCTCTTTGCAGATGACACAAAGATCTGCAAGAGGATTGATACACAAGGGGGGATGGAAAGGATGAGAAGGGACCTGGCAAGGTTGGAGGAATAATCAAAAGTATGGCAGCTTAGATTCAATGCAAAGAAGTGCAAAGTAATGCTCCTGGGAAAGAAAAACCCAAGGGAAGAGTACACAGTGGGGGGGGGGGGTAGTAAAAACAACAAAAATGGAAAGGGACCTGGGGGTAGTCATATCAGATGACCTAAAGGCAAGCAAGCAATGTGAGAAGGCATTAAGCATGGCTCGGGAGATACTGGGATGCATAGGGACAGGCATCACCAGTAGAAAACAGGAAGTTGTTATCCCTCTGTACAGACAGTTGGTGAGACCCCATCCAGAGTACTGCGTGCAGTTCTGGAGACCCCTTCTCCACAAGGACATAGACAGGATGAAGGCAGTCCAGAGGAGGGCAACTAAAATGGTGCAGGGTCTGCAACAGAAGCCATGCGAAGAGAGACAAAAGGAGTTTAATATGTATACCCTTGAGGAAAGGAGGGAGGCGGGAGGGGACATGACAGAAACTTTCAAGTACCTCAAGGGAATCAACAAAGTCCAAGAGGGTAGCATCTTTCAGAAAAAGAGATGTGCAAGAAAAAGGGGGCACAATCTGAAGATGGGGCGGATGGCTCAGGGGCAATGTGAGGAAGTATTTTTCCACAGAGAGGGTGGTGGATGCATGGAATGGCCTTCCTAAGAAGATCATGGGGTCAAAAACAGTGGGGGAATTCAAGAATGCATGGGACAGACATAAGACAATTTTGGTGGGGGTAGGAAGAAGTAGGCTGTTGGTTAACTAGGATCTGCAGCTTATCCAATAGGTAGGGAAATGGGCAGACTAGGTGGGCCAAGCGGTCCTTATCTGCCGTCAAAGTCTATGTTTCTTGCTATACAAACACCTAAGCATTTATAGGTTTCCTGTTGTTACACCTTTGCATAAAAGTTTGTTTTCTTGGGAAAGGGGTTTGTATTTCCATGCTAATTTGTAATGTATTTAAAAGAGTGCTCTTTTCATCTATGTAAACATCCAAATATTTATAGTTCTTAAACTACTATTCTTCTTTATTAACAAAACAGTCACTGTCATGTAAATGTTTGTTTACACTTCAACTACTGATACAGTAATTAGCACTGAGTTGTCTGTATAAATTCCTCACCTTGTAACAGTTATAACGAAGTGCCTTGTAAACACTCTTATGTGACCTGCATAAGTTTCTGTTAGTCAATTAAAAGGTATTAACACCTACTTTTTTCTTTTTGTTTAATTCTACTCTAACAAGGCAGTTTATTCCCCCATTATTCTAAAATATGCTAGCTATCAAAATTCTAGCACATTGTATTGCCTGATAATGCACAGGGACAAAGATCTTTCGCATACAGGGCCCCGCCATGGTTCAATGCGCTTAGTCCACCTACTCTATCCTCAACCTCGCTTGAAGCTTTCAAATCCATGCTCTATGCCCACCTCACCACCACTAGCAACTGTGATTGCGCTAGATAAAGACTACTACTCCTCATGTCCATCCTCACATCTGAGGCCTCTTCCTCCCTGACTAATGAACCCTCTGGTACCTCTACTACTTCCTGTCTCCCACCCAAACTCACTCCCCCCCTTTTTTCCTGTCCCCTCTCACTTACTCTCCTGCTCACCACCTTTCCCTCCTCTCTAGCCTCATTTTGGCGCCTAATGATCACCCTCTCCCTGGAAGTTTCCTTAACCTCGAAATTGTCAACTCGCTTGAACCTGTTATAGCTTGTTTTTCTATGAAACTTAAAAACGTTACTGCCTTAAACTGTTAATAGCAAATTTATGATGTAACTTTCCTGTCTGGTTTTACCTGTAATGTGTATCGTGCTTTGTTAAATGTTCTTTGTGACGTGGAACCTTTGTAAAAGAGCCCTGGCTCAAAGGTATTAATTCCTAGACTAATAAACTAAACTAAAACTAAACTAAATGTCTACTGTGTAACTTATAATAACTTATAATAACTGGTGACCCCCTATAATGACTGGATATCCACTCTTGATAAAATGCTGTAATAACCTGCTGGATTCTGTAATAACTCAGTAGCAGGTTATTACAACATCTTCCTCCTCACACTCTCACTTCACTGAAGTACAAAAGAGAGCACATTGTCTTTGTGCGAGTACAGTGGCTGATCAGGGACACACTCACACAAATACAGTTTTTCCTCTGTTGAAATCTTGCACCAGTTATAAAAAATAATGGCAGTGCAAAGTTTGTTTTAAGAAGGTTTTTCACACACCCTCAGTGCGTGATAACCTTATAAACCCCTTGAGCTTTGCTTTTAGGGTTTATGGATTACCACGCACCTCGGGTGTGTGAACAATCCTCATAGCACACATCTGCAGCAGCATTATTCTCTGTGTACACCCCCAGTCTCATCTGGCCTCTGAAATCTATAGGATAAGATGTTTCCTTTATTTTGCTTTATTGTTTACCAGGGTTAGACTTCACTGAGAGCAAACACCTCTTTCAGAAGAGTTTCAGGGGTATCCACATTTAAAATACTTATTGTTATTCAAACTGAAGTAGTGTCATAGTAACTTTGAAGCTTACTTTAGTGCCAGTTTGGTGCAGCTGGTAGCACTCTCCCCTTTGAGCCACAGAGTCATGGGTTCTAGTTCAGCACAAGGGACTTTTGTTTTTATCCAAAGCTGACACTGTAGTTTGGTACTAGGGTGCTGCTGCTATGCTGATGGTGTCCTCCTTCAAATGAGACATTAAACACAGAAACCCTAGCAAAAATAAAGAAAGACGATCTAGTTTGCTCAGTCTCCTTACTATGTATAACTCTGACCTACATCACTGACCACCTCCTTTGACCTTTCTGCCTTGTGATAACCCCTTTGAAGAAGTCCCATAGTTTTTTGAACACTGATATAGTCCCAGCATTGAGGAAGTCAATTCCACCTGTCAGCCATCCACTCCTTGAAAAATTATTTTTTGATGTCTTTTCTGAATTCTCCCCCCTCCAGCTTGATGCTGTGCCCCCTAGTGGATCCACTGTTCTTCAACTTGAAAAATTCAATGTAGTTGATCTTGTTGTAACCCAATATGATGTTGTTTTGTTTCCATCATATCTGCCCTTTGCTTTGTGTCCTTGTTGAACAGATATTGAGATTTACAGTGTCAGTTGGAATACCGCTTATCGTAACTGGCTTAACCTCTGGCAGGGCTGTTCAACACCTCACTGCAGTCAGGGGTGAGGTCCAAGAGATTCCAGGATAGCAGACATGGTTCTGCTCCATGAGAGAAAGGATAGGGAAATTATAGATCCAACGGTCTAAACTTCTATTGTAGGTAAACTTATGTCTGAGTGGCCTACCTGGTGAGAAATGTGCTCCAGGGGAGAGTAACAGCATGAGTAAGCACAACACAGACAGTTGCTGAAGAAGTTAGAGGATCTGGGAGCAGAGTAGGACCTAGTTAGATGGGTGGGATGTTGGCTGGGGGAAGACAGTAGAGGGAGGTGCTCAACAGTGGGGTGTCACAGGTGCCAATTCTGGGACCAGTCCTTTTCAATGTGTTCACCAGCAACATAGGAGAGGAGATACAAGGCATGATGTGTCTCTTTGCAGATGACACTAACCTCTATATCAGGGTAGCCAGTGTGGAGGGGGTAAGATAACTGCAGAGGGAGCTGCAAAGGTTAGAGAGTTGGTCCAAGGTTTTGATAGTTGAAATTCAGTGCCAAAAAGTGCAAGGTGATGCACATAAGGAATAAAAATCCCAGGACAGAATACTGGATGAGAGAGGTGAAGCTAAGAACCACATCAGAGGAAAGGGACCTGGGATCCAGATTAAGGGACTCCCTAAAATAAACTAGCCAGTGCAACAAAGGCTATAGCAAGGCAAGCAGAATGCTGGGGTGTATTGGGAGAGGTTTAAATAGCAGGAGGAAAGAGATAATACTGTCTGTCTGTAGATCACTGGTGAGACTCCATGTAGAACATTGTGCCCAGTTCTGGAGTTCCCAGCTAAAGGAAGACAGAGATAGGCTGGACACAGTGCAGCACAGGGTAACCAAAATGATTCAGGGACAACAGTGCAGATCCTATAAGGATTAGCTTAGAGTATTGAAGATATACTCACTGGAGGCCAGAAGGGTAAGGGGCAACATGATACTTTCAAGTTTCTGAAAGGATTAAACAAGGTGGACTATAAGGAACTAGTCAGCAGGAACAGCAGGTCAAAACCAAGTAGGCATGAGTGGAAGCTCATAGGGGGAAAGATTTAGGAGGGATGTGAGAAAGTTTTACTTTACAGAGAGAGTGGTTTAACGATGGAACAGCCTACCAGCTGAGGAAGTGGGTGAAAAAAAATATTAATGGGTTCACGCCTAGCTGGGAATGAGTAAGGAGCCTAATAGTTACACAGAGGGTACCCCTGGGTAGCAGTAAGGCAGGGAGCAAGGGTGCGTAAGGATCTAAACTCTGTTTAGACAATAGGTTATATGCATTCTCTGCATACTGTACTTTAGTAAGATGCCGTGGGAGATTTAGTAGCTTGCAGTGCATGTTGGAGTTTATACAAGCTCTGATCTATTGTTTGCCGGCCTCACTGTGCTATCTGGGCTACGTACAGTCACAGAGGACTGTACTTAGCCCCTGGAGAAAAGTAGACCTGGAAAACATCTGATTGGAGATGATAAAAGTTCTGACATGCACTGCAAGCTATTGAATCTCCCACTGCTGCCTACTGCTCTGACATCAGCTGCAGGGGATTCTATGATTTGTAGTAACAGAAGATGTCAGCCAAAACTAAGCAAAATTAGTTTGATACAGATACTTTATTGCAGTAAACAGTAAATAAACCAAAATGTTTTTGTACAAAAAGTGCACATTGGGACCAGCACCACACTTGGGTGTAGGGGCCATTTGTGCTGACTGTTCACCTTGAAAGTATAACTTTTTAACCCTGAAATTGTCAGCCAGCTAAATCACAGCATGAGTACACACAACTGCACAAACTCAAACTGCATCTGAAACCCAGTTGTACTAATAGCTGTCTTGCTTGCCACTTCTTGAAACCATGGCCATGTTCATGCCAACACCCCCCCCAGTTCAGTTCAGTCTCTGCACAGATGAGAACAAATTAATTTTTAAAAATGAGCTACTCATTATATTATATAAACTGACAAACTCACAAGGGTTAAGAACAGATTCTTACCAACTGATAAGCTCACCACTTCATTAAAACATATCCATGTTCACCCCTCGCCCATTCAGTCTCTGCACAGATGAGAAACAAACTTAATTTATAAAAACATGGTACCCATTATATTACATAAACTAACAATTTTTATCAACTCAGGTTCTGTGACAGCAGAAGCTCTTGAGCTGTGCTCTCAAGCTCTCATGATGTCACACAACCCCCCCAATGTTCAGAATCAGCCTGTAGACATAGACAGGGTGGAGGCTGTCCAGAGGAGGGCAACTAAAATGGTGCAGGGTCTTCACCGGAAGACATATGAAGAGAGACTTAAGGAGCTGAATATGTATAGCCTTGAGGAAAGGAGGGGGGGGGGACATGATAGAAACGTTCAAGTACCTCAAGGGAATCAACAAAGTCCAAGAGGGTAGCATCTTTCAAAAAAAGGGGTGTGCAAGAACAAGGGGGCACAATTTGAAGATAGAAGGGGGGCGGCTCAGAGGTAATTTAAGGAAGTATTTTTTCACAGAGAGGGTTGTGAATGCACGGAATGGCCTTCCGGAGGAGGTTGTGGAGTCAGAAACAGTGGTGGAATTCAAACATGCATGGGACAGTCATAAGGCAATTCTAGGGGATGGGGGTAGGAAGAAGTAGGCTGCTGGTTAACTAGAATCTGCAGCTTATCCATTAGGTAGGGAAATGAGCAGACTGGGTGGGCCAAGCGGTCCTTATCTGCTGTCAAAATCTATGTTTCTATGTTTCGATGTTATTAACACATGGGCATTAAATTAATTATTTTATATATTGGTAAGTATCACTCCAGGGCCCCTTCCTCCTTTGAGTACTCCACCTTTATCCCATTAATGCAATATTCTGTTTGCAGATTTCTGTAGCCAAAGTGCATCGGTTTGCATTGTTTGGCACTGAATAAACCTGAAGTCCCATTTGATCCTCTCTCTTGGTTGTCCAGGTGAAAGTTAAAAGATCCCATAACACCTTTAAAAAGAGTAGGTTACTTAATGAAATAGTTCCTAACAGTGGTTTGAACTGTGTGTGTGTTTATGTGCTGTGTATTTGACTGCAGCCATGCTTATATACAATATTTGCATTCTCCACACTACCATTATTCCATTAATAGTATGTAAAGTACAGTGTGCAGACAATGCATAGAACCAAATTGCATTCTAAGCTATTATTGTGATTCTGAGTTCACTAACTTGTGAAAAACATGATGGTATACCATTAATGCATAGAAACATGATTGGAAAATTACTTTACAAATTAACATAGCAGCTTCCCAACATTCCAAATGTAACAGATGACTTTGCCTTGAGACAAATCTTATTGTTGCTGCATTCTAAACACATAGGCCAAACACTGTGGTTCCTGATTGGGGGTCCATTTACATTCATAAGGTACTGTCACTTGGTGGTCACAACAATCGCTTATCAACAGTTGTGGCTTATATCATGCACAAGGGGTGTTGCAGGCCTTCTTCACATGGTTGCTAAACAAATGTGATCATGTGAGTAAGCAGGTGGGTGCGATCACCATGCAAACAGCCTGTTAGAACATGCAGAAAGCATAGAATTCTCACAAACCTGGTTGCAGACTTTTGCAGTCCCCCACCCTGCCTATTGCACTGTTACAGGCAAGTGGGGGTGGGGTCATAAAGCACCACTAGCTACAGAACCTTGAGGCCTGCACGGGTATTGAGTGTGGGCTGCAAATGATGGCCAGCTACATTAGGAAAGGGACTAGAACATAAGAACGTGTCAGCAGAAGAGGACTGTATGATCCATCTAGTCTGCCCAGATTGCCTACTGCCCCCTATTCTGTTCTTCTTCCGAGATTACTGCAGCCCTTGTCCCATGCTAGCTTAAAAGCAGTGACTGTTTTGGCCTCCACAGCCTCTGTTGGTAAGCTACTCCAAGGGTCCAACACCCTCTCTGTGAAGTAAAACTTACTAATGCTGGTTTTAAACTTACCCCATTAGTCTCAAACTGTGCCCCATCATTCACGTGGCCTCGTTTCTGTGAAAGAAGTTTTCTGCTTGCACTTTATTTATGCCCTTTATGTATTTGAAGGTTTCTATTGTATCCCCTGTTTCTCCTTTGCTCAAGGGAATATATTTGCAGCTGCTGTAGTCTAGATTCATATTTCTCCTCGTGCAGCTCCTGTACCATTTTAGTATCTCTTCTCTGCACAGCCTCCAAGCAGTCTATGTCCTTTTTTAGGTGTGGCCTCCAGAGTTGTACACAGTACTGAAGATGTAGCCTCACCAAGGACCTGTACAGAGGAAGTATGACCTCTCGCTTCTTACTTGTAATGCCCCTGCCAGTACATCCGAGGATACTACTAGCTTTCTGCACTGACTTTTCACATTGTCTACCCACCTTTAAATCATCCAAAATAAGCAGGTTTTTTTTAACCAGGAGAGACACACTAAGCTGAAAGCTTGTTTACAGGTGCAACCTGGGAGCACAAGGTAGTTAAGTGACTTGTTCAGGGTCACCCAGCATGCAAGTGGGGGCTGTGGGATTCAAACCCAGGTCTCCCGGTTTGCAGCTCAGAACCTTAAACCACTGTGCTATACTGCCTCCTGTTGTTTCTGTTAATTGTTCACCATCGAGTGTGTATATTTTCCTTGGGTTTCCTGTACCTAGGTGCATGACCTTGCACTTTTTTGGCATTGAATTTCAACTGCCAGTTCCTAGGCCATGCGTATAGGCTCTTTAGATCTACTTCCATTGCTGTAATTCCTTCAGTTGTATCTACCCTGTTGCAGAGCTTTGTGTCATCTGCAAACATGCATACCTTACCCTGCAGGCCATCAGCAATGTTGCTGATGAATATATCAAAGAGGACTGGGCCAAAGACAGGTCCTTGAGACTCACCACTGATCACCCTTCCCTAGCTAGACAGTGTTCCATTGACTATGACCCTCTGTGTTCTATTGTGGAGCCACTTTTGAACCCGCTTGACTATTTTGTGTCCTAACCCAGAGTGCTTTTAGCTTATTGACCAATCTTCTATGGGAGACAGAGTCAAAAGCCTTGCTAAAATCTAGATAGACTATGTCTGCTGCTCCTCCCAGGTCCACTATTTTGGAGACACAGTAAAATAATTCAATCATATTCATTTGAAATGACTGCCCTTCTGTAAATCATTGCTGTTTAGTAACAAGCAGTCCTGTTTCTGTAAGGAACTTCACTATTCTTTCCTTAAGTAGGGAATCCAGAAACTTCCCTACTATCGAGGTCCTGCTCACTGGCTGGTAGTTTCCTGCCTCCTCCCTGCTTCCACTTTTGTGCAAGGGTACCACTGTGGCCCTGCTCCAGTCCTGAGGTATTTCCCCACTCTCTAGAGATTGTATGAATAATTCTGCCAGTGGGCCTGCAATTTCCTGTGCCAGCCCTTCCGAATTCTAGGGTGGATTTCATCTAGGCCCTTTGCTTTATTTGCTTTTAATTTGAGAAGCTCTTTTAGGACACTTTCTCTTGTAAATGGTCCAGCATCTGCTTCTATAGTAAGTCCACCTGTGTTCTGCATTTTGGGTCCATTGCCATCGTCTTCTTTTGTGAAGACTGAGCAGAAAAAACTGTTTAGAATCTTCGCCTTTTCGTTATTTTCTGCCTGTTTGCTGTCCTTGGTTACTATTCTTATAATGCCTCCTTTTGCTTGCCTTTTTTCTCTGATGTATCTACAAAAAGTTTTGTCACCCTTCTTCACTCCTCATGCAATTTTCTCTTCTGTCTATGCTTTGACTGACCTTACTGCCTTGCCTGCTTCTTTGCTACATCCTTGGTATACCCATGGTGGTTTTCTCCTTTTTCTTGACTTGGAGATCTGCTTCATGCACTGGGCAGTTGCTGTGAGTAAAGCTTCCTTCAGGGCTTTTCACCACTGTTCCACTGTTCCACTGTGCCCCCTGTTTCCTTGCTAAGTATTTGTTTTATGGAAGCCCTCATTTGAGTAAAGTCAGCCTTCTTGAAATCCAGAACCCTGAGTTTGCTGTGACTGACTTCCTCTTTATTGGTGGTGGTGATCCAGACAGTCCTATGGTCACTAGTACCCAGATTGCTGCACACTGTTGTGTCAGAGATCCTGTCACTATTTGAGAGCAGAAGGTCCAGGATGGCTTCCTCTCATGTTGGTGTTGTCACCAACTGTTCTAGTCCTGCTCCCTTTAGTGCTAGGAGGAATTCTCTGCTCCTTTCTGTAGAGGTCATGTGTGAGAGCCAATCCACATCCAGTAGATTGAAATCACTGATCAGCAGCAGTTCTCCTTTGTCTGCCATCAGTAGGATGGCCTCCAGGAGTTCCCTGTCCAAGTCTTTATCCTGTGCTGGGGGGTCTGTATATAACCTCAACTTGGATAGAGTACTTACTTCCTGCTCTGAGGGTGACCCAGAGGACTTCCACATTGTTGCTGTGTCCCTGGGTTTACATAGCTTTGATGTTTTTTACATACATTGCTACCCCTCCACCTTTCTTACCTTTCCAGTCTCTTCGGAATACCGTGTATCCTGGGATAGCTATATCCCAGGTGTGGTTCTTGGTGAATCATGTCTCTGTGACCATGACCCAGTCAAGGTCTGCCTCCACCATTATGGTGATGAGTTCTGGGATTTTGTTCACTGGGCTATGAGCATTAATGCACAATGCTCGCTTTCCTTAGTTAGAATTGATCACTCTGGAGCTTCCCTTTTTCTGTATATTTGTAGGAGACATTGTTTTTATACTAAGTAGCCTTGTAAGGTCCTTATGTGTGCCAATAAGGTGTGTGTTAGTGTTGTCTTGATCTGTTTGTGTGTTTTTAGGAGATTGTTGGGGAGTGACAGAAGTTGTCCCCTGTGGTTCCTTGGGTGCTGTCTCTGCCCACTCCCCATTAACTAGTTTAAATTAGAAATGAAAATGTCAAATTTCTGGCCTAGTGCCCAGGTGCCTTCCTTGGTGAGGTGCAGGCCATCAAATCAAAAGAACTGCCTTTCCCAGAATGTATTCCAGTCCCCTATGCATTTGTAGCCCCTCTCTGCACACCAGTCTCTGAGCCAATTGTTGAGCTCAGACATGTCTTTATCTCTGATCTTCTTCTTGCCAGCTCCTTTTTCCCATACCAGAAGAATCTCCGAGAATGAGACAGTGGATGAAATAGGAGAAAGTCTGTCACCTCGAGAGATCAGATGCTTCTTGGTCTCCTCCACTAAACAATTGGCCAGGTTGTTGGTGCCTAGGTGGACTAAGACATGTGGTTTTATCCCTGTGTTCCATACAATTTTGTCAATACAGTTACTGTCTCTGTGCTCTGATGATCATGGAAGGCACCTGACCACAACTTTTGTATTTTTGCTCTGTTGTAGGTGACTAGGGCATGAAAGGGGGAACCGCTGGACACAAGTGAACTGAAATTGGCAGGGAGCAGTTGGAGGCCACAGAACGGCTAGGGAAGGAGTCAGTAGGCAAAATTATAGTGAGTTTGACTGGAACAGATGGTGCAGTAAGGTAAGGGGGTACAGCTTCTGGTATCACTAACAGTCTCCGCAGCCTTGGAACGTGAACTATCACCATGCAGCTGGCAGTATATCTTGCCACAACTCTGTGTCACTAATCAGCATGTTAACAGGTGCGAACCATGTTTACCCCTATCACATCTAGGCAACACACTTACATTGTGATTTAGCTACAGGGGAGACTGAACCTTTGCTTTGTGTATGGCTCCAAAGGAGGTTGCTCACTGTTGTGTACCATCACCCTTTGCAACTGTGTACTGGACCCCAGATTTTTAATAAAAAAAAAAAAAAAAAACTGAATTTGTTTCCATGACAAGGAAACCATAAAGTAGAAGTGCCAGAGAAGTATTTTTTATGTATCTGAAAAAAAAGGATAACAAAGGACTCAGAATCTCATCCTGTTCTGCTTGCACTTAATAAAAAGGTATTTTAACACTTTCACAGATGCATGCTGAAGATAGGAATTCTGTAAACAGCACAGTATTAATGTTGCCTGTTTAAAAGGGTTGCAGAGCAATCCATAAGAGCAGTAACCAGACATTGGGTAGGATCAGATAGTGCAAAGTGTGCATTGATGCTACCTGCAGACTCAGAGGAGGTCAGCTGCTTTTTCTTCTTCCCATTCACAGGGCTATAGATATTGATATACGATCATCACTACTTCCACATTTAAAGGGCTACAGATATTGATATACGATCATCACTACTTCCCATTCACAGGGCTATAGATATTGTTATACGATCATCACTACTTCCCATTCACAGGGCTATAGATATTCATATACGATCATCACTGCTTCCCATTCACAGAGCTATAGATATTGATATACCATCATCACTACTTCCCATTCACAGGGCTATAGATATTGATATACGATCATCACTACTTCCCATTCACAGGGCTATAGGTATTGACATACGAACATCACTACTTCCCATTCAAAGGGCTATAGATATTGTTATACGATTATCACTACTTCCCATTCACAGGGCTATAGATATTCATATACGATCATCACTGCTTCCCATTCACAGAGCTATAGATATTGATATACGATCATCACTACTTCCCATTCACAGGGCTATAGATATTGATATACCATCATCACTACTTCCCATTCACAGGGCTATAGGTATTGACATACGATCATCACTACTTCCCATTCACAGGGCTATAGATATTGATATACGATCATCACTACTTCCCATTCACAGGGCTATAGATATTGTTATACGATCATCACTACTTCCCATTCACAGGGCTATATATATTCATATACGATCATCACTGCTTTCCATTCACAGAGCTATAGATATTGATATATGATCATCACTACTTCCCATTCACAGGGCTATAGATATTGTTATACGATCATCACTACTTCCCATTCATAGAAACATAGAAGTTGATGGCAGATAAGGACTGCAAGGCCCATCCAGTCTGCCCATTTCTTTTTCTACCTTATAAATGTGCCATCGGCCTTTGCTCTGTCAGTGACCTATCTATTCATAGTCATTTGTATTGCTCCCTTATGCCTATCCCATGCCTGTTTGAAGCCCTGCACTGTATTCATAGCCACCACTTCTTGTGGTAAGCTATTCCATGCATCTACCACCCTTTCTGTGAAAAAGAATTCCTCATATTCCCCTTAATCGGCCTCCCTCTAATCTCACCATGCTGTGTCCTCTTGTCCTGCTATTTTTCTTATATTTAAACATGGTAGACTCTTTCACCTTGTTTATGCCCCTAAGGTGTTTAAATGTCTCGATCATATCACCTCTCTCTCCTCCTTTGCTCAAGGGTATACATATTGAGCTCCGTTAATCTGTCCTCATATGTCTTCTGATGCAGTCCTGCACCATTTTGGTTGCCTTCTCTGGACTGCCTCAATTTGGTTAATGTCCTTGTGAAGGTGTGGCCTCCAATACTGCACGCAGTACTCCAGATGGGGCCTAACCAATGTCTTGTACAGAGGGATTATTACCTCCCTCTACGACTTGTGATACCCCTACTAATACACCCTAACACCCCCTAGCCTTACCTACTGCTTTAGAGGTCTGCTTGATGATTTTAGGTCATCAGTGATGATGATGCCCAAGTCTCTTTCTTCCTTTGTGACTGCTAGCAACTCCTCCCAGCCTATAAGTGGCTTCAGGGTTTCTCTTCCCTATGTGCATGATTTTGCACTTCTTTGCATTAAATCCCAGTTGCCACTCTTCTGACCATTTTGCTAGTTTATCCAGATCTCTTCTCATTCTGCCACCCATCTGGATCATCTACTCTGTTGCAGATCTTGGTGTCATCTGCAAACAGACAAGCCTTACCCTCTAGTCCATCTGCGAGGTCACTAATGAAGATGTTGAATAGGACTGGCCCCAGAACTGATCCCGAGGTACCCCACTTGTGACTTGCATCTCTTCTGACTGTATACCATTTACCACCACTCTCTGTTTTCTGCCAGTCAACCAGTTTGCCACCCAGTTGACCAACTTCTGACCCACCCCGAGCCTACCTAGCTTATTTTCAATCTTCTATGTGGAACAGTGTCAAAGCTTTGCTGGAAGTCAAGGTGGCGACATCAACTGCTCCCCTTGGTCCACCACTCTGGTTACCCACTCAAAGAAATCTATGAGATTAGTTTGACAGGACCTTCCTTTGTAAACCCATGCTGTCTTGGATCCTGTGCCCCTATGGATTCCAGGTGTTGCACTATCCTTTCCTTAAGGAGTGCCTCCATAATCTTGCCCACTACTGAGGTAAGACTGACTGGTCTGTGGTTCCCCGCCTCCTCCCTGCTACCACTCTTGTGGAGGCGGGATCCATGAAGCCCTTCTCCAGTCTTCTGGGACCTCTCCTGTGCTCAGAGACTCACTAAACAATTCTGCTAATGGCTCTGCTAGTTCCTCCTTTAGCTCCTTAAGTACCCTGGGATGTATGCCATCAGGTCCCATTGCCTTATCCACCCTGAGCTTAAAGCTCTTGTAGGACCCTTTCTTTTGTGAAGGGGTGGTGCACCTCCCTCCCCTGTGTCCATGATGCTGAGCTGTGGGCCCTGCCCTACCTTCTCTTCAGTAAATACTGAGCAAAAGTATCTATTTAGGATAGATGCCTTTACAGGGTCCTCCTCCTCACATGCTCCCTTTTCTCCATTAAGCTTAGCAATACCCCCTCTGGACTTTCTCCTTTCACTAATGTATCTATAGAAAGTCTTGTCACCTTCTTTTACTGTTCGTGCTAGTGTTTCCTCAGTTTGGGACTTTGCCTGCCTTACTGCCTTACCTGCTTCCCTTAGGGCAGTTTGGTATGCCTCCCTATCTTCATCCCGCTGTGTTCCCTTATTATTTCCTGAAGGCCAGCCTTTTGGCTCTGACCTTTTCTGCTACTGTATTTGAGAACCAAAGTGGTTTCCTTCTTCTTTTGCACTTCCTTTTCTGTCTAACACAATGGGATGTTGCTTCAAGTATTGTATCCTTAATGCTTGCCCACTTTGCCTGTACCTCCCCACCTGTGTTTCTTTTTGCCAGGGCTAGCTTAACTCTGTTGGCCATCTTATCAAAGTCAGCTCCTCTGAAGTCCCATATTTTTGCCTTGGAATGGGATGATTTAGATGTAGTAGCCAAATTGAACCATACCATGTGATGGTCACTGGCCCCCAGGTGACCTTCTACCTGGAGATCTGTGATCCCTTCTTTGTTAGTCAGTACTAGATCTAGGATAGCCCTGTCTCTTGTGGGTTGCTGTACCAGTTGTTTGAGGCCCTCCCCTGCAGGAATCCACTATGAGTCTAGTTCTGGCAGATGTTCCTGCTGGTATTGACCAATCTATATCTGGCATGTTGAAGTCTCCATTATCAGAACCTCCCTTTAGCTGTCATGTTTTGTATATCTTCTAACAGTAATATGTCTATGTCCTCCTCTGGTCTGGGGCCTGTAGACAACCCCAGTTCTTATGGCTGTCCCATTTCCTGTTTCCAGGGTGACCCACAGTTCTTCTGGCTCCTTATGTGTATTCTGAATTTCTGTAGCTTTGATATTTTCATTGACATACAGGCCCTCCTCCCCCCTTTTGCACCTCGGTCTCTTCTAGAACAATACATAGCCAGGTACTGAAGTCTCCCAAGTGTGGTTACTGGTAAACCACGTCTCACTAATTGCTACTATGTCCAGTTTAGCCTCTGACATTATTGCCTGCAGGTCTGGGATCTTATTCCCAGGCTGTGAGCATTTGTGTACATGATTTTCCATTGGCCAGATTTTGGTGTGTTAGTTGTTGGGTGAAGTTGGCATTACCCTGTGCATCGTGTGGGAGACAAACTTTTTTCTTACCTGGTGATGCAATTGAATGGCAAACAGCTGAATTCCTGTTTGACCACTAGCTGAGGGGAGGGGTGTTCTTCCCATTCGACGATGGGTGCTGCACCCTCTCCCCATTTGCTAGTTTAAATATTCTGCAAAGACGCCAAACTTCTGCCCCAATGCACTGACTCCCTCTTTAGTCAGATGCAGTCCATCAAATTTAAAGAACTTTCGCTCCCAGAACTGTTGCCAGTTCCTACAAATCTGTGTCCTTTTCCTGGCACCAGTCCTTGAGCCACGTGTTTAGCTCCCCTATCTCCCCTTCTCTGACCTTCCGTCCATCTGCTCCCTTCTCCCAGACTGGCAGGATCTCAGAGAGGAGATGCCGGACTAAATAGATGATAGTTTGTCACCCAGCTTAGTCAGGTGTTCCTTGGTCTCCACAACTGACCGCCTGGCGCAGATCATTAGTCCCTATGTGTACTAGGACATCAATGTTTTCTCCTGCTTTGTGAACAATTTTAGCAATGCGATCAGTGTCTCTCCATGCTGATGTACCTGGGAGACATCTGACCATCACCCCTGGCTGGAGATGGTATCAACTCCCGAATCATGGAGTCTCCTATGATCAAGTTTTTGGATTTCCTTTGTGCTTGTTTAGTTTTGGTTCCTGATTTGGGTGAGTATTGTTGTGCTTAGCTCCTGTGCCGCAGTGTCCTGCTCTGCAGTGTCTTCTGCCTCTTTATTTGATTTCAGAGATAGAGGCAGATACCTGTTTCGTAGCGTTTATATGGTTTTGAGGTAATGTGTTTGGAGCAGAGAGTGATGGGGCACCTGATTTGCTCCTCTAACCACCTGCCAACCTCCTGGACCAACTACCCTCTGCGGTCGGGTTTTTCTGTTGGATGCTGGGGAAATGGCGGTGGTTCTTATAATGTATTTCCTCTTCAATATGAAATTTGAGGCGTGCAATCTCTGCCCATGCTGCCGGAGCTGAGACCAAGATCTCCAAAGGCCCAGCATGTAGGACAGTGTCCTAAATCCTGTAAGACTGTCCTTCTGAAAATTGTTCCACAGTACCTGCAGTTAATGAAATCCATTCCAAATAAGTTGCTGGGTTTGTAACCTAGTCAGAGTAATTAGAAGGAAAAAAAAGGAAAAAATGCAAGTAATGGTTTAATTGTGCTTTGTTTAACTTGTTATAACAAGTTAAATTACTAGTGCCCCTGTAAATGAGATCACCTTGTGGAGGCCCCACTGATCCGCCCCTTCCTGCTCTGCCACAGGAAATGTCACAACTGTGGTACCCTATAAAAGGAGTGTAGCGTGGGGTGGTTGGGGATGGGGGTGGGTGGCTGGGCCCTTCCCCTGCCTAAAAAGAAGAACCACGGACGAAAGAACAAGGAGGTAAGAGCAGAAACAATCAGTCAACAACAAATGCAGTAACCCTGAAAGCTTATCCTAATGTTAGATAAAACAGGGCTATAGATATTGATATACGATCATCACTACTTCCACATTTAATGGGCTACAGATATTGATATACGATCATCACTACTTCCCATTCACAGGGCTATAGATATTGTTATACGATCATCACTACTTCCCATTCACAGGGCTATAGATATTCATATACGATCATCACTGCTTCCCATTCACAGGGCTATAGATATTGTTATACGATCATCACTACTTCCCATTCACAGGGCTATAGATATTGATATACGATCAACACTACTTCCCATTCACAGAGCTATAGATACTGATATACGATCATCACTACTTCCCATTCACAGGGCTATAGATATTGATATACCATCATCACTACTTCCCATTCACAGGGCTATAGATATTGATATACCATCATCACTACTTCCCATTCACAGGGCTATAGATATTGATATATGATCATCACTACTTCCCATTCACAGGGCTATAGATATTGATATATGATCATCACTACTTCCCATTCACAGGGCTATAGGTATTGACATACGATCATCACTACTTCCCATTCACAGGGCTATAGATATTGATATATGATCATCACTACTTCCACATTTACAGCAGCTTTTTTTCTCTTCCCCTTCAAACAGTCCCCGAGTCACTCTGCCGAGGCTAAAGCTATCTCCAGTCAGTTAGTTGTAGGCAACATTATATTTGTGAGGCAAGATGCTCTATCATAAGTAAACCAGCAATTTGTAATAGGAGGCATCCTGAGGAGCTGACACAATGAAGCAAAGATACTTCCTCCTCAGAGGCTGGAGAACCACTCAGTGTTCAGGAAACTCATGCCTGTCAGAAGAAAGAATCAGTAGAATGGGAGTTACTAAATGTTACATGTTTTTTAAAGTTAATGTAATAATGATATGCCTCTCTGAATTAATTTCATATCTCACCAACCACATGAACAGAAATACATATAGAATAAGCAGCAGGAATTATTTTATAATTACTGACTAGCACTTTGTCCCATAGGGAAACCTGATTATAATTTGCCGTTATAACCAGCAAACACGCACTGGATTTCCATATGACCACGCATAGAAACATAGAAACATAGAATGTGATGGCAGATAAGGACCGCTTGGCCCACCCAGTCTGCCCATTTCCCTGCCTACTGGATAAGCTGCAGATCCTAGTTAACCAGCAGCCTACTTCTTCCTACCCCATCCCTAGAATTGCCTTATGACTGTCCCATGCATGCTTAGATTCCACCACTGTTTTTGACTCCACACGACCTCCCTCGGAGGCCGTTCCATGCATCCACAACCCTCTCTGTGAAGAAATACTTTACCAAAATTACCTCAGGCCGCCCCTTCCTATCTTCAAATTGTGCCCCTTGTTCTTGCACACCTCTTTTTTGAAAGATGCTACCCTCTTGGACTTTGTTGATTCCCTTGAGGTACTTGAAAGTTTCTATCATGTCCCCCCTCTCCCTCCTTTCCTCGAGGCTATACATATTAAGCTCCTTTAGTCTGGCATGTGCCAGTCACTGATCTTCCTTAAGTGTACAGCCGCAGACCTCACCGCCCCTTACTGTCAGCGGTAACTTGACATTTTTTTATTACAAAAAGGAAAGAGGCTGGTCCGGTGGTGCTGAGGGTTGAGGCACTGGATGCCACACCTCATGCCACGCCAGTTACACGGGTTCAGGAAGGAGCCTGGGTTGCCGGGGGTTGGTAGGGGAGGGAGAGGACCGAGCATCCGGAGGACAGCTCTCCTCTCCCGGGAGGGGGGGTGTTCCTGCTTGGTGCTTGGCTGGCCTCTGAAGGAAGCTGGAGACACAGCAAGCGCTGGAGCATAGAGAAGGGGTGGGGAGTAGCAGATGTCGGTGGCAACACCTTGACATCAGGGCACTAGCTACTCCCTAGAACAGGGGAAAATGCCCTTCAGCTCTGGCGGAGACAGAGCACTGGAGCTTGCCCTCGATTTGCTTCCACACTTTTGGCACCCTCCTGACCAACGCCACCAGAGAAGTTCAGGGTGTTGGGGCCCACCTCATCCCTGCCTGGGAGGTAAACCACGGTTACATGGGAGAAGGAGAGTTGACCAGGTAGGAGTGGACCGCAGAGGGATGACTCCTAAGTGCTCCTGAGGAGACCAGAGCTGGAGGGGAGAGGAGGAATAAATAGAAAGTATAAAAAAAAAAAAAAAGAAGAATGTCCACAGATCCAAAACTGAAAGGGAAACATTACCAACACGCAAGTTCCCCTGTCCGCATACATGCACCAGCAGATCTCCAGACCTCTTCAAGCCGGAAGGATGCCACAGAGGCCACTCAGCAGTAAGTTTAATGGGAAAAAAAAAGACAAATACAGCAACAAAAATCTTTTTTCCTCGAACAAGTGGAGCACTGTTAACTTGGCAGACTATGGATCATGCAGAATCCTGACTGGTCCACGGCTGCCTGAAAGCCTGTCTGTTTGCTTATTATCTATAATTGCTAAGGTGAAAAAATGCACGCCAGCAATTATAAAAAATAAAATATGGGGTGGCCTGTGTAAAACTCAGTTTACACCCTTGTTAATGGGATGCTTTCTGAAACTGCTCGGAGCCGCCTCGGGTTTATGTAGCATCCCACAACTCGAGTGTGTGTAAAATCTCGTTGCACATGCCACCCCATATATTATTGTCTATTTTAGGCCTTGGGCCTCTGCAACTGCCAAATATACAAAAAACACATTTTAAATATTAGACTATGTTAAAACTCATTACAGTTATGTAATCCATTCATTCAATATCGTAGACTGATAAGCAGCAGCTGAATATTTATGTAATCATATCTAGTCATCACAATATTATATTTATTATAAATATATATAAATAGACCATTTTTAACTAATTACAGAAAACATTATCTACAGTAGTATCAACATAGAAAACACAAAATAGTATTATGAAACAACCTGAGAGATACATGTAACCATACCCATATGATAGCCAAGATTTATATCAGCAAAATAAATGCATTTTAAAAACTGGTGATAGCTACAAACCGTGCAACATAAAAACATAAGAGAAACCAACAGGAGGGAGTAATATGCCCATTTAACTTGTCCTTACATATTTACTGTGTGATACTAACAAACCCACACATCTGTAGATATCTATCCAGTTTGTCCTTAAATGTAGCTAAACTTGAACTGTACACAACTCCCTCTGGTAAAGCATTCCAGTAAGTCACGGCCATCTGTGTCAACAAGTTCTTCCTTTAAGTTGTCCTGGAATGTTCCCCCTTGATGTGAAGATTATGCCCCTTAGTACCATTGCTACTGACCCTCAGTTCAATACCTAGGTATTGCCTTAAGTCATGGTTTTTAACAGACTGAAAAGCTGTTGTTAGGTCACACCTCATTCACCTCATCTCCTAGGAAAAAAAACAATAATATTTTGTTGTAGTTTTCCTTTGTACTGTCTCCAGTTTTAGAATATTTCCCATATCTTGGGGAGCCCAGAACTGCTGCAGTACGCCAAGTGAGGTCTCACCAGGGACCTATAAATAGGCAAAATAAAATTGTTGTCATCACTCGTAATAGTTCCTCCAGGCACATCCCAAGATTTTATTGCATTTTGCAATTACCTCATTACAGTGTTTGTTGGGCTTGATACATAGATACATAGATACATAGACAGTGTCGGCAGATAAGGGCCTATGGCCCACCCAGTCTGCCCATTTGAGCTTGTAAGTTCAGTTTGTTTTCCTAGAAGTCTGTTGCCCCTTACCCCTGACCTCCAGAATTCCTTTATGTCTATCCCATGCATTCTTAAATCCCGTGATTGTTTCAGCCCCCACCACTTCCTCTGGCAGGGTGTTCCACTTGTCCACCACCGTTCTGTGAAGAAATTCTTTCTCATGTTTCCTCTGAATCATCCTCCTCCAACTTCATCCCATGCCCTCTAGTCCTGGAACATCTTTTTAGCAAAATAGTGTTTTCCTGCACCCTGTTCCTCCCTGTAAGATACTTGTATGTCTCTATCATATCCCCTCTCTCCCTCCTCTCCTCCAGGGAGTGCATGTTCAGTTCCTTCAACCTGTCTTCATAGGACTTGTGATGCAATCCATGCACCATCTTTGTTGCCCTCCTCTGAACCTTTTCTACCCTGTCTATGTCCTTACGTAGGTATGGTCTCCAGAACTGTACACTGTACTCCAGGTGGGGCCTCACTAATGTCTTGTATAGCAGAATTATGACCTCCCTTTTCCTGCTGGTGATGCCCCTGCCTATACATCCCAGCATCCTATTTGCTTTACCTGCTGCCTTGTCACACTGTTTCCCTACCTTGAGGTCATCAGAGATGACAACCCCAAGATCCCTTTCCTGCTTGGTGCATGCTATATCCTCACCCCCCCAACTGATATATTGTGCCAGGGTTTTTGTGCCCCATATGCATTATCTTGCACTTCTTTGCATTGAATTTCAACTGCCAAACCCCTGACCATTCTTCAAGTTTCTGCAGGTCGCTTCTCATTCTGTCTTGAGGTCCCTTGACACCAGCATTCCCAGATCCTTTCCATTATCTATAACTCTCATGGTGTATTTTCTGAGAGTATACCTCACCCCAATATTTTTATTCACAAAGTGCATTACCACACACTTTTCCAGACTGAACCTCATCTTTTTATCCATTGCCCACGTGTATAAATTATTTAATTCCTCTTGGAAATTGATTTGTTCACTGGTTTTAACTAAATTACCTATTTAGTGTCATCCATGAACTTACTTATCCACTCTCCTTTTGTGGTATTCACACTAGTCACATAGATGTTAAATAAAGTAGGCCCCAACACTGAACCCTGAGGAACCCCACTTGTCACTCCCCTCTGCTCATAGTCGACTCAATTTATCCTAGCAACTTGTGACCTGTCTTTCAACCATTCCTTAATCCATTTTATAATTCTAATGTCTGGATTGTTGTCCTGTAAACATTTAATCAGCTCAGCATAGGGAACTGCATCAAAAGCATTGGCAAAATCCAAGTAAACCATATTGAACAGCCCTCCCTTCAACCAGAGCCTTGCTCACTTTCTCAAAGAAACTAATCAGATTTGTCTGGCATGATCTATCATTTCAGAAGCCATGCTGATTTTTGCCCCACAAATCCCTGAGAGTCAGGTGATTTTCAAGAAATTTTCTTAGTAATGCCTCCATGACATTACATAGCATGGATGTGAGGCTAACTGGACTATAGTTTCCCCTATGTGCCCTGCTGCCCTTCTTAAAAATCGGCACAGCTATGGCTCTCCTTCAATCATCTGGCACCTCCCCCAGATCTAAGACTTTTCTGAATTATTGGTTCAGCTAATTCTAGTGCCACTATTTGTAAAAACATAAGAGGTAAATTGTCAGGCCCCTGGGATTTCCTTATGTTCAGACATTTCAGGGCATCATATATTTCCCTCACAGAAATTGCTAATGAAATGTTTCTTGTAGCATCATTAATCTGTATATTAACTGTATCTAGGCAGGATTCCAGGAATACTGATGCAACATAATTGTTTAAATATTCTGCCACTGTCCTGTCATCCATAATGGTTACATTTCCCTCTTTGAGTGGTCCAACTGTTCTGTTTGTCCCTCTCTTGTTCCTATTGTATACCCAAAACATATTTGGATTGGATCCTAAGTTCTTGGCTATATCTTGTTCAAGCGATTTGCATTCTTTTGCATGCTTAATATAGTCTTCTGAATGTTCTCTGACTCCAGACACCTTTGCTCTCCTAAATAACTTTACTTTCCTTCTTACTGTCTTCAACACCTTCCTATTCAGCCAAATTGATTTGATCCCATTTTTTGTATATATTTTTTTTCTTTCAGGTACCCATCTTTTCTCCAGATCTTTAATTTTCCTAACCAATATGTGCCAAATAGCGTTCACATTGGAGTTTCCAATTCCTCCATCCATTTCCAGTCCCTCACGTGTTCCCTTATTTGGTTAAAGTTAGCCTTGTCATAACAACTTACAGTGTAAGAGCTTCTGACTTTCATGGTTTATCTCTCAATGCTGAAGTCCATCTGATGGCCACTATCCCCTAATGGCTCAATGGTGTGACAGTTACCAGTGGTGTTACCCATGTCACTAAGGACAACATCCAATATGTTGTTTCCCCTAGTTGGTGCCCTTACATATTGCTCTAAATTCAGATTTTTAATATTAGTAGCTAATTTATTGTCCTGAGCACTGCCCCGACCACCCGTATCCCAGTTGCTCCCTGCATATTTAAGTCTCCCATGAGAACTATATTGCGCCTTTCCATAACAGTTTCAATAGCTTCAATGAAGTCATCGTCCATTTCATCTGCCTGGTTCAGGAGTCTATAGCGAATGTCCATAATTACAAAATTCTGATTATTTCTGTCTAACCTGATCCAAAAGGTGTCATTATCTAGCTGGTCATAATATTTACTTTCTCAGCCCAAAGATCTTTACTTATACAGAGGGCTACACCATGTGCTAAATGGCCATTTTGAAATATAGTGTACCCCTTGAGCTATTTGCTCCATTTGTCATCCCTATCCCACCATGTTTTCATTATTCCTATAAAAGTTATGCTTTTTAGCTCAACTAATGCCTCAAATTCTCCAAATTTGTTGCTTAAACTCCTTGCATTGATTAAGAGGCAATTCCATCTACTAATGTTTGCTCCAAGACGAGGGCTCCACATGGATGTACCTGGGTACTGGTCCCTGGTATAGGAAGAATTTGCTGTAGATATGTGGTCAGATGCCCCACCCCTGTACCCCTGGAAGCCTAGTTTAAATATTTCTCAAGGGTTTTGTTTAGTCTCTTCCCTAGAATTCTTGCCCCATTTCAGGTAACATGAAGGTCATCCCTCCTGTACACATTATTCCTGTCTACAAATATTGTCCAGTTGTAAATAAAGTCTTGTCCTTCCTGTGATGCCCACTTTTTCAACAAATAGTTGATCATTGTTATTGCTCATGTTCTACCTACTGTACTCCTGCTCTAGATACTGGTAAAATGTCCAGTATTATTGCCTTACAACCTCTAGCCTTTACGTAGCGATCCACATCAGTAAAGTCCGCCTTAATATCATTATCCAGTCTGTTACCTATATTGTTTATTCCTACGTGTAAGGATACTACAGGGTTTTCTCCTGACCCTTTCAGCAGACCAATAATCATTTTTCTGACATCACAGATTTTGACCCCAGGTAAGCAAGAAACAGTGGGCATTTCTTTTTTCCTTATACAAATAATGCTATCTGTGTTTCTTATGAGTGAGTCCATAATTTCTACTGTATTATGGAGATTTCTGCCTTGTGCCTCTTCTTCTCTATGATGTACTTCAGAGATGCTGCTTGGAGCGACACCATGCTCTATGTTGCCACTAAGTGTAACTGGCACAGCTTCAGCCCTGCCTACATTCACAATCTCTGCTTCCCCTAGATCTGCTACTGGTGAAAAAGAGTTTGCAAGTGGCAGGGTATATGCTTTTGCCACTTGCCCTCTTTTGGCCCTTTTTTCCCTTCTCACCACTGTCCATTCTGGTAAGGAGTCTGTCGAGTCTGACCTAGTTTCAGCCACTGACTGTCCTTCCTCCTCTCTCCTCTTTCTTGTTTCTCCCCTCTGTTATTTATTCCTAACTGTGTCTGTATTCTCCAAATTGTATTTTTCTCCAGTTTCCCTGATTACATCATCCCTTGGTTTGATATGCAGTACAGCATTAAAAATATTATCTCTATAGACCAGCCTGGTGGCACTGAGGGTTGAGGCACTGGATACCACACCTCGCTCCACACCAGTGACCAAGGTTCAGGAATGCACTGGGCCCGTCAGGGGTTGTCTGAGGAGGGAAAGGATTGAGCATCTGAGGACTGCTCTCCTTTCCCTGGAGAGGGACTGGGGCATCCATCGTGCTGCAGCGGCCCCCAGTGGAAATCAGGGGCACAGCAGGAGTGAGGATACATGTGGGGAGAAGTGTGGTGGACATCAGCACGTTGTACCTAGACATCATTGCATGTCGGCACTTCTTGGGGAAAAAATACAGGAAGGAAAATGGCAGATGACTGAGGCAGCTTGATGGCTGCACTTCAGCAACCAGGTAGCCTGTTGTGGAATTGCACTGCTGTAGTGGTTTCTGGCCCAGCACAGGGGACTTAGGGGGGTTCCCCCGTCGGTACAGCTGTGTGCCAGTCGGTATGTGACTGAGCATGCGGGATGATTGTGGATGAAGGCGGCAGCTGGAGGTAGGCAGGTGGGACTGCAGGAGCATAAATAATGATATGATAAAAAATATATATTATCTATATATACCTCCAGTTGTTCAATATTTAGGGTTACATCAATTTTGGCTCTCAAAGCACTTACTTCATCCTCCAGGGCTTTAATATACAGTAAATGCATTTACTACAAATATATTCTGGATTGGTTTTGCCCTCGACATCCATGATAAATATCCTACAGCTGCCACACCTCAGAAATGAGAAGTTGTCCTCCATGGCCCAATATATTAATAACTGGCTGAAGTTAACTGTCCAGTGAGTATATCTATCAGGCTATTGGAATTTCAGGAGTTAACAAATACACAACTAGATGATCCCACTAACCTGCAGAGTTTCCTTGCCTGACCCACCTGACACAGCAGACACTGGACTCTGCCCGTGTCAGCCTCCAACCTGAGCTTGCTGACACACCCTGCTCACTAATGCTCACAGGAGCCCTCTAGGACATAGGGAGTAACCCAGAAGTGCTGGTCTGGGATTACTCACTGCAACCCTTCCTATTGAATTAAAAATGTAATAAATAGCCTGTAACTGGATTTCTCACTACTCCTGATTTGCAACCAGCCTCTCTGCACTTACAAAAATTGGGGCTTTAAAAGCTTCCTGTTTTAAACTCCCCAAGTGTCCTCACAAGGTACTGTGGAGCAGTAGTCCTCTGACTGGCTCCATGGACTACAAGTCTGAGCAACCCTTTTTAGCTATGGTAACTGCCTACAACATAGGCAAGGTACTACCCCCAGGAAATACAAAAAATGAAAAACAACACACAAGAATCACAGTTAGAGCCAAAGCACTACAGCACAAATACACAGACCAGAGTATCCCATGTCCATTTCCAAACGTCCTCACCAATGCTCTCAGGGGCCATCGAGGAAACAGGGAGTAATAAAGAAGTGCTAGTCTGGGGTTACTCACCACAACCCATCCTAGTGAATTAAAAATTGAATAAATAGCCTGTAACTGGATTTTTCATTACTCCCAATTTGCAAGCAGTCCCTCTGTACTTACAAAAATTTGGGCTTTAAAAGCCCCAGTTTTAAACTCCTCAAGTGTCCTCCCAGGGTACTGTAGCGCAGTAGTCCTCTGACCTGTTCTGTGGACTACAAGTCCCAGCAACTATAATAACTACCTACAATGTAGGCAAGGTGCTATCCCCAGGAAATACAGAAAAATAAAAACAACATACAAGAATCACTATTAAAGCCACAACACTACAGCACAAATGCATAGACTGGAGTATTCTATGTCCATCTCCAAACATCCTTGCCGATGCTTGCAGGGGCCCTCCAGGAAATAGTGAGCAACTCAGAAGTGCCGGTCCAGTGTTACTCACTGTGACCTGTCCTAGTGACGAATTAAAAATGTAATAAATAGCCTGTGATTGGATTTCCCACTACTCCCCATTGGCAACCAGCCCTTCTGTACTTACAAAAATGTGGGCTTTAATAGACTCTTGTTTTAAACTCCCTGAGTGTCCTCCCAGTTTACTGTGGAGCAGTAGTCCACTGACCGGCTCCATGGACTACAAGTCCCAGCAACCCCCTGTAGCTGTGGTAACTACCTACAGCATAGGAAAGGTGTTATCTCCAGGAAATACAAAATAAATGAAAAACAACACATAAGAATCACTATAAAAGTCATAGCACTACAGCACAAATGCACAGACTGGAGTATCCCTTGTCCACCTCCAAACTTCCTCGCCAACCAGGAGGACCCTAATACTTTGAAAACATATGAGGTCAGTAGTATGCAGTTGCCATTGATCACTTCCATGAACTACAACACAAAGGGATTCACACATCCAGTTTTCCTGCATTTACAAGCAAAACCACTGACAGAAGTCCAACTAGAACAAGCATTTGTCAATGCCAAATGTTTGCTTGCTGGCATTGACATTGGTAGTATAGGAGTTAGAGAGAGATGCATAAAAGGAATGGCAGTGAAGTATTGAATTGAAGCCAACCCCACCACCACCCTGCAGAGACTGACAGGCACTGGGGTGTGCCTTTGGGGTCATCAGGCATAACGGCCATGCAATTTCACCACACCCTACCCTGCAGACACCAAGTGTCTCAGTGCACCTTGGAGACTTTGGGCCTTGTGCTCACCCCATTCCATAAGAAATATGGTGAGATGGGTGCAGTATAGGAGAATGGGTGAACTTTGGGGCCAAATAGTCCAAGGCACACCTTGATGACTGTCACTGGCTGCAGGGTGGGGGTGGAATGGCAGGAGTATTACAGGTGACAATCCCAAGTCACACCCCTCATACCTGTCAGTCTCTACAGCGTGGGGCGTTATGGTTAGAAACCCTAACATCCCAGGCGATCATTGGTATTTTCACTCTAAATTTTAAACATGGGTTTTTTGTGACCCCCACCTCATGAACAGTGGCAACATCAGATTGTTAGTGGAAAGTTGATTTTGCACAGTGACTATGCCATTTGGCACCACTGGTGCGAAAACACATTTCAAACAGGATATGAAAAATGACAGCTGTACTGTTCATGGGGAGGTGTAAAAAATGGCAATGTTGAAAATCTGGAGTGAAAATATAAAAAAACTCGTGAAGTCTTGATGTGCATAGAAACTGCGCAACGCACACCCATAATGTATTTAGTTTGGGGATTTTTTACAGCAGATTGTCAACACAGGCATTTTGGGACCTCTGCTCTTGAACAGTGTCACTGTGATTTGAACACTGATTTCCCACAGCGACAATGCATTTCTGTGCCAGAAGTGCGAAAACACATTTCAGCCAGGGTGTGAAAAATGACAGCTGTACTGTACTGTTCATAAGAAGGTGCTGAAAAAATGCCAGTGTTGACAATCTGGACTGAAAATATTACAAATTCGTGAACTTACGAGGGTGTGTGGAAATTGCGCAATACACGCTCATAACACAGTCATTTTATGGACTTTTGTCACCAAATTTTCAACATAGCCATTTTAAGACCTCTGCACATGAACAGTATCACTGTGATTTTCTTAATCTGTCCTGAACATTGATTTCACACACCGACTGCGCCATTGTGCTCTACATGCACAAAAACACATTTTGGGCAAGATATGAAAAATGACAGCTGCACTGCTCATAAGGAGGTATGGTAAAATGGCAATGCTGAAAATCTGGAGTGAAAATATTACAAATTTGTGAAGTTACGAGTGTGCGTAGGAACAACGCAACGCATGCTTGTAAAACAGTCATTTTTAGGAATTTTTTCACCAAATTTTCAGCATAGGGTTTTGGGGGGCTTACCTCATGAACTGTGGCACTGTCCTTTCATTATTGGGTCCCAAAAGGTGGTTCCACGCAGTGACCACAAAATCACCTTTCAGGACTGAATAACAAAAGGACAGTGACTGAGTTCATGAGATGGAGCCCCAAGAACCCCATGTTGAAAATGTGGTGAAAAGATTCTCAAAATACCGAGATATGCCTCAAAGTTGAAAAAAACCTATTTATGCCCGTTATACAGCTTACGGTATTTCTTCCAGTTACATAGTCGGCTTAGAGAGTGCAGATGTGTTCCTGTGGTACAAGATCATCACCGGCCTCAGGGTAAGTGGGGTGGGGGGTGTGAGGTGGTGGATGTGCAGAGGGTGGAAACAGGTTGGCAGGAGGGCAAGACAATCAACGAGGACCGTTTTTGTTTTAGGTCTTTTTTTCTTTTAGGAAGGCGACAGGACTTTTGCCATGCATGGCAGCTGGAAGTTTTTAGGGGGCCAGTGGAGCCGATGGGGATTAGGCTCCTTGTCAGCCATACAGAGGTTTGCCACGCTGGGCTGAGCTCCCAGCATGGCACCTGGAAGTGTGTTGGGGGGGCAGGAGACAGACATTTGCCATGCTGAGGTGGGTTCCCAGCATGGCACCTGGAAGTGTGTTGGGGGGGCGTGGAGCTGACAGGGGATTGGGCACCCCCATCGGCTCCCAGCATGCACCTATGTGTTCGTGGGGGGGGACTGTCTCTGACAGACAGTTCAGATGCAGTGCCGACGTAGGTAATTTGCATACTGCCAAAGGCAGTATGCAAATTCTCTACGGTGTTTTCCTTTCAACTGTATGCCACTGCATTTGAACGGCTGTCATAGACAGCTTGGACATTCATTGCCGCTGTGTAGCCCCACCTGCAAAAGGGAGCAGGGCATTGGAAGTGGGGGAGGCACACCTACGAAAACTCGTATGGTGGCACTATGTTTCTTGCACATGTGTGCAAGCAAACATAATAAATGATACGAAAGTGTGAACTGCAAACCTACAATTCCATCAAGGGTCTTTGGTGAGTTCATTTGTCTTGTGGTTGATGTCATCAAAGTCCCAAACATAGAATAATGGTTTTATTCACAGTTTTCCTAGCTTTTATTTAATAGAATATATGGAGCTGGATATATTTCAAATTTCAAAAACATGAAATGAAAAAGGGAACATGCAATTTATTTAATACAGTGAAGCCCATTTGAAGGACATTTGCTGTTAAGAACACTGCACGTACAGTACAAGACTTAGGTACTATTTTCCATAGATAAAAACTCCTCCCCTGGTGCAAGACAGCAGTTCTCCCTTGTGGTGATGAATGCTTCGGATTTTGCCGCATTCTTTTTACCATTCCCTGTTCCAGGACATACTATAAAAGAAGCTTGAAGGCAATTACTGTACATTCACACTAGAATGTCTGATGATGCAGCTGAGTAAGACATGTGGTCGAAAATGTCATGCAAGTACACAGCAGCACTTTGTACTTCTCTTTGCACGGACTTTGTGTCCCTTGTGTACAGAAAAGTTGTTCTCAAGCATTAAACAGTAGGAAAGCACTGCTGAGCCAAACTGGAGCTTTTTTTGAGCCTGCATTAATCTGTGATTTAAAAACGTTGTTTGGATATGACACATACTGGCTGTTTGTGTTTTCCTGTTCTGTGATGGAAATACTGATAAAGAGACTTCTTTGAGAGATTCAGGTTGGTTCATTTGACAGAGATACTTATCAATTGCTTTGTATGATTGTCTCTCCTCTACGGATACTACTGTCTGTTTTGAGACAACACCATGTACTAGATATGCAAATAGAGTTATTTTTAGAGACTTCCTCAAATAGTAAACAGATATGCCACTGGGTCCTGTTAGCAGCAGCTCAGAGGAATACAGGCATGGATTTATTACTTAGCGTGAGTCCCTTCACATTTAATATTAGAGTTGGTCCTCTATTGCACCATGATCAGTTTTCAGAATGCATGGCTAATTTTGCCTTTTTTATGTAGGAAGGAAAGGACAATAGTTTGACTTTAGACAGTAACTTTCATAAATACATGTTGTATATATTCCAAAGCACATCAAGAGTCTTGCACAGATGCATTAGTCAGTAGGCCAGCAAATGGAGGTTAAGGAAGACTGAGGTAGGCAAAGGCTCTAATGAAAAAGTGTTGACAGGGTACTCTCACTGTGCTGGTGGGAGGGAGGCACTGAATGGGCCAGTGGTCTTCTTTCCTCTCTCAATATGTATGTATGTATATGTTGTATAGAACAAGCATGGGGATAATCAGGATGATTACAGAGAATCCTATGCACTATCTGACCCAATACACACCAGAGAAGGTGTATACCAGGTCGCACAGCTACTTGTCATGCACCTGGCCCCAGACAAACATGCAAGGCTGAGATTCCCTATCCTCAGCTGGCCTAATGTGTGGGTGTGTTACTCCATACTGGAGAAGGCGCCAGTGGGGGGAAGAATACTGGGCTTCCAGTCAGAAGCCCAGCCCGATACCAGAGTGGATCCCCTGCTTAGCGGGAACAGGGGATCATGGGATATAGCACTCCACTTAAGGACTGCTTTGTCCCCATAGGCATGAATGCCTGTAAACATTGCAAACAGAATGTTGGTGCCAGCAAGTGTCTTCTACACCGCAGCCCTCCATGGCAAGGAGGAGGGCTGAGGTTTATAGCAGAGTGGCCAGACATGGCTAGACTGGGGTCTCAGGACTCTCATTGGGTGGGTGCCCACTGGTTATGACAGTCTTCTGGCTTGTGTAACCTAAGCCCCCTGACACTGGACCAGCAGAGCACAAATTTCTTCATGCATTTTATACTCTGTTGGCCTGGCCTATATCATCCCCCTCCTTCCCTGACTATCAATGCAGCTGTGCATGGTCATAAGTGCTTTGGACTTGGGAGGAAAAGCAACAGGGGAGGGCTGTTCATACATCCATGTCTCATGGACACAAGGGAAGTATAAAATTCTGCCTTGCATGCACCATATTGTAGTATGTAGGGCCATATTTGATTAGTGCATATAACCCAGAGAGAGAAAAAGAGGTTAAGCACAAGGAGGTTAAGTGATAGGAAACAGTTTTTACACCTCTAAATACCCTCTAGTTATTCTTGTATTAGCTACCCATTGTTCTGATATGTTTTTGACCTTTTTTATTAATTTTGCTGCCTTTGTAACGACCCTGAATCTCTCTCACCTCAGCAGTTGCTGCTCTCTCTTTTCATACTGCCTGAATATTCTATGACATCACAAACTCTCATTCCAGGCCATTCAGGTGACTAGCACAGAATGGGAGTTACTGATGTCATGGAATGTTTTAGAACTATGAAAATCAAGATCAGTAGCTAGTGATGAGAGTGGAACTCTATGTAGATCGGAGGGCACCCCAAAGCTGGATTATTTATTTATCAAATAAATCATCAAAGCGTATCAGAATACATAACTGGCATGGAAAGGAAGATGGAAAGGCAGTTAATTATATAAAAAATATTTTCTATCTCCTTTAAGAGACCTGCTCAAGGTCAGACAGTGAGTCAATCAAATCAATCAATCAAAATCTTAATTTAACCAGGCGAACATCATTGTGCAAAGCTCATTTGCGAGATGGACCTGGACAGGATACAACAAAAATACACTGCACATTGAACACAATAAAATCACACAATATTTAAATAACTAACTAACATAGTCAGGGCTAAATATAATACACAGGGTAACAACAGTGGTAGTGCATGAGTATTATATACAGACATGAGCAGCTAAATACAGGTTATAGTCAAGATTGGACACTATGGTGTGGTGAAGGCAGAAGAACAAACATGAGTGAGAGGGGCAACAAGGGAAGTTAGGAAAGCTGATAAGAAAAGGAAGGGAGTTGTGAAGGTTAAAGAGGAAGGAGGGTAGGCAGGGGAACCCGTAAGTGTCATAGCAGCAAATAGTGATACCTGGGCCATGGGTAAGGACAGACTCCAGATAAGAGGAGTGAGGAGAGGCAGAAGGTAAGGTGAGTGCCCCAGGGTCAGGGAGGCAGGGGGCATGTGAACAAGATATATGCTACTTTAAGACAACTGAAACCTATGCAAGGGAGCAGGCTACACAAGGAAAAGCAAAAAAGGAATGCTATGAAAAGGTTAAAGAGGGATGGAAAGGGGTCAATGAGACAGGGTAGTAAATGTACTGTAATATTTCATCAGACAGGTGACCAGCAAGTCACTGAGGCAGGGAGGGGGAGATCAGGAGAAACAATTGCCGGTTTCTTTAAATGAACGAGCATAGAGAGTTTTAAATACTGATATGCTGATGCTGTGGGCCAATTTCAAGTTTTTTTGCAGTGTGTTCCAGCACACAGGTAACATATGACTCATGGAAGCCCTACCAAAGTGTGATTTGACCTTTGGCAGTGCCAGGTAGATATAGGAGGCACTTCTCAGCGTATACGTATCTAACATGCTTAGGGATAAACAATCCAAGATATATTGAGGCAGCTTCTTGGCGATAGCTCTGAAGGTCCAGAGTGAGGCATTTCTCTGTCTTCTGTAAGTGAGAGATGTCCATCCCACGGCATTATATAGAGAGCAGTGGTGAGTATTGTATGGAAGATCGATGATAAACCTTAGGGCTCTATGATAAATCGTGTTCAGTTTCGAGAGTGCAGCAGCTGGGCCCTGGCTGTACAGAAAGTCTGTATAATCCAGGAGGGAGAGGAAGGTGGCTTGGACCAGTCTTTTCTTGGCATCTCTTGTACGAAGATGCTTAATCCTATAAAACAGGCCCAACCTCTGTCTAAGCTTTTTTGACAGTTCTTCAATGTGGTCGAGAAAAGAGGGTCTGTGGTCAATCCATACCCCCAGGTACTTAAACTTTGATACATACTCCAGAGGTTCGCCAAGATGGGAGGTGATCGGAGGCAGTGTTCCAAGTAAGGACGAATATCTTAAAAGCGCAAGGGGGGAGAAGAACATTGCCTTAGTTTTTTTGGCATTTAGAAGTAGCTTTTGGTTAAGAAGTTGATGTTGCAGAAGATTGAAATCTTGTTGAAGGTGACTGCAAGCAGCTTCAAGGGTAGGTCTACTGGTGTAAAGAACCATGTAATCTGCGAAAAGATGTATATTGGCATTTTTGATGCAGGCATCTATACTGTTAATATATATTGCGAAAAGCAAGGGGCATAGTATTGATCCCTGTGGTATGCTTCTTAGGAGGGGCTTAAGTGGAGAGAGTTCCCCTTCTGCTTTGACCTTCTGGAACCGAGCTACTAGATAATTAGAGAACCATCTCAAGGAAAGGTGGTCCAGTCCAATGTTCCTGAGGGAAAGGAGAAGCAGGTCATGGTCAACTGTATCGAACGCCTTGCTAAGGTCTAAGAATACTGCACAAACAAAGTTTTTGGCATCAAGTTCACATTGCTAGTCGTTTGTAACTTTAGCAAGTGCCAAAATGGTGTTATGCTGTGGTCTGAAGCCAGAATGCAAAGGGTTAAGGAGATTATATAATTCCAAATAATTCCTTGGTTGGGAGCTTACAATTTTTTCTAACAATTTAAACAGGATGGGGAGTAAAGAAAAGGGTCTATAATTGTTTAGATCGCTGGGGTCTCCAGATTTAAAAAGGGGAATAACATGCGTAGTTTTTCATATGGAGGGAAGGACATCCTGAGAGATAGATAGATTAAAAAGGTGGGTAATTGGTACAGCCAAGATGTGATAACCAATCTTAAGGAAAAAGGGATCAAGCAGATCTGCTCCTGCACTCTTCCTAGTATCCAGTTGTGCAAAAGATCTTCAACCTCTTTTAGTGATGCAGGTTGAAGGGAGAATGATGAACTTGTGACAGGGACTTCGGGGTCTTGTACGCCAACTTGGTTGTGAAGCTCACTGGTAGGGGAGGAGTCAAATGCTAGACCTGCAGTAGAGAAGTGATTGTTAAGAGAATCAAGGACAGATGGCTTATCAGAGATTGTAATGTCTCCAAGGCAGATTTTTGCTGGCAGGGCATTCACCAGATGAATGGCCTCCTACTTCCTTTAAGGTACTCCAAAACTTTGCTAAGCAGTTAGAAGCAGTGTCAAGTTCTGCTCAGTAGAAGTTAGCCTTAGTTTCTCTGACCATTTTGGTGCAATAGTTCCTAGCCTTCCCAAATGATAACCAGTCTGCTGGAAGCTTGGTTTTCCTGACCTTTTCCCAGAGTGAGTCTCTCTCAAGGAAGGTGGACTTACTGTGCTAAGAACCATTGGCATGATTTTTTCTTGGCATGGATTTTAACTATGGGAGCATGTTTGTCTAGTACCCTCAGCACAATTTCATGAAAGATGTCGTAGGCCCTGTTCACAGACTTTGCCAGGTAGACGTCCTGCCAGTGCAGGGAAAGACGTAGCTCTGTGATAAAAGCATAACGGTCAAAGTTATGCTGACATCTTTTAAAGGTAAATTTGGATGTAGATGTTATTTTAGGGATAGATCTTACACAGGCAATAAAGCTCATTCCCCATGACTAGTCAAAAGCAATAGTTATTTCAATTTTCAAAGCAGGCAACCACTTAAGGCCAGAAAACAATTGTCCCATAAGTTTAACATCAGTAGTATGTAAACTAATGGAGAAAACAATTAAAGACCTTATAGAAACAGAAATAATTTCTAAAAATCTTATCAATCATACACAACATGAGTTTAGACAGGGTTTTTCCTGTACAACTAACCTAGTATCCTTCTATAACCATATAAGTGAGGGACTTGATGCTGGAAAACCTATGGACGTAATCCTGCTCAATTACAGCAGGGCCTTTGATAAGGTGCCGCATGACAAACTCATAGATACAATGATGAATTTGGGTTTTTCCCAGTCATAGCTAAATGGGTGTCTTGTTGGTTATCTAATAGACAACAACAAGTTTGAATAACTGGCATCCTCTCCGATGTTGGTTGTGTGACCAGTGGGGTGCCCCAGGGATCAGTGCTGGGACCAACTTTGTTTAATGTCTTCATCAGCGATATGCAGGCAAATTCAGGTATTCTCATTTCAAAATTTGCAGATGACACTAAACTTGGGGGAGCCGTTAACACTGATATCAATAGGTCCTTGCTTAGTAACACCCTAAAAACCATTGAACAATGGGCAACCACTAATGATATGATGCTTAACTCTGACAAATGTACACTACTGCACTTCGGCAAAAATAACCCTAAACAGATTTACTTTTTGAATAATACTCCTCTCAAAGTTTCAGTTAATGAGTGGGATCTTGGAATCATTGTTAATAATAAACTATCCCCATCTGACCAATGCATTGAGATAGCCAAAGCATCAAATGCCTTGCTTACCCCGAATTAAACCTACATTTGTCTCAAGGACTGAGGAATGTCTTATTCCGCTTTATAGGACCCATATAAGGCTCCATTCCAATTATGGGTCTCCATTCTGGAACCCTTACCTGAGGCAAGACATTGATAGGATTGAAAGTATTCAGAGGAGGGTAACAAAAATAGTTCCCCATCTGGCAAAAAGTGACTATCATGTTTGGCTGCAGAAAACTGGGCTCCATTCCCTTCAGACTCGGCGAAGCAGAGGGGGACCTGTTATTGTTGTACAAGATCCATAAATCTCAGGATTTAATGTGGCAATGTGGGTTACAGTTTTCCAGAAAGAAGATAGTTCCACGACTTCACAATAAACAGATTGATATGGCCAAATCTAGAACTAACAAAAGATTAAATTATTTCACAGTCAGAGGACCTAGATTATGGAATAATCTGCCACAAGATCTGGTCGATAATACCTCTTTTTATTTATTTAAAAAAGGTTTAGACCTGTGGCTACAGGCAACAAATACAAGGGCATAGTTAACAAATTTTCCCACCATTGTGGTGGGGGACAATTTCGATGGGCCTTGGCCTTTTTTTGTCCTTTAAAACCAAGTAAACCAAGTAAAACCGAGTCGCTAATGTCAGAGAAAAAAACCTCCTGCATGGGAAAATAGATGCAGTTTTCTAACCATAATGAGGTCCAGTAGGGACTGCTAACCTCACCCTTTGCCATGCCCTGGATTACCAGAGCAGCATAGGTTAATGTGGGTAGGAGGACACTGGAGGCGATTGCTCGTCTAGCCTCTGGGATAAGTTGTTTTTTCAGCCTGTACATGGTGCCAAGTTTGACATGGATAGACCTTGTTACCTGGTCAATGTGTGGCTTAAAGGTGAGACCCTGGTCAATAGTTAGCCCTAGGTATTTTATGTTGTCAACTACATTTATTCGTTTATCCCCAAGGGTAGTAAATTTTAGGGAATTGGTCCGATCCTGGGCAAGGGATCTAGGACCAAACAGCATGGCTTTAGTTTTGGCTGCATTAAGGATCATTTTGTTTGATGTGAGCCAGGCCTCGAGTGTGTTTAGGTCCCCTTGTAGGAGAGGGCCCAGATCATGTGGTGTGGACCTAGCTCGGAAGATGACAGTATCATCTGCATATTGAACTACTGAGCTATCCCCACGGTGCTGGTTTAGGTCATTTGTGAAGAGAGAACAGGAGGGGGCTAAGAATTGAGCCCTGAGGCACACCCCCCTTGATGGGTAAAGGGGTGGAAAGTACTCCCTTCTAAATGACCCTCTGGAAGCAGCCTGAGAGGTAGCTCTTGAACCAGTTTAGGGCCTGGGCATCAAGCCCAATGCCTTGAAACTTAGTAAGAAGAAGGTTGTGGTCCACAAGGTCAAATGCCTTGGACAGGTCTATGAAGATAGCACCCGTCATCATGCCCTCATCTATTGCACTGAATAGGTCCACTGTGAGTTTGATGAGTGCCGTGTCTGTTCCATGGTTTGCCCAAAAGCCATGCTGTGAAGGGGCTAGGATTTGGTGGAGCTCCAAGTAGTCTCTCAGTTGCCCATAAACTAGCCTTTCTTGCAATTTGGCCAGGGTATACAGCAGGGCGATGGGCCTGTAATTGCCAATTTGTTCACAAGAGCCACCCTTGTAAATGGGGACCACATTGGCAGCCTTCCACTGGTATGGAACGTACCCTTCAAGTAAAGACCTGTTGATGATCCAGGTCAGAGGTTTGGCCAGGGACAGTGCACCTTCCTGGAGTAGCCTCGGGCTGATTCCATCTGGGCCACTAGAGCCTTTGTGTTTGAGGACTATCAGAAGTTTACGGACCTCACTCACCTTGACCATTCTCAGGTGAAACTGGGGTCTGTTCAGACAGGGGGATTCATCAAAGGTCTGTACAGACATTCGTGTTGGTAGCCCTACCTTGTATGCATCAAGGTTGGTGAAGTGGTGGTTGATTGCTGAGGCTATAACCTGGCAATCAATGATATACTGTCCTTGTACCTCAATTTGACCTTGTGCCTCCTTGGAGTTGCCCTTCAGCAGTTCATTGATTTGTGCCCAGAAAAGCTTAGGGTTCCCCAGTGTGGACCATTGGAGGCGGGTTACATACTCCTTTTTGGCAAGTTTGATGTCTAGCTTACATTTATTTCTTAGGGTTTTGTAAGTAACCAGGTCCATGGGAAGGTGGGAGAGCCCGAATTTCTTCCAAGCCTTGTACCTTCTTTTCATCTGAGATTTCAAAGAGTGGGAGATTCATTTATGGCAGCCTCCTTCTGTACAAAGTTTTTTGAAGGGGGCCAAGAGAGATGTCGCATTGAGAAGAGAGTTTTGGAAGTAGGCAAGGGCCTCGTCCAATGTCGGGAGGAGCCTAATCGGGCTCCAGTCCAGGCTACTTAGGTAGTCATTAAATTTTGCTGGCATGAAACTGGAGGAGTCACGTGCTGTGAGTATCCTGGGGGAATCTTTGGTGCTCTGTTCTTCCAAATACAGAATATTGGGGAGTGATCACTAATGGTGTCAGCCAATATACCTGCTTTCTGAATGTTGAGGGAGTTAGATACCAGAGGCCAGTCAAGAGTAGTATGGTTCCCCATTTTATAATTAAGCCTGGTAGGTAGAGAGATGACCTGTTCCAGGTTTGTGTCTTGGATTGCACCCTTGAGGACCTTGTTGGGGCCAGTGAGCCAGTTCAGGTTGAAATCTCCCATTATTAGGAGTTCATTGGTTAATTCACTGCCAACCAATTTGGTGATGCCCCCAAGGGCAAGTTGGGCATTGTTAGGAGGGTTATAGGCACAGCCAATGGTGAGATGCTTAGCTTTACCAAGGGTTAGACAGATGAAGATAGACTCCCCGTCCTGGCAGCTACCAAGGTTGAGCTTTAGTAGACTCACATTTAGAATGTCTTTCATATAGATTAGGACCCCTCCCCCTCTCTTTCCTGCCCTGTCCTGTCTGAAGGTATTATACCCAAGGATCATGATCTCGTGGTCATGAATATGGGCCTTGAGCCAGGTCTCTGAGATTGCAAGGACGTCTGGCTTGTAGAGGTTAAGCCAGGCTTGGACCTCGTGAATTTTAGGTCTAAGGCTGCATACGTTCATGTGCACTATCCTTAAGCCTTTCAATGATGCCCAGTGAGGATCCTGGGGGGCTGGATACAAGAAAATTGTCTAGAGGGGACCCCAGGTTAGGCTGAATGTCTCCTCCATGGAGCAGAAGAAGAGCAAGTAGTCGAGCTAACACTTGCCTAACTGAAGGTTTCGAGAGGCTGTGGAGCCTTCTGCATACATCATGAATCACCACGTAGTATGAGCCACGCTTTACCTACTCGTGTGCTATGAGGCTTTCATTTTTAGTTGTGGGAGAGGTCCAATAGTAATGACCACAAGGCTCAGGGTCACTGAGATTTTGCCTCATGGGGTCAAGAAGTTCTTCCCCTATGCACATGTCCACCCAGAGGAGAGACAGTATGTATACGAGGGCCAGGAGTACACCCCTATTTGGGAGAGAGGCTGGTGAGTTACTAGTCCAGCAGGACTTAAGGCAAGTGGTGCCATAGTTGTATAAAGAGTATTCTGGGGCCATGTTGGAAGACCAGAATATCTCCTGGTGGAATCAGTTATTAAGTTGGAAATTTGGGGTAGGTGCCTGTGGGAGAAACCCCTTGTTTTATATTAGTGGCTGTTTTCCCTGGCCATCGGCCTTGTCCTAGTGGAAGACTAGGGGAAAAAGATCATAGTTGCCAGCGTCAATCAGGTGTCACTATAGGAGTGTAAATTAGGACCTGACCACACAATACCTAGCTTAATGACCTTTCTTGGATCCCATGCAACAATATAGGGGCACTTAAGGGTAAAATGAGTGGCAGGCACAGGTCGATGTACTGCACAATAAGCCAAAATATGCAGGTTAAACAGAATCTCAGTACTGCCTGTACTCAAGTAAAGCAGCTCTGCATGTTAACATTCAGGCTATCACTTTGTAAAGGTACCTAAAGTATCCAGTGACTGAAAGTAAAAAGAAAAAAAAACTAATTAAGGGACTGACTGGACAAGTGGGAATGTATGTTTTAAATTAATTATGGGAGAGAGCAGAAGAAACGTCGAGTCCTAGTTTGAGTTCAACCTAAAGATGCACTGGGACTTGCATCAACAAATCAGGATTTTCCATCCCTGCATCCAAGGGATGCCCACTAGACCTCTGTCATGGTGGTCTAACATGCAACATTTTTTGTTGCAGCTTGTTTTCCGCTTCAGACTCAAGCTACTGCAAACTGCTCCAAAATTAGCAGTTGTTGGCAACATTGGGGCAGGTGTAGTTATTTATTTATTTATTTCAAAAGTTTCACCAAGAAAGATGTACTGAGCTACTAACAGCTCATTTCCAGATGCATCTTGGGGGTGTGAGGTAAAGGAGATAGTTCAAGAGGAGAAAAACTTAACAGTATTAACAGTATTACAAAAATAGAAGTCATATATAGCAATACAGCATACCAAAGGAGCATAATCATAAAACAGTGTAAGGAAATCAGTACAACAGGTACATGTAGTAGATAGAACATAGGGCATTGATAGGCAGGCAGAAATCTGATCGGTAGGGTGTATTTAATGGACAAGGTACATCAACACCTTCAAAATCCATGAATGTGCCTGTGCACATGGGCATTTAAAAAACAGGCTAATTGTATATGAAAGGCACAATATAAACCAACTTATTTTCCATAGAGCTTTTAGTATGCTCCAGTAAGTGCACTTTGCAGAGGAACGTTTTAATCCTGCATGATGATTCATCTTGTACAAGAACTAAGTAGTGGGCTGACAAGTGCCTTTTCTCATATTATTCAAAAAACAAAATTTATTAGTGTATTTGTAGTGCAGTCTACCCAGTTTTAATGTGCTAACAACTATCAAATTACAGGTAAGAGCAGTAATTTATGTAAATCTTCAACTGGTAAAACCTCTAACATTAAATTTTCAAGAGTGCCCTGGGAAGCTAAGAGGACAGCACTAGTGAAGACATTTATAGTAAGGTGGTCTCAGTATTGCAGGAATCATCTTGTCCAGTGCTGCCGTGTGCCATCTTCAGATTGTGCAAAATTATAAAGCACTGTATGTATTAGGGACAGACACACCATTTCTGGTTCTGTTTGGATCAGATTCTAATTAGAACCCCAAAAGGTTCTAAAAGTGTCTTGCCTTTTGAACCCTTTTAAGGGGGGAAGGGTGGGGAATGTGAATTAGGTCTCATATCAGAATTATTATGCCTGGGATAAAAAGGGGGATCATTTGGCCTGTGGTTCCCAAAGGTTTCTGTCACTAGTGGGTATCCTCTTCATCGTACCATCATCTTACAGTGGGATCCAGATATTTCACAAAATATTGAATGCTGCAGCTTCTGGGGTTACCAAAGGCACACAAAGCAGACCAGAGTCTATTTTCATCAATTATTTCTTAAGTTGTGTTGTTATGGTTTAACCTAGTAGTGTGCAAATTTACATGCTAATTGTTAATTTGCATTATGAGCAGGTTCCTTTTTTATTCAAAATTGTAGAAAAGGTCATGTTCTAAGGGTTCTTCTTTTGTTTAAATATGGTGCTGCCAGTCCCTAAGTTGTGAAGCATTGTCTCCAGTTTTATTAGGCAAAGACAATCAAATTATCCAGGGGACTTCCCATGATCTTTGTCTTTTCTTTTGGGCAAAATGCTTGGCTCAGTATGTGATGTGAGATGACTCATGTCATTCTTACTATAATACATATACTACATTTCAAGTCACAAGTTTACCATTTATTACATACACGAAAAAAACATTATCTTTAATACAGAGTATGACAGAATGAATGTGTTAAAGATAGGAACATATACATTAGTCACAATTGAGTCTGCATCAAGAGACAGAGGGAGTCAAACACCAGATCCTATTATATGTACTAGATGGGCTCATTAATCTTGGGAGCCGCTTGGGTTCACAGATGTGTCCTCTCTAGAGACTACACTAATTGGCAAAGTGTGTAACTACTGATGTCTCAGACTGGGTTTCTAAGGCTCTTCATTCAAAGCAAGTCCAGGGTTCCTGCAGGGTTTGCCAGCTGAGCTATACAAATCTTTCTCACAGCATTTGGGAGTGAAAGAAAAAGGTTGGCCTGAGGAACAGATGATGTGGTCTGACTCTATTCCTGTTCAGGGTTTCAGATGGCCACAGTTTGTAGAAATTGCCAGCCTTTTCAGTAAGAGTTTAGCGTCATGAGTTGTCCTGTCACCATCTACAGTATTTACTGTAGTTCCTCACACCAGCAATGCTGAAAGCATCTTAGCAGAGGTTTTCTTCTTAAACTGGATCAGGAATGTTGCTAGAAAGATAAACTTTGAATATATCATCCTCTTTGTTTACTCCCCCCATATTAGTAAACCATTTTTATACTTGGCTCCACCTATAGACATGACCCACTCTTTCCTAGCACCAGTTTTCTTTTTCTAGTTTGTTTAACCAAGAGGTGGACTGAGTTAACAACATGTTCTCAGTCATGCCTGTGAATATAGAACAACACACATTTACAGTACACAAGGATGATACAGTAAATTAATTGAGAACACAAACTTGTGGAATAAAAACAGAGCCACACAGAAAATAATGCACTTATGTAGGGGCACAGCTAGAGAGAGTACAATGGCATTTTGACTAAGCAATATGTTTCTGGGATTTTTAACATAAAGCATGCAAGTGAAATATCAAGGTTTCTATTCGATGGTAAGTGATTGAGTAAAAAAAACCTTATGTAAGAAAAAAGAGCATTCCCTGTATTGGTTTTACAATGCCTTTTAATGAATCACACTAATGTGGACTGTCTAGTATTATGTTGTATCTGGCTGACAGCTAATTTGTTAAACGGTGAGACAAGTGAGCTATGTTTAAACTTATCTTGGGCCAGTTTGAAGTAACAGAACGAAACTGTTTTCTGGTGGAAGAATTGCCAAATTCTCATTGAGATTGCAATGACAGGAGTTGTAGGGGGCCCTAAGGGCAAAACAACACATAGTATTAGCTAACACATTATACTTGTATAGCAAGGGAGTTGACACTCCAAAGAAAAGAATAAAAATACTTTAGTCTGAAACTGAGAGAAGACCAGTAAAGAGAGTATAAGCACTTTGTTCTCCTGAGGCCACCCAGCAACAGTAATACTAAATCAGCCCCACACCATTGACCATACTACTGCTGACAAGATCACTGGAGAAGTCACAGGAACAATGTCAGTGACTAACACTTCTAGTTTAGATTCACAAGGAAAATGTTGCAAAGAACCAACTGTCTCTGAGGGCATGTATAGAGTAATGTTGGAAGAGTGGAGTTCCTCTTGGTGCCCTCTCATAATTAAATTGTGCACTGTACAAAGAGTAGTTCTTTTTACGTTCATTAATGTGACTGCAATTTTGGTTATGAAAAATACATTTACTCTGTTTAATGTTGTCTTTCAGAGAAATCCATAAATCATTATCAAGCACTTTTACAATAAGCTCAGGGGAGAACGTACCTGGCAGCTGATCAATCATTTGAATTTCTTCAGTAGCCAAAAATATTGTCATGGTTGACCACTAGAAGAACAGAAATGCTTCAGCATTAAATAAAATCAGTGCACAAACCAAACTGTAGATATTGTAATACTACAGTCAATAGCAGTCAAAAGCTGTCACTGTCTTAAACCTTTTTTTAGTGTTCGGCATGGTGGTGGATTGACAGCACAGGAAACTGAAGCCCTCTGTTTATCTACAGGACAGGTACAACATGGGTGATCCCAGTGCAAGGCTCTCCACCCTGCTCTGCCAATGTGCCACAACGCTGTGAGGGAGGAGCCACCATGTCACAGGGTAGTTCACATACCTCAACTATTCCTGATTTTCAAGGACATCCCTGATTTTTTCCTCAAAAGGTTTTTATTGCCTTTTACATCCAACCCTTACCCTGGCTAAGAGCAACATCTTGCAGCCAGGACCCCCCCTATCCTTTACCACAGAAAAAGCAACAAACCTCAAGTTGGCATAAACAAAAGTACCACTCCTGGCTTTAGGGTGATGCCTTGCTCGGCATCTAAGAGGGCGGGGGGTTAGAGTTCAAAATAACATTTGTATTTACACTGAGTTCTGGGGAAGAGGTGCCATGGCTATGCTATGCCTCCTATTTGAGGGCCCATAACAACTCACTCTTGGATGCACAGATGGGATGTCCACTACCAGAAAATGGGATTGTATCATATGGCTTTAATGTTTGAAGAACGATGGAAAGACAGAAATTGGTGGTCCCCCAAGTCTGGATACTGTACTTTACAGAAACAGAATTTTGCAGCAAGAACACTTTGTTTTTCCCAAAACACAGGCAGTACTAGTGTAACCCCTCACCTCTGCCTTTTTGCCAAAATGACAGGTGGCATGCTGTTGGCGCTGACAGCAGTACCTGGTGGGGACCTGGGTTCGGTGAGGATGAGGTTACTCGGCACAGGGGGATCTAGGTTTGGCTACTCTGCACAGGGGCACCCAAGTAAATCCGGACACAGGAAGCAATAACTGTAATGTCCAGAACCAGGAATGGGATTCTTCAGTGTGGCTTTTATTCACAAATTAGCTGAACACAACAAAGCATAGACAGACCCCCATGGGGCTACATTTACTGGTAATGCAGATTAGAGACTAAAACGCGGTCCACTGGAAGAATGAACCAATTATACTGTTTTCAGGCTCTGGACCCACCAGGCACACAGCCTGGACTTGCACGCGCTTTGGGTACACAGCCCGACTGGCCTGGCTCCCCCGCCGGCCACTTGATTCATGGTCCATTGGAAGAATGAACCAATTATCCTGTCATGGCTCCCCACACCACTTAGAGTCTGCGACTCCTAGAGAGATTTCTTCCTTACTTCTTATGACTCCCCATCTCACAAAGAGAATTCTTCTTTACACTTGTTGTGGCTCCCCACATCACTTAGAGTCTGCAACTCCTAGATAGATTTTCCCTTTTGCAACCCCACGTCTGGGTACTTCCCCTATCACTGGCCAAGTGCATGAGGCAAAGTAGCAACCACAGCAGAAATCCGTAGAAGTGGACCTGGTTACTAAAGATGGGGGGTTTGCCCACCTCCAGCTCCCACAGCCCATACCCAGCCATTTCTCTGGAAAACTGAAACTTCTGAATGTAGATTAAATGGTAGATGAACTGTCGCATCCCCTCTACAATTTACTTGAAATCACACAACACTGTAGCATTTGACACTACTCCACTTGTTTGGCCTAGTCCTATAGGCTTCCCAAAATGTAGCTTAATTCCTAGATTTCCTCACATGTCCCAGGTTGAAGAAACATATTTTTGCCCTCTCATGTTAGAGCAAACACTCACCCTTTAGTTGCAGGTGCCCCACAGGCGAATCACAAATCTTCCAAGTTTCCAAAACAAAGGCTGAACTGAACAGACAGCTCTTCTTCCTCCTGGCAGAATTAAGGGGATTGCCCCAGGAATCTGCATGGGGATCTTTACATCCCCCCCCTCGGAGGGAGGGGCACTGAGACCCGAACAGCGGTCTCCACCACTTGAGCACACCTTCACTCTTCAAAACCAAAATGCAGACTCTCACTTTGAAAATTCCCAATGTTCTATCTAACTCCCTCTGCTGCAGATTCCAATGTGGCTTATGCAGCTGTGAAAGTTCTATTGGTAATGTCATCCCTCAGTCTCAGCTGAGACTGAGAACAGAGTGAGACAGTGTGAGACCCATTTAACTGGAATTTCACAAGCTGCCTTCCCTGCCTACCACTAGGTCTTACTGGGATTCTAGTAACCCTGGGTAACAAGGGGTTACACTGGCATTTACACATCCACTCTCTACAGAACGAAACAGTCCATCCCTCAGCTCAGGGATCTCTAGACTTTCTCTTTAGTGTCTATTACGTGGGGGGGGGCACACACTTTAACTTCAAACATCAATCTTCCTGACAAGATGGGATAAGTTAACATCTACAGGGCAAACTGTGCTTTTCAGGTAATAAGTTAGCCCTGATCAGGGATCCAGGTGAGGGTCTGCCCACCCTGGCCCCAGCCAGACTCTGCCATTACTTCCGGGACACACTCAGATCCTCCAGTCCCCCTTGGATTGCTAGAGGCATCCACACATTTCACCTTTACATTCAGCATATATTTGTGGTGAGACCTGGGGTCCTGAGTGGTGAAATCTAGCCTTGTCTCTGGGCACAAACACCACCAGCCGACTCCCCTAAAACATGTCCATGTTGCTGTACTCATGGTTTGTTTTTTCCTTTGTTACAGACATCAAACCTTTGAAGAAACCTTTTCTTCCCTTCAATTCCATAACTTTAACCAGTGAGACTCTCTCTTAGTCTCTGCTCTGGACAGCTAGACAATCTTCTTGTCTCAGGGGATTGCCTCTTGGAGCTACTGAATTTTACAGTCCCACTTCACAGTCACAGAAAATAACCCACTGGGGTCCTGCTGACAACAGTCTCCACCATTTCTTGAAGAAAGGCTATTATCTCACTCACTAGGGTGAGAAAATGACCAGAGGTCCTTCACCCAGTCCAGGACAGGCTGTCAGGCACCTTTACATCTGAACACTACTGCACTCTACTGCTGACTACTGCCAGCTCATTCCAAGATTCTAAAGCTGTTCCCCTGCAGCTGATTCAAATATGGATCATGCTGCTATGAGAGTTCTAAATGACCTCATTCATTTCTCACTCAGCTTAGCTAGGTAAACAATGTGAGGTCTGTAGAGAGCTTCTAATGAACACTCTACCAGCTGCCCACTACCTTCCTAGTCTAACACTGATGGGATTCTAGCAACCCCAGGGGACTGGGTGGTTACATACAATATATCTGATATTTCTGGCACTGCAGAGTAGGAATTTGGAGCATAAAATGATTGCCAAACATGCTTGTTACAGTCTGATTCATCTTCAGAAAATGCTTTTCAAAATAAATCACACAATATAAAATAACCATTTTTTTAAGATTTGCCATTGACGTTGGTAATTTGTCCCTCATACGTTACAGCCCTATCCCTGATTTACAAGAGTGGAGGTTGAGCAATATTTTAGTCCAAACTCCATGCCCATTCAGTCCTAAGCATCTCATCTGAGACTGACAATAGTGCCAGATCTTTGTTGGGGTTATCTCAGTCATCAGGTCACACTGCAGGAACTTCACCATTGTTGAAGCAGGACCCATATGGAATATTTTCAGCAGTACAACTGGGGCCGCCCACGCCGTCTATGTCCGTCGACATCACCAACTCTATAAGGGAGTGGGTGGACCCATTCCCTCCACAGTTCTTTTCTGCCATTGACTAGCTTGCATGGGTCTCTGCAGAAGCTCCAACGCAGTATTTGTACCTTTTTTGCCTACTGCTTTTTCTTTATTTTTTTCCTAGAATCTCTTTAATTAAAGAGATTCCTCCACATTGTTTGTGTTCAGAGTTAATCCTTCAGCTTCTCTCTTCCATCACTGCCACTGCAGAAAGAAGATTGCCTCTACAGATGAGCATTCTCTCTGTATCTGCTGTCTTGGGCCTGACCAAGAAGTTTCTGATTGTGAGCTCTGCCAGAAGTTTAACCAAACAACCCTGAGACAACGCAGAAAGGCTCTCAAAAATTTTCTGATGGATCAACAGGTGGCCAGTTCTGAACAGGTGTCCTCTGGGGTCCCAGCCTCTCAGTCACCGATGGGATCAACGAGCTCTCAGACTTTCAAGGCCCAAGTCAAATCCTCAGGGAAATGTCATAAAAAAGACCAAGATTGTGACCGCTTCCCCCGGATTCGATCTCGTTCCCCAACGGCCTCTTCTTCTGGGAGATTCTCATTGGCTGTGGCACTCCAGTGACCAAAACTGCTGTCCAGGTGTCTGTGCCTTCCAGTACCATACTGACAGCATCTCCACCTGATTCTCAAGGCGGCCATCTGTCAACCTCCAGGGCATTGGCCCCTCCTTCGCCAACAAAGGGCTCATCGTCGATGACTCTCCCATCGAGGCCTGCCCCTTCTCCCTTCAGGACAACAAGCTCTTTGAGTTCCCAGAATTTGGCAGGTGAATCGACACAAGTGCCAATGCTCCCCTCCCCTATTGACAAACACCGTCGACCTGATTGAAATCCTGTCAAAATTCACTTCTGTGATCATACACACACTTTGATCCTTCTTGCTGATGCCGTTGATGGCAGCTTTGTCATAGACACCTACTCGACAGCCACGGGGAGGTCCCTGCAGGCCATCATCAGCGCATCCAATGCCAGACCCAGATTTAGAAGAGGTCGATGGCAAGGAGGAGTGCCATCCTGACCTCATTCTTCCTGATGATGAGGAGGAGGAAGATGAGGAAGAAATTCTGGTCTCTGACAGATCCACTGCTTCCTCTGTCAGTGAGGATTCAGTAAAGAATACTTCTAGGTCTCCTCCTGAGGACCTCACATTTTTTAATGTGATGAAGCGGCTTTCCTCAGCCATGTGCTTCCACAGTGAGGAAGAGGATGCCACCAGGAAAGAGCTGGTGGACTTTCTGGAGATCCCAGAATCTCCCTCAAAGATCATTCCTCCAGTCTTGCCTGCTTTGAGGAATGCAGCCGCAGCAGCCTGGCACAGACAAATGCCAGCTATGCCTTGCAGGGCAGATAAACTTCATCATGCCCCAAGGGGTTCCCCTGCTATGCTACTCAGGCAGAAGCAGACTGAGTGGTCATTAAGGCAGTCCATGACAGTTCTAAGGCACCTAAGCACCTTAGTTCCTTTCCCCAGGACAAAGAGTCTAGCAGAATTGATCTCTGGGGCAAGAGGGTGTATGCCTCCTCTACATTGGGCTTGAGGATTGCAAACTATCTGTCTCACATGGTAAAGTACCAAAAGCAACTGGAAGAAGGGTAAGACCACTGCCCAGGCCCTCACAGATGGCACACAAAAGCAGGAGCTGCTTCAGTGCCTCCAGGCAGCTGAGGACATTAGCAAGCACCTCCTCAGAGCCCTCTATGATATGGCTGACACAATTGCTAGGGCTGCAGCCAAGGACATATGCCTACATAGGCACTTCTGGCTGAGAGTATCTGATTTTGCTGTTGATGTTCATCAAAAGGTGCTCAATTCCCTTTTTTAATGGCACTAAGCTGTTTGGCCCTGATGTCCAGGACACCATGAATGACTTGCAAGCCTCTGGCAGGGCCATCAAGTCAGTCCACTCCCTCTACCATACCCAACCAAGAGGTAGAGGATGCCCTCCTTTCTGCAGGATGGCTGATATGCCCAGTATGGCCTCCTGACCCCAAGGGAAGCACAGAGCCCTGACTGCCTTGTCCGCGCCCTCCAGTACTGGAGCTGTGGCCAAGTGACCCAGAACTGAAAGACCAGCCCCTACAGCTGGATCTGCCTCTGCTTGACTTCTTTCCAGATCCCCCTCCTCTGGTCCTGGACCAGGAGGTGGTGGTCGGAGGTTGGTTCTTCCTCCATCTGAATCAATGGAGAACCATAACTTCGAATGCATGGATTCCAAAGATCTTAGAGAAGGTGTACACACTGGAGCTCATCAACCAGCCTCGAGAATCCCCCCTTGTCCTCCAGTTATCCCCTTGCTTACCTGTCTGTTCTCCGGAAGGAGGTACAGTCCCTTCTGCACAAGCAGGCCATCGAGCCAGCCAGGTAACAGAGAAACAAGGAGTTTTACTCCAGGTTTTTCCTGGTCTCCAAAAAGACCAGCGATCTGAGGCCCATTATAGACCTAAAGGACCTCAATCTGTACATCCAGTACAAAAAGTTCCAGATGCTAACTTTGCCAGGCCTGTTGCCTCTCATCAAAACAGGGGATTGACTTTGCTCACTGGACATGTAGGATGCTTACCTACACATATCGGTCTTTCCTCCTCGCAGGAAGTTTCTCCATTTCATCTTTCAGGGTGAGCATTATCAGTTCAAGGTGCTGCCCTTTGGCTTATCCTCTGTGCTGCAAGTCTTTACCAAGTGCTTAGCAATGGTAGTAGCAGCTCCGAGAAGTGAGTGACTGTATGTTTTCCGTTATCTGAACAATCATCTTCTAAAGGCCCCATCTAGTTCACAGCTTTTGTTGACTCTGGAGCAAACTCTCCAGCTTTTCTACTCCCTGGGCATCACTGTCAGTCTGCCCAAGTCAGTCCTTGTACCATCCCAAAGACTGCAATATATAGGGGCAGTTCTGGACTCGTTGCAGGGGAAAGTCTTCCTGCCACAAAACAGGGCAGAGTGCCCTATAACCCAAGCTCAGGAAGTCACTCAAAGCCACTATATTCCTGCCAGGGTGTACATAAGATTACTGTGCCTGATGGCAGCTGCCATACCCACTGTTCTGCTGGCCAGACTTCATATGCGCATCCTCCAGTGGACCCTCAGAGTACAGTGGGACCAGTGCACGGATGAGTTTGATTGCCCAGTCCTGGTGTCTTCCCCAGTCTGCAAGGTACTGCAGTGGTGAATGGACCCCTTGAATTTGTTTCAAGGCATTCCATTCCAGATTTCCTCCCTGCAGCAGATCCTCACCACAGATGCCTCGAGTCTGGGCTGGGGAGTGCACCTGGGTCCCTTCCAGACCCAGAGGTCTTGGTCCCAGTTGGAAACCTCCCTGCATATCAGTATCACGGAAATGTGGGTGGTGCTCTATGCCATGCAAGCCTTTCCAGAGCACCTTGCTCCAGGTCAGCTGCTGGTGCAGTCAGACAATCTGAGTGTAGTATACTACATCAACAAGCAGGGGTACTCATTCATACCCCCTGTGCAAGGAGGCATGACAGTGTGGCACTGGGCACTGGATCACAGTCTGACACTCTTGGTAGTCCATGTGCCAGGTGTGATAAACACTCTGGCAGACAGTCTCAGCCAGACTCAGTCCAGCATGCACGAATGGGAGCTCCTCTCATCTGTCACAGAAGACTTGTTTGACAGATGGGGTCATCCAGAGTTGGACCTTTTTGCCTCCCTACTCAGTGCAAAACTGACCAATTTCTGCTCGGTAGATCCAGGGCCTGGAGTTTTCTGGCGAGACGTGTTGTCCCTCTTCCATAGCGGGAGGCTTCTTTGTGCCTTCCTTCCATTTCCTCTAATTCAGAGAGTGCTAATCAAGCTGCAGATGGAGGGGGACAGCATAGGTTCATATATCCATAGGAAATTACGAGATCAAGAGTCTAGCCCATTTTGATCACACCACCTTACCTTGGGTGGTAATGGTATTTTGATTCACCCATATATAAATCTAGTTTTTGTTTAAATTGGAATAAATTTTCACTTTGCACAACCTCTTGTGGAAGGGAATTCCAAACTGGAACTACCCTCTGAGTGAAAAAAATATTTCTCTGAGAAGACTTGTTAATATTAGCCCTTAGCTTCATAATGTGAGATCTTGTTGTACAAACTGAAGGATGCCAATCTATACATATGGATTCAAAAAGAACTTTATCCCCTAGTAGCTTTATAAATTAGACATAGGTCTCATCTCGTAGAGCGATATTCAAGTGAGTACAGGTTCAATTTTTTTAGCCTATCTTTATATAAAAGTGAACTCATATTAGTAATATATTTAGTGAATCTCCTTTGTACTTTTTCTAGGGACTGTTTGTCCTGTACTAGAGTTGGAGCATGAAAGGAGGAACAATAGTCAAATAAATCTCACTGTGCTATTATATAAAGGGATTAGCACCTCAGGCTGCCTGCTCTTAATATTTTTCAAAATACAATTGATTAAACAATTGCATTTTTTAACTGTTTTAGTTGAATGTTCTGAGAATTTCAAATTATTTGTAATAATTACACCTAGATCTTTTTCAGAACTTACCTTACTCAATATACTATTGTTTGTAACATAATTGAAACTTATATTATTCTTTCCAAAAATGCATCACTTTGCATTTAGCAAGATTAAAGTTTAATTTACACTTATTAGCCCAATCAGAAATACAATTCAGGTTTGCCTGTAGTTTTTGAGCAGAGATCATGTCATTCACATCGCTACCCAATTTAGCATTGTCTGCATATTTGTTTAGCCATATTCCATCTGTGGTGGACATACTGGAGATTAGGACATTAAATAAAATAGGGCCCAGAACTGAGCCCTGGGGCACTCCACTGGTGATCCCAGTCCAGGAAGACTTATACCTTAGAGTAACCTGTTGGCATCTGTCAGTTAACCATGATGAAATCCAGACAATAATATTATTATTCAATTCCATTTTGACTAAGCAGTCAATTAAGATTTTATGTGACACAGAGTCGAAAGTTTTTTTTTATAATCCAAGAAAATGACATCTGCCAGAAGACCTAAATCCAGTGCTTCACTTATGGGTTTGAAAAAATGTATTAAATTAGTATGGCATGATCTTCCTGGCTGAAAACTATATTGTGAAATATCTGATTGTCCTTGGTTCACTATGTGAGTACTAATTTTTTGGGAGAGAAGTTTTTCCATTACTTTACCTATACAAGATGTTAAACTAATAGGTCTTTAATGTTTCACTTCCTGCTTTACTCCGCCCTTATGAATAGGGATTATCAGGGCTTCTTTCCATTCTCTAAGGACCACATCCTTTGCAATAGATTCATTAAATAATAAAGTTAAAACTCCAGCTAGTTCATATTATACTTTTTTTAGAAATATAAAAGGAATATTGTCAGGTCCAACTGAGGGAGAAGATTTAAATGAGTTAATAGACGAATAAGTTTCAGCATCAGTAAATCTAACTATAGGATCAATAAAGTCACAGCATGATTCTGGTATCTCCTTTCTGAACTCAGCAGCTATGATTTCCCCTGCTTCAGCAACTGGCAGAGGAACCCTGGTCCCTGTCCCCCTCTACAGCAACTTACTGACCCAGGACCAAAGGACCCTGGTCCATCCCAACCTCAGGTCCCTCCATCTGCATGCTTGGCTCTGGAGGACATAGCCATCACCAGGTTTGGTGTCTCTAACAGAGTGATGGATGTCCTAGTGGCTGCCTGTAAGCCTTCCACTTGAGCCACATACAGTATGTCTTGAAGTGGAAGCGGTTTCGCAGCTGGGCTGCCAAACATAGCCTGGACCAGTTCACCTGCTCGGTGAACCACATTCTGGACTACCTGATCTCTTTGTCTGACTCAAGTCTCCAGTATTCCTCCCTCAAAGTGCACCTTTCAACTATTTCTGCTTTTCATGAGCCCATAGGTGACTGCACAATTGCTCAGCTGGATGTCTCCCATACCTTCCTTAGGGGCATCCTGCATCTAAAACCCCCAATCCGTTCTCCTGTCCCAGCTTGAGATTTAAATTTTGTTTTAGAGAAGTTGGCCCTGTCTCTTTTTGAGCCAGTCCTGACTTGCAAGCTACACTTTCTTTCTTGGAAAGTGTTATTTTTAGTTGCCATTACTTCTGCTCAAAGAATTTCAGAGCTTCAGGCCCTCCGGTGTGAGGAGCCTTATTTGATTTTTCACAAAGATAAAGTGTCTTTGCACATAAATACTAAGTTTCTCCATAAGGTGGTCTCAGAGTTTACACTAGTTTGTTTTGGAGGGGTCTCAGCCAATGACATCTGTGTGGCTGCCACTTGGAATACCGTCCATACTTTCACCAAGCACTACAGTCTGGAAATTGCCTCTAGAGCCAGTGTAGAATTTGGCAGGGCTGTGCTGCAGGCCCTCCTGTCCTGAGTTTATGGGGAGCCCTCCTCCTAGACTGTCTACACCTGTCACTGCTTGGGACTTGTTCCTACAGTGTAACCTGATGATTAAGATAACCCAGACAAAGACAGAACAGTTATGTAAGAACTTACTGTAACAATAGATCTTCAAGGGGATCTCAGTCATCGGGTCTGCCTTCCCTACCCACCATCCTCTTTCTTGTGGCTGCTGTCTAGGAACTAGCTGTCTGGTCTATCCAGCCTTTCATTTAGGACTGGACACCTCTAACTCTCCTGGGACCTCCATGGCTAGAGCTTTACTTCCTTCATCTCTGGTGGAAAGAAATGAGGAGGGAGTGGGTCCACCCATGCCTTTATAGAGTTGGTGACATTGACAGACATTGATGGCGTGAGCGGCCCCAGTTGTTCTGCTGAAAATCTTCCACGTCGATCCTGCTTCACTGATGGTAAAGTTCCTACAGTGTGACCTGATGACTGCGATCCCCTCAAACAAGGGTGCCAGAAGATAGTAAAATCTGAAGGGGGCAGAGGATCGAAATGGCACTTATGAGGGTACAAAGGGCACTTTTTCTAAACTGGTTTTTGCCACACAAAAATAGAAAGTGGGGGAGCTGTCGCCCCTTCTGCCCCCGGTTCCTATGCCTATGCCCTCAAAGATCTACTGTTACAGTAAGTTCTTACGTAACTGTTATTTAGTGCTGGTTGTTATAGTGGTTTTGTGACGTGGACACCTGCCCACAGGAAACTGGACCTAGGCCAGCACAAATCATTTCCCCATAGGCAGCTGAACAGCCCTCAGGTGATCATGAGTTTTGACTGCTACCAACCTGGGCTTTTTTTTTTCTATACTTTAAATAAATATACATTCTGTATTCTTGGGCCAGACCCAGACACACTCAGGAGGCCTGTGCAAAAGTCCACATCAGGGATCCAACTCTATACCAAGAGTTGACAGGAATCACCATGTTTGTGCAGTAGTAGCTGTGTTGCATGTCAAGACGAAGTGTCAGTATTCTAAAAAGAAAGTTACTCTGTAAGTCGTTTTAATGGAAAGATAGTGAGACATGCAGGTTGAGGGAGGAATGCTGAAGGCAGAAAAGGATTCTTAAAATAGGGTTAGTATAGGCATTGAAGAGATTGATTGTATACATTATAGCAGAGATGTACATTAAGAAAGAGCAGACCTGTAGTTTTAGGAGAATTTTTATTTTGGTTTAAGGTAAATTCTGCATATTTGTAGATAGTGACAGTATTCTTGTAACACGATTGAAGTAAGGTATGTAGAACACAGTTAACTGTGGGGAAAAGGGTTAGCAGATTGATAAAGTGCATTTCAAGTAAATAACTTTTCTCAGTATATGTTGCACTGTGCTGGGGGTATACAGAGGAGCCCACCAGGATGCAACCCAGAATACTGCAGCATTTTGCTGAGTTACTGCAGGAAGCAGTGCAGTTTCAGCGGCTGTTAATCCATTGTGTCATGCAGAAGTCTGACACTGTATTCTGGTGGGCTCCACTGGGGACTCTGTGTGTTTAGACACTAGGCATCAGACTTTACATTGCATAACCAGTTTAAGGTGCCCCCCCCCCACACACACACAACAATGTGAAAAGATCAGAATGTCTAATTTTTAACTTCAGGGTAATCTCCCTTACACTGCACTTGCTGTTTTTGAAGTCTCAAAATCACAGTTTTCCCAATTCATTCAGCATTTCATGAGTGTGTCCAGACAGGTGGGGTACCAGAGTACTTTCTGGAAAGTAGCCAGTGTGGTCCCATCACATGACAATGTGACTTATGAAGTTCACATGGCAGTCAGGGAGCGGAGACTTACTGAGGTGGCGTGGAACTGGACTAGTATTTCCCCTCCCCCAAAAAAATATTGGCTGGGGGACTTGTGATAAATGGGCCTTTGGGGGCAAGGGGCTAGGGAGAGAGGGGGAATTACTTACTGAACAGATAGTGTCAGCTCCTGGAAGCATGCAGTTTTTGTACAGAATCATTGTATGGAAATATGGGGGTGGGAGTAGAGAGTAGGAGTCATATTTCACATATTATGGCTGACTATGACTTCAGAGGATACTAATGGTTTCCCAGTAAAGGAGAATGACGCCCCTTTTCAAGTTTTTATAACTGTCCAGGATATGCTGATCAATTGATCCTGCCACTAGTTTAAATGAGAAATTTGATCTACAGAGCAAACTGGTGATGCTAGTATTTTAAATATATTTCATTTTATATTAACAAGTAATTACCACGTCTATAAGGGGGAAGGAATCAGCAGTGGGTAGGGATCCCCTAAACATGGGGCCATGTGTAACGAAGCAGGTCACTCATAGCAAAGGATGGTCTGCTACAGTATATTCTACAACATGATACTGTATTCTGTATTGAAGCTGAGAGAAAACAGAAGCCATCACACCCTGCAAAGGATTCAGTCAATACATCTGCAATTTAACTCCTTAAATTACCATTTGCTTGACAAGAATGGCACAATGCTAAACTTTTAGTTTTGGCCAGTGAACAGAATTTCATTTTCTGTCAGTGAAGAGCAGCTTGCTGAAAGAGAAAATAAACTATTATAGTCAGGATGCCCCCTGAAGGATTGGATACCCAGGTCTGTAAAATTTGCATTCCGTATCTTAATACCCATTAGCTTTTTCTCCAAAACAGGAATCAGGTGTGGAAGTATGTGCTAATTTACCTCAACTAGACAAGATCAAATTCATTAAATTTATGCAATCCCCCCCTTTCCTCTTTTTTTTTTTATTGATATTGTGACTGTCCAACCACTAGAACTGAAATAGTAGTCATAGAGACAGCCTGGCTTTGTCTCTGTGAGATTACACAGCTGTAGTCTCATTACTGCGCTACTCCTACTTTCATTTCTATAGAGCAGACTGTCCCAGGGGCTACAGCATGCCCCCAACAAAATTAAGAAAGCAAGATTAGATAGCAACAAGGAAAAAAAATTTACAAAACTCATTATAAACACAGACAACTGTTGCACCTCCTGTACCAGTATCTGTTTCAAATTAACTTAAACAGCTAGAGCACAGGAGGTTACTGTGTCAGTATGTTGTTGGTGGCAGAATGAAACAGGAAGCTATGATCAAGTGCGAAGAGTGACAGCAGAGAGGGAGATCAGAAGCTCTGCCCCAGCTGTGAGGCCTTCTTCAGGGATAATCTGCAGGATAAAGCAAACAAAGGTCATAGACAAGCTCTCTTCCTCCTGCAGGCAATCCATAAAGAAGGTGGGCTTTTCACTAGGAACAGCAGGTGTAATCCAGGAAACCAGGCAGACATTTCTTTTATATAGTTCATTTTTGCAGGGATATACACTAACTTGAGGCAGCTGTCTGCTTAGTATTTATGTTAGTAATTATAATGTTTCTGGTGTCACAGCCCGAGGCATGTTCTTGTTTTGGAGAATTATTATAGTAATGTTTTGTTCGTGCTAGAATATTTGTAACCATTATCTAGCTCTTTTTGCAGTATATCCTTTGTACATCATTTGCCTAGAAATACATATTTTAAGAAAGTTCCTAAGGAGAGCACCATGACTGGCATATTATTTTTCAGATATTTTAGAGCTGGCTGTGGTGCAGTTGGATCCTCCTCCTCCTCTGTAGAGCAAAATAAGTCTCAGCATATGAGGGAATTATTTCATACTGTGTTGATACTACAGTTAACACAATAAGGGGAGCTGAATAAAGGAGTGTCAAGAGAACTGAGGGAACAGGTTGGAGTGCAACCAAAATATGTTTCAACACACTTCCCCCATGCTTAAACACAAACTTAGATCCCCTCAGAAATCTTCCTGTTGGTCCAGTTGGGTTAGAGGGGGTAGGGGCCTGTTCCCCAGCTGGTACAGGCCTCTCCACAACCCTCCAAATAATAAGAATTTTATATTTGTTTCTATGTGTTGGTTAGTTGTGCAGATTTTATGACCTGTTTACAGCTATGTGTTGAGGCGGACGTGTCTAGTGGGTCTCATCTCTTCTCTCCCACATTCTTTATCTCAGAGAGTAATTTTCTGGGGGCACAGCCCACCCTCATTGTTTCAGTAGTAAAGAACCTGAGGAAGAGAACACATCACCAGTATCAATTGGTTGTGTGCACTGCAAGCACCCAAACACCTTTACTTACATTCCAGATGTCAAGAGTTGGAGCAGGGCTGAGATATGTACAGTAACTACTACAGCCCCCTACCACAAATCCTGATGCTTGGAACATAAAATAGGTTTCGTGTATATGCAGCATGCAAACCCTGCACACCCATAAGGACCACTAAGGATATTTATGTCTCTTGTTATTCCCCTCCACTTATTATCAAAACAGGGGAATGCTGTGACCCCTAGACAATATATTTTGAGGTGGAGGATATGACAAAGAGATGACAGGATCAATCATATAATCAGTTTTGTTATTGTTAATTGAGCGGTGGGATCAGTGAAGCGGCTACAGCTACTGTTATCTCGTAGCAACTATTGTTCAGCATATAAGAAAAGGAAGTTTGTGCAAAGCAACGCCATCTAGTGAAGAAAGTCACAAAAAACAGCCATTTGTCTTTAGGGCACATAACCTTGATCACCTGAACAGATTGAGACAACAATGAGCTTTGCAGAAAATGGCCACAGCCATGTATTTATTAAAACCAATTATCAATATGTACATTAGCATCAGCGTGATGTGTGCAGCCAGGTAGCCTTGGAAGCAATATCGCTCTGGTTGGAGCTGATAAAATTAATGATGGTTGACCCTTCCCTCTCACTTGCGGGGGGGCACCTTACCACCAATCATGACCCCATGAGGGCACCACCTCCGGGGCATGAGGGATGGCTCTCTTGACTGGCTGCAGCCTAATCCTCCCCCATTAGAGGACCTGCCATGCCGTGGGCAGATGTCTGAAGAGGGTGCCAATCCGACTGCCCCCCCTTTACAGGGGAGGAACTCCAGCAGTCAGGCCCGCCCTCTTATCAGCCTCAGGGAGATCTGGCTGGTCAAGACACATGATCCCTTGTTACCCCCTCCAAACAGCCTTCCATGACTACCAAGTAGCCACTTACATCTGCACATGACTGTGACGACTTACTTAGTTTGATCCTATCTTACCTAAGCTATCATCACATTCTCCCCCCTTACTAGAGAAGGCAAAACCCCAGAAAACTCAGTGGGGGAAAAAATGAGAAATTCCTTCTTGATCCCTAAGGCAATCCCCCCCTAGTGGGACAGCAAGTTCCCTATACCCGCCCCCATTCCCCACTGCTTTTACAAGGTTGAGGTTCGGGTGGGTTGCAACTTAGGAAAAGGAGGAATGAGGAGGAATGTCTCCTGTGCAGCCCTTTTCGTAGGCTTTGCTCCTCCCTTTTCCTGGCTGCAAGTTCATTCCCCCCCTAGGAACACCTACCCCACCCCTCCACCCCTTCTGGGTGGATCTTGGTTACCCCCACCCCCACCTGTCCATCCAGGTGGCCTCAGTCATGCCCCCAGACAAAGTTCTGCCTCTTGCAATACCTTGCAGGCTCCTTCAAAGTATTACATAGCCATCTAGTGTTGGCCAATGAGATAGCAGGTACACAAGTAAAAGGAACACTAACCTCCCAGCTACTGGAAATTTCTTTTCAACTGAATGGTAAGAGTTGCTACCTTTAGGGTTCAGGGTCCCAAGTTTGATGCCCTGCAAAGGGCTAAAGGTGAGACTGTAAAAGTAGACAAGCCAGGCATAAGAATAGATAGAAGATGCATCACCATAAAAAAGGGCAAGCAATGTAGTTATTTATTTATTATTGATTTGAATTACAAGTACCTTTAAGCTGAGAGCTCTTTTACAAAGGTTCCACATCAGAGGGTAATGAAGACAAATCCAGACAAAAAGTTCAAACTAGGACAGGACAGAAATTACAGTAGGAGGGAATTACATCATTTTGAATTACAATAGGAAGGAACTACATCATTTAGGCTACATGTTGTACAAGAAGACATAGTATACATATTGAGGCAAAATCACCAAGAGCAGTACACAGTCCATGAAGAGTCCAAAAGGCAAGTAAGTTTCAATGTGTACAAGATACTTGGCATGAAGTCTATGGGTAGGGCAGGTCAGCCAAAGGAGGCATCGTTAAGTGAAGGGGGTAAGAAGGGTAGTAGAACCAGAAAGAGACAAGCGTGGTGGGAAGCAGAGGAGAGAGGAAGGCAGGTTCTGGGTGGTAGAGATAGAGTGATAATGGCAAGGAGCCAAGTGCGAAGATCAAGTCTAGAGTAGTGAACAGTCTGAGGTGCCCTAAGTTGGGCAGTCACAGGTACAGAGTGCTGAGAGGTGCTGCCAAAGCTTACATTTAAAAGGCTCAAGCTTAGATTCAACAAGTACATCACAACCAAGAGAGCTGAGTCAACAGGGGCCAAGTGTTGTAAATGAGAACTGGATGTCTGTGTAAAGCAGTCCCTTATAGTGGTGAAAGCTATGAATTACAATACTATTAAAGGGAAGTTAAAATCCAGTTTTGTTTTTGTGAACCTTTTATGCAACTATTTCATGGTATTTCTTATACAGTATTTTTTTTGTCATCTGGACTGTTTATTCTTCAAATGAATGACAGCAGTCTTTTACATATTTGATGACCTCCCCACAAACTACCCAGTGGTAATGTTTGTAAGTTTTGCCTGTTACCATGTTGGTGACTGAGTTTGCACCTGTGCCCAGCATGCGGCATGTCGGGGGGGGGGGGCAGAGAGATAGATGTCATCTAGCATTGAGGCCTCATGTCTCTGGTAGGGTTGGAGGCTCCTTCCAGTACAAATCTGACTCTTGGTGACCAATGTGGAGGAATTAGTAAGGCAGGAACCTATAATCCAGGACAAATAGCCTGCCTTTTTTGTGCCCTGTAACCTCTGATGCAAAAGTACTGACATTCAGTTTCATGGGTGATGTCACATGGGTTGGAAGGGATGGATGGATGTGCTCAGCCACTGCAACTTGCCAATAGGATTTGTCACAGGCCATGTCCCAGGTAGGTGGAGCAGGAACTGGGGGAACAAATAAAGGGGTGGGTGGAGGTCAAGTCCCACCCTCCACCATGCCCATTTCCTACTATGGTTAGGCAAGGATGTCAACTTCCCTACCCCACCATGCTGTGAAGCTGACTAGGAATGCTTTCTTAAGGATTTGGCTTTGTTGTTAACCCCAACATCAGGGTGTTATGGTTGGCTTATCAGCATAACTGGGGACCAAAACTTTGTTAGTGGCAGCAGTTTGTAGGGCAAGATAAGGAGACTAGTTAAGATTAATGGAAGATCCAGTCAAGGACCAAGGGGAATAATGTAAAACTAGAATGTGAAAACCAACTACAAAGTAAGCAGTATGGAGTGCTCCTTGGCCTCTTGGTGCCTTCTGTAGCAAAGTACAATGCCCAAACAAAAAATCAGCACTCACCTCCTTCAGTATTCTCTTCCTCTGTCCTAGACTGAAATCGGTATTCATATTAAACTGGTTTCAGTCTAGAACATAGAAAGAGCACACTGAAGGAAGGATCACTATTAGCAGGGCAGTCTTGGAGTTCCCAGTGTGTTACAGGATCTATCTGTTTTGGGAGGATCCCTTCTTTTCTGTCTTGAAAGTCTAAGATTTGAATTTAGAGCACTTCTGTAAATAAATGAAGACATTGTATTTGTAGGAATGATAAAATAGGATGGTTTGTCACTGTAAAGATATGTGATTCTAAAATGTTTTAATTGTTTTGTTTTTGACCTTCATGTGCATTTTTTTATGATTGTTTACAAGGGTTGTTCAGAATCTGCTGAACAGAACTGGATTAGTTGGATTTGTGATCTGAGTTTTGGATTTTATGATTTGCAGTTTGAAAATCCTAAACTGAATCCTAAAACCTTTTTCATACTGGCATTTAGGATTAAGGATTTCAAATCCAAAGCCTAAATCCAATTTTTAAGTCCTTTTTGAATTTGAAATGGAATCAGATTAGAAAGTTCCTAAAATCCTAAATCCTAAAATTGGATTGGAATAGGCCGATTCAGAGCATCCCTATTGCTTACACATTATTGACACGGTTCTGGTAGAGACAGCAGGATCAGAGCAGGACAGTGTTTTTTACTTCAACACCGTTTGACTCATGGACATTTAAGGGTGAAAATCCAGCAGTCACTTACCTCTGGTGAAGCACGTAGCAACAGGTGCAAAATGCTACATTATTGGATATTGCCACATCTGTTTTAGGCAAGTTGCACTGTAGTTGATATGCACAAGCAATGTCTTGCACAAAAATTGAATGAAAGAAGTTCTGTGCAATGTTGTACCGATAATCATGTTTATCTTTGAAATTTCAGAGAAAGGCGAGTGCTGCTTCATTTCTTTGCATGAAATATAACATGTTTGACTCCATCTGTCCTTGGGGAAAACAATTGCTTTCCAGAGCGATGTCAGAAAAGCAATGAGACTTTTTCTGCAACCATTACTTTTTCTTGAAACTGGGGTCAAAATAGATGTATTGTTGTAATTCTTCTTTTGGTATTCTGACCTACCTAAAAACAACAAAAGCTTTGTCCTTAGGAACAGACTTTACCCTATTTCCAACAACAGCGGAGGGCGTTTAACCATAACTGCAGTGTTGGGTGTGCAGGCACATTTCCAGATGTAGTAAGGATGGGCATAATATAGCATCATGCTACAACATGCTGTTGTTGTATGCTTAGCATGCGACACTGACTTCTTCTGCCAACCCTTTGCACCGATCCAACTTAGAGGACATATAAATAGTAATATTATATCTAAACGAATTTAAACAAATATGCCAGATGCTGGTCATGTTTAATGGACTAAGGCAACATCTCTGAATGATAATATGATGATTATGAATCTTTAGTAACTTCTGCATGCATAAGTGTTCACTGCTCTGACCTGTAATCTAACCAGGAGCATCACATTGCAGTACAACTTAAGCACTTTCCCACCCTAATGACTCCCATGAAAATGAGATACCAAATCTCATGGGGCCATTCTGCAATATGTATGAAAATAATAAAAACAGTAGAAATGTATTATTTTCACTGTTTCTTTATCCAGGATAGTCTGGCTGAGATCCAAGATCTCATTTCCAGTGAAGTTTTTTTTTTTCATTCCGTTTATACCCCCCCTCAACTCTGGCATCACCCCCCCCATTGCCAACTACCTGCATGCGTCTCTGGCAGTAATGTAGCCATGGTTGCCTCCCAGGTGGAGTCAGAGGGTGGCAAGGGCCCCTACAGCAGGATATGCTGCTGGGCTGCTAGCCCCTGATATCAGGGATCTGTTTTTTCCATTTTTCCACTCCTTTGACGCTGCCATCTGGAACTCCAATGTGCGTACGCACGCAGTCATGAATGACTGCATACAGGTGCCAGGCACTGCCGCCTCCTTCCATGATCTGCCTGCTGCACCTCCACATGTAGTCACTGAGCTGGCAGTGAAACAGCAGGGAGTGCAATTCGCGCCCCCCCCACCGGCTCTCCAATGACCCAGGCTTGGGACATGAACCCAGGTAGCTGACAGTTCCTGTGGTAGCCATACCACTGCATGGATGGGACAGCTCTGGCCTTGTTATTTACCTATTTTAGAGTTATCTTGACAAAAGCTCCGAGAGGTAAAAGTCACATGCTAAGGATCAATATGTATGAAGCTCTGTTGAAATTTTAAGCTGTCTCCTGATTCACAAGCCTATACCCTAACAACTAGATCACACTACCTCACCAACTGCAGCACTTACCACTTACTGTGTACTACACTGTCTCTTTTAGAAATATCCCAGATTTAAAGGCACTTCAGCCATATTTGCCTTACAAAATCATTGGCCTCTTCAGCCCCAGTTACAAGTCATCTGAGATACACATTTATTATATGTTTTATACGTTTATTTGTAAAAAAGCTATGCATTGTCAGGTTGTCCTTATGAGCCGAAGCATTCTTGCAAGTGGATTAGGTTCTAATAAACTCTCTGTGAACACAGCTCAGCCACAGGTGGTAAATATTTTTCAAGTCTTTATCAAAGCAGTAATTAGATAGTGCCTTCCACAGACTACCCTTTTTAGGAATTCATGCCTACAGTAAATATTGTTATCTGGGGAAGTATACTTCACATCTATCAGTTTCTCCTAAGGGATCAGATAACTGGGTGGATTGACCCTGGGTTACAAAGCATTTCACTTCTAGATCACTCCTTCATAACCATCCTAGTCTGGTAGTGTCTGAAAGCCTTTGTCATTGGATGGCTCTTTGCTGGACTATGTGAAATGAGTTGTGCTGGTTCAAGTATAATTCCTAGAGGTGAGGCATCCATTTTATAATTTGTTTATTGATTTACTTATGTATTTTTTTTATTTATAAAGATTAACTCACTGGGATAAATTTGCTGGAATTTTTAAAGTTCACTCCTGTGAGGAGAAGCCTTAAATAGAGCAGCTGTTGCCAGATCTGTGGTGCTGGGCAATAAGGAATTGTCTGGCATGCTGGCAAACCAGATTCGTGCCCAAGGCCAGAACAACAACAGCGGAGGCCAGCAGGGAGGGTTAAGAGCATCTGTTGAATGTTCTTCTCTGAGGATGGGGTAGCAAGCCTGCAACACTCTGGAGCAGCTCCTAGTGGCCCATAGGGGCGATGCATGTTGTGGCATGGATGATCACATGCCACTGTGCATTTTGCCAGGATGCCATGTGCACACAATCGCATTGTGGCTGGCGGGTGGGCAGGGGGAGAAAAACTTGAAAAATAGCCACCTGGCTGATCGAATGATGGCGGCCGGTCCACCGTGCACCACAAAGCCCAGAGGAGTCCGCACTGTTCCCCCCGCCGGGCCCATCACAGAAGAAAATGTCAGCTGGGTGTGTCTCATCTCCCAGTGGTGCCACAGGAGGCCCCCCTTGACAAAGGGATACACTGGGTCAACTGGGCTCAAGCAGATATGGGATGGTGGGATGGTGATGGAAGGGTCTGGCGGTGGGGGAACTTGGTCACCCGAAGTAGTGGTGGGCCAGGAGTGCTGGGGCTTTAAAAAAATAGAGCAGCTGCCATCAGGTTGTGGCAACTAGAAAGAAAATTAGGAGGACTTGAACCCAGGAGCAGAGAGTAAATTTGAATGGTGGTGCCATTGGGAAGGGAGTGGTCATGTGACTGCTAGCGCCCAATCTTTTGCTAGCAGTCCAGCATTTTTCAACAGCACGGGTCCTAGTGACCCCAGAGTATGAGAGACCCCAGAGCATGGGGGCAACAGGGTAGAATGATGGTATCTTTATGAATATCAGCAGGTCAAACAGATACTCTATTTGTCACCTCATCTAAGGTAAGATCCACCTTGTTTCACCCACTTAGGAATTTTCTTCACTGGTCATTTCTACATACAACTGTGACTATGTTAGTATTCTTTCTAGAGGGATACATGCAGGTCAGTGGGTAAGAGAGGTGTCATCAAAACCCTGTCTAGGTTATCTCAATGGATAAGGCACTGCACCAAGTGTATGTGAGCGTAACAAATTCCTATCTAGGGTACTTTGCACTCAAGATATCATGGTGATTATTTGTGCTGTTTGTGAGTATACTTAAATCCTAACTGGGATATCTGAAAGTTTAAGAAATACAGTAAGGTTGCAGGTCCATAATAAATCCCTATCTAGAAGGCTTTGAACCTAGGGTAGTGCCTTGGCATTTCTATGGAGTGTAGTGAATACCTGAGGTACCTCGAAGCAAAACTATTGCAGTAACTGAAGTACCTTGAAGTAAAGGTATTCAAGTTAGGTATAGGTCCGCAATAAATTCCTATCTCAGGAATCTAGAGTAATACAGTACCAAAGAGAGGACAGTAGGGCATAAATGGTCATGTATTGTGAACAGGCATGGGGAGCATAGGGGTATTCAGTTATCAGCAGGAACTGTGGTGCCACACTCTTCCAGGGTACACTGTAGAGGTGTTGATGCTGCCCAGTCTGCATGAGATTCACGGCTCTCCACTCAGATTTAGCTGCAGCCAGAGCTGAAATATACCAGCTATGGAGTAAGTTGCAGTGGGGGCTGGGTGTGTCTACTGCAGCTCCTCTTCCTCATCGGCCTCCCAGGATTTGCAGTTGGGTTTGGAAGCTAGTGTGTGCATTTGCGGGGGGCAGCTGGCAAAGTCTGGGGAGGGGCATGGTCTTGATATTGCAACATGTAACTGATTTACAACACTGAGCAAACTGACACATGCTACTCCTCCTCCTCCTCCCATGGGCGAGCACAATGTTGCAACCATATGTCCCAAACCGCTGCTGTACCAATACCACCTACAAGGGAGGATGGCAGGCAGCATGGGAGTGCTAGGAAGAGGGTACTCATCTTAGGGGATTCCACAGTGAGGGGTACCAAGAATGTGGTCTGTGCCTGTGAGGGCATGGTGGTTTCTGCTGTCTCCTAGGAACAACAGCTGATAGAGCACTCCCCAGTGTCGAAGGGTTGGTTGAGGAACTTGGTGAGAAGCCAGACATTAATCCAGTCCATTGGAGAAGTGAAGTTTTAGGGAGCTGGATTACATACTGAAAAGGCTGGCTGGTACTGTGACCTTCTTGGAAATCCTCCAAGTTAACAGATGGGAGGAGGCAAAGAAGCTCAGAATCTATCATTGGTTGAAGTGGAGGTGCATTAAAAAGAGGCTTCGCTACTTGGGAGACTGAGGTATTGTTTGGAAAGATAAAGGCCTATTTTAACCAGGTGGCCTTCATCCAAATGGAAGGGGGCTGAAGGGCCCTGGGAAATGCTTGAGACACATCGCATAATGGTTTAAATTGCACCCCCTACATTTTACTCAACTTACCAGTGCTCTCTTAATGACATCACAATATAATCATGCCTTTTCAGTGTGGCAGACAGATGACTGTCAGCTGGTTTTAGATTTAAATGTACTTGGCAGTCACTGCACCTGCTTGTACTTACTTGTGTTACAACCAACCAGCAGCCAGTGTTACTGTGCCTACCTGCTTACATCTACCAAGTCCCTTTTTGGCTGGATCCAGTGTAAATTGGTGAAGCAGGAGGGTATACCATGAGTATAGTGACCGAATATGGGCACCACGTCAAAACGGCGACTCATATTCAGCACTATACTCTTGGGCTACCCTGCAAGGGTAGCAACTGTAGATGACAGCGAGGGTAGTGGATGGCAACAGGAAGGGGGGATAGTGAGGGGAAGTGGAGGGACAGAGAAGGTGTTTTGAGGGACGGCTGTGCCTGCTGCTGCCGAGCTAACTGTGTGGTGTGGTGGTGTGGGTGGCTAGCTCAGGTGCAGCAGGTACAGAGTTCGGGGCCAGTTGCGTACAAATTTTGCCTCCGGCTGTGGCACTTCATTTTTTTCTGATACAGGATTTTGCCCTCCCAACATGTAATTCTTCCAGTTGATAATCCATATTCAGGTGGGTGCGGTGGGAAAGCACTTTTTTCCTTTCGATATTGGGTTGCCTGGAGGTGTATATCACCAATTTGCTTTTTGGTGATATACACTCACCATAACAGCAATCGCTATTCTGTGATTGCTATAATGACATGGAACCAAGCAGGAGTACCTGCCTGATGTAAACAAAATCAATGCCAGTGAGCTTGCTGAGTGATCCAGTATCGAACCTTCCATAGCAAATGCTGTTGTCTGAGAACTGACAACCATCTCTCCCCTGCCAAACAAAAAATGATGGCCTGCTACTTATGCATCCCACAGTCCTGAGTTGAGGTTTGAGCTTGGGAAGTACTCCTGCAATCATGGAGCCATGGCTGCTGTTTGGTAGTATTCCACTTAGTACTGCTGTACAATCAATGACAGCACTGTGCGAAAGCTCAAGTCTGATTATGGGCTCGATTTTCAAAGAGCCCTTAGAGCAATGCAAGCTGCATTGCTCTAGGGCTCTGGTGAACTCCAGCTGCATCAGGGACACTGCACCCAAATTTACAAAAGGGGGTGATCCCTGCACCAAAAACCCAGGAGTTGCTACAGCCACAGGCTAGTGCCAAACACTTGGCACATCTGCGGGAACTGCCACAGGGATCCACTCCCCCCCCCCATCTGGCACAACACCAGAGGGGACGGGATGGTTGGGGGGTTGAATCTGCTTGAGAGGGAGCCAGGGACAGAAGGGGCTTGGGGTGCCATATGGGGCATCAGGGAGACAGCTGGCATGAGAGGGAGTGATGTGGCACCCGGTGGGGGTGCCATTTGCAGAATCATACAGTCGATAGGATGGTACCACCAAAGGACGGGTTCCAGGGACAGAAAGTGACATGGCCCCAGATGGGCACAGCCCTGGCAGCTACCCCACAGGTGGCCACCTATTGGGCAGCTTCCAGGGCTGTGCCCACCTGAGGCCATGTCACTTTCTATCCCTAACCCCCCCCGCCAGTCCCATCCCATCAGCTGTATGACTGTGCAAATGGCACCTCACCAGATGCCATATCACTTCCACTCATGTCCACTGTCTCCCTGATGCCCCCTATGGCATCTCCATGCCCCTTCTGCTACCAGCAACCCACATTCAGACCCCACCCCCCTTCACCACAGTGTGTGGTAATGGCGCACATCCTTTAGATCACCTCCTGGCTGGTCTAAGCGGAGCCCCTTGCTGCATCCATGGCAGGACTTACAAAATCACAAAAAAGGGGATGGTGCAGCCCCACCATGGCAGAAGTCCCCTTGTGACCTGTCCCCCCCAATTTAGTTGCAAGGCTGGTGCAGTGCCACTTTGGTGCCATGTCTCCCCTTATTGATGCAGATCACATTCAAAAATAGGGATTGCTGCATCCTTTGATGCAAGATGCGTCACACTCTGGGTTTTGAAATTCAAGCCCTACATGCTGCAGCTTTGCACTACCTCTGACCCAATGCTTCTTCCCCCCAGCTGTATAAAAAACCCTGCAGTCGAGCTACTCTATTAGTTAAAGAGTTGGAAAACAAATAAAAAAAATAGTCTGCACTCCGCAGTCTGAAGGAGCAGTTATGAATGCAAGAGTTGTACATGCCATGGCTCTGGGAATAGTGAGGGCCAACTCCGCACAGCTCCTGGCTGAAAATGGTGGCAACTTGTAACTTACCACCAAATAGGCAAGGGCACTTTTAAGCCACATGGGGTTTAGCCGGTGAAAGAAACAAAAGCTACCTGAAAAACCTCAGCAGACTTCCTTGTGCTCAAAGCCATCTTTCTAGCATGAATTAAAAAGCAGTAACCCAAGAACTCATTCCAGCTGAACTAATCACTAATCTGAACAAGACGGGATAAACATAGTTCCTGTGGCGGAGTGAACTACGGGGGTCACTGGATCGAAACAGGTTGCAGTTACTGGATTAGGTGACAAGAGGCAGGTGTCTCTGGTGCTTGCTTGTACTTTTACCAGTGATTTCTTCCCACCCCAGGTTATATACAAGGGAAAGACACCTGCATGTCACTCAGTCCATAAATTTCCATCAGACTGATCTATTATACCTTCCCCCAACCACTGAGCAAATGAAACCACTATGATTAACTTTATTGGTCAAATCAGTATGCCATATTTCAGTTTCACTAAACAGAGATTGGGCCTACTGCACAAACAATAAGCTCATTATGGACTTATTCAGTAACCACACCACAGCCACTGTGTGAGAGCATTTGGACAGAAACAGCATCATCTCAGTGTATGTGCTGGTGTCTTGTACAGATGTAATGCAGCCACTGGACATCGCAGTTAAACTTCAGAAAGACTCACTGAAAGCCCAGTTCACCCTTTGGTATGCAGGGATTGTCTCTGCTCAAACTGAAAACCAGATCAGCGATACCAGGATCAAAGTCAGCTTAAAAAGGAGTGTGTTAAAGCAAAGGCATGCCTAGTGGCTGGGGAGGGGGTAGTTTTCATGAATTGTGTGACCAGCGAGAAGACTGCATTAGTGAGTTCTTACAAACTGGGATACATAAGGTGCATCAGAACTGTCTGAATGAGTTGGCCGGCCCGCTGGTGCAGCAGTTGGATTTCCGCTCGCGATGCCAGTGACCCGGGTTCGGGAATGAGCCCAGGAGCTGGAGGGCCAGCCGAGAAGAGAGGACTTGAGCGTCTCAAGGACCGCTCGTCCTCTCCGTGGGGTACCAGAGCTCAGCTCTTGTCTGGCCCCGGGTGGAGACCCAAGGTACAGCAAGCCCGATGCTCCAACAGAGGGGGCGACGTACCAGACGTCGGCGCTTCAGCGCCTTGACGTCCAGGGACCTGGCACGTCGATAACATCAGGAAAAAAAAAACCTTGCAGCCTCCCAGTAGACGGAGCATCAGGCCCCGGCCCTCAATGCCCCTACCTGCCCAGAGACAGCGTGCTGACGAAACACAGAGAAACATCGGGGTGCAAGGGCTCCCACCCCATACTCGCCTCAGGGGGTATAGCCACGGCTCCATGGGGGACAGACTGCACCGGCCACCAGGTAGGTGAGCAAGGGCTGATAAGGCCGTAGGTGTCTCCCGAAGAGGGAAGAGCTGCAAGGAGAGGGAGAATAAAGAGAAAGTAAAAAAAAAAAAAAAGAACTGTCTGAATGAGGAGGATGAGGTAATGTAAAACACTGTCTAATCACTGTTAGACAAAAAAAATTAGATTGGATTTAGATTTGACTGGGGATGTTTCATTCTCCCACATTGCTGGCACTGATATCGGACCAAAACAGAGGGTGCCGAGGACATCAAGGGGCATACCCAGGATAAAATAGTAGCAACATCTGTAAGCATGTCAGACAGAAATAAAATGTTTTTAAACATTATTCTTTTTAATTGTTCACAGTACTGAGCATAAAAGGAAGAACTGAGTGTTTGCACAATAACCATCATGTCATGTTGATTTTTATTAATGTGATACAATGACCATAGCATGGGGAATGACACTATAATTTGCTGCAATATTTGGGGCTGGATTCTCAAAACACTTTGAAGTTGTAAAAAAGCACAAGTCCCCAAAAATTGCGTAGTTGTGGAAAAAAGGGGTAATTGTGCTGTGTGATATACACAAAACGTCCACAGCTGCAGAAAAAATACAATGAGGACTATGGGACAAAATGCAACTGAGGAAGTTCCTGAGAAGAAAAAAAGCCATTGAAAAGTATGGCATATCCCTTTAAAGGCTATTCTCAGCCACTGTTTTTCTGCAGTTGTGGAAAAAATGTTGTGCACACGCTGCACCAAAGAGAGTGAGATGTTACTCACCCTGAGCAAAAAGCTGTGTACCAACAATTGGGATACAATTATAGTGGGGGCTCAGGCACCAAGTAACAGCAAACCTGTGGGCTGTATAGTAGTACTAGTTGTTACAATGAAAATAGCACACATTTTCATTGAAAGGCAACAAACCGCAACCACATGACCCAGTGCAGCCATAAAGGAGCCCCATAGGCAGTAGAGGCAGAGCTGGTAACAGCCACAAATGTGTGCTACTGATGCAGGCAACATAAACACCCCAGGGAGAGACACACCAACAGTTACAGAATGCCACTGTGGTGCATGGTCCTGCTGGTACTGGTTGTGCTGCTGTGGTCCCAGTTGTGGGACTGGCTGTTGGTCTCGCTGTGTGTACTTTCTGCTGCATCTATGGCAAGACTGTCAAAGTCTCCTGCTCCAGTTAATATGGATCACCTGTTGTTCTGGCTGCTGAGCCTTTTTCCACAGCTGTGGATCTGCATGTGTGCATTTTCCACAGCTGTGGAATTCCATAACTCACCTTTATTGCGATTTTCCACAACTGCAGAACTTTTGACTGAGAATATGCCGCACTTGCGTTTGCACAGTGTTGCAAGCCATTTTTCCACAAATGCAGAATTTTTGGCTCTGTTTGAGAATCCAGCCCCTTGCTGTCACTTTACTTTCGCACATTCTTGGCAGGTACAAATACAGTGAAAATAAAATGCCAGTGAAATATTCCAGTTATACAGTTCATTTCTGGGTGTTTAAACTAGTATGGAGGAGGCTGGAGATAGTGGCATCAGGTGAGTGAGACCTAGCTTGCATTTCACCAACAGCAGGGGCATTCAGGGAGTTAAAGGAAGCCCAGTCAGTTTATGTGGCAGGGTGGTGCATCAAGCAACAGAAATCATGGCAGGCAGGCCAGAAGGGAGACAGGATGAATATGAGGCAGTGGCAGTAAGAGGAGTGGGCAGGAGGGCAGGCAGGAAATGGCATGGGGATCAAAGTAAGTAGGAGAACAGAGGCAGGACTGGGATCTAGGGAAAAACATGAGGCAGTAGGAAGGCTAGGGGTGAAAGGCAAAGGACAGTCATGGAATGCTGCTTGCTGTAATGCCAGAGACCTGGCAAACAAAAGGGAGGAGCTTCAGATGGTAATGGTAGAAGCCCAGCTAGACTTAATTACCAGTGCTGAAACCTGAGCCTCCAACAATAATGACTGGGATCTTGTCATCCCCAGCTATACTATCTATAATAAAGGACAGACAAAAGGGTAAGCAAGGAGGGGTGACCCTGTATATTAAAGATGGCTTAGAGACCACTGTGGGCACATCGGGAGGGGGAGGCAGAAAAATAATGGTGAGCATTATTTATAGACCACCAAGTCAAATGGAGAACAGGGTACTGGGGACAAAATGGGCTTCTGCCTTCTCTAATTTTAATAACTTATGAAATTGGGAGATAATCAACAACAGGGAGTACTAATGAGATCTCTGAATCTATTGGATATAAATTGGGTGATCCCAGTGGCCAAGAGTGCCAGAAGTCAAACTCTGGTAGATGCGCTACAGGATTGCTTTCTTGTACAGTCAGACAAGGAACCTATCGGGGAAGGGGCTATCCTGGATCTGGTACTCTCTATCAGGGATTTCAATGGGGGTGTCAGAGTGATGGTGTCACTGGGGTCCAGTAACCACAATTCCTGGTTGTTTCTGATTGCCCCGAATGCCCTTCATGTCAACCTGAAAATGCAGTCCTAGGCAGAGCAGATTTGGGGCAGATTTTGGGAAATGGGTGAGCTGTTAAGAGCAAGATAATTAGAAGTCGGGAGAGCAGATGGGGTAGAGGCCAAATAGGAATATGATAAAGAGAAAGATATCTGAAGTATACAGAAAACCAATATGGTTTCACCAGAGGGGTAGGGGAGGATGTAGGAGCTAAGAGGGCAACATTCTGGCAGGACAAGGGAGAGCAGAATGAGAGCAAGAGGGGAGAATATTTAGAAAAGCTGAAGGAGGCCAACACAACAGACATGAAGGCAATGGCTGAGACAGAGCTATTAACCACAGAAGTGGTCATGGAGAGGGAGAATGTCTTGTTTTGTTTTGTTATGTTAAGGAAAAGAGGGAAATGAGTGAGGAAATTGGCAAGATGAAGAGCAGGAACGACTTGGTGGAGGATGACAAGAAAAAAGGCAGATATCCTGAATGAATTCAGTACTTAGATAGGATGAAGGTGAGCCACTCCCAGATTGTGGTATCAGGGACAGGGATACAAATGATATCAGAGGAAAGAATGATCAAGAGACTCAGGGCACTGAAAGTGAACACATCTCTGGGACCTGAAAGCATGCACCCTAGGGTGTTGAGAAATGTGAGTCAGACACTGGTTGATATAATGAACTACTCTCGTGAAACAGGGGTCATGTCAGTTGATTGGCGGATTGCTAATGTGTTGTCACTGTACAACAGTGGCAACAAAGATGACTAGAAAACTACAGGCTAGTAAGAATGACTGTGTTAGTAAAAAAGCATCTGGAAACCACTATAAAGGAATACTTGGTGAAGGTTTTGGTGGCTAATAAATATAGAATAAAGGATGGGGAAGTGCATGATACAAGAATTTAATGCACACCCAAGGTGTGGGATGCTACATTAACCCTGAGAGCGAAGCCCAAGGGTTTATTAAAGCATTCCACACTAACGGTGTGCATTAAATTTGAGTGCCACACACTTCCCCATCCTTTATTTTATATAATTGCTGGTGAGCAATTTTTCCAGCCTGACTCCTGTGTCTGTCTGTGTTACACAGACACACACATGCACGCCGCCACACACACACACACACACACACACAAGTCTCCCTCTGCCTCCTTTTACACACTCAGTATTTTTTTTCCAAGGTTACAGTTCAGATTCATGATCACGATCGTGGTAACCTTGCTTTGTATGCAGTCAGCCTAGGCTCTGTTCCTTTGAAGCTGGCAATCAGCAGGATCAACCAGATACAGCTTTTTCTTTTTAAATTGTAAAGTAGGATCGACCAGATATTTTATAGAAAAAGGAAAAAGAAATGATGACAAGGAGAGGACTCTGGTTCTGGTGGCTCCTTGCTACTGGAGATACGGAGTTGCCGCATTTGCCGAACTGTTCAGCAGCCCACAAGCAGAACGAGAGCCAATGAGGGAACGCTTGATTTTGACAGCCTGAACATGTGAATGTAATAATAACCCTTAGGTTATTACAGCGAATATCAACTGGTTGAGCTCAAAAAAAAAATTGCTCACCAGTAATTATACTACAGAACAAGAGGCAGCATGGATTTGCGGCAGCTAGGTCATGCCAGACTAACCTAATTGATTGGGTTACAAAGGCAGCAGAAGGGGACAAGCAGTTGATGTGCTATACTTCAGCAAAGCTTTGAACTCCATTTCACATTGAAGGTTGGTTAAAAATCTGGAGGACCTGTGGGTGAGGAACAAACTCACCAAATGGAAAGAATTGCTTGGGGGGGCAGGATGCAGTGGGGCATAGTTAACTTAAAATTCTCAGGGGTTGGGGAGGTTACTAGCATAAGGCCACAGGGATTGGTACTGGACATGTGACATGGTAGAGGGTATACAGAGCAAGGTCTCTCTCTGTGCTGATGATACCCAGATCTGTGTGAGGACGAATGTAGGGGAGGAAAAAAGATACATAAAATGGGAGATTCGGAAAGGCTGAGAAGTGGTCTAGGATGTGGCAGCACAGAAACTAGGTGACATGGGTGGAAGCTGGTGGCGGGAGATCCAAAAGGGATGTTAGGAAGTATTTTTTTTTGGTTTTTACAGAAAAGGTGGTGGACATCTGGAACAATCTACAGTACAAAGCTGGTGGTAGAAGCCAAATCAGTGATGTGTTTCAGTCATGGATGGGATAGGCACATAGAGATAGTAAGCTCTCAGGGAAGGGGCAAAGACACACAGTGCACTTCCAACAGAGAAAAACCATGATGGTGGTGCAGGACTGGTGCTAAACGCAGAAGGGCAGCCAGCCCTTGACATGTGAAACAAAACAACAACGAGTAGCACTCTAGAGGCCCGATATTCAAAAGTTTGCATGGACACTAACGGGTCTTTGCCCGTGCAAAGCAGGGTTTACGTTGGAGCTCCATATTTAAATGGGGCATTTGTGCGGGCATAGAGGGTTAGGGTTCATGGAAAATATAATGTACTCATGTGGGCAAGGGGAAGGGCGTGGCCATTAATATGCACACTACCACATATTCAGTGATTTTGCAGTGTAAAAAAGGGTTTAATGCGGTCCTTTTGTGCAGAACAAATACCACTGAACAAAACCCCAAATTATTCCGGGAACACTAGCGGATGCTGGAGGAAATGCAGGCACCTAGCCAGTTGGCTGCTGGGGGAGCACACCTGCGATTGCCTGCCCAGTCTTTAATATATAGTATTCCTGGTGCCAGGGGTAACCCCCTCTCTCCGATCCCAACCCCTGCATAAACACATTTATCCCTGGTGCTAATGATGATCCCTCCTCCATCCGATCCCAGCCCCTGCTTAAATACATTCATCCCTGGCGCTAGTTGTGCCCCTTCAATCCCAGCCCTGAGGTACATACAACCCCTCCCTGCTGTCTAGTGGTCCCCACTGTGACACCAGTCACCCCCGCCTCACCATATCCATAGTGGTGGTGCCATGGGTGCATACGGTCACTGGCACAGCCCTCCTCATACCTCCTTGGCCAGCTGCCATATGTAAAGTCAGGGAGTGTGACTCTTATTTATAGAAGAGCCCTGTCCTATAAATAAGAGGCATGCTCCTTGACTGTACATACAGCAGCTAGCTGAGGAAGTGTGAGGAGGGCTATGCCAGTCACTGTATGCACTTGCAGCACCACCACTGTCGATATGGTGAATGGGGGGAACCCAGTGCCATGAGGGGACCACTGAACACCAGGGAGGGGATATGTGTACATCAGGGCTTGGATTGAAGGGGGAAGGCACCACTAGCACCAGGGATGAATGTTTTTAAGCAAGGGCTCAGATCAGAGGGAGGGTGTTAACAGTAGTACCAGGGATAAATGTGTTTATGCAGGGGCTGGGGTTGGAAGAAGGGGGGTTACCACTAGCATCAGGGATATTATATATTAAGGAATAGGCCAGCAATCAGCAGGGGGGCCAGGGTGTTCCTCTAGTACCAGGGATAGGTGTACATGGCTGGGACCGGGCAATTGGGGAGGGTGGTGCCATGCTAACCTGCCCCACTACTCATGTAAATGAGCCCATAATGGGCAGGCAAATGGCATCTTGCACTTGCATGCTTAGTGGTCTCATTTGCAGGGGTCCCTTTGAATACTGGAAATTGTGCTCCAGCACTATTCTGGTGACATACTTTGGAAGCCCTGTCTGGGCACTTCTAAATGGCTTAGTGCTGGACCAGCATAGCCCTATATTCAGTCGAATAGAGCTGGTGCACTAGTTCACTGAACATAGCATGTTCAGGCACCAGGGCAAGCTCAGGCACAGTGCAAATTTTTGTGCTAAGCTTTGCATATATTTGAATATCGGTCCCCAGATCTCCAGAGGTGTAGCAGTAAAAGTACTTTAATGCATATATACAAAAACTCCTCACAAAACAGTGTTTAAAGTGCTTATCCTGAGCTACAGACACCTTGCTCTGGTGCTTCAGGTATCCCAGCCTTCCTCAGCGGGAGTGGCAAGACAGAATAACTATGCCGCTTATGTAGCCAGCTCACGTAGTGACGTCATACTTACTAAAGTGCGAAAATGTTGAATAGACTGGTAGAAGGGAAAGAAAGAAAGATAGCGAGGAGAATATGATATCAGTTACCGAAGAATGACAGTTGTAGTAAACAAGGCTTGAGATCCCATTGTTCATTTAAACCATATGGTTTAACACTTCCTAGTTTTATCCAATAGCTCTCTCTTCTCAGTAACAAATTTTGTCTATCCCCCCCCCTTCCCCCATATTTAGGTGATGTTACAAATTTAAGTCCCATACATTTTAAACCTTCTGATTTAGATGCATGCATCTCAAAAAACAGTGCTCCTACTGGTGTGTCCAATCTCTTATTCTCAATATTTCTTATGTTCTTGAATTCTGGTTTTAAGGATACGCATTGTTCGCCCCACAAAAATTTTGCTACAGGGGCACCAAAAAACATAAACCTCAAAAGTTGTATCATTGCTTTTTTACTGGAATCCTTGAGGTGAGTAAAAATCTTACCTTGTGGACATCTGGTACAAGCTACAAAGCTGGTGGTAGAAGCCAAATCAGTGATATGTTTCAATCATGGATGGAAATGGCACATAGAGCAAGTAAGTTCTAAGGGAGGGAGCAAAGACGCACAGTGGTAGGATGGGACACTGGAAGGGCAAGAGTTCCAGTAACTCCAGTCGACTTCAGATCTGACAGAGAGTTAGGAAGGAAATGGGCAGGCTGGTAAACTAATGATTTTTATCTGAAATCAGAATCTATGTATCTATGATAGCTCTATGAGATGTAGCATTTTGTTTTCAGTGGGGCCCTGGGAACAAGAAGTACCTGCATGCATTCCTTATAATTAAGCAATAAGGCATGACAGGGTGTGTGTTATTGTGTAATAACATTACACCTCAGGTGGTTGAAGCATGAGGCCACAGGCCAAGTGTGTTTCAACACCAGAGAAGTGACATTATTACACAATAATACACATCTCTGGAGTGCCCTTTTATTTATTGAATCTCAGATTAACAACCTTTGAGCAATACTGCTCCTTTACAAAGGTTCCATGTCATAGGAATACAGGAAATTAGGCAATAGAATCACAAGATACATATCATTTGACAGAGAAGTAAAGGATAACTATGTTATAGGGTCAAATGAGCAGGCATACAAAGTAACAAAATAATTTCAAGAGTACAACAAGTACAGTGTTACATGAAATAAACACATAATTAGTGCAAATACTGAAAACTAGGGAAGATAACCTGACCAGGAAATTGAGCGAGAAGGGGTGGGGGAGACTGGGGAGGGGGAGACTGTAGGGGATAGCTTTTGCTATTATACAATGGCTCATTTGTATATAAAAAAGTAAATAAATAAATTTAGTTTTAAAACACCTTTAATATGCATTTTCAATGTGGATGCATTCTTTTTTTTTTTTAATCTTATTTATCTGCCTGCTGCGGCGACTACTGGTGGGGGCATCCAGCCACTGGCCCTGCCCGCCGGAGAGCACCAGGCTCACTCACATGATGGGGGTCCAGCACGGCCATCGCCAATCGCTGGAAGGTCTCCCCATACCCTATCCAGCCAGACCGGCTCTGGACCCCCTCAATGCGATTCCACGCAAGTCTTCCCGGTGAGACAGGACGCAGCCATTAGGCTGCATGGTTGTGCCCAGCCATTTCCACTTTTTCTCTCTTTGGGAGTGCAGACATGCAATGATGTCTGCGCACATACCTGCTGATGTCTGCTGTGCTCCATCCCAGTCACACCAGTGCAAGCGGTACCTCTGGGCATCCCCAAGGGTTGCAGCAGCACGGTGTGGATTCCCCAGCTCTCCCCAGGACTAGGACAGCTGTCTCCTGATGCTCAATCCTAGTTCTCCCCTGCTGACCCCGATGACCCAGGTTTATTCCCAAACCCGGGTCGCCGGCACAGTGTGAGGTGTGGCATCCAGCTCCTCAACCGACAGCGCCACCGGGCCGGTGGATGCATCCTTTTTATTTATTTATTTTAATGATATCTTGGAGAACACCCGTGAACGGATGCTCATTTGTAGGTTCCATGTCAGTTACAAAAAAAAATTGAACAGGTACATAGCATTACATTACAAGGCATAACATTACAAGCAAGTACAAAATTGCACTGGTACAAAACAATACATTACAAGCTAGGTAGACAATAAATTGGTGTGAATTACAAGACTGGGATAGCATTTTGCTTAAGGTATAACATTTAGACACTGCTATGGCATTAGTAAGAAGGTGTCTACGTTGGAGAGTTAAGCATACTTGTGGAGGGAGAAACAGAGTGGCAAACAGGCACAGCTGTGGCATAGTGAAGTGTATGCCTACATAAGGGGTTAAGAACAGACTTAAGGAAAGTTGGAGATAATGGGGCTAGGAGAGCAGCAGACGGGGGCATGAGGGTGGGGACAGAGAGGGGGAATGGGTGCCCACTGGGAGGGGTGGGGGATAGACTGGGGGGGTGGGACAATGAAGTGCTGTGAAGGTAGGTGCCCCTAGGATTAGGTGGAACACTAAGTGCTACTGCTTTATGGTGGTCCAAATGTAGGAAAGTTGTTTTGGTCATCATGAATGACCAATACAGTCACAGTTGTCATCTGTGGCAAGGTGCTGCCTGAGCTAATGCTTAAAAGCACCAATGGTTGTGGCATTGGAGATGGCTGAAGGAAGGGCGCTGGTCCAGTGTGGTGCATGGTAGTAGAATGCACATTGACCCTGTGCAGTGCAGCATCAAGGTTCACTGAAAATTTGGCTGTGAATGCTTCTGGTCAGCCTGGCACTTACATGGCACATGAGCAGATTCTGAACTCCTGGTGGCATCAGATTTAGTGTGATTTTTTTGGCCAGTAGACAGGTATGGTACTTAACTCTGCTCTTCAGCTGGAGCCACCCTTCCTGTGAGTAGAGCTCACAGGTGTGTGTAAGCCTTGTAGCACCTGTGAGGAGTCGGCAGGCCTTATTAAAGGGAAGCTGTCAATTCATACTTTTTCACGATTAATTGGTACAGTAATGCCCATTTTGCTGTTTTGCACTGTCAATTCTTTTTTTAACTAACCTGTTCTATTTTTTCCCTTCGTGTTTCCACTGTGATGTATCCTGGAGTCCTCGTCTTGGAAGTGCCATTTTGCCGCATTTGTCACACTGAAGAATGATCACACATAGTTCTGCAAAGCACTTCCTTCTCGTACCTTGGTATTGTGAGTGCACACGCTGCGGTCAACGAGCATGCTCCTGGGCATCAAACGTGCACTGCTTGAATGGGACTCTCAAATCTCCCGCTTGAAGCTGTCATTCCTTGGCTCATCTGGCATTCCTTTGTCTGCACAGTGGTTGAAAGGCTAATGATCATAGAGTTATTTTTATGTTGGCATGCTTGCACAACCAACATCTTGCGGTAGTGGAGATTTGGAGGCGCAGTCACTATTGGGCGAATGCAGGGCACGCACCAGTAGGTGCGTCCCTCATTCCCCAATCAGCCTGCATGCCAGCATCACATCATGCATACTAATGTGGTGATCACATCAAAGGAAAGGTCCACTGCAATGTGAGCAAAGCTCATCACATGCAACGGACCTTTCTACATGCTTCGCCAGCCACAAACATGGCAGCACAGTGGCCGCTAAACTGACGACTTCAGGGGTGCCCAATCCCATGGTCGGCTTACCCTGCCCCTCATGTATGTGCCAATGGGGGAGCCCACTCCCTGTTGACATAATGTGCCCCCCATCCTTTTTTGCTTGCCAAGGGGGTGCCCAATCCCCCTTGGATCATGCGCCCCCCACTTTCGTTGTTTGCCAATCTGGGTGCCCAGCCCCGCACGGCATCCACCCCCTTTCCCATTTTAATGTGCTGACAGGGGAGTCCATCTCTGTCAGCATGTTGTCCCCCTTCTTCTGTGCTGAGGGGTACCCAATCCTTCCTCAGCTAGTGTCCCCACTCCCTATATATGCCAACAGGGGTTCCCAATTCCCCATCAGCTACTGTACCCCAAAAAACACCTGTAAAAAGAAAAACATCTGCAATGTTTTTTAACACCTGTAAACAGAAAACGGTCCCTCATAATCTCCTTACCCTCCCACCACCCGCACCCACCCACTGCGCACCCTGCCTCCCCACACCCCCACCCCATACTTACCTTTGAATCTCAGTGTGACGATCTTCAGTGGACCGGGAACATGTCTGCACTCTTCAAAGCCGACCACAAAATGAGGAAATGCCAGTAAACTGTATAATAGAATAAATAGGGTTTTTTCAACTTTGATGCATATCTTGGGCATTTTTTGGAATTTTTGCACCAAATTTTCAACATGGGTTTTTTGGGACCTGTCCTCATGAATTCTGGCACTGTTATGATGTTAATGGGTCCCAAAAGGTGATTTCACAGTCACTGCATGGAATCACCTTTCGGGACCAATTAACACAAGAACAGTGGCAGTGTTCATGAGGTGGGCTCTTCAAAAAGCCTATGTTGCAAATTTGGTGGAAAAAATCCAAAAAATGGCTGTTTTACGAGTGTGCATTGTGCAGTTGCTACGCACGCTCGTAACTTTGCAAATTCGCAATATTTTCATGCCAGATTTTCAACATTGTCATTTTTCTACACCTCCTTGTAAACAGTATAGCTGTTATTTTTCACATCCTGGCCAAATTTGTTTCTGCACTTCCGGCGCACAATAGCGCTGTCGCTGTGGGAAATCAGTGTTCGAGGCAGATTACAAAAAATGACAGTGACACTTTTCATGAGCAGAGGTCCTAAAATGCCTATGTTGACAATTTGGTGACAATACTCCATAAAATGACTGTGTTACGGGCGTGCGTTGCACAGTTGCTATGCACGCTCGTAATTTTGTGAATTCAAAATATTTTCATTCTGGATTTTCAACATTGGCATTTTTCCATACCTCTTGATGAACAGTACAGCTGTCATTTTACATATCAATCAAAATCAATCAAATCAAAATCTTTATTTATTCAGGCGAACATCATTGAGCATAGCTCATTTACAAGATGGACCTGAGTGGTCATAACAAAAAGGTTACAGATTGTATACAAAAACATGATATTGAATAAGCACAAATACAACCATTTATGAGTGAGATAGATGTACAAATATTTACATATATACAAGGCAAAGGACAGTAAACCTAAAACCTAATAAAGGAGAGAAACAAACAGTCTAGTAGGGATAAGGCTTGGATAATGGTACATGGGTGGGCATATATGTATGAGGTTTGATGGGAAAAGGACCAGAGGAATGATAGAAGAATAGGGAGGAGCTTTAAAAGAAGGGGGTGGAGGAGAGAGGGGGTGTGGGAGGGTGGGGGTGTGGGAGGACTAGGCCTTGTGGAAGCAATTGCACGAATCTGGGATTAGGCTGGTATACAGCTTTTTGAAGGATGTAAGAGGAATCAGTGTATCCATTTTCAATGACTTTTGGATAGAATTCCAGATAAGTGCCAGGAATAACTGATTGCAGCTCTTCCATACCGGGTGCAGGTGATAGGAATCTTCAGCAGGATCAGTTTGTTGATCCTCAAGGTGTAGGGCCTGGATGTGATCCGGTTGAAGCAGTCTGAGATGTAGGAAGGGAGTTTGTTTATCAGAGCTTTGTAGATCCAGATAGCAGCATTTTTTCTTCTTCTATGTTGCAGGGATGTCCAACTGACTGCATTGTAGAGAGAGCAATGATGGGTGCTAGAGGGAAGGTCAGTAATGAATCTAATAGCTCTATGATACAGGGTGTCTAATTTGTTTAGATGGAGAGGGAGCAATGACCATAGAGGAAGTCAGCATAATCAATGAGGGACAGGAATGATGCTAGGATTAATCTTTGTATGGAATCTTTGGTCAGGTAGTGTTTGATCCTATAGAATAGACCAAGTCTTTGTCTTAGCTTTTCAGGAGCTCTTCAACGTGGGTAGTATAGTCTAGTTTATTGTCTATCCATACTCCTAGGTATTTGAATTTGTCAACATATTCAGATTTTCACCAAGGATGGTAGAGAGTTGTGGGAGGGTGAATGATGGGATAGTGGAAGAACAGTTCTTGGTGGCAAAGAACATAGCTTTGGTTTTCTTGGCATTTAGTAATAATTTCTTTTCTAATAGGTTGTGCTGAAGGAGGGAGAATTCAGACTGTAGGAGCTCACAGGCTTTTGATGGTGAGGGATTGCTCACATATAGTACAGTGTCATCTGCAAAAAGGTGGATATTAGAAAGTGAGAGATTGGAATCAATATTGTTGATGTAAATGGCAAAAAGGATGGGACCCAGGATGGAGCCTTCGGTACACCTCTTAGGAGTGGTTTAGAGGTAGATAGATCACCTTCATTTTTACCAGTTGTAATCTTCCGGAGAGATAGCATCTGAACCATTTAAGAGAGAGTGAGTCAAGGCCTATGGAGTTCAGAGAGGAGATTAGAAGATCATGATCCACAGTGTCAAAGGCTTTGCTTAGATCCAGAAACACAGCACAGGTATCATTCTTTTTGTCTAGGGCAGTCTGCCAGTCATTTGTGACTTTTGCTAGTGCAGATATGGTGCTATGCATAGATCTGAACCCAGATTGAGCTGGATTTAGGAGATTGTTGGTATCAAGGTAGGCAGTTAACTGAGAGTTTACCAGCTTCTCAAGCATCTTGGATAGTACTGGTAAGATGGAGATGGGCCTATAATTATTGAGGTCCATGGGATCACCTGCCTTAAGTAATGGAAACACTTGAGCTGTTTTCCATATTGAGAGGATAGAACCAGTGGCAAGTGATAGATTGAAGAGGTGGGTGAGGGGGGCGGTTAAGGCATGCAGAGCTACTTTTAGGAAGTAGGGGTCCAGGGAGTCTACACCTGCACTTTTGGTGGTATCTAGCTGGAGTAGAAGGTCTTCTACTTCTTTGAAGAATATTGGTTTGAATGAGAATGTGGAAGCAACCTTTTGACCCTCAGTAGATTGTAGGTTTAGAGATGATCTTAATAGGTTTGCAGGGAGGGAGGAAAGCCAGGCCAGCTGTAGTGAAATGATCGTTAAAGGCATTCAAGATATTTTGCTTGTCGGTGATTTCAATACTATTTAATTGAATTTTGGGTGGTAAGACAGGGTAGAAGTTTGACCTAGGATGCCCCTTTATGGTCCTCAGAACCTGGAAGGGTTGTTATAGGAGGCATCTAGTTCAGCTGTGTAGAAGGCTGCCTTGGCTTTTCTTACTTGTTTTGTGCAGGAGTTTCTGGCTTTTCTGAATTGAAGTCAGTCATTTGGGTCCTTTGTCTTTCTTGCCCTTTTCCAGAGTTTGTCTCTGGCAAGCAGTCTGGATTAAGATCGACAGAGAACCAGCGACAGGATTTGAGTTTGGTTCTGACACTGGTGAGGGGTGCATGTGAATTGAGGGCACTTGTGATTATATCATTTAAGATTTGAAGAGCTGTCTCTGTTGAGGCTGTGAGATAGAATTCTTGCCAACGTGTGGTGTGGCACAGATCATGGAGATATCCTGAAATATTACATATCCATAAACATATCCTGCCTGAAATGTGTTTTCACACGTCCGGCGCAGAATAGCACAGTCGCTGTGTGAAATAACTTTTTGGGACAGTTTGAGGAAATGACAGTGACACTGTACATGAGCAGAGGTGCTAAAATGCCTATGTTGAAAATTTGGTGCCAAAAGTCCATAACATGACTGTGTTACAAGTGTACGTTGCACATTTCCCACGCACCCTAGTAACTTCACAAATTTGCAATACTTGCATGCCACATTTTCATTACTGCCATTTTTTTACACCTCCTTATGAACAGTACAGCTGTCATTTTTCACACCCTGCCAAAAATGTGATTCCGCACTACACTACCAAAGCCAATGCCAGCACGACAACATTCGGCATTGACAAATCCTTGTTTTTTTTTGTCTCCTTTACTGTGCCTTACTGCAAATAATGCCCACATGCAAGGTTACAGGGTGTACCAACACCTCCGGTAAGATCAAGGATGGCCACCCTATAAGTTTCCATCATGTCCCCAGTGAGCTCATTCTGAAACATGAGTGGCTACAGTCATTACATTGTTCGGACATCAATATTGACTGTTTCCAGCCTAAGGAACATCACGTTATATGCTCTGATAATTTCAGAGCCACAGATTATTTCCTCAAAGATAACTGCTGTGTGTTTTGAACTGTTTCTACAGACATATGTTGGTCACAGAATGCAGGACCGCATGGTTTTCTACGTTGTCTATGTGCAGTAATGGTACACAGTTTGAGCCAGGGTACAAGGAAGGTTCCCAGGTGCATCATTTAGTGTTATATTGCATTAAATTTCTCCTGCTTGTGTTGCTCAGCATAAGTCAATATTGAACACTGTTTACCCTCCTGATTGTGTACCTATGCATGGGATGCCCTCCAGCAAACGTGTAAACTGTGGTTATGCTCTGCACAGAGCTTCCAAGTCTCAATGCACTAAATGGTTGTTGGGCGGGGGGGTCAGAAGTGGTTGCTTCCGTGGAACAGAGAAAAAACAACTAACATCTCATGGGGGGGGGGTTTGAGGACTTGACAACTCTGGATCAACAGTCCCAGAAGGTGTGGAGGACATATGTTTGGATTACCTGATGTTGTCTCCACTCCTTCCTGCTGTCTCTGCAGTACATATCTTGTGCTCAGGATCTTTACCAGGTCTGCCATTATGCCCTTCCTCCCCCGACAGCACTGAACCTGCCTACCCACGAAGATCTGTAGATCCCTTCAGGGCTGCTATAGGGATATGTGCCTTGGGATGTATGAAGCCCTCTGTATCTGTAGGTAGTGGACACCATCCAACCACAACTGACCTACAAACTGGTGTAAGTGTGCACAGGGTTCTGTGGATTTGTCCCTTACAAGCACTTGCTAGCCCTGTTGTGGTTGGGGTGGGGGCCTTGTAGGGCCACTGATTTTTTCTTTTTAGTTGGCCAGATCATATAATAATTTTATTTTCTTCCCAACTGTGCACCGAATTTACTGGAAATAGCTATGTTTTGCCTTGAAATCTGATACAGCACACTGGTGACTCAGAGTCACATGTCAAACACGGGATGGCAGGAGTGGAGACTGGTAAGAAGGGCTCAGAACATCTGCGTTGATGCTCACCTTTTGAATATGATGGCTGGTGAAGCACAGCTCCAGTAGCACCTCCTGGTGGTGGCAGTTAGGTGACCATTCACTGCTAGGCATACCCGTCCACCCCAGATAGCATGCTCATCCATTTTGGAGGGCAGGGAAAACAGCAGCGGAAGCAGGCAGGCTTGGATGTTCTGGATAACAGCCTCTTGCTGCTTGCGCTCCCAGGCCACCATACTTTTCTCACTTGAATGCACACCCTCCAGTTGTAGTCCCAGAACTTACAACACTTCTCTTAGAAAGATGGATTCTGGCAGTAGAAAAAGACTACAAGGTTGATCCTCTCTGCCCTAACCCTACCAACACTATGTGATGGTACAGGGCGTACCCTGCTCCCAGTTTCCCCCACCCTCTATGGGTGATTTTTCCATTTGATGATACCCATGTGTGTGTCCAACATTTGCTTGAATCCTGTTAATGTCTGTGACACATCACCTCAATGGGCAACTTGTTCCATTTATCTACCACCCTTTCTGGGAAGAAAGGCTTCCTCCTCTCCCTCTTGAATCACCTGCCTAGTAACTTTTGTTTTTTAACTTAGTTCTTATTAGTTTCACAATTGATATACAATCAACTACTGCCATGTGGTAGACAGACAAAATGTGTACAATTACCAAAGGAGCTGAAAGCTCCATAATCACTGAAGAATAAATATGCATCTGCCATATTAGTGGAACATCAAAAAATTAGTATTGAATTGAAGCTCAAGAGCAGCATGGCCATCTCCTAAAGATTACAGTCCATAATGTAGTCCAATAAAATAATACCCCACATTGGGGAATTCAATGTCATGCCTTGTTCCCTAAAGTTTGAGATACCTAGATTAAGCAATGTCTCAATTTTTTTAATAAGTGCAATGACAAAAAAGCACCCTATCAACTCTAAGAGAAGGATGTCCCAGTGAAATTTGTAAGAGATAGGCAAGAAAACAGGGAGAGAATTCATCCGATATATAAACAAGTAACCCAAGTAAAAACAGAAGAGCACACCTTTGGATATCAAAGAGTTTCCCTCCACTGGCAGGCAACAGTCCTGTCCCCAAATCCTTTTCCCATGCACTAAGGACCCTTCTCAAATGATCACCTCCTGCCAAATAGAGCAACAGGTAATTTAAGAAAAGTACCCCCCCTGGCAATTTTGAAGCACCATCTCCAAATCAGATGCACTGAACTGTTACCAGTGGTTCCCTGTGTGACGTAGACAGGCAGCTCTGAGTGCTCAAGTGCTGTATTAATTTTTTTTATTATATATAAAATATGTGATGGGAAGGTCAGTTCAAGGAAAAGGCTGTCTTACTGGAACTGACACATCAAGACCCCCCACGGATAAGTTCAAAGGACAGGAGGTATTTTAAACTGCAGAGGTCTAGGGTGCAATTACCTTGTCAATTTGTTTTCAACCCAAGAAATAAGATTAGCCATTCATAATGCCCTCAGGGAGATTCTTTGACTTGCTTAGTTACCAGAATGGACATTGAAGAGGTTTGATGTCTGAGCCAGGGAGGACCCAGATGGATTTGGAAGGTCCAATATACATTTCTTGGGGATCCTTTGAATTACATCAGAGAGACCTGAGGTGTAGATTCCAAGGTCCAGATGGGATTAAAGAGGCAAATACACTTTTGTTTTGAATACAGTGGCTTAGATCAAAGAAACTTTTGAGATGTATGTGTAGCAGAGCAAAAAATAGTTCTGACCAGTTAACCTGTGGAGAGGAAAGTCAGTAAGGTCCTCACATGTTTTTTTTAATATTTTATCTGGAGACCCTGTACTGCAAAATATAGATTTTGATACACCAAGGCAGAGTTAGCGACCTCATGAGAAGGCTGGGTCAGAAGTGTGTATAACTGCTAAGAGAACATGACAGAGAGACACAAGAAAATATTTCTGACCGAGAGAAGAGAGAGACCCTAAAAGCACTGAAGAAAGTAAGCATTAGCTTAGATTACTCTGAAGTTCTAAATTATAAGAACTGTACTTTTTACCTGTTTGTTTTAAGGCTGTATGTGTTGGGATATATTTATATATTTGTTCTGTAATTATTGTTCTGTTTTGATATTTTTAAAGTAAATATATTTTTTTAAAAATGAAACTGCTGGAGTGCCTTGACATTTCTTTTTATTTTAAGTGGAGGTTTTTAAAGGTTATAAATAAATTGTGTATGGGCTTATTGTATACCAAACTGGGAAATGGATATAATTCTCTAAAGTCTTGCATAGAGTTCTAAGGTTTCATTTGAAAGGCCTGGTTGGGTGCCCGTAGGCAAAGATATCTGGCCCCCCAAAGACAGAATTATCTAAGCCTGATAATTGGGTATGCTAACAATAGGTTATCAGTTTGAATACTTCCAGACCCTGAGACTAAGGTGACCTGAACCCACAAAACAGACAAGAGGGCTACCTTGTTCTGTTCACTGTACACAAATCATATGCTCAGAGGTTGGCACTTTGGGAGTAGAGGGCTGACTGGCTGAGTGAGTTTGTGACACCCTGCTCCTGAATAGGTAAGTGCTGGACCACCAGATATATGAAAAAACTAATGGACATGAAGCCCAAATTGTGCCTGCAGGTCCTGAAAGGATTGTAACTCTTCCCTGTGAAATAGACTGTCCACAGTCTCCAAACTCCTACCAGCCCATCCTCATAGAGCAGCCAGCATATGCTCAATCCAGTGATGTGGAGGGAGAAGGCAATGACTGCCTTACCTTCTGCCATGCCATCAACCCATGTTCAGGAACAAGCAGCAGTTGCCGGTGGTCAGTAGGGTGGGAGAGCATCAAGTGTCCCAGGGACTGCTCTCCTGACCCACGGAAGGGTGTCCAGCTGTATTGACCTCTGACTGCCACTGGGTGGAGGACCAGTGGTGTTGGTGCAGGAAGGAAGTGACTTGATGGGCAGGGCCATGGTACTGCAGGACGTGCACACCGCTACCCACACGTACTAACATGTCAATGCAGCATGGAAGGGGAGAAAATGGATAAGTGGAAGGACAGACTTAATGAAGCCCTGCCCCCTCCCTCACAGCCAACACTGCCACTCAGCTCCGAGGGGGGACTGGATGTGTTTTGACTGAAGGGAAGGGGTGGCACTCCCACTACCTCTCCTAGCCCTGCCAGGGGAAGGAATCCATGGGAGACTCATCCCCCGGGGTCAAGTTAGGCATGCCAGAGTCATGCGGAGTGAGGACACCCCTGAAGAAAAACAGCTTCATAGCAAAAAAAAAAAAAAAAGGAACCTAAAGGTGTCCAAGGACATAACCTCAGCTATAGAAATATACAGTGACACATGGGCAGCACAACCATTCTACCCAACACCTCCTGCACCTGTATCCCAGTAGCAACAGTTAGGTGGGTAAGAAGGTTCCTGACATAATCTGCGCTACTTGAAATAACATAGCACTTAGACCATTCGGGTTCAACAAATTAGCCTGCCCATCTGACCTCATGGCCACCCACGCCATCTGGACACTCAGCTCCAACATCAGCTGATTCGAATATGACAACTGTGCAATCAGTGTGTACCCCTCAAACCTGGAAAGTGCCAAACCCTGTCCTTTAGAGTGGTCAGCAAGAATTGCTTCCCACTTGTGAGCGATTTTCCCTGCCACAAAAAAATGGTAGGAACATCATCTAAGCCAGCAAACCTTTTCTGAGAAATCTTGATAGGCTGAGCCTGCAATGGGTACAGAACCTTAAAAAGTTTGGACACACATTTTAATCATGCTAACCCTGACTATTGATGTAAAAGGAGGCAGGGCAAGATAACATGCATAAAAAGGGGCAAAACAGAGAAACAACCTCCCACATCACATCCCCTGAAGCGTGTATTGCCATGAATGGCCACAGCCATGGCTTCCAGGGACAGAACGTAAATGAATGGGAACCGGGGTTAGCCCTGCGTCAAACCCTTGGTATAAGTTAAAATGGCACAGACAGTATCCCGTTAGTCAGAGATCAGCATACAACATCCTAAACCAAGATAGAATACCAGAATCAGAACCAAAACCCCCAATGTGTGAAATGTGTTTGAGAAGCCCTTCTGCTATTCTCAAAATCTGTGTCCATTAGTTACAAAAAGCCACTACTTGCGTTTAAAAAAATGACACAAACGCAGTTTGCATAGTTTTTTTGCCACAGTTGTAACTTTTTCTGCTGCAAAACCCTAAAACAGATCATCAAAGGTGCTCTATCATGAGACTGATTTACCACTTTCAAAACTGCAGCGAATCTAATTCAGGCACATCTTTTTGAAAAGTTCAGCCCAACAATTTATTAGTCCTGTTGGCAGAATTTCTGCAAGGGGGGTTCTTTTCTTGTACTTTATGACTTTTTTAAAAAGTCAGGGGTCTTGGGGCTTCCAGGCCTTCAGACACCCTGGGTACTTGATACTTTGTGATGCATTTTGAGGCTTATTTTGAAGCTAAATAACTCATAGCTGAGCTGTCCTCTAATGGTTGCTCTAAGGAAAATTATTATTATCTGGCTGGCTGTAGGGTGAAAACATATATACGTATTCAGTATCTGAGGCTAGCAAGGTGCTGATAATAAGTGTACCTTAGGAACAGAGTCTAGCTGTGGTTGGCTGGGAATTGTACCGATCTTAGGTAGTACAATACCCTGCCGACCACAGCTGCTGCTTGCTGCTCTGCCTGCTGACTTCTAGACCAGTAGTCTGGTGTCTGCTACGTCCCAAGAAGCCCTGGTGTACTAAATGATTTGTGGTGTAGTGTGTGTGTGTGTGTGTGTGTGTGTGTGTGGTTAAGCTAAATAACCCATCTCTGAGTCCTCCTCCTCCCCTTGCTGAAATGAAAACTATTACTATCTGGCTGGCTGCAGGATGAATGCATATATACAGTATGTATTCAATACCTTCAGCTAGCAAGAAGATGGTAATACACTGTGCCTGATGCACAGTACTGTACTCTCCACTGCCCACCCTCCAATGCCTACCCCCATTTCTTTACTTAATGCATGGTGTACAACCTTCCTAGCCCTAAAAGGCCATCACAGATTATGCACAATCATTTCTAGTAAGCTTTTACGAGGTGTGGTCAGAAGCAGCACAGTATGTCATGTGACAAAGACGTTTGCTATGAGAACTGTCAGTGCTTATTTGCAGGACAGAGCGGCAAACAACTGCCTCTCATCATGAAAAGGAACATCACAACCGACGTTGACCATGACCAAACCTGATAAGGACAGTTAAAATTCAACAGCCACTGAATTTTAATTTCATAACGGGTGACAGCATACCAGAAAGGTTACCACATTGTTGAATATGCAATAAAGAACTGAATGCTGTGGTTATCCGGGTGCTGCTGAGGGCTGAGATGGTGCATGACAGACATCACGCAACTTGGTCAACAAGGGTTCAGGAACAGATTTATCCTGTCATGTGATGGCAGGGGATGGAGGGGATTCGTGATCTAGAGGACTGCTGTCACCTACCAGTGTGGGTAAGTGTGCCTGCCTCACTGATCAGCAGCCCCTGAGTGAAATCTGTGGTCCTGCAAGGAGCAATGCCAAAAGAGGGTCGTGGTGTGGCAGCAGATGTGAGCACATGGAATGCATGGCTGTCACTGCACGTCCGCACGCATGTGGAAATGGAAGGCAAAATCCATACAGGAGTTATGGACATGATGCATTTCCCAGCAACCAAAGGCCACATTGCAATGCAGGACTAGCCATCTGCTGGCCCTCCCCAGCCACAAGGGAAGGCACAGGACCTTCACTATACTATCAGAAAGTCCCCCATGGTGGTCAGGTGTCCCACCTCCCAGAGGTGTGTGGCCAAACTGGGTGGGGGGGTGGATGGGTGTGTGGGAATGGGGAGGGGGTGCTCAGCAATTGCACTCCTGAGTAATATTGTTAAACCTGGGAGGACAATACGTGGCTGTGAGTGCAGTCATCAGAGATTTAAAGCTGCCATGCTGCACCACTATAATATATCGAAGTTCACCCACACCATGCAAAAAAGTAAAATAAGATGTGTATGCGATGAGCAGCCTACCTATGTGGTGCTGGATTGGGTGGATGGGGATGTCTATAGCACCCACATATGTTTGTTAGTGCCAAATGGACAACAGATGGATCAAGGCATCCTGTGTGAAAGTGGTGGTTTTCTGTGATGCACATTAATCCATCAAGCCTTTCCTCCCCAAGTTATGGGCGACCTCCTGACAGCAGTGGCACTCTCTTATTGTAGGCATAATGGTGCAGTGTGCACAAGAACACCATGTATGTACACCCCTTAGTCTGACCATCATTGCTTCCTCAGCGTTGCGACCATTAGCTTTACTGGACACACTGCTGTTGGTATTTGCTGCCATCTCTTGTTCCTGCATCACTCTTCTAGGCTCAAATATGTATGGGCATATGCCAGCAGTAACACTCATACTGAGAACCTCTTGCAGTAATTCAGATGTGTCACTGTCACTACTAGTACTGTCACCCGTCTCTTTATCTTCATGTAATGTTGATGTACTCTCATCATCATCTATGTTTTCTATGTCTAACATATTCTTCAGCATTCAGAATAAAACTTTCTGAACTTCCAATGTATGCTTTCACCTGGTGGATTAGGCCATGGTGTGTCACAGACCAGCTTCAGTGAGATGACAGCATCAAAGTCTGAAAAGAACAGATATTGTTACATGATATGAGGACATTACAGGAACAATGATAAAAACATGTTCAGTGTAGTCACTGAGTGATGGAGCTGACACAATAACATGGAAAGCGGGGGGTGGAGGAACACAAGGGACATGTTAGGGAGAAAGCAAGAAGCAACCAAGATAACCAACAGTAATAATAAGATTTGTGTCAAGTACAAGTCTTAGGGCAGGGCAAAGGAAGGTCTGAAGTGTGTCATGTTGAATAAGGCACAAGTCCTGCATATCATACCGCTGTGACTGGTGAAAGAATAAGCATATGTACTGGCTGTGACACCGCCCGACCTGACAAAAGACATATGGACATAGGATGCATGCCAGAGGATCAGAGTATGGACCATGTGGTGCCATTACATCAATAGTGGCGCAAAGGTTGAAGTGTGCAATTACAGACCAGTAAACACCTTCCAATAATGTGATATGCTTATTTAGATAGGATTGGCAGTACTAACAGAGGCCTAATGGTCTATCGTGTGTGCTCCATAGTCAGCACACCTACTGGGCGCCAACTTTGCTGTCCCCCCCCAACCCCTTCAGTTCCTCTGTCCCCAGTCCAAGATGTTGTGCTTGTATTGGACTTTGTCAGCTTCACCATTCCCCTATGCCTGTCCCATCCCCTCTTAAACCCCTCCACACTCTCTGCCTCCACCGGTCCCTTGGGCAGCACATTCCATGGTTCCACCACCCTCTCAGTGAAGTAACACCTCCTTCTCTACCCCCTGAGTCCCCCCTAGCTTCCACCTCTGTCCTATAGTTGTCCCCCACTCTTTCATTTGGAGCACCCTGACCGAGCCTCCCTTATTAATCCATTTTCTGTACTTGAAGACCTTTATCATATCCCCCCATCCCTCCTCTCTTCCAGGGTGTACATGTTGAGCTCTTTGATCCTCTCCCCATAGGTCCTTTCCCCCAGGGCTAAGTTAATTTTGGTTGCCCTCCTTTGGACCCACTCAGTCGTAGAACTCCACAAGGTTCATCTGACATAATTTTCCTGGGACAAAGCCATGCTGTGTCTTGTCCAGATACCTCATTTGCTTCAGTACCCTCTAGCCTTTCCTTGACAATGTCCTCCATCACCTTGCCCAGCACTGATATCAGACTAACTGGATTGTAGTCCCCCGCATCCTTTCTTGATCACCTTTTGTGAATAGGCATGATATGGTCCACCCTCCATTCTTCTGGTGCCCACACCGTCTTCAGAGAGAGTTTTTGAAAAGCTCCACCAGGTGGACCACCAGGACATCTACCAGTTCCCTCAGCACCCTGGGATGTATTTCATCTGGCCATGGTGCTTTCTATGTCCTCAGGGACCTAAGAGCTTCACTCACTCTCTCTCTCAAGTGGGATTTCAACCTCCATGTCCTCCCCCTTTGCTCCCTATACTGTCAACCCCCACCTAATGGTGCAGGTCATTCTGTCTCCCCAGACATGTCAGGGCTCCCGATCTCTAAGGATCCCACCCTTTCACCCACTTTTCCCACTCTCCACCCACAAGACATAGCCCCTCCCACCTCCACAGTAAAAAAGTGAGGCAAATTACTCGTTTAGAACCTTGGCCTTCTCACCCGCATCCTGTGTCCATCCCTCCCCTGTCTTTTATCCTGATGATCCGCCCTCTCACTTTCCTTTTTTACCGAATGTATCTAAAGAACTCCTTGACCCCCTCCTGATCTCCCTGGCCAAGATCTGTTCCTTCCTCACCTTAGCCACTCTCACCCCCCTAGTGACCCTCCTAGACATCAGTTCATACTCACCCTGCTCCCTTTCGCTCCTAGAGCACTTGAAGTACCTTTTTATCCCTCACCGCCTCATGAATCTCCTGGATCTACCAACAGGGTTTTTTGGCCTTACCGAAAATGCACCTCTGTCTTACACAGGGCCTGACAGCCTCCTGTACCGCCCTCCTAATGATCCAACACCTACTGTTGTCATCCATGTCTGGCCTTATCCCATCCAAATGACCCTTAAGAATCCTTCCCATCCAGTTTCCACTGTCTTTGTGCAGCCCCCAGGTCCAGGAAAAACCAGACTGTAGCATGATCACTCTCTACCAACTGGTCCCTCACCTCCAGGCCCCTAATCTGGTCACTGTCCGGCAGGACTATGTCCAGTGTCCTGACCTCCCTAGTTGGTTACCCCACTTACTGTCAGGAACGCATCCTGGAAGACATCCAGCAACCTCTGCTCCTTGGCCACTGCAGACATCATAGTCCCCCAGTCTGTTCATGGCATTTTTATGTCTCCCGTAACCATTACCCTTCCCTTTTACAATCTACAGTGATCCACAACATTTGCCACCAAACTCTGTTCCAGAGCCTCCGCCACTGCGGGGGGTCTGCATACCACCCCAATGTTTACTCTTTTACCCACCCCCGTGTTTGTACAGTTACCCAACTCGCCTCCATGCTCCCACCCCACCTCCTCAACCCATTGTATACCAATGCCATTTTTGACTAACAGTGCTACTCCCCCTTCCCTAACCCCTGTCCTTTTAGAACATCGTGTAGCACTCCAGGTTTAGATCCCAGTTGTGTCCCTTGGTGGCCCAGGTCTCAGTGACAGCTGCCACATCTACTGCCCTCTCAAGCAGCATCGACTGGATCTCCAGCATCTTATTTCATAAGCTTCCTGGCATTTATCAGGACCATCCTCCACCCCTTTCCCCTCCTCTCTTCCCCCTCCCTTGTAGTCCCATTCTGCCACATGCTCCCCCTCATCTGTACCCTAACCGTTGGCCTTTTTCCATAACACTCCAGCCTCTTAGGGTAGTAGTGACTGAGCCCCTCTTTTATCATACACCCTGCAACAGCCCCTTCCTCAAATCCCTACCCCCCTTCACAAGTTTAAACCCCACCTTTCACTGATGAACCAGGCCAGTTTAAGCTTTAGGATTTCTCTCCCTCTAAATTAAGGTGGAGCCTGTCCTTAGCGTACAGCCCCTTATCCTCCCAGGTTGCCCCCCAGTCCCCCATAAGGCCACATCCCCTAGCCTCACATCACTCCATCAGCCACTGATTTATCACTCTAATTTATTGCTTGTTCTCCCCACTAGCCCTCAGCGCCAGCAGGATTTCCGAGAAGGAACTAGAACATCCTATGTAATGGCATACTCTGGACAGGTCACGAAACCTTGCCTGTATCTCTAATTCACTATTTCCATTTATGTAATTTGTACCCAGGTGCACCAGTATGTCAAGAGACACCCCAAATTCCCTTGCCAGTGAATATACCTTGTGCTTGGTCTTGTGCACTGTCAGGACAGGGTGGTGTTTGGTTTTTATCGGACAGGTTTGACCCTCCCACTGGATACCTATGATCATGGAGTCCAACAACAGTAGCATGCTTACCTCCCCTTGCCTCTATGCTCACCCCACAGGTTTCACCTCCTTCCATGCCCATCCTCCACCTTCTTCTGGTCTCTCCCCCTAACCAGTTCCTCACACCTCCCACGATCTTGGTGTCACTGGCCACCGCCTCTACTCTGGTCCTGGGCATCATTCCTACCACCCGAGTATCCTTTTGTGTATCTCTATCTCCCTTATCATGCCCTTGACTAAGTCATCCTCCCCATCTGCTAGCCTAGCTTGGTTCTTACTCACTTTCGTCCTGTCAATGTTCAGCACCCTGCCTAACTGCATTGCCTCCCTGGCCCCTACCCTCAGTCACCCACAATTTCTGTAGCCTCCTCCTTGTTCACCGGATCCCCTCCTTTCCCTGCCCAACTACCTCCCTCCATTTCCTCTGCCTGTACCATCCCTCGCATTTGTGCCCACCATTCCACCCCCCTCCCGATTTCTGGTGCCTGCCTCTTGCCCCCATGTCCCTTGCACATTTTATCTGTCTGTTCCCTAGCGACATCCGCCCCCCCCAACACGCCTCTCCTCAGCTGATGTACAGACTACACCCATATAGCTATATATGCTTAGGGGTTGAAATTAAGTTTTTCAGACACCATCCAGTAGGGATAATGACTGGGGAAATACACTGGCCCAACAAATGTTTAAAACCAAGCTATGCCAGAAAATAGGGAGGATGGCTTAGTCAAGGGCAAGGATAGGGGAAATAGAGTTACAGAAAAGGATACTCGGGTGGGGGGGTGATGCCAGGACAAGAGTAGAGGGGATGGCCATGCTTATGTCCAGCCCCCACAACAAAAATAAGCACACCTCCATATTATCTCCAACTCATGCAGTGAGCTGCTGGAACAAGTCCGCTTATTCAAGCATCTGGGGGTCATGATAGATGATATCCTCATGTTTGAGCACCATATTGACTCTCTGGTCAAGACAGTCAATCCCAAGATTGGTGTCCTGTACAGACACAGGCAATACCTCTCTTCAGGAGCCCTCCACCTCTCAGTCCACAGTTCCATTATATCTACAATTGACTATAGACTAGTGGTCTACAGGGTGGCAATGGATACAGCACTCAAGAGGGTTCAGACTGCACTCAACAAAGCCTGAAGACTCACCTGGATGCTGAGTGTGGCACTCACACCTTTACTTCGTACAACACGCAAACTGGGTGTCATTAAGAAACAGGGTCAAATTCCAGACTTGCATCCTAGGGAAGAAGGCTCTATTGGGTAAAGCACCACCTTGTGTAGGCAACTTGATCAAGGTGACCAACTCATTACAGGTCACCAGAGGGAGGAGTAGAGGGTCCTTGGACATCCCCTTCTGCCTCACCTCACTTGGGCAATGTGCAGTTGCCTACCGGGCCCTCCTGTGGATGAATGAACTCCCCAAGCACCTCTTGGCCAATTGTCTGGCCCAATTCAAAACTGACCTCAAACAGCACCTAATAACACTCTCTAAGTGCACCTGCCCCTAAGTCCAGCCACACCTGCTCTGTCTGACCCCCAGCTAGCACTAGTCAGGCCTCAGGTACCCCTCCCTCTGTTCATTCTCATGACTTGCCTCAGCAATCAGTTTGCGTTATGCTCCTTCGGCACCCACTACCCCACCTTCCCCCCGGCCCCCAACTCCCAGTCCCGTGAGTTTCCCTAACAGTCACTACTAATGCAGACTGCCTGACCATGCCCCCTCACACCCTACTATTTACTGTATAATGTCTTTTCTGCTCTGCCTCCCCTCATGCCCCATTTCTCCCTTTACCTTTATTGTCCTTCTTCCCCCAACCTTCACCTCCACTGCAGTACCTACTTCTCACTTGTACCTCCTTTCTTCACACCACTGCCAGCTATACCAGTCCCTCTGAACTACTGACAATGCACTTTGTGGCTGCTTATTCCCCCCTCCACCCTCATAAAGTGTTTTACTTGTTATTTTAACTTGTACCTATGTTTTGAGTTATTCTGTAAGTTCTGAATCCAAGCTGTATCGTTCATTCTGATGTACCTTTGCTTTCTTCTATTGTACTTTGTTTTGCAATTTATGACGTGGAACCTTTGTAAAAGAGCTTGTGCTCAAAGGTCTTTTCCGAATCACTAAATAAATAAATAAACAAACAAATGTCCCAGCTGCTGAACTTACTGGATTTTACCTTCTCAGGTACAAACCCACAAAGCTAGTTGAAGGAAAATTGTACTAGCCAGATACTAAATCAACCAGCATTTGTCTAGTGGGCTGGTGCCACTTTCGATCCAATATTGTCGCCTTTTTTCTTTGTACTGCCGATGTTGTATGGAGCGCTCTCACCCACCCGCCCTTCGCCACAAAGCAAAATCAGACAGCCTAATCAAATCTGAATACAGGGCTGGGCACCCTGCCATTAGCTTTGGTAGCTTGCCAGTTTAATCCATAATTTGCTGCGTTTCACTACAATTAACGTCAAGCTACCGAGACCGGACTCCCTTGGGAAATACCTTCTCAGGACTGGGTTCTCATGCTCACAGTTCGGTCGCAAATTTTAAACAGAAATTGTACTAACAGCTCACTGTGGGACTTCTGCAGGAGGGAGCAGAGTCGAGGAGCACTTCACAATTTTTCTGTTCCCGACGGGCTGTTCCTGGCAGCAGCTCATGCAAGGGGTCGAACATCACTCCACAGCTGCTGTTCGGCTGCTCCCCACCCACTCCTCAATTCCCTCCCACCCTTAGCTGGAGTTTAATATATAGTCAGTGAATCTCACATGATGTACTGATGTGGGCCATCTAAAGAAGAAAAAAAATGAACTCTCTAGTTCCTCATTTGCAGTTTATAACTGCTGGCCACTAGAGGCCCCCTTTATCCTATCTCTTATCTCAGTACCTTAATTGGCTGTAGTAAACCGAGCTGCGTGTGTTCTGGTATCTCAGAGTACTCTTCACCCCTCACCCTCTCTACACTTTCTTCCATCTTTTCCTGTCATACTCAACAGCCTAAGGATGTTGATCCTGGCAAAATGCCTCCTCACCTTTCTCTCTTTACTGGTTTTAGACTTCTTGCTACTAATTTTTGCGAACCGCTCCACCCTCTATGCTGCATCCCAAAACGACTTCTCCTTCTCAAATATGTTACTGGAGAAATCCTCGGTTAAGTCACCTCCTGTGGGCCTCAGCTACAAACCCATCGGTTCCATCGATAGACTCCTGATCAGAAAGAAAATGTCTCTCCGAAGTTGTGCCCCTCGTATGTTCCTACTTGCTACAATTTGGATTACAATACTGTCCCTCACACTCTCTGGTGACATTGAGCTAAACCCTGGTCCCGGGGGATTGAATGCACAACAGCACCATGCCATCTCGCCTCAAGTGCCCAAACCCCCTGGACAATCCATCTCCCACATTAATATCAGAAGTCTGTCAGCCAATCTCCCTGAGCTGGAAGCATGGGTACATGTTCATAATCCTGATATCCTTGCTTTGTCAGAAATTTGGCTAAAATCATCAGTCACTAACTCAGCATGTGCCCTCCCAGGGTACAATATGCTTAGTATGGACCATATCACTCTCAAGGGGAGAGGTGGCCTGGCGTTGTATTTCAAACCGCACCTTAATATATCTCTAGTACCCGGTACTCCCCTCAGTCATTGTGAAGTACTGCACTCTGTCCTCCTATTGGGAGGCACAAAGAAACTCCACATCCTGAATGTCTATTCCCCTTCAAGAAACAGTAAGCTCAGTCTTGAAGAACTCATTGACCAACTACCCACGGTATCCACTAAAAGTGACACTATCTGCCTTAGGGATTTCAACCTGGACTGGCTGGGCCCGAATGCTTCTCACTTAGCATCTACTCTTAGCAAAGCTAACTTGACTCAAATTATTGCATCTCCCACCAGAGTCTCCTCCAATGGTTCCAGCAGGATGCCAATTGACTGGATACTCAACAATAGAGTGGACCGGATTAGCTTCTCGGGAGTCCTATCGGACTCCATCAGTGACCACTGTCCCATATACTGTACATGGGAGGCCTCTCCCCAACTTATCCTCCGAAAATTCTATCCTTCACTAATTTTGCCCTCCTGGATACAGCAGCCTTTCTTCAGGACCTCAGCCTGACCAACTGGGCCCCTATGTTCATCACCAATGATGTCAACACAGCTACTGAATACTTTACCAATGTCTTAATATCCCTACAGAAGAGACATATCCCCTCCTCTATTCGTAGGGTCAAGGGCAAGCCTACTAAGTGGCTTGACTGCTACTCCAGTGCCTAAAACTAAGGGATAGACTATGGGTGAAATGGAAATCCTCTGCCCTGCAGTCAGACTATGAAGAATATTGGGCCTTAAGAAATGCCTGCAAGAAGGACGTCAGGCTGGCCAAAAGCAACTACTACCGGGAGCTACTTCACTCTTCCTCATCTAATCCTAAACAATATTGGGCATGAATAAATTAAATCTTTGGGAACAACAGGCCGCAGACCCCTAGGGATATGTTGGTAAATGAGGCCAGCTGCAACCATCCCCTAACTATTGCAGAAGCTTTTAACTCGGTCTTCACAATGCTCCCCACCTTCCCTCAGCCTTCTCCTCTTGGCTCACCTACCTCCCTTCAGGACAACTCTGATGCCCCAGCACTGCTGAAGCTTGCTCCTGTCAGAAACCTTGAGGTACTAAAGCTCTTTAGATCCATTTCTCCTCATGGCAGCGTGGGTACGGATGGTCTCGAACCTAGGATCCTACGGCTGGCGGCCTCCCTATTAGCAACACTTGTAACTAGACTATTTAATCTGTCCATCTCCACCTCAGCTGTTCCCCTTATTTGGAAATTGGCTAGGATAACTCCGGTGTTCAAAATAGGTGACCCCAATAGATTAATTAATTATAGGCCCATTGTTATACTGCCTACAAGATTAACCAATTATAGGCCCATTGCTATACTGCCTACCCTGAGCAAACTACTTGAAAAATTAGCACATGGCCAGGTCGTCTCTCAACTGACCGAGCACAATCTTCTGTTCCCTATCCAGAATCGATTTAGGCCTGGACACAGCACCACCACGGCACTTACCCTGTTCACCAGTGATGTCAAGACAAACATGGATAATGGACTACTCACCAGAGCTGTATTCATCGACCTTACTAAAGCATTCGACATGGTTAACCATCCCCCTCCTACTTCTCAAACTACAGGGCCTTGGTGCTACTCATCCGACCTTGTACTGATTCAAAAGCTATCTTGACTGTCGTTCCAAAACAACCTTCTTCTGCAAAGTCCAATCATCTCCCTCTGCCATCTCCTGTGGTGTACCTCAGGGATCTATACTGGGACCGTTGCTGTTCTCCATCTTTGTTAATGCTATACTGACCTCCACCACCCACTGTAAATCCAACATGTACACTGATGACTTACTTCTATATACTGCCTCCTCGTCTGTCAATAACATCAATGTGCACCTATCATCCTAGTCCAGTCAGATTCAGGCCTGGCTCTCCTCAAACTAACTAATTCTCAATCAATCAAAGACTCAGGCCATGCTCCTTGGGTCCCTAAGGAAAGTCAATGTCGAATCCCACTACCACCTGCAGGTCCAGTGCCCAGACGGATCTGTACTAACCAACACAAAATCTTTCAAATACCTAAGGGTGACTCTTGACCCCCAACTCAACTTCACCTTGCATATCAATGAGGTCTGTCAACACATCAACTCGAGGATCAGAGCTGCATACAGGGTACGTTACTCACTCACTGCTTCAGCTTGGATCTCCATAGCCCAGGGGGTCTTGCTCCCAAGGCTTAAATATGCTCTTCCAGTCTTCTCTCATACTAAAGCAGCGGATCTGCATAAATGGGACATCACATACAATAACGTCTGCAGACTTGCCCTGTCGGCCCCCCATCCATCTCACCCTCCACTGCCTTCTCTACTCTACAATAAACTGGCTGTCTCCCGATGGAATACACTCCCACACTCTGGGTAACCTTATTGATTCCTAATCCCGTCCACCATGTCCTGACGCACTAGTGGTTATGCTCAAACCAGTTATCCAAGTTCATCACCTAAGGTCTTCAACTTCTCTCCTGCTCGCCGTTCCTCCTTGCTCTACTAAAATGGGCAAACATGCTTTCTCCCACCTTGCTCTCAAATTCTGGAACTCCCTTCCTACTGACATAAAGCATTCCCCATCTCACAACTCATTCAAAAAAGTACTTTTTTCTTACTTGATCTCTCCTGGTGACTGTAAGTGCCCCTAATTTCCCTCTCTGGTCCCTTCTGCTCAATCCATGTCTAACGCTTGCTAAGTAGTCATTCTAGTCCCTGTGTAATCCTTGAACTGCTAAGCAGTCATTCTAGTCCCTGTGTAATCCTTGAACTGCTAAATAGTCATACCAAGCTCCTGAAAAATTTACTTGGCTGGTTTAGTATTACCTCGTCCTACTCTGGTTGTTTTTTCTCTGTACCCTTGTCTAACTGCCCTGCATGGTGGTCCAGTGCTGCTGTGTATATACCTGTCTTTGTTATATTGTGTCCCCTTACTGTCGTACTTGAAAATAGGCAGGTTTTTTTGCCTAACGCACTTACCTGGTTACCAAAAGCTAATAAATAAATAAATATACATTTCCCCTTTAATTCCAAATGTGACCCCTTCACTACATACTACACTACTACTGGCAAATTTAATTCATCATTTCTCCTGTGTCCAACATTCCATTTTCCGAGATAACTCTGAAAAGGTTAAACCCCAGTCTGTACATGTGCATCCCATCAACAATGTGCTTCATGATCACAATTGTCACCCATTGTGCTGTGTCTGTCCCACGCCCACCTGCCATATTGACCACCCTGTGTGACCTATGACCATGCTAAAGCAAAGCTTGGCATCCAATGGAGTTGTTACATGAGGTCCCTGCACCCTAATTGGTACCCCCAGAGGTACACCGTAGACAGCTAGCATTTAGGCATATGTTATACTAACATATAGGGCTAAGGGCATCTGCCATATAAGAGTAAATATCAGGATATGCGTGATGATTATGATATAGGAGTCGGCATTGCCATCTTCTGATGATTTGTATTATTACACGGCTATGTGCAAACTGTAATCCTTTGTCTTTACAAAGTGATGACTACTACATGTTGTATAATGGCATCTTGAACTGAGGAGCCACCTCTAATTTAGCCAATAGAGCTCATCTCTGTAACTAGAAATGTTTCTATCTTACAGTAACTATGGTAATTATCATAGGTATATAATGTAAGACATTATGTCTTCTACCTCGGAGACCCCAGGAGACACAGAGATTCCTCGAGGTATAGGGAACCCTTAGCATTGGCTCCCAGTTCCTATTGGTAAGAACTGCTTCGGGCAACTGTGATTATCCTTTTGGTAGTAATAAACCAGCTTTATTACTGTTATGCGATGTGTCTGTGATTCCTTGCATGTCCGTTATTGCCAAGAACCTGAGAGTGAGGTTTAGACCTCCTGACAGCATGTTACATCATCCTGGAACAGAGACCACTGCACTCTTTACCAGCCTAGTGTGTGATGCCCTATTCCACCCCATACTTTTTTTTTCCCATGACTGGTCATCCTTTCAACCATAACTCCCACCTCTGTCTGAATGCTATAGCATCACAATTTTGATACCCCTTACTACTCTGGACTACTCACAAATATCCCCACCATCCTTACTACACTAAGTGAGTCAGCACATCAAAACAATATCCTGTGTATGCCATACTGCTGTGCATCAGAAATTTCCTTCCACCAGGCCCCACCCCCTTTTGCTGGCAATTGTTTGGTCTATGTCCATGTTACACAACCTCATCCATTAAAAATATGGCATCATCCCCTCTGAGCTGTGGAACTCATCGGTTTAAGTGTGCATCACAGCATGCCATTGTCTCGTACTGCATCACTAGTACAGTACTTTCACAAATTTGGCTGATCTGAAATGATAACTAGAGTTCTGTTTGTTACTTGGTGAGGACATGGTCATGCACCAACTTGATCCTTTGTCCCTCTTACAAGATCCATGATTCTGCTGTGTTTACCATGAACAACAAATTCAACACAGTACTGCCTTTATTAAATAGGCTTTGGCTCCACCCACTCGACATTGGTATCTACCCTGCTTGAACCTCATTGGACTCACTTACTTAGGACCCCCCTCGCCGCTCCCTCTCCCTCTCCTTGCTTCACCTCCACAGGCTGGATCTTTCCCTACTGACCCTCTCGGTTATTCTCTACACATCCTCTAAGCACTATGGCTCTGCTCCTTCTGCCTCCATCTCATTCTCTCTTGCTCCCTGCTTCCACTGTTTTTCCTGCCTGGAGTACATACCCCTCTCTTCCTCTAGGCTACAGGATTGACCTTATCTACACCCACTCTGGTACCCTTCCAACTGAGCATGTCTATACTCCCCCATTCTCCTCTGGGGATGGCTGGCAGCACCCAAAGATCCATGATAGGGTGGTATATGTTTGCCTGTTCCCATTCCCAATACTGGCTCTCTGGCGGTACACCGTCAGGGGTGGTGATCGGCTTACCCAACCTGGCAAGCCTTATAGATGTACTAGGACCAGGATTCTTAAACTAACTCTCACCGCCCTATCAAAGATATTACTTCTGTTACTGTTATGTTCAGGTAACATTAAGCTAAACCCTAGTCCTATCATTACCATTACATTCCCTTCGGATGTTGCTTGTCTTAAAGGCATGGGTTTCTGGCATGTTAATGTCTTCAGCCTCCTAAAAAAGTTCTCCATGATTCAGGTGTGGGTCAGCCATACTCAGCCAGATGTTCTGGTAATCTCCGAATCATGGCTTAGGCCAGCCTGTCAGGACAAGGAGATTAGCATTCCTTCCTACCAGTTATTCAGAATGGACAGGCCAACTAGGGGAGGGGGTGTGGCAGTGTACATTAAGGAAAGGTTTACAACGTCCTGTCTGGATGCTACGTCTGTCAAAAATTAATTTGAGTGTTTGACCCTGAAGATGGAATTATCTACTTCCCTTGCCCTCAGAGTGATTGGTTGCTACAGACCCCCATCTGCTGGTACACTCCTTCTTACTCATCTTGGCCCTATTGTGGAGAAAGAGAACTTTGAAACTATCATCCTAGGGGACCTTAATTTCAACTGGTTATCGAAGACTGCTTCACTCTTAAACACTTTCTGTGATTCCCGTGGGTTGGTACAACTAATCCATGAACCCACACATCCAAACAAAAAGAACATGAGCAACAGCAAACTACTGGATGTTATTTTAGTCGATAAGCCTCATCTCTTCTCACGTGCCGGAACCTTCTTTACTGATGTCAGTGACCATTGCTTCATTGCTGCGGTCAGATCACTGCATCATACAGGACCTACAGCTAAATTTCTTACAAAAGGTCCCATCGTAACTTTAATGTGGCTGCTTATGTCTATGAGTTGGAACACTCACCACGCTGGCAAGACTTCTACTTAGCTAACACGGTTAACTCAGCATATGATATTTTCCATGATATACTTGTTGGGGCCCTAAATATTTATGCCCCTATGGTAAAGGTTTGTGCAAAAAGCAAAACATGTCATTGGTTCTCTGCCATGCTGAAAGCTGCATTGCTTGGTAGGGATAAGTTGTGGAAAAAAGCTTGCCAGACTAAGCTTGACTCAGACTGGTGTCAGTTCAGAAGGGCACACAATGCTTGTATGAAAATGATCAGGGATGCTATGCAGCATTTTATCTTACTGAATTGGATTCTGCAGCAAAGTGCTCCTCCAAATTCTGGAGGACAATCTAGGACATGTCCAGATATACACTTGGTAATTCCTTGCCACCTAAGATTACAACTGGGAGTACTACTATCAGTGATAAACCTGGAATCCTAGATGCATTTAACAATCATTTTGCCACAGCTGGTCTAGCTTTCGACAATTTCCCTGCATCCCTGGTCCACTCCCATTTAAGTGTCCCATGCTCGGACTCTCCTGCTCCAGTACCTGGCTTCTCGTTCCACCCGGTCTCTCTGAAAGAGGTTGAAGACCTCATGATCCAATTGGATAGTAAGAAAAGTGCTGGTGCTGATTCTTTGGATCCTTATTTCCTTAAAATCACCTATCATGTCCTAGCTGCTCCTACCACCCACTTATTTAACTTATCATTGTCCCAAGGGCTTATTCCCCAGATCTGGAAAATTGCTGATGTCATCCCCTTGTTTAAATCAGGGGATTCCCTGCGACCTTAACAGTTATAGACCAATTTTCCTCTTCTCAACCTTGTCAAAACTTCCAGAAAAGATTGTCAACAACCAACTAAGGGACTACCTCGAATCCAATAACCCACTAAACCCTATGCAATCTGGCTTTAGAATTAAACACAGCACTATTTTGGCCCTTGCCAAAGTAACAAATGATTGGTACCAAGAACTGGGCAACTTTGTCTGTGCTGTATTTCTAGACCTTAGCAAGGCTTTTGATACAGTGGATCATAGCCTGCTTCTCTCCTCTCTGAAGAGTATAGGCCTGGACTCAGTTTCTTTGCATTGGTTTACTGAGTACCTCGTAGGATGGCGTCAACAAATTAAGGCTGAGGGTGCGCTATCCCCACTCAAACCTCTACTGAAGGGAGTACCACAAGGATCCATACTTGGTCCCTTACTATTCGCTATCTATGTTAATAACATTGATGAGAGTATTAACAAGGCCAACATTCACCTGTTTGCTGATGACACCGTTGTGTATATATAAGTTGTCTGACACCTGAAGCCACTTGTGCTGACTTTCAGGAGGAATTTAACCAGCTCCTCCATAAAAAACTTCTTCTAGTCTGCTCCTGCGTCTCCCTCAGTACTAAGCTAAAGTCTGATTTTCTGTCTAAAACTTGCACAAAAAAGAGCTGTACTTACTTATTGCCTAATGATTATGACCTCTATTTTTTCCTGTTTAGAGTGTCAAGAGTTGGGACTCTGTTTGATTACACTCCTTTCTGAATTTCTGTGGTTGGGCCAGTCTTTAGGCATCAAGGAATAATCAGTTCTGTTGTCCTGCTGTTTTGGTCCTCCTGCTAGTTCAGATGTTCCATTGTGTGTGGCCTAGTACTTAATACTAACCCCTTCCTTCATCCCGTGCCTAGGATATACTCACCATGGGCTCCCTGCCCATAGGCGTGGGAAACCCAGGCACCAAGTGGTTGGCGCTGCCTCTACCGCTGACAGAGAACCTAAGCTCAGACTCTCCATTACCAAAGCACAGCATTAGCAGCCATCCACTTGGAATGTGAGCACTCCTCAGCATTGGCTTCTGATTGGTTCCTGCAGTCTGCTTCTGTGTCTGTTCTAAACCAAGCTTAAATCTGATTTCCATGCCGAAATTTGCCAACAGAACTGTAATTACTTTTCTCCTGGACTGTTAAGACCCTTATCCTTCTGTTTAGAGTGTTACATTTAGGGATACTGTGTGATCACACTACTTTTGAAATTCTGTGCTTGCGTCTGCTCACTACATGAGTGGTCGATCACTTCTTCCTACTGAAGTTCCTACTAAGCCTCATCTTATGTTCTCATTAAATATTACAGAAGCACTCTGAACTGATATAACTGATGTAACATTGAGTACTTACTTGCATTAATTGCATTAATTGTTTTTTACTTATGTTATTTGGCTCTGTTGTAAATATCTCTGTATGCATTGTACCATTTGACATGGAGCTAACCAGGTCCATCTTGTAAATGAGCTTGCTCAACGATGTTCACCTGGATAAATAAAGATTTTGATTGATTGATTGATTGACTTGTCAAAGAACCCAAAGTCACTCCTCATTTGGTACACACCATCTGAAGTATTAGCAGACGATTAATGTAAAGACACTCTGCACAACTGAACACAGTGGTTTACAGTGAGCTCAGAGAATGAATCCACATGTATGGGCATTTTGACATTATAATAAGGTTCACCATCAACCATCAACTCAATGACTATAAAAGGTTAATATTTATACCACTATTATATCACTATTATGAACTGCAGAATGTGCACAACAGGAACATAAAAATTCACAGTGTTAGTGTGTAACATAAAAGTAAGGATGTTGCAGGGTTTTTTTTTATTGACGTGGAGCACATAACTAATGTGAAACTGACATTTTCAGCACTCTGGATTGACTGCATTCACCTGCACTGGGCTTATGCCACCTCCAAAACTGGAACATTTCAGTTTGGACTGATAATGTGCAACACCATGTCACAGTAAAGCAAAGGCATGAAAGCTGCATTCATAAAATGTGACTAACAGAATCAACAAAAAAATGGGGGCACAGTACATAAAAAACACAGACATCTTATGTACATCTCTTATACATTTTGCAGACGAAGTGAATGTGTCTGGTAACATACTAGGAGGAAGGTTATGTGCAGAAGAAAAATGCACAAACCGCAGTATTGTGCATCATACTGTTCAGAGACACAGGAAGAGTACACTGGACAGGAAAGGTGGGCCCCAGAGAAATTTCTTAGTATGAGGACATTAGTAGGTTGAAGCCCCTTACCAGCATATAATAGGCTGGGCCCCTTGGAGCTGTGCCACGGGTATTATCACCTGCTGCATCAGCCTATTGAGGACCAAAGCTGTACATGTGCATGCTCACATTGAGCCTGTGAAGAGCTGCCCCTTCCCAGTTTGGGAAACTGCAGCTGACCTTCATCCCACACTACGTCGGGTATGTGGCTGTTTGGCATGACCTGACCTTTTATCATAGAATGCCACTAATAGAGCTACAGTAAGAGTGTGACACAAAGGAGTCTGTGCACACCAGGTCTCTGTAGTTCCATCTGCTACCCACACCACTCACACACCCAGTGATATGGTGGTGTTACAACAGAGCCTCTTTTCTGAGATCTGAAATTCATCTGCATGCCATAAATGTACATAACAACCACCTTTGCGTGAGGTGGGGGGGGGCCTGCTTGATAACTCAGTGCCTTGTACCTCCAGTACTGGCATGCTGTCCCCATTTGCTAGCTTGTGCTTGTATGCCAGACAAAGAAGGTATATAAGAGGAGACCCCCCCCCCGAATTTAATGTGTCCAATTATGGACTACGGCTTCCAAAACTATCACCATTCTACAACTGTCTTGGCTTCAGGGGCAGTAGGGCATGTGTCCATACTGTGTGGGGGGTGCCTTATTAATACAGCTCTGGGAGTACTTGCTTTCCAGGGGACAACATTGTTGTAGGTTAATAAATCCCCCCCCCCCCAGTGAAGCCAGCCAGGGGCTCAATTTTACCTCTTTTGAAAAAATACTTTTCCAAATTTGTGGATCTACACTCATCAGGTATGCTTTTAAATGTGTGATGGAATTTCCTGACTATCAATTCACACAGCAATGCCAAACTAACCCCCTCCCCCTTCTCACCTTCCAAGTGTCCAAAGTGTGATATGCCCTTATGAGTGTCAACTGCGCTTGGCAGACCATGCGATAAACTTGCCCCCACAAAGGAGACCATGTAGCCAAGCCCCCAACATCCCAGACATACACTCAGCTGCTCCCCTCACTGCAATTCTAAAGGGAACTCTGATCATCTCACAGCCAGTTCACCTCCTCAGACTATCAGTACTCGGAGTCTCCTCACCTGTATCCTAGCTGTCCTACTCCACGACTCCACAAAACCTTGCTTCTGTAGGGGACTTAAACCATGAGACACAACACTGACTGCAAGTCCAGTCCTACGAGCAACAACAAAACAAAGATCGCAGCATCCTTTTGACGCACACAGTGAAAGGAGGACACTATTTATTTATTTCTTACGTAGCTTTTGTTACACTACTGCTAAAAAAAATTATACCGAAATTAAAAGGGGCCAATAGTGTACATCTCACTAAAATGAAACATGCAATTAACAGCTTTGTTTTGCGATTTGTGGTGCCTTATCAGGAAGTGCCTGCATGGAAGCGAGGTACCAGAACGCGGCTGCAACTTAGGAACGCGCGGTCAAAGCATACACAAAGTTGTAGTCACATGATGCTGCGTTTGCCCATGATAAGCTCATTTGTATAGCAGTTGCATTGGAGCACCCTCACATTTCATGAAATGGTGTCTCTCACATGGGACCACAACAAACCATCAAAAACAAAAAGAAGCAATCAGCTCAAGGGATGGTCCACACTGCAGAAACAACAGGCAAGTAAATAAAAATATAGGGAGAAAATGACAGTTGTGACAGCTTCCCTGTAAGGGCCAGGGAGATGCAGTGGAGCGCTGAGTCCACTGCAGAACCATAAACCACCAGGCCATAATCAACGAGGGTAACAACTGAGTTGGTGATGACCATGTTGAGTGCTTCATATGTAAGGCTGTGCTTATGGCAGTGGAGTATCCTGATTCTGGAACTGATGGCCTTGGCTGTGTTGTCTATATGCTGTGCATAGGACGGGGTGGAGTCAAGGGTGATACCCAGGTACTGAAAGTGCTGCACGTGGTCCAGCACATCACCACTGTTGTTCAGGATGGATAGTGGGAAGGTCTTGTGTTTACTGTGGCTGGTGGAGTAGATCATAGTCATAGTTTTCTTATAGTTAAGGATTAGTCTATGCTCCCTAAACCATATTTCAGCAGTAGTAAATCCTAGTCAGAAGTCGTTTTGAAATATTTCAGGGTTGGGGCTGCAGGTGAAAATGACGGTGTCATCAGCATACAATAGCATGTGACTGGTGCAAGAGCCTGGAAGTTTATTTAAGAAGATATTGAAGAGGAGGAGCTCCAGGTTTGATCCCTGTGGGACCCCTGAGTGGACAGGTTTGCTGTCTGAGACAATGTCCCCAATCTTGACCCACTGTGAGTGATTGCTGAGCTAGCTGTTAAACCATAGAATTGTATCAGAAGAGAGACCAGTGTTGGCTTGCTGTTCAAGGAGGAGTGTGTGGTGAACCGTATTAAAAGCTTTTGATAGGTCAGTGAAGGTAGCCCCCACTAGCTGCCCTTGATCCAGGGCTTGGTGGATATAACCAGTGAATTCTAACACAGCTGTGATAGTGCTGTGTGCTGCTCAGAGCCCATGTTGTTCCAGACATAGGAGCTGGTGCATGTTCAGGTATTCCACAAGCTGATCCGCAGCTATCCGTTCAAGTGCTTTGGAGAGTGGCAGGAGTATGGAGATAGGTCTGTAGTTGTTCTGTACTGCCCAGTTTCCACTTTTGTGAACTGGTGTTACAGAAGCTGACTTCCAGTGCTAGGGGAACTGAGAGTGGCACAGGGATAGGTTGATGATGGTGGACAAGGGGCTTAGTACTTCCACAAGTGCCATAGCGACGAACTTAACGTCCAGGGTGTCAACACTGTGCCTTGATTTGCCCAGCATCTTCTCAAGGTACTTTCTAGCCTCAGTAGTGCTGACTTCTGTAAAGTAAAAAAGCAGAAGGTTCCCCATAGGGGATTGATCACCTACTGGGTGCTTCTGTACTGAAGGTCGAAGTAGTCTGCTGGGAGCATTCCACTTAGGTCCATGAAGGCAGTATTTAGGGCATTTGCTATTTGGAGTGGATCTACTGTGGGTACATCATTGACCAGGAGCATGGAGGGGACTGTTTTGGGACCCTTGCCAGTAATATCACTGAGGTTGGCTCAGAAGGATTTGCTGTAGTTCCAGGAGTTGGAGAGAGCTTCCTTGTAGTAGGAGCATTTTGCTAGGTAGATAGCCTTTGAACACTCATTTCTAACTTTTTTATATAATTGGATATTGGCAGCTGTACCATGTGCACATGTCTTTATTCAGAGTTGGTCCCAAGCATTGAGTTGTAGCAGGAGTTCTGGCATTATCCAGTGGTTGCAGGGAGCTTTAGATTTTCTTGTTTTCAAGGGGGCATGTTTAACGCAAGTGGCGTTAAATTTTGTGATGACGCATCAGAATGCCATGTCTACATCATTTGTTTCATGTAGGTCAGACCAGTCTAGGCCTTGAAGGTCCACTTTGAGATGTGGTAGGTGCCCTTTGAGGAGTACACACCTGGTTATGGTTCTGGGCGGGGGCTTGCTGAAGTTGTTTTGCCAGGTGCCAGTAACGAGTGAATGGTCACTCAGTGAGTCAGGGAGGACAGTGGTGTTGGTAATATGGGCTGTTCGGTTTGAAAGGATCCAGTCCAGCAGTGTACTAGTACCTGTTTTGTAGTTGAGCTTTGTTGGGGTTGCCACCATCTGGGAAAAGTGGATAGTCGCTAGAGTGTCTCTTACCTTAGCAGCTGCGGGAGAGGGCCAATTGATGTTGAAATCTCAGAAAAGAATGATCTCGGAGTTGAGGCACAGGGTGGCAATAAAGTCCATGAGGTCGCTAGTACAGGGAATTGTTTTGGGTGGGATGTAGACTGTGAGGATCATAAGCGCCTTGTTGTAAGCGCCCAGTAGGATTTTGATGGGCAGGATTTGCAGATTGGTGCTTCTGTTGGGGAGGGAAAGGATATGCCCCTGAAGTGTGTCCTTTACATGGACTACGCAACCCCTTCCTTTCTTTGAGGCATGGTCCTGCCTAAAAAGGGTTTATCCAGGCAGCACGATGGCAGAGTCTGGTACCTTGGGTGATAGCCATGTTTCTACGATTGAGAGGATATCGGGTTGTGTTTGGTAACCCATACCTTTAGGTTGTCTAGTTTGGGCAGCAGACTGCAGATGTTTAAGGCAGCAAGGGCGAGTCCTGCAGATTTTTGTTGTGGGCTATTCTGAGAGCAAGGAGGGTCAGGGTTGGGCTGTACATTATCCAATAGCATTAGTAATAGGCAGGTAATGTGGTTCAGAAGGAGATTATAGCTTCTTGAGCGTTGCCATTTCCCTGATATCAGCATTTTAGAGGAGCTGTACTTAACAAAAAAAGTTCATTTTCCTGTTTCTCCACTAGCTGAAGCTGTGATCTGTGCCTTTTGTCAGTCCTGATGGAAATGTGATAATGCTTCCCCCTCCCCCCCCAACAAATTTCATTATTGGGTGATTGTCCACTCTGTGTGTTTTTTGTCTGGCTGCTACATCCCCATATCAGTAGGTGGGTCCGTTTTGGCAGTGTACTAAAATGTGGCTGTTTGTAGCAGTAGGAGAGTTTCTGCAGGGTTCTCAAACGCGATCAGTGACAACAGCACTGTAAGCAGCATGACTGTTTCTTTCAGGATCTGAGAGGAGTGTGGTATGTGGTGTGTGGAGCACATGCTACAACCGAGGTATCCAAATGCTGTTTCAAATAACAGCTTTCTTTCACTGAAAGATTCTTGTGTTTGGGGAATGGAGTGGGGGGCCAAGATGAATACTGAGATTCTGTGATGTTTCTTTTGCTGAAGTGGGCAATTGTGCATGAGTGCAAACCACTGGGACACAAAGCAGGTTTACAGTGAGTGAGCGGTATCAGAAATGGACCGCTCGCTTGGCTGTACTGTAAAAAAGAGACAGGTGTTGTATTTTGGGGACTGTTTGTGATGTGGTGGGTGGGAGGTTTTATGTTTTAAATGTATATTCCTGGAGGGGGCTGCAGTTGTTTACAGCAGCAGCAGCTCGGAGTGACGGTAACTTGTGGATGAGAAGCATGATTTTATTTATTTAGTTAGTTTTTGTTTACCAGATGGGTGTGCCAGCCATAAGAATGACTGTTTTCAGACACGACCCCAGAGGTTACAAGCAAGACTAGTACAGTCACAGATTCCCAAGATGGGGTTACAATAACAGGGGTACAGTTTTGACAGTAATAGGTACAATTAACAGTTGAATAGTGAGATATAGCTTTCACCAGCAAAACAATTGACGTACAACAGCAATGATACAGGTTTACAGCAGATGACATGGTTCAACATGAGCATGGGGTAGATAACAATTTAGCACCTGGCATGCAACATAGGGTAGTACAGTGCAAGGGTAAGCACCTGCAGTAAAACTAGGTCATAAGAGCTAGTAGCAATTAGCCAGACCATGTTATAATTTGACAAGACAGGCAGTGGTGCCTCGGGGTTTACGTTTAGTTCACAGTGGGAGCAGTAGAGTGACAACAGTGAGGGATGGGCTGAGGAGAGGCAGAGCAAGTCAAGGTTAGGTGCACAAAGAGCATAAGTGAATAAGACCATGTGGAAGGGGAGATGGAGCCCCAGCCAGGTGAATTCAGTCAAACAAATCTCTTGCAAGGTATATCTTCTGTTACTGCTTTATTTTTCTCTGTAGCAAAGTGTTTTTTACAGGGTAGATCTTCTGTGAAATTATTACAGGTGGTGCTTTACAGGTTTTACAGTTTTATATATCATTAGGCTAAGCTTTCAGGGCTACTGCATTTGTTATTGGTTGATTGTTTCTGCTCTTACCTCCTTGTTTCTTTCGTCTGTGGTTCTTCTTTTTGGCAGGGGAAGGGCCCAGCCACCAGCCCCCGTCCCCAACCACCCCACGCTACACTCCTTTCATAGAGTAGCACAGTCGTGACATTTCCTGTAGCAAAGCAAGAAGGGGAGGATCAGAGCAGTATCCACACAGTGACCTCATTTATAAAATAATAAATAAATAAAATAAAACTTTATTTATTTAGCACCTTTCAAGCATCAAGGCGCTGTACAGATGAGTCGTAAAATCAAAATATACATATAAAATCAGCATTCACAGCAACATCAATTTATGAAAGCCTTGCTCCACAAAAAAGTCTTAAAATACCACTTAAAGAATTCCATGGTCGTGCATTCCCTAGGCCGGCAAGGCAGAGAGTTCCAGAGGGTTGGGGCCGCAAACACAAAGGCCCTAGCCCCAGAAGACTTCAGTATAACCCTCGGAGCCTCTAGCAACCCCTCGTCAGCTGATTGAAGCTGTAAATGCAGCATGATAAGGAATCAGAAGCTCTTTCATGTAGTTGGGGCCAAGTCCATGCAGGGCTTTGAAGGTCAAAAGACCTACTTTAAAGGTGATCCGTCACTGTATGGGCAGCCAGTGCAGATCGCGCAGCACAGGGGTAATATGTGTCCTTCTAGTCACCCCGTCATTAACCTTGCAGCAGCGTTCTGCACTAGCTGCAAGCAGCGGATATCAACCCCAGGAAGCCCCAAGCAAAGGGAGTTGCAATAGTCAAGGCGTGATGCCACGAAAGCATTGACCAACATGCGTAAATCGCTGGACTGAACAAGGTGTTTCACCCTGGCAATGTTCCTAAGATGGTAGAATGCAGACTTAACAATTGCTGACACCTGATGACGAAGAGTCAGCCTGTTGTCAAGTACCACTCCCAGGTTATGCACCCATTCAGAGGTAAGGATCAGATCCCCCCCCAGCAATAAGTCAGAGGACTGACCAGACCCCAACCCCCTGTCCCACGACCCAGGTCCACAACCATAACCTCAGTCTTACCGGCGTTCAACTTTAACCAGCTCGCTTTCATCCAGTCCTGGATTTCAGCGAGGCAGCTATTAAATACCGAGAGAGCACTAACCTGGTCGGGGGCAAAAGACAGATAGAGCTGGGTATCATCAGCATAGCAGTGAAACCTCAGCCCATACCTTCTTAAAATGTCTCCGAGGGGCAGCATGTACACTGCAAACAACATGGGGGAAAGCACCAAGCCCTGGGGGACACCACACTGCAGAGGAAAAGGATCAGAGGAAAAAATCCCCGACACAACTCTCTGCGTTCTACCAGATAGAAAAGATGAAAACCATCTGAGCACTGTACTAGACAGTCCACAGATGGACTCCAGATGCTTGAGCAAAACCCCGTGGTCAACAGTGTCACAGGCTGAGGAGAGATCAAGGAGGACCAAGATAGAGCGGTTCCTCTGATCTCTTGCCATCAAGAGATCATTGAGCACCCAAACCAGAGCAGTCTCAGTACTATGCCTGTTACGAAAACCAGACTGGAGAGGTTCGTAGATACTATGGATGGTCAAATGGTCCTCCAGCTGGTTTGCCACTACCTTCTCAATAACCTTCCCAATAAAGGGAAGGTTAGAGATCGGTCTGCAGTTGGAAAAAATATCTGGGTCCAAGGAAGCCTTCTTCAAAAGGGGAGTCTCCACAGCTTCCTTTAGGGAACTAGGAAACTCACCCAATTCTAGGAGCACCAGATTATTTGAGCCAGAACGGCCAACGATCTCAACACAACCCAAAATCAGGGAGGTAGGACCCGGATCTAGACTACAGCATGTAGGGCGCATCCCCTGGATGATCCGCATAATATCACTGAACATCGGCAGGTCAAAGGAACACCAGGAGGCAGAGGATTCCGTGACCAAGCATGGACCAACAGCTTCCCCCTTAGAGTGTGTCAGACGGATCTCGGATCTGATGTCGGCAACCTTATTTGCAAATAATTGAGCGATCTCATCACACTCCTTTTGTGAAAAGGCTCGATGGAGCTGGAGACAGGCTGGGTTGCACAGCCTGTCCACAGTTCTGAAGAGCTGAGCCGGTCGATTCTGAGCAACAGAGATCTCCCTGGACAGGAATTCTGCTTTCTTATGGGAGATCGCTGATTGATAGAGCCGGTAATGCTCCTCCAAACTAAGGCGGTCGGCATCTAGAGCAGATTTCCTCCAACAGTGCTCTAACTGTCGTCCCACATGTTGCAACTCCCTCACGGACCCATCGAACCATGCGGCCTGAGGGCAGAGAGAGGGGGGATGAACACGGACAGGAGCAATTGAGTCCAGGGCCAAGGAAATGGCCTGATTATAAGCCAAGACCATGGCCTCTGGACCCAAGCTGGCAATCGGAAACTCTGAGAGGTTCAACACTGCCATCAGGTCTTCAGGGCGCACATCCCGTGAAGCGCTTATCAACCATCTCCACAGGGGCAGACCTACGAAGGGGAGCACAAAATTGAAGCCCACGGTGTAGTGATCAGACCAACTGACAGGTTCCACCACCAAATCAGAGGCCTCAATCCCCTAAGAAAACTAAATCCAAAGAGTGACCTTGATTATGGAGTGGCTGAGGAAACAATCTGTGTAAGGCCCAGTGATGTCATCACGAAGCTGACCAAAGGCAGAAAGTTGTCGTTGCTTGCATTGAAGTCACCCAGAACCATCAATCTGGGTGACTCCAATGCCATATCAGCGATGAAGTCTGTCACTTCCTGCAGGAATCGGCCTCGTCTCCCTGGTGGACAGCAGACGAGGCCATCCTGCAACCCACACTAGCCACCACGGTGCCACTCTGAAGGATTCAGCTCTCAACTGGTACACCCGTGAGCCCCAACCTGGTCTCTTGAAACACCGCCGCCAGCTTCCCCCTCACGATCCAATCTCGGCGGTGAATCACCGAGTACCCAGATGGAACAGTCGCCTCCAAAATGGGGCCAGCACTTCCATCCAGCCTGTCTCGTGATGCAAGCCAGATCATGTGTCCCAACAAAACAGAAATAACGGCTGATTTGTTTTTGACAGATCTGGCATTGCACAACACCGCCCGAGTTGGACAGGGCTCCGGAGCCGTCCCGACTACTTGCCCATCCGAATAGGTGGAGCCCTTGGGTACAGATACTAGACATGGATCACCACGTTCCAGGCTCCATTCCGCCCCAGGGCGTCTTCTGGGCTTAACCACCCCTATACGAAAGGTCCGTTCATTCGCCCTACCAAGTTCACGGCCCCCGCCTGGAGCATAGGTAATTTAATTTGTTATAACAAATTATACAAAAACAAACAAAACACAAAATCAAATTTTTGCTTTCATTTTCCTCCTTCTGATTACTCTGACCAGGTTATCAACCCAGCAACTCATCTGGAATGGATATTATTAACTGCAGGTACTACGGGACACTTTTCAAAAGGGCAGTTATACAGGATTTAGGACACTGTCTTATATGCTGGACCATTGAGGATCTAATGGCTCAGCTCCAGGCAGCATGGGCAGAGATTGCATGCCTCAAATCACATATTCAGGAGGAAATATATTATAAGAACCACCCGCCATTTCCCCAACATCCAACAGAAGCACCTCAACCGCAGAGGGTAGTTGGTCTGGGAGGTTGGCAGGTGGTTAGGAGGGGCAAATTGGGTGCCCCATCACTCAGTACTCTCCAAAGTATCACCTCCACAAACCATATAAAAACCACAAACAGGTATCTGCCTCTATCTCTGAAATCAAACAAAGGGGCAGAGGGCACTACAGCACAGGAGCTAGTACAACAAAATTCACCCAAAACAGGGACCAAAACCAAAAAAGCAACAAGGAAATCCAAAACACTTCTGATCGTAAGAGACTCCATGATTCAGGGAGTTGATACCTACCTCCAGCTGAGGGTAATGGTCAGATGTCTCTCATGTACATCAGCATGGAAAGACACTGACCGCATTGCTAAAATCATTCAGGAAGCAGGAGAAAACATCGATGTCCTGGTACATGTAGGGACTAATGATCTCACCAGCTGGTCAATTGTGGAGACCAAGGAACACCTGACCAGGCTGGGTGACAAACTGTCATCCATTTTGTCTGGCATCTCCTTCTCTGAGATCCTACCAGTTTGGGAGAGGGGACGGAAGGTCAGAGAAGGGGAGATAGGGGAGCTAAACATGTGGCTCAAGAGCTGGTGCCAGGAAAAAGGACACAGATTTGTGGGTAACTGGCAACAGTTTTGGGAGCAAAAGTTCTTTAAATTCGATGGACTGCATCTGACTAAGGAGGGAGTCAGTACATTGGGGCAGAAGTTTGACGTCTTTGCAGAATATTTAAACTAGCAAATGGGGAGAGGGGTGCAGCACCCGATATGTCAAATGGGAAGAACACCCCTCCCCCCTCAGCTAGTGTTCAAACAGGAGTTCAGCATGTTTGTAGTTCATTTGCATCACCAGGTAAGGAAAAAGGTCCGGTTCCCCATATGACGCACAGGGGAAACGCTGGACCTCGCCCAACAACTAACACACCGAAATCTGGCCAATGGAGAATCACGTAGACAAATGCTTGCAGTCTGGGAAACACTATCCCAGACCTGCAGGTAACAATGATAGAGGCTCAACTGGACATAGTAGCCATTAACGAGACATGGTTCACCAGTAATCACACTTGGGAGACTTCAGTACTTGGCTATGTACTGTTCAGAAGAGACCGAGGTTCAAGAAGGGGGGATGGAGTGGCCCTTTATGTCAATGAAAATATCAAAGCTACAGAGATTCAGAATACACATAAGGAGCCAGAAGAACTGTGGGTCACCCTGGAAACAGGAAATGGGACTGCCACATGAACTGGGGTTGTCTATAGGCCTCCAGACCAGGGGGAGGACATAGACACATTACTGTTAGAAGATACACAAAACATGACTGCAAAAGGGGAGGTTCTGATAATGGTAGACTTCAACATGCCAGATACAGATTGGTCAATACCAACAGGAACATCTGCCAGAACTAGACATTTGGTGGATTCCCTGCAGGGGGAGGGCCTCAAACAACTGGTCAATCAATCATTCAATCAATACATTATTTTTAAAAAGCGCCTTTCCAAAACCAAAACGCTTTTACAATAACTAAATCAAAAACACAAAAATTAAAACAATATCATAAAACAATAAAATCCATCAATGAAATATATTTAGAAATTAGGGTACACCAGGCTAAATAAATAAGTTTTTAGTACAACCCACAAGAGACAGGGCTATCCTAGATCTAGTACTGACTAACTGGGAAAGGATCACAGATCTCCAGGTAGATGGTCGCCTGGGGGCCAGTGACCATCACATGGTATGATTCAATTTGGCCACTAGAACTAAATCAGTATGATTCAATTTGGCCACTAGAACTAAATCATCCCATTCCAAGGCAAAAATATGGGACTTCAGAGGTGCTGACTTTGATAAGATGGCCAACAGAGTTAAGCTAGCCCTGGCAAGAAGAAATACAGGTGAGGGGGTACAGGCAAAGTAGGCAAGCATTAAGGGTGCAATACTTGAAGCAACGTCCCATTGTGTTAGAGAGAAAAGCAAGAGCAAAAGAAGAAGGAAACCACTTTGATTCTCAAGAACAGTAGCAGAAAAGGTCAGAGCCAAAAGGCTGGCCTTCAGGAAATGTAAGGAAATGCAGCGGGACGAAGATAGGGAGACATACCAAACTTCCCTAAGGGAAGCAAGGAAGGCAGTAAGGCAGGTAAAGGCCCAAACCAAGGAAACACTAGTACGAACAGTAAAAGAAGGTGACAAGACTTTCTATAGATACATTAGTGAAAGGAGAAAGTCCACAGGGGGTATTGCTAAGATCAAAGGGGATACGGGGGAGTGTGAGGAGAACCAAGGAAAAGCATCTGTCCCAAATAGATACTTCTGCTCAGTATTTACTAAGGAAAAGGTAAGGCAGGGCCCACAGCTCAGTACCATGAACACAGAGGGGAGGGAGGTGTGCACTGGTCCCTTCACAAAAGAAAGGATGCTACAAGAGCTCGCTAAGCTCAGGGTGCACAAGGCAATGGAACCTGATGGCATACATCCAAGGGTACTAAAGGAGCTAAGGGTGGAACTATCAGCCATTATCAGAACTGTTTAGTGAGTCTATGAGCACAGGAGAGGTCCCAGAAGACTGGAGAAGGTCTCATATGATCCCATTCCACAAGAGTGGTAGCAGGGAGGATGCAGGGAACTACAGATCAGTCAGTCTTACCTCAGTAGTGGGCAAGATTATGGAGGCACTCCTTAAGGAAAGGATAGTGCAACACCTGGAATCCATGGGAGCACAGGATCCAAGATAGCATGAGTTTACAACAGGAAGATCCTGTCAAACTAATCTCATAGATTTCTCTAACTGGGTAACCAGAGTGGTGGACCAAGGGGGAGCAGTTGATGTCACCTACCTTGACTTCAGCAAAGCTTTCAATACTGTTCCACATAGAAGATTGATTAATATGCTGGGTAGGCTAGGGCAGGGTCAGACGTTGGTCAACTGGGTGGAAAACTGGTTGGTGGGCAGAAAATAGAGAGCGGTGGTAAACGATATACAGTCAGAAGAGATGCAAGTCACAAGTGGGGTACCTCAGGGATCAGTCCTGGGGCCAGTCCTCTTCAATATCTTCATCAGTGACATTGCAGATGGACTGGAGGGTAAGGTTTGTCTGGTTGCAGATGACACCAAGATCTGCAACAGAGTAGATGATTCAAATGGGGTGGGCAGAATGAGAAGAGATCTGGATAAACTGGAAAAATGATCGGAATAGTGGCAACTGGGGCTTAATGCAAAGAAGTGCAAGATCATGCACATAGTGAAGAGAAACATTGAAGCCACCTATAGGTTGGGAGGGGAGTTGCTGGCAATCACAAGGGAAGAAAGAGACTTAGGCATCATCATCACAGATGACCTGAAATCACCCAAGCAGACCACTAAAGCAGTAGGTAAGACTAGAGGGATGTTGAGGTGTATTAGTAGGGGTATCACAAGTCATAAGAGGGAGATAATAATCCCTCTTTACAAGACACTGGTTAGGCTCCATCTGGAGTACTGCATGCAGTACTGGAGGCCGCACCTGCATCAGGACATTAACAAAATGGAGGCAGTCCAGAGAAGGGTAACCAAAATGGTGCAGGGGCTGCATCAGGAAACATATGAGGATAGATTAACGGAGCTCAGTATGTGTACCCTAGAGCAAAGGAGGGAGAGAGATGATATGTTAGAAAAATCAAACATCTTAAGGGCATTAAGAAGGTGAAAGACTCTAACATGTTTAAATATAAGAAAAATAGCAGGACAAGAGGACACAGCATACAATTAGAGGGAGGCCGATTAAGGGGGAATGTAGGAAGTTCTTTTTCACAGAAAGGGTGGTGGATGCATGGAATGGCCTACCTCAGGAAGTGGTAGATATGAATACAGTGCAGGGCTTCAAACAGGCATGGGACAGGCATAAGGGAGTAATAAAGATGAGTATGAATAGATAGGTTATTGACAGAGTACAGGCCTGTGGCACATTCATAAGGAAGAAAAAATGGGCAGACTGGATGGGCCTTGAGGTCCTTATTTTCTATCAACTTCTATGTTTCTATGGAGGATTAAAACACATGCAAGGGGCAGGTTTACAAAGATAAGACCAATACATTTTTTTTTAAAGAGGGGATGACTTGGCGCAGACCGAATCCCTAGGGGATGGGAATTCCAGAATTTAGAAGCAGTACAGACAAAAGCACAGGTTCCCTTGGAGGTTTTACATCTTGGAGTGTGGAAAAGGGATTGATCAGTGGACCTTAAGCCATATGAAGATGACTGTGGAAGAAGGAGGGAGGCAAGAGATACTGGAACATTGGTTGTAATGATGTTGTCCACAAGTGAGCTAAGGGAAAGAAGTCGATAGTGTCGGGGGGGCACCAATTTAAATCAGCACAAAGCTGTCACCTATGTTTAAATTGCTGGGAAGACAAAGCATACCTACAGACGGTGTTATATATAGTGTTCCATCTGTGTAGGGATGACTTGGAGGCATTAATATAGTTACAGCTCCATAGGTCAGAGAGGGGAGCAGTATACCTCTGGCGATGGCTAGCCTAGCAGAAGGTGTCAGGATGTGACTAGTCTTATAGGCCAGTCCAATTTTGGAGTTCACAGACTTATATGTATCCAGGATATGCTGGTCAAAGTCAAGGGATCCATCTAGTAGGACTCCAAGATATTTGAACGAGTTTACCATATTCAGTAGGGAACCATCAAGGCAGGAGATACTGAGCTGACTTTGGTCCATCCTAAGTTTGGCCGCAGTACCAAAGACCATGGATTGAGTCTTCCCCACGTTAAGTAGGAGCTTGTGCCTGGAGAGCCAGGACTGAATATCATTAAAGGCAGCAGAGAGAGTATTGTTTACCACTGACATACACTTTGAGCCACAGTACAGGACAAGGTCATCTGCATAAAGGAGAGATGAGCAGTGAGGGATGTCATGAGTAATGTGATTTATAAAAGTAGAAAAAAAAAGGGGACCCAGGATGGAACCTTGGGGAACACCTATGTTTATGGGCACCTGATCTAATAATGGCAGAGTTAAGTTTCACGACTTGAGCTCTGTCAGTGAGGCAACTATTAAACCAGGATCCAGATTGTGGTGAAAAACCTGCAGATTGGAGATTAGAGAGCAGGAGAGGATGGTTAACCAGGTGAAAGGCTTTTGTGAGGTCAATGAATACAGCACCTGTTAGAAGTCCAGAATCCATAACACAGAGTACATCCATAGTAAATTTGAGTAGAGCAGTGGTGGTACTATGCCCTTTGCCGAAACCATGCTTATCTGGCTAGAGCAGATTGGAATTAGAGAGATATTCAATAGTTTGGGTGGCTACCAGTTTTTCCAGTATCTTACCTAAAATGGGTAAAATTGCAATAGGCCAATAATTCGAGATGTCCCTCTTGTTGAATACAGGATTGACTAGCTATTTTTCATGTTCTAGGGACATAGCTTTGACACAGGGACAGGGTAAATCTACATGCTAGAGGGGAGGCAATTAAAGGGGCAGCTAGTTTTAGGAGCCGTGGCTCAATACCGTCTGAGCCAACACTGGTGTTGTTAGAGATTGAATTGAGCAATTTAAGGACATCGGCTTTAGAGATGGCTTTAAAGTTCAAAGGAGGGTGATCAGTCTTAATGTTGGTCTGTGTAGGGCAGGGATTTGGCTGTACATAGGGGAAGGTAGAGGTAAGGCTAGTAAGGTCAGTGAAGTGGATGTTAAAGAAATTTGCAATGGTTGTTGGATCATTACAATGCACACCATTCAGGATCATATCATTATCAGGTTCAGATTTTTGGGTGCCAAGGAAGGTCTTTACATGAGACCAAAATTTCCTAGAGTCCCCTGCTGCATCCAGTATGAGTTCCTTAGAGTAGGTGCTCTTTGCAAGTCCAATTTGTCTCTTACAGGAGTATCTCTGGGCTCTATAGACATTATAGTCTGACAGTAGGCCAGAGCTTTTAAAGTGTCGACAGCTTCTGTCCTAGGCTCAAAGTAAGGCAAGCAGGTATTTATGCAACTATTTTATTACAACTATTTGCAACTATTGAAGTTAGAGGAATGGTCAAATGTATGGCAGCTTAGATTTAATGCTAAGAAGTGCAAGGTAATGCACCTGGGAAACAAAAACCCAGGGGAAGAGTACACAATGGGGGGTGAGATACTAACAGCAACAAAAATGGAAAGGGACCTGGGGGTAGTCATATCAGATGACTTAAAGGTGGGCAAGCAATGTGAGAGGGCAGTAAGGAGGGCTGGGGGGATACTGGGATGCATAGGGAGAGGCATCACCAGTAGAAAACAGGAAGTTGTTATCCCTCTGTACAGACAGCTGGTGAGACTCCATCTGGAGTACTGTGTGCAGTTCTGAGACCCAATCTCCGAGGACATAGACAAGATGGAAGCTGTCCAGAGGAGGGCAACTAAAATGGTGCAGGGTCTGCAACTGGAAGACATAAAGAGAGACTAAAGGAGCTTAATATGTATAGCCTCGAGGAAAGGAGGGAGGGGACATGATAGAAACTTTCAAGTACTCAAGGGAATCAACAAAGTCCAAGAGGGCAGCATCTTTCAAAAAAGAGGTGTGCAAGAACAAGGGGCAAATTTGAAGATAGAGGTGGGGCAGCTCAGAGGTAATGTAAGGAAGTATTTTTCACAGAGAGGGTTGTGGATGCATGGAAACCGCCTCCTGAGGAGTTGTGGAGTCAGCAACAGTGACTGGAATCTAAGCATGCATGGGACAGCCATAAGACAATTCTAGGGTGGGGGGTCGAAAGAAGTAGGCTGCTGGTTAACTAGATCTGCAGTTATCCATTAGGTAGAGAAATGGGCAGACTGGGTGGGCCAAGTGGTCCTTATCTCGCCATCAAATTTATGTTTCTATATTTGGTTTGCTGACCTCAAACTCTATAAGTAATAAGGGGGGGGGGGTCTCTATCCTGAATTTCCCCAAACCTGCTAATGAAGTGATCAACGGCCATCTGAGTGTCCTAAGTTAAAGTAAAGGGGGGGTACCAGTCAATAGAGGAGACCTCATATAAGAACTTGGCTTGATCCAGCCCTCCAAAGTTCCTAAAGGTAATATATCTGAGTGGTGGGGAAAGGGCCATTGAGTGGCTCCAAGTACAATACTGTAGATGGAGGAGTGGTCACTTATTGCATTCGCCAGTGTACCTACAGATTTAATATTAATAATATTTTTATCTGCATAGCACAATTTAAACATCAAAGCACTTTACATACAAAACATCATAAAACAGTTCAATAAAATCACATAAATACATCAACTTCTATTAAAATTCTCACAATTCCTGAAACTTCAAATATTAAAAGCCTGTTTAAATAGATGAGTTTTTAAACTGGTCATGAAGTTCTCCACAGTCCTGCACTCTTTAATCTGATGAAGGAGAGAGTTCCACAGGGATGACTCCACGAACAGAAAGGCGCTGGCGCCGGTCAGTGTGACTAGTCAGAATCCAGTCTATCAGTGTACCAGAGTTAGGAGCAGACGAGGCTCTAGTGGGGCATTTTATTATTTGATACAGATTATATCCTTGCACCAGGGAAAGGAGTGTGTTTTGTGCATTGCCAATTCAGTTCAAATTCAGGTCACCCAGGATAAGTACCTCATTGCAGCCAATAGCAAGAGGGACCGTTTTTTCAAGCAGTTCTTCAAGGCCTATGATACCACTTTTTGGAGGGCTATAGGTGCAGATTATATGCAGTTTTTTAGCCCCCAGTAGGAGGATAGCATGAAGGGAGTCACAAGAGGAGAGGGGTAGAGTACTGGCAATGGAAAGGTTGAGATGCGATTTGTAATAGATTGCTACCCCTCCACCTCTCTTTGGGGGCTGCCTATCACGTCTAAGTAAATTATAATCTGGGAGGGCGCATGCTGCATCCAGTATAGAGGGCTTGAGCCATGTTTCAGACAGATATAAAATATCAGGATGATAGAGATTAGCACAGGCTCTAATTCTGGTAGATTACAGGTCAAGCTTCTGATGTTCATATGTGCAACACGTAGACCCCTAGCATTAGTATTAGCCCATGCATCACCAGCATAAGTATGTGGTGCCACAGGACCAGGATTCGGTTCTATATCACCTGATAAGATGAGAGCGATGAGTAGGAGGTACCATAGCTTTCTATGTGTGAGGTGGGGCAAGGGAATTAAATAACAACAGGCATCTTGCGTAATAGCATTGCTGCCAAGATAGAGTATAGCTCTGGGGAGCAGAAGGGGTGTAAGGTCAAGGCATTTAGCCTGCGTGCAGAGCAGGTTAGAGAAAGTAAAATCCATAAGAGTAGTTGTAGTGATAGTACCTGGTGGAGAAAATGTCAGGGACAGCCAGGCTGCTAGTATAAATGTTACACCAATTACAATTTGTGATAGCATTGTGCAAGCCATATTGGACATAAAGCAATGGTAGTCCAGAGAATGTGTGGTATGGTACTGTGGGTCAGGAGAGGGAGCAAGAGACAATAGTTCCTTCCGTTATACAGTAGCGAGAGAACCAATGATAGTGAAGCTTGGAGACCGCTCCACCAAATGATCAGAAAGTATAGCGAGTAAATGGTAATTTAAATTAGTTAAATAAGATGGTGCTGCATGGTGAGACTGACTGGCAGGGTATGGGCTAAGTATGGTAGTGACCACTAGCAGTGAGAGGTGATTAGCTGCAGAGGGGAAAGTTGGCCGATTGGCTCAGCACAGTATGTGATCAGCACTATATACTGACAAGTTCACCAAGGGTGGTGGTGGGGCAGTCGAGACGGTCCTCGTTCAGTTTTAGCACACTTATTATAAAGATCGTACGATCCTCTGGTACCTGTTTCAGGGCACAGCTCGAACCTGTGGCTCGAGGGAGGACAAGTTGCAGCATGGCCATCTCGACCATCTACTTCCCAGGGAGAGCCATGGAAAAATACAGAGCAAGGAACAGTTAAGTACAGGTAGGAGGAGGTGGAACTTCACAGGGGGAGGTGGATAGGAAAGCAAGGCCACCAAAGAAACACAGACTTCAGTAGAGATGTGCTAACATTACATTACTTCAAATAATACAGGGCACATTTTAAATCGGAACTGCATTTTAAATTGGAGCTGGAGCTAGATTCTGTGTTACAGCCTGAAGCTTACTCCGGAGGGTCTACCCTAGTAATCGGCTTAAGATTTGGTCAAAATTCCTGACTTATTCGAGCACTCGCTAACTAAACTTTGTTAATTTAAACAGAGTAGCTTCACATGTGAGTTCAGATTATTTGATTGAGATGTGTTACTTTACAGCCTAAAAGCACACTCTAGAAAGGGATAAAATTCAATTCTCTGTAGTAAGATTAAATTTAAAGCAAACCAAAAAGGCAGTGACAAACCCAGAGTTGTTCAAGCAAATGTGTAGTTAGAGAAGCTAACAGTACTGCTCTGCTGTATTATACAGCCTAAAAGCACACTCAACAGAAGGCTAGATTCAATCGCATGTAATAAATTGAATTAAAGCACACTAAACAAGCAGTGAAAACACCTAAAGGTTAGTCAAACATGAAGTTTAAATAAACTATCTGAACTGCTCTGCCCATATGTTAAAGACAGTGAAGCAGTCTGCAGCAGTCCAGTTTGAATTTTGGTGCCAAAAAATATCAACGGTTCCAGCTGCTCCTCACAACATTTCAGGTTTAGCAAACTTATTTTAAGAATCACACGGTCCTCGTTCAGTTTTAGCACACTTATTATAAAGATCAGACGATCCTCTGGTACCTGTTTCAGGACACAGTTTGAACTTGCGGCTCAGGGGAGGGCAGGCTTCAGCGTGGCTCTCTCGACCACCTACTTCCCAGGGAGAGCTGTTTCAGGGCACAGCTCGAACTTGCAGCTCAGGGGATGGCAGGCTTCAGCGTGGCCCTCTCGACCACCTACTTCCCAGGGAGAGTGTCCAACAGACCCACTTTCAACAAAGATAGTCTGTCATGTGGTAATGTGTTGCCCTGGACTTCATACAGTGATGCTATTGTGTAATAACATCACTGCACCAGGCACTCGCTGACCAATCAGAGGACAAGAAATGTCTTTGCCACTGTATAACAAACAAGTACCTGCATACATACTGTGTAATAAAACCATTTATACATAGACATACAAAAGCAAATGCATATAGCAGCAGCAAACACCACAAATCAACAATAAACAACAGTGATGGCTAATGGCTTGTAGGGTTTGGCAGGATTCTCTCAAGTGCACAAGCAGCAGCTTCTTAAACTCATCAGGGATGCTGAGTTCTTAAAGAGCAGAGGCAGGATTTTCAGAAAAGATTTCACAAACTTCTATTAGAACTCTGTAAAGCAAGTGCAGCTGTCAGGAAAATGAGTGACTGAAAGCCACAGGGCATTAAAAAAGGACAGACTTGTTGAGTAACCTTTCAATGTTTACTGAAAAAATGTAATTTTGCAAGTGCAAATTGAAGAGCATATTTCCCACAAAGTGCTGGGTCCATTGGCTGCTCTGCACTCACAGCTGCACTTCCTAGCGGTGGGTTTGTTTTAAATTTGAAGCAATTGTTACACACTTTAACTTGCAATTGCAAAATTATATTTTTGCATCAAGCATTGAAAAGTTACTCAATGAGTCTGTCCCCATTTGTGCCCTGCCCTTCTGTGCTCACCAGTTGCTGCATCTCAAAACCCTTCTGATAACTTTTACAGTAGCATGTACTAGCTGCATTTTTGGAAACTGCACCTCAAAGTTAGACCACTGAAGGGATTTCAAGTTTGAGCACGCTTGCCATGACTTGAAGCAAAATATGGTGCTGCTTACATCAAATAAGTACGAGCAGCTGCAAATCACAGAGACTGTCATAAAAAACATAAATTCATTGGAAAACTATTTATTTGCAAGTTCTGACCAGGAAAGACACATTAAGCTGTGACAGCTTGTTTACAGGTGCATCCCTGGGACTAGGTAACATGGACCCATTTTATTGATGTTGGAATGCTGGCCATGTCACAGGGGAAACTCCCTCACTCTTCACCTAGACTGGATTTTCATTAAGCAGTAAGGCACGACAGAGGGTGTGATAACAGCCCACTTTCGGTGGGTTGCAGGGTTTTAAGTAGCTGGTATCGCATCGCATTTTGCGTTGCAACCCGTCTGGTCATGTGAGTCAAAACATGGACTGGATTGCATAAAAGTGCGATCCATTTTTTCCATGTTTTCTTGTGTTTTCCATGTTGTTTGATGGATGTTTCATGTGCAGCACTGTTTTTCATGTAAAATAGGCATCATTATGCCCATTAGTTCTGCCCACCTCTGGAGTTATTGGCTGCCTGATCCTGCGTGTCTGGAAAGTGGCTACACTGTGGTGGAGAAAATGTGAAGAAGAGTGTGACACAGCAGTGAGCAGAGGCTGGAAAAGCTCCATGAACAGAGCAAGAGTTCAACCATACAAGGTGGGTATCACTTGCTCATGATCATGGAAGGCAGAGGAATGACTGAGATCATTGCAATGAGGGTTATGGGGTGATTTATTCTGTTCAAGCAGAGTAGGAAAAATGAACTGATCGAGGCCCAGGCCTGTGAGGTGAGAAATAGAACCCCCCCCCCGCTTCATGTCATTATATGCAGACAGACTTACTGTCTGATGAGGAGGCAGGTAAGCTTAATTTCTCTCGGTGATTCATTGCTCTGTCCGTCAACGAGTGGAGGTGCACGGAGTTCGACCCAAGATGTAGACATCTCTAGCATGGCCTCTGAGCTGCAGATCTTAAGCTACACAGGTTGAAAATGCACTGAATTGGGGGGGTGAGGGGGTTTACATGGAGGGACAAGCACAGATGAGGTGTCAGCTCGTGGATGGGCCTGTAGCACAGAATTCTTGTCAACAGCCACGGTGAACAAACCCACGAGTCTCAGCAATGGAACTGTTCCTTTGCTATACTCAGGTTTGTTCACCGTGGCTGTCGAAGAGTCAATGTCTGTGTGCTGCAGGTGGCCCATCCATGAATTAGCTCATCGGGGATCCCTTTGGATGTCAGTTAGTGTTCGGTGCATGGCAGGATACACCATTGCTCTGGTCCTGCCCCACGATGGTTGGAATTATGCTGCAGTGCTGCTGTGTGCACTGAATGAATCCCACAAACTGGAACGCCTCTCCTGACAGTGTAAGCAAGGCTCCAAGTTGGGAGGCTTTGCCTTGGAGCGCTGTAGCTGGGCAGAGTATGTGCCACAACTCAGGGGGGGATTACTGCACTTGAGTTTTTTGAAGGTGGGGTTTCTACTGTCTAAAAAGCATAAATCTCACCAGATCTGCAGTGCTGTTGGTCCTCTGCAACATGGGGCCATTAAGGCAAGGCTAGAGCAGCAGTTTTCACCCCTAGTTTTTTTTTTGGGGGGGGCAGTGTTGTTCCCTGGTAATGGTTGAGTGGACTGCAATTCTGGGCAAGCATATTAGAGCTTACAGACAGCGAGTCATGGGTTGGTGCCAGAGAGCACTGAGCACTTGGTCACTCAATGGGGGGGCATGTTCGAAGCCTGTCCTGACAATATGATTGACTCTTGGAGTCTGCTAGACCAGTTCGGTCCCAGAGGCACTTTGAGCATAGTAGGGATGGGTAGTCTCTGGGGTGGGGTGCCAGGGGAGGGGGAGAAGACAACTGTTCTAGTCTGGAAATTTTCTTTCTACGGGGTAGGGGGCAGAGTATTATTCTTGTTTTACTGTGTGGTGCTGCTGCTCTGATGTTTTGATGCCTGCCCTAGTGCCTACCTGGTGGTCAGGGGGATGGTCGGTTACTGGCAGTGTGTCACACAGTAGTAATGACTCTGTGCCCTGCTGGTGGGTGGCTAGGTAAAAACCAACCCCATCTGATTCTATCAGCAATTGGGGTTCCCTCATCACATTTCAGATGAGCTGTTGAGTTTGTTGTGTGCTGAATCAGGGCCCCGGGAGTTGCCATCAGTGCCCGGCTTGCCCTGTGGAAAAGCAGGCGTGTATTTTTGGCAGCCTAATTATTGGAGACACTAAATGCAAGGAAGCACAAGCACAATTTGTGGGCCTGACACTTCCTTGTGCACCCTTTTTTATTCCCGACGGGCATATATTGCAGCGAAGTTAGCTCGCCATTTGCCAGAGTAGCTCTATGTCAGGTCAACATTACAAGTCACCAGGGGTTCTTGTCTGGGTTTTGTGGTGGGGCCATGTTAATTATTTTTATTGTTTTGTGGGAATGGTCATGGGGCATTAGGTGATTCAATTTTAAATTATTCTGCTAATTTTTTTCAGGTTGTCGGCAACCGTGTTCACAGTCAGTGAGTCCTCCCAGTGGCATGAGTGAGTACAACTACCCTGGCGGCAAGATGGTGGCCCTGTGGTAAGTTACAATCCTCACCTCACTCTAAAATGAAGTTTTTTTTAGCAAGCGAGTAGTTGGTCTTGACCTGAGTGTAATTGTCCTGCTTTGTTTTGCAGGGGTCACTGCCGGAGTGGTTCATCACCTGGCCAGCCTGACCAGCCAGCGTGGGTGCATCCCAGTTTGTCCAGAGACAAGGTAGGATAACAATTTTGGGGCACAGCAAGCTAGCATTGGGGATTCATTATATTAAAATTGGAAGGATACATTAGGTGAGTACAAACACGAACACAATCTGTCATTGTGTTTGTAGATCAGCGGTTGCTGCTCAGCTGGGTAGACAGGAGGAGAGAAGAAAAAGCTCAGTGACATAGTCAGGAAGGAAAGTGCCAGAAAGGAGCTCAGGAGGAAGAAGCCAGAAAGCAGGCTGATGAAGTGGATTATTTATCAACTGTCAAACTAAAGCTAGCTGTCTCCATCATGGACAGGCATTTTATTTTATCATCATAATTATCAAACTGGATGCCATGTTGTTCAGTGAGGGCTAGCAAGGTCTGCCTGAACAAGAAAGTGCATTTTTGGGGGTGAGGTGGGGCAGGTGGCTAGTACAGTACTGACTAGTTTGTGAAACGGTGCCTGCAGAAACTGACTGGTTAAAAATACTCACTGTTGGAACTGTGTTGTTTCTTTTGAGGCTGCATCTGCTCGATGTGCCCTTGTGTCATCTGGCCGCAATAGCAGCACCGAGATGTGACTCACAAGTCTGGGCCAAATTGATGACTCGTGTTAATTATCTCTGCTTCAGAATTTTGTAGTCTGACTCCACCCCCCCAACCCAGATTTGGTCATCAGCCCTGCTGGGCAGAGCTGTGCAGACAGCAGACGTACTAGTTAGGGTACTGACCATCTTAGTTAGAGGCTCAGACCCGCACTAGTTGGGTACTGATTGACCCTCACCATTTCAGTTAGAGGTGCTGAGCTCAATCATCTCCCCCCAACCAGTTTGCTCTGCCCTGCATAGCCCTGCAGTGTTGTGTACAGCAGATGACGTACTTAGTACTGGACTGTTCCATTTAAATTAGAGGCTCAGACCCGTACTAGTACTACTGGGTAGTGACTGAGGACTGTTTAAGTGAGAGGCTCAATTAAGTCATAGAAACATAGAAACATAGAATTTGACAGCAGATAAGGACCGCTTGGCCCACCCAGTCTGCCCATTTTCCTACCTAACAGATAAGCTGCAAATCCTAGTTAACCAACAGCTTACTTCCTCCTACCCCCCATTAGGACTGCCTTATGCCTGTCCCATGCATTCTTGAAGTCTGCCACTGTTCTTGACTCCACGACCTCCTCAGGGAGGCTGTTCCATGCATCCACAACCCTCTCAGTGAAAAAATACTTCCTCACATTACCTCTGAGCCGTCCCCCCTCTATCTTCAAATTGTGCCCCCTTGTTCTTGCACATCTCTTTTTCTGGAAGATGCTACCCTCTTGGACTTTGTTAATTCCCTTGAGGTGCTTGAAAGTTTCTATCATGTCCCCTCTCTACCTCCTTTCCTCTAGGGTATACATATTAAGCTCCTTTAGTCTTTCTTCGTATGTCTTCTGGTGCAGACCCCGCACCATTTTGGTTGCCCTCCTCTGGACAGCTTCCACTCTGTCTATGTCTTTGTGGAGATGGGGTCTCCAGAACTGCATGCACTACTCCAGATGGGGTCTCACCAACTGTCTGTACAGAGGGATAACAAATTCCTGTTTTCACTATTGATGCCTCTTCCTATGCATCCCAGTATCCCCCCTGCCTTCCTTACTGCCTTCTCACATTGCTTGCCCACCTTCAGGTCATCTGATATAATTACCCCCAGGTTCCTTTCTATTTTTACTGTTGTCAGTATCTCACCCCCCATTATGTACACTTCCCCTTGCTTTTTGTTTCTGATGTGCATTACCTTGCACTTCTTTGCATTGAATCTGAGCTGCCATACATTTGACCATTCCTCCAACCTTGCCAAGTCCCTTCTCATCCTTTCCACTCCATCCTGTGTATCAACCCTGTTGCAGATCTTTGTGTCATCTGCAAAGAGACATACTTTTCCTTCCAGTTCCTCTGCAATGTCACTTATAAAGACATTAAAAAGGACTGGTCCCAGTACTGAACCCCTGGGTACCCACTAGTAACCCTCCTTTCTTCACTGTGTATTCCATTTACAACTACCCTTTCGTCCCTGTTGTCTAGCCAATTTTTATCCAGGCTACCACCTTGGGACCCACCCAAGGCTGGCTATCTTGTGAATTAATCTTTGTGTGGGACTGTATCAAATGCCTTGCTAAAATCTAGGTAGGCCATGTCCACAGCCCTCCCTGGTCTACTACTTTGGTCACCCAGTCAAAGAAATCTATTAGATCTGTCTGACACACCTTCCCATCGTGAATCCATGCTGCCTTGGGTCCTGTGCCCCACTGGCCTCTAGGTACTCAGCAATTCTTTCCTTCAGAAATGATTCCATCATTTTCCCTACCACTGAGGTCAAACTAACTGGTCTATAGTTTCCTGCCTCTGTCCTGCTCCCACTTTTGTGAAGAGGAATCACATCTGCCCTCCTCCAGTCCTTAGGTACCACTCCATCCTCCCATGATTTGTTAAAGAGAGTAGTCAGCGGTGTCACTAGTTCTACCCTTAGTTCTTTTAGAATTCTTAGGTGAATCCCATCAGGCCCCATTGCTTTGTCCACCTTCAATTTTATCAGTTCTTTCAGAACCCTTTCTTCTGTAAATGGACTGGTATCGACCCCCGTCTTCGGAGTGTTTCTCTTGTTTGGTTTAGGTAACTCCCCCTCCTCTTCCTTTGTGAATACTGAGCAGAAATATTCGTTCAATATAGCTGCTTTTTCACTGTCACCCTCTACCCACATTCCTTCCCCTTTATTAAGCTTCAGTATCCCTCCTTTGGTCTTTCTTCGCTCCCTAATGTACCTATAAAAGGTCTTATTCCCCTTCTTAACTGAATTGGCTATCCTTTCCTCGGTTTGGACCTTTGCTATTCTGACTACCTTCCCAGCCTCTTTCTGCTTTAACTGATAAAGTTCTCTGTCCTGCTCCTTCTGTGTTTCCTTATATTTCCTGAATGCTGTCCTTTTCTCCTTAACCTTGCCTGCCACCTCTTTTGAGAACCATAGCGGTTTTTTCCTTCATTGTGTTTTATTGATTTGCTTTACACAAAGGCTTGTTGCCTCTGTGATGGCTGTTTTGATCACTCCCCATTGTTCCTCCACCCCTCCTTCTTGCCTGTTTGCTAGTGCTTTTCTGAGGCACTCTCTCATTTTCCCAAAGTCGGCCCTCCTAAAGTCCAGTACTCTTGCTTTTGTATGGCTTGATTGTATGGCTGTGTTTATCGTGAACCACACTGTTTGGTGGTCACTTGTTCTCAGATGGCTACCCACTTCTAAATCTGAGATTCTTTCTCCATCCCCATTTGAGAGTACCAGGTCTAAGATTGCTCCTCCCGAGTGGGTTCCAATACTAGCTGTCTGAGGCATGCCCCTGTAGGGCATCAAGAATGACCCTGTCTTGGATGTGCCTGCAGCAAAGGTGCTCCAGTTAACACCTGGCATATTCAGGTCCCTATCAACAATATTCCCTTTTCTGCCATTCTAAGAAAGCCTTCTATCATTTCCTTGTCCGCTCCTCCCCTGAGATGGGGTCTGTATACAACCCCATGCGGATTGTGGTGCCATTTCCTGTCTCCAGGGTGACCCAAAGTGCCTCATCTGCTCCCTGTTTACTCTTTAGTTCTGTTGCTTTGATCCTTCCTTTACATAGAGAGCTACCCTCCTCCTCTTTACCCTCCTGTCCCTCCTGTAGATTGTGTATCCTGGTATGTTGACATCCCAGTCATGGTTCTCTGTACCATGTTTCTGTGACTGCCACAATATCCAGGCAACCTCTTCCATCAAGGCCACTAGTTCAGGGAGCTTGTTACACAGACTACGAGCATTGGTACTCATCACCTCCACTTTTTGATAGCCTTACCCCTTTTAGCCCCATTTCTGTCCTTACTGCCTTTGCCTTTTTTACATTTAAATCTGTTCGCTCAGTAATAACTTCTGTACCTTGGTGTTTACCTCACTAATCACCATGTTTGTGGGGAGGCTCAGATTTCCTGCTTTTTCAGTGCCTCCCCTTGGCTAGTTTAAATGCTTGCCAATGAAGCATTTAAACCTCTCACCTAGGATCCTGGTTCCCCCCCCTGGACAGATGCAGACCATCGCACCAGTATAGGTCTGCATCCCTCCAGGTGGCTCCCCAGTTCCCAGTGAAGCCAAAACCCTGAGCTCCACACCAGTTTTTCAACCACTCATTGAATTCCCTGGTGAGAAGTGCCCTAGCATCTCCCTTGCCATAGACAGGCAGCACATCCGAGAAGGCTACCGTATGCGCTACTTGTCTAAGGCCCCTTCCCAACTCTATAAACTCCTCTTGCACTGCTCTGATCCCATTCCTAGCCAGGTCATTTGTCCCTAGGTGGACAATGACATCCAGCTCCCTCCCTCATGCAGCTCCTCCCACGATCCTGAGGATTCGCTTCCTGTCCCTCCAAGCCGTGGCGCCAGGAAGGCACCTTACCTCCCTCTCCCCTTCCTCCCCATTTCTACCCCCCAATGATTGAGTTCCCCACCAGGAGTTGTTTCCTTCCCCTGTGGGGTCCCATGCCACCCTCCTGTGGGTCTCCTTTGTGAAAGTTCCCAGCATCCTCCTTGGTCTCCACTGCAGGTGCCTCCATAGAGGAACCACTATCCACCAGAAGAGTGAATGAATTGTGGAGAGATACAGCTGGAGGGATGCAACTCTGTTCCACCACCCTCTCCCTCCTTGAGCCCACCCTGGTCCAGCCTCTCCTCTTTCTTGGCAACCTCTGAGGTAGTGGCATTGGCCCTGGTGGTCCCTGGGTGGGAGAGGAGATTTCACGAATCCTAGCCAGGTCAGCCTGGAGACGGGCAACCTCTTCTCTCAGACCAGAGAGGTGCCTGCAAATAGGGCAGCATCGCAGCCTCCAGAATGTCTCCTGGAACACTGCCGCCCCATAGCCATTGCACTGCATCACTCCTATCATGTCTTATTTTGTGTCCTCTCTACTATTTCTCTGGATGCTTACTCTCTCCTCTCCTTACAACTCTGACCCTTCCTGTTCTGGGACAGCAACTTCCTATCTTCTTCAATAGCCTCCTTCTTCCTTGCTCAATATCAGACCACCAGCAGCTGGGGGGGGGGTGAGCTACATTTTTTTACTTTAGGGTTGACAAAACCAATGTTTCTCTATGATCCTTTCCATCCTACTGCCACACAGGAAGTTCCTGTTGACAGTCAAATCCAGTGGCTATAAAAGTAGAACTAGCTTTGGGTGGAGGGGTGGGATGGAGGGCAATTAGTAAGAAAAAAGGCTAGCAACAGGAAGTTGTAATTTGACTCACCTGCTTTTCTAGTGTCTAAACCACACCCCCAGGTAAGCTCTCTTTCCTCCTACTGGTTTAGCAAAGTCACCTGATACAGTACCCTTCCCTGCACAGAACACACACTGACTTTCTTTCTTTTCTTTCTTTTTAACCCTAAATAAGACCCCTTCTACTTCTAATAAAGTTATCTGCCTACTTAATCTTAACTGACACTGACTCCTGCTGAGATATAAGTTTTAAATTAACAAGAAAATGTAGCTTCTTTTAGTTAGCTGCTTTCTGCTCTACAAGCAAAGCTAGCAACCAAGTCACCCCAACCGGATGCTGGTCATCTGCTCTGCACAGCTCTGCAGTGTTGTGTACAGCAGACATATGTAAAACTGTGTGGTGACCATTTAAGTTGGAGGCTCAATCACCCCATACTAGCCCTTAGATACTCTAGGTAACCAATTGACCACAGAGGCTCAGACCCTGTTGGGTAACTGTATTGATTGACCATTTAAGTTTAGCTTCAGTTCCCCCCCTCACACACACACATACACTCCACCACACCACAGCAACTGTTCAGCCTGATTCAAGTAAATCAGTGGTGTCTCTAGTAGTTTGGACAAATTTTACAGGAAAAGAAGCACACACAATTTGTTGTTCAATACTTTTATTGTTACAAGAGTGTCATTTTAGTGCAAACCTACAAGACTCACTGGAAAAGAAGCAACACTGACACAAATTGTTCAAGTATTCAAAGTGTACTTCTATCTTAATAAGTGTCCCACAACACAGCTAAGTGAACCCAAAAGAATAGACTGCAACCATGACAACCACCACCAAAAAAGTAAGGGGGCACAGTGCTTAAAAATGGAAAAAGGAGATTGATCACTGCAACAAATGGTTAGTGTATGAAACAGACAATAGTGGTGAGTTTGTAGACCGGGTAAAATGTTCCCTGTGTGAAAAATTGGCAGACCAGTTAAAGCACTGCAGAAATTTTAGAGAAAGTTTCATTGTTGGCATCAGAGGTGTAGCTTTGAAAAAGGACAATGTTGCAAAACACAGTCAATGTGATGCTTATAAATGAGCTGTTACACTCGACCGAAAAGCAGAATCAATTGCCTCCATATACCAAACTACACCAATAGGACGTGCACTATTAGGAGCAGAAGTAAAAGACAGAGCTGCAGTTTGCCGTCTGATTGAAATCACTTATCTGCTTGCTAATGAAGAACTTTCATTTACTAAATTTGAATCATTTGTTAAACTTGAAAAAAGACATGATGTTGATCTTGGAAGTGCATATGCAAATGTTAATGGTTGTCATATGTTCACGTCAGTTATTGGTGAATTGTTATGGGAAAATCTACTCATGTCCCTTCAGAAAAGTCTGTATTTTGTGGTTCTTCTAGATGGGGCAACAGATGAAAGTTGTACTGAAAAATAATTACTGTATATTATGCATTTTAACAAAAGTTCTTGTTTAACGGAGATTACCTTTTTCAGATTAAAAGACGTTCAGCACGTCACTGCAGAAGGTTTGTTACAAACACTTCAAGAAGCCTTCTTAGAGTTAGGCATTTTAGATTTGAACAGTCACATGGTTGCTATGTGTGTAGATGGTGCTGCACTAAACCTGGGGAAAAGAAAAGGGCCATCAGCTCTGCTAAAAGTGGAAATGCCATGGTCGCTGTCTATTCATTATCTTAAACATAGACTTGAATTGGCAATTAGAGATGCTCTAAAAGGAACATTTTTTCATCCAGTGAACGATAATCTCATGACATTATACTACCTTTATGAAAAAAATCCAAAGAAACTTTGTAAGCTCAGAAAATTAGCTAAAATAGTGGGTGGTGAAGTCAGCAAACCAGAAAGAGTATTTGGAACAAGGTGGGTAGATCACAAAGTTCGTGCTGCTCAGACACTGGTAAAATCCTGTACAGTTATGAGTCATCATCTCAAAAATCTTGCAGAAACTGCCACTATGCCACCCAAAGGAGAAAAGCAGAGTTAGGGACATTTTGACCAAACTGAAAACTGCCAAATTTGTCACACATTTACCCTTCTATATTGACCTTCTAAGGCTGCTGTCACGACTCTCCCTCAGTTTACAGGGTTCTTCTGCTGACTTGATCTTAGCTTTGGCTTGTGTTGACACAGCCTTACAGCAACTACAGCACCTTGCAGATAATCTTCTCGGAACATGCAACTCTGATCTTAAGACACTCTTACAACAACATGATCATGACATAACTGATGATAAGTCTGACGATTCTGAACCTGTCGTGTTTAAAGATGTTACCATCTCGAATGCTAACAACAGCATCAGACACCTTATAGGTACCTAATTACGTCAGTAGAGTACAACAGTGCATTTCTGATAGATTTTCAGATATCACTGATTGTGACTCTCAGGATCAACACCCAATTTTTAGGACTTTAAAATTGTTAGATGTGTAACAGTGGCCTAGGAGTGCTGATGAGCTAGAAATGTTTGGAAATGTAGACTAGAACAGATTTGTTAATTACTATGGACAGATACTCACAAAACATATTGCTGACCTTGCTGCTTTGCCAGAAGAATGGTCTGAACTTAAAACTTTGTACAATGGCCCAAATATTCAATCTGCGCCACAAAGGTGCTCAATAGCAGGACCAAACGCAAGTCCACTGCATCTGGCTGGAAACAGTCTGAGTGTTTATAGTAACTTGCACTGTGACTAAACAAATCAAAAATTCCTCTGGCTCGACTCGGGGGGGGGACTGTATAAGCAGGCTTCTCAGGTGGGATGGGTACACAAACGTCATCATCATCTTTTGTGCTCTCTGGCTGGTCCTGGAAATAAGTCAAAAAAGAAGTCAAATGCCATGTCTAACAGTGTATGTTTGCAACCTTAAACCATTTTTTTCTCTTCTAAATTATAAGTCTGCACTTACAGAAAAATTAGTAGGATCTTGCCGCCGGGAACCGGGTCTACAGGCCTGAGTAGACAGCTTACTGTTCTGAACCACCTATCCATTTAAAATTGACCGTTTGCGTTAGAGGCTCAGGCCAAATGGATGGGTGGTTGGGAACTGCAGAAGTCAGAGATTAATAGCAGCTCATGTTCGTAAATCAGTTAGGGTGCTGCAGCTGCTTATTCTCAGTTACCCTACAGACTGCTTCCCAGCCACCGCGATTAAATTTCCATGTCAGCACGAATTATGACTGCACCAGAGACTTTAGGCTTTAAGGTCAGAAAATGTTCGGTACTGAACAGAACTTTAAATTTTGTTTGAGCACTAGACACCGATAACTGACTACTGTTCCCAACCACCCATCCACTTAAAATTGACCGTTTAAGTTAGAGGCTCAGTGCAAATGGATGGGAGGTTGGGAACACTAGTCAGTTGTACTGTAGTTGTGTATGTGTATGTGTAATAAATTACTTACAGTAGTTTGGGGTGCAGCTGTAGCTGCTTATTCTCATTACCCTACTGTTGTTCACTTTTAGGACACATAAGTAGTCACGCTTGGGAAGGTTGGCAAGTGGAAATTACATTTAATAAGGTCAGAAAATGTTTGGTATGTACTGAATTTTAAATTTTGTTTCAGACACTAGAGACCAACAACTGACTACTGTTCACAACCATTCTTCCATTTAATTGACCGTTTAAGTTAGAGGCTCAGTGCAAATGAATGGGAGGTTGGGAACACTAGTCAATTGTACTTGAGTCTGCGTTATTACTTTTAGGGTGCAGCTGCAGCAGCTTATTCTCAGTTACCCTACTGCTGTTCACTTTTGGGTCACATAAGTAGTCAGGCTTGGGAAGGTTGGCAAGTAGAAACTACATTATTTTAACAAATTAAGAATCAAATCTTACTAGTACTGTAAGAGTATGAACTTGAAAAAATGCTTCTGTTTGAATTTCACTCAGACACTGATGAAAAAAAATTAATAAAGTGACTCAGTGACTGCACACACTCCTGTATTGGAGTCTTTTTTTTTCCCTTTTGCTCCACACATCAAAGGAAGTCAAAAATGTGTTTATCAGGTGAGAAATAACACCAATCATATTGTGTCTAGTAAATATGACACATTTTTCATTTTGCTAATCAATTCGATTCAACTACGACACGTTAGCAACATTGAGTAGCACTTTTCTGCGCGAAAGTGCTAATCAATCGAAAATCCTTATTTAAAACCCTGGGTTGAAGCATTAGGTGAAGCTGAGTTCTTCCACCACCCAAGAAGGCTATTAGCACACCACAGTTCACTCCCTGGAGTGCATTATGATGATTATGAAATGGGTCCTTTTTAGTAAGTTGGATGTATTTTGTAAACACATTTTTGTTGAGGTACTTTCAGCTAGGCAGTTGTGCTGAGATAACAGCACAGCTGAAAGGATGTCTGGGCCAGTCAGGAGTCAGCATTCTTTCATAAACTGTGTTAACCACAGCCTTGGATTATTGTGAGATGCAATAAAGAGGATAACTATCTTTGTAAGTAACCCACTCTAACAGTGATTCCCTCTACTTTAATCCTGTTTATCAGAGTGTGTTGACCTCTGAACTGGTTATGCGTAAGTATGCACCCAACGTACCCTGAACTATTGTAGTTAGAGCACTAGCTTTAAGTTGGAACCACACTGTGGGCCATGATTTGTGGTGGTGGTGCCACCACAGAAAATATATTTTCAAAAGTTTATGCATCATTTTTAATGGTCTGGGAGCAATCCTGCTATCCATCCATGACAGGATTAAAGCACAATACTTTTTTACTTTCCACTTTATATAATTGTGATGTTTAATGTACACAGTTTTCCCTTATTAGAAAGAAAAAGCCAGATAAACATCCCCTAGATTACAAAAATGCACACATGATGTGAATTTGATCCATTTCCTTATAAAGTGCTGCATAATAGTAACTAGAGACTGAGGTTCAAATTAACTGCAGAGCTTTTCTTAGATGCAATTTAAGTTTTAGCTGACCCAAGATTTTCCACTCTAGACTGAAGTTAAAGCTCAAAGAGATTCAGCCCTAACAAACTGAACATCAAGGCATCATAGCCAGTTTTTGCCTACACAGAAGAAGTTACTAACCCAAAAATAACTTCCTTACTCCATGCCTGCCAGTCAGAATCTTGACCAACTTTCCATGTCGAATTCTGTCAAACTAACCAGAAGGAATGCAGCTAGTCTGTTAACTGGAATATTCATTCATGGTACTGTGTGACTCATCTGGGTTCTTCATGCCTAACAATATTTTGATCCAAGTATTACTATGTGATTCATAAACCAAAGAAAATTTCAAAAATACTGTACAAACTCAGTTATGCAAACTGCTTGCATGACTTGAAATCAGTTTGGAACAATGGGAGTTCATATAACTGGGATTAAAACCTTCAGAGTGATATTCATTTGGGAGACATGCAAGCAGTTCTTTAAATAGGGATGTTTATATAAAAAGAGTTAATTAGCCTGAAATTTCATTGTACTGAAATGGTGTCTGTTCCATGTCCTCCATACAGATAACTAAAATATTCCCCACAACCGCCAGCTGTCTAACCACAGACATACCACCTTCTTCTCATCACCAAAGGGCTCTCCATAAGAAATGCGAAATACCTAAATTTCAAAATCACTGTTAAAAATGGAGTACCTGTTCTACATTTGAGACAACAGATTACAGGTTTTTGTGCATCCTGGGGTCTTTCATTTGGGACCTCAGAAACTCAAAGTCAAATCTAATTGGATTACTGTTGTATACCAGAGTTCCTGTGCTTCCTGTATTACTGGTTTAGTGGCCGAGATACTACATTCACTAGTACTGAGGTAAAAGAGTCATGACAATATTAATTACTTTTAATTTTATAAGTGTAATTTGGGTGTCATACTGCACTTGATGTGGCAAATTTGTTATAATATATGTGCTTTTGTTACATCACTAAGCTCCGTCTTAGAATGATGCCATGAATTTTGATTATGTGCAGAGTGGCCTTCCATAGTGCTGACCATACAACTGCACAGCACGGGCCCCAGCTTAGGTGTGGGGGAGGCTTCATTTTCCCTGCATCTCAGAATGCTCCATCACTGCACATTAAATGCCCCTCCCCCTCCCTTCAAGTGGTGTCACACAGTCATCAGTCAACAGCATCTCAGATTCCAACCAGTTAGTGACATATCATCTCACCTACTGTACAACAAATGACTATACGTTACTGACTGAGTGCAATGCCCCTCCGCACCCTTCCTTCCCTGCTGTACAACAAGGGAGCAGATGCCACCATAGTGTAATGTCAGGACAGCAATGAGCTACATAGATTCCAGGGGAGGGTGGGAGTAGTTTTAGGGCCCTTGGGCTAAATTAACTAATTTAAATTATTTCCTAACTCTGGCCCATCCTGATCTGACCTGTAAACCCAAGGCACCAATACCTGTTGCTGGAATTGGGAGATGCAGAAAAGCAGCAGAAAGTGCAGAACATCATGAATATGACTTGCCTGAATGCAGGCAGAGCCAATGAGAGCCCCCAGCTGCTGAAAGTAAGCTGGCAAGTCATGAAGCATGTTAACCCCCTTGCCCCTTCCAGCAGCCACCTGTCAAGCATCACTAGATGAGAATGGAGAGGCTGATGAGGAGTTATTCTGAATCCCGACTGCCTCCTTAATACACCTGCAAAATATCTGCAAAATTGGGAAATAATACTATCCCACCTTGCCTCAGTCTCCCAATATACCACTTTTTTTTTTGCAGTGTTGTGAGGTGGGCCTCCCACATGCCCATCTCCTCCTCCTGCTACTCCCCCTAAATATGTGGGAAGTGCTTATAGTATTTTTCAGTGTTCATTGTATTCAACAGTATTGGATAGTGAGGACTGCCTATAGTACCAAAGGATTCCCATACATTACTATCTCAGTTCAATACTATAGGGAGTTCCCCTTTCCTTTGCAACTGAGTGGAATCTCAAGGCTGGCTCTAGATGTGATGGCACCCCATAAGCGGACACACTTGTTATGCTGTCCACCCATCTAGCTCTCACACTGCCCCCTCTCATCACCTTTGCCCCATCCAGAATTTAAAAAGTTGTAAGAATATTCTGAACCCAGGGTTGACAATAACATTTTTTTATTAATATTTCTTGTGCATTTCACACTACACTCTGCTTCTATTTTGAATTTAAAGTGTTCATGTTGTGTGGATGCCCCAATAAGTCACTTGCTTCACTTATGCTTAACATTGCCTCTGGGACTAATGAATTAATTGCATGACTAATACAGGAGCCACATTGTGATTGTAGGTCATTTGGTTGGGGGCAAGGTCCAAGGCAAACTGATCAGCTGGGAAGAGAACAGGAGAAGATCTGGGGCCCTAATATACAGTAGGATGTGGTGTCAAGTATTTAAGAGTAAATGTGGATGGTGGAGATTTGGGTTCTCTTTGGCCAGGAAAGGTACACTGAGCTGTGGGCTACTTGTTTTCAGGTGTGTCCTGGAGGAACAAGGAAGAGGATTAGGTGAAAAACCATAATAGAACAGAATAAAACTGAGTGCAATAACAGTGCAGAAAAGTTAATGCTATTCATGTGGTCACAGTATATCATTTAATAGAAAAGTGCTATACAGTTACTGGAGTATTTAAAAAGTATATTTATTTATTTATTGACAAAGCACACAAACAGTATCAGAGTGTGGTACAACAGAGGAAATATAAAATCAATGTAATACTATAACAACAGATACACAGCAATATATTATACTACAGTATAAAGATGATTAGAAACAATAACAAATTATTAAAAAAGTTCAGTAGCAGTAGAAGAATCAACATTTATATAATGCTTTTCATACACATTATATCCCAAAGCACTTTACAAGCAATGCAAATTGGTAGTGAAGTAACTAAACATAGTGGTAGCCATTCTGTACATCAGCACCCACACACAGCCTTGGACAATTGCATAAGCCAGTTTTAAGGGAAAGAGAATGTTGGCCAGGACACCGGGGGAAGTTCCAACTCTCTCAAAAAGCACCTTTGGTTATTTATTTATTATTTTATCATGTCAGATTTGTTCACCTCCTGGACAGCCCCCATCTAACTGACTCTCCCAGCCCCGCCACCCAGAATTACCAGGGCTTACCTTTGCCCAGCCCGGGTGAGGCACCTGCGGGGAATAGGTTCTCATTCTGCTGCTGGCATTTTCATCCTCCATTTTCTCCAGAGGACCCCAGGAGAATGGTGCATGTGCATGGAGACGCACATGTGTCTTTAGCCGTGGTAACAACCCCCTTCTGCCCACCCCATTGGCCTAATGCTGGGCGTCATTGCCGAGGATGCCACTTCCCCAACCCCAGAGAGAGAGAGCTGTCTGCGGCAGCTCCATCAGCTCTGCCCTCCCCGTGCCAACCTCCGTTGACCTGGGCTCGTTCCCGAACCTGGGTCACCGGCATGGGTCAAGGTAAGGTGCCAGCACCTCAGCCCTCTACACCACCGGGCTGGCACCTTTGGTTCTTTTAGTTCCACCTGAACAGCACCAGAGCTGGGTAGAAGGGACCACAGTTTAATATCTCATCTGAGGGACAGCACACCCCAGCATTACAGCACTCAGGTGGCAGTGTTTAGGTATGAGTCCATTCCCAGTGCGGAACTAGAGCCCATGACCTTCCGGCCCATAGGCAGATGTGCTACCAACTGAGCCATGTGGAGACCTTTAGCAGTACTTAACTAATAGCAGTAATTGTGAAGTTAGAGGCAGTTGCAGAGTGGACTATCCAGCTGAAATAGATGGTTTTGGAAGAAATTATGAGACAAGGAAGTAGATCTAAAACAAGGAGGAAGATATTTCCAAAACTTTGGGATCTGATATGGAATGGCAGCTTGCTCTATGGGTTTCAAATATCCAGGGGTAAGAAAGTACCTATGGGAAGCATTTATTAGGGAGAAGGGGGGATGAGAGAAAAAGGGTAGCTGAGAAGGTTGTTTTAAAAGTATTTTCCTATACAATGGTGCATTTAGGAGGTCTCTCCTGACTAGGACAGGCCAATCCAAGTTGCAGTGGTGAGAATGGGAGCAGGGAGTTCAGAGTGGAACAGTACCCAGAAAAGTTCTAGGGGCAGCACTGTGCACAACCTCTCCATCACTGAAGTGAGAGGGGATAATTTTGCATATGACCTCCTGATTGACAGTGAGGGAATCCAGGCTTTATTCTGGTAGAGGGTACTGGGGTTAAGAATCTAGCAGAGATGGCATAAATCAGTCTGATGGTCAGTCCAGATTTCTAGGAACTTGTGTCACTACTAAGGATGGTCCTACATTAAGGATCTTTCTATCTAGAGAGTACTATCTGCAGTACATCTTTTGATGCTTCAAAATGTCTTCAGAATAGGGCGGAAAAAAATGAACAAAACCTCGATATTCAATCTCTCACTTAGAAATAATGCAAACAGTATCCCTTTGAGATGTTTTATGTTAATAAATGTTACTTTTTTATGAGCAATGATGCGTAGTCCTTGATTTTTAAGAATTTTTAATGTATGTAGTCAGTAAATATTTCCAGCAAAACAATACTATCATCACCTGTTTTCTGAAGAAGTCAGTTGCATACATTTTTATGACATGATTAAATAGCTGTAACCCTTAGCCCCGGGCAGAAGGTGGGAGAAAGACTTACTGTATATTCCCCTCTTTATTGGACAGTGCACCAGTGCTATGTTACTGTATTTTGCTTTGGAATAATTTATGACTTACCCAAACAATTATGTATAGGTTTATTACTCACACTGAACACTAATATCTAGGTTTGAGAGCCTTGTTAGTAAGCACAGCAGCAGTAATAACAGTCTTGAGATAAAATTGCCCAAGCATAAGATAAGTCTCATTAAAGCTTTAGTGAGACTAAATTAAAGGTCTATGTGAATGCAATTGAAGGTGCGTGTCCTCTGTTTATATTGACTTAAGTAACTGCTATAGTCTTGTTTATATCATGTAGCATGGAAGCCTTCGGACCTCCAAAAAGTAATTTTTTCATAAAAATGCCGGAGATAAAATTGTTCTCTGTTACACCAAGGGAGAAAACTCTCAACAAATCAGACTAGCTTGTTATATCTTGTAACATATTACGCTTCCAGACGTAAAGCCAATCAATAAATACATTATTCATAAATCCCAGTAGTGAAGTGGTTGCATACCTCCTCTTGCTCCCCCATCCATCTTAGTGCTTCCATTTATTGCAATGGCTACCGCCCCCTATCTCTATCAAATGTTACTATTATTTTAAACTAAGACAACTTGGGCTTTTGACATAACATTAATACTGCATGTGGTCTCCCACGGTGTAATATTTTACACAACAGCTGTTGTAACAAACTATTTATGAGCAGGGGCCATGTATTAAACTGTAAAGACTCAGAGAGGAGTAAAGACTTCCTCATGGCTTTGAGGGAGGCAGGACTGAATCAAATGGTGGTTTCTTCCACCAGAGAATCAGCTATCCTGAACCTGGTACTCACTAGCAGTGCTAGGGTATCAGATGTACAAGTGGGGATCAATCTGGGAACCAGTGACCACAGGTCAATCTTGTTCTCCATTAGCAAGACTGAGGACCCCTGCCACTCAAGAATCAGGGTGTTGAATTTCAGGAAAGCAGATTTCACGAAAATGAGGGAAAGGATCAAGCTCCTGCTGGCAACAGATACCACATGGAATGTGGAGGACAAATGGACAAAGCTGAAAGATGCTATAGCGTCAGTCACAGTGCTATGCACTGAACAGATTGGCAAGTCCAAAAGGGCAAGGAACCCCCTCTGGTTCTCCTAAGAGGTAGCTACTATAGTTAGGGAAAAGAGAAAAGCTTTTCAGAAGTACAAGGAGACCAAGTCTGTAAAGGATAGAGAAGCCTACAGAGAGAAACTCAAGGAAGCCGGGAACGCTATTAGGGTGGCAAAGGTCCAGACTGAAGAAAAACTGTCTCAAGGAGTGAAATGGGGGGGGGGGGGCAAAACATTTTATTGATACATTCAAGAAAAAAGAAAGAGCAAAGGAGGAATAACATGGCTAACAAACAAGGAAGGACACCTGGTGGAAAACAACATGAGACAAGGAAGAAGTTCTCAATGAATTCTTCTGCTTGGCCTTCACACAGGAAGACATTGGTAATGGTCCAGCACCAGCCAGGACACTTCCTTATACCAAGACAGTGGACATATCCCCTTTACAAAAGAAAGGGTCCTTGAAGAGTTGTCTAAAATAAGGGTGGACATGGCAATGTGCCCTGACAGAATACACCCAAGAGTTCTAAAAGAACTTAGGAAGGAACTCGCTGCCCCACTTGCTGAACTGTTTAACAGTTCACTGGAACCGGGGATAGTACCACAGGACTGGAAAAGGGCACAGTTGTGCCACTGTGCAAGAGTGGTAGCAGGAAACTACTGACCCCCTATGTCTGTCCTCAGTGGTGGGTAAATAATGGAGACATCGTTTAAGGAAAAGGTAACAAACCACCTGAAAGCAAGTGGGCAACATGACCGAAAGCAGCATGGCTTCAGATCAGGATGCTCATGCCAAACAAATTTGATAGAATTCTTCAACTGGGTTACAAGAGAAGTAGACCAGGGGGCAATAGTGGACATGGTGTATCTGGACTTTAGTAAAGCCTTTGATACAGTCCCAAACAGAAGGTTAGCCAACAAACTGGAGCAAGCTTGCATCTGTCACAAAGTAGTTAAATGAATCACAAGCTGGCTGCAGGGCAGGACACAGAGTGTTACTATAAATGGCACCTTGTCTCAAGAGGGGAAGGTGTCAAGTGGCATGCCACAGGGGTCAGTACTAGGCCCTATCCTTTTCAAAATATTCATCAGTGACATCGCTGAAGAACTGAAAGGGAAAGTCTGCCTCTTTGCAGATGATGCGAAGCTCTGCAACAGGGTGGACACATAGGAAGGGATCACAGAAATGGAGGCAGATCTCAGGATGCTAGAGGAATGGTTCAAGAACTGGCAGTTGAGATTCAATGCCAAAAAATTTAGTCATGCACTTGGGTAGAAGGAACCCATGCATGAAGTATGTCCTGGAGGGGCAACTACTAAAAGAAACAAAGCTGGATCGGGGTCTTGGTGTCATGATATCAAACAATTTAAAGGTAGGGAAGCAATGCAAAAAAGCAGCACTAAAGGCAAGCAGCATCCTCGAATGTATTGGTGGGGGTATTACCAGTAGGAAGCATGATGTAATCCTCCCACTGTACAGGTCCCTGGTGAGACCTCACTTAGAGTTGTGTGTGCAGTTCTGGAGATCTCACCTAAAAAAGGACATAGACCATCTGGAAGCCATGCAGAGACATGCCACCAAAATGGTGCTGGGTCTGCACCATGAAACGTATGAAGCTAGGCTCAGCCAGCTAAATTTATTCTCCCTGAAGCAGAGGAGGAACAGAGGAGACATGGTTGAGACATTTAAATTTGTAAAGGAATCAACACAGTTTAAACCAGGAACCTCTTCCAGGAAAACAGGGCTGCACGTACTAGAGGACAACATGCACCTAGTGGGAGGTAAATTCAAAACAAATGTTAGAAAGTACTTTTTCATGGAGAGGGTGGTGGACCCTTGGAACAGCCTATCACCAGAGGTAGTGGCAGCCAAGATGGTCAGTGAATTCAAACAGGCATGGGATAGACAGTATAGTCACATTAGCAAAACAAATCAATAGTGGGGGGTAGAACACCTGGGAAGACTTGATGGACCACACAGTCTCCATCTGCAAGCAAATTCTTATGTTCTAAAGACCTGATAAACCAATATTTTTACTACAGTAATTTGCTGATTTAGAGTGACAATATAATATATTTTAATCTGTGTTCTTGTTAATGATCACTACATAATAACCCACTTGAACAGTGTAGATCATTCTGTTTCCCAAAACTGGACTTAATGTTGGGCATGTTAGCAAGTAAAGATCCACCCACCCCAATTGTTTAATGGGGGGGGGGTCTGAACTCTGGTCAAGAAACTACCAGATTAAAATCATTGTTATATTATGGAGAGTGAAAAAATTAGCTTTTGTAGACACATTCCTGACCAAAGCAGTGGGGATTAGAGTTATGCCACTGGGTCCAAGTGGATTTTCTCCATGGTTTCAAAATTAGAGATGACACTATAGAAATCTGGGATTTCCCTTCCTATCTTGATAGGAGTTTCCTTTTTAAATTTTATTGTACCCCCTCACCCCACCCTGAGTTTTATTTGTCCATGGTTCCCCATCCTCATTCTGCTGAGCCTTTCCACTCTGTGGTACCTGAACTGTCCCATGCAGTGTGTGGGTAGTGGTTCTCTGACGAGACCACATAACAGCCATTCGGTGTACTGGAGACTGATGGAGCTCAGCCCACCCTCCCTGGAAGGGATACAACAATAGAATACAGTTTTATGTAGCATTTTCCATAGATATCTATCCAAATGTGCTTTACACTGGGGAAAGATACAGTGGCATCACAAAGACAGTATACAAATATGTGATATAATGGAATAATCAATACCATTAGTGCTTCAAACTGTCATATAGGGCAACTGACAAAAAGAATGAAATGCAAAGTACCATATCTCACACTAAAATGAAGTACTCTATTTTAAGATGTCACAGTTTCTAGTGTGACAAAATGGAGTAAATTCTATTAGAAAATGGCAACAATCAGTTCTTAAACCTGATTGGCTGAGACAGGCTCCAAGCTGGGCATTTATTTTTCAATAGATGCCCAGCTAAAAATAAGAGCCAGTCCAAGTGCGTCTTCACAGAGTAACATTCTCCGATGGGCCATTTTCTAAGTGCAATAATACCCTCCAGGGTGGGCATTATTGGGAAACACCAGACCTTCCAGGGGCTATAAGGCCCTCCGCCTGTGGCGTCGGGCCTCATTACGCCCCTGGGCGGTCCAGTATTTCCCAATAATGTCCACCCTGTTGGGTATTACTGCTTACTTAAATTACTGCAAATTACTATAGTAATAATATTTGTTTACCAGGTCCTTACAGTTTAGTAAATGGCTCCTGCTTGTAAATTGGATTATATGAAGACCCTGCAAGATATCACTAGCAAAAACTGGAATAAGAGTGCTTCATCCTGATGGGTGGCATTGTATGTGGCAGCATTTGTCAACATGCAAACATGTGAAATTGCCAGCAGAAACAAGCCTAATGGTCTATCGAGTCTGTGCGAGTGTGCAGCTAGTCCCTCATCTCACAGCTGCCCTTCTCACACCCCCTTCCCAGTATCCCTTACCCTTACTCCATCCCAAACCCTCTTGAAACTGCCCACCATCTTACAGGACACTATCTCATCTGGTAAAGTGTTCCAAATGTCCACCACTCTTTCCATGAAAAAATGTCTCCTCATCTCCATCTTGAATCTTCCCCCTTCAAGGGGAAGTCCATGCCCTCTCGTGTCCCTCCCCTTTCTCATCTGAAAAATTCCTTCTGTGTTGGTCTTATTTATCCCCTTCAGATACTTAAAGGTCTTGATCATACCCCCCATCCCTTCTCTCCTCCAGTGAATACATATTCAGCTCTCCCAGCCTGTCCTCATAGGGCTTGCTCTCCAATCCCTGGATCATCTATGTAGCTCTTGGTTGCACCCCCTCCAACAATCTGATGTCCTTCAGGAATGGGTGCCAGTGCTGCATGCAGTACTCCAGGTGGCACCTGACCAATGACATATATATAGGGGCAGGATAACCTCCCTCCTTCTGGAGGAGATCCCTCTTGCAATACACCGCAGCATTTTGTTGGCTTTTGCTGCTGTCTTCCTGCACTGAGCAGAGTTGTTCATGCTCCCCATAATGATCACTCCTAGGTCCTTCTCCTCTGTGGAGCTCCCCAACTGCACCCCATTCAAGTGATAATTCCTCCCCTGGTTCCTGGCTTTGAAGTGCAGAACCTTGCACTTCTTGGTGTTGAACTCTAACTGCCATGTTTCCGCCCACTCCTGCAGCTTAGTCAGGCCTTCTACAACCCCTTCCACCACCCCGTGTCATCAACCGCAGCTCCCATCTTGGTATCATTTGTGAGCAGACTTATCCTGCTCTAGATCCCATGTGAGATATCTGCAATAAAAATCCCAAACAGCACCAGTCCCAGTACCGATCCCTGTGGTACTCCGCTCGTCACTATGCTCGGTGATGAGAGGTCCCCCACCGCCACCCTTTGCTGCCTTCCCTTTAGCCAGTTTGTGATCCATTTCACCATTTTTGGTCCCACTTCCACATACTCTATTCTCCCCCCCAACCTCCTATGCGGCTCCGAATCAAAGGCTTTGCTAAAGTCCAAATACAGGACATCCACTGCATGAGCCTTACCCAGTTCCCACGTGACCCAGTTGTAGTACTCTACAAGGTTTGTCTGGCAGGATCTGCCTGCTATAAATCCATGCTGTTGACCATCCTGGAGACCATTTTCCTCCAAGAAGCTCACTAGCCTCTCTTTTAGTATGGTCTCCATGAGCTTTCCCATGATCGATTTGAGGCTTACTGGTATATAGTTTCCTAGTTCATCCTTTGGGCCACTTTTGTGGATGGACACCACATGGGCCATTCTCCAGTCCTGGGGTACATATCCCGTGTCCAGGAAGATATTGAACAGGTCAGCCAGTGGCCCCACCAGGACCTCTGCCCACTCCCTTAGTACCATAGGGTGAATGCCATCAGATTCAGGTGCTTTGTCCACCCTTAATGCCCTCAACCCATCTAGTACCCTGCTCTCTGTAATCCCTGTATCTGTCATCCCTTCCCCCACCCACCCACCCTCTCACCTGGGGTACTTGCACTCCCCCCTTCTCCTGCATGAATACAGAGCAGAAGTATTCATTCAGTGCCTCTGCCTGCTCTGCCCCTTTCTCCACTCACCCCCCGGTCCTTCTTAATCCTCACCAGCTGATCCTTGCTCTTTCTTTTCTCTCTGATTTAGCAGAATAAGTCTTTTTCTCCACTTTTGATTCCCTGCACCAGTCTCAGCTCCCTGGATGCCATGGCCATCCTGACCAATCTGATAACCTCCCTGGACTTCCCCACATACGTATCCTTATCTTCACCTCTCCCTGATTTCCTGTACTTTTGAAACACCGCCCTCTTGGCCCTTACCTCTTCCATAACCTCCTGTGTCAGCCAATTGGGTTTCTTTGCCCTTCCCTTCTTACTTTTCTTCCTAGTGCAAGACTCTGTTGCCTCTGCCAGCCCTTCCTTTATGATGTCCCATTTCTGGTCTGCATCCATGTATGGTTGCATTCCTGCCAGGTTCCTGCCCCAAATTTCCCCCATCTTCTTAAAGTCTGCCCCCTAAACTCAATCACCATTGTACCCATGCCCGTTTCCCTCCCCATGTTGATCATGAACCACACCGAATAGTGGTCACTCCCAGCCAGTGGTTCCTCCACTTTCAGATTCCTTACAGCTTCCCCATTATCCAGTACAAGGTCCAGAGCCTTTTCCAACCCAGTCAGACCCTGGACCAGCTGTGTCAGAAAGCTGTCTTGAAATGATTCTAGCAGGACCCACTCCCTTGCACTTGTGGTGGATGAGGTACCCCACTCCACCCGCGGTAGGTTGAAGTCCCCCACCACCACTGTTCTCCCCTTCCTCTGGACCCTTCTAATTTGTTCAGCTAATTCCATGTCCAGGTCAATCCCCTAAGCCAGTGGCCTGTACACCACACCCATCCTCAATGTCCTATTTTTTGCATCTTGGAACTGCATCCATAATTCTTCTGTCCTCCCCTCTCCCCTTCCTCCCTTATGCACTTTATCCCCTCCCTTACATAGATCACCACTCCCCCCATTCCCCTTAGCCCTATCTTTTCTGAATAACCTGAACCCTGGGACCATAATATCCCAGTCCTGGTACTGGGTGGCCCATGTTTCCATGATGGCCACAATGTCCACCACCTCCACCACCAAAGAGAGCCTGTAACTCCGCTGTTCTATTCCTTAGGCTTCTTGCATTCAGTGAGACCACCCTCCAGCCTGTCTCCTCCCCTTCCCTACCCCTATTCTTCCCCCCTATCCCTCCCTGTGCCACTTTCCCACTGCCTTTACCCATAACTTGGGGGGAGAGCTCACTAGGCTACCCCTTCTGGACCTTTTTCCTATCAGCAGTCCCCTCGACACACACCCTCCTAGCTTAAATCCTCCTTTGTTGATATATACCCCTCGAATCTCTGTTTTAGTACTCCCTCCCTGCTCAAATGTAACCTGCGCCCTGCATATAGGTCAATGTTGCCCCAGGCTCTGTACCAGTCTGACACTAATCCATACTCCCAGATACGGCACCAATCCCCTCAGTCACTCACTTAAAGAAACTCTTCAAAGAATCATTGAACTGTAAAGTCAGACAAAACTGAAAACTAAGTACAGAAATGTAAGGGGAAAGGGGTGTTTTAAGTGAGATTTGAACAGTGAAGGGGAGTCAATGGGAGGGAGACTGTTCCAGATGGTTGGAGCTGAAATTCTAAAGGGCCAAGCACCAGTGCTGGAGAGGGGGATATAAGGGGCAGAAATAAGTTTGGAGTTGAATGACAGAGAGTACGGAGTGGAGAATATGCAGTGATAAGATTAGAGAAATCAGAAGGGACAAGGACACAAAGTACTTTGAAATCAAGGAGGGTGATTTTGTAGTCAATAAGGTATTGGATAGTGAGCCAGTGGAGGTGACACAGGATTGGAATGAAGTGGTGAAAAATGGTCTAGAAACTGAAATTCAGTGCCAAGACGTACAAAGTCATGCATATTGGTAACAGGAATCTAAAAAATGAGTTCTGGTTTAATGACATGAAGCAGAAGCAATCATGGGAAGGAAGGGACTAACGGATAATCATCATTGACAATAGAAGGCCACCTTCCAATGTAACAAAGTATATGGGAAGCGAGTAGAATGATGGAGTGTATGGGGACGGGCTTTGCCAGCCATTGGCAGGAGGGGATTTTGCCACTTTATAGATCTCTAGTCAGGCCTCACCTCGAGTACTATGCCCAGTTCTGGAGTCCGCAACTAAGAATGTACAGGGATAGACTGGAGACCACACAGTTGATGGCCACTAAAATGATTCAGGGGCCACTGGAAAAATCTTATGAGGATAGACATAACATATACTCTCTGGAGACAAGAAGGGAGAGGGGGGATATGATAGAGACCTATAAGTTTTTGTAAGGATGCAATAGGATAGAGTATTCTGAACTATTCCAAGTGAATATGAATTCAACAATAAGGGGCCATAGCCTTAAAGGAGAACCATGTTTCTCCTCTAAACCTGTATTTTCAATTGAAGTTGTGTTTCAAATACTGGTTCACATTCTGTTACTGTTCCATCTTTACTGGCTTTTGAGTAAATTCTGTTGGTGTTTCTGACTTGCACGTTGCTGCTAAAGACCATTTTAGAACTGTATGATGTACTTTATGCCCTTTCTTAGCTCTTGCATTGCTGCCACAATGCATCTGTATGCTATTGTGGAATTCTGTGTTCGAAAGGGACAGGTACAGGGTCGTGATGTTGCATGACACAATGAAACAGCAATATACCATGCTGCCAATACAGTGCAATATATATATATATATATATATATATATATATATATTATGGTAGAACAGTAGTGCTACCATAGTTAGGGTTGAGTAGCACTTTTAAGGTTAAAGGGTGAAACTTTGCACCTTAATAACTTTGCCACCATTCAAGGGATTTGCCTGACATTCAGCAGGCTTGGGACATAACCATAGATCTTGGGACCTGACAACTTTCGTGCCAGTCTGATATACAGCTGCGGTGTTATTAAGTGACATCCGTGTGCGTGGTTACATTTTTTTGTGCATTCTTTGCTCGCGGCTACAGGTCACACGGTTTGTGTGACCAGTCCAAAAACTCCAGGGAATGTGTGGCTGGGGTCCCTAATGTGTCTTTTGAAGATTTCATGAAAAAATATTAAACAGTTCAAAAGTTATTCAAAAAACAAGTTCCCATTATAAGTCAATGGGAAAAGTTAAAAAGTTCAACACTTTTGCAAATGCACTTTTGAGTGTCGCAAATGGCCCTAGTAGTGTCTCAAATCCACCATTTTGTTTTTAGTTAGCGATCAGAAAGATGCTTTCCATTTAAATTTGGGACCCTCTAGCAAAACAATTATTTTTGTGTTTACCTAGTCGGACCATGAGGATGCTAGCCATATCTTTATTTTGGGTTGAAACAGCTTAGAAATATGTTTTTCAAATTTCTGGAAAAAGTAGTGTTGCACCCACGACACTTTTGCAAATTTTGTGAAAATTTTTGCAAATCACGGCACTACTTTTCAGACCATGGTCAAAATGACAGCAGTTCTTTGCCACTCTGCTGTAAAAGAATGGTTTGGTCTTTTGAGCTGAAATTTGGAGGGAACGCAGCCAACATCTCACAGATGTGCCATTTGGTGGTTTGGTGAAAAAATATTGCATGACTGCAAAGTTACGATACTCCAAAGTTGGTGTTTTTTCCCGTAGACTAACATGGTGGCGTACACCATGCTTTTCAGGGCTCTTATCTTGAGAACGATGCGAGATACAGATTTTTTGCTGCAAGTTACATAAGGGCTATGTAACAACAAAAACCTAGCCAGGAAAATCATGCTTTTTGTGAAATTTAATTTTTTTTTTCTAGGTCATGCGGTTGCTGAGATATTTGCAATTAAGTACTTCCAATGTTGGTTTTAAGCTTCAATGCCCATTACAATGCATACATTCTTTGTGTTTCTCTATGCAGCTGTTCACCAAAAACAGGGTATGTGCTTCCGTTACTGTTACACTTACTGTTTCCACTTGCGTTTATGTCTCCATTTGTGTTACCATTCTCTTGTATGCCGACGTGTGCATTACCCTTTTCACTTGCATTTTTGTTACTGTTACTATTTGCATTTCAACCTTCTGTTTGCATTGCTGTTCCTGTTACTATGTCACAAGACATCACATGGCCCGCTCCCGACGCTGCATTACATTCGCTATTTCTCGTCATCATTCTCAAAAAGAAGGGAAATTAGAGGCAAAAAGCTCCATTTAATGCATCAGTTAGGGCTGTACCACAGTGACAAAAGTGAGGAAATTCACTGTTAGGGTTGAAATCCCCCTTGGACTCCTCAGTCCACCCCCAACCAGCATTGGGGTGCGCGTTGGGGTCGTCGGTCCTAACTCACCCCATTCTCCTATTCCTCAGCTTCTTCACATGTGATGGGGTGACAGGGCCGACAACCCACTACTTTTCGCCAGTTGGGGATGGGCTGAGGGGGTCCAAGGGATTTCCAACCCCTAACAGCAATTTCGTCACTTTTTGTTGTAGAACAACCTAACTGATGCATTAAACAGAGTTTTGCTCTATATATATATATATATATATATATTAAATGCATGCTGAAAATAGAAAAAAAGTTAAGCGACTCGTTGGCGCAGCGGTGGGATTTCCGCTTAGACGCTGGTGACCCGGGTTCGGAATGGACCCGTTGTTGGAGGGTCGGCCTGGGGAGAAGGATGGAGCATCCGATGGGCAGCTCTCCTTCTCTGGGGGGAGGGTGGGGACAACACTCGGAGCACGGAGGACCTCTGGTGGAGGCCAGGAGACCTCGCGCTGCCGACGTTCAACAAGGGGGGGAGGAGGCGGGGCAGACGCTGGCATCATTGCATATCCCCACCCTCTCTGGGGGAAAAAAACAGGAAAAAGAATGGCGGGCCAGGCCAACGAGAGAATGAAGCCCTTCCCAGAGGTCCTCGATTCACCGCCGTTGCTGTGGGACCCCAACTAGTCATATTTCCGTGGCCACGAAGGTGGCCAAGGCCTCGCCCTCCAAGGGGCAAGCCGGGGGTGATCGTGGGTCCCTGGCAGCAATAGGCGTTGGTGGAAGTCTCCGGGGGCCATGACCAGAGCAGATAAAGATCGGTGGCCCAGCCAGGAAAAAGAGGAAAAAAAAAAAGTTACAAATCTACATTTCGACCTTAGGTCTTCTTCAGGAAATATCTAAAAGAGAAAAAAACAAAGTTCTTTGCATTTCTGTATGCAGCTGTTCACCTAAAACAGGGTATGCGCTTCCGTTACTGTTACACTTACTGTTTCCACTTGCGTTTATGTCCCCGTTTGCGTTACCATTCTCGTGTAACATTCTTTGTGTTTCTCTATGCAGCTGTTCACCAAAAACAGGGTGATTTGTTTTTTTTCTCTTTTAGATATTTCCTGACGAAGACCTTAGGTCGAAACATAGATTTTTAACTCTATTTTCTATTTTCAGTGTGCATTTAATATAACCATTTTGTTTTGCTTTTAGACCACATGCTGACACAGCGCCTTGTTTTTGTGTTATATATACTGTATATATATATATATATATATATATATACCACCAGAGGTCAGAAGAGAAACGGGGAAAATGAGGAGATAAAAAATACCATGCATAGCCACTTGTTAATATTGTCGCCATACATCAGAGGACATAATGTTGCAGGTATATGGTTGTGGCAGCTGCTTTGTGCCCCCTTCATTTTGTATCGGTGACAAGATTGAATATTGGCACTGTCATTACTACAGTTTGACCACGACAAATTCAAACACAATGAATTGACCGTATGCCATACACCACAGTTCCCCTTCAAATCAATGGGGGGTTAATTCAAAAATGATGTGAGGAAGTTCATCCTTAAGGAGAGAGTAGTTGATACATGGAATAGTCTGCCTAGTGTGGTGGTCAACATGGACACCACTGTCAGGTTAAAAGCTGACTGAGATGGTTTTAAAAGATGTATTAAAAGGGAATTACAGTCAAAATTGACAAATGCATATGTTGTACAGAATGTTTTGATTTGTGTGTGTAGTCCTAGTATGTTCTTCCAATTGTTTGCTATGGAGGTTTTGTATATACATTTTCCTACTAGTTTTATGGTGTCTGGGTAACTTCACGTTCATATTTTTTAATATTCTTTTTCCTACAATGCCTCACGTCCAATGTGACAGTAATGCATCCGGGACCATTAATTCAGCAAGTACTGGTTTAGAGTCAATTTTAGAGCAGTGCAGCTATGATTTTAAGTAACTTTACTTATCCAGTGAGCACTAATAAAGATTACATTTACAGTTTTGCAAGCACCTAAGGGATAATCGAGTGGGCTATTATGTAACAAAACAACTTCTTCACTAATTACAGTTGATGACCTACAGTGATCTGTGTACTTTTTATTGCTGTGTGTAGTTTAGCGAAATAAAAAGCTTTTAAATAAACCTTTTCTCCTGATAGCTAGACCTAAACACATGCATAGAAAACAAAGATATGGATTAGAAACAGTTGTTTAGCTGAGGCCAGAACATCAGGCTCCTAACAACAGATATCACTCAGTGAATCAATGGTCCCAAATGCATAATTGTTGCATGGGATAGGAGACACTGTTGGAAAAAGAAGAGCAATAAAATATTCATATATGGAGATGCCCAGGAGTCATAAAACTAGTAGGCACATTTAGAAAAAACTCCTTACAGCAAATAAAGGGAAGGACTCACTAGGATTACACACAGAAATCAAAACACTCTACATAACATATTTGTTTGCAAATTTTGACTGCAGTTCTTCTTTCAAAGCAAAGAATGGGGGAGAGGATGAAGGTCAGTAGTTTTAAGGAAGGGTTCCAGAGCAAACTAGGTTGACTCAGTGTCCTTATCTACTCTTACCTTTCCATGTTTCAATGTTCTGTAATAGCTGAACTACCATGTTTATAAAAGTACATACTGATGTAGAAGCATAGACAATGATGACAGAAAACAACCATAGATCCTTCCAGTCTGCCTGGACAAGCAATTATATCTTGAGACCTTTTGTCTATACTGGATTTTAGCCAATACTATCCACCCCCACACTCCCCATGCTACAGCTACCACCTTGAGTAACTATTAACCCTTCACTCTGTCCCAGCTGTGCATGAAACCATTAATGGTTTTGGTGCCCACCACCTCTGTTGGCAGACTGTTCCATGAATCAAAGACACACTCTGTAAAATAAAACTTTCTCGTGCCCCTCCTGAACTTCCCCTCCACCAGTTTCCACTCACATCCCTGTGTTTTTGATCCACTGTTCTTCCCAAATAGTTTCTGGCAGTTCACCTTGTCCATTCCTTTCAGGATCATGAAGGTCTCTGTCATATCTCCCCTGTCTCCCATCTGACCTCAGCAAGTACATGTTCAGTGTCTTAAGTTGATCCTTGTAAGATCTGCACTGTTGGCTCTGAATCATTTTCATTACCCTGTGTTGCACTGTCTCCAGCCTGTCCTTTTCTTTCCTTGGGTGGGGACTCCAGAACTGGGCCAGTACTCCAGGTTTGACCTCACCAGTGATCTATAAAGAGGTAGTAATACCTCCATTCTTCTGCTGTCATCCCCTCACGATGCTCCCCAACATCCTGTTCACCTTTCTTTACGCCTTGTTTCATTGGCTAGATTGTTTGAGGGAGTCACTTATGATGATGACTCATAGGTCTATTTTCTCAGAATTAGTGTCCTGTATAACTTCTCCCATCCAGTACTCAGACCTAGGGTTCTTGTTCCCTATGTGCATCACCTTACACTTTTTGGTATTGAAGTTCAACTGCCAAAACTTGGAGCACCTCTGTAGGCTTTGTAGGTCCCTCTGCATCTCTCTAATACCCTCCTTGCTGTGTATCATACCACAGAGCTTAATGTCACCTGTGAAGAGACACATCTTGTCCTGAATTCCTTCTCTTATGTCACTGATGAACATATTGAAAAGGACACAGAGTTGCTCTTTAACAAAAGAAAATCAGCAAAACACATCAGAAGAGGAAAAACTAGAGGGTGTTGTACAGTAAGGAATTGGAAAACATTTCTTATCATACAGCCAGGCCATGGGTGCAGTGGTAGTACTTCCAGTCATGATGTCAGTGTTCCAAGTTTGGCAGAAAGCCCAAGTCATCTGGGGCCAACTGGGGGGACAATGATTGAGCATCCTAGAGGTTCCCCTCCTCCTCCTCCTCCTCCTCCTCCTCCAAGGAGAGTGGGAGGGAAGGCAGTTAGCTCCGGTTCTTTACTGTCACCTGGGTGACCATGGATGGCAGTGCACATGTAGCGGCTCAATGGATGAGGAGATGCTGATGGATGATGCACTCCATGTGCTTGCTTGTGTGTTACAAACTTGCATCACATTTCCACAGTCAGCTTCTCAGTGGACCAGAAATGGTAGAAAAGTGGCCAGCCTGGGGCAGCATGATAGACTAACCCCTCACGGGCTCGGCACTGGTAACATTGCTGCTTTCCCAAGAACCAGATCCAGTAATGCAGCTGTTAGGGCCCCACCCCGCACTGCTCCTCCATGGGGATGGATAAGCCTTGGGGCACATAATGGAGGCAGTTAGCGAATCCACAAGAAACCAGGTGAACAGATGGTGGTGGTGGGGGGGGTTGGTCTGAAGGTGTGGGGCATAGCTAGCCAACAGTGGGATACATAGAGAATCAAAAATAAAAGTTCCTATCATCAGTAGCAAACTACATTCTGAAACTTACTGCTACGCGGATACTTAAAGAGCCCATTCCACTGTTGGGAACTCTTTGAAAAAAAATCAAAGCATAATAATGCACAGTGCAGCTTATAATTTGCATATTTTCTGTTATTCTTTCCAATTTTTCTTTACTAATGAGGACATTTGATGGAAACAGGATCACTGCCCCCAAGATTTTGTCTGGTCTTGTAGCTTGTCTACACCGGACATAGTAATCCTTTGCTTGCAACATCATAATCATGTCCACACTAACATACTATAAAATCACAAGCTGAGGATTGTAATGTTAGATGTAAACAAGCAGCCAGAGAAGATGAAGCCCATTGGACAGAGATCCACATTTAATGCAAACATAAAAAAATATTAAATATAAGCAGATTTTGGTCAAAATATTACATTTTAAAAAGTTTTATCACAGTGTCATTCAGGGTTTTGTTAAGTAATGAACTAAAGACAGAATATCTACTGAAGTAGCAAGTTTTAGACAGTAAGTGTGAACTACTGTCTGAAAGATCTCTGCTCATTGACCTTGTTATACTAAGCTGGGTCTTATGACATCATCTTTTTAATACTGTAGCTTAAAGGAAGCTTAATTAATAAAGTGCACATACATTTTCTTCACACCATCAATGTAACCAAATATAGCTTGTAAAATAGCCTGCTACTGTCGTAGTTACAGAGCAGCCTGGCTCTTTGGAATATAACTTCTCCAGTTTTGAAGTGGATGTGATGAATATGAAGCCTATTCCAGAGGAGAAAGCTCACGCGGATAATGTTGGAGCGCAGGAACTCTGCACAGGTTACAACTGCTTATCCTTATTTTTATCTTATAGCTCTGTTGACTGGATACAATTAAACTGCATGCACAGTTGCAAGAGTACCAAAGTAGAAGATACATGAAATGGCTAATGTAGCTTCATCTCAAAATGATACTGGGGTAAACACAAGTAAGATCTGCCGTCTTTGGAAATGTACTGTAATACACCATTTGCTGAAATGTGGTGGAGTTTGGCAAGGTTTCTAGAATAGCAAGGAACATCTGTTCTTTCATATACATAAACAGTTGTACATTTACAACAGAGAACAGGAGAGGTTGTGAGAAGAGAGTGAGCACATCCTGTAAAATAATCAACAGAACCAAAAATGTACACTTCTTCTGCACCTATTTATATGAAAATCCAATTTTCGGAATTAGCAAAAACCTGTACAGATTAGAGCTTCATGAGAAAGTTGAGACAAGGCTTACTATCATAACATGGATATTTAAGCATTTAATGCAATTTTATTCTTATTAGAATATGATTTCACAACTGCTTATTGTGCCCCATTACCACACACTGTCTGTTGGCATAAACATTTGAAGGTGAACTGAAAGCAGATCACTCAGGTCCTTTGGAAGGCTTTTGTGTTCCTTCAGTGTATCTGAAAAGGGGCAGATGGCCGGTGGAGAATGGCTGTAAATCTAAACCATGCTGTAATCCCATTAGTGGTTTAACTCAATTTGATAAGCAGGGATTGTTAGCACTCTGTAGTCAGAGCCATAAACAACTGTCTGTTTTTGTAGTTAGATAGCTGCAGCAGTAACACATTCTTTGTGTCCCCCTTTTTCAGGCCTGCAGTTTCCTGGAAGCATGAGTATATGCCATAGTGGTAATCTTTATTTGTTGTGCAGTGCAAACTTTGTTGCAGTTTAACAGGGGTCTTGTCACTCCCTTTCAGACTTTTCATTGCAATTGGTATATGTTTTGATGCTTTTGCATTTAGATTTTTACATCAACACCACATTTTATAAGAACAAAGGAGAAAATACACTAGAATTAATTAAACATAGCTACTCACCTCACCATTGAACTGGGGGTGATTAGCACATGTTAAATAAACCAAAATATAACAAAATGTTACAAATCTTTTAAGAGTACTTAAAGCATGTTAGAACACTACAACATATACACATTCATGGATGTCCATTTAAAAAGTACATAAAATACTGAACAACGTTTCCCTGGTCGTTGCACAAATATATGTTCAAAAACTAGGGACTTAGGCAGCAATGAGAGTTATCATAACTATTTACACAGGTGAGCTACTTTAATAGAAAAAGAGCAAGTTTTTATTATATGAAGGTCTTCAGTGCTAAATAAATATTTAATGTTATCTTCCATTTGGGGACAAATAATAAACATTTTTACATATTCCTTCCCAGAAATGCTTTCTATGATGTTTGTATTTTTAACGGTATGGAATGATATGTGACAGGTCCTCAATACTGCCAGTATTGCAGCTACAATACATGCATTGTGTGTCTGTTGGAATTATCCCCATGGAGTGCTTTAATACTGTTATCATAATGTATACTTTCATAAATTTTAAAACTTTTTGTTTTCAGTTTTTTTTAAGGTTGAAAGGTCACAGATAAAGGTTTCCTTGCAATAAACATAACCCTTTGGGAACCTTTGGAACCAGATTACTTTATTCTCACAGCTCTTTTTTCAATTCAAATTTAGGTAGTCTTGCATACATGAAGGAAAAAAATCAAAGTGCTTTACAAAGTATTGCGTTACAATAGTAGTGCCATTAGAACATAAGAACATATGGAATTTAGGATGGTAGAAGGCTATGTAAGCAATAATCACCACCAGCTGAGGGCTCTACCGGTGGATTAATGTCCGCTGGGGGGTTCGTGCACGAGGGCGCCCACCCCAGCGGGCATTAATCACCGGTAGAGCCCGAGGCTGCAGGTGATTAATGCGCTTGTAACACGGCAAGCGTGACGGGGACAGTGTGCGAGCTGTTGATCACTCGAAAAGACACCGGAGTGACCGAAATAATGCGCTTGTAACACGGCAAGCGTGACGGGGACAGTGTGCGAGCTGTTGATCACTTGAAAAGACACCGGAGTTACCGAAAGTGATACCTACTGTCACTGGCTGTGTCTACCACTGCTGCCAGGCGCGCTCCCGATTCCTGCTTTCGCTGTCTCAGCCTGTTCATTCCAGGCTCAGTGCTGCACCCTCTGCCTCCTGGCCAATCTGGGTACTACCCCAGCGGGTTGCTACTCTCAGCAGCCTCCATGGCCACAGCTGGTAGTGACCGAGTGGGCGTTATGCCTGGCTTAATACCCGCTCGGTTTCAGTCAGCTGTGGCGATCACTCCTATCGCCGCGCTCATTTCCAGACCCCGACTGAGAGCCATGTTACAAGTGCCTATAGTAACCCTCCACCATAACTCAATAGTTGTATCCATTTATGTCAGCCAATAACATATGGGAAAAGTAATGCGGCATCAAGACTGTTTGATCTCTACATGCAAGGTTTCTTTTAATACAACCCCAGGTTTGACAGCACTTTTTAATGGTTTCCTCACACTGTGATTTGTAATTCTAGTTTGGTGTCAATAATAATTCCCAAGTCATTTTCAGTTTCTTTTTTTTTCCAGTTCTCTTTCTGCTCCCTCCAGGTGGCTGGGAGGGCTACCCCCTCTATGCCCCTGGCAACCTCCAGCTGGCATCCCCCACCAGGGCCTCCATGGTCGGTGATGCCCACAGCTTAACCCCTGCAGTGGGGCTCTCCCTGAGGGTGAGGGAGATAGACCAAGATCCACATTGAGCCAGCCCTCGACTGGCCTGGGGCATCATTCGGGAAGGCACCTGAGTGTCATTATGCACACCAAGAAGGTGCTTTTCCTGCTTTCTTCACCGTTCCCCAGAAACGTGGATATGCAATGATGTCCAGCATAGGCTGAGCACATTCCTGCACCCAGCTTATGGACATCTGCCGTCATCTCCAATCCCGTCCCGTGGTGACCCAATCTTGATGTACATCCAGCCTCCACTGGGTGTTGCTGAAGACTGGCACCACCTCCCTCCTTCCCTCCCTCCCCCCAGGAGAGGAGAGCAATCTGTTGGATGCTCAAACCTCTCCTCACCCCAGCCAACCCCCGGTGACTCAAGCTCATTCTGGAACTTATGTCGCTGGTGTGGTTAGAGGTATGGTATACCTCAGCCTCCTACACCACCAGGCTGGCCAGAAGTAATTTTCTGTTTCTGAGGAGGAGATTTTAGTATCATTCCTGTAATGCACACTTTGTGGGTTGTTTTCCCAAAATACATGACTTTACACTTTTCTGCACTAAAGTTCATATTGTAGGTTTCCACCAAATTAGCCAAATTATTAAGATCACATTGTAATAATTCCTTATATTTAACATCTGTCACTATTTGTCTCAGTTTGCAGTCATCAACACATTGTTGCTTACTGTGTTTCAACCAACTGGGCAGCCTTCATGTGTCCTAAATAACTGTATTAGAACTAAGAGCGGGAATTTTGCCCTAGACACTGACTAGGGTAATTGTCTGCTCTTTTTAAAATAATTGTCATGAGATCTTTAATAAATGGGTCTCTTTTAAAATAACATGTTTGACTCTATTATACAGTATTTACAACAATTACTGTTAGCATTAATGATTTATATGTTTTTTTCTAACTGCTGCCTCTTTGCAGGTGACGCAAAGATCTGCAACAGGGTTGATGCACAAGGATGGTGGAAAGGATGAGAAGGGACTTGGCAAGGTTAGAGGACTGGTCAAATGTATGGCAGCTTAGATTCAATGCAAAGAAGTGTGAAGTAATGCACCTGGGGGGAAAAAAACAAGGGAAGAGTACACAATTGGGGGGGGGGTATTAATGACAACAAAAATGAAAAGGACCTGAGGGTAGTCATATCAGATAACCTAAAGGTAGGCAAGCAATGTGAAAAGGCAGAAAGGAGGACTGGGGATACTGGGATGCATAGGAACAGCCATCACCAGTAGAAAACAGGAAGTTGTTATGCCTCTGCACAGACAGTTGGTGAGACCCCATCTGAAGTACTGCATGCAGTTCTGGACACCCTATCTCCACAAGTACATAGACAGGGTGGAGGCAATACAGAGGAGGGCAACTAAAATGGTGCAGGGTCTGCGCCAGAAGCTATACGAAGAGAGACTAAAAGAGCTTAATATGTATACCCTCATAGAAAGGAGGGAGAGGGGGGACATGGTAGAAACTTTCAAATACCTCAAGGAATCAACAAAGTCCAAGAGGGTAGCATATTTCAGAAAAAGAGATGTGCAAGAACAAAGGGGCACAATTTGAAGATAGAGGGGGGGAAGACTCAGGGGCAACGTGAGGAAGTCTTTTTTCATGGAGAGGGTGGTGGATACATGGAACAGCCTTCCTGAGGAGGCTGTGGGGTCAAAAACAGTGGGGGAATTTAAGAATGCATGGGACAGACATAAGGCAGTTCTAGTGGTATGTAGGAGGAAGTAGGCTGTTGGTAAAACTAGGATCTGCAGCTTATCCAATAGGTAGGGAAATGGGCAGACTGGGTGGGCCAAGCGGTCCTTATCTGCTGTCAAAGTCTGTGTTTCTATGTTTCTATGCTGTTGTAGGTTTACTAAATATTTAAAATAATGCAGTACTTACTTCACTGACTCATTCAAAAATCCTCTGATTGTCTTCAATGACCCCACAGTTGCTGTCTTTGACATCACAAGCTGTTGTCATGGTAGGCGCTATGATGTCATACACAACTAAAATGAGAAGAGTTGGAGACAGCCTAATACACTTTATACAGACTTCCAGGACAGTGACCCAGAGCCACCAGAGACCACTGACTTGACACCACATTACCAATACTGCTACTATTCTGTTGCAATTTCAACACTGGGATGTTCCCTTCTCATCCCACTTTATACCCTTACTCACTCAGTACCAGACCTATGCATGCAGGAAATGGTATACACTTCAGGGACTCCTGAATGTGCCCATATACTATAGCAGAAGCAATCTCACTTTAATTTGGTTTGTGCTCTCAGAGATGAACACAGAGTTGTCAGTAAAATAAATTCCCTGTGCCTTCTAAAAACATTACACAGTCATTGGTGCATTAAATATAAAATATTTAATATCAACAGTGTACTCAATATACAGCAACAAATGAGGAAATACATTCCACACTAAAGAAATTAAGATGAAAGTATTCTAAATGATAGAATCTTAGACAGAACAAAAATATGTCTAGCTTCTTACCACACATGTATTTCTTTGAAAAAAAGACTTTGGGCCTGAGTTTCAAAGGTTTACGCAGGGCTTGTGTCAAGACCTGCATCAACCCCAGTTTTAGTACATTGAGTGCACTTGTGACAGTTTCCACATTTTACAGCAACTTGTGCCAAACATTTGGAGCAAGCCCTATAACAAGGGTCCCCCAAATGGTGCAGGTTAGACCCGGGGGACTGGTCTAATTTGCAGCATTTGGCACACAGGGGTGAAAATCCTGACTGGCACTGAGAGAATGCAGCAAGCCCTCTGCACCATATGTTCGGTGCACCAGGGGCTTGTGGCACATGCAGGGCTTTTGAAAATCAAGCCCTTTGTCCACAGCTTAATTTACCCCAAGAAGAACACACTGCCAATTTGGGGTGATTCATCTTCTGTTAGATGCAGGATATGACAGTGATCACTAAGCACTGTCCATCACTCTTGGATCTCTCTCTCTCTCAATCTGACCCCAGGCCCAATAGAATGAAAAAAACCTGAGCATCCCAAGATAAAATGAATTGAGCTCCCATGATTCCACAGGCCCAGCTTATACCATTTTATATGCTATCCTCCTGTTTTACTGACATTCCTGGTACAGTAAATCCAGAACCTTTAAGTTGTTTGACATTTTTGGTCAATGACAAGCCTCTAGCTCAAAACAGTGAAGCTACATATTTCATTGGCCCAGCTATCAATGTCCCCATTCATTTTTGAAAAGGAGCATGTTGGTCATAATCACTCATTGCAGAAGGCTGTACACATCTTTCTGCAGATAGAGCGTCCCATTATTTTTATCGAGCTATTTTGATGGCTTTACAATTAAGTCCCTAATGGTTCATTAAAGGGTACTTAGAACCAATCTTCCCTCAAGGTTACACTGACCTACAGAACTTTTCAGTTGGCTTTTAAAATAATTTAAAGCACTGATTACATATTGGTACACATCATTTTAACACATCAAAGCCAATCCCATGCTAGCAGGTCTAGTTACTCTGTGTAGCCATGTAGCACTGGCTGCTCTTTTAGGCCAGAAAACAGCAGCTGTTTTAGCTTAATTTAAGCATTAATAGGGAATATTTTACATTTTGAGGAGAATTGCTTCCCCTTAAAAATTCTAGATCCGACCCTGCAGTCCTAAGAAATAATAATAGAAAGCTCATTCTTTTTTACATCTGTGTGGATGAATTCATCACAGACTATCAATATGCATTTTTAACCCTGAATAGAAAAATGTTATCTAATAAGTCCTAATAGTGAAGACATTTGTGCCCGATTCTCAAAGGGTTATGCCTGGCGTAAACTGACTTGCATCCCCCAAAATTGTGCAAGTAGCAGTTTACGCCAGGAGTTGTGACATTCAGTATTCTGCAAAGCAGCCTGAGACATGTCACAGGCAGCTTGCACCAAAGTGGACTTACACCACCAGTTACACCATAAACCCCCTGCGACATGGTGCTAGGGGGTTTATGGCAGTAGTTGCACCCTATTCTGGAAGGGAAGCCTCCAAGTGCCTGAATTTCCTATTCTAAAACAACCTCAAAGGACATCTGTCAAAGTACAGTTACACCAGCAAATAGCTGGTGTAAGTATACTTTGCATCCATCAGGGGTTGCACCAATGTGCCACCAGCTCTGATTCCCCAATATATGCAAGCCACCCAGCCCCATCCCCAAATCAGTAGAAAAAGTCCCACATGGCTAAGGGATCCCCCTGCCCCCATCCCCCAGTAATGTGCACATTAAAGCTCCACAGGGCAATGGGACTCCCCTGCCCCCATCCCCAATAATGTGCACATAAAAGCCCTGCAGGGCTAAGGGACCCCCTGCCCCATCACCCAATAATGTGCACATAAAAGCCCCACAGGGCTATGGGACTCCCACTGCTCCATCCCCAATAATGTGCGCATAAAAGCCCTGCAGGGCTAAGGGTCCCCCTGCCCCATTTCCCAATAATGTGCACTTAAAAGCCTCACAGGGCTATGGGACCCCTCTTTCCCTCCCTCCCCCCAATAATGTGCACATAAAAGCCCCACAGGGCTGATCTGAGACCCCTCCCCAAGTCCTGATCCCTGAACCTATGTCTTTGTGATATCACAACCTGTAATAAAAGAAACACATATCCCCATTGTACCTGGTAGTCTAGTGGCCCCCCACCCAGTACTGCCAGATCACCTCGCCTCCCCCCAGTTAGTGACTGGCACAACCCACCTCTCACCTCCATGGCCAGCCGTCAACTGAGCCGGGTATGAGCACATACTACTTTAAATAGTACATGTTCAATGAATGAGCTGCCATTCATTGAGAGTGTACTATTTACAGTAGTACGTGCTCATACTGAGCTCAGTCTGTGGCTAGGCCATGTGATGAGGTGGTCTGTCAGTCGTGTGGTCAGGGGATGTGGAGGGGTGCGGTGGACTGACACTGCCAGGTGGGGGAGATGGGGGGTCACTAGACTACCAGAGAGATTGGGGGCTATGTTTAACATATTTTTGCATATTGCAATTCTGGGGATTGGGGAGTGGAGGCACTAGCTCTACAGGGCTTTACTATTAATGCAAGGAATGAGCATGGGGGTGCTAGCCCTGCTGGGCATAAGGCATGTGTTTGGGAGATCAGACATGGGGTGCTAGCTCTGTGGGGTGTTTTGTTTGGGGATTCAGGGCATTGGTTTTGGGGGGTCAGGGTCCACTAGCCCTGCGGGGCTGTACAGTGTGTGTGTTGGGGGGGCACTTGCACCCTTCACTTGGGCAAGTCACAGGCTTGCAACCAACTGTTCCAGTATGCCCTCCATTTGGGGTACCGGTATGGTTGGCACAAGTCATGGGAATTAGCCACGGGGACCCTTCCTGATAAAGAATCAGGTGCAGGGTCCCTGGTGCAACTGTGTTTGAACTTGCACCTTCATTCTAGAATCGGGCCCAACTTGTGTTTATCAAAGTAGATATTGAAGTGGATTACTGTTATTTAACTTACACATCGGCAACTACCAGAAATAGGCAAAGGGGACTTCAATGTCCATATTGGGTATACACCCACACATCACCAGAATGGCTACCTTCTAGACTGGTGTGAAAGGGTAACTACTGGGTTACACCAACACAACGAGGAAGGGCTCTTTCCAACTATGTCTGTCTCTTTCTGAACATTTTGATCTTAGGCAAGGTGAAGCTTTTGCAAAGACTTGTTAACAAAGGTATAGGAAACCTAATACACTAAATGACATGGGAATGAATTAAATTATTGGATACAAATAAACTGTATGTGTGCTATTGATGCTAAGGCCAGTGGAAACTTCACAAAGCTCCTCACTGCTGCCACTCCAATGGCAAAGTTTAAATTTTCAACACCTCTATTTTTTACACTCCTCAGATGTGTGAATGTTTTAAAATACTGCACATTTGTGTTGTGTTCATTAGAAAAAAGTCAGATACAATCTTTACTCATGCTAACTAAAATATTAGTTAAAGTACCTGCACTCACAGCCACCAAACCATAATACCCAATGTTTCATGACTTACTGATCACTTCATTTGGGCAGTTGGCAACAGTTCTGAATTTTAATCAATGCTTCTTATTCTGTTCTAGATGAATTTTACAATGCCTCCTTGACATGTCAAATCTTATGAGATGAAAATGTGGCAAGACTCCCACATTTGGTGGCTCTTTCTCACCACTGGGACCTTGGGGGCTCCCCCTCGGCTTCGCATTACTAAGAGGTGGATGTATGAGTCTGGGCTGCAAGCAGCCTAGGTTCTGGTTAATTTTAAATGACATGGGCCTGAATGTGGGGAAGTGATAGAGAGAACTGGGAATACACTCAGAACTGCATTACTCAGGAAATAATAGCTCTATTCGCCTCCCACACAGTTTTCACCTAAGATAATGGAGTATGCAGTAACTGAAACAACATGAACATGTAAAGATCAAGAACAACAATACTTTATTAAAAAGGGGGTGGTAGAAATGATAAAGGTAAGTCGGGGAAAAAATTGAAGAAAGGGGGTCTTGTGCTCTGTATGCAATTAGAACAGTACAAAATCCCACCAATCCCACCCCCCTAAAAGTCTACAGTACCTCTTTAGCAAATGCACCTGACTTTACCCCCCTCCCAAGGGGGTATGTAGGAGACCCCTCCTCTTAATGTACAGGGCGCCACACTGAGAAGGACGGTGGCTAGAAATTAGTTGGGGCCAATTAACATGCAAACAACATTTGATGCACTTGCCAGTAAACAAAAGTTACAAAAATGGGTTTCCTACTGTCCGGATGGGAGAAAGAGAGAAAGAGAGAGAAGAAAGACAGAAAGAGAGAAGGAGAGAAGGAGAGAAGAAGAGAAAGAGAGAGAGAGAGAGAGAGAGAGAGAGAGACAGAGAAAGAAAGAAAGAAAGAAAGAAAGAAAGAAAGAAAGAAAGAAAGAAAGAAAGAAAGAAAGAAAGAAAGAAAAGAAAAGAAACTACTCAGAGCCTAGACTCTGAGGTACTCCCTGTCACAAACTCTTGCTCAGCCGGTCAGTCCTCTACTCCCAAAGTGCCAGCCTCTGAGCGTATGATTTGTATACAGTGAACAGAACAAGGTAACCTTCTTGTCTGTTTTGTGGGTTCAAGTCACCTTAGTCTCAAGCTCTGGAGGGATTCAAACTGATAACCACTTGTTAGCATACCCAATTATCAGGCTCAGATAATGCTGTCTTCGGGAGGTCAGATATCTTTGCCTATGGGCACCCAACCAGGTCTTTCAAATGAACCCTTAGAACTCCATGCAAGACTTTAGAGAACTCTATCCATTTCCCAGTTTGGTATACAATAAGCTCATACACAGTGTTACTTATAACCTTTAAAAGCTCCACTTAAAATGAAAAGAACTGTCAAGGCACTCCAGGCAGTTTCTGTTGTAAAATATATCTTTACTTTAAAATATCAAAACTGAACAATAATTACAGAACAAATATATCCCAATACATACAGCCTTAAAACAAACAGGTAAAAGTGCAGTTCCTACAATACATACATTCAGACTGGTCTAATATAATATATGCTTACTTTCTTTCAGTGCTTTGATGGTCTCTCTTCTCTCAGTCAGAAATATTGTCTTCTGTGTCTTGGTCAAGATTCTCTCACCAATTAAACACAGTTCTGAGCCGGCCTTCTCTGAGGTCACATAACTCCACCTTGGTGTAAAAACATCTATATTTTATCTCACAGGATGTCCAAATAAAATATTTAAAAAAACATACTAGGTGACCTCACTGCCTTTCCTCCCTCAAGGTTAACCAGACCAAACCAGTTTGTGTTCTGCTATACATACATCTCAAAAGTTTCTTTGATCTAAGTCACTGTATTCAAAGCAAAAGTATATTTGCCTCTTCAATTTCATCTGAACCTTGGAATCTACACCTCAAAGGTCTCTCTGATGTAATTCAAGGGTTCCCCGGGAATGTATATTGGACCTTCCAAATTCGTCTGGGTCCTCCCTGGCCCAGACATCAACCTCTCTTCAATGTCCGTTCTGGCTTCTCTCTGACACCCCTCCCTCTCAAGTTCTTCCTGACAACTATTGCAAGTCAAAGGATTTTCCCTGAGGGAATTATGAATGGCTAATCTTATTTCCTGGAATGAAAGCAAATTGACAAGGTCATTGCACCCCCGATATCTGCAGTTTAGCTATGTCCTGTCCTTTGAACTTATACCTGGGGGTCTTGATGTGTCAGTTCCAGTAAGACAGTAGTTTCCTCAAAATGACCTTCCCATCACATATTTTATATGTAATAAAACAATTGTTACAGCCCTCAAAGCTGGTTGTCTACATCACACTCACATCCTGTCGACCGTGAGGAACTTAGTTGCTGAAAGTTTCTACTGCACTGCAGACAAGGAAATGGGTCCACAGGACTCAGCTAAGTTGGTAGACTTTTATTTATTAAAACTCCAGTGTTATGTATCTTTCTTTAGTTGATGAGGTTTATTTTCAGTTATTACGTTTTATTTTAAGTAGTCCCAGAAAGTAACATCATTGTACTCTTTTAACTCAATTAAACTGGTTGTCCCCCTCATCAAGATTTTTACATCACTGGCTCACATTGATTTATAAAACAGTAAATCATCAAACCTGAGTTTATCGTTCAGCTAGATTACTAGTTTCCACCCATAGCCATAATCTCAGAGAAGTTCCCAATCGGGGCTTACTTTTACCAAGATATCAAACTCAGTTTGGAAGAAACTATTTTTCTTTTGATGCCCCTTTTTTGTTGGAATAAACTCTCTCCTGAGTTACATAATTCTCAGACATTATATATTTTTAAATAAAATCTCAAGAAAATGCTTCCACAGGAACAATCTATTTGTACCTGTTTTTGAGTAACTCATTTTTGTTTATTTGTTGCATTTCATTCATTGATACTGTATATGTGTTTACGTTATTAGATATGTCCATATTTTTTGTCAAGTATTGTGATCATCCTGACTTGGGACATTCTATAAACGAGTCTTGTGCTCATGGAACCTATCCTGTAAATTGATAACTTTTAAATTTAAAAAAATATACTGGTTACAGACTCATCAGGTTGTATCCTAATGATCTCTTGATGTCTCTTTTAAAAGTAGTCTCTTGTGGTCTCTCTCTGCAATCTTCATTTCTCTTGTTGAGACTGCACTAGTGCCCAAAAACTGTCACCTGGTGGTGCAAGAAGGCTTCACCTTAGGTCAGTTACCATTCTTGAGAGAAGGCAGCAGGGTTCTGTCCATTGATGGAGGCAGTTAAGGTGAAAGACAGACAATGGGCACCTGGGGATATACCCTACTGAGTTACAGGCATGGGTTATTGCCTCTGAACAGATTATCATTCTGGAAAGGTTCCCTCCAAGGAAGCACAGATCCTTATTTCAGACACCTCAAAGTCTCTGTTACACAAGGAACTGTAGTTGTAGGAAAACAGAAGTTAAATCAAGCTTCATGATACACTGATTAATTAGTTGTCCTGCAAGGTTAAAGTACTTGCAGCTGAATTTTTGTTTTCTTGAGGAAAAACTCTCCCAGTCTTACACCAATAATAGGATAAATAGACTAACAGCCTGGGATAAACAGCAACAGCCAAAAAGCAATGAGCAATGCAAGCAGGTCCTCTTTATAGTCCAGTGAATCTGAAGCCTCATTTGTCCTTATGTCATGTCTCCATGGCTACTCTGTTCTTAGCCAAGCCTATGAGCATAGTGTTCTGAAAACTAGAGCTCCTGATTGGTGCAGACACATAGGGCCAGATTTTCAAACAGCCCTTAGATTGACTCAAGTTGTGTTGATCTAAGGGCTGCAGTACACTCCTGGTGCACCTTGGACCCTGCACTCAATTTTATAAAATGCAGGGTCCATATGCCAAACTCTGCAGGTTTGCTGCAAGTATCTAGGTGCGTCAAACAGGTGGTGCAGCCATGGACACTGCCACAGGGATCTGCCCCCCCCAATCTGGTGCAACACTAGAGTGACTGGGATGGTTGGGGTGGAGAAACAGTATGCCAAGAGGGTGCCAGGGGCATACTAGGGACCAGAGACGTGACAGAGTGGGCATTAAGGAGACATTTTTGTACAGAAATGTATGGTTTGATATCACCAGTCAAGGTGTGTGTGCTGTATGGTGGTACAGTTCACATATCCCCCCCATAATCCTGGATGTCCCCATAAAACAAAACCTCCATCCCTGGTTGGCTAGCAGATCCCCCAATCCCCGGTCACCACTATGCTGTAGAAAATATAATTCCCTGGTGATCTAGCCAACCTCCCTCCATGATCACCCCGTATAACTTGTTATAATTGTCCCTGGTGGTCCAGTGGACTCCCAACCCCCATCCCATCAAGTAGTGTCCCACCACCCCACACCACCCCATTCCTCATCAGTGCCATCGACGAGCACAGCCCTCCTCTTACCACCATGGCTGGCCACTGACAGAGCTCACAGTTACTGCATACTGTATACAGTATGATCAGTGAATGACAGCTGCTGTTATACACTAAGCATACTGTATACAGTATGCGGTCATTGTGAGCTAAGTCATCGTGCAGCAGTGGTGGTGAGGGGAGAGCTGTGCTGGTCATCAGCTCCTATATGGGTTGGGTGTGTGCAGGGTGGTGGGACATTACCTGATGGGGTGGGGGAATGGGGGTCTATTGGACCACCAGGGACAATGATAACAAGTTATATGAGGGTGATCATGGGGAGGGAGGGGGGTCTGCTATACCACCAGGGAATTGTATTTTCTACAGCATGGGGGTGGTTGGGGGTCCCATTACACTGGCACAAACCACTTAGACCACCTCCTGGATGGTCTAAGTGGTGCCCCAAGCTGCAGCCAGGGCAGGCAATGAAAATCCCAAGAAAGGGGATGGTGCTGCCGTGCTGTGATGCAAGCCCCTTTGTGTCCTAGTGTACAAGGTTGTTTTTGCAAGGAGGCTTTGGTGCAGCTGCCTCTGGAATTGATGCAGGCTGCTTTTCAAAACTTTGACACAAGTTGTGATGCAAGCCACTTCTTGCATCAAGCACTTCTGATGCAAATCCCTTGCACCAATCTAAAGCCTTTAAAAATCAGGCCCTTAAACATTTTCCAGGAGCATTCTTGGCAAGCTATGGAATAGAGACTCAAGTAGCAACAGTCAATTTGTAGAGTTCTTAAAGTGATATAGTCCCAAGCTTCACTAAGAAGATTCTGGTGCCCAACTGTTCTCCAAACTGCAGTCCAGACAAGGGAACCAGCAGTATAAAAGACTTAAGCCCCAAGTTTTGCTCCCCTGGGAAAATCTTGGCATCCTCTTCAAGACCCAGAGTCCAGGTTTGCTGTAACATCAGAAAATAAGAGTAACAATTCTAACCACCCACCAAGCCTGCTGAACCATCTGTGGCTGCCATGTGCTGAGGACCAGAAGCTGTGAGCTGCTACATCTGCATCCAGTACCTGCCTGCACTATAAAAGGGTAGTAAGCTCCAAGTTGTGGTGAGGGAGTTACATGCTCCCATCGAAAAATCTTGGCATCTTCCTTAAGACCCAGAGTCCAGGTTTGCTGTATCACCAAAAAAATAAGAGTAACAGATCTAACCACCCACCAAGCCTGCTGAACCATCTGTGGTTGCTGTGTGCTGAGCACCAGGAGCTGTGAGCTGCTACATCTGCATCCAGAAGCTATGCTCACAGAGTGTAGCGCTAACTGTGTAATCTGCCTGCATTTCATCCATTTCAGTGACTGTGTTAGTTGTGTGAAGACATCTTGGAGTGTAGGGGGCCCGGGGGAACCAGTGGCCAAGAATGTTACAACAGGAGGCACAGGCTTAATCGATCTCAAAAGCCTGTGCCACCCGCTAGTGCAAGTGTTTGCGCAAGCGTTTGTGGAGCACCAATCTGGGGAAATTTTACTTAAACAAGTGTGGTTCATTTTAAGAGAGGTTGTAACTTACAGTTAGCAAGATTTTAAATGTATTTATTTACATAGTATATTGTGGTTGACTTACTTACTATTGGGGAAGGATTACTCTGAGTTATCCTTTATTAGGGAAAATTAAAATAAATTAGCATTGATATAATTTAACTACAATAATTGTGGCTAGTGGCATTTAAGAGTTATATTTAATTATTTACCTCAGCTCCACAAGTAGGGTGTAGTTAGCATTAATATAAGTTTTAATTTCATGACTCATTCTATTAGCAAGTGAGAATAATAATATTTGCATTTGAAAAAACTTAGTGCAATAAAACTGGCTATTGGAAATTGAGATTAAAACAAGACATGTATTGGCCTGTCAATCTAAACTTTCAGTGACACATTTGGAATACTTTCTGAAAATTTTTTTTAGTTGCTATGAATTTTAAAGAACTAAGTTAAGTACACTTGTTAATAAGATTGACTGAGTTCTTTGTTTTGTTGGTAGCTGCTGGACTGGTCAACTATACAAAGAAATTGCCCATTAATAATTTAAAGGGCTGCAAATTTGCTTGCTAGGAACCCGAGTGTTTAAACTATCCCTATCCTGAGTGTCAGAATAAATGGAGTCTTGTTTATACACTTCTTGGGGATACTGGTTGGTTTGATTTGCCTGACACAATTATGTATGCCAACAGAATCTAAATGTTCCTCACTGAGAGCCCAGTTACACCAGAGCACATGTATACAAATCAAATCGAAGTTTATTTCTTAAGCGCTGTTTTCCAAAGAATCAAAGCACTTTACATAGAGAATAATGGATGGGTAGGTGGTTATGACGAGGGTTTTACACCCCCCCCCCCCGAGGGTGTGTGCAAAATCTGAGTTGTACACACCTACCCTTCCTTTATTTTGTATAATTGCTGGGGATCATTTTTTCACCACAGCAGTTATACAAAATAAATGCATTTGTCTTGTGAGTCATGCTGTGGACCGTTGGGATTTTTAGTGCGGTCTGTAGCGGCTCCCATATGGAAGCTATGTTTTTTGTTGCCTAGCAATAATTTATGTTTTCAAAACAAAAAGAGAGAGAACTTACTACTGACTTCTTCCATCAGGGAAATTTGCAGGTGGCACTAAGGAGCGGGGAAAGTGGAGAACAGGGCACAGGAGTGGAAGATCGTGTTTGGTGCATGCACTGATCTAGGGAAACCGGGCTTGTGTTCATTGTTATAACCAGCTGGTTATAATGACAGACTTATAACCCAGTTTCCCAATGGGAGAAAGTGCTCCCCGGTTATTATATTCTAACAAAATATTTAAAAATATATAATACAGACATAACTTATAAATACATAATAAAATTTCACTATAATAAATTAAGCCTCCCAGTGAATGCCTGGCTAAATAAAAATGTATTCAGTTCAGATTTAAAGCTGTCAGTGATCTGGCACTATCTAATCTGACAAGGTAAAGAGTTTCACAGGGTCAGGACCACAAAAGCAAACATACAGGCTCCATATGTCTTTAATCTGACCATGGGAACCTCCAGCAATTCCTTGTTGGAGGAGCAGAGAGTGGGCGGAAGAGGTAGTAAGGGTGCAGAAGGTCTTGCAGGTAGCTATGTCCCTGGCTGTGTAGGGTTTTGTAGGTCAGCAAACCAACCTTGATGGTGATCCACCTATTTCCCAGCAGCCAGTGCAGAAGTCAGAGCAAAGGTGTAATATGGCAGGATCTTGATAAGCCAGTCAACAACCTGGCTGTCACATTCTGCACTAGCTGCAATCGATGAAGATCAGCCCCTGATAGCCCTAGATATAGGCCATTGCAGTAATCAAAGTGAGAGGTCACAATGACATGAACCAAAGTTGGCATATCACCAGGGGGAATCAGGTGTTTGATCCAGGTGATGTTTCTCAGATAGTAAAACGAGGTTTTGACAATGGCCAACATCTGTGATTTCAGTGTCAAACTGCTGTCAAACACAATGCCCAGATTTCTAACCTGATCTGAACTGAGCAGCTGGGAATCTGCAAGCTGAAGTCTGGAGATCTGACCAGCTTGCCCCCTCACATCTTGGCAACCTGGCTCTAATACCAACACCTTGGTTTTGTCTGGATTCAGCCTCAACCAACTGGCGCTCATCCAGCCATGGATCTCAGTGAAGCAGTTGCTAAAAACCAAGACTGCTTCTCTTTGTTCGGGTACAAAGGACATGTAGAGCTGGGTATCATCTGCATAGCAGTGGAAACTCAGCCCATACCACCTAATAATGTCCCCTAATGGCAGCATGTACACTGTGAACAACATAGGGGATAAAACTGAGCCCTGCGGGACCCCACACAACAGGGGCAGAGATTCCAAGGAATAAGCTCCCAACACTACTCTCTGCATCCTGCCCATGAGGAAGGATATAAACCAGCTGAGGACCATACCAGCCAGTCCACAGCAGACCCGAAGGCACTCCATCAGCACCCCATGGTCCACAGTGTCAAATGCTGCTGAGAGATCGAGAAGAACTAAACTGGACCAACTGCCTTGATCCCTTGCCATCAGGAGATCATTCAGTACCCAAACAAGGGTGGTATCAGCACTATGCCTCTTCCTGAAACCAGACTAGAGAGGAGCGTAAAAATTATGAGTTGTTAAATGGTCCTCCAGCTGTGCAGCCACCACCTTCTCAATAACCTTGCCCATAAAGGGCATGTTAGAGACCAATCTGTAGTTTGCCTGACAGTCTAGATCTCGGAAGGACTTTTTAAGGAGCGGTTTTAGTACCACCTCCTTCAGGGGCTCTGGAAAGACCCCTGTCCCTAGTGAACATTGGACTATCCTGGTAAGGACTGGGCTGATGACTTCAACACACCCCACAAGGAGGCGTGTTGGATCTGGATCCAAACTACAACAGGTTGCATGCAGTGCTTGGATGACCTGCACAACATCCTGATTGCCAAATGGTTGAAGTTGTACCAGATAGGCCAAGTGCTTGTGGTCTCAAGCCCGTTATTGCATAGCCCATTTGAGGGTGCTGATTGCATTTCTGATCTGATAGTTGCAATCTTAATGGCAAAGAACTGAGCAAACTTGTCACATCTAGCTTGTGAGAAAGCTCCCCCAGACTGAAGACAGGTTGGATTGCACAACCTGTTGACAGCTGAGCTGGTCTGTTCATTGCCACAGCAATTTCCTTGGACAGGAAATCTGCATTCTTACAGGAGATTGCTAATTGATAGTCTTTATAATGGACCATCAGTCTAAGATTACCCTCTGCCAGACTGGACTTCCTCCAGCACAGCTCCAACCTTTGACCCCTCTTTCTCATCTCCTTCAAAGTCCCATCAAACCATGGGGACATCTGGCGAAGGGTGAGGGAATGAACATGAACAAGTGCTAAAGAGTCGAGGGCCTTGGTCACAACACTATTATAGGCTAACACCAATTCCACTGGCTCCTCACATACACTCATCATGCCTGATAGATCCAGCACCTCTATCAGACCATGCAGGGTCAAACCCCTTAAAGTACGGTACTGGACCATCTCCATAGGGGCGGGCCTATTAGGGGGTGCCTCAAACCTGAACCTTATAGTATGGTGATCTGACCAATCAACTGGCTCCACCATCAGGTCAAAGACCTGCATCCCCAGTAGGAAGACCAGATCCAGTGAATGACCGTGGATATGAGTTGCAGAGGTAACAACCTGTGTTAGGCCCAACTAACTCATCAGTTGGAGAAAGTCTTGCCTAAATTGTGAGAATTCATCATTGACCCAGGCATTGAAATCCCCCAGAATTATCCATCTGGGGATTCCAACACAAGGCTGATGATGAAGTCTGCAACTTTCTGCAGGAATTCTTTCCCACCACCAGGTGGTCGGTAGATGAAAAGAATCATGCAACCTACACCTGCAACTATGATACATTCAGAGGATCTAGTCACTCCCATCAGGATGGCTACAAGGCTCAAGTCTGATTTAAACCAAATGGCTACTCCCCCACCCCTACGATCCTCTGTCAGGCAGAGTATCACTGAGTACCCAGTCGGAATCACTGATTCCAATACCAGACCAGCATTTTCATCTAACCAGATCTCGGTGATGCATGCTAGATCAGTTGTTGCAACAAGACCAGCAATAATTGCTGTTTTGTTCTAACCAGATCTGGCATTGCACGACACTGACCAAGAAGGATAGCAGATGAGGCAGACCCTGCATCCTGCCCACTAACAGTGGAATCCTTGGGTATGGGAACCAGGCAGGAAGGACCCCTTTTCTGGGCTCATTTCACCCCAAGGCACCTTCTCGTCCCCACCACCCCAATCTGCCTACCCCCCTCCACAGCTGTAAATCCACCAGGTTCCGCAGATCTCCATTTTCTCCCCTTCTGACTATCCCTAGTGCTCTACAGTGCCTATACACTTCTTGTTGGGGAGGACAGTCAAAAGGTCAGAGATTCTAGAGCCTAGCAGGAGAGTAATACCTGACCACTGACCACCTCAGCCGGCACATCCCAACAATTTGTGAAAACTAAGTGCAGCTTCATAGCATACACCAAACACTCCGCTCACTCACACATGCCACTCACACAATACAAACTACTTGTTAAAATTACAACAACCTACAATGACCAAATGAGTCAAAAGGAGATCGGATTAGTAAAAAGGAGAAACCCATTTGGAAGGATTAGGCGACTATTGGAAAAAAAAGCAAATAACAATTGGCCTTTCAACAAACTATTCTACAAATCATGTGCTGTGAATGTCCTTGGCTCTCAGTGGAGACATTGAGATTAATCCTGACCCAATGAATGGAAAGGTCAAAATCATGCATGATAATGCTAGAAGCCTTATAACAAAATGGATTTACTACATTCCTGGGTGGAGATGGAGTCCCCTGATATTATATCCCAGACTGAAACATAGTTAGGTAAAAAAATTGACTCCAGTGAAATTGATTTATTACTGTCATAGATTAGATACAGGATCACAAGGGGGAGGGGTCTTGATGTATATAAAACAGCTATCAGGCTATTCAAAGGTACTGTTCTCAGGTAAAATGGAGGGCATAGAATGACTATTGGTCCACTTACAATTGACAGATCTCATAATTGGGTAGTTTATTCTCCCCCAAAGATAAAAGCAATTAATTTTGAAAAATTTGCTCAGATTATGTTAGAACATGCCACAAACAAAAAAAAATGTCCTAGTTGGGGACTTCAACACTACCTAGAGTAGTAAAAGAGGGCAAAAACTAGAGGAATCATTAAATAGTTTAAATTTAGTACAACTAATTGATACACCCACCAGAACAGGTAAAATATCAAAACCTGGGAACATCTTAGATCTTATATTTTTGTCAACAGAGTTAAAAATATTGGACAAGTGTATCAGCTCACCAAATGTAGGGGATCATAATGTTACTTGTTACATGATAAGCACTGAACAAAAACCTCAAAAACACTTGAATGACGCCGTAAGAATTAAGAGATGTTTTAAAAATAATTATAAGTCTTTCAAAATCAGATTTTAAAAACTGACTGGTACAGAATCCCTCTAATTCCTGATTTAGACCTAGCGGTAGAAGTGTTTGCAAAAATGTTTTTGGCTGTCTGTAATCAGAATGTGCCCCCCCCCCCCAAAAAAAAAGCAAACCCAAACAATTAATTATTTGCCTTAGATAAATTAAAAAAATAATTAGGTTAAAGAAAAAGGCTAACAAATATTTGAGTCAGGACATTTGGGATCAATTTAAAAAGATAAGAAACATGGTCACCCAGGAAGTTAAGAAATCTAAAGAGTTTTATTATAAACAAAAAATAAACATGGTAACAGACCCAAAGCAGTACTGGTCATTAGTTAAATCATTAACCAACCCCAGAAAAAGTGCAAAAGAGATAACTATCTTACATGATGGAAAAATACAAGCATTAGAAAAAGCAGCAGACGTTTTAAATAAATATTTTGTCTAACTCCCCGATTTAGAAGATCAGATCAAGAAAAAATTGAACCAAAAGGTAAACAGTACCTTACCAAGAATAACTGCTGGAGAAGAAAACTTCATACCAAAGTTCAGGTTTAAAAGGATACAAAAGTGGAATGTTATTAAAGTAATAAATAAACTAAAAGTGAACAATTCCAGTGGTCCAGACAATATGGAACTTAGGTTTATTAAAAGTTCTGTCCTCAAAATTGCCCAGACCCTAAAGAGTTTAGAGGATGGTACATTCCCAAGTGTATAAAAATTGGCAAAAATCATTCCAATATTCAAGGGGTGGTGACAATTCGCAGCCCACAAACTACCGGCCAATTGTACGTTTATCAATAGTCTCATACATTATGAAAAGATTAGTTCATAGCCAATTAATTGAATATCTTGAGAAATACAATAAATTAAATAACTCACAGTCTGGATTTAGAAAAGGCTTGTCCACAAGCACTGCGCTCACGGACTTTGTTGACTTGGTGGCTACCCCTCTTGGGGCAGTGGGTTCTGTGGGTGCGGTGTTCGTCAATTTGTCAAAATCCTTCAATCTTGTGGATCATGAAATTCTTATAGAGTTAAAGAAATGGATATAGTAAATGAGCCCTATAAATGGTTTAAATCATATTTAACACATCAGACCCTGATGGTCTCTCTGAGGGTAGAAAATACTCCAACATCCTTCTAGTTACAAGGGGTGTCCCACTGGGATCCATACTGGGTCCTTTATTGTTCTTGATATATATTAATGACTTACCAAATCACATGAAACACACACATATACAACTCTATGTTGATGACACAGTGTTAGTTTCAGTAGGGCAAAACATTAATGAGATGGAATATAAATTACAATCAGACTTTGACATTTTACAAAAATGGTTTGCTACTTCAAAATTTCTATTGAATACTAAAAAACACAAACAATGCTGTTCAGTGCAGTTATAAAAAAAAAAATCAAAGAAAGCCGAACGATTAGAAATAAAAACACTTAGTGGATCTTCATTATATCAGGCTACCACATACAAACATCTGGGCATTAATATTGATCATAATTTGCTATTTGAGCAACACATAAATGACCTGGTTAAAAAAGTAAACAGAATGTCGGCCCATTGGCGCAGGGGTAGGATTTCCACCTGTGACGCTGGTTGCCTGGGTTCAAACCTGGACTCTGACCATCAGAAGCCCAGCCGGCGGGGGATGGAGCATCCAATGGACTGCTCTCCTCCTTCGGAGCGTGTGTGTGTGTGTGATTGAGTGTCCAGTGCAAAAGTGTGGACCCCTGGCAGAGGCGGGGGGATCTGATGCAACTGGCACCTGATATGTGAGGAGGCAGGATAGACATTGGGTTCATCACACTGATGTCATTGCACATCCCACCCTTTGAGGAGATTAGCATCCACAAAAATATGCTGCCTGTCCCAGGGATGATGCCGCCTCCTGGTACCGTGGCCCACAAAGTACATAACACCAACTGAAATCGTGTTCCACTGGATGGCCCACCCCCACAGCCCCACTCAGTGGAGTAAGCCTAGGGAGCCTTGCCAGTCACAGTGATGTGGCCAGTAACCTGGACCTGTCTCTGTGGAGTGGGGTAGTCTCAGTGGCCCTGTCTTAGGGGTAAAGTCAGGGCAAATCAGGGATCAGTTATGGGGGGTGGTGGGTCTGGGAAGTAGGGCTGATAATATGGGACAGGTGGTGCCCCCTTCCCCAAAAAAGTAAACAGTAACATAAGGACGTTAAGAAGAGTTTCAACCTGCTTAACAAAGAAAGCTAGACTATCGGTAGCTAATCAATTAATCATTCCAATACTAGATTACGGAAGTCACATATTTGTGCATATGAATGAAGATGCTTTACATAAGTTTGCCATTTTGTTATAATAGACTAATGAGATTCGTCCTAAAATGTAATTATAAAACACATAATTGTTTAATGCACGAAAGACTAGATTGGAAATCACGAGAAATGAAAAGACTTCAGAACGGGTCTACAATAGCATATAAAATATTCAAAACTAATTGACCTTTGGGACTGTCAGACAAAATGGTCAAACCTTGACATTCTTATCAGTTAAGAAAGAAAAGCGCCAGGCAACTGACAGTGCCCAAGGTACACAATAAATTCTGGAAAATGACCTTCCAATTCAAAGCTGCTACTACTTGGAACAACTTGCCCTTAAATTTGAAAAATTATGAAAGGTAGGTAGGAGCATTTAAGGATGCAATTAAGCAAGAGTTACAATTCTGATGCACATGTAATAGATGTACAAAGTGTTAGATTTGTTGAGCAATACCAATAGCCAGTTAATTCTATGTAATCTGTTGTTTCCTTTGTTCTTGTACTTAATGTCTGTAACTGTCTAATCTTATTATGTGTAAAATATTTGATCCTTTTACCATTTTACTTTGTATAAAATTATGCCATCAGGGGCACCTTGTAAACAGGGCAATTGTTGTCCTAATGGTGTAAGCTTATTTTACTCTGGTATAAATAAATATTTTTACCATTACTACTGTAACTAACAACTGCTGTCAATCTACTCAAATTGCAGTCATTGCATGGTCAAAACTGTATGCTGGAAGGCCATTTAACATAGCAACATAAAAAAGACGTCAGAAAAAGACCAATGGTTCATTCAGCCTGCCAGTAATTCCCAATCAAACTCAAGGACCTATTGTCCATACAGGGTACTAAGCCTCACTGTCCACACCCCTGACCCCCTTCCCACTGTTACTGCCCTGAGTAACCACTATGCCCTTTACCCTGTCCCAATCATGCATGAAACCATTTATGGTTTTGGTACTCAACACCTCAGCTGGCAGACTGATCCATGGTTTCACCACCCTTTCTGTAAAATAACATTTTCTCGCATCTCTCTTGAACCTCCCGCCTATCAGTTTCCACTTGTGCCCCTGCATGTTTCAACTGTCAGTTATGTAATATAGTTTTTTGCAGTTCACCTTGTTTATTCCATTCAGGAACTTGAAAGATTCTATCATATCATCCCTCTTTTGTCTGGTCTCCATCGAGTACATGTTCAGTGCTGTGAGCCAATCCTCAAAAGATCTGCCCTGATGGCCCTGAATCATACTGGTCACCCTTTGTTACACCATCTCAGACATGTCTTTAACTTTCCTCAGGTGAGAACTCCAGAACTGAGCACAGTACTCCAGGTGAGGCCTCATCAATGATCTATAAAGAGGCAGTAATACCTCTTTTCTTCTACTGTCAATACCCCTTCTGATACATCCAAGCATCCTTTTTGCCTTACTAAAGGCCTTGTTGCACTGGCTTGCTTGCTTAAGGGAGTCACTAATTACTCCCTTAAGCAAGAGCACTGGACTTTAGGAGTGCTGACTTGGGAGAAAATGACAGAGTGCCTCAGAAAAGCACTAGCAAACAGGCAAGAAGGAGGAGTGAAGGAACAATGGGGAGTAATCAAAACAGCCATCACAGAGGCAACAAGCCTTTGTGTGAAGCAAATCAACAAAACACAATGAAGGAAAAAAATGCTATGGTTCTCACAAGAGGTGGCAGCGAAGGTTAAGGAGAAAAGGATAGCATTCAGGAAATATAAGGAAACACAGAAGGGGCAGGACAGAGAACTTTATCAGTTAAAGCAGAAAGAGGCAGGGAAGGCAGTCAGAACAGCAAAGGCCCAAACCGAGGAAAGGATAGCCAACTTTGTTAAGAAGGGGAATAAGACCTTTTATAGGTACATTAGGGAGAGAAGAAAGACCAAGGGAGAGATACTGAGGCTTAATAAAGGGGAAGGAATCTGGGCAGAGGGTGACAATGAAAAAGTAGGGATACTGAATGAATACTTCTGCTCAGTATTCACAAAGGAAGAGGAGGGGAGGTACCTAAACCAAACAAAAGAAACACTCTGGATAGGGAAGACGATATCAGTCCATTCACAGAAAAAAGGGTTTTGAAAGAACTAGTAAAAATGAAGGTGTCCAAAGCAATGGGGCCTGATGGGATTCACATAGAATTCTAAAAGAACTAATGGTAGAACTTGTGACACCACTAACTTCTCTCTAACAAACCATGGGAGGATGGGGTTGGGTGGTATCTGAGGACTGAAGGAGGGTGGACGTGATTCCTCTTCACAAACATAGGAGCAGGGCAGAGGCGGAAAACTACAGACCAGTTAGTTTGACCTCTGTGGTAGGAAAAATTATGGAATCACTTCTGAAGGAAAGAAGTGATGATTACCTAGAGGCCAGTGGGGCATAGGACCCAAGGCAGCATGGATTCCCAGTGGGAAGATCCTGTAAGATGAATCTATTAGATTTCTTTGGGTGACCAAAGTAGTAGACCAGGGAGGGACTGTGGACATAACCTACCTAGATTTTAGCAAGGCATTTTATACAGTCCCACACAAAAGATTAATATACAAGTTAGCTAGTCTTGGAGTGGGTCCTAAGGTGGCACCCTGGATAAAAAAATGGCTGGACAACAGGACGCAAAGGGTGATAGTAAACAGAGTCCACAGTGAAGAAAAGAGGGTTACTAGCAGGGTACTGCAGGGTTCAGTACTGGGACAGGTCCTTTTTAATGTCTTTATAAGTGACATTGCAGAGGAACTGGAAGGAAAAGCATGTCTCTTTGCAGATGACACAAAGATCTGCAACAGGGTTAATACACAAGATGGAGAGGAAAGGGTGAAAAGGGACTCGGCAAGGTTGGAGGAACAGTCAAATGTATAGCAGCTTAGATTCAATGTAAAGAAGTACAAGGTAATGCACCTAGGAAACAAAAACCCACAGGAAGTGTACACAATGGAGGGTGAGATACTAACAACAAAAATGGAAAGGGACCTGGGGGTAATTATATCAAATGACCTAAAGGTGGGCAAACAATGTGAGAAGGCAGTAAGGAGAGCTAGGGGGATACTGGGATGCATAGGGAGAGGCATCAACATTAGAAAACAGGAAGTTATTATCCCTCTGTACAGACAGTTGGTGAGACCCCATCTGGAGTACTGTGTGCAGTTCTGGAGACCCCATCTCCACAAAGACATAGACAAAGTGGAGGCTGCCCAGAGGAGGGCAATCAAAATGGTGCAGGGTCTGCACCAGAAGACATATGAAGAGAGACTAAAGGAGCTTAATATGTATACCCTTGAGGAAAGAAGAGGGGGGACATGATAGAAACTTTCAATTACCTCAAGGGAATTAAAGTCCAAGTGGTACAGTAGCATCTTTCAGAAAAAGAGATGTGCAAGAACAGGAGGGCACAATTTGAAGATAGAGGGGGGGGGAACGGCTCAGAGGTAATGTGAGGAAGTATTTTTTCATGGAGAGGGTTGTGGATGCATGGAACAGCCTTCCAGAGGAGGTCATGGAGTCAAGAACAGTGGGGGAATCTAAGAATGCATTGGACAGACATAAGGCAGTTCTACTGGGGGGTAGGAGGAAGTAGGATGTTGGTTAACAAGAATCTGCAGCTTATCCATCAGGTATGAAAATGGGCAGACTAGGTGGGCCAAGCGGTCCTTATCTGCCATCAAATTCTATGTTTCTATGACTCCTAGACCCCTTTTCTCAGCAGTAGTGCTCTGCTTTACCCCGCCCATCTAGTACTCTGTTCTGAGTTTCTTGCTTCCTAGGTGCGACACCTTGCACTTTCTTGCACTGAATTTCAATTTCCAAACCACAGACCACCACTCTAGCCTTTGCAGATCACTCTGCATCTCCCTAATTCTTTTGTTACTATTTACCCTCCCATCAGTTTACCAACAACAGAGGTAAGATTGACAGGTCTGTCCTTCCCTGCTTGCTTCTTGTCCCCCTCTTATAGGTGGAACTATATCCACTACCCTCCAATCTTTCAGAGCTACCCTCGTCTGTAATGAGCTATTAAATTGCCTTCCCAGGGGTTCAGCCAGTTCTACTGCCAGTTCCTTAAATACCCTAAGATGCATCCCATCAAGCCTTGGGGTCTTATCTGTTCTTTAAGGCCGCTAGCCCTTTGAGAACTGTTTTGCTGCTAAATACTGGCTTCCCCATCTCTGGGGCCCCTTTTATGGCCACCTTGATGCCACTCTCTGTCAGGGGATTGCTGTCTTCCCTTGTGAAGACAGAGCAAAATAAATAATTGAGGAGGGTTGCCTTTTGCATATCCTGCTCTGATATGCTCCCTCCTTCAGATAGCCTAATAATTCCCTCTCTTTTCTTTCTTTTTTCCTTAATGTATCTGAAGAACTGCTTGTTCCTAGCCTTGACCCCCACTCCACAATCTGCAGCTCAATGTCTGCTTTTGTCTCCCTAACTGCTCTCTTTGCTTTTTATTTCTCAATTGATATTCTCCCCATACTTCTTCCCCTGCATTTTCTTGTGCCCTTTGAAAGCCTTTTTATGCTGTCTTGCGTGCAGGCAAAAGCAACATCTTGAGGTAGTACCACATTGAGAGGTGTATCAGTGCTGGCGAATGTAGGGCACGCTTTAGTAGGTGGGTCCCTTATCCCCCAATTAGCAAGCATGCTATCACTGACTCAGAAATTATAGAAAGTGTCAGCAAGTTGAAAGAAATCTGCTGCTCAGAGACAAGCTCATCATAAAGTGGCAGATGACATGCCTCCCCAACGTGCCTTTCCTGGTGAAACTTTTTAATAAACATAGCAGCTCCTGCCGTCTGCCACACACAATCCCATACCGACATCGGGGGTGGCAAATCCCCCATTTTGGCATGTTTGCCCACCCCACACACTTTCTTTGCCAATGGGGCCCAATCCCTGTCAACATCAGTTCCCCCCTACACACACACTCTTCCTTTGCCGACAGGGCCCAATCCCTGTCAGCATCCACCCCCAAACTCATGGGGCACACTGGGAGCCCACCCTAGTGTGCACAACATCACCCCGAAGCTCATGGGCACACTGGGAATCCACCCCAGTGTGCCCAGCATCCCCCCTCCCAAAAAAACTCATGGGGCACACTGACAGTCCATCCCAGTGTGCTCAACATCCCCCCCCCGAAAGCCATGGGGCACACTGGGAGCCACCCAGTTTGCCCAACATTTTAGTTCACCTGTAAAGAAAGAAACCATCCTTCAATGTCCATTTTTGTTTTTCCTGTAAAAGAAAACAGTCCCTCATAGTCCCCTGCACCCCTCCCCAACCTGCACCACCCTCTGTGTGTCCCACCTCCCACACCCCACCACATACTACCTCTGGAGTCCGGTGCTGCGATAGTCTGTGGAGTGGGATGTGTCTGGACTCTTCAAAGCCAAACTGCAAAATGAAGAAATTCCTGTAAGCTATATAAATGTATCAATGGGTGGATTTCAACTTAGGTGGATATCTCAGGCATTTTTTTGAATTTTGGCTTCAAATTTTTAGTGTGGGGTTCTCGGGACCCCACCTCATGAACACATCCTCCGTCATCTCATTATTTGGTCCTAAAAGGTGATTTCATGGTCACTGCATGGAATCATCTTTCAGGACTGAGTAACAACATAATAGTGCCACTGATCATGAGGTGGGGTCCCAAAAGTCTATGCTGAAAATTTGGTGAAAAAATTCCAAAAAATGAATGTGTTATGAGCATGAGTTGTGCAGTTTCTATGCACGCTGGTAACTTCAGCAATTTTTTATATTTTCACTCCAGATTTTCAACATTGCCATTTTTTCATACCTCCTTATGAGCAGTACAGCTGTCATTTTTCACATCCTGCTCGAAATGTTTTTTCACACATCTGGCACACAATGGGGTTCTTGCTGTGGTAAATCAACTTTATGGACAGATTAAAAAAATCACAGTGCCACTGTTCATGAGCAGAGGTCCTAAAATACCTCAGCTGAAAATTTGGTTAAAATAGATCCCAAAAATAATTGCGTTATGGGCATGTGCTGCGTAGTTTCTACACACGCTCGTGAACACTAATTTTTCATATTTTCACTCCAGATTTTCAACATTGCCATTTGTTTATACCTCCTCATGAACAGTACAGCTGTCATTTTTCACATCCTGCCCAAAATGTGTTTTTGCACCTGTGGCGCCAAATGCCACAGTCGCTGTGCAAAATCACCCTTCAGCTAACAAACTGATAGTGCCACTGTTCATTGGGGTGGGAACACAAAAAGCCTATGTTGAACATTTGGAGTGAAAATACCAACAAATGCCTGGGGCACTAGGGTTTCCAACCATAACGCCCCACCCTGTAGAGACTGACAGGTGTCAGGGGTGTGACTTGGGATCGTCGGCTGTAATGCTCATGCCATTCCACCCCTACCCCTACCCTGGAGCCAGTGATAGGCATTGAGATGTGTCTTGGAGTCTTCAGCCCCAAAGTTCACCCCATTCTCCTATACTGCACCCATCTCAGCATATTTCCTGATGGAATAAGGTGAGCATAAGGCCTGAAGACTCCAAGGCACACCACGACACGTGTCAGTGCCTGCAGGGTAGGGTGAGGTGAAATGGCATGAGCATTATGCCTGATGACCCAAAGGCACACTCCAATACCTGTCAGTCTCTGCAGAGTAGGGGTGGGGTTGGTGTCAGTTCAATACTTCACTGCTCTTCCTACTATGCATCTCTCTAACTCCTACACTACCAATGCCAATGCCAGCAAGACAACATTCGGTATTCACAAATGCTTGTTTTTGTCTCTCACTGCTTCTCTGACCCTTTTGGGAGAGCCACATTGGTCTCTAGCACTTGTTGCTTTTGGTTACCACTCTCGTGCATAACTTAATGCCTCAAGAATAGCCCCTTTATTTCCCCAATCTCTTCTTTATGACTCTGATGCTGTCTACTCCAACTAACTTGTCCCAAACCAACTCCCTCTTTCTTTTGACATCAGCCCTTCTGAAATTAAGGATCTCAGCCCTAAATTGGTGCTTTTCTGCCCCCAGAGTCAGCTTGAACCAAGCAGAGTTATGGTCACCAGATCCTGGTGACTCCCCCACCCGCACTCCTCTGTGCCACATGCTGGTTCACCACATCATTGGTAACCAAGTGTACCAGTATCCCCAGCTCCCCCTTCACTATCCTCCCAATCCTGTCTCTATCACAGATGGCCAATGTACCAGGAAGGAACATGACTATCCCCCTTCAATCCAACCCCCTCCACCACCCTCTCTACCCCCTGATCATTGGATCCCTGTCCACTAAGTCTCTCCTGGCAGACTTCCTTCTGCTTGTCTCCCAGGTGCAACCAAGTCATCCTGCCCATCACCCCTGACTGAGACAGAGTCCCTCTGGTGGAATCGGGTACCTGAGTCTCTTCCAGGGGTGTAAAGTGATTTGCTATATGGATGGTTTGGAGCTGATCAACCTCTTTGTGGCTACCACTGCCACACTTCATTCTCCCCCTCCCCACAACTTTGCACCCCCCCCGGACTGATGGGCCTCTGTGAGGTGAGAGTGGGGCATCAGCTCAAGCTGAGTTGGTGATGCAGCTGAGATATCTCTTTTTTTGATGCTAACAGCTGTGCCTGGAGTGCCACAAAGGTCCTGCATATGGGGCAGTGCCCCCTCCTTCAGAGGGTAACCCTAGAGAAGAGACTACCACAGTCACCACAACTGACTAGCTCCCTGCTGTTCCTCATCTCCATACTGAACCTATGATAACCCTTGACCACTGATAACCTTTACTCCCTTAAGTGCCTAGTGCCTTTCTACTAGACTCAAACTTGTTACTTCCTGCTCTGCTTTGCTATCTTTTAGTACCTTTCCCAGATTACTATCTTTTACCCCTATTCTATCCAAACAAAAAGTAGAGAGAAAACAAATAAGTGCATTATTTGGGATTTAAACCCAGGCCACCTAGAATTCAGTTTTTGATGCACTACCAGCTCAGCTGGTAGCAATCTAACTGAATTACAGCTAGCTTAGTTTAATCTCAGCTAATCATTATTTCTCTCTCTTCTTTTGTATGGGTTCCATATATATTTATACTATACTCTTGTAAATAAAAATATACCTCTGTAATAAGTATACACTTTGGGTAAGGAAGCCAACCTACTACACACTTACTTTCTCTCAATACACTGTCTCTAGCACAACCCCTGTATCATACCCTATATGGGTATTTGGTAAAGGATTTTCATTTGTTTCAGCAGATACAATACAACACCACAATCTTACATTTATTACACTACAGTGTCATATGTTTGTGGTAACGTACCCAGTTGCTGAGGATCAGTTGTTATTTAGATGTACCCCAGATAAAGAACTGTTGGTTTCAGGACTGCTGGCCACAATGCCCAAGGCTTACCTGATCCTCTCAGAGGCAGAGTCTTATGTAGACCTGCAGACAGTCTACAGATTCTCCTAGATCAGATTCCCCACTCCTCCTCTGTGCCACTCACTTAATCAGACACATGCATGATGGGACATGCTGGGTGTGATTCTCATTTTATTCGCACAGAGCATCTTCCCCACATAAGAGACACAGAGAGCCTAACAATGCATTGTTTACCATATAGACTTAATCATTATCCTATCATCCTCCTATTTTTAATTTTAATTAATATTTACCTGCTGTGATGCTCTGCCATCTGCTTATGGTTATTGTATAATATAGAGGGTAATGTATGGGCATCGATGAACAACCACACTATGCTAGCATCAAGTGGTTCCCTTGGCAACCCAGATTAACCTCGAGAGCGCAGCTCGAGAGGTTCACCAATGTTGCCATGGGAACCATGGGAGGTTAGCGTGTGATTGTTCATCGATGCCCATACATTGTGTTTTATAGTGTATGGGCATCATGTGGACATCACTGCAGTCACATGTGGCACATATTGACAAACAGATCTGCATCAATTAATAAAACAAATACTGCCCCTACCTTACCCAGATGATGCTGAGTGGCTGATTCATTTTGAAAGACAAGTATTTATTTCAAACACATCCAGCAACTTACATTGAGGCTATGAGTAAAAGAAACTTTTTTTATTATTATTGCAGTAAAGAGTATGCCAAGTTTACAAACAAAGCATTTTCGGTAACTAAGTTAAGATCAAGCAACATGTGACATTCGATAACCAATAGGGATTGCCGTAAGTCAGTTGTCATGTCTGTAGGGCTGCAAAAAGCAGAGAAGCTCCTGCTCGGTTATTTGTACTGATGACCTGCAAGGAGAGGAAAGATAAAAGCAACACAGCATACCAACAGAAAGGCAAATAAGGTATGGCAAATGTACTTACCATCACTAAAGAGCTACAATAAGGACAGTGATAGCAGTGTGTCTGAAGGGACTGACACTCAGTCGGGCTGGTGGGCAGGGGTGGGCCTGGCCTGCTAAATTCAAATAAAAGTGCTGTTTGAAACGCGCAGCTGACTGCGCATCCTTAGAGATGGCTGCACAACTGGACTCCATGTTGTTAACCCATCGATGTGACGTAACAACGATGGGTTAACAACAGTTCTACATCACAATGATGGTATAACAACCTTAGGAAATGATGATTTCCTAAGGTTAACAACGTTCTAACATACACTATAGTTGTATTAAATCCATGATCTGTGTATGTATTGTCTCACACAAGTTAGCAGTTTGACTTTTAACCTTCAAGGTGTCAGTGAGGATGTCATTAAACAGATCAGGAAAACTTAATTAATGCTTTCCCTCCAGAAAGATAGTTTATGTCCCCTTATCAACTGCTGCTGCTTTGATGTTGGTTCCTGAATATGAATTTTATGAAACCAGGAAAAAACGTTGTTTGGCTGATTCCCCTTAACTTTCTCACACCTTAGCAATAGATTGTGGGGTTGTAAAACCTCAAAGAGAAATGTTTGATTAAAGACTGTCATATGTAGGAAATGGATTTTTGTTGATGTTCACATTAATTAAAATACCTCCTATAGAAAATTATGTTAGAATTAATTCTAAAGGAGGAGCTAGCTGACTGACCAAAAGAGGGTGGGGAGAAGGATCATGAAATGAATCCTGTATCTGGGATATGTGATGTATGAGTCTAGCTCTGAGAGACACACTTCTCTGAAAGCACTTAAAGATAATACTTAGAAAATAATTACGTATTGGGGTAGGAGTCTATATTTTGTAACTTTCCTTTTTTTTGTTATGTGACTGTGAGCTGTGTGATATAAATTGGTTTAGCATTTTATTTGACCTGTTTTAAAACTTTTTAGTAAACATTTTCTTTAAAATACTGCCTGTGCTCTTTTCTGTTCTTTTACATGTGATGCTGAATCTGTGTTTAAGTCTGACAGCTATTAGAAACATAGAAACATAGACTTTGATGGCAGATAAGGACCGCTTGGCCTACCTAGTCTGCCCATTTCTCTGCCTACAGGATAAGCTGCAGATCCTAGTTAACCAACAGCCTATTTCTTCTTACCCCCCACAAGAATTGCCTTATGTCTGTCCCATGCATTCTTGAATTCTCCCACAGTTTTAGACCACACAACCTCCTCAGGAAGGCTATTCCATGCATCCACCACCCCTCTGTGAAACAATACTTCCTCACATTGCCCCTGAACTGCCCCCATCTTTAAATTGTGTCCCTTGTTCTTACACATCTCTTTTTCTGAAAGATGCTACCCTCTTGGACTTTGTTGATTCCAGTGAGGTACTTAAAGTTTCTATCATGTCCCCCTCTCCCTCCTTTCCTCAAGGGTATACATATTAAGCTCCTTTAGTCTCTCTTCATATGTCTTCTGGTGCAGACCCTGCACCATTTTGATTGCCCTCCTCTGGACTGCCTCTATCCTGTCTATGTCCTTGCAGAGATGGGGTCTCCAGAACTGGATGCAGTACTCCAGATGGGGTCTCACCAACTGTCTGTACAGAGGGATAACAACTTCCTGTTTTCGGCTGGTGATTCCTCTCGTAACACATCTCAGTATCCCCCCAGCCCTCCCTACTGCCTTCTCACATTGCTTGCTAACCTTAAGGTCATCTGATATGATTACCCCCAGGTCCCTTTTCATTTTTGTTGTTGTTACTACCTCCCCCTCCATTGTGTAATCTTCCCGTGGGTTTTTGTTTCCCAGGTGCATTATTTTGCACTTCTTTGCATTGAATCCAAGCTACCATACCAGACCATTCCTCCAACCTTGTCAAGTCTCTTCTCATCCTTTCCACACCTCCTTGTGTATCAACCCTATTGCAGATCTTTGTGTCATCTGCAAAGAGGCATACTTTTCCTTCCAGTCCCTCTACAATGTCAGAAGTCTATTAAAGGGCTTGCACAGTGTTACTAAGCTTGAAAAAGGTAAGAAATACCTAGGTCTCTTATACAGTTCTAAAGATTTATTTTGGATACCTGACTGGATGACCTTGGGCAAAAGATTATATTGCATCCCCCGAAGAGAGTATTATCTGAGCCTGTTATATTGGGTATGCTAGCATAAGGTTCACACTTTGAATCTCTCCAGAACTCAAGGCTAGAAGATGATTCAGACCCAAAGCAGACAGGGGTATTACCCTGTCTGTTATCTGTTCACACTATTGCACTCTGAGTTTGGCACTGTGGGAGCAGAGGGCCTGACCTGTGTAGTACATTTGTGACAGATTTGGTTGGCAGCAGTGAGATTTAAAAAGTATTTGGTAGCACAAGCTTTAACAGTTCAGTGTGTCAGCTTAATACTGTACAGCTCACGTGCAAAATAAGGCAGTGATTTATTTTTAAAAAGTAAACAGAACTATATCATTTTACTTGCAGTCAAAATTCCTACCCATTTTATTTTTTTCTGAAGTGCAAGTTAGAGTAGCCATAGTTAGGGAAGAAGGTGGCTTCCAACTACACCGGGTACACTGCAGACTACCTGAGGCAGTTGTGCCAGACCAGAGGAGTCCAGCATGAGGGGAAAGCCAATAAGCAGAACCTCGTGGAAGCTCTAGTGGACGCTGATGACCAGAACCTCATGTCACAGTCTGTGACTGAAAAGGACCAAACCTTGGGCATGGAGGGGGCCAGAATCCAGTGCGGTGTCCAGATCCAGTGAGGAGGATAGCCAGGCCAGTGCAAGCCAAGGGCAACAGCAGCAAGGAAGGGTCACCAGCTTTCTGGAGCCAGAAGCAATCAGGCTGCAGATGGAGTTGTGGAGGATGGAGCTGGAGTTTGAACAGAAAAAGTTCCAACTGCAGATGAAAAAAGAGGAAAGAGAGAGACAGCTTCAGCAAGAGGTGGAGTGAGAACAGTGAGAAGCTGAGCGAGAACAGCAGGAGGCTGAATGAGAAGAGTGACACCATCAGCGAGTGGCCGAACAAGAGGAGAGAGATCAGCAGTGGAGATTTGAACTGGAGAAGCTACAACTCCCAAGACCAGCACCAGAGCAGGTAAGTGGCCTGGGTTTAACTGGAACTACAGGACTAGGTTACAAATTAAATTCCAAATTGATAGCCGAATTTAAAGAGGGGGAGGATATGGATGCTTTTTTAAATTCCTTTGAAAAAGTTTGTATTCAGTCAAATATTCCTAGAGAGTCCTGGAGCTTCCAGCTATCCCCACTATTTACCAGGAAAGCTTGGGATGCATTGGGTCAAATGGACAATGAGGACAGCAATGATTACAGTAAAATAAAAACTGCACTTAAAAAAAATATGATTTAACTGCAGAAGCATACAGAGCTAAATTCCATAAGCTCAGGAGAAACCCTGACATGAGCTATGAGGAGCTAGCTATGAAACAATATCAGTTTTTAAAATGTTGGTGGGAAGGAATTGAAGCAAACTACAGAAAACATTAAAAAAGCTGTATTGTTAGAGTAGTTTTTTTGGGCATGTCCAGCACAGCTGAAATCCTGGCTGGAGGACAGAGATCCAAAAACAATGCAAGAGGCTGTGTAGCACTTGGACCGCTATGCCAGGAGCAAACCTGCTCTGAGAGTGAATATGGCTGGTGTGGCAGCGCAGAAAGGGAAAAGTGCACCTTCAGTTCAGCTAGAACTCTCACTGCCTCCACCAAAACCAGGTAGCCCAAGGTTTCAAAGAAAATATTTTACTGAGAGAAGAAATGAATGTTAGGTTTGCAAAAAACTGGGCATATGGTCAGACAGTGTCCCAAAAGGGCGAGCAGTATACAAAGTGGTACCCGAAAAGAAGTGGGTTGTTTGTGTGTTCCTGAAAGCATGCCAATAAACATGAGGGAACACATGCACCCAGTCACTGTGAATGGTGTACAGACACAAGGGTTAAGAGACACAGGGGCATCCCTGGCTTTGGTAAAAGGGGATCTGGTAGACCCAGGTCAGCTTATACCCAATCAGTTTGCGACTGTACGGGGTTCACTGGGGAGGAGAAAACATTGCCACTCGCTAGTGTTCTCATAGACTGGGGTGAGACCGGGAGAACTGTGCAACAGGTTGCTGTAGCTGAAACTTTAGCAGTTGATGTAATTCTCGGCAACAATCTCAAACAGGGGATGGTGTGTGTAGTTACCCATAGCCAAGTAGCAAGGGAAAATTGTAGTTCCCTGGACCCCACAGAAGCCCCTATGGAAAGCACTGGGAGGCTGGTTCCCCAGCCTGGGTCTCCTGAGATGGAGACTAATGAAAGGTGGGTAGAAATTTCCCCAGTAGCAGTTAACCAAACAGCTATGGATGGTTACTCCAAGAATGGAGGGTAACCCATTGTTAGAGGGTTAGGGATGACAGTGATCCTGAGTGCCCTGATGCTAGAGCTAGGGACCCTAGTTTAGACACTGAAGGGGACCTGTTCCATGCCTTGGGAACGTGTAAGGAGTTTGCAGCAGCTCAGAAAATTTACCCTAGTTTAGAGTAGCTGAGGGCTTGGGCAGACTCTGATGGAGCACAGGGAGGTGATGGGAAAAGAAGTTTATTGGGACAATGAACTGATGTATACACAGGATGCTAAGACAGAGGGAGGGTGATAGGCAGGCAGCTTGTAATTCCCCAGGGGTACCGTAAGCAGTTGCTCAAGATTGCACACGATATTCCCTTGTCTGATCATCTGGGAATTTCACACAGTATGCAGTGGTTGGCCCAGAATTTATATTGTTCCAACTTCACCCAACAGGTAAAGGAGTATTGCAGGTCTTGTCACCTGTGCCAAGAAATAGGGAAGGCAGGTAAGAAAACCAAAGCCATCCTAATTCCATTGCCCATAGTGGAGGAGCCATTCCAGAGGGTGGGAATGGATATTGTGGGGCCTTTAAATGCCCCCAGCTCCTCCAGGAAGAGGTTCATCCTGACTGTGGTGGATTATGCCACCCGGTATCCAGAGGCAGTTGCCCTATCCGCATTAAGGACAGACAAAGTGGCAGATGCCTTACTTGAGATTTTCTCCATGTGTTGGTTTTCTTCAGGAGGTTATCACTGATTGGGAGGATTCCTTCATGTCAGACCTGATGAAATGTTTGTGGGACAAGTGTGGGGTGGTGCAGAGACACACAACACCTTATCACCCACAAGCCAATGGGCTTGTGGAAAGATTTATTGGTACCCTGAAGTCAATGCTCCAAGTGATTGCTGAACAGCATGGGAGGGACTGGGGGAATTACCTTCCCCACCTATTGTTTGCATACAGGGAGGTGCCTCAAGAGTTGACAGGGTTTCCCCCTTCGAGCTCTGATATGGACTCTGGATACATGGGCTCCTAGACTTGACCCAGGAGGACTGGGAAGAGAAGCATACCATGCAGGGAACTCCCATAATGGATTATGTCCTTAGGTTTAGAGAAAAGTTGAAGGAGCTTATGGGGAGCTTATTGGGGACAACCCAGAGCAACCTGGCAGTGGTCCAACAAAAACAGAAGGTGTGGTATGACTGCAGAGCCAGATCTTGCTCATACACGGTGGGTCAGGAAGTCATGGTCCTAATTCTGGTCTGGAAAGACAAGCTGCAGGCTGAGTGGGTAGGACCGTACAAAGTAGTCAGAAAGGTAAATGACGTGAACTATATTATAGAGTTACCTGACAGAAGACATACACAGAGAATGTACCATGTCAACATGGTGAAGCCATATGCGAATAGGGTTGATATGGTGTTTGCAGTTTGTAGTCCTGGGGAGGGGACGGATGAAGAAGACCCCCTTCTGGACTTGCCGGAAGAAATCAAGTGGGAGTCCTCTGTGGAGGCAATTAAATTGTCACCCCAGCTGGCCCCAGACAAGATCCAGAGAAGTAAGGGTGGTTTTAGCTGACTTTGCCCCACTGTTTAGTGCTAAGCCTGGACTAACCCCCTTAGCGATGCATGATGTGGAGACAGGGATGCAGGGAACAGTGTATCGGGTGTCCGAAGCTATCCAAAAGGACATTGAGAAGGAGATGGAGGAAATACTGGATTTAGGGGTAATCCAGAAATCCCACAGCCCCTGGGTCTCACCCAAAGTCCTTCTGCCCAAGCCGGATGGCTCTACTCATTTTTATGAGGACTATCATGGACTGAATGCAGTCACAAAGTCAGATGCCCACCCAATGCCACACACGAACTCCTGGACAAGTTGGGAGGGGCAACATATCTTAAAACTATTGACCTCACAAAGGGGTATTAGCAGGTAGAGTTAACTACCAGAGCTAGGGAGAGGTCGGCCTGCATCACTCCAATAGGGTTATTTGAATTTAAAGTAATGCCTTTCAGAATGAACACCCCAGCCACTTTCCAAAGGTTGGTAAACCAGGTATTAAAAGGTGCTGAGGAGTACGCAGTGGCGTACATGGATGACATTGCCATCTTTAGTGCCAGCTGGGAGGAACACTTGCCCCACCTTAGGGAAGTGCTGGGCAGGATACAGAGGGCTGAGCTCACTGTCAAAGCTGAGAAGTACCAGGGGGCCATGACTGAAGTGGCATACCTTGGGTATGTTGTAGGCCGGAGACAGCTCCATTCTAAACAAGCAAAAATAGAGGCAATCAAGGCATGGCCCAGACCAGAAATGCAGAAGCAGATCAGGAGTTTTCTGGGGACAGCAGGGCACTACAGGAAATTTGTACCCAATTACAGTGCCCTGGCCACTCCCTATCTGACCTGGTAAAGAAAAGGATGCCTAAGAAAGTTACCTGGGAACCAGCATGTGAAAAAGCCTTTATCAAACTGAGGGAGGCACTGTACAGTGCTCCTGTTTTGACAGGTTCAGACTATAGCAGACCCTTTATAGTCCAGACTGACACTTTAGATGTGGGTATTGGGGCAGTGCTGAGTCAGACATCCAACCAAGGGAAAGATCACCTCATAGTGTACCTGAGTAAAAAGTTACTTCCCAAGGAGTAGGCTTATTCTACTGTGGAAAAAGAGTGTCTTGCCATGGTGTGGACCCTAAAGAAATTAGAGTTATACTTATACGGGCAGCATTTTGAGGTACAAACTGACCAGAACCCACTGGTTTGGCTGGCACAAATGGGTAAAATGAATGGTAGACTACCAAGATGGAGTCTTGCATTGCAAGGGTATGACATGACAGTCTCTCGCAGGGCAGGGGCAGCTAATGAAAATACTGATGGCTTGTTGCATCAGTATGAGACATGAACTGACCTGGGAAGCTCATCCCATGCAGTGGATAGAGCCTCCAAATTCAGTCTAGGTGGGGAAGATTGTGACGCTTTGCCATATGCTTATGGTTATTATATAACATTTGTATTAAATCCATGGTCTGTGCATGTATTGTCTCACACAAGTTAGCAGTTTGGCTTTTAACCTTCAAGGTGTCAGTGAGGATGTCATTAAACAGATCAGGGAAACTTAATTAATACTTTCCTTCCAGAAGGATAGTTTATGGCCCTTTATCAACTGCTGCTGCTTTGATGTTGGTTCCTGAATATGAATTTTATGAAACCAGGAAAGGATGTCATTTGTCAGATTCTCCTTAGCTTTATCACACCTTAGTGATAGATTGTGGGGTTGTTAAACCTCAAAGAGAAATGTCTGATTAAAGACTGTCATATGTAGGAAATTACTTTTTGCTGATGTTCACGTTAATTAAAATACCTCCTTGTAGAAAATTATGTTAGAATTAATTCTAAAGGAGGAGCTAGTTGACTCACCAAAAGGGGTAGGGAGAGGGATTTTGAAATGAATCCTGCATCTGGGATATGTGGTATATAATTCTAGACTCTGAGAGAGACATTTCTCTGAAAGCACTTAAAGGTAATAGTTAGAAAAGAATTAAATATTGGGGTAGGGCTTTGTATTTTGCAACTTCCTTTTTTTGTTATGTGACTGTGAGCTGTGTGATATAAATTGGTTCTGTATTTTATTTTACCTGTTTTAAAACTTTTTAGTAAACAAAATTTTCTTTAAAATACTGCCTGTGTTCTTTTCTGTTATTTTACATGTGATGCTGAATCTATTTAAGCCTGACAGCTAGTAAAGGGCTTGCATGGTGTTACTAAGCTTGAAAATGGTAAGAAATACCTAGGTCTCTTATAGCATTCTAAGGGTTCATTTTTGGGTACCTGGCTGGATGCTCTTTGGTGAAAGATTATATTGCATCCCCCCGAGGAGAGTATTATCTGACCCTGTTAATTGGGTATGCTAGCATCAGGTTCACAGTTTGAATCCCTCCAGAAGTCAAGGCTAGAAGGAGATTCAGATCCAAAGCAGACAGGAGGGTTACCCTGTCTGTTACTTGTTCACACTATTGAACTCTGAGGTTGGCACAGTGGGAGCAGAGGTCCTGACCTGTGTTGTGCATTTGTGACAGATTTGGTTGGCAGTGGTGCCCAAATTTCACACCCATAGAAACATAGAAGTTGACGGCAGATAAGGACCGCAAGGCCCATCCAGTCTGCCCATTTCTTTTTCTACCTTATAAATGTGCCATCGGCCTTTGCTCTGTCAGTGACCTATCTATTCATAGTCATTTGTATTGCTCCCTTATGCCTATCCCATGCCTGTTTGAAGCCCTGCACTGTATTCATAGCCACCACTTGTGGTAAGCTATTCCATGCATCTACCACCCTTTCTGTGAAAAGAATTTCCTCACATTCCCCTTAATCGGCCTCCTCTAATCTTCATGCTGTGTCCTCTTGTCCTGCAATTTTCTTATATTTAAACATGTTAGACTCTTTCACCTTGTTTATGCCCTTAAGGTGTTTAAATGTCTCGATCATATCACCTCTCTCCTCCTTTGCTCAAGGGTGTATATTGAGCTCCGTTAATCTGTCCTCATATGTCTTCTGATGCAGTCCCTGCACCATTTTGGTTGCCCTTCTCTGGACTGCCTCAATTTGGTTAATGTCCTTGTGAAGGTGTGGCCTCCAATACTGCATGCAGTACTCCAGATGGGGCCTAACCAATGTCTTGTACAGAGGATTATTACCTCCCTCTTCGACTTGTGATACCCTCACTAATACACCCTAACACCCCCTAGCCTTACCTACTGCTTTAGAGGTCTGCTTGGATGATTTTAGGTCATCAGTGATGATGATGCCCAAGTCTCTTTCTTCCTTTGTGACTGCTAGCAACTCCCTCCCAGCCTATAAGTGGCTTCGGGTTTCTCTTCCCTATGTGCATGATTTTGCACTTTTGCATTAAATCCAAGTTGCCACTCTTCTGACCATTTTGCTAGTTTATCCAGATCTCTTCTCATTCTGCCCACCCCATCTGGATCATCTACTCTGTTGCAGATCTTGGTGTCATCTGCAAACAGACAAGCTTCACCTCTAGTCCATCTCGTGAGGTCACTAATGAAGATGTTGAATAGGACTGGCCCCAGGACTGATCCCTGAGGTACCCCACTTGTGACTTGCATCTCTTCTGACTGTATACCATTTACCACCACTCTCTGTTTTCTGCCAGTCAACCAGTTTGCCACCCAGTTGACCAACTTCTGACCCACCCTGCCTACCTAGCTTATTTATCAATCTTCTATGTGGAACAGTGTCAAAAGCTTTGCTGAAGTCAAGGTAGGCGACATCAACTGCTCCCCTTGGTCCACCACTCTGGTTACCCAGTCAAGAAATCCACGAGATTAGTTTGACAGGACCTTCCTTTTGTAAACCCATGCTGTCTTGGATCCTGTGCTCCTATGGATTCCAGGTGTTGCACTATCCTTTCCTTAAGGAGTGCCTCCATAATCTTGCCCACTACTGAGGTAAGACTGACTGGTCTGTAGTTCCCGCCTCCTCCTGCTACCACTCTTGTGGAGCGGGATCACATGAGCCTTCTCCAGTCTTCTGGGACCTCTCCTGTGCTCAGAGACTCACTAAACAATTCTGCTAATGGCTCTGCTAGTTCCTCCTTTAGCTCCTTAAGTGCACCCTGGGATGTATGCCATCAGGTCCCATTGCCTTATCCACCTGAGCTTAGCAAGCTCTTGTAGGACCCTTTCTTTTGTGAAGGGAGTAGTGCTCACCTCCCTCCCCTGTGTCCATGATGCTGAGCTGTGGGCCCTGCCCTACCTTCTCTTCAGTAAATACTGAGCAAAAGTATCTATTTAGGATAGATGCCTTTAGGTCCTCCTCCTCACATGCTCCCTTTTCTCCATTAAGCTTAGCAATACCCCTCTGGACTTTCTCCTTTCACTAATGTATCTATAGAAAGTCTTGTCACCTTCTTTACTGTTAGGTGCTAGTGTTTCCTCAGTTTGGGACTTTGCCTGCCTTACTGCTCTCCTGCTTCCCTTAGGGCAGTTTGGTATGCCTCCTATCTTCATCCCGCTGTGTTCCCTATATTTTCTGAAGGCCAGCCTTTTGGCTCTGACCTTTCTGCTACTGTATTTGAGAACCAAAGTGGTTCCTTTTTCTTTGCACTTCCTTTTCTGTCTAACACAATGGATGTTGCTTCAAGTATTGTATCCTTAATGCTTGCCCACTTTGCCTGTGCCTCCTCACCTGTGTTTCTTTTTGCCAGGGCTAGCTTAACTCTGTTGGCCATCTTATCAAAGTCAGCTCCTCTGAAGTCCCATATTTTTGCCTTGGAATGGGATGATTTAGATGTAGTAGCCAAATTGAACCATACCATGTGATGGTCACTGGACCCCAGGTGACCTTCTACCTGGAGATCTGTGATCCCTTCTTTGTTAGTCAGTACTAGATCTAGGATAGCCCTGTCTCTTGTGGGTTGCTGTACCAGTTGTTTGAGGCCCCTGCAGGGAATCCACTATGAGTCTAGTTCTGGCAGATGTTCCTGCTGGTATTGACCAATCTATATCTGGCATGTTGAAGTCTCCCATTATCAGAACCTCCCTTTAGCTGTCATGTTTTGTATATCTTCTAACAGTAATGTGTCTATGTCCTCCCTCTGGTCTGGGGCCTGTAGACAACCCCAGTTCTTATGGCTGTCCCATTTCCTGTTTCAGGGTGACCCACAGTTCTTCTGGCTCCTTATGTGTATTCTGAATTTCTGTAGCTTTGATATTTTCATTATTACATACAGGGCCACTCCTCCCCTTTTGCACCTCGGTCTCTTCTGAACAATACATGGCCAGGTACTGAAGTCTCCCAAGTGTGGTTACTGGTAAACCACGTCTCACTAATTGCTACTATGTCCAGTTTAGCCTCTGACATTATTGCCTGCAGGTCTGGGATCTTATTTCCCAGGCTGTGAGCATTTGTTACATGATTTTCCATTGGCCAGATTTTGGTGTGTTAGTTGTTGGGTGAAGTTTGGCATTACCCCTGTGCATCGTATGGGGAGACAAACTCCTTTCTTACCTGGTGATGCAAATGAATGGCAAACACGCTTGAATTCCTGTTTGACCACTAGCTGAGGGGGGAGGGGTGTTCTTCCCATTCGACGTATGGGGTGCTGCACCCCTCTCCCCATTTGCTAGTTTAAATATTCTGCAAAGACGTCAAACTTCTGCCCCAATGCACTGACTCCCTCTTTAGTCAGATGCAGTCCATCAAATTTAAAGAACTTTCGCTCCCAGAACTTAGAGAACCACCCTTAGAGAACCACCAGTGGCACAGAACCCAGAACAAGTCCAGAGTCTGCCCCCAGTGGCAACCCATCACATCCATGACCAGGCTTGATCACCAGCACCTCAGTCTTAGCTGGATTGAATCTCAGCCAGCTGGAAGCCATCCAGTTATTGATTTTAGCCTGACAACTGTTAAGCACATCAACCACATCAACATCTTTCCGGCGTGGTGTTCTGGTTCTAACAGAACATGTGAAGTAGTAGCCCACTGAGTTCTAAGAGATTGAGATTTGTTCTTAAAATTTTGTTTACAGTAAGATTTGATACAAGTCAAATAGACATTTATAAATTTGTGTGTATGTTTATGTATGTGTTAAGAGAGTAAACAAGGTCAAGAGAATAAGTAAGGGAGGTGTAGGAAGTACTCCATATATAACAGAACTCCATATATAAGGTAGGCCTTTTTGCTTCTAGTTTAAGGATACTAGGCAGATAGACTGCTCTTGAGGAGGGGGCACTGCCCCATCTGCAGGACTGTTGTGGAGCTCCAGGCTCAGCTGGTAGCAACAAGAAATGTGATACCTCAGCTGCAGCACTGGCTCAGTTGGGGTCTAGCCCCACTACCCCAGAAGTTCATTGGTTCAGGGGGCATGAGGGTGGTGGGGAAGTGGAAGGGGAAGGGTGGCAGGGGCAGCCACAATGGGTTTGACCAATCTCACACCATCCAGACAGCAAATGCCTTTCTACTCTTGAAGGAGGCTTGAGTACCTGACTCCACTGTGCGGACTCTGAGGCCATCAGGGGAAATGAGCAGGACAACTTGGTGGCACCCAGTGGGGTTAGCAGGAGGAAGTCAGCAAGGGGAGTCTTAATGAATGGGGAGTCAATAATTAGGGAAGTAGACAGGGTGGTGGGCAGGGGAGGAAAGGGGACTGAAATGGTCGGACACCTTCATGGTGCATCATCCATCCTGGATATAGATAGGATACAGAGGGTGGTTGAGAAGGGGGAGGGGGAACTTGGAGTGCTGGTATACTTGGGTACCAATGATCTGATAAACTGGCCTTTGGAGGCATTGAAGTGGAATGTTAAGAGGCTGGGGACAGACTAAAGGCATACTCTGCTTCCCTGGCCTTTTCTGAGGTCCTTCCTGTGTGGAATAGGGGCGTGGGAATGATAAAGTGTGAAAGAAAGAGACTGAGGAGTTTAATGGGTGGTTGAAAGGATGGTGTCAGGAAGACAGTAACACTTTTTGGGGGACTGGGGGCATATGGAACAGGAGGCTCTTCAAGGGTGATAGCCTCATCTGATGAGAGGGGACCGGTGCTCTAGGACATAGGTTTGACATCTATATTGGACAGTTGAACTGACTGTGGGGGAAACTGAGGCTAGGTGAACTACTTTGAATAGAGAGAGCTGGTGGGAAACCTAGCTAAGGATACCCATGAATGGGGGACTAGCAGCAGAAAGGCAGGCAATGGTAAGGTTGAAGTTCAGATTAGGTTACGGGAAGCGGCAAATGAAGCTTACAAAGCCTACATTCTGCATGACTAATAAAGGAAGCATAAGGGAGAAAGGATAGGAAAAAGTAAGAGAGGATGAGGAAAAAGAAGGAAAGGGGTCTGCCTTAATGCCAGAAGTCTGAGAAATAAAATAAGAGAGCTCCAGGTAATGGTGGCAGACACTACAATGGACCTAGTAGCCATCACTGAAACCTGGGCCGCCAATGTCTGACCACTAGGGGGTGCTAATCCCAGTGGTGCCTCCAAGATGTAACCCCTAGGTGGCACTATCCCAAGGGCTACTACCCCTGACTGCTTGGCTAGTTGCAGGTTAAGGGGCCTGGGTACTGAACTGGGTGCCTCCACCCAGAGGACATGGTTGTTAGTAACAAGGCTAACCTGAGTACAGCCCTCTGGGAAACTGTAACCCCCCCTCTTTCCCCTATAGTGGCCTAGACATTATGCAACAAACACTTTCACAGTAGCCCATATTCAGCATACAAATCCCCACAATGTTTGCACTTACCACCAGGGCTGGTTCCACCAGTTCGACTCTGGAGACCCCCCTGTAAAACAAGGTTAGGCACAGCAAATAACAACAGTACAGTGCTTTTGGTACAAACTGGAACCACAGTCAGATTAAATGCAAAAAGAGTTAGATCTGATTTATTCCGGGGAATTGAACAAGGGAGTGGCATAATCAGGTTGATTGATTCTAAAACTGATCTAGTTAGGCAATTATGCATGCACTTTTAGTCCCTGCACAGTCACATGCTCTGGGTACCCAGTTGGAAGTAAGGTGGGCTAGCCTGGAATATTGCCTGGAGTAGGCCGGCATCGCAGCTGGTTGGGGCCCTTTGATGAAAAGAAAATGCATGCACAACCACACACAATTTGTAATCTGGAGTCAGGAGGCTCAGTTCATGATGATTAAACAAAATAATTAAATCAGATGACACACTTTGATTGAGCTGTTGTTGCAGGGAGCTACCCTGTTGTTTATTCAGGCTACCCAGTACAGGACACAGGTTGGATGAAATGGAGACTGCAGGATGATTTGCTGGTTTGCCTGAGAAGCAGGGCCCACACAATCCACCGTGGTGTCTTTTCTGGTCGTGATGTTGAGCAGGGGGCTGATCCCCAGGCAGATCTCTTGTTGATGGTCTTCTATGTGGCGTGAGTAGCTCGCTGGGCCAAAGTGGCAGGGCCCAGGCCGGGTAAGATAATTCAGATATCAGTCCGGGAAGGCTGAATGCAGCTTCCAGCAGGTGTGGCACAGTTAAACAGTGGGGAATCAAATCGGACCCACTAATAGCAAACAGCACATTTATAGTAAAGCAATCACCATACCACCAAATGGATAGCAGTCCAGTCACAATATCAGTGTCTCTGAGCAAAACCGGGAGTTCTATGGTGAATGGATGTCCTGACAGACTGATCACGTACAGCAAATCTTCGGTCTTCTTCATGTTTAAATCTGGTCACTCTTCAGTGGCTTTGTCATGCTTCAATTTGGATACAGTCCGATTGCTAAACCTTTTCAAAAAAATCCTTCTTGAGGGACAGCAGGCAGACAGGCCAAACTCAACCTTTCCACCGATTTCCCGTGCTACTACGCAGGGGCAGCTGCTCGAATCATTCGAGCTGTTTAATCTTCAAACTCTAACTCCAGACTGCACACACTGCAGCAGGCTGCTTGGGAATTTCCCTTCAGTCCAAAAGTTTCTGGTTGGTTGATCCATCAGTCTGTCAAAGCAAGGGCTCCCCCTCCAAGTCCATTTAGGTGCCAAAGTGCAAAAACTACAATTCCTATAGAAATTTGCGCCCACAAGACCCCTGGGGACAGACACCATTTTAGAGTTTCCAAAGGTACTGATTGGTCCCAGTAGGCAGTCCAAAACCAAGATGGTGTGGCAATACTGAAATGTCCATGCTGCAAAGGAAAGCAGGTTAGACAAACCACAATATTATTATTAAAACAGAGAAACAGTAAACAGTCATAGCTCATAGCAGGGCTCCCTTTGTGCAAATAGTGATGGCAGAATGGAGCGATAACACTGCAGCCTGGGCGGGACTCGAGTCTGAAACTACTCGGTCCCTACCCAGATTAATTTTACACCACATATAGGCAACTCTTAGAAAGACAGGCATGGAGGCTAACAGGGCACTCACATGCAAACACTTTTAAATCGCTAGGACACAGAACACCAGCCTGGCAGTGGTCATTTAGGCAAGCCCAAGGAAGACTTTCAGGAACCCCCATTTGTGGGGGTTACACTACCAATATCAAGTATGATCACAGTTTCAAGATATCGCCCAGTATAGAGCTATAACTTTAACAGCCAAGCAGAAGCAGGTATGCATTCTTAATTAGGTGACCAATAGCAATATGAAGATCATTCCTAGAAGTAGCACAGAAATTGCATACCACATAACAGATGATAAGTAGTGAAACAGAATTTGCAAGAAAGCCAGTGCTTCTCTACAGCTTTTTTGTTCTTCCAGTTTTTAAGAGATGTCTATGCAAGCATATTTTGACATCCAAACTACCTAAAAATGAACACTTCACAAAAAATGTTTTACTGTACAAATATTGCATGTGACTTTTTTCTCTTTTCACAGTGACATGGTTCTTGACTCCCTCTGAGATCTCACAAAAGAGAACGGCAGATGACTTTTTGTGTTAACAAAGAACATCCTGCAGTGAGAGGAAGACCAGATAACCTAGACATTTAGCATGTATTTGAGGTTTGGAAGTAAGAAACGCCATCCAGAATCTTACATAAAGGCTTCCATTTTTATTGCATTTCAATACATGACAAATTGAATAAATGGAATAAATTATACAAGCTGCGCTTCTTAACCCCTCACTAATCTCTGCATCGTCTTTCTTCACCACCTCTCTCTCTCTCTCTCTCTCCTGTCACCGCAAAACATGAAATAACTCACATTTAGCAAGGTCAAGGATTGTGAGACTGTTTTTCCAATGTGTATACTGATTCAACTAATCAAGAACAATGAAATCCACGTCTCACATAGAATGCAAACAGTAAACAATATATACTTGCAGAAAGGTTGTTTAACTTTTGCTGAGCCCATGGCGAGGCACTAGAATAACAAAATATTAAAGTGCTGTACAAAAGCCCAATTTGATCACTCAGTGTGGATCTAATTTGCACAGTTGTGCTACAATTAGCCACACCCTCAAGACATTGCACATGGAGGGGACACCCCCCTTTTGGAAAATGACAAATTCAGCACTACCATCTCCACTGATTTCTTGCAGTGCCAGTGACTCATTCCTATGGCCCAAGCTTGGATCATCAGAGGACTGGCAGAAAGAAGACCAAGGATCCCAGAGGGGAGTTCTAGGTCATGCTGCAATACCACCACCTGGCTGGCCAAAGATGGCGTAGTCGAGGACCTGTAGTGTGCATGGGCTGGCTTGCTGGGCAGAGATCAGCATCAATATACCGGAGGCATATGTGTGTGTGTTGAACTCTCTTCCCAGCACCCATGTAAAGAAAACCAAGGAAAAAATTGATAATCAGGATGCTGCCTATGGTGTCATAAGGCTCCCCCCCAATTCTGCAAATGGTAGTTTTTTTCCTGCAGGGTTTTCTCTAACCTGACTGCCTCATCATGGTTGGGGGGAGCCATCAGAGAACACGGGAGCCCTAAGGTAAATGGAGTTTTGGTAGCTGGAGGCCCACCATCATGATGGCAGATGGGGGACAGCCTGAGACCTAGGAGGATAAACAGAGAATTTAAAGAAAGAGGTAGACTGCCATCAGTAAAAATGGTTTGTATGCCCAAATAACAAGAAAAAAGAAAGTTTATAAATTGCTCATCCATCCAAATGTACTTTCTAAGTGAAATACACATTTTGGTCTTTGCACTGGTTTAGTTATTGTAACCTTGATACAATAGATTCTTAGGACAATCTGGACAATCCACATTTAAAAATCTTTATAAAATAATTACTTGCCCTGTTTATGCTTAACATATTTATAATTTCATACATCCCAGGATCATGTCTGGCACTTTGCCAGTTAAACCCAAGTAAAGATAATGAAGAACCTGTGCCATAAAGGCAACATTGTCAATAATGCTAATATTCTATTATTTGTACTATCTAAGTGCTAGAACTCAAAGAACTGAAAGGTATGTCGTATACATAAAGTAATCATAAACCTTAGTTAACTGGTCTGTAGCTGTAGAAAGCAATATACTAAGCATAGTCATATTGACATAACCTTATCTGTTAAATGAAATAAAATAAAAATAAACTGTAACATAAGAAGCAGCAATTATAGAATAAGTAATGTTCAGTGCAAGGTCCATATTTAAAAATATCTTATAGTGAGACAGTGTATACTGGCAATATGCCAATACATCTGCCAGTTACTTATGAAGTTTATGTTTTTACTATCTGCCTTTTCAGTCTTTCTCAAGGGGTAAAAGTCTACAAAATGTTCTGAGAAGATTTTATAGGTTCAGAAGTAGTGACGTCTGAGGACAATGTGCAGTAGTTATGACCACAGCTGCATTGTTTTCAGGTGTGACATCTTCCAACTCATGGATTTGATTTTCATTTTGAGTTGTATGTGTCCATTAGCTCAGAGCTACCATTGTGATAATTCCCTACAATAGTCAAGTTGAAATCCTCAAGAACTGAAACTTCCTCAATGGCCTTTGCTGCTTGTGGCTGAGAAATGAAGCTTTAATCTGGTTTTCATGGGAGAAAGTTCTTACTTGGCCTTTATATTAATGCGTGCTTTACATGAATACTAGTTTGAAAGGCGGTTGTCTAATTCCTCAGTTACTTGGTAATACTGTAGAAAATGGTAGCACCTTTGCTGGGTGGCTGGGAGCACATCTGAGTAAATGTAGACCATTGTGTTTTTAAAGATATAAGCCCCTTGATTTCAAGCAGCCTTTATAATAAGCTTTCTGTCTGTTATGGATGCAAACATGACAATAATGGTAGTAGGCTGAAGTTGTTGTAGCTGTTTTTTTGATGAAGATATGCCACAGGCGTTACATAAAATGATCTTGTTATACTGGACAACTACGATTCCATATTTCAGTTGCTCAATAAAATTCTTTTAAATCAGGTCCCATGTTGTGTCTCTGTTTCAAGAGCTAATATACCTACAAATCTCAAATTAAAATGCCATTGATTATTCTCTAATATTTCCATATTTATTGAAATAATCACAGACGCACTCATAAGAGTGGCTGAAAGAGCTGAGGTAGTTTCCTACTTAGCTATCAAGTCATTATTTTCAGCTTGCAGATGTTTTATAGCTTTTGAGTTATCAAGCCATAAGTAATTCTGTCTTTTGTACTGCATTTTCCATTTTGTTAAGTTTGCCATCAAACTTTTGATCCAACCTTTGGATAAAGTCACTTCTCCGGTGTTGGACCCACTTGGCCTGCAACCTCATGTCCAACCACCTAAGGCAGGACATTATCCCAGCACATCACATGCCCTGTTGTGCATTATTGTTTTATTACTTAGAGGCCCAGATATTCAAACTGTGCCAGGCTGTAGCGCAAGCCTGGGCGCAGCACAACTTGGCTGTGCAGGGGCGTTGACTGGGTGACATTCAACGGAGCTGCACCATGGCACAGCATCATTGAATATCGCACCCTGGTGACCCGCAGTGTGCATGGCACAGTGGCACTGCACCAGCGCTAGTGGTCATAGTGGAGCCGGGGGATGCGCTAGCGCAAGTTCTGTTGCGCTATGTGCAGCAACTGCGATATTTAAAAGTGCAGATGCAAATGGGGCCACAATGTATGCAAGGTGCAAATGGGGCCATTTGCGTGTCATTATGGCCCCATTTGCATACAGGTGTGCTGATCCCGGTGACTTGCACCTGGCACCCTGCCAGGCAGCAGCCATCGGAGACTGATGCCCCCTGCACAGTGCGGCAATGTGCCCCACAGCCCGATCACGGGCTTCAGTAACTATAAATTGCGTCCAATAGCCCAGGGATATCTGACTTTAATTTATTCATACTTAAGCCTGCGATCGGGCTGACAGCGGTCCACTGGACCACCAGGGATATAGGAATTTATTATATTTTACAAAAGCCCACTGGACCACCAGGGATTTTGGAGGATCATTTTTCTACGTATGCCCACGATCAGGCATGGAGGGGCGCTGCCAGATGCAGCTGGAGCTGGGTGGCCACCCACAGGTGGCAGCTGCCGTGTGACGCCTGCACACGGCAGCTCACCTGTAGGTGGCCAGCCATTGTTCCCTTATTTTTGGCTCACCTGTGTGCGGTGCTGTGGGGTTGCATTACGTGGACTCAGCACATCCCAGGCTGAATATCGGGATGTGCAGAGTACGCATGGGCACGCCCCCCCCACCTGCACCGCATACATTACATACTAACATACTATTTGCCAGCAGATTAGGCCTTACGGTCTATCGAGTCTGCTCGAACCTCAGATCCCTAGTTGGGTACGAGGCCCTCCCCCCCTTGTGATACAGAAACCCCTATCATCCATCCCCACCCCCCTGGGACAGACCATCATCTAATACATCCACTTTCTGTGTCTGTCCCACCCTCTCTTGAAGCCCTCCACAGTGGATCTCTGAACCAGCTTGCCAGGCAGTGCATTCCAAGGGTCCACACCCTCTCAGTGAAAAATCTCCTCCTCTTTTCCCCCCTCACCCTTCCACTTTCCAACTTCAAACCATGCCCTCTGGTGATACCTCCCTGCTTTAGTCTAAAGATCCCCTCCATGTTTACCCTATTTATTCCCTTGAGGTACTTGAAGACCTCAATCATGTCCCCCCATCTCTTCTCTCCTCTCCTCCAATGAAAACAGGCAGAGCATCTCAAGTCTGTCCTCATACGTCAAATCCCCTAGTCCTCGTATCATCTTAGTTGCCCTCCTCTGTACCCTCTCCAGGAGCTGTATGTCCCTCTTCAAGTGTGGTCTCCAATACTGTACACAGTACTCAAGGTGTGGTCTAACCAGTCCATTGTACAGTGGCAGAATCACTTCCTTGCTCCTAGAGGTGATCCCCTTTACTATGCATCCCAACATCCTGTTTGCCTTGCTAGCCGCTCTCCTGCACTGTTCAGAGTTATTCATACATGCATCCACCATGACCCCTAGGTCTTTTTCCCCTATTGAGGCCTCCAGCGCCTCCCCTCCCAGGGTGTACCTGTGTTTAGGGTTTCCCCGCCCAAGAAGTAACACCTTGCACTTGGTGATATTGAAATTTGATTTCCATGTGTGAGCCCAGCTTTCCAGGGTGTCCAGGTCCCCTTGCAGGGCCAACCTTCCCTCTTCTCCCTCAACTACTGCTCCCATCTTGGAGTCATCAGCGAAGAGACTCATTTCACACCCTATACCCTCCCTGATGTCCGATATGTATGCATTAACAGGATCGGACCCAGGACCGAGCCCTGCAGTACCCCACTACCAACCTCTCTAGGGTTCGAGAGCTCCCCACAGACCACTACTCTCTGGGTGCATCCAGCTAACCAGTTTTCAGTCCATCTGACCATCAAAGGGCCTACTCCTAACCCCATCAGTTTTTCCACCAGCCCATTGTGGGGGACAGAGTCAAACGCCTTGCTGAAGTCCAAGAATAATACATCCACAGGCTTTCCCCTGTCCAGTTCTGATGTTACCCATTTGTAGAACTCCACAAGACTGGTTTGACATGATCTACCTGGCACAAACCCATGTTGCCGACTATCCAGACCTCCCACCTCCTCCAAGTACACCCCCAATCGTTCCTTTAATATACTCTTCATTTATTTTCCCACCACCGAGGTCAAGCTGTTGGGTCTATAGTTACCTGGTACTTCCCTCGACCCCCCCCTTTATGGATTGGCACCACATGTGCCTCTTGACAATCCCTAGGTACCCTCCCTGTCTCAAGTGACCTGTTGAAGAGCTCCGCCAGGGGTGCAGCCAGTATGTCCGCTAATTCCCATAGTACTCTCAGATGAATGCCATCTAGCCCAGGAGATTTGTCTTTCTTTAGGGCCTTGAGGGCTAACCACACCCTTTTGGCAGAGATAGCATCATCTGTCCCCTCCACCTTACTGATCTTTTTATCCTTATCCTGATGTGACACCCCTGGGGTACCTCTCCCTCCCTCCCTCTTGCTCCATTTCTGTTGCTCCCCTGATCCCACTCACTGCCACTTCTATCCCCATTGTGCCTAGCTTTGTAGATATCCTATCCCCCTCCCTAGTGAACACAGAGGCAAAGTACTCATTAAATACCCCTGCCTGGTCCCTCGCCTCTTCCACCCACCCTCCTTCTGATCTCAATCTGCTGAGATGGCCCTTAGTTTTTCTCCACTCCCCAGTGTACCGGAAGAACCCCTTTTCACCTCCATGTATCCCCTGTGCCAGCTGCTGCTCTTTACTGGACTTTGCCCCACTCACCATCCGGGTGACTTTTCTAGATGCAAGATAGTACATTTCCTTATCCCTATCCCCTCTTGTTGTTTTATATTTTTTGTAGGCTGCCTTCTTTTCTCTGACCACTACCTGAACCTCACTGGACCACCAGCATGGTTTATGTGACCTTGCTCCCTTACATTTCACCTTAGCGCAGGTTCTGACTGCCTCATGAAGTCCCCATTTTATGACCTCCCATCTCCTTTCCACATTTGTCATTGATGTACTCCCCTTCAAGTGATCCTTGAGAATATTTCCCATGCCCACAAAGTCTGCTCCCTGAAGTCCACTGCCAGTGTCCTAGATCTCACCCTCCTCCCCCCATGCTTATTTGAAACCAGACAGTATTGTGGTCGCTCCCAGTCAGGGGATCCTCTACAACCAGATCCCTTACCAGATCCTCATCTGCCAGAACCACGTCCAGGACATGCCCCTCCCTTGTGGGCTCCATCACATGCTGTGTTAAGAACACATCCTGGAAGCCATCCAGCAGCCTCTGCTCCTTGGCCACCTTAGAGGACATGGTTCCCCAGTTTGTATCTGGCATAATAAGGCCTCCACCAACACCACTCCTTCCCCTTTTGGTCCACACTGGGCAATGATGTTGTCCAGCAAACCATCCTCCAGAACATCACCCATCCCGGGGGGCCTATGTACTACACCCAGCTTGACCTTATCTCCTGCTGGGGATCGTAAGGTGACCCATAAGGCCTCCATATTTCCCTCTGCCTCTTGTACCCTAGCAATTTCTATGTCATCTCTAATGAATATAGCTACTCCACCCCATCTGCCCTCCTTTCTATCCTTCCTAAGCATAGTGTACCCCCGCATGTTTAGGTCCCAGTCATGGTTTTTGTTGGCCCACTTCTCCGTGACCACCGCCACATCCACCCCCGAACAGCATGGCCTGGAACTCTGGCAACTTGTTGCCCAAGCTCCTGGCATTTACTAACACCAACCCCCACCCCTTATCCCTGATCCCCTTTGTCGAACCCCACCCAGGTTCCTTATACTTCCATCCTCCCTCTGCTCCTCCTGAAACCTCCACCCTGAGTCTGTCCCCCCCCCTTGGGTTTGAAGGCTACTCCCCTCATCTGGAGGAGAGGGCTTCTGGTCAGCCCCTCCCTTATCCCTTATTACTGATGCGCTCCGGCGCATCGGGATTTGTGCCAGGCACAATCCCCGTTTGAATATCACGCCGGGGTGCATCAGTGGGTTGCGCTTGGCACAACACTGTTGTGCCATGCACAACCCTTTTGAATATCTGGGCCAATGTGTTTAGAAAATGCTTCATTTTAATTAGGTACTTGCCATACTATTACAGTACTACCAACACCTAAAAAAAGTTCCACTGTGCCATCTAGGAATGTACATTCAAGCCCCAGGAATCCCTCATTATGCTTACTAGTGTAAAGAGACGAATAGGTGGAGCTGCCACAGAGCAAGAGGTTCAGAATTTAGAACATTGTTTGAACTGCTGCCCTTTAGGTGTCACTGCCAACCGAAGCCTATCGTCAAATCTTTCTCTCTGCCCGAAGACGCAAGTTGCCCTGAAGAGCATTCTTCAGCAACTCACTACCATTAATGCTATCACGTTTCTGTCATTTTCTTATTTTACCTCAGTTCTGCCCTCTAATATGTTTTATTTATTGTTTTTAAATTAAAATATTACTTTTTTGGAACTTCACTACTCACGATTTCGCCCCAGCTGGTCCCGCTCCTGGGATCAGCGTTTCCTCATGACACTTTCAGCCCATATTACAGGAACCCTGATTTGCTGTTATTTATTGCTAATTTTGAATTTTAACTAAATCATTGTGAATCTGGGGGGATAGATTTGTTTTCTCTTAGAAAATGGCCAAAATGGATTCTAGATCCTGACTGGCTGAAAGTACCTTCAACCTGGGCATCTATTTTTCAATAGATGCCCAGTAAAAAATAAGTGCCAGTCCAAGTGACACCTCACTGTGTAGCATTCCATACTGGTGGCAAGCCTGCTTTTTAATTGACTGTAGGCACTGAAGAAAATTTGAAGTTGCTGCCATCTTTTCCTCTTGCTTAGCGAGAGGTAGTCGTCTCCCCCACCGAAATTAAACCCAAATAGTATTTACTCCCAGTGGCTCCGTATTTAGAAAAAAAAACACTTCTTATGTTACTGTTCTACATGCTCTCAGAGCTGGCAAAAGTTTTTAAAAACAGTCAGATATTTATTAGTTTGCTGTCGGACAGCGAGACCCTTCATCGTTTCTCCCAACCAATCATGAGCACCTCAGCGAGGTAAAAAAAACAACTGTCAGTTCCTAGCTTCAACTCGAATACATACAAATTGTTCCAACAACAGTACTGTTAATTCTGCTGCAAAAAATGAAAGAGACTACTCATTTCTCCACCGTTCAAACATGAGTCGGCTTCCCAAACAACTTCCCTGTTCCCTGCATGATCACGAATAAGAAACCATGACACTATCACTCTACCGTTAAGCTACTTGCAACTGTTGTTTGCCCCAAAATAGCCATCTCCCACAAACAATTGTCGCTCCCACAGTGCACTTCCTGTTTTCACCCAGAGTCGTATGTATAGTAACACCCCTATCCCGCAGCCACTGACGGAGCGCTCATACATCTCCGTTAGAGAGAGAGAGAGAGTGAGCTCTCCCTTCCGCCTCCAGAGAGTGCAACTCATCTGACTGTTCTGTGACTAAAACAGTCTCAAACTGCTTCCTTTACTGGGCTGGAGAGGTAAAAAAAAACAACGAAAGTCAGGTAAACAGGTGGCATTCTCATCATGGCCCCCACCCCTCGTTCTGTTTGTGACAGCCATGCAATCAGCAGAGGGATCGTCTCAGGATCAAGCTATTTGAAGGTACTGAATATTTTTAAAACATTGCCATTGTCGTCCCAGGATCAAGATATTTGAAGGTACTGAATATTTTTAAAACATTGCCATTGTCCAACTCAGAATGAATTAATTTTTTTGAAACTTTTTATTAGGTATACAAATACATCAGGGACTATCACAATAAAAAAACAACACTGTAATTCAGGCAGAGGAACTATTTTATTACAAAATAAGAGTTTTTACGTGTAAATTATTTTTTAAAACATACTGTACGAAATACAGTGGTCCATTTTCTAGGCGCAATAATACCCTTCAGGGTGGACGGTATTGGGCTATACCGAACCTTCCAGGAGCTATAAGGCCCTCCTCTCATGCACATTGCCCATTAACTCCTGGGTGGTCCGCAGCCCACACCGCCCACCCTGTCGGGTATTATTGCTTGCTTAGCGCCCTTCAGCAGCTTGAGTCTCCTCAGGGGTTCCTGCTTCAGAAACCCACGTTCCTGTCAGCAGCATCACTTCTTTTTTTTCTTGTTGCTGCTTATTTAATTAATTATTCAGTCATTTTGGGTAAAAAAAAAATAAATCCTGTCAGAGTTACCAGGTTTTTTGCTGGTTGGGGAAACTCCTGTGATATTGTGCTTGCAACCGATTGTTTAACCAATTACTTACTTATTGTCTGTTTGTGGTGATTGTGTTGGTATAATGTCCTCTTGTTCTACCCCTCTGTTACCTCTGAATGCGGGAGAATGTCCTTCACAGGTAAATACCCCTAGGACCTCTAGGGACCCCTCCATGGGTCAGTATGTTACTTCTAAGAAGAAGAAGAAATTGAAATGTAAACTTCACTCTGCCCCATGTCTAGGTGCCTGATGGTAGAAAGCGGTACAGAGAGGGGTACAAGCACTATAGACCATCCAGATTTAAAATAAAGGTGGATATACCTCAGAGATGTAAATGGGTTCACACTGCAGACTTTATAGCAGACGAGACTTCCAATGTCACAGGGAAGGGGGGTGGAATCTCAAACCTGAAGCTCTGCTGGGGAAAGTTCAGTTACTGGCGGCACATTTCATTACAGCAGAGGCGAACACACTCCAGATAAAACTAAATAATTTATTTATTTTTAAAAATAAAATGACAGCTCACAGAGGTGGGGGGCACTTAGTGGGAGACAGGCACAACAGTGGCAAATGCCTTGGCACATACTTTTAGATCTAGAAGACCTGGACGCTGAGCTCCAGAACTGAGCTGGGGGGGAGGGTTCAAAAACAAACAAGCAGCAGAAACCACGGGTAGGCCAAAGGACCCCAAATTACCAAACACTGCGGCCTAGGAATCGCCCACCCAGCAGCTTGACTACAACACCACCTGAAAACAGGAGTGGAGGGCACAGACAGCTGCCACAACCTTTCCCACTCTACCTAAAACACAGGCCCATAGAGTAAGTCCCTGGCCATCCTCGGACCTAAACAAACACAGAAAATAGGAGCAAAATCTAGCTCTCTCTCTCATGCCCCATAGACTGCCGTAATCAAGGTGGAGTGCCACGCCGGGTAAGGAGCTGGTGGGCTACCACCACCTCCAACCCCACGCCACAGGTTGCCACCACTGTGGCATCCCTACCAGCCTACACACTAGGACCAGACCCGGCCTGCCTCAGTGCCGCAGAGCACAAGGCAGGCCCCCCCCCCGCATGACTCCTACAACCAATGGGCCCTGGCTCCCAAAATGGACCCAGTCCCATCACCGCAAGGCCTCCTCCCATCACTCTGAACACTGCCTGGTATATCCTCCAAGGCCCACCCCAAACTTCACCCAATGGCAGAGTACAGCCTGGCGGACCATAAAAGGCAATAAGGGAGGAGAGGGTCACTATAGTAAGCCCTCCCCAGAGGAGGGGCTTACACTCTCTTGCTCTTTAAACTATTCCCCTCCTGGGGAATGCCCCACAGAGGAGGGCCAATGGGATATTCACACACTCCTGCCAGCTCACCCCCCCCCCGAGGGAGATGCCAGGACAACAATTAAGGGGACCTTAAACAAAATTCCAACCCCAAGTTGCTGCTGCCCATGCGAAGCCAGGGCCAGCATCAGGGGGGTGCAAGGGATGCGACTGCACCAGGGCTCAGAGTGCTGGCAGGGCCCATGGCCCCTTAAGTCAGTATAATACTTTTTTTCTTTTTTTAGTTTTCAACTGCTGATGGAGCAGAGTGATCAGCCCACTGCCTCCTGCCCGAGTGGGCCCTGCCTGAGACCAACGCCAATCCCTCCCTGAGTGTGCATGAACTGAGGAGAACTCACTCAACTGACTAGTCTAGAGACCTGTGGTGGCATTTAAAAATTAAATCCCCTCCCGCTGGCACCTCCCTGCCTGCTGCACACAGTCGCGTCCTTGGTCCTCCTCGGACATACCTGCTGGTGTGGTGGTGCTGTCAAGTCACTTGCTGCTCCCAGCCTCCGCTGTCTGCCTCCTCAACTACTGTTTGTGACTCCCCAATCCCCATCCATCATCTGACTGAGTCCTGACTCCCTACTTGGTGTCCTCCTCTCCTTGGCCTCTCCTCCATGCTGGCAGTGGCATGCTCCAGTCCGAATCTGATCCTCCTCTCAGCACCGGCGACTGCGGCTCATTGCTCTGCTCCCGTCGCCGCTCCCGACACTGCTTCATTGCAATGGCACTGTGTTTTTTGCTTCAAAACTTTTTTTTTTTTTTTTTAAACACAGGACCTGTTTTTACTGTTGATTCATCTTTTCCATTCAGCAGAATTCAAAATGTAAAGGTTGAATATAAATCCAACCAAAAGCGATGTTCTCTCTTTTTGCAAACTACTTACACCCTGCAATTTTTTTTAACCCAGCACACTATGGGAGGAAGTGCAGCCTGCAGCTGAAGTTCACAGCCCACTACTTGCTTTGCCCACACCCTTACCTGTCATTTGTACCAGCACTCGGCTCCTGTTCTGAGGGAAAATCCAGCCACTGTGCTTGTGAAATTGGGACTCTGTGTTTGTATAGCAGATGTTTAGTTTGCCCTAGTGATTGGCTGAAAGTCATTACTAGACATTGCATCCAGCAACAAAGGATAAAGTTTTGTGGTGGTTTCATATCTGTACAACTCAGTCATTCACATCAACTAGTTGCACAAGTTAAGATAGAGAGCAGCAGTCCCTGCTGTCACCTTACTTCATGGACTTCAGTACTGAGGTAGGGTGATTTATTAGTACCCACTGAACCACATAAATGATCAATTTAAATCGGAGAGCTGGGGAATGTGATATTCTGGGATTGTACTCAGTGATAAAAGTATTACCTAAAAATAGTTCAGGGGATTATAATATACATTAAAACTGTTCGAAATCTAGGTTTGCCATTTTTTTAAATCAGCTGTCGTGTGGGGAGGAGGGGGCACTTGGGGGTCCCTGCCTGAATGGGGGGCCCCACTACAAAGTCTTGCACCAGGGCCCATTACATCCTGGAACTGGCCCTGAATGAAGCCCAGATGCCTAAAGGTACCTTACCCAGCATTGTGTCCCAAACAAGGGGAGCAGGCAGAGGTATTAAATGAGTACTTTGCCTTGATACTTATGTAAGGAGACAGAGCATCCATTCAGCCAGAAGGGAGGGAGGGGGAGACAGCTGAGCAGAGAGGTCAGGTGGAGTTGAGAGGATCGGAAGAGGCTGGGGCACCGGCAGAGCCAGGCCTAGAAGGAGATGGGTGTTTAGTTGAGGGGGGTTTGGGAGGGAGAATTCACAGAGGACAGCGTGAGGGAGGCCCTTCGGACGCTGAAAACTGATAAGGCACCGGGACCGGATGGGCTGCATCTGAAGGTTCTGAAGGAACTGGTGGACGAACTAGCAGCTCCGCTAGCTGCATTTTTCAACGCCTCTCTGCAGACAGGATGGATGCCTCAAGACTGGAGGGTGGTTCATGTGATGCCTATCCACAAAATGGGGGTCTAGAGAGGAGATGGGAAATTACAGACCTGTCAGCCTAACGTTTGTGGTGGGCAAACTAATGAAGGGCTTCATCAAGGAGACGCTCGGGAGGCAACTGGAAAGGTTGGGGCTTATGGATTACAAGCAGTATGGTTTTGTCCTGGGGAGATCGTGTCAGACCAACCTCATAGATGTTTATCACTGGGTGACAGGAACCCTGGACCGACAAAGCTGGTGGACATTCTATATCTGGATTTCAGTAAGGCGTTTGACTTGGTACCCCACAATGGGTTGTTGACAAAGTTGGGGAGGATGAGGGTGGGAGGACAGTTGCTTAGATGGGTAGAAAATTGGCTAATGGAAAGAACACAGAGGGTAGAGGTTGGTGGGATAGTCTCCTCCCCTAGGAAGGTCTTCAGAGGGGTTCCCCAAGGTTCGGTACTAGGGCCACTCCTGTTCAATGCCTATGTCTCCGATATAGGGAGGGGGGTTAGGAGGTAGGATGAGCCTCTTTGCGGATGACTCAAAACTGGGGGTACTGGCAGATGGGAAGGAAGTGAGAGAGACAGTCCAGAGGAATCTGGATACCCTGGAGGGTTGGTCAAGTAGGTGGGGACTGAGGTTTAATCCAGAGAAGTGTAGGGTGCTGCATCAGGGGTTCAGAAACCCAGGTCATGTATACACCCTGGGAGGGGTCCCACTGTAAGCCCCAATGAGTGAAAGGGACCTGGGGGTGGTGGTAGACACCAAAATGAATAACACTGAAAACTGCAGATCTGTGGCAAAGGCAAACAGGATTCTGAGCTGCATAGCCCAGGAAATTACATCCCGGAGGAGGAAGGTGATACTCCCTCTGTATAATACCTTGGTCAGGCTGCATCTTAAGTACTGCGTGCAGTTCTGGAGACCTCACCTTAGGAAGGACATAGCATTGCTGGAGAGGGTTGAGAGAAGGGCAACCAGGATGATTCTAGTCATGAGTGAAAGGACCTATGAGGAAAGGCTGGAAGTCCTTGGGATGTACTCACTGGAGGAGAGGAGAGATGGGGGGGGGACATGATAGAGGTCTTCAAATATGTGAAAGAGATAAACAGGGGCAGAAGCAAAGAAATGTTCAGGCTAAAGAAAGGGGCACAACCAGGGGCATGGAGGAAAGCTGGGGGGGAACTTCAGGGAGAAACGTGAGAAGTCATTACTTCACCAAGAGGGTGGTGGGGCCATGGAATGCACTGCCGGGGAGTCTAGTGGAGGAGGCACAGTGGAGGGCTTTAAGAGGGGGTGGGACAGGTGCATGGGGATACTGAAGCCTAAGAGGACCCTCTTGGGGGCTGGGGGGGGTAGAGGAGCAAGCACCCATTAAGGGCTGGCTACCGAGCAGACACGAAAGACCGTTAGGCCTATTCTGCTGGCTTTTAGTATGTAATTAATAAACACAATAAAACAATTCAAGTCACGATACATTCAAAAGAACAGCATTTTTTCCCATTTGATGTCTACAGTTAACACACATCTAAATACCCACATACATGCATACACACACACCAGCTTACATTCAAATCAAACAGGCAAGCATGCCACCCAACACTCAAACATACCCCCACACTTTCTGTTATGCACCCACTATTGAAAACACAGGACAGTTGAGATGGTAATCAGTCCATAAAAACAGAATCCATTTCAAAGCTGTATGGTACGAAAGTCCACACAAATGTTCATCAAACAAGAATAGCCCCAAGCCTAGACCAGTAATATACCAGGGCAGTCCCAATCATGTTTTTCCATAACATTTGTTTCCCTCTCTTTTCCTTTTTTTCCCCCAAAACTAACAGTGTTTAGAACATTAACGTTAGAACAAGGAACAACACTCAACAGCTCACCCAAAGACTCTAGTCTAAGAAGAAACACCAGACCAGGCATGAATAATCAAAAGTCTGGAGTGTTTAACCTTTACAGGGTGGGTCCACCACCACACGTGTAGTAATACTAAGTATCTGGTTTGGTGGTTTCACTCCCGAAGGAGTCTGTGCCAACCACATAATACATTATCCTCTTGCCAGAGATGTCTTGGATCATTGCAAAATGTTGAAAGAGCATGAGGCCTGTCCACATAGCCAAGTGCCACACCGACTGGCCTCTCAAAGTAACTTCCTCAGTAGGGGGTCCAAACTGGTTGGTATGGAACTGGAATGTGCTAACCACCCCTCTGAAGACCCAATCTGCACATTTTTCCTCAATTACATACCAGAGGCATTCTGAAATATAGGGGTAGTCTCTGCCTGGGGATACTCGATGTGGATACAACGTCACACCCACCATTCCACTTGTGACCACTCAGGTATACTTCAGATGCTGAATCTTCTGCCCTTGAACCAGACACCGAAGCGATACCTCATGTTCAACAGATCGTCAGAGAGTAGTCCATCCATATGATCTTGGAGGGCAGCAGACATCCCCAGGAGGCGTGGAATACTGTCAAGCAAAGTCAGTACAGGCCTCTGACAAGGCTAGAGTATGGCACAATAGATTTCCTGATCCTGGAAAACCAGACTTTGGCACTTGCCCAGTGGGCAACACCGGAGTCTCCACATAATCAAGTTCAGATGGTTTGCTCTTCTTTTCCTGCAAAACCGGGGACTCTTGCCCAAGGCATCACCCCTTTTACATGACACACTGCTGCCCCTGGTGGGCAAGGAAGCACGCTCTGATCCCCTGGGCCCTGGGGATCAGAAGATTTCACTAGCTACCCACGTCCTCTTCCTCTGTCACGGGGAGGCTCAACAGACAGTGATGGGGAAGGGTTAGGCAGACGTCTGTGCCCTTCCTCACCATACAGGTCCTCCTCTTCCTCAGTCTTCACAGGGGCGTTGGGAGTGGTGTGCTCCAGGGGAGTAGTCACAGATCTCGTATGCTCCCAAGTATCCAAGCTTCCCACCGACAGAACTGAAGTCGTCCTCGGGGAAGGAGCCAGTGACCAAGACTACTCAGGGCTATAAGGTGGCAAGGTGTAAATATTCATGATGGGAGGCACTCAATGGGCCCAAGATGAGCAAAGCGGTAAGCACACCACCCCAATGCCTTGCACTGGTCAGCTGGGGCTCCACGACCAGCGTTAGAACCTAACCAGGACAGAAGAGAGGCTGGTACCAAGGCCTGTGGGTCACTCGCAGGGGTTTTCTCAGCCATATCTGCACTCTCAGTGTCACCAGCTACTCATCTCTTCATCGAAATGGTGCACTCACTCACCTCCTCCCAGAATCCCGTGCTTTCACCCCAGTCACTCAGGGACCTTAATGGCTCATTAGCATCAGATATTAGTATTCAAGGCCGTGTCTAAGATGGGGCTGAGCAAACAATGTGCGAAAACTTCCCAGCATGGCAATACCCATTGATGGCACAGACAGAAATTTCACACAGAGCCCCACCAATGCTGCCCAAGCCAGAAGAGTCCAGGTAGGGTCCAATTCCCTTAAAACCAATCCTGGATGAGCTCCCACATTTGTAAGTCCCCTTCCTCCCTTTGTCTAGGGGCCTGATAGTAGAAAGAGGTACAAGCACTGTAGACTATCCAGATTTAAAATAAGGATGGACATACCTGGGAGATGTAAATGGGTTCACACTGCAGACTTGATAGCAGACAAGACTTCCACTGCCATGGGGTGGTCGCTAACCTGAAACTCTGCTGGAGAAAGTTCATTTATTAGCAGCACAATTCACTAAAGCAGAGGCAAACACACTCTGGATAAAACAAAATAATAAATCTATTTTCAAAACTAAAATGACAGTTCCTGGGGGCAGGGGGCACATACCAGGAGACAGGCACAACAGTGGCAAATGCCACAGCACATAACTCTAGGTCAAGAAGGCCTAGGTGCCAAGCTCCAAAACTGAGCTGAGGGGGCTTAAAAAGAAATGGGCAGCAGAAACCATGAGTATGCTGCTGAACCCCAAATTACAAAACACTGCAGCCTAAAAATAACACACCAGCAGCTCGACTACATCACCGCCCAAGGACTGGAGCAGAGGGCACAAAAGGCTGCCAAAGCCCTTCCCACGCTACCTACAACATGGGGCCATAGAGAATGTCCCTTGACATCCTTGGACCTAGACAAACACAGGGAACTGGGGCAAAATCAAGCTCTCTTTCTCACTCTCAGCAGGATGTCATAATCAAGGCAGAGTGCCACACCTGGTATGGAGCTGGAGGACTGCCACCACCTCCAACCCTATGCCACAAGCTGCCACCACTATGGCATCCCCACTGTCTACCATTCTACACACACGGACCAGGACCAGCCTGCCTCGGTGCTGTGGAGCACAAGGCGGGACCCCCCCACATCACTCCTACAACCAATGGGCCATGGCACCGAAAACTGACCCAGTCCCACCACCACAAAGACCTACACTACTCACCAACCTGAATGGGGCACTTCCCTTTGTGGAGTTGCCAAGGCCTGAATCCCGAGGCCCGGGTTCAAATCCCAACCCCACTTTAATAGTGACTCTGTCCCGGACAGCCTACTCCCATCACTCAGACCACTGCCTAATATACCCCACCCCCAGGCCCACCCCAAAATCCACCCAATGGCTGGGTACAGCCTGGTGGGCCATAAAAGGCATTAAGGGAGGAGAGTGTCACTGTAGCAAGCCCTCCCTAGATGGGGGGTCTTACAGAAACATACCACTGCCCCTTCTGCTGAGATGCAAAATGAGATGCCAGCAGATGGTTTGAAACACAAATGCACTGCCCCTCCTGCTGAAAGGCAAAAGGAAACACCAGTGGACAGTTTAAAATACACCATAATAAGAGTCACTGCCCCTCCTGCCGAAAGGCAAAAGGAGATGCCGGTGGACACAGATAAGAAAACTATCAAAAAGATCATCATCCCTCTTGCTGAACAGTAAAAAGAGACCAGTGAACCAGGCTACAATGCCCTCGAAAGAAGACATTTGCAAGGGTTTTATGATTCTTCCAGGCTTTCCAAGCCATAGGAGACATGATGGCCTTACCAGTTACCCCTTAGCCTCTGCTCCCTTCCCCTGCCCCAAGGGACAGGGGTGACAATTTTTGCTACAAGAACCCTGAGTATGAGGGAGAAAACCCTGAGGATGAGGGAGAAACCATAGAATCAGATGGTTCCCCTGTCAGGACTTTGGATCCCTTCCTCAGGAGCAGAAGGATTCTCCATCTCACTATGCCTTTGTGAGTCAGATAGAGGATACTCTGGCTCTTCCCACTTCAGAGACAGGTGAGGAAAATGAGGAGGCTGACCGCTTGGACATGATGGGGATAAACTCCACAAAAAGGCTGCTCTTACCAGTGCACAGGGCACTAAAGAGGAACATTTGCAAACTTCTTCAATCCCCCACATCTGTCACAGGGTTGGAAAAGAAAATTGTTAGAAAGTACCAGCTGGACAGACAATGCTGAGGACCTCTATGTGCACCCTGACCATGAGGGGGTGGTCCAGGCAGCTGCTTGCAACAAGGCCAGGATCCCCTCTCTCCCCAGCCTCCAAACAAAGATTCCAGATGGCTGGACAGTATGGGAAAGAAAATGTATATGGCACCCACCCTGATCCTGCGACAGGCTGCATATACGGCCTACGCAGTCCAGTAGCAGAAGTCCTAGCTCAGTATGTGCAAATACCAGGGGACCAGGTCCAGAACATAGCAGACACTGCTAGAACTGCCCGGGAGGCCACCAAATATAGGGAGGCAGTATAGCACAGTGGTTTAAGGCTCTGAGCAGCAAATCTGGAGACCTGGGTTTGAATCCCATGGCCCCAGTTGCATACTGTGTGACCCTGAGCAAGTCACTTAACTTCCCTCTGCTCCCAGGTCGCACCTGTAAATGAGCTTTCAGCTTAGTTGTGCTACTCCTGGTTAAACAATTGAAAAAAAAAAAAGTTACCAGTAACACATGGCCGTGGACAATAATGAAACTTCTTCCAGGTCCAAGGTCCATGCCTTCTCCCTAAGGAGATTTACACGGATAAGGACAACTAATTTGTCTCACGATGCTCAGACAAAGGCCATGGATTTCCCATGTGAGAATAACTCTTTCTTTGGGACAAAATGGAGGCTTATATGAAAAAGGTTCAGGAGTATAAAACCACCTACAAAAGCAATACAGAGAAGGAAAAGGCTTCAATGCCTTACAGGCCTCAAGGAAGGGGAGGCCAGGGTAGAGGTCACTTCACAAGGCCCTACTACCCCATGCCCATGCCCTGTTACTACTCTCACTTGAGAGGTTACTTCAGGGGCAGAAGACGAAGAGCACTCTGAAAGTCTGATCAGGCTTTGTCCTTCAGGGCTCAGCCTAAACAGAACCCCTGATGTGTGTGTCCAGGTCACCACCCTTGTGCCAGTAGGGGGGAGGCTGGCTCATTTCTTTCAGGTGTGGGAAAACATCAACACAGATGAGTGTGTCCTGGAAGCAGAAACTTAGAAACATTGAAGGTGATGGCAGAAGGGGATCTATGGTCCATCGAGTTTGCCCAAGCGAGGTATCCCAGGACCTGTTGAGCACCAGTGTTCTGTCCTCTTAGACACCCAGCCTAGCCCTTGCCAGTGAGCCAAAGCCTCACTTTAAATGTCAAAATGTTTCCAAAATTGTCGGCACACAGACGTTTCTGTCCCCCTACTCCAACAGAGAAAATCCTGCTAGAACTGGAGGTCAAGAAACCCCTACTGGTAAACACGGTAGAAAAAGTTCCCCTATCCCATTGGGGAAATGGCCTTTCCTCAAGGTGCTTCCATACACAAAACAAATGAGGAATGGTGACCCATTCTGGACCTCAGCTTCTTGAAAAAGCATCTGAAAAAATTCAAATTCAAGATGGTCACTCTGTCCACGGTTATACTATCCCTTCAATAGGGGGGATTGGTTAGCCTCCCTGGACCTGAAGGATGTATAGTTTCACATCCCAGTCAGGCCCAGTCACAGAAAATGGGACAAAAGTGTGCCACGCACTATGGTAATGGAGGTGTGGCTGCTGGTCTGTTGACCAATAACCTGCTGCCACCTGGAATGTAACAATCGTGACCCCAGCATGTCACTCAGTCGAGCTTCCTCAGGCCCCTACATCCAAGGAGACAGCAGGCCTCTGACTTTTTGCTATTGTATTTTTTTTGTTGGGTTGGGATGTTACCTTGTCCCTAATAAATCACTTATGATTTAAGCATCACCTTTGATCTCAGCTGAAATCTTCTGCAACTGAAGTAACTGTTAAAGTGTGGACCTGGAAATCTGTGCGGCTGTTTTTTGTTGTCCAGTCACAGGAAATACCTGCAGGTCAGGCTTCCCTCAGGTCACTACCAGTTAACAGCTCTTCCTTTCAACCTGTCATCCATCCCCAGAGTGTTCACAAAGTGCTTGGCCATAGCTGCAACACATTTATTTTTATTTTTGTTATTTCTTTTTACCTCATAGGCCACCTGTTCTGCTCCCCTGTCATTGCATCCTTTTGGGGATTCCAGCCACCCTCCACCTCTGCTGCAACCAGCCCGGCACCCTACTCCTGCGGTTTTACCCCCCGCAGCGGGCGCAGGAGCCCCCACCCTCATACAGAACACGGATCCAGATGGGTGCCACGCAACCACGGTGAAACTCTCGGACAGCCATCAAGCTGCTAAAAATAGGCACCATCCCTTTTTCCTTGGTTGCTCACCTCCAGGGCCGAGGATGTGCAGTGAAGATGATGGAGGGGAGTGCGCACGCTTCCACATGCGCTCCCTCCAGACGTCTGCCCCCAGCTCCTCCCCTGTGTACAGTGGAGCGAGTTGTCCCACAGCCTCTGCCAGGAGGCAATCCTGCACCAACTGTTGTGAACCCCCCTTCCCGGAGAAGGAGAGCAGTTCATCGGACGCTCAATTCTTCTCCTCCCCTGCCAACCCTTGGCAACCCATGCTCATTCCCTAACACTGGTTACCAGCATGGTATGAGGTGTGGCATCCAGTGCATTAGCCACCTCAGCTCCACTGAGCAGCAGCAGCAGCATATCTAAGGACAAAAGGGGTGACGGTTTTTCCTTACTTAGATGACTGGCTGGTTGTGGGAAAATCACACCAGCAGGTCAAAGACTCACTCCTCCTCACTCAGCATACTCTGGAGAGATTAGAATTCCTTATAAATGTACAGAAGTCTCAGACAGACCCAGTACAAATACTGGACTTTGTAGGAGCAAAACTGGTTGCACTACAAAGGAAAGCTTTCCTACCCCAGGAAAGGGTGAGAAATCCTGGCAAAATCCTTTGCCATAGGTCAACCCAGATCAGCAAGACAATTCCTTCAGCTGTTAGGACATATGGCATCCACCACGGTGGTGGTTCCAGGAGCAATATTTCAAATAAGGGACATTCAGTTCCACTTGCAAGCCCACTGGCCCCAAAAGTGTCAGCCCTTATCCAAGCTAGTGACAGTCACAAGGACCCTGTTACAAGCCTTGGAATGGTAGAAAGATGAGGAAAACCTCAGAGAAGGGGTACCTTTTCAGGCATGGGCTCCTACAGTCATTCTGACTATGGATGCTTCCATGTTGGGCTGGGGCACTCACCTAGGAGACCTCACTGTGAATGGGGTATGGTCTCAACAGGACTACAGGGAGCACATAAATCTACCGGAGCTAAGAGCAGCTTATATCTGGCTGTATCTAGCTCTTCAGTCATTCACACCACAAGTCAAGGGCCAATCCACACAGGTCAGAACAGACAACACCATCACCACCACCATGTACTACATCAACCAGCAGGGAGGCACAATGTCTTCAAAGCTGTGTGTGGAAGCTATGAAACTCTGGAGTCTAGCGTACTCACTGGAGGTGCACTTAACAGCAATCCACCTCCCAGGAAAGGACAAAGTCCTGGTGCACTTCCTCAGGAGGATCAGCCAAATATCATCATGAGTGGTCACTGAATGGGCAAGTGCTAGCCACTGCTTTAAGGAGATAAGGCACACCACAAATAGATCTGTTCACTTCCAGAGGCAATTTTCAGTTCCCCCTTTACTGTTGCAGGCCTATGGCAGTGGGTACGATTCCCACAGAGGCTCTGTATCTGGATTGGATGGGGAAGTTTTTGTATGCCTTCCCTCCATTCCTTCTATTGTTGAGTTCTCCTGAAGCTGAAAACTCAGTCTGCAACCATGATTCTAATAGCTCCGGACTTGGCTAGACAGTCTTGGTACTTCCATCTACTGGATCTGTCTCTGTCTGACTATCAGGAAACCCATAGGCCTCCCTTTGAGGCACAATCTGCTGACAATATCCAGGGGCAGAATAAACTTCCTGAACTTCAAGTCCCTCTAGCTGAAAGCCTGGTTCTTGAGGAGCTAGTGTATTCTAATTATCATTTCTTGGAATAGGTTCTACACGTCCTAAAAGTGTCACAGAAACCAGCTACTCGGAAAACTTATACATCCAAATGGAAAAGGTTTTCATTATGGTGTGCCTCTAAACATCTTAGCTCTCTTCAGGCTAACCTGCCTACACTTTTGGTGGACTACCTTCTGTACCTGCAAACCTTACATCTTAGACCTGCTACCCTAATGGTTCACTTGCCTATATGTCAGCAGGTAAGCAGAAAGCAGTGGCATCTCACCACATTTTCAGGTGGTTCTTTATGGGTCTCCTACACCTGTATCCTACAGTTAGGGATATGGTCCCTCCATCGGATCTAAACATCTGTATAGCCAAGCTCATGGAACCTTCTTTTGAGCCAATGGCCACTGCAGATTTGAAATATGTCACATGGAAGACAGTATTCCTGGTAGTCATCACTTCGACCAGAAGGGTGCGAGTTATAGGCCCTCTGCACAGACCCAAACTACATCGTGTTCCACTGGGACAAGGTAGTCCTTAGTACTAACAGAAAATTCCTTCCCAAAATGGTGTCCGAGTTCCACCGGAACCAGTCCATCACCCTTCTGGTGTTCTTTATGGAGTATTCCATTACTGGAAAGCAAAAGCTACAAGCTACACAGTCTGGATGTCAAGAGATCTCTATAGTACTATCTGGAATGTACCAAGGACCGTAGGCTTTCCCACACTCAGCTGTTCCTCACCTATGGTGAAGTGAGGAAGCACAGCCCAGCCTCAAAGACAGCAGTTGCTCGCTGGATTGTCCCATGCATTCAGTTTCATTACCCTAAAGCTGGCAAACAGCCACTTCAGGGTCTTAGGTCTCACTTCACACATGGTACTGCTGCCTTTGTGGCAGCAGTCAAGGATGTTCCCTTGCTAGAGATCTGTAAAGTGGCTATATGGAAAACAGTCCACACTTTTACAAAACATTACTGTCTTGACGTAGAGTCCAGAAGAGATGCCATGTTTGGTACTGCTGTTCTACAGAGTCTTTTCCCCATGTAGGTTCTGTACCCAGCCTCCTAATGTACTGCTCTGTAGTCTGCACTAGTAAGCATAATGAGGAATTCCTTGGGCTTGAAGAAAAATTTACTTACCATAGTAATATTGTTTCTTCTATGGGATCCCTCATTATGCTTAAATCTCCCACCCTGTCTCCCCTTCCAGAATCAGCAAAAGGTTCCATACTAATCATTTGGTATTCCTCTCTTATTTAATTGCTTGAGCATTTCTGTTGTTCATTCACAAATCACAAAGTTCTCTTTTTTATGACAGCTTTGTTGGGCTGTCCTACTTGGCTCTCTGGGCCATGTTAATTTTAGGTTTATCTGCTCATCTGTTTAGCATAAGATAGCTTAGAATATTGAGTGGGTGGTCTCTTTGATCTGGGCTTCAAAAGATCTGATGTTAGGCTGCAGTTGGCAGCAATGCCTAGAGGGGAGCAATTTAAATGATGCTCTAAATTCTGAACCTCATACTCTGGGGCAGCTTCATCTATTGGGCTCATTGAACTAGTTAGCATAATGAGGGATCCCATGGAAGAAGCAATATTACTATGGTAAGAACATTTTTATTCACAACTGGCAGTCTGAATTTTCTGCTCCAAATAAACTAAATAAAAATGTTTGACTTTTTACCAGTTATCCTTGAGTTGTTCACAGAGGCTACCGTGAATCAATTTCCATACCCAGCAGAAGAAATAACTGGAAAAATGATTTATTTTTAAGCCATAACAATTTCTTCTGTGTTATTTTTTTTTACTATGCTAAAACCATTTATAGGCACAATAAGATATTTTAGGTTGTTGGTTGTAGTGCCCAGAAGGCACTTGGTCTGTGGCCCCAAGCCTAAGAACACAAGTAAAAAAAAAAGCAAAAATCAGGGATTTTACATAAATTTTGGAACTCATAAATGTTAAACTAACAAACAGATTTTCATCATGTGTGCCAAAAATAAATAGCCCTAGGTCCTAAACTGTGCATACCAAATTTAAATTTCAGTCATAGTGGATGAGAAGACTGAAATATAAACTGTCAACCCCCCACTTTTGGCACAAATACTTCATCCTTAGCATAACACATACATATACATATGTAGAATAAATCAAAACAAATCAAATCAAACTTTATTTCTATAGCACCTTTCAAAAACCAAGGCGCTGTACATAAAACCAATTACAGATAAAACATTAAAACAAGAAGCTAAAATATATTAATCATTAGGGAAGGCGAAATTAAATAAATATGTTTGCAACTCTTTCTTAAAACTGTCCTTGGTCAGGTATTCTCTTAGTCAACGAGTTAGAGAATTCCACAGGGGTCGAGCCGAAAAAGCAAGCATGCGGGCACTGTTGTTTTAAAGCATTCCCTGAGAATCTCAAGCAGTCCCTCGTGGGTGGATCAGAGAGAGAGGATGGGAGGCAATAGGGTATCAAGAGGTCTTGCAGGTAACGGGTCCCTGGTCATGTAGGGCTTTGAAGGTTAGCAAACCAACCTTAAAGGTGATCTGCCACTGAATAGGCAGCCAGTGCAGTTCGCGGAGCACAGGAGTAATATGACTGGACCTAGAAGTCCCAGTCAAAAGCCTGGCTGCCACATTCTGCACTAGCTGCAAGCGGCAGATATCAACCCCCAGAAGCCCTAGGTAGACAGAATTGCAGTATTCAAGGCGGGTAGTAATGAAGGCATGGACTAATGTTGGAAGATCACCAGGAGGAACCAAGTGTTTCACCCGGGCGATATTTTTCAGATAGTAGAAAGAGGATTTGACAACACCCAACACCTGAGACCGTAGTGTCAGGCCATCATCAAAAATAATGCCGAGGTTACGTACCTGGTCTGATGCAGCGAACTGTATTCCATCAAGCAAAATGCCTGATGCCTGACCAGCTCGCATACTCACCCCCTGATGACCAGGGTCCACAACCAGCACTTCAGTCTTATCCGGATTCAGTCTCAGCTAGCTAGTACTCATCCAGGTTCTGATCTCGGTAAGGCAGTTGTTTAGCACAGAGAGTGCAACATCCTGTCCGGGCAGAAAAGACATATACAGTTGAGTATCATCTGCATAGCAGTGAAAACTCAGACTGTATCGCCTGATGATATCTCCCAATGGTAGCATATACACTGCAAACAACATGAGAGCCAAAATGGAGCCATGTGGCACCCCGCAAGACAGGGAATAAGTGCCAGAGGAGTAAATTCCGGTGGTAACTCTCTGAAGCCTGTCTGCAAGGACAAAAAAGAACCATTTGAGGACTGTACCAGATAGACCACAAAGCAGCCACAGGCGCTCCAACAGCACACCATGGTCTACAGTGTCAAATGCTGTGGAGAGATCGAGAAGGACCAGAATGGTACATGCCTTTTGATCTCTAGCCATCAGGAGGTCATTCAATACTCAGACCAGTGCAGACTCCGTGCTATGCTTCTTCCTAAATCCAGACTGGAGAGTATCATAGATCTTGTGAGTTGTAAGATGATCATCCAGTTGCAGCGCAACCACCTTTTCAATAACTTTACCAGCAAATGGCAGGTTAGCGATAGTCGGTAGTTAGCTGGGCAGTCCGGATCCAAGGAGGATTTCTTAAGGAGTGATCAAATGACCGCCTCCTTTAGGGGTTCTGGAAAGACCCCAGTCTCCAAGGACCTCCAGACAATTTCAGCAAGGATCGGGCAGATAGTATCAACACATCCCAATAAGAGGGGTGTCGGGCCCGGATCCAGACTACAACTGGTTGGGCGCATTATCTGGATGATTGTCACAATATCCGTGAATTCTGTCTGGCCGAAATCTGACCAGAGGGACCGAGTGCATACCACATTGTGCCAATGACCACAACTCCTCATAGGAGAGACTATACCAATGCTAGACCTGATGCTGGCAACCTTATCTGCGAAGAATAGAGCATTTCAGCTGAGAAAAAGCTTCTCTGGTCTGAAGACAGATTGGATTGCACAATCTGTCAACGGTCCGGAAAAGCTGACCTGGTCAATTCTGCACAGTAGAAATCTCCCTGGACAGGAATTCTGCCTTCTTACAGGTGATTTCTAGCTGATAGCCATCATAATGTGCCATTAGCTTAAGCCTGTCAGCATCAAGGCCAGACTTTTGCCAAGTTCTCTCCAGCCTTCGACCAACTCGCCTCAACTCCTTCAAGAAGCCATCAAACCAGGGGTTCCTTTGGTGAAGGATGAGGGGTCAAACACAAACAGGAGCAATTTTGTCCAGGGCATCTCCCACAGCCTTATTATAGGCTAATACGAGATTGTCTGGATGCATGCATTCACCCGACAAACCCGATAGGTCCAGTGCCGCCGATAGGTCATTAAGGGTAACTCCCCTCAAAGAACGGTACCGGCCCATCTCCATAGGGGCAGACCTATTAGGGGGACCCTGAAGCTGAACCTTATGGTGTGATGGTCAAACCAGCTGACTGGTTCCACCCCCAGATCAGCTATCTCCATACTCAAAAGAAAGATCAGATCCAACGAGTGACCCCCTACATGGGTTGAGGAGGTAACTACCTGTGTAAAGCCCAGCATTATCATAAGCTGGAGGAGATTTTGACCAAAGTGTGAGAGTTCATCATTGACCCAGGCATTGAAGTCCCCCAGAATTATCCATCTGGGGGACTCCAACACCATGTCGACGATGAAATCTGCTATCTCCTGCAAGAATACTCCACCATCACCTGGTGGACGGTAGATGAGGAGTATCCTGCAACCTACACCCTCAACCAGGATACACTTGAAGGATCTGGTACTTCCTGATGGTACATCAGTAAGGCCCAGCCCAGATTTAAATATAATGGCCAATGATGGGTAAGTGTGATATACAAGGAAATAAACCCATCAGATGGCTATCCAGATCACAAGGCCATTAGCCCGAAGAGCAAGTAGCTTTATAATCTGGTTAGTCCCCTTGATGGATTTATTTCAGATTATGAAATGGGGTATTAAAAACTGACCAAATCAAACAACCTCCTTTGTTAAAACCAAGCACTTGATCACTGATTATTTACCTAGAAACGGTACAGTTCATAACTAACCTGCCTAATCAAATAAGCAGCTATCTGATTAAATGAAAATAAAACTTTTTTCATTAAAATAAATTTGTTTTCCCTCTTTTTAAACACAATAAAATACAACATGAAGGCACACAGCCTTTGTTACCAAACTCATATATTCTACCTAGCAACAACCTAACCAAACGAAAAATAAAACTTTTTTCCTTTAAAAAAATCCATTTTATAATAAGTGCTATAACCCACTCCATGGCATGGGTTTCTTTTTTTTTGTAAATGTAATGTTTATTGAGCAGGTTTCAATATCTGCAATATCCAATACTGCACATAATAAAGAGCATTTTCTAATACAATAGATGTGTTACTGAGTCATTATTACAAAGATACAGCTCCAGAGAAGAGGAGATTGAGGTTGTAAGAGTCCCTCAATCCCCTAAGTTGCAGCGCAGAGGAAGGGTCAGATCAATGGAAGGAAACTGTATATTTCTTAGCCTCCACCAGTGAAAAACATACAAATAGGTTATTAGGCTTAATACTGAGGCAGAGGGAAGGCCAGGAAGGGCCAGAATCCCCACCACCACCGGGTGGAGGTAAGGGTGCAGGGGCTGGTCCTGTTGCTATGGTAGTGTGCTTCAGGGTTCTGGGGGTTTTCCAGCATGGGGGTGAATACTGGGCTGATCTGTCTGGGGAGGAGACAGGGAGTTGCTTGGTAGCAGATCCTTATGAGACAGGATATGATAGGAGATATGCTAAAGACCTTCAAGTTCCTTAAAGGAATTAACAAAGCGAACTGCGGGGAAACCATTTAACCTGAATACCAATTTGCAGTCACATGGACATGAATTGAAATTAACAGGAGGTAGGTTCAGGGGAGATGTGGAGAAGTAATACTTTACAGAAAGGGTGGTGGAACCTTGGCACAGTTTGTCCGCTGAAGCAGTGGGTGTGAAAACATTCAGGGAATTCAAGCAGGGCTGGGACATAATGAAGGGAACAGTGGTTACTGGGGGTGACAGGACCAAAGAGACTAGAGAGAGAACAAGGAGGGTTTGTACCCTGAAGGGACAGTAGGTTCCAGGGATTATAGGGAACTTGAGCAGACTGGATGGACCTCTGGTCTTTTTCTGCCATCATTGTCTATGTTTTTGTGTTTCTACAAACTCCCAGGGCTGGATTCACAAAAAGCTGTGAGTGCCACAATCCCCAGGTGTGCTGAACATGTGGCACATGGGGCTTGCGACCTTTGCCCAGCCAGTGATCAGGATTCTCAATCCCGTGTGCCAATTGTTGCAAGTTAGACCAACTTTTTCTGGTCTAGCTTGCAGCAGTCCCAGGTGCCCTTTTTAGGGGGCTTGCACCAAATACATGGCACAAGCTGCTGGAAATTGGGAACGTGTCATAAATGCACCCAATCTACTTATATCAGGTGCAGTGTGCGGTAAAGTTGTTGGCACAGCTGTGCCAACAAACTGGTTTGATGCAGGGCTTGACACAAGCCCTACATTGCCCTTTGTGAATCTGGTCCCCTGTCTTTACTCATCATGCATGGCAACCACCCATTTCAGCATGAGGAGCAGAGTTCAGCCTTATCATACAAATTATGTATGACTCTCACCATTCTGTAGATTTAGTTGACTGTGGTGCACCAAGTTACTAGTGTAGGAGCTTGGGGAGTTAGCCAAGCTCTTGTAATAGTTTTCTTGGACTGTCATGAGTAGAATACACTATAGGTAGCTTGCATTAGGGTCATGGCAGTCTCATTGGTGTTGAAGTAAAAAGTACTGTTCCAGGGTACTGGCATTCTGAACTACTTATGCAGTTTCTCCAGTAGTGAGTAGAAAAAGAGATGCAGGACCAGAACGGTCCACGTAACAGTGGGCCTGTGAATCCCTGCATCCTGTCCAGCAAAAAGCATCTCTGGTAGCAAGGTAGTGTACAGTGATGACTGGTGTGCGGAAATATCTTATTTGATGCTTCCAGGTGTACCGTCTTCACAGGTGGGAGCCAGTGACCCAGGACATGGGTTTCATGTAAACTAATGCACTTCCCAGGTGTATTGAAAGTCACTCAACCATTGGCCTTGTGCCTTCCACTTCACCCGGGGTGTGCATTAATTCTCTAGAAATGCATGCCCTGTTGTGGGCTATTGCTTGCTTAAAGCAGACTTATCCATCATTTATTTTACATAATTCATTGCAAAAATCTTCATTAATGCCTCGGTTAGGGTTGATAGCACAGCAAAAAAAGTATGGAATTGTGATGTTAGGGTTACCACCCCTACCACCCCACCCCCACCCCTCCACCCACCAACAGATTGGGTGTGCCATGGGGTTGTCAGGCTCAACTCTCACCCCATTCCATGTGTAAACAAGTTGACATGCTACAGTATAGGGGAATGGGGTGAGAGTTGAGCCTGATGACCCAATGGCACACCCCGACATCAGTTGGTGTGTGGAGGGTGGTGGGTGGTGGGTGTGGGGTGGTAGGGGTGGTATCCCTAACATCACATTTCCATACTTTTGTTGCTGTGCTATCAACCCTTACTGATGCATTAACAAAGTTTTTTGCAATGAATTTCCCTTCTTTTTAAGAAAGTGTAATGTAACTGGTAAGTGTTTGTAGAAGTTCAGGGCCTCTGGGCCCTGTGCTCCCTTCATGTTGCCAATTTTTTGCATAATGGTATATGTATGTGGGATCGCAGGCCCTCTGGGCCCTGTGTTCCCACTTACACATAAGTATAGAGCCATACAGCAGACCCATAATACTGAAAAGGAATCCTTGTAACACTTATTTGGCAATATCTTAGTACGCATAGCAAGTATGAAAAAAATTCCACTGGAGTTGTAATCATGACTTTGAAACATCCAAGGGAGCTTAGTTCACCTAAAGGTGAACTAAGCTGTGGGTAGCACAAAATCCGTATCTCAAACTGTTTTTGAGATACGAGCGCTGAAAGGTGCCGCAGTGTTAGCCTTTGGGAAATGTCTCAACTTCAGAATGCTGTAACTTTGCAACTGTTTTAAATTGTTTTACCAAATCACCAAAAGGCACATCTGTGGGGCCAGGGCTTGCCACCCTGCAAAAGTCAGCCAAAAAGCCCTAACCGTTTAGGTGCAGTGGTGTGGCAAATAAATTGTATTTTTTGGTGCAGTAGTGCTGCAAATTGTGACAGTACAGATGCAACAGTGCCACGACTTGTCAAAGTGTCGCAAATGTACTGTCATGATTTGGGACACTACGGCTGACCCAATTTTAAAAAAGGTATTTCTAGGAGCCCTAGAAAAAAACTGATGGCACCATTGTGTTCCTCGGGCCCCGTTTATGTAAACACGACTGTCAGTGTTTACCTAGGGGCAGCACAATTTGATTTACAGAAGTTTTTCTTCACCACTAACTGAAATAAGATGGTGACAGCATGACAGTAAAAGGGCCATTTGCTACAGTAAAATGTACTAGTGGCAGCTTTTGTGAGGCACATATATTTTTTTCTCATTGACCATAATGGGATAATTAAAATCTGAATAACTTTTGAATGGATTAATATTGTTTCACCAAATCTTCAAAAAGGCATATCAGTGACCCAGACTACATCTTCTCTGAAGATTTCAGACCAGAAGAACGAATCATTTGGGCTGTAGCCCCAAGCAATAAACACACAAACCCCCGGTTTTGTGTGTTTTGTGGCACTCCGCAGCTCCACAATCTCTCATCCAACCATCACTTAACTTGCCAGATCCAGAGAGCTATGCTGCCACACCGTGCATGCAAATTTTCAGGCAAATCCATCATACAGTTCCAAAGTTATTAAAGTGTAAAATCTGGGGTTGAACATAGAAGTGGCCAGGCAACCCTAACTATAGCTGCAGTACCACGGAGCTGTAATATACTTTCATGGTTACTGTTAGTTTTGATCACAATTACATAAAGAGGAAAAGGGTATACAGTGAAATGGATGGATAGGCAATTGGCTCCAGGACCGGAGTTGGGGGGGGGAATAGTCTCATCCCCAAGGAGGGTCATTAGTGGGGTCCCACAGGGATCAGTCCTTGGGCCCCTTCTGTTCAACGCCTACGTATCGGACATAAGGACAGGAATCAGGAGTGAGATGAGTCTCTTTGCAGATGACTCGAAACTGGGGGCGGTGATGGATGGGGAGGAGGGGAGGGTGGCTCTACAGGGGACCTGGAGGCTCTGGAAAGATGGTCTAGAAAGTGGAAGCTGAGGTTCAATGCAGGAAATGCAAGGTACTCCACCTGGGGCCAGAAACCCAGGTCAAGTGTACACCCTGGGGAAATGCTACAAGTCTCGATGGCTGAGAGGGACCTGGGGTGGTGGTGGATGTCAAGATGAACAACTCTGAGACTTGTAGGAGGGCAGCAGCCAAGGCCAACAGAATGCTGGGATGCATCGCTAGGGGATCACCTCCAGAAGGAGGGAAGTGATACTCCTCTGTAACTGCTTCGTGAGGCCGCACCTTGGTACCGTCATGCGCAGTTTTTGGCGCCACACTTAAAGCGGAACATTAACCTCCTGGAGAGGGTCCAGAGGAGGAAACCAAAATGATTTGGGGATTGGGGACAGGACCTATGAGGAGAGGCTCAAGAGCTAAATATGTACACATTGGAAGAGAGAAGGACCATGGGGACATGATAGAGGTCTTTAGGTACATGAAGAGGGGTAAATAGGGAGGAACAGTCGGGGTGCTTTGAAGGAAGGAGGAAGGGGCACTAGAGGGCATGGCTGGAAGCTGGAGGGGGAAGATTCTAGGGAGAAAGGAGGAGGAGGTGCTACTTCACTGAGAGGGTGGTGGAGCCATGGAATGCACTGCCTAGGGGCTGGTGGAGGCAGAGACAGTGGAGGGGTTCAAGAGCCGGTGGGACAGGTACAGGGGAAGGGTTCTGGAAGCAAAATCCAATGCAGCAAGAATATCCGGAACTGGGAAGGGAGAAGCCAGAGAAGGCGAGGGGGACAGCAAGGTCAGCACCCAGGTTGGGGACTGACCAAACGAGCAGACACGAAAGACCGTTAGGCCTATTCTGCTGGCATTTTAGTATGTCAGTATGTTAGTAAATAACTGCTAGCCACTTCTGTGGGGAAAAAGTTCCATTCGCATGTTTATCTATCTATCTATAGTATATATGTGTATGTATATGTATATATATATATATATATATATATATATATATATATATATTAGTGGCAAGAAAACTATGTTAATGCTCATTAGGGTTGGTACCACACAAAATGCAAACTGCACAAGAGTTGTAACTAAACGTTAAGGGTTGAAACAACAATACCCATAAATTTTAAATATACCATTAGAGGTCTTATGTCTAACTCCCACCTTACAACATTCCCTACCCTCATGATCCAAGGACAGTGTAGACATACAGGGTCATACATCAATGCAGAGGTACTTCATACAGGATCAATAAACTAAAACTGGTACACAGAAATCCTAAACCCACCCCACCCTCCCCTCCCCTTCGCTACCCTTGTAACTGATGGGCAAAGTGCATGTCTGGGGTCATGACACACATGTCTGGTGTTTCATACACATTGTAGATTTGCAATTGTAACACTTTGGGGTGCATACCTGCAAAGGTTTACATACATTATAACTTGTACCTTACGTAGCGCACAGTATTGTAGATCCTCCACAAGCAGCAGAATTGTTACAAATTTGAAACTACTATACACATTGCAGCTGTGAGTTGCTTTCTTTAAAACACATACTGTACTTAGAAATAGAACAAGTTATATGTTTGGGACATGTATACTATTGCACTCAGAATCTTGTTGTAGCTGAATAAACAACCCCTCAGCACAACCTTGTAGTATGGTGCTAAACCTGTAGCTCTGTGAACTGGTGGTCAGTTCAGTTAGTACGTTTCAAAATGTGTTAGTCAGTTCAATATTTTTATTGGCTATCATTTTCCAGGGCTCAAAAATCACTTCATTGGAAGTACCTAGTTGTCTAGTAAGTATCAAAATGTGGTAGCAAAGCCAACTGTTTTACTAGCCATTGACCATCTGGCTAACTGATTTGTCCCACCCTAGTCATGAGGGTAGAGGAGGGAGAGGGCGGTGGGATTAGAATTGCTATATACCAGTTTTACTTATTTGAACCTGTGTAAGGTACCATAGCAGGGGTAAAAACTAAGAAAATAATCTGATGTGGGAGGCGGAATACCAAAAACCTAAATTTGGTATACCATCACAAAATCTTGTATCCCACCTACCCAAAGAAGCATGCTACGGATTAAACTGCAGAGTGACTGCATGGGGGAATGGTATTCCATTTGGAATACCAGCATGATGAAAATGGTATTCCGCCTTGAAACCTGGTATGCAAAATAGGGCAGAATACCAGTAAATTTGAGCCCTGCATAGCTTTGATGTATGGCTCATAGAATGTCCTTGGGTTATGAGGGAAGTGAATGTGGCAGGATTGATGGGAGTTAATCATAAGAACTCTAATTGTATATTTCCAGACTTTGTGGTCAAAGTGTTTGCAACCCTAATAGTTTTATTTATTTATTTATTTATTGCAGTTTAGGATTAATGCTTTTGACTCCTGGGTTGTTTACAAAGGTTCCAGGTCATACAAAAAAACAGTTTGTCAAAACATACAGGTTGTAGACATTCGAACAATATGAGTTTAGATGCGCTGAAGGAACAGTTTGTTTCAGTCAGGTTACAAATATAATAGGTGGACAGGGTTATGAGGGGATAAAGCATTTCAAGAAAGAACGAAGCATTCAGAATACAACTCCTACAAAGGAAACAGTTACAAAGAAAAGTGCTTTAGTCTGTCAATATATGGCCATCAGGCCCCTGGGAGTGCTGGCCACACAGGTGGGGACTAGCTATACAGAGGGGGAGTGGGTGGGTATGAGCAGCCTGAGGACAGCGTTATCGTTTTTATGGTAGGGTGATCATAGGAGGAGGGACAGAGGTGTTGCTGCAGTGAGCCAGCAGCATGGGGGGGCAAACTGGAGTTTAGTAGGAGGCAAGTGGGGGGGGGACAGTAGTGGGGAGAAACTAAGGGGGCTACTGGTGTGGGGGAAGGAGGTGGGGAGATAACAGCAGAGGAGGTAGATGGTGTGGTAGTGGAGGAGGGTTGTGCAGGAGAGGATGAGGTGGGAAGGTGGAAGGTTTATTTTCAACCTGTGTTTGGTTTGTGTTTTGTATGAAAGCAACCCTAATGAGCATTAATGTAGTTTTTTTACCATAAATTTTCTTACTTTTTATCCACAAAAATAGATGATTTGATACCTTTTATTGGACCAACAGAGTTGTTAAAAAGAAAACAGGTGCTTTGAGCTTTTGGACTACACAGAGTGAAAATCAGTGATGGTTGGTTTGAAGAATACACTTTCTTAAAACCCAGATCATACTTCAAAAAAAGAAACAGATACAAAGTTGTTAAGAATCCCTTTGGCCTAAACTTGCTTACTTTTCATGAAATTACTGCAGCAACTTAATTCACACATGGTCTTTAAAATCCTTTACAAATTAGGAGGCCTGGGTCCTAATATTGAAACATGGGCAAAGCAGAGTGTAAAGGTTTGCACTGTGCTTGCCCGTGTCCATGACCCTGAATATGTTATATTCAGTCAGATAGTGCACCGGCACTATCCTACTGAATATAAGGGTATGTCAGCACAGTGCAATTTGAGTTGCAACCCACTGGGACAGCACAGAACAGTATCCCCAGACCTGAGTCCCAGGTTCAATATGCAACCGGCAACATGCAAATTAGCCAGTTGGGCATGCATAACCCTAAGAGGTCATATGCATGCCCATTATGGGCTCATTTGCATGTGAAGTGGCTGAAGGCTGCACCCCTACAGAGGCCACCCCGCCACATCAGGCAGGGTGGTGAGCAGCACTCCCCACACCCCAAATGCCCATCTCCACAAGGAGGGTGCCATCAGAAACCAGGGATTTTTTTTTATTACAGTGGTGAACACTTAGAGATTATGGGATGCCACTGGATACCAGGAAAGTCACTGCTTCAAAGGTCCAGGATGGGTGGCTGCAGTCCCTTTGCCTGGCACCAGGGCCTTGTACCCTGTTAAGTTGGGGTTTGCAAAGGCGGTAACTTGTGCCCATTTGGGTGGCATTTACCACCTGTGCAAACCTCTCAATATCTGACCCCCTCATTTACATGGGCACAGCAGTAACTTAGTGCTCGGGCACTAACAGGTTTTGCCCACATTGGGAGTTTCTGAATATAGACCCCCATCCACAAATCAGGTGCAAACCCTAGTTAGAGCAGGCAAACAGCCCTTAACACCTGGGCTAATTTTTGAATGTCTGGCCACTAGGGTTATAAACAGGAAAATAAAAAATTTCAAAAACAAAAGCTTGTAAGGCAAATTTTAAGGAAAAAAAATGTCACTTGCTCTGCATCCTGCAGACATCACATGCCGAGTTCCAACAATATTTCTGTCAATGGTTGCCTGCCCACCCTTCCACTCTTAAGACAGGAATCTGTAAGTGTAAAGATTTTTTTTAAGTAAATTGAATTTCTTTAGGGTTCATTTAAACAAAATGAAACCTACCATTAAAAGCCACAAGTGATACTCAGGCTCATTCTCATTCTCATTCCTGCTTATTAGACCGGACAACAGAGTTTTAAATAATTGATTAGCAGTTTTTTTCTTGGGACAATACTAACTGTACAGAAAGTATTTATATAGGTTTTCTAAAAGTGTTATGTTTGTTAAACACAGTGAGGCAAGTGCTATGCATGTCCATAATGTTTTAGAACTTTTATGAGCAAAATGCTAATCAATTTTTAGAGTTAAATAAAACCCTGGACAATCACAGTTACTAACCCCCACCCCCCCCCAAAAGAAAAATGTCAGGAGTTGGCCTTGAGTTAGAACACATACTCACTCAGCATAAAAATGACATGGAACCCCTGGAGGAACCAACTTCCAACCTGCCTATCCCAGTTCCACCAGTAAAACAATGAGCATCAGAACCGGTACCAGAACCAGCACCTGAACTACCTATCAGAGGTGCTCCAGCACAGCAACAAACTCCTAATATCACATGTAAATGCCTGAATGTGAAAAACATTACATACACTGTGTATTCAAGCCTAGAGGAACACTTATTTTATAAACATTCCCCAAAATGCTATTAAAAACTATTATTGACTGACTCTTCTGTCTCCATGTTTGACATCTACAAAAATGTTTTTCCAAAGCTGAACCTATTAAAAAGGAAATTTAAAAAAATTGCATCTGCAACTCAAATTTTACACTAATTTATCTTGTATTTATTGATTTTATTCAGACTTTATAATGCTAGTTGATTAGAAGGTATTCACTTGAAGCTTCTCTGGTTCTCTGTCTGTGAAAGAAGTAAGCAATACAAACTCCTTTTAACATTTTATCATTTGAGGTTGCTTTTTGTACCTTTTTTCCTAACATTAACTAAAAAAATATAACCTGTTAAAAAAACTATCTTCACTGATTTGCAGAACTGTATACACTGAATATATTTTTCAATAAATTGTACCATTTTTTTAAAGCACAACACTGTTCTTCTTACTCTAGATGTCTTCTTGTTTCTAAGAATTGGTATATGCAATCAAAGTGATAAGAGACAGTCACATGTAGCCCCCCATCCCCATTTCACAGTTCAAATCCTGTAACTATAAAAAAGCCCAACTACTTTAAGGCCAGTTTCTGAAAGATCAACTGTGTCTTTGAATTGTTCACATATTTTCCACAAAACATGTAAAACCTAGTCTATGGTAATCCCTTCCATATCATGTCCATAAAATAAAAAACACTAAAATAACAAACAGCCCTAAAATTAAGAAAAAATACCCCCCCCCCCCCAAACACACACACGCAGTAGCTGGTCTTTGATGTCAATCCGGGATATAGGCACAAATAATTCAGGATCCCTAGTGAATGTCCGACAATGTAATCCAGGGTCTATACTAAAGAAATCCACTGTCGAAGACTACCTAATCCAGGATAAAGCTATCAGGAAGAACCACTCCTCCACTCCACTTGAAGACTCCACATAGCCATCAAAAAAAGTCAAATCCACCTAGGAGACCCCATGCTGCACTCTGATGATCATGAGGCCACCTTTAAGATCACCACCTGCACTCCGATTAAAGAATCAAGTACACCAGTACCATCATTTCTCTGATCCATCAGCCATGGCTTCACCTCCAGACACTTCCACAGTATGAGGCTGCCACTCTACTGAAGGGCAAAAATTCCATGATACAATCTGCCACAGCCACCACAATGCAGGTCCTCCTCGGGCAAGGCTTCATGGCCAACTGATTTTGTGCATTCACACAAAGAATGCTTTGCTACACCCAGACTAAATCCTGAATGGGCCAATGGCATGCATTTTCCCATGTTATGTGATCCAATCAGGATACAGTTTTGTTACTCATTTATCATTCTTTTAGAACACCATAACAAGCATTTGTCAATGCTGAATCTTCGCTGCTGGTACTGCTGTTGTACTGGGTCTTGCTTGTACACATGTTTACAATATATTTACCCAGGATAGAGCAGATGAGGTGCAATATCTCATTTTCAGTGGTGTTCTGCTTTGATACATTGTTAGATTGTAATTACCCCAGATAGGTCAACTGAGAAGCAATATCAACTTTTAAGCGGACTCCCACATTTTGACCTCAAATGTCCAGTCTTTTTGTGACCTGACATTATGATCAGGACAGGTGGAATTTGAGAAATCCCATCTGAATGGTGATTTCGCTGTACATCTGTGGAAACAAGTTTCAGATGGGATTTGAATAAATGACACCTGCCATATTCGGGAGGTAGGGTAACACAAGAGATATGTTGAACATTAAGGCCCCAAATCTGCAAAAAATAAAGTTATGAGTAAATGTTGGAACCATTCGTTTTCTCATAACTTAGCTGATTTTTCACATTTTTACCCTAAATTCTCAACATAACCTTTTTATGACCACTCCTTCTGAGCATGGCAGGTATCATTTGTACAACAATGGCTGAAACATCATTTTGTGCCAAAAGTGTTAAAACACATTTTGGGTAGGATTTGAGAAATAACAGCTGTCACATTCATGAGGTGGTATGAAAAAATGGCATTTTTTGAAAAGTTTGGGTAAAAATATTTGACAATTACCACAGTTATGCCCGTGCATTTAAAAATTGTGACGTAGTCTCATAACTTTGTTTTCTCATGTTTTTGCTCCAGATTTTCAACATAGCCTTCTTATGACCCCACATAGCCTTGTTATGATCCCACCTCATGAACAAGGGTGGATAACATTTTCAAATCCTGCCCAAAAAGAAGAATCAGTATTTATATAGCGCTTTTCATACACAATGTATCCCAAAATGCTTTACAAACAATGCTAGACTGGTAGTGAAGTGACTGAATGTGTAGTGGCAGCCATATCCCACATCAACACCCACACACAGCCTGGACAATTGCATGAACCCATTTTATGGGAAGGGGAATATTGGCCAAGACACCGAAAATGTCCCGTACTCTTTTCGAAGGATGTCTTGGGTTCTTTTACTTCCACCTGGACACCCACCAGGGCTGCTCCAGGATGGGTAGAAGGGACCTTGATTTAATGTCTCATCTGAAGGATGGCACACCCCAGCAGTACAGCACCCCCCTAACACTGCACTAAGGTGCCAGCATTTTTAGGTATGAGTCCAGTCCTGGTGTGTGACGAGAACCCATGACTTTCTGGTCCAGAGGAGGATGTGCTACCAATTGAGCTATGCCGACAAAGGGGGATTTCATGCCACAAGTGAGAAAACACATTTTGGCCAGGATGTGAAAAATTACAGCTGTCACATCCATTGAAGAAATGGCTATGTTGAAAATATTAGGTAAAAATATTGAAAATCACCAAAGTTATGAACCTGCATTCATAAATTTCAAAGTAGGCTCATAACTATGTTGTTTTTTAATATTTTTAACCCCAAATTTTCAACATAGCCTTCTTATGACTCCACCAGATGAACAAGTGTGGAGAAAATTTTCAACTCCTGCCCATAAGGTGATTTCATGCAGAAACCACAAAATCACCTTTTGGGACAGATTTGCCAAATTTCACTACAATTGTTTATGCGGAAGGATCTGATAAAAGGCTTGCTGAAAATGTGGGGCAAAAATATTCAGAAATGACCATATTATACCACTAAGTTAAAAACCCTTTTAAAATACATTGAATCACATACCTGATTTCCTCAGTTCGCGGTCTGACGTTGAAGAGTGAAGATGTGTCTATGGCCCAGAGAGGATTATGGCATTAGACCCCTGGTGGGAAAGTAAGGAATTGGGGGATGGGGGTGATGGGTGCTGATTGGGAGGTCAGGTGGGGGGGCGACTAATGGCGGTGGCAGCAACAGTCATCGATGGCAGTTTTTCTTTTTTACAAGGTATATAGAAAACTAAAACAAAAAAACCTACAAGAACAGTTTTCTTTAGTTCAGGTGGTGACACTAGGGGATTGGAAACCCCCCAGTGTCAGTGTTATATTTGTGGGCACAGGGTCATGTCACTGCAAACAAAAAACATGCAGCAATAAATGCCACAAGGAAAACAGCGGCTTTCAAAACAACATCAGGTACAACAGCAACCTGACAGAAAAAGTGCAGCCTGATAGAAAACTTTGCCCCCCCATGCCCCCCCAGACTTAAAATAAACAATTCCGGGGGGTCATGGACTTTGGGGATGGGGAGAAAATCAAGATTGGGGGTGGAAGTTCTTTTTTTTTTTTTTTAAGTTTCAGCAGGAGACCTAGCCAGAACCAAACCACGGTCACAGGTCTCCTACATCGCTGTGTGCTGGTGCCCTAGGCACACCACCAGTGGGAGCATCTTTACCAGGCACCCCAGCACACATCAACTTGATCCCTTCCAGTTGAAGTGCAGAGTGACAGGGGTAGTGGTAATTCCCTACTGCTGTTCTACCCCTGTCGCTCTAAATCCTTTCACACTTCACATTGCACTGTTCCTGCAGCACTTTTCCTGATGCACTGTTTTGACCTGGTACCATATTTGTGTGTGTGTGTGGGGGAGGTAAGAGGTGAATGCAAAGTGGGAGGGTTGGGTGGAGGGACAGTAATGGTGGTGGCAGCAACAGACATTGCTCGACGGTTTTCTTTGTTACGGGCTATATTAAAAAAACTACAAGAGACAGTTTTTGTTATTTTTGTGGGTGGCTTGGGGTGTGCTGAATGGGAGGGTTGTGTGGGAGAACAGTAATGGCAGCAGCTTCAACAGATATCAGTGCAGTGTTGGGTAAGTTACTTTTTCTATTACTTTCTATTACTTTTGGAAACTTGTTCCAGAAAGCTCTGTGCAGTCACTAGCAAGAATGGAGAAGTACTGGAACAAGTAATACACCTTATAGTTGCAATTACTTATGTCTTTTTATACAAAAGTAATACGTAACTGTAACTGATCACATTTATTTGAAAGTAACTGGTAACTAGCATATTACTTTCAAATAAATGTAATCTGTTATAGTTTTTTATTATATTTGTATTTTTTTATATAAAAATAAATAAGTAACTGTAACTGTCAGGTGTATTACTTTTTCTAGTACATCTCCATCCTTGCTAGTGACTGCTCAGAGCTTCCTGGATCAAGTTACTAAACGAAATAGAAAGTAATAGAAAAAGTAACTTACTCAACACTGCATCAGTGGATGGTTTTCTTTTTTGCAGTGTGTAATTCAACCTCAGCAGGCTTATCATGACAGATCAGGTGTGCTTGCTGGGCAGCGGTTATGTAGATCAATGGATACAGCCGACCTATGATTGGCTGAGCTCTCTCTTTTGAACTACACAAAGTTTCCACCTAGCAAGCCATAACAGTGTCATGATCAGCTTGGCTGATGATTGGTGTGACACTGATGAGCCTCTTGTAGACCACTTTGCATTGGACTGAGTGTCAGACCCTTCAAAAGCCACTCTCCTAACAAAATGTTTGCTGCGTGTGTGTGCATGATGAACATAAAAATTACTTATAACAGAATACACACACCTGGCCTAAATCAGTAGGCTCCCATCTCCTCTATGCCTCACCGCATTCAACCCCCCCAGTTCAGTCAGCAACTTCCTGCACTTCACCCACTAGCCGCCACTTCTCTACCCTCCCCGGAGAGCCCCTCCAAGCCCCTTGTCAACATATCTGAGCAGTGTACAACACTGTCATTATTATACTGCTATCCACCTTATAATGAAACAGTCATATTCCCCTGCACCAAATCACTAGGCTCCCACCTCCCCCCACTTTTTTTTTTTTGCTCTTTTTTGCACGCCCCTACGTCAGACATCTGCACTGGTCACGGGCTCCGGGATCCACGGCCACCGGAAATCGCCGACTCCCCGCGGTCATCCCTGGCTTTCCCCCCAGAGAGTGGGGCCGCGGCTCCAACCTCCATATCGGGCCGCGGAACTAGTGACTAGTCAGGGGAACAGCTCCGGTGGCCAATCAGGGCATTCCTGGAGCAGAGTGTCATTTAGGCGCTGGGCATGGGCTTTTCTCCCCTCTTTTTTCCCTGAGGAGGCGGGGCAGTGCAATGGCCGAAGTCACTTCGCCTCCCCATCCAGTGTCGGATTATGCATAGGACTCCCGGTCTCACACCAGGGGTCCCAACATACCGAGCGCTACCGCACCCTCCTCGAGTAGGAGAGCTGCCCATCGGACGCCGATCCTGCTCGGCCGGCCCTCCGACGACCCGAGTCCATTCCCCGAACCCGGTCAACAAGGCCGCAGGCGGAAATCCCACCGCTGCACCGACGGGCCGGCTCCCCCCACTCTTGATCTAGTCCAACACCCCTAGTTTAGTCATCAAGCCCCTGCCAAACACACCCACCATCCTACACTTTCCTTCTCCCCCAGATCCCAAAAATAAAGCAATACCCCAGTTGGGTGCAAGAAATATTGAAAGTGAGGTCAGCTGTCACTGCTCACTCATCTTCACTGTTCCAAAAGGTATATATAGTAACACCTCATTGTCTAACAATTGGACAATCAGGTGTTACTATAGCAAGACATCATCATTTCATTCATACCTCTTCTGACACTGAAAATGAGCAAGCAGTACTCCACAGTAGACTGGAGTTTCACTGTATGGTGCACCGGACTGGAGGATTCCTTTATTTTGGAGGCTGTGGGGGATGATGGAAGTGAGGGGCAGTGGCTGTATTGGGCAGGGTGTGTTGATGACAAAACTATGGGGAGATTTGACATGATCAAGGGGAGAGATGGTCAAAGTGTACTGATTTGGTATGGGGGGATTGTTTTATTAAAAGGCCATTGGCTATAACAGAAACAGAAACATACACGATGATGGCAGAAAAAGACGGCAACCCATCTAGTCTGCCATAATATCATATCATACCAACAAAATGATATAATCATACCAATAAAACAACAGGATTCTATAGTCTATTAATATGCTCACGGGGGGGTTGGGGTGAGGAGGGGATATGTAGGGTTAGCAGATGCCCAGCCTTGTTTACGTTCAGGAGGATATGGGACAGGTCACAGACTAGGATACAGACATCCCTTACAAACGTGTCCAACTCCCCCAATTTAGTCATCAACCCCTCACACAACACACCCACTAGCCCCCAACTTCTCTACTCCCCAAACAGCTCCAGTGAGCATACTGAAACATTGTGCACAGAAACATGGAAACAGAATATGATGGCGGATAAGGACCACTTGGCCCACCCAGTCTGCCTATTTTTCCCTACCTATCCAATCCTGTCATAACAGATTCTACTTGATCTCCAACTTAATCCCACCCCTTGCTTCCCACATAAGATTCACTTGTGCCTATCCCATGCATGTTGAATCCCACCGTTTTTGCCCCCATGACCTCCACTGGAAGACTGTTCCAGGCATCCACCACTCTTTCAGTGAAGAAGTACTTTCTCACATCTCTCCCAGGGGCATCATTAGCCCACAAAATGGGGGCATGTGCCCCCCTCAGTCTAGGCTGGTGCCCCCCCAATCTTTTCCCCTACCCTTGCATTACATTTAAATGCTTTAAATCCCAGCAGTGCCATGCCAGAAGCTTCCTTGCGGGCCACCCCGCCCCTGAGTCTCTAAACGTGAAACACAAGGCCACTTAGGGCATCAGCACAGCCAGGGTGTGTGAGCCACTGTGAGCTGAGTGTAGTTAATACTGGCTGCAAACTAACTATAGTAACTTAAGGATAGCTACACATTACTTGCATCTACTTTCTTCTCTCCTTTAAAATGTAATACTTGGATCTGATACTGGCTTATTTCTCCTAACTTCAGCCAACCCTGATTATTAAAGGCTGAATGTCTGTTCTCCTTTTTCCTCTGAATATAGTTTTACTATGCACATATGGCGCTACACTGGTGTGTATGAATCTGTTGAATCTATACAGCTTATCTAGTTTATGATACTTGTTTGCATGTCAACTGTTAACTCATGGCCCTGCTGTATTTTTCTTTCTCGGGGCTACTGTTGGTGGATTGAAGATGTAGTTATACAACATTTGGAAAATCAATAAACTCTTTCATGTTAAAACAACTATAGGAACTCACACAGCTGTGACCGTGACTCAACCTCTTGCTGGTGTTGGCTGCACATGGGGGGCTGGGACAGTGTTCGCATTGCCTGTCTTGCAAGCCCATGTTCGCCTGCTGGCCTTTGCCATTTTTGTTGGCCAAGCAGAGGAGCTATTTGAGCACAGCTGCAGAAGTTTCTTGAGCAGCCGAGACTCTACATGTGCAGAATCTGCTATTGCTGTACTGGTGCATATTGCCATTTTGTGAGGCAGCAAAATCAGCACCAGAGAAGCTCTGAAGACTGTGTCAATGGGCACCACCAGTGACTGAGGAGCTGGGTGTGAGCAACTTGCGACGGGCCACAGGGGAGGATTAATTAGGGTTTCTGGGCTGGGGCTGGCAGGGAATTGGTGATGGTAATGAGTACCGACCACCATGTTTGTGGGCAAGTGAGCCTTGCCTGCAAGATCAGGCAGTGGATTATGCTGCTGTGTCAGTGTCCTGGTGGTAGGAAACATTGAGCTGAGTGGAACAAATGTCAGTGAGCTGAGTCTAAAGACAGCAAGGTTGAGTAGATAATAGTTATGGTCTGGGACTCATGGTAAGTGGCTTCATGAGAAGTGAGACCGCAGGGTCTTAGAGAGACAGTAGTATCCCTTTACACTGAGTATATCTATAGTGCAGAAATTAAACTGCAGTTATTGGAGGTTGGGGGCCAGAGTATAGTGTGACAGTATCTTTTCTCACAGGCATACCTGCAGAGGATAACGAACACTGCAGTGAATAGGAACTGGAGCAAAAGCATTAAAATAGTATCACTTTTACACTGGTATACTTACAGTGCAAAACTAACACTGTAGTGACTGGGAACTGGGGGGAGAAAGCACAGAAAGGCATTATCCATGTTACTCTGGTACTGTATATCTATAGTGCAAAACTAACACTGCAGTGACTGGGACCTGGGGGACAGAGAGCATAGAAACATCAATATGTCTGTACTTTGATGGAAAAGGGATCCACTAAACCACCATGGACTATTTTTCAATGTATTACACCATTGGATGTGAACTGTGGAGGGAGGGGTCCACTAGGCAAACAGGGACTTATCTTTACATGCATCATGGCAGTAAATGGGCATCAAGGAGGTGTGGACCACTTGACAACCAGAGCTTTATCTTTCCATGTTTCACAGCGTTAGATAAGCATCGGGAGCTAGGGGAGACACTAGACAAACAAACAGGGACTCACCTTTGCATGCATTACAGCACTGGATGGTCACTGGGGAGGGAAGGGCCATTAGATAACCAGAAACTTATCTTTTCATGCATTACAGCATCAGAAGGGCACCAAGGATGAAGGACGATCCACTGGACTGGCAAGGACTGACAGATCTTACTTTCAGTCCACTACCTAGTGCTTGGTTAGGAGGGGGAGGGTGTTTAGGTGATTGTGCATCACTGTGTGTGACGTTTAGCCTTTTACTGCTTACCAAACCCACAAAACATACTACTGTGCACCGTATGCTGGAGAGCTACCTTATTTTCATGGATGCAGTGGTGTATTCTGTGAGCATGAGCACACATTCAGAAGGTAGGAGGAGCAGGGCAGGGATGGAGGAGTATACAGTGATCTGCAACACATTTCAAGAGAGGCAAGAGGCAAGCAAGCAATTCTCATTCGCTGGTATTTGTGAGATAAGAAAAAAGTTTGGTCAGATCAGAAGATTTGTTACTGTGAAGTGAAAATTAAAAGGTACTTTTAAACTCAAACATTTAGTTTTAAAGATCAAATGAACCGTTTTGTCCATATTTTTAATAAAAGCTTGAATTCACATGAATTCAAGTCCCTGTGTCATGATTAGTGTTTCCTGAAAATGTCATGCTGGTTGGTTTTGTGGTTTTCTTTAAATCAGCATCTGTTAATGTACTCTGCAGTAATTGAAAACAGTGAAGATTTTTCTGTCCCTATCAGTGAGGCCTGCAAAGCGATGACATCATTTTGGTCTAGCTGCTGCTTCAGCAGTTAAGTCCCTGATTGATTGAAGAAGCTGTTGCACTCCCCAGTCAGAGCAGTCTATAGAGCTAGTTGTTTTCACTCCATGTTTGTTACTAACCAGTCTGGTTTGTGTTTAGATAGATTAGCTTAAAATCAAGCTGTTCTCATAAAAAGTTGATCATTTGAGTTTCAGTGCTGAACTGAAGTTGTATGAATGTTTGTGAGAAATCACATTGTCTGTATCACAGTGGTCAGTTCTTTCTCATCAAAACTCTGCATCGTTTTCTAGCTATATAACACAGGGTTGTTTAATGGATATAAAATAAATCTAAATTTTGTTTATTCTTTGAAGTAGTGTGTCTTTGATGTAGCCTCCATAAATAGGTTCATGTGAGAACAATTTTGTTTTTATGTTAGATTGACAAACAGGTGTCTGCCATAATCTGCTATTTCAGGAATATGTACTGTATGAGCTCACAATATTCATGATGTATTTTCACATAGAAACCGTTAAAGAACTGAATGTGTATAACTAGAAATACTATATGGCATCCTGATGCCCCTATCTCCTGCCTGACAGTTGAGGCAGCAGCACTCTGCTGTCCCCTTCCCCCCTGCCCCACAAGCCCCCTATCTTCTGCCACTATTTGAGGTGACTACACCCCACTGCTCATTGGCTTCTACATACATTTGGGGTTGCTGCACCCTGCTGCCTCCAGCACAAAGAGTTGAGGCTGCTGCACCCTGCTTCTCTCTGTCTCCCACCCCCACAATCGGGGCCAATATTCCCCACTTCCACCTGTTCCCATCTCTACAGTCAGGGCTGCTGTGTTCTGCTATACCCTAGAGTCCCAGGTCCCCTGCCTTCACAGTTGGGGCTGCTGCACCATGCTGCCCCAGACCACCAGAGGTGGGGCTTTTGCTGCACCCTGTTAAACACTTCCATTGTCCCAAATGGGCAGGGCCAATGCACCACATGCACCGCATCTTACAGTCAGGGCTGCTGTACCCTGGTGTCCCACTGTGTGCTGCCCCACAGTCAAGGCTTATGCACCATGCTGTCCTCTGTCCCCTGCCACCACTGTGCCCCGCTGCACCATAGAGCCCCTTGCCTCCACAGTTAGGGTTGTTGAACCATGCTGCTCCCTGCCACCAGAGTCAGATCCTTTGGTACACTGCCCAAAATGCTTGAAAGAAAAAACCAAAAATACTTTCAGCTTGTGTTACAGGGTGGAGGACAGAGGTTAGCAAGGTACAGCAGCCCTAACTGTTTGGGCAGGAGACAGGGGAGGCATCAGGGTACAACAGCTCAGACTGTGGGACAGGGTGCAGCAGACACCCCTGTTTGGGACAAATGACATGGGCAGCAGGGTGTAACAAAGCATCTGACTCTGGTGGGGGCAACAGGGAGAAACTGCCCCAACTGTGGTGGCAGGGTACAGGGTGTAGCACATGCCCTGCCATGTCTTATGGCAAGTGGCAGCATGGTGCAACAGCCCTAAGTGTCGAGGCATGTGGCTCTAGGACACAGCAAGCCACAGCAGCTTTGACTGTGTAGACAGGCACAGGGTGCAGCAGCCTTGAATGTGGTGGCAGAGACAGAGGACAGCATGGTGCAGAAGCCTCGACTGTGTGGAAGATCACTGGAGGGCATCAGGGTACAATATCAGGGGACAGGGTGCATGTGGTGCAGCAGTCTTGCCCTGTTAGGACAATTGAAGTGGGCAGCAGCTGCAGTGAATAACCCATCTCTGGTGGCCTAGGGCAGCATGGTGCAGCAGCCCCAACTGTGAAGGCAGGGGAACTGGGACTCTAGGGCTCAGCAGTGCACAGCAGCCCAGACTGTGGAGACAAGAACAGGGGGCAACAGGGTGCACTGGCCCTAACTGTGGGGGTGGGGGACAGAAGGAAGCAGGGTGCAGCAGCCTCAACTGTTTGTGCAGGAGGCAGCAGGGTGCAGCAGCTCTGACTGTGTGGAGAAGATAGTGGGCAGTGGGGTGCAACAATCTCAAATGCGGGCAGGAGACAAAGGGTTTGCAGGGCAGGGGAAAGGGGGCAGCAGCATGATACTGCCTCAACTGTCGGGCGGGAGACAGGGGTATCAGGGTGTAATGTAGTATTTCTAGTTATACACATACATGATGTATTTTCACACAGAAATCCCCAAAGAACTGAATTTTGTGAGTTCATACAGTACATGTTCCTGAAATAGCAGAGTATGGCAGATATCTGTTTGTCAATCTGTCATAAAAACAAAATTGTTCTTGCACAAACCTATTTATGGAGGCTACTTCAAAGATACACTACTTTTATGAATTAACAAAATTTTGATTTGTTTTATATCCATTAAACAACCCTGTGTTATATAGCTAGAAAACAATGCAGAGTTTTGATGAGAAAGAACTAACAGCTGTGATACAGACAAGGTGATTTTTCATAAACATTCATAGAACTTCATTTCAGCACTGAAACTCAGAAGATCAACATTTTATGAGAACAGCATGATTTCAAGCTAATCTATCTAAACATAAACCAGATGGGTTAGTAACAAATTTGGAGTGAAAACAACTAGCTCTATAGACTGCTTTGACTGAGAAGTGCAACAGCTTCTTCAGTCAATCAGGGACTTAACTACTGAGGTACCAGGCTAAACCGAAATGATGTCTATCTTAGGACCCATCCCTAAGCTGAAAGTTTCATTATGAGTCTCTTATGTGGCATGGTGCTGAATGCCTTACTAAAATCTAAGTAAGGCCATGTTCACTGCCTCTCCCTGATCTATTTCCATGACCACAAAGTCAAAGAAATCTATCAGATTTGTCTAGCAAGACCTCCCCCATGAATCCTTGCTGCCTCCAATCTTGTAACCCACTGGATTCAAGATACTCTGCAGGCTTTATCTTTAGCAGAGACTCCATTAACTTTCCCACTACTGATGTAGTATTGACTGGCCTATAGTAGCCAGCCTCCTCCCTGCTACCGCTTTTATGAAGCAGGATTGCATCTGTCCTCCTTCAGTCTTCCAGAACCACTTATGTTTCCAGTGAGTTGTTGTATAGGGATGCCAGAGGTGTAGCCTGTACCTCCCTGAGCTCCCTCAATAACCTTTGGTGTACCCTGTCTGGCCCCATAGCTTTGTCCACTTTCAGGATTCTCCTCTGTAAAGGGACTTGTGCCTACCTCCCTTCCCCAGTGCTCCTGCTGCTTTTATGTGGCCAATTCCCTTCCACTTCCTCTGGGAATACTGAACAAATCTATTTGTTCAGGATATCTGCTTTTTCCTGATCCCCTCTTGACAGTCCCCTCACCCTTCTTAACCTCACAATCTCTCTCCTCATCTTCGTCTTTCCACTTATGTACCTACAGTGGTCTTGCCCCTTTTAGTTACCGTTTGGGCTATTCTTTCCTCAGTTTGCGGCAGTGCGCTCCTCACAGATTTTCCTGCTCCCTGCTACTTCTCCTGATACACCTCCCTATCCTCTTCCCTCTGAATCTCTTTATGACTCCTGGATGCTACCCTTTTAGCCTTAGCCTTTTCAGCCACATCCTTTGAGAAACCTAGCAGCCTTTTTCTCCTGCTTTTGCTTACTTTCTTTGAGCAGAGGTTTGTTGCCTTCACTATGCCTTTCCTTAACTTAGCCCACTATTCCTCCACTCCACCGATGTATGCCATCCCCATGCTAGGTCATTTCTGAAGCATTCACCCATTTTTTTTTTAAATCTGTCCTCCTAATGTCCAGGACCCTCATCCTTGTGGGGTTTGCTTCTGCTGCCTTCCTTATGTTCAGCCACACTATACTCTGGTTGCTGGTTGTCAAGTGGCCTCCCATCTTGGCGTCTGCAATACTTACCCTGTTTGTGAGCACCAGATCCAGTATTGCCCCATCATGAGTGGGATCCCTGACTAGCTGTCTGAGAAATACCTCCTGCAGGGCGTCTTGGATGTCCCTGCTTCTATCTGAAGCTGCAGTTAGGAATCTCCAATCTGTATATGACAAACCAAAGTCCCCCACCAGCAGCATTTCCCCTTTTTCTTCCATTGTGCTAATGGCTTCCACCAGTGCCCTATCCAGTCTCATACCCTGTGCTGGAAGTCTGTAGATCATGCCAGTGTGAATAGTGGTTCCAGATCCTGTCTACAAGGTGACCTGCAACACATCCAACCTCTCCATTTCCCCTTGACTTCCTTGTGTCTCCATTGCCTTGACAACCTCCCCTAGATACAGTACCACCCCCTTCTTTCCCACCCTATCTTTCCTGAACTAAGCATAGCTTGGTATGTCCCAGTCATGGTTTCCTGCTCACCATGACTTGGTAATAGCCATAATGTTCAGGTCTGCCTCTGCCATGATGGACTCTTGCTCTGGAATTTTGTTTCCTAAACTTCATTCATTTCCACACATGGCCTTCCACACTTTGTTCCCACTCTGCCTGATAGCCCCCTCTTTTATCTTATGCTCTGCCTCCTTTACCCCTCTGTTTTTACTATTCTTGTTCCCTTGCCCTGTTTTTCTACTATACTGCTTTTTTATTTTGCACCGTGAGGGATTTTCCTCCCCTCAGGTCCTCACTTCTCTCTCCTTTAGTCCGTGGAAGGGGCAGTTTATGCTCCCTTTTTTCTTTCTCCAACCCCCTCAGCTAGTTTAAATGTTCATCAAAGTAATATTTAAAACATCCACTAAGGCCTGCAGTTCCCATGCCAGATGGATGCAGGCCATCACCCCTGTATATGCCAATATCCTTGGTCCCCAGTGTAGGTGAACCCTTCTTTTCTGCACCATTCCTTCAATCATGAGTTGAAACTCCTGATGTACAGAACCCTATGCTGTCCCCCATCATAGACAGGTAGCACCTCAGTGAAAGCCACCAAGTGTGCTACCTGCCTAACACCCTTCCCTAGCTGTCTAAAATCCTCCTGCTCAATCCCAGCCCTGTTCCTAGCAAGGTCATTAGTCCCTGGGTGGACAATGACATACAGCTCCCCCTCCTGCCCTACCACCCTAGTGATCCTGAGAATCTGTTTTCTATCCCTTCATGCCACGGTGCCAGGCAGGCACCTCAACTCCCTCTTTCCTTTCCATCCTGTTCACAAATCTACCACTCTAATCATTGAGTCCCCCACCAGAACTTGCTTCCTCCTCCTCCCCTTCACTGTGGGGGGCCCTCTACTTCCCAGCATGGGCTTCCCCTTCAGAGGACCTGCAACTCCTCCATGGCCACTACTATGGATGCATCCTCTTGGTATTCCCATCCTACCAGAGTGGACAATTAGTTTGGTAGTGGCATAGGCTGAGAAATGAGTTTATAACCTACCACCCCCACCTCCTAGAACCCACCACTTCCAGCAGTCCTACTTCTTCTGGACATCCTCAGGGGCACTAGTGGTAGACTCAGTGGCTCCTGGGCGGGGGACAAGGTCCTCTGAATCCTAGCTAACTTGGCCCGGTGTGCAGCGACCTCCTGCTGCAGCCCAGAGAGGTTCATGCAGCTGGAGCACAACAGTACAATAGTGTTCTTTTAGTGTACTGCCATCCACATTATAATGAAACACCCACCCCCCACACCAAATCACTAGCCTCCCATCTTTCCCCACCCTTTACCATATCGACTCCCCCAGTTCAGTCATCAACCCCTCCACCAAACACACCAACTGGACCCTACTTCCCTGTTCCTCCCCACAGCCCCTAAAACAAAAGAGTACCCAAGTTGGGTTCCGGAATAATGAAAATGATGCTTGGTTGTCTTCACTTTCCCAAAATGCATGAATAGTAACACCTGATTGACTAAAAATCAACCAGTCAGGTGCTAATATAGCAGGACACTATCATTTCATTTATATCTTTTGTGCCACTGGAGATGAGTGAGCAGCACTCCACCACAGACCAGACTTTCATTATTTTGTGCACCTGACTGGAGGATTATTTTATTCTTGGGGCTTTGAAGGGGAGGAGAGGGAAGTGGGGGCCATTGGCTGTATTTGGGGCGGTTGATGATGAAGCTGCTGGGAGATTTAAGGTGATCAAGTGTGGGGGGGTGGATGAAGTCTACCGAATTGGTATGGGTGTGGGGCGGTTGGTGATAATTCATATAATACCAAAAAAAAAATCAAATAATCATATCAATAAAATAACAGTGCTATGCAGTCTATTAATATTTGCACAGGTTTGGGGTGAGGAGGGGATTGAAGGTTAAATGCCCAGCCAAGTTTAAGTTCAGGAGGATATGGGAGACAGACAGACTGGGACACAGACTTCCCTTATGAACACTTCAAACTGCATGAAAATTCAGAAACAATTCCTACTGCAATTCCTAAAAATATTTGTAATTTGCATACATTTAAAAAAAAGATTGTAACGTATTCTTTTTCAATCATTTTTGTTTTCAATTAATTATAAGTAATTAGTAATTAATTTATTTAAGCTGCAAAGTACGTTTTATAACTCATAGTGCCCCTCCCTGACAAGCACTTAAAGGGGACAGGAAATTTGGGCTAGTGGGCAGACGTTAGTACTGTTCCCAGTAAGAGAAAAGAAAGACTTGCCTCCAAATGAGCCATATTTACCTGTGCCTGAAAAAACACCAATGTGAAAAACTGCGTTTTCAATTTTTTTCTTCTTAGGAACAACATTCTGCACATTTCTCTTCATAGAACCAGTAATTTGGAATTTTTACTACATCACGGGTTGTGTACAGAATGCTAAACATGAGGGCCCACATATTCAAAAGAGATGCGCAGCCCAAAATGGAGATGCGCCAGGCATCCTGGGAAATGCACAGAAGCATGATATTCAAACACCAGAGATGTGTCACACATGTCAGAATGTACGATCATGCATAGATAATGTATGCAGAATAGAAACGGGGGAGCATGAACGTGCTGCACAGGGAAATATTCAGCAAAAATGTGCGGCACATGTTCTGCGCATCCCAGAAATGTGCCGCACAAAGATAGGACACCAAAAGGATGGCCTAAATCAGCCAACCACCCACAAGCAGGCTGATGAACTGCAGACAGCTGCTCTGGAGACAGCCCTTGGAGTTGCACCAGGATGTGCTACAAGCACCCACACACAGCAGCCATACCAGGAGGGCAGTACTGAAAGTCGCAGGTGCTGTGACATCCCTGGCACCACCCAGATGGCCACCTTTCCCACACTGAACCAGGGTCCTAGACACCCAACTGCCACATGCTGGTGCCATTGTGTGCACCCCTGGCACATAGGCAGTGTGGACAGCCACAACACAGCACATGTAACAAGAGCCATGGCCTGCACCAAAGTGGTAATCAGGGCACCACCCAGTGGTGACATGTGCCCATGATGATGTCTGGGGCACTGGTGCCCATGTAGCCTGGTTGTACTGCTGGCAGCATGGCATGGTCCAGGGTCTGACCAGTGGCACACACTCATGGAAGTGCACCTCCCCCCTCGCATACCTCAGCCCTTGTCCAGTATTATGCCATTTGTGGGGCTTTGTGGGGCACTATAGGTCACTGTATGATGCATGCAGGGCTAGTGTATCACAGTCGTGTGGCATACAGATCAGAGTGTGTCACCCTAAGCCCCCCTCTTGCCTACTCGGTGGGCTCCTGTAGCCACTGCCCAGGTAAGCCCCCCTGTACCCCAGTCTGACTCTGTACAGGACCATGGGTGGATGCACTGTACTCAGGCCACTGCTAGGCTGTAGTACCTCCTGTTCACCTTTGTGGAGTGGTGGAGCTGCCCTGCAGAGCCGGATCTGTGCGTGCCACAGGTAGGCAAATGGCCTGAATATATTCCAGTAATGAGATGCAAATTTGGGGGTTGGGCTCGGACTATGCAATGAGACTATTTGCATATCCTGCCTGAATGTCACAATTCTGCACTCAGCACATGTGGCCACCCATCATGCATTTCCCTATGCCCCACACAGGTCTCAGGACACCTGTCGTTCATCTCCCACAGCACAATTGCACATGTTCAGGCTATTCAGTCAGACTTGCATGATCGCATTCTATGGTGCATCATCTGTATATACCAATGTTTTGTGCCGGCACATCTGAGATGTGTGGCACAAGGACTTGCATGATGCAGCAAGCCACTTTTGAATATGGGGCCTGAGATACTGTCCTATAAGAGTTCTTTGCTCAAACTGTGACATAGTTAGAACTCCAAATGACTGGTTCTGTGATGAGAACTTTAACAGAATGCTGCCCATAAAAGCAAAACAATGCAAAATACAGTTTTTCACATTAGCTTTTATTCAGGTACAGTTACATGTGCATCATGTAGGCTTATGTATATCATGTCTGCAAATGGGAACATTATAAACCACTGCCAATTAGAAATCATTTCATGTCCTCTTTAACTCTAACCTTGTAATAAAGTTTCTGTCCATGTAGAACTTTAAAATAAAAAAGTCTGTTTATTTTTCTCTATTTTTCTTGACAATTTTTTTAGAGTGGATGAACAACCAATTAATCACAATGAACTTAAAACTGAATTAATTGTTTGTAACAAAAATCCCAAAAGAACCTATGTCTATATGCTACCTACAAAACCTGTATGTTTCATACATCAACTCATAGGTGTTTTGTAGCTGGAAGACAGCAAAATTTAGGTAGCAAATCAGGCAAAAATACATAATGGCATAGTTGGGTAGGGGTCCAGTGTGGGGAGGGAGTGGCCAAGGCTCTGTACAATGCCTTCCACATTTGTGTATGGACGCATTGTGCTATTAAAGGCTACTTAATCGTGTGCATATGGTACCTTAGCACTGTGCATGCTATAAGTATGTGGTCTTTGGCATATTAGCCATAGAACATGGCTCTCAGAATTGATGGCACTATTCGATTTCAGACAATCTCCCTTTGCTCCTGGGAGCCTGTTGCCAGCAGGGCTGTGGTAATGATGCATGTATTCACCATGTATGGCTCTTGTAGCAGTTGGATCCTGACTACATAAAATCCTACCGCTTCCATATACTCCAGTTTTGCTGCTCCACTTAACAGGGGAGAATCTGCCAGTGGTTTCCTGTATCCTTTGGAAATCCTCAGTGAAAGGCCCTTTTCTGCAGCAACCCCGCACACACAGAATGCCTTACAAAATCAGCTTTGACAGATTTCCTCTGTTGAAGTTTGTAAAAGGGCTGTTAACACCCACCTTTTTTCCCCGGCATTTGAGACTCATTTTAAATATGTTATGAATGAGAGGGATTCCACGGTGCTTGTTATTTGATTTAATAAATGTTTTAAATGTCTTTAGTTGATTCAAGGAAATTGCATAGAAACACAGAATTTGTCAGCAGAAAGAGACACTTGGGCCACAAAGTCTGCCAAGATGTTCCCTGCCTATTCTGCCTCTGCAGACCCTATCTTGTTTCTGGTAAACCCTCTGGCCTCCCTGACTTTTTTCTGATATACCCCTATCTCTATTCCACACATGATTGAAGCCCTTACTCCCACTGTTTTAGCTTCCATCACTTCCACTGGCAGTCTGTTCCAGGTATCTACCACTCTTTCAGTAAAGAAATAGCTCCTCTCATCTCTCTTGAACCCCACACCCTACTTCAGCATCATGGCATGCTTCCTGGTCCTGGTACTTTTTCTAATTTGACAGAGACTGCACCCTGTTCATCCCTGTGAAGTATCTGAAGGTCTCTGTCATGTCGCCGCTCTCTCTCCTTTCCTCTTTTCCAGGTGGTACGTGTCAAGATCACTCAGTCTCTCCTTGTAGGGCCTCTTGTGCAAACCCTTCACCATTTTAGTTGCCCTCCTCTGGATTGCCTCCATCCTGTTTGTGCCATTTCTAAGGTGTGGTCTCCAAAACTGGATACGATACTCCAGGTGGGGTCTCACCAGTGAATGAGACAGTGGCAACACCACCTCCCTGCTCCTCCCATCTACAGAGCTTCAAGCATTTGGGATCAGAAGCTATGTCGAATAAAAACTGCTTGCTCTAGAAGCTGAAGAATCAGACAGGCATAACAGGGTGAATAGTGCATACTCTCAATATGAATATCGCTTTCTGGCAGCAAGTGCTATTTTTAGTGCAGTGTTGCGTTCATGTGGCACAAAATGAATATGAGGAGCAATGTGATTTTTTTTAAATTAATAATTAGTTATTTTTAATTAAACATTTTCTCAGTAATCCTTAACAAATTTCATAAAAAAAAACTGTATGCTGCATGAATATTTGTAACATTTATATTATGGTTTTCAAACTCTTCATTCTGTATGCCAGTTTTCAAAATCTATGCCCTGCATGAGTTTCCACAACACGTTTATACAGAACTCATTCACAAAGGTTTTAAAATCTACACACTGTGTAATCATTTTCAATATCTACGTGCTGTGAGACGGCTTCTAACATGCATGTGTAACCCCCCCTTTTGACTGTGGCTCTCACTCTGGTCCCCTCACTTCCCTTACTAGAGGGTATGCAACCCAACAATCTCTTTCAGCTGTTGCTGCTGTCCCGATTCTTTTAGTTGGGGGCTGATAATCCTCTTTTGGCATCAGTCAGAGACTAGGGGTGTGCATAGCTCCAGGGGTACCCCCATATGTAAGGTAGGAAATGACTGCTCACCCGTTTCAATCAAATACACTCAGTCTCTAGCTATTTACAGTTCCTTTTCTTTCCATTCATTCCTCGATGAGTGTTGCTCGGTGCCACTTCTGTCATGACAGAAATAAATCACTCTGCTACACGATGGGTTGTCATACTTGCAGTTGCAGTTACACACACACACACATGGGAACACAACCTCAAAAATCACTGTCCTTGTCAACACTGCAAGACATGCTCAATTCTGACATAGAAACATAGACCATGACAGCAGAAAAACACCAGAGGGCCATCCAGTCTGTCCATACTCTTTATAACCCCTGGAACCTTCCCTGGAACCTACTGTTCCTCCAAGGTACTAACCCTTCCTGTCCTATCCCCACTCTCCTAGTCTTGTCACCCCAGTGACCACTATTCCCTTCATTGTATACCATGTCTGCTTGAATCCCCGACTGTGTTTGCACCCATCATCTTGGCTGACAGACTGTTCCAAGGATCCACCACCCTTTCTGTGAAGAACTACTTCCTTATGTACCTCCTGAACCTCCCTCCTTTTAATTGCCACTTGTGACCATGTGCTCTCGAGTTGCTATTCAGGGTAAATAAAGCCCCACAAGTTATCTTGTTAATTCCTTTAAGGAACTTGAAGGTCTCTAAATCATATTTTCCCTCTCCCTTCTGGTTTCCAGTGAGTACATATTTAGTACCTTGATGCGCTCCTCATAGGATCTGCCCTGCTGGTCCTGAATCATTTTTGTTACTCTGTGCTACACTGTTTCCAGTCTATCCCTGTCCTTTCTGAGGTGATGGCTCCAGAACTGGATGCAGTACTCCAGGTGAAGCCTCACCAGGGATCTGTATAGGGGAAGTATTACCTCTTTTCTTCGGATATCACTACCCCTCACAATACATCCCAGCATCCTGTTAGCCTTACTGTAGGCCTTGTTGCACTGGCTCATTTGTTTCAGGGAGTTACTGATATCTCCTAGATCCCATTCTTCTTCTGTAGTGTTAAGTCTTATCCCACCCATCCAGTACTCCATCTTGGGGTTCTGTTTCTCCTAGGAGAATTACCTTGCATTTTTTGGCATTGCATTTTAACTGTCAGACCACATTTCTGAATTTACCAGAGCTTCAGCCTTGCTATATACTTTGGGTTCACTCATTTTTCATTTACTACCATGACATGGCAGTGTCAGTCTACACAGTATCAACTTCAACATGCCCTCAGACTGTGGCTGGCAATCTTTCCAGGTCCTCTGCCAAATGTAATGTCTTCAATCTCCATACCAGCCTAGGATTCCCCATACAAATTGTAGGCCCATCTCCTTCCTGTTTTAGAAGTTCTCTCTTTGGCAACAGATATCTCACTATCTTCAGAACAGCTGACAGCATCTCCTTGTCATAGACAGGTCAAAAATTTACCCACAAAGTGACAACACATGCTTTGGTGAAATCATCTGTGCATCACAAGACCAATAGGAAGTTCCCTTGAGGGTAGCCCCTTGGAATCATCAATCCCTGCTGGTGATCCCTTACAATCCCACCAGAAAAAAATGTGATCTACACTAAATGGCCATCACACTCAAAGTTCCCAGAGTCATCACTGCTGTTCTGGCATCTGTCCTTGGGGGCTATCTGATGACAAGACAATGAGTTATGCTGTTCTCACACACTGCAGTGCCCTGCTTAAAGAAAGTTAGGAGTCATGCACAGGAACCAAAGTGCCACATCTGCCTGCACAAAGAAAGTTATGAGGCACAAAGAAAGTTGGGTGTCACCTCCTGCTTTGCACAGGGTCTTAAGGGCCATGCAAAATTTAAGTTACCACTTTACTATCTCAAAAGCTAATGAGATTCATTGCAAAAAAATGACATTAATGTAGATTATGGTTGCTACCACACAAAACTCAAATCCTCAAAGTCTAGAAATGCACTGTTATGGTTTTCAACAAAATACCCACAACATTTGGAAATATGCTGTTAGGGATGCCAAACCTAACTCCCACCCCCTTCCCTCCCATCCCCTTTTTACCCAAGACCAAGCTACAGGTAGGGGCCATGTGTCAATGGTGTGGTACCTCGTACAGGGCCAACATATTCAAAATTTTTAAATAACAACCCCAATCCCTACCCCATTACCTACCCTCATAACCCAAGATCAAGCAAGGAATGGAGTCATGCCGTACAGATCTGGTGTTTAATACACATCCTGCTCATTTAAGGTCTTTAATTAGAATACTTGTGGAGTACAGATAAAAAGTTTTACATCCCTTTATGATACAGTTAACTTTGCACACAAACTGTGGGCCCTGTGCATGGTAGCAGATTTGGGAATACAGTACTGTACATATTGTACCTTATAACTTTCTTTCTTTAAGACACATGCTTGGAACTACTCAAAGCTGATCAGACCATGTCCTACCAGTCATGCCAGAGGGCAAATTTGAAGCTTTCTATTATCTCTGTCTATCTGCCCACCTTCGATTGTGCCCAGAAGACTGGGGGTGTTGGTTGCTGTATATGAAAATGGACACAGGCACCAGAAAATTACTGCACATGAATTGAATTACTGTATTTTACCATTTGTCAGATCCTAAGATGATGGCTTGCTACTGACCCCATGCTTTATGAAGGAGAGCTCTAGGCTAAAATGTATATGTCTGACCATACTTTTTGTCAGGTATGCCATTGTTGCCTGAGGGTTTTTAATTCCTATTTTACATTTTATTGTGTACATTTACTACCTTGATTTGGAGTACTTTGCTTAGTTGTAGTGTTGTCCCACTCAGAGGTTCATGGAGGTTCGTCAGGTCAAGAGGAGATCAAGGAATGAAGAGCCTGTATTCTGAGGTCAGAGGAGCCTTTGGATGATGTTGAAGAAGAAAGCTGGAGAGTCTTGGAAGGTAGAGGTGCTGAAGCCTGACAGGAGCAAGTGCAGCAAGTGAACCCAAAGACCAACAAGTGCAACCCAGGATTCTTAGAGGAACCCTCCGTCCTTATAACCCAGAAAAATTAGATGTCAGCCCAAATTATCTGTTTGAAGAAGTGAAATGTTTAGACAAATCAGCTGATAAAGAGAATGTAGCTATTGGAGATAATTCAAAAGCACAGATGTTAATGCTCAACTAATGGATTTGATGAGCAAGGATATAGGAAATGCTGTCCATTCTGTAGAAGCTGAGGTATTAATTAACTTAGATTCTAGTACACAGAAAACAAAATCTGGTCAGATCCACCATGGCTGCATAATAAAATGAGTGAGGTTGTGTGGAACTGTTAAGGAGACATGGAGAAACAACACAATGATTTTTAACTAATAAGATTTGTTTTATTGTGCATTCTAAGGAAGGCAGACACATTATTAAGAAAAGATATGGAGGTGTAGATTTCAATGGAAGGAATGGCAAGCAATATAGGTTTGACAGGTACAATACGTGGCAGTATATGAAAAAGTAATGGCTGGCATGTGTTCAGTCTTGGGACTATTTACAGTTTTATAGAGAAAAACAGGAGGTTTGTCCATGCGGTGATGTAAGTTATTTTTAAGTAATGTGTTGATGTCAGGCAGTCAGGTGTAATGATGGACTTCATTAGGAGAGAAAATATGATAGTAACTTTTATAAGGGGTCACAGTTGATAAGGTTAAGGTAGTTATGTCTGTGATAATGGAAATATCAGGACAGTATGAGGTCTATACAGGAGTGGAGTACAAATATGCACTGTATCATAAGTATGTATTCAGAGTACAGGCAAATGTGATATGTAGGTTTATTTTACATATACAATAGGTAAGAATAGGGATAGATGCAATTGATAGAAATATAGATAATTACATAGATAGACATACAGATAGACAGACAGAGGGAGAAGTTATAGCCATGACAGTCTTTGGAAAGGCAACTGCCCCTAGAGCCACAGTCATGTTCACTAATTTGGGTTGAAAAATTTTTCAAGCAGCACTATTTTGCTGACAGTAATCACCTATGGGTTTAAGCATGTATTGGAATGTCTTAAAACAGTTACAGTACAAGAAAAACAATAAAAGCAATTGTGTTATAGTTTAGCACTGAAACATACATGTAACATACATGTTGCCACCTTGCTCCAATGAGCACCCTCCTCCAAGCAGAGTGCCAGTCTTAAAGACCATCTTATTCCTTCAGGATAAGTGAAAGAAAACATAATATTTAGACACAGTTCAGTTTATATTTCACATTAGTTCTGTATTTTCCCCCCATTATTTTTTACTGAGGCCATTTGCATGAAAACAGGACCACTGCTCCTGAAGTGTTCATGTATTTCTGGTGCTTTCTCCCTACCTGAGGTCATAATGCATGGCTTGTGACATCACAGTTACTCCCATGACAGCAGACTGTGATGTCACAACATAGCATTATGACTTGAAGTAGGGAGTAAGCTATAGAGACAGATGAACTCTAACAGATAAAGATCATATATTCATCCAAATGTCCTCTGTAATAAACGATAGGCAGGAGAAATCTACAGAATATATTTAAAATGGAAACTGAGTTGTAACAAGTTATTAGTTTTTTCAAAGTTTTCACTGTGGCATCAGCAGCTCTGATTATAAAGAGGAGAGCTGAACAAATATGTCTCAAAGTAAGTACAGAATCATTTTTCTTAAATCTATTTCAAGATATTAGGCCTTTCCTCTTTTTTTTTTTTTTAATTTAATGATAAAAAGAAGTAGCACCTTTCTTCTGACCAGACTAAAGTAAATAATGACAGTCAGTGGCTTGGAATATGCTAAGTGTCCCCAGGAGGAAGTTGTGCTCCTTCGCTGGCTAGAGAGTAGGCTGTTATAAAAAAAAAACACACACAGATCAGTTATTCTACCAACGAGACATGCAGAGGTACAATAATTGGGGGGGGCAGGAGTTGTTTGGGACTGCAGCTTCCTTTTTGAAATGGAAAAAATTTCATGTTGATCTTGTCTCCTGTTCTAGCCTGAAAAGAACATATTTTAAATGCCTGTTTTAGGTGTGTGTAGTGGACTGTTTTGCCATTTAGGAGCCAAAGAATGAATGTGTAACAGGTGACATTATGGTTACCTAGCAATTGTATGCCAAAGCAATGTAGGCATGTAATTAAGAACTGGATCAATGGAAAGCCATTGCTACATTATTATACACACTGGCAGAACTTAAATTATAGCTAACAAATTGCTGCATAGTACTTTGAGGATGCACAAAGTGTAAAACATCAGTTGGGAATATTAACAGTTGGTTGCTGAGCTGGTGTCTTAAACAAATATGTAAGAATTCTACATGGATGTTATTTTTTCTAGCTGCACTTTATCATCTTGTATTGAGATACCTACATTTTCAATAAAGAGCTGTCTTAGCATTAGTATCACAAGATGTGCCAATGGTAATCACTGAACCCACATAAATGGAAAATGAAGGAGGTCTGCTTACTCCATTGAAATAAGATGTGTGCTGTCCCATTGTGTGTCGTAGCAACATTTCTAATTTTGAACTTGGCACCACCACAACAGGGAGTTCTCTATTTCTTCAACAGCAAAAAATTAAAAACACACTTTATCATCAAAGTATGTGTTTACCAAGTACTGTGCCCATGATTAAAATAATTTGAACCCCTCCCCCAAAAAATTTGCCCTGACAAACTGCACTCTGGGAAGATTGCCTGGGACAAGATGCAACAAAAAAAAAACCTTGAATAGCAGGTACCAGGGAGTAAATGTTAACATACTGTTTCTAGTGTCCCTGATAAAATAAAATAAAAAATGCAGTTGAGATTTTTTTTAATGTCAGCGCTGATCAGAACAGCTTTTAAAATCACCAATTGTTTTCTTGTTCAATGTTTTCTAATGCATACTTCTCAAACTTAAAAGAAAATGCACACTTTATCATCAAAGAATGTATTTGCCAAGTACTGTGCCCATGATTAAAATAATTTGAACCCCCCCAAAAATGTGCCTTGACATGAAGCTACATGTTTAACTGTAAAGACAATTTAAAATGTATTTCTAAATGCATTACTAACACCAATGCTTTCAAGTTTTGAAATTACTAAAAATACAAATTATATATAAACTAGATAGACAGATAGATAGATAGATAGATAGATAGATAGATAGATATATTGAACAGGGTTTTATTTAACTCCAAAAATTGATTAGCGTTTTGCTCATAAAAGTGCTAAAACATTGTGAAAATGCATAGCACTTGCCTCATTGTGTTTAACAAACAAAACACTTCTAGAAAACCTATATAAATACTTTCTGTACGGTTAGCATTGTCCCAAGGAAAAAAAAATAATTATTTAAAACCCTGATTAAATATGGTAAACAAATATGGTTAATCCCAAAAGCTGAACTTTATGTTTGTAGTATATAAACGTTTAAGAAAAAGCTGTGGCTCTTTCAACTTATTGTAAATTAGAATGCTGTGTCTATTGTTTTCCTTGGGAGCTGTAGTTTCACTCCTTAATTGCTGTCTCCTTTCAAGGCCCCAGGTGGCTTTGATAATCATTTGTTCCAAAGGTTTTTTAAGTCAAGTTTGAAGGCATTAAATAACTTCTGTTCTCCTAGTCCTTAATAAAATGCAGGGGCTCCACAACTTGATCACTGCACAGACTTGTTCTGTTGGTCGATGCAGGTCCTAAACTAGTGTGTCTTGTTACAGCATGACAGAGCCACCTCATGCCCCCCCCCCACATGAATCAAAAAAACATTGTGGGTGGATCTTTAGGAGCTTCTTGGGTGGAGGTGGGGGTGGATCTTACTCCCCCCAAAAAAACAAATGCTGCCTCCCACTACTCAGGTTCCAGTTCTTGTACCACCCATTTAAGAAAGAAAATAGTGCACTGCAACCATTGACTAACATGAAAGCATATTTATTTGAAGGCAGAAAACATTGCTTGGAGGAGGGTAAGGTGGAAGAGGCTATTTACACCTTTGGTCAGTTCCACAGACAGAAAACATGACATCACTCCTTTTGTACATGCAAAACATCTGCAGGCTCCACCTACTACAGCTGTAAAAAGGAGAAAATACTGAAAAAGCATACCAATGATCAGTAGAATGGGGAATCTCCTATGGTAATCACAAGTGAGACAAACAATGAGAATCTTATAGACACGGGGCCCGATTCTAAGATGAATGCTGCAACTCGCAGGCTTATGTAAGTTGCTACATTCGCCACTATGCCAGGGACCCTGTACTGTATTCCAGAACAGGCAGGGTCCCTAGCACTTATGCCCTGCATCTTGCAGCAGCTGCAGGGCAGTGCCACAGGAAGGGTGCACCTGACATGGGTGCCACAAGCCACAGACTGCAGGGTGCAAGCATTGCAAGGCATGGCCCCCACACCCTAACACCATGGCACTGTACTGCAGGACTGGGGAGGGGTTGGGGGGCCTCAGGACCACCTTAGGGTGCCTAGCATGTGGGGGGACAGAACCTCCCCATGGGGGTAATGCACGGGGATGGGGATGAGGGGGTGCCAGTGGCCCACAGAGGGCTGCCCTGCCACAAGGGGTGTTATAGGCACTAATGGGGGACCATGGAGGGGTTGGCTGGAGGGGCATCAGGCATGGTGGTGTGTCCCAGGTGGCCATAGGTATGGTTAGACCAACTAGTAGCTGGTCTAACTGTACTTTCGGCAAGGTCTGCTGGGTCCCACTTGGAATCACTATTTGTGATTTCACCAGCTGCCCTCTTGGAATTCAGGTGTAATCAATGCCAGACACCCCCTTGAGTCATGTTGCAGGGGGTTGCCGGTGTAGCTGGTGGCATAACCCCTATTTGGTGCAGGTGGCCTGTGCCATGTTGCAGGCCACCTCTTGGGATAGCAAACAGCATAACACATGTCGCAAAGTGCGATTTGTGCCATACGGTTTGGTGTAAGTTGCCTTGCGACATGCATAAGCAGTCTTAGAATCAGGCCCACTGGCTCTAAACAACTGCTCTTTACCAAGGAGGGGATAAATATTTGTGTGAAAATGAGAAATTTTGACCCTATTTTAAAATAAAACCACACCAACAACTAAGAAAGGGGTGATTTGTAACCCCCTACTTTGGCCTGATAAAATGTCATCACCAAAAGTGCTGGCTCTCTGAAAAATTCAAAAGATTTAGAATGCAGAAATTTAAAGGAAAATCCTAATAATGGAAACCAAACTTTTTTCTAATAAAGGGGAACAGTCAGCAACAAGGGCCCAACACCTAAGTGTGGGACTAATCCTAATGTTTACTTAGTGTACAAAAACATTTTGTTTTATTTACTGTTTACTTTACTATAGTAAATTGTATCAAACTAGATTGTGCCCGATATAACTTTTAAAAAACTGCCTTCTGTGATTTTGAAAGAAATACTCTAAAGTATTGTATGTAAATGAAACATTGTGTGTAGTTTTCTATTTGCAATGATACACTTGCTATTGCGAGGCTCTGGAGCCCTAGTTACATTGAAAACTAGGAAAAGGAGGGTAGTTCTCTGAGTCTTCACTTGCGTACTACAGCTCATACATTTTGGGGTTCTTTTGCACTTTGGACAGTAGGAGTAATTGCTGTAAAATAGTTAAGCCACAATTCATGGTTATTTTAATATTTTAGTGGTTTTTTAGCAGTTTTTGAACTTTAGTCACTCCGTGACCCCTATTAGTACTTCCTGGGTCACTAGAGACCTTATAAGGAAGCCCTGCAGTGAGCAAGTGCTTAGATTCTGCCCGATATAACTTTTAAAAAACTGCCTTCTGTGATTTTGAAAGAAATACACTAAAGGATTGTATGTAAACGAAACATTGTGTGTAGTTTTCTATTTGCACTGATACACTCACTATCGTGAGGCTCTGGAGCCCTAGTTACATTGAAAACTTGGAAGAGGAGGGTAGTTCACTGAGTCTTCACTCGCAAACTACAGCTCATACATTCTGGGGTTCTTTTGCACTTTGGACAGCAGGAGTGATTGCTGTAAAATAGTTAAGCCACAATGCGTGGTATTTTAATGTTTTACTGGGTTTTTAGCAGTTTTTGCACTTTAGTCACTCCGTGACCCCTACTAGTACTTCCTGGGTCACTAGAGACCTTATAAGGAAGCCCTGCAGCGAGCAGAGTGAGCTTGAGCAGGGTGAGCACGCATTTGCGTGCATGAAGACACACACAAAGATGTGCATGTGGCATGTCATGCATGTCAAGAGTGTAACAGGGAAAGAGGGGGCAACATTACCAAATTACTGCTTGTAAGTATTTACAACACATTGTTGAGTGCTGTGTAGATATTGTTTGTGTAACTGAAACCTGGTGGGATGAGAGTAGTAACTGGTCCAATAGCATTCCAGGGTATCAACTCTTTACTAAGAATCCTACAGACAGGAAAGGAGGTGGTGCATGTTGTTATATCTCTGAGCACATTCAATGCCAAGAAATAAACATATCCAGTACTCCCGAAAGAGTAACAGAAACATTATGGCTAAATATAATCTTTCCCCACTTGCCTAAAATTATACTGGGAATTTGCTATAGACCTCCAAACAGTAATAGTAATTATAACTTCAACCTAATTGATGAAATTGATAAAGTTTGCAGTTTAGGTGACACTATTGTTTTAGGAGACTTTAATGCACCAAGTATTATTTGAGACCAAATGATAGGAGTTACAGCATTTGAGAAAACTCTAGTTGAAATCTTAGCATCCCATGGCTGTTTTCAAATGGTCAAATCTCCTACTAGAGGGAAAAACATCTTGGACCTAGTAATCACAAACTCCAAGGAAAGAATTAGTAGTATAAAAGTTATTTCTCAACTAGGATGCTCCGATCATAACACTATTGAATGTACCCTTAATATTAGAAAGCTCAAAAACAATGGAAGTTTTCCATCATTTGATTATAAAAAAGCAAATTGGCCAAAAATTATTGAAGCATTTAATAGTACTAACTGGGGAACATCGTTTTGTGATATGGAGGTCAATCTTATGTAGGATAAATTAAAATCCAAAATACAAGAGATAACTGATCACCACATCCCTAGGCATAAACATTTGAATAAAAAGGTACTATTCCTCTATGGTTTAGTAAGATAATCAAATCTCAAATAACAAAGAAAAATAAAGCTTTTAGAAAACACAAGTCTAATTCATCACAAATTAATCTAAGTAAGTATAGGATTCAACAGAGATTGTTGAAATCATCAATAAAAAAGAAGAAAATAAAACTTGAAAACAAATTGGCAATTAATAAAAATCATAGGGCATTTTATGCTTACATTAACAATAACAAACAAACTAATAACAGAATCAACTCTGTAATAGTTAATGGCGAATTAAAAAAATGATAATATGGAGATGGCAAATAGTTTTAATTATTTTACAGCAATTTATCAAGGAAATACACCTAATGTGATTACTCCTTGTGTGGATATATCAGAGGTATTTAGTATCAGCCATGACATGGTACTTAAAGAACTATATAAGATATGTATATCTTCCTCATCGGGACCAGATAATATTGATTCCATAGTCTGGAAACAATTAGCAGATGTGGTTGCAAGGCCACTGACCACCTTATTTAATAAATCTATTTTGGCTGGCTATATTCCACTTCATTGGCATAATGCAATAGTCATCTCAATACACAAAAAAGGAAATAAATCAAATGTGGCCAATTATAGGACCATTAGTCTCACATCAATCTGTTGCAAGACCTTGGAACGCTTGATTAAAAATAAAATTGAGAATGATGTAGTTGCATTGGGATTGCAGGACTGCTCTCAACATGGTTTTAGGAGGGGACTTTCATGTACTACAAACTTGATATCATTTTATAATTTTGTTAGTAGAAACATAGATAAAGGAATACCCATTGACGTAATCCTCTTGGATCTGGGACAGGTATTTGACACGGTACCACACAATAAATTTATATAGAAATTATGGGATATAGATCTAAACAAATATATTATGAGATGGATTGGGAATTGGTTGATGAATAGAAAACAAAAAGTAAGAATAAATTCTGTTCTTTCTGATGAAGGTAGTGCTTGCAGTGCAGTCCCCCAGGGTTCAGTATTGGGTCTGGTACTGTTTGGTTTATATATAAGTGTTATGGGTAAGGACCTTGATTCAGTCATCACTAAATTTGCAGATGATACAAAAATAGGTGGGGATGTTTCATCCTTATTAAAGTATAAACAATTAAGTGATAGCCTTAAGAAAATTGAGCAATGAGGGGAGATTAACAACATGAAATTCAATTAAACTAAATGTGCAGTAATGCACTTTGGAAAAAATCCTAAATATCAATACTGTCTTAATGGAAACATTTTAAAACAAAGTAAATGTGAACAAGACCTGGGAGTATGGGTAAATTCTTAATTATCATCAGGTTCACATATAATTAAGACTAGGAAAATGCAATAACATCATTTGTTCCATTAAGAAAGCCTATATTTCCAGGAACAAAACTTGTGTTATAAAACTATATAAAACCTATGTTTCACCACATCTGGATTATGGATCCCCAATTTGGAGTCCTTACCTTAAAAAATATATTAACCAGGTTGAAAGAGTCCAAAGAAGAATGACTAAATCCACTAAAGGATTAAAAATGATGGAGTATGGTAAAAGATTGGAGAGCTTAAAACTCTTCACTCTGGAGACCAGAAGAACCAGGAGTGATCTGTTATTAATGTACTGAATTATGAAAGACCAGACATTAATGGAACAACGTAACATAACGAGATTGCAAAAGAAAGTAAACTTTAGATCACATAATAAACAAATCGTAGTTAATAAAGTACATACTGTTCGACATCAAACTTTTTGTAATACACGAACTTCTAAGATATGGAATATTCTACCTGGGAATATTGTGGAGGCACCGACAATAGATATTTAAAAAAAAAAGGTTAGATGAATATTTGTTAAACCAAAATATGAAAAATACTTTGAATTAATAAACCCACTATGAGTAGGAGACAATGTAATGGGCTTCTCGCCTACTTTGTCTAGATGCACCAAGTTAAACCAAGTTAAACTAAGTCTGCTTACTTCTAGGCTAACATATTCTGTAACCATAAATCCTAGAATTCCCTGCAGCTGATATCAGAGCAGAGCTGCCACATTGTGGGAGATTCAATAGCTTGCAGTGCATGTTAGAGTTTATATAAGCTCTGATCTTTTGTTTGCTGGTCCTGCTCTTTCCTGGGGCTAAGTACAGTCACAGAGGAATGTACTTAGCCCCTAGAGAAAATCACAACTGGAAAGCATCTCATGGAGCCTTTAAAAGATCTAATATGCACTGCAAGCTATTAAATCTCCCACTACTGCAATTCTGCTCTAATGTCAGCTGCAGGGGATTCTGGGATTTGTAGTTACAGACGATGTTAGCCTAGGAGTATGTAAAATTAGTTTGCTTCATATAAGATGACTCCAAATAAGGGCTGTGTGTGTGTGTGTGTGTAGTAATAAATATCTGGCAAGTAAGAAAGAGAGTCCCAGAAAAAAGAAATGAGTGTAAAATCTATAACGTAGTGATAGAATATTAGTAGAAATAGGAGAAACATCCAGTAGAGAAGAACAGGGGTAGCCTTGCAAAGCAATCAATGAACAAAAACAAAATAAGAATATGGGAAATAAAGTTCACACTGAGGACAACAAAGAATTACAGAGTTTATAAAAACTGAAACAAACACTCAAATACTACAAGGGTGATGACTCCATCTCTGAGGAATGGAGAAGAGGTAAGAAGTGCCTAGGGACAAGAATTAACAATAGCAAGGTGCTTGAAGAACCTAACTCTAGTATTCAAAACTCATCCTGTGATGGGAATGAAGCCTGTATCCCAAGATATTTACTATCACAAAATAAGTATTAGACTTTGGAACAGGATGTATATGTTGCTATACAGTCAGGAGAATCGGAATCAATACAAATTCTCCCATGGAATGTATCTGGATTAGTAGCAAAATGTAATGACAATACCTGGTTGGATTTAGAAACCCTTATGAGATAGTAATGTTTTAGGTAACTTGGGTTAGCAACTTTAAATTAGAACATTTTTCACAAAGATTTTTTGTGTTTTACACATTTTGTTCATGTTCAACATAGAAAACGTTTCACAGTGTTTTTTTTTCCCACTTAGTAATTTGTTAAAGCAGTAGCTACATACAGTATATGTCCCAATATATCTAGAGGTTTCACAGGGAATCCATTTTAAAGGCATTTCCTATGATATAGCCAGATATATCTAGATATATACTGCCACATACCTCTGGCTACCACTGTACCAAGTGCCTGTACTGCCTCATACATCGGATTTCTTATTGTCCATCTTGACAATTTTTCACTTAATCACAATTTTTTTTAATTTCTAGTTGAAATACAAAGTATAACTTTTTCAAGGATGGTTCAGATGACTAATTAAACTCTCTTCTGACAAACCATTTAATTGTCAACCTTTAGAGGTAAATGTTTATTTTTTAATTTTTTCAGGTTTAAAGTTTTTGTTCACGCCTAACTTTAACTCTGAGGAAATGTTTGCATTTTTTCAGCTATTTTTTGTGAACATTACATGCACCCAATTTTGAATTTTTTTTTTTTTTTAATTAAGTATACTTTAATAAATTTTAACAACACAATACTAAACCAATAAAAAACAAACAACATCCCAACAACCCTGAACACACTGGGGAAAGGGCATGCCAATACAATCTCGACATTAGTAATGCATCAGAACGAAAATACAGAGATAAAAAAATCAAATCAAACCCTACTGCATACAAAATAATGGAATATCCACAGTCACCAAATAAACCCAACTAGTCATGGGCATTAGATTTTCAAACAGTCATTTTTTGGCATGAGATCTAATGAACTGTAAGTTTTGTAATTTAAATGGGTCTAGTTTTGTGCTATTAGGGCCTGAAGCAAGTTTTGCAAATGGTCTTGTGGGCCACTCTTGAAACAGCTTCACCATCACTTAAATTACCCCAGACCTGTATTCAGTGGCCTTGTGTCTTGCAATGTATGAGTGCATTGTTTGTCACAGTGTAACCGTATTTTTCAAACAGGTATTTGTTTGCGATGTTAAAACATAAGTATTAAAGTTCAGTTGGGCTTTGGCATTCAGTTCTGTAGTATTCAAGGTAGTTGTGAATGGGGTTTGGGGGACTTAGGGTTAAAAATCTTTAACATCGCATTTCCCTTCTTGAGTGTTATAATAATAAACCATAATGTGTGCATTGATGTAGAGTTCTTCAATTAATGTTTTGTCTTTCTGAGATAGATAACCATAGTAGCTTACCTTGCATAAGGCCCTGTAGGCAACACACAAAGCATGGACAAGACATTTTTAAGGTATGTAAGTAAAAAGAAAGACCTGGGGTAGGATTGTAAGGTGAAAAAGAGAAGGGGGGGGGGCAAGCAGAGGGGGACCAGAAAAAGGCAAATATCCTGAACAAATACTTTTGTTCAGTGTTCACAGAGGAAAGAGAAGGGTAGGGGTCATAAAAAAGTAACAGAAAATTTGGAGGGAGGGAGGTGGATAGTAGTCCTTTTCAGAAGAGATTGTCCTGAGGGACTCATTAATCTGAAGGTGGATAATGCAGTGGGGCCAGGCTGGGTGCATCCAAGGGTACCGAGGGAACTCTGGGAGGTACTGGCTGCACCTCTGATGATCCCATTTAACAATTCACTGGAAACAGGAGTGGTTCTGTAGGACTGGAGGAGGGTAGATATAGCCCCACTACACAAAAGTGGTAGCAAGGAGGAGGCTGGCAATTATAATCCAGTTAGCCTGTCATCAGTAATGGGAAAGTTAATTGCATCACTGCTGAAGGAAAGGATTGTAGGCTACCTTGAATCTAGTGGGCTACGAGACCCGAGGCAGCATAAGTTCACAGTGGGGAGGTCATGTTAAATGAATCTGATAGACTTTTTTGACTGGGTGACAAAGGAATTAGATCAAGGTAAAGCAGTGGATGTGGCCTGCCTACATTTCAGTAAGGCTTTGAAAACAGTTCCACATACAGATTAGCCAGCAGGCTGGTTAGCTTAGGAATGGGTCCAAAGGTGGTAAACTGGATACAACATTGGTTAGGGGATTAGTGACAGAGGGTGGTGGTAAACAGAGTTCACTTCAAGGAAGGGGGCAGTGACCAGCAATGAGCCTCAAGGATCTGTGCTGGAACCAGTCATCTTTAATGTCTATATAAGTGACATTGCAGAGGTGCTGGAAGGAAAGGTCTGCCTCTTTGTGGATGAAAACAAAATTTGCAATAAGGTGGACACTCTTGGAGGGGGGGATGAGCAGAGACATGAGAAAACTAGAGGAATGGTCAAGGGTATGGCAGCTGGGTATCAATAAGAAAAAGTGCAAAACAATGCACCTAGGGTGCAGAAACCAAGGGGCAGAGTAAAAAAATGGGTAGAGTGGTATTGATGACTACCAACCAGGAAAGAAACCTGGGGTTAATCATACCTGATGACCTAAAAGTGGCCAGGCAGTGCAACAAAGCAGTCAGGAATGCTAGTAGGATGCTGGAGTGCATAAGGAGGGGTATCACTAGCAGAAAGAGGGAAATTGTGTTGCTTCTGTATAGATCATTGGCAAGACCCTACCTACAGTACTGTGTCCAGTTCTAATGAGCACATCTCCAGAAGGACATAGGCATAGTGGAGATGGACCGGAGAAGGGCAACTGAAATGGTGCAGGGTCTGCATCAAAAGCTCTATGAGGAGAGATGAAAGGACCTCAACAGGTACACCCTGTAAGAGAGGAGGGAGACGGGGATATGATAGAGACCTTTAAATACCTCACTGGAGAAAGTAAGGTACAGGTAGGAAGTAGTTTTCAGAAAAAAAGGTGCTCAAGGACAAGAGGACATGTTATGAAGCTGGGGGGTAGATTCAGGACAGATGTGAAGAAGTACTTTTTTGCAGAAAGAGTGATGGATTCCTGGAACAACCTTCCAGCAGAGGTGGGGGGGGGGTTCAAGACTGCATGGGATAGGCACAAGGGGATTGTAGTGGAAAGGAAGGGGGGAAAGAGCTATAGATCAAGTACGGTCTGAGGAAATAATGTAGGTAGAGAAAAATGGTCAGACTGGGTGGGCCAAGTGGTTCTTATCTGCCATCAAATTCTATGTTTCTATGTAGGTGTACTATTGTGCACTGCCACAGGCCTGTAGCTTGCTTTGCAAAATGCCCTGCAGACCATATGCTAAGCAGGTGCCTCACTGGGCACGGCCCTGGACCTGTAGTTTGCTTTGCAAATGACCATGTAGACCATATGCAAAGCAAGTCCTCTGTTGTGCACAGCCCCAGACCAGTAACTTGCTTTGCATGTAACCCTACAAGCCACAGGGGCCCTGTCATTCCCGGACCTGTAACTAGCTTTGCCTATGGCCCTATGAGCTGTATGCAAACCAGGTACACCATTGGGCATGGCCCTAGACCAGAGGGTCATTCTCAAAACATTTGACCCATTAAAGCGCCTGACCCATCACACACATTACCCTGGTCATGTAGCAGACTTTGAGAATTGTTCTGCAGGCCATTCTTAAAGCAGATTCCATAAAAAAACACATTTCGCAAAGGCCAATGAATACATTTGCATTGTCTGAAATATGTTTCTCTCCACTTTAATGACAATAAAGTATCACAAAAAGACATCTCTCTCAAAACCATGTACAAGTGACAAAACCAACACATTTTTTATTAATAGTTTAAAAAGCAATATAGAAAATTAAGTTGTTTTTTTAATTAGTAGAAGAAACACCCATGCACCATACTCTCTCAACCACATGGAAATGGGAACACTGCTTTTATGAAAAACACTGTATGGAACATTTGTGAGCAACAGAACTGCGCTGTTGCAGAAATCTAATCTTATTTTGTTACTAATTCAAATTCTACACATTTTCAAATAAAACCAAATAGCTAAGCAACATCCTTGGCACAATATCTAAGTTTCACCTCCTAGCCATTTTTTGTTGCTATATGTGAGCAAAACAGTCTTAAAAACCATACTTTTTTTCACATTTTCAATCTTTAGAACTTTTAAATTTACTATTTTTTTATTTAGTTTTTGTTGACCGGGTAAGTGCGCTAGACAAATCCTGCCTATTTTCATGCACGACCCGGGTGGAGGAGGGGATACAGATGAATGCCAACTGACCTTGAACCAGATTAAGCTGTTGGTGGTATTTTTAGTGAATGAGGGAAATTTTGCCAGGACACTGGGGAAATTACCCTACTCTTTTCAATAAGTGCCATGGGATCTTTAACATCCACCTGAACTACCACCAATCCAGGCAGATGGGACCTCGGTTTAATGTCTCATCTGAAAGACAGCACCTCAGCAGTGCAGCACCCCTCTCATGCTGCATTACAGTGTCAGTATTGGGATATTAACCCAAGTGCCAGATGTGGGAACTGAACCCACAGCCCTCTGATCTCCTGGCCTCAGAGGCGAGTGTACTACCTACTGAATCACTGAATCGATCTTACCAAATTTTCAGGATCAAGAATTCCTAGGTCTGAGAATCAGTATGCCAAATTTCAGGATCTGCAGACATTGTAGTGTATCACTGGACTATAAAATGCTTTGTGTGTGGCCCTGTGAGTCATACATGTAGAACAGTAGGTAATCCATCAGAGACTGCCCTACAGTTAAAGCCTACTTTATGTATGGCCCTGCAACCCATACACAAAGCAGCTGACCTATCAGACACTTGGCATTCAAACTGGTGCGGTTTATAGGGATGCAGGAAGAGATGTAGGAGTTAGGGTTAAAAACACTAATGCTGCATTTCCTTACTTTTTGTTGCTTCATTAATAAACTGTCACTTGAGCAGTAATACAGAGTTTTGCGATTAAGTTTATTTTAAGATATATCATTCCAGGGCTCCTAGTGTTCTGTGGCAGCATTTTCTTTTTACTGTGGTAGGGCTCCTACGCTTTTGTGGCAGTATTTTCTGATTTCTGCAGCATGATTTATTCATTTCTGGGGCAGAATGCAGTCCAGCTATTGGCTAAAATGTGATGTGATATCACTGATGACATCACATGCCAAGCATAGAGGAGGGGCTTCAAAATAAAAAAAGATGGGTAAGGGACTTTGGCACTATGGAAAACGCGTATATTTGAATGAAAATTCACCAAAGATAATGAATTCTGTGGCACTATATATATATATTCTGCAGCATGATGCAAATTCTGTGGAAATTTCCACAACCACAGATTCGCAGAATTCCAGGGACCTTGGATATTACTCAGTGCCTGTAGTTTGCTTGAGTATGGCCCCGCAGTGTTATACATGAAAAAGGTGAACCTTCAGGCAGTGCCCAGACCTATAGCTTGCTTTAACAATGGTCTGTATGCTATTTGTGAAGCAGCTGACCTGTTGGGCATGGCACCATACTGGTAGTTGCTTTGTGCATAGCCCTGAGGGCCATACGTATCATCCCATCCACACCATATCGTTGATGCAGGTATTCTTTATGATGCCCTCAGTGACTATCATATGGATTACCATGTGTGCAAAATTCATCACGCTAAAGTCCCCCTAGGTTCATCTGTCTCAGGTCCTTTAGGTCACTGGAGTTGTCCTGAATCCTAGTTAACCTATGGACATCTGATTGGTCCCCCATCTCTTTAGTCACTAATATTAGTCATGCCCTCGAGTCCTTCCAGACCAAATTTATGTCTGTTTGGGATCACCGTGCACCCCCTGAGGAAAACCAGAGTATGAGGCTCCCATCATCCTTGGATATCAGCTGAACTATTAGCTTGCCTCCATACCAGAAACCTTGCCTGGCGATCTTTCCCGTCTGCTCTGGGTAACATTCGTTAACTTCACAATGCCTGTACCAGTGTTCCAAGGCTTGTAAAGTACTAGTATCATGCATCCTCACTCCAGAACATTAATCACCCCTTCATGTTCTAGAAGTTTTTCCATTCCCTTTTCTCCCCTCTAACCCAGTCTCCCTCCCTGTTCTCAAGGTTGGTGACTCCCTTATTTCTAAAAATGTATCTGTTGCCTTCTCCTTCAACTCCTACTTCACCACCTGTGCTCTCCCTTGCCTCTTTGTCACCCCCCTCTGCCTCTCCCCTCCCTCTCCCTTCCTCATTCAATCTTTTTTCTTCTCTCATACCTCTCCCTCTGCTTCCATTAAGGCCCCATTTACCCTTAACTCTCACAAGGGAGGTAGCCCAAATGGTCTTATTCCTAAGCTTCTGCTTCTCTCAGCTCCTGCCATTGCTATGCTTATTATCCAGCTCCTTAATCCCTCTTTTTCCTCTGCCATTGTCCATGATGCCCAGAAGCAGGGTTCTGTCATCCTTCTCCCTAAAGCTGGTGATCTTTCTTCTCCTGGTAACTTTTGGGAATAATAGTAAAAGTGCCATGAGATTTTCCTGTCAGGAAGCTGTCCAGTGAGGACAACTGTGCAGTGGAAATTGTTGCACTTAGATTTCTCACACTGAAGTCCCTTTTCCTATATATTTACTATTCTAACACCACACTGCCATGGATCACCACTCTAGTGAAATTCTGAGAAAAGAAAAATGAAGGGTTCTTATCTGGATTCAAACCGCAATCTGTTGTTTATGAGGCTGTAGATATATCCAGTACACCACAAAGCTGTCACAGCAATGAAGCTCAGCTCTTTAGCTGCAGAGGTTAAAGTCCTGCTGGGTGTGGGAGAACACCGCATGGTGGTTCCTGACAGGACAATTACCTGACAGGGAAATCTCAAGGGAAAACGGTGTGGTGGTTCCTGACAGAACAATTTTCTAACAGAAGAATTTCCTGACAGGAAAATCTTGTGGTAGCTTCACAATCCTACCTAACTTCTGTCCTTATCTCTGTTCTTCCCCCTCTGGCTAAGTTACAGGAAAACCTTGTTCTCTCACAGCAATCTGCCTTATTTGACTCCTCCCCTTTTTCACCCCTTTTCAGTCTGGTTTCAGGAAATCCTGCTCTACATCCACCTCCCTACTCTGGTTTACTGACTCTATGCCTTCAGGTATGGACCAGCATCTTATCCCTTCTGCCATTTTTGTTGATTTAGCTAAAGCTTTTGACACTGTGGCACACTGCCTACATCTGGACAGGCTTAGAACAGTGGGCCTATCTGCCTCCTCAGTCAGTTGGTTCCATTAGCTCTGTTAACCCCACCACCGCCACCACCACCACCACCAATCTGCTCATCTGTCCTGGGCCCCATTCTCTTTTCCATATTCTTGAATTACCTCCCTTCTACCTGTTCCTCTGCATCCGTCATATGTATGCTGATGATACTGCACTCTTTGCACCTGGATCCTCTTTCCATGACCTTACTACCCATTTACAGCTGTATTTTGGCAATATTAAGTAGTGTTTCTGGTCAAACCAACTGTCCCTCAATGCCAAAAATACAGTTTCCATGATATTTGGTACCTGACAGAAGCATACCAGACTCACTTCCGTCCCACTATTCCACACCCTTGAAGGTGCTGTTGCATGAGGATATATCCTCCTTTAAGTACCTCAGGGTCTGGCTGGACCATCATCTTGATTTCTCGGTACACATTAATACCATACACATTAAGCTCCACTCCAAGCTTGGTACACTATATATGAACAAAGCGAGTATTCCATTCCCTGTCAACCGTAAGATTGTTTTAAAGATGTGTCTTCCTATTTTTGACTATGGTGACATAGTTTACAGTGGTGCTCCCACATCCTCCCTTTCCACACTGGAGCCTCTCTTTCACTTTTCTTGTCATTTTGCCTAAGACTGACCACCTCATACCTATCACTGCTCACTCTACTATGCCCTCTCCCTTCCTTATATTGATGCCAGACACCTGTCCCACTGTGCCTCCTTCAGAACCAAATTCTGGTTTGGTTTGGTTCCCTTCCTTCCTACCTTCCCTCCCTTCTATCATATTCCCCCCTCCTTCCTTCTACACTCTCTACCACTATGTTTCCCATTCCGTTTCTATTCCATCTAGGAAATCTACTGTTGGTCAAATTGCATTCTCATGTCACTTTTCAAACTCTGGTCTACTCTTCCCTGTCAATCCGCTCTGCCTCTTTTCCCTTCTCTCTTAAGCCTCTTCTTCATGACTTGTCTACTCCTACCTGCAATTGTCCATGGCCCCCTACCTGATCTGATCTCCTTCCTCCCTACTCATTTTGCCCTAGCAATATTGATATCCCCCGAACCCATTATGCCTGTTGCGATAATTTCCTCTTGCCCATCCAGACTCAGTTTTTATCTACTGCATGTACATATTTTTACTGTTTTGCCTTGCAGTGTTCAAGGTTATGACCCTGTAGATTGTTCTCTATTGCTTGTAGAACACTAATATTTTGGTAATGCTGTTAATTACTTTTTCCTCCACTTTTACTATGTTCCACATCCTTACCCCTCCCCGTCGATGCATCTGGAAATGATTTATCAGCTCAGCATGTCTTTCCTGGTAAAAGTTTTGACATAAATAGAATAAATATTATATGAAGCTGCTGACATGCGCATCACTGCCCTGGACCTGGACCTTCTTTTGGGCAGTGCTCAAGACCAGAAGATTGCTTTATGTATAGCCCTATGACTGTTAACTCATCGGGCAGAAGCCCAAACCTGTCACTTGCTTTACGCAAAGCACTGTGGGCCATACATGAAGAAGGAGAACCACTGGGCAGTAACATGGACCTGTAGTTTGTTTTACACATGGCCATAGATTAAGCAGCTGACCCATCAAGACTTGCCTTGTACTTGTAGCTCACTTCATAGATAGCTTGTGGGACATGCATGAAGCAGCTGACCCAGCTGGCAGTGACCTGGTACTGTAGCTTGCTTTGTGCACAGCCCTGCAGATGCAACCCTGAAAACACATTTTGGCTGGGACATAAAGGTTGCCACTTTTGCAGTCAGTAGAGAGGGTGATGACCTGTAAATTAGTGAAATGTTGGAGAAAAAGTAGTGAAAAAATGACAAAATTATGAGTAAATGTAAGCTGACACTGAAAAACGACTATGCCTGGCTGCACAGTAGTCCAGCAGCAGCGCAATGTGTTGTTGTGCCTTTGACCCGAGTTTGGAAGTGAGCTCAGGTCACTACATTGGGAAGAAGGTGCTGTCACAGCAGCTGCCTCTCAGCATTATGCTTCAGTCAGGGAGGCAATGTGTTGGGCACCAGTGCAGCAGCAACCCCTGCAGTGGGCCAAAGGATTTAGCACCTTCTGCAGGTTGCAACTGCATGCAGCCAAGGCAGACAGAGGTAATATCTATGCTTATGGTGAAGAGAAGAGCCAAGGAGAAAACTGGGGTTAAAAATCCCATGACCATCTGTATGACAGCCTGGAACTTAATGCATACAGATGCGTTTAACATTGTTTTTATTTTAATTTCTCCAATGAAATGATGTTGGAATATGTATATAATTACTTGTGACCCACTTTAATACATGGACTAGAGCTGTGTTTTACATTCCATAATAACTGGGTTAGCCGGTTATTACAGCATTTTCAGAACAGTTTTTCTCCACCTGTGTGCTCCAGTGGGAATGCCTGTCACGAGACTGTCACTGAACTTCATTCACTGTTAGTGCATCGCAGCAGTCTCCAAGTCTTCACACAGGCACTCCTTCTCATCTCACCAACTTTACAAAAAAGTTATTAATATTACAGATATTCACTATGGTCAAGTACTTGCAGCTGGAAAAAAAATGCAACTCATACACTGTCCCTTGCTCACCCCCCCCCCAGCTTCTGACCTCTTCTCATGACCTATGTTTGCTTGACAACTAACACAGACCTCAGTAACGGCAATCTTTCACTTTTGTGCTGGACTAAATACAAACCAGTTTCATTTAAATCTTTTAGTAATTTAAGTTTCATTTAACAAAGTTAAACTGACTTTTTTTAAAGTTTAACCACATTGCAACAATCTGGAAATCGGCACACCTCCAGCTACAGAAACAATTAATCGCAATGGTATTCAAACGAAAATTAATTCACAATATTTACCTATAGTTTTATTTGTATACTGTTAGTTTCCAGTTTTTCTATTCTATTAGTATAGTATTACTTTCCAAATCTCTGAGAATGCTGATTTTTGATCCACAAGTAAAAAGCACTGTTTTCTGTGAAACCTGTTTTTGGCTCTCTTTTGAACTAGTTCTAACTAAAAGCTCCCTGCACCTGTAATTATAAAAATTAAAACATAGGCAACTGCGTGTTTATGGATTTTTTTGCTGTGTGATGCCCTCATGATCCTCTCGAGCTTCGCTCTTGAGGTTTATGGATCACACACCTCGCGTGTGTAAAAAAATCCATAACACAGTTGCCTATGCAATATTCCGTATATAATGCTATTGATGTTTATTATTGTGATTTTAAACCAAATTACTATAGCAGGAATAGTCCCACCAACTTTATTTTTTGGGGGGGCTGTATTTTCTGTTCACATCGAGGCACTGTTAGCTTTTAATATTTATCTGTAATCCTATGGGACCAGTGTGCCTGTGAAAGACTATATCCTTGCTGGCTGTATGTAGGCTGTCTATCTTGCCTTATTCATTTGTTGATTAAAAAATAACAATCAAAATGTACTTTTGCTTGGCCTGAGCTTCTTGCCTCAAGTCATAGCTCATCTGAAGTTACACCTGCTCAATGTCTCTGTGTGTTCCTGAGGACAAGAGAGCGTGGGTCTGAGTAAAGTGACCCTGAACTGATGTGAACTTGTGCGTGCATGAGTTATGCATATTTTAAGCAGTCTCAGATAAAGCTATGGCTGAAAGAAGGGTTTGTTCTGAACTTGGCAAAATGTTTCATATTGAAAACGGAGCATGGGAACACTTAAAAACTATTGCTTTGAAATTAGAACTGTGACTGGGGGCATACACAAGAGTGTCGAGGCGGATGTGTATTCCTTGAGCCACAACTCTGATTTTCAAAGCAATAATTTCAAGTGTTCTCATGCTCAATTTTTAATATAGAACACATAGCTATGTTCAGGACAAAGCCTACCTTCAGGCCATACACTTATTTCTGAGTGCTTAAAATATGCATAACTGATACATGTATGAGTTCTTGCCATTTTAGGGCCACCTTGCTTAGACTTTCATTCTTGTGGGCAGAACGTTGGACAAGCTATGAGTTAAGCTCAAGCTGAGTGAAATCACACTCTGATTGAAAAATAACAAGAAAAAACTAGTGAATAAGGCAAAATTGGCAGCTTAGATACAGTCAGCAAGCATTTGGTCTTTCACGAGCTCACTGGTCTCAAAGAAGCAAAAATAAATACTAAAATCTGACAGTGCCTGTAATGGAGTGTATGTCCCTCACACTCCTTTTATCCATAAGCCCTTCACAATCCTGCAACACAGGTTTTGATAGGGCCTGTGGTGGGGTCGTACCAAATCCCTCTTGCTTTAAAGTTGACCCTTTAAGATCTTGCTGCACTGCATGCTCTGCAGTATTTGTTGGCTGTCAATCAGGGGAGGGTTGACAAGTAACACCTAAGCTCAACAAGTTCTTGTCAGATCCACCACGGCTGCATAATGAAGTTTATGAAGAAAATGGGCAGACTAGGATGGCCCCTGTGGTCCTTACCTAGTGTCAAATTGTATGTTCATACAGAACGGATTTCTATATTTCTGCACACCGCTGCGGACCTGGGGGGTGTGGGGGGCAGAACACCCCCTACAGAAGAAAGGAGTAATTATATTCCACACATAAGGAGCGATTTGCACCACTGCGGTTTCAAAGATTCCTATTCAGTTTAGCACTCGATCACTGTCCCACTTTATATGTTTCAGATTAATCTTGTTAGCGCTGCTAATCCTGTTATCACTTGCTTATGCTAAACTGATGGTGCATTCTGATTTTTAATGTAGTCTGAGTCGCTGGTTTTTGTTATTTGATTCGTTTCTTATTTTGGTTCGTTGTTGTGCAATGCAATATTTCTAGCCATATGCTTTCTAGCTGTGCAGGTGAAGTACAGACCCCATCAAACTGCATATTTGCCTTTTATTTACTTTAGGGGACAGTATGGGGTTGAGAGTGGTTACTTTTATAATGTGTTATGTCTGAAATGTAATATTTTTATGCTACTAGGCAACTATAGAAGGGGGGTGTATCTGCTGAGTTAGTGCTCGTGACATCAGTGAGGAGTCACAATACCGTAATCCACAGAAAGAGGGAACAGAGGCACTGTATGTCCCCTTATCTAAATAATCGCCGCCTCGCCTTGCTAAACTTATGAGGATATATATAAAAACCTTGGCCGCCACACTGCAAAATCTGAATTCCTTTAATGCTGCAATGATCTGGCTATTTCGCAGGCCAATTGTTTTGGATTGGAATTACAATGAGATATGTTGCAATTTCTTGACGTGAGGATCACCTTACCGGGGCCGAGCGGAAAAGGGAGCAACGTAATCAATAAGAAATCCATTCAGTGGCTTTAAGGTGCAGGGACAGGGTTACTTACTACTATTACATTCCTGTTTCTTCATACAAGCTAACTAGTGTGCCCCCATGGTTCATACAGTGCCCTGAAATGGGCTTAACTGATGGTGTCCATTGTAAAAATTGCTATTAAATATTATCCACTGGCTGCTACATGGTCCTGACAAGGACTTCACAAATGTGCCCCCATTTCACTGTCCTGATAAGGGCTTTTTATTTACTTCCCCCTCCTGTTCAGTAGTAGCACTGACAAGGGCCCTAAATAAATCCTTTCTGCTCAGCCCTGACAAACCAGTGAGCTTCCTCTGTTCTGTGTATAGCTCAGACACTAAAAAGTCTCCCCCTACTTATCAACCCTGAAAAGGGCTTTTAACCAGCCTCTCCAACAACTGTCTCCAGAGCCCTTCCTGCCCAGACAGAGGTGGAGGGTAAGTGGTTGTCTCAGCCATTTAAGTGCTCCTCTTAATCTCTAAATACAGATTCCCCCCTTCCAGCTGTCTTGACTGTCTGCCCTGAGAAGGGACCCTCCACCATCGTCATCCCTCTTTACAAGACACTGGTCAGGCCCCATCTGGAGTAGAGTACTGTATGCAGTACAGGAGGCCACACCTACACAAGGACATTAAAAAATGGAGGTAGTCCAGAGAAGGGCACCCGAAATGGTGCAGGGTCTGCATCAGAAAGCAAATGACAGATTAAAGGAGCTCAATATGTATACCCCAGAGCAAAGGAGGGAGAAAGGTGATCTGATCGAAACATTCAATCAGGCATTAACAAGGTGAAAGAGTCTAACATGTTTCAATATAAGAAAAATAGCAGGACAAGAGGACACAGCATGAGATTAGAGGGAGGCCGATTAAGGTGTAATGTGAGGAAGTTCTTTTTCACAGAAAGGGTGGTGGATGCACGGAACGGGCCTACCTCAGGAAGTGGTAGATATGAATACAGTGCAGGGCATCAAACAGGCATAGGATAGGGATAAGGGAGCAATACAGAAGAGTATGAATAGATAGGCCATTGACAGAGTAAAGGCCTATGGCACATTCATAAGGTACAAAAATGAGCAGACTGGATGGGCCTTGCAGTCCTTATCTGCAGTCAACTTCTAGGTTTCCCAAAGCACACATTTCTGCTAAGCCTTGTATTAATTACAGGCTATAATTAATACAAGTCATTGGGCAATGTTTAAAATGAATTCAGCAGAAATGTGTGGTTGGGAACTGCATTTAAAGTTACAAATGTATAATTTATAGCCCTCTAAGTTCATGGCCACGCTGTGGTTCTGGTCAGCTTGTGGAGCCCCAGGCTTGTTTGTCATGCTGTCTTATAGACACACACTCACACACAGAAATGTCAGTATGCAAAACTTGCACACTAGGTGTGGCTGACCAGAGGAAGTCTGGACTGGTTGGAGTGAAATAAAGCCACCCTGAATCTTGACTAATTCTTGATCAATTCTGCACATTACCTTAGTGGAACAAGTAAATCTGCTAAAATTAAAGCACATTTCTTGGCTCATTTTTGGTTGGTTGAGTGCTGCTATTTGTTCTGCCATGAAGCCGTGATTTTCAGTTGTTCTCCTAGTCAAGCACCAACTGATATCACCAAGTGACAGACTCCACTGACTGGCCCCTGTTTATTCTTCTTACAATGCAGAGCTCTACCTCTAAATTTAGATGTTTACAAGAAAATAATCACAAGCAGAGAATTTAAATATGTTAGCAGACAGCAGTTACACACACACACACACACACACACACACACACACACACACACGCACACACATGCACACACACAGTGCAACTGATGGCTTTGCAGTGGGGGTCCAGGAGAATGCTGTGGTGGCATGCATATCTGATATGCATTTTTTTAAATCCTTTATTGGTGAAAATAAGATTTATTTATTTATTTTTATCACAACTCTATTTTTTCACCTCCAGCACCATTCCGACGGCACCCCCCAGCCCTGTCCCCCGGAATAGCCAGCGCTTACCTTGAATCCGGCCTGGGAGCAGAGCCTGCGGGGAGTCAGTCATCATCCTGCTGTTGCCGGCATTTTCTACCCCTGGTTATCACCCAAGAGCCCCAGGAGTAGGAGCACATGTGTGTGGAGGCGCGCATGTGCCCTACAGCCCTGGTGATGGCTCCTTTCCCCCACCCCATGGCCTAATGCCTGGACTCCTCTGAGCCCATGCCACTCCTAGCCTCCACAAGGGGTCACCATTGGCTGAGGAGTGCTGCATACCCTCCCTGGAGAGGAGAGCCTGCCTGTCGGCAGCTCTATCCAGCTCCACCCTATCCCCCGCCACTGACTTCCGTCGACCCGCGCTCATTCCCAAAACCGGATCGCCGGCGTGCCATGAGGTAAGCCATGAAAATAAGATTTATTATGGTGAAATGCAGCAGCACCAAGTGAGCAACAATGGGGGGGGGGGATATGCAGCTGCCCCCTTTGCTACTCTAGTTTCGCCACTGTTATGTTACAGCTTTTTTTGGTGGAATTAGGGTAAATCAGTTTAATGATGCATCAGATTAGGCAGGAATAGTTAATTACGCAGCTTATGCTATTAAAATCAGTTTAAAGATGCATCAAGCATGTTCTGTTCAAACTAAAACAGAAATTTGTGGTATAGTGCTTAGAGTCCAGGCTTGAGGAAAAACACAGGTGTTCAAATCCCACCAGGACCACCACTGCTTACTATGTGACCCTGAGCAAGTAATCACTTTCAGTTCATTAAATAGCTTGGTTCAAGCAGGGCATCTCAGGCTGGGTTATTCGGTAAGAAATGAGGACACACACACACACACACACACACCACTGCCACAAAATAATGCTCCAGAAATGTACCTGTTGGTGAGCAGATGAGGATGGTCCTCCTTCTGGCTAGTGCAGGGTAGACTAAACAGTATAGACAGATGGCAGCAAAACGCACTTTATTGGTGTCCAACTATGCGACTGAGTTTGTGACCAATGGTGGAAGCCACCGGCACCAGCTAGTAGGCAGCGTCAAGCAATACAGTGTACTTATTGAAGGCAAGCAGCCAGGAAATAAATTCCAGGGAGTCGGACACAGAAAGTTGGAGAAGATACGACAGCTCAGGCGGCCAAGAGCAGTAGACAGCACTGCAACAAGTAACAGCAGGCAACAGTAAACAGGCTGGTTGGCTCTCCTTAAGGCTCCCTTTGCTGGATCAGCAGCTCAGCTTTCCGCAAGTCTCTCTGTTCCAACTGCACCAAAAGCAGGCAAGCAGGCAGTAGCAAAGTGGTCTCCTCTGGCTCTAGCCTCTACTCCCATGCAGCTCCTTTGTTCCCTGGCTTCCCCAACTCCTTGCTCCAATCTCTCTCCCCCAGATGGTCCTAGGCTGCAGCTGCTCCTCCATTCCTTGAGTCAGTCAGTCACCTGGTTCCTTTCCCAGCTTGAATTTATGGTTTCCAGACCACGGTAGCTCACTCTAAAAGATCTCTCAGCTGCAATCTTTCAAACCCTGACAACTACTCCACAGTTCTTCCATTCCGATTCGAACACTCAGAACAAGCACTAGTTTCCAGGGAATTTAAAGCCAGTGACTGTGCCTGCATGGTTTTGACTTAACTACACTGTTGGGAGAGGAGTTTTATGGAGCTCGTATCTGTAGCTTTATTGTCTGTTTAGCTTTCACTCGCCTTCTGTGGGCAAACGTTACTGACAAGTTTTTACAGCGTGGATGTGCACAGTATGTACACATTATGTAGTTAAATGGAAAGTTTCTAGCACAGTTTATGTTGTTGTTTGACAAGTTAGCACTGTATTGCCAGGTTTCTAGCACAGTTTACGTTGTTGTTTGACAAGTTAGCAATGTATTGCCAGGTTTCTATCTATCAACTGGTGTGCTGCAGGGCATGGCATGACAGAGGTATCGGTAGCTACGCCCATAAAAAAAAACAAAAAAACACCCACTGTGATATAGTGCAGTGCTGCAGTCCATAGGGACAACATGGTCGGATTGCTTTTTGGGGGAGGGTCAGGCGGAGGAAAAACAGTTCCATGGATGGAAAACATGACGTCAGCCCTTTTCTATATGCAAAACGTCTGCAGGGCCACGCCCATGCAGCCATAATAAAGAGTCAGGGTAAACAAGGGAGGAAAGGAGGTTTTGTTTTCTGTTCTGAAGATGCAATCAGAGACAGGACTGTAAGAACCTTTTTCGCAAAGCTGAATACAAGCTCTTTGGTTTTTGTATGTTATCAAAAGTAAAGCAGTTTTCATTTAATTTAAACTGGTGTCTAGCGTGTTCTCTTTATGAGTGTTCTGTGTTCCCCAACGAGCTGCCCGGTTTACCACCTGATCACAGTGCCCCAGTGTAAAAACAGAGCAGCGAAATCAAAAGCACAGCATGGGTTTCAAGCACAGGAATAAGGAGTTACAAAAAAAAAAAAAACTTGCAGCTTACATTTTACAGTCTTGTGATTTAGCAAGGACTTCAAAGTCAAAAGGAAGAACAAGAGGGAGAGTGGACAGAATTAGGGAGGTGATCTGGTATTCTGAAGCCGTGATAGGTGGAGGTGGGGCAAGCTTCCAAAAGCCCTCTCACTGTTCAGCCTGATACTAATATGTTTGCATGCTTTGCACAGCAAACACAAAAAAAAGGAAAAATACTAAGTCTGAGAGCATGAACAGTTTACACCTTTTCAGAATTAATTTTTTTTATGTTTTGCTTCAAATAGGTAGAAGGGGGGGCACTAGAGAGCCATCTTTGAGGCAGGATTGTTTCTTTACCCGGTCCACCTCATGGCTTTACAATATCGCAGACAACTTTAAAATAAGGCACTCAGCTTCTTGGGATTTTACATATTCAGATTCCAGAGGTACTAAGGAATCAAGTGATACCTTTTTGGAATGGGGAGACCTCAGAATCAACAAGCAGGAACCTCCAAATCATTGGAGCAACTGTCCAACAAGGCCAGAGATGCCACCACCAGTGCTGCAGAGAAATCCTCCAGCTCATCGACGGAACCCCCGTGGAGGGCCATGATGGAATCTATGAAGTCAATGGACACAAAAGTGGAAAGAACCCTAAATAAACTTGAAGCCCATGATGCAGCCATTAAGGAGTTGACTAACATGGTGGGTGAAGCTGATAAGTGGTCCACAGTCACCCAGGTGGCAGTGAATGCTATGACCTGAGAAAATACATAGATGCAGGGAAGGCTGGAAGCCTTGGAGAATGAAAACCGCTTGGGCAATTTAAGATTTGCGGAGGTACCGGAAGGTATCGAAGGATCACATTTGCTGGACTTTCTAATTTTTCATATCTTTTCAGCAAAATTTCAATGATCTGTAATTTATCACCATCCCTAATGACCACATAAGTGGTAACTTTAAAATCTAACCCAAAATTTGTTTTCGGGGACCACTGAATTCCATCATTTTCATTACCCCAATAAGTAATATAAACAGTAGAATCCATATATAAATGGAGTTGTGAGTGTTTTAAATGGTGAAAACTGGTTTTGCAAAAAAAACACTATATGTAAAATTGACACAAAATGAAACTACGCATGAGCAAAGCCTTAGGGACGGAGTTTCAAAAGGGTCAGATGCAAATGCATGCTGCACTTGTATCTGCTTGATTGTATCCAGTGAGCCCCGCTGCTAATTTCAAAAGTTATATCTGGTTTTGACAAAAAGTCAGGATTTGCAGTAATAAATGGATGCAACTGTGATTTGTGTCCTGTTTTGATGGACTTGCCTCTTTATGGGACACAAACCTCGGATGCTGTTAAAGGTATCATGTTATTATAGCAACAAATTGAGTTACTCGACTTTGAGTGACTCAGTTTGAGCTCTTGAGATTTAAGCTACCTTGAAAGGGTAGCAAGCGTGGTTAGAGCCATTAGGTGGGAGGGGGAATGGCAAAGGAGTAGGACAGTGAAGGACGGGAAGAGGAGGATTCAAGCAGGAAGCAAAGTCTAGGCAGGAAGCAGAGGTATGTGGGCTGTGGTTTGGGTGTGTGCTGCAGAACTGGTATTCTGGTGTGGTGGTGAGGGTGGCTACCTGCAGTGAGGGAGGCCCAGGGTTCAGGACTTGGTAGTGGCAATATTTTTACTTATTTTCCGCGTGTGGGACTTTCTTTGTTGTTTGTTTTTTGTGTTCTGTTTTTTCCCCCTCACTGACACACCCCCTGGAGTACAGAATAGTAATTTACTGGGTGTGTGGGGGCAATGTGAGGGAGAGCACAGCCCCCCATAGATGTGTTTATTTTTCCCTGGTCACTGTTGTTGGGTTCGCCAGGGGGTGTACATTGCCATTTTGCTTTTAGGCAATGTACACTCGCCGTAATATCGATCACTTTTTTCTACCGCTACTATGATGTGGAACCCTGTTAAATCATGTAATAGATGGGCTAAAAGTTTGGAAACATTTCTGTTTTGAAAATAGTGGTAGATGCATCCTGGATGGATCATTTTGAAAATCATGTCCTTAATCTTTTTTTAATAATTTAAAATCTCCACATCTATCTTGTTAAACCAGACGGCCAAGTGCCCTTACAGCCACCCAGAGTAACATTAATGCCTGATACACCCCAGATCTGTCATGGGTTAATGCACTTCTAAAATAGATAAATGTCACAAAAACTAAATGAAAGTCTCATGAGTCTTTTATACTGAAAAAGAAAAAAGTATCTGCTGTGTCCTTCCACTTTAATAATTCAGTAGTTTATTATACTACAGCACGGTAACTGGTTTATTTGTTCAAGAATATTTAAAATAAAGTAAGTAAAAGTAACTGGAGTGAAACATAATAATGTCTGTTACTGTTGCTTTAAATACACTGCAGTTTCATTCTTAAATGCCAACTTTCACTTTGAAGTGCTTTATCAGTTTCAAGATGCTTCAGCTTTTGTGTTCTCGGATGGTCAATATTATCATCAACACTCAGATGTGTGATGGGGGTGGAGCTACCAGAGGTTTAGTGCCTTCTAACAAGAGCTCTATAAAAGACTCCCTTGCTCAGCATGTCCCATCACATGAGTGGAACAGTGAAGGAGTGGGACATCTGCCTTAGGCATCTGCAGGAGCCTGCAGATAGTTCACAGTCCCTAGGATACTCCGCAGGAAGAAAACCAGGCAAAGATAGGAGAGAGCACATTACTGTGTTCTCGTATACCGAAAGATTCAGCTTCAGGACAGGTAGATATAGATAGTGTGTTTACAACTAGTGGATAAGGAGTAATAGGCACCAGGATAAGGTAGGTATGGGAAGGAGGGGTCGAAAATGGAAATTAGGAGACACCCTATCTAGGATACAGTAATAAATAAGGTTCAGGTAAGGGACTAAGAAGCAGTAGACACCCCAAGCAAGTTAGCACAGGTAGGTGGGTTAAAGAAAGGAAAACAAGGGAGACCCTATCTAGAGTAGGGTACCAAATAAATTTCAAACAACCAAAGGGAGAGGTAGGAATTCAGTGGGCATAGAAAGGAGGCAATAAGGTATAGGGAAGTTTCAAAATGCACCAAGGTAAAGAAGGAAGGAGCATAGGAGTGGTGTAGTGCAACAGGTGTGGATCCACAGTCTTTTGGAACACTTTCTGGAGATTGATGTGCTGCCTCATTTGTACTTACCTCTCTGGGTTGAGGGCAGAGGTTGTTGGATTCCAGGCAAAACTAGTAAGGGTGCATACAACCTTCTGCCCCACCCAGGGGCCACCAAATCTTCTATCACTTCTAGCACCTCTGTCTTGCCAGAATTCATACTGAGCCAGCTGAAGGCATCCAATCCTGAATTTCCTTTAGAGGCAGCCCTTTGACCACATCATCCCCATCTGGAGCATGAAGCAGGTACAACTGGGTAATATCAGCATAACTGTGAAAACTCAGTCCATACTATCTAATAATCTCCCGCAGCAGCAGCATATACACAGCAAACAACATGGGAGCCAGGATCAAGCACTGAGGCACTCCACAACAGTGAGCAGCCTTATCCAAGCTATATGACCCCAACACTGCCTGCTGCTTTCTACCATATACATAGGGCTCAAACCACTGCAGCCCCATCCCTGAGAGTCCTACGAGGTGCCACAACCATACCAACAACACCCCATGGTTCACCATGTCAAATGCCGAGGAACAGTCAAGCAGGATCTTAATGGAATGCTCACCCTGTTCCTCACCAGGAGAAAATCATAGTGCACCTTAATGAGTGCAGTCTTAGTACTATAATGAGGCTGAAAACCAGACTGAGTGACTCCTAGATGTCATACTGCTCCAGACAATACACCAACTGCACTGCTACCACCTTTTCAATAAACTTCTCCTGAAGTGGAAAGCTCAAAACAGAACTGTAGTTTGCAAGATCATACTATGTTTTACACAATCAAATAATGCAGTAGCTTACTTTGTTAACACATGAGCAACCCAGGTTCAGGAATGGACTCGGGTCATTTGAAGGTTGGCTGAAGATGGCAGGATTGAGTATCTCACGGACAACTATCCTCCCTCTGGGTAGTGGGATGCTGCATCCCACTGCTTGACTGCCAACCAGTAGCAGACAAGTGGTAGTGCAGTTGAAGCATATTGCAGGGCAGAGACCACTGCTGGACAACAACATGCATAATGCAACCACAAACATGCGTGAGCGTCTATGCACACCAGCACCCAAAGGAGAAAACATAGAGGAATGAGCCCTGGCTTGCCAGAGTCAAACCCAAAACCCCTGGCAGGGCTTTCATGACCGATGTGGCAGACCACCCACCACAAATGTGGTCCTGGGTAAATGGTGATAAACCTGTAAATCCACAAGAAGATCTGTGAAAAGGCTGGAGGGATACCATCAGGATGGGACAAATTGGGGACTGAGGAGCAGGAGAAGCAGAATAAAAAAAACACCAGTGACTATATTGTGCTCTTCAATATGTCCATCCCATATGCTGGCACATCTGCTTCACTGATGTTATGGACGATGATACCCCATGCCACATAATCAGTAACTCAGACTTCTGGAGCAGTACGCTCATCATCCTCATTAAGGATCTGACCTGCAGGAAGCCTGTTCTCACAACGTACTGCTGTAACCACTAGGAAGGCAATGAGTGCAGCCCTAGGCCTGCAAACTCAAACACCTATGAGGTAAACTCATTCCAGAGGAGCTGAGAAGGAGAATAATGTTCTGGCAGACAGAAGATGCCTTGTGTCACCACAACTGAAGAAGTGCAAAGCTGCAAAACTACCCTAGCTGAAGGTAAATTTAGTCATCGTACTGTGCACCCAAAGCTAATGAAAATACAGTGCCCTAAAGCTACTAAAAGCACAGTGCCCTAAAGCTAATGAAAATACAGTGCCCTAAAGCTAATGAATATACAGTGCCCTAAAGCTAATGAAAATAGAATGCACTAAAGCTAATAAAAATACAGTGCACTCTCTGTAGATCATAGTGAGCAATTGGTATGGGTGAATGTACTGAGTCAATCAGCCTTCTATATATACACTGTATAACATACATGGCACACTCATCTTGTTTATGTTTTTTATAGTGAAAGTTATTAAAGATAGATGAGGATGAAAAGATGATGGATGAGTCAACAATCCTGCCTGTACCAGAGATGCTACCACATCCTGACACCACACCAACGAGCTCACCTTCCATCTCATCTACATCTGATGGTCTGTAAAATGCTGTACCTATACACGTACATCAACCTATGGGTCATGATAATTTGAGGAGTCAAAAACTGGTTCACACGCTATTTAGGAGGACCATGAGCAACTTCCACAAGCAGTTTAGGCAGGTGGTCTGATATCACTAGCAAACATCAGACCAGAAACTGGGTCTGTTGCTCTGCTTTACATTATAGTACATAAAGGCACCAATACCACATGAGAAAACAACCTCGTCTAGCTCCATAACACAGCTACTGTTTTCCAAGGCAGACAATTTTATTTTCAACTCAGTGAACAACAGACCAGATAACTTTTGTATCCATTCTCCAACCTGCCACCCTGCTACCTCCACTGAACTCCTTTGATCCCCTTACACCTCTGATGCTGAGACTACAACATCTGCTGCCTCATATGCCTGGACCTCAATCACAAGTGCAACCCCTCCTACCACTACTATGGGATATTTAGTGACTGAAGGTTATAGCAGTTTACCAGCCATTGAATATATTACTTGTAAATAGCAAGAATGCTCAAGCAGTGATGTTTGGGTCTCAGCACTGGTTGTCTTTGGCAGACTCTTTCAATCCTTTTGAAAGACCACTCACTGGAACTTGTTACTGAATTTAAGTGCCTCAGTCTTATTTTTGACTCTTCTTTGACCTTTAAACCACACATTGATAAAACTGTTTCAAACGTTTCCTAATACCTGGGACGCTTAAAGCAAGCCAGACATTGGTTGTCAAGCTTGGATCTGAATCACACTATTGGGTAAGCAACTCTCCCCATTCTCGATAATGGCAATACTGTTTATTGCGATGCTCTTGTTTTGCATCTCCTTCTTTTAGACATTGTCTATTTTCATTTATTTCATTTAATTTTAAAATCAAAATGGGATGAGCATTATTTTTCTTTACTACATCAGCTAAACTGGTTAACTCCTTCCTCCAAGTGTAATCTTCACTGGTTATCGCTCATTTATAAATCAAACCCCTACTTATGTATCAGAAAGATTAATTGTTCCTTCTCACAGATACAGTCATAGAGATGTGACACAGCAGGGTTATTCCTTTCCCAAATTTTATACATGTTTTGGTAGAGAGTGTGTCTTATATGGGGCTCCTTTTTCTTGGAAAAATTTGTCCCTTCAGCTTAGAAACTCCTCTACTCTTGGCACTTTTAAACATGGCTTAAAAACTGCAGTTGAGGGAACAACCTGTTTGCAACTGTTTTACTGGTTGATTTGTGCAGGTTTGTTATTAGTCTTATATTTATTGTCTTGTTGCAATTTGCTATAAATATGACTTGGGATGTTCTGTAAGCAAGACTTGCTTCTCATGGAACCTACCTTGTATCTCTGCAACTTTTAAATAAAATTAAATTAAAAAAAATGAACTTGTCGATCTGAGAGACAGCATAGAACTGGACACTGGTCACTATGGCTGGAGGTAGGGCAGACTGACTAGCCACACTACTTTTCTGGCATCATGTGTCCCAGCACCAGTATATCACATGGGGCAAACATGTAAACTGGGATTGCAGTAGAGGGAATAGAGGAACTGAAGAAGTGGAATTCTCCATGTAGTGAGATGACACTTTAAATTGGGATTAATAAGCCTACAAAACATATTGACAGAATAAAGAAACAATTGAGAAACTGGAAATAAAACTACTCTGTTAACCAGTTTTTGAATAAAATGTTATTATTTGATGTGTTCTATGTTTTTTATCTGTGCTTTAAAAAATCCAATTTTCAAAACAACGTTGTGTGTATTACATGGGAAGGCTTTGAGAGCATGTTCTGGGGAGGTGTCCTCTCTACATACAGTCCCTTTATACCTCCCAACTGCCTGCCTCACAAATCAGAGGAAAAAGCTTAAAAAATATCAGGGACGAATTACCACAATCGGGCACAAATCTCAAAAATGGCCACATCAGCATAAAAAGCTGCAACATTTGGCTTAGTTAGGATTGCATTTTGCTATGGAAAACTGGACTGTTAAACTGATGTGTGACATTATTTTCATATTTCAAATTCTCCATGACAAAAATTCCAATTTTTAGGAGGGGCTGAGGATATTTTTGAAATAAAATCAAAGATGCATTTCATTATCTGCAATAAAGTACTGTAAGACCTAATGTTAGTGTTACAGCTTGTAAAGGGGAGGGGGCAGCTGAAAACTCTAGGAGGGATGCTGGAAAAAAATCAGGCAATGCAGGCTAGTGTCCAAACTCAATAACCATAGCAGGTTAAATAAGGCAAGGCACTCGTACTCTACAATGTAAGTAATGTGAGATAATGATTTTTTATAAAAAAAACAAGACAAAAACTAAGAAAAATATATCATTTGTTGATAAAAAATCCACACAAGTGCAAAACAGGTGAGGGGGTAGAACCCAAAACTAGTTTGGGGTATAGAGTTTAGCCAAGTTAAGCAGCTCAAAAATCAAGATTAATTTCCCCTGCAGATTAGGTGAGGGTACACATAGGCTTTTTCCTGCTGTTGTCAATCTATAACACACAAGTCTTAATACTGTACCACTTATCCTGGTGATAATTCATAGAAATTATAGAACATTACTTTTTGTGTGAAGCATTCAAGGTGACTCACCAGGTGACCAACCAGAACCCAGACCAGACCATAGGGGACCATGTAAAGCCCCATATCCTCCTGCAGTTGTAGGAATGGGGATAAATGGGTGCCATCCCAAAGAAATGGCTGATGCCCACCCACAGCCTGGTCCCTGTTGGGCACCTCATGGAGGCATACTCAAAGGCTACTTGCTTCATTCTGAAATGGCATACAGTACAGTGCAGCATAGGAATAGTGTTGGCTAAAAAGTAATGTATGTTATAACAGCAAATTATTGAAAGTGAATATTGCTATACAAACACTGCCCTCCGTTAAGTAGTAGACTGTATTTCTTTATGGTGCCTTTCCCCAGAGGCTCAGTGCACCAGTACAATAAAACAGAGACAGAAACAATTAAAAATAAATAAATCCAATTCAAATTCAAAATAATATAAATAGAATCACAATATACCATGATAATATTTTTCAGCAACCAGTTAAAATGTACTGCATAACAGCTCACTAATTCATACTATAATGACCATTTGGGACTCTTACTCACCACAGACCTGTGTGAATCAATGAGTTTTAAGCCCCCTTTTGAAGTCCTCCACTGGGGAGGTCTCTCTCAGGGCCCTTGGGAGTGAGTTCCAAAGAACTGGCCCCTCAACCTTGAAGGACCAGTCCCCTGAGATTTTAAGTCTGGCCCTGGGAACAACCAGGAGGCCTTCCTTGGTGGAGTGGAGGGGGCACACTGGCATAAAAGGATGCAGGAGATCACACAGGTAACCCAAGCTCAGACTGCATGGGGCCTTATAAGTTAGTAACCCGACTTTGAAGGAGATACATCCCTTGACCAACAGCCAGTACAGTTCAGACAGAGCTGGGGAGATATGATTCAGTTTTGAAAGGCCAGTCAGCAACCTAGCACATGAGTTCTTCACCATCTGCAGGCACCGCAATGTACCTCCACTGACCCCAAGGTATAGAGCATTACAGTAGTCCAGCTGCAAGGTCACAAAAGCAAATACCAGTGAGGGCATGTCCTCCAGGGAGAATAAGGGATCAAATCCAGCTGATGTTCCTAAGGTGGTAAAAGCCATTCCAGACTACTGCCAACACCTGAGCCTCAGATGTCAGCCCCTCATCCAGAATGACTCCCAGATTCTCCAACTCTGCAGTAGCCAAAAGCCTAAAGGAGCTGAGCCAAAGCCCTGTCTCCCTCTCAGCAGCTGCTACTCCCATCTGACTTGGCTCAATCACCAGTACATCAGTTTTACACAGGTTGAGTCTCAGTTAACTCGATGGAGCTCAATCAAGAACTTATTCAACACACCCACCATGCCACATGTCTCAGGTGCAAAAGACAGAGCTGAGTATATTCTGCGAAGCAATGAAACCCATCTCCATACTGTCTAGTGATCCTACCAAGGGGCAGCATGTACACTGTAAACAATGTGAGCAAAAGGACCAACCCCTTGGTAAACCACAATGCAGGTCCATTGGGAATAAGGAAGTCACTCTCATAACTACCCTCTGTATCCTGCCGATAACGTAGGACTCAAACCAGCAGATGACTTTACTGGTGAGTCCTATGTACTCCCCAAGTCAATCCAATAAAAGGCCATGGTCCACAGTATCAAATGCTGAGTTGAGATCAAGGAGGACAAGAACTGACCACTCTCCTCAATTTCTCACCCTGAGCAGGTCATTATGCATCTTGATCAATGCAGTCTCTGTGCTGTGCTTTAACCTAAAACCAGACTGGAGAGGCTCATAGATTTCAACGGTCATGAGATATGCCTCAAGGTGCAATGTAACCACCTTCTCAATAAACTTGCCTAGAAAAGGTAGGTTAGATACAGACAGGTTAATAATTCACCAAAATATCTAAATCCAATGACTGCTTTTTCAAGAAGGCTTCACCAATGCATTTTTCAATGCAGATGGAAAAATCCCCTGTGACAGAGAACACAGGATACTCTCAGAAATACTGGACCCAGTTGCCCAACACAGCTTACTAGTAGCAAGATCGGACCTGGATCCAGTTTGCAAATTGTTGGTCACAGCTCTGAAATCACCTCCCTAACCTTATCCATTGTCACTTCCAGAGGCTCTCTGAAGGACCACTGACTGCCATTACTTCTCAGTGGTTCGACATTGTTGGGCTGTAATGGCCCACTTGGTGAGACCTCAGCCTGGCTAGAACACACTCTGTCCAAAAACAAAAGAAAACAAACTCCTCACACTTAGCGAATGAAGCAGCTTTCACAGACTCCAAACAGGCAGGATGGAGAAACCTGTCCACCATCCAAAAAAGCTGAGCTGGTCAGTTCCTTCCAGCCACAATCACCCTGAACAGGAACTCTGCCTTCTTACAGGAGACTGCCTTTTGATATTCGCTGTAGTGAATATTCAAAGCAAGTTTGTCCACCTGGATCCTTGATCTCCTCCAACAATGCTGCAACCTTTCCCCCTTTGTCTTCATCTCTCTCGGCCCACCATCAAAGCACGAAAGCTAAGGCGCAAAATCAACGGGTATACATAAACTGGCACTATGAGATCAAGTTGCACCACCAGCTCTATTATAAGTCACCACTACCTTCTCCCATCCCCCAGTGCATGCCACCAGCATATCTGAGGTGTCTAGCACTGCTATAAGTCCATCTGGCCCCAGCCCTCATAAAGGGCAGCACCGGACCATCTCCACAGGAGGTGGACTACAGAGTGTTTCCCTGAAATTGAACCTTACAACACAATAATCCAACCAGCTAATTGGATCAGTCCTAAGGTTTTCTACATCAAGCTCCAGGGAGAATACCAAGTCCAAAGGTTGCTCGTGTTGGCAAGTCACAGCAGCAACTGCTTGTGTGAGGCCCAGGGATCTTATTCCCCAGAGGAAATCCTGTCCAAAATGTGAGAGTTCATCAGTGACCCAAGCACTGAAGTCACCAGGAACAATCCATCACAGAAACTCAAACACCCTGTCTGAAATAAAATCCACCTCGTGTCCCAGAGGCCAGTAAACGAGGAGGATCCTGCAACCTGCACCTGGACCCCCATGCAAAGCCATGCATTCAAACAATGAGGCATCCCCCATTGGGTGCATCACCAGGTTCAATTCAGATCTAAAACAGATCCCCCCTGCAATCCTTCCTTGGGCAGTGCACCACAGAGAACCCACCTGGAATGCCTCCCAAATTGGACTAGCATCATCACCAAGCTAGGTCTTTGAGAAACATGCCAGACTGACTGAGGAATGAGATAGAAAGTCTACTATAATAGCAGTCTTATTCCTCATTGATGTGGCTTTGCATAGCACCACCTGAAAAGGATGCGTAGTGGCACCTGACCCATCAGCTACCTGCCCACTTGATCTGGTGGGTTTCCTTGGCGTTAGAATTCTGGGAGGGGGGAGATATGATGAGTAGATCCAACAATCTGGGCCCCAGAAAGCTAGGGTGACATGGTCAGGTCTCTTGGGCTGTTGTTCTGCTGCCAGGTTTACAGTTACTTTGTGTAACAGTGTGCAGGAAAATGTGTGATTACAGTGTAAACAGAGTATTACTGAACACTCTGTCGAACAGAACAACTACTCTCAGGAGCACTGTATAGTATGATGTGGTCTTAGGTACAAATGCACAAGGATTCAAGCTTTTCAAAAAGCAATGTCCAATTTATTGGTATAAATCGTCACATGAAAAACCACACAGACATATAGATATAGTGAGCCATTGGGACCGCTACCCAGATGCCCCAGCTCTTCGCTCACTACAGCTTCCTCTGTCGGCAGATGGAGTCTTCTGTAACACATGGTCCAAAGGGTCCTGCAAATATGCACCTGTTCACACAGATCCCAAAGGGATCTACATGAATGAGGATAGTGACATGAATGAGGATAGTATTTCACCATCTCGAAAAGAAATGCAATTCTTTACCAAAAAGTTATTTAATGCACCATTTAGGGTAACTTAATACCACAAAAGTAGGGAAATGTGTAGTTTTAGGGTTTCTAACCCTAACTATCCCCCCCCAAGCAGCAAAAGGAAAAAATATTAGGGATTTGGCTTTCTAGAAGCTTGGCGAATCTGTGGTGGGATCTTCCATGGGGTTGTTAACCTTAATGCTCACCTCATTCCCTGAGCAAACAATGTCACACATGGTTTCCTTTCTCAGGCCCTCCAAGAAGAAAACTATAAAAAACTGTATTGGCAACATGTGGCAAGACATACTTCTCTATCCTTGAAGAGTGTATCACTATGAGGCACTAGCTTGAAGCTCTACCGTGTCCTTCTGGCTGGAGGCTACAGGCGAGGGGGAGGGGAAGCATTAGAGTTGATAACCCCAAGGAAGACCCTGCCACTGAATCACCAAGACTCTGGAGACCCTAATATTATTTCCTTTTGCTGCTTGGGGTGGGGGAAGGGAGCTAGGTTTGGAAACCCTAACACCACATTTCCCTACTTTTGTGGCATTAAGTTACCCTAACTGGTGCATTAACAAAGTTTTTTTGCAAAGAACTGATATATAAATAATATTGTGCTACCTGTTTTTTACAGTGATTTTGAAAACTTAGGCTTAACAGCAAATCATTACATTTTATGAACAGAATGTTAACACAGTTAAGTATGAGTTTTCACACCCCTATCTGTCAGTCAAACTACTAATTGTAGCATGAATATGTGCATAACACTGGTAGGTTAATTGTTCCATATATGATGTTGCCACAAACTTACGTACATCAGGTTGGGAACTTACATACTGAATATTGGGGTTTATGAGCTGGCAGGCAATTCACTTTATACCATAAGTCTCTCACAGAGTAGGCCCACTCAGCCAATGTGATTTTGCCTGTGCTTGAGAAACTGATCAGCGGTCAGCAGGTGGCATCAACCACGCATGTTCACAGGTGCTGCAGCAGTAATGGGAATGTTGGGTGACATCTACTGGCACAGATTGGAATGGTGAACATGTCACAGCACTGACACAGCACTGTAAGTAAACGGCCCAGGCTGCTGAAACTGAAAACTTATCTGGGGAATATTGCCTTCATGAGTTTGCCCCTAGGCTTTGGAACTCCATCCTGCATGTTATTTGTCTTTGCCAAATGGCCCTGGGCTTTCATAGTGGCTATCATAAGCACTTATTTAATGCTTACAATTGTACCCGTTTCTAAATAGGCCAGTCTGTTGTAACTGTTTTATTGCTAATGATCTCTGTATATAACCACTGAAAATTTGTACTTACTGTATTTTCGCTTCTCTAGTTCTTTCTATTTGTCTTTAGTGCTTGTAATATTCGTATACCAAGAAATTATTGTTATATATTTTTGCTTTTGCTGTACCTCACAGAAACACAGAAACATAGAAACTGACGGTATACACAGAAACATAGAAACTGACGGCAGATAAGGGCTACTTGAACCATCTAGTCTGCCCTTTGCCTCATTGTTTTTTGTTCTCTGAGACGTACCTTTGTAATTCTTGCTAACGCTGTGATATTATCCTGCTTGTATCCTCCCAGGTAGTACCCGAAAATAGCTTGTTGCCTAGTGCACTTAACCTGGTAAAACAAAGCTAACTAAAAAAAAAATTGCTGAGGTCTGCCTTCAGTTAGCAGAGTCCAACTGTTGCTTTGCTTCACTTTATATATGGGATACACAATGGCATAGCTCACAATATGTCATTTATCTTCTTAAGTGAGGGAGTAGGGCAATAATTCACAAGTGGCACAGGTTTATTACCCCCTCCTACAATTTCTAGAAGTGGGTGTCAGATGACTGACAGATCAGTCAACATTCTATTATCCACTTCTATTGTATCACACAAACGTTTACATGCCTGCAAAGGCAAACTAAAAGCTAGCTACAGCACTTAGAAACATATAACATAGAATTTGATGGCAGATAAGGACCGCTTGGCCCACCCAGTCTGCCCATTTCCCTACCTAATGGATAAGCTGCAGATCCTAGTTAGCCAGCAGCCTACTTCTTTCTACCCCCACTCCCTAGAATTGCCTTATGACTGTCCCATGCATGCTTGAATTCAACCACTGTTTTTGACTCAACAACCTCCTCCGGAAGGCTGTTCCATGCATCCACAACCCTCTCTGTGAAAAAATACTTCCTTACCTTACCTTACCTCTGAGCCGCCCCCATCTTCAAACTGTGCACCTTGTTCTTGCACACCTCTTTTTTTGACTGATGCTACCCTCTTGGACTTTGTTGATTCCTTGAGGTACTTGAAAGTTTCTATCATGTTCCCCCCCCCTTCTTTCCTCAAGACTATACATATTAAGCTCCTTTAGTCTCTCTTCTCTCAGAACTAAGGTGACTCTACTCCCCCTGAATGTGTCACACATCCTTTAACTGCCTCAACACCAGAGTAACAGGAACCTACCTACAACACAAATGAATACTGCCCCTAGCTTAAAAAACCTAAATGAAACTGTCTTAAAACACAAAGGTAGAGAAATACAGAAACAAACACACACACACACACACACACACCTATAACAAAACTCCTATAGGAAGAAAATCAGCTAAAACAAAGCTATTAACTATAAGTCTCAGTAACATTTTCACAAGGTCAGTAATTCAACTGAAACAAACAGTAAACCTATAATAATTAAAATGTGCCTACATTTAGCATGCAACACCTTTAACAGTTGTTTTAAAATTGGCAGTCTTTAAACAGATAGGTATGTATACTTAAGAAAAAGAACTAAACACTGCTTCCATCATAGCCTCACAGTACCACAGAGTCTCTGCAGCTGAATTCAAGCAAAGGAGCACATAACAGAGAAAACCTGGACTGGAGCTATCATGCAGAGTAGGATAACACTAGAATGGAACTATCATTTAGAAAAGAATAATGAAATGTAATGCTCTAGGTGACAACTGAACTAGATAATTCGAAAAACCTAAAAAAATTTTTCTCCTGCATTCTGTTTTTTTACTGCATTCTGTATTTTTTTTAAACAGCCACATTCTGAGCTGATCCCATCCACCAGCCACCCCAGCCAAATCAATAAGACTTGCCTGCCACATCTTCTCCCAGGGCTTCCCACCTGGCGAGGTCAGCAAGTTTTCCGACCCCTGTCATTAAACAGGATATGGCTTTGCAGTTGGACTGGGTCGTCTTGTGTGTAGCCTGCAGGTGACGAGAGTCACCCTGTCAGATGTAATTTACCAGTTTTCTCCCCCTGCCTTTGAAGGAGCAGATGTGCAGTGTTATCATGATGTATTTACATCACTCCGAAACAACATGCAGTAATGGCTGCTGCTGCTGCTCCGCCCCCATCCAAACTGGCAGTCCTGAACTATCTTCTCCCTAGCCTCCACTACAGGCATGGACCCTCAGTCCCCCTTCCCCCATCTGACCCTTGGATGTCCCAAGTTTGTTCTCAAACTCAGGTCATTGGCACTGCATGCAGAAGCTCTACCACTGCACCAGCAGGCTGGCCTGCTGCAGTCTGTATTCTAAGCATATTTTCCTCTGTACCATGTAATGTAAAAACTGAAATGTGTGTTTCTGTGAAGAACTATTTGAACATTTCATCTCATGAAACTGAGGGCAGCTAGTAGAAGCCAATCTGCTTTTGGCCTAATGGCTTATTCTGCCCCTAGCTTCATTCAATTAAATTACCACCTTGTTCTGCACAGGTACCTACTGCATGCATAATCCTTCCTGTACTTCTCTATACCTGATGAAATTTCCACTTTATTCTTCACAGGTACACACTTAGAAACATAGAAACATAGAATTTGATGGCAGATAAGGACCGCTTGGCCTACCTAGTCTGCTCATTTCCCTAACTAACGGATAAGCTGAAGATCCTACTTAACCAACTGCCTACTTCCTCCTACCCACTACTAGAATTGCTTTATGTCTGTCCAATGCATTCTTGAATTCCCCACCTGTTTTTGACTCTACGACCTCCTCAAGAAGGCCATTCCATGCATCTACAACCCTCTCTGTGAAGAAATACTTCCTCACATTACGTCTGAGCTGTCCCCCCTCTATCTTCAAATTGTGCCCCCTTGTTCTGGCACATCTCTTTTTCTGAAAGATGCTACCCTCTTGTACTTTGCTGATTCCCTTGAGGTATTTGAAAGTTTCCATCATGTCCCCCCTCTCCCTTCTTTCCTCAAGGCTATACATCTTAAGCTCCTTTAGTCTTTCTTCATATGTCTTCTGGTGCAGACCCTGCACCATTTTGGTTGCCCTCCTCTGGACAGCATCCACTCCGTCTATGTCTTTGTGGCGATGGGGTCTCCAGAACTGTACACAGTACTCCAGATGTGGTCTTACCAACTGTCTGTACAGAGGGACAACAACTTCCTGTTTTCTATTGGTGAGCCTATCCCTATGCATCCCAATATCCCCCCAGCCCTCCTTACTGCCTTCTCACATTGCTGGCCCACCTTTAGGTCATCTGATATGACTACCCCCAGGTCCCTTTCCATTTTCGTTGTTGTCAGTATCTCACCACCCATTGTGTACTCTTCCCCTTGGTTTTTGTTTCCCAGCTGCATTACTTTGCACTTCTTTGCATTGAATCTAAGCTGCCATACATTTAACCATTCCTCCAACATTGCCAAGTCCCTTTTCATCTTTTCCACCCCACTTTGTGTATCAACCTTGTTGCAGATCTTTGTGTCATCTGCAAAGAGACATACTTTCCTTCCAATCCCTTTGCAATGTCACTTATAAAGACATTAAAAAGGACTGCTCCCAGTACTGAACCCTGCAATACCCCACTAGTAACCCCCCTTCCTTCAGTGTGGACTCCATTTACTATTACTCACTGTGTCCTGTTGTCCAGCCAGTGTTTTACCCAGGTGACCACCCTGGGACCCACTCCCAGGTTGGCTAATTTGTTTATTAATCTTTTGCCTGGGACTGTGTCAAATGCCTTGCTAAAGTCTAGGTAGGCCATGTCCACAGCCACCCCGGTCTACTACTTTGGTCACCCAGTCAAAGAAATCAATTAGATTTGTCTGACATGACCTTCCTGCTGTGAATCCAAGCTGCCTTGAGTCCCTGTCCCCACTGGCCTCCTTCAGAAGTGATTAAATCATTTTTCTACCACAGAGGTCAAACTGACAGGTCTGTAGATTACTGCCTCTGCCTTGCTCCCACTTTTGTGAAGAGGAATCACATCCGCCCTCCTCCAGTCCTCAGGTACCACACCATCCTCCCATGATTTATTAAAAAGGGTAGTCAGTGGTGTTACTAGTTCTTCCCTTAGCTCTTTTAGAATTCTGGGGTGAATCCCATCAGGCCCCATTGCTTTATCCACCTTTAGTTTTAAGAGTTCTTTCAGAACCCTTTCTTCTGTAAAAGGACTAATATCAACCCCCCTATCCAGAGTGCTTCTATTGACTGGATTAGGTATCTCCCACTGCTTTTCCATTGTGATTACTGAGCATAAGTATTCATTCAGTATCCCTGATTTTTCACTGTCAGTCTCTGCCCAACCACCTTCCTCTTTATTCAGCCTCACTATCCCTGCCTTAGTCTTTCTTTGCTCCCTAATGCACCTATAAAAAGTTTTATCCCCCTTCTTAACTGAGTTGGCTATCTTTTTCTCAGTTTGGGCCTTTGCTATTCTGACTGCCCTCCCCGTTTTCTTCTGCTTTAACTGGTACAGTTCTCTGTCCTGCTCCTTCTGTGTTTCTGTATACTTCCTGAATGCTATCTTTTTCTCCCTAACCTTCCACACCACTTCTTTTGAGAACCATAGTGTTTTTTTCTTTTGTTTTGATTTATTTATTTTCTTCACACAAAGGCTTGTTGCCTTTGTGATAGCGGATTTGATGTTTCCCCATTGTTGCCCCACCCCACCTTTTTTGCCTGTTTGCTAGTGCTTTTCTGAGGCACTCTCCCATTTTGACAAAATCAGCCCTCCTGAAGTCCAGTACCTTCACTTTTGTATGGCTTGACTCTACAGCTAAGTTTATCATGAACCACACTGTTTGGTGGTCGCTTGTTCTCAGATGGTTACCCACTTCAAGATCAAAGATCCTCTTTCCATCCCAATTTGAGAGTACCAGGTCTAAGATTGCTCCCTCCTGAGTGGGTTCCAAAACTAGCTGTCTGAGGCTTGCCACCTGTAGGGCTTCGAGAATAGCCCTGCTCTTGGATGTGGCTGCAGCAAAGGTGCTCCAGTTAACATCTGACATATTCAGATCCCCCATCAGTAATATCTCCCCTTTCTCTGCCATCCTAAGGATGCCTTCTATCATTTCCTTGTCCATTTCCTCCCCTTAAGATGAGGGGCTGTATACAACCCCTGTGTGGATTGTGGTGCCATTTCCGGTCTCCACGGTGACCCACAGTGCATCCTCTCCTCCCTGTTTACCCTTTAGTTGTATTGCTTTGATCCTTTTCCTTACAAAGAGAGCTATTCCTCCTCCTCTTCCTTCCTCCCTGTCCCTCCTCTAGATTGTGTACCCTGGTATGTTGACATTCCAGTCATGGTTCTCTGTGTACCATGTTTATGTGACTGCCACAATATCCAGGCATTCCTCTTCCATCAAGGCCACCATTTCGGGGAGTATTTTACCTAGACTACGGGCACTGGTACTCATTACCCTCTATTTTTTTATGCTTTTATTTTTTTTCCCCCCACTGTATGCACAATCCTCTCTATACTTCTATATACCACTTCACTCAATAAAATTACCATCTTGTTCTTCACAGGTATCTGTATACTTTTATATACTGCTTTATTCAATAATGTTATCACCTTGTTCTTCACAGGTACCCACTCTATGCATAATCTTCTTTATATTTCTATATACTGTTTCACTCAATAAAATTACCACCTTGTTCTTCACAGGTGTTCACTGTATGCATAACCCTTTATATACTTCTCTTATACAGTTTCTCTGAATGAAATTACTACCTTGTTCTTCAGAGGTACCTGCTGTATGCATAATCCTCTCTATATTTCTATGTACCACTTCACTGGATAAAATGACCACCTTGTTCTTCACAGGTACCCACTGTATGCATAATCCTTTATATATTTACTGGATAGTGCCCATAATCAACCACTGATAGAAGGTCACAAACTCCGTTATTCACCCATGTGAATAATGGGCCATGAATAATGGAGTTCCGTTAATCATCTTTTTAGAAAGTTCCAATAATAGATCTACTTCAGCTAATCACCTGTGCCAGGATCTGTACTCGCACTGATAGGTCACTCATGCAGTCTCATTAAAACTTCCAGCACAAATGACAGACTTCTTGGCACTTCATAGGAAGAAAAGCAGGGCACAGTTTTCGAATAAAGTTCACACTACACCAACTCTTTAAACACCTATGTGGGTGAGCTGCTGCCCTGCTCAGACACATTTCTCGATCTGGATCAGCCTCTACAAATTCTAACTGGAGCATACAGGCTTAGCACTTTACCCACCTTTTCCTGTTCGGAATGCCAGTAAAATAATTTCTCCTCGTCTTTCTCACCATGCAGTTCAGGTCCAACAAACACCCATTCTTCAGTGCTGCACCATACGATAAGGTTTTCTCTTCAGCTTCTACAAGCAGTAGAAAGATTGTAAAGTCTACTACTGTTCATCCCCCTGCTCCCTCTGATCACAGCAGTACCTGTACTGTGGCAGTTTCACACCAACAACATGGCTGACAGAAAACAGGGAGCAAGAGGAAGGAAGGAAGGAAGGAAGGAAGGAAGGAAGGAAGGAAGGAAGGAAGGAAGGAAGGAAGCCCATTAGCACCGCCCTCGTGCTAAGCAGGTGGAAACGATACAGCCTTCCAACACTGCCACCTCCCTGTAATGTTGTTGAATAAACGTTGCATACAGTCACACATTTCAGCCTCACTAATTCTTATATGGTTGATTATGGGCACTAACTAGTAAATATAAAAAATAAAACATGGGGAAGTGTATAAACCTGGATTTTATGCACACACTCAGTGTGAAATGCTCAGATAACCCCCTCAGGCTTCACCCATGGGGTTCATGAGGCATTGCACACCTCAGGTGTGCATAAAATCCTCATTATACACACTTACCCATGTATTGTTCTATTTATACTTCTCTTAGAGAGATTCAATCAATGGAATTACCACCTCATTCTTTACAGGTACCTACAGTATGCATATTTCTCTATATACTGAGTGCTGGTGTGGTGTGTTTATTTCACTTACAGTATGAAAGTCAACTTCTGATTGTGTTCCATAGTTTGCACACTTACAGCTATTTCCATATGAAGCCTAGCATTATAGGTGTCAGTTTGTTCAGCCACAGACTAAGTGTTAACTTCTAGAAAGAAGATGCGAATGAACATGTGGCTAGTGAGTACAGCAGTTGTTTAGCAGTAGCAGATATACTGCATGCCTGCACTATAGCAAGTACAATGTTTCTTTTTGTATTTTGCATTTTATTTAACCAGGGGGATTGAAGTCTTGCTTCAATCTAATTTTACAGATGAGATGACTGAAACACCGGAAGGTAACTTTCTCAAGGTTACACATTATGTACGTGACTCCGGTGGGATTTAAAATTGGTAGGATTTGAACCTGGATCTCTTGCTTCCTAAACCTGTATTCAAACAATCAGATCACACTGACACAATTTGTTTTACTTGATGTACAATGCATCTGTCTGCAAAGCTAAAAGGGAGCCTTTTGATACCAAATATTTAACGATGAGAGTATTTATATGAACATACAAATCTGTCAGCAGAAACAGGCCTCATGGTCTATCAAGTTAGTCTGCTCTAATATGCAGCTAGCACCCTTATATTGCAGCTTCCCCACCCTCCTCTCCCCTCACCTTCCCCCTCGCACCCTATCCCATGCCCTTTTAAAACTGCCCACTGTGCTACAGGATACCACCTCCTCTGGTAGAGTGTTCCATTTCTCCACCACCCTGTCTGTGAAAAAATGCCTCCTCATCTCTCTTTCTGACATCTTCCTCCCTCCAACCTGAGACCATGCCTTCTGGTGTCCCTTCCTCTCCTCATCTTAAATATCCCTTCTGTGTCCATTTTGTTAATCCCCTTCAAATATTTGAAGGTCCAAAGCATATCCCCCTGATCCCCCCTCTCCTCCAGGGTGTACATATTCAACCCAGTCAGCCTGTCCTCATAGGTTTTGTCCTCCAGACCCTAGATCATCTTAGTTGCCCTACGCTGCACTCCCTCCAGCAATCGGATATCCTTCTTCAGAAAGGGATGCCAGAACTGCATGCAGTACTCCAAATGTGGCCTGACTAGTGACCTGTACAGTGGCAGGATCACATCCTTATTTCTGGATGAGATTCCTCTCACAATACACTCCAGCATCTTATTGGCCTTAGCTGCCACCTTCCTGCACTGAGCTGAGTTGTTATGTCATCCTTGTGACATCATCAGGTAACAATTATTGACATTTCTGCAACAAATGCATCCATAGAATAAGTATACTCTACTTTGAGAAAATAGGATAGGAAATTCCTAAAACTTGATGGGCTATATGTACTCCGAACCCATACATTTATGAGGCATCAGAGCCTACTAAGAAAAGAGACAGTACCAGAGCTGACTCCTTACAAAGGATAGCCTTAATCTGGCCACAGAATGTTAACTTTTAAATTGGACACCATTTTCCCCTCATTTTACAGCAGGTAAAATTTCATAGCTTAACTGTAACTGTATTTTTGGCCACTTCCAAGCACAAACTAAAGATGTTTGTTTCTTACATCCTCACATCCTCCCTCCCGCCCCACACACACACATACCACTGTTTTCTTTATTTTTTTTATTGTGAATGAGAACCTCAGTACAGCACTGCAGTTATCACTCCCACTGTCACCAGAAACATGCTGCATTTCTTGACCATGCTAAGACTCAACCCCGCCACATCCCAGCTGCTACCAGTCACACTCATCTTCCCCACAGTGCTACTACTCCAACCACAAAAGCAACAAATACAGTAAAAAACACAGATTCCCAAAACAAAACAGTAAAAAACAGTCTAATAGTACATTAAACAGTACCGCTTAGTAGTGCTAGCAGCCATGCCCTCTACTGGAAATACATCAGTTGAACTGCTATTTAACACAAAACATTGTTTTCAAAAAATTTAAATGTTTTCTTATTTTATTAAACATTTTATTTCATTTTTTTAAACATGGAAAGCAAAAATTATTTTCTAAGCACATTAATACATCACAGGATGGGTTACTTTGGGATAATCCCTCCCTTCTAGGGTCTATAAGGCCCTCTTCCTGTTGCATCAGGCCTCACTGTTCCCCTGGGAGGGCTGGTATAAGCTAATACTGCCCACCTTGTCATGTATTATTGTGTACATTTTATGTTTTAGAACACAAAAGATCTCACCCTCACACACAGTTCCTTAACCTTCAGCTCTGAGAACTCATAAAAGGAAGTAATAGAGCCTGGGCATGCTGTCTTTCTCTCCTCCAAAATGGCTACCCCACACATGCATGCACATATAGTTTACATAGCACTTGGTGTACCTAATTTAAACTGATAAAACATTCATGGGGACCTCTCACTCATTTTAGTTTTGACCTAGAACACGGAGTTCAACCCATTTAAATCCTCTGTGCCTACTGTAGAATATAGTCATCATATTCTATAGAAGGTGCTTGAAAAATACTAATTTTTGACAGTACTGTTTTGTAAGCTGCAAATTCCTGATCTACATTAAAAATGAAACTGAGATTCCCCCTCCAGATATTAATAGAATATTATAAGACGTAGTATAAAGAAAAGTCTGTAATGTCTGTGTTGGCCCAATTGATCCTATATTGCTGGGTAAAATTTCCTGTCCCACTAGTCTATGTGAAGAAGATGCTACTTCATTTGCAATCTCAAGTCATTGTCAGATTTATATACTTTTGATCTATCTTCAGAGCCAGCTGGGGGGGGGGTTGTGAACTACAGGACCCCACAGCAGAGGGGAACCCCAAAAAACTTAGCTGTCCAGTTGGCCTCCTTCTTCCTGATCTTGTATGTACTAATTTAAGTAAAGTGCAAAAATGGCACAAAAGTAGCTAAAAATGAAGCTAAAGGGAGGCCATAATGGGGATAAAGATGCTCCTTGGGGGCGTCGCAACTTCTGATATGGGGCCCCAGCAAGGAGTTTCGCACAGGGCCCTAGAATAGCTAGGGCCAGTGCTGTGTACCTTTGATCATATCTGAAAGTTTATCTTTGCAGCTAGCTACATGCAGATCTCTGGAACATGACACTTAATGCAGAGATACTTGAAATTCCATGAGATTCATCACAATTTGGGACTGAGCGAGATTGCTCATGACCACAACACTGTAAAATTCCATAGATTGCATTATCTATGCTTTCCGGATAGCAAAGAAGTCAATGTTAATTTTATTACCAAGTACAGGGTAGAATGTCAATGTGCAACTGCATTATGGTCAAAGAACAAATGCAGTAGGCATTGTTAGATAAAATTGTTGTATTAGAATAACAGGAAAAAATGCAACATAAGCTATCAGAATTCCTACTGTCAATGTCTGGAGATGGAACATCAGATGCATCAAAACATGTGCAGTGTTTCATATTAGTTAAATAAAATGTATAGTACAGTACTGCCAGTAAATAACACATCTTACCAGATAAAACACAAGGCAGCATACTCATTTTAATTTGAACTGCAACTCAGACATGACAATGTTACAGAAATATAAATGCTTGTGGGAGATCAGACAGGTGTTCTATTGAAGCGTTAAATCAAAATATTAAAGGTCATACGGCAGACTCAGTCTCCTGGGGCTTTGAAAATTAGGTTTAAGTAATATTTGTTCAACTGTTACAAATGTAATAGCTTTAAATTACTTCTGTAACAGGTGATGTGATTATATTTGTGTCTGATTGTTTTTTGATGTACGGCATCCATGGGTCACTCCTGTCAATGGAACGTGTTCCAGAAAGCTTACCCAATAAACAAACTCAATTATTAAATAAAAATAAATGAATTAGTAGATAGGTAGATAGACAGACAGACAGACGTTATATAATGGATGTGGGCACAATATCAATTGTGTGAACTCATTCACTTCCCTTGAAGTTAAATACATTTTAGAACCCACGTTTATTCTACCCCTACTGTCAATCATCCCCCATTTATTCTACCCCATCTATCAATCAACCTTCCTCTTACTGGCACTACTTACCTACTTTCTGTTTACACAGTACTTGACCTACTGTACTACAGTAACATGTAAGAAACACTCCTTTCCTGAATAGAACTTTCCCACACCACACTAATCTATTGAAAATATACAGCTAGCACTTTCTATACTTCAGCAAACATAAAGTAAATTATTTAGTTTTTTAAACTTCAACAGCAGTGTACCTGCTGTATCTCTCTCTCTGCCCCCTTCCCCCAACAGCTTCAAATCTCAGCCTCCGGCTCTGGTCTCTTGACTCCCTCCTACTACTATCCTAATTTAGCCAAAACCCTTTCACTGCATTTTCTTTTCTATTATTACTGTACCTTTCCCCCCAATACTGTTAAATTTGGATGTTCATGTTCTCATCATAGCACTCAGGACTTCAGTGTTGCACTTTCACCAGTCACATGCCCGACCCCCCACCAAGCCATAGCACTATTTTTCATCTGCAGTCTTCTTGTCAGTTTCTGACAAGATCAGAGCTACTGATAAGGAAAATAAGTTTTTATTGTTGTTTTTAAAAGTAACTGCCAAGTCATGCACAATGCTGAGACAGGCTGCAGTCCCTCCCACTCAGCTGCACACAATGCTATGAGACAGGCTGCAGTCCCTCCCACTCAGCTGCACACAATGCTATGAGACAGGCTGCAGTCCCTCCCACTCAGCTGCACACAATGCTATGAGACAGGCTGCAGTCCCTCCCACTCAGCTGCACACAATGCTATGAGACAGGCTGCAGTCCCTCCCACTCAGCTGCACACAATGCTATGAGACAGGCTGCAGTCCCTCCCACTCAGCTGCACACAATGCTATGAGACAGATTGAAGTCCCTCCCACTCAGCTGAACACAATGCTATGAGACAGGCTGCAGTACCTCCCACTCAGCTGCACACAATGCTATGAGACAGGCTGCAGTCCCTCCCACTCAGCTGCACACAGTACTAGGAGACAGGCTGCAGTCTCTCCCACTCAGCTGCACACAATGCTATGAGACAGGCTGCAGTTTTTCCCACTCAGCTGCACACAATGCTATGAGACAGGCTGCAGTTCTTCCCACTCAGCTGCACACAATGCTATGAGACAGGCTGCAGTCCCTTCCGCTCAGCTGCACACAATGCTATGAGACAGGCTGCAGTCCCTCCCACTCAGCTGCACACAATGCTATGAGACAGGCTGCAGTCCCTCCCACTCAGCTGCACACAATGCTCGGAGACAGGCTGCAGTCGTTCCCACTCAGCTGCACACAATGCTCGGAGACAGGCTGCAGTCCCTCCCACTCAGCTGCACACAATGCTAGGAGACAGGCTGCAGTCCCTCCCGCTCAGCTGCACACAATGCTGTGAGACAGGCTGAAGTTCCTACCGCTCAGCTGCACACAGTGCTAGGAGACAGGCTGCAGTCCCTCCCGCTCACCTGCACACAATGCTAAAAGACAGGCTGCAGTTCTTCCCGCTCAGCTGCACACAATGCTATGAGACAGGCTGCAGTCCCTTCCGCTCAGCTGCACACAATGCTATGAGACAGGCTGCAGTCCCTCCCACTCAGCTGCACACAATGCTATGAGACAGGCTGCAGTCCCTCCCACTCAGCTGCACACAATGCTCAGAGACAGGCTGCAGTCCCTCCCACTCAACTGCACACAATGCTTGGAGACAGGCTGCAGTCCCTCCCACTCAGCTGCACACAATGCTAGGAGACAGGCTGCAGTCCCTCCCACTCAGCTGCACACAATGCTAGGAGACAGGCTGCAGTCCCTCCCACTCAGCTGCACACAATGCTAGGAGACAGGCTGCAGTCCCTCCCACTCAGCTGCACACAATGCTAGGAGACAGGCTGCAGTCCCTCCCACTTAGCTGCACACAATGCTAGGAGACAGGCTGCAGTCGCTCCCACTCAGCTGCACACAATGCTAGGAGACAGGCTGCAGTCCCTCCCACTCAGCTGCATACAGTGCTAGGAGACAGGCTGCAGTCCCTCCCACTCAGCTGCACACAATGCTAGGAGACAGGCTGCAGTCCCTCCCACTCAGCTGCACACAATGCTAGGAGACAGGCTGCAGTCCCTCCCACTCAGCTGCACACAATGCTAGGAGACAGGCTGCAGTCCCTCCCACTCAGCTGAACACAATGCTCGGAGACAGGCTGCAGTCCCTCCCACTCAGCTGCACACAATGCTTCCCACTCAGCTGCACACAATGCTATGAGACAGGCTGCAGTCCCTCCCACTCAGCTGCACACAGTGCTATGAGACAGGCTGCAGTCCCTCCCACTCAGCTGCACACAGTGCTAGGAGACAGGCTGCAGTCATTCCAACTCAGCTGCACACAATGCTATGAGACAGGCTGCAGTCCTTCCCACTCAGCTGCACACAATGCTATGAGACAGGCTGCAGCCCCTCCCACTCAGCTGCACACAATGCTATGAGACAGGCTGCAGTCCCTCCCACTCAGCTGCACACAATGCTAGGAGACAGACTGCAGTCCCTCCCACTCAGCTGCACACAATGCTTCCCACTCAGCTGCACACAATGCTAGGAGACAGGCTGCAGTCCCTTCCACTCAGCTGCACACACTGCTAGGAGACAGGCTGCAGTCCCTCCCACTCAGCTGCACACAATGCTTCCCACTCAGCTGCACACAATGCTATGAGACAGGCTGCAGTCCCTCCCACTCAGCTGCACACAGTGCTATGAGACAGGCTGCAGTCCCTCCCACTCAGCTGCACACAGTGCTAGGAGACAGGCTGCAGTCCTTCCAACTCAGCCGCACACAATGCTATGAGACAGGCTGCAGTCCTTCCCACTCAGCTGCACACAATGCTATGAGACAGGCTGCAGCCCCCCCACTCAGCTGCACACAATGCTATGGACAGGCTGCAGTCCTCCCACTCAGCTGCACACAATGCTAGGAGACAGACTGCAGTCCCTCCCACTCAGCTGCACACAATGCTAGGAGACAGGCTGCAGTCCCTCCCACTCAGCTGCACACACTGCTAGGAGACAGGCTGCAGTCCCTCCCACTCAGCTGCACACAATGCTAGGAGACAGGCTGCAGTCCCTCCCACTCAGCTGCACACAATGCTAGGAGACAGGCTGCAGTCCCTCTCACTCAGCTGCACACAATGCTAGGAGACAGGCCGCAGTCCCTCCCACTCAGCTGCACACAATGCTCGGAGACAGGCTGCAGTCCCTCCCACTCAGCTGCATACAATGCTTCCCACTCAGCTGCACACAATGCTATGAGACAGGCTGCAGTCCCTCCCACTCAGCTGCACACAATGCTTCCCACTCAGCTGCACACAATGCTATGAGACAGGCTGCAGTCCCTCCCACTCAGCTGCACACAGTGCTATGAGACAGGCTGCAGCCCCTCCCACTCAGCTGCACACAATGCTATGAGACAGGCTGCAGTCCCTCCCACTCAGCTGCACACAATGCTAGGAGACAGACTGCAGTCCCTCCCACTCAGCTGCACACAATGCTTCCCACTCAGCTGCACACAATGCTAGGAGACAGGCTGCAGTCCCTCCCACTCAGCTGCACACACTGCTAGGAGACAGGCTGCAGTCCCTCCCACTCAGCTGCACACAATGCTATGAGACAGGCTGCAGTCCCTCCCACTCAGCTGCACACAATGCTAGGAGACAGGCTGCAGTCCCTCCCACTCAGCTGCACACAATGCTAGGAGACAGGCTGCAGTCCCTCCCACTCAGCTGCACACACTGCTAGGAGACAGGCTGCAGTCCCTCCCACTCAGCTGCACACAATGCTTCCCACTCAGCCCCACACAATGCTATGAGACAGGCTGCAGTCCCTCCCACTCAGCTGCACACAGTGCTATGAGACAGGCTGCAGTCCCTCCCACTCAGCTGCCACAGTGCTAGGAGACAGGCTGCAGTCCTTCCCACTCAGCTGCACACAATGCTATGAGACAGGCTGCAGTCCTTCCCACTCAGCTGCACACAATGCTATGAGACAGGCTGCAGCCCCTTCCACTCAGCTGCACACAATGCTATGAGACAGGCTGCAGTCCCTCCCACTCAGCTGCACACAATGCTAGAAGGCATCTAGGCAGATCATGGTGCCTCCCGCTCACTTCCCAAAAGTCTTAATGAGACTCTTGGTCACTGCACACAGTCAAATTGAGAACCAGACACTGAAGTCAAGATCAACCAGATAAATTAATTAATTTGTAAAAACACAACAAAAAAACAACAAGATCACGTTGGCTCCTTCCAAGTCTTGCAAAGCAAGAAACAGAGCCACAATGTTTTGCAAAGTCTCTGGATCTCCCACATAGCAATAACAACAAATCAGAACTCTCCCTCTGAACATCATGGCATCGGGTGCATAGCAACTGCAGTAGCGGCCCTAGCAACCAGTTCTAATACACAGTAAGAATATTATTCTTACTGTGTATTTACAATATACAGGGGAGCACAAAATAACCCTACTAATTTTATAACATATACAACACAAATTGCAATAATAATAAATAAAAATCATCCCAGAAAACTCCTTTCCTCTTGCATAAATGGAATTTGCATTGTGAAACTCGTGAAATAAATTATTTATGTGCACTTCACCATTTTGACCTCGGACACCTCACTCATGGCTCACGCCACTTTTGAGGTTACCCAAGGTCAAACTGCTGCTGTTGTGCATGTAAATATTTATTTACCTCAACCCCAAAATACTTTATATATAGCTACAGAGTAGCACTACATTGGTGAATATTCATTGATTCATTAAGTTTATTTAGAGAGAACTGGAAAGCCTTTGAGCCAGGCTGATTTACAAAGGCAACCAAAGCAAGTGCAGGTACAGTGTTATATGTATGATCAGAATGCTCTAGTAAGAGTGAGAGACGAGCAGCAGATACAGTACCAGTCCATGGCATTCAGATATCAAAATCATTGGTCATGTACCATATCCTCTCTGCAGCAGTTATGAGGAGCACTTGTCTGATTCCTGAATCAATGAAATTACAGTGGTTGAGTGGAAAAGGATACTGCTGCAGTCAGGTGGTGGGTATGACAAGAAGGGAATTATTGCCATCTACACCTGCATTTGACTGCTGGAATTGCGAGCTCATGGCCAGAAGCATGTCTTAGCTCAAGAGCAAGGGGCCTTTGTTAAAAGTAGGTTGCAAAGGTAAGAAAGGGCAGCAGCCTTTATGCATGTATGTGCAAGCATCAGTAAGTGTAGGTATCTCCATTCAGTCACTGAGGTCCACTGTAGCTGTCTGTATATATCGTATCAACGAGAATCCCTTGGGGTAGCTGGTATATATCAAGCAAGGATATTATACAGGATGTCAAGTTTGTGCAGTAGGACATTGGCGACCTGCCCCTAGAGATTGCCCCCATAGTAAAATATGGGAATTATCATGGAGTTAATCATTTTTTAGCCTGGTAGCTATAGAGAAGCAGTCTTTATTTTAAACAGAAAACCAATTCTGGGTCTGACTCTGCTAGTTATTTTATTAATATGGGTCTCCCTCTTTAAGCAGGGGTCCACCCATACACAGAGGTATTTGTATGACGGTGCTACTGACAGCTGGTTACCATCCAGAGTAGTCACAATCAGATGACTAGACTCTTTTCTAAAGATGGCTGCCAAACTAAAGACCATATGTTGGGTTTTTTGATGCTTTAAGGACCTGCTTCATTTGCTGTAGGAAGTGCTGGTTCCTGACAAAATAATTCTGCAGGCTGGCTTGGATGCTGCCCTTGCCTTTAGCACTGAAGTATAAGTGTTAACTGCATGTATATAAGCTTTTGAGTGTGGTCAGGTCACTGATAAAGATAATTGATATAGAGCGGGGTGAACCAAGATGCAGTGTCGTACCTTGCAGTATGTACAATTCAATAGCAATTAAGGCATTTTGTCATGCAATATTTTGTGACATGTTATTTACAGTACTTCATGGTACTATGTTGTATCCTGGATGGCTTCACTATATATCAGAAATAGCAGAGGGTCCAGAACCATGCCCTGGGAGACTCCAGTACAGACATAAAAGAGAGTGAATTTGAAACCCCTGATTGCAACAAATTGTCGATGGTGACATAAGAAGCATTGAAATCATTGCACAGTGAAGAGGGAAACACGGTAATCACACAGGTTTCTTTTAAGGATGCTGAAGAGCCCTACAATATCCTACTAATAATACTCAGAGTAGCAGAATTTTGAGTTGTTCTAGTGGGATGTGGTCACAAACCTCTGCAGTTCCATTTTGCCATTATTAGTTTTAGGTTTTTCTTCCTTGTAGGTCCCCAGACCCCAGTCCTCTACTGTGATGACTCTTAGCTGCATTGTAGCACCCTAGCTTAACCACAAATTTTGAGATATTATAGATTCTGCACATTTTGTTTGGGTTATGAAAACCCAGCTGGTTGAAGGTACATATCCCATTTTGGCAATCCCACCAGATTGTTTCATGCTACACTACCATTAATTCGATCATAGGGGTGGCCCTACCATTAACTGAACCATTAATTAGATCATATGGGTGGCCCTACCATTCATTGGACAATAGGGGTGGAAAATGACATGTAGGTTTCTGATTTATATCAGGTCTAAAATAAACAATATACCCTGTCAATAGGCCAGAAGCTATTGAGTGTATGTTACTTGCCTGTGGAGTCAACTCAAAATACAAGATTTTTCTGGTCTTCTACATGCTATAGAGCTACCAATGTTTGCTGAGGGAGTTTTTCATTTTCTTGATAGTCTGACATTTGAGTCACCCAAGATAAGTAGTGCCCAAGAGTCTTTTTTATTTTATTTAATTTTCTTTGGTAACCAGGTACGGCCCAATGGGCACAAGAACCATTTAGTGGGGTGATCCGGGTGCACTGGGGAGGTTAGGTGACTTGCTTATAATCATACAGTATGCAAGTGGGGGTTGTATGAATCAAATCCACATCTGCTAGATATACCAAGATTGTTCACAGCTCATTACTCTAACCTCTAGGCTATACTGCCAGTCCAAATGAAACTTTATGCCAGGGTTGATATGGTTGCTTATGTTTTGCCAGAGAAGTTCTTCCAGTTGATGGTAAGTCATTGCCCTGTGTGGGAGGCTTGCATTGCAACATGTGAAAGGTCAGATGCTGGAGCTGATGTTCTAAGCAGCAGATCATAAAACTGATGAGCTTTTATTCAAGCCAGTGGCCTGGTAAACCCACTATGCTGTTTCTTTCACCTCCCACGATAGAAACTGCCCATCTGAAGATGTTGGACATTCTGGGCATGGGATTAAGTACAGAGAGAGAACATCTATTAATATCAAGTGTCCACTGTTATAACTATGGTGCCACCCAGTTCCCACACTGTAGCCTTTCACAGAAAACCACTGTGGTCTGATGGTGACTTTAAATAGCTTACGATATTAGGCCAGTGACTAGAGTGCAAATATTTGGAGTCCTTGATAATGACACACATGCCCTGATGAATCTCCATGTGGTTCGTTATGGGGCAGTGCTCACAGAGAGAGATTGCATTACCTGTCTGGTTCACTAAATTGTTGAAAACTATGACAGTAGCAGGGCCAGCGCTAGGGTTTTGGGGGCCCCCCAGCAGGATTACTGAAGTCATGAGCCCCTCACTTGGCTAACCTTCACCTCATGTATCTGACTGTAGCTCATACACACATCATTTTATTTTCAGTACAACCAGAGGTATATTTAAATTTCTTAGAGGGAGACAGCAGTGTAAGTCCTTGCGGCTATTCTCATCTCATTCATCGCTGCCCATCTGACTCTTATTGATTGCATCATAGCTCAGTAAGGCATTTCATTACATCATGATGCCACATCACAAGGGGCTGCATATCCCTTTGCTGCTGTTTTAAGATGATACGATAAAAGAATTAAAAATAATTAGGGGAAATTGCTCTAGTTGGGGCCCCCCATAAGCGATGGGCCCTTAGCAACTGCACAATTCACTGGTGCCTACAACTGACTATGCCAGTAGTGCTCATTCAGAATGTGGATGATGAATTACAACTGGATTGCCTACACCAGGGGGAAACTGCTTCAGCAGAAAGGTTTGAAAATAATTTCTTTGGCAACACAATTGTGCAGGAAAAGGCTGAGATCTTCCTCATTGGCCCCAGTTTTGGGGTGGGAGAAATCAGATGCATTGTGCCAAATACCAGTACAGACTTGATGGGTTTAAGTCAGTTTCATATGAAGAGGTGCTCCAGTCGTTGTTGACCCTGAACTAATAAGATTCCTAAAAGAGTTTTTGGTTCAGAGTTTTCCTGAGATAGTAAATGTTTCTGTGAGAGGGATTCCTTCCCTCCACCTTGAAACAAGCTGTTGTACCTCTCTCACTAAAGAAGGTGGGCTTATTTCCTCGAGAATCAGAAAATTCCATATGTTAGAAAAGTTAGCTAGTAGCAATGTTGGCCCTTGGAACACTAGATTTGTTGAATAAGTGTGTAAAATTTATTGAAACAGTATATATTTTCTACAGTATATATTTGTTGTGGTAGTACACACACCTGAGGGTTCACACTGCTCTCTTCATCTTGAATGATAGCCCTTTTTAACAGAAGAAAACAACTTTATACCTTAAGTTACATTGTTTTTACATACTGTGTGGCAAGATTGTTTTGGCAAGGGGAGACATAATGTATGGGAGGGTGGATTAGTAGAGAAGAATCAAGCTTTCAGAAGCAGAATGCAAGTCTTTCAGGAAAGTGTTAAGATATTTGCATGAGAAAGGTCAGGTGTGGCTTAACTGTGTTAACAAGTTAGTGTTCTAGAACAGAAATGATTTTATGACAGACATACAGAAAGGGGTAATAATGGTACACATAAATAGCCATAGTAAGAGTAGGGGAAATAGGAAGAATAGAACAGAAAACAGTTATATAGAAATGAGAAGGGTGAACAAACAGAACAGTATTACTATGATAAAACCGATGCAGTAAAATAATTCCACATTGTGTCATAAATCCTGTGTCCCTGTTGAGCACATGATGCTTTGCATCCAATAGTTTTATGTATTTTAGTTCCCATGCCCTTCTTTCCTATATGTTTTTAAAGTTACCTCTTCATACTAGTTCGGCCATGTCAGAGTGAAACAGCAGTCTGTTTGGGGGGAGTGATGCTCTGCTGGCATACTTGTGATCTAGTTTAATATTGTGTACAGGTGGAGATTCATCCTGGTTCGTAGTAGTTGCTTGGTTTCCTGTACAGAAGTATCCATTTGGATAAACTATAAGGTAAGCTACATTGTTTACATTAGCATATGAAGGATCAGTTTTGTGATTATCTTATTCTGCCATGTTTCCGTGGGTATACAGCACATGGACAGAAGTTTTGCATCTTGTTTTGTTGCAGGGTGTTGCTCCTCTTGTTCCTTTTTTATTTTTTCTCGGATAGGAGTTTAGTACAGATTAATATGGCAGAAACATTAGTAGTTGCTTGTAGACTATAACTGGTACTTTGATGAAATGTATGTTTTACAGATTTTATCTTTGTTGAACATAGATTATAAGTCATTAATAATGTTCTGGACAGGTGATAGCCTGGGCTTCATGTGATGACAAGAGGTGTAGGATTAGTTGTATATTTGTGTGAGTACGTCAGTTGCTTTTCTTCCATGTTTGTGTAGCACTGCACACTCCAGCTCTTTGTTTTTTAAAGATAGTTACCCTGCTGGATGAAGGCACTGCAGACTGAGTGAGCTGTCTGTATGGTTATTTATGTCATCTGAGCAGGTCCAGAGATATCAAGTTGCCTGACTGTAGATCACTCTTTGTTTGTGTACATTCCCTGGCTGGAGCTATAATTGTTTACATATTAATGTTTTGTCAACAGAAATACAGAGACATAGAATGTGTCAGCAGAAAAGGATCACTTGGCCAACCCAGTCTGCCTAACTGTTCCCTGCCCTGGTAAATGGCATTTTCTAGATGTCAGCCTACCATCACCGAGAACATTTTTGAACTGAAAGAATCCACCTGAGAACCACTTGTGGCAGATACCAGCACTTTCATTCAGGCTGCTAAAGGTTTTCTCAGGAATCATAGCCACTTAAAGATCAAATTAACAAGTGTTACAGATTGTCAATAAAAACTTGAGGTCAAGTCCCTGTGTCATGACTAGAGTTTTCTGAAACTATCATGCTGTTTGGTTTTGTGGTTTTCTTAAATCAACATCTGTTAATGTGCGCTGCAGCAACTGAAAACAGTGAAGATTTTTCTGTCCCTATCAGTGAGTGATGACATCATTCTTGTCCAGCCTGTTGCTGCTGCAATTAAGACCCTAATTGCATGAAGAAGCTGTTGCACTTCCCAGTCAAAGCAATCTGTAGGGCTAATTGTCTTTACTCCAAGTGTGTTACTAGCCCATCTGGTTTGTGTTTAGATCAATTAGTTTACAATCTATCATTCTGTTCTCTTAGAGGGTTGGTCATTTGTGTTTCAGTGGTGTACTGAAGTGATATAAATGACTGTGTGTGAGAAATCACCTGTCTGTATCACTGCAGTCAGTACTATCACATCAAAACAATGCATTGTTGTCTGGCAATGCAACACAGGATTGTTTAATGGATATAAAATAAATCTAAAGTTTGTTAAATCATAGAATGAGTGCATCTTTGATGTAGCCTCCATGAATATGTTCATGTGAGAACAATATTGTTGATATGTCAGACTGACATACAGGTGTCTGCCACACTCTGCTATTTCAAGAACATGTATTGTATTGATCTCATAAAATTCAGTTTGCTGAGGGATTCTGTGTGAAAATACATCATGTATGTGTGTAACTAGAAATAGAATGTCATCCTGATGCACTGTCTCCTGCCCGTCAGTTGAGGCTGCTGTACCCTGCTTCCCTCTGCCACACCCCCTCACAGGCACGACCAATGCCCCCTGTTCCAGTCTCCACAGACAGGACCTGCTGTGCTCTGCTAAGCCCTAGAGTCCCAGTGCCTCTGCCTCCACAGTTGGGGCTGCTGTACCATGCTGCCCCTGGCCAACAAAAGGTTGGGCTTTTGCTGCACCCTGCTACATACTTCCACTGCCCCAAATGGGAAGGGTTGCTGCAACACATGCACCTTGTCTCACAGTCAAGGATGCTGTACCCTGATGCCCCACTGTGTCCTGTCCCACAGGCAAGGCTTCTACACCATGCTGTCCTCTGCCCCCTGTCACCACTGTGTCCTGTTGCATCACAGAGCCTCTTGCTTCCACAGTTAGGGTTGTTGCACCATGCTGCTCCCTGCCACCAGAGTCTGATCCTTTGGTACACTACTCAAGCTGCTTGAAAGACAGAATGAAAAAACACTTTCATCTTGTGTTATAGGGTGGGGGCATAGGGTAGCAGGGTGCAGCAGCCCTAACTGTAAAGGGATGGGGCTCTAGGGCACAACAGGCCACAGCAGCCTTGACTGTGTCAACAGGGTTGCAGGGTGCAGTAGGCTTGGATGTGGTGGCAGAGACAGAAGACATCATGGTGCAGATGCCTCGACCATGTGGCAGGACAAAGGGTGGCATCAGGGTACAGCAGCCTTGACTGTAAGACAGAGTGCACACGATGCAGTGGCCCTGCCCATTTAGGGCAGTGGAAGTGGGTAGCAGGGTGCAGCAAAAGCCCCACCTTTGGCGGCTTTGGGCAGCATGGTGCAGCAGTCCCAACTGTGGAGGCAGAGGCCCTGGGATTCTATGGCTTGGCAGAGCACAGCAGTCCTGTCTGTGGAGACTGGAACAAGGGGCATTGGCCGTGCCTTTGGGGTGGCAGAAGGAAGCAGGGTACAGCAGCCTCAACTGAGGGGCAGGAGACAGGGGCATCAGGATGACATATAGTATTTCTAGTTACACACATACATGATGTATTTTCACGCAGAATCACCCAGAGAACTGAATTTTGTGAGTTCATACAGTACATGTTTCTGAACTAGCAGAGTGTGGCAGACACCTATATGTCAATCTGACAAATGAACAATATTATTCTCACATGAAAATATTCATGAAGGCTACATCAAAGACACACTACTTCTATGACTTAAACTTTAGATTTATTTTATATCTATTGAGCAATCCTGTGTTATATTGCCAGAAAACAATGCATTGTTTTGATGTGATAGTACTGACTGCTGTGATACAGACAGGTGGTTTCTCACAGTCATTTATATCAAAGAAACACAAATGACCAACTCTTTATGAGAACAGAATGATAGATTGTAAACTAATCAATCTAAACACAAACTAGATGGGTTAGTAACACACTTGGAGTAAAGACATTTGTCCCTATAGATTGCTTTGACTGGGAAGTGCAACAGCTTCTTCAGGCAATTAGGGACTTAATTGCAACAGCAACAGGCTAGACAAGAATGATGTCATCACTCACTGATAAGGACAGAAAAATCTTCACTGATTTCAGTTACTGCAGAACACATTAACAGATGTTGATTTAAAGAAAACCACTAAACCAAACAGCATATTTTCAGGAAACGCTAGTCATGACACAGGGACTTGACTTCACGTTTTTATTGACAATCTGTAAAACCTTTTCATTTGATCTTTAAGAAACATCATCTATTCTGCCTCTCACAAGTGAATATCTTATCATTTACCTAGGAAAGACAGTTGATAGGTGTGTTGGTCCTTGGAAAACTGGAGTTGTCTGATAATTTCATATTTTGTTAGACCAACATATATAGTGACAAATATGTTATAGCACACAAGCTTTTGGGCCATACTGGTCACTTCATAAGATGTAAATTAAAGGTGTTTAAGCTTGGTAGTTGCATCTATGGGGCCCCACAAGTTGTGCACTATAACAGCTTTGTCCAAGATATATGTTGGTCCACTAAAGGGTATCAAACCGTGCAGCAACCCCAGTTATCCCGAAAATGGCTTGCCCGATGCTCAGAATCCTGACGTTGGGTGCCTAAAACATGGGTGCCCGACATCGGGATTTTGCCAGCGGCAAATCTTTTTTGATGTTTCGGGGGGGTACCCCCCAATGTGGGGGCTGCTCCACCCTGCACACTCCATACTTATCGATACCAACTCTGCCACGGGCAAAATCCCGATGTCAGGAAACTGTGTTTCGGGGCACCTGGCATCAGGATTCTGAGCTTCAGACAAACTAGTTTCGGTATCTTACGGTATCTAAAAAACATTTTTTTTAACTTCTGAAGACATGTTTCCTCTTTATAGTTTATCCACATTTCCAAGTAACACCTCTCACCTTCCATAAACAAACTTACCACAGCTTACATTATATTAAAAAGAATGAAACTTTAGGAATTATTTATTTATGTATTTATTCATTTAAAATTTGGTGACTGGGTTAGGGCCACTGAGCCATGGCACATTTCTAGGTGTGACCCAAGGGTAAGGATACAGCAGGGAGTGACAACAACAGGTACATCAATACGTACAATAAAATCTCAGTACAAGTAATGAGTTTCAGTGAAAGACAATAACAATGTAAAAAGTGTACAAGTACATTGGTTATGAGGTAGCCAGGATGAGTGTTAAGGGTGTGTGCTGCCAATATATAGCAAAATGTTTGTACAAGATAATAGTAGCACAAAATTCAGATTACAGAGTACACTGAGTTATAAGCTATATAATACAGTAAGAGGCAAAATGGATAAAAGAGGCAAAATATCAGGGAGTGTGGATAGGGCATGGGTTGTTGTAATGTGGAGAGAAGAGAAAAAAGCCTAGATGAAGGTGCACGGTTTTGAGCAGTGTATCAGCAAGAGTGGTTTGACAGATGTATGGGGAGAGGGAGGCTGTTCCACAGTGCTGGAAGGTGAATAGAGAAAGAAGACTGGCCTGCTACAAATTTACTGTGAAGGATATGAAAGGGCGAGCAACAGATAATCAGAGGGTGTAGGAGGAGGTAATGGCAGGGATAAGGAGAGAGAGGATGGATACAGTAAGTGGGAACAGTGGAAAGCTAGTATTTGGTCATGAAAGAGGAGCAGTGTGAGAGACAGTAGGCTTCAAGGAAGAGGAAAGAGAAGTTAGCATATAGAATGCAGTGATGGGTGAAAGATGGAGCACTAAGGGCAAAGCGGCAGAAGGACTGAAAGGGTGGAGGTTAGCCTGGCAAGTGTAAACTTTGGGGTAGCTCTGTTGACTACATTTGCATAGTCAAGCACTGGCAAGATCATCTTAAATATCATCTCTTAGCAGACCAGGAGAGGAATGCAAGATTTATTTTGATACAGCACACCGAGCTCATGGTTAAGTTTCTCATGAATGGTGTCAGTGTTGGTGGAAAAGCTGAGATTGTTGTCCAGCCACACCCCTAAGTACGTTTATTTATTTTTTTTTATTTTAGTCTTTGGTAACCGGGTAAGGCCCATTAGGCACAATTGTCTGTTTTCAGGTGCGACCTGGGGGCACTGGGCGGTTAAGTGACTTGCTCAGAGTCACACAGTATGCAAGTGGAGGTTGTGAGAATCAAACTCAGGTCTGCCCTGCTGGATGTACCAAGGTCATTCACACCTCATTCCTCTAACCTCTAGGCTATACTGTCAGCCACTTGAAGAGGGACACCTGTTTAAGCAGGTTGCCATCCAGAGTTTTGAAGACAGGTGTATGTTGGAGCCTTGATACTTTCTATCTAGTGCCAAACATGAGAGAGACTGTTTTATGGCATTTAGTGAGAGCTAGTTTTGAGTGGCATTGACACAGTACATTGTCAAAGTCAATTGGGAGTGATGATTCCAGCTCAAAGGCTGAAACTCCTGAAGCAAATAGAACCACGTCATCTGGATCCATGCATATGTGGGAGGAAATAAAAGTGGATAGGAGGTCATTTAAGAAGATGGAGAAAAGGACTGGGCCAAGGATTGAACACTTGGGGACACCGGACTTGATGGGCAGAGGGTGGATTGGGCATCACCAATTTGGTCCCACTGGAGCTGATCCAATAGGTAGGAGTGGGACCACCTACTGCTAGGTTGGATAGGCTCACAGCTCTTAAATTATCCAAGAGAAAGGGTGGGCCACAGTATTGAAGACCTTTGCTAAGTCTATAGAAATTGACATGATGAACAGCCCCTGGGCCATGCCTTTCAGCACAAACTTAATGATCCAGAGGAAGGATGAAATGGTGAGCTGGTGTTTGTGGAAGCCAGAATGACAAGGGAAAAAGAAAGAAGATGAGTCATGGTGGGTTGATAGCTGGGAGAAAACACATTTTTCCTGCATCTTAACCAGGGCAAGGAGGAGCAAGGTGGACCAGTAATTACCTGGGAAAGAAGAGCCACGGCCTTTTGAGTAGCCTGCTTCCTGGACTGGGGGACAGATCCAAGTTGGAAAGAAAGATTGAAAAGGGAGGCAAGAGGGGCAGCAATAGCAGGTGCAGAGAGCTATAGAAGACTAGTATTCAGACCATTAAGGTTGCACCTCCTAGAGGTTTGAGGAGACAATAACCAACAACATGGCATGCATTTCTAGAGACTTATTGCACACCCCAGGTGAACTGGAAGGCACTAGGCTAATGGCCAAGAGACTTTCAATGCACTCAGTAAGTGCAGAATGGAAAATGTGTTTCTTTTTATAGAAAAGGGGTTTTACTTTCCTTGAGTTCGGTTGTTGCTATGTAGAATAAGTGAGTTTGGTAACAAAGGCTGTGTGCCTTTAAATGAACCCAGGAACTGCATTTTTTAAAGAAACCTATACTCTGTTGTGGAATTTTGTGTTTAACAAGCAGGGAAAAAAATTATTTTGATGGAAAAAAACACTTTTATTTTCATTTAGTGAGACTGTTAGGTAGATGAGGGCAGATTAGTTATGAACTGTACAGTTTCTAGGTAAATAGTCAATAGTCATGTGCTGTGTTTTAACCAATGAAATTGCTTGGTTTGGTCAGTTTTTTATACGATAGTTTAAAAGAGATGGTAAGGCAGTGATGAGGTCTCTTTGGAGACTGTTGAGAAAAAAGATGCTGGGGTTGAGGGCATTGTTGATTTCTTCTGTTCAGACTGTTGAAACACCAAATATAGGGGCCTGTGTGGCCCTGAAAGCTTGCATGTTGTAACATTTTTAAACATTATATAGGTTGCCAGAATAAAAGACCTGTGGATATGGCCATGGTGTACAGCCCCTTGTTCATGCTTTTCATCATAAAGTCAGTGATCCAGAGGAGGGTGGAAATGGTGGACTGGTGGTTGTGGAAGCCAGACTGACAAGAGGAAAAGATAGAAGATGAGTTATTGTAGGGTGATAGCTGGAAGACAACACATTCTTCCTGTATCTTTGCCAGGGCAGGGAGGAGCAAGGTGGACCAGTAATTGCCTGGAAAAGAAGAGACACACTCTTTGGGGCGTACTTTAGCCTACTTCCTGGACTGGTTGGACAGATCCAAGTTGGAAAGAAAGATCGAAAAGGGAGGCAAGACGAGCAGCAATGGCAGGGGCTGAGAGCTCGAGAAGACTAGCATCTAGACCAATTAAGGCTGTGCCTCAGAGGAATTAAATAAGCAATAACCAACAACATGGCATGCATTTCTAGAGAATTACTGCACACCCCAGATGAATTGCAAGGCACTAGGTCAATAGCCAAGAGACATTCAATGCACCTAGGTAAGTACATTAACTCTCAGGAAACCCATGCTCTGGAGTGGGTTATTGCACTTATAAAATGGAAAATGTTTTTCTTTTTATGGAAAAAATGGCTTTCTTTTCCTTTAGTTCGGTTGTTGCTAGATAGAATAGGTGAGTTTGGAAACAAAGACTGTGTACTTTTAAATGAACCCAGGAATGGCATTTTTTTAAGAAACCTATACTGTTGTGGGTTTCTGTACATAAGAAGAGGAAAAAAAAAATTTTAATGGAAAAATGGTTTACTTTCATTAAGTGAGTTTTTTAGGTAGATGAGGGCAGATTAGTTATGAAATGTGCTGTTTCTAGGTAAATAATCAAGGGTCAGGTTCTGTATTTTAACCAATTATGTTTTTTTTTGTTTGTTTTTTGTTTTTTTTCCAACTATGTTTGTGCACCATCGGTCTGAGACATCTCTCAGAGGTGCCTACTCAACACAGCCCTGCTACTGCCCGCCAAGACTCCTTCCAGTGGTCCCCTCCTACAGAGACTTCCCAGCCCATGGATCATCCCCCCGGGGGAGGGCCCACCACTCCTACCTTGGTGTCATCTTTCTGGAATTAGAGAGTCCATCTCTGCAGGTTGTGCCTGGGGACCACTGGAGTGGCAATTGGCCGTTGGGGATGTGCGGCCTGGTTCCTGAGGCCCTCGTCACCTCCTCAGACCTCCAGGGATTTTTTCTTATGTTGTCCCCAGGAGCACAGATGTGCCATGACATCAGGGCACTATGTGCAGATGTCCACCAATGCTCCTCCCCTGCAATGTGGTGCCACATCCCTGTTTGACTCCTGAGCACCCCCAGGAGCCACTAGAGAGTGGCATGAGTCCCCATCCCTCCCCAAGGAAGGAAAAGCTGTCCTACGGATGCTCAATCCTTTCCCTCCCCTGCTGACCCCCGACAGCCCTGGCTCATTCCCGAACCCAGGTTGCCAGTGTGGTGTGAGATGTGACATCCAGCACCTCAACCCTCCATGCCACCAGGCTGGCTCCAATTATGTTGTTTGATTTGATCAGTTTTTTATACCCTATTGTATAAGAGATGGTAAGGCAGTGAGGCAGTCTCTGTGGAGACTGTTAAGAAAAAAAAGATGCTGGGGTTGAGGGTATTGTTGATTTCTTCTGGTCAGACTGCTGTAACACCTATCATAGGGACCTATGTAGCCTTAAAAGCTTGTGCATTGTAACATTTCTAAACATTATATAGGTTGTCAGAATAAAAGGTCACAAACTACCCAATGACTCCAAAACAATCCAGAACTCTTTGCAACCTTCCATGTTTTGGAGAAGGCACTAACTGCACAATTATGGACTATATGGAGCATCTTAACATCCATAAGCCATTTCAGTTCATGGGACAGCAAAGGAAGAGAATTGGGTCAAGTATCAAATGACCTCCTAATTACAGAGGACAAGGGGAATTTTCATTTCTTATATCCCTTGACCAGTCTGCTGTGTCTGACACTGTAGACCACCACTTATTGATTTAATGCCTGCATCATTTAATTGGACTCTTTGGAAGAGTTATGTCTTGGTTTCAACTTTTTTTTTAATCAGATCAAATGCAGTGGATGGTCATTTGTCTTTTTCCTCTTTCACCACTGATTTTGACTGTGGAGTAACACAGGTTTCTAAATTGTCACTGATGGGATATGCAACATATATCCTACCACTGGGGGAAGTTATTCGGAGGTACGTGCTCGGAATTTTCCCGCTTTACAGAAGACACCTAGGAATGTTACCGCTTTACAGAAGACACCTAGCTATGTTTCTGTTACCACACTGATGAATGCCGACTGGATCTGAGCTTGCAGTGTTTGACTGAGATCTGAAGATAAATGGTCTAAAGCTTTCTGTGCAATATCTTAATTTAGATTAAAAAAAGAGTATTTTGACTGGGCAATTTGTTTTTGTTGCTCAGGAAAGCAGGATAAAGAAATGTTTTCTGTTTTGAGTCTCATGCCAGGAGGAAGGAGTTACTTATGCAAACTAACACTGAACTAGGTTGCTCTGTTGGCAGTCCCTTTTGTCTTCAGTAATGAAGAGAACATTTACTGTAGTACTGGAGCAGCACTACAAGGCTGAGGAAATGAGAAAACCTTTGGGCCTCACAGTTTTTGATTGGGTATCTTTATAGCTGACTGCACACATGCACAACCTTAGCATTGTTCTTGATGACTGGCTTTAAAATGGAGGGCCAGGAGCCATAAGCCATCAAGAGTGCATTCTTCTACATGTCTGTATGTACAACTCTAGCCTCTTTTATGGTTATAAGCATGGTGTCAGCGTGGCTCAGTTGGTAGCACATCCACCTCTGGACCAAAAGGTCGTGGGTTCTCGTCCCACACCAGGATTGGACTTGCATCTAAAAATTGCTGACATCCGAGTGCAGTATTGGGGGGTGCTGTACTGCTGGGGTGTGCCGTCCTTCGGATGAGAAGTTAAACCGAGGTCCCTTCTGCCCATCCTGGTGTTGTCCTGGTGGGTGTCCAGGGGGATGTAAAAGAACCCAGGGCACTCTTCGCAAAGAGCAGGGAACATTCCCAGTGTCCTGGCCAACATTCCCCTTACCATAAACTGGTTCATGCAATTATCCAGGCTGTGTGTGGGTGATGATGTGCGATATGGCTGCCACCACACATTCAGTCACTTCACTACCAGTCTAGCATTGCTTGTAAAGCGCTTTGGGATACTGGGTATGAAAAGTGCTATATAAATGCTGATTCTTATTCTTCTTCTTCTATAAGAGTGCCTTCTTAAGTTTTTTGGGTGAGAGAACTATGAAGCAAGGCTGAGCAGTTGTGGCACACAACAGATGTGAAAAGCCATTCGTAACTTTCAGAGATGCTGGAACTGTGCATATAAATATATTATAAATCTTGTTTAGCACTTCTGTTTTTTTTAAACTTAAATATAAAATAAAAATGTTTTACTTTGTAGAAGATAATTGAAACCCCTGTATGTGAAATGGACCATGCCAACTGAACTTCAGAGTTTAAGAACTGTTTGCATGAGACGCCATCTTATGATTATAAGAGTACATGGAATGTTTAGAAATCACCAATCCTGATTAACTAAGAACAATGTAATAATTTATAATATCTCCGCAACATTGCCAGGATGCACCATTTTCTGCCTGTTATAACATGGCATCATTTATATGTGTGTTCCTTATTTTGTACATGGACTATTGTAATGCTCCCTGTGTCATTTACCTGCCATGAGTCTAGTGTGCTTTCTGCAGCTGGTGAAGAGTGCACCTGCCACGTTTCCTACCTCTGTGAAGATGGCGAACAATGTAATGTCTTTGCTCCTCGAGTTGCGCTGACTGCCTGTTAGACAGAGAATTAACTTTAAGGCTTGAGTTACCCTTACTTCTGCAACTGTCTGTACCTATATGCACCCCAATGTGCTACAGTCATCAGTGTGTAGAGAGATATTGTTATCAGTCCTAAAATCTACACTGAAACCTGTAGCTTACTTTTAATGTTTTCTCCTCTGTGCTGGAACACAGTGAACTCATTCCATCTTGAGTTTTTTGCAAATAAGTTAAAAACAAATTTGTTCACATTAGATTTCAGATTCTTTATGGCTGTCTGTGTGAAATGTAATCTGCGAGCTGCTAATGACAAAATGTTCAGACCTTTCAAGTTTGGAAATGTGGTATACCAAAAAAAAAATTTTTTATCTGTTTTACAAATGAATTTCAAGGGTGATGAGATGCTGGTGAACCCATAATACTATATAATAAATAATTTAGTTTTCTATTTACAGAAAAATAACAACACTGGATTTACAGAGCAAATATTGACTAGGCATGGCAAGGCAAATTTTATTTATAGGGTGCCCTAACCAACAGAGGCTTGGAGTGCCTTACACAAGAAGAGAGAAAAATGGTAAAATACATAATGGTTTTCATCATTAATTAATTTAAATAAATATGCCCTACTTACTAAAAGAGTAGGCCTCAGTAAATAAACATATTTTCGAGGTACTCTTAAAGGCCTCAAATGTGCAAGTAGAACTGGACATCAGGGGACAAGGAATTCCATAAAAATGAGTGCCATAACCATAAATGACCTATCTCCAACCATTTAAAATAGGATTGGGAACTGCTAATAAGCCCCCATCATTGGAGCACTAAGAGAAGATATAGAGGCAGGAGACCTTTCAGGTAGTCAGAACCCAGACCGTGCAGGGCCTTAAATGTCAATAAACATATCTTTTATTTTTTTTTGTAGACTTTATTTCGTTCACTACCCAAGCTGGGCATCCTTCCATGGTGTGCTTCTCGGCTAGGACTTTCTACTCCCATGCCTGAACCCTAGACTCGGTAAGCTCCTACCGGTGACCAGGCAGACTCTAGAACCTTAGATCACCCTCTGGGCAGGGTCCGTTCTCCCTTAGCTGCCTGTCTGTAATTAGAGAGCACCTACCTGGTCCGTCGGGAGAGGGGAAGGAGTACCAAGAAGGTGGGCCAGCATTGGGATGAGTGTCCTGCCACTGGAGCCCCCATCATCTCCATGAACGTGAGTAAGGATTTTTCTTTGTAGGTACCCCCGGAAGTGAGACGTGCCATGATGTCTGGGCACGGCTGCCCTGCTGATGTCTGCTACACTCCCGCCTCCTCGTACTGCTGGCTTGCCTTGTAGCACTCATGGTCTCCACCAGGAGCCGCTAGGCAGCCAAGCATGCCCCAAAGCCCTCCCTGAGAGAGGAGAGCAGTCCTCCGGATGCTCAATCCTCTCCCTCCCTGCCAACCCCCGGTAGCCCAGGCTGGTTCCCGAACCTGGGTCGCCGGTGCAGTGCAAAATGTGGCATCCAGCGCCTCAACCCTCAGTGCCACCAGGCCGGCTCAATAAACATACCTTAAAGGTGTTGTGCCACTGAAGTGTGATGTGGTCCCTCTGACAGGTTCCTGACACCAGCCATACCTCAGCATTCTGGACCAGTTGCTTGTGACGACTCAAACCTCCAGATAACCCTAAGTACAGTGTCACAATAATCCAGTCTTCAGGTGAGAAAAGCATGAATTAGCATTGCCAGGCTGGTAGATGCAAGATGTGGTTTGCTCTTGGCAATATTATACAGATGGAAAAAGCCACTGCAGACTCCATTCACCATCTGATATTCCAGTGACAGCTTGCAGTCAACAATAACCCCCAGATTCTTTACTGCATTCACAGCTAGAAGCATTTTGCCATTTATAGATGCAGACATGGATACAGTGCTAGTAACCACTATACTCCTCAGGTCTAACTCTATTATCATCATCTCTGTTTTACCCAGGTTGAAGCACAGGCAGTTGGAGGGCATCCTGTCATTAATCTCCCATTGACACCATTCCTATACTGAGACTGTGTTATTCCTGTCAGGAGTACAAGACAGGTATAGCTGCATGTCATTTGCGAGCAGAGAAACTCAAGACCATACCGTCTTATGATCTTACTCAGCAGCTACATATACATAGCAAACAACATGGGTGAAGGGATCAAGCCTTGAGGAACTGCATGGTCAAGCACAGCAGAACTGGACCTGAAATTACTCAAACTAAAAAAGTCAATCCTACACAGAGGCAGCATTATACTTGTAATGCTAGCAATCTGGATTCGGGAACAAGCCTGAACTGTTGGAGAGCTGGTGTGGAGGAGAACTGAGCATCCCAGATGATGCTTTCATCCTCTGGGGAGGGAGAAGACTGGTACAGTTGTTTGACTGCCACTGAGGGAACCACAGGAGCATGAGCAGAGGCTATGGCTAGCCCACAGAGAGGATGCAACACTTGCACCATGCAGTAGTCTGTGAGTGTGTGTGCATGCACATGGAGTAGAGCATTGCACAAAGGGGAGGGAGGAAACCAAGGTGGAAAGCCCCAGCATGTCAAAATGAAGCTCAAGCACTTTCAGGCCCAGACTTACACACAATGCACACCACTGATAAGGCTTCCCAAGTGATCCCTTGCCCAAAGCCCAGCATGGTGGGCATGTCGTTGGGACTTGGGGTAGGTGGCAGAGATGGCAAGGTTAGGGATGGGATGTTGCACATACAGGCATACAGGGCAGCACTGGTAACCAGTGGAAATAAAAATAAACAACAGTTCTCCAAGCATGGATAAGTGTAAAGTTCCCCTTAACGACATGTATAAGGACCATTTCTCAACTAAGAGGTCATGATGTTCAAGGCAGATCTCAATGCTAATTGGCTAAATAATTGCTGATTATTTATATTAGTTGCTCTCTCTATACTTAGTGTTGTATCCAACGAGTTTCATTTACAGTGTCAGTGGCTCAGTAGGTAGCACACTTGCCTCTGAGGCTGAGAGATCAGAGGGTTGTGGTTTCAGTTCCCACATCTGGCACTTGGGTTAATATCCCAACACTGGCACTGTAGTGCAGCATGAGGGGGGTGCTGCACTTCTGAGGTGCTGTCTTTTGGATGAGACGTTAAACCGAGGTCCCATCTGCCTTGATTGGTGGTAGTTTGGGTGAATTCTAACTATCCCATGGCACTTATCAAAAAAGAGTAGCAGAATTTCCTCGGTGTCCTGGCCAAATTTCTCCCATTCACTAAAAAAATACCACCAACAGCTTAATCTGGTTCAATTTCAGTTGCTTACCATCTGTATCTCCCCCATCCCCCGGTCGCCCCTGAAAAAGGGACTTCTAGGCCCAGTGGGCTTACTGGGTCAACAAAATTCAATAAAATAATAAACAGTTATAAATTATGACATCATTTGTAGCCAATCAGTATTGTTCATTTCTAAACATTCCAGACCCTCTCATAACCATAACAGAGTGTCTCATGCAAACATTTCTTCAATTATGGAATTCTAAGGTCAGTTGGCACAGTCCATTTCCCACACAGGGGTTTGTGTTTTATGTATGTATGTATGCATGCATGCATGTAGGCATGTATTTAACTTTTATTTACCCAGTAGGTGTGCTAGACAATCAAATGTCTATTTCCAGGCACAACCTAGGAGATTACAACCAAATTTTCTATAAACCGAAACATTCTGATTTTAGATTCAAGTTCCATTAACAAAAAGTTTGTAACATAATTATAATATGCTCATATGCACACTTCAGCATCTCTCATGGTCAAGCGTTTGTGTGCCAGATTTGCACAGCTTCACTTCGCAGTTCTCTCCCTGATCAACTTGAGACAACACTCAGAACTACAAAAGATGCCAGAACTGTACATTTACACATAGCCACACTTTAAAAAATAATTTTAGTGGGGCTAAAAGCCCATCATACACATGATTGTATGAACACTGAAGCCAAAATGTTTCTAATCACATGCTTACCATTTTGCATGTAAATGCCTGTGCTAATATCTGTACAATGGGCTACTTATGTTTGTGTCATAGCATTTTGGTTGTCTTCCTGCTGCCTCAGGAAACGTTTTCCAAAACACAACATTTTGCAATTGAGCTTATTGCTAAAGGGCACTGTGTCTACCCATTTTAGGTTTAAAAGACATTTGTTAAAGAGAATAAAGATATGAAAAAAATTACAAATAAAATGTTTTTGTATTTGTTTCTGTCACACAAGTTGTCGTCAAGTAAAACATTCTGCTAAAACAATTTTTACCTACCATTGTTAACACCCCCAGTGAAATTTAGCATGGGAACACAAAAATGGTGGGTTTTCTTCTCTGCAACTCTTTGAATAAAAACATAACATTTGAGCATAATGTAGCTTATGTTTCTTATTTTTGTAATATTCCTCTGCTCATTCTTCAGTACTGAATACATCTGCATGAAAATGGATTATTTGCTCGATAGGCTTCACATACTCCAATCACTCAAGAAGCACAGACTTCTTGTGACATCATAATCACTTCTAGTGGTGACCAGTTGCCCATTGTGTTACCACCCACTAGCACAATGTGAAATCCTAGGCATTTTTCATGGGGGGGGGGGAGTCACCCTTGCGACAGTGGCACACTACAAAACAGTGATTAAGATGTTACAGAATGCAAACAAGGCTTATAGCCACTGATACTGACGTTTAAGGTTAACACTGGATCACAGCATGGCACCTCACCAGGCACATGGCACAATGCCATGTTATAAACTGGTTTCACAGCCAGATGTCTTTCCAAAACCCCTGCCCACTTACCTTTATGGTACCAGTGGGCCAGTGGTTCCAGTGCTCCCCAGTACGATGGCCAGATGACTTCTTTGAAGACCGGTGGCTCCCCACCTATTTAACAAGGTAAACTCCTTGCTACCTAGTTGTATCCCTTCCCATGTCCCAGTCCTTTTCCTTAGCTGCTCTTCTATAGCACCCCCAGAAGCCTATCCCCTTCCTGCCCTTGACTGCTGGTTGCAGCACTGCAATCTCCCTAGTTGCCTCCTTACAAAAGTTCTACAGGCAACGGTTGTTGTAACACGCCATCAGGCATGTGAGAGCTGCCTTGCCTTCCTGGACAGCTCTGTGGACCATCTGGATGTTGGCCCCAGATCCATTTTCCACATGATTGCAGTTGTATTTGTGGCCACACAGAAGTGGCTATGACTGCTACTAAGCACAGCTCAACAGGGCTGCAAAGTCACGGTGGCTGCTAAGTAGTCACATCTACACTGTTTGTGACTATGAATGAAGCCCTGTGCCTTCAGATGCAGGCAAGCTGTAAGAGCAGATAAAGACTAACATACACAGATCCATTTTCACACAAATGGTCTCTGTAATTAAAGTTAAGGGGAAGTAAAATATGAAAAATATGCTAATGGAGCAAAGTTAGCCCTCCTGAAGTAAAATTACTTTTTTAATAAAGGTTTCTCTACCCCACACCAAGATATCCCTGCTCCATCTTCAGGCCTAGCAACCTCGCAACCCCAACCCCAAAGGCCATCACAGTTTCTGTGGTGTGGAGCCTGAGAGTGTTGTCCATCATAGTGGCTGACCTCTGGTCGGTTACTGTTCCTCTTGATTTTTGCCCTACCCTAACTCCTCCCATCTACCCTGCAGTACTATGCCAGAGTCATGTTTGCCTCATGGAATACACAGCTTCTACTAATTTTTAACAAGACTAGTTTTTAGTTTACTGGTTACATCATTAACTTCTTAAATTTTACATTTACTACTTCAGATTTCAATATACTATTACTAATAAACTTGTGAACTTGCCTCATGTGGGAGCTGGAAGTGTTAAAAAAACTTATAACTATTCATATTCCATAATACTGAATTGTTTTTGAGCCAGGGAAGTAAACTGAAAGGTATTTATGCCAGGGTATTGATTTGGTTGGAGTTTTAAATGTACTGTACATGAGAGGCATGCACTGTGTCTTTAAGAAACCACTCAGAATAGAATGGTAAGAGACTACAGATATTAAATTATGCTGATACAATCTTGTTTATGCTTTCTGTATCTCAATATCCATAGTTACAATTTTGCAGTGTGCTTTTAGTTGTATTTTGGGAAAACTGGTTGCTATGTTGCTGCCACAACAAACAGAAATCGCTAGTATAAGAAAGACCAGGACTTTCTAAGCTCCTTCCTTGACCTCTAAATACAGAACTGGAATAATTTTTTTACAGTAATTGGGGTAATACTGGGCAACAGAAACAACTGTGCTGCAGAATGAAACATTATTCAGACAACATTCTACATAGCAACCTAATGCACTATAATGAATGTGCTGTAACTTAATGACTGGAGATGTGCTCTTTCTTCAGTGTTGGCATTTAAACATTAGTAGAACCAGAAATGAAGGCGTTTTTCTCAGAAGGCTGTGTACCAGAGTCTATCTTTTTTTCTGACAAGGCTTTTTGCAGTTTCAGACATTTGGCAAATATAATGTTGATCTTTTTTCATGTAAGTCTCACTATTCAAAGGGTCTGCACTCATTCACCTTGCTTTGCAACCTCAAATGATCCATTTGCGATGTTATTGTGACCAGTTGCCATATTAGCACATGCAGGCCTATGACTAGTATTGCGAGTGCGAGCTGCAACAAATTCATCAACTCAGCAAATGTAAACAAGCGGTGGAGTTAGATATATGGATGTTAAAGGCCATATTAGAAACACCTGTGCCGTCATAGTGTAGTAGTGCAGTGTTGGTTCAAGAGGAGAAAAAATAACTAGGCACTGGACTAATCCCCCCAACCACCACTGCCTTTTTTCTTTACCCATTTTTTTAAAGTAGCAGCCTGCTAACATTGCTGGAAACATAGATATGTCCACAGATTCTGAGTTTTTGATTCAGATCTGTATGTGGGGCCTGCCAAGGCTGAGATTCTAAGTTTGAATATATCAGTAAATCTGTATGTTACCCACCCCCACCAATGCTGAGATACATGCACATGTGCATCCCTCCACCAATTATGGTTAAAGAAAAGGAGAACTATACAGCACCTTTTTTCATGAACTGTATCCCAAAACTTAAAGTGTGTGTATGTCTTACAGTTATATATTTTCATGGTGATTTGCATATACAACCCATGATGCTTTGCATTATGGGGGTATGTGTGATTTTATATAATATATATATATATATATATATATATACTGTATATACATATATCTAACACAGAATATTAGTTGGAAAAAACTCCATTAATGCATAAGTTAGGGTTAAAGTGACAAAAGTAGAGAAATGTGGCATTAGGGTTTCCAACCCTAACACCCAACCCCCACCCTGCACACACCAACAGGCATCAAGGGATGTGCCTTGGGATTGTCTGCCCTAACACTCACCCCATTCCATAAATAAATAAGCTGAGATGGGTACAGTATAGGAGAATGGGGTGAGCATTAGGGCACACCCCTGACACCAGTTGTTGTGTGCAGGGTGAGGGTGGGGTGTTAGGGTTGGAAACCCTACTGCCACATTTCCCTACTTTTGTTGCTTTAACCCTAACTTATGCATTAATGGAGTTTTTTGCAACTAATTTCCTTACTTTTTGAGATAGTATAATCATATCCTTATTTTCCTGTGGGAGCGCATGGCTCTCTGGGCCCTGCTCTTCTATCCCTCCATAGATGCGTATATATAGTACATGTAGCTGTGGAAGCACAGGGTCCTCAGGGATATGAGTTTCCATAAGTAGAACAACAGTGACCAAATTATCAGCACAGCCATCTTACCACCCCACCTTATGTACCTAGTACAGAAAATGTTCAAATACCCATCAAAACAAAATTATGAACAAGTGGAATGCCATTCCATGCCGCAGATGTGAAAACACGTTTTAGCTAGGATTTTAAAAATGACAGCTATGATATACTGTGCATGAGGTGGTTGAATAGTTGGAGTCAAAATATTTAAAATTCCCAAAGTTACGAGCGTGCTTAGTGAAATTGCATAAGTGTCCCATTTTTAATAATTTTCATCCCAAATTTTCAACATAGCCTTCTTATGACCCTGCCTCATGAACAATAGGATGGTCATTATGCAAATGTGAAAGGTGATTTCACCAACTGACCAGAAAATCACCTTTACGGCAGGGGTTGCATAACAACCGTCATGTTGTTCATGATGTGGGGTCCCCAAAAGGCCATGTTGAAAATTTGGGGTCAAAATCTCAAGAAATGTAACAAGGTTCAACACTAGCTTCACTCTCATCAACTCTTCTTTAACTCCAAAAAGACAGTCTCCATGATCTTCAGCACTAGGCAGGGACTCTTCAGGCTAAACTCCCTACTCTCTTTCCACACCCTAGATGGGACTATCATTGAGGACACATCCTCATTCAGGTACCTTTGGGTTTGGCTAGATCAACACCTCAATTTCTCTGGTCATGTCAATGTCATCCTGAAAAAACTGCACCCCAAGCTCAGTGCCCTGAACAGGAACTGTAGTAGCCTACCTCTTGTGGCCCGGCACTGATTTGTCCAGAAAATGATATCACTTATTTTTGACTACTGCGATGTGGTCTGCAGAGCTTTCCCCAAGTCCTCCCTAGCCAAATTGGATATCCTTTTTAACTCTTTCTGTCATTTTGCTTTGGACTTACCCCCTTTCACCCATCACTGCGACCGTTACCACTCTCTGGCTTTCCAATCACTGGACAGAAGATGTCTTTCTTACTGCACCAAATGTATCTCAAAATTCTGGTTTGGCACAATACCCTCTTACCACTGTACCTCTCTTCCCACTCCCCCTGCCTCCCCATCGCTCTCTCAGATCTATCAACTCTCATACTACGGTTGTTCCTCACCACTCCAAAACTATAGGACAATCTGCATTTTCATATTGTTTCCCCTAAACTCTGGAACTCATTACCACCTCAAATTCATCACTCCTCATCCCACTCATCCTTATCCTCAGCCCTATTAAACTACCTCTTCCCAAACTGCACCTGCTCCTAATCAAGCTTCCTCAACTCTCACACTACTGTTCTATGTCTACTCACTCTCTCCCTTGCCATTGCCCAACTTCAGCACTTATCAGCACTTAAGTCTTATGCTCTACCTGTGCAATGTGTTACGGTTCCTGTTTCCATCAATTGTGTAATTATCCCATTCGTCTTGTATAGCTATTGTATAGTATTGAATGTTATTGTATTCTACGTAGCCAGCATTGGCAAATGTACTTAAGCTTTCCCTCTGTAACCCTCTCCCCCAGGTCACACTGGGAGATGAGCAATCCCGATTGCTCAGTGTGCCTTCCTGTTGAAACTTTTCAATAAATAAATAAATAAAATGTCAAAGTTATGCATAAATGTTGGAACTTACATTGAAATACATTGAACTGCAGTTACCTTAGTTTCTTATATTGCAGTCAACAGTTCCAGCAGCAAGATGTGTCTTCAATCAGGAAAGCGGATCTCAAACCTGGGACCTCTTTAGGTAAGTGAGGGTATGTGGGGGTGTGAAGTGGGGTGTGGGAAGCTGGGTGCACAGTGGGAGGTTGGCTGGGGATGCAGGTGTAATTGGTGATGGACTTTTTTGTTTTCTACAGGTTAAAAAAATATAAAAAAAGACATTGAGGGATGGTTTTCTCTTTTGTGGCCTAAAAAGAACATAGAATGGTGGGGAATGCCACTAACCACCAAAGACATGCAGAAATGGGCATCGGGGATAAGGGAGGGAGGGCCACTAGACCACCAGGAAATTGTAATGATTCCTCAGATGACAGCAATACTTATCTCAGGGATCGTGGAGGAAGGGCCACTAAACCACTCTGGGGGTTACATATACCTGAGGATTGGAGCTGGGGTGAGGATCAGGGAGGGAGGGCCACTAGACCACCAGGAAATTGCTGACAATATTAGTTATATAGGGGATCAGGAAATTGTAAAAATTCATGGCAGCATTACTTATATCAGGGATCGGGGAGGGAGGGCCAGTAGACCACAGGGGGAAAGTTAGATATGCCAGAGGATTGGGGCTCGGAGGGGTGCTAAAGCACTGCAAGTTGTGGTCTGCTTCATAAAAAGATTGTGTCACAAACTGTGGGAAAAGAATGCTGTATCGAGAAACACAGAATTCTTTTCCCACAATTTGAGGCACAAAGAAACAAGTGTCCATGATCTGTGGTTAAACAAGTCCACAGATAAAAATAAACATGTTTCTGGACAGTTTGGGGAAAATTGACCCCAGAATTCAATTCCTTGGGCCCCGATTAGGTAAACACAACTGTTGGTGTTTACCAACTAGTAGCATTTTTTAAACTATCTACATTTCTTTGACTTGCTAACTGAAAACAAGATGGCAGAAGCATGATTCTTTTTTTTATTTATTTCTTATTCATCCTCAAGTCAGACAGTTACAGAGACTGTTATTTTTCATCATAATTGATCATCAACCTGGTCATATCTGTATCTTTGTCATCATATTTCCAGGGGGCCGGGATCCAGGACCTTCCCTAACTACCATATTACTTTATTAAAAGGGCTACTTGTGCCATAGCCACCTGAACAGGGTTCCACATTTTTATGTATTGCTGCTTTTTTACCCATCTTACAGAACTATACGTATTCTAACTCTGAAACGTCTATAATCAAGTTTAGTCAAACACAAAAATCACCTTCTCAACCAAAACAATGTGTAGTGCTTCTTTACATAAATTCTTTTATTTTTTAGATGCTCCACACTGTATCATATAACATTTCAGAACTAGTGTTCCTTCATCAGACATTGGAGCATTATCTGAAGTAAAAATAAATTCATATTATTTATAAGTTTTCCTTACATATCTGTATTTACATAACAAGCTCAAAAAACATTTACAAATTATTTTATGTTGACAAAATGTTTTTTAACAAACTGTTTTTTAACAAAAATCAACACCAAATACAGGTGGAACTAACCTGTATGTTTAAACCAGCTGAATCATAAAATTAACAGCAGCGTCTGTCATGGAAGATGGGAGTAAGGTCTCTTTTAACCTTATCAATGGAGAACCATTAAATGTTCTATGAAAGAAATAAAACTTTAGTATCATCATTTACATATTAACAGAACCTTGAATAAATTATTTAATTCATAATTACTTTTTAACAGAAATCCCGATATTCAACTTAAATCTTTTTAGTCCGAGTTTTTGTTACTTCATCTTCTACCTGTTGATTATGCAAACAATCACTTTGGTCACTGATTTTTAGAAAATCTTTCATTAAAGTCTTTATATGATAGAAATTATGAATAAAACATACCTTATAGTTATAATTTCTATGATTGTCATCAATGAGCATTGTATCTCGGCTCAGCTTTGAGCTTAATCCACAAAGGAAAATTTCTACTATAACACCACCATTGACAGACATGCCAAAACTGCTCTAAGGTCAAACATCTTGCAAGGTGATAAAGAAACAGGGACAGGCTGCACAGGTGGGCACACATCAATGTGCTTACATTACCGAGGTAATCACACCTTCTGCAGCCTGGTCATAAAGAAACTCCTCACAATCATTTAGAGAAGTCCCCCGTGACTTCAAAGCATTTAAATGTTAATACATATGGACTTATATGCTTAATGTGCATAACACAACTGCTTAAAAATTGCAGAATTTATATATTTCCAACATAAGTATCAAAATGCGAGAGAGAAAGAAGAATGGGAAAGGGAAGCTGGGGGGCGAGAACACAAGTCATATTTTTTCATCCTTAAAAGACAGACTCAAATTGAACTGCAAATGTAAGATTTAATCTATGCCTGTCCAGTTCACATATTCATTTAAGCCATATTTATTTAGATGTGTTTTTAATGTAAAAATCCACCACACCTCACGACTTAACAAAACTTTTTCTCTATTTCCCCCTCGTGGTGGTTCATGGATTTTTTCAATACCAAAAAATTTTAATGTGGTAATTTGGTGTTGCTTATCTAAAAAATGTCTAGCTATAGAAGATCTCAAATCCCCTCTACTAATATTGCTTTTGTATTCTGAAATTTATAGTTTTAAGGATCTAGTGGTTTCACCAATATCGTATAAGCCACATGGACAATAAATGCAGTAAATCACAAAATCTGTACTGCGTTATGAATTCCTTGATATTATATTCCCTATCGTCCCATGTACTTCTAGTGGTTTTCCTTCTAACCCCACTGTTGCAGTGAATACAACTGCCACAAGGAAAAAAATCTGTAATGCTACTTTTTAACCAACTGGTGCCTCTCAGTTCCTCCCTCCAATGTTTAGTTTTAACTAATATATATCACAAATTGTCTTGGTTTTACGTGCAGTTACCCATGGTTTATGTCCAAATACTTTTTGTCCCATTTCATTACTTTTCAAAATACTCCAATCTGAAATAATGGCATCTTTTATTTTACCAAATACTTCAGAGTATTGTGTGGACATTGTGATACATTCTGGAATGGAATTCAGACTTTGGGCCTTGTTTTCTAAAAGACTAACTCGGTCTATATTATTAGCTTTCTCTTTTGCCAATTGTATTGTTCTTTTTGTGTAGCCTCTTAGAATTTACCATGACATGTGACTTGGTTGAGATTCCTTTTTTAGATTTAAAGATTATTAAGGAAAATGATAGGATAGTTACCGATTTATATAGAAAGGAAACCACAAGAAATACCATTTTACATGCTAAGAGTTTTCACCCTTATAGCCTGAAACAGAATATCCCCTACAGTCAAATGTTAAGAGTTAAAAAGAATAGTGGTACTGTAGAAAGAGATGAAAAAAATTTAGATGATTTATCCGGCAGATTTAGAGAAACAGGCTACACAAAAAGAAATTGAATCCATTCCCACACCTGTGTAGTTTGAGCAGCCAAACAATAATAATAATAAAAATCTGGTAAGGCTTGTCCCCCATGATCTTTCGGCAGCATCAACGTTTTCCATACAATTCTAGATTTAGTGCATTTGCACAGGAAATTTATTATCATAGTTTTTAATTTCTTAAAGAATATTAATGGAATAGGGATTGCAAATGCTTGAAATGAGAAAATAATTATTGGTAATAGCTGCATCTTTATTAAGTTTGTTCTATCTATTAATGTCAAATACATTTTCCATTTATTAAGATCTTGTTCTATGATTTTAAGCATTTCCTCATAATTATAGCTATATGAGTTTTTAATTTTGGCAGCAATGTTTATCCCTAAATATTTAACACTATTGAACACTTGCTTTATTCTGTAATCCTTTATTTGCACATAAGAGACGCTGTCATTTAGTTTTAATATTTTAGTTTTAGACCAGTTTATTTTAGAACCAGAAATGTGTCTGAATTGTCCAGTAAGCTGAATTATTTGAGAAATAGAAACTTCCAGTTTGGTTACATATAATAAAATATCGTCTGCATAAACGCCTATTTTTTTCTTGTTAATTATTAGAGATCCTATGTATTTCTTTATTATTTCTAATTGTTATTGTTAGGGGTTCCATTATTAAAGCAAATATTAAAGGAGAAAGGGGACATCCTTGTCTAGTTCCTCTTCCAAGAGTGAATTGATCCAAAGTAATATTACTGATTCTAATAACTACAGTCGGAGAGTTCTATAAGAGCTTTATCCACCTGCTGAACTGTGCACCAAACTCCATCCTTTGTGTAACAGAAAATATATAAGGCCATTCTATCTGCTTTTTCTGCATTGATAGCTAGTAATACCGCATCTTTTTCTTGATTTAATGCAATAATATTAATTGTTGTTCTCATATTTTCCATCAGAGTTCTGTTTTTGATAAATCTGTTTTGATCTGGATGAATGGTGCTTGGAAGACTATGTTCCAGTCTATTAGCAATAATGTTTGTAAAAATTTTGTAATCAGAGTTAAGCAGGGAGATGGTGTGGTACAATGCACAACTCAGCTGGTCTTTGCCCTTTTTTAAAAGGCTTGTATGATGGTCTGTTTGAAAGTATTTTGTATACTTTGTACCATATTACAAGAATTGAACAATTGTTCTAATGGGATTAGTAATAAATCCTTATATTTCTTATATAATTTATTACCTAGACCATCAGGCCCAGGTGATTTATTTAAGGCTAGTTTTTGTATAGTTGTATCTATCTCATTCCTGGTGATAGGTTGATCTAATTTTTATCTAAACTAGTCAGGTATAACTGGAATCTGAATAGAATCCAGGAATTTATCAATTTCGCGCAAGTTCCCATCGAATTCTGAAGAATAAAGATTTTTATAAAAATCCCAAAAAAGTTGTGTGATATCCTTTGGTTTATTAATAATATTCCCATGTGTGTCTTTTAAATTAATTATCATGTTTTCATTCTGTGTTTTCTTTATCTGCCAGGCTAGCAACCTTAGGGGTTTGTCAGTCAAAAAATAATAACTAGACTTAGTATTAATAATTAGCTTTTCTGTAGCTTCAGTTATTAATTGATTATATTGATCTTTTTTTTGTAATAATTTTCTGTAAACTTCTGGGTCAAATGAGGAACTATGAGTGTTAGACAAATTCTTGATCTCTTCTTCAGTTTGTTTTATTAATTTGTCTCATATTTTTTTTTCATATGTGGTTAACTTTAATACTCCTCTTATATACACTTCAAAGGCCTTCCATACATTACTAATTGAAGTTTCATGGCTGCCATTGCATTTAGAATATTCTTCATATGCCTCCTTAATACTATTTTCTGTCTGAGGTTTCTGCAGTATAGAGGGATCGAGTTTCCATCCATATGGGGTAGGCTGTAATTCTGTACCCTTTACAGTTAGAAAACATGGGGAAGGAATGATCTGAAATTAATATACTCGGATATTCTATGTCCTGTAGTGCATAAATTAAAGAATTAGACATAAAAATGTAGGCAATCCTTGAGTAGCATTGATGCATAGCAGAACAAAAAGAATAGGCCTTCTTATCCCCATATCTTTCCCTCCAAGGGTCCACTAATTCTAAATCAGCCATAAAACTTTGAACAGCAACTCATGAGGATCTATGTGACCTATCCAGTCCTGTGGTTTTATCTAATTGTTGTAAGGCTAAATTAAAATCCCTACCAATAATATAAGGTGATTCAAAAGTTAATAGCATGAGAAAAAAAGTCTGAGAAAAATTGGAGATTATTATTATTAGGGGCGTAAAGCACAGCTATAGTAAATTCTAGGTCATAAAACTGAAGCTGCATGAGTACATACCGCCCTTGTGCGTCCACATGATGTCTAAGTACTAAAGGCATTGATTTCTTCCTTTGAAAAGCTATTAATATACCATGATAATTATTTGAGTATTCTGAGAAAAAAGTCTTTCCCCATCTGTTTTCAAACCACAAACTATCCTTTTTCATCAAATGCATTTCTTGTAGCATGATTAAATTAATATTCTTTCATTCTAAAAAATATATTACTTTTATAACTTTGGAATGTGTTTGCAGACCCTTAACATTCCAGGTGGCTATTATAAAGTTCTGAGTCATTTACATAATTTCTAACTTCTTTTATGGTTCCTGGATCCCCATGTCCATTCCAATTATTATTTTGATTTGAAGTTCCTTTCTTTTTAAATTCAGAGATTTAATTATGCTACCCCGTCACCCACCTTTTTAACTTATCCCCTGTCTCAGAGCACCTTACCACCTATATGGAAGACAGCACATGTCATACCACTGTTCAAATCAGGTGACCGTGGTGATCTCAATAACTACAGGACAATTTCCCTCCTTCCGGTCCTGTCCAAGCTCCTAGAGAAAATTGCAAATGCACAGCTGAGGACTCACCTTGAGTCTAGGGAACTGCTAAATCCTATGCAGTCCGGATTCAGAGCTAAACATAGCACTATCTCAGCCCTCGCCAAAGTTACTAACAACTGGCAGCGTAATCTTGAGAGCAAAAACTTTATTTGTGCTGTTTTCCTTGATCTAAGCAAGGCTTTCGACACCGTCGACCATAGTCTGCTCCTCTCCGCCCTTCAAACCATAGGTGTGGACCCCTCCTCTCTGCGTTGGTTCACTGACTATCTTACAGAGCGCCTTCAACAAGTTAAAGCCAGGAGGCCTGTCCCCTTAAAACTCTGCAAAGAGGGGTACCTCAAGGTTCTATATTAGGGCCCTTACTTTTTGCAATCTACATTAATAACATCGACTACTGTATAAAAGAAGCCAACATCCATCTGTTTGCAGATGATACAGTTCTCTACGTGAGTCGCCCAACACCTGAAGCTGCCTGCAATGACCTACAGTCAGAATTCAACCTTTTGCAAAGCCAACTCCTCCAAAAAAAGCTACTCCTTAATGCCAAAAAAACTAAAGCGATGGTCCTCTCCCCTTTTATCTGTACAGCTAACCCTGTGTCCAGTGGGACAGTTCCCCAAATTACCACAGTTCTAGGTGAAAAACTAGAATTTGTTACAAAATTCAAGTATCTGGGAGTTTGGATAGACCAAAGACTCTCCTTCATTGAACATATCGAGGACTTGCTAAAACGACTTCGGCAAAGGCTTGGACTGTTTTTTAGAATCAGCCAATTTCTCACCAGAGATGCCAAGAAACAACTGGTCCAATCCATTTTCCTATCATTGGTTGATTACGCTGACTTCCTCTACAGCCAATGCCCCAACTCTTACATGGCTAAACTGGACACACTCTACCATCGAGCACTGAGGTTTATAACGGGACTCCCCTTCGACACACATCACTGCACCCTATATGCGGCAGTGGGATGGACATCACTAAAGTTCAGGCGCCACAGAAACACAGCTCTCCGGACCTATACAGCCATCTCTAATAAGCTGCCTTACTATATCTCCTGCTGTCTTCCCCTGAGTATAATTGGGAAATACGCGTTAAGAAGTTACTCAGCTATTACACTTAAAGTACCCAAAGCAAAATCCCGCTTCGGCAGGGCAGCCATAAGCTTCGTGCTACCTACCTTATGGAACGATCTACAAAAAACCCTCAAATTAAGCACTCTAATCGGTATAAATGCTTTCAAGATGCTTTATTTCCATACAATCAGAGAAGTATGTAACTGCTTCACCCACTCAGACCCAGTACCGGTGTCTGCACTGGTATATAGCCATGCCTAGACCCAATTTTAAGTACTGACCCCCCAGCTTGCTCCTCACCAGCCTAATTGTTCTCTCTCTTATCCCCCTGTCTTATCAACACTAGGCCCATCCATCCCCTTATTCTTCCTTTCCCAACCTCGGATAGGAGCTCACTACCCTGGGTTGTGACATCCTACCATCCCCGTACTTTATAGCATTCAATCCCGGGGCTCACACATACTCCTTTTCTCCATCCACCTTCTCTACATCCAGCTTCACCAACTCCTTTCTGTGCACCGTGCCCTCCTAGCCTTTCTCCCCCTACTTCCCTCCCTCTCTTCCCCCTACCTTCACCTCTACCTGGTGTATATTTTTATTTTATTTTTTTCTTCGTTACTTCCTCCTGCAACCTTAGATAACCTGCTTTATCTTCCTATAGACACCTCTATGTATGTAAATACCGTGTAATCTGTACAATATCTGTATAATTCTATGTACATATGAACTTCTTTTTCTTCCTCTCTGTAAAGAGTATTATCTGTATTGCCTTGTAAACACCTGTGTTGACCTGTATATACAATTGTTCATGCTCCACCCAGGTCCATCTTGCAAATGAGCTTCTGCTCAACGATGAACGCCTGGTTAAATAAAGACTTGATTGATTGATTGATTGATTGATTGAGATACGAGCTTGATTGGGCAAAGCAATCCTTTTTTGTCTCACCCCCTCTTTCCCCTTAGAAACTAAAAACATCTGCCCCCTCCCTTTCTCTTATCCAGCACTTCCTCTTTAATTCTGTCTGATTTATCATTGATTTCTGCAGATCGGTTGCGAGGTAACTCTAATGGCATGTTAAGATCTGTTACTTCAGATACCCCATCTGCACTGAAGAACTGGCCACATATAGAACAGAATCCCCTTCTTGAGACTGTATCTGTACATCAGTAACTTGGGGCTGGGTCCCCCCTCTCCTGACCTGATATCTCCATATCTGTCCCCTTCCTTTCCCTTACCCCCTGTGCCTCCTCCTTTTGTGTCATATGTTTGTCTTGTCCTGTGGCTGAGTCATGACTCGAACTGGGCAGAGGCCCGCTAGTAGGCTCATCTCTGAGGCCTGTGGTGTTCTACATATCATGCATTGCTCCCTTGTAAAAAATAGAGAAAATATTACCTGGAGCAGTCTTCTCTGCAGTGGGGCTTACCAAAGGTGAAAGGAGGGTCTGTGGTGGATCTCTTAACAGTCTGAGATCCGGTAGACTTGGGGAGTTAAATTGGGCTGTCAAGCGGGTGTTCCTTTTTCTTCTTTTCCCCTTTCCAATTGTTTCTGTTAACTCTTTTGTACATTGGATGTTTTTCGACATAATAGAGGGGAGAAATTAGAAATAAAAGAATTGTTGAGAGGGTGAAAATAAACCAAGCCGCCAGTACCAAACATCAATAACTTAACTGGCCATCTGCATCTTCAGGAGGCATAACACATTCATTTTCCCAAAGAAAAACAACATTTCAGAGGCAAAAACCGACAAACTCTAAACCGGAGAGAGCAGCTTCGACCTTTTCTGCTAAAAGAGTTCTCCTCAGTCAGTGGCATCTGGCATTCCTTCACCCGACCATCTTGAAAGCACCTATGTCAGAGGATGTGATAACAGAACTTCCTCATGGGTGCTCCCAAGATGGCAGAAGCATTATAAAAAGATTCCACATTTGCCGGCAAAAGTACAGCACTCACGGCAATAAAAAGTTGTTTTGAGCAGGACTTCTAACTTTTCCCATAAGAAACAATGGGAAACATTGAAATTTAATAACAGAGTAATATTTTTTCACCAAACCTTCAAAAGGCACATCTGTAACACAAGCCCTATATACCTTAAAAATTTCAGACCAAACCCCCAAGCCATTTCTGAGGATTGCAGCGACAAAGAATTTACACAAAAATGGTAATTTTCAAATGTTTGATATTCCTTATCTCCACACCTGAACATCCGACTGGGATGAAACATGCCATATCCGGAGATCTATTGTCTCTGATGGCACATGCAATATTTCATGTAAATTAGTGAAATGCTTGCAAAGTTGTTAAAGTGAAAAATGTTGGTTTTAACATAGAAGTGACCGCTGAACCCTAACTATAGTCACACTACCATACCACTATAATATATATAAATATAGTTGCAAAAAGCTTCATTAATGCATCAGTTAGGGTTAAAGCAACAAATGTAGGAAAATGTGGCATTAGGGTTTCCAACCCTAACACCCCCCACACCCTGCACAGATGAAGAGGCATCAGGGGCTACATTGGGGTTGTCTACCATAATGTTCACCCCATTCCATTAGAAAATAAGCTGGGTGGGTGCAGCATAGGAGAATGGGGTGAGCATTAGGGCTAATGACCCCAATTTCACCCCCTGATGCCTCTTCATCTGTGTAGGGTGGGGGGTGGGGTGTTAGGGTTGGAAACCTTAATGCCACATTTCTCTACTTTTGTCACTTTAACCCCAACTGATGCATTAACAAAGTTTTTTTGCAACTTATTTCCTTACTTTTTGAGATAATGTAATCATATCCTAATGTGCTTGTCCTTCCTCCATAGAACATATATGTATGTGAGACCCTGTGCACCCACAGTATCTCAGGCACCAGCACAGTGGCCCACAGACACCACACTACAAAGTCTTTAGGGGTGAGAGTGCAGGGTCTGAAGGGTGCTGTACTCCCACAGTATCTCAAGAACAAGCACAGTAGCCCACAGACCCTGCACTACAACATCTGTAAGGGTGGGAGTGCAGGGTACTTTAGATCCTGCACTCACACAGTGTCTCAGGCACCAGCACAGTGCCCCATAAACCCTGCACTACACTGTCTTTACAAGTGGAAGCACAGGGAACAAATGCAGGCACCAGTACAGAGGCACACAGACCCTGTGCTACAACATCTTTAGGGGTTGGAGTGCAGGGTCCATTATCTCCAGCACCAACAGATAGCACAATTCCCCAGAGACTCTTATCAGAAAAGTCATAATCCTTTTTCGTCATGATGACAAAGGATTTTGTTGTCTCACAAAATAGGAATTGTCTCATGAAAAATTATCAGAGCGTCTCGCGAAAAAAGATTTAAAAAAATAATCTTTTTTCATGAGCTGTCAAAGTCATTTTTCTTTTCGTGAGATGACAAAATCCTTTGTCGTCATCATGAAAGAGGATTAGCGGCAGAACCATCTGGTCAGAGAACCCTAATCCTTTTTCATGATGAAGACAAAGGATTTTGTCATCTGACAAAAAAGGAATCGTCTGATGAAAAAGGATTTTGACAGCTCACGAGAAAGGATTTAAAAAATAATGTTTTCATGAGCTGTCAAAATCTTTTTTCATGAAATGGCCCTGCCGCTAATCCTCCTTCGTGATGATGACAAAGGATTTTGCCACCTCACAAAAAAGGATTTTGACAGCCCACGAAAAAATTAAATTTTTTAATCCTTTTTTGTGAGCTGTCAAAATCCTTTTTCGTCATGACAAAAAAGGATCGGAAGTGAATCATGAAAAGGGATTTAAAAAAATAAAATAAGCATTCTGAAGCCACATAAAATTAAAGTAAAGGCACACAACAATAAAGGATGTCCTGATGAACAAGATACATAATTGGATGTCTGCAGAAGATATCCCTGCACAGAGTTATAATAGTTTGTTTGGGCTAAAAATACAACAAGATGGCAACTGATGAAAAAGGAATTTTTTTCATGAAAAAGGATTCTAAGGATCCTTTATCATGAGCTATCAAAACACTTTTTTGTCAGACCAAAATCATTTTTCATTCCATGCAGCTATTCAAAAGACTGAATTGGTTATGCTCAGAACCCAAAATCTCAAAATGTAATAACTTTGGAATGGATTAATAGGTTTTCACTAAGCAATGCTGGTGTATTCTTTTAGGCAAACTATTTTTACCCTGAAAATTTCAGAGCAAAATTACAAATGGTTTGGCTACAGTGTGATGAGGAAAAAACTGCCAAAAAGGTGAATTTTAGCACTTTCTCACAATGTGCAGTGTGAAATCTGACAACCTGACTGAAACAAAACTTGGTATATCAAGAGATCTACCCCATGGGGCAGCGTATATTAAATTTCATGCAAATCCATTGAACAGTTGCAAAATTATTAAAATGCAAAATCTCAGGTTTAACATTAAAATGCCTGTTCTACCCTAACTATAGGGGTGCAGTCATGCCCCTATAATATATATATTATATATATTTATAAAATGGGTAAGAGAAATCACTCAAAATTGAGTTCCCTGATTGGATAAAACAGGTCACATGACCATGCATTATCTCACAACGACTGTACGCCTGCCGGTATGACCACACGCCTGAACTACTTTCCGGCACCATCCAGCCCTCACATTCTTCTCACAAGTAGTGAGATCACTCCACACCTGGCACAGGCTGCCACACACAGACATGGCACAGATAGGCTGCCAAAAAGGAGCACCCACAGCCATAGGCAAATAAAGATACCTCTCCCACACTGTATACATCCTGCCATAATTTTTCAACAAAAGGTTATATTAAAAAATGTATCTGGTTGATCCTGTGATTTTCACCTTTGTAATTTAATGCTAAGCACTTCCACTTTCGTACTTTTAGCGTGGTGTGATGAAGCAGTCTTAATTCTGGTGATGTATATGCTGTCAGATGTTTAAAATAAGGTATTTTGTCTTTAAAAAGTATGTAATTCCCTTTTGCACTTCAGGCAAGTGAGTAAGCGAAGCCACCGACTGTACAGAGCGAAGAGCGTGCCAGTTAGTGGCTTCAGAAGGAAAGACGCAAGTGGAAGGGAGTGTTTCTTCAGCAACACTCACTCCCACTTGCATCTTCCCTTCTGAAGCTGCCAACTCACTCACTCTCATCTCTGTACAGTTGGCGGCTTGGCTTACAAAAATCTCACCAACCTGAAGTACAAAAGGGAATTACATACTTTTTTAAGACAAAATACCTTATTTTAAACATCTGACAGCACATCCATCACCAGAATCAAGACTGCTCAGTCACGCCATGCTACAAGTACGAAAATGAAAGTGCTTAGCATTAAACCATAAAGGTGAAAATCACTTAATCAACCAGATATTGTTTGAAACCACTTTCTCATTACAAACCAAGGCAGGATCAACCAGATGAATATCACATATAACATAAAACCTATCACAATTGACACAGCATCATCCAAACCACCAACAGTAAATTAAATATTTACTTATGCAGACAGGGACTATTTTTTCTCCCCCCTCAAAAAAAAATTTGACCACCAAAAGTAAATCAAATATTTACTGATATAGACAGGGACTACTCCCCCCCTCAATATCTGTGGCCATTTTATAAGATAGATAAGCCACTCTAGTGTGTGTAGTCACTCTCTGATATACGCACACCTTGGGTGGTTGAATGCACTCAGCCATCACAATGCACACCAAGGTGTACATATATCAGAGCGTGACTGCATGCCCTGGAGTGAGTTATGTAATATATATATATATATATATATATATACACACATACATACATACACACACTCACTCACACACACACACACATATCTTAGGTTTGCCTGTTTTTGTCAATTCAGCTGTCATTTGATGGAGTCACCTGAAATTTGGTGTGCTCGGAGTTGGTACCAGAATGTCTAGATTCTGTACATTTTATAATGATCAGTTTAGTGGGTGCAAAGTTCTATAAGGTCAAAAAGAAATTCACTAAAATTAAGACCCATGTTTTGCTTATTAATAGCTCAAAACAGTTGGAATTTTAAACTGAAACTTTCAAGTTTGATAAAGGTTGGCAAAGAATGAATCTTTGACAAGTTAGTTTTTTTTGGAAAATTTTTCATTTTTGAATTAACACAAATTATTTCTGATTTTTGAGAATGTTCTAAGGATAAGTAAATTTTCATGAAGTCATTTTTACATGGTTTTGTCTTTTAAACTGTTTTTTAGTTAATATTTAGGCAGTTTCACACTAATTCCTAGAAGTTATACCTTAATAGTTCACCCCTTCTTTAACTGGATTCATGTGAAATTCAGCAAGCACAAAGTAGGTACTGCACAAGGATAGGTGGATAATACAACTTTTATAATGGATTGGTTAAGTAGGTGCAGAGATCTACATGGTTAAAAATATATAAATTCACCAAAATTAAGATCTCTTTTCTCATGAATAGCTCAAAAATGGTTGGGATTTTAAATCTGAAACTTTCAGGTTTCACATGGTTTGGCCCAATAATGATTCTTTGTTAATTAGTTTTTTTTTTCTAATCTTATCCATTTTTGTCTTATTGACAAAAATGTGTTTCATTTTTGCATATGCACAGTACAGAAAATGAACTTTCAAAGGATAAGCAAATTTTTGTGAATTCATTTTTTATGTTTTTATCAGTTAAAATAGGTTTCAGTAAGTTATAAATGAGATTATATGAGCATTAGTGGTCCCAAAATGATAAAAAAAGTCTCTGCACACTGAAAAACAGAAAACTGAGATGGAGGGGTGGTCTGTGGTTTTATTGGTCAACATGTTAGTGCAAAAGGAGGCTTCCCTGGTAGTGTTCATCATTACATATTGTCATTTCTTTTGTAAATAGTAATTATAAACAAATCAAGAATGAAAAAATATAAATAAGGTTTATGGTTTTGTGAGTTAGGTTTGTCACTTGTGCAGGCAGTATAGCATAGAGATTAAAGTAATGAGCTGTGAATGAGCTTGGTACATCCAGCAGACCAGACCTGGGTTTGATTCTCACAACCTCCACTTGCATACTGTGTGACTCTGAGCAAGTAATGTAACCACCCAGTGCTCCCAGGTCACCCCTGAAAACAAGCACTTGTGCCTAGTGGGCCTTTCCCGGTTACCAAAGACTAAAATAAAATAAATCTGATTTCAACACGTGTTTTTGATTTTGCTGCAATTATAAATGCTAGTAACAGGTTTGAAACTGAGGTGGGTTTCACAGCAGTGACTTTTGAGTTTGAAAGCTTAAGTTTTGTAGGTGATTTTTTCATGTGTTTTGCCAAACAATTTTCACTTTTTAAATGGGAATTTGCTGAGGCATAAGTGATGAAACAAAAAAGAAGTTCATGATTTCATTAGATAGGCATAGTGACTCATGAAATGGTTTCATGAGGAGTCTTTTGGTTTTATGAGTATTTTTTTAAAGGAATTTTGGTAAATTTTTAATTGGATCAGTAAAATATGCTTGTTGCGGATTGGTTGTGTAGGTTAGTTTTTATGTAGTGTTCACAGGACCCTCTGTGAAGCCACTGTCAGGAAGCCACAGGCACATTCTGGCACAACTCTGGTTAGTGTGTGCCTGCGTACAGGGTCTGCAGCCTGGCAGACCACTATGGTGGCCAGGACCTGAAGGGCTTTGCACATCCTGGCATGAAGGTCATTGGTATCTGGTCGTGTGCAGGGCCTGCAGGGTGCTGCATGCAGCCAGACAAGTCATTGTGCTAGCACAGGTCCTGAACAGTCCTACATATTATGGCATGATAGTGATTAGTACATGCCTGTGTGCAGTCAGACAGACCATTGTATTGGTGCAGGGCTCTTTTGGCATGAAGGAATTTGGTATTTGTCTATGTGCAGACCACGCTGCTAGAACAGGTCCTGAAGGGGCCAGCATATACAAAAAGGGGCCACCATATAAAAAAAAAAAAATATATATATATATACTGTGTTTGACAATGCTCACTGAGCGGCTTCCCCCCTTCCTTTCCCTACTAATTCCTCCTCCCCATCTCCCTCCCTTCTACCCCCACCAGCTCTCCCCCGACCATAAGTTTTGCACCTTTTGTTATCTTTTGTTTCATTGGAGATTGTATTCTGTTGTAACAAAATTGTAATTGAACTGTAACTTTTTTGTTTGTAAGTACTGTGTCCCTTGTACTACTGTTCTGATGTCCTCTTTGTGACAAGGTACCTTTGTAAATGAGCCTCTGGCTCAAAGGTTTCTAAACTGATGTTTAACTAAATAAATAAATAAATACTGACAAAACATTGACTGGTATTTGGCTGCACAAAGGGCATATAGGGCCCCTGTGTGCCACCAAACAGACCATTATGTTGTCGCAGGGCCCAGAGGGCCCTGCAGGTGCTGGGATGAAGGTGTTTGGTGTTGCAGAACTCAAAATATGTAAAATGTTATGTTTATTCTGCTTCTCACAGGTCCTGAAGGCACTCATGGGAATGAGGATACTATTTCACCATCACAAAAAGAAAGGAAAAAAATTGCAAAAAACCACATTAATTCAGACATGAAGGTGGATAAGTGTAAATCCCAGCACATTCTTGCATGGTGGTGGTTAGTGTGTGCCTGTGTACAGTGCCCTCAGGTCTCTGTGTGCATCCAGGCAGACCATTTTGTTAATGCAGAGCTTGAAGAGCCCTGCACATCCTGGCATGAAGGTGGTCAGTGTCTGGCTGTGTTCATGGCTTTGTGCCAGCACAATGGTGTGTCTGGCTGTTAAATGCTCTGCACAGGTAGGATATTATTCATTACTTTCTTCACACAGTCACCAGATTCCTAGGACTTAAACCTTGTCCTTGGTTCACAAAGCTAGGGGATTGGGGAGAAGGTAGGAGTTAAGGTTGAAAACTCCAAGGAACACAACACCAATTTACCATGACTCCCGTAAGACTCATGAGACTCTAAAACCTATTGTTTCATTTCCTTACTTTGCTTTGCATTAAACCTTATGTCTGCACTGACATCGTTTTTTTTTCTTGCAATGAAGATCTATCTATCTAGGCATCCCTGTATCTATATCTAGATAGACAGATAGATAAATAGATTACAGTGGCACAGTACTACCACCATAGTTAAAGTTACATTAATGCTTGTGTCAAAAAAACAGTGTATAATTCAGCCATCTGAATATTTAGGCTTGCAATAATTGCATGCATCCTGTCAGACCTAGGGACTAATTGCAAGCCAGTTTCCAAAAGAATAAATCCATTTTTTTGGCACTATTAAGTGCTGACATTACATAAAAATATACAAAGTTAATACTTGTGCAATTATAATGAAAAAAATACCCTGATTTAAAACCAAAAACTTTCAGATTCACTACATAACAAAGGTCACATTAAAAAGTTATTAACATTTTCAAATGAGAGTGGGCAAACATGTGCAAAAAAAACTATGGCACAAAATACATTGAGGAACGCAAGCCCTTTTTCATTCATGGTTCACTAACCAGGAAGTCAATCACAGATTTAGAATACCATATTTTAAAGGTCCAGACCACCCCTTTAGGTTTTCTGATGCCGGGTGTCCATGTCTGGTGTTGGACCTAACCCCCCTCCTCCTCCAACACTGGGTCCTCAATCCTGATGTAATTTTTTCCCCCCAAAGCAAACACAACAAATACAATACAGCTCAACTGGGTGCCTCGTCCCAGTGTTAGAGCCTCCCCAAACAACAGGATCCCAATGTCAGAGTTACAATAATCCTTATCCCACCCACTAACAAAGTTGCCCCCACACCCTCTTCTTACTCTGCCAATTATATAAAATTACCCCCCCCCCATTCTGTCACACATGCCACCCTTTTCTCTCCCATGGCCACCTTCATATGTTCTTTTAAATTTGTCTCATGGTGTATGACTGGCACAGCGTTCCTTATACTTTGGCAGGTCATCATCTTTAGGAGGGAGGATTTTAACAAAATAGGAGACTGCCTCAGAAACTACCTCAGTGGGGGAATCGTCAGGCAGGGATGGAGGCACTGTTGGATAAAATAAAGGAGGGCATAATTAAAGTATCCAACCTCTGCCTGAAGGAAAGAAATAAAAGCAGAAAGAAAGAGACTGTTATGGTTCTCTAAGGAGGTGGCCAAGGTGGTGAAGGAAAAAATGGTGGCATTCAGGAGGTACAAGGAAAAACAGTGAGATGAGAATGTGGAATTGTATCAAGTAGGACAGAAGTAAGCATGAAAGACAGTGAGGTGAAGGGAGGAAAGGTATAGAAAAAGGAAGTGATAGCCAAAGGGGTCACTAAAGGGGATAAGACTTTCTCCATTTACATAAGTGAGAAGGAAGGAGGAGGTTGTGCAGAAGGGGGTCAAAAAGAAGCTGCCAACCTGAACAATTTCTTTTGTTCAGTCTTCACAGTGGAGAAAGGGGGTGACAGACCACCAGGGAGTAGCAGGAATGGAGAGAGGAGAGGTGGACACAAGACCATTATTATAGGAAAGAGGTTCTGATGGGACTTGCAGTTGTGAAGGTGGATAAGGCTATAGAACTGAATGGGATACACCCAAGGGTACTGAAAGAACTGAAGGAGGTGATAGCTGCCCCACTAACAGCCTTGTTCAACAGCTCACTGGAAACAGGTGTGGCACTGGAGGACTAAAGAAGAACTAATGTGGTTCCTCTACATAAGAGTGGCAGCAGGGAGGAGACTAGCAACTATAGACTGGTCAGTCTTACTTTAGAGGTAGGGATATCAATTGAAACACTACTGAAGGAAAGATTGGTAGAGTATGTTGAATCCAGTGGGCTGCAAGACCATAGGCAGCATGGATTCATGCGAGGGGATGCCAATGAATCCGATAAATGTCTTTGACTACATGACCAGGGAAATGGATCAAGGAATGGCAGTGGACATGGCTTGTCTGGACTTTAGCAAGGCTCTTGACACTGTGCTGCATAGGAGGCTGATAAAAAACTGAGCAGACAAGAGGTGGGATCCAGTGTGGTCAATTGGATTAGAAGCTGGTTAACAGATAGGAGACGGAGGGTGGTGGTTAACACCACTTACTCTAATGATAGGTGGGTGACCAGCAGGGTGCCACAGGGTTCACTACTGGGACTGGTCCACTTCAATGTCTTCATACGTGACATTGCAGAATAACTGGAATGGAAGGTATGCCTGTCTGCAGGTGATACCAAAATCTGCAATACAACGGACACTCAGAAGTAGATGAAGAGAATGCACAGTGATCTTGGGAAAATCAAGGAATGGTCAAGAGCATGGCAGTTGGGGTTCAATGCCAAAAAGCGCAAAATCATGCATCTAGGACTTAGAAACCCAGGGGCTGAGTAAAAGATTGGAGGAGCTACTGACAGTCGCTAAATTGGAAAGGGACCTTGGGGTCATCATATCTGATGACCTCAAAGTGACATGGCAGTGTGACAAAGCAGTCAGTAGGGCTAGTGGCATGTTGGGATGCATAGGGAGTGATGTCTCCAGCAGGAGGATGGAGGTAGTGTTGCCACTGTATCGCTTGCTGGTGAGACCCCACCAGAAGTACTATGTACAGTTTTGGAGGTCTCACTTCAGAAAGGGCACAGACAGGATACAGACAGTTTAGAGGAGGACAACTAAAATGGTGCCAGGGTTGCACAATAAGCCGTATGAGGAGAGACTGTGGGATCTCAACATGTACACCATGACAGAGAGGACAGCAAGAGGTGCCATGACAGAGACCCACAATTACCTCACTAGGGTTAACAGGGTGCAGAAGTGGAGTCTCTTTTAAAGGAGTAAGAGCACTATGACCAGGGGGCATGTGATGAAGACGAGGGGAAGTTTAAGAGAGATATGAGGAAATACTTCTTCACTGAAAGGGTGGTAGATGCCTGGAACAGACTGACAGTTAAAGTGGTGGAGGTGAAAACAGTGAGTGGCTTCAAGTATGCCTGGGAAAAACATAGGGTATATTAGAAAACAAGTAGGAAGTAGGGTGGGTCACCAAAGAACAGTTAGGGTCTGCAAATACAAATCAGGCAAGGAATATGTGTGCACACTGGGTGGTCCAAGTGATCCTTTTTTGCTGACAAATTCTAGGCTTCTAGGTTTCTTCTTATGCAGTGTTTGTGCTGGCATAGAAGGAAAAATTAGCTTAAAAAACTATGTCCTAAAAAACACATACAAAGAGACGTGTTTTTAGCCAAAATATTTGTTATCCTAAAAATGCATTCCGGGGTCAAATCCAAAAGTGCCAATTAGGTGGTTGTGAGGGTGGATGGAACCACCCTGTCTCTCAAATTTTGTAAAACAAAAATTTACAAAACCACACATGTGCTGAGACTTGGTTTTCATATATGTTTTTTTTTTTTTTACTAGTACCCATTTTTACAATTTTCAAAAATTGAGCACAAATTTTAGTAACAGCTAGCTAACACTGCCCACCTCATGATCACCCAGATGGGTACATTCAGACCTGTCTGATGAGTCTTCCATTTTGTGTCAGGCCTGCAGGGCACAGTGTGAAGCATGGAACAGGTCTGACACCATGCCCAGTGAGCCTTTTCCTTTGTGTAGATCCTGCAGGGCCCAGCACAAAGCAAGCAAAAGGTCTAGTGCCATACCCAATGGCTTTGCTGCTTTGTGTATGATCTGCAAGGCCTTGTGTAAAGCATGTTACCAGTCCTGCACCCTGTCCAACTGGTCTGCTACCTCATTTAGTGCCAGCAGAGCTTTACACAATGCAAACTATGGGTCCAGTATCATGCCTGATGGATCTGCTGCTTTACATAGGGCTATCAGGGCCCTGCACAAAGCAAGCTACAAGTCTAGGACCCTGTCCAAGTGGTCTACTGCTTCATGTAGAGCCTTGCAAAAAGAAATCTCTATTTATAAGTGGCTATATATAATATTGTATCTTTTTTTAAAACAAAGTAAGTCAATTTATTAAATAAAACATGCTAATGTATAATGTGGGGGTCATTCAGCCACAAAAATATGGAATTATGGCACTGTGGTTCTTATCCCTAACTTCCAGCCCCTTTCCACCCTCATGGTCCAAGGTCAAGTTATACTTCCGGGGACCCATAATTTTTCAGTTACTTACGTTGTTCACTTAGTGTTTTATCCATAATAGATGCATTAGCATATTTTCTTACAATTAATGTCCTTACTTTTTGGAAAAGATACTTAAAAGCATGTTTGTAGAAATGGTGTCAGATCTGTAGTTTGCATTACTCTCAGAGTAGCTGCATGGTGATGCTCACTGTGCTAGACATGTAACTTGCTTCACAGGTGGTCCTGTAGGCCACTTGTGAAGCAGCTATAGGATAACATTCAAATGCACCAGACCTGTAGCTTGCTTTTGGAAAGCAGCTGCATGGCAACACGTACAGTGCCAGACCTGTAGCTTGGTTCATGTGTGCCCCTCCTTGCCTTTCACAAAGCAGCAGCATAATGCTGCTCACTGCACCAGAGCTGTGGCTTGTTTTGTGACTAATCTGGTGGGCCACTCAAGAAGCAGCTGCAAAGTGATGCACAGTGCACCAGATCACAAGTGTCATGAGCAGTCCCCCATTTTGTTTCTCCTGACACTTTGCAACCAATCCCAGTGTCAGGCACTCATCTAAAATACAACCTTCCCATCCACTAGCACTCTTACCACCCTCACACAGTGCAAGTAAAAATACCATCACATGGCCCACTTAGCACCCATACCAAACCTCCCACCCCACAACCCTCTTTTAAGTAAAATCCGGCATTGCACAACTAGCACAACCTTTCCTCCACCTTGGCCATCTGCCAGCTGCTAAAGAAAAAGAAATGGAAGAAACCTAAGTCCACAAGCATGCGTCATACGCACATTTTGGGTCCTAGTTTTTGGGTTGTTTTTTTTTTTCCCTTTATTTTCATTTGCTGATAAACTGGCCATTTTGGACATTTGGGCTGATATTTTCAATGTGCATAAGTCACCACACCCCCCTCACAACCACTTAAGCATCATCTTGTAAATCTGACACAACATGTGCTTTGGGGGTGTCAGCCCTCAAAAATACATCTTGGGTCACATTTACACAGTGCAACTTATGTGGTTATTAGGTTGGATGGCAACCTGGCCAGCTCAAAACTTTGGGTCAAAAGTGACCAAGCTATAAACAAAGAGGGGAAAAAACTGAAAAAAGCCCCAAAGTCCTAAAATGAATTAACTCAGTGCATGCGTAACATGCCAACTTTTAAAAAGAGTAATAAAAGATACTATTTAAGTTATTTAAGTTCTAAACAATATTTGCGATTTACTTCACAAATCCACTGAGCATTACCTGTAAAAATTTGTCAAGCATATATGTGCAAATTACAATACAGTGGAAGACATCAGAATACAGCACATGTATATAATATGCTGCGCACATTAATGAAGGCATGACAAACAAAAAATGCCAGAAAAAGCCAAGTACAAAATGAAAAAATAAAAACAATACTTTAACGTTTTTCTACCAACCTTCCTACTGTAGAAAATCCATCAGAAAACATAAAACAATGCATCTCTTTTATTAACCTTGCATATTCTTTTGCAATCATTAAAATATACCAAGAACATGGCAAATAAGTAAAACAACATGCTGATTTTTCTTAAACTTAAAGTTATACAGAATCAAAAAAAATGTTGCACTAAAATATGATAGCTACTACTTGAAACAAATGTTTTAAGTGCTGAAACAGCAAATAATTACTGGTGAGCATTTTTTTCAATGGTTTCAAGCAGTTGATATTTACCGTAATAACTAATTGGTTATTACGGCATTCACGCGCTCAGTCTGTTAAAAGTGAGCGATCCCTCACTGGCTCTCATTTTCTGTGTGGGCGGGCTAAACAAATCTTAAAACATGGCAGCTCCGTGTCTTTATAAGCGAGGAGCTGCCACAACAAGACCCTTACCTTTTTAAAATCATTTTTTTTTGTTGCTATCTGGTTGATCCTACCATTAATCCTATCGCTATATTTTTTTTTAAAGTATCTGGTTGATCCTGCGTTTCGTCAGCTTCAGGCGATGATGACCGTGAGGCACACTTACTGCAGGAGCGGTCTGTGGCTGACTCTCTATAGTAAGAGGTAAGCGCGATCCCTCGCAATTGCGATTTGAGCTATAACTAAAATAAAAATGAATTATTTATAAAGTGTGACCTGGAGGCTGCTGTACTATTGTGTGGCTGCTAAGGGATAAGAGGGAGAGGGTCAGGGAATGGGGAAGGGACAGCTCTGGAATCTGAAGTGGGAGGTAGAAGCTGCTGCTGCATTTAAAGCTGCTGTGTGGGGGCTGCTGCAGTGTGTCCCCACAAACTAGACTGAAGCTGAAATGGGTGGGGATGCGGAGGGGGACTGAAAAGGAGACAGTGTGTGTGTGTGTGTGTGTGTGTGTGTGTCACAGCACTCAGACTGGAAAAAATTGCTCACCAGCAAATTATAAAAAATAAAAGATGGAGAAGTGTGTCATATTCAAATTTAATGCTCACCCTCGGTGTGGGATGCTTTGATAAACCCCTCGGGCTTCGCCCTCGGGGTTTATGTAGCATCCCACATCTTGGGTGAGCATTAAATTCTCATAACACACACTTCCCCATCCTTTATTCTCTATATAGCGCATATTGACATAAGGAGGCACACAGCACGGCACACATGGGGCACTGTTATGGGTCAGGCCCATGCATCTACATGATGGATCTGCTACTTTAATGCAGGGCCTATAGAGCCCTGAACAAACCAAGCTACAGGGCTTGTGCCATGCTTGATAGCCCTGTTCAAAGACAGGTATGTGTCCAGTGCTGTGCTCAACAGGTCTGTTGTTTTACCAACACAAAGCAAGCCTCCGGTCTGGTACACTGGCTGATGAGTCTGCTGCTTTGTGCAAGGTTCACAGGATCCAGTGTGAAGCAAGCTACAGGTCCAGCCCCATGCCTAGCAGGTCTGTTGCATCACATAGGAGCTGCAGCGCCTTACACTAAGCAATCAACTGGTCTGGTGCTATGCCCAGTGGGGTTGCTGTCAGTCCTGCATGAAAAAATCTAAAGGCGTCAGTTGGTATATAAATGTTTTAAAAAGTAAGAAAAAATAAATTGTGAAAAAAACTACATTAATGCAGATGTTCAGATTAAAGCACAAAAAGTTGGGAAGTCTGTACTCTGTGTGGTGACATTATAAGCAGGAAAAAATGTGCAGACTGGGTGAGCTAAGTGGTCCTTATCTGCAATCAAATTCTATGTCAGGGAAAAGTCCTAGGAGACTTGAAGAAAGTGTAATATGTGGTTCATTAGGGTTTGAAGGATGACTCAGCACTGATGTTACCCTAACTTTGTCACAATCTTGTCACACAAATTAAAATAATGGCACAACGGTGGTGAAGCTACGAAAATAAAGTTCATAAGCAAGAAGCCTTTGATGCCTCTTCACCACACCATCATTTTAGGTGTAGACTACCCATATTTGTTACTCAGATCCCCTTGTACAGCGGGGCCAGACACAATGCAACACAATAACTTGCACTAAAAGACAAGTCACAAAATACTGCAGTAAAAAAAGGCTATTGAATTACATTCTCTGCAGCATTCTGTAGCATGTTGTTATATAGTGCAGCATTAAAACATTACTGTATTGCACCGTGGCTGGCACCACTGTACATCCCATATTACTTAGTTTTTATGCATTTAGTATTATGTTTAATTCAAACGGAGCACACTAATCATAATATAACAAAAACAGGAGAGACTATCAGACAGTAGGAGTAACCATTTCAATGGTCAGGGCTCAGAATGCTGCCACATCTCCAGTAAACACAGCAATCTTGCAGAGAGCAGAGAGAGTTCCAAAGTCAAATTAATGTTAGAGCTGTGTAACATGCTCATTCAAACTGTGATGTCTGTGCACGTGTAGGTTCAGCAGTTTTTAAACATCACTTTTGAATTTGGACTTTTTCTCATTATAGAACAAATGAAAGGCTCTATTCTTGGAAAATATCTAATCTGAAAGTTTAAAGTTTTAAAGCAGGGTATTACCTAGAGTTATGTACAGAGTTGGTGCATCACCTGCTGCTAGTGCAGAATGGGGTGCCCTAGCTGACTGCTGGGACTGAGTATATTATGCCACGGCTCCATGATCTGCATTGCTGCCAGTTTTGTGGTGCATCAACTTCAGTGTATGCTTGTTAACTTACAAAACTTTGAATGGTCTGGGCCCAGGCTACCTCAAAGACCTCCTGACCATATATGCTCCCATCCACCCTCGTCATTCCTTTTTGTCTTGACATGCAATCCTCCAGTAACTCTCAACAGGGTCCTCAATAGGACAGATGCTTGTGATGGCTGATCCTGTGTGCCTTAAAATGTTGCCCTTCCAAATTTAGCTCCATGAATCACCCTCAATAAATCTTGTACATATGAAATGGGTTATGAATATCCCATTTCATCAGTCTTAGGATCCTAATACTAATGATTCTAACCCCACTTTCTAGGTGTTCCAAGCGAATTCCGGGTATCTTATTTTCAGCTATTACACACAGCATGGCCACTGCAGTTCTGTTTGTCGTGTCAGTCGCTGCCTTTGTATCAGATGAAGCCACTTCTATTTTGGAGTCAAACAAGGTAAGTTTAGAGCTCAGTCTATCCACTTTTTTATCTATATCCCTGATTGTTTGTAAGAGGGCCTTGTTACTGGGTTCCAGACCTTCAGTTTTTTCTAACTGTACGTTCAGCCCTAAAATCTCTAGTGGTTTTTGTTGTTTCCCTCTCACAGGATCAGCAACTGGCTGTTGTCTTGGCTAAACCATCTTGAAATTGCACCAAACCTTCATCAAGCAACACTCTAATTAAGCGCTTTTAAATAAAGTGATGATTACTTTACTTCAACTCTGAAGAAAGAAAAAAACAATTGTTACTTAAAAAACACTCTGTCTGGAGCTGTGCTGAAATATGTCTGCACCAGCTGGTTATTGACTCTGCCCCCGCCCCCCAAGTGGGCACTTTTTAAATCCTTTTTAAAATGTTTTAGTGATTAAATATTTTTATTGTTTTCCAACAGATTATACATTTTACATCTTACAGGAGGAGCTTAAAACACAGCACTGATAATGATACTTTCCTCCTATTGTCACTGTAGGGTTCAACAGTATTAATTTCCAACCCAAATCTTATAACTGGGTTCTCTATAGTCAGGTATGCAGGTGGGGTGTTACTAATGTTGCATGGGTTACTAATGTTGCTGTTACATGTGATATTATAGTTGTAACAAGACAGTGGTAGCAGTTAATTGATTGCATATTTGCTAATTGGGTACCATCAGATTTGTAGAAATATTTGAGGACAATTTCAGCTGGGAGCATCAGCCATACATATTATCTGTATTTATACACACACACACACACACACACACACACATATATATATATATATATATATATATATAGAGAGAGAGAGAGAGAGAGAGAGAGAGAGAGAGAGAGAGCTGAGTTAGTGTTTGTGTGTAACAAAAGTGGAGTTGATGACTTCTTCTGTTGCTACATAGACATATAAACATAGACTTTGATGGCATATAATGACCACTTGGCCCACCCAGTCTGCCCATTTCCCCTACCTATTGGATAAGCTGCAGATCCTAGTTAACCAACAGCCTACTTCCTCCTAACCTCCACTAGGAACTGCCTTATGTCTGTCCTATGCATTCTTGAATTCCCCAACTGTTTTTGACCCCATGACCTCCTCAGGAAGGCAGTTCCATGTATCTACCACCCTTTCAGTGAAAAAATACTTCTTCACAATGCCCCTGAGCTGTCCCCCCTCTATCTTTAAATTGTGCCCTCTTATTCTTGCACATCTCTTTTTCTGAAAGATGCTACCCTGTTGGACTTTGTTGATTTCCTTGAGGTACTTAAATGTTTCTATCATGTCCCTCCTTTCCCCTCCTTTCCTTGAGGGTATACATATTAAGCTCTTTTAGCCTCTCTTCATATGGCATCTGGGGCAGATCCTGCACCATTTTAGTTGCCCTCCTCTGGACTACCTCCATTCTGTTTATGTCCTTGCAGAGATGGGGTCTCCAGAACTGCATGCAGTATTCCAGATGGGGTCTCGCCAACTGTCTGGACAGAGGGATAACAACTTCCTGTTTTCTACTGGTGATGCCTCTTTCTATGCATCCCAGTATTCCCCCAGCCCTCCTTACTGCCTTCTACATTGCTTGCCTATCTTTAAGTCATCTGATATGACTACCCCAGGTTCCTTTCCATTTTTGTTGTTGGGGTTTTTGTTTCTCAGGTGCATTACTTTGCACTTCTTTGCATTGAATCCAAGCTGCCATACTTTTAACCATTCCTCCAACCTTGCCAAGTCCCTTCTCATCCTTTCCACCCCGCCCTTGTGTATCACCCTGTTGCAGATCTTTGTGTCACCTACAAAGAGGCATACTTTCCCTTCCAGTCCCTGATCAATGTCACCTATAAAGACATTAAAGAGGACCAGTCCCAGTACTGAACCCTGCAGTAGCCCACTAGTAACCCCCTTTTCTTCAGAGTGGATTCCATTTACTATTACCCCTCTGCATCATGTTGTCCAGCCAATGTTTTACCCAGGCTACAACCCTGAGACCCACTCCTAGACTGGCTAACTTGTTTATTAATCTTTTATGTGGGACTGTGTCAAATGCCTTGTTAAAGTCTAGGTAGACCATGTCCATAGCCCCTCCCTAGTCTACTACTTTGGTCACCCAGTCAAAGAAATTGATTAGATTCATCTGACATGACCTTCCTGCTGTGAATCAATGCTGCCTTGGGTCCTGTGCTGCACTGGCCTCTAGGTACTCAACAATTCTTTCCTTCAGAAGTGATTCCATTATTTTCCCTACCACTGAGGTCAAACTAACAGGTCTGTAGTTTTCTGCCTCTGTTTTGCTCCCATGTTTGTGAAGGGGAATCACATCCACCCTCCTCCAGTCCTCAGGTACCACACCATCCTCCCATGATTTGTTAAAAAGTCAGTGGTGTCACTAGTTCTCCTCTTAGTTCCTTTAGAATTCTGGGGTGACTCCCATCGGGCACTATTGCTTTGTCTACCTTTAGTTTTAGGAGCTCTTTCAGGACCCTTTCTTCTGTGAATAGATTGGTATCGGCCCCGCTGTCCAGAATGCTTCTATTCTTTGGTTTAGGTACCTCCCCCTCCTCTTCTTTTGTGAATACTGAGCAGAAGTACTTGTTCAGTATCCCTGCTTTTTCACTGTCACCCTCTGCCCACCCTCCCTTCCCTTTATTAAGCCACATTATCCTCTCTTGGTCTTTCTTCATTCCCTAATGTACCTATAAAAGGTTTTATCCCCCTTCTTAACTGAGTAGGCTATCTTTTCCTCAGTTTGGACCTTTGCCTTTCTGATTGCCTTCTCAGCTTCTTTCTGCTTAAACTGGTACAGCTATCTGTCCTGTTCCTTCTGTATTTCCTTGTACTTCCTGAATGCTACCTTTTTCTCCCTAACCTTCCCCGCCACCTCTTTTGGGAACCATAGTGTTTTTTTCCTTCATTTTGTTTTGTTGATTTGCTTCATACAGAGACTTGTTGCCTCTGTGATGGGTGTTTTGATTTTTCCCCATTGTTCCACCACCCCTCCTTCTTGCCTATTTGCTAGTGCTTTTCTGAGGCACTCTCCCATTTTCCCAAAATCAGCCCTCCTAAAGTCCAAAACTCTTGCTTTTGTATGGCTTGACTCTACAGCTGTGTTTATCATGAACCACACTGTTTTATGGCAGCTTGTTCCCAGATGGCTACTCATTTCTAAATCCAAGATCCTCTCTCTGTCCCCATTTGAGAGTACCAGGTCTAAAACTGCTCCCTCCTGAGTGTGTTCCAACACTAGCTGTCTGAGGCATGCCCCCTGTAGGGCATTGAGAATGACCCTGCTCTTGGATGTGGCTGCAGCAAAGGTGCTTCAGTCAACATCTGGCATATTCAGGTCCCCCATCAATAATATCTTCCCTTTCTCTGCCATCCTAAGGATGCCTTCTATCATTTCCTTGTCCATTGCCTCCTCTGAGATGGGGTCTGTATACAACCCTTGTGCAGATTGTGGTACCATTTCCTGTCTCCAGGGTGACCCACAGTGCTTCCTCTCCTCCCTGTTTACCCTGTAGTTCCACTGCTTTGATCCCTTCCATTACATAGAGAGCTACTTCTCCTCCTCTTTTATCCTACCTGTCCCTCCTGTAGATTGTGTACCCTGATAAACTGACATCCCAGTCATGGTTCTCTGTGTACCATGTTTCTGTGACTGCCACAATATCCAGGTGTCCCTCTTCCATCAAGGCAACTAGTTCAGGAAGCTTGTTACCCAGACTATGGGCATTAGTACTCATCACCCTCCTCTTTCTTGTGGTCTTAACCCTTCTAGCCCTATCCCTGTCCTTACTTCCTTTGCCTTTTTTTCCCTCCATTTACCCCTGTCCTGCTCCCTATTGACTTCTCTACCTTGGTATTTACCTTGCTAACTATCCTGTTTTGTGGGGGGAGGCTGGGGGATTTCCCTGCTCCTTTTCAGTGCCTCCCCTCTTGGCTAATATAAATGCTTGCCAATAAAACATTTAAACCTATCACCTAGAATCCTGGTTCTCCTCCCAGACAGATGCAGACCATCGCACCAGTATAGGCCTGTATCCCTCCGGGTGGACCCCCAGTCCCTAGTGAAGCCAAAATCCTGAGCTCCACACCAGTTTTTCAACCAGTCATTGAATCCCATGGTGCAGAGTACCCTAGCCTCACCCTTACTATAAATAGGCAGCCCCCTCTGAGAAGGTTACCATATGTGCCACTTGTCTAAGGCCCCTCCCCAATTCCACAAACTCCTCTTGCAATGCTTTGATCCTATTCCCAGCCAGGTCATTTGTCTCTAGGTGGACAATGACATCCAGCTCCCTCCCCTGTGCAACCACTCCCATGATCCTGAGGATTCGCTCCCTTTTCCTCCAAGCTGTGGTGCCAGGCAGGCACCTTACCTCCCTCTTCCCTCTCTCCCCCCGTTCTACCTTGCTAATGATTGAGGCCCCCACCAGGAGTTGTTTCCTTCCCCAGTGGGGTCCCGTACAACCCTCCTGTGGGTCTCATTTGTGGAGGTTCCCAGCATCCTCCTTGGTCTCTACTGCAGGTGCCTCCATAGAGGAACCACTCTTCACCAGAATGGCATATGAATTATGGAGAAGCACAACTGGAGGGATACACCTCTGTTCCTCCACCCTCACCCACCCTGAGCCCATCTTGGTCCAATTGATCCTCTTTCTTGGCCGCCTCTGAGGCAGCAACAGTGGCCCTGCTGGTCCCTGGGCAGGGAAGGAGGTTTCATGAACCCTAGCCAGGTTGGCCTGGAGATGGGCAACCTCCTCCTCCCTCAGACCAGAGAGGTGCCTGCAAATAGGGCAGCATTGCAGCCTCCAGTACATCTCCTGGAAGACTGCCATCCCACAGTCATTGCACTGCATCACTCCTATCATGTCTTATTTTGTGGCCCTTCTCCTGTTGTTTGTATGCTTACTCTCTCCTCCCTCTATTTATTTTTCTACCTACTTTCCTACTGTCTATGAGCCCTTACAGCTCTCGCCCTTTCTCTTCTGGGACAAGAACTTCCTGTATTATTCAGTCGTCTCCTTTTCCCTTGCTCAGAGTCAGACTTCCAGCAGCTAGGGTGGAGGGAGAGCTACTCTCTTCCCTTCAAAGATGACAAAACATATGTGTCTCAGTGATCCTTCCCTTCCTACTGCCAAACAGGAAGTTCCTGTTGTCAGTCAAATCCAGTGCCTATAAAAGTGAAACTGGCTAAAGGTGGGAGGGTGGAGGGGAGGGAAGAAAGGCAATTAGAAATGTTCTAGCTCTTCAGTCAGCTGCTCCTTGCTCTGAAAGGGAACTGTAATTGGAGACACCTGGTTTTCTGCTGCCTAAGCCACACCCCCAATTAACTGCTGTCCTCCTGACTCAGCAAACTGAGAAGCTGATATGGTACCCTTCCCCAACACAGAAAACACACTGACTCATGATCTCAACCTCTAGGACTGCAAATTTAGTGTGCACCTTCCCAGTCCTAGGGGCTTAATTCATTGGCACATCTGGTACAAATCAGTTTGTTAGTTGGCAAGGTATTAGATATAAAATAAAATCCTCCATCTGTCATATATATATATATATATATATATATTTTTTTTTTTTTTTTGCCATCGATAGTGAAAAAACTAGACCAATTTAAATAACAAAACTTACAGGTTCATTAGAGCATGTGCCAGAATGGGGCCTTTTTGTGATTTGAAAATAAAAAAAGTTGTTTTTTTAATTATAAGGTTTTAAAATGTTAAAACTGGGCACATGTGCAGTACACTGAAAGAAATGGCTGAAAAAACATGAACATTTTTCAGAGTAAAAGTTAGGTATCAACAAAAACTGTGAAAAAAAGAACGTTTTTAACTAAGGGGTGATAGCAGTATAGTTCTTCAGAAGATGGTCTTACATGACAACTGAGCTGACTTCCAAAAAAATGTGCTTTGTATTTTAATTAAAAATGAAAAAGTTTTCAAGATTCAGTGAAAAAAATCTTTGAGATGAACAGTAACAAACCCAGTTTGTGTGTGTGTGTGTGACAGATAGTGGGTGCACTTGGTAACGCAGGATTAAATGGGGAAAAAAGCTTCTTAAAAACAACACAAAATACCAATAAGGTAGCATCTGCTGCCTCAACCCAGTTAATAGTGTCTGGCTAACAAGAACAGGGTTCTAATCATATCATAAGTTATTTGAAACACACAATGCAAACCAATGCAATTTTGATTTTCCAAAGTTATTCATTTATCTCACACTTAACAGCTGGTCACTTCAAGCACTCTACATTCTGCTGCTTAAAATTGCTTTTTCAAGGGACAGTGGTCCAAGTTATTCTGGAAAAATTCAAAAACCAAATAATCTGTAACAAATCATTATGCTGAATTACTTGAGACAGGTATTCAATAAATAAAATTCTTCATATATTTTATATCAGTTTAAATATCTTCAAAGCCATGTAAGACTGCTCTAGCAGTATGTCTTACCTGCACGGATCAAGCACAAGGATTGAGCCATGTTGCACTAATAATGTTAGTGCAAAAATATGAGGATTTCCCTCACAGATGCCATAGGGAACAGATACTGGTTATTTTTCTTGCGTTGCCTCTTGAGTGCTGCACCCAGAGCATATTGACGTCACTCCATCATGCATAGGAGAATGGCAGGCATCAGTAGAGGTGGAGTGCATGCTAAATAAACATGTCTACTGTAATAGACAGGAACAATATGCCCATCAGCATGTTGGATCCCAGTGTGTTCCAGCTAGGGACTGTGATACAACAGCATTATCAAACTATTAGACTGATTTCTGGGTAGCTACTGCAGTGGTTAAGAAAGATTCAGTTATACTTGCATTTTTCTGTCCCCACAAGGTTCACAAAGTACTAAACCCAACCCTGGGAGACCAGTCGTGTCAGGGATAGGGCCACACTTGGAAGCACTTTCCTCTTTGGTAGATTTTAACATACAGGAGTGTATGTCTAAGATTACATCCTATGTGAAAGACTCATGAGATGTCCATCTTCTGAAAATTTGAATGATGCAAACTTATGTACTGAAAACCTACTACTGATTATCGTGGATCTCTCGGATTTGTTTACATGAAGTCCACATAGCAAGGGTGTAGAGATACTGGAATCTGTTTTAAATCAAAGAAACAAAGACAAGCTACCAAGAACACATTTTCTGGTCCATTTGGCAAAACTAGTTTTAGGAAGGAATTTCTTCAAATTTAAGAATATTTACTTTGAACAAGTGAAAGATATGGTGAAGGGTTCTATGATGGCCCTACTGTATGCCAGTCTGTATATGTATGACTTTGAATTGACATTTATTAGAGATCCCAATAACAATCCCTTATATGAGAACATTGTTTTGCAAAAAAAAAGATTACATTTTCTTGTTTAGGAAGGAAGTCATAGTGATTGCAACAATTCAGAAAAGCATTAATTTTTAACCAAACAGAATTTAAAATCCATTTTGGAGTCCAGCAGAGAAATTTCCATTTCTGGATCTGGAAATGTCATTACAAAATGGATTTCTTCAAAGTAACCTGTATAGAACCCCCCTGGCACATAATACAGTTTTGCAATATGACAGCCATCACCCCAGTAACTGAGTTAACAATATCCCTTATGGCCAGTTCCTACAGGCTAGAAGGAATTGCTCTGAGGAAAATTACTATATAAATAAGGTTCAGAACATGACAGATACATTTTCAGAAAGAGGTTTTGACAGACTCAGTAGAAGGAGCCACAGGATATGAGAGAGATATATTAATAGGAAAGCACCCCCCCCCAAAAAAAAAAAACAGAAATGAGAATAGGATTTTGAAATCATCAGAGAAAGGAGCAGAAGTCTTCTCAAAAAACCACCTTTGGTGATGACTGAAAAGACCAGTACATTACAGAATAAACTTATGCACTCTGAATGCATACCACCAAACCTGACATGTCAGACTTTACATGTGGACAAGGACCCATAGGGAAACCCCATGTGGTAGCTGTGCACAATGTTTCAACACACATACATTGTTTTAAATCAGTAGTATGTTCAGAAATTAGAAGATTCACATCAAACAACACATTACATGGGTGATGACACACATAGTATACATCATTACGTGTCTATGTGACTAAGCATACGTTAGGAAAACACACAGGCATCACAGAATACACATTTCAGAGCACAAGTCCTCAATAAAGAGGAAAGATCAAAACTCCAGGGTGCCTTGACATTTCATGAGTATGGCCCACAAGATATCCAGTTTAAAGTACTTTGGTATTAAAGAAGTTGCCTCCCCCTGCAGAAATTAAGAGGCAACTGGGACAGCTTCTCATAGAAAGAGAGGCATATTGGATCAACACATCTGGGTTACTGAATGACAGTATTGCCATGAACGTAGAAGTAGATTGGGTGCCACTCTACAGATTGATGCACGTCATGAGAATGTTTTGAATGAACAGATTTGCAGACTGTAATCTCTGTTGATCTGTATGATCACAGTTTGCCATTTATTATCATTGTGTTTATGTGATTTAGTTGTTTAATTAATTTGTGTACAATATTTCTTGAAAGAAATCATTTTATAGTCTCAGATGTCAAGTCAAGCTCAGCAGTGAGCTGCTCAAATAATGTGTTCAGAGTGAGATTGACCTTACCTCTATGTGCCTGACCTTCCATAGCTGACGAACATGTGGCGATAGTCAAATAAAGGTAAAGCCTAGCTTTGTTAGCCAAGCCAATACTAAAAGGATTAAAACTCCCATGAGTTTTAATTGACAGTGTCTCAGCATAAAGAAGGTTATTCCTAGCTGAAATACACTGGGACCCAGTACAGTCATGCATGCGTGCATTGTTCCTGTCTTCTGCAGCAGAGATGCTTATGAGAGTATGCAGTCTACCTTTGCTGATACCCACAATGCCCCCATGTGAGATGTAGTGATGTCAGAATGGTTCCAGTGCAGTGCTCAAGAGGGAGCACTAAGAAAAAACTAGTCAGCATTCCCATGCTAACTATGGCATCTGTATGGGAAATCCTATCGTTTGTGCTCTAGTGCTATTAGCATTACATAGCTGAATCCTTATGCTTGATTCTCGCAAGTAAGGCAAACTACTGTAGCAGGCTTATATGGTTTGGAAAATATTTAAACTGATATAAAGGAATTTGTTCACTGAATGCCAAAGCTCAAGATAATCAGCATGAATGTTTGCTAATGAATACTTGTTTTGTTAACTGTTTCAAAACAATTAAGACCACTGGCTTCAGAAAGCTGCTTTGAGCAGCAAACACATTAGATGGTTGAAGTGACCAGCTATCAAATATGAGATAAATAAAGAACCTTGAAAATCTAATTTGGCAAGCAATGTGTGTTTCCAACAACTTATGTTATGGTAAGTTCAACATGAACAAAATGTATAAACAATCCTTTAAAAAAATTGTGACTTTAACACCAGCAAAAGAAAACACACACAAAATTTTTATGAAAATATTTTTAAGTCCAACACAATCAAACAACAGACTTTAATAAGAAAGGATTTTGTTAACGGTGAGTTATTTCCCCACTTTGGATACTAAGACTATATTGCATACATGTTAATTGTGACATCCTTAACATACTAACTGATCAATTATAACAACACTAACTGACTTTTTTATTTTTTCATTTCTTGCCCCAACCTCAAAACTGACTTAAAAACATTTTTTCAACAGTTTTGGCTTACTATTTCTCCCCCAACAAGCATAGCTGGATTGTAACTGACTTTCATAAAATGGCTTTTTCAACAGTTTAGGTTCACCCTTCTGCAAAACAGACAAATCACATGTACAAAGCAACAGGCTTTCATAAAAAATGGCTTTCTCAGCAGTTTGGGTTCATGCTCCCAGCACAACTGAAAAGCAAAAGACTTTCATAAAACAGCCTTCTCATCATTTTGGTTAACCCTTACTGCTTGCAAAGCCAAAAAAGCAACATTCTAATATAAAATATAATATTTAAGTGCCACTTGTAAAATAATATTTATTACACAGTAGGAGTGTCTTATAAATAGGGCTATGTCCTATGGGTAAATATGGCATGTATAAACATTAAGCTTTCACTAGAATGAATTTAACTCAACTGCTAAGGTTTTCACACCATTTCCAACCATATTGTCTCCATTTCAAACAGCTACAAACTTCTTACTGTAAAAATGAAAACAATTTTAAAACTGGCAGCACATATCTTCAACTCAGATGGTGCCATCATTTACAGGTCCTCTGTTGACATCTCATGGCTTAGTCAACACTTGAACTCCAACTTCCATAAACTGGAGGCGTGGTTCCTGGCAAATAAACTGCTCTTGAATACCAAAAAAATGAAATCTATGCTTTTCCTCCTGCATACCCACAGAACTGATGGCTCACCCCAACTCACCACCTCCACTCACAACATAGAACCCCTTGAACGGGTGTACTCTTTTAAATATCTTGGCATCTTGCTTGCCCCAAGCATCTCCTTCGAGGCACATGTGAACAAAACCATCTCAACTGTCCACCAGAAGCTGGGCCTGCTCTACCAACTCCGCCCCCTTCTGTCGGGAACATCTTGCCTAAAAATTGCTACAGCCTCCCTCCTAACCCTTCTTTTTTATGGCTCCCCCCATTCCTATCACTTAAGTCCTCCCTTGTGAATCAACTAAAGCAATTATATCATAGGATAGGATGCTTTGCCTCAGGTGCTGCCTCACAGCAGCATCATTGCACTGTACTAGCATCTCTGGGTTGGCTACAACTAGAACATAAATTCCAGTATACTGTATCTCCCTCTGCCTTACCTATAAGCTCACTAACCTGTACACTCCTTTGAGTCTATCTAATATTGTGGTGAAAGAAATCAGCTTGCCGGACCCTACACTCCACCTCCCTCCCTCTATTAACTGTGCTGTTGACACGCTTAGCTGCAAGCAGGAGATCTTTTGCCTATGCTGCACCCTTGGCCTGGATCTCCCTCCCTCCCTCCCTCCATCTATCCTCTCTTGCACCTCCCTCCCTAGTTTCAAAAGTGCCCTGCACAATCACCTCTATGGCCTAGGAATTTGCTCCTGCTTTACCTAATCCACTCTGTTCTTTTCCATACTTATGTCAGTCCATCCTGGTGAGCCTGCCACCTTAACTCATGGTACTTCCTGTCTCTTGGATTTGAGTTACACTTTTACATTGCGGTAGATTGTCTAATCTGATGTACATATGTTTCTACACTGTTGTGCATAACTGCTGTATAAAATGTGAGCCTAATTTTTACCTGACTCTGCCTTGTTCTCCACCATCTACTCCCCTCTAATCCAGAAATCTGTTGTTTTTTTTTGTATATAATATATAGCATTGTTACACATTGTATTGGGCTCTGTGATCTTATCTTTGTATCTTTATTGATATCAGTGCTGTTATTGTATGTACAGGGCTTCATTTATATTGATGTATGCCTCTTTAATCCGTATTTCTTTATACCAGTGCTCATGTATTGTATGTTCATGGCCGGGTTTACATTTTTGTATTCCTCAACTTCTGGACCCTCCCCATGTCGCCCCTGAAAAAGGGACTGCATGGCCTAAGTGGGCTTACCCAGTTACCAAAATTCAAATAAATAAATAAACTCAATGAAATGAAAGTTTATTTATTTATTTATTGATTGAAATGTTTCACCAGGAAGGACACACTGAACGACAAGTTGCTTGTCTCACAGTGTGTCCTGGGGGAGGGTAGTGGGAAAACATACATACAGGAAAACATAATACAGTAACAAAGTACATTTGAATAATCAAACATAGTAAGTGCAGCATAAGAATGCTACAACAATAACATTCAAGGGAGCACACAAGTGCAAACTTCAAGGGTAGGATTCTCAAACAGGATGAGCCGGCACGTCCCTGACTTGCGCACTGGTGCAATTCTGGCAGGGGAAGCCAATGTACCTGTGCATCCCCAATGCACCAATGCATCACAGATGCACCACACACAACCCAAAATGATATGCGATGCATCTGGAGGGGCTGTGCAGGGGGTATGCCCATGCATAAGGTAGGCAGCCCCATTCACAGCCTTATCTGCAAGCACTTCCCCAGGGCAAGTCTGAAGATGTGCATCCCAAAGATAAGACTACTCCAAGTACACTTATGTGGATTGCCACCCACAGGCAGGCTGCTGTACTGCAGACAGCAGCATGGCAGCATGGCAGCCTGCCCACCCCGGCAGTCCAGTGTGCTCCCCCACCTGCATGCCCATGAGACTGTTGCTCCCTGTGACAAAAATTGTAGAAACAGCAGAACCGCCCCTCCCCACCCGGATCCCCGTAAGACTGTCACCCCTGTGGCAATACTGTAGGAATAACAGAACCCACCTCCCCACCCAAACCCAGACACACCGGTGACTACCTCCAAAAGACCCCCAGTAGCCCAGCAGACCTCCCACCCCCACCCACTCAAGCACTCCAACCCACCCTTCCCCCATCCCAGCATAGTCCCACCATTGGTGGGCAGCTCAACTCACCTTCATACCGCCATGGCTGCCTGCCAACAGAGCGGTCTGTGAATGACAGCTACCATACAAATGTAAGTCCATTGGTAGACCTGTCAACCAATGGGCTTGCAGTGTGTACTGTAAGCAGTCATACACAACATTGCGAAAGAGGTCCTTTGAGAATCCTGCCCCTAGAGTATAAGCTTCTGAGTTGGATACAAATATTGGACAGCCAGTTAGCTGAGTGTTCTAGGAAAAGAAAAATAGCAAGAAAAAGGGGGGGAGCAGAGGATACCAAATAGGGAAAATAATTAGCAGGGGAAGGGGGCTAAGGGAGAGAAGTGGCATTTTCCACAGAAGGTGTGGCAGTAGATGAAAGAGAAGGGAGGAAATTAGATACAGGCACAATTTACTGACAGAAAGTTATATAGGGCAGAAGAGACTGAGTAAAGAGAGGAAGAGAGGTGTATCGGGGGGGGAGTGCATTCCAAAGTTTGGGAAAACAGTGTGAAAAGGCCATCTGATCTACTACAGATGATAGACGAGGGAATACCATTAAACGGGAGTCATAAGATCTAGAGACTGAGCAGGGGGAAGGAGGATGGAAAGGGAGGAAGTAAGGTATGAGAGGAATGTACCAAACTAGAATTTAGGTATGAATTTTGTGCAGTGTATGTGATGCCGATTTTCTAAAGAGTGAAAAGCTAAGGCATGACAGAGATTGCAGTGATGGGTGAGGTAGGGGGAATACAGAGCAAAGTGACAAAAGGAGTTGAAAAGGGTGTCCAATCTGGTTAGGGAAGACTTGGGATCAGCACTGTAGACTACATCGCAGTAGGCGATAATAGGTAGGATCATCTTCTGAACAAATTCATGCCTGGACGGTAGCGGGAGGCAGCTATGGTTCCTATTTAGCAAACCAAGCTTGGAGCACAGTTTTTTTAGGATGGTGTCCACATGATCAGAGCAGCTGAGGTGTTGGAAAAACCAAAACACCAAGGTACCTAATGGATGTAGTGTCCTCGAGGACTGTCCCATCAAGGGTATGAAACGAGGGTTTACCTATAGCGCTGTGACATTAGGCACACTGACATCCCCGACAGCGACAGACCCAATGCAGAGTGTCGGCATTGTACTGTTGGGGATGTCAGTGTCTTTTCTTTTGGGGGCTGCACCCCCAAACCCCCCACCCCCCCGGTCTCTAAATATACAACTCCGAGTTGGAGTGGTCTCAGGGAGTGGGTGAAACACCTGGAGTTCTGCGAGGACCATCACAGTGACCTGACGCTTTTGTTGAAATCTGTCACTGTGATGGTCTTTGCTGTGGCGGTGTCGATGTGCGGTCAGCATACCTGGAAGGAGGGCAGTGAGGGGAGCCTACAGAGCCTCTACCTAGTGGCAAAGGTCATAGAGACTGTCTTCTTGGCATTAAGAAAAAGTTGATGAGAGCTAAACCAGTGCTGAACTTTACTGAAGTCATGCTGGAGTCTGGTGGCTACATCTTCAGATGAATGATCTGAAGTGAAGAGGACCATGTCATCAGCACACATGTGGATTGATGCTGATGAACAGGATAAGGGAAGGTCATTGAGAAAAACAGAGAATAAACTTGGGCCCAACACGGACCCCTGAGGGATCCCGTGTTAATACGAAGAGGAGGGGAACGTGCTTATCTTTCAGCAACATCAAAGCATGGTTTGAAATAAACAAGTCACTTACCTACAGAAATGTACTTGCAAACAAATAGAAATCACAGAAACTGAGGAATGAAGCTCTCAAAGTGAAGAAGTTGATGGTAACCATTCTCTGCTCCCTCTGAATCACATGATCTGCAAGTCATATGACTCACTGATGCTACCTGCTTCACAATCAGCTGCAACTATCGAAGTAATAACTCTGCTCTTCTAAAACACGTTAAGGAATTACCTCCTGCACTGCTGATTTAGTTTTAATCTTTAAAAAAAGTTACATTAAAGCCATGTTTTTGCTAACCAAAAATAACTACTACTGAAAAACCGAAACTTCACTGTCAAACATCTTTATTAAGATTAATAAATGTGAAGTTAAAGTATGGGCCACATTGAATTGTTGTACACAGGCATTACAGCACTGAAAAGTGCTGTTCTGGGTTTCAACACCACAGGTTGAGAAATGAGTAAAACTCCTCATATTGAGCTGCTCTGAGGGAGTTTTATAAGTAATAACTGGTTAGGGAGCTAAGTGGCCCCGTGGGTATGACCTTGGCAGCTGGAGGTCTGCTTTATAAACTCACCTCAGACTGAATGAGCATGGACACTCATCCATATAGTACTGAGGTGCATTGATACAGCAGTGTGGACAAGTTGGCCTGCAGCTGCCTGCTTCATACCTGTATGCTTAACATTTTCTTTATTGGAATTGTATAATGTAGCACCTTTGTGTAAAAGGTCGCTCAAGTGAATTTATGAATAAAAAGAGTGTAGCATCAGTTTCCAGTCCTATCAGTGACTCACTTTGCACAAGCTCTATATCTATTACTCCAAATAGGGTAAGGAATAGCTGTGACCTGCTGAAATATGACTTGCCTGTGCTTCCTAAAGTAGATCTGAAGAAACCCTTGGTGAGCTGAAAATGTAGTCCTTTACTTTTGTTTCTTTAGGAGCCAGTTGGGCCTAAGGGTTAGCATGCAGAGCTATGAACCTGGATACCCAACTTTGAATCTCACCACTGCCACTTACTTACTTCCTAAGTGACCTTGAGCATATCACTTAACCTGCCAGCACTTAACCTCCTTGTAATCTCTCACTCCCTCTCTAACCTTTCTCTTTGGTCTGAAACTCCCAGTGCATGCCTGACAAAAGCAACATTCTCTCCTGGATTGTAAAGCACTTTGGGGTTCAGATTGTATAAAAGGTGATATATACTGTAAAACCAAATTCCATCCTTTCTCCCTTCTATTACATGTGCATCACAAACAGGCTGCACACCACTCACCAATGATATGTTCTCCAAATTGGCACTATGCCAAAAATGCCAGGTTCCCTGTGACATCTCAGCTTCACAATATTTTAATTGAATCAGTCCTACTTATGTCCATATTTGGTAGAATGCAATCACGTGACATTGCAGCAATTACACAATTTGCAATCTTTCTGTTAAATGACAGAGCTGCCTTCAGGAGAGGTTCGTGGTATAAATGATTATAGTCGTTATTTTAAAGAGCAGCACCTCAGAGCTTTGCTATTGATCCATGTACTGTACTGCCGCCAAAAGTTGCAAACATCTGAAGAATAACTTTCAGCAGCACAGTGCTGCATTACTTATATTACAGATGTGATTGCAAGTTTCTACCAGTATTGTTGCTGTACTATTCCAGTGTATACGTGGTACAACATTAATGAAAAATAAACATCCTTATAAAACACATGCTCTATGACTGTTCAAGCTTTCCTGAAAAATATAGTCTCTTTCATGACATCAAATCTAAACAGACTGGTAAGAGTGACCTACATTACTACATTCACTGCACTTTGCATCTGATCCCCAAATCTAGAGGTCTTGCAAATTTGAAATTCACTTACCAAGTTCCCACAACGTGCAGGAATTTGTACTTTGCTGATATTATTGCATAGGCTCCCTATTGCGTAAATCAAACAAAAAACTTTTCAAAATGATATTATTATTATTATTATTATTATGCTTTTTATGGAAACGTGCTTTGCAGCTTTTTGTCTATGAGAAGTGCATACTATAAAGTTAATAGGACCTCCATTGGGGGTCTTTCATGGTACGCATACCTCTCAACTGTCCTGATTTTTGGGGGATTTCCCAAATTTGCACATGCTGTCCCGAGGTCCAGAGTAGCCTGTGGCTGGCCCCAAATTTGCAGCATGCCTTGGAACCTGCCACCGTGCTCAAACAATAGCTTAAAAACACTTTCTGGCTTAGACACCCATTAGAGTCTGATGTAATGATTTCAGAGCAACAGCCAATAAGGCACACACAAACAAAGGTCACATAGGCATGCTGATGTGCTAAATTAAAAAAAGAGCAGCTGTTTTCCCACCTACCATGAATGCTCTGCAGGTAGTTGCAAGCCCTCCCTCAGCTCCGGCTCCACAACATGAAAGGAGATGACCTCCAGGGCCAAGCCTGTTCCTCCCTCCTGATTACCTGATGATATTTCCTTATCACTAGTGGCCCAGGCTGGGGGATCACACAGCTCTGAAGGAGAGTGAGTGACAGAGAGAAACAGAGAGAGAGAGACTGCTCGCCTTGACCACACCCGACCCAAATACCACCAAAGAGCAGAGCACATCTCATCACTCCAGAGACCTCATCTCTACTTTGCTGTGACTACAGCAAGCAGCTGCATGTTAAAACAGCTATAAATAATATTGCTTCTTCTAAGCTGGATGCAACTAAACAAAGCAAGCCCCAGGAAAAAATGCACAGCAGTGCTGCAGGCAGCCTGAAATAAGCCTGGAGGACTGAACATCAGATCTCCTTAAGTGAGGCCAAGCCAGGCCAGGCCAGCTGACTATTTGATTCTGATCATTTTTTAAATGTCTTAAAATAAGTTATAACCTAGCTGCTACTGCCACCAGCTATTCTCTTACTTATTCTTTTTACTGTTGTGACACAGTATATTGCGTTCAGCAATGGCATATGGCAATTCTGTATTGGTTTGATCATATGCAGTGCATTCCTTTTACAAGACAGTTGGTACAGGGTATGCCAACCAAACAGTGACAATTTTGCAGTGAATGACATTACAGCGGCAAGTCGATGCTGCCGCTGTAATGTACCCACGGGACCCCGGCACTGCTTTCTCCAGGTATAGCACCCCTCGCTGAATAAACTCAGACTCAGAGTTTATAATCATAAAGTCTGGGAGGTGCGTGGCTCTGCTGCATGGGGTGTTCAGGGTCAAAGCCCCTGCCCCCCCCAAAAAAAACAGACAATTTACCTGACGGATTTATGCCAACCACAATCTGCAGTTGACATAAATCCATCACTGTAATGTCGATTGACAAAAATCTTGTCGAACTGGTGTCATAGACCCTCGGTACAGTATACTACTGTCTGTTCACACAGTGTTACCCTTAGGATAGGTGGTTGTGGTGTTAAAACTATATTAGTAAGTTGTTCTATTATGTAATAATAATAGTAGCAGACTGCAAGCACAGAAACCATTTGCTGCCCGTGCTATCATGGTTAGTTGGCTGTTTACCTCAGTTTGTACAAATTTTATTTGGTGTTGGTTGTGGACTATGAAACAGCATAAAACTAGTGTAGCATTGAGGTACACTGTGCTAGTTATGTTACTTAAGGTAAGTGTGTTTTATCAATTTGTTTCACTTCGGGAGCTCTGACTCCCTGCCACCCACCCCATGTGGTTTTTAGATTTAATTCAGGCAATGTGGGAGGATGGGGGGAGTGAAGTCTCTCAACTCTAATACATTGATAAACACATCACAACCATACCAGTTATCACTTAGGGTTCGATTTTCAGAGCCCTGAGAATGCCACAAGCTCTTGATGCACTGATTGTTTGGCACATGGGGCTTGCTACATTCTTCCAGCCGCCCATAGTGATTTTCAATCCTGAGTCAAATGCCACAAGTCAGACCAGGTTTTCCCTGGTCTAATTTGTGATATCTGGGGGACCCTTGTTACAGGCCATGTACTAAATATTTGGCACAACCTGCCGAAAAGTGTGAAAACTGTTGCAACTCCGCCCGATGTTCTAAAACTGCGCAGCGTAATCAAAGGAGCTTGCAGTTGTGCCAAAGAACGGGTTGACACAGGGCTTCATGCAAGCCCTGTATCAACCTTTGAAAATCGAATCCCTACTAGTAAAACAAACATAGTGGGCTGGCTATGCTACCTATGCTGATCCTTAGAAATCTTTTGTAGTTATTTGCGTTAAAGAGGCTGTGCAGTACATCGAGTAAAAAAATGGTGTCCCTGACTTTAAGCATTTGTCCCTGATATTAATGGGCAAGGTCCCTCATTTGGAGCCTAGCAGGTTGTCCTGAGAGTTAAGAGTTACGACAGTGACCTTGATGCACATGCAACAGGCCTCCAGCTGCTGTTTTTGTGCTGTAACAGTACGGCTCCTATACCGTCCTTTGAGGCATCTGTGGAAACCTTTGTGTGACAAGTGATATCAAAATATTGCAAGGTGGGTGCAGTAGTTAGTAGTCATTTAATCTCTTGGAATTGTTGTTCATGTGCAGATGTCCTTTCCCACACAGCTGATTGGTTTAGTACTTGTCTCAAGTGGCTAGTATTGTCAGCCAGGTTGCTAATAAAGTTCCCCAAATAATTCACCATGCCCAGGAAACATTGTAGCTCTTTCTTAGAGGTGGGTTGTGGTATCCTGTTTATAGCATGAACTTTTGCTGGGTCAGGTTTCACACCTTGCCATGAAAGAATTTCCCCAAGGTACTTTATTTCAGTCTTTCTTATTTGACATTTCTCCTTATTCAATTTAAGGCCTGCTTCCCGGGCCACTTGTAGGACCTACCGTACTCTGCTGTCATGCTGCTTTTGTGATGAACCCCAGACCAGAATATCATCTAAGTAGACTTTAACCCTTTCTATGCCTTTCAGCAGTTGCTGCATGGTTTGGTGAAAAACCTCTGGTGCTGAGCCGATCCCAAATGGTAATCTTTTGAAACAGTGCCTCCCATATGGAGTGTTAAAAGTGCAGAGGCATGCGTTTTCTTCTGTGAGGGGTATTTGTCCGAATCCGGAAAAGGCATCCAGTATTGAGAAATATTTTGCATTTGAAAGTTCATCCAATATTTCATGCCTTGTGGGAATGTGGAAATGTTCTCTTTTTATACATGCATTTAACTCTTTAGGGTCCAGACATAAACATAGAGACCCATCTTTATTCTCAAAAATCACCAGGACGTGGACCCATGGTGTTGGCTCTTTTACCCTTTCCATGACATCCAGATCTATTAACCGCTGCAGCTCTTTTCTCAGTTTATCTCTTAGAGCCACAGGGACTCTGCATTGGCATTCACTACAGGAACTGCCTTTGCATCCACAGCGATATTATGTGTTATGGGTAGCTTCCCCAGTCCTGTAAATACATCCTTGTATTGAGACAGAATATCATCAGTGACTGGCTTGTCATTTTGTTTTGCAAATAGATTTTCTGTCAAGCCCAATTTCTGACTGGTCTCTAGGCCCAAAACTGGCTTCTTGTCCCCAGTGACAATAACAAAGTTGTGTTTACTCACCATGTTTTTGTAGTGGAGGTTCAGCACGCAGTACCCTATTGTGGATATGGTTAGTCCACTGTATGCCTTCAAGACAGTAGGATTTTTCTTTATCTGCAGTTCTGCAGTCTGTGTGGTATCTGTTGCCATATTCGAGAAGGAAGCACATTTATTTGTGCACCTGTATCAACCATGTATTGTATTCTCAAGCTGCTGGTATTTAGTTGAATAGTCCATTCCTTGCTTTGCATGTTGCCTGGCTTGTCCAGAGCTCCTATGAAGAGCTCCTCTGTGCTATCCGAATCAGTAGTTTCTGTAAGGGTTTGCACTGCTTTTTGTTTTCTGCAGCTAATTGTGAAGTGGGTAAGTTTTCCACAAGCTTTACACTGCTTTCCATATGCAGGGCAGTTTCTGTAGACGTGTCTCCCACAGTTCCGGCAGGTTTTGTTGACTACCTTTTTTTGAATATACCCCCTCTTGTCCTGTCTCTTGTTTACTCTCTTGCTGTGTATAACCTGTAGGCGATCTCTGGGATTTGTTCTTATTGATTTGAACAGCAGCAACTTCTGTGATGTCCTTTGACCCACTTAGGACGTCCATCTACATGCAAGTTTGTTCCACAGCCTGACAGGTCTAAATTGCTGATTCCAGAGTTAATTCACTATCCCTTAAAAGTGTTTCCTTAACTCATGGGTCTGAACAGCCCATCACTATCTGGTCTCTGATCAGAGAGGATGTCAGTGTGCCAAAATTACAGGATTACGCTTTTAATCTCAAGTCAGTAACAAATTCTTCAATGGATTCATTTGCTTTCTGCATTTTGGATCTAAAGACATATCTCTCAAAAGTCTCATTTTTTCTTGGCACACAGTATGCTTCAAACTGTTGTTTAACTTTGTTATAGTCCCTCTTGTCTGTATCTGACAACTGAAAGGCATTGTATATGTCAAAAGCGTCTGAGCCTGCAGTAGTCAACAACAGTGCTTCTTTTTGGGATCCCTGTTTCTCAGTTGCACACACAGCTTCTAAATGACAGTCAAAACACTGCTTGAAACACTTAATGTGTCTTCTAAATTGCCCACAAACCTTATTTCTGGTGGTGGTCTGATGTGCTCCATTTCTCCAGACGGCTGTGGCCATTAGCTTAGCCTGCCAAAACTTCAGTCATTGAGCAGTTTATCACTGTGCTGTGTGATTTCTTCTGGCACGAGAAATCTTCTGCGTGTTTCATAAAGATCCCAAAACCACTCCTGGTACCATGTCTTGTTTGCAATTCAGGCATACAGACTTGCTAAAAGGTAGTAGTCATCTTTATTATAGTAATAGTGATGTACGAATTGCAAATAAGACACAGATTGAGAGTATGATGGTATACTATGGTTGGGGCTTGTAGTATAGCCTAGAGATTAGAGTAGCAAGTTGAGAATGAGCTTGGAACATCAGCATACTTGGGTTTGATTCCCACAACCTCCACTTGCATACTGTGTGACTCTGAGCAAGTCACTTAACCTGCCCAGTGCTGCCAGGAATCCCAGAAAACAGGCAGTTGTCCATAGTGGGCCTTACCTGGTTACCAAAGAATACATAAATGCGTGCATACATGTATACTGTACATACATATATATAAAGAGACTCTGAGCATGAGTTTTGCATGAGAGGAATGCAAAGCTGAGTAGTTCTGGCTACCCATTACTTATTCCAGGAGTCTCATATATTATAAGAACCCCACTGAGGCCCTGTTAACTTATTATAGATCACTCAAGTTTGCTAGAGGAATTTATAATAAGTTTGAAATATTTGTTTTTATTTTAAAAGTTTAATGAAATGTCACTCCCTCTGGCTAGGAAGTGAGATGCACCGATACCATCATTCCTGCACAGGAGACCACTGTACGCAGGATAAGAGGTCCAGTGACTCTATTTGCTGATAGGCTGAAATCATGTCAGTGATTTCTAATTCATAAAATCAGGCTATCTTCATGAACTGTACGTGTTTAACAAACTCCAAAGCAAATGGGCGAAACTTCCCAAATCATTATCCTGACATTACTGACTCTGTATGACAGTCACAAGTTACATTGTAATGCTTGCATCACATATAATTGACAGAGCACCTGACCGACAGTACAAAAAAGGATTCTAATTTACACATCTAATTTAGGGAGCTAAACATGCATTCTCAAAAAGTTAGGACACATCTGCATTTTAAACAGTGTTTTTTTTTGGGGGGGGTTCTTTTTTGAGTTTTTCAAAAGCATGCCTCCCCAGAGGAAAAGCGTATTAAACTTCATTTGTTTAAATAAATACTGTATAAGTCAGATAATGTAATTGAATTTCACTTTTATGGTTACTATAGTGCCTCTTCTTGCATCCTTTGGGAGCCAGAATTGGTCACCTTCTGTTTGCAGTTCTCTCACCCTAAGAATGCACAAGGAAACGCTCTTACAACCATAGGAGCATGCTTGTAAATGTATAACAGGATCGCTGTCACATGGACTTCATCTGCCCTGGCTGCTTGTCTGCACCTGACATCATAATCCTTGACTTGTGACCTCACCGTTGGTTGCTGTGGAAATGATTATGGCACAAGCAGAGGATTATGATGCCAGGTGGAGACAAGTGGCTGGGACAGATAAAGCCTAACAGACAGTGATCCTAGTTCATGTAACTGTACATGACTATAAGGTAAAATGGGAATTTAACATAGAAAATGACTGCAATATAAACTAACGAAGTCTGTTATGTTTTCCAAATACAAATTGTGATGTCAAGGGATCTTATAGGGAAAGTGCGTGAACCTTTTTTTTGTTACTTTTATTGTTCTTATTTAAAGCAGCAGTACAGCAAAGTTGGGCAAAAATGTAGTCCTGCCAGCCCAGTGGTGTGAAGGACTGAGGCATCAGTGCCGTACCTCCTGCCTCGCCAGTGACCCATGTTCACAGTGCAAGTGCATCAGTGGGGTCAGCTGTGGACGGAGAGGACTAAGCATCCAGAGGACAGCTCTCCTCTCCCAGGGAGTAGGCTTGGCAGTCTCACCGGAAGACTGCCCCCAGGTGGAGGCCTAAGGGTAGTGTGGGTCAGGGACAACAAAGGAAGGGAGGGTGTGCTGTGGGACCATGTAGTTTGTGTGTGCCGCCATGTGCTCATGCTGCATACATGCCCCAGCAATGGGGACAACAGAAAAGCAGAAAATGGGAAGATGCTGGCAGGCAATATGATGCCTGGGCTGTGCTCTCGACCCGCGGCTCACCTGGCAAAACTGGACTTCTGCAATGGGGGGAAGGCCCTCCTCTCCCTGGCTCTACCATGGGAGAAAATCTGTTGGGGATTTGTCAGAGATGGGCTGGGGTCCAGAGAGTGTGATGCAGCCCCTACAAAGTGGGAGGGAAGAAAAAGAGGAAATAGGATTACATTTTATCTTTTTTATCTTTTTTTTTTTTTTTTAACAGTAACATGTTCCATACATTTTCCAGTTTCATTTGCTGGTAAAATTGCCCAGTTCTGTCAGAATTTAGATATTTTATAAATGTTTTATGTTACTTTTTGTCAAGAAAAAATGTCGGACACTTCCTTTGGCTTTGGCACAGGGTTAGCATAAAAAAACTAAAATAAAAAAGTATATATAGTGAACAGAATAGGAATCACCTAGAAAAGCAATTTTGACATGTATACTGATATTTTACTAACTGAATCTGGGTAGTATGCTTTTTTGAAAAACATTTTTCGCTGCATGGTTGCTTTAAACAAAGTTCTGGCACATTGATTCATAGAAAATTCATGTCTGTAGTGGGAGTTATTATGTGTATTGTAAACTTTGCATTGAGTAAACCTAGCCTCAGACAGATAGGGCGTGAGCTCACTGTTACTTTTAAGAGTCATGTTGCACTTCTCTGTTTACAGCAGGATGACTTCCAAAGTCCCTGGAGATTGAAGATATACTGTAACTTGAACTTTGATAATGGCACATCAGAAACTCTGAGATTAGCATGCAGACTATACCTAAGTAGTGTCTTCTGCTGTAGTATATGTCAGCAGTAAGACATGACAGGCTGTGAGTTAAGCTGATACAACCACATGGCAAGGAATGTAGTGAGGTCGACCCAACGGGGAGTGCCTTACAGCATAAAACAAACAAAAAAAAAACATTCAGAGACTAGACTTTTTAACTTATATTTACTGAGATCATATAGCAGAAGCAAGAAAACTGATAGTAGTGTGACACAAAACTAGCCCCTGTGTTTCGTGTCTCCCATGCCTCATTGGGGGGGACATGGTCATCAATAAAACAGTATTCACAATTACCACTTCCCCACCCTGCTGGCCACCCCCTATTGATGCATAGCAGTATTCTGCTAGTCCTCATGAGAGCAATCACACACTGCTTGACATGCTTCAGCCCCATGTCTATTTTGACCCCCAAATCCGTTTTCTCCTCCACTGCACTGCAACAGTGCGTAGGTGGTAAAGCAGCTCAGTGTTTGTGACTTGTTCATGCTCGAAGTCATCCTTCAAATCTGCATTCTGAAAATGCACTGAATGCAGCTAGACATTACTTTCATGTAACAATTTGTGCTTTTCATTCCTCCATGCTCAGTTTCAACTCTTCATCTGTGATGGGAGAGGACACTAAAAACCCACTGTGCCATCTGTGATGTAACTGTTCTTTATTTAGATTCCATCTGTTCCTGAAATGAGTGCACACTGTTGGCTGCAACATTTAGCAATACCTGCAATTCCTATGAGAAATATTATAAATATTTAACTGATACCTGCAGAATAATTTTGAATCTACTAACACAACTGTACATACAAGGCAACATCTACTCCTGGGTCATTTGTGTTACTGTACCTAATCATATTCATAACTTGCAATTCATATGCAACCTGTAGGATACTCAGTACAGCTAACAGTGCCAGCTTATGTCATATCCTACCTGTATACATCTAGTAATGTACTTTGGTATATCTCATAGAATGCATTCTACTGTTATATTATCAAATATATTAGTAGCGTTTGAAACCACTGTAATGTGTTTACATCTCTACTTATCTTTGTGATGTCTTTATCTCACTGTAAACTTGGGTCTTACCAGAAAATAGACAATTTCTTTGTCTTGTGTTCTTACCTGGTTAACAAAACTAAATAAATAGTTATATAAGAAATCTAAGGGCAGTGCACCCTTTAATACTGCATGACTTTTTAAATGGCTAAACTTGTTCCAGCGAATTTCACCCCATATTAAATTTTGATATTGTCTTTGTTATATAATTTTAATAGGATAGCTCAGCTAAGACGTAACTTTTCATTTTCAGTGAGGTACTGCTTTTAACCCGTGTTGAGAGCTGGGCAGACTGAAGCAATGAGAGGCAAAGTGGCTTGCATAGGGTCGCATAGTATGTTGCCTTCATAGGATTAGAGCCTGGTTCCCCAGGTTCTGAAGCCTAAATTCTAGCAGCTATGCTACACTGCTTCTATTCGTACCCTCATGATGCTGACATCAAAATCACTGTTGACAATTCTGAAGGTTCAAAGGAACCACATATTTGTATAACTGTGCAGGGATTAGTGAAGTATAATGGTTATCTATTCTTGTTCAATAGCTGGAAACACAATGATTCCTTCCAGCTCTACAGTATATTAAAATGTGATTCCTTATTATTACATATACTCTAAATGTCCAGAAAGCCAGTCTTGAGTTTTGCCATACATAAAAACTGGAAAATCAAACCAAACCGAGGCATTCATAATTTGGGCATCATGTAGAGCCACAAATATAGCATCAACTAGCAAAAATGTTGGAAAAGAAAATCAGTGTTAAACTTTTCAGTACTAATTAAAGGCATCTAGACTTAATAAGTAGGACAAGATTTGTAAATACTTTCAAATACTAATCATGCAGTTTATTTTTATTTGGAAACTGTGTAACTTTGTTTTGGGGGGAAGGGTAGTTGCAGTGATATACTTGAAATATAAATTACCTCTGCATAAAACACTAATGAATTGCTTTCAGTTATGTGAAAAAAATAGTTAAAGAGCTGCTGACACCTTCAGGATAACTTACACAAAAAATAATATTTAGAAACATAAAAAAAGATGGCAGAAGGAGACCGAGGGTCCATTTAGTCTGCCCATGTGTTCCTTGGACCTTCTCAAATCCCAGGACCTAACCTCCGCCCCTTCTGCCTAATGACTCCTACTACTTCTTTTGCTTCTGATCACATTTTAGCCTTGTCCCACCCCAGCTTGAATGATGTCATAGACTTTGCTTCCACTACCTCAGCTGGCAGTTTATTCTATGGCTTCACAACTCTCTCTGTAAAATAATGTTTCTTAGCTCCCTCTTGAAGCCCCCCCCCCAACTTCTACTCATGCCCTCTAGTGTTAGAGTTGGAAACTGTGTTGCACAGGTCCGAGGATGGCATCTTATTTATTCCTCTCAGCAACTTGTATGTTTCAATCATATCTCAGCTCTCCCTCCTTGTCTCTATTGAGAACATTTTTAATGCTTCCAGATGCTCCTCATATGTGTTCTTGAAGGCCCTGGATAATTTTGGTTGCTCTTTTCTGAACAACCTCCAACCTGTTTATATCCTTTTTCAAATGTGGACTCCAAAACTGGACACAGTACTCCAGATGGGGCTTTACTAGGGACCTGTAGAGTGGCAGTATTTCCTCCTTCCTCCTGCTGTCAAATCCTCTCCCTACTCACCCCACCATTTTGTTGGCCTTGCTATAAGCTTTGTTGCATTGGCTTGTCTGTTTATGGGTACCGCTTTGATTACATCTAGGACTTGTTCTTTCTGCATGGTGCTGAGTTGGGCTCCCTTGATGTGGTACTCTGTCCTTGGGTTCCCGTTACCCAAATTCATTACCTTACATTTCTTTGCATTGAACTTCAGCTGCCAGATGTTGGACCATCTTTCCAGCCTCTGTAGGTCTTTTTGTAGGTCCATAACTGCATTCTCACTGTCAACCCTTCCTCCAAGTTTGGTATTATCTGTGAATAGGGCAATTTTGCCCAGAATATCTATGCTGATGTCACTGATAGACATTAAACAGGACTGGCCCCAACACTGAGCCTTGTGGCACACCATTAGTGATTGTGCCTTCATTATACCTCACCCCATTGACCACTACTGTCTGTTTTCCATCTCTAAGCCAATTACTTACCCAACTAACTATGCATTTGGCTGCACCTAGGTCCTTAAACCTTTTCAGCAAGTAGTTGTGCAGCACCGCATCAAAGGCCTTACTGAAATCAAAGAAGAGGAGGTCCACTGGGTGGCCTTTGTCTAGGTCCACATTGACTTAGTCAAAAAATGTGATTAAGTTAGTTTGGCATGACTTTCCCACCATGAACCCATGCTGCCTATCATGCTGCAGACTGTTCTTATCTAGGTATGCTACCAAGTCTAGTTTTATTAAGGTTTCCAACAGTGTCCCCACTACTGATGTAAGGCTGACTGGTTGGTAGTTGCCTGCTTCCTCCCAACTCCCCCCTTGTGGAGAAGTACCACATCAGCTCTTCTCCAGTCTCCTGGCACTGCCCCATCTGAAGTGATCTTCTGAATAAATATGCTAAGGGACCTGCAATTCACTTGCTAGCTCCTTTAACACCCTCTAGACATAGTTTAGTTCATATTTCAAATTAGTTCTGTATTTTCCCTCACCATTATTTATTACTGAGACCATTTGCATGAAAACAGGATCTCTGCTCCTGAAAAGTTTGTCTATTCCTGTTGCTTTCTCCCTAAGTGAGGTCATAATACACTGCTTGTGACATCACAGTTACTCCCATGGCAACAAACTGAGATGTCACAACAGAGGATTAGGACTTGTAGTAGGGAGTAAGCTGTAGAGGCAGATGAACTTTAACAGATAGAGATCATGTATCCGTGCAAATTTCCTCTGTAATAAAAGATGGGTAACAGAAATGTATAGAATATATTTGGAATACAAGCTGAATTGTACCCAATTATTATGTTTTTTTAAAGTTTTCTTTGAGGCATCAGCAGCTCTTTAATATAGCAATATACCTCACTTGTTTGAAGCAGGAGGGGCAGACAGAGAGAGAGAGAGAGAGATTGTGAAAGTGTGAGAAGGGAGAGACAGAGAGAGAGAGAGGAATAGGCATTACAGGATATTTAATTAGTAATGAAATATAGCTGTTCCATGAAAGTCCTAACTCTACAGTTTAGGGTGTTGGGGAAGAGGAGTAAATTTAGATACATCCACTCATATTCTCGTCTTCATTTGAACCTTTTGTTTACGACAAGGTCATGTATTTTGACAGCTCTAAGCTGTGACTCACATTACTTTTTGTGTGCGTTAAGCTTTATTTATTCTGTGTGCCTGGATAGCTGCCAGCAAAACCTTTGAAACAATGGGAGTAAGAGAATGCCATTTAGTGCAGACTTATCCTGGCTGTCCTCTGGGACACACTACCTGACTGCCAGCTGTGGGAAATGGTGCACTTGATTAAAAGGGATATTGTTTTTCATTAGGTCTCTTAATCTCGTTGGGAAAGCATGAAAAGCCAATGTGATATCATTATTTGTAATGAAAATAACACATTACCTCATCACTATCCCTAATAAGTCTTTGTTAACTGAAGCAGAAAGAGAATGTATGCTCTGTTCATTTTCATATAACTGATGTTTAATGATGAGGAATCGAGATGTTTCATATCACATAGTTTTTTCTCATATGATCTGTTAAATCTATAACCGTTTTTTATAATTGGCTCCTAGATTACTCTAACAACTACAGAAATTCTTTTGGTTTGTATAGGATGCAGTGCTGCTTAGCTGTGCTATACCATTTCCTCAGTTCCCATGGCTGTGATGGTATACAAGATACACTGGAGAATCCCAGGAAGGGTTAGAGCTTGTTTTTGCATTGTTGAACTTATGCAGGCTTAGAATCACATGTTTTATATATTGTATATGCTCTTTTAAAAATATCATGCTTTTCCCTGGGTGCCGGACTCTTCTTTACAGCAGGTCAGCCCATAAGCAGAGCAAACTTCTTTGCAGAGGGATGCATTCCAACATCTTGATTATCTTGCATGGGAAATAAATTACATGTCCAACTTTTACAACCAGACCTTTTCCAGAACTTAAAAAAGGCCAAGACATGGCTATTAGTCAATTATTTGGACTGGAAAACTATGCTCAAAGTGTGCACTATTGTGTCTAACCAACAAACTGCTGTATTAAGAACTAAAGATCTGTACCAGGGGCATAGACTTCCCCCAGCACACATCCTGACATTTAAATAATGGTGACCAGATGCTCCTGTACACAAGCATGGCTTGCACACAGTAATAGCACAATATATCACCCATGCATGTATGTGTATGGCACAGGGTCATGCACACACATGCATGGGCACATCTGTCATCAGCTTTTGTGTCCCCCCCACCCCTATATCCTGTACCTTTTGCATGTCTGATCCATCACTGAAGTCTGTTGGTCTGTCCTCAATGTCTCCCCGGTAGTCCAGTGGTTGCCTACCCTGACCAGCAACATTACATCCTCCCTGGTAGACCACTGGATCCATCTTGCCTAGCCCTGGCTGCTAGTATGCTGTAAATGAGAAACTGATCCCATGACTATAGCAGTACATCAATATATGTGCACACCCCTTCAACATTCCAACAACCTTCTACTGACATTTATTGTCTGGTGGCATTGGTAGCCATCACAAAAATGCTGTGACAGGTGCTGGTAATATAGCCTAGAGTTAAAGTAATGAGATGTGAATGAAGTTGGTACAGCCAGCAGACCTGAGTTTGATTCCCACAACCTCCACTTGCATACTGTGAGACTCTGAGCAAGTCATCTATACACCCCAGTGCTCCTGGGTCACCCCTGAAAAGAGGCATTTGTGGCTAATGGGCCTTGCCCAGTTACCAAGAGAATAAAACAAGTGTGAGCTGCCTGTCATTTGTATGCCAACTCCACCCCCTCTATGCACCAACACACTTTGATGTGGTCTATCACAGAAGGACACCCCCCCCCAAAACAGAGCTTGAGATGGTCGCAAGCAAAGGTACTACCACAGCAATCCCTTGTGACTGAGAATTGGGCCCAACTGTTTTCCCGAATTCAAGGCAGTTTTTCATATAAAGAAAAAGGTAAGAAGTTAGTAGTAATTGTTTATCGGTTTGTTTTAGGCTGTTACTCCTCCGGACTAAGGGTAATAGAAGTGGGCCAGTGAAAACTTCAGTTTGGCTTTGAGTTGGGGCCCATAAATTTGATTCAGCTTCAAGAACTTGGTCAAACCATTATGACTCCCAATACAGTTATTGTCGGGTGATAAAGCAGATTATAAATAGGGGGATTAAAAATCCTTGAGGTCAGCAGTGAATATTAATTGCTATAGCTTCCCTGTGTCAGGTGCTGTTAGCATACATCTGCTGTGGAGTACTGTTTGTGATGTTGTGGCAGAGTCCACAAAACCCACTAAGACCGCCACAGCCCAGTGTGAGCTACAATAATAGTTATTATTCTTTGCCCACCTGAAGACATACACACACACACACACACACACACACACACACACACACTCTTAGGCCTTGTCCTCACTGACAGCATGAAACTAAAAATGGTTTTAAGACCTTTACAGCTGTTACCGTGTCAGCACATCCAGACTGCTCTGAACTGTGTTCTAACATGGTAGGTGTGCATCCCTATTACTACACTTGTGATGCATGTTTAAACACCCTGCTGCACTCCTCACTTGCTGTAGTCCCACAGTGCTTACTGTCAGCTATAATACAGTGCTCCTTCACTGTACCAAACTTTGGTATAAAAGCAATATCTGTCAAGATCAGAGAACGGGATTTAATGCAGCACCATACAAGATAAACTGTCAGACTGACTTTTCATTCTCTGGGCCCCCCTCCCACCTGCTCCTGACTGCAGGCAAAATTGCGGGCTTTCTAAACACTTTCTGCTTTCTCTCTCAGTACTCTCTACCTGTTTGCAGCTGGAGTCACAGCATCAAGGGATAGCAGTGAACTGGATTCTGGGCCATTGGAAGACACTAAAGAGGAAGCACAGTGGCAACTCCCATCCACACAGGTCATTTTACCATGCTAAGTTTTAATCTGTTTTCAAAAACTGAGCTAAAACCTTCATTTCTTTGGGGTTTAAACTCAGTTTTGAAACACAGTTTTAAAAAAATTGCCATGTGGATGTGAACCGTGTATAGTGTTCTTATAACATTACAGACAAATGGTAACGTTATAAGACCACAAGAGTGGACAGACTCTTAACTCTCCATTGCCTCCATGCCAATTTCTATATTCTCCCTGGCTCCACTGGTTTTCAATTTATAGAATGATATCCTCTCAAAGAAAAACATATTTCTGAAACAAATTATGTTGGAGGGCATCTAAGAAAATGCAAAGCCATTTTAGCCAGTGCAGGCCAAATGCCTTGCCTGTGTTGGAAAAATTTGATTGGATCACTATTTCTACTAGTCGTAGCTCTGCTTGATAAGCCTACATTGCATACTCTGCTAACAGATCTGAGCCTTCCTCCAAAATGTCATAGCAGTGCTAGCATTAAGTTCTGAAATGCTCCCAAATGTCCTTGGTTATCTTATGATAATCACTATCCGTGTCTTCTTCTTCTTCCTTGCCATGCTGACACTTGGTACTGACACCAAGTGAAGCCAGCAGAAGAGAAGGAGCAGTACAACCGCAAGATTGTGTATGTGCATTCTTGCCAATTTCTTCAAGCTGTTTTTGCTGCTCCCACATTATTAGAGTTAACAACACTTTCTGTTTGTTATACTTATTGCTTCCAATAGAAAAGGGCATATCTTTATCTCTGGTATCCAGTAGTGTTGCCACACCACATAGCAGGTGTGATCTAATGCCATCAAACCTGTCTGACAGTTGTTTCAAAGGCCCCGTCCACACTACACCGCTCAGACCCCAAAACGGACAGAAACCATTATAGCCGGGGAGCAGTACAGTGTGTCCACACTGCAGCAGTGACCACCAGTCCACACCTTGGGAACTGGGTGACCGTTACCGTGGTGCCCAATCCCACAATGCAGCTCGCGCTGCGCTATGGGCCCTGCAGGGGACCATTACTGCCTGTTGTTGAAACCACCTCATATGTGGTTTCAACAACGGTTATGGAAACGCCTTCTGTAACGTTACAGGTGTAAACGCAAACTATTGTGGTAACGGTTTGGACACTCTGTAACGTTACAGAGGCATAGTGTGGACAGGGCCAAAAACATCTCTGCCATGCTGTGCTGACTTTGATGAACTGGTGGTATCACCACCCAGTTCTCCACCCCCAATTACTGTATGTTGTCATCCTTGCTGCCACCCACAGTGCTGCTACAGCTACTACCACCACCACCAAACTTGCTTTGTTGTGTTGCTATAGAAGATCATAAATAATGGTGCACGTGTCATTCAAGGAGACTTATTATGTGAATAATCATGTTAAGGGTTGCTGATTCAGCACTGAAATCTTTAGTGGCCTATTCACATGGTTGCAGAAATGGAATAAGCTTTTGCAGAACATACCACTGTACCTATGACAGATACATATCTTCCACATGCCTCATCATTAAATTCCATAGCCAAACACACAGGTTTCTTTTGCATGCATCTCACCAACATATAAAAGAGTGTAAGCATTTAACTAAGCAATGCTGAGGAATATTGTGCTTCTGCTGGTAATAGCAGTGGAGCTCAGCATGATTGGGAGAGCGATGGAAATATATAGTGATGTCCCATTCAGTGTAAAGTGATTCTTTTAAATGTGCATGCTTGTCAAGCACATGACCCGCCACCAGATTTAGTGTTTGTACAAAACAAGGTGCATGGGAGAATCCCCATCATTCAGCACCTTTAGCATATTACTGCCTCTGTCCATCATAAAGATTCTTACCCTCAGATTGTGAGAGTATATCCAAATCATACCCACCAATCTTCTGTCACTGAAATGAGGGACATGGACATTTTAAGATACTCAAAATGAGGGACAGTGAGGGATAGAAACCCACAGAATGAGGGACACATCTTCAAACATGGAGATACAAGCTCAGAACACCATGGAAACCATTGTGTTTACTTGTACAAAGTTTATTTTTTGATTTAGCATCTTAGAATAATATGAATTTCTGCTTTAAAAGTCTGAATGTACAACACATTCTCTGTGTGGGCAGCACCTTTTCCCCATGAGGTACAGATAAGGGACAGAGCAATTTTAAGGGGTAAAGTAAGGAACATCCCTCATAATCATGGATAGTCGAGAGGTATGATCTAGAAGTCTAGCAGTGATTGGATGAACTGCAGAATGTTTTCCTCACTGTGTTTCCCCTCCATGACTGACACATTAAGTAAGGCACTCCCTCTATTGGTGTGCCTCTGCAAGGCTGTCTGCTTCAATATAACTGTTGAAGGGGCTGGTGGTGGCAGAGGCAGGACAGGAATGCTGGTGAAGCTTGATTTGAACACAATCCAATGGGCAGTGAGACTTAAGAAGCTTTGGTAAAACTACCATTCCAGCTATCACTAGTGAAATTCGTATACCCCCTGCCTCCTTCAGAAGAGTCACAATCTGTGAGTGTTGGTCTCATTCATACTGGGGAGAACATGTTTGGAATATGTGAATCACGAGGAAGTTTTATTTTTGCGTCGATTCATGAAACAGTGTTCAAAAGCTGGTATCTTCTATGGTGGAGAGTAGCTGAAGATCAAGGGGCATAATTTCCTCAATGAGAGGTGTAATTCAGACGGGTTTTGAGTGAGTAGATGGAAGTTTAGTGTGGGCATGTAATGAATCTGGCAGTGTAGTTTCTTTTGTTGGTGGTGGCTGGAGTAGTGTTTTTGAAGCAGTGCCAGTACCTGGGATGTATCAGTTGGCTGCTGTGGCTACCATAGTGGCGGTAACACTTGAACAAACTATATAATCCCACCGTTTCCCATACCAAACTGCCTCTGCTGCTGCTGGTGGCCCATCTGACTAGTGTGGAGACTGGGAATAGATGTGACTGTTAGGTTAGGCTGTTAGGCTGAAGATGTCATGTTCATGCTTTAAATGAACAGCCAAAACACTGGTTTATAAAGTTCACGTATATTAACCCTGACTGATCTTTCCACCACACTGATTGCAACATGCTTTCAATGGATTTGTGGTGTCATCTGTAAAATACTCCCACACTGCAGAAGATTACTTTGTTTAATTTGTTCCGTACAACAGCGGATGCTGGGATGGAGTTCATGAGGAATTGTATGGGGACTATGAGATGATTTCTCAGTTTCCATCACTTTTGGTATGATGTGGCTGGGACTGATCATGTTGAGGTGGGGCTGGATACGGGACTGATTTGTGGTCTTTAAATCTCTCTGCCTGAGAAACCCACTTTATTGCTTGTCTATTATTTACCTTTTTAAATTTTACCAGTTACTCCTGTGAAGACCTTCACTGCTTTCTGTCACACTCATCATCACCACTAGTCGGGTATAACTGACAACAGACATTCAAGCTCCTCTTAATCTGGTGTGGCGAAAGGAATCATGGAGGCAGAAACTTCCCCCATACATGCACACACACACACACACACACACACACACACACACACACAGATTAAAGTAGAGAGTTGGGATAACCCAAAGGGAAAGGAATCCCCCAGGGTGCAAATTAATAAAGAAAGCAGAGTGGTAGAGAACAAGGGGGAAGGGAACAGGAGCATTAAAAAGAGAGGGAGAATGAGGCAGGGCAAAATGGAAAAAAGGAGGTCACAAGCAGAGTGGAAACAAAATCTGGAATGCCTTGTGTGTGACTGCTATAAGTCTAGCAAATAAGATTCTGGACCTAGAGGCCATCATGGCAGAGGTCAACCTGGATATTATGGCCATTACTGAGTCATGGTGCACAGAAAACCATAACTGGGACATGACCATACTGGGCTATACTCTGTTCAGGAAGGACAGGGTGCAAAGAAAAGGAGGGAGTGTGGTGCTTTGTGTAGGGGAAAGCATAAAAGCGACAGTGATACAAAGAATACGGGGGAGACAAACGTACAGTGGGTCATCCTGGAGATGGGGAATCGAGCCACTATTCACAATGGATTGATCTACAGTATACAACTCCAGCACAGGGGGAAGAATTAGATAAGGTACTGTTGGAAGCCACTGGCAAGATGGCAGAAAAGAGGGAAATGCTGCTGGTGGGGGACGTTGACTTGCTGGATGTAGACTGGAGCTTCCCAGCAGTGGCTTCAGCTAGAAGCAGGGACATCCTAGGCTCTCTGCAGTGGGCGTTACTCAGGCAACTAGTCAGCAAACCCCCTAATGATGGGGCAACACTGGACCTGGTACTCACTAAAAGGGACAGTGTTGCACACATCAAGGTGGGAGGCCACCTGAGGACCACTGATCACTGAATGGTGTGGTTCGATATAAGGACAGCTGTGGACTTAAACTACATAAAGGCAAGGGTCCTGGACTTCAGGAGGGCATATTTTATAAAGATGGGTGAATGCCTCAGGGATGGCCTGGCGGGGGGGGGGTTGCCTGGGGGGGTGGAGGAACAGTGGGTGAAGCCAAAAGGGAGCATAGTAAAGGCAATAAACCTCTGCATCAAACAATCAAGCAAAAGCAAAGAAAAGAAACCACTATGGTTCTAGAAAAAGGTGGCTGAAAAGGTTAAGGTTAAAAAGTTAACATTCAGAAGGTATAAGGAAACACAGAGGGAGGAAGATATGGAGGTGTAGCAGGAGAAACAGAGGGAAGCAGGGGAACTAGTCAGGAGCACAAAGGTGCAAACTGAAAAGAGAATAACCCAGGAGGTAATGAAAGGGGACAAGACATTTTTTAGGTATGTAAGTGAAAAGAGGAAGACCAGGAGTGGGACTGTATGGTTAAAAAGGGAAGGGGGGACTGTGCAGAGGGGGACCAGGAAAAGGAAGAAATCCTGAACAAATACTTTTGTTCAGTGTTCACACAGGAAGGAGAAGGGGAGGGTCTACAAAATAGTAACAGAAGGAAAGAGTCCTGAAGGGACTTGCTAATCTGAAAGCAGACAAAACAATGGGGCCAGATGGGGTGCATCCAAGGGTGATGAGGGAGCTCAGGGAGGTACTGGCTGCACCTCTGATAGTCCTATTTTATTTATTTATTTAGCTTTTGTTTACCTGGTAAGTGCGCTAGCCATAGCAATGACTATTTTCAGGCACAACCCAGGAGGCTACAAAACAACAGTACAAGAAAGACATTCCAAATACAGGTACACTAAAAGTCATTTACAGCATTTTACAAGCAGGTTGCAAAAAGTTAGCTAACATGGAGTCATATACAAATACAGGTACAACAAAAGTCATTTACAACAGTTTACAAGCAGGTTGCAAAACATTAGCTAACATGAAGCAGTACAATAACTAAATTGCACCACAGTTTGCTTTGAGGAAGAAAAGACACGACAGAATAACTATTTTCAGTACTAATAAGGGAAATGAGAAGTTAACTTGGGGGGAATAATAGAAGTGCTTGCGTATGGGGAGGCAGCTCAGAAGGGAAGGATAAGGCTGGGATGATAAGAGCTAGGGAGGTTTGAAACATGAGCATTTGTGGGAAGTTTCAAGATAAGTATGTAACCCTTTTTTGAAAGACACATGGGATGTTGATTGGCTCAAGGTTAGTGGAAGGGAGTTCCAGTATTTGGGGGCATGGCAGGCGATAGCACTTGCACCTTTTGCGGTGCAGTGTCTGGGGATAAACACAGGGGCCTGTTCAGTGGAACGTAATCCATAGCAAGGAGTAAGGTTTTGAAAAAGGTCTGCCATGGATTTAGGTGTTTGTAGACGGACCATATTGTCAATGATAGTGCCATAAGGATGTAGCCTTAGTTTGGTGGGAGGAAGCTAACCTAGGTCAGAATAGAGGAGACAGTGGTGTTTCAGCCAATGTGAGGAGGAAGCATAGCGACAGATGTTGTTATAAGTAACATCCCATTTCCTAAGGGTCGATTTGCATGCAGAGGCATATGTTACACACCGTAGGTAAGCGATGGTAGGAGTATGCCACAGGCAATGGAAAGCCTTGCTGAGGAAGTGAGTATATAGCTGGTCCGGTAGGCTCTTCCAAGTTTGGCATGTACCAGTTTGCAAGTCAGATTGATGTGTGAGTCAAAATTTAATGATGGATCAAGGGTAACACCCAGATATTTAAATGAAGTCACTACCCCAACTGCTGAGCCATTTAAGGAGGTTATTTAAAAGCCCAACGGAAACAAGTGTGGTTCCAGAGGACTGCAGGAGTGCAGATGTAGTCCCACTTTACAAAAGTGGTAGCAGAGAGAGAAGGCTGGCAATTACAGGCCAGTCAGCCTGACATCGGTGGTGGGAAAGTTAATAGAATCACTGCTGAAGGAAAGAATTGTGGAATATCTTGAATCCAATGGGTTACAAGACCTGAGGCAGCATATGTGTGTGTGTGTGTGTGTGTGTGTGTGTGTGTGTGTAAGGGGGGGGCAGGTCAAATCAAACTAGTCTGATATACAGTATTTCTTTGACTGAGTGACAAAGGAACATACAAACATATGAAAAAAGCCAGCAGAACAAGACCACTCATTCTATCGCGTCTGTTAGGTAAGTGATGCAGGGTTTGGCCTTACAATTTATGCCAATGACCCTGCCCCCCATCCCTCTCTCCCCTTCTCCCTTCCTTAGTCCCAAGAATTCCCTTTGTGCTTGTCTCAGGCTCTCTTGAATGCTCCCACCATCCTTGCTGATACCACCTCCTCTGGCAGTTCATTCCAGGTGGACTCCACCCTCTCCATACAGAAATGTTTCCTTACATCCCTTCTAACCTCCCCCCACATCAGTTTTAAGCTGTGCTCCCTAGTGGTGCTGTTGTCACTCATTTTAAAGAGATCCATAATCCCTCAGTTTTATTATCAACCTTTTGTGTGGTACAGAATCAACAGCCTTGCTAAAGCCCAGGTATATGATGTCCACCACCTGGCCTTTGTCCACTGCCCTCGTAACCCAATCAAAGAACTCGATCAGGTTTGTTTGACATGATCTGCCTGCCACAAACCCATGCTGTCTTTCATCCTGTTGACCATTCTCCTTTATGTACCTCACCAGCCTTTCCATTAGTATGGTCTCCATAAGTTTACATACTATCGAGGTCAGGCAGACTGGCCTATAGTTACTCGGGTCATCCTTGGGTCCGTTCTTGTGGAGTGGCACCACATGTGCCATTCTCCACTTCAGCAGCACCACTCCTGACTCCTGAGATCTATTGAAGAGAATAGCCAGTGGCCCCACCAGATCCTCCATTAACTCTTTCAGCACCCTGGGGTGTATTTTGTCTGGCCACAGGGATTTGTCCACCCTCAGGGCCATCAGCCCCTACCTCACTCTTTCAATCCCGATGATCCTTATGGCTCCCCTTCCTCCTTCTCCTTGCACATCCTTTTCTTTTGTAAACACAGAGCAGACGTATTCATTTAATACCAGTGCTTTGTTTTCATCTTAGTCAATCCAGCCGTCCCCCTTCCTCAGTCTAACAATGCTGTCCTTCTTGTCCCTCCTTTCACTTCTGTAGTGAAAGAAGACCTTTTCCCCATTCTTTATTCTTTTGGCTATTTGGAGCTCTTTCTGTGTCTTTGCCTGCTGCACCTCCCTTTGTCACCTTCTTATGGGGTTTTCTCTTAATACTGTTAATTAGTTTTCTTCCTATCTTCATGGATGTTCTCAATCTGTTTTTATGGGATGGGTGTCTTTCTTCTTCTCTTCCTTCACTCACTGGTGTGTCACAGGGTTCTATTCTTGGTCCTATTCTTTTTAATCTATTTGTTGACCCTTTGTCCTCTGTGGTTAACAATAGCATGGTTCGTCTCTACACAGACGATACTGTGCTATTCTTTGACCACAAAAATCTGACCTTCTTTACAAATACCCTTCAGTCTGATTTCAATAACATTGTTAATTGGTTTTCTTCCTACCAATTATTATTAAACAGTTAAAAAAAAACACAAATAATGTTTTTGGATCTCGGTTCATTCTTAAGCAAGCATCCTCTGTTTTTTCCATTACACTTGATAACATTCCTTTACAGCTTGTCCACGAATTTAAATATCTTGGCCTTACTTTTGATTCTGCTTTACCATTTAAATCTCACATAGATCATACTATTCTTTGAATTCGTCAATGCCTGGGTTGTCTAAGCAGGGCAAGACATTGCTTGTCCTCTTCAGATCACAACCTAATAGTGACCCAGGCCATTCTACCCATTCTAGATTATGGTGATACAATTTATCATAATGCTAGTGCTTCCGGTCTTTCTTTAGTGGATACTATTTATTATCAGCTCATGAGATTTATATTGAATTCAAAAAGGACTGAACATCATTGCACCTTACTTACACAATTGAACTGGCTCTCTCCCTTATCTCATTGTACTCTTCTTTGGCTGTCTTTGATTTGCAAAATTATAAACCACCACATACCCTCTTATCTTTCTGACCGACTTTTAATCTCTACTCATAACCATAATTTGCATGACATTTCTAATCGTGGTTTAGCTTTACCTTTGGTTAAAGCTAATTATATACAAACATAGGAAGAAGCCAGCAGAAGAAGGCCATTTGATCTATCAAGTCTGCTTATATTGTAGGGTCCACAGATTGAGCTAATGTCCCTGCCCTCCCTCCCCACTCCACCCATCCTCCCTACCCATGATCCTTACCTTCGCCCTATGCCTTTCCAGCCTCTCTTGAAGCTGCCCACTGTCTTCAATGAGATGACCTCTTCCGGCAATGCATTCCAAGTGTCCACCACCCTCTCTGTGAAGAAGTGCTTCCTGTCCTCCCTCCTAAACCTCCCACCCTCCAGCTTAAGACTATGCCCCCTTGTGTTATGGTTGCCACTCAGCTTAAAGATATTCTCCTTATCAACCTTATTTATCCCTTTCAAGAACTTGAAAGTCCCAATCATGTCCCCTCTCTCTCTCCTGTCTTCCAGAGAGTACATGTTCAGTGCCCTCAACCTCTTCTCATATGCCTTACCCTGCTGACCCACAGTCATCTTTGTAGCCCTCTTCTGGACCTTCTCCAACAGATTAATGTTCTTTTTGAGGTGTGGGCACCACTACTGAATTCCATACTCTGGATGCAGCCTTACCAGTGACCTGTACAAGGGCATTATAACCTCCTCTCTCCTATTACTGATCCCTTTAGATATGCATCCCAGCATCTTGTTTGCCTTTGCTGCTGCTTTCTTCCACTGAGTGGAGTGCTTCAGGTCACTAATGATCATCACTCCCAGGTCCTTCTCCTTCTCTGATGCAGATACTCGGACTCCACCCAGGTAGTACTCTGTCCTGGGATTCTTGGTTCCAATATGTATAACTTTGCATTTCTTGGCATTGAAGCCAGGCTGCCAGATCCTGGGCCACCTCCCCAGCTTTTGCAGATCTTCCTGTAGGTCCTGTATCCCTTCAGCTATGTCCACTCTCCCACATTTTGGAAAAAACAGTTTTTCATATGATACACCTTTGCCTTGGAACAAACTCTCCACCTTCTTGTGGAATTCTCATTCCTTGAACATTTTCAAACAGAGTTTATATAAGTTACTTTTACAGAATCAACAATGTATCTGTTTTAAATAACCTCAATGAGTTACATGTTATGTTAGTGATTAATGTAGTATGTTTTATTGTTAATACCATGTAGTCTTTGTTTAATGTTTTGTATGATTGTTTTACATGACTTGGAACATTCTGCTATTGAGACTTGTATCTCATAGAACCTATCCTGCAATTATTAAACTTTTAAATAAAAATAAAAAAAAAACCTTAGCTAGCCTCTAGTATTCTTCCTCATCCTCTTCCTTTGCTGTTCTTTTGGATTTTTTATAGGCTACCCTCTTTTCCCTTACCACTCTGGCCACCTCCCCATTAAACCAGCTTGGTGGTCTGGATTTCAGTTTCTTCCTCCTCAATTTGATACAGCTGCTTATGGTCTTCCGAATGGCCCCTCTAATGATGGCCCATATTGCCGTCGGGAGGGCTAGTAGAATGTTGGGGTGCATAGGCAGGGGAATCACCAGCAGGAAGAGGGAGGCTGTTTTTCCTGTGTGTAGATCACTTGCAAGACCCCAACTCAAAGCCCTGAGTCCAGTTCTGGAGGCTGGAAATGTTGAAAATGTTCTATTTACTGGGAAAGTTGGTGCAAATCTGCCATATTCGCATTTATAAAAAAAATCTGCAAATTAGGAGGCAGGAATGCCAACTTTGCCAGCAGATTTTTTTCAAATTTTAAAAAAACCTCCCCCCACCCACTGTGCTATGAAATCAGTCCCCCCAGCCAAGAACACAGATAGGATTATTTTGTACCCCCAACATCACAGTGCTGCAGCTGTGGGGCTGGCAGCTGAAGTTAAGTTAATCCTTCCCACCACTCCTGCTCCAAATACACTGCATCTACCTTTCCCCACCCAAGTCCCACTATCTTTTGTAGAAACACTCAAACCCCAACCAACCCATCTCTGATCCCCACCACCTCCTCACCCCACCAGCACCCACAAAATCAATAACAAAAATGGTCCCCTAATGCAGACCATCAGCTTTGTTCAGTGCTGACTCCGCATCTGGTAATGGTGCAAATGAATAAATAGTGACATCTTTGTTCCTAGTAAAACTTGATTTGTTGAATTTTAAACTAATCAGGTTTTACTAGGGCCAAACTTATCACCATTCATTCATTAAAGCCTTTGCAAGACAGGAGTCAGCACTGAACAGAGCAGATGTTCTGCAACGAGGGACAAGTTTCTTTAGTTACAGGTTGATTTTATGGGTGCTGGTGGAGCAAGGAGGTGGTGGGGATCAGAGAGAGGTTGGCTGGAGATCTGGGTGTTTCTACAAAAGACAGTGGGACTCAGGTGGGGGAAGGTGGGAAAAATGCATGTGTCACATTGGTGGAGGAAAGTGACTAACATTTCAGTGAGCAGCAGCATGATGATTGCTGGGGTAGGGGAGAGGAGGGAGGAGGCTGTCAGTGGGAGCTTAGGAAATGAATCCTCAATTTACACACAATTAACCTTGTTATTTACCAAGTGAACTGGCCACTCGCCATGCAAATGTGGTTAATCTGCCTGGTGAATAACAACACAAATTGCAGTCCCCAGCTCTGCCAATTTCCCCAAAATGTAAGGATTTTTTCAGGGAGCGAATTTCAGCAACTGCACACACCTCTATCTCTAGAACGACATAGACAGAGTGGAGGCAGTCCACAGGAGGGTAACTAAAAGGGAGCAGGGTCTTCATCAAAACCCTTTTTAGGAGAGATTAAAGGGCCTCAATCGTATACCCTGGAATAGAGGAAGGAGAGGGGGGATAGGATACAGATTTTTAAATACCTCACATTGATAAATAAGGTACAGGAGGGAAGCATTTTTCAGAAAAAACGCAATCAAGAACAAGAGGACAAGCTATGAAGCTGGAGGAGGGTAGCTTCAGGAATGCTGTGAGGAAGCATTTCTTCACAGGAAGAGTGGTGGATTCCTAGAACAGCCTTTTAGCGGAGGTGGTAGAGGTGAAAACAGTGGTGGGGATGAAGAACGCATGGGATAGACACAAGGGAATCATAGTGGAAAGGAAGCGGGAGAGGGAGAAAGAGCTGTAGATCAAGTAGGCTCTGCAGTGTTACTGTAGGTAGGGAAAAATGGACAGATTGGGTGTGCCAAGGAGTTCTCATCTACCATCATATTCTATGCATCTATGTTTCTATGCTTCAAGAAATCAAACTTGCAGACATAATTGTAACCTTATAAATTGTATAAATTAGGCAGAAATTCTTATTTTTAGGGTGTAAAACTAACTTAAGCAAAAACATTATACAGAAAAAACATTATTATGAAAATGTTTTTAGTGTGCATTTTAAATTCTATGTCCCACATATTCAAAGAAGATGCATGGGACATCCTTAGATGCAACTGCACATCTCCGGACTTGCGAGGGCCATCGGGGGCATGACAATATTCAGAAGCCCCCAATGTGCCCCACAAACCCAAATGTGCCGCCATGCAGGATATTGTGATGCAGGCTTGCAAATGAGGGGTCCTTCATGCATATTTCCTGCATAGCATTATTCAAACCTCCCCTGGCGAAAACATGGCCTGATGCTCTGGTGCAAAGATAAGTTTGCCAGACCCTACCCTAACTTTGTTTGAGGTAAGGTGGCACCCCACACACAAGCGAAGGGCTGGTCACAGGATCCCCCTCCTCAGTCCCGATCACCGTAAAAGACACCTTTGTCCCTAGTCCCATTGACATAGTATAGGGACCCCACCTTCCCCAGCTTCAATGTCTGCACAAAACACATTTCGCCTGACCCATCATTTCCATAGTGAAGTGGCCACCCCCATCCCCAGCCCCGATCCCTGATAGAATTAAAATAACACAACTTCCTAGTTTCCATAGTGTAGTGGACTCCCCTTCCCAGCACAGAGCACTGTACAAAATACACATTACAATGATTCCTCAATTTCCTTAGTGTAGTGCACCCCCCACCCCAGTAGGCAGTAACCCACCTCCCCACACACCCCCCATCCCATCCCATACTGGCCACTGGCACAGCCCTCCTCACCCTGCCACGCCAGCTGCCAACTGATTGGTATCCAAGTGTGCACAGTACATAGTAAGCACTCATTGGTTGAAACAACCAATGAGTGTGTACTATGTATTATATGCTCTCGGGTACTGATCAGTCAGTGGCTGGCTGTGTCAGGGTGAGAAGGTCTATGCCAGTCACTGGCACAGGATGGGATGGGGAGTTCAGGGTGGTGGGTAACTGCCTACTGGGGTGAGGGGTTGGGGAACACTGCACTATGGAAATCAGGGAATCATCGTAATGCGTATTTCATACAGTGCTCAGGGCGATCAACTGTGCTACTCACTGTTATTCAAAACTGTACCACAATTGCAGAGAACACAACCTACCAATGCAAACCAGCAAACTAATAAAACACTTCCTAGAGTCAGTCAAGGAGTGTTTCAAATGTGTCACAATTTTACAGCACAATCTCTCTGGAGTGCTCAACAATAGAAACAGTACTTACCATTCTGAGCCCACTTCAGCAATGAGGACCAATCAATATAGTGCACATGCCAAACACCAAGGCATCAATCAGACTTTTCAGCCAATGGGATGTAAGTATACATTTATTAAAGAATGAATTATAGACACTTCTCATGATTGGGAAGTCAGTCACATGCAAACAATGACTCACAAAGATTTCTATGGAGGCACTTTGCTCATGCCATCATAAAACAGTAAGAAGCATGGAGGAAGTAAAAAAAAAATAAACTGGACAAAACATAAATAAAAACTGAAATTAAATGGTTAAATTGATGATTTCTTTCTGTGTAACCGATAGTGCTGGAAGCATCACAATGCCTATAGGATACTCAGCATAGAACATAATTTGACTAATTAGGATTTTTTTTTTCTCTCGTCTGATATGACCTGTTACCACACTCATAGTTTTCCTTCACTATACCTCTCGTGAGTAATTGGGTTACATCAGACTAGTGAAAATAAAAATGCTCCTATTAATGGAATGCTGTCATATCTACTACTTTATGTCAAACACTACCATGGCTACAAAACACTGGCTTCTGGTAATCTACATATGCTGACCAACAATTCCTAACAAAATTACCACAAATGGTAGTAAATACTTGCTTGACATTCTTTAAAAATTAGGTACATATGTGGTGGATGTTAAGGAACTTTTCTCAGTCAAAGAAAAAAATGTTGCACTTTTCTGCTGTTTAATTTGACAGAATGGCTGACTGTCTACAGCACTGTCTGGCTTGTTTAATTTTTTTGTACTGTGCTCTGGTAAGTGGTGCTACCTGCCACTAAATCTGATCCAAATATCACATTAGTCCTCATGGCTTTGTTCAATATATGTGTGCCTGTTTGAGTATTGTATATTCTTATTAATGTACTGAGAAACGGTGTACTTTCTGTGCATTTTTCAGATCCCTCTGGCTTACTTCCCTGACCTGCCGGGGTCCCTGTTATTAATTTTCTAATTGCAACCTGTCCCGAATACATTTTCTTGATGTTAATTGCCTGCCAACTAATGTTTTATACTGTTCTCATTGCCTTCAATGATGCATGGTGAGAGGCACCACATGCCTGTCTCCTCTACACTCTTTCAGATGTCAGGGCAATGGTATTATCATTTTTTGATGCCACTGATTCCCTATGGGAAATAAATGACACCTGTATGTTACATCATAGTAACATCCCGAGGGGTAAATTTACAGCCAGAAGCAAGGGCTGTAAGCCACCATAAGACATGTTACAAAGTATAATACCCTCAGGAGTGCATTTTACTTCTCAAGGGGTTTGTGGCTTTCATAATAAATAAATGAATGTTTTTAAAATCAGTTGCACTCACATATGCAGTAGGTCTTGCAACGTATTATCGCTTCTAAGGAAAACCCTATCTAGGGTAAGGCTTCAAACACAGACTCAGAAGGGGAAAGGTAAAGGGAAGCCAAAAGGAGGTTAGCAATAAGGGAAGCCTAATGGCAAGGGAAAGATAATGGAAGCAAAAAGTCAGGAGGATAAACAAATCATCAGACATGGGAGTGGTGCAATGTAATGGGTGTGGGGCCGCAATGAACATGTTCTGAAGACTGAGGTGTTGCCCTTTATGCAGGAACCTCTCTGGGCAGAGAGCAGAGGTCACTGGACTCAAGCTGAACTGGCTCAAGTACAGAGCACCATCTGTCTTACCCAGAGGCCACCTAGTCTGCCGTCTCTCCCTCAATTGATGTCAGCAAAGGGGCAGAGCAGCTGGACCTTGGTGGGCTCAGGGAGAGTGGCAGGAGGAAGGAGGAAGAGCACCCCTCAGACCTTACTACTGTGCAATTCCTTTGCCATTCTGGCAGGATGGGGCAGCCAAGATGAGGCACCCAAGGCAGGAGTAAGAGAGGAGGTGGGGGTCCTCAAGGGGCCAGGCCCCAGTGAGGATGAGAGAGTCCCCTGGCCAAGGAGGAGGCAGTTGCTGGTGTGGGACTCCATAGTCAGGAGGACTGGGTTGGGGACAAGGGAAGGGAGGGACAGAGTATCACAGTGCATTCCGAGCACATTGGCAGGGAGGATCAGAGGGTTAATTCTAGAATTCTAAAAGAACTAAGGGTAGAACTAGTGACACCACTGACTACCCTCTTTAATAAATCATGGGAGGATGGAGTGGTACCTGAGGACTGGAGGAGGGCAGATGTTATTCCACTTCACAAAAGTGGGAGCAAGGCAGAAGCAGGAAACTACAGACCTGTTAATTTAACCTCAATGATTGGGAAAATGATGGAATCACTTCTGAAGGAAAGAATTGTTGAGCACTTAGAGGCCAGAGCAGCACAGGACCCAAGGCAGCATGGATTCACAGCGGGAAGGTCATGTCAGACAAATCTAATAGATTTCTTTGACTGGGTGACCAAAGTAGTAGATCAGGGAGGGGCTGTGGACATGGCCTACCTAGACTTTAGCAAGGCATTTGACACAGTCCCACACAAAAGATTAATTTACAAGTTGGCCAGCCTGGGAGTGGGTCCCAAGATGGTAGCCTGGATAAAGAATTGGCTGGAGAACAGGACACAGAGGGTAATAGTAAACGGAGTTCACTCTGAAGAAAGGGGAGTTATTAGTGGGGTACCGCAGGGTTCAGTACTAGGACCGGTCCTCTTTAATGTCTTTATGAGCGACATTGCAGAGGGACTGGAAGGAAAAGTATGTCTCTTTGCAGACGACACAAAGATCTGCAACAGAGTTGATACACAAGGCGGGGTGGAAAGGATGAGAAGGGACTTGGCAAGGTTGGAGGAATGGTCAAATATATGGCAGCTTAGATTCAATGCTAAGAAGTGCAAAGTAATGCACCTGGGAAACAAAAACCCAGGGGAAGAGTACACAATCTGGGGTGAGATACTAACACCAACAAAAATGGAAAGGGACCCGGGGTAGTCATATCAGATGACATAAAGGTGAGCAAGCAATGTGAGAGGGCAGTAAGGAGGGCTGGGGGGATACTGGGATGCACAGGGAGAGGCATCACCAGCAGAAAACAGGAAGTTGTTATCCCTCTGTACAGACAGCTGGTGAGACCCCATCTGGAGTACTGCATGCAGTTCTGGAGACCCAATCTCCACAAAGACATAGACAGGATGGAGGCAGTCCAGAGGAGGGCAACTAAAATGGTGCAGGGTCTGCACCAGAAGACATATCAAGAGAGAGACTTAAGGAGCTTAATATGTATAGCCTCGAGGAGAGGAGAGAGAGGGGGGACATGATAGAAACTTTCAAGTACCTCAAGGGAATCAACAAAGTCCAAGAGGGTAGCATCTTTCAGAAAAATTGGTGTGCAAGAACAAGGGGGCACAATTTGAAGCTAGAGGCGGGATGGCTCAGAGGTAATGTGAGGAAGTATTTTTTCATGGCGAGGGTTGTGGATGCATGGAACAGCCTTCCTGAGGAGGTTGTGGAGTCAAAAACAGTGAAGGAATTCAAGAATGCATGGGACAGGCATAAGGCAATTCTAGGGGGTGGAGGCAGGAAGAAGTAGGCTGTTGGTTAGCTAGGATCTGCAGCTTATCCATTAGGTAGGGAAATGAGCCGACTGGGTGGGCCAAGTGGTCCTTATCTGCCATCAGATTATATGTTTCTATGTTTCTATGTTTAATCTTGGAAGTCACCAGGAAAGGAGGAGTAGTAAGGAAGCTGCATGTTGTTGTCCACCTATGGATGAAAGATCTGGCAAGGGAAGCAATACGGGTAGTGCAGGATAGGTTTAGGGAGCTAGGGAGGGATCTGAAGCAGGCAACTTACACAGTGGCCTTCACTGAGGTACCATCCGTGCAAGGCCAAGGGAAGGCTAGGGAACTCAGCACCAAGTCCTTCAATGAGTGGTTGAAGACATGGTGAAAAGAGGAGGGCTTTGGCTACATCAAGGGCTGGGTCAAACATGGGGAGGATGGAGACCTGTACAAGGGAGCTGGCCTCCATCCAGAAGAGGAACAGCAGTCCTGGGTGGAAGGTTTAAATGCTACTTTGACAAACATTTAAAGTAGCCAAGGGGGAGGCAGAAAGGCTGAGGGAAATTGCCCCCTCCAGAGACTAGTGCAACAGGGAAGATTAACCCAGGGAGAAGAATTTTTCAGAGATTGATGAAAGCAAACAGAAAGGGTGGGGAGCAAGTCTGGAGAAGGAACGTCAGCTGGAAGACAAGGGAAGGAGGGAAAGCAGGAAAAAAATGTAACAGGGGAAGGCAGGACTGGGATAACGGAGGGAGCAAGAAGGAATGGGAGGCAGGTTAGAGGGAGAGAGAGAAAGAGGAAGAGAATGGAGACCCATGTGTGCCAACACAAAGAGTTTGGGAAACAAAATTCCAGACCTTGAGGCAGTCATTACGGAGGCAGACCTGGATCTGGTGACCATAATGGAATCATGGTACATGGACAACCACGGTTGGGAAGTGGCCAAACTAGGGAGGAAAGGAGGATGGGTTGTTTTATATGTGAAGGAGGGTACAAGGGCCACTGAGATACAGGGGCAACAGGGAGACCATGAAGGGCTGGAAGTACTATTGGTCAGCCTAGAGATGGAGTTGAGAGCTGTTATTCATACAGGGGTGGTTTACAGGCCTCTGACATAGGGGAGGATTTAGGCAGAGACCTGGGGAAGCCATTATCAAAATGACCAGTAAAGGGGAAGTTTTGTTTATGGGGGACTATAATCAGCCAGAAGTAGACTGGGGCATTCTTGACACAGCCACTTCAAAAGGCCGGGCAACCCTTGACAAGAGGCATTTCTCAGCCAGCTGGTTTTGGAACCCACTATGACAGTACAGTGCTGGACCTGGTACTTACAAACAGAGACAGCATTGCTGATGTCACAGTGGGTAGTCCCCTGGGTACAAGTGATCACCATATTGTGTGGTTTGGCATATAGGTAGAACAGGAATAAAATGCACTAAGATGAGGATCCTGGACTTCAGAAGGGAAGACTTTAAAGAAATGGGTAACAGCTTCAGAGAATGCCTCGATGGGTGGGGGAAAAGCAGAGGGGAGTGAAGGCTCAATAGAGAAAAATTAAGGGGGCATATTCCAATCAATGGCATGCTGTTTGAAGGTAGAGAGCAAGGGAAACAGGAGGAAGGGGCCACTATGGTTCTCTAAGGAGGTGGCAAAGGAAGTGAAGGAGAAGGAAACAGCATTTAGAAAGTACAAGGAAACCCAGAAGTATGAAGACAGGAAGTTATATCTGGCAAAACAAAAGGAGGTAGGAAGGAGGGTGAGGACAGCTAAAGCACTAACAGAGGAGAGAATAGCTAAGAAAGTCAAAAAAGGGAACAAGACTTTATTCAGGTACATGGGGAAAAGAGGAAGACAAAGGGAGGGATATAGTGAGACTCAGGAGAGCAGAGGGAACTGTGTAGCAGAAGATCAAAAGAAAGCAGAAAGACTAAACAATTACTTCTGCTCGGTCTTCGAGGTAGAGGGTGGTGGGTGGGAAACAGATCAGCATGCTGCAGTAAGCACCAGGGAGGGGGGAAGGGGCTCAAGTCCATTCTCAGTGGAGTGGGTCCAGAAAGGATTGGACGCCTTAAAGGAGCATAAGGTGTTGGGGCTGGATAGAATTCATCCAAAGGTCCTAAAGGAACTGAGGATAGTGCTGGCTTCCCCGCTAGCAGTGCTTTTTAGTACCTCATTGGAGATGGAGGAAGTTTCAGAGGTCTGGAAGAGGTCTGATGTGGTCTCTCTGCACTAAAGTAGTAATAGGAAGGATGCTAGCAATTACAGGCCAGTCAGTCTCACATCAGTGGCGGGGAAGTTAATGGAGACACTACTGAAGGAGAAGCTCATGGAGCACTTGGAGAAAAAAGGGTTGCAGGACCACCAGTGACATGGTTTCACAGGGGAAGGTCATGTCAGACTAATCTCATAGATTTCTTTCACTGGGTTACCAGATAGGTAGATCAAGTGGCAGCAGTGGACATGGCCTATGTGGACTTCAGTAAGTCTTTCGACACTGTGCCACACAGGAGGCTAGTTAAAAAACTAAGCAGCCTGGGGGTTGGGGAGAAAGTAACAAGCTGGATATCAAACTGATTAAGAGACAGGAGGCAAAGGGCGGTGGTAAATGGTGGCCACTCAGATGATAGGAGAGTGACTAGTGGGTGCTAAAGGGTTAAGTACTAGGACCAGTCAGTGTCTTCATAAGCGACATTGTGGATGAACTTTAGGGTAAGGTGTATCTCTTCGTGGATGATACAAAAATCTGCAACAGGGCTGACATTCAGGGGCAGAAAGAATGCAAAGCAATCTGAGGAAACTAGAGGAATGGTCTAGGGGGTGGCAGCTTGGTTTTAATGCAAAAAGTGCAGGTTATTCACTTAGGGCTGCAGAACCCAAGGGCTGTGATCCATGGTGTACCGATATAATGCTTTACCCTGCTCAAGAAGCCACTGTACCATTTATTTATTTATTTATTTTTATTATTTTACTCTTTTTGGCCCTGCCCTTCCGTCGTGATCTGCTCTGGTCCACGGACCCTGGAACCCGACCACGGACATTGCGAATCCCAGGTCATCCCTGGCTTACCCCAGAGAGCGGGGTGCACCGACCCCTTATCGGCACGTGAACTGTGACTGGTTAGGGGAACGCCCGTGGCCAATCAGGGTAGTCCAGGGCAGAGCGTCATGGACGCAAGGCAGGGATTTTATCCCTTTGTATTTTTTCCCACCTCGAGGAGGCGGGGCGTGCAATACGCTGGCGTCCGCCCGCCCTACCTCGCCCCTCCCGACCTCAGGCCGGTAGCGCGAGTTCTCCCAGCCTCCGCTAGGAGCCCTCATCGCCCGGATACTGGTGGGGACCCTCCCCGAGAAGGAGAGCTGCCTACGGCGCTCAATCCTTCTCCCCCGCCGTCTCCCGATGACCCGGTCCGCTCCTTAAACCCGGTCGCCGGCGCTGTAAGCGAAATCAATCCGCTGCGCCGGCGGGCCAGCTTCTGTACCATTTAGAAGGTTGAATTCCACCTAGTGACCAACTCCTGCTTTAGTTGATGATGTGAAAGATTATTTTCTTTTTGTAGTTGAGGCCATATTTTGCATGCTTTAGCAGAATGACTAAAATGTCCATGTTTTGCATGCAACTCTTAATGCATTCTAAACACTTGTGTCATCTTTAAGAAAATCACGTACTACAAGACTGAGGCTATGAGCAAGGCAAGGTATCAGCACATACCCTCCATTCTTCACAACACATACAATGTTAGCCTCATTATCAGATGCCAAAAGCCCTGGAGAGAGGCCACGAGGAGTACACCATTCAGAAAACCGTCTTCTTAATTTGTTTATTTATTTCATCATTCGGATTACACCTTTCAGCACAACTGCTCATTTGCAAAGGTTCCAAGTTTGAGTCAAGAAGATGATTCATAAAAGAGTAATCTCTAGTTCATTACAGTTAGTAATAAAATGACTAATTCTTGCAAGATGTTCACTGCAGTGTGATCTCTTGACTCAAAACTAGTAATAACCAAGGCAGCTGGCTTCTTACATGGTGTAGGAGACATGATCGAGACAGAGGATGACGCAGAGGAATCATGAATCATGAAAGGATGTCCAGTGACCAGTTACTGTCATTTAGTCTAATACTTTTTGGTCTCTGGTCCACATATCAGTTGTAACACGAATTTGTGACACTGCTGTGAGTTTCAAGGCCTGGGTCACTTTTTCCCACGATTCACAATAAACATTTGGTACTATGTTAGTAGCAAAATATTTTCTGGATGGTATTTGATAATGTGGAACTGCAGTCTACATTTCTTGTTTAAAGTCAACAGATTCAACAAAAGTGAAGGAATGCAGATCAAGACCTATCATTTTTACTACTGCCTTATTTAATTTCTGGGCAACTGAATGTGTGTGATCATATTTATATGCCCTTTGAAATGACTCTTGCATGGTTAACTGTTTTGGTTTGGGGCATGGTCTGTTGCAAAAGGAACGGAGAGTAAGTAATCAAGGGGAACTGTTAGATACAAAGTTGCCAGATTGTGATGGTGATGGAGATGAAAGCTCTTGTTGTTTGCTTTTTTTAATTAAGTGGAGTTGAAAAATTGGCATGGCCAGCCTGCTGGCGCAGCAGTGACGACGACCCGGGTTCGGGAATGGACCTGGGACATCGGAGGCTCGGAAGGGAGGAGGTGGATCAAACATACCCTTGGGATGTTACATATCCACCTCTGGAGGGGGAGGTGGGAGATGTGCCTCTGGTGCTGTACTGCTACTTGGGTGACCACAGGCAGCAAACAAGCACCTGAGCCAGGTATGGGTGGATTGACGTCAGCATGTTGGCATGAGTGGGAACATGTACATCGCACATGCAATTGACATCACAGGGTAGGGATGGAAACCAAGGGAAAAAAAGCCCTCACCCTGCAAGATGATGCTGCCTCTGCTCGCAGGCCCCGCACCTGCCTACTAGGCTCACCAATTCGCATCCAAACTAAAGCACCTCTCAGGATTGAGGGGGACATGGTGGGCTCCGCCATGGGGGCAAACCATAGGGCACTGCTAGAGTCAGTATAAGTAAGTCTCAGAGACAGTGGGGTGACAGGGCTGGGGGAGCAGAGGGCTAATAGGGGCAGACTGGGTGTTCAGGGAATACAGCACACTAAATAAAAAAATTAAAAAAACAGTTGGCTCTGCCACTTCTTTTTGATAATGAAGAAACATCTTCTAGGTCACTATCACCTGCCTCATCCTTTGTCTCAACAGATCACCTGCTTCATTCTTTGTCTCAACAGACACTGGCATCTGATCATTTCTGTTGTATGCAATTGGGTGCATTCTCTTTAAGCATCTTATTAAATAGATCTTCCAAGGTGATTTTCCTGCCTCCCCCTGCTGACACTGGTTTTACAGACTGTGCATATTGCATGACTAGCATTTTGAGAGTCAATATATATTTATTTAAAAACTGGTAACCATGAAAGGCACACTGAGCAGAGGGTCATTTCCAGGTGCAGGCTGGGGGGAAAGGGGAAGGGGCGTACAGTATTAAAACAATCAGATATGGTTTCAGTGATAATGTACACAAGTGCATAATGGTGTACAGATCCAATGGTTGCTAAAACCATAACATTGGGGGAACCAAAACGTAGCATACAAAACAGCATTCAATTTTGCCAAGAGTAAATAAAGTGCACAATGCCAATGAAAAGTGATGGTGCCTGAGCTCTTGAGAAGAGTCAAAACAGGCATCGATGGTACCAATCATAGAGTGAGGGGGCAAATGCTGAGGAGGATCAGAAAGCAAGTTGGCAGGAGCTGGAGGGGCAGTGAGAAGTTTTAGCTGGTGTCAAAGGGAGGCATTTGGGGGGGGGAGTGATGTGAGAAGGAAGGGAGCAGGTTCCAGAGGCAAGGAAGGTAACAGGAGGAAGCAGACTGCTGAGTAGAGGAGTGTGGATGGAGAAGGGAGAATGTGCAAGTGTCCCTCAAGCAAAGGAAGTAGGAGACAGAGGGGATGGGGCATATAATAGTAGTTCCACACCCAAGAAGTAGCTGTCTAAGTTTTACCTCCTGGCATAGGTACATGTTGTTGAGCAGTAACAGTGCTTTCATTCGTTATGTCATTATCACCATTATTATCAGGGAGGTTGTTCTCCTCATGTAAAATAAGTGTCAGCAGGGGAGACAGTACTATCGTCCTTGTTGCCATTGACACCTCCATTAGCGTTGGCCTCCCATGATGGCTTATCAGTATCAGAAGAAGAATCAGAATCAGATGATAGGCTCAGCACATTGGGCACAAAGTAACTACTACTGCTGTCATTATCTGTGCTGGAGTCTGAGTTATGAGACAATGATTAGTACAGTGGAACATTAAAAGCATATGTAGTCATCCTTTCAGTGTCTCTGCGGGTGGTGCCCCTGCTGATCGTTGTTTTGTTTTTATAACAGTGCCTCCACTACCTTATCTTTTATTCCTCTTACAAGGCACAGGACCACCTGAGCCTCTTTTTTTTTGTTTGTTTTGTTGTGTTTATTTACTTGATGTGCCAGAGAGTGGGTCACTTGTAAGGAAAGGGGATGTGTTTCTGGTTGTCACTCACAGATTGATAATTATTATTTTTTCTGTCACACAATTCAGCAGTGCCAGTAGGAGGAGGGTGACTGATAGTGCTGCCTATAGCAGAAACATCAACTTGCCTTTTCCTGCCTTTATTGGACAAACTGTTTTGCAACCTACCACTATTCTTCTTTTTAGTCCTACTTCAGTCCATGTTTTTTTGAGAATAACTTTTTTTAGACAGCGGGATGGTCTGAAAAAAACAAAGCACACAACAACTTTTTTTCAAATGTGATTTTTGGATGAAACTGGGCAGTTAGCAGTAGACTTATGGTATGCTAGCCAAGGGGCTTCAGTTTTGCAGGATGGTCGGGGTCAGATCGAGAACAATTGATTTTTTTTTTAAAGCAGGATGATTTGGAAAACACAACATATATTTTTTTTAAATGTGATTTTTGCATGAAATTTGGCAGCTTGCCCAGTAGGCTTATCATACCCTAGCCGAGGGGCTTCTGCTTTGCGGAATTATGCACAGATTCCCTGCACAGCCTTTTTAAATATTTTTTTTGCCCAGGCTCCAGCAACAGTGGAACAGTCTGTGAGACCCCAAAATGTCTCTCACTCCCCCACACTAGTCTTCTTTAAATCTTTATTTGTATATTTTCTGTTGTGAAAATAAAATTGCATTTTTTAAACTTGTCTTCTATTCATTTCTAACGTCACCCTCCTTGTTTTACTCTCAGCCTGCACTGCCACACCTGCAATCTTTTAATTGTCACCCTCCCTTTCAGTCCACCTCCCCAACCCCCAACTTCAGTTTTTCTTCCCCTTCTCTTTTGCTATATATTTTTTCTTATTCTGTACTTAAATGCAACTTTTCTTTTTCTTAATTTCTTCTTTTCATGTTCTTAGCTTGTACTCCTTCAGCACCCCCACCCCATGATCTTTTGTTACACTCCCTCCTTTCAGCCTACCTCCCCAACCAGTTTGTTTCTTAACTTGCTATAATTTTCCCTGCTCTTTCTTTAGGTTTTATTTTTTCCATCTTCTTTTCTTGTATTTCCTTCTCTTTGTCTTAGTTTGTCTTCCATTTGTTTAAATCAGTACACACCACACCCCCACAATTTTTTGTTACCCCTACTTTCAGCCCACCTCTCCAAACTCCAGTTTCAGTTTCTTAACTTGCTTTAATTCTTTCCCTTCTATCTCTCTAGTATTTTTTATACTGCTGTCTTCTTTTCTTGTATTCCTTCTTTTTTATCTCATTTTCATGTCTTTGTATGTAATAAATCAGCACAAACACACACACATACACACACACCATGACATATGTCACCCTCCTCTAAGACCAACTGCCCCAGCCTCCTTTTTTATAGTACTTTCTTACTTTGTCCTCATTTTTTTTACCTTTAACCAACACCACTATGCCCATAATCTTTTAATTGTCAACCTCCCTCCTTTCGGACCACCCCTCCCCAATTCCAACTTCAGTTTTTCTTTCCCTTTTGCTCCTTTTTTCTGTACTTAAATGCAGCTTTTCTTTTCCTTACTTTATTTTTTCATATTCTTAGTTTTTCCTGCTTCAGCACACCCCTGTAATGATTAAACCACACACACACACACACAAGATTGGTTTTGTTTACATTTAATGCAGCAACTTCAGAACAAAGCATTTGAACTCTTTGAGCAGGCTTGCTAAGATCGTGTCCACACTGTAGCATGGTAAAACTGTACTATGCACCCTGTTTAAAAACCATGCTAAAACCCTGATTGGAGCAGGGTTTTGAGCATGGCTTCAGACCAACATGTTTTCCTATTGGGAATTCAATTGGTCAATCACAGAGTTGGAGTGCAGTGTGGACGCTCCGATAACCGTGCTCAAATACAGAAATCAAAATGTTTTTAAAAGGAGGTGTATAGATGGCGTAGGGCATTGGGGATAGCTAGGAGGTTAAGGGTGGGGACTCGGCCTGCTGGGAGAATGGAGAAGAGTGGGCGGATTGGGATTGTGGGGACAAGGAGACACCCTGGGGTGAAATGGGTCCAGGAAAGGGGTCCTCCCTGTCTGGTTCCCATACCCAAGGGCTCTGCTTATGGCAGGCAGGAAACTTGGTCTTCCTCGGTTGCTCATCCAACCCGTGCAGTGTTATGCAATGCCAGGTCTATTAAAAACAAGACCGCGATAGTGGCCGATCTTGTTAATTCAACTGACCTGGCTTGCATCACCGAGACCTGGCTGGATGAAAATGCTGGTCCCATTTTGGCTGCAGCAATTCCAGCCGGGTACTCAGTGATACACCACCCAAGGACGGATCGTAGGGGCCGGGGTGTGGCCTTTTGTTTTAAATCAGAACTGAACCTGATGGAAGTTCCAGTGGGCACTACCAACTCTTTTGAATGTATCATGGGTGAGGGTGTGGGGTGCAGGATTCTTCTTGTTTACTGTCCACCAGGAGACGGGAATGTTTTCCTACGGGAAGTTGCGGACTTCATTGTCGACCTGACATTGGAACCCCACAGATGGCTGATCCTGGGGGATTTCAATGCCTGGGTCGATGATGAACTCTCGGAGTTTGGACAGGACTTCCTCCAGTTAATGAGTTCACTGGGCCTCACACAGGTTGTTTCCTCCTCGACTCACATTGGTGGTCATTCATTGGACTTGGTGTTTCTCCTGGGGATGGATATATTCAATTTAGTGGTGGAATCAGTCGGGTGGTCTGACCATCATACCATCAGGTTCAGTTTTGAGGCCCCCCCAGGAGGCCTGCCCCTATGGAGATGGTCCAATACTGCACTTTGAGGGGTGTATCCCCTGATGGCCTGATGGCAGTGTTGGACCTATTGGGTATGCCGAGTGAATGCTTGGATCCAGGGGACCTTGTACTAGTCTATAATAAGGCAGTGACAGAGGCCCTGGATTCCATTGCTCCTGTTCATGTTCAACCACTCACCCTTTGCCCCAGGTCTCCTTGGTTTGATGAGACCTTGAGGGAGATGAGAAGAGTTGGATGAAGGTTAGAGAGGCAATAGCGGAGGTCTGGCCTGTTGTGTGACAGGTTTAGTTTGATGGACCATTATTCGGTCTATCAATCAACAATTTCCCATAAGAGGGCAGAATTCCTGTCCAGGGAAATTGTTGCTGCGTGGAATTGACCAGCTTAGCTTTTCTGGACCGTGGACAGACTGTGCAATCCACTCTGTCTTCAGCCTGGAAATGCTTTTTCACAAGAACAGTGTGAGGAGATTGCTCGACTCTTTGTGAATAAGGTTGCCATGAGCAGATCTGATATCTGCTTGACCCTTTCTCAAGGGAGTAGCAGTGGTCAGCAGGAGATGTCGGACACCCAGTTTGTGTGGTTTGACTTCAGCCTCCCCACAATCAGCGATATTGTGATGGTTATCCAGTCATTACGTCCTACCAACTGTAGTTTGGATCTGGGCCCCACGTGCCTGCTGGTTGGTTGAGTGGATGTTATTAGCCCAGTCTTTGCTGAGATAGTCTGGTTGTCCCTGGAGAGGGGGATCTTTCCAGATCCCCTTAAGGAGGTGTGGTTCAGCTTCTTTTTAAGAAGTCCTGCTTGGACCCGACTGTCTAGCAAACTACAGGCCTGTCTCTAACCTACCCTTTTTTGGTAAGGTTATTGAGAAGGTGGTGGCATTACAGCTGGAGGACCATTTGACCAGCCACAATGTTTATGATTCTCTCCAGTCCGGTTTTAGGAAAAGACATAGTACCGAGACAGCCCTTGTTCGGGTACTAAATGACCTCCTGATAGCAAGAGATCGAAGGACTCGTTCCATCTTGGTTCTTCTTGATCTCTCTGCAGCATTTGACATTGTGGACCATGGTGTGCTGTTGGATCACCTGCAGTTCATCTGTGGACTCTCGGGATGTGTCCTCAGATGGTTTCAATCTTTCCTCATGGGTAGGACTCAGAGAGTGGAGTCTGGGTTTTTTTCCTCAGCTCCATTCTTTCTATCCTGTGGGGTACCACAGGGATCCATTTTGGTGCCCATGTTGTTTGCAGTGTATATGCTGCCATTTGGAGCAATTATTAGACGGTATGGCTTGAGTTTTCACTGCTATGCAGATGACACTCAGCTATACATGTCTTGTGCCTGATCATGATTATTCTCTCTTGGTGCTAAACAGCTGTCTAGCCAAAATCCAGACCTGGATGAATGTGAGTTGGCTGCGGTTGAATCCTAAAAAAAATTAGGTGTTGGTGGTGGACCCAGGTCGTCGTGAGGCGGGTGTGCTGGCAGGTTCTCCTTCGGGTCTATGACTCAGAGGTGTCCAGCTAGCTACCACAGACCGAGTGCAGAACCTGGGCGTTATGTTTATGACTGTCTGACTCTAAAGTCGCAGGTGTCAGCAGTTGTTAAAACCTCTTTTTACCATCTGAGACATATCGCCCAGGTTAAACACCTGGTTCCTCCCGATGATCTTCCAACATTGGTTCATGTTTTCGTTACCTCTCGCCTTGACTACTGCAATGCCCTTTATCTAAGGCAATTAGGGGTTGATATCCACCGCCTGCAGCTGGTGCAGAATGCGGCAGCCAAGCTATTGACTGGTACTTCTAGAACCAGTCAAATTACGCCTGTGCTCCGCGGACTACACTGGCTGCCGATACAGTGGCGGATCACCTTCAAGGTTGCGTTATTAACCTATAAGGCCCAACACGACCAGGGACCGGGTTACCTGAAAGATCTCCTTTGCCCCTACTGTCCCCTCCATCCTCTCCGATCCACCGATGAGGGATTGCTAGAGATTCCAGAGTTCGTTTACAAACATCTGGGACAAGGGCATTTAGTTTTGTGGCCCCGACCCTGTGGAATTCTCTACCTAATCGGGTACGAGATTGCCTGACTGTCCAGAGTTTTAAGACTGCCTTAAAAACATATCTTTTTGGTCTGGCATTTGTTGACCATTGAAGCTGCTTTTGTATTTTATGCATTTTATTCCCTTTGGGATAGTTATTTTATATGTTTTTATTGCACAGGCACCTTGGTTTGGAAAGGTGCCTTTTATAAATAAAGGTGATATGATAAAAAGGTTTTGAAAATGCCTATTAGTGTGGACAGGGCATAACTGTCACAGTATGTGCACAAGCTCTGTAAGGAAGTGTGGCTCACATTACATTCTTAAAGCAACAGTACTACAGTTACTTACATCTCCCCTTGTAAGCTTAAGCGGATAAGTGCTCTAATAATTCAGTTCTAGTAAATAACATTCTACTGATACACTATATGTATAGTTCAGAACCATTAAAGAGCAGCTGACACCTTTGAAAAAATTTTGGAAAACATAATAGCTGGACACAGTTTAGCTTGTATTTCACATATTGCCTATAGATTTCTCCTCTTCATTATTTACTACTAAAGAAATTCCCACGAAAACAGGATCTTTATCCCTTAGAGCTCATCTGCCTCTATAACTTGCTCCCTACTTAACATCATAATGCTGTGTTGGGACATCACAGTCTGTTGTTATGGGAATAAATGTGATGTCACAAGCACAGTATTGTGACATCAGGTTAGGAAGAAGCAATAGGAGCTGATGAACCCTCAGGGAGCAGCTCTTCTGTTTTCCTGCATCTGACCTCAGTGATAAACATTTGAGATAAGAAATACAGAACTAATGAGACATATAAGCTGTTTTGTGTACAACTAGTATGTTCAATATTCCTCTTGTCGCCTCAGTGGCTCTTTAACAGTCACTACAATTCGGTCCTGCAAATATCTTGCTGGCTTTCTTATCACCTGACTGTTAACATGGCTCACAACTGGGGAACTGTCAAGGGCTGTTGACTTTTGAGTTGCGCACTGCGATGATGCCGGTGCCGATGTTGGTGAGTTAGTCAACAGCGGAGCGACCAAATAAGTGTCCATCCCTTCTCCAGTTGGGGAAGCCTTTCTTTTGTCAGTGATAGTCGGCATCTCTGGTGCTTCAAGTGGCAATCTTGTCGGTGAGCCTAATACTTTATATCCCTTCTGTTTCTTTGATATTTCTTGTCATCAACCTCAACAATGTATGATCGGGGTTTCTTGGTGGGTGTGACAACAACAGTGAGCATCCACTCATTTTCTTTATTTCTCAGCTGTCCAGGAGACAGGCCGGGGAGTGGTTTTGCGTGCTGACTATAGCAGAATTTTTGCTTTTCTTGTTTCTGTTTGGGATTGGCTCATATATCTCTGTCTATCAGTTTTGGTCTGAGCAAGGCAGGTCTTGCTCAGACCAAAGTTCCTGTTCTCCTGCCCATCAGCAACTGAGCAGATGAACCCAGGCCCTGGATCAGAGTGTTACTTTGGTCCAGTAATGCAAGGTATGGGTCTTTGTGATCATGTTGAGCCTTCTTGAGTAGCCGCTTTATGGTCTGAATGGCTCTTTCCACCATTCTGTTACTTTGTGGTTACCTTAGCAATGGTGTAATGTGCTCAAATTCATAACACTTCATGAAGCTCACAAATTTAGCACTTGAAAATTGTTGCTCATTATCCGTAATGAGGACTTCAGGTATGCTGTGCTGAGCATACTGTGATTTGATGTGGTTAATGACTGTCTCACTGGTAGTGTTTTGCAGTCATGAGATCTATATGAATTTAGAGTAATAGTCAACCATTGCTAAGTAATTTTCTTGTTCAAATTCCAATAGATCTGCTTCTAGTTTCTGCCATGGTCTGTCGGGAATTTCATGACCCTGCATCGTTTCATTTGATTGAGCCTTCCTATAGCCATTGTAGACATCGCACTTGGCAATTAGGTTACTTATCTGGCTACACATGCCTGGCCAGAATAGAATGTCTCTAGCTCATCTTTTGCATTTTTTGATGCCCAAGTGGCTGCTATGTAGTCTTACTAGCATTTTCTCAGTGACTCTGGTACAATTAGCCAGTCCCCCTTTAGTAAGAGTCCATTCTCTATGGTAATTTCTTCTCAAAACAGTCAGTACTGTTGGAGGTCCAGGTCAAGCTTGGACTTGTCTTGAGGCCACACATGTAGCACAACATCTGTCAGTTTCTGCAAGACTATGTCATTGTTTGTTTCAGCGTGAAACACAGCCAGTTTCTCACTACTGATGAGTAACCTTTCAATGGTATGCACTTCATACTTTTTGAGATAACTTCCCTGAGATGCAGATTACTGACAGTTCTACTGAGTGTATCTGTGATATAGAGCTCTCTTCCTGCTTTGTGTTTCACCTTCTGATCATATTTCTGTAACTTCAGCACCATATGCTGGATTCTCGGTGGAGCTGTAGAACGTGGCTTCTTGAAGAAGCTTTCCAGCTGCTTGTGATCGTATTCTACATGTACCCTTTCTCTGCCATAGAAGTACTTGTGGAATTTGAGACAGCCAAAAACAGGGTGGTGTTAAGCCCCTTTTACACACAGTGCTCTGCACCACATTAATCAGTGCAGATCAACTGCAGTGTTGCCTTTTTTGCGTGTGATGGCATCCCAATCTGCTACCAAAATGAGCGTTACTGAAACAGTGTTCCCTGTTTTCCTGGGTTCACTGTTTCCATGCATCATTGTGCAATGGATCAGGTGGCCATGTAAATACACCGGAGCACTGACAGCGCTCCAGAATAGAGTCTCATGAGACCCTCCAGGATCCCCTCATGACCGCCACTGCTGGTCACATCACGAAACTAGGCTGAAGTGCCCGGAGGCTCGCGCACGCCTCCAAAACTTGAGTTTAAGCTATCCACATACTCTCATTTTTTAATGAATGCTGCCCATTAAACTGTGCAGTACTGAATACCAAGAGTTGCAGCTTATGAAAATAAAGTTGGAAAAGCTGAGCCGTGACATTGGGCATGCATGTATACATATGCATATGGATATGCATATGTATACGCACATGCCCAATATCACGGTTCGGCTTTCCTGACATTTTTCGTAAGTTGCAGCCCTCGGTTTTCATTGCTACACAGTTTAAAATGGGCAGCATTCATCAAGCAATGATAGTACATGGATTGCTTAAACTCAAGTTTGGATGGCATGCACAGACCTCCAGGGGCTTTCTGAAGAAGAATGCATGCCCCAGCTCCAAGACTCAGACTCTCCGCAGGCTGAAAAAAGTACTAGAAATGCCAGAAGAGCCCAGAGACCCATGTCCAGCAACCACATGTAAACAAAACTGAAGTGGTGCAGACTGAGCAGAGGGAGCGGATTGAAACCACAACAGTTCAGCATGGCCTGTGTATAAAAGTACCTATAATTGCTTCATTCTGACACCATATAATGATTAAACCACATGCACAAAGGATTGGTTTTGTTTACGTTTAACGCAGCAACTTCAGAACAAAGCACTTAAACTCTGCCTGGGCTTTCTGACTGTACCAGTACGTGCACAAGCTCTATAAGGCAACGTGGCTCACATTACATTCTTAAAGCAAGAGTACTACAGTACATTTCCTTACAACTCACACCACCATAGTCTTTTGTTACTCTCCCTTCTTTCAGATCAACTCCCCAAACTCCAGTTCAGTTTTTTAACTTGCTTTCTTTCTTTCTCTTCTCTTTCCAGCTTTTCTTAATTTTTTGTCTTCTTTTCTTGCATTTTCTTCTTTTTCACTTAGTTTGTCTTCCTTTTATTTTTATTCACAGTTTATGCCCCCTTTCTTACTGCGATATGCTCATCTCTTTCCGGGGCTCCCAAGGTGTCCATGTGGCTCTACCAGGCTCTCTAGGAGAACCTCCATGGACCAACCTCCATCCAGCCTCAGTTATCCCCCCAGGTGGGGAGGATAGAGAGCCTTGGTCCTCCCCCTCCAGCCCACTGTAGCACGTCAGGTGGATCACACAGAGCCCCCTAACAGCCTGGTCTAATGGCTTCAGCACCATGGCCCATCACCCCTGGAGCAGGTATGGGGGTTTTCTTTTTTTTTTTCCTCAGGTGGCTCCCCTAATCCCAGAGGATGGTGGCATACTGGGAGGTCTAAGGAGGTGGGCACATGCTTAGACATGCTGCCGCTCCAGACCTCAGCTGATGTCCTCCCCTCCCACTACATGCAGCCCAGCTGCACTTCCACCCATGGTAACACAGGTGGCAGTATAGCAGCGGGACCCACTGCCCACCTCCCCAGAGGAGGAGAGTGGCCCCTTGGGCACTCAGTTCTCATCCCACCAGCCGGCCCTCCAACGACCCAGGCTCAGTCCTGAACCCAGTTCGCTGGCATCACAAGCAGTAGTGCTACCACTGTTTTGGTGGGTCAGCCTGTTCCCAAACCTGGTTCACTGGCATTGCAAGCAGTAGCACTATCACTGTGCCAGCAGGGTGGCCCAATCTGTCTTCCTTTTGTTTATATCTGCACACACACCCCATCCTCACAATCATTTTTGTAACCCCCCCACTTCCAGTCCACCTCCCCAAATCCCAGTTTCAGTTCCTTAACTTGGCATACTAGCCAACGGGCTTCAGCTTAGCGGTATGGTCAGGGTCAAGTCGAGAACAAATTTTTTTTTTAAGAATCAGGATGATTTGGAAAACACACAATATTTTTTCAAATGCTAGCTTCTGTTTCACTTTTCTGTCTTTAGCTTTTTTTATACTTCTGTCTTCTTTTCTTATATTTCCTTCTTTTTTCTTATTTTCATGTCCTTTGTGTGGAATAAGTCGGCACATGCACATGCACACACACACACATACACACACACACACACACACACACACACACACACACACACAAATACACACAGTACAATGTCCATCATCCTCCTCCTCCGAGTCCTATCGCCCCAGCCCACTCTTTCTCTTTCAGTCCCATCTCTGGTGTCTGCTGTTCTCTTTACAATTTTTTAAGTTCTTTTTTTCCTCAGTCTCATTTCCTCCAAAACTTGTTTTTTTTTACACAACCAAGCCAACCCCATGTCGTTTGTCACCATCAACTCCCCACAACCCTCACTTTCAGTTTCCCATGCCCTCCCCCACCCGCATTGGCTTTAATTTCTTTCTCTTCTTTTTAATGTAAAGGCATTTAATCTTTTGCAAAGTAAGTTTGTTCATGCTTTTTGTCATCCACTTTCTCTCCCAAGTCCATATCACAGACACCACTGCTAGGGACCAGCGTCACTCAGTCCCTTGCTGAAGTCCTCCCTCCTGGCATGACTGATCTCCTTCTCTGCACATACAGAATGTCTCCAAACTGCAGAGCAGCCTGCCTTTTATACCCTGGTTTCTGCATGTCAAGCCAAGGTATGGGACCAGCTGCAAGTGTATCCTTTCACCTCTGCCCTCAGCATCAAAAGCCAGTCACATGACTGGCAGTGACTGTGAAAGACAGAAAACAGACTGAGAGGCTTGGGGGAGGGACCTACAATGAAAAGAAAACAAAAAAAATGCAAATCTGAGTTGAACAGGCAGTGTTCAGCTCAGGGTTTGCAGAACATGAGATGCTTGAGTTCAGGGCAGCTCAGTTTCAGCATAGTGGTTTTGGCACATCCCTAATCTAAAATGTACAATTTTTGTTTAAACTGCAATTTTTTTAAAATGTTGAAAAACATGCAAGTACTGCTTCAGGACCCCTGTAAATAGGGAATATAGGTATTTTCAGTGGAACTACTCCAGCAGCAGATCCAAGCAAAATGACAAAAGTGATGCAAGCTCAGCTCTTGTATAGTATGTCAAGTTAATAGTCTTTATTCTTCCACTACATAAAAACAGTCAACATTTCATAGCAACACCACTTCATCAGGGCAAATGGAGCCACATGTATCTAGTAGTTTCTTTGCCTGTCAGGCTTCGAATGGCTCAAATTTTCTGAAAGCCAGAGACTACAAGAGAACCACATGAATCGAGCGTTAGCAGTGAGGAAGAGCAGGGTAATGCCTATTCCACCATAAGCTTCATGAACAAAAACCTAGAAATCTTCTATATGTGAGTAAATATACTATAAAATGAACTAACCACTCTTTGCCATGATGATGTGGCACTGAAATTAAGTGTTGACATAGTACACAGAAGCTGATCTCTCATTTTTTAGAATTTTAAAAAATGCACAATTTGGAGGAAATGGTGCTATTTGGTGAAATTGGGCATTCATTTGAAAAATGTCTTTTTTTAAAAAAAAATACACAATTTGAAGAAAATGGTGCAGTCTGATTAATTATGCCACATTTTGGTGGAATTTCTCAAAAATTGTACAAATGCGAAAATTGCAGTTGTGTGCTGTTTCACCAGAATAATAAAAATTTTGTCCAGCACTAGTTACATATGAACATGCCTGCAGATACGAGTAAAGGCCTTGCAGTCTAGCTAGTCTGCTCAAGTGTGCAGTGTGTAGCATATAGCTGTATATGTGTTGTGAGGTTTGGGGAATTGTGGCTTTCACCTGTAATCAATTAGAAGAGTCAGTGCTAACAATGCAGCTGTGCTCTTTTAGGCAAATGAAACTTTCCAATTTAGTACATTTTGAATTTAAAAGGTTTTTTTGTATGTGATAAGGTTTGTGTGTAGAGATGTGTGAAACTGCAAAATGTTGTTACGCGAACTATTTCGCAAAATTTGCACATTTTGCAATATATTTTGTGGGTGCAAAATTTTGCCTCTGAGATTATTTAGTGTTTTTTTTTTGACCGGGTAAGTGCACTAGACAAATCCTGCCTATTTTCAGGCATGACCCTGGGGAGGGGGATACAGATGAATGCCAACTGACATTGAACCAGATTAAGCTGTTGGTGGTATTTTTAGTGAATGAGGGAAATTTGGCCAGGACACCGGGGAAATTCCCCTACTCTCCAGGAGGGGGAATATTTGGCTGTCTGGTGGAGATGGCAACTTTAGCTCAACCTTCGGAGGAGATGGACGTGGATGGGACAGGGGAGTGGGCCTTCTCCTCTACTCCTGCTGTTCTAGAGGCTGCTGTATTGGACGAGGATTTATCTATTACTGATATGCCTGAGGAGTCTTTTGATTCACCTTAGGATGCTGTTCCTAGTGTGGCTTTTCCTGTAAGCACCGATGTTCCTGTTCCTAATGAAGGTACTGTTGCGGATCTTGCTGGATCTTGCTGCTAAAGAAAAGTTACTTGCTGCACTATTGCCTGAAGAGGAGCGCTGCACGGGTCGGAAAAATCTTTTACTGTCCGAAATTGCTGCAATGCGCTCCGCTCCTCTCCCTGTTTCTCCTTCTGTTTTCTGTCCTATTTTGTCGCTCTCTTGTGACGCGCACATGGTTTTGACAGAGTGCGTGTCTAAGCTCACTGAACTTCCTGGGGCGGCTGGCAGTGCTGAGTGTCTAGCTTACATGTGCCAAAAGCCATCTACCATTGTTTCTCCTCCCGATTCCTGCACGGCGGTTCCTGTGGTCCTTGCATGGTAAAGTATTGTTGCAGGGTTTTGTACCTTTGGAAGCAAGTCTTTCAAATACCGCTTTGGAACAGCGGACAGGCAGTTCGATTTCAGTCTCCTCTACAACCCCTGGTGGGTCTAAGGCTATGACTAGGTCTCTTTCTCCCCTTCCTCCCCAGGTCAGCTAGGGATGGTTCCCTGACCGGGCCATTGCGCGGGCTGGGTTGTTGAGGCACTCGAATGGTAACTGGATCCCTGACCCCAATGATGTTGTAGTACAACTATATAATTCCTTGTCTCCTGATGATTCTGCTTTGCGACCCTTGCCTTCTGCTTCTTCTGTTCTTCCTGGGTCTGAGCTTCATTTACGAGATTGTAGTGATACTGAGTCTACTAAGACTGATTTAAATAACACTGACTTGAAAGTTTCACACCCCTCTATGCCTGTCGAACCTGATAATGTTGCCCCTGTACATCAGAAGTCTGCTTGGGCAACTCCACAGTTTAAACTGTCGGATTTATTTTCTAACAAGGGTGAATCTGCTCCCAAAGGAACGCTGTTCGTTTAATATATAAAGGTGGCTTGGAGAAACTGCCTGATAGACTGTATATTGCTAAAAGTTTGCTCAAAGGTTCTATGAAGTTTGTTTCCTCTGACATTTATGCTCTTATACACATTGGTAGTTCGAATTATGATGTGAGCTTTAAAACTGTTTCTTGTTTGGAGAAATTTGGGGCTTTGTATCACAATGTTAAGAATTCTCCTCTTTGGGTTCCTTTTTTAGTGGTTCCCTTGACGAAGCCCGCTGTTAAATTGATTACCGTCATGTTTCGTAATGAAGGGGTGCATATTGAGGATATTCTTTTTTGGCTATGGAAAAGATGTGATGTTTTGGATAGGCCTGTTCCCATCCTTGACAGTGAGAAAATCTGGAATGGTGGTTGGAAATTGAGGGTGAAACTTTTTTACTCAAACTGTGGGCCTCAACACCTTCCCAATAGTTTCTTTCTTGGGAAAGACAGAGGCAGTTTGTTTTACTTTGGCCAACTCAAGTCTTGTTTTAAGTGTGGTTCTCGGACGTATCTTAATACAGCTTGTGATACCCCTCGATGCTCACATTGTTTTGAATTTGGTCATTAAGCTGCTGCATGCCTTAATTTGTTTAAATGTAATTTGTATGAGCAGACTGGACATGGCTATGCGAAATGTCCTTGGGCATCTCACAATAGAGATGATTGTCCTTCTCGTGCAGGTTTAATTGTTGTGGCCCAGCATATGCAAGCTAAAAAGGAGGTGGCTACTGATAGTACAGATGCCCCATCTGTTTTGCCTCCTGATGTAGTGCCTTCTTTAGTGGTTCCGGACACTGAGCTTGTTGAGGCCATTTCTGTTAGTGAGCAGGAACAGCTTGCTCATCCTTTACCTTCAGTTGGTTCTTCTGCTCCTCCTGTACCGTCTACCTCTGTCCTTCCTTCTTTGGACATCTCAGAGGATTCTGGTATGCCTCCCCCCCTTCCCGATTTTGCCTTTTAAAACTGTTACTGCAAAGAAGCGTAATAGATCTGGTAAAACTATTTTATCTAAATCTTCCCCTTTGGTCTCCTCCTGCAGTGGATCCTCAGATTCCTGGAAAGCAGGTAATCAGTTTGCAGCATTAGTTCCTGGGGACGAGTCTGAGGGTGAAGATTCTGACCACTCCTCTAGGGCTTCTACGGTCACTGATTTTGCTTCGGAAGGTGAGGAGAGTGAAGTCAGACCAGTGGAGGCTAACCTTAGGAGGTCTCAGTGTAGGAGGGTAGCTAAAGCCCCTTAACATTATGTTTTGTTTTGATTTTTCTTTTCCTTTTTTCATTCCCATTTATGGCTTCATTGACTATTTCAACTATTAATGTTAATAGTATTAAAAGTCATAAGAAAATGGTTACCACCTTGACCTGTTTACAACAGCATCACAGTGATATTATTTGTATCTAGGATACTAGATTAAAAACTTCTGTTGAAGTTCAACTTGCTCGTAACCTATGGTCTAAGAGTGCTACCTTTTGGTCTAATGGGGATTCTCTTTGTGATGGTGTTGGGGTCTTGTTTACCAATCTGGCTTTAAAAGTTTCCAAATTAGTTGATATTTGCCCTGGTAGGGCTTTATTGTTGGACATTAATTTTTGGGGTGATAGATTTAGACTGATTAACATTTATGCCCCACAGACCAAGGCTCAGCGAGTTGCACTATTTATGGACATTCAGCCTTATCTTCATACTTCTTGTTTGGTTTTTTGGGCTGGTGATTTTAATCATGTGATCTGCTGGTTTTACTATGCTAGCCCATAGCAGTTTCATTCATTACAAGGCACTCGGCCGTGGAGGAGGGAGGGTTGTGCTGGCACTGGGCTACCATTATTTTTGGAAAGGTAATTGGGTGCTGGAGGGAGGAGGATGAAGTAGGATGCTGCCAGGGTGGGTTTGGGTGGGAGGGATCATATTATGCATGAGGATAAACAGACAAGAGGGTGGCTGGCCGTGGAGGTGGGTGGATTTTGCCAGTCGCCCATCAGAGATTTTACTTAATTTTTTATAACAAAATTTGCCGGTGCTGGGGGTGGGGGAGGGTGAGAGTAGGGTGCAGCCAGGGTTGGGAAGGAGTATATTACATGACATTAACCAGACAAGAGGGTGGTTGGCTGTGGAGGCTGGTGGGTTGTGCCAGTCGCACATCAGGGAATTTTTGTTTATTATAACAAATTACTGCAGGTAAAATTTTGCCATTTTAGGTGAAATTGTGCATTTTGGGGTGAAATTTTGCAACATCACACCTGGCAAAAACTTTAACGGAATGGTGGAATTTCACAAAATGTTCCATGTGGCAAAATTGCCAATTTCACAGCAATTTCACTGGCAAAATTTTATTTTGCAGCATCTTGATTTATGTGGCTTGCTGCTGTGAATATTTGATGTGCTGGTTGAATATGTGAGTGCTGTGTTAAGTCTGAGGTACGTGTTTGAATTTTATGGTTTCCTTGTTTGTGTTAAATGGTTTTAATTGCATGTTGTACTATTTGGTCAAGCAATGGATGTTATGAGTCATGTTTTGTTTCCTGGGGTGCATGGTGGTTGCAATGTGATTGTCTGTAGTTGTGACATTTGTATATTGTTCTTAGTCCTCATGTTAGTCTTTTCAATAATATGCACTTTTGGGGTGCATTGTTGAGGTGAAATGGTGCCTTGATCAGAGCAAGTTACCTATTGGTTAGCATACCCCATGTGACCAGGTTTTGAACAATGAGAAGACTGAATTGGTCAGCAATCCTTGATAATCAGAACTAACAAAGTATTTATTTTGTTCAACAGAAATGATCATTTGGGCCAGCCCGGTGGTGCTGATGGTTGAGGAGCTGGACGCCACACCTGGCACTATGCCAGCGACCTGGGTTTAGGAAAAGACTCAGGCTGCCGGGGGGTCGGCTGGGAGGAGGTAGGATTGAGCTTCCCCACGGATGCTCTCCTTCTCCCGGGGGGGGGGTTACAAGTGCGGCAATGCCCACATGCTTTGCCGCCAGTGGAAGCATGGGCAGTAAGGCATAACGGCTCTCTATAGGGGATCCAGGGGAAGGGAGGGCACCATGGATGCTTGACAGCAATGTGCATAATCACTCTGCCTGTCTGGACTTCAGCCCTCTTCATTGGCACCCTTTAAGGGGTTGGGACCGGGAGAAAACCAAAGGCAAAAAATCTCCTGGTCTCTTGCAGAATGACGCTGGGTCCACACTATGTCAGGGCCCAGCTGAAGAGACCTGAGGAAAGGATTCCTTGGGGCAGAGATCTGGAGAAAGTAAAAAAAAAGAAATGATAATTTGGCTAAGGAATAGTTTAAATATACATGTGTTGATACCATTACTGTCTCTTCAACCACCAAAAGTCTCTAATGGATTATATACTGTGCTCAGTCTCCAAAATATGATATCGTAATTAAACACGTGACTTTGCACATACATTATTTCCTATTATCCAGTCAGAGATCAAAATTAGTTTTAGCCATAATAAAGTACTTGGCCATTTCTCTTCCTAATGGGGAGCTGAAACTATCCATCTCACTCATTTCCTCTCACAAGAGCAAGCTGTATCCAGTCTAAATTACAAGGACAGAATGAGCAAAACACTGCCATAATCTACTTAAACAGACTTGTACAGTATTTTTGTCATTATCACTGTATTTCTGGCACCTCTAACAGCTGTTCAGCTTCTCAGAAACAGGATAAAATTGCAGGTTGCTCATTTTGTAAAACAATGTAAATGTACTGAGAATAATCCTATAAATCGATGGGATGAAGCAGCAGTCCTCATGAGTCCACAGGAAGCAGTTGCTCTTTACAGTGCTAGTACATTTCCACATACCATAATAGATGTTTTATACAAAAGAAATTACATATTGATTACAAATTAATTTCTAAAAGCAATAACCCCCAACTGCTCCATTACCATGGTAAAAATGTTTTTAGTGAATTAACTTAGTTGATGATTGCCGATAAGGAACTAGTTGCCTGCAGAATATTGCTTATGACAAACGAGAAAATGAAATTAAGACAAAAGGCTTTATGTCTTGAGAGAAATTGTGTGATGTAATGGCACAGGATGGGGTTTGGAGAAAATGGCCATCTCTTATCGAGTGACGTCACAATGATTTATCATGATCCTTTTTAACTAACATGTTCCACAGATTGCTATTTAAATTTGCTTTTATACCCCCACCCCACCCAGCCTGACACTGGAAGGACATTTGTGCACTCTTAAAAGTTAATGTGAACTGTTATGTAAACTCTCTTTGAACTAATTCACAGTAATAAATCAGTGAAACAATGACTGATCTCTTTAGGCAGTATTTCAATAGAGCATGTTTCATCACATATTGGGACAAGGAATGTTCTGAAAATTCAGTAACCCAATTATAAGAGTTGCACATGTTAGAAAGTTGCCATCACTTAATTGTGTTTAAGATATCATGGTGCTGTGCCACAATACTATGCTAGCATACCAACCCTCTCCCATTTGTAGCCACCAGGATGGAGTCATGGAGCCGAATGGGCAGCATAAGCTAATGGGAAATATTCTTGACTTTTGTTTGATGCCCCCTACCCAGTAGTGGTGTAAATGTGTCTGGACAGGTTATTTGAAAGTGGAGATAAGTAGTGGTCCCCAGTTACTGGGCTCAGGCTCTTGTACAAAACTTTATAGACTGGGATGGAGCTAACCACCAAGCAGAATGGCAGCAAGTCAGCAGAGCTCTGTGCAGAACACATGAAAAACACTAAAAATCAGTGGTCAATGTGGCAAAATGAATCTATAACCCAGATAACTACATAGAGAAGTAGTGGTTGAACAGTTTAATATAACATTTGTCCACTTTTGATGGAGATCAATGAAATGGTGTGTGGCAACAGAGTTGAAGCTGGAGGCAACAGAATAAAGGCGAAAGATACAGCAAAGCACAAGTAAGGACCCAGATGGCCTAGCAACTGACATAAAGGGGACTCAGTCTACAAATGCAGTCTCTGTGAGGGCAATACAAGGATTAGACAAATGCATAGAGGATTTCGCCAACAAAATGCAGCACTTGATTTCCAAAGTTACCAGGCTGGAGTTGGAGATACAAGATGTGGGGAAAAACTACAGATTGGACCCATATGGTCCTCATCAAAGAAAATACATTTCTCTGGCAATGACTCAAGAATTTGGAGCATGGCACCAGAACTGCAAACATACAGATTATTGGGCTCCTGGAGTAGGCTGAAGGGAACACCCCCAATGAATTTGTGGAAGCATGGCTGCAGAAGATCTTCTCAGGAGTAGGGCCTATAACAATGCAGTGGGTATACTGAGTGATGCCACATGGACCGTGGAAAGAAATGGCATCAGGGAGTCCAGGATCAAGAACAGTGCTGGTGGTATTGTGGTCATCAATGGAGAGTGACTCTGTATTGAAGGAGGCAAAGCGGTGGAGCACAATAGAATGGCAAGTTGCAAAAATCCATATTTTTCCAGACCTCAGCTTCTCCACCCATCAGAGAAGGAAGGGCTTTGACGGGGTGCAGGACAAGCTGAGACAACTCAGCATCCACCATATGATGCTGCTGCCTGCAAACCTCAGAGTAGTCTATGGAAGAAGACTTATCAGTATTCCAGTGCAGCAGATACAAGTCAGTTACTTGCAAAAATAGAAAGAATTCTCCTCTAGACAAGATAAATCTGACTCTGTGGAAGAAGGGGAGTCATAAAGGTTATGTGCTTTATTTTTCCTACAGATCAGCAATGGGGCAGAACATAAGGGACATTAAGGATGGGTATTATACCACCAGACTGTAATCTCAGTAACAGTACTTGTTTTGGACTGACATAGCCCCATTTGATGTATAAAAATTAGATAAACCAGGGTATCAGCACGTGGTGTAGACAGGATAGTGGCCATTAATGATGGCGCAGAAAACAACACCTCTTCCACTTGGCCCTGTAGCGCAGCAGTTTGAAAACGAATTTTGGACATTCCGAAAACTTATCTGGCCAGAGTTTTTTGAAACAGGTTGAAGGAAGAATGCATGAAATTAACGGCTGAAATTATGGCATAAAACAAATTCACTTTCTGGACTTTTAAAGATTGTGGATTAAAGTTAAGAACATTTGTATAGCCTTCTCTACCCTCCATAATGCAAATCCATGATGATTCATCTGTTTGCAAGCCATAAATTAAAGTAAAATTACATAGTGCGGTTCTCTGTTCAGTTTAGATCTCTTGTTCAAATAGTTCTATTGCAGTTCTTTAAAGATCATGTGCAAAGGTTTGTGCAAATTGTTAATAAAGTTTGAATTCAAGTCCCTGTGTCATGATTGGTGTTTCCTGAAAATTTCATGTTGTTTGGTTTTATGGTTTTCTTTAAAATCAGCATTTAACTTTCTCTACAGTGGCTGAAAATAGTGGAGTTTTTTCTGTCTCTCTCAGTCAGCCTTGGAGAGTGATGACATCATCTTGGAGTACTGTAGCTTGCTGCTTCAGATTCCCAATCACAACAGACTGTAGAGTTAATGGCTTACTCTCCAGGTTTCTTACAAACTCAGTCTTTGGTTTGTGTTTAGATAGATTAGCTTAAAATCTATCATTCTCTTCTTATAAAAGTTGATCATTTGAGTTTCATTGCTGAATTTAAGTAATGAAAATCTTTTTCTGTGAGAGATCAGCTTGTCTGTATCACAGCTCTCCGTTCTTTATCATCAAAACTCTGATTTTTTTCTAACTATATAACACATGGTTATTTAATGAATATAAAATAAATCTAAATGTTGTTTATTCATAGAAATAGTTTGTCCTTGATGTAGCCTTCATAAATACATTCAAGTAAGAACAGGTGCCTGTCACACTCTATTTCAAGCATATGTACTGTCTGAACTCACAAATTTCAGTTCTTTGGTGGTTTCTGTGTGAATATACATCATGTATGTGTATAAATAGAAACACTATATGGCATCCCGATGCACCACATCTCTTTCCTACAGTTGAGGCAGCTGAACTCTGCTGCCACCTGTCCCCTGCCCCACAAGCCCCCTGTCTTCTGCTCCACATTCAAGGCTGCTGCACCCTGCTGCCCATTGTCTTCTTCCACACAGTTGGGGATTGTGCACCTTGCTGCCTCCATCTCCTGCCTAAAGAATCAGGGTTGCTGCACTCTGCTGCCCCCTGCCCAAACAGTTGGGGTTACTGTGCCATGCTACCCTCTCTCCCCCAACCCCACAGTCAGGGATGCTGTACCTGTTGCCCCTTGTTCCTGTCTCCATAGTCAGGGCTACTGTGCTCTGCTAAGCCCCAGAGTCCCAGTCCCCCTGCCTTCACAGTTGGGACTGTTGCACCATGCTACCCTACGTCACCTGAGGTGGGGCTTTTGCTGCACCCTGCTACCCACTTCCATTGCCCCCATGTAGTACCCACTGCCAGGATAATATTATTTGCCTCACTGGAAAAAGGATGCCATATATACTAATTTATCTAGCTGCTGGAATGTGTCATGTTGTACAGTACAACTCAAACTATAAGTTATAAAAATACATTATAGACAACAAAGGTCCTTAGTATGAATCCTGCCTTGATGGCCCTGTTGGAAGAAGAGATCATGGGACAGAAGGCACATTCTGGACCTCGTCAGGAAAAACAACTTATTTTTCACATAGCCATTTCTCCCTGTGGTGAAGGGAAAATATGAAGGACTGAGTCATGATGACAAGGAACCTAGGAACATCATAGTGGCATGTCATCAGTGGTCTATGGCAAGATGACACCAGGAGGATGCTTGGAGTGGCATCACAGCCTGGGGTCTCTTGTAATTGCTGACAAGCCTTCAGTGCTAGGGACAATTTTGGTGGAAGTACAAAAGTGTGTATGTGTGTGTGTGTGTTTGGGTTGTTAGGGGGTTTATTTGGCAAAATGCAGCATAGAAAAGAAAATTGGCTTACAATGCTAATGACCTAGGTTTGTGTACTTAGAGTGGAAAGTCACACAATGGGTAACAAGCAGTGCTGAGCATTGATTTTTGATGACTCCTGCCTTAGGAAGGTAAGCGTCTCCTGACGATACACAACTACCCCTTGGTGTCAAAGGGGGGGGGGAGTGGATCATGGGGGCTGGACTACATTGCTTAATATGGGAGGAGAACTCCACTAGTCAGCACAGTGTAGAACTTCTACACATGGCACAACCAAAAGTGTCCAGTCCTGTGGCAGAAGTACCAACTTGAGTCCAGTGGGTGGGCTTTTTACTAGCCAACTTCTGGTTTGTGGATAGGTGGGGTGGGACTTTTGGTGAGTAAAGTTCCAGTGGTACACAGGCAATACTCACTCACCTGCCCTGTTGTTGAGCCCATGTTTTCTGGTCCCTTACCTTTTGTTTATTGAATGGGAAATGTTCTGCCTAGCTTCAAATCCTGGCCAACTGGCTTGCAACAGAGGACTGAATATGGGACACAATAGGGTATAAATAGTGGACAGGTGGAGGCCAGCAATAACTACCATAGATGACACGGGAAAAAGGGCACTTGTATGGGCCAAAGGAAAACTTGGTCCAGACAAGAGAGTTGAACAGTAACTGAAACATATTGATATTGTTCTGATGTGACACTGGAGTCACACACTGATAATCTTTCTCTGGGTTTTATCAATATGTAATTTATAACTAAATGATTTAAGCAACATCAAAACAGGTGGGCAGTTCCAGGGGATTCACACATATCTGTTTGGAATTGGTGGCCCAAGTCGACGCCAAGGGGTGTTAACCCCAGACTGGGTATTATGCCCCTGTAAATGTCCACTTGTGTGGGAATTATTATAAATCTAATTGCTTAAAATTATTGGGAAAATGAGTGCGGGGAAAAAAACAGCATTTTAAAATCAAAAGGCTGCTTTTGTAGTTGTGTGCTGTGGCTGTAAACTGTACAAGACTTTCTATGAGATTTCCACCTGGGTACAGCAACCTATAATGAAGCAAACTGGCCTCATGAATAATTATTCAGACTTAAAAATTCAATTCAATTCAATTCAATTCAATTCATCTTTATTTTTAAAAGGCGCTTTTCTTAAAATCAAAGTGCCTGTACAAATTCACAAAACAATAAATACAATAAAATTAAAAACTAATATAAGTCCTTAAAAGCTATACTAAAAAGGTGGGTTTTCAAAGCTCCCTTAAAACTAAGGACGGTCGGGCAATTTCGCACCTGACGAGGTAGAGAATTCCACAGGGTAGGTGCCATAAAACTAAACGATCTAGCACCTGATGTTTTCAAACGAACCCTGGGAATCTCTAGCAATCCCTCATCAGTGGATCGGAGGGAGCGGGAGGGATTGTAGGAGCAAAGGAGCTCTTTCAGGTAGGTAGGTCCCAGATCATGTAGGGCTTTATAGGTCAGTAAACCGACCTTGAAGGTGATTCGTGAACACTGGCAGCCAGTGCAGTCCTCGCCAAGCACAGGCAATATATGGCTGGAGCTAGAAGATCCAGTCAACAACCTGGCTGCCGTGATTCTGCACTAGCTGCAGACGGCGGAAGTTCAACCCCGATAGCCCTAGGTATGAGGAATTACAGTAGTCAAGGCGGAGGTAACGAGGCGTGGATCAATGTTGGAAGGTCCTCTGGAGGAACCAGGTGCTTCACCCTGGCAATATTCCTCAGATGAAAAAAGGAAGTTTTGACGACCGCTGACACCTGAGATTTAAGTGTCAGGCGGTCGTCAATTATTACGCCAAGATTCCGCAGACTTGATCTGAGGTCGCCAGTTGAACACCTCCAAGCCATAAGCCTGAGGGTGATCCCTCCGCAGACCCTTACAGCGACCTTTGTCCACAACCAACACCTCAGTTTTCTCCGGGTTTAACCTCAGCCAACTCCCATTCATCCAGTCTTGGATTTCTTCAAGGCAGCTATTAAATACCGACAAGGCAGCGTCCTGGCCGGGCACAAAAGACATATACAGCTGGGTATCATCTGCATAGCAGTGAAAACCCAAACCATATCATCTAATAATCGCCCCTAATGGTAGCATATACACCGAAAACAACATAGGTGCTAAAATAGAACCCTGCGGTACCCCGCAGGGTAGGGAGAATGATGCTGAGGAAAAAATTCCCGACACCACTCTCTGAGTCCTACCCTTGAGGTAAGATTGAAACCATCTGAGGACCGTACCAGACAGTCCACAGACTGACCGCAGACACTCCAACAGCACACCATGGTCAACGGTGTCAAACGCTGCAGAGAGATCAAGTAGTACCAAGATGGATCGGGTCCTACGATCTCTCGCTATTAGGAGGTCATTTAGTACCCGTACGAGCGCTGTCTCGGTACTATGCCTTTTCCTAAATCCAGACTGGAGAGAATCGTAGATATTGTTGTTGGTCAGATGATCCTCCAACTGCACTGTGACCACTTTCTCAATAACTTTACCCACAAAGGGTAAGTTAGAGACTGGCCTGTAATTTGCTAGACAATCTGGATCTAAGGAGTTTTAATATTAACAAACCCCTAAGACTGAGTATCAGTGTGCAGCTCCAGGCTTGTCCATGCTGCATTTGCCTTGGCCTCTAGTGCTGAAGCTTTATGTACACAAGAAAGAAATGCCTCAATGATGAATGAGTGAATCTAAGCTCATAGTTCACACCTGTAAACAAGCTTTCAGCTTAGTGTACTACTCCTGGTTAAACAATTGGGAAAAAAAAGGAAATCCTAGTTAAACAATTAAGAAAGTTATGAAACATTTGGACTTTATATGTTGCTGCTATCTATTAATTGATTTGTAAAAAAAATGGGTTCAAACATTTGCATATTTGGTGTGAGGCCTTTTCATGTGCTTTTCAGGTGTAAACAGCAAAAGTACTTATTTACTTCTAGAATCTGTACCTGTACTTAAAGCTCAAATTGTTTTGTTTTGTATAACGTATAGATAGATTATGCTGTGTTATTCTGTACTAAAGATGTTTTCTATGTAATTTGGCACTTATGTTTCTAATTACTGTTAGATATGTGGCTGTAAACTTGTACTCACCTGGCTTGTGCCTGAAAATAGTCATTTTATGTCTGGTACACCTACCTGGTAAAATAAATTATTATTTTTTTTAGAAACTGGCAATTGGCAAAGGCACACTGAGCCAATGCTCATTTCCAGGTGTGACCCAAAGGAAGGGTGCATGTTAGAATACATCAGATAGATAAAAACACAATTTACAGTTTAAATACAGAGAAAACCAATAAAACATAGTTCAAGTGGAAAAAAATACAGGCCTAAAAGATGAACAACAACAATGGAAGCATGGTACATAATGATAACTTATGCAACCCAGTAACCCCCAAAACAATATTGGGTGGCCAGAAAGGAACTGGAAGCAGGAACAGGAGAGAGTGAAGTGAGCCTTTAGGAGCCATTTTAGAGTTAAAGACAGGTGGAGAAGCAGTGGAGCTGAGAATGAGAGAGAGGGGGGAGAGAGAGGGCACGAGGAGGAGGAGGAAGAAGAAGAAGGAAGAGGAAGAAGAAGAAGAAGACCATTTGCCCCACAGTAGTTTTGCAGTGAGAGAGAGTGAAAAATGAAGAGTCAGCAAATTGGAGTTGGTAGATGGATGGGGGGGGGATAAAATCTTGCTGGGTCTTGCTTCCAATTCCAACATCTCCTACCTGTTCCTCTTCTTTCCTTTCTAAGAAGCTGCTGAGTAGTATTTTAATTGGCGCTGCTGAATGAACAAACAGTAGAGCGTATGGCTTTAAAAAGGATCGCAATCAGTTTTTTAGCAATACTGTACACAATGATGATCATGGCCGTTTGTTGCACTGTTAGGCTGTATCTATATATCATCATTTTAGTGCTAGATTGTGGGATTTGTTTCATACAAGTGCTTGCAAAAAGTGTAAAGATTGTTCTATGCTCCAAGTAAGAAACATTTATAAAGAAAGTCTCTCTTTTGTTTATATTCTCCCAGGGAGCATCTAAGCACTGACACGTAGTTATTCTAGCTGATGTATCAGTTTATAGATACTACAGAGACAGATTAGTTACTGAGGCAGTGGTAAAAAACAAGCAAAGTTCAGAGACAGAAGTTGCTGATGATCCATTTGTCCTTTTTAGTTACTAAAAAGCAAATTTTTACATTCGCTTGCGTGCATGCACAAGCAAAGTCTTGCCACAGTACGACTTTTGGAGGAGTGTGACCCTCCTCGCGAATCCAGTGCTCAGTGTAGCAGGCGCGACCCTACCGGACCAATACATGCTGAGCTGTATATGACAGCAGTTCGGCTGTGTTGGTCTTCACTTCTAAGGAAACATCCACTGCAATCAGCGGTGGTAGCGTGTATGCAATTTGCATACTGATCAGCCGAACTGCTGTCCTGCAAAGCATGAAATCCCTCCCAATTCTTCCCTCTGCTAATGTCCCCCCCCTTGTTAGTGTTCTCCCCGCCCCAATGTTGTGTGCAGGGGGGGTGCCCAATCCCCCTCATCTCATGCGCCCCCCCACACACTTTGTGACCGACGAGGGTGCCCAATCCCCTGTTGGCTGCAGCCTGCCTCCAACAAACAACCAGTTTGGCACACTGGGTTGCCCACCCCAGCATGCTCATGCCTCCCCCTTCGCACACTGTATGTCCGGCTGGGGTGCCCAATCCCCATCGGCTCCAGTCCCCCAACAAACATGTAGGTGGCATGCTGGGAGCCCACCCCAGTGTACCAAAAGCATCTGTTTTTGTTTTAAAACCTGTGAAAGAAGAAAACAGTCCCTCAGTGAGTCATTGGTCCCCCCCGCCAACCCGAGCCCACCCTCTGCGCACCCACCTCCCCACACTCCCCTCATCCCATGTTTACCTCCGGAGCCCGGCACAACGATCTTCGGTGGACCACGAACATGTCTGCACTCTTCAAAGCCGACCTCAAATTGAGGAAATGCCGGTAAGCAGTATAAAGGCATAAATAGGGTTTTTCCAATTTAGGTGGATATCTCGGCCATTTTTTCAACTTTTGGCAGCAAATTTTCAACATGGGGTTCTTGACACCCCTTCTCATGAATTCAGTCACTGTCATGGCATTATTCAGTCCTGAAAAGTGATTTTGCAGTCACTGCGTGGAATCCCCTTTCGGAACCAATTAACAAAACAATAGTGTCGGTGTTCATGAGGTGGGTTCTCAAAAAGTCTATGTTGCAAATTTGGTGAAAAAATTTTAAAAAAAATTACTATTTTACGAGCGTGCATTGCACAGTTTCCACGTGCACTCATAAGTTCATGAATTTGTAATACTTTCACTCCAGATTTTCAACATAGGCATATTTACACACCTCCTTATGAACAGTGCAGCTGTCATTTTTCACATCCTGGCCGAATGTGTTTTCGCGCTTCTGGCGCAAAATAGCACAGTCGCTGTTGGAAATCAGTGTTCGCTACACAGTAAGACAATCACAGTGACATTGTTCATGAGCAGAGGTCCAAAAATGCCTATGTTGAAAATTTGGTGGCAAAAGTCCATAAAATGCCTGTGTTACGAGCATACATTGCGCAGTTTCAATGCACACTCATAAGTTCATGAATTTGTCATATTTCCACTCAGGATTTTCAACATTGCCATTTTCCCACATCTCCTTATGACCAGTATAGCTGTCATTTTTCACATCCTGGCCCAAATGCGTTTTCGCACTTCCAGCGTACAATAGCATGGCAGCTGTGGGAAATCATGTTCGGTACAGAGTAAGAAAATCACAGTGACACTGTTCATGAGCAGATGTCCTAAAATGCCTATGTTGAAATTTGGTGCAAAAATTCCAAAATATGACTGTTTTATGAGCATGAGTTGCATAGTTTCCACGCGCACTGTATCTTCGCGTGGAGTTTGATATATTTTCACTCCAGATTTTCAACATTTGCATTTTCCCACACCTTCTTATGAATAGTACAGCTGTCATTTTTACATCACGGCAAAAATGTGTTTCACAACTTCCATTGCAGAATATACGAGTGTGTGAAATCACTGTTCAGTACACAAGTAAGAAAATCATAGTGACAGTGTTCATGACCAGAGGTGACAAAATGCTATGTTAAAATTTGGTGAAATAATTCACTGAATGATCAGGTAACAAGCGCAGGGTTGCGCAGTTTATTATTATGGGTTGTAAAATTTTAAGCACGCCCAGGGTGTTAGGATTCCTAAGACAGACACTTAAGAAGTATGAGGGTGAAATGTTGATCAGATGCAAGAGGAGTTGCAGAGAGGTACTCTGGATGCTAAAGGGACATGGATACAACTGGGGGAGGCCTGCATAAATGTCAAACACCAATGCAAATACCTGCAAGTGAACGTTCGACATTGACAAATGCTTGTTTAATCTGTGTTGAAAGTAGTCGAAGTCATCATAAATGTTTGCATTTTTCTGCTTTAAAATCAATAGCAAAGTGCAACACTGTTTAGACAGCTGTCACCAGATCTTTGATAAACTCATGCAGTGGCACATTAAACATTCACTATGAGGTTTGCATAAGATGGGGATTCAGCATATTCTAACCATTTCCAGTGATCAACATTTGTGTTTTCCCTATTTTCCTTATTTCCTGCTCCCTGACAGTCAGAGTTCACATGGGTACACCCATCCTCTAGCCAAGTGGGTGAGTAGCTGCTTTCACTGAGGGTGCTGCTTCTTGGTGGGCTAGATGGGGAATGACATGTGGCCCATTCCCTCCCTTGGAGCCAAGCTTTTCACCTATACAGTACATTCAGCCCTCTCCCCTCCCCAGGATGTCTTTACTGCAGCATACTGGAGCTTGCATGTGGACCCCAGTGTCCAAGGTGGTAATAACATGATGTGATGCTGCCACATCTGGTTGGTACTGGAACGCTGCTTGCTGAGCATTTGTGTTTTTTTTTGTATTGTTTTTTCCATTTGGTCGTTATAGCATTGGGCCACTAGGGGCAATATAAGCCTCACTGTCCCATTGTAGTCTGCTTACTTTATGCAGATTACATGTCTATCCTTTCACTCATCACCCTTTAGTCTGCATGAGCACAATGCAGACACTAACCATGCTAGCTGCTACACTGCTAATACTAACTGATGCACCTCCCAGCCCCCTGTAACCTCCGCTATGCACTAGTGCATGTTCCCTTAATGAGCCCTCCACTCAGGCATTCCACAGGTACCACTAAGGTCTCACACACTGACAAAATCACCCCCCCCCCCAATTTGCTCTGCATCATGTGTGGTAAACAGCCACTGAGGAGGGCATCAAACTGCCACTACTCCACCCTGTCAGTAACTGTCATGCTACTCTCCCTATCAAGGCACTCTAATTCTGTACAACTCAGGAAAAAAGTGCTATTCTGCACCAATAGTATCTCATCAAAAGAGTTGGTCCTAATCCTCCTGCTGCTCTCTGGGAGTATCCACCCTAACCCAAGGCCAGCGCCCGATGGGGGAATAACCAATGGGAAACAGAGGCATATTAAGATTGCATCTCTGAACATATGCAGCCTCCTAAGTTCACTGTCTTCCAGGCTTGGGTCACCCAGCATAGGCCTGATGTCATCTGCCTCACAGAAACCTGGCTGTCCCCAAAATAATGAACTCATCCATCATGCTAGAAGATTACACCATCCACAGGCAAGACAGAACCAGCAAAAGGGGAGAGGGATGTCTTGTTTATATAAAGAGCCCAATCCAAGGCCTAGTGCTCCCCTTGTCAGCAAGAGCTGCCAGTTTTGAGCCGCTGGCCGTAAAACTTTTACTCGGTGCTGCCAAATGCAAGTCCATTACAACTGCCACATTTTACTTGCCACCAGGAAAAGCAAAATTGGGCTTGGATAAAGTAATTGACATCACTAAGACCCTGAAGCAGAACAATGAATTACTAATGGCGGATGACTTCAAAATAAACTGTCTCTCCCCTGAATCCACTCCACAACAGGATCTGGTTGCCAGTGTGTTCCTCTCCCAACTGGTTAGAGAGCCAGCAAGAATCAGCTACAAAATTGGTACCAGCTCCCTCATAGATTGAGTCCTGTCTAATTCCCCCCCAAAGCTATCCAACGTCATGGTTCTCCCTGATACCCTGAGTGACCACTAGCCTATTTTCTGCAACTGGTCCAACAAAGGGGTGAAGGCTGCCCCTGCCATCATCACCAGCAGAGTACTCCATAGAGGCCTCCTAAACTCCTTCAAAACTTACCTCACCCGGATCGACTGGTCATCTCTTGATAATATCAAGGACATTGCTCTAGCCCTAGATTTCTTCATCTCCAGATTTAATGCTGCTTGCGATATCTTTGCACCAATAAGAAAGAGGACAGTGAGGGGTGCACTAAATGGGTGCGTCACTGGGGCCTTGATTGAGCGAATGAAAGAGTGAGACAACCTTTGGCATAAGGCAAAGGCCACAGGGGCACTGCATGATTTTCAAAATTACCAGACAGCCAGAAATAAATGTACAAAAGCAATCAGGCTGGCTAAGGTTAACTTCTACAAAAGCCAGTTAGAAAGGAACTGGGGTAACAGTAAGAGTTTCTGGGATAACATTAAAGACTTGATTGGGAAGGACCAAAAAACTCACCCTTCACTTCTAAATGTTAATGGCACTCTCGGTAAGGACCCTCTTTCCATTGCTGAAGTCTTTAATGTGGCATTCCCGGACCTCAGTTCCATCCTACCAACCAATTATCTGCCACCACAAGCCCCCTCAGCTCCTAGACTCCACCCGTCAACCCAGCCAGTGAACAATGTACCGCAGTTCTATCTCAAATGCATAACTATTTATGAGGCCAAGAAATACATCAAAAGGGTATTGGGGGAAACGTGCTTGGCCAGCGGCAACATAGATATGAAAATGGTGGAGCTTGCACTTGATGAGGTAATAGCCCCAATTACCAAAATTTTTAATAAGTCCCTCACACTTGGTTACTTCCCAAACCTCTGGAAAGCATCTCGCATCACACCAGTACACAAGAGCGGGGACCACACAAGTACCTCAAGTTTCTGGCCCATCTCCATCCTATCACCATTGTCAAAGGCCCTAGAGAGGATAGTAGCAGACCAATTGAATGTATATCTACATAAACACAACCTGCAATGCCCTCAACAACATGGGTTCCACAAATTCCATAGTACTAACACAGCCTTAATCAAGTTCTCAAGCCTCCTACACGATGCAGCTGACGGCGACCACCTAGTGTGGTCAATTTTCATTGACCTCACAAAAGCATTTGAAACAGTAAACCACCATCTACTGCTAGAAAAGTTACTAGAACTTGGTCTGTCCCTTACCTCGGTTGGTTGGTTTTCTAAATACTTCTCAGACAAAACACAGTGTGTGAAGATAGGCTCTGTGCTGTCCAGCTCCAGGAAGGTCTCACTAGGGGTTCCCCAAGGGTCCATCCTGGGACCCTTGATGTTCAGTCTATTTCTCAATACTTTCCCTGAAGTTTGCACATCAGAAATGATCCTTTATGCAGACAATGCTGTAATCATTAATCACAGCCTACAACTAGGCCCTCTCTCCCAGGACCTGCAAAACAGTTTCTACCAGTTAGAGGATTGGTTCACCAGGTACAAATTGCTTCTCAACTATAAAAACACTAAAATGATGCTGTTCACTGGTCCACACTCCAAAAAGAAAAGTTTCAATCTCAACATAGTCAATAAAAAAAATGAAGTCCTCGAACAAGTAAGACATTCAAGTACCTCGGAGTACATATTGATGACTCCCTCTCCTTCTCCTCACATATGGACAGTGTAGTCAGGGCTGTCACCATCAAACCTGGAGTCCTGTAGAAGCACAGGAGCCACCTAACTCCCGTTGCCCTGCACCTCGCCGTCACCAGCTCAGTCCTGTCAGTTATTGACTATGGGCCGATTGTGTATAGTGCTGCCACCGACACGGCCCTAAAGCATGTCAAAACAACACTCAACAAAGCCTGCCAACTCATCTTGGGTGCCGGCAGCTGCAAGCTGTATGCTGAAACACAAAGGCTAAACCTACTAGGGTGAGTAAAGTACAAAGTATGCCTCATGAGAAAGAAAGCACTTCTTGGTCTCACCCCACCTGCCATCCACAACCTACTGCAATTCTCGCAAACCCAGCACTGCACCAAGGGCGCTGCACGATGCTCACTATCTGCACTGTTCAGGAGAACCTCTCTTGCTTGGTGCTCTTTTGCTTACAGAGCCCCACATTGGATTAACGAACTCCCCTGAACTAGCCAACTCCAACAACTTCAGCTCTTTTAAAAAAGAACTGAAGCACTACCTAGCTTCTTCCAGCAGTTGTGACTGCGAAATGACCTCGAAGTCTTCACCCTCAAGACTGCTTTTTCCCCTCTGTTTAGCTAAGCGGACTTCACCACATCTTTATCCCAGAGACCTCTAATTGACCCTTTTACATCCCCACATCTCCCTGCCACCAGCCTTCTCTTTCTACTTCCTCTTCCCCACTGCCTACCCAACTTCAACTGCACACCTTTAACTCTGTACCCACCTATGGAACCTCCTCCCTCCTTCCTCCCCTAACCACGTGTAGCCATCTCTCACTTTCTGGCCTTCCATCCTCACATTACTGATACAATTGTGACAATCCCATATCTCTGGGTGCTGGCCTATGGATCTCCATACCCTCCCTTATTTTTTATAGTTCATCTATGCGTTATATTTCTATCTTATTGTATAGTGTTACTTGTACTTGGTTTGACTACTGATATTATGTGCTCTGTGAATTCATACTTGCTGCTCTATACCCAATATGCTCATCTGCCACTGTATTGTTCCTCTTGACGTGGAACCTTTGTAAACGAGCTCTGAGCTCAAACACTGTATCCGAAAATTAAAATTAAAATAAATAAATAAAATAAGCTATCTCTCACTCTCACTAGCCTCTGAAAAAAAAAATTAAATAAAAAAAAAACAGATCTCGATGAAAATGACCCCACTCTGTCTCTTGTGACTATCATAGTCCCTCTTGTGACTAGCATAATCACCAGTGTGAAGAGGTGTATGCTTGACAGCAGGAGGACCATGTAGAAAGACATCAAAAGAGGACTTCCACAAGGCTCAGTTTTGGGCCCACTGTTTAATATCTATGTTGATGATCTTCCAAATGTTTTGGGCAACAGCAAGGTCCAGTTGTACATGGATGACAAGGTGTTGGTGGCCACTGCTTACAGCCGGACCAAGCTGAAACACAGACTTCATACTTCTGTCTCTATAATGGAGATGTGCTTTATGAAATCAGGTCTCTTGTTAAATGAGAAGAAAACTCAATGTATTCATTTCTCTTCAGGGATAAATAAATCACCAAATTAAACTTTGGATCTAGAATTCAAAAATGGGCAAAACGTGACTAACATAAATAGTTACAGATATCTGGGTGTTCACCATAATAGAAAACTATCATTTGTAGAACATATTAACTTGCTGGTCAAAAAGACTAGCCAAAAACTTGGCACCTTATGTATAGTGTCCCCTTGTTCATCAAAATAATCCAGAATAAAACTGGTCAGACAACTGCTAATCCTGGATTTAGAGAATGGTAGCTTGCTGTACAGAACAAAAAAGCTTGCAAGAAAATACATTGATGTACAACAAGCATGCAAGATTTGCTAATGTAAGTAAATCTGATACACATCATTGTGAGATTTATTCTGCACTAAACTGGTTGAAACTGGAAAACAAGAGAGAGTACAATTGGTTTATGTAGTGCTTTTAATTGCTAAAATCTAATTTTGTACATCACCTTAGAAATTACATAACAACAGAAATTCCAAAAAATGAAAGATATCAGTTAAGAACAAAGGGCTGGAGTTTGCCTCATAGACGTGTGCATAATAAATATGAGCATATGACATTCTAGATGTATGTTGCAAAATCGTGGAATAAACTGCCCAGTGATATAAAGGCTAAAAATTCTGTTAATGAATTTCAGACTGCTCTTAGGAAAAATATTGTACCAATCATGCAAATGCCACACGACATTTTAAAATCAAGTTTATACGTAACTTTTAGTAATTTGTTACATGTTTGTTGTGCATTAATTGTATTTGTATAATATGCAAAACTTTGATAAATGTTTGTTAAATGTCTTTTATACTGTACAGGGCATTTGTTGTAAATAAAGTTTGTCCATAACAATTTGCTCCTGTAGAAAAATAAAAATTCTATCTATGTCAATCTAATAGAAGCTATGATAAAAGTAACCTGGAACCTGGAAGGGGAGGAGCCACAGCCTTTAAACAACTGGAAAAGACACAGGGGGGATGAGGCTCTAGATGGCAGTTGGGCAGTGGTTCCGCATACTCGTAACACCAACAAGTGAAGGAGGGCTAGGTCTTTCAAAATCCCCTCAGTAACAATTTTGAACTATTAGTATATCTGGACAAGAAAAATAGTAACACAAGCCCGGGTATTAAGCAACCCAAGGATACTTCTGCATTTAATTTATAGACATGCCACATTTTTGTACTGGGGGATTTGATATTAAAATTTGCAGATAAGCATATTTGCAACCCAGACTAATTACACAGAACCTATAGCAACTTCTCAGGAACTAGGATACAAGATATTGAAAGAACGTCAAATAACATTTTAAAGAATGGTGGTGGCGTTAAACCCCTGCTAATTGTGCATGTAGGTATAAACAATGAGAATAGACAGCAGGTTAAGGAAACTCAAAAGGATGTGGGCAATGTTGGCTGCTACAGTTGGGATGGTCTCCACCTAAGTAAACATGGGAGTGTTGTATTGGGGAAGAGCATTGAGGCATACAATCTCATGCATCCTAAGCACCCAGTAATAAGCAAGGAATGCAACCTAAAGGTACTATGATCCAGTACCAGGAATCTAATCTTAAAAAAGCAGACCTTGAAGCAAGAATACCTAAGAAAAATATTGATGCAGCTTCCTTAATGGAGACTTAGTGGGACAAGAAAATTGATTAGTGGAAAATGTATAAAGGGCTTTAAACTTTACAACCAGAATGGACAAGGCAGAAAGGGGGTAATGCACAGTATGTAACATCCAAACTAGAGAGTTTAGAAATGAATAGCATAATGAATCAGAACATAAGTACTGAAAGCCGATGGATGCAAATTAATATGAGAAGGAGAAAAAAGCTAATACTGGGGATTTGTAACAGACCTCCTAATAGTGATACTGATTACAGACCCCCAATAGTTATAACAATTACAACAAGGCTCTTCTAAATTAAATAATCGGCGCTGCTGTGTATGGTGAACTACTGCTTTTGGGTGATTTCAATCTACCTGGAATAAATTGGGAGGGATGAAACTGCAGTACAGCTTATGAATCTGAATTCTTAATCATCTTAATGAGAAATGGGTTAGAGCAAATGGTTAAAAAAATCCTGCACAAGGTAACAGTATTCTCGACTTAGTTATAACTAACCTTCCAGATATAGTGGAGAACATAGAAATTTGTGATATGATAGGCTCAAGTGACAATAACGTGGTCAAGTTTGTATTCAGATCCAACCTAATCAAACAAACAATTTTATCAAAATAAATTACTGTGTGTATATATATATATATATATATATATATATATATATATATATATATATATATCAACCACAAAACAAAAAAACAAAAACAAATTGCAAACAAATTAAGAGAAATTTTACAATGGAATTGGTCACAGGAAATGGCAGGAAATCTATAGAGAACACATGGACAAAAATTCTGGATCTGGAGCAGAGAGCCATTCCTATTAAAAAGTATATAACAATAAAGGCAAAAATACCCCTGTGGTTGACTAATACAATATTAGTGTACATGCTCATGATTATTAATGAGCGTGTATACTAATACAGTAGCTGCTCACTGACAGTTCAGTCCGGTGGCCAGCCTCAGAGGTGAGAGGTGGGCTGTGCCTGTCAAGGGCTGCGTTTTGAGGGTGGGGGAGTGGGGTAGTGGGCACTACTTGCTGGGGTGGGGGGCCACTAGACCACCAGGACAGGATGACTTCATTATTAATAGCAAACCGGGAGCTATTGGGGATCGGAGCGGGGGGCCACTAGACCACCAGGACAGGATGACTTCATTATTAATATCAAACCGGGAGCTATTGGGGATCGGAGAGGGGGGCCACTAGACCACCAGGACAGGATGACTTCATTATTAATATCAAACCGGGAGCTATTGGGGATCGGAGCGGGGGGACCACTAGACCACCAGGATGGGGCATATTAATTATTATTATACTGGTTGCTATCTGGGATCAGTGGGGTGGAGACCAGCAGACTAGGATGGGGGATATTAATTATTCATATCAGACCGGGCACTATCGGGGTTCGGGGAGGGGGGACCACTAGACCACCAGAACAGGGCATTTTAATTATTATAAACCAGGTGCTGTGGGGGATCAGGGAGGGGGGCCACTAGACCAGGACAGGACATATTAATTGTTAATATCACACCGGGCACTATTGGGATTCGGGGAAGGGAACCACTAGATCACCATGCTGGGGTATTTTAATTATTATTATAAAACTGGGTGCTATCGGGGGAGGGGGGCACTAGACTAGCAGGGATTTCTGATATGTCTATTTAAGGGGAGGGCGGGCTGTCATTTAATGTTGAAAAGTGCATAGTACTTCATCTAGGGCATTATCAACCTCATGTATAATTATTAATTACTCACTAGGTGGAAAATCCCTAAAAATGGTAGATACAGAAAGAGATTTAGATGTATTGATTAATAAAAAATGTTCACATGAACACCAATGCAAAAAAAGTAGCATAACCTGAAAATAAGGTGTTAGATTGTATCAGAAGAGCATTTATTAATAGAAATGAGAACCCTCTAATGACATTATGTAGAACTTATGTTAGGCCCCATCTGGACATGTGTACACTTTTTTAGAACCCATATTTTAGGACATAAATCTGTTGGAGAGGCTCCGGCTTAGAGCAACCACATTAATACCTAGATTATCAAATGAGCCATACAAAAGCAGATTGGATAGCGTAAACATGTACACACTGGAGGAAAGGAGGGTCAGAGTTGATTTGCTACAATTTTACAAAATAACACAATGTGCAGAGTTTTTTTTTTTGCAGTTAATCTTTTTATTGAGTACAAAGTTAATCATTGAAAAGTAATACATAATTTGTTACATAGGTTTGCTTACAGTTTTTAACTGTACAGAACAATAGACGAGTAACGCAGTGGTTTAAGGCTCTGAGCTGCAAATCTGGTGACATCCAGCAGACCAGACCTGGGTTTGAATCCCACAGCTTTCACTTGCATACTGTGTGACCCTGAGCAAGTCATTTAACTTCCATGTGCTCCCAGGTCGCACCTGTAAAAAAGCTTTCAGCTTAGTGTGCTACTCCTGGTTAAACAGCTAAAAAAAAAAAAAGTTAGATCTTTTTCAGACATATATCTGGCCTTCTCTGCTTTTATACAAAGCTAAACTTGGGATAATTACAGTGATCTTATATTTCCTTACATATCCAAGCATGACATAAGAGTATCTAACCACTAACTTGGGCTGATTTAGCAGAGGAAGGGAGCTCTCAGACTGGTGGGGAGGGGAAGAGAACTGGAGGGGAGGGAAGAGGGATTGAGATCCAGGTCTTGTTCCTCTTCATTCCCACCCACCGGGTGGGTCTGTCAGGCCTGAGTCATGGGGGTTTCAGGAGATCCTTCATCCAGTCAGAAGTGGGCCTTTGTCTCTGGCACAAGAGGAACTGTAAATATGGGACCCAATCCCATATCTGCTGATATTTGTGGCTGCTCTAAGGGGCAAAAATATAGCAGCTTTGAGTTAGTTGCCAGTATCTATAAGGCTTTGTACCATTCCCCAAATGTGGGGTGGGGGGGGGTGACAGATCTCCATTTGACAAGTATGACCCTTTTGGCTTCTACTGAGGCCTGCAGGAGCTACTGCCTTTGCACCCCTGTCATTTGACCCTCCCCTTGAGGGATACCCAACAGCATCAGTGGGGCATCAAGGCTTATGCTGATCCATAAAATCTCCGAGCATGCCTTCACTACTTGTGACCAGAAGGAAAGAATGGACAGGCATTCCCAAATTATATGCAACAAATTCACACCTGTGGCACCACACCTCCAGCACTCGTCGTTGGGGGTTAATCCCATTTTATGTAAAACAGTGGGAGTGCGGTACCACAGATGTAGAATTTTGTTCTGAATCAAGAGAAGTTTCTCATTTTTACAAGCTTTGGTTGGCAGCCTCCAGCACCCCCTCCATTTGTCATCACTGATTACAATCTTTAACATTGCTTGCCATCTAGCTTTGGCCAGCTGGGATGGCTCAGGGACAGGCTGCTTGATCAATGACGGAATCCTACCTGCTAGGCCTTTAGGTTTTTGGGTACAAGCCTTTATGGGGAGCCTTGGGCATGTGCACTTTAGGCACTTTTTACATGTTGTGCAAATACACTTCTTTTTTTGCCAGGATGAATGCAGGCTTCCAAGCTGGAGATACTTCCAAAACCCACGTTTTGGTATGGCATATTGTTACTGTAAGGTTTGGAAGGTGGCCAAGGTGTGGCTGCCTTGTCTAAGATATCTTTAAATAGGTTTATCCCTCCTTTTTTCCACCCCTCTCATTGTAGTGTGTGATTACCGACCAAAATATGGGGATTATTCCTTGTGGGTGTAAATTCTCCAGTGTGTAGGCAGCTGCTGGTTTGCTTTTCCACCTTCTGCCAAGTCTTATGAGCTGCCTGGATGGTGTACCAAGTTTGGAATTGCCTTGGGGGTGGGGAGCTAAGATAAACCACTGGGTGGGCACCCTTTAACACTGCTGATTCCATTTGAACCCATGCCAGGGGGTGTAATACTGGCCTTAGAAACATCCAGAACAACATGGCCATAAGGTAGGGGAAGGCGTAACTCTAAAAGTTTGGAAGATTCCACCCCGCTCTTTCCTTTTGAGCCCTTAGTTTTGCCCAGCTAAACCTAGGTCTGGCTGCACCCCAAAGGAATTTTTGAATTATGCTATTTAGTTTCTGAAACCAGATGTCCTGGATTACCACTGGCAGATGAGAGAAGATATAGAAATCCCTCGGTGCTGCCATCATTTTCACTGCCTCAGTCTTTCCTGCTACTGTTAGGTTCAGGTGGGTTCACCTGTCCATTTCTGTTTGCAATTGCTGAATGAGGGGGTTAAGATTGATGGGTACCAGCCTATGCAGTTCACTTGGAATCTGTATTCCTAGGTATTTTATTCCTTTATTGGCACAAGTCAGGCCTGAGGTACTCACTTGCTGGGGAAACTGCATCTTATTGAGAGGAAGGATTTCAGATTTATTGATATTAATTCTTAGGCCAGAAAGTTTTACAAAGGATTACAGGAGATCCAAAATGGCTGGCAAGGCCTTACCTATATCCTCTGTGAGGATGAGACAGTCATCGGCATATACTGTAGTTTAGCACTATAAGCCTCTCCACCTAGTCTGATTCCCTGAATCTGCAGGTGAATTCTAATGGCAGCGGCCAGAGGCTACATGGCTATAACAAACAGCAAGGGGGAGAGAAAGGGCAACCCTGCCTTGTCCCTCCATGTAGTAAAAAGGGGTCTGACAATATGCTGTTCATAAGGAGCCTCACTGATATGGCCTGATATAGGGTATGGATCCACAAGCAGAAGTTAGCTTCAAAATTGCTATGCTCCACAACTGCGTGCAGATATTCCCACTCCATGGAGTCAAATGCTTTCTCAAAGTCAACTGCAATGGCAGCTGCTGGAGCGGGAAGACTGGCCGCAGTTTGGATCAATGTAAGTAACGCTCTTACATGGTCTGAGCTCGCTCTACCCTTCACAAATCCCACCTGCGCTGGATGGATCAGGGATGGAAGAATTTGATCTAGTTGAGATGCTAGCATTTTTGCCAGCACCTTAGCATCCACACTGATCAGGGATATGGGGTGAAAACTATCTGGTTTTGTGGGGTCTTTCCCCTCCTTCGGAAGGACTGTAATTATTGCTTCTTGTAGTGTAGGGGGTAGCCCATTCTGTGCTTGTGCATACTTCAGCATATCCGGCATCGGGTGACCTATCGAGTCCAGGACTATTTGATAGACATCCACTGGGAAGCCATCACTGTCCAGTGATTTGCATGGGGCCATCGCCAGGATTGCCTTGCAGAGTTCCACTTCTCAGAAGGAGGCATCTAGCATCTCTCTTTGGGACTCAGTCAGTTTGGGAAAGGGGAAGTCCTTCATGAAACTCACTAAGGCCTTTTTGTACCATCTGATGTGGGACTCATGCAGATCTTTATAGAAGGTGACCATTATCCTATTTATGTCCCTAGGTGATGTAAAGAGTTTACCTGCCTGATCCGACAGCTGTGCTATATGCCTGTCTCCCTGCTGCTTCCTCTGTGTGTATGCCAGGAGTTTACTCTTTTTCTCCCCACATGCTCAGTGTTTATATTTTGTTCTTTGCAGCTGTTGTTCTGCTTTTCTAGTGGCCAGAAAGTTCAGTTTAATTCTTAATGTTGTGATCTCGTACACTAAATTTGGGTTCTGGAGCTGCTTAGCATTATTTTTGGAAAGGGCCTCTTTTTCTTTTAATTGTCTCTCTAGACACATTACCTCCTTTTCCCTTTGTATCCTTCATTGCATGGCATAACTAATTATCTTACCCCTTAGTGTTGCCTTGTAAGCCTCTCATATACTGGCAGGGGATGTTGAACCCTGGGGGTTGTCCCTAAAATAGTTTTGTTTTGTTTTTTCCAGCCAGTGGTGAAACTTTTTCTACTGCAGTATCTGGGGATCTAATTGCCACTGGGTAGCCTTGGGGGTGGGATCCTATGGGGAACAATAAGACTATTGGGGCATGATCTAAGAGGAATATTAGGGCAATGGAAGTTTCCGGTAAGACCATCGTAATCTCTGGGGATGTCAGCCAAAAGTCCAACCTGCTTGCCATGGCCCTTGCCGCTGAGAAATATGTATAATCTTGGCCTGCAGGGTGGGCCACTCTTCAGGTGTCAATGAGTTCATGGAGAGACATCAATCAGGCTTTTTAAGGCTGCCAGGGAGTGTACATGTGGCTGAGGTCTGGAGTTTGATCTGTCTAGGAAGTGGTCAAGTGTCAGGTTGAAGTCCCCCCCCCCCAGTATGACATACAGGTTATCAAAGGCTAGGTCCATGATACTTTCTAACATCTTATTGATAAAGTTTGGGCAGTCATCATTTGGGCATATGCATTAGCTAGAAGTAGGGGGCCCTTGGGGTAGCTACTTTGACCACTACCCATCTTCTCTGGTCATCCGCTTTTGTGTTAAGAATTTTCCACCTGACGGCTTTTATGGCCCAATATGGAAACCCCTCTTTTAGCTGAAGCAGATATCCCATCCATTCCTTCTTGAGCTTCAGGGCCTCTCTTTCAATTAGCTCAGTTTCTTGAAGAAAGGCAATCTGCGTGTTCAGTTTCTTCAGGTGGTATGGCACTCTTTTCCGCTTAATAGGGGAGTTTAAGTCCTCACATTCCATGAGGTGGCTATGACTGATGTTCTGTTATCCATGCTTCAGATGTTTTATTCAGAAGTCTTGTTCTGGAAGTGCTGCCCCTGCCCCACCTTAGAATCCGCACCTTGGGAGAGTACCCTTAGCCCATTCCCCATGTCCCTCCCTTAATACCCCGCTACAAAACTTCTGCCCCTGAAGCTGGCCGAAAGCTATGACCAGTGAAACACTGGTGTAGTATTAGCTCTTCAGTACTCTTTTTTCCTTATTACAGTATTAGGACACAACATGTTTGATTGCCTCTGTACCCACCTGAAATATCCACACTCATTAGCTGAAAGTAACCTTTTGGTGGGGCACAGGTACATATAACATTAATGTGATGAGACTTATAAACATTACAATTTTAAACTTCAACATGTAGCAGCAGAAAACAACCTTATTCATGTACACTTTCATTTTCATCCAGGACCCCACAGTCTCTGTCAGTTGGCCCTTAGCATGGCTACCAATTGACCATGGGGGCCCTCGGGCATGCTCTGACTCACTGCCAAATCTTGCAGGGTCATTATTACAGAGTGGTCCTTGGACGATCCATGTCCAATAATTATGCTCTTGAATGGGAGGGAACCTCCCCAGGAGTCCTTTGTGTCAAATAGGACACTGGAGGCTTGCTTTCAGACTTTTTGCTTTACCTCCTCCTACAATCTTTATGTCCTCAGGCTGATGTGAGCAGGTGATTGAGCCAAGATAGGGACTCCCTGTTAAGTTAATTAAAGGACACAGTGGCAGGGTTCCGAAGAGTATGCTGCCATTTCCCATTCCCCCCCCTTTCCCTCATGCCTCCCCCCCCACCAACCTATAATGGTCCTTGAGGCTAGGAGGAGGTAAAGAAGGATTTGGATTGTGAGCTAGAATGGAGCGTGGCAAGGCCACCATCTTATTACTTCACTCTGCTACTGAATGGGGGAAGGGGAGGTGTCTAAGCTGTAATCTGTGGTTCCTGGGTGATTAATTGGTGAGGGTAACCAAACCTTACAGTTGCAACAAGTTTGCACCCTGTTACTGTTCGGTGCATCTGTAGTTCTCTTCCCCAGACCCCCTGTTCATCTCAGTGCAAGGACTACCAACTGACCGTTCTGAACCTGCCCTTATTAAGTTCTCTGGCTAGCTCCATGTGCCCGCCTGCTCCTCCGCTTCCCCCTCCTGGCAGCCATACAAGACAGCCCTCATTCAGTGCACTGCTTAGTAATGCCACATAAAATATGAATTAACCTATAAACAGTAACAAAACTCTGTGGGATTATAGCTGTAGGAGTACACCCTTAGCAGGGGTTAGGCAATGATAAGGAATCTTTTGCTCTGACCCTTAACAGAGTCTATAGAGCTGGACATTGAAGTCAGGGTTGAATTTTAACTTTTAAACAAACACTGCACCTTTGATAGGCACTATCATGGTACTAGCTGTCCTATATGTGACTTAGGGAGCAGTTGCTTCCCGGGTTGCGGTAGGTCGATCAGCTGCTAGCTGCATAGTTCAGGAGTTAGGCTGATGTGGGCTCTTGAGTGCCTCAATCCATAAAAATCAAGCAGCAGGAACAGTTCAGCAGGTTATCAACCAAGCCTGAGTATATGATCTTTGTTTGGCAATGTCTGGAAAGCAACCACATGGCAGAGCTTAGGCCTGCACCACGAGGGGAAAATACTCAACCCTCTGTATCCTGCGCTGTCAAGGGGTTTGTGGTCAGTAAAGTAAAAAGTGAAGATAAGGGTTGGGGGAAAGAGACAACTTAAGCAGTTGCTCATGGTTACCAAATGACTCAGTAATCCTTATTTGGACCGACAGGCAACTCAGATTCCTTCTTTGAATCAGCGAGATGTTCGTCTGCCTCCTACATTCCTATGCAGTCTGCCCATGCAGTCTGCCTAGCCATTGTCAATTTCATCTGTTGTATGTTCCCGTCACCTTGGATTCAGCTGAAGTTGATAGATCAAGAGCTCTAGGCAGCAGCTTCTGAAGAGGATCATATCAGTTGGAAGTCTTTACTGGGGTGACATTTGTAGAGTTACTGCTCAGTTTGGACAGCTGATGATGGCTCTGGCGGCTGCAGGACTGGGCTCAGCTTCTAGGAATTTGGGTCTTCAGGGTTGCAGGGCTCTTCAGGTTCACCAGGGTTTTGTTTCTCTTTCTTGGACATCCCCTTTGGACCTGGTGCCATGTCTCTGGTGTGTTTGGGTCAGAGTAGGCACTTGAGACTGCCAGGCTGCTCCACATGGTGCCAGCGGTTTAGTACTTTTAGCTCTGTTATGGTGGAGTTGGCTCAAAAATTGTTCCACTTCAGTTGGGTTGTTGAACAAAAGAAATTCCTCTCTGTACTGGAATCTTAGCATTGAAGGATTGCGGAGAGAGGCTGGCATCTTTAGTTGGTAAAGTTCTTGTTTTACTCTAGAATAATCCCAGCACCTTCAGGAGAGCTCCTGCAAATAATTTTGGAAGAGCTGGATACAGTGACTCTCCCAAAGTAGATCCCTTCTTTCTCTTGCCATACAGAGGTAAAGGTCCTTAGCTGGGTACTTCAGGAATCTGCAGAGAATGGGTCAGAGTCTTTCCCCCTCCCTAGGCTTGGGAGTATGGGATCTATGAGCCCTTTCCAGCTCCAGCGGCAGCATATTGTTCAACTTAAGTATGGATGGTAGAAATGACTGTAGAAAGGGTATCATTGCTTTGTCCTCTGTTCCCTCTGGTACCCCAATGATCCTGATGTTATTATGCCTGGATCTGTTCTCCAGGTCATCTACCTTATGTAGTAGATACTGGATTTGATTGTAATGTTCATGGATGTGGTCTTGATGTGTGTGTAGAATTTCTTTGTGGGCATTTACTGTATGCTTGGTGCCAGCCACAAGTGCCGTTAGCGGTTGTACTTCGATTATAGTCTTAGTAGTTGTTTCTTTTAGCTCGGCAGTGTCCATTAAAACTCCATTCAGAAGTGTAGTAATATTCGCCAGTTCGCTCAGATCAGCAGTTTCTCTTGATAGAGCCACATAATGTGGCAGCTGTGCCTCACGGCTCTGATGTAAGTGAGATTCACCATCCAACAGTGGTCACTGGTACCCTGGGGATGTTGGCCCTCATGTGGTAGTCCATCCACAAGGTGAAGACATGAAACTTCCACTTCATCGAACTCCTCATTGCCAAAGTCCAGAGAGCCAGAACAGGAGTCATTGTGAAACTCTGGTTAAGCAGTAAATACAGGTAATATTCTTTGGTCAGGTTTTTCAGGCAGGTCATCGGATGCAGCAAAACGAGTCTCCTGGAGTTCCCTCTTATTGATTTAAGCTACCACCATTTTGATTGGCAAGCTCTGCCCCCCCCCCCCCACCACCACCACTACCATAATGTGCAGAATTAATGAAACATCTTGGACTAGAATACAAAAAAAGGAGTTCTCACTAAGATCTCATAACAGACAAATAAAGGTGAGTCCCATCAAGAAAAAATAGTTAAAGAGAATACTTTACAGTAAGATTGGTTAGAATATGAAATGGACTTTCAAAGATACCATAGAAGTGAAGACATTCAGCCAGTTTAAAGAAAGACTAGGAAACGTGAACCCCACTAGGAGTGGGGAGACGGACTCGATGGGCAACACCCTACTTGTGTCTTATATACCAAATTACACCATAGTAAGCAAGCAGGTCATGATAACTATTTTGCACAGCACTTCTGAAGTGTAGTTTCCTTTGTGAACTAATATTTTATTGAGTTCTATATCAAACAGTACAACAACAACAACATGCAGCAGTATGGTTCTATGCTGTAATGGCGATCATGAAATAGCAATCACCTAAAGGGCAAGTGTACATCACCAAAAATGAATTTCAGCGATGCACACTTGCGACGAACAGCAAGAGGGTGCCCGAGATCTAGGGGATTTTTTTTTTAATGCGGGGGGCTTCGCGCCCCCACCCCACCCCAATAATGGATTCTCAACTCCATGGGGGTGCATGTTGGGGGGGTGGTGAAATACTTAGAAAATAAAAGCTGCCGCCGGAAAACAAAACAAAAAAACACCACACGACAGGACCCAGACCCTGCACCTCCCAGCCGTCCACCTCCCCACCATGCTAGGCGGACCAGCTCAGCAGTTGCCTGCCACCCCCACATACCTTCCTTCCCTTCCTCTCTTCCTGCGCATGCGTATGCACATAGCTTCCCATCGTCCTACTCCCACCCACCCAGATCCGTGCATACCCTGTCAGGCCCATAACACAGGCACCGTAACTGAGTCACCGTTTTTATACACGCTCAATTGAGTTCGCTTTGTTTACAGGATACCCAACAGTATCAATCCAGGCTAGAATCATTTCTCTGCACCTGGTATTTCATATGGTGGTACCCCATGATGTTAAACTTATACATTTACCCATTGAGCTACTGTGGCCATAAACAGGGGCATCTATTAATCCATATTTAACTCTATTTTATCGATTGATACGTTGTGTATTTATTTTTTCTGTTTTTTGTGTACAGCGCCCAGAGCCTCAAGGGATTGGGCATCTTTTAAACAAAATTTGCCTTGCCTTGCCACATCTAGGGTAAAATAGAAACATAGAACTTCTCAGTAGAAAAGGACCTTTAGGTCCATCTAGTCTGCCCCCTTGTCCCAGCCTATTTCGTCACCACTAATTTTATTTGGTCATAGGTGCCACTCCATCCCCCCCATCCCTCAGTCCCTCTACCTAATAAGCCTTGGTGACCATCCCACCCATGCTTGAAGCACCTCAGTCTTTGCCCCCACTGCCTTCTCTGGCAGGCTGTTTCTGTCATCCCCCTCCCTATCCATGAAGATGTATTTCTGCGCATCTTTCCTAAACTTCCCCACTTATAGCTTTATTGCATGCCCCCTTGAGCTAGTGCATTCCTTTCTCTGAAATAGACCCTCCACTTGCACCTTGCTCACTCCTGAGAGGTACTTGTGGGTTTTAATCATGTCCCCGCTCGTTGTCCTCTCTTCCAGTGAATAGTAGTACTAGTAGTAGTAGTAGCAGTAGATTTTATTTCTTTTGGGTGCCCTTCCCCGAAGGCTCAGGGTGCCCTTACAAAATATAAAAAACAAACAGACAACATATAAATATAATCAAGCAACAATATAAAATAAATATAGATTAGACCCTCTCATATATAAATTTGTATACATGTTGAGTTCCTGCAGCCTTTGCTTGAATGGGTTCTTGTGCAACCCCCTCAACATTTTGGTTGCCCTCCTCTGTACCATCTCCACCCTTTCAATGCATTTGCTAAGGTGCAGCCTCCAGAACTGGACACAGTACTCCAGGTGGGGCCTCACCAGTGAGCAATACAATGGCAGAAACACTCCCCTCCTCCTGCTAGAAATCCCTCTCCCAATGCACCCCAGCATCCTGCTAGCCTTTCCACTGTTATTTACCCTGTGCAGCTACCTTGAGGTCACCAGATATGATGACCCTGGGTCTCTTTCTTGCTTGGTGACTGTAAGTTCCACTCCCCCCTCCCCATCTTAAACACCACCCCTGGGTTCTGTAGCCCTAAGCGCATAACCTTGCACTGTGTGGCACTGAAACTTAGATGCCACCGCCTAGACCATTCCTCTAGTTTCATCAGATCCATTTGCATTCTCTCTGCCACTTCATAAGTGTCAACCATGTATGTAGCACATTTTTGCATCATCCACAAAGAGATACACCTTATCCTGAAGCCCCTCTGCAATGTCACTTATAAAAACATTGAAGAGGATTGGTTCTTGCCCCAAACCCTGTGGTACCCCACTAGTCATTCTCCTATCACTTCAGGAGCTAGCATTTACCATCACCATTTGCCTCCTATCCCTTAACCAGTTTGATACCCAGCTTGCCACTTTCTCCCTCACCTCCAGGTTGCTTAGTTCCATAACTAGCCTCCTATGCGGCACAGCATCAAAAGCTTTACTGAAGTCCAGATAGGCCATGTCCGCTGCCCTCCCTTGATGCATCTCCCTGGTAACCCAGTCATTGAAATCTATGAGATCAGTTTGACATGCCCTCTCCCTGCGAAATCATGCTGCCAGTGGTCCTGCAGCCTTTGTGCATCCAGGTGCTCCACAAGCCTCTCCTTCAGTACTGTTACCATTAACTTCCCCACCACTGATTTGAAACTGACTGGCCTGTAGTTGCTAACATTCCCCCTACTGCCACTTTTGTGCAGATTGACCATATCGTCCCTCCTCCAGTTCTCTGGAACTTCCTCATCTCCACTAAGGTGCTGAAAAGTGCTGTCAGAGAGGCGACCAGCATCATGCTCAGTTCCTTTAGGATCCTAGGAAGACTCCCATATGGTCCCATCACCTAATTCTTCTTTAAGGCTTCTAATCCCTTCAGTCCCTCTCCACCAAGAATGGACTTGTGTCCCCATCTCCTGTCCCTCTTGATAACTGCAGCATGCGGGTCCTTCCTTCCCACCCTCTACCATGAAGACCAAGCAGAAGCAATCTTCTAGTATTTCCACTTTCTCTTGATCTTCGTCCACGCAGTCCCACACCACTCTCCTGATGCTCACTACATCTCCCTTTGTCTTCCTCTTTTCTCCCACATACCTGAAGGTTTTGTCCCATTTTTTTACCACCTTAGCTGTGCTCTCCTCTGTTAGCACTTTAGCTGCCCTCACCCTCTTTCCTTCTTCCCTCTGTTTTGCCAGATATACCTCCCTGTTTTCATCCTCCTGGGTTTCCTTGTACTTTCTAAATGCTGTTTTCTTCTCCTTCACTGCTTTGCCACCTCCTTAGAGAACCATAGCAGACTCTTCCTCCTCTTTCCCTTCCTCACTTCCTTCAAACAGTATGCCATTGCTTGGGCTATACCTGCCTTAATTTTTCTCCACTGAGCCTCCACTTCCCCTCTACCTTCCCCTTTTTTGAGGCATTCTGTGAGGCAGTTACCATTTCTTAAAAATCTGCCCACCTGAAGTCCCAGACCCTCGCCTTAATGTGTTTTTTTGTTTCCTGTCCATATGCCAAACACACAGTATGATGATCACTTGTACAGCTGTACCCAAAATGTCCCCAATCCTGTTAGGTATCAGAAAAAAAAGAGCAGCCTTTAAAGAGTCTCTTAAAGGGGAAGTAAACATTGCAGGGGTCTCTCAAATTGTGAAAGTCCATAAAAACATATTTCAAACGAGGTATGGAAATTCCTTGTAGGTGTCAAGAGTCCTGAAATATGAATATCTGAATACTCTGAAAATCAAAATAAGGCAGCAGCCATTTTGTGGGATCTGAGACAGAGCGATGTCACTAAGGCGTTGTAATTAACAATAAAGAGTTGGCCCCTCAGTGACATCACTTCCTGTGTTGAGATCACATGAAATGGCTGCTGCTTTGTTTTTATTTACAGATTATTTGATATTCATATCTCAGGACTCCTGACACCTACAGCTAAGTCTAGTACCTCATTTGAATGGTCTTGTCTTGCGCTTTCACAGTTTGAGTGACCCCTGCAATGTTTACTTCCCCTTTAAAGCATTAACTTCTGACCTGTACAAACTAGTGAAAAAGTGACCAGTAAAATATTACTAATGCACTACAAAACACCTTATTCATGGTCGGCAGTCAGTGTTTATAACATAACTGTAACATAATGTTTAGAATGTATCTATGGTACACTGCGCTTTTTAGACTAGTAAAATTCATATGTAGTTTCTTAAAGGCGGGCAGATAAACTGGCAGTCATGAAACAGAGGAAGACGGCAGTAATGATGTCAACTGCTGCCTCTCACCTTCCACAGGAGGCAGTCATGTAGCATGGAGTCTCCCTCACCCCAGAGTCTGAGATCACTGCCTCTTGACTCCACCAGGCCAATGTGGAGAGTTGGGCATGGGATGCCAACTTGGGTCTCTCACATTGTACCACAACATACAACCACTGACAAAACAGGGCTGGGTATCGTATACAGTGTTAAAGAAAAAATGACAGAAAAAACCATAGGGATATCTCCACCAACCTAAGAAACTTAACAGCACATAGAAACATATAATTTGTTGCCAGAAAAAGATCGCTTGGCCTACCCAGTCTGCCCATATTGTAGCCTAATCCATCTTCGCAGACTCTAACTGGTCTCTGATGACCCTCTCTGCTCCCAGCCTATTTTCTAATATACCCCAATGTTTTTCCCATGCATGTTGGAGCTCCCCACTATTTTCACCTCCACCATGTCTGCTAACAGTTTGTTTCAGGCATCCACCACCCTTTCAGTGAGGAAGTATTTCACAGGATAGGATAACATTTTTATTTATATATCATCTTTTTAGGTCACAAAGTGTTTTACAAATTAAGACAAATAACGCATCTTATCACAATCAAAAGTGTGGAGGATATAAAATATAGCTCACATTATAACCGTAAAACTATTATTATATGAACTATCAGTCCTGAGAAAAGGCTTGGTTAAAAAGCCAGGTCTTTAACTGCAATTTAAAGCAATCACCCAAAGAGGCAGAATGAATGGATATTAGGACACTGTTCCAAAGCCTTGGAGCACACTCATATCTATCTTTAACCTCCCTCCCCTCCAGCTTCATTGCATGCACCTCATCTGGTACTCTTACTCATTTGAAAGAGACTACTGCACCCATTTAAACCCCTGTGAAGTACTTGTAGGTCTTTACCATATCACCTCTTACTCTCCTCTCATCTTGGTGTACATATTGAGAGCCTTCAGCCTCTCCTTGTAGTAGGGCTTCTCATGCAACCTCTGAACAATGTTAGCTGCACCCTCTGAACTGTCTCCAGCCTGTCTATGTCCTTTCTATGGTGCTGCCTCCAAAAATTGAAAAAACAGTACTATATGTGGGATCTCACCATCAAGCAATACAGTGGGAACACCTCCTTCCTCCTCCCTCCTCCCTCCTCCTGCTGGAGATACCCCTTCCTGTGCACCTCAACATCCCAATAGCCCTATCCACTGTTTTGTCACACTGCAATATCACTTTGGGGTCATCACATACAATAACCCCAAGGTCCCTTTCCTGCTTAGCGATTGTCAGTACCTGCCTCCATCCTGTACTCAGCTTCTGGGTTTCTGTGCACTAGGTGCATAGTTTTGCACTTTTTGTCACTGAACCTCCAATGCCATGCTCTTGACCACTCCTTGGGTTTCCCCAAGATTCCTGTGCATTCTGTTCACCCCCTTCTGAGTGTCCACCCTATTGCAGATTTTGGTATTATCTGCAAAGAGGCATATCTTCCCTTCCAGTTCTTCTGCAAGGTCACTTATAAAAACATTCAAGAGGACCAGTCCCACTATTGAGCCCCATGGCACTCAGCTGGTCAGTCACCAGTCCTTACAGTGAGAGCCATTAACCACCATCCATTGTATTCTGTTAACCAGCTTCTAACCCAGATTACCAGTTTGGATCCCACCCTTGGCTGCTCCATTTCTTTATCAACCTCCTGTGCAACACAGTGTTGAAGGCCTTGCTAGCATCCAGACAGGCCATGTCCACAGCCTTCCCCTGATCTATTTCCCTTGTTACCCAGTCAAATAAATCTATCAGATTTGTTTGGCATGACCACCACCACCACTACCACCATGAATCCATACTACATGTGGTCTTGCAGCCCACTGAATTCAAGACACTCTAGTAGGCTTTCTTTCAGTAGGGTTTCCATTAATTTTCTTACCACTGAAGTAAGACTGATGGCCCTATAGTTTCCAGTATCCTCCTTGCTGCTGTTCTTATATAGTGGTACCTTGTCAGCCCTTCTTCAGTCTTCTGAAACCATACCCATTTCCAGTGAGCTATTGAACAAGGCTGTCAGTGATGCAGCGAACACCTCCTCAGCACTTGGGTGTGTCCCATCCAGTCCCATAGCCTTGTCTACCTTCAGGACTGCAAGTCCCTTCTGGATTCTTTCATCTGAAAAGGGACTTTTGTAGACCTCTTCCTGCTCCTTTTACTCCCTGCTGCCCCCTCCCATGTGAAGACTGAGAAGTACCTGCTCAGGATGTCATCTTTTTCTTGGTCCTCTTCAGTGCAGTTCCTCCTTCTGCTCTGCTAATCCTCACTATCCCTCCCATTGCTTTCCTCTTATCACTTATGTATCTAAAGAAATTCTTATTCTCTTTAGCGACCCCTTTGGATTTCTTTTCCTCCATCTGTGCCTTTGCTTCCTCCACCACCTTTTCTTGCTTCCCACTGTTTTACTTGGTAAACCTCACTGTCCTTCTTCCTCTGTGTTTCCTTATACTTACTGAATGTCATCCTTTTTTCCTTCACCACCTTGGCCACTTCCTTTGAGAAAAAACAAAAAAAGGTTACAGACTGAGCATGTCTGTGGGGTGCTCACAAAACAGGACTGTGCACATTACCTCTGTGAGTCTAAGTAGCAAAAAGAAAAAATGAAACGACCAAAAATCCTTCATTGAGGTCAGCACAAATCTGTAAATAAAGATGTCAGTACTAGGGCAATTACCACACGACACATCTTTATGAAGACATCATGTAAAAAACGTAGGAAAAGTTTTTATTGCTAAAGTGTACAGTTCCTTCAAGTGTAAAATTATGTAGCATTTACAAACAATGCTTAAAAATGCATATTATATATCTATATATATATATATATATATATATATATATATAGCATACATAAGGAAGGTATACAATAAAGAGGAGCAGAGAAACTGTCGTCCCCACAGCTGTTATGCACCAAATAAACAAAGTGGTAGGCTATGTGCTCAAGACAAAAACTACCTGACTGTAGTCAAAAGTCCATGTCCTTCTTCTTCTACAAAAATCATTATGGACCACCGACTGAAGTCACAAAAAGTCCATCGTATGAAGAAAGAATATAAGGACACCAGAAACCGAGAAGGTCTCAATGAGGAGCTACACTTAATTAAATCGAATTCAAACAGATGCCAAAAACCATGTGTTGCAGCGGGGACAATGTAAAATGCACTCTGCAGGCTGTAGGAAATGCTTACATATCAACCTGCTTCACGGTGGCTCTGATGATGACTGTGAAGGAGGCCCCCCTTGTAGCAGGGCTGCTCCTCTCACCACATGGCGCCAAAGAGAGGGATGGGGGTTGTCACTACAGTTCAGTTTACTAGTACATCTTCTTCTGAGCCTACCATACACAGACAGGCAAACCAAGTGTGGCAACTACCTAGCGCACACCTGGTGGGACCATTTGCCATGGTCATCAACCTAGGTCCCAGGGAGAAAACGTTTGCTCACAATTATGCTTGGTTTGTACTTCAGGTCAGGAGCACCCAAGTAAATTCAGACACAGTGGAAGCAATAACAGTTCTGTCCAATCCAGGTTGGGATTCTAGAGTGTGGCTTTTATTCACATACACAGAGAATACTCACAAAGCAAAGATGGACCCCCACAGGGCTACTCCTACTGGTAATGCAGATTACTGAGGTGCAGACATTCCTAAATTCCCATTTAGCATAGGCATACTGAACACACACAGTGAACTCTCAGGTTCTGACTTGAACAGCAAACTCTCTGGTTCTGAATTACACAGCAAACTCTCTGGTTCTAAATTACTAGATTGGCACACACAGCCAGAACTGGTACATTTCTTCTCGACTAGGCGCACATGGCCAGTACTAGGATACTTTCCCATATTTCATGAGAAATTACTGGTGACACCCTCGACCACCAAAGAGCACATACAGGTTCACAGAGAATCCAACCCATGTCTGGGTAAACTATTTCTTCAGGCACTGGCCAAATGCACTGAGAGAAAACACAGGTGCCCAGACTGAACCCGGAGAGGTAAACTGGTTGCTCGAGATGGGGAGTCTTGCACCTTTTGCTTCCAAATTTATACTCGGCCATTCATCTGGTTAATAACACCCTCACAGAAAACTTGTAGATGTTATCTTGAAATGTTTTTCACACTTAACATACTACATGACATACCTCTGAGGTGTCAGAAAGTTAAAAGTTCTGTAATTGGCACTGTCTCTTCACTACACCCCAACTTTAGCAGACATGTTTAAACAGAAAACAGTCTAGGTAAGAGGATCCCTTTGTCAGAGAAAATTTACCACAAGGAATGCAGGTGCCCCAGGGCTTTTCCACACAAAGGTCACAGGTACTCACAGAGCAGTTGAATCTCAGGCAGCTTCAACATAGTTCAGACTGGACCAGGGGATTGTCCCTGAATCCTGAAATCCACCCCATCCCTCCTGGAATGGGGCACTGTGAAAACCACTTGGCTTGGTTTCCACCATTTCACCAGTAGGCTGTACTGGCTCACACTAGGGTGAGAAACAAACAAAAACACTACTGGTAGCTCTCCGACAGAGCTGAAGAGGGGAGATGCACTACCTGCAACCTCATCCATCAACTCCCAACTGCAGACTCTGTCACACTAACTGAACATTCCAAAGATAACTCCCTGCAGCTAGCTCAAGTGTGGCTTATGCAGCTGCAACAGTTCCATGATTACATCATCCTCCAGCTCAGCTGAGACTGAAACCAGAGAATGACAGTGTGAAATCCATTTAACTGGCATTTCACAAGCTGCCTCTCCCTACCTGCCACTGATTCTAATGGGATTCTAGTAACCCCTGGGAACAAGGGGGTTACATATGCTTCTTTCGGAAACCGGACTGGAGAGAATCACAGACCTCATGGGTAGTAAGATGGTCTTCAAGCTGCAGCTCGACTACCTTCTCAATACCCTTGCCTAAAAAGGGAAGGTTAGAAACTGGCCTGTAGTTAACGAGACATTCCATGTCAAGGGAAGATTTTTTTGGAAAGGGTGTCACCACTGCCTTCTTCAAGGAGTCTGGGAACACACCCTTCTTCAACGAACACCAGACAATCTTAGCTAGGACCAGTCCGATGACATCCAAACACTCAACAAGGAGGTGGGTTGGACCTAGATCCAAACTACAGCAGGTCGGCCACAAGCCCCGGACAATCTTTACTATATCAGTGATCGCCAACCAGTTAAAATCATCTCAGACAGCCTGAGTGCCTGTGCTCTCCCACTGACAGTCACAACACTCACCAGAAAGCACTGGTCAGATCTCTGACCTGAAAGTGGTAACCTTGTCAGCAAAGAATCAAGCAAACTCCTCACACTTCAACTGTGAAAAAGCTCTCCGATTCTGCAGGCAGGCTGGATTGCACAGCCTGTCCACAGTACGGAAGAGCTGGGCCAGTCGATTGCTTGCTACAGAAATCTCTCTGGACAGGAACTCTGCCTTCTTACAAGAGATTTCTGACTGATGGGTCTGATAATGAAGTGATGTGAAGAAATGGCAATGGTGAAAATTTGGGATCAAAATATTGAAAATTACCAAAAGTTACAAGCCTGCGTTCATAAATATCAATGTAGGCTCATAACTTTGTCATTTGTTAATATTTTGGGGCCAAATTGTCAACATAGCCTTCTTATGGCCCCACCTCATGAACGAGTGCAGAGAAAAATTCAACTCCTGCCCAAAAGGTGATATTGTGCAGCGACTGTGAAGTCACATTTCAGGATGCAAAAAAATTTTGGCCAGGATCTGAAAAATGACAGCTGTCACATTCATGAAGTGCTGTGAAGAAATGGCTATGCTGAAAATTTGGGGTCAAAAATATTGAAAATTGGAAAATTTGTTGTTTGTTAATATTTTGGGGCCAAATTTTCAACATAGCATTCTTATGACCCCACCTCATGAACACATGCAGAGAAAACTTTCAACTCCTGCCTGAAAGGTAATTTTGTTCAGCAACTGCGAAATCACCTTTCAGACTGTGAAATCACCTTTCGGGATGCAAAAAAAAAAATATTTTGGCAAGGATCTGAAAAATGACAGCTGTCACATTCATGAGGTGCTATGAAGAAATGGTAATGCTGAAAATTTGGGGTCAAACTATTGAAAATTGCAAAAGTTATGTGCCTGCATTCTCAAATTTTAACACAGGCTCATAACTGTGTTGTTTGTTAATATCTGTGTCCCAGATTTTCAACATAGCTTCCTTATAAGCCCAGCTTATGAACAAGTGCTGAGAAAAAATTCAACTCCTACCTGAAAGGTGATTTTGTGTAGCAACTGCAAATCACCTTTTGGGATGCAAAACAAAAAGAAAACATTTTGGCCAGGATCTGAAAAATGACAGCTGTCACATTCATGAGGTGCTGTGAAAAAATGGCTATGTTGAAAATGTAGGGTCAAAATATTGAAAATAGCCTGCATTTGCAAATTTCAGTGCAGGCTCATGACTTCATTGTTTTTTAATATTTTTACACCAAATTTTCAACATAGCCTTCTTATGACCCCACCTCATGAACAAAGGTGGAGAACATTTTCAGCTCCTGTCTGAAAGGTGATTTCTCACAGTGACCACGAAATCTTTTGGAACAAAATTACCTACTGTCACTTCATTGTTCATGAGGTGGGGTCCCAAAAAAGGGAAGTTGAAAATTTGGGGCAAAAATATAAAAAAAAAATGGCCAGTTGTGCCAGTAACTTGAAAACTCCATTGAAATACATTGAAACTGAAAACCCCATTGAAATACATTGAAGCGCTTACCTCACTTTGAGGCTGAGCTTCGAAGAGTAAAGACGTGTCTGTGGTCCAGAGAAGAGTATGGGGATGGTCCTCCGGTAGGTAAATATGGGGTAGGGGGTATGGATAACGGTGCAGCAGACAATGATGGATGGTTTTCTTTTTTTTCAGGTTTAAAAAAAATGACAAGGGACAGTTTTCCTTATTTCAGGGAATTTTCTATTAATGGAGAACACTGGGGGATTGAGCACCCCAAGTGTCACTACTGCTTGTGCATGTATGGGGGGAGCTGACAGGGAGGGTTGAGTTGGGGGACAGTTAGAGCCACCAGAAACAGACATCGATGGACGCTTTTCTTTGTTGCAGGCATGCATTCCAGGCTGACCATGACAGATCAGCCTGGCTTGTTGGATAGATCAAAGGGACGACAATGTCTTTTTAAGTTGGTGCCATCCCCTCCCAGCAAGCCAGAAAAGCTGCCATGGTCAGCCTGGGTACTGATTAGTGTGGCACTGTTGGGCCCTACTACACTGCTCTGCATTGGGCAGACAGTGTCACACCCCTCAAAAGGCAGTCTCATACCAAGGTGTTTGCTGTGCTTGCATGCACAGCGAACACAAAAATAAAATGCACCGAAGTGTTAAGAACTTGCTGGTTCACATATCTAGTTGGTGTAGTGACATCTGTGAGACCCTAAAACTTTGCTTTCATGCCAAATGATATCACAATACCAACTAGGTGTATGAACCAGCTTTTTCCTTAACAGTTTGGTGTTCATCATGCTCTGTATTTTCCACTAGGGCACAATGCTGCAGCATTTATCAAAAATCAGCTTTAGGATGCTAAGCAGTGAAAATGCAAAAAGGACTGAAGAAACAGGGATGGCAAGGGTATTCCCATTGGGCTGGAAAGGGAATGAACCCAGTGGGTTGGTAATCTTTTTTATTAAATTGGCATGTACATATGCAAGTCAGACACACCAAGGAAAATGGAGACATACACCAGTCTGGCAGTTAGAGAGCTCACATGTTGTTTATAGTTAGTCCTATGCTGTTTTACATCATATACAGTATTGTGTTACTTTATGTAAACATCTGACATAGCAATCAGTAAAATAGCTGATGTGAAAAATGCAGAGTGTAAATATTGAAAGATAAAGCTCAATAAATGGCAAAATTGGGCAGATATTGTTTGTTTTACAAACTGGTACAGAAAACTGGCATGTGCTGGTAGGATACTGCCTACAATGTATATGTAAGCAATATTGCATGACAGGGTGTGAGATTATGGATCAATAATAACATGCCTCTCAAGGGTATTGTTAAGCATGAAGTGCTTATGCGAGTGCCTTTAAACTCTCAAGAGAGAAGTGTTATTATTGATCATAATCACACACCCTGGAGTGCTTTATTAAACTTATATGTGTAGACAAAATTGTTAAATCAGTAAAACAAGGAAAAGGTCAAAACATTGCTTGCAAGAATAGTTAAATTTATTTCTGAAACTGTGTTTGGACATAAAGTAATACCTTTTAGTAACTGTAATTCAGCTAAATCCTATTTCGGTAGTGTTATAGTAGTATAACATCTCATAGCAAGGAATTGTGAGTAGACTAAAGCTCACTTAAATTATCCTCACTGAGAGGTGCAGTCTTCTATTTTTGTAGTGATTGTAGCAGTATAGTATAGCATATCATATGTTAATCTGCATAGCACTGCATTTCCAACTCAGAAGTGTAGTCTTCTTATTTTGGTAGTCTTTACAGTAGTATGATATCTTATATGCCAGTTCATACCACAAGGAATTGTGGGTACAGTGTATAGCAGTTTTATAGTTCCTTACTGAGAAGTGCAATTTCCTATTTTAGCAGTGGTTACAGCAATATAATATCCCAGATGCTGATTTTTAAACTGAGGCATTGTGTTACAGTGTACAGGTGACTGTATTTCCTTATTAAGAGAGTAGGCTCCTATTTCTGTAGAAAGCACAGTGATATAATAGCATGTATGCTGATTTACATAATAAGGCATTTTGAGAACAGTAAACAGCTCATTTTATGTCTTCCTACTCAAAGTACTGTCTCCTATTTCGGAAGTGGTTACAACAGTACACTATGGGATGTCCAGTTTACATGGTGAGGCATTAGGGATGTAGAGTACAGTAGTGTAGAGATATTTTAATGGTTTTCTAAGGTACAGAGGCATGCTTCTTGAAAGAAGTACAGTCAGGGCCCCACGTTTACTGCAGCAAAGTGGACCTACATTCTGCAGCAGGACCTCATACTTTCTGCGGCAGAACAACTGCTGATTCTGCGGCCATTCTGCAGCAGCTGATTTGTGGCTAAACAGCACACCTTCAAAGGGATTAAGTCTTAGTTAACCCTTTGACTGCCTTCGTGCATCCACTCCAGTACACTGAAAGTGGAACAGCAAGCCATTTAACAATATATATTCTTATCACAAATGTTAAATAGCAATAACCCAAACCTGGCACAGCCTTGGGCATCAGTGTTCTCTTTTAATGAATTTTCCCTCCCACCCTGAATTTGAAGGCTCATCTGTTCTTCTGGAAATTGGTGGCCTTTGCTGTTCTCCTAGGTTATAATCATGAAACAGCCTTCCTGAGGAGGTTGTGGGGTCTAAAACTATGGGAGGATTCAAGAATGCATGGGACAGACATAAAGCAATTTTTGTGGGGGGGTAGGAAGAAATAGGCTGTTGGTTAATTAGGATCTGCAGCTTATCCTCTAGGTAGGGAAATGGGCAGACTAGGTGGGCCAAGCGGTCCTTATCTGCCATCAAAGTCTATGTTTCTATATGCACTTAGCTAAAACTACACAGAAGGCAAAACCTGCTTTGATTTCTTCTGGTTTATATTTACAATTAGCAGATATAAAAAGAGACTCTAATTTGAAAAACATTTTATTTCTGATTTTGATCAGTGTTCTTTTAGATTTTTTTTTTAAAATAGGAATACACTGCCTTGCAACGAACATGTTGAGTGCAGTGTGCAAATTTGTGTATTGGGGGTGGGGGGGGGAATTATCTCCCTATAACAATGAAGGAGGTTGCAACTTGCAGTGTCTGTAGGATTTGCTGACTCCTGATTTTTCTTTTGGGAGGATACACTAAAAAATGCAAACAAGTCATTCTTATTAAGCTGAAGTAACCTTGGTTAGCATATTACTTGATATTACTTGGAATGAAAGAACAGAAGAAGGCTAGAGCCCATCGAGACTGTTCCCCACACTATGTGGGACATTATTTATCTATTATCCCTCAACCAAACATCTAATTTGTTTTTAAAGACAGTGGCACTAGTTGCCTCTGCCAATTCTTGTGGCAAGGTGTTCCATACAATGGATGCTCTTATTGGAAAAAAGTTTCCCCTTTTGCTGGTTTTATAAGTTTTTACTTCAAGCTGTTTATTATGCAGTCTTGGAACATGTCTCCTTTTGGAGAGTGTTAGACCACATTTTTCCATTAGATCTGGTGAATTTATTAAATTAAAAACCATAAGCATATCACCTCTTAATCTTCTAGTTTGAAGTGAGAAGAGACCAGTAGCTTTTAATCTGTTCTGATAATCCAAGTTCGTTAATCTTGGAATCATTCTAGTTACTCTCCTTTGAACCTGTTCAAGAATTGCTATGTCTTTTTTTTTTGGTTTGGATTCCAGAAAGGGGAGCCATAGTCTAGATACGGTCTAATGTATGCCCTATACAATGGCAAAAGGCATTGTTCAGTGCAATTAACAAAAGTGCGTTTTATTTGCCTCAAAAGTCTGGTGGTCATGCAAGCAGTTCTAACACAGTGATCATTTGATGTAAGTTTATTATTAACATATATCCCTAAATCTTTTTCACAATTTGATGAGTGAAGTGGTAGTTCATTTATATAATATATCATTTTTGGATTATTTACACCGAAATGCACTACTAAACATTTGTCTTGATTAAACTGCATATGATTTTCATTTGCCCAAAGTGTTAATTTTTCCAAATCCTTCTTTAATGCAGAAATATTTTCTTGATTGTTAACCTTGCCCCCAATTTATTATCATCTGCAAATTTAACCATGAAGTTATTTGGCCCTGTTTATAAATCACTGATAAAGAGATTAAACAATGTTGGTCCCAAGACCGACCCCTGTGGTACACCACTTGTCACACTACCCGAATCAGACAAGATATCATTAATTCTGACTCCCTGAGAACAATTTGTCAACCAGTTTAAAGTCCAGTTGACAATATCAGGTGACAAGCCTAGATTGTGCATCTTAGTAATGAGTTTTTCATGTGAGACTTTATCGAAAGCTGTACTAAAGTCCAAAAGAATTACATCAGTAGGGATACCCACATCTAGTAGAGTACTTATATTATTGTAAAAAGATATCAGATTGGTGGTGCAGAAATACTTGGGAGTAAACCCATGCTGAGATGAATCATAAATTCTTAATTTTTTACAGTCTTGATCTATTAGAGACTTCATTACTCATTCCATTAATTTACCAGACACTGAGGTCAGGCTAATTGGATGATAATTCTGCACAGAACCTCTATTGCCTTTTTTAAATATGGGAATAACTATTGCTGAATGCCAATCATTTGGTACAATGCTTTCTTGTAAGGATTTGTTGAAGATAATTGACAAAGGTATAGAAATATTTATAGAGGTTTCGATCAGAAACCATGGATGAATACCGTCTGGGCCCGGACTAGTATTGTTTTTAGTTTTTTGATAGCCTATATAATGTCAGTTGGATAGAACCTATGATAATCTACGTGGTGAACTTTAAATGTACTAATAGGTGATTTTTGAGAGAAGACAGAACAAAAGTACTTATTAAAGAGATTTGCAGTTTCTATATCAGATAGAGAAGAGCCACTGGTTATAATGGGACCAATGGTCCTTGATACACCTTTTTTACTATTTATATAGGAGAAAAGGGATTTGTGACAGTCTTTTGTGTGAGCTAGTTTAAATTCTAGCTTATTTTTTGCCAGTTAAATAGAATTGTTTAAGTTTTTCACAGATAGTCTGTATTTATGTAATAGAGTAGTTTTAAATGGAACTGAACTATTCTTAAGTTTCCTAAAAAGTTTAATTTTTATTTTAATCTGATTTTTAATTGTCTTGTTGAACCAAAGGGGAATTTTTTCTTTATTATTAAATTTTCTCTTGGATGGAATAAAGGTATTTTCCAAATAATGTACAATGTTTTTAAAAAAAGTCCCAAGCTTGTTGTGTTGTACAATTAAGAAGATTAGATTCCCAGTTTATGTTTTGTAAGTATTCATTGATTTTAGAAACATTTGCTTTATTATAATTTTTTGTACAGTATAACTTCCTTTGTGTAGTTTTAAACTGTTGAATTTCAAAAAGAATAGATGAATGATCACAGGTCCCAAGTGGATCCCAAATTTGTAAATTGCTAATTTGTTGCTCTATGTTAGTAAATAATAGATCCAAAATACTAGGACCTCGAGTGGGTTCAGTAACAAGTTGTTGTAATCCAATACTAACTACCACATCTATTAGTCCTTTCTCAGCATAGGACTGTCCTGAGAATGAGTTCCAGTTAATATGAGGGAGGTTAAAGTCACCAAATATTACAGTATCTTGAGATTCTGAAAAATGTGTAATTTCTTTAAACATATCAGTTGTGTAATCTGAATTTGCAGATGGAGGTCGATAGATATTATCAATAGTTATATAGGACTGCTCCTTCAATAAGATTTTAACCCATATACTTTCCAAAGGAAAGGGAGAACACACTTCAAAAGAAGGAATATCATTTCGTATGTACATACAAACTCCACCGCCTTGCTTATCTAATCTGTTTTTATGATATAACTTATAACCTGGAATTTCTCTGGACCAAATTGAGGATGCGTCCTACCAAGTTTCAGTTACTCCCACCTCACCTATATTTAAAGTTTTACATTTGGCTTCGAGTTCTGCTAATTTGAGTTGGTTTAAAGATCTTGCATTCAAAGCTAGGAATTTACATTTAGTTGTAATAATATTTTGGTAAGTATTCAGAGCCTTGGGAATAGACCCATTCTCCCCCATTGTTTTTAGTTTAAACAATGATTTATTATTTTAGTGATACTTTTCCCCATAAGTGTACTACCCCTACTACTATCCTCTTCTCCTCGCAACTCAGGGAGTTGTGGTGTTCTTCAGGCAGTGACCCTCATTTTATTTGTGTATAGCAGCAATCAAACTCTCCATTCCAATTTGTTTTCCATACCTGCTTGCTGCAGTTCTTGTAGACCCTAGTCCCCAACTCTGCTGCAGCTGGTCAACTTGACCCTCCTTATGAATTAAGCTTGATGCCACCACTTAGGTTGCAGGTTCAAATATGCCAAGAAATTACTCTCACACTTATAGGTACAGAAGTGTAGCCCACAAATCAAAACTGTGATAGATGTCCACCAGTGGGGACTGAGTCCTCTACACAGTCTGCTGCCAGCCCTATGTTTTTGCAATCAGCTCCTCCAATACCTGTCACCACACTGAGATTGATTCCACCTCCATGGGCACCACTGAATCTTCTCACCTTTTGACTACCGCTCACCTTCCAAATTCATCTTTCAAGGATTCAGCATGGAACATGAGCAGCCTCGCAAGGAAAAATTAACAAGGCTGAGCTACCCACACCTACACAGCAGCAAATCATAACTGCCGTGGACCTAATCAAGCTCTGCTGCTCTTGCGTCAGTCCCTCCCACCCCCCACAATATTGGCTGGAAGGAGTTATGTAACAAGAGCCAGCACAAGTCAAAATACCATGCAGTCATTAGCTTTTTGGCTTTGTAGTGGGCAGCATCAGTTTGCTGCCCCTTCTAATGAGCATGTATGCCATGGCATACTTAACATATCAATAGCTATGCCCTTGCCTTGTGCTATTGCATAGCTAGCATTTCTGCAGCTGTGCTGCTGGTTTTCCTGATTTCTGCGGTCAGCCCTGATTTCTGCAGCCACTGCTGCAACCACAGAATTGCAGAAAACATGGGGCCCTGAGTATGGTGTGTAATTATGGGCACACAATTACACAGCAATACTGGTGCTTTAGTCAATCACGGCACTTGTTTTTTCTCACACATGTTGTAAAATAATTCATATGGCAAAATCTTAATATTTATGTATGATGCTCCAGTGGCAGACCTAGTGTACACAAAAGCTCAATATTCAATACAGCGCATGGGACAGCATTATTGTGGATGGAATTTGGTTAGTAGAGAAACCTTGTGCTGCAGTATTGATGTCATGATGTTGTTGTGTTGCACTAACTACATCACTACTGCAGCACAACACAGAGCACTTTCTCATGCCAAAGTATTCTCGAGCTGTCGCTGCTGTTAGCTCTGACAAGCATTAGTTTTTTTCAGTGTGTGTGACAGCACTACCAAAAAATGAAACCATGGCAGCCGCAGGTCAGTCAAGCACTTCCTCACTGCACCTTCTAGTTTTTTCATGGTTTATTAACTAAATGTAGTGTTTCTCTTCCCTATGGCACTACATACTTTCAGTTTCTCATGTAGTTCAGTAATGTAATAAAAAAATACTCGGAATTCCTATAAAAAAAAAAAGTCACGTTCCTCAATGGTTGATTTCTTTTTTTTTTTTTATTTGTAATACCTGCTCATACACTATAACAGATTGTGTATGAGCAGGCATACCCTGACTAGGCTGTGCTTGAATCTCTATGTTTCCTTGGTAACAGGAGACCTCAAGCTACACTCTCATGATCTCCTGTTACCAAGGAAACATCAAGATTCAAGCACAGCCTTGTCGCATATGTCTACTCATACACAATCCTCTATGATCTGCATCAACAAGATATGGCAAAAGTCAAAACACAGAAATCCTGTAAATGGTTAGCAGTAAACAAGACACTCATTGTTTTGAACTGTTCTTGTCCTAGCCCTGCTGAAAGAAGACTATTTACTTAACTGTCTACAGGTTAGAGCTATGTGACAGTTTTTTTCTCCTGCAAGCAATATATGCCAAATCCTGTGAGATTTCTCTATTGTATCCTTGTTCTTCTAATACAGTTGATAACTTATTGCATGTTTTATTAATATGCCCATTCTATAGTTTTCAGCACACCATTTACTTAGTCCAGTTTCTTAGCAGCTCCTTTGAATCACGTGATAACCTACAAGTGAGGTTGATAAATTCTCACTCTGGGCAAGTTATCTTGCCGATAATTATAATTTTGCTGCCAGTGTCTTGGAAAAAGTTAAATCAAGAAATAACTAATGACCATGTATTATTCTATTATACAGTATTTTGAATTTTGATAACTATATGATCACTATCAGACCTTCTCCCCTGTCCATCTTGGGAATAGTTGTAGCTTCTCAGGTTAATCTAATTATAGCATTATCCGAACTCTTAGAAAATTAATGTATTTTACATGATGAACAAGGCATAGCTTATTCATCTTCATCCTCTCTTGGTACAGTAAAATATTTTCACATGTTTTAGATCTGTAGTTACTATAACAGGCAATATTGTATTTCTCATTCTAATTTTTATATTTAGTATGTTGAAACTATGTAATGACATTTTGTCAAACAAATAATCATCTATATATCTGTCTCTCTGTCTATCTGAGTGGAGTTTCTCTCTCTCTTACCTGGAGAGATATCCTTCATTTTGTCAATTTGTTGCACTTTAAGGGCTTGAATCTAACATCTGGGAGAACAGATGAGGTAGACATGAGATAACTTGCTTGTACTTTAGTTTATTTAAGGGTTTAACAAGATGAGATGCAGATTCAGTAGTATGGCTTTACATCCTTAGTTAATATCTTGCTTGTTTACTCAAGTACTGTATCTGTGCCACTTGGCATAAAACCCTCTGATTTATTCTTTTATGCATTCTATCCAAAGTACTGTATTAAGCTTGTTAGCAAGTTTACATGCTATGATGGTAGATCTAATGGTCGCAGTAGTACCAATCTGAGTTGGGCAAGAAGAACTGAATGAGATACCAATACATGTTTATAAACTTCAGCACCATGGGCTTTTGCAGCACAGTACACCAGTACCACTGCATACATAAGAAATATTGTGGATTCACTGTAGAAACATAGAAATACAGTATTTGTCAGCACACATGGATCACTTGACCAACTCAGCCTGCCCAGGTGATCCCTGACAAGTCTGTCTGTCTGTACAGACCCTAACTGGTCTCTGTCAACCCTCCCTCCTTCCTGCCTAGTTGTTAATATTCCCCTATATGTCTATCCCAGGTATGCTTGAAGCCCCCTACTGTTTACATGTCCACCTCTTCTGTGGGCAGCCTGTTCTCCAGGCATCCATCACTCTTTCAGTGAAGTAGTACTTCCTCATATCCCGCTTATTTATTCATTTCATTCTGGTAACCGGGTAGGCCCACTGAGACCAGAGGTCCCTTCTTCAGGGGTGACCGGAGATTAATTACATATATACGTGACTAATACTTAAGGAAATACACAATACAACACTATTTACAAGGTGAACAAATGCATAGCAAACTCAGATTACTTAAGACAGTAATAAATAGGGCAGTGACTAGGTTACATTAGACAATTTGTTAACACAGTAAACCAGAGCATGAGGTATATTGTCATAACCAATAATACATAGGTCATTACACAGGGGACAGTCAACAGTAGTAGGAACATAAGCAACTTTCAAGTAAATAAGTCTTTAGCCCCTTTCTGAAGCAGGAGAGAGTGTCAGAGTTTTGTAGGCCCTCAGGGAGGGCATTCCTGAGAGAAGGAGCTGAGTGGATGAAGGACCTCTTCCCTATAGATGTACAAATCCTGGGCACCACAAACAACTTTCTGTTAGAGGTACAGAGTTGCCTTCTTGAGGATATTGGGGCTAGAAGGCCAGCCACACTAGATGGAATATGGACAGAGATTAATTTAAACACCAATCATAATAGGGGGTACTGAAACCTACTGTCAAATTTGAGTCAGTTTAATGAGGTAAGAACATCACAATGATGCTTCTGGGGGAGGGGAGGATGCCGATGCAAAGCATCCTGTTTTGTGGTATAATGCCTCAAGCCTATTGGACTCAGATCTCTTGATAAACTACATGACAGGGGCACTGTAGAAAAGTGTAGGGAGTAGGACACTGCTTGCGATTGTTAGCCTTGAATCCATGGTAAGGTAGCCATGCAGTCTATAAAGAAGACCAAGTTTTGGTGAATCGAATGGGTTACATGATCCACCTGAGGATATGGTCTTGATCAATATGGAGCCCAAATTACTTAATCACATCCACCACTTCATAGAAACATAGAAACATAGAATTTGATGGCAGATAAGGACCGCTTGGCCCACCCAGTCTGCCCATTTCCCTACCTGATGGATAAGCTGCAGATCCTAGTTAACTAGCAGCCTACTTCTTCCTACCCCCAACCCCTAGAATTGCCTTATGACTGTCCCATGCATGCTTGAATTCCACCACTGTTTTTGACTCCACAACCTCCTCTGGAAGGCCGTTCCATATCCACAACCCTCTCTGTGAAAAAATACTTCCTTAAATTACCTCTGAGCCGCACCCCTTCTATCTTCAAATTGTGCCCCCTTGTTCTTGCACACCTCTTTTTTTGAAAGATGCTACCCTCTTGGACTTTGTTGATTCCCTTGAGGTACTTGAAAGTTCCTATCATGTCCCCCCTCTCCCTCCTTTCCTCGAGGCTATACATATTAAGCTCCTTAAGTCTCTCTTCATATGTCTTCCGGTGCAGACCCTGCACCATTTTAGTTGCCCTCCTCTGGACAGCTTCCATCCTGTCTATGTCTATGTCTCCAGAACTGCACGTAGTACTCCAGATGTGGTCTCGTCAGCTGTCTGTACAGAGGGATAATAACTTCTTGTTTTCTACTGGTGATGCCTCTCCCTATGTATCCCAGTATTCTCCCAGCCCTCCTTGCTGCCCTCTCAAATTGCTTGCCCACCTTTAGGTCATCTGATATGACTACCCCCAGGTCCCTTTCCATTTTTGTTGTTGTTAGTATCTCACCCCCCATTGTGTACTCTTTCCCTGGGTTTTTGTTTCCCAGGTGCATTACCTTGCACTTCTTAGCATTGAATCTAATCTGCCATATATTTGACCATTCCTCTAACCTTGCCAAGTCCCTTCTCATCCTTTCCACCCCACCTTGTGCATCAACTCTGTTGCAGATCTTTGTGTCATCTGCAAAGAGACATACTTTTCCTTCCAGTCCCTCTGCAATGTAAACTATAAGACATTGAAGAGGACCAGTCTAATACTGAACCCTGCGGTACCCCACTACTAACCCCCCTTTTTTCAGACTGGACTCCATTTACTATTACTCTCTGTGTCCTATTCTCCAGCCAATTCTTTACCCAGGCTGTCATCTTGGGATCCACTCCCAGGCTGGCTAACTTGTATATTAATCTTTTGTGTGGGACTATGTCAAATGCCTTGCTAAAGTCTAGGTAGGCCATGTCCACAGCCCCTCCCTGATCAACTACTTTGGTCATCTATCAGATTTGTCTGGCATGACCTTCCCGCTGTGAATCCATGCTGCCTTGGGTCCTGTGACCCTCTGGCCTCTAGATACTCAACAATTCTTTCCTTCAGAAGTGATTCCATCATTTTCCCTACCACTGAGGTTAAACTAACAAGTCTGTAGTTTCCTGCTTCTGCCTTGCTCCCACTTTTGTGAAGGGGAATACATCTGCCCTCCTCCAGTCCTCAGGTACCACCCCATCCTCCCATGATTTGTTAAAGAGGGTAGACAGTGGTGTCACTAGTTCTACCCTTAGATCTTTAGAATTCTGAGATGAATCCCATCAGGCCCCATTGCTTTGTCCACCTTCAGTTTTAAGAGTTCTTTCAGAACCCTTTCTTCTGTAAATGGGCTGGTATCAACTTCTGTATCCAGAGTGTTTCTACTGTTTGTTTTAGGTACCTCCTCTTCCTTTGTAAATACTGAGCAAAATATATTTGTTTAGTATCTCTGCCTTTTCACAGTCACCTGCCTGCCCCTTTTTCCCTTTATTGCTCTCACTATCCTTCCCTTGGTCTTCCTTCGCCTCCCTGATGTACCTATAAAGGTTTTATCCCCTTCTTAACTGAGTTGGCTATCTTTCCGGTTTGGGCCTTTGCTGTTTCTGACTGCCTTTCCAGCTTCCTTTTGCTTTAACTGATACAGTTCTCTGTCCTGTTCCTTCTGTGATTCCTTGTACTTCCTGAATGCTTTCTTTTCTCTTGAACCTTCACTGCCACTTCCTTTGAGAACCATAGTGGTTTCTTACCTCGTTCATTTTGTTTATTTGCTTTACACAAGAGCTTGTTACCTCTGTGATGGCAGTTTTATTATTCCCCATTGTTCTTCCACCCTCCTTCCTGCCCATTTTGCTGAGTACATTCCTTAGGCACTCACCCATTCTGGCAAAGTCAGCCCTCCTAAAATCCAGTACCTTTGTCATTGTATGGCTTGACTCATTGCTTGCTTATTAGAACCATACTGTTCTGATGGTCGCTAGTTCCCAGATGGCTACCCACTTCTACATCTGTGATCCTCTCTTCATCTCCATTTGAGAGGACCAGGTCTAAGATTGCTCCTTCTGAGTGGGCTCCAATACTAGTTGTCTAAGGCATGTCCCTGTAGGGCATCTAGAATAACCCCACTCTTAGAAGTGGCTGCTCCTAACTGCACTCCAGTTAACATCTGGCATATTCAGATCACCCATCAGCAATATCTCCTTTATCTGCCATTCTAAGTATACTTTCTATCATTTCCTTGTCCATTTCCTCCCCTGAGAGGGTCTGTATACAACCCTGTGTGGATTGTGGTGCCATTGCCTGCCTCCAAATTGACCCACAGTGCTTCTTCTCCTCCCTGTTTACCCTTTTGTTCTGTTGCTTTGATTTCTTCTCTTATGTAGAGAGCTACTCCTCTCTCTTTTATACTCCCTGTCCCTCCTGTAGATAGTGTATCTTGGTATGTTTACGTCCCAGTCATGGTTCTGTGTGTACCATGTTTCTGTGACTGCCGATATCCAGATCTTCTCTCCATCAAGGTCACTAATTCAGGAAGCTTGTTACCCAGACTATGGGCATTGGTACTCATTGCTCTCCATTTTTGATGCTTTACCTTCTGTGACATCCCCCACTGACCTTTCAACCTTGGTCTTTTTCTCATTTAGTACCCTGTTTTGTAGGGGAGGCTGGGATTTTCCTGCTGCTTATCAGTGCCTCCCTTGACTAGTTTGAAGGCTTGCCAATGAAGCATTTAAACCGATTGCCCAAAAGACTTGTTCCCTTCCTGGACAGATGCAGACCATTCTGCCAGTATAGGCTGGTGTCCCTCCAGGTGGAACCCCAGTCCCCAATGAAGCCAAACCCCTGTGCTCCACACCATTTTTTTCAACCATTTGTTAAACTGCCTGGTGCAAAGTACCCTCACCTCACCCATGCCACTGACAGGCAGCACCTCTGAGAAGGATACTGTGTGTGCTACTTGTCTTAAGCCCCTTCCCAACTCTACAAAGTCCTTCTGCACTGCTCTAATCTCATGATGAGCTAAGTCATTTGTCCCTAGGTGGACAATGATGTCCAGCTCAGACTCCCGTGCAACTGTTCTCGTGATCCTAAGGATGCGCTTCCTGTCCCTCCAAGCCATGGCACCAGGCAGGCAGGCACCTTATTTCAGTTTTCCCTGCTCCCCCCAGTTCTATCCCCCTAATAATTGAGTCCCCCACCAGGAGCTGCTTTCTTTCCCTGTGGTGCCCTCTGCCTCCTTCCTGAGGGCCTCCCTTGTCACAGTTGTCTGCACCCTCCTTAGTCTCCTCTACGGGTGCATCCATAGGGGAACTATGCTCCCCCAGAATGGTGTATGGATTGTGGAGTGAAACAACTGACTGGGTGTGCCTCTGTTCCACCACCCTTACCCTCCCTGAGCCCACTGAGTTCTGAGTTCCTGAGGATGTTGTAATGGAAAGTAGGTGCTGCCTGTCAGGTCCTAGGTGTTTAGGTCCAAATAGGACTGCCTTTGTTTTTTTCACATTCAGGACCAGCATGTTTGATGTGATCCACTTTTTGAGAGACCCAAAGTCATTAGCTAGTTGAGCATTGAGTGTGTTGACATCAGGGAAGCTCCTGTAAAGGATAGCATCATCTGCATAAAGTATGAGGTGGCCATTACTGCAGTTATTGTCTAAGTCATTAATGAATATCGAGAATAGTAGGGGACCGAGTTTCAATCCCTGGGGTACCCCATCTGTAATAGGCAGCTGACTTGAAAGGGCGCCTCTCCATTTGATCTTTTGCATCCTGTTAGTAAGATAGTGTGTGAACTAGGATTGCAAGGGGGAATCAAGGCCAAGGTGATTTAGCTAACTGAGGAGTAATGTAAGACTGATCAGGTCAAAGGCCTTGGTCAGGTCAATAATGATTACCCCAGTTAAAGCTCCATTGTCCAGGGGCTTGAGGGTATCAGTAGTGAACTTAACAAGAGCAGTTTCTGTGCCATGATTCTGTCTGAAACCATGCTGCTTGTCAGTTAACGGGTGGTGCAGTTCGAGGTAATCCCAGAGCTGATTATATAACAGCTCTCCTGTATCTTGGCAAGTGTACAAAGTGTGGAGACAGACCTGTAGTTCTCCACCGTTTCCCTGGGTCAGCCTTTAAGAACCAGGACTACTACAGCCTTTTTCCACTTGTCAGGGATTTTCCTTTCAAGAAATGATCTATTAAACATGGTGACTGGGGTTCTTATGGCTGAGGCAGTGGCCTTCAGTAGCCTAGGTTCCAGCTTTTTGGAACCAGGAGAGCTACCTATTTTCTTCCCCTTTAGTCAGACTAGCACCTCTTTTCTAGTAACTAAATGAAGCCTCCCCCCTCTGGCTTCATCACATGCCTTCTGGTCCTGGTGCTTGTTCTCATTTGCAAGTGACTCCTCTTTTACACCATGTTAATCCCTGTATGGTACCAGCAGCCCTCTGTCATGTCCCCTCTCACTCTCCTCTCTTCCAGGGTGTACCTACTGAGATCTCTCAGTTTCTCTTCATAGGGATTTTGATGCAACTCCTGCACCATTTTAGTTGTCATCCTCTGAGCTGCATTCATCCTGTCCATGTCCTTTCTGAGGTGTGGCCTCCAGAACTGGATGCAAAACTCCAGATGGGGTCTCACAAGTGAGCAATACAATGGCAACACTACCTCCCTCTTCCTGCTGGAGAGACCCTTTCCCTATGCATCACAGCATCCCACTGGCCCTACCCACTGCTTTGTCACACAACCCTTCCACTTTGAAGTCATCTGATATGATAACACCAAGGTCCCTATCCTGCTTAGTGACCATCAGTGCCTCCCTTCCCACCATCCTATAATCAGTGCCTGGGTTTCTATGCCCTAGATGCATGATTTTGCACTTTATGGCATTGAACCTGAACTGCCATGCTTTTGACCATTCCTCATGTTTCCCAAGGTCTCTATGCATTCTCTCCACCCCACTGAGTGTCCACCATATTACAAATGTTGGTGTCATCTAAGAAAGGTATACCTTTCTTTCAATTCTTCTGCAATGTCACTTATGAAGACAGTGAAGTGGAGTGGTACCAGTACTGAGCCCTGCATTACCTTGCAGACCACTCTCCCTTATTACAGTGAGTGCCATTAACCACCAACATCTGTCACCTATCTATTAACCAGTTCCTTACAGAACTCATCACTTTGGATCCCACCCCAGGCTGCTCAATTTCTTTATCAGTCTTATGTGTGGCATAGTGTCAAAGTATTTTTACTGTATTTTCACTTCCATCAAAAATTAATATTTATTTAGCCAGTCCTTTTTGGACCCCACTCCCAAAAAGGGGTACAAGGTAATATCTACAACAATACCTGCTTCTGAAGCAAGAATAGCTTTCATTGTTAAGTATTTCCAAAATAATATATGTCAAAATATTTAAAGACCCTTATTCAAGGTAAAACATCCTTTAAATTAATATCTTTACAGCCATTTCAAAAATTAAACAAAAGCTGTCCAGAAACAAATTATCAATGAGTAACAGGTTCCTAAGAAAACCACCACACATTATTTTTTTAACTTTTTATTTATTAATATTTTAGTTATATAATACATCAATGGAATAATAATTAATATATTTAATCATCTTTTGGGATCCCCAATAATTCATACAAGAATTCATTTTCAAGCCATACAAATTTAAGTATTCAGGATGGACAGCATTAAAGGAGGTGGGGTGGGCAAGAGCACTGTAATGGGAAAATATATCTTGGGTCTAAATACACCTAGAGGCAACAGACCTCTGCTTTACATTTTGGTGCTCCCACTGCATCCCAATGTGCCTTAGGAGCCATTTCACTAACTGTAAGCCATGAACAGGCAGGAAGTGCAACAATATAGGTAGCAAACTCCAATATCAGGTTAATTACATAAAATGCCCTTCAGTGCCTGTGCAAGTGCTATAACAAATAGTTAAGGAAAAATAAAAAAAATAATTTATGGTATGTAGTCCATCAATAGTTACAGCAAGGAACTGACAAGGTTTGGCTTGCCCATTGGTTAGTTTAGATCAGAGTTCAGCAATGCATCAGCGGTGGGCAGGAAAAAGAACAAAAAGATGCTGAAGCCATGGTGGTGGCATTGTAATCAGATTCCATATCTAATGCCTTTCTTGGATTCAGTGATATCGAGACTGAAATATATTGCATGGAGGGCATCCTAGAGAAGGACACTGAAGGGAAAGTGAGGAAACTGGAAAAGGCACAGCCAGAGAATAAAAAAAGCAGAATGAGGAGACTTGCCCACCAAAGAGGAATGTGCCACACCCTTGTACAGCCAGCAGGCCTGGCAGAAAAACTTGATCCCAAGCATGGGTATGTTGGTATTGAAGACACCGGACAACATTATTCCAATTATACCTACAATGATGCATGAAATGCCCCCAGTTTTGCTCCTGTGATGCCTCCTATGCTTTCTGGCATGGTTCCTCCAGTGAACTGGAGGATGCATCTACCTCCTCCTCTAGGGATGTCTCCAGTGTTGGCAATGCCACTCCCTTCCTCAGGTGTGCCTCCCCCCCCCCCGGTATTCCAGTTGTGCCACCTATTCTGTCTCCTGGGGGGGGGGGCATCTTAGAACCATTCCCTAATGTCCTGTATAATGCTGCACCTTCTGTTACTACCACTGCCTTTACAAGTACCACTGCCACTACAGCACCACTTGGATATCAACCCCCAATTACCAAGCCACTAATTCCCATTGCCAGTCAACTGAATGTGCCACCAGACAGCATACACTTTGTGACCACAGTCAACCCAGACAGTGCACCAGAAGAACCCAAACAACTGTTCCCCATCACTGAATATGTGCAGGCCTTATCCACGTCTCCAGTTTCCAACCTCTCACCACTTCAGCATCCTCAAGGGAGCTTTTCAAGTTTATTAGCTCTCTTACTATAGAGAATACAACACTGCATCAGCCCTGCTAGCTTTCTTCATCCTGTTGAGTATATATCCCTGGAGGAGCTTAGAGCTCAAATACCAAGTATAAGTGTGCATGGACACCAACATGTAAATCCACTTCCCTAGAGCCAACAACAGCCACTGTACCCCCTCCATGGGCATTACATTAGCCTGTCTCTGACTCAGGCATTTATGGACCTCCTGGGCAAAACAGCGTCCCTCCAGTAGGACTCCATGCATCATCCTGCAATACCAAGCTACCATTCAGACAGCCATAAGAACATGAGGCATAGAATAAGGTGTCCACCAAGAAACTGAATGCAAAGGAAAAGAAAAGTGAAGCGAAGAACTTGCATAGGAAGGATGTCTCCCCCTCCCTCCTGCTGTATTGATGGTATACAGTGCACACATTTTGATAGTTGTAGCTTGGAAACAATTTACATTTATGCACGCAGGGGTCAACCTTAACATTCATTTACTAGCTTGGGTACTAGTGCAGATTGTCATGGGCTACTGCAGAATCTCTGTTACTTGCCCAGCTGGGCTAGTGCAATTACTCCTGTGGAAAGCTGCAGTTCCATTCTCAACCCAGGTGTCAAATAAATAAACAAACAAATACATACATAAATATAACTGTTATTTAATTTAAAGCCAGGTCCTTTTCATGGAGGTTTAACTATGCGCTGCCTTAGCATTAGTGAAATGAAAAAAAATAGATGCCTGTGTGTAGTGCATGTACAAACTGTTTCATTTTATACTAACTACTGCTTTTATTTTTCACTGGTAAAGATCCTTTCTCCTTTTCCTTTCCTTGTTTAGTTCAGTACTCATGGCAGGCAGATTTGCCACCTGTCCAGTTGTAGACTGGATAATCCTGTTTTCAGGGTCCTTATCTGGTCATCCAGTTTTGATTAAATGTAGTCCAGTTTTGGGCCATTTTGAGTGCTCAGATATTATTAAAACTGATTGTATCAAATCATTCACTGTTGCATGCATACCCAGGTTGCAAAAAAAAGTTCTGATGTCACTAGTCACAGGCCTTTGTTTGTAAAACAAGTCTGTCTAGGAGGTGTAAAGTATGGCCATTAAGACCATTAGCAGTAAATCAAGCTAATCTTTTCAACTCTGAATTTTAAGTATGGTCATTTACTGCCACGATAGGAAACTGTTTTTACACCTTTATATGCTGTAATTGGTTCCTTTTTGTTTTTCCTATATTCTCATATGTTTTAGACCCACTTTTTCAAATTAGTTCTCACATTTTTATTGCCTTTGCTTTGTCACTGTGTTGATTATTTCTCTCCTAAGTCCTCAGCAGCTGCTGCTCTTATTTTTTATATTACTAACCTGAACATTCCATGATATTAGTTACACCAGTACAGGCCACTGGAATAAATAGCATGGAATGGTGTGTCTGAAATTGTGGAATATGATGTCTTAGACATTTGAAAAGAAACAACAGTAGCTGATGAGGTAAAGGGAACACAGTGTAGTATTGAGGATACCACAAGTACTGATAGTTCAATTATCAAAAAGGTGATCAAAGCATATCAGAATACATGGCTGTCATGGAAAGGAAAACTGGAGAGTGTTTAACAGAGAGAGCAACAGGTTGTGAATGGGCTTTGTACATCTAGCAGATCTGGGTTTAAATCCCCACAGCCTCCACTTGCATACTGTGTGACCCTAAGCAAATCACTTAACCTCCCTGTATTCCTGGGCCACCTCTGTAAATGGGTCTTATGCCCAATGGGAGTTACTTGGTTGCAAAAGAATAAAAATAAATTACAGTATGGGTTGATGCTGTTGAATTTATCCTTACTTTTTTTGGTGATCATTTTTTAATAGAACTGAGACAATCAAGAATTTGCAGGATCTGTGGCCAGGGTGGGAAAAGGAAGGAAAAAAGGAAGAAAAAGACACACACACACACTTTTCATGACACAACTTTATTAACTACAGATCTGAAAATGTGGAAACATATTAAGGAAGTCAGTAACAAAGCTGACATTAACAGAAAACATGCTGACGAAGACAAACAAATAAAAGATCAGGAGTATGAATAGACAAAGCGAAGCCGTCGGTTCCAGCAATGTTGGCTAGAAAAATATGACTGGTTGGGGTATGATGGTGCAAAAGATCTGATGTTCTGCCATTTGTGTATCAAACATGAAATACAGTTGGGTAAGGCAGGCAATAATAATAATTTTCGTTTTGGTACAGATAACTTCCTGCTTTGACTCTGTCTCGTCCCATAATATCAGTGAAGTTCATGCTAGGGCAAAGGACAAGGAAGATGCCAGCACTGCTACTCCTGGGACAAGTAATGCAGAGGGAATGCTGAAGAACATGAATGAAGCAATGCTTAACTGTCTGGATAAACTGTTTCACACATGACATGCAATTGCTAAGAAAGGACATCCTTTCACAGACTTTGTGTGGATGTGCAGCCTTGATCATATAAAAGGGCTAGATATCAGTTCAGCGTATCAGAAGGACAAATATGCCTGCAACTTTATCCACTATGTAGCAGAGGTTGAACACATAGTGCTACAAGAAAAAATTATGGGAACAAAGTTCATTTCAGTCATCAGCTACAGAACGACTGACTCTTCAGTCACAGAAGCTGAGATAGTGTATGTGCGGTTTGTAGTTAAAGGCACAGTGCAAAATCAGTTGGTAGGTGTCCAGACTGTTGGCAGGACAAATATAATTTTATTTGCCTTTTTTGTTTAACAAATCACTGTTAACCATAACTACTGCAAACCGTGCTGGGCTGACTTCAGTACTGCTATAAACATTGAGGGATATAGCATTCCTCTGGAGAAAGGAGGTAAATCTCGGGCCATTGCCACAGGATACAAGTTGGGGATTGCTTCCTAGTCCTGGAGCATTGTGGGGCTGTGGAGGTCTACCTCACTCCCAGCATTATACTCTGCTAGGATTTGGATCGTCCTTACTTGAGCTCTGCACTTTTAAAATAGAAGCAGGGGAAGGCTTCCATAGGATTCCTAAGACCACCGCATGAGGTGGCAAATATAACTTTTAACTGTTTATTGCATTACTCTTTGTGAGGGGCCAAGGCACAGGAAGTAACATGGAGGGACTTCCTGTTTGCCAGGTGGGATAAATAGAAGCTCCCATGTGAGCGTGAGTGGAGCAAGTGCATGTAGCTGCATGCGGAGATGCGTGCAGAGACACATGCATCGCATGTCTGCTGTGTCTGCTGGGGACACTGGTGGACAAATGGGCAGCAATATAAGAAAGGAAACGGTTCCATACAAATCAACACACCAAAGTTTTGTGAGTAATCCAAACCTATATCACTAATAATGGCTCAAGGTAGACCAAAAAAAAGCATGCAGAGAATGTAAAATGTTTACAGAGGAGACAGTTAGTCAGGAATTTACTTGTGACAAATGTATTAAGGTAGCTGCCCTATTAAGGGAAATTCATGACTTGGAACAAAGGCTGCAAACCCAGAAAGCCATTACTAGATTAGAGGAATTTATGAATGAGGCAGTTAGTGATATCAGCTACAGGATGACTGAAAAATTAAGTTCTGCTGAAATCCTTCAGACTTCCAAGGACAGTATAGAGGATGGCTCTGAAACAAAAGGATTAGTAGTCGGACCTACTTTAAATAGCAGACCGGAGCCCATACTAGACACCCCACTTAAATTAAATAACAGGTATCAGCACCTACCAAATTCACTAAAAATACCACCAACAGCTTAATCTGGTTTAAGGTCAGTTGGTATTCATCTGTATCCCCCTCCCCCGAGTCGTGCCTGAAAATAGGCAGGATTTGTCTAGAGCACTTACCCAGTCAACAAAAACTAAATAAATAAATAAATTGACTGTCCTGACATGTTAGATGGAATGAGAGAACAGAGTACAGACAAACGTCTTGCACAAGATGACACACCTTATAGGCAAGAAACCATGGATCAATATGGGGAACACGGTGTTGGGAACAAGGACATCCTAGTAACTGGGGATTCTATTATTAGGGGGGTGGACACACAAGTCTGCTACGGAAACAAAGAACATATAACAGTTAGCTCATTACCTGGAGCAAGGCTTCATGACATTACAACATTATTGGATGGGCTTTTTGAAAACACAGTCAACCCTCTGGTGTTCTTTCACATAGGGAGCTAATGATGCCAGAAGAACTAGTCTGAAGGATATCCAGTTTGAATATAGGGACATTGTGAGAAGAGTTAAAAACCAAGGTGGGGAAATCATAATCTCTGGTATTTTACCAATGCATGGGAGAAATTACTATAGAAACAGGCAGATTATGTTACTAAATAGTTGACTAAGACTATATTGCAAAGCGGAAGGTATAGGCTTTATGGATAACTCAGTCACATTTAGTAGACCAGCTTTGTTTAAACAAGATGGATTGCATCTTAACTACACAGGTACTAGGATACTAAGTAAAAAAAATCCTGGAAGTGGCAAAATTTCATTTAAACTGGGGGGGGGGGACATGGTTAACAACTTAAATAGTCCTAAAAACACATCTAATGCCCCCCATAAAAAAAGTCCCAGAATGGAATGCTATACTTATTAATGAAAGAAGTCTAGTAAACAAATTTGATGAGTTTAAAATAAAGCTACACTCTCAAAATATACATATTGCACTGGTGACAGAGACATGGTGGACTGAGAACAATTAGTGGGAGAAAATGGTTGTAGGGTATAAGTTGTTCTCTAAGTATAGGGGGTATAGGAAGGGGGGGTGGCAATGTATATACATGAAGCTATAACTTGTGAGGAACTATCATGGGATACAGGTCCCTTGGAGCTATTATGGGCAAAGCTGCTCCCATATAACAGCACTAAAATCATTTTAGGGTTAATCTACAGGCCTCCCTCCACGTCGTCTGAAGATGACAAGGCAATATTGAGGGTCATTAGTGATTTGAACCGAGCTGACAGAATACTTTTGACTAGTGATTTCAACTTGCCTGATATAGACTGGGTAAATGGGCAACGGAATTCTCCCCTTCATAGGCAGTTCCCGGACATCATGGATCGGGGACTCAAACAAAGGGTCCTAGACTGCACTAGAGGAGATAATATCCTGGACTTGATTTTCACAAATATGGGGACCTTAGTAAATACAGTCCTGGTAAAAAGCCCTCAGGGTAACAGCGATCATAGCTCTGTTCATTTCAAAATAAATGAAAGTTTAAACTTTACTCAAACTGGAATTACAACCAAGTTAAATTTTAATAAAGCTGATTTTCAAAGTATTAAAAAAGTACTTCTTCACTGGGACTGGGTATCAGATTTTGAACATAAAACAGTTCAAGGCATGTGGGACTCTCTAAATTCTAAAATAGGGAGTTTAGTCCTTAAATTCATTCCTAGTATCTCAAAGTACAAAAATACAATGAGGAGAAGGAAACCAATCTGGATGAATGCTACCATAAAATGACTAAGCAATAAAAAGAACAGATTATATAAAAAATTAAAACAAAGTAACTCAGAGGGTATCTATCAAACTTATAAAGACTGTTTACAGAAGGTTAAAGTACATATAAGGAAAGCTACAGCACAGTTTGAGTCAGAACTGGCAAACAGGATAATAAAAAAGCTTTTTTTTTTCTTACATTAACAATACTAAGACTGATGCAGAGTGAAAATATCACAAATACCGACAATCTGACGATGCAATCTCGAATGCCTTCATCTTACAGTCATTTATAGTATCATCACCAAATTTTCAACATAGGCATTTTAGGACCTCAGCTCATGAACTGTTTCACTGTCATTTTCATAATCTGCCCAAACACTGATTTCCCACAGCGACTCGGGTATTGTGCTACCGTCGCAAGGAAACAAATTTGGGCAGGATGTGGAAAATGACAGCTGTACTGTTCACAAAGAGGTGTACAAAAATGACAATGCTGAAAATCTGGCATTAAAATATTGCGATTGCGCTAAGTTACGAGCCTGCATAGCAACTGCGCAATGCACGCTCATAAATCAAGCATTTGTTGAATTTTTTCCACCAAATTTGGAGCATAGGCTTTTTGAGAGGCCACCTCATGAACACTGGCACTGTCATTTTGTTAATGGGTCCCAAAAGGTGATTTCACGCAGTGACTGTGAAATCACCTTTCGAGGCAGATTAACGCCATGACAGTGATAGAATTCATGAGGAGGGGCCCCAAAAAACCCATGTTGAAAATTTGGTGCCAAAATTCCAAGAAATGCCTGAGATACGCAGCAAAGTTGAAAAAACCCTATTCATTCCATTATACAGCTGACCGGCATTTCCTCAGTTCACGGTCGGCTTTGAAGAGTGCAGACATGTTCCCGGTCCACCGAAGATCATCACACCAGACTCTGGAGGTAAGTATGGGGTGGGGGGGTGAGGGGAGGCAGATGCGCAGTGGGTGGGTGCGGTGGGGGGAGGGGCATCGAGACTACGAGGGACAGTTTTTGTTTTACAGGGTAAAAAAAACACAGGAAAACCATCGGGGACAGTTTTCATTTTCCAGGGCATTGGGCATGCTGGGGTGGGCTCCCAGTGTGCCACCTAACTGGTTTGGGGTGTCAGTAGCCGGCGGGAGTTGGGCACCCTCGCGGCACAACCACAGGGGGAGGGGAGAAAGTAATGCTGATGGGGATTGGGCACCCTGTCGCCAAACAAATAAAGTGGAGGCGCAAGCTGAGGGGATTGGGCACCCCTCGGCATTCAACATTTTGGGAGGTTTATGCCGATGGGGAGTGGGGTTCCGTCACTCAAAGACAGCCGGGGAGCCGCGAGCCAGCAAGATTGGGCACCCCGCATTCAACATTTGAGGGGTTATGCCGATGGGGAGTGGGCTCCCGTCAGCACACAAAGAACAGTGGGGGGTTACCGACAGGGGATTAGGCACCAATGTCAGCAGGCGTGGCTGACCGCCGGCTTCGCCGACCATACTCATAATAATGGCGAGCAGGCAAAAGGACCATCATGCATGACGAGCTTTGCTCAGATTGCAGCGGACCTTTGCTTAAATGTGTACACCCCATTATGTATGCATGGTGTGGCGCCGGCATGCAGGCTGATTGGTGAATGAGGGATGCACCTACTGATGCGTGCCCTGCATTCACCCAACAGCGGCCATGCCCCCCAAATCTGCACTACCGCAAGATGTTGGCTTGCACAAGTGCGGCAAGCCAACATAAAAAAGGGCCAAGAACAAAGCCGGAAAATTTGAGGCCCTTTAGTTTGACATCCCTGATCAGAAAAGTTATGGAAGGGTTAATTAAAGATTTAATTCTGAAACACCTAACTGCCCATGATATGATAGATCCAACACAGCATGGGTTCACAAAGTCTAGATCAATGTCAAACTAATTTACTGGCATGTTATGAAAATGTTAATCGAGAATTGGACCTAGGTAACACAGTGGATGTGATTTTTCTGGACTTTGCAAAGGCATTTGACAAATTGCCACACCATGAACTATTATCATTATTGGAAGACATCAACTTAAATAGGAATATCTGTAACTGGATATCAAATTGGCTCCAGGGCAGAAAGTAAAGAGTGGTAATTAACGGAGTCCTTTCCAACTGGACTCCTATTACTAGCGGGGTACCCCAGGGCTCTGTCCTGGGCCCTAGCCTTTTTAATATATATATTACATCTTTAAAACTAAAAAAAAAACAATATCTGACTTAACAAATTTGCAGACAATTGCAGGTTGGGAACAGCAGCAAATACCCATGACCACACAGCAGCTTTACAGGTGGCTTTAGACGAGATTTATGAATGGACGGTTACTAATAAATTAGTATTGAATATTTTTTAATGTAAGGTTATGCACTTCTGTAACAACAATGAGACAATGATTTATAAAACTTGCTAACACTTTACTTGTGGTTACTAAACAAGAAAGAGATCTAGGGATAACAATTACTTCTGATCTCAAATTTAAATCTCACTGTGGGGTTCAGACTAGAAAAGCCAATCACAATCTCAACTGCATTTTTAGGCACACAGCTAGCAGAGATGAGAAAGTGTTCTTTCCTCTCTACAGTGTGTTGGTCAGACCTCATTTGGAATATTGTGTGCAGGTTTGGTCTCCGCAGAACAGGGAGGACATTAATCTGTTGGAGGGGGTACAAATAAGACTAACCAGATCAGTGAAGGGATTGAAAAACAAGACTTACAGTGAAAGGCTGGCATTCCTCAATTTATATTCCTTATATTATAGAAGACTCAGGGGTGACTTATGCCTACTTTTTAAACTAATGGAAGATGATAAACTCCTAGCAGAGATCGGTCTCATGCACAGTTTAGGAAGGACCAGTACCAGGAGGCACAATAGGCAGTTTATACTCCAAAGTTGGAATCATAATCGGTATAAATTCTGGTATAGTTATAGGGTAGTTGAACTATGGAATGAGCTCCCATCACACGTTGTAGGTAGCTCCAACATGAATATCCATACAAATGGGGTAGACAGGTATTTTGCGGATAGGATATTCCAATTTTAATCTTGGGATTGGCAAGCTTTAAAGGACACCGGTCTTCAAGCTTGATTTTACCTATGAAACCTATGACTGCAGGCTACTGCAAACTTCTGCAGACTACTGCAATCTTTGGTTCACTAGCCTGGCTGGCTAGTGCAAAAAAACATAAGGTTGACCCCTGTATGCTGGCCAAGAAATTTAAGCTTAGACAAGAGAATTTATAATGTTTAAAAAGATGCAGAGCTGAAACTTTGAGGATGCTGCTCTGTCAGCATTTCTCCTTAATGTTGTCATTCTAGTATTTGTGCAATTGTTGACTTCAGCAGTCTTAGTGCCTATGGCAAATTAGCCAGAATCACAAAATGAAGCAAGGTACAACTATCTGTGAGAATTGTGGATTGACTGGATGTTTCTAGCTGTAGCTTTACACCCCGCATAAAACAGCTGCTCCTCAGTTTCTCTATTATTTTTGTACAGTTTATTTACCAGGGATAGCCCAGGTGAGATGGTAGCATCTCATTTTCAATAGGGTTCTCCTATCCATTTTGTACAGCTGTGTGGACTGAGGCACTGAGAATGTGACTTGCTCAGGGTCACACAGTGAGTAAATGTCTCTGGTGGGTGAGGATATCATGATGGCATGACATGACAGGGTATCATGATGGTTCCCACTGATGTAAATTTGTCTTTGCAAAAATGACAGCACTGCAGTTGTTGTGCTACATGATGTACCATGACAGACCATCCAGGCTTGCTGCCCTGGTGGCGTGTCCTTCTCCTTTGTGGGCTTGTTTCCCGATTCCACATATTTCTCTGGTCAGAGTATTGTTAGTTTTTCTGGAGTTGGAGATGCTGCGGATTGTCACAGTGGTCGGTGTAACGTGATGTTTTCGCACACACATCATGATTCTGGAGGTCTGATGTCATGACATCCCTACTCCTGTTTCTCAAGGCAAGGGAAGGCACCATTTATTTCTAAGGTGCCCAGTCCCAGAGGTCAAGCCTATGCTGTAACCACTAGAGCACACTGCTTCCATTCCATTATAAAATATGGGGTTACTAAACCTAGAATTAGAGTAATCCCTTTTAAGAAACTTGACATCATTGTTCTTTTTTAAGATGAAAGAGGCAGTAAGAGTTTACTGACATTGTGAGAAGTTTTCTGTGAGATCTCTCAGAAAGAGTTAGTTGCACAGAACTAATAGATGAAGTGTACAGTGGGTTAGCAGCATACGAGAAAATCATCAGCAAGGGTATAGAGAAGGTGCGATCAGTTTGGAATACAGATTTTACAGCTTGTTGAGGTCATTGCATGTGTTCAAATGACTCGGTGTTTACTCTAAAATGCTTATGCATGTCTCTCTTTGACCAGCACATAATACTGTACAGCACTGGAGAGTCATCGAAAACAAGCAAGAAGGTTAGTGCTCAGGAAATGAAGGGGACAGCAATTTGCATAAAAGACAAGACTTCATGGGCCAGATATTCAAAACTTAGCCCCGGGGCTACATTAGCACTGCCCAGCATGCTAAATTAGCCCAGAACCATTAGAACAATATATTCAAAGGAATAGCCCTAGAGCTAAATCAGCTGAATATAGCATGCAAATGAAGCAGTGCACACAGGGCTGAAAGTGTAGTATGAAAACAGCCCAGCAAATAAGACAGCTCTGAATACAACAGGCCAGTGCTAACTGCAACAGCATTCCAGTGCACACAGAGGTAGAGTAAAGCAGTACTGCAGCAGGTGGTCAATGTAAGTGATAGCACTGCAGTGGTGCATAACTGCAAACAATACCGCAGGCCATACACTGCAGAACTGTGCTATGGTTGATAACTCATTTGCATGGTGCCAACACATTAGACCAATGCAAACACAGTAGCTTGAGGAAAAAGTTTGCTATATTCAAAGCTCCTATGCAAATGAGCTTACTCAGGAAATCCGTGGGCAAACAGCCACATTAGAATCTCATTATGGCCTGCTTTGCATGCACTCTCATGTAGTTTGCCCGGTGCTATTGAAAGGAGCACACAGCTCCACGTGTAGGTTCTACTGGAACTACAGGTCGGTAGCCACAGACTGGGTTGTACAGATAGCTCCACCTGTATGTCAGACCGAGCAACAGTTCGGTAGCTGCAAGCCATGGGTGTCAGCAGGCTTACTCAGTGCAGACCTCTCAACCTTGCATCACTAAAGGGGGGGACACAGACACTCAAAATGAGGGACAATGAGGGACATTGAACCTCATGAGGGACACATATTCAGACATGGAGCTACAAGCTCAGAACATAGAAACATAGACTTTGACGGTAGATAAGGACCACTTGGCCCACCCAGTCTGCCAATTTCCCTACCTTTTGGATAAGCTGCAGATCCTAGTTAACCAACAGCCTATTTCCTCCTAACCCCCACTAGAATTGCCTTATGTCTGTCCCATGCATTCTTGGATTCCTCCACTGTTTTATGCATATGTTAACCTGTATAGAGTGTACAGTTGAGTCAGAATCATTGAACAATTTACATTTATGCATTACAGTTTGAATGTACAACACATGCTCTGTGTGAACAGTACCTTGACCCCGAGGGATGAATGAGGGACAGAGCAATTAAGAGAGGTAAGATGAGGAATGTCCCTCATAATCAGGGACAGTCGAGAGGTATGACACAGAGTACCCTGCCGTGAACAATACACCCTGGGAGGTCCAGGTGCAACATCAGACCCAGGCCAGGGAAACAATCAGAAGCAGAATCTGTTGTCCCCTCCTTGGATGCCCCAGGGAGGGTTTGTGGTAGGTCTCTGGAAGATGTGTGGGTACCACACTAAGAGGCTATGACTGCATGAGTGACCCAATCCAGCCTGCATTCACTAATGCTGGTGTACACAGATGCCTGTAAGGTGGTCCAGGGCCCCCTCCCAGCCCCAATCTCAATAACTATATATGTAAATATCCCCTGCAGTCCCCTGTACAGCTTCAGCCCTGATCTCAACAAATATACTGTAAAATAGGTAATTGTTGTTGCCAATAAATCCTCACTATGTTCACACTTTTAGCATTAGCACAAACAAAAACAGACGGCAACATTTTTCATTGCGCTTTTAAGATAATCAGAATTTATTTAAAGCACTGTAAAATGAAACCTTAAAATCAATAAATACAGTACATTAAATACAGGTGGGTTACAAAGAAGACAGCATATACAATAGTGCTCACTTCCCGCTGCAGTTGCTGCCCTCCCCCAACACAGCACAGCTTCGCTCCAGACGTTTATTTGAGCAGATCACACTGTTGCTGTCTTCAATAACGTTTTCTTACTTTGGATACCTTAACAATGGTAGAAAAAGAGGGAAAATAACACAATGGCAAAATGGAATGTTTGAATATATCAGTGTGAGCAGAATTGCAGGCTGTACTGCTTTAGAACCAGTGACTGCCGTTCTCCGCTACCAGTAAACGAAGTCATGCCACCAGTGAATGTTTCTTTTTTAATGAATGAATGGAAATATAAGTACAAGTAGAACAAGTGGAACTGCAGGCTGTATGGATTACTGAATACTGCATTGCAGGCTGTACTGCTTTAGAATTGCAGCATTCACCAGTACACTGCAGCAAACAAAGCAATGCAATGTGTACTTTTTTTTTTTTAGTGCCATTCTCCAATCACCAGTACATCATTACAGAAGGGCAGCAAACCAAGTAAAGCTTAATATTTGTGTTTCCAACATCCACAATTGCTCTGCCGATTGCAACAGAAGCCTACCGATGACCATATGTTCACAGTTTGCAATGCGGGAGGCTAATACCGCGAAAGGGATAAAATCAAATTTAAACAGTTTTACAGTAGTTGCACATTTTCCCTGTGGTCATCTGTACAGCTACAGCCCCATTCCCCCATAATTGCCAATTCCCAAATACCTGGTGGTCTAATGAACCCCCCACCCCACAGTGCCTACCACCCTGCACACACACCCCCCATCCAGTATTCCAGCCAGCGACTGGCTCAGCCCACCACTCACCTCTATAGCCAGCAGCCATTGGAGCTCTGAATAAGCACATACTGTATACAGTATGCATTCACTCAGAGCTCAGTTGATGGCTGGCCATGGAGGTGAGTGGTGGGCTGAGCCAGTTGCTGGCATGGTTACAGGACGGGGGGGGGGAGTGGGATGGTAGGCACTACGGTGTGGTGTGGGTAGGGGATCCACTAGACCACCATGTATTTGAGGATTGCGGTATGCATGGGACCAGGGCAGGTGCGGTCCACTGCACCACCAGGAATAATTTAACATTTTGTATGAGAGAGCAGGGCAGGGGGGAGAGCACTGGACTACTGGGACATTGGGTTTGTGTATTGGGACATGCACTGGAGATCGGTGATGGGGACTGAGGGGGCACTGGACTACCAGGGATTTAGGTTTAGTTAATAAACAGTCTGTGTCGTGGATCAGGGCTGGGTGGGCCACTAGACTACCAGGGATTTTTGATTTATTAATAATCACACTGTGTCGGGGATCAGGATGGGGGGGTGGTGTGTTGTGCACATGCGGCTGGACTGGAATATCTGCCTCCCCCTGCTTGTGCCATATTACTGCATGATTTTTGCTGGTGGTATTGTGCATTGTGATACAGGTCATGCAAAACACTGTAGTGCTGTGCTGTTCTTCTGAATATGCTGGTGCGCTAGCATTCATGTCCCCTCCCCTCAATCCCTCCCCTGCATACATTAACTTTTGGCGTTGGCGCTCTCTCATAACAAATCCGGTGCAAATCCGGCACAATGGGTTTATGCCAGGCGCAAAGTTTTGAATACCTGGCCCTGTCTCATAGATTTGATGCATGATTTAACACCCCCAAATACTTTCATATTTGTGGCATTGTGTGCTGAGACCACCTAAATGTATCAGCACCAGCGTTTAAATAAGAGCTCTGATCAGTGAGTAGTATTTGTTAACGTTTATTAATAAGGAAACTCATGTGATTTTCTTCAAGAAGTCATAAGATATATACATTTTGATATTTAATAACTTCTTATTTTATGTTATAATTAAAGTTATAGCAAGACATATATAGCCAAACAGTACATATAAAGCTTTCTGGATAATTTCTGAAAAGAAAGATTATTGCAGTGTTTTACCAGACTAATATGATATTCCATGAATAGTTCTAGATTCAGTTTTGATTTGCTTTTCCTGAAAAGGGAAAAAAGGCAGTTTCTTTAAATTTGTTAAAAAAATTACATTTTATTTTGGGACTGCAATGACTGCACTTTCATGGAAGAAGAACAGTCTGCTAAGGAGCTTGTACTGTCTGTATCTTCTTGAGAGATTTATTTGCACTTGTTTATTTTGGATAAAATCTATGAATCGGTAAGTCTCTAAAATGAGAAAGGTTTTGCCATAAGTTTTAATGTTACATTTTGTGGGATCCAAAACTGAAAAGCTTTCTCCCAGTTCATTACATCAGATCTGTAATTTAAAAATCTCTTGTTCTGCATCTGTGTTAAAAAGCATAAACATTGGAAAATGAGAAATCAGCAGTCTCTAAATGCAATAGCTCCTTGCAAATGGCAGTCCTGATAAGCATATCTCATATCTGATTCAAATGCAAGCACACAAAATATCATATTTGAAATTGTAGCTTGTCTTTCTTCCAGACTCACAGTGTGAACATTCTCTGTTCCAGTTGCAGTGATATTTTCATTCTGGTCAGACTTTTGCTTTTTGTCACTAATCTGTATGCTTCAACTGTCAGGGGCAAATCATCAAGTGATGAAGCCAATGCACTGATGAAAATATCCTTTACCATTTTGAGTGGATTTTCAAACTTAGAGTCTAAAATCTGAGGATGTCCCACAAACCTTAAATTTCTATGCTGCAGTTGGTTCTCTATATTTTTAAATTTTCTCCTGAAGGAAATGTAGTCCCTAGTACATGTTGTTGCCAAAACATTTAAGAGTCAAGTCTTTCTCTTTTGAGTCAGTTTGTGGAATAAGACAGTCAAATGTATTATCATTAGCTAAACATAAAGCTTTTAAATCTGCGATTGCTGTGATTACATCAGCAATTATAGAAAATGTATTTTGTTCATTAAAAGAACTTTGCTTTGAGAGGGCAAGGGGCAATACAATGGTGGACAAGGTCAGTGTTCCTTGGGACACCGTGTCCATTTCAGTACCTGGCTTGCATGGCTTTGGAAATGCGTGAAACAAAAAAGCATCCAATGGACCTACAGAGTGGAATCTTTGAATGAGGCTCTTCATTCTGCAATAGAATGTAAAAGACTTGGTTGTTTGCTCAATCCACAGCATTAAAGTTTTCTTCCAGATGGTAAAACTAGAATTCTAAAACTCTAGTTAGCCAATGCTCAAGATTATTTCTGACTAGCACTGTAAAAGCTATATCGTGCTCCTGGCCTCTTCATTCCTGTTAGATGAGATTTGGGATTAACATGCATTACTCACATTATTCACTACAGCAGCCAAATTTTCCAAAATGTTTAGCCAAGTACTATGTTTTTTCAGTTGCCGAGGTTCTGTTGGACCACGTGGCTTCCTTTGATAACTAGATGCCATACTGGGTATCTTGTGGCCACGTCATCCGCCCTTCTGTATGTTGTCTGGCTGGCCAGGATTTCCAATTGGCAGTTTGAAGCAACTGCATGACAGTGACTGAAGGTGAATAGTGGTAGTCATAAGATTCTTGTAAATGTCTTTTGTAAGAGTCAAACTTTCTTGCCCAAAGTTAAAGTGTTGTGGGACTCTTAGACTCCCAGGCCAAGTGTACTCTCCTGTTCCAGGAAAGAACTGCACACCTGAGTGTAGACAAAGACCTCTTTCTTTGTGCAGCTCATCTGTGCATGCCTAATGTCCAAACACTATGAGGGAGTGATGCTCTTTGGCCTTTGTAGCAGTAGGATACTATAGTGTGTTAAATCCAGAAAACTAAATGAGAATCCAATGGATAACTTGGAAGCAATTGAGATTATATGGAATTTATGAAACTCTAACCTTGTTTCTCCATAGATGTAACATTTGAGCCTTGTTCCAGTCCCCATTCTTACTTATTCAGGGTTAGCCCATCTGACAATACATTTTTATTCACCCTCTTAGGAAAAAGGCATATCTTTTGAGGGAGGAGCAGAGGTTGTTTTATTTTGTTAACACTGCTTGACTTTTAGCAGAGTCTACAAGTTTTAAAATGAGACTGTTTTACAATTTATTTCCTTACTGTAGTGAAGTGAGACCTGGTCAACAAATCAGAATGCATATGCATATCCTTTGTAGCAGCAAATTGGCCCCTGTAGATATGCAAATCAGATAATAAAGGCTCTTGGATCTGAAATTATGTAAATAAGCATAGGCCCCAATGTGTACCTCACTGAACATTCACATTCTCTCACTCTCTGAAGTCTTTCTAAAAATCATGAGGGCTTCAATGCCATGGTTTGTTCAGATTTGCAAATGTTTCATCAATAAACTTTCAAAAAACAAACATCTTAATTTTCTTTCTTTTTTCAAAAATATCACAAGGTGAGACACCTTGTCATAAAAGCAATAATACTAGGTGGCGGAGGTTTGTACTCGAGCATAATGGCAGTGTTTGAAGTACATAAAGACCTTGGCCTTCAACTTCGGTCTGAATCTACTGGGCCTAGTGCCAGTATGCCCTCTTACAACCTCCACAACTTAACATTATTGCTCATTAAAGGTCAGTAATACTTCCCATTTTGCTGTATTCAGTCTGTTTTATGGCATGATCTGTTGGGTCTAATTAAAGAGGACATGAAATCATTTCTAACAGGTAGCTGTTTATAAAGTTGTTATTTTCAGGAATGATACTCATTTTCCTAAAGTATTGATATTAAACTGTACCTGAATAAAAAGAAACATGAAAAACTGTATAGTGTACAGTACAGCACTGTTCTGTATAGAACTACATCCCTTTCAAAATGCTATTGTACCACAGTTCAAAGGTCATGGCATGTTATTGTATCCTTCTGTGGTACAACAGCATTCTGAAACCTCTAGAGACTGCACAAATCAGTTTCATTCTGAAAGCAAAAGAACCATCGCATGCACATTTCACATAATACTACACAATATAAAAAATACAGGATAAGCAACTTTATGCACAACCAGTATGTTCTGCCATCTCAGGGCTCTGATGCCCATGGACCTCTTGAGCTTTGCTCTTGAGATTAGAGGGAATCAGAACCCCTCTGTGGCAAAACACACTGGTTGTGCATAGTCGCCCATCCAGTATTCTCTATATTTTGCATTGTTTTGTTTTTATGAGCAGCATTCTGTCACAGTTCCCTTCATGGAACCTGTGGTCTAGAGTTTTAACAAAGTCATGGTTTGTGCACAGAATTCTGAACAAGGTTCTGATAGGTCAACAGCTCAAAATTAGCATTCTGTACACAAACCATGACACTATAAAAACTCCAAACTATCAGTTAAATGAAAAGAACTATGCAGCATGTTGTCCATGAAAAGAAAACAACTGAAAACACTGTTTTTTATGTAAGTTTTTATTTAGGTACAGTTAAATATGGATCATTCGGAGGTATGAATTTCATTGCTGTAAACAAACATTAGTAACTCCTGCCAATTAGCATGCATTTCCTGTCTCCTTTAAGGTCAGCTGAACTGTCTGGCACAGTGGGTTTCAATGTATTGCAGTGTTATAATAATCATCTTTATTTCGAGTTTTTTAATCCTTATGAAAAATGACCCAATCATCATAGTATTTTATGTTTTTCAGGTCTGTCCCTGCTAGGATTATTTTTTTGTTTGTTTAAACATCTAAAGGCCAAGAAAAGCCCACTGAGGTTTATGTGAAAAATCTTGTTTACCGGAGCATCCCAGGGGAGGCGAAGCAAGGTAGACACCACACTGCATATTATTTTTAGCAACTGAGCAGTAAGACAGTCTTACAGAAATGTTGAATAGAGACAAGAAAACGGCAGTATAATAAAAACATTTTCAAGTGCAAAGAGATCATGTAGCAGTCAGAATAATGTATACAGACATATGGATCAGAAGCCTCAGCTACAGTTACAAGAGTTGACATTAGGGGGTTTAGGTCAAAATAGGGTTGTGCCATGTTAGCCCACACAAAAGCAAGAGAGAAAGAAATAAAGACTCCTTTTGCTAGGGAAATGTACTGTATACAGTATTTTGGTAGGAAAAGGATTTTGCTATGTAAAGGTATGATCTTATTTTACATAGCAAAATTATTCTTTTCTTTGCTTCTCTCCTGGGGTTTTAGGTCATATTTTAGACCAACTAGGGACACTGAAATTTTTGCCCATGCACAGTATGGAGGGCTTCCCAAACTGCGGTAAACCTGTAGGTGTATGCCTCCTGCCCTATAGATCTCTAAGATCTGAGGCAAAGAAATTGCTTGAGTTGGATGATGTGAGGTGGTGGTGGTTTCTGGAAGGGGTATGGTACAGTTTGTGGATATGTAATCAAGAAGGTTACCCTTTCTGAGCAGGTATATAAAGACAGCAATGTGTGGATTTCTGTGAGCTGGGGGGGGGGGCATCCCACTCAGTAAAGCATGCTGCACTGGTGGGTCCTTTATGAGCAGCTTAATACAAAATGGTAGAAAACATTCTACACATCCATTTTGCCCAGTTGGGATAGCATGTTGCACTGTAGACATGCCCATGCATGATTTTCAAAGGTCAGAGAATGATGCATGGCGTTTGTAGCAAAAAAGAATAACACAAGGACCAAGCTGCGTCACAACATGTGTCAATTCTGATTTTTTAATGCTGCTTGCATCAAAAGTAGAACTGTCTGTGCCAAAGCGGCTTGCATTAAAAGAATGGGTGTGCCGTGTCACAACAGGGTTTGCATCAAAAACATTTACACACCATTCCCTTTTTTTGGATTTTCAAAGGTGGAAGCTTTTGACACTGCCCCGAAGATGCATGCTGCTGTTAGACCAGCCAGAGCTGGTCTGACACTAGAACATAAAACGGTGAAAGCAGATTATGTAGCGGGTTAGTTATACAGCCAATATTCCCCTGATGGACTAGTTTAGACCATTTTGGGGGCTGAACATGCCATTGTCTTGGTAATTTCATCCACAGTACTTTTTGACTCAACTTGAGTCATTTCTCACCCCATGCATCATCTTTTTTATGCACCAGGAGTCAAACGGTCAATTTTCAAGGCATCAGGAATGACACAAAGAGCTTGCATAAAAGAGAAATGACACAAGGGGCTCCCTATGCAGCATCTTGCACCATTTTCGATTTTACAATACAGCCTGTGAAACTTGGTGGACTATCTTTTCCAGCCAAGCTTGCACCATCTTTCCAATGGATTCACTGGTACATCATGGTGGAAGGGGGCTTGCATGAGGGCAGCACTGCAGCATCCCCTAATCTGGGATTTTGTAACCCCCAGGGTGCATGGTCCACTGCTATTAGCCCAGACCGGAGCTGGACTAACAGCCTGTGTGACACCCTTCGAGCTATTGCTGGGTGGGAGGGAAACCTGTGCCCCCTGTTGAAGGTGCCCATACAGAACCTGGACACCAGACAGATGACCAGTGGTGCGGTCAGCGGTATCCCGCTGTGGCAGGTATGTGCCCTCAAGGTCCTCCCATGGTGCCAGTCATGTGATTGCCTCTCCACATGGACCTGCACTGTCACAGTGGTGGCCACGCACTGTCCCCATCAGGGGTCTGCTGCCACCCCTGTGCCCCCATTCCATCCCAACCCATCCAGCTAATAGCCCTGTCCTGTCCACCTTGACCCTGCCAGCCATCTGGGCAACTGGCTGGCAAGTCTCCATCACTGGCCACTGCTGGAACAAGACTGTCCCACAGCTTGCTCCAATCCCCTCCCATGCGTCATGTGTTTGGCACATAGGGGCGGTTACTGCACCTGTGTAGAGTTTGGTGCTGAGACACTCCTGCTGGAAAATTCAGGCAGGGTCCCTGACATATCAGCGATCGATGTAGCTTGTATCACTCTACAGGCCACTTCTAAAACCAGGGCCAACTTCTCTCCTCAAGCGTTGTCTTTTTGATGCAGTCTGCATCATTCTCACTCCCTGCATCACTTGTCTTTTTCACTCAGCTTGAGTCATTCTCGCCCCATGAGTTTTTGACTCAGCTTGTGTCATTCTCTCCATATGCAACTCATTTTTGATGCAGCAGACCTCTTGCATCATTTTGGGGGACTTTGGCATACAGAACACTTTTCTTGCAAAATATGGTGCACAGTATTTGGCACACCTGGATTGGATATATTATGTTATCTGGAAACTCAGTAACCTGACGCTCAGGATACTGAGCCCAGATTCCCAAACTGCACAGACCTGATGGCATCACTTGCCCGATGTAATGTCAGTCAACACTGCAACATATGCCATTTCTTACAATGCAGGGGGCTGTGCCCCCCCCACAACTAATATAACTAACTCTGAGGGGGAGCGGACCTTGGAGTAAAAATTATATCAGTTCTGGGGGCAAAATGTAAAAAAAGTCTGTAGCCTGGACCAGAACCTGAGCCTTCAATGGTACACTGGCTGAGCTGCCAATACTGTAGTCCTCCACACCACTGGGGCAGCTCAGCCAGCTTCTGGATCCAATGCGATTTTCAGGAACATACCATGGGGGTAAGGCAGCAACCCGTCACATCCGCTACTTTACCCCCTCCTGTAACAACACTGGGCAAAACAACATATAGGATACTGTATGGGTAACCATACACTACAAGGCTGTTCTTCCACTGAGTGGATACAATACTGACTGATGACCTCGAGAGCGAAGCTCAAGAGGTCTCCAAATTGGTATTGTATCCTTGAGGTGACAGAATAGCCGAGTAGTGTATGGGTAACCATACACTGTTTTATATAGTGTATGATGACCGCAAAAAAAAAAAAAACACTTTTACATATTTTATGTCAGCTCTGCTGACAGCCCTTGCTTTACAACTGCAGGCACGGGTCAGCACACACCCCCACACCACTTTCTCACAGCAAGGTACAAATCACAACTGCTGCTGTAGTCCCTTGTATTATGACATCCTCACTAACGCAGAACAAAAAGTCATTCTGCGTTAGGGAGGACATCACTACTGCAGCAGAACAACTTTTTGTGGTGTATGACTTTCCATACACAACCACATTCCACCATACACTATAGTTGGATTTCCACTGTCAGGATGCTACACCTGTCAGGCAATTCTGCCTGAGCAGGTTAGTGTCAGGATAGTGAGCCTCGAGATAATGTAAGGGTACCCCGGATTGGATGCAAAGTGGTTGTTTGATGCACCTTGTGTTGGTCTAAGAGCCCTTTGAAAATCCGACCCTGTTTTCTTGGTCACAAGAGGGCAGGATCATGTGAAATGCCAGTGCTTCTTTTCGGTGGCGGATATGTAGTCCTTATTTTGTAACCCCTGTTACTCCCAGGGGATTATTGTAGTGCATGTGTTCAGGTATCCAAGGGTTAATATGTGCACTCCAAGACACTCATGTCATGAATTATGGTCTCTGGTGCCAGGTGGATGGAGCTTGCTGCAGCAGCATAAGCCCCAGTGGAATACTGCTGTTAAATCTGCTGAAGAGTCAATTCAGTCAGAGTGCTGAAGGAGAAGGACTGTGTTCACCTTTTTTCTCCTGAGAGGAAAAGACAACCTGGAGTGCAGCCATGTAAAACATCTGCCATCAAGTCTGTGATTAAATGCTGAGTCTTTGAACTTTCAGCACTTCAAAGTAACTTACTGTTGCTGCATAGAGCTAGATGTATCCAGAGAGACAAAATGGCTGAACTGATTGGGGAGTAACTTAAAGATCTTGTGACAGCTGAGGCTCACCTAACGGGTTATAAAGATCAAATTTTAAACAGACAAACCCAGAGGCTGTAGCCTGCAGGTCCATGGGAGGTGGAGATAGTGCCCTAGAGGGGTATCTGACAAGTGTATAGGGAGTTGCAGAGAAATTCTCCAGCAATATGTTGAGTTTCTCCAGCTGGAGAAGGGGTCATCACACATGGGTGCTGAGCTCTGCCAATAGTGCTATTTCTGTTGCCCAGGGATGTCCAAGAAAGGCTGCTGTATTGCAAGATGGGACTGAGTGTGGGGTGCAGAGGAACCACACAAGCAGTATCACCATTGTTTGCCCTGGTAACACCAAAAGGGGTATTTGGATGTATAAAGTTACAGTCTATAGCAGCTGTCTAAGTGGGTTAAGATGTAGAGAGATGCAATGCTGAAGTTTTACAGTCTTAATGTGGTTTCTTATCTCATGAAAAAGATGCGGTCAGAGTGTCATGAAGAGATTTAAATAACCACCCTACTACTTGACTTTAATTTTGTATGGAGGTTGGGATATATGAGTAAACATTATTTATTGGTGCCCCTCTATACCACTGAGCCGTGGTCCCCTAAATCTACTTTAACAGCCCTGGTTGGCCCCCTCTAATGGTGGAGTGTCATGTAGTACTGGACTGCTGGGGGTCGGTTAAACTGTGGTTGAGGGCCCCATTTATTGTATCATTAAAATATCATGGTGTAAAGCTGTGGTTTGCTGTTGATTTTGAATGTGAGTTCTTCCTAAAGGATAACCACATGATTTCCAGCTGGTTTAAATTTTGCCCCACCTGAAGCAGCTGCTATGACACTTTAAGAAAATGTTTTTACAGGACACACTTTTTTGTGTGTGTGACTATTTCTAAAACCTATCTAACGTGTGCTGAACCGCAAATCCAGAATAGACTTTTTAACAAAACATTTCCACAGCGGGAGTGAGCACTTGTCTAGAAAAGCAATACCCTGCATGCTTGTACTTCAAGATTTATTAAAGCTATAACTTTTTTTTCACAATACTGTTAAGTCTTTCAAATACCAAACTACTTAAAAAAAAAAAAAACGATGTCGAATGTAGTCTTTAATGAATTGCAGGGCTTTCCCTATAAAACCACTTAGAGGAGTCCATTTTAAAATAAAAGCATTTATAAAAAAAAAAAACTGCAGTTTTCAATTATACTGGTCACGTGTCATGATTTAAACATTATTTATACACCATGGTGACACTGTCTGCAGAATCACAGTGGTCCCATACAAAAAAAAATTTATTCATGTTACCAGACCCCCTTTATCTTCCCTCTTAGTAATGACTTTTCCATATGGCCTTTCCCTGTTTGCCAGCAATCCCATCAGCTGGAAGGGCTTGCCGCTGTGACAGGCTGAATACTAATAACTGACAGAAATGGCTGCTGCGTAAGCTTTCGCGTCCCATGCTATGCCGAATGGGGGTCAAGAAAAGGGATTCCTGTAGATTCTTCTCTCCCAGAACTTCCTCCACACCACCAGCAGCTCCGGCTCAATGCCATTTCATGCCCGACTGAACAGCCTTCTCATGTCAGGTGGTCCACTGCTGCCGGGAGATCATTGGCCGTGACTCCAGTGACAGTATTTTGAAAGGATTCCAGTCCTGTTTTTACTGGTCTTAGATTACCGTCAGGCAGGAACTGGAGAAGGGAGTTTGGCTAGCGCTTTCAGACCGAGAGAGAGAGAGAGACTGGCTGACTTGCTGAAGAAGTCGCACAGCCTTTTTGCTTTGTGCCTTGGAAGATTAAAGGTTTGAAGTGTAACAGCACCCTTAAAGGTGGGAGGAGGAAGAGGAGAAAAAAAACAAAACACAACAACCTCCCAAACAAAAGCCTTTATATTCTTGGCTCAACACAGAAGACTGCGTCCACAACATGAGGGAATCTGGAGTGGATATGTTGTCATGGTAACTGACACGGGCAGGCCGGCCCCCAAAAACTGTCTGGTGAATGGAGGAGTGTTCCGGGAGAGGCGGCGGCAGCGAAACTAAGTAACGGGGGTGCTGGGCGAGCTGCAGCAGTGCACCTCTACGGCCAGCGGCACCGGCAGGCAGCCGTCTCAGAATGGAGGACGGGTTTTCCAGCTACAACAGCCTGTATGATACTTCCTCGCTGCTTCAGTTTTGCAATGGTAAATTGGCTGCATTATTTTACATGGTTGGCGAGTTATTTGCAAAAAAAAAAAACGTTTTTGCAGAGCATGCTTATTTTTTTTATTTTGTGTTTGTGTGACTGCTTTTCAACCCCATGTCCATGCTCTCGATTGTAATCTGTATCGGGCGTTTTAAAACCATTTCTGTAATCTTGGGATTTGACGAAGAACTCGGGAAATCCCTCAAAATATTGATCAGCTAGGACTTCAAGTTTTACGTTTCCTGCTGTAATTTCTTACTCCTGCATATCAAATGAGCTTGGCAATGACGAGCATCTCAAGTTGTTAGAAACACTTCAGTCAGGATATTTTTTTTTTTTTTACTGAGAGAGGAATTTTAGAAGACGCCTCACTCAGTACGTTTCAGACCATAAGAACTGCAACTCCTTAAGAAGTAGTCTGCTGTGTTCGGGGTCCAGAGATACAGTACACAGCGCCGGACTGTCTGGCATGCCATTTCCTTCATTGTGGGAAATGATTAACTGTATCCATGGTTTACTGTATACATACAGCAGCAGACGATAATGGGGGACCTGTTATTACAACTGTAAAGTTGCTATTACAATTACTGATGTCCACACGCTGGCTACTAGGTAACTGTGGTATATAATAAGTGGAATGGTCATGGAAATTTAAGGTGTCAAACGTTCATACTAGGGAAAAGTTGTTGACTTTTTGTGGGGTTGATATTTTATTCTAGTAATTGCTCTCTTTCCTAAGTGTTCAGCCATTATTTGTTCTCACCTTTGGCTCACATTTGCTATAACTTCATAGTTTATATGACATAATATGGGAATATATGGGCCCCAAGCAGCTGTGTGTGTAGCTTATTTTGGTTACCTACCTGAATGTTACAATCTTATTCTGCCAAGACTGTGGGCTGAATGCCTGAAAAGGGGGGGGCGACGACGATGAGGAGACAGTTAAGTTGCTAACAGCGTTTGAATTTTATAGTCTTTATTCAAGGGAGTGCTCATGCTTAAAGAATGTCCATGAGACATGATGATATCATGGGTGCAATGCCATAAATTACTGAGAGGAAGTCTGGTAGTGAAAACATTAGGCAGTCACAACATGGATATTCCCATAATGTAAGGGTTCTTTTAATAAGGCCGTGGAGTCCCCGGGTGTACTTACGTTTTTAGGTTTTACGATGCTCATTAGGGTTAGTCAGACTAGACAGCAGGAATGGTTTTGGTTTTCCCTTTTGTTGCCAAAATAAATGGAATTCTTCAGGGATCCTAAAGCTCCTAACTGTAAAGGGATGGTTAACTATCAGATCACATGATACAGACTATTTGAATTCTTGCACATGCTTGACTAGAGAAGTGACCCATACAGCTAAAGTAATGTAATATAGTTAATGTGACTGAGAAATTGGGGTTTTACAGAAAATACATTTACTGCCTTAACTATTTTAAATTAATGAAGAGTACACCACCTTGTGGCTTTATGCACCTGGAAAAGAGTTGCTATCAGCTTGGTGTGCCTTTCTGGTCAGAAACTGTAAACAAATGCATATTCAAAATGCTTACCGCTTTGGTCAAATGCAATTCCATACATTATATTATGGATTGATTGGAATTAAGACATTTGTAAGTGAGTTTTATGTTATGCCTAAGCAATGGAGCATGAGTCAAAATATTTTGTTTTGTAACCAGGTAGCTTAACATGTGCCTAGAGAGTGCCACCTTAACAGCAAAGGCACAGAACTAAGAAGTGAAGATGATATCTTTAATTAGGGTAATGAATAGTTTGGGCAAGTTCTTACACCTCTAAAATTTCTTCATCAGGTTAGAAAGGTTATATCCAGATTTGCTTTAATAAGGTTTAGAGGGAAAGAATAGTTTTGCAGCATGATGGTTTATTTACAAGTGCGTGACAGACTTACATTAATATCAGGGCAATTAGCCAGCCTACTTATGCAGATCAATCTAAGAAATTAGAGTTCAAATATTAGAGAGGAGTTACAGGCATTGTACCTGCATTCCTCGCATGATAAGGTCCAACTCTACACCTGGGCACACCAGGGCATGTGCCCTGGTGAAAAACCATTGTGCCCTGGTTTGTGTGTCATGTGATGCAGTGGTACTTCTATATCAGCAATATATAGGGGCCCTGGCTGCCATCTTTCATACCCCCTTTGTGTCCTAGTAACCAACAGAGGCTAGAGCCACTGCCGCAACCATGTGAGCATATAGCCCAATGCTTAGGGCACTAGGATGGTATTCCAGGGTCCTGGGGTCAGTTCTCTGCAGGTCACATTATTTCTCTCTCACTACAATTTGTGAGTAGCTTACATTGGGGTTGTCTTTATTTTTGGTACTTAAATTGCACGTCTCCTACTGTCTGTGGATAAAGGCCCTAGTTTGGTCACATACACAAGCCTGCTTTACACTTCAGAAAAATGCTGTCTCCAGCCCCAAATACCCTCCATCTGAGCTTTCATGAGGTGGACTTTTCCCATATGAAAGGAGCTGACTAGTCTGAGGGGTGCACTGATCAGAGCCATTACAGCTCATAGGGGGCAGGACATAGTGGTTTGTATTATGTAACTGAGTAGGACAGTTGAGGCAACATCATCAGTTTGTGCTCCATTAACATTCCCATTTTTCTGTCTCCTCCCCCTATGGAGGCTTGGCCTGTTGTGGAGACTAGCCTGGCTGATTGGGAGTGGTCTTTAATCACAGCCGCACACCACACTCTGAGCCACTCATCTACTGAGTCAGAACAGGATGGCTTGATGCCTATATATTAGATGTTCACATTCTGCATAGCACTAGTGGCAGCCACATTTCTCCACAATTGCTCACATATTCTTACTTATATGCCCCCCCCCCCCGGCTCACCAGTGGACAGGCATGCTTCAGCAAGAGCCTTCGTTCCTCCCAAGGCAGAGAGCATCCAACATGGACACACATGCTCCCCCCTTCCACCTGATGTATAACTTTCAAGGTTTAAAGTGTGCACTTAAGTCACTGATTTAGTAAGCAGATGAGTTTACTACTAGGCCATCGGGCAACCTTGTGTTTGTCTTCTAATAGGAGGAAGAAGCAATTTAGTTTTTATGTAGCACTTTTCATACTGTCTGTGTCCCAAAGGGCTTTACAATCCATGAATTATTGCCGCAGCTATTAGGCACACAGGGAGGTTAAGTGAAGATAAGTGGGGGGGGGGGAGCATTAACAGCGATGACACAGTCAATACATGAAGCCTCATTATGTTTCTAGTTTATAAAAGCACATTCCATGATTACTCAGCTCCTGGATAATTTGTTGATGTAGCAGGCTGATATTTTTATTACTGTCCTCTTTCTTAGTAAAAGTAAAAAAATACAAAAAAAAAACCCTTTTTAATCTAATCATATCAAAATGTAATTTATTTCAAGTCTTTGATTTCAACACACTGTGTCCTTCCTGAAGTTTACGAATGCTCTTTATCTTCAGGGTTGGAGTCAGCATGGTTTTCACTGTGGGATTCCCCCTGCCGCTGGTGGTCCTGGGGAGGATGTCACATAGTGACTGAATCCCTTCTGGGAGGCCCCTGTCCTGCAGATATTCAGTAAGGGGTGAAGTACATGAACTTTGAAAACAGCCCAATGTCTAGCTCTGCCCAGCGTTGCTATCATGTGTGACCCCCTTCTAGGCATGTTGTCTCTGGTAGCTGCTTGAAAGTGGTCTACCCCATCTAGTTTAGTGTGGTGAACAGGCCATGGTATCTATTGGTTCAGCTGGGGGCTGGGGTGTGAGTATGAAAGGGAGATGTTTGAGGGAGGTCTGGTGTGTAATGGAAAAAACAGGGGAGAGTTGTGGACATAAAAGGGGGGGGAAAAAACATGAGTAGAAAAAAATAAATGCTGAAGAAGGTTGATTGAATTGTGTATGTTATAATCAATTTACCAGGACAGACAAACTGAGATGCAAAATCTCTTTTTTTTTTTTTGGTGTGGTCCTTCTTATACCAATTTTACAGCTGGGTGGACTAAAGAAGTGAAAGGTTAAAGTAAGTTCCTTCAGGCCACAGTGTGTAAGGCCCTGTCCACACTACACCACTTACAGTCTGTAACGGTTCCAAACCGTTACAGACCGGAACTGTTACAGTGTGTCCACACTGCTGGCAAACAGTCTCGATAACGGTTTGGAACCATGACAGCCCGTCCACATTTGTGGGTGCTCTGTAACGTTACAGCTGCACCCTATCCCACAATGCAGTTCGTGCTGCACTGAGGGAATACTGGAGCTACACGCTGACGCGTCCACACTGCAGGCTGTAACGTTACAGATCTGTAAACATTACCATAACTGTTGTAGAAACCACATACAAACAGGTTTCTATAACGGTTTTGATAACGCCTTCTGTAACGTTACAGATGTAAACGCAAACCGTTACGGTAACGGTTTGAGCCCTCTGTAACGTTACAAAGGCATAGTATGGACAGGGCCTAAGTGACTGTAGTAGGATGTGAACCAGAATAATGAGGGAGTCCACCATTGCTATGTAGTTAGTGTTGGTTTAGCAATGAATACTGCAAATGAAACGTGTCATTTCAGCCTAAATGATCAGTTTGTTTTATTGTGAGCCCAGGTTTTACTTATTTTTTTTCCATGGGATGATGTCCCTGAATTTACGTGGGTGTTGTAACTTTACACAATAAGTTGTTGTAGTCTGTGGAGTTGCCGGCGCACCAAGAGATGTGGTTCTGGACAAATATTGATCACAGGGTCCAGAAATAACCTATTTATTTGTACAGCACTAACTGCTGCATGGAAGTCAAGCTGATTTGGATTAGTGGCCCTACTGCAATGCATTCCTTTTCTCTATTCAGAACAGAAAACAGCAAAAGGGTAATAAAAAAAAATCTCGAATTCAAGCATCAAGAAAGGGGACTTTGCTTTATGATACAACTTCAAAGCTCTCGTTTTGTGATGCAGAACAAGATATTTCCATATGTTTATCAGTCGGCCATCCTTCTAAATAAATATACACATTTTAGCAAGTAAAATGCAGTGCATTTAAAATGCTACTTATTATGACAAACTACCTCACTTCAGCATTTGCATTTGTAAATCTAATGGTTCGGCTATTACAATTCACTAGCGAACGCATTTTTGTCAATTTTTTAGGTCTCCTTTTTTGGGTTTGTATCCTATCTTGGTAGTCTAGGCAAAAAGTCTGAATGAAAAGCATCTGCCTGTCCACAGGCATCTAGTGCACAGCGCTAACCCGGTAGCATGGATGTACAGAATATACCACTACACCCATTCAATGAGGGATTCTCCCTTGCATACAGGGCAAAACAATATGTTCAAAGGCACTAAAAGGCCTCCGTTGCAGTGTTGCTTAATACTTTCAAAACCCTACTGTTATCACTGTGTACCGTGGTGGGCAAGCCCTACCCCCATTCCCGCTGGGTAAGTGCTAAGCAGTGGAGTGACAGCAGGAGATTTTAGCCCCTGCCAGCATCTCCCACAATGAATGTTAGCCATTTCCTGGTTTCAATAGTCCCCCTTCCATCACCAGTCTGATGGTACCTTACATGTAATTAATCCTCTCTTTGGATCTAGTGGTCTTCCCATTCCCCCAATGCTGATCCGATGATCCTGTCTATGTAATTTATCTACTTCCTGGCTGTAATGCCCCCAAATCGGCAATCTGGTGCTCACTCAAGACTTCAGCAACTTTACACTTCAGCATGTACTTTCATAAGCCAAATATTTCAGCTTTTACAATTAACTAGAGAATGCATTCTTTTTTTTATACTTAATTTTCTTTTCCCAGGGTTTGTGTCACATCTTAGTAATCTATCTACAAAGTCAGCATAAAAAGAATTTGCCTGTCCCCAACTTTCTTTATGGTGCCTTTGATTATGACATCATAATACTTAAATGACAATGGGCTGCTATGTCACAAACAACAATTGTGAAGTCAGTTTGGGACAGTCGGAGGAATTTTAAGACTCTGACACCATTTTCAAAAGGTCAGTGCAGAGCTAACTGGGAACAGTGTGATCAGATAAGGTGTGGGCCATATTCAGGGGCCCTGGTGCACAACACTAGCCCTGTAGCATGGAGGCACAGAATATACCAGTGCCCCATGCAAATGAGGGATTCCTCTTGCATACTGGGCCAAACAGTATATTCAAAGGTACTGAAAGCGCTAAATGGCCTCCATTGCAGTGGTGTTTAATGCTCTCAAAACCCTACTTTTATCACTGTGCACAGGGGTGGTCACCCCCCCAAGCCAGCTAAATGCCAGATAGCAGACTGATGGCAGGAGCTGTCACTTCCTGACAGTGTTCCCCCAACAATGTATGTTAGCCATTTCCTGGTTTTAGTAGTCCCTCATCCACCTCCCCTGTCAGTACTCTTATGCTCCTTGTATATGTAATTCATCTTCTCCCTGGCTCTAGTGGTCCCTCCCCAACCACAGATTTGATGCTTCTGTATATGTAATTCATGTACTTCCTGGATCTAGTGGTCCTCCAATCCTTCTAACTCTGCTGCAGTCCCCATATCCCATGATTGGCACTCTGCCCCAGTCCCTCCCACTCAGGGCCCTCCACCCCCATCCTCTGGCCAATGTAGGCAGAACGAAGATAATGATATTTCAAAGCTTTTCCTTGGAAAGTGCACTGATTTCTATGTTTTAACCCTCCAACCCCAACCCCTGGTGGCCCCTGCTCATCCATTTGCAAGGGAGACCCCAGTGTCTTTGCTCACTGTCTTGGCCAGCCATTGTCTGATTATTTTATTTTTTTATTTTTATTTTATTTAGACAGCAGTTTGGAAAACCTTTGAGCCATAGGCTCATTTACAAAGGTACCTTGTCACAGTAAGACAAACGAGAATACACAGTATAACAGTATAACACAGTATAACAGTAACTTAAGACAGCAATAAGTACATAGATACAAACAAGCTGGTACAGGTAGGATTGATGCAAACAATACCAGAGTTATGTTGTCCATAGCAGCTTAGTAGTAAGCTTTGTCATAAGTATTGAGTACGGCTTTGACTAGTGGCAATTACAGCTTTGGGTGTTAACAAGGTGGTTCCGTAGGGACGTTTTGAAGCACAATATAGTTGGAGCTTGGGAGATGGAGCGGCAGTGTGTTGAACCAGGAGGGGCCCAAAAGCTGAAGGCTCTTTGGCCGTGAGAGGTCCTAGCTCTAGGGATAACAAGAGAGGTTTTCCCAGAGGTCCGAGTATGAACTAGTGGGACAGAGCGGCAGATGGTGGTGGTCAATCCTGGCGGGGATAGCCCAAGGAGGGTCTTTTTTGTAAGGGTACAGGTCAAATATTTGAGGCGCTCATCAAGATCAAGTACCAGTGCTTTAGCGTACAGTAGACAGGTGTGTGCTAGCCTAGGTGCCCCAGTAATTAACCTGCAGGCCTTATTCAGAGTAGTCAAGAACTTTATGGAGTGCGTCTGATCGGCAGCACCATACACCGGCAGTCCATAGTCCACTAGGGACAGGATAGAGAGTGACTGGCGAGACGAAGAGCCTCCGGGGGGAGGCAGTGTTTATACCGATGTAAGATGCCTAATCGGATATTAGTGGTAGTGGCTAGGGCAGCGATGTGTCTATGGAAGGAGAGAGAGGGGTCAAAATGGATCCCTAGGTATTTATAGGAGCAAACTTGTTCGAGTGGGAATGAGGACCCAGAGTGAATGAGGAGTTTGAAGTTGCAGGACTTGTTTTGGGGATGAGTGAAGAACATGGTTTTGTTTTTAAGATTTATCACCAATTTATGTCCTTGAACCAGCCTCGGCTTGCCGAAGGACTTCTGCAGCAGTCCTGGAGGGCAATAGGGTTACGACTTGAGGCAAAGATGACTGCATCATCAGCGTACAATAGAATGTTCCTCGAGCAAGAGCGTGAAAGGGTGTTAAGGTAAAGGGAGAATAGTAAGGGGCCCTTGGGAACCCCAGAAACGACAGGACAGATGTCTGAGTAGGTCCCATTAATTTTTACATGCTGTGAGCGGTCAGACAGATAACTGGTGCACCAGGAGATAGGCCCAGCAGCAAAACCAGAGAGACTAAGGGCATCAAGAAGGAGGGGGTGGGAGACGGTGTCAGAAGCTTTAGAGAGGTCAATGAAGACCGCACCAGCCAGAGAACCAGTGTCTAAGGAGGAGTGGAGAAAGTTGGAGAACTCTAGGAGGGCTGTGTTGGTACTGTGGCCTGCTCTGAAGCCATGCTGCTCAGGACATAGGGCATTGTAGGTGGAGAGGTAGTCAGAGATTTGAGAGGCCACCACTTTTCCAAGGCCTTGGAGAGAGGAGAGAGAATGGAGATTGGCCGATAGTTTCCAGCCACAGTCCTATCACCACCTTTAAAGATAGGGGTGACAGTGGCGACTTTCCAGGCAGTTGGAACCTTCCCAGGCAAAGAGAGTGGTTGATGAGGCACATGATCAGGGTAGGGCTGTGTCTAAGACCAGCGAGGATACACAGATCCAGGGTGTCACTGCCCGTACTATTACTCTTGAGGGTAGTGACAAGGTGCGGCCTAAGTTCTTGGGCAGCAACACGGCAGAGGAGAAAATAAGGGCGAGAAAGATTTATGGTAGGCGCTGGGGGAGGAGAGTCAAAAAAATTTGTAGGCAGGATAGGGCTAAGGTCAGTGAATGAGGTGTTGAGGTGGTTGGCTATGAGGGCTGGGTCTGAGGAGATCACGCCATTAATGTTGATCTGGGAGGGTGGGGGGAGTGTGCACTCCCATTTAACTGTTTAATGTTATCCCAGAAGGTTCTGGGGTTCCCCCATGAGGCAGTGAGTGAGGACCGATAGTGCTCAGACTTGGCCTTTCTGATGGCCCGAGTGCATTTGTTTTGGGCGGCAGCATATAACTGCCTGTCACTGGGCCAGCCAGTCTCAATGGCACGGTGCCATAGGTTGTCCCTATGTTTGAGTTGGTGGATCAAAGCTGGGGTTACCCAGGGGGTATTCTGCCTTTTGGAACATCGGGTCGACATTGGGGCAAAGATATCACAGGCATTATTTAAAGTTCGGTAAAGAAGGAGAGAGCTGTGTCGATGTCAGGAGTTGCCTGTATAGGAGACCAGTCAGTTTGGGACAGAAGTTCCTTAAGTTTTATCAGTCCACCAGGTATTAGACGCCGCCGGCATGTGGACTGTGCTATGGGTTTGGGGACTGAGGATGACCAGTGGAATAGAATGGGGAGTGATCGCTGAGAGAGTCTGCGAGGACTTGTACATTGGGGATCCGATTAGGGCGGTTGGTGAGTACCACATCAAGCAGGGTACTGGAGCCTCTCTTGGGGTTAGTCCTGATAGGGTGGGTAACTAGTTGCGTTAGGTCTATTGCAGAAAAGGAGTCATGGGCAGAGGAGGAGGAGGGGCTGAGCCAGTTGACATTTAAGTCACCCACCAGAATTCGATCAGCAGAAGGAGGTAGCGAGGAAAGGTATTCTGTAAGAGAGGCAATAGCCTGCGTTTGGTCCCTGGGGGGGCACGTATGCAGTAGTCAGATAAAGGGGTCCCTTTAAAGGGTCAGGGGTTAATTTCAGCGTAAGTGCCTGGGCCCTGGAGTCAAGAATGGGAGCAGGCAGGGCTAGTACGGGGAGAGATTCCTTGACATAAATAGCGCAGCCGCCGCCCGTCTCCCAACACGGTCAGACCGGAAGAGGGTGAAACCAGGAAGGAGGCTAGGGAATCGGGAGGATTTCGACAGCCAAGTCTCAACCAGGCGATGACATCAGGGTTAATTGATGTGACCAGGCATTGTAGTGAGTCAAACTTTTAGGAGGCTACAGATATTCATGGGAGACCATGCATAGGCCTGTGGTGCTAGTCAGGGGAGCTCCTGGGAACCGAGCCGGGTTTGATGAATGTTCCTGACAGGAGTAGTAGCATGACTAACACCTGGCTGGGGAGGATGGAGGTTTTCCTATGATTGACATGGGGGAGGTTAAGGGGAGCAGGGTGGCAGGTGGTACAGGAAGGAAGGCAAGAATAAGAAGACACCCAGGTGTGCCTGAGGGAGGAGGAAGCTAGGGGGAGGGCAGGGAGGACCCAGGACACATAGAGTCCCAAGGGCAAGAGAGCAGGTTCAGGAGCAAGGGAGGGAGGGGTGCCAGGGCACAGTGCGGAGGCAGCAGATGGGTAAGTGGGCAAGTGCACTGCTAGTGGGGATAGGCACAGGCAGAGCATGAGGCAGGGCCAATAAATTGTGGTGAGCAAGATCCAAGGAAGTAGTACTGTACAGGTAGGAGTAGGGAAGTAGCGAGATAGGTCCCTCTAGTGCCAACAGGTATAACCTGCAAATGGGAAAGTGGGGAGATAGATTCTGGGCAACAGGACTGATGTCACCAGATGTGATGTCATGGGGGAGGATCCTTAAGTTGACAGCCGCCCCTGGGTGGGTGGGTGGTTGGGGCAGGCGGGGCAGACGAAGAGAAGAGGCTCTCTTTACCTCGAAAGTTATCAGGCTGGAAATTCGGCTTCCTCAGCTCCTCAGGTGAGCTGCTTGTGTTGCTTGTTCGTCCCGAGTGCCTGCCGCGGTCGATTTAACAGGGAGTATGTGTGTGTTTGCTGTAGAAACTTGTTCCTACTCCAATTCTGTAGCTCACCACAGCAGTTGAAACTGGAACTTTATTCTGTTTTGTGCTTAGTTTCCACATTTAATTTTGAAGTCATGTGGCTAAACTCTTTTGTTTGGCACATATGTTAACATGACATGAAAGTAAAAATTTAAGGAGCTAGTATGCAGTCTGAAATTAATATTATTTTTTAAAAGTAGACAGCAGTTACATTTTTAATTGAAGTGCTTTTTCCTTTCCGTCTCGATAGATTTTCAACCTGACACAGCATTAGATGTGATGTGTGGAACAGCACTTTACCTGGAGGCTGACATACCTACTTTTATTACCCTACATACCTCAATAATATTGTAAACTTGCTGACTGTGAAATCACAAGTAATCAAGAAGAGCCAATCACCTACTTCCAGACTGGTCGCTAGTAGTGTCACAATGAGTGAAGTTAGAATGCTAATGATGAGGTATAAAGGGCAATAGAACTAGATAAATCAGTCTGTACTACTGTTTACATTACACCCAATGCTGTCGGGTACAAAACAATAAAAAAAAAAAAAAAAAAAATCTTTGTCTCGTTTTCTTTTTTCCTTTTGCTTGTTACAAACAGTTCTGAATGAACAACTGAATACTTTTCAAACGTATTAAAAATTTCTGTCTGCAGTTTGTGGCAATACTGTTTTTATTCAATTTTGGTTTACAGGGAAAAGTGGACTAGACAAATATTGCTCATTTTGGCCTCATCCGGGGTGTGGGTGGGGAGGGGTGGAGGAAAGTGATTCAAACGATCTGACACTGAACCAGATTGAGCTGTTGGTGGTATTTTAGTACTCGGTTGGAGCATCACAGGAAATAATTGTTGCAAAGATCTCCAGTTATTTACTAATGCAAATGTAAAGAAGTGGATCAGAATTAAGGTTCTAGAACTTGGAAAATGCTAAAGTCCTATTTGTAGCTATAGCTGAGGGAGATTTTTAAGCAATAAGGTATGTCTGTGGGTTTTGTTAGTGGCCCGTTAACCACACCCTGGGGGTGTAATGTAGCATGAGGTGCAGCTGGGTGCTACATGCTCCTGGTATGATTAAGAGGTCACTAATGTAACCCACAGATGTACCCTATTATTAAAATGAAGTAATAATAAAAGTATGTACACTGTGTTTTCTATTTTAGTAGGTTTTTATGGCTAAAGCTGGAAAGTGTTTTTTCACCATTTTCAAAGCAGTTGTGTGTAGAGATGTTGAGAAATTGCATTTCGCCAGGGAAATTCCCGTGAAATTGGCAATTTTGCAGTGCAAAATATTTCATGAAATTCGCCCATTACGTGAACTATTTCGCCTTGTGCAAAATGCGGAATTTCGCCTACTAAATGTGAAATTTCGCTATTAAAGGGCAAAAGTACACAGGCCAAAGGCGAATTTCACCTTCTGCAGGTGAAATTTCACATTGTGCAGGCGAAATTCCAAATTTTACTTCCGTGAAAAATTTCGCAAAATGGGTGAATTTTGCAAAATATTTCACGTAACGAAATTTGTCAGTTTGGCACATTTCTAGTTGTGTGAAGCAAGAGGGTATGTCAGTTGTCTAACTTGAAACATTCAGCTGTGACCTGTGGCATGCTTGGCAGCGTGCAGACACTAGGTGCATTAACTCTTCCTGACCACTTATTCAGTGCACTGGATGTTCATGCATAAATTATGTGCCAGGTTGTCATGGTGCCCATAGAGCCGGAAATGATGTTATAGTAGCCAGGCTTGCACACCTTTACCCAGCACATCTACTTGCACACACCTACCCAGCACACACAAGTGTTATTTGTTGTATTTTTTTTTTTCTTTTTAAGATCCTGCAGTGGGCAGCTGGCACAGGCCATCCTCCTTCATGGCCAGCCGCCATCTAATAAATGACAGCGCTCTTATAGTAAAGATTTCATTCATTTGATGGCAGCTGACCATGGAGGAGGGCAGGTTGTAACAGTTGTCCATTGCAGGATCTAAAAGAAGAAAAAATGGAATGGTTAGTGAGGGAAGGGAGGTAAGTTGCATCTTATTCGCAAGAGAGAATAAAGTATATGGCGTGTTGAAGTAGTAGTAATTTAAATGTGAGCTCTTTTTTTTTTTTACTTTTACAGCAGGGGAACCATTTTACTAAACATTTACTGATCTAACACTCTTTTTCAGGTTACTTTTCTCTAAAAACTGATCCAGCCATCACTGTCTGAGATAGTGATGGGGGAAATTTAATGATGGCCAGTTACAGAATTGTAGAATGTTGGTGTAGATGTTGTTAAGAATGTGGGTCTGTGTTAGATGATCTATGCACACGTGGCTGTACTAGTACACTAATTAAAGATTAACATTAACAGGGTAGCTGGAATCTTCTTAGCAAGTCAAATTCCTCACATAACTCTCTTGTTTTTATTATCTCCTTTAGCTAACTGCTACTAAGTTGTCCTTGTATTTAGATGGCTGTGACTTATCTTAACTTCTTGGCTTCAACCCCTAGTAGCTCCACCTTTTGATTACAGATTGAGTGAGTGCTTCCAACTAGAGTGGCTCTTTTTTGTGTGTGTGTGTGAGACAGCTGTTATGGTTGTTAAGAGTGGTCTCATTCTTACGTGCAATATGAGTATTAGAACCGCTTACCAGTTTGTTGCTGTCCTGTCTTAGGAAGTATGTGAGACCACTCATCGCCATATGTAGTGATCTGAGTAGTGGCCTCAGCAGCAGTATTAACATACAGAATAAGTCCAGGATTATTTCTGAGTTAAAGATTTTTGTTTTCTGAAGATGACGCACACAAATAAACCCACTATTACATACATTCTCTAGGGAACACCACAACATTTGGTGTCTCCAGGAGTCTTCAATAGCACTGCAGACATAGGCATAGTAATATCAACTATGTACAAAGTGGCAGTCCTTTGTTGTAGGGAACCATCTGTAGTGTTGGGTACAGGATACCAAACGGGGTAGGGAGGTAGCTGTGGGGGCAGGGTGAAAACTGTTCGCAATGGGAGGGAGTCAGTACACCACCTCCCCTATAGGAGGTTGTGGCAATACTTTGAGTCAAGGTAGGGCTGCCAGCATTTCTCAAATTGAGCCACCATTCCCCCTGCAAAGCTCGAGAGTCTTTTGAATGTGGCCTCTTGGCCTTTTGCTAAAAAGAGCTCATTGAAAGTTGGTATCCCGGAGGAACGCCATCTCATCAGAATTAGTCTTTTTGCCATGGCCCCCTTTACGGTGACCCACTGGACTCCCGGGCAGTGTCTCTGTGTAGTATGCCTCCCACAATCCAATGGAGGGGGGTCTGGGTTCACCATGGGAAATATCTTTCGACACATGTCCTGGGTTGCTGCCCAGAATGGTCGAAGATGGGGGCAGTCCCAGAGTACATGGTACAGGTGGGCCCCTTGGGCTCCACACCGCCAGCAGGTATCATTCGGGGAAAGTACAATCTTTTTTTTAGTTTGGCTGGGTCTCTGTACCATCTGAGTAGGGTCTTGTTCATGATAAGCTTGGTGTGTCCATCCCGGCAAGCCGTATGGATTCTCACCTACCCATGATCCCTTTGACGTGCTGAGATTGGGGTTTGCAATTCCCTCTCTCATTGTGCCTTGGCAGTTTGGGTGGGATCCGGGGATGCATCCCTTAGTGCAGCATATATCCAGCTGGCGCTGTTTTTAGTGCGTTTCCCCCATACATCTATTGGGTGAGGGTTTGGGATTGTGTTAAGCAGTAGAAAAGGAGGGTTGTTTGCCATGGGAGTCTCCCGACACTGTTACATTTGAGATCACCTTGGTCCCCACTATATTTTACATAGCTGGAATGATTGTCCTGAGCTGTGGAATAAGCTCAGATTAAAAGGGGGGCGAAATGTAAAAGAGTGGAACAGAATCAGTTGTCAAGATTCTAGAACTTGGACATATTTAAAAGCTCTATTTGTAGCTGTAGCTGGGGGGCTGGTCACTTTTACTTTAGTTCTATAAGAGATGGCTTTGTATGACAATGTGGTTTCACTTGATCCCCAGTAACTCTCTCTACAAAAATAAGCCAGAATATGTGTTATGCAGTAGAAGTGGGTGGGTGCTTGCCTATGAAGCTCTCACATCTGTTGTATTTAAGTCCTACATGTACAGTTCATACACGTTTTAACTGAAAGAAGTCCACCACATTCCTCCCTGTCACCACATTTTCTGCAAAGTACTTGTCGAGTCTGATTTTGAAGGCTATTATAGTGATGACACCATAGTGGGCTGGGTTCTTGAGACAATAACCGGACCAGGGTTTGTTTGTTTGTTTGTTTATTTTTTACACCCCTTGTCTGGCTATTACCAAGAAAACCTAGTCCACTATGGGTGTTATCTCTGTTATACTGCAAAAGAAATCTCTCTCTGGTGCCACAGTACATCAGTGAGAAACAGATGCTCTGTAGCAATCCTGGATGTCTCTGATTGGCTGCTGTATGTTGCAGTGGGAGGGCAGTCTGGGCATGCTGTCTGATTGGCTAAGTACAACACCCAACAGCCATTCTGAATGCAGAGATACTGTCCCATTATTTAGTCTACTGTCTGGTTATCACAGAATAACGGGACAGTAACTCTGCATTCTGATTGGCAGAGGGATTTTTTTTTTCCAGTTTAATGCAGTATCAGCCTATACCATACATTCTGGCAGGCTACTCCAATTGTTCTTCACGTGCCTGTCTCCTTTCCACTCTACAGTGTTGAACGGACCTCAGGGAGGTCGATTAGTTAGTTCTTCTGGGAGCGAATGCATGTATGCTGCAACTGATGCTCATTATTATCAGTGTCATTGCTAGGGCAACTGATTTTCTGCCTTTTAAAAGTAGTGTGCTCCATTTGGCCAAGTCTAAATAGGTTTTTGCATGCTAATTTTACACAAAGTCAGTGTTTTGCATGACACAGTGATGCTAAAAGAGTGGTTTTGCACAAAATACCACGTGCTGTACAAAAAAAAAAAAAATCCAGCCCAATGAGGCAGAGGACAGAGGTGCTGGGTGCCTCATCCGCCACTAAACTGGTGACGGGGGAGCAGGATCGAGCATTCAGGGGATGGCTCTCCTCTCCTGGGGAGGGGTGGTCTGCTGGCTGCCACTGGGTGGAGTCTCTGTGACAGTGCAAGCAATGGTGATGTAAGTTGGGAGGCTGCCACAGGTTTAATGCAGGGTGTGGGTGTGTGTGTGTGTGTGTGTGTGTGTGTGTGTGTGTGTGTGTGTGTGTGACCACATAGTACATCATGTCATCTGTGCCTCTGCAGGCAATCTGGGAGAAAATGGAAAAAGTGGCATGGAGTGCATGAAGCTCCACCTGCCTGCTGCTGACCCACACCACTACCTGAACAAATCCACCCATTCTGGATATGATCCCTGGGTGTGGGGGAGTATTGCCCCCATCACCAGGGCTGACCTAGCCTTGGGACAGTCGGGGGAAGGGGGAACATTGGGTGCGATAAGTCCTGGGTAGGTGGCCATCAGTTGGGGGAGGCTGGGATGGGGCTGATCAGCCTACCATGCTGCACCAGAGAAAAAGTTAAATGGGGAAAAAATGCCTAATTCTACCACTGTAACATTGTAATTTTTGGTTGGAAAGGACTCTAGGTTCATCAGGTCCACACCCTGCTCCATTAGCCAGGAATAATATGTATGCTGTGCATGTACATACTGTGTGTACTAACACAAATGGTAACTCCAACCCTCTTCTGCCTAGAATTCTGTCTCCCCCCCCCCCCCACACACACACACACACTAAAGTGCATTCAGTTCAGTTTTGGGTTTTCATGGGAAACTGCTGGGGTGGACACTGCATTAAACATCTGGAAAATCCCAATATGGAAACAGTATGACTTTCAATTAATGGGGTCTACAAATGTTATGATCTCCATGCAGTAGAGTACCTTAATTTAGTGAAACCAGTGGCATGAATTTTTAATGAATCAGATGATTTTCAAAGTGGATAAGGAGCAATGATTATGCTACCTTGTCATGAAAAGGTTGTTCTTACAATAAGAAATTCATTTTACCAGTGGTTAAGGATTACATGAAGGTAAATGGACTGTCTCATTGTTTTATTTTATTAGCCTTTTTGGTAACTGGGTGGGCCCACTGAGACAGTACAGTTCCTTTTACTGGGGCGACCCGGGAGCAAGCTGATGTTTACAAGGTATGAACATACAGTAACAGTTACATGCTAATACAAAGATAGAGTACAGTGCTTACAAAATAAAGGAGAGCAGGGTTAACAAGGACATCTTCAACATATGCAGAGGACACCAGTCAAGCAAACAGTGCAACAGTAGTTCAAGATATTACAATACAGTTGGATAAGGTAATGCACGTAATGCCCACAGAGCAGAGATGGATACAGTAACGTAGTATTGCCTGCGGCTGATCACAGCCAAAGAGGTGAGGCACAAGTAGTATGGATGCTGTCATCTGAAAGAAGTGCAGTGAGGGGAGGTTGAGAGGTGGAGCAAGAGGAAGTGTTGGAATAGTGAGCGGGAAGTGTTGGATAAATTGCATGCGAAAAGGAGTTCCAGAAAGACAGAGCGGAGAAGGCAAAAGATCTTCTGCCTACATATAACTGTGGTGTAGGGGAAGGGAGGAGGACCTAAGCATACAAGGGGACTGTCTAAGCTGGATGATGTCTGTAAAACAGGTGGGGGTGTGGAGGTGTACCAGCTTGAATATAAAGCCAAGGGTTATTAATTGGAGTTTGGCTCGTAGGGAGGCCATCACAAGGATGAAAGGATATCGCAATGGTGCCATATTGGTTGATATTAGGGATGTGCACCAAATCTGAATCCTCTGCCAAATGCACAGAATATCGTCTGTAGTCAGCCAAATTGAAATTCAGAATTAAGCAGATGTATTCTATGGGACTGAGGGACAGCAAGTGCTAGACACCCCTTCCCTTTCCCCATGCCATGCCAGATTCATTGTTTTGTTTAAGTGGCACTACCTTATTCACTTTATCCTCTGTCAGTTCTCTTTGGTGACTACATGGCAGCCCTCCACACAGTCCTTCCAACCTCATCCTGTGATGGTGAAGGGCTCAACCCTGTGCTCACCTCAGCTGGCTGTCCAGTTGACGATATTGCTAAACATTGTATTGGTATACCAGAGTATATTTCTATAGCTGTATTGTTAAATATTTCACAGAAAATCATGCAGCTACTATCAATATATAAGGGTATATCAATATAGCAGGTCTGTGATTTTTAGTGAGACATCTTGCAAACAGCTATACTGGTAAACTCTGGTATAGTGGTATAGCAGTTTGTGATATTTCGAACTAGATGGCATCCACCCAAGGAGGCGAGTGCTGTGCTGTGCTTGTTGCCAGTGTGGGATGAGTGTAGGAATGACACTCCGATACCAGGAAGAATTTGACACAGGACCACATGGCAAAGGAGAGTGCCACAAAGGCACCAGAGTGTATTTGGCATTGGATGGAGTGAGTCAGTGGGGGGTATAATTCTTGTTAAGGGTATTATTGGGCCTATGTAGCTTGCTACAAATTTCATAAATTTGGCCCAAATACACAAACACAAAATCTAGCCAAATACCTGAATATTCTAAAGTATTAGCCGACTAGTCATCAGATGCAACATTGATGTATTTGCACATCCTTATTTGTTATTACTATAAACCATCATATTTTTAAAGTGAATTAAATTTGAAAATGGTTTTATGTAATTAAAAAATATATTCAATAGGCACATACTAATCATGTTAACTGTAATATTTATAGATCTGTTTTAACATAGGGTATCACTACAGAAACCCGACACTCATTTGCCCAACACCCGTTATCCCGTGACCAACTTCCCGACACTGGGATTTTGTCTGCAGTGGAGTTGGTTGTACACTCAGAGGGTGCGTGGGGCGAACCCCCGAACCATAAAAAAACAGACTGTTGAGGGCAAAGTCCCACTGTTGGGATTTTTGCTGTTGGGACGTTGATTTGGGGCTAATGGGTGTTGGGAGAATGAGTTTGTCTCCTGTAGTAAATCCTAACAGTAGTCATCACTGGTTATCATTATGCATGTACATTATCAGGTGCCTTGAATCTTAGAAAAGTGGCTGATAAATTTACTTTAATCTCACTGTGATTTGTGGCATAAGGACCACCATCTGATCAGAGTGAACAATACTTTTGTGGCCACAACATTGCATCGGATCCATATCCTTAATATATCCTCATTGTTTTATATACCTGTATATTCAACACCTCGTATTGGTCTTAGTATAGTACTCTTACCTAGTGCTGCAAGGGCTTTTGATATTAATCAGTTTTACTCTCAGCAGAAGGGGGATAAGATGAAGTACAGCAGTTGTTGTTTCATGTGGAGATGTAAATGTGCTCTTATGTAAGCATGGGAATGCAGTTTTGTCAACACTAGGATGTTCAGTATATAGTATAAACAGCTCTCTGGTGTGTCAAAAGAACACATTTAATTTTGTATGAAGTACTTAAAGGAAATTGTAATGCTTCTTTTAACCCTTAGGCTGCCAACAGATTTAGAACGCATAATAATTCTGGACAAATATCAGTCCCAAGCACAGCAAGGGTTAAGTATTTATCTCCATTTTTATGTGCTAAATATTTTTGTTATTACTGACCTAATTTTTAGGCATCGAGTGATAGCCTGAGTGCCTATTGTTATAATGCAGGAGTTTGAAGATTTAGGAAGATTTAAAGCTTATGTGCGTGAGTCACTGTGGTGAGCTCTGAGTAGTAATATGGTCAGCAGAATATAGTACCAATTTAGAATTTCTTATACAGGCCCCCCAAGGGGTTGTACTGGGTTTTAGGACTGCGAATGAATGCTTATGGCTTGGAAGGATTTACAAAAGCCAAACCATTTGGAAATGACTCGTATTCTTAAATGATTTATGTATACTGTGTGTTGCTCTTCTTCCAGTGTATGGTATGGTACAAGGTATGCTGCAGAAAGTCTGTTGTGGAGTGGCTGTTTTTTTTTTTTTTTTGAAGGCGTTATTGCATGGTATGCACCATCTCCTTGGCCCACTTTGGACTGGCAGTGATTAAGCAGGCTAGTTGCAGTATTATTTATTTGAAAATTGGTGACTGAAAGAGGCACATTGATTCAAGGCTCGTTTCCTGGTCCGACCCCGGGGGGGGGGGGGGATCGGCATCGGCTACATAGAAATACAAACCAGGCTGATAATGATAATTACAAAAACAATACATTTGAGCGCATAAGTTGAAATGCAGTACAGACAGTAATGCCAAAAATTGCAACAGGTTGTGCTATAAATAGCATGCTGAATCAGAACTAGTGTACAAATAAGGTAAACTCAGAAGTGTATTGGAACCTCAGAAGTGCGTTGGAACCCAATGAATAGGATGCTGAACCATTACCATTAGGTGGGGACGGGAAAGGTAAGGAAAGGTTTTGGAAGAGGATAGTTGGGAACAAGGGGGAGGATGGAGAAGTTATAGTTGGCTGTATTATGGGCTGTTGCTGAACAAAAAGGTTGATTCTGCTTTAATGGAGGGAGGTTGAGCTTTGAGCCTTTAGGAATTGACAAGAGAAGAGTGAGTGAAAACTTTCTCATGCCACCCCCAACCCAAATTGTCATATTTATGATACTTTGCTCTGGGTTTTAGTATTTAGAATAAATGTGGTTTGGAAAGTTTTGCCCTTCTCCTCTCTTGACCCTTATTTTCCCATAATAACTAGAGGTAGTTTTTTCCCTAATGGAAACCCGATTATAATTCACTGTTATAACCTGCAGGTTATAATGGCAAACATGTGCCGGGTTTCCATTGTGTGCATGTCTCAGCCACAGCTCTGTCTTCATTCAGCGCCAGCTGCTGCACCAGACTCCTCCGACTGACCTCCACTCGGTGGTAAGTTTTTTATATATATATATATATATATATAGTGTGGGTGCTCAGGCTATACAGATAAAGATTTTAAAATATTACAGAAATAAAAAGTAAGAGAAATGTCTCTTCAGGAAGTCGCCCCGTTTGCAACGGCATGAATGTGCTGAACCCCAGCGGACAGCACATGGATGTCTTTTTATTTTATATAGTTGCTGTGGCGAAAAAATGATCCCCAGCAATTATATAAAATATGAGATGGTGTGTTTAACTTAAGAGTTTACACACACTGCTCGGTGTTGGATGCTTAAATAAACCCCCCGAGCTTCACTCTTGGGGTGTGTGTAAAATCTCATTAAACACACCACCCCTTGTATTATTCTATATTTTAACACTATCCCAGGCTCTCATGAAACTGCCTACCATTTCCAATGTAATTTTCTCCTCCAGAAGTACATTCCAGCCTGCCACTACCCTCTTAGTGAAGAACTACATTCCAGCCTCTGTCCTGACCTTCCACCCCAGTTCGAGACTGTGTCCCCCTCCTTTCTGTTTCTGCTCAGTTTGAAGAGACCCTCTCTGTCCGCCTTATTTATTCCTTTTAAATATCCTGAAAGTCTCAATCATGTCCCTTCTTTCTCTCCTCTCTTCTAGGTAATGCATGTTCAGTGCCACATCTCATATGTCCTATCCTATTGGCCCATTGTCATCTTTGCTGCCCTCCTTTGAACCGTCTCCATCAGTTTTAGGTCCTTTTTTAAGGCATGGATACCAGTACTGTATACTATACTCCAGTTGCGGTCTCCTTAATGACGTGTACAAGGGCAGTATTACTTCCTGTCACCTGCTGCTGATCCTTCTGGCAATGCAGCCCAACATTTTATTTGTCTTTGTCGCTGCTTTCCTACATAGCATGGAGTGCTTCAGGTCACTAGTAATCATCACACTTAGGCCCTTCCCCTCCTCTGATGCAGCTAAACGGAACCCTCCCAGGCTGTACTCAGTCTTCGGGTTCTTGGCTACAGTGTGCATAATGTTGCATTTTGTATGGAAGCCAAGCTGCCAAGTCCCGGAACACCTCTCTAGCTGTTTCATATCTTCCTTTAGGACTTGTAACCCTTTTGCTGTGTCCACCCTCCCACAGAGCTTGGCGTTGTCTGCAAATAGACCAAATTTGTCCTTAATGCTATCCCTGATAAAAACATTGACCACTGAGCCCTGTGGGTCTCCAACATCTGAGCACTGTGGGACTCCACTGGTGACCTCCCTAGTGTGAGAGCTCACCTCCCAGCACCACATTCTGGGTTCTGCCCCTCAAACAGTTTTCCACCCACCTAGTCAACTTCACTCCAACCCCTAAACTTGCCAGCTTCCTGTTCAACCTCATGTGGGTTACAGAGTCAAAGGCCTTACTGATGTCCAGGTAAAGGATATCCACAGGTTAGCCCCTGTCCACTGTTTTAGTAACCCAGTCAAAGAAGTCGGTCAGATCTGTTTGATATGATCTCCCTGCCATAAAACCATGTTGTGGGACGTGATCTGAAGCTGGAAGGGGGTAGATTCGGGAGAGATGTGAGGAAGTACTTCTTAGAAAGAGTGGTGGCTTCCTGGAACAGCCTGCCAGCAGAGGTACTGGGGCAAAAACAGTGGTGGAGTTAAAAAATGCATGGGATAGACAGACATAAGAGAATCATAGTGGAAAGGAAGGTAGGAGGGAGAATGAGCTGTAGAGCAAGTAAAGTCTGCGGTGAGAATGTCGGTAGGGAAAAATGGACAGACTGGTTGGGCCAAGTAGCCTATATCTGCTGTCAGATTCTATGTTGTCTCTCATCTTGGAGACCATTCTCATCCAGATACTCTGCTATATTTTCCTTAAGTAAGGTCTCCATGAGTTTGCACATGATTGAGGTCCGACTGGCCAGTCTGTAGTTCCCTGAGTCATCCTTGGGACCACTCTTATGGAGGGGCACATCGTGTGCCTTTCTTCAGTCTTGTGGTACTATGCCCAGCTCCAGCGAACCATTGAACAGGCCAGCCAATGGATCAGCAAGCTCCTTTCTCAGTTCCCTCAGCACCCTTGGGTGTGTGCCGTCTGGGCCTGGGGATTTATCTACCCTCAATGCTAGCAACCCTGTCTCCACACTGGCCACCTCTAGCAACACATCAGTTGCTCCTGTCCTCCCCTCCCCTCTCCTACCCCCTAACTGCACTGGTCCATCTCTTTCTTTCTGTCTGTCTGGTGAAGACGGAACAGAAGTACTCATTAGTACCTGTGCTTTGCTCCCATTCTCCTCTACCCACGCATCCCCTTTCCTGAGCCTTGTTCCCATTCTCCTCCACTCACCCATCCCCTTTCCTGAGCCTAACAATCCTATCTTTCTTGTCCCTTTTCTCACTAATATAATGAAAGAAATACCTTTTCCATTTTCTAATTCTCTCAGCTAACTGCAGTTCTTTCTGAGATTTAGCCTGCTGGATTACCTTACCTGCTACGTTTGACAACTTCATGTAGTCCTCCCTGACTTCCTCCCTCTGGCTCCTCCTGAATTTCTTGCATGCTGACCTCTTTTTCGTTACTGCCTGGGTGACCTCAGTGCTAAACCAGCAAGATGTTTTGGCCCTCGAGTTCTTTCCTTTGAGCCTAAAGCTGTCCCTTATTGCAACCATTATTCCCTCCCTCATGATGGACCATCTTCTTTTTCATCCCCACATCCCCCTCGATGCTTGCCATGTGACTGCTTAGCAGCTTGCCCATCTTTCTGAAGTTTGTCATATTTACAAAAAAAAAAACTCAGAAATGATCTGCCTTTTTTTTTTTTTTTTATTTTATGCGTGATATGCATTGCTCTTTTAACAAACTGCATCTCTGTTATTTTATTTTTTATTTTACAGTTTTTAGCTGGGAGAGGCACACTGAGCTAATTCTCATTTCCAGGTGCTCCCAGGAGGAGCACAGGGAGGTTAAGTGTTCACTGAAAACAGATGAGTCTCCAGAGGACTGGAGAAAAGCTAACGTGCTTCCTCCGCATAAGAGTGCCAGCAGGGAGGAGGCTAGGAACTACTAGGCCAGTCAGTCTCACTTCAGTGGTGGGGAAATTAGTGGCAACCCTGCTAAAGGAAAGACTGGTAGAGCTCTTGAATTCAGTGGGCTGCAAGACCACAGGCAGCATGGATTCATTGGGGGGGGGGGTGTCATGCCGGATGACTGACTGATTGATTGATTGACTTCTTTGACTAGGTGATTTAAGGAACTAGACCAGGGAGGGTAGTGGACATGGCCTATCTGGACTTTAGCAAAGTCCTTGACACAGTGCCACGGAGGTGGCTGATTAACCACTGAGGTGAGATCCAAAATGGTAAATTGGGTTAGAAACTGGTCAACAGATGGGCAACAGAGGGTGGTGGTTAATGGCACTCACTGTAATGATTGAAGAGTGACTAGCAGGGTGGCTCAAGGCTCAGTACCAGGACAAGTCCTCTTTATTGTCTTCATAAGCGACATTGTAGAACTGGAGGAGATTGCATGCTTTTTGCGGATGATACCAAAATCTGCAACAGGGCAGACACTCAGGAGAGGGTGGAGAGAATGCACAGGGATCTTGGGAAGCTCAAGAAGTGGTCAAGAGCATGTCAGTTGGAGTGCAGTGCCAAAAGTGCAAAATCATGTACCTAGGACATAGGACCCCAGATGCTGAGTATAGGATGGGGACAGGTACTGACAGCAAGTAAGCAATAAAGTGACTGTGGAATTATCATAACTGATGTCCTCAAAGTGACAGGGCAGTGTGGCAAAGCAGTGGATAAGGCTAGTGGAATGCTGGCATGCATAGGGAAGGGCATCTGAAGCAGGAATAGGGAGATGGTGTTGCCATTGTATCACTTGCTGGTGAGACCCTACCTGGAGCACTGTGGCTAGTTTTGGAGGTTGCACTTCAGAAAGGACATAGGGTGGAGGCTGTCCAGAAGAGGGCAACTAAAATGCTGCAGGGGTTGCATTAAAGCCCTGTAAGAAGAGACTAAGGGATCTCAACATGTACTCCCCGGAAGAGAGGAGAGGGAAAGTGGACATGATAGAGACCTACAAGTACCTCACAAGGGTGAACAGGGTGCAGAAGGGAAGTCTCTTCTAAAGGAAAAAGAGCCCCAGAAACCAGAGGGCATGCAATGATACTGGAGGGGGAGTGCGTTTAATAGGGATGTGAGGAAGTTTTGCTTCACTGAAAGGGTGGTAGATGCCTGGAACAGACTGCCAGTGGAAGTGGTGGAGGTGAAAAGAGTAGGCAGCTTTAAGCATGAGTGGGATGGACATAGTGGTATATTGGCAAATGGGCAGGGAGGAGGGAGGATTGCCAGAGACCTGGTAGGGTATGTGGTGACAAATTAGGCAGGGAACATCTGGGCAGACTGGGTGGCCCAAGTAGTCTTTTCAGCCAGTGAATTCTGTGTTTTTATGTTTATGTGATTTTTCTCTGGGTTACACAGTGTGCAAGTGAATGTTATGGGAATCAAACCCAGGTCTGCTGGATTCACCAATTCCATTTATAGCTCATTGTTCTAACCTCTAGGCTATACTGCTACATCTGAGTAATGAGTGACTCATCCAGTGGTCTGCAGCGGACAGAACGATTGGGTACATTGTTTTGCATTACCCTGGTTCTCTGCTGGGATGGCAGGGATTGCGCAAGCTGATTTTCTTTCTGTGGTGTTCTATTATACAGGTCTAGCAAGCTGTAACTCACTGTGGTCCTTCAGTATAGTCTAGGTAAGAAGCAGTGGGCTGGATTTTCAAGGGTGGTGCCAGGCTTGTGCCATGCCCCGCACCACCACACATGGTTAGCCAAACGGGTTGGCTGCAACTGCATCTTGTTTAAGTAGGTTGGACGCAATTGTGACAGTTGACATGCTTTTACTGTAGCTTGCATGAGATATTTGGTGCAGGCACCGTACAAAGGGTTCCTGGGATTGCTGCAAGCCAGACCACAGTAAGTTGGTTTAACTTGCAGCAGTTGTTGCACAGGATGTAGAATTCTGTTAGATTGCTGCAAGCCTGATGCACCATCCCTTTGTCATACCTGGGGCTGGCAGCGATCAAACAGCTTCTAAAAATCCAGCCCAATATCGCATTTCCCATGGTATTGTACCACTGTTTGGGATAGCTAGATGCTTCTTAGTTCTGTTGGTAGTTGGGTCTCTGCTGCATTCATAAATGAGTGTTGTAGTTATTAATGTTATGGGTATGGCAAGGAGCATAGTTGTGGCTTTCTGGCAACTATTGTTTTCTAATCTATGATGATTTTTAGTTTTTATCAAATGAGAGAGAATTGGTCAATTCACTTTTAAGTTTTTTTTTTTTTTTTTGGTTTAAGAAGTTGCCTTGCTTTCTGTGCGATGCTTAATCCTGGACAGATTTACATGTTTTATTCCTTGTCATGAAGTACGAATTTTCTTTCTTTCTTTTTGTAGATGTTTGCCATGTTATAAAATAAATAATACACATTTAATTCAGTGATTTTTTTTTTATTATAGTTTACAATGTTTTATTTTAATTAACATGAAGATCTAATAATGTAAAGTGAAAAATACATTTCATTTTGGCATATTGAAACACGATGTGTTGAAATAATTTCTTTATCAGATATGTTTAGTTGATCTGAAAATGTAATGGTTTGTCAGAAAATATGATTATTGCATTTACCCCAAAAGTTTTTTTTTTTTGGTTTTTTAACAGCTGTAGAATGTAGATGTTAAACAAAAAAAATTGAAAACAAATGTACGCGTCTATACTTTTAAAAGTAAATACAGTATCTGAAAATATTGACACAGGTCAGTAACATGTAAAAGATTAACTTGTTGGGCTTTCATGTTTGCACAATGACATTACAAAATGCACAGAACACATTTAAAATGTGTATACTGCACAACTGTGGTATGAAATTGCATCATTGTAGTCAATTAGGGAATGCAGAGGTAACAACAAAATTGTGTCTGTGGGAGGGGCAAGGAGTTCCTTTAATTGCACTGTGATTGCATTTGTATTGAGACTTTAGAACCAAGTATATGGAGCAGTTCCAGGAAGGAATGAGCACAGCGCTGTAAACCATCCTCCTGAAATTCCCAGTGTGCTGGGTAAGTTCTTTGTTTGTGGTTGCAGTTTCCTGAGGGGCAAACAATAGGGAGGGAAGAGAAAGGCTTTTGAAGAAAGAAAAAATGCAATTTTCTTCCATCAACTGGAGTCAAAGGTGTAACAGAGTAATCAAATGAGTTGCGTAGTAGTGACGTTTCAGATTCAGGCAGAGTTTACCATCCATATCAGCTGTTATTCTGGCCGTTGTATGGGGCTGAATTATAGCATACAGTACAATGGACCACAGGTGAAGTTGTGCGTCTCAAACATGTCACTGTAGTGTTGTACTAGGAGGCACTGTACTGTTGATGTTGTCCTTCTTCAGATGAGACATTCAACTTGAGATCTTTCAGCACATTTCTTGTGGTTAAATATCCCAAAACTCTTTCTGAAAAGGAGTAGTGGATACTATCAATTTCCATTCTGTCTCTGTTCCCAAGGTGAAACCAAGAGCATATGATGATATCAGTGATCCATTATCCGCATATCCCTGGTACAAAGCAGTATTACTATTAATCATATGTATTTTTTTAAAGTACATCAACATAAAATTATTTCAGCAGACAGAAAAGTATTCCACAAGAGCTGCCAAATTAAAAACTAAAATCCAAAGCCTGAATGCTTAGGCAGTGTCTGACTTCAAAAGAAACAGTTGACTGAATGCCAACAAGACTGGACATATGTTCTTGGGGGAGTAATTGCAAGGGATGCGCGTGCGCGCACACGCCTGCGTGCACACACACATGTACATGTTGTTTTTTTTTTTCGCTTATTGCACTGCTAATGACTCCAGCTGGGGTCTCACTTGCATGTGTCAGTTGAGCTGGCAGTGAGGGACACTGGGCTAGGGAGTTACTGTGGAATGTGGCAGTGGGGGGGGGCAGATTTCAGAAGATGAGGATTGGGGGTTAGTTAGGAATGTAGAAGCATTAGGGAGACTCTAAGTGACCTATAGTGGCTTGGAGCATGGTGAGCCGTGGGAGAGATGCTGAAGAGGGATTTGAGAGAAGCTGTGAATTAGAGGCTGTGGGTGGGATGTGGCAGGCAGAGGGACAGGGCAGGGATTTGAGGAAATGGGTATTGGGGTGGGATGAGGCTAGGTTTTGGGGACAGGATGCAGGTTGGATTTGCAAAAATGGGGTAAAGTTGTAGTATTAGAGGAGACGTTAATCAGTGGAGTGGAGTGGAGTGTGATAGGAACACTTTATGCAATAGATTTAACATTTTCAAAGGAAGGGATTGCAAAAGTAGGATGATGGGTCTTGGATGGAGTTTAACGCACCATGAGTCGGGGGAGATTGCAGCGATAGGTTTGCTGGTCCAGGACTGGCTCTGTACGCACCATGATACAGGGAAAACTGGGATGCAGTAGATGACAGTTCGAAGTGAGCAGAGCACGAATGCACATAGTGGAAAACCACTCCCAGCAAGCGCTTTTGGAAAAAGTCCTCCTTGCCGTTGCTCCCCGTCCCTTGAGCTAGTAAAGACAGAAGGAAAACTCTGTTGGCCAGAACAGTTGACTGATAGCAGATTACCAATAACAACCAGAATACACACAGCTCCTCTTTCTTTCTTTTTTGTCCGTAAAACTGAACTGGTTTCCTCCCTTCATACAATCCTTGGAAGACATCACTGATCAACCTAAAATAAATGCTGAATCAGCTTGACAGAACCATCAGCTGGGGAACTTTTGCTTCCCATGATGATAACACATTCATACTCTCAACCCAAGGTTGCTGCTGTGGACCAGCGGTAAACTATGGTTGCTTCTGCCTTGAAACTCTCAGCCGGCGGGAAGAGAGACTGGCATGCCCACTCTGCATCTGCTTCCTGGCATCCCCAAGGAAAACAACACAGCCCAGCACAGCACTGCACTGAAAGGGAAATGCTGACTATCTCAGTGTTTGTGTGTTAAGTTTGTGCATGCTTAGAGCTCTTCTTGTCGGCTTCTGAAGGGGAAGGGCGATAAACCCAGGAAAAATGGCAGCTGCAGGATGACTGCTGCATCTTTCCTGGGCCCTAAGCTGTTCCTTATCACACTGGATTGTGCTCCAGAGGGGAACGCTACGGTGGGTGGTGATGATCTGGATCAGTGGATGTGGGGGATGGGCAGTCTTCAGTGGTGACTGAATGAGGACAGCTGACTGGAGGAGTATAAAAACTTTTATTGAATGCAGTAATTTGTGCCACTTGAGGGAAGCAAGAGCATATAACTGAAAAGTGGCAGCCAGCACCAGATGATAATTCTAAATAAGAAGGTATTAATTACTGCTATCGTTGTTCCAGATTTTTTAAACTCGTCTTAACTGTTCAGCAAGTAGTGGTTCCTATGGTATACCTGTATACTGTAGTGTGGGCCACTGGTGGTATTTAAAACACCATGGTTTTGCAGTTACTGTACTTAGTATTAACTTGCCTAATGATCTATATAAATTGATGGGTTGTTTAGTTATCCAAGTAGAATGGATATCACCCTCTAGGACTGAAGTGTGATGTTCCATTTCCAGGGAGGTTGCAAGGAGAATACATCTAATCACATAAGGAATGATATAAACCATAGGGTAAAGTCATGGGTCCAGTGCTCTTACCCGGTTAACAAACTGAATAATTAACTAAATAATTTAGTGTTGGTAAAAGGTGTAGGACTGGTAGTGCTGGAGACTGAAATCTTCTCGTAGTCATCAGGCAAGGTATGCTGCAGGCTTCCCCACTCTTTGGTGAATTCATTGCTGCTTGAGAAAGGTGATGGATTGATAGCACTAGAGAAGACGACCCCTGTTTTATCCACAGGCCAAGTGCAACATGACATGTACGTTGCAGGTTTCCCAACATAGTGAAGAAATTACTGCCTATGAAGGGTTTGGGATCGACAGCACTGAAACACACACAAAGAAAAAATGTGCAGCACCATCGACAGGACTGGAACACAGACAAAAAATGTGCTGCGCCATGGCAAAGAAGTACTGCTGAAGAAGGCCAAAGTGGTGTGCTGAAACCTCAAAAGAAAAATATTCAGTGCACATTGACAGTCCCAGGTATGTACAAGAAAAAAATGTCTGGTGAAATACAAGTTTATTGCCACACATAAGAGGATCACCCACTCCAGTGCAGGCAAACATTCCAACACATTACTACTGACGTTGCCAGATTATTAGTTTAGTCTGCGGCAATAAACATATTTCACTAGAAATAATGCTTTCTTGGGAAAACATTTGATGCTGTTGGTGTGTGCTGGTATTATTTATTTTGACTGACAGGACTGGGGGGACTGAAGCAGTGTATATTCACAAGTCAGGCACAGTGTGGGCAGGTATCATGCAGGCTTCCCAGAACTGTGATGACTTTATTGTTGGTGAAAGGTGAGTGTCTGGAAGCACTGTGGACTGAAGGCCTTGGGTCAGCCAAAGCCCTGTAAAGAGTGGGCAGGAACAGTATAGGCCTAGCACATTCTGGTAAGTGTAGTTGCTGGTATGTAACCGGAACACAGTGGGCAGGTGCAGCAGGTTTCCCCACACTGTGATAGATTTATTGCTGGTGAAAGATGAGGGATGGCAGCACTGGGGACCGAAGCTCTCTGTTTATCTACAGTCCAGGTACAGTGTATACTGGTACATTGCAGGCTTTCCCACACTGCAGTGAGTTTACAGCAGTGTTGGTAACAGATGAGGGACTGACAGCACTGAAGACTAAAGATCACTAACCATCTAAATTCAAAGCCATCCCTCTGCTTACCATATCACACCACATCTTGCTCTCCTCTTCTGTGGAACTACTATAACAGCACCACCTACTGACCAAACAATATTTTTCTAAGTTTTTTTTCTTCTTTCATTTCTTATATGCACAACCCTGCCTTGGATAATAGTGATATTCCAGGGTGTGGTATACGTAATAAATAACATCAATCAAGGTGCCTATGCTCGGATGTATGGACACCTCTGATGTGTTTGAGGTATGAGGTGTATGTTGAATGCCTTCAGCCACCTGATAAGTCCACATATCAGCATGCCTAGCAACCTCGAAGGGTGTTATTCTTCTTATAAAATAGGCCCTTAATTGATTTTTGAAGTATAAACAGTCCTTTAGTCCTGAAATGTTCAAATGTACTCTGAAATCTGCACAGTCAGGTGATGCTCTTTGTCAGTCTGATCGCTAATCTTTCTCATCGCCTATTACTGTATACAGCATGGGGTATTGTCACATCTTAGGTGCATAAATCATTTGGCTTGCAGCCCCCTGACTTGCAATACAACTGAGGCATGGCAATATCTCATTATATACCATACCCTATTGTGTATTATTGCTTTATTACGTGATGGACATTAAAAATTGTGAAGCTGATTGGTCGGGTAGAGTCTTTAACCCTGGGTAAATCCTGCATTATGCAGTTCCAGCCAACATCAAATCAACACATGAATTAAGGAAAAATGGTCCGTACACTTACCTGGTACAGAATGTCATAATTCATATCTGCCGCCATATTGCTACCTCCTCCTTGTGTCATAAGTGAAGTTACAGCACGGTTACAGGCTTTTGGTTTAATAGCATGTCATTTAGGCATCTTATTGTGACAGTCTTGGAGTTTTCTATCTCAGTGTAATGTCTGCTACATTATACATCCAGTTATTTCTGCATGTATTACTCATAATGTCAGTTTTTGAGTATCCCTAATGTTGGGTATGTTCTTCTTTTAAAGAGACAGTTCTTATATAATGTTAGACTAATTCATATGTGCTCAATGATTTTCTATATTCAGTTTGAGGTGTCTACCATCTTTTGTATCAGTATGTCTTTCTCAAATAACCATTAAGGGAGGTTACCTGCTTAACTAATTTGTGATCCAACATCACCCCACACATTTGTTACCATATATAAACATTATAAATTTACAGTATCTTGGGGCTATATTAATGAGGTCCTCAACTAGTTATTCCCTTCGTCCACTACTACATCCCTGACTAACATTTAACACTTTAATATTTTTCTCTAGTCTCCTTCCCACTCCAACCCACCTTTATCTAACTTTTAAATCCCCTTTTCTTTAACCATGGTGTTCCAGCTTCTTGTACCGTTTTATTTATCTATCACTTAGTCTTCAGTTTTACCCTACAATTAGGTGTTGCAGGCTATTTTCGAGGTGTCTCATCTTTATTATTTTACTCAGCTGCAATCAATAATAGCACAGTCTGAGTCAAAGCCCTTATGATATGGCTTTTTAAGCCTGTGTTTAAATCGTATAGCTGAGCTCACTCGACCCTCTCCAGGTCTTGAAATTTCACTATGTTAAAAGCAACTCCTTCCGTAGGGGTGATTTTTTTTGGGGTCTGTGCTACTATTAAATACTTATTACTTATCTATAATATATACAGTATCTCGAAGCCTGAACAAACTCAACTCTTATAAATGTCTTATTGCCAGAATGTCTACGTATTCCTGTTCAATACAAGACTTTCACCAGATACCTCCCCAGTACAATTTGGATCTTGTAATGCCTCGACACCCCATAAATCCCTATACTATTTGGACCCTACTCGCTCCATTTTACCTGAACACTCCTCCTACATAAACACTTCTGTGTCTAAGCATTATGATTATGTGAGTAAGTACATAGTAGATGGCACAAGTACAGCTGCTCTTATAATTTTAGGACTTGGCCAACCATGATGGCATACTGTTTGTATTGCCATAATAGTGTTTCAGCTCACTTTTTTTTTCCAGTCTAACTTAGGTTCAAGATATATTATGTGTGGGAGTGCATATACTTTTTGTAATCCCCTTTTCCTATATGGTAAGATGTTCCTGGTCCCCCCCCCCCCAGGGAATTATTGTGTTCACTTTAGTTCTAGTCACAGTTATAACTTGATAGAAATAATTGTTTACAGTTTGAATCTTGGGTTTAAGATCATTTTATCCCAAGATTTACTTCCTATTTACATGCTCTGTAGTATAGCGAGAGAGTCTTGATGATTTCACCGACTCATATCTTGCTATATAACCTAAAGACTTCATAGTTTGTTAGTATAACAAGCATAGGTTTTGTATACTAACTATATGTCTTCTACATTCTTTTTACTATATCTCTTCCTTGTGAGACCCAATGGAAACATTCACCCAGGATTTTAGTATTTCCATAAACTAACTATCCTGCATGCATTTGACTGAGCTAACCCTCTCCCTTCTGAGTCTGTGACATCCTCTAGCCCTTTCAATATGAGTCCCTTACTTCCTATTTGTGTTTTTCATACTCATCTCCCCATTAACATGAGTGATCTAATTCTACATTCATGGAATGTTAAGGGACTCAACTCACCTTGTAAACGAAAGCAAATACGTTCTTACCTCAAAAAGCATAAAACTCATATTGCTTTCTTACAAGAAGCAAAACTTTTAATAGAGGATGTCAACAGACTCGAAAGGGATTGGGTCGGTCAAGTATATGCGTCTTCCTCTACTTCTAAAAAACAGGGGGTTGCCATTCTATTACATAAATCCCTTAACTGGAACCTTATCAAATCCATCTCCGATTCAGATGGCAGATGGATTACAGCCCATAAATACCCTGCAGGCACCATTGTTGAGTCAACATTTCGCCCCTAACTCTGATTCACCTGAATTCTTTCATAATATGGCAACAAATTATGAACAGTAACTTAACAATTCTCTATACTTGTAGGTGGGGATTTCAGTTTAGCTTTGGAAGCACATTTAGACAGAAGTAACTCTTCGTATGATTCCCACCCAAGAAGTATTTCTGCACTCTCAATGCTAATGAAAGACCTCGGTCTCACCGACATTTGGAGACTACATCATCCTAGACAGCGCGACTATACTTTTTACTCACCACTTCATGAATCTTATTGCAGAATTGACTACTGGTTTTCTTCCCCATTCATCACTGAAAAAATTATCGACACAACTATCCTCCCGATTTACTATATCAGACCATTTGCCTATAAAATTACATCTTATTTGGGGCCCGCCCCCATCTAAACCCCCCTTCTGGCATCTAGACCCACTCTTATTGAAATACCTTGATTTCTTACCTTGGATCCCAAATCCAAGAATTTCTTTCCTTTAACAACACTCCTGATGTATCTCAAGGTACCATCTGGGAAGCACTTAAAGCAACAGTTAGAGGGAAAATTATAAGCTATGCAGCACACAAGAAAAAACTAGGAGAACAGCAATTGGCCGATTTTAGAGAAATCTCTTAAAGAAAAAGAAACCCAAAATTATAAAGAAAAAAAATCCAGATAACTCACAACTTCACCTTGAAATTCTTCAGCTTAGAATTAAAATCAACCAATTAATGTCTAGGAAAGCTGAACTCGCCCTCCTTAGACTTAGACACTGTTATTGGGAACAAGGGGATAAATGCGGGAAGATGCTTGCTTATCAACTCAAGAATCAACAGATGGAGAGACAAATTGCTGGTTTGAAAGATCCTTCAGGCAAAATCCATACAGATAATCCCTCAATTAACCAAATTATGCAATCCTTCTATCAACAGTTATACTCTCACCCCACTTCCCCACAACCTGAATATAAACAACAATTTCTGGACAATTTACAGTTACCACACCTCTCCCAACAAGATATGGCTTTGCTAGATGAACCTTTTTCCCTAAAAGAGGTACAAGCAGCACTAAATTCCCTTAAATCTGGTAAAGCTCCAGGGAGTGATGGTTTTTCCGTAGACTTTTATAAACCCCTAGCTGGCATCTTATGCCCCTTACTGTTTAAGGTCTTCAGAAAGGCATCTTCACAAGGTAAACTTCCCTATTCTGTGACAGAAACCATTATAACCGTCCTACCAAAGAAAGATAAAGACCCTTCTCTCCCATCCAGTTACAGACCAATATTACTTAATTCGGACGGGAACATTTTTGCCAAAATGTTAAATACTCATTTAGAATTGATCATTTTGAAACTTGTCCATACCTCCCAAGCTGGATTTATCAAAAAAGAACTGGTTCTGATCATCTCCGCTCATTATTTAATTTAATCTACAAAGCTAAATCTCTTAAATCACTTGCCGCAGCTATAGTCATCGACTTTGGAAAGGCATATGAGTCTCTCAACTGGACTTATTTGTATCGTGTTCTATCCCAGTTTGGTATGTCTAATAAATTTTGTACATGGATTCAAGTACTATACACCTCCCCTTTGCCTGAGTTCTTACTAACTCTACTCTGTCCTTACCCTTTCATCTGGCAAGAGGTACCAGGCAAGGGTGTCCCTTATCCCCCACTCTTTTTATTCTAGCTATGGAACCCCTATCAGCTGCTCTTCATCAATCCTCCATGATCCAAGGTATCCCTATCGGTAATTCCCATCATACTTCACTATCCTATGCTGATGACCTCCTCATTCTACTCGAAAATCTTGAAATTTCGGGACCACCCTTAATTAAGTTACTTAGCAACTTTACTTCACTTTCTGGGCTCGCTCTGAATCTAAACAAATCAGAAACAATGCCATTGAACAATTTTTGTAACCCTTCTATGAATACAATATTAGGTTTTTGTTGGGCCCCTCAAGGTATCTCTTACTTTGGAATACAGATCACCTCTAAATTAGACAAGATATGGGATGCCAATCTTTCCCCATTATTAGCAAATATTAAAAACACTCTCAACAGATGGAAACTGCTTAACCTCTCTTTTAATGGGAAAATCTCTGCTATCAAGATGTCAATAGCTCCCAAAATACTGTATCTATTTTCTAATATCTCTTTAACCCTCCCTACTTTTTTTTTCTATCAGAATTGATGATATAATTAGCAATTTTTTATGGGAAGGGCAAAATTCCCAGATTTAGTCATAACAAACTGCATTCCTACTGGTCCAAAGGGGGCTTCGGGCTCCCCTGGTTCCAAGCATATTTTTGGGCCTTCCGCACTGCCCAAACTGTAAAATGGTTTGATAAACCAAGCAATAAATCACTGTTGTGGGTCAATATGGAAATATCTCTATGTCCGGGCAATGTCGCCACTTCCTTCATTTATAACCCCCCCCCCCAATTTAAAATCTCACCCTGCTATAGCATCATCCATATACTACTGGAAAATAATTCATAAACGCCTTAAATCCAACCCAACCCCTCTCATATATGCCCCTGTTTGGGGGAACCGCAACATCACTCTTGATAATCACTCAATTTTTGTTGTAATTGGAAAAACGGGGGCATTTTTTTCTTGGAGGATATACTTATACCTCAGACTCTCAAATTAAAATCCTTTTCTGACCTGCACAAACAACGGAATCTTCCCCAGCATGATTTCTGGGAAATATTTACAGTTACGCACGGCATGGAACCTTTATCTTCCTACTATTCCTCATCAATCTATATACGATACTTTTATTTCTTAATGGATCAAAACAAATTCTAAATTAAATAGTTTTATTTACAAACATATCAGAAATACAATTCCAGATCAATCTATCATTGCAAAAAATAAATGGAGTACCCTAATCAATTATAACATAACCAATTCACAATGGCATAATTGCCGGCTATACTGCCATAAATCTTTCAAGGATAATCGCAGTTCACTCATACAAACCAAATTTCTGCATCTATGGTATAGAACTCCTGAGATTTTTGCAAAAAATGGGCTTAATGAACAACAATAAATGTTGGCACTGTAACTCCCCCAATGGCAATTTGCTACATATTTTATGGCATTGTCCTCCCATACACAATCTTTGGCGTCGTATTCATTTCTTTGCAATGAAAGTGATTGGTCTATCCTTTGCATTAGATCCAAACATTGCATTCTTGGTATTTCTAATGCTGATGCATACAAAATATCCCATTCTCAGAATAGGTGGTTATCCTTACATTCAAGTTAAACACCTTATACTAATGCATTGGAGATCCAACATCATTCCCACCCTCCTGGATATTCTCAAATAACTATCTCAATACGCCATCCTTGATCGTATTATTAATATATTAATATTTAAACACGTCTACACATATCGTCGCTTAATCCATGGGTTGTTATATGTTCACATTGGAATCTGACTTCTAGCTCTTTCGTTCCTTTTTCATCTCCTCTCTTTCTTTTTCTTTTCTTCTTCCCTTTCCCTCTTCATTCTTGTTCACTTTCTTAGATATTTTTCTCTTTTTTTTATGTTCTTCCTTTATACAGGCTTACACATACTTGTATTAAATTAAGAATAATAGAAGTACAATCACGACTGCTCATATTTGTTTTTTGTATCTACTTCTTTTACCCCTTGAAGCATAAATTGACATATTTTCTCTCTATCACACAGATTGTACTGCTACATATTGTTTTCTCAACATTTTTTCCCCTTTAATATCATTGTATAACACTTAAGACAACATGTTTTTTTTCCTTCTCCTATTAAGAATTTATGTAAGTGTGTATTAGAGAATGTAGTGTATTTGTATGTATAATCACAATAATTACAATAAAAATATTAACTGTAAATAAGTGAAGTTCTTACTGGGATTGCTATTGCTGAGGTTGCTGGCAAGTGTTTGAGTTAGGCTGAGATAGCTGGGGCTGGCCGTGCTGCTATTGCCGGGGCTGCTACTGTTTGGATTGCCAGCACAATTTTGAGTCAGGCTGGGATTGCTGTTGCTGGCATTGGTACTGAGCTGCTGCTGCTTGGGGGGATTTTATCTGGGCTTGGATCACTGGGGCTGGAATTGCTGGCTGGCTGTTATATTCCACCAGCTAGCATCTCCTCCAAGGGACAAAGATTGCAAATAGTTACCACTTGCAACAAGCACTTACCCAAAGCACAGTAGGTCAAGTTCAATTGTGCCAGCCATCTCCTGCAGTTCTTGATTTAGGAATCCTCAGGGAAGATTCCAGCACATACACGTCTATGACAGTATCATAGCTGTGAACATTTCCTAGCCATGACATCCCTACCCTCATGAGAATGTGCAGGAGTTTTCATCTTTTCCTGTTATCAGTAGAGAAAAACACTGCCATCCTTTCTGTTTATGTTTAAAACTGGTGTCTGGTTTCAAACATATTCATTAGCAATTAATAGTTTCCTTTTCTTTTTTTTTTTTCTCTTTTCTTTTTTCCATACAGCTTTTTGGTCCCTGTCACCTCTTCCTGCCATCTGGTGACAGGGACACATAGGTATTCTTTTACTGTTTTCTTCCCTACCCCCCTCGAGGCCACGGCACATGGGCATGCGAGCATGTGGAGGCATGCAGTGTACCCTGTGGCACCAGCTCAGCCCCTTCCACCTCCTGGAACTGTTTTTCCACCCCCCTGTCCACCTACCCTACCTACTGGACCTCCACCCTGTGGGAGCAGAACTATGGGGGAGGTGCCAACCCACCTTCACCACCCTCTGGAGAGGAGAGCTGTCCATCAGCATGCTTGATCCTGCTCCACTCTCTTCCCCCCCAAAATGTCAGCACCCCAATGACCCAAGGTAGTTCCTAAACCCGGGTCACTGGCATAGCACGAGGTGTGGTGTCCAGCTCCTCAACCCTCCGTGCCACCGGGCCGACTATAGTTTCCATTTCTTGTATTATTAAGCTCACTTAATTTCAAAATCATGTTCATTTAGGCAGCCATTTCTGCTTTTCCCATCAGATTATTATTCTTTTATACAGGTTATCAAAGTCCTAAACAGCTGCCATTTCTCAGTGGATAATAACCACTAGTTTTTGCTGGTCGTCAGTCAGATCTGCTTGTTACATCAGCAGTGTCATTACTAAATCAGCCCTTGCCCTGCATGACTGGACTCCTATCGACCTGGCGCCTACCCTTGATCAGGCCCTCAGTTACTTCATTAAGGGCTTTAGCTCCATCTGTGACATCTATGCCCTGCTCATGAAAAGAAAATTCGGGGCAGGCAAATAGCTGGATTGATGGGGAGCTCCTCTCCCACCTGAAAGAAAGGGACATATTCTGGGAGAAGGCCAGAAACACAGGTAGCAATCATAACTGCCAATGCTATAGAACAGCCAGGAATCACTGCACCAAGCTAATCCAGCTGGCCAAAGCCAACTATCATAAGGCCCAGCTTTGCAATTTTTGGGGTAATGGGAAAATATTTTGGGATGACATCAAAAGCATCCTTGGAAAGGAGGACAAGAAGCATCCTCAGCTGCTCAGTATCAGTAATACCCCCACTACAGAGCCTCTAGCTATTGCAGAAACCTTCAATAAGACCTTCACCGATCTTACCCCAGTGCTGCCACCTGCCAGTTTTCAACCTGGTTTGAACCACTCCAACAATGTGTCTACCAAGGGTTCTCACCCAACATTCTACTTTAAAAGGGTGGTGGTGAAGGAGGCCCTTACTATGGTCAAGAAAATACTAGGTAAGACCAGACTGGGCAGTGACAGGATAGACATGAAACTTCTATCCCTCACCTTGGATGTTCTTATACTGCCCATTACCACGCTATACAATAAGGTCTTGGCTCAATTTCCGGTGGTTCGGAAGCAGGCCCTAGTTACGCCAGTGCATAAAGAAGGCGACAAGTCTCTGGTAGCCAACTACAGACCTATCTTGATCCTCTTCCCCCCCCCCCAACCATCCAAGGCACTGGAAGAGATTGTGGCAGATCAACTCATCAACTACCTCAAGAAGTATAATCTGCTATGCCCCAACCAGCATGGCTTCAGACAAAATCACAGTACCACCACTGCCCTGCTGGACTACACAAACTATGCACATAAGGCCCTGGATGAAGGCAAATTGGTGGGCTCTGTCTTTATTGACCTCACCAAAGCCTTTGATACAGTCAACCACCCCCTGTTACTGACCTAACTGCGAAACATGGGTGTGGCACCTAATGCCCTTTGCATGTTCCAAGACTACCTGATACGGAGAAATCAATGTGTCAAAATTGGGCAAATGGTATCCAGCACAAGAGGGGTATCATTAGGGGTACCCCAGAGATCAGTACTGGGGCCCCTACTCTTCAGCCTCTTAAATGACCTTCCCACAGTCTGCGACACCAAACTCATACTATATGCAGATGATACTGTGCTCCTGAGCAGCAGCATGTCTCAGGCTGCCTTACAATCTGAGCTGAAGAACTCTCTCTCCAAACTCGAGGACTGCTTCTGTAGTCATAAGTTGCTACTAAACTACAGGAAGACCAAGGACATGCTTATGTCCAGCTCCCACAACAAAAATAAGCACCACCCCCTCATTATCTCCAATTCGTGAAGTGAGCTGCTGGAACAAGTTCACTTGTTCAAGTATCTGGGGGTCATAACAGATTATAACCTCATGTTTGTGCATCATATTGATTCTCTGGTCAAGACAGTCAGTACCAAGATTGGTGTCTTGTACAGGCACAGGCAATATCTCTCTCCTGGGGCCCTCCGCCTCTCAGTCCACTGTTCAATTATATCTACTATTGACTATGGACTAGTGGTCTATGGGGTGGCATGGATACAGTGTTCGAGAGGGTTCAGACTGTGCCCAACAAAGCCTCTAGACTCACCCTAGATACTGAGCGTGGCACTCACACCTGTACTCTGTACGAACGTGCAAACTGGCTGTCATTAAGAAACGGGGCCAAATTCCAGACTTGCATCCTAGGGAAGAAGGCTTTATTGGGTCAAACACCACCTTGTGTAGGCAATTTGATCAAGGTGGCCAACTTGTTATGGTCATCAGAGGGAGGACTAGCGGGGCCTTGGCTACCCCCTTCCATTGCACCTCACTTGTGCAATGTGCATTTGCCTACTGGGCCCCCCTATGGATGATTGAACTCCCTGGGCACCTCTTGGTCACCAATTATCTGGTACAATTTAAAACTGACCTCAAACAGCAACTAATAACACTCTTTAAGTACACCTGCTCTTGAGTCCAGCCACACCAGCTCTCTCTGGCCCCCAGCAAGCACTAGGCAGGCCTCAGGTACCCCCTCCCTCTGTCCCTTCTCATGACTTGCCCCAGCAATCTGTTTGCGTCATTCTCCTTTGGCACCCGCCTCCCCCTCCCTTCTCTCACAGTCCCATGAGTTTCCCAAACAGTCACTACTAATGCAGGCTGCCTGACCATGCCCCCTCACACTCCACCATTTTACTCTAGCGTGTCCTCTCCACTCGGCCTCCCCTCACTCCACCATTTCTCCCTATACCTTATCACCCTTCTTCCCCCACCCATCACCTTCTCCGCAGTACATACCTCTCTCTCTCGTACCTCCTTTCTTCACCCCACTGCCAGCTATCCCTGTCCCTGTGAACTACTGACAAGGAACTTTGACTGCTTATCCCCCCCCCCCCGCCATAAAGTGTTTTTCTTATTTAACTTATACCTATGTTTTGAGTTATTCTGTGAGTTCTGAATCCAAGCTGTATCGTTCATTGGAATGTACCTTTGCTTTCTCCTGCTGTTCTTTGTTTTGCAATCTATAACGTGGAACCTTTGTAAAAGAGCTTGCGCTCAAAGGTCTTTTCCGAATCACTAAATAAAAAAATTAAAAAATCTGATCACATGATTTTTTGTTTATGAATTTGTTTTTGCTTAAGGTTTTGAAATCCATTGTTTTTTGACACCACTGACAGGTGCGGTTGAACTCTATGGATAACCACAATAGTTAATGAAAATCAAATGTGGCTAATAAAACCAAGGTTCAGAAACAAGCCTGGTGGGAGGAGGCTTGAACACCCCAGTGAATACACCTACCGGGTCATAATGTCGTATGCTTAATAGCATATGACATTATAGAGAAACCCGAACCAGCATGTCCATGACATCAAATGGTGCAATACTGCGTATACTGCTGTACGCGGTGTTGCACCATTCACACACTCCCAGGCAGAGGATAAGACCTCTGCTGGGAGTGGATTCTGCTGAACAGCTGCTGTGGCTCACTGGACTGAGCCACAGCAGCAGGAACCCAGGCTCTGCGTCTGGGACGGGTTTGATTCCGGTCCCAGACATTTATTTTCCTTGGATTGAGTGCTCCTGAGTTGCCCCGAGTTGAGAATCTTTAGTGGGGGGCCTGGGGGGGCACAGCCCCTCATAATGGGGAGTGTAGAGGTGGATCCCCCAGAGAAGAAAGATTTATGTCGCATGGCAATATCGCACTGTATTGGCAGCACGTTTTTGCCATGCGGCATAATGTCAGGCGACATTATGACTCCGTGCCGTGAATGCATGCCTCCTCTGGGGTGCTAGGATGTCTACACCTTTTAAGCCAGTTTCATCTGGGCGTACCACATGTAGTGCAGCAGTTGGAGCAGCTGTGGGAGGGCAGAGATGCATGGCTTCACATACGGCGATTGTCAGCATTGTGGAAGCACACTGCTTCCAGTGTCTCAGGGGTGATAGAAAATGTGGAAACTCCCAGATGCATCTTAAGGTGCACTCAGTGCCAAACATCTACAGTTGCCAACATGATGCGCTGTACCCTGGATTCAGAGTCTGTATGGGGTTCTGCTTTGGAAGCCCTACTGTGAGGTGGTGGGGGAGGGGGTTAGCAGTAGGATTTAAGCAGAGCCTCTCGGATTCAGAGGTTGATGGGGCTTGAAAGTTGCTCCAACTGGGGTGGAGGATGGGGATGGCACCAAGGGAGACAAACAGTAATAACACAAAAAATACATTTTGCTGGAATTTACTGTATTTTAGTATTAGAAATATTGCCGTTTGCAGTGCTGTATTTGCAATATACTACTGTTAAAGTGAAATTGGGCTATTATACTGCCAAATGTAGACATTTCATCCGGATGCCAACCACTTAATATGAAACTTCTGTCTGAAATGTGTTATTTATAGTAAGGATCAAGCACTTGAAAATGAATGTACTGTGTCACATACTGGCTAGGCATTCAGTATATTAAAGGGAAAGCTTATGTATTTTTTAATGTTTACTGGGCTTTTAACTACAAGGACAGTACTTTGAGAATGGAGGTGGAACTAGGGGTGCGAGAGATCAGAGACAGAGACAGACAGAGAAAACACACGCGGCAGAAAGCGAGAGAGAGAGAGACAGCAACCAAGAAAGAGAGAATGAAAAATTACCCATTGCTCAACAGGGCAGCATGCCAGTGAAGACAACTGGTTGTACTTGTTGCTGAATTCCTAGTACATTACACTTTTGAAATGTTGATTTTTATGGAATAATTTTTGAGAAAGATCAGTTCCTGCTTACCACAAAGGGCCCAGTTATTTAATGGCTTGCAAGTGTTTAGTTTTTGTGTCATGTACGGTGCCATGTTTTTTGTGGAACCAAATTCACAACAAACTTGAGTGTTTTATGTTACTGTATTTATTGGCAACCTTCATAAGGACTGTGGAAAACCGAAAGGGCAAGTCCAACTCTTTTGGAACAGAACTTTCTTCACTGTTCACACTATAATAGAAGTTTTAGGTTTAGAAACCAAACCTGTTGTTGTGAAATATGTATGTGCATTTTAGTTGCTTGAGCAAATTTTGAACCAGTATTTTCTTGCAGGATAATGCCAGGGAGGGACTGTCAGAAGCCTTTAAAATAGTTCATTCTGGAGGTTCTGGGTAGTTTGTTTATTTATTTATTTTTTTTCAAAGAAGTAGTGTTCAGAAATGTGCCCGGGCAGCCTACATTGTGCATTTGTTTTCTGAAGATAAGACTGTACTTTATTCGATGAGGGATTGGAGAGATTTTAAAAGCTGGGGAGTTGAGTGGTTTGATCCTGCTTACCCTTTGAGTGGATATTTTTAAATTTTTTTTTTTTTTTTTTTTTTTTTTAATGAAGAGGCAACAGACTTTTGTTTTTTATTTTGCTACTGTAACCCTGTCTTTCAGGGTCAAGACTGCAGCCCAAGCAGACCTGACTGCCATGACTCCTAGGGTAAAGCGTGGGTACAGAAAGGGTGAAAGACATTTGTTGGATATGGGGTTGCAGGAACAAACTGAAAGAGACTATGGGGGAGGGGGCTGCCATCTTGTGATCTCTTGTCTTGACCTTGAGAATGGCAAATTAGTAATTTTCCCAGGCCCAATTACAGTTGTAAGGATGCAGTGTTAATGCCTTCTGTAACCATATGATATCAAAGAAAGTGACAAGTGTCGATCAATTGGAACCTCAGGTCAAGCCCTGTATAAAAGGGGATGGCTCAGGAGCAGATTAAATCTATGCGGGATCCCAGTGTAAGTGGATGGTGTGTTGTGACCACAGAACAAGTGTGTCATCCTGGGCCTTGTGCCTAGAAATAGCAGTACCTTAAGTGGCATATATGTGCCAACCTGTGCAAGAGATGCCAACTGAAGATCAGTCCATAACTCTTGTAAGAGGAATACAGACTTGTACATTCTGGCCAGTAGAACAGATAAGGGGGAGTAAAGGAGTATTTTACTACCATTTTTGCATGATTTCCTCCCACTTTCTGATTTTTAGGAATTTGTTTCCCACTCTACTCATTTACAGTATGTTGGTACATTTGCTCACAATTGGCAGCACCATACAATGCTCCCAGCTATGTATTCGTCCACAAACTGACAGGCTGGGGATAAAAACAGCAGCAGCGTTAGTTGTGTGCAGTACAGAAGACCATTTCAGGAGTGGCTTAGTGCCTGTCCAGAATGGTAGTTACAGTGTGGAGAAAAAAAAAAATATTAAAAATAGGCACACAGCATTATATGGCAGTAAGCAGAGAAGTATATTAAGACATGACAGTGTATGAGGCAGAGTCCTTGACTGTAGGCACCCAATGAGTTTGAGGCTTGGTTTAGAGGCTGGGGAGTTAGACAGGTTAATGGATGGTACTGTATTACTATCATTTAGATGAAAATACTACCAGGTGGAAGAAGCTAGCAGTAAATACTTCCCAGTACAAAATGATATCCCGGACCACTGATTCTGGTACCTGAATGATGACTCTAAAGGAAGCCTGCAAGCCTTGTTGGTGAACAGAACTGTGTGGTCTTGGGCCTGGTAACAGAAAAGTGCAGAGGTTGTTGGACTGAAACAAACAAGTAAGGCTGCAGCCTCACTGAGCTATTCATGGTAACCATGAAGTACTATGGGGAGTACTTCTTTCTTTCAAATACTACGTGGGTTTCAAGTTTGGGTTTTCATGTTGGCCATCAGGCCAAATTACAAAAACTTCATTTTTAAAAGTGGGGAAGGTAGTTTTTAGGAACTACATGGCCTGTTGGTGAAATTGTTAAGGAGCAAGCCCTTTTGCTCCATTGTTCAATATTTAGGTGCACCAATGCTGGCCAATTCACGGCAATATCTTCAGGCTTGCAACATCTCTACACTGCATACCCAGGGCCTGCTGTGTTGGAGCTACCATTTCATTAAAGGGTCTGGTACTAGGGGATGAGGACAGTGACCTCCAATACAGTAGTGTTCATTTGCACAAGGGTATTGTTTTGTAACTGTTCTGCAACATCATATGAGCTGTCCCTAGCTGGGCCTTGCGGTTGGTAGCCAAGAGCATGTGTCTTTTGTGGTGCTTGACTACCCAGCAGCTTAGAACTAGTGTACCCTTTGCCTATGTGGCCATTTAACTGGGGGTAATGCATCTCGGGACAAAGTTTGTACTAACCTATTTTCATTGTAGGAGCTGGTGTGGTAAATCTGTGTTTGACGCTACTCTGTTACTGTTAGTGTCTAAACATTCACAGTGTAGGTTATTAGTGGCTAGTGTTTAAAAGGGAAGCAAGTAGGTGCATCTTCTGAGAGGGTTATTTTAACTCGTCAGGTAACCCACCACCAAGCTTCTCTGGGTGGAGACACCATGTTTATAGAGTACGGAGAAGGATCCCCCTTTATAGGTAGCAAAACCTGAACCCAGGAACCACAGTGACATTTTCAACAGGCCCGTGGCAATGTAAGGGAGAGTGTAGCCCCCGATACTAACCCCTTAAACTAAATAACTTGCATGAATTTGCTCCCCTTTTCTCTCTGGGGAAACTCTGACCAGTGGATTAATTTCCAAAAGTTCAGTATTAGCCTTCAAGCTTTGACATTTTAGTTACAATTTGTGGGACTTTCTTAAACCTTTTTGCCTGTACAATGTAGTTGCAACAAAATCCCCAATTTTCAAATGTTTTCACATCTTGTGGAAGCTGTTCTGCAGCTGGGCTGACATATGGTCCAGATGATGGAGTGGAGTGGGCATTCCTCTATCTGAAAGTGATGTAAAGTGGTTGATTTAGCTTGCTTCTAGTTGACTCCCCCTGTCTTTCAACAGCTGTCTGCAGCTTCTTGTCTAAGCAGCTGGAGCTGCTTGAAATCTATGAACTTTGCTGCCCAGTCTGTGCTCTCAGCACAGCTCATGACTGTACCTTTACATGGTACTGCATGACCAGTCCCAGCTTGAGGGGTACAGCAGAAGTGGGAGTCCTTGAGGGGAGTTACCAGGAAGAGATGCCAGGACACCAGGGGACTCAGCCCGACCCCCTTCCTGTCTGTTGTAAGTACTGCTTCTCTCCCATGTAGTTGGTAGCAGAGCATCTCAGCTGCGTGCCAATGTACTTTTTCCTGCACTGACATACTTTCACACAAGCTTGTCGTTATCTACTTTCCTGGGTCCTACAGAGGGGCTGCACTGCTCTGAATGTTAGAATATTTAAATAGTATTGTACTTGTTCTGAGGGTCAGGCTATGTTTTGATGAGTGCCTTTTTGCTGTGCTGCTTTCTTGTTGTTTTAGTGTCCTCAGGATGTACCATTTAGCCTTTTACTAGGTTTAGTTGTGAACTGCTTATGCACTAGTTTACTACTTGACTGTACTGTTCCTACTGTAGGACTATTGTTTTACCTTCACTTTATTCCTTTTACATTGAACCTTATCTGCTCTCTTACTGGCACCTTATTTATGTCTCATACTTAAATGCCTCCCCTCATTTCCCCCTTCCAGCAGCTCTTGATCATTCTCCTATTCCTCCTCTCTGTCGCCATTTCCCTCCCACTGTGTAACTGGTACGGCACCTCCCCACTCTCTCCATGTGTCACTGCCCCCCTTCCCAGCTCTTACCTCTTCCCCCTCGGTACTGCCCATTCCCTTCTGTGCTGTCCCTCTCTCAATCTTGGAGCCCTCCCCTGCTCCAAGACTGTGTGGTTCTTCATCCCCCACATGCTGCTCAGGACCTTCCCACAATGTTTTCATTATTCTTCTGCTCATCTTTTCAGGTAATGTCAAACTCAGTCCTAGTCCCTTGTCCAGCACCTCTTCCCCCTCTTTACCTAACAGTCTGAGCATTTACCACCTCAAAGTGAGGAGTCTGCTTCCTAATATTGCTCACCTTAGGCTGGGGGTGCTGCAGTCCAGTCTGGATGTTCTTGCCATCACTGAATCCTGGCTGTCTGCCAGGATCAGTGATAGTGACATCTCTATCTCCTGGTTATGTAATTATTCAGCAAGACTGTGGTAAAAGAGCAGGTGCTGTGCTGCTATACCTCTTTCTTAGTATTTCCTGTGACATTGCCTTCTGTACTACCATCTCCTCCTCCCATGAACTTCTCTTATGTAAATTCTCATTCTCTTTCATCCTTCCCATCTTTATCTGTGATGTTTGTCTCTTCAGTAAATCTAAACTTGACTCTGTTCTTCACCTTTCCTTCCCCCTTGCTAATGCCTCCTCTTGTGAACTTCTTATCCTGAGGGATTTCAGCCTAAACTGGTAATCTCATAGCCACAAGCTCCTTATTCAAAAGGTTGAGGCAGTAAACCTCACACAGCCAGTCTCAGCCCCTGCCTGCTGCAACCCTCATTCTCTGAAACATTCCTGCATTAACTGAGTTATCTTCACTCACCCTCACAGGATTTGTGCTGCAGGTACCCTTCCATACTCTATCAGTGACCACTGTATGGTCTGTGTTTGGAAAATCCAACATCCCCAAATCCCTCCATGTTACATGTGGGCCAGGTCATTCATCTCCCTCTGTGGGGATGCCTGACCTGCTGAATTGAGGTCCTCCTACTGGGCTCCCCTTATCCACTGCTCAGATATAAATATTGCCCTCTCTCTTCCAGTCTAACTTATCCTCCATCTGGTATAAGCATGCCAACCCCCCCCCCCCAAAAGAGGTCTTAAGTATTAGGCACTCGCCTCCCCTGAGTAGCTTCTCAGCTTACCTCTCTTTACCGGAATAGTGATTCAGCCTTGTCCTGCCACAAGGCATATGGTTCCCCAGAGGACTTGTTGAGGTACAGACAACTATGGAATGTTTGCATGATGGCCCTACATAAGGTGAAAGTAAACTACTGATTTTGCCTCCTACTTTTGGAACAATATTAATTCCCCAAGTAAGCTCTGGAAGGTTACTTATTCTATTTTAAACCCCTCCCCCCCAGTATTGGCCCTTACTCTTTAGCTCAGTAACCCTCCCAGAGGTATTATCCAACTCTACTGAGGAGCGTACCACTTTCAGCATGCACTTCACCACTTGTGCCATTTCTCCCTCTTGCTTCTCTAATTCCCCTACCCTATTCCCCATCTCTCCTCTTCTACTACCTTCAGTTTTGTTAGTCACTGCCACTGAGGTAATGTCTGCTCTGCTGTCTCTCAGCCCCTCCAAAGGCCATTGCCCAGATGGCCTCTGTGACACTTGGACAGCTGGTTCTGTTTACTCTGATTTTTGTAAAATAAAAATGTAGTGTGACTGTCTATCATGAGAAATCTTGTGCTCTTGGGATGAGCCCCCCAGGTTCTAGCTACAAGATGTTAGCCTAAAAGCCAGGAGATAACTAAAGGCTAGAAGAGACATAAATTAAGGATCTCCTGTTTATGTGGCAAATTGTAGCTTGCTAGCTGCCAGGATAGATCATAAACTTTTATGACATTCAGAGGAAACACAGTTAATTACACCTGGTGTTACAAAGCATTTTGCACCTCAGTGAGACCTGGCAGAACTCCTACAGGTCCTTTGATGTGTGTGAAGGGCAGGAAGACGCACTAGATCAAAAGAGTCATGGGGAAACTAGTTTTTGCTGATATCACCTTAGGTAATTTACCTTCTGAATGATGAGACATCCTGGTTGTATGATTTTTAATAAACGGAGAAGGAGCTGGGTGACATCATGGAGAAGGCAGGTTCAAGATATTTTTTTAATTATGCTGTGACTGACCTTTAAAGACATTCATGTTTGGACTCTGGAGTAACAACAGCTATGAGCACTGTAAGAAGGTAATAATACATTAGACAGACAAGTCTAAATGTATTGTTAGTAGGAATTTGCACTTTTTTAACCTTGTTCTTTTAAGTTGATTGTATGTTTTGTGATATATTGTTCTGTGTTTACATTTTACATTTTTATCTATTTTAAAGTAAACCTCTATTTTAAAGAGACTGCTTGGTGTGCCTTCAAAATTCTTTCTTTGACAAGTGAAGCATGTATGGTTAAAGTTGACACTGTGCATAAGCTTAATGATATACCAAACTGGGAAAAGGTAAGCGTTTATCTGAGGTCTTTCGTAGAGTTTTTAAGGGTTCACTTTGTACACCTGGTTAGGTGCCCTTGGTGAAAGATATCTGGCATTTTCCCAAAGAGCAGAATTATCTGAGCCTGTACCTTGGGTATGCTAGCAAGTGGTTCACAGTTTGAATCCCTCCAGAACTTGAGACCAAAGGTTGATTCGAACCCACAAAACAGACAGGAGGGTTACCCTGTTTCTGTTACCTGTTCACAAGACTGCGCTCAGAGGTTGGCACTGTGGGAGCAGAGGGCCTGACCTGCTGAGTAGGTTTGTGACAGCCTCAACCCCAAAATTCTTCACTTCTCTACCCTGACTATAGCTGTTCCTCTTTCACTGCTTCTGAATCTGTCTTTTCAGCTTGATTTAGTTCCTAAATGTTGGAACCAGACTAAAATCCACCCTCTTCACAATAGAAGTGACTCCTAGCAGACCTAGGAAGTACTGCCCTATTTCAGATCTTCCTTCTGTATCTAAACTTTAAGAAAAACTTGTCTTCTCCCAATTCTCTAACTTTCTTGTTTTTTTTTTCTTTAATTTGTTTAATTTATTATGCTTTTCCAGTACAACCCCTGTTATCCTTTTCTGAATGTCCCAGCCCCATACCAGGGAACTCCGCTCGACCTCCATTCTTCCCCCATGCCTTCCCCTTGTAATGGTATTGGCAGACCCACCCCTTATCTACCAGAGAACAGATCCAGTTAATGGAGGGAGGGCTCTCGTGGGGTCAGACCCCTCATCATTGCTCTGTCTGGAATTTTCCTCCTTGTTTTCTCACCTGGGATGCCAGCTTCAGGATGATATGCAGGCTCACATGCAAGCATGGAACACATCACCACCATCACCTCCCACCCTATAAGTCTCTCTCAGAGCACAGCCACCTGTAATCATACAGATGGCAGTATTGCACCTCATCCTGACTGCCCTCCCACCCTGGAGGAAGAAAGTGTCCTCTGGGATGCTCATTCGTGTTCCCAAGGTCTGCCTCAATGATCCAGGCTCAGTCTCAAACTCAGGTTGCCAGTGTGGCAGCAGGTGTGGTGTCCGTTGCCTGAACCCTCTGCACCACTGGGCTGGCTAACTCTCCAACTTTCTTGATTCCCCTTCTTTTCTATCTTTTTTCCAGTCTGGCTTCTGGAAATCTCACTCCACATTCTCCTCCCACTCCATGGGAAACTCCTCTCTCACTGATTGGATTCTAAAGGGTATGGATATGGGATAGGTTTTTGCTGCTATTATTATTGACCTGGCAAAGGCCTTTGACTTGGTAGCCCACCTTTTATGCTTGGATAAGTTAAAGTGTGCAGGGCTTTCAGTCTCTGTGCTGGACTGGTTTTATTCCTACCTCTCTGGATGCAACAAATCTGTCTGGCTAGGAAAATTCCTCTCCTTCCTCCTCCACTTTTTAATGCTGGTGTACCACAAGGTTCCATTTTGAGGCCTATACTCTTTCACAACAACATCCCCTTTGTCCGTGTCTTAACAAATATTCATATGTATGCTGATGACTCTGTTCTCCTTGCCACTGGAGCTTCCTGTCTACCTATTGGACAGGCATTGCAATAGGATTTTGACGGTTTTCAGTGCTGGTTGTGTGCTAACCAACTTTAATTGAATGCCTTGAAAACTGTCACCAGGATTTTTGGCACTCACCAACCGATCAGTTTGTCCTCTGTTTTCTGTACTCTTGATGGCATTCTTCTTGACATTGTTCCTTGCTTCAAATACTTAGGTGCTTGGTTTGATAGTCATCTTGACTTCTCGACTCATGTTGATGCCAACGTCAAGAAGTTGTGCCCTAAATTAGGAGCCCTTTATGGGAAGAGATCCTGTCTTTCACTCCCAGTTTGGCTGGGGATCGTGGTCAAGATGATCCGATCTCTGTTTGGCTATGCAGATGTATACATTGGGGCTCCTAAAGCTATCCTAGCCAGACTGGACATCCTCCATCATTCCTTCTATCACTTTGCCAGTAACTCCTCTCCCCTTACCCATCACTGTACCCTTTACCATCTCCTGTCCCATCCCTCTCCTACCTCTTGCCGCCTCTCCCATGGTGCTTCCTTTATTTCTAAATTCTGGTGTTCATCCTTTCCGTCCTACCTCTCTGACTTGCACTGCCCCTCAGTACAGCATAGTGGTTAAGGGCACTACCCAGCTGAAAAGATGATTTTATAATGATGTATCATGAATGATCACAATCAGTTATGTTCAAAGATTGTGTTCAAGCTTCAAAAACCATCATTGTGAACATAATTAACAATTATTAAACATCAGTGTTAAATGTCCGCTAATCAAAAACCATGAAGTTATGGAAATTGTGATTATGATTAATCTCCTATCATCATGATTTTTCATGATTGCCCAAGGTCAAGATTACAGTAATAAATTAAAAAAAATTCAGTGCATGTTTTCTCTGTATATTTGGAATTTATCTTGCATTTAGACATCTTTATACTGGAATGATCAGTTATGATACCTCTTCTCTAAAAGCCCACTGCTTTCAGATATACTTACTCATACCTCACATCTTACTGGAGTTAGAAAGGCTCATATTGGTTTATATAGCCCCATTAAGTGGTCTCCTTCTGTGGTTGTGGTGAGTTCCTGAAAGTACCTGGTTTGTGCTCAAAACCTTTCATAATAGTCTGCAAACTAATACTGTCCATTCAAAATTAATTTAAAAATAGAAATTAGTATTGCTTTGGTTCATAAACTGTGCTTTTGAAATATACAGATTAGATATACAAATGTATATATTCCAGATATTGCATGTTCTCTTCCTAATGGGATTAAAACTTGACTTCACATGACTTACATAACTGATAATTTGTCTTTGCTGATATGTGATATTCATATTTTCATAATCATAACAAATAACTTTATTACTTCTGTGACTTGCAATCTTATAATACTGAATTAATATGATCACCAATGATCATCACTTGATCATCCACAGATCATCAAAAAACCATCATGCTGATTTAAGCTTACAAAAATAATCAATAATCATTAGTTGGGGATTTGAGAAGTTCATGCTTGATTAAATCATGATCTAGATCATGATCTCCAATGATGATCTCATGGTAACAGTTGATGATTAACGATGATCAGTCATGACTGACCTTCAAAAACCATGACTGATGATTTACCAATTCGCTTGGGTGAGCTGCAGACCTGTAGACCAAGGTTTGAATCCTATCAGTCCCCACGTGTATATTGTGTGACCAAAAACAATTAACTTCCTTGTGCTCCCAGGTCGCACCTGGAAACGAGCTCTAGCTTAGTGTGCCTTTCCTGGTTAAACAATTTCCCCATTTCCTCTACTTCCTCTTCCTCCTACTCTGTACGCTCCTCGAACTCTCGCTCTTTTGTTACATTCCATTTCTAATCCTTAAAGTAATCCAACTGTAATGTCCTTACAAATACCCCTCCCTGAACCCACTGAATAGGCTGGACCTGCAGTCTTTTATAGCTCTTACTCCTCTCTTGCTCACCTCCATGATTGACACAGAGCTGTTGAAGCTTGGGAAATAAGTTTCCCTTTCACTTGCAGTTTAGGAGAGTTACCCAGCCATAGGCACAGACAAGTTTGCTACAACACTACTTTCCCAAGTCTCCCTCCAGACCCCGGCGGAAATGAGGCTGGCAACACAGGAAGTTCAGTCTGAACTGCAGACTCTCACTCTGCAGTGATGCACACTGTTGGCTGTGTAAATGAGAGTCAGTGCAATGCTGGAACAGTGACAAAATGGAGGAGACTGTAATGCAATGGAGAGGTACTTCTAAATGTGCCTTTTTTGAAGGTTAGATTTACATGGTAGTGGATTCTGCAACATGTTTCAGAGTTGAATCCTGTAATTTATTGGATGAGAAGAATAGTAGAATGCAGAAGGCTGTGTTCATTGACCTCAGTGTTGGATCCAGGATTTTGCAATGGGGGCTGCTAGTGTAGTGTGCATACTTGATGTTACATTTTTAATCCTGTATATTGTCTGCTATTATCTTTTATTACATTTTTGACAGAAAATATAGATGTAATCCATAGTTTTGAATGTGTAATTTCTTACAATCAAGATATCTGACTTGTTCAACAAAGTGAAATGCAGCAAGTAAGTTACAATGGAAGTGCGGCTGTCCTTTGCTCCCTAGATCACCACTGATATACCTTGCCAAAAGCTTTAGAGAGGTCAGTCGGACCCACCCTTTTCTACTGCACAAGCTAGCCAGGGCATGGTTGCTAAAATGAGCATCCTCCTAATTGATGTACAATGTCTACACAGTAAAGCGCAAATAAATTAGGACAAAATTAATTTTTGTACAGACTATAAGTGTGTGCTCGAACATTTGAACAACTGTGAAGAAAGTTTGGCATGTGTTATCTAGTGAGCTACATGATGAAAAGGAAAGGTGTTGATGAGGGAATTGCTGCAAAATAGATTATTCAAAGACATTTCAGACAGTTGATGACAGCAGCCTGCTGCCCCCATGCTCAAGTTCACTTTGAGCCTTCCATCCATTATTTACAGCTCAGATTGAAACCCTCATGAACAACCCCTCTTAATACTTAAGAAGATGGAGAAACCTGCAAGATGAGTTGGTGAATATTGTTTTACAGTAAGAAAAGGAAAATAAGAGCGGATTTCCAGGACCCTCTAAAGGGAACTACAGTTGTAGACACTGCCAGTATTGTTTAAGTGCTGTGGATCAAATGTTTTTACACACTCGCATTGTGGGGGAAAACCCAATAAAAGAGTTTTATTAAGTGCAATACAGAAGGGGTTGTAACATGTCCATGGCCAAAAACACATGTTGAAAATGAGGATAGTGGAGTACAAAGCCACAACAAAAAGTAATAAAGTGCATAGTATGACCAGACATTTTAGGTAAGCAGTACATGGCTAAGACATCAATTATTTATTGAACACATTCACATGGCCACAATGTGAAATTGTCTTTATCCACTGCAGAGTCGTGCTTTGCATAGCTCCATATCCCAGACACTGCACTGTTAATATGCTTGTTAATAATTCATTATTTGACACATTCACATGATCACACCCCAAATACAGTATGTCTTCATTGTACTTTACTGGTCTCGCTCTTATCATTGCATTCTTCAGCAACCTGTATTTCTTGTGACTTGCTAATAATAATCAAAATAATAATACAACCAACAAAAATACTGCATGAAAACAATATAAAAATAAAATGAAAGAATAAAATAAAAGAATACATTCCCCATCATCCGTAGTGAGCAACCATAACTGCCAAAACTCTTTTGTGCTTTTAATTTGTATTTAGTGAAGCATTTAATGACTGCATGGCCTGCACACTGTCTGAATTTGTTGGGGTGTGTGTGTGTGTGTGTGTGTGTGTGTGTGTGTGTGTGTATGATTTGCTGTGTGCCATGACTGTTCTGCTTCCACAACCTCATCAAGTATTCCTCAGCCACCATGCTGCCTGTTTAATAATTGCACATGGGTAGACTGATTCATTTACTGTACTGCATGCTCTCCCTCTTCCAGCAGTCCTGTGCAGTCTGGCGTGTACTGTGTGCACTATAAACATGAGCCATGTACTCACTTCACTGTTGCTGGCCAGCCTGTTTTCCAATCTCAATGTGCTGATTTGTTTAAGTCATGGCTTACGCTGTGTGTACCGCCATCATGCACTACAGTGTGTACCTGCCCAACAGCTTCTTGATCCCAAATCCCATGTCCTTCAGAACGGTCTGAGTGACTGTTTTTGAAGCGGATGACCTCTGAGTACTCCCATGCTGTAACTGTGCTTAATAAAGCCATTCTTTCTCCTCCATGTGAACTCTTTTTACTCCTCCTCTGTCTATGCTGCTTAGCCCCACCCCAAAACTAAACTAATAACACTGCCATGCTACTGCATTATGACACCCCCCCCCCCCAACAAGCTGGGCTTTTTGCCTGCTGCCAAAAAAGAAAAATGACAAAGCACACCAAAGTCATGAATGAGCATAATATTGACGTGACAATACACATAGTGCAGAAAAGTGCCTGGAAAAACTCTGATTGAGTTCCCCACATAAGGAGGCTTCCTGTCTCTTCCTCAGGGAGTGAGGACCAGGTCCCAGTGTTCATATAGTAAGACCAAACTGAACAACTCCACTGGTGAAAAACATAGCACCTGACCATTGATTGTGGACCTAGAAACTGCACAGATTATACATACCCTACCCTAATCTACCTAGAAACAATCTAACTAAATGAAAATAAAACCTTCTTGATATAAAAAATCCATTTTAAAAGTGCAATAACCCACTCCAGTAGATTTCTTCAGAATTACTGTACTTGCCGGGTGTACTGGAAGTCACTTGGCCACTGGCCGTGTGCCTTCATGTTCACCCAGGGCATGCATTATTTCTTTAGAAATGTATGCTGTATTGTGGGTTATTGCTCATATATAAATGGCAAGAAAAAGTCTAGAAATATAATCTAATGAGAGGTGTCAGCTGATAGAACATTAAATCTCTGTAAATGGATAGTCAGCTGCTGTCTCATCCCCCAGCAAAAACAAAGCGAACATAAAAATGACTTGCTGAATAACATCACACCTTCAAACAAAGTAAAAAAAGTTAGTAGTCACCATATTGAAAATCCTAGCCTTTGCCACCTCAGTATTTCAAAGTAACTTTTCAAAAACAGTTAATATTTTTACAAACCACGCTGCCATACACATGACACATTATAAAAGAATTCCCAATAAATGAAATGGACAGTCTTGACTGTCAAGCGCTTAAGCTAGTCTGTGGCCTCTGCCAAAAGTGGTAGTCTTTTTACAATCTGCTGCTAAGCATCAGCACCGCATGTCTGGAGGTGCCCATACTCTTTCTGCCAACAACACAATTTTCTGTAATGCCACATAAATAAATACAATTTTAAATACTCTTATTTTACCTACGTATTATGGCTGAAAAGATGGGGGAGCATCTGCCAGTCAAGAGTGTAGGCAGTGCGATTCATCAGGTGATGAGCTGCTATTTAAACCACATGTAATGGTGGGACAAAGCACAGCAAGTGAGTGACATCCTCACTCTGAGAGGAAGCAGGCTGGATGCTAAGAAGCAGCCATTCAATATGGCTGTCACATCAGTCTTTCACTCAAGTTCTGCATGAATTAAAAAGGTAACCTTCTTACTGTTGTTGAGTACTGCTGCAGGTCAGAACTGAGCAGAACAGGCAGATCATGGCCAGATGGAGCAACTAGGCAGTCTTGCTGAGTGAGTGAGTTGCAGGTAATAATAGCAAAGCAGGGGAGCTGTCTTCTTGAGCATGTGACTTGTAACCTGTCAGAGCAAGGCAGCTATCTTAACTAATTAAGAGCACTGGCTTGTTCCCCCAAACTGGCAACCGAAACTGCGAAACTTAAAAAAAAAAAAAAAAAAAAAAAAAAAAAATACCTGCTGTTTCCCCTCTGCAGGCTACTACACAGAAAGCAAAACAGCACAGCACCATCTGCTGGCCATATATAGAACTAGTACTAGTTTATCAATTTTTTACTACTTAAAAATTACTTTTTAGCACGTTAAAAAAGAACTTTTTTTTAATTAAATTTGCAATTATCAAAGTACAATTGAACCATTGTATAAGTGTGGTAAGCCACTTCAGGGTGTGCATTGAAGGTTTTTAATGCATGTTTCAGGGATGTAAGGACCTTGACCTATGGCCTCAAACCTTTAGCATGCCCCTTGGGCATTTTATTTAGTTTTTGTTTACCAGGTAGGTGCACTAGCCATAAGACTATTTTCAGGCACGACCCAGGAGGGTACAGAGACAAACTACAAGAGAAACATATTTGTACAACATATAAGTTACATGTAAATGTTTGAGCAATTAACACAGCAAATATAACAAAAGCAATACAATATTTAAGTTTACATCCAAGAAATAACAATCGGGTCATTTTTAAAGTGACTGAGCAGTATACGAACAATGAGGAATAAAGTGCCATGAGAGCAAGTAGTAGCCAGGCGGAGAGTACAGGTTACCCAGTAAGGTTCAGCTGGTGATGAAAGAGGAAGGCAGTGCAGTTTGAGAAGAGAAGACCCAACAGAAAAAATATCCCAGAAAGGGAAAAGTAAATGGAAGAATAAGATACAAGAAGTTAGGAAGTCTGATTGAAAAAGAAGTGCTCCCTGTTGGAGTGGACCCCAGACTCCCAGGGGACAACTAAGAGAGGGTGGGATTAGAGAGTTAGTGCTAGGGTGGTTTGAAACAGGAGCATACATAGGAGGAGGAGAGATAGTGGCATAGTTCTCTCAAGATATGTGGGATGTGGTTTAACGTAGGGCTAAAGGGAGTGTGTTCCAGAAAAGGGGTGCATGACAGGCAAAGGCATGACCACCTTTTGAAATGTGATTTCTAGGAATAAGAACAGGGACATGATCAGCAGAGCGCAAAGCATAGTTGGTTTTCTGGTAGAGAAGGAGATTGGCCAGGGGCTTAGGTGAACGGGATCTGATGATGATATCAGTTATGGATCCGAGTGCATAACACCTTAGTTCTTTGGGAGGAATCCATCCCAGATCTGAGTAGAGAAAGCAGTGATATTTCAGCTGGGAGGAGCAAGATGCGAAGTGACAAATATTATAGGTAACATCCCACTTATGTAGACTTGATTTGCAGGCAGAAACATACATGGCAACCTCATAGGTGAGACAGAGAAGTAATATCCCATGGGCAATAGCAAGCCTGGCTGAGGGGGTGAGCGCATAGCTAGTACAGTAGACGATACCAAGTTTGGAGTTTACCAGCTCACAGGTAGATTGAATGTGGAGGTCAAAGCTCAGAGATGGGTCAAGAGTGACCCCTAGATATTTGAAGGAGTTTACCACACCAACAGATGTGCCATCAGAGGAGGGGACATTAAAGTGTACCTGGCTGGGTGTGTTTGAGACTAGAGCCAAATAACATAGCTTGGGTCTTAGATTTATTTAGAATAAGTTTGTGAGTTGCAAGCCACTGTTGGATAAGGTGAGTCACAAGAGAGTCAAGAGTTTATGTCCTCAGTACTATTGGAACTAGTATACAGTATAATGTCATCCACATACAATAGTGAGGAAGTTTTAGGAGATTCGTGGTGATGCTATTGATAAAAATTGAGGAAAGCAGAGGACCCAAGATAGACCCTTGGGGTACACCAATATTGATGGTAACCTTATCAGAGAGGGTGGTGTTAAATTTCACGTATACCTATCAGTCAGTTAGCTATTAAACCAGTTCACAAAATTTGAGGAGAAGCCTAGAGAGTCGAGAGTGGCAGTGAGTGTGGAATGGTCAACAAGATCAAACGCCTTGGTAATTTCAGTGAACATGGTCCCTTTGAGTTGGCCAGTGTCCATGGCCACTAGGGTGTCAGACGTGAGTTTGAGCAGGGCTGTAGTGGTACTGTGTCCCTAGCGGAAGCCATGTTGGACATCAGTTAAGAGGTCATGTTTCAGAAGAAAGGCAGTAGATTGGATGACAACTAGTTTCTCAAGAATTTTGCTGAGAGCAGATAGGATGGCAATGGGTCTGTAATTTGTTGGGTCAAGTGGGTCGCCTTTTTTAAGTACAGGGGTAACTCTGGCTGTCTTCCTGCATTAAAACCTTTTAATGCACACCCTGCCATGGCTTATTACCATTGCAAAAAACTGTGTTAATGCATCGGTTAGTGTTCAGATTAAACCAATAAAAGTAGGGAAATGTGGCATTAAGGTCTTTTTATTTGTTTTTTTGTTTACTGGGTAAGTACATTGGACAACAATGTTGCCTATATTCAGGCATGACCCAGGAGAGTACAGACAGGGGAGACCAGAGTCAACATTAAAGAGTATTTCATGACGCAGCATGAGGTGAGAACAAATGTTTGAACAGTATACAGCCAGGTACAGTCATTATCAGTGATGACAAAGAGAAACAGATAACATTACATTAATTATTTTCATCTGATGATACATCAGTGACTAAATCGAAACGACAAACAGCAAACAAAATTTAAATGAAGTAGCATTATAACAATAGGATTTCCAACCCCAAGCAAGAAAAAGAAAAAACATTATGGTTTTTGCTGCCATGACTCTTGGTGAATCAGAGGTGGGGTCTTCCTTGGGGTTCTCAACCATAACACTCTCCCTATTGTGATATAGCCTTCAAACGTATAGAACTGTGTCTTCTCACATGTTGCCAGGAACCTGTAGGCACTGCCTGTAGTAAACATATCATGTCACCTTATTTGGTCATGGAATGGGGTGACAAGAGGATTGAGAACTCCAAGGAAGACCCCTCCACTGATTCGCCAAGAGTCAGGCAGCAAAACAGTATTTTTTTCCCTTTTCCTGCATGGGGTGGGTGGGGTGGGGATAAGGAGTGGGGTTGGAAACCTGCCACATTTCCCTACTTTTGTTGGTTTAACTGATGCATTAGCACTTTTTTTTTTTTGCAAAGAACTTCCTTACTGTTTGAGATGGTAGAATCATACTCATTCATGCATTTTGAAGTGCAGGGGCCGTCTGGGCCTTGCACTTGCATCCCTTCTTAGATGCAAACATTCATCTGGCTGTGAAGCTCAGTGCCTTCAGGGCCCTATGCTTTTAGGCCTTTTGAAAAACAATGTATGTGCTTGGTTGTAATTATTTTTTGTGGGGCTAATGTCATAGCAAAACAGTATATTATGTGTCCCTCTTAACTGCTAGCAGTTCATTGTATATGGACAAAAATGTGTTTTTTGCTTGGCTATCCATAGATCAGTAAATTTTTGTGGGTTTGCTATCAAATTTGCTGTGGTTGTAGTGGAAGATGAGCTACACCTGTGATGGATGTTTTTGATGATGATAATCACACTTTCATTGTGGGTTTGGCACCCTGGTAAAAATTGGACAGACTTTTGAGGAGCAGTGCGTACCCCAATAATGTTTAGTTGGGGATTGTGCGTTTGTGTCCTAGTATTCATTCACAATTTGTTGTGTCCCATAATTCCAATTACTGACAGATGTATGGCTTGTTAAAGTCTCAGTGTTATCCTCTGGGAATTTTTATGTTTTGATTTTTGTGCGTTTTTTTTTTTTAACTATGGCTCCTACATTTTTGTAGGGGCATTATGAGTTAGGGTTGTAGTAGTCCATGACACTTTTTTATGCTTAGATTCTCCCTTAACTCCACAGAGTGATGGAGTTATGGCTTGTTAAAGTTGCAATGTTATCCTATGGGACTAGTAATTTTTAAATTTTTTATGTTTTTATGTGACCCCTGAATTCTTCTGTAGGGTATTATGTATTAGTGTTGTAGTACTCATTAGGAACTTCCATTAGATACATAGATTGTCCCTTAACTGCAAATTTTGATGGAGCTATGACTTGTTAAAGCTAAAATGTGGGGGCAAAAACTAAGTACAAATTAATTCCTTCATACGAAAAAAAAAAAAGAAAGACTGTGAAAAAAAACCTAAGTCCAAATTCTTTTCTTCTATGAAGGTAATCTTTTTTGTTTTTTTGTATGACTGTATTCCTGCTTCATATGGCCATATGAAAAAAGAAAATGGTTTCCTGAGAAAAGATTTTTAAAATTTAACACATTTCTCGGTCATTCTTCCAAAAACTAACTGCAGAATCCAGCGAATGGAGCCCCGATTAGCAAGATATGTGTTGGTGTCTTTCCATGATGTGATTTTATGTGTTTTAGAAAAAACTATTTGGAGGGGGAAGGAAACAAGATGGTGGCCATATGAAAATATTTTTTTTTCTCTCAAAACAGGGTTACCCCAATACAAAAACAAAATCCATTTTTGTGTGACCAAATTCTTTTTTTTCGTATGAAACGGCTATCCAGAAGAGCATACTGAGCATGCTCAGAACCAAAATTTGAAATCTTGATAACTGTGGAATGAATCAATATTGTTTCCCTTTCTACCCTGAAAGCTTCAGACCAGAACTCCAAGCTGTCTGGGTGCAAGGCGATGACAAAAAAAAAAAAAAGATTTTTTTTTCACTTTTTCATTATCTAGATCTCAGAATCCTCACATCCAACTAGAACAAAACTTGGCATGTCAAGAGACCTTGTCCCTGAGACCGCACGTGCAAACTTTTGTGCAAATCCATTGTACATGGCAAAGCTGTTAAAGTGCAGATTTAGGGGTTTAACATCAAACTGCCTACTCAACCCTAAGTATAATCATGCTACCACACCACTATACTATATATACATATATGATACAAAAGGGAGTCATTCAGTTTGAGTTTTCAGTCACTTTCCTACGGTGTAGATATTGGCACTTTTTTATTCAGTATGTTACGTTTTGCATTCATTCATGGCACTAATGCATGCTGTGCTTTACATTTTTGATTGCTTTGGTGTTTTTAAATTTTTTAGCTGTGCCTCTGATCTTGAGTGGCCTTTCATTCTTTCTGTGCTATCTGCCTACTGGCCTGCTGGATTGTCCTGTGTCCAAACCATTGTGCAACAGCTTATACCCTTTTGAGTACTATACCTCTAAATTTAACTCCCTACTAATCAGTTTAGCTTATCTGGAATAAAAGATGAATGAATTATGTTGAAAAGTTGCCCCAGAGCAGATCTATTCTGCATTTGTTTCCCCTGCCTCTCCCTCTCTTGCCTCTGCTTACTTGATCACCCCCTACTCCCCTCCCCATCCCATCTCCTCCCCCTCCCCTACCTATCTCTCCCTTCACCCCCTTGAGCAAACTCCTCCCACACCCCCTCAGCCTTCCACCACTATCCTCCTTCACCTCCCCCACCTACCTCCTTCCCTTCTCCTGGACAAAGTCATACTTGGATGCACCTGTCTGTCCCCCTCACTGATCTGGGAGCCCCCCAGTCACAGGTTACACCCTGCTATATCCTAAGTTTGTACCACGCTCTTGAAGTGTTGCTTCTCATTGCCTATGCTGCAACTGAAAGTCCTGTTTAATCGCACTTTCTGTCCTTCTAAACCTGTTTGTGTTGTAACTGCACTTTCTATGCTGATGTTAATCTGTTGTATAATGTTGTCTTCAACTTGATTGTATTGTAAATAGCATGTGTTGTCATGCACTTCCACTGACTTGGAGCCTTTGTAAACGATCCCTCGGCTCAAATATATTAATCTAAAACTGAAATAAGTAAATATTCTCGATAAGGTTACATTCAGGATAACTGAGGAATCTGTCTGAGCGTGAATGGTGCATTAATGTGTGATTCAATCATCTCTAGCCTTTTGCTATCTCTGAGTCAGTCATTTGTTTCTGTCCTGCATTCAGTATACAGTACATGGATTTTTTTCACCATCTGGAAGGGTGATTGACATTTTGCTGCAGAGCCGCATGAACTTGACTTGTAATGTGTATTGTGTTAGGTGTAACCCATAAGCCAGGAATACATGCATTCCTTCCAAGTCTCCCTATTTCAGAGAGCCTGCCTGATTTTGACAATTACCATGCCAGTCTCTGCCAATCTGTTCCCCCAATCAGAATCGTATAACACATTTTCTGCTGTCTTTTCATTGATCTAGCACTGCAATTCTACCCTTATACTAGGTTAGGTACATATATTATTGCCCTGTACAATCTTCCTAGCTTTTGAAGCCCAAATCAAAGGATATTGATTTATCCCTACTTATGAAGTGTGTGTGTGTGTGTGTGTGTGTGTGTGTGTGTGTTGTATGTATATATATATATATATATATATACACACACACACACATATCAGACAGGAAGGACCTAGAGTCCCTTCTGAACTTCAGTTACTGTGTTACTCTGTATATGAGGGGTGTTGTCTTACAAGCCTTGTACATGTTTACTCTCAAGAAGCAATGCGAGGCTCTGCAGATCTTTGAGTAACTGGGTGCTGGTGGCAATGGCACTAACAAAGACTAGTAAACCCATTGGTTACGTGATGAGACATATTTTGGAAGTAGCGAGGGGTTGCATTTGAGACCCCTATAATTTTTGTTGCAAGCCCTATGATATCCATTGCCACCACAAAGAACACTTAAAACAGTTTCCTTAAAGCAAAAACCAGTGCAGCGAGAATATCCGGGACTGGGAAGGGAGAAGCAGGAGAGGGGGGGGCAGCAAGGTCGGCTCCTAGGGTGGCGGCTGACCAAACGAGCAGACACGAAAGACCGTTAGACCTAGTCTGCTGCCATTTTAGTATGTTAAAATTTGGTTATATAAAATGTGGTGGGTGAGTGAAGTTTGCAACCACCATGATTCTGCAGAAATCGGACTTTGCAGCCCCTGATTCTGCTTAAATGATGCCACTGACTGCTATGGCAGTTATTAGTGTAGCATAAGGGGGGTGCTGCACTTCTGAGGTGCTATATTTTGGATGAAATGTTGAGCCAATTTCCCATCAGCCTGTTTTGTTGGTTGTTCAACTGGATGTTAAAGATCCCATGGCACTTCTCGAAAAGAGTAGGGTAATTTTGCCAGTGTCCTGGTCAAATGTCCCCCATTCACTAAAATACCAGCAACAGCTTAATCTGGTTCAGTATGTCTGTTTGCATCTGTATCCCCCCCCCCCACCACCACCCAAAAAGGCTCAAAACAGAAGAATAGCCTAACCTTCCTTTCTTGGTCATTTATTTATTTATTTATTTAATTGATCAATTAATAACTTTGTCAGACAAAATGCAGCTCATCAGGATGCATAAAGATGAAAGGACAATGGGACTCACAATGTTTTTGAAAAGAGAAAGATTAAAGGGAAATATCCAAGAACTACTTCATAGAAACATGTGGTTGACACAGAGAAGGTGGTTTATTAGCCAGCCCTCTAAGAACATTTAAGCTCATACTTGATAAGTACTTTAAAGAAAAATGAATGATAGGGTAATCTCACTGAGCTAGTGGGAGGGAGGAACTTGATGGACCACTGGTCTTCTTTCTCACTAATGATGAATATTTGCTGTAAGTGTGTATGTACGTACAGGGTGCCGTCTGGGATGCTGTGCAGTGTCTTGGGTTGCTGCATAACTAAAGGGCTAACTGCCATTGAGATTGCCTTGTTTACTGCAGTATGCTGCAGTTTTGCCTTGCATCCATGCCGGCACCACTCTATGTTTGTCCCCCTACTTCAAGAGCAAGGATGAATGAGTACAGTGTGCCCTCACTGTAATGAGTGAAAACTCTGATATAATGAATGCTGTGTGTGGCTTCCAGGAGAAATGTCTTCTTTCAGCTGTACGGGTTGCTCTTAGGTGAAGTCACAAATCCGAAGCGAAAATGTACATTATTTGTCTTTTTTTTTTTTTTTTTATCTTTTGTATTTCCCCTCTCTCCAGCCAAAATGGGATCTTACTACCCCTCTCTGTCTCTGTTTGTCATGTCTGCATGCTCTGACACCGAAATGCTAATGCTGGACCATAGATCACCGTATGGTACAGCTCTCACTTTCCTCATATTGCCAAGCTGCCTGCTACTGCCATCTCACTAAACAATGTTTCTATCAGAAGCATCTGATTTTGCTCGCACTATCACTTTCATGTCAGCTTTGACCACTGAACTGCCTATTGCTGCTACTTTTACTTTTCTCTATACCACCAGCATCGCTGAATCACATTGCTGTTTGTGGTTAAGATTAAGAAGAACTGGGCTGGAGAGCAGAGCATTGATCAGGAAATGCAGCTTGCTAAACACTGTGGTAAAACTGAACTTGTTTCAGTACATTAGTTACTTTGCTGAAAACAAAACTGATGTGGCAGTTGTGACTGCTGTGTACTGGGCCAAGGTGTGCATTCACTTTCACAGGCAATCATTCATGCATAGATCCATAGATGGAATAATGAGTCACTTGTCAATGGCCTATTAAGACTCGCCACATATCAATGGTACTGTCTAGCTTGTCCATTCCCCTTAAAAGTGTCCAGTGATCTTTTGAACACTTCCATAGAACTGCTGAATACGACTGATTAAGGTAGGGCATTCCAAGTTTTAACCACCCTCTGACTGAACCACCCACTTCTCCAATTTGTTTTGTAAGCCCCAAGTTGTAATCTGTGGGTCCTGGTGGTTCTGATGCTTGTATTTTTACACAGCCCTCTGTGTTCCCATAGTCTTTCTTCCTGAAATGCTTTATATATAAAACATAGATCCCCTCAATCTCCTGTACTCCAAAGAGTACAGGCCCAATTCAGACATTCTATCCCCATATGACTTGTTTTTCAAGTTTTTAATGTTCATTGTTGTTTTTCTTTGTACCTTTTTCCATCAGTCTTATGCTACCCATACTATATAGTGCACTGAGGGGAGAAAACATTTTTTTTTTTTAACTATGCTTTTTGCCACCTGCCGCCTTGCATCAGCCCTTACCTCACCACCTGCCTTGCTTTCCCAATTGCCATACCCCCGCCAATGCCCCCAATTTACCTCACAGGGTGGGACCACCACTCTGATCCAGTCCCTCTACGACGGGAGAAGGTATCAGCCGAGATCGGTATTGCCTTCCTGAATCCCCACCCTCAGGACGGGGTTCAGGACTGATCTGGTTGGGGAGCGGTATAAGTCTGCCTGGAGAGCAGGGGAGCTATGAAGACCAGGTGCTGGTGGAGAGCTTCACCCGGGTGGCCGACAAGGTTTTTCCCAGTTACTGGGGTGGGAACATGCAATGACATCCAGTGTTCACTTTGCCCCTCTTGAACATTCTGGCGTGGGTCACTGCAGTACCCCTGGCCTCCACCAGGGGTCTGTCAGACACTAGACACACTCTTACCCCCCTCCCCCCAGAAAAGGAGAGCATTCCTCAGGACACTCCATCCTTCTCCACCTGGCCAACACTCCAACGTCCCGGGTCTGTTCCCGAACCTGGGTTGCCGGTGTCACAAGTGGAAATCCAACTGCTGTGCCAATGGGCTGGCTGGTAGAAAACTATTCTATATGCTGCCATGCCAAAGAAGAGTACAACGGCATGATTATATTTGAGTCCCTGATTTGGACATGCGTGAGTCTACACCATAAGATCTTGTTACCCATGCAAGGGAATCTGTTAAAAAAATGTATCAAAGTATTGGTTATTTGTTATGGTAACTCCAAGGTCTCTTTTGTTCACAGTTGACTCAAGTAACCGATTATTTAAAGGGACACTGTCCAGATAGGAGGCGACTTTATTGCCTCTTTAGAGCAGTCCTCTATAGGGAGTAGTGTTGTAAAAAAAAAAAAAAAATTTAATGCTGACCATTTTTTTTTAAAAACCATTCCAAGATATGGCTTATTTTGTATCTCTGTATATTAATGTCAGTCCAGTGGAAATCTCTGCAGCAAGTGTCCACAAGCACGAATGGCGCCGAGCTCGTTCATGAAGGAGCTCGTGATTTGGGGTCCTCTATCAGGTAATGGTTGCATATGGTAGCCTCCGTTCTACTGATCCCTTTAATTTTCATCCGAAAGTAAACTGAGGACTTGATCCTCTGTTATTTAGTTTTTAAAAGTAAGACTCGTGCTTCCGGGAATGCGCAGCAGTGTCAAACTCTATTGTGCATGCCCAGAAGCGTGAGTCTTACTTTTAAAAACTATGTAACAGAGAATCAAGCTCTCAGTTTACTTTCAACCAAAAATTAAAGGGATCAGTAGACCGGAGGCTACAATATGCAACCATTAACTGATAGAGGACCCCAAATCACAAGCACCTTCATGAACAAGCTCAACTGTGGCTTGCTGCCATTTGTACTTGTGGATGCATGCTGTGGGTATTTCCACTGGACCGACATTAATATACAGAGGTACAAAATAAGCCATATCTTGAATGGTTTTAAAAAAAATGGTCAGCATTAATGTTTTTTACAACCACACTACTCCCTACTGAGGACTGCTTAAAAGAGGCAATAAAATTGCCTCCACTCCTGACAGTGCCCCTTTAATTTATGCTCCACCATTACGTTAGTGTGGACACAATGCATTACTTTGCATTTCTCTCCATTAAATTTTAATTTATGCTCATTTTCCCATTGTTCTGACTGATGCAGGTCTTTTTGGAACTGTGCTGCTGCTTCCTTATTAACTATAGTCCCTATTCTAGTATCATTGGCATATTTGCAGAGCCAAGAGCCTGCCATTGTCTGCATTTTGGAAACATACATGCTGAATAGTGCAGGACCCAGCACTGATCCTTGCGATACTCCACAAGTGACATTACCCAGCTTGACTGATCACCCCGAATGCATACCCTCTGATGCCTGTCACTCAGCCATGATTCAACCCAAGATGTGATATCAGGATGAAACTTAAGTACTCTAAACTTATTGACTAATTCCCTGTGAGGGACAGAATCAAAGCCTTTGAATAAGTAAGGTATACCACATCCACTGGTAAGCCTCTGTCGAGTGCAGTACTAAAAGATTCAAAACAATTACAGTATGTTGTTATGCATAATCTCCCTAATGCAAATCCATGTTGGGTAACATCCATCAACCCCTCAGATGCAATGTGATAATTATTTCTATTATGAATTCTTCCATAATTTTTCCTAATATGGATGTTATGCTGATAGGATAGTAATTCCCAATGTTCTGTTTGTTCCTTTATTTTATTTTTTTTTGTTCATATTTATTTGCCTCCTCGGCGGAGTGAGCCCCAAGATCTCCGGCCACAGTGCCTGCGCCCCCCGGACCCGGTCATCTGCGCTGGCTGCTGAACCTAGAACACAGGGACGGGCTTTTATCATGCCATACCCTGGACAGGTGCCTCTCTCAGGTCCGGGTGCAGGGCAGGCCAGTCAGCAGCAGATCGCTCTCATATTTTCCTCCTTGCTTTTTCAGCCCCAGGAGTGCAGCATGCAAAACCTCCAGGCACTGATGTGCTGATGTCTTGCTGCAGTCCGCCCCCTTACGTTGCCACCGGTCTGGTAGTGCTCCCAGTCGTCACCAGGGGCCGCTACAGAGTGGTGGTTCCCTGGATCCCTCCCTGGGAGAGGAGAGCAGTCCTCCGGATGCTTGATCCTATCCCTTCCCTGCTGACCCCTGGAGGCCCGGGCTCACATCTGAACCCGGGTCGCCAGCGTGGCATCCAGCGCCACTGGGCCGGCTGTTTGTTCCCTTTTTTAAGTATTGGGGTTACATTTGCCTCTCTCCATTCTGATATAATTTTTACTTCTCTCAAGGGGGCATTGAATAAACAGGTCAAGAGTCCTGCTATAACATTTACCAGTCATTTAAGAACCCTCAGATGGAGTCCATCTGGCCCAGCAGATTTGTTCACTTTAACTTTTTTCAGTTTTTCTAAGACTTCTTTCTCAGATAATACTTTGATGTATGCATCATAATTTTCCCCTAGATCTGTAACAGAGTCATATTTTTCCTTCAGCTGGAATACACTTAAGAAGTACTTATTGAATTTAATTGCCATCTTGTCAATCAATCAATCAAAGTCATTATTTAACCAGGTGATCACCGCTGAGCAAGCTCATTTTCTAGGTGGACCTGGGTTTGTTCACAAGGAACAAGGGACAATATACATGGGATGCAACACACATAGTCTTGTGCTCATCCTCAAGTACTGATCCCCATCCTGCAATGGTCCAGTTGTTCTTTGCACTCCTCTGAAGCTGCCAATATAATTAAAAAAATGTTTTCTGTTATCTAATGTTGTTGTTGCCATTTTAAGCTCTGCTTCTGATTTAGCCTTTTTAAATGCATGTTTACACTTGTTAGTCTGTGTTTTGTATTTAATCCAGTTTTCACATGTTGGATATTTTTTTAATATTTTTTGAACGTCCCCTTTTTTTCCTGATGGTTTTCTTTATAATGTTACTATTCCATTTTGGAATTTTTCCTGACTTCTTGTATTTCCTAACTTCAGGTATAAAAGTTTGAATACAATAATTAAGTCTTTGCTTTATTTTGGTTCCATATGAATTTTAAATTCTGTCCCTGTATTTCCTTCTTCCAATCTGAAGTACCAAGGCATAATCTCATCCCGTCAAAATTAGCTTTGTTATAACTTTTCATAATGGTTTCCCCGTTAAGGTACTCCAAAGTCCCCTGATTGTTATTCTGATCATATTATGGTCACTGTCCCCAAGTGGATCTAGCACCTTTAAAGTACATATTTCTCCTTTAGAGTTACTAAATATAAGAACAAGTATGTTACGCACCGCGGTGTTTTCTTGAACTAGTTCTAGGTTTTTGCTTCACATAATATCATTGAACCTGTTTTCTAGTGAATTTGCCTCAGTAAGTTTAATCCAATCAATTTTGGGAATATTAAAGTCCCCCGGAAGAACATAGTTGCCTTTGATGTCCTGTTCCTCAGTTACGCTCAAGAATCTTGTGTTTTCATCATTATTTAAGCAATAATGAACAATGGGAGTTGTGTTAATGTTCAAGTTACTCACCTCCTGGGGTGTAATGTGACACGAGGCACAGCCGAGTGCCATATTGCCCCCAGGGGGTGATTAACTTGAACATTAACATAACCCCCCAGAGTTCATTATTTCTATTATTATAATCTGGTTACAAGTTACTGTAGTTTAAATAATTTTTTTTAATATACTTTTTTGCTTGTTTTGTGTGAAAATAACAGAAAGTAGTCCCTCCGCCATGTAGGAGATTAACATAAGTTCTCCCTATCCTGTGGGGTACCGCAGGGATCCATCTTGGAGCCCATGTTGTTCATAGTGTATATGCTGCCATTGGGAGCGATTATTAGGTGGTATGGCTTGAGTTTTCATTGCTATGCAGATGACACTCAGCTATACATGTCTTTTGTGCCTGATCAGGATAATGCTGTCTTGATACTTAACAGCTGTCTAGCCGAAATCCAGGACTGGATGAATGTGAGCTGGCTGCGGTTGAATCCCAAAAAAACGGAGGTGTTGGTAGTGGACCCAGGTTGTCAAGAGGCGGGTGTGTTGGTAGGTTCTCCTTCGGGTCTATGGCTCGGAGGTGTCCAGCTAACTACCTCAGACCAGGTGCGGAACCTGGGCGTTATGTTTAATGACTGCCTGACCCTAAAATTGCAGGTGTCAGCAGTTGTTAAAACCTCTTTTTACCATCTGAGGAATATCACCTGGGTTAAGCACCTGGTTCCTCCTGATGATCTTCCAACATTGGTTCATGCTTTCGTTACCTCCCGCCTTGATTACTGCAATGCCCTTTACCTAGGGCTACCGGGGGTTGATATCCGCAGCTTGCAGCTGGTGCAGAATGCAGCAGCCAGGCTTTTGACTGGTACCTCTAGGACCAGTCATATAATGCCTGTGCTCCACGGACTGCACTGGCCGCCGATAAAGTGGCGGATCACCTTCAAGGTTGCGTTGTTAACCTATAAGGCCCTACACAATCTGGGACCCAGTTACCTGAAAGATCTCCTTTGTCCCTACTGTCCCCTCTGCCCTCTCCGATTCACCGATGAATTGCTAGAGATTCCCAGGATTCATTTACAAACATCTGGGGCAAGGGCATTTAGCTTTGTCGCCCTGATCCAGTGGAATTCTCTACCTCATCGGGTACGAGATTGCCTGACCGTCCAGAGCTTTTAAAGTTGCTTTAATGATGCATCTTTTTAGCCTGGCATTTTTTTAACTACTAAGCTGTTTTTGTATTTATTTTTAATTTTTATTTGGATATTTATAAAAATGTGTTTGTTTTATTGTACAGGCGCCTTGGTTTGGAAATACACCTTTTGTAAATAAAGTTGATGATGATGGTAAGGCTCTCAGTATGCTGACAAATTATCCAAGTTCAGCATTCCTGAGACCCTTATAATTTTATTTTATGATTGTTGCCTAGTGTCTGTTGCTTCCTTCCTTCCTCATGCCATGTTCTTTATTGTTTTAGACTGTTTGGTAATCTCTCCTCCCCGCCCGGAGGCATTCTGAAGCGAGCGGTTATCAACTCAGTATGCTTTTCCCAGTGAAACCTTTGAAAATGGATAAATACATTCAGGAACTAAAGCATCTCATCATGATCCTCTAGCTGTAACTGAGAGTCCATTGTTGTGAAAGTGGTCGTGGTGTCAGCAGCAAGGTATCATGGCCGTGATGGCTCCATTTGTTTTTACTTTAAGACAACAAAAAAACTTGTTAATTAATTTTAAACTGTTAGGGCTTAGGCTGTAGAACAATGGGAGCCACCCCAGCTGTTACTGCTGTACCACACTTTACTGCTGTGCGCAGTTCATTCCTTGCTGTCCCTGCTCCCTGCCAAACATCAGCAGGCAAACACCAGGTGAACATAGCAGCTTATGTTGGGCAGCAGTTCTTGTGCTGATGAGAGATCTGGTTGTGCTTTTCTCTCAGCCAAGCTGCCTCTGCATTATTACCAAATGCCCTGATTACCATACATTCTTTCTGTCACTTGGTTATCTGTGTAGCGAGTTTCTCTGCCATGACCAGACCCTGCTTTTCCACGTTTCGAACATGTCAGTAAGCAGCCGTATGTTATTTTCAAGTTTATTTACCAAATTTTGATCCGCCACTCTGACTCCCCCCACCTGAATTGAATCCAGGACTCTCCAGGTTTGTCCGTGATCGCGATCACAAACTGCAACAGGAACAGTAACTCAATCACCTAGTAGTCCCTCCTTACCAACGGCCATGCTGATCCAACTCCATCTCACTCACATAAAATATGAGGATGTGTCACCGTAAGTGAAAACCTTCCCACGCATCTCCGGGTCCCCAGCCGTCGTCCGAGTCCATCTTGCTTCAAAAGTGCTGAGAGAGAGAGAGGTTGGTGTTGCTGATCTTACTAGAGGGTCACTAGGTTCATAGATGCAGCATGTGCTGCAGGAGGTGGCAGTTGTGTTTCAGCCATGGTTTGTGCTCAGTGCTCCACTACTGACTCCCACACTGACCCTGGGTTGTTTTAGGTAGCATCAACATTTCTAGAAAGCGTGGAGGCCCAGTTCCAAGTGCTGGGTGGGGGTGGGGGTGGGGATTCTGCTTTCAGGGGTGGTAGCTAAAAGGGCTGGTGCTATGACTACATAGCCATGCACAATCATGATTCTCACTGCTGACCTGGGGTTGAGGGGGGATGGGCGCGCGCTGTCGACTGCTGTTGACACACCGGACAGGAGACTTTCTCTACTTCAATTCTGGTAGGGTTTTTGCACAGCAACAGTTATGTCTTGTTTTATTATGATCATCATTGTGGCTATTGAGCTATTCCATTGTCATAAATAAAATTACTTTTACTATGCGTGTGCTCAGACTTCGGGTACTTCTTTCCTGTAGTGCCTGCTTATATATTTAACAGTGACGCTGCATGGGAGGGAGAAGATGGGACCATGTTGTGAACTTTACTTGTGAGGACTCTGTTGGTGGGCAGAGAGGGGCACATGTCCTCGGACATCGACTCGGACATTGAAGTACTTTACCACCCCCCAAAAAAAAGGACACAGACATAAGATCGACGGATAATTCTAAAACCATTTATATATGGTTCACTGTTAGGTTAGATGTGGCCATCTCCAGTGGCCAGCATGTCTGTCGGTGAACATAATGGCGGCTCTAAATTCTAACAGTGGAACTGGGGGAAAAAAACTAGTCCTAGTCAAATTAATACTCCTGTAATCAGGCACTACATGTACATTAATAAGCAGATTAATGCAAGGCTCTCAGAATGCTAATGTAACCCCTAGGTGGCACTATCCCAAGGGCTACTACCCCTGCCTGCTTGGCTACCAACAGGTTGAGGGGCCTAGGTTCGATAATGGGTGCCTCCACCCAAAGGTCAAGGTTGGTTTGAGTTAAGCTAACCAGGCCACAGCCCTCTGGGACACTGTGACCCCCTTTTTTTTCCCCACTAGTGGCCCACACACAGGGTTTTAAATAATTGATTAGCAGTTTTTTTCTTGGTACAATGCTAACTGTACAGAAAGTATTTATATAGGTTTTCTAGAAGCGTTATGTTTGTTAAACACAGTGAGGCAAGTTGTATGCATTTTCACAATGTTTTAGCACTTTTATGAGCAAAACGCTAATCAATTTTTGGAGTTAAATAAATCCCTGCCCACGTAATATGCACCTTCCCAACATCCCAGATATGCTTTGTACATACACTTATTTTTGGCACTTCAGCTTGACTCTGGGGACCTCCTGTAAAACAAGGTTAGGCAGCACAAATGACAACAATACAATAACCCCAATACAAATGGAAACCACAGTCAGTTTAAATGCAGAAATAGTAAAATCTAATTCATTCAAGGGGGTTTTAACAAGGATAGGAACACTCAGGTTAATTTACTTACTCTCTATAATCACAGTGCAGTGCATGCACTTAGAGTCACACCCTCTGGGTACCCAGGCTAGCCAGGACCAATGCCCGGGGTAGGCTGGTGATGCAGCTGGTTGGGGCCCTGTGATGGAAAAATAACATGCACACACACAATTTGTAATCCAGAGCTGAAGGGCTCAGTTCGTGGAAAGAAAAGTTGCAGGGAGCTACCCTGATAATTACTCACAGTACCCAGGCTGAACACAGGAGGGATGATGCGTGTTCTGGATTGCCAGAAGGATCAGCGTAGCAAGACAAGGCCCTTGTGGTAGGGCCCAATGGCAGGTGAAACAAGCAGATTCAGTGCGATGCAGCTGTGAACAGCTTCCAGCAATCGGCACACAGTTTACAGCAAGGGGGGGACCTAATCGCGATCCCCTTCCAGCACATAGCACATTCATAAGTAAAGAAAGTTTACTGTCCCAGGCAAATGAATCCTTGGTCCCGATCGCAAAAGTACTGCTCAACCCGGGAGCACTACAGTAGCTAAAGTTTCTGATAGGCAGATTGCGTTCAGCAAAATCTTTGGTCTTTTACAGGGTAAGCCTGGTCCCACAGCAGCTTGCTTCGTTGTCTACAAATTCAGATTCAGTCCGAAAAAGTCCTCTTCTCCCTGTCAGGGCAGAAATCGAGCAAATGGGCCAGAATTCAGGCCTTCCACGGGTCTCCCGCGTGAACTACGCCACAAACGGCCGCTCAAACAAAGAGAGGTGCTGCTCCTTCCACTTTCAACTTGAATCTGGCTTGCCAGCAGACAGCTCGAGGGCATTTCCCCAGAATCCACAAAGTCCAATTGGCTGGTTCGGCTGTCAGTCACAACCTACTCCCCCTGTTGGTGCAAAAAGACACCAAGGATCCAAAAACTACATTTCCCAGAGTCTGGCACCACCAATTCCACTTTATCAGGCTCCATTTTAGAGCCCTGGCAGCCTGATTGGTCCAATTTGGCAGTTCGGGACCAAAATGGTGAAGCACAACAGAAACCGTCCATGCTGCAAGAAAAGCAGGTTAGACAAACTACATTTTCATTACTACGCTAACGGGTCACCAATAATTAGTTACATCTTTCAGAAGTGCTCCCTCTGCTAACTTAGCGATGGCAGAAACTGAGTGATTAGTCAGCAGCCCAGGCGGCACTCTGGCATAGAAACACACAGACCCCCATCCAGATTAATTTTGACTGCAAGCGGGCAGCCCTTAAAGAGACAGTACTTGGAGGCTTTAAAAGCACTCACTGGCAATCGCAGTCAAATGGCTTTAACGCCGAACACCAAGCAGGCTCTGAGTAAATGGGCAAGCTCTTGGAAGACTTTTGGGAACTCCCATCTACAGGGCGGGTTACACTAACAATCAATGAGATTACAGCATTCATGAGACCCTTATAATAATTAAAGCTGGAGAATGGTAACACACTCCCATAGTTAATTTTATTGTTTTTAAATGGAGTTGTACCCAGATTTGTTCAGTTTCATCTATACCTTGTCTACTAGACATGATTTCTTTAGCTGTTATTGTGTTAAACAAGGTGGCAGAGTTGCTCTGTATGTTTCTATTAGCTTGTTCCTTATGGAATAGATTGAAACCTGGTATTTCCATTCCCAATCATTGTTCCTGAACCATGTCTCTGTTATAGCATGTATTTGATCCTTGTATAATATATGCTTGGGTTCATCTATCTTATTTGGAAGGCTTCTTGCAATAAGTAATAATGCTTTCATTTCTCCACTATCACAGAGGTCAAAACTGGCACTGGCCCAATAGCCAAATGCTGGTAGATACTGTATTGGGCTAAAATGATTTGCCTTTAACTAACCCTGCGGGCTTGTACTGGAAAAGCCAGAGAAGCCTGTACACAGCAGGGATAGTGAGGTCCACCAGAGCCCTAAAAGTAACTACTCTCCTCCTCCAGCTGAACTCTGTGAGGGGTGTTAGCCCGTCAATGCTTTGCATCGACTGCCCCAGCCACCATCCCACCCAAGCCTGACCCTCAATTTAAGGACCACCCTGGTCACATGTCTTCCTGCTCCATTTTTCCTAGTCCCCACTTTCCCATTAGCAGGTTACTTTCCTGCCAAAAGGTGGCTGAGCTGAGTCGCCTCCCACAACTTCCTGCCTCCCTTGTCTCCTCTAATGCTGACTTTCTTTACTCCTCCTCCACTCTTATCCTCCCCATCCTGCAAGCCCAAATTCCATAGCCCTGCCTGCAGTACCCAAAGTGCCCTCTAGGAGTCGCTGCTGGCCCTTGCTGTAAGGCTCCTTTGCCACATATTTTGGATGCGCAATTCCACCCTGTGCACCTTAAGTACATTGGCACCCACCAAGTTTCCAGACCTAGGGCTTGAACTTTGCATCCTTTACACCAAAATCCAGGACACTACTACTACTCCAAAGTGGATGCCACATTTCAGTATGTCAGTGGGGACCTCTTATACATTGATCCATGACCACCACTACAGTGCTGCAGGTGCCTATCAGACTGACACTCCTCATACTAATGTTGCTAGGCATGACCACACCTTCTCTCCACCGCTCAGTGCCACAACCTCTCCCCACCATTCAGTGCCACCCCTGCTCCCCCCCCGCACTGCCGACCCATGCCACCCCCCCCACCAACACACATACCTCTCCAGCAATCTTACCTCTGCTCGCCATGGCCGCCAATTTCCCCTGCAGTCCCCACCATCCGCTCGATCGCTGTTCCTGGCATCACCACCTTGCATGGCACTAAAAGGCTAACACACTGCCACACAAATAGACGACTGCCCCTACTTAGAATTTTTTCCCTCCTCCTTTTACTATCTGGAAACATCCACCCCACCCCTGGCCCAAACTCCTGCATGCAGATGTGCCTGCAGCCAACCACGGGCCTCCGCATAGGGTCCATGAACATATGCAGCATACTTGACAAAATGGCCACACTGCAATGCTGGGTCACCAGGCACCAACCTGACATCCTCACAATGGTTGAGACATGGCTCTCAAAGAAAACCCCTGACTCCCTCGTTGCCCTTCCAGGCTACTCGCTCCTCAGACTAGACAGAGTGGCCGAGAGGGGCATAGGATATGCAATATACCTCCGGGACTCCTTACTAGCACACGACATCCCCTCACCTACACTAGATCATGGTGCCCAAGCCATGTCCGTGAAGGTGTCTCTCTCTGACCCCTCCAAGGCTCCTGTCATAATCACTGTGGCCTATATACGACCCTGCAAGCAAACCCACGCTCTTCTCTCCCTGACAGAATACAGTGCAATCCTCCACCACAAGTCAGAACACATCTTTGTGGGTGATCTGAACCTAAACTGGCTGGCTGCATGCACAACCACCTCCAAAGATGCTCTCTCAGCCCCTGAGCTCCCCCAGATGGTTACCCAATCCACAAGGTACAACTCAATCACCAGGATGCAAACCTTGCTGGATATTGTACTAACTGCCCGCATAAAATAGAGGATGCTATGGTCCTTCCTAACTCTCTCAGTGACCACTCCCCAGTAATCTCCACATGTACAGCCACGCAACCTGCTCCCCCCCCACCATGCTCCATCGCCGCCTCTGCCGTGGCAGTCTTATGAGCCTCAAGCATCACGTAGCTTACTGCGACTGGTCTCCTATATACCAGGTCACCTCTGCGGATGCAGCACTAGAATACTTCAGCAACACCTTCACCCTAGCCTGCGACACCTTCAGTCCCCTTAAAAAGACCCACCTCAAGAGGCAAAATGCCCCCCTGGATTACCCCATCCCTCCTACAGCAGCTCAAGAACCATGACAACCTTTGGTATAAGGCAAATGAATTGGTCAAACCCACAGACAGGCAAGCCTACCATGGAGAACGGAATAAATGCACCTGGGCCATCCGCAAAGCAAAAGCTGGGCATTACAGAGCCACCATGACTGCCACCTGGGGCTCATCATGCAAATTTTGGGACAATATAAAAACACTAAATGGGAAGCCCCCACCCCGATCTCCACAAATAGCTTGGTCACCACTGACCCGAAACAAATTGCCGATACTCTCAACTCCAACCTTATGGACCTAGGCTTTGTGCTCCCTCCCAATTTCTTCGACCCCACACCCAGCCAAGAACCCCCCTCCTCCCTCACCCCCCCTTTCTATCTCCGGACCATCTCACCCTGGGAAGCCGAACCCTACCTGATCAAGGCCCTGAATGGCACCAGCCCCCTTAATGACTCTCTAGACATCAAACTCCTCCGTCTGGTCCTGGACACACTGCTTCTCCAACTAACTGCCCTACTAAACGGCTCTCTCCACCTTGGACAGTTCCCCAGCAAATGGAAAAATGTGGTTGTAATGCCCTTCCACAAAGGTGGGGATCCACTATTCCCAGGGAACTACCGCCCAGTCTCCATTCTCCCCCCACTGTCCAAGGCCCTGGAAAAGGTAGTGGCAGACCAAGTGACCAATTACTTTGAAACCTATAACCTGATGTGTGTGGAGCAGCATGGGTTCCAAGCTGGACACAGTGCTACAATGGCTGTCATTGAATTCTCAAACTACATTCACTCTGCCCTAGACAAGGGACAGCTGGCAGGGGCTGTGTTCATTGACCTGTCCAAGGCCTTTGACACGATTAGCCACCCCCTCCTGCTGAACACCGTGATGCACATGGGCCTCTCTCAAGATCCTCTAAACTGGTTTGCCAGCTATTTGACCTTCAGGACGCAATGCGTCAGGATAAATAATACTGTATCCAACACCTGCCCCACCCACTCTGAAGTCCCACAGGGCTCCATCCTAGGGCCAATACTCTGTAACCTGTTTCTGAATAAGTTTCTCACCTCGTGCTCTGGCAGGATACTTCTATATGCAGATGATCCCGTCCTCTGTGCCTCCCATACAAACCCCACCAACCTGCAGGCCTTGCTGCAGCACTCTTTCAGCCAAGCCAAGCAGAGATTTGCCGTGCACAAACTAGTACTAAACCAGAAAAAAAACTAAAACCATGCTGTTTGCGCACCGCCAAAGCAAACTAAATAATGCCCAACTGAGAATTCTGTCCAGCTCACACCACACCCTAGAACAGATCTCTTCTTATAAATACCTTGGGATCACATTCGACCCTGCTCTCACTTTTCACGGTCACATCAGCACACTTGCAACTGCGATGGATGCCTGAATCAGCCTTCTCTACCGACACAAGGACTGTCTACCTCTTGAAGCCCTGTATGTAGCCATCACTTCATCCGTTATGTCACTGGTTGACTACGGCCTACTGGTCTATGACACCACTGCTCTCAGCAAGATTAAAGTAGCCATCAACAAAGCCTGCAGGCTCCTGTCAGGGACTGATTGCATGACCCACACCTGCACCCTCTATGACTGTGCCCTAATCCTCAACCTTGTTGAAAAACTCCAGTTCCAAGCATGCCTCATGGCCAAAAAGTCCCTCCTTGGGCAGACACCCCCAGGAGTGTCTGCCTCCTTGCCCTTAGCCACCCTCCAAAGTCCATACATGCAGAACAGACACAATAACACTGGCCATCCCCAGGATCAGGACTACGTTTGCCCAGAGATCATTCCCAGTCACAGCCCCTGCCTGGTATAATGCCCTACCATCCTCGGTCACTACCCACACCAAGCTTGGCCCTTTCAAAGTGGCCCTCAAAAATCACCTCAATGCCAAACATACCTGCACCTGCCCGCGCTAGTCCTATGGCCATTTTCAAACCACAGCCCAGTTGCTACTAAAGTGGGCCCACACCAAGATCAGGTCTTACCCGAGACTGCTCAACTTAACCCCACCAGGGCCCACAATCATGTCTCTGATATCTTGTTATTCTGCTTAGCTATCACTGAGTCTAAGCCTACACCACTGCTTTGCAAAGAATGTATGTAACCAATAAAATTAACACTCTGTATAGGTACGCACCAATGTATTGTAATGCCTGCACTACTCCACTGCAAAGGATGTTTGTAACTGCTTAGTGCTGCAAAGGACTTATCTAACTGCTTAGCTAGCACTCTGTATAGGTGCACATCAAAGTATTATATTGTTTAATAATGTTTGTACATCTACTGTCCAACCAGTTCTGTAACGATGTCTTTGCTGTACTCCTGTCATGTCTGCATTTATCATCCGACGAGGAGACTTTGGAAATGAGTCTATGACTCAAAGGATTTTAATTCCGATATTCTAATAAAGTACATCAGCTGGGCCAATGGATGAATCAGTGGAGCTACTGAATTTTCCCTGCTAGCTGGTTGCTACAGAACTTAATTTCAACCCCTGCTATCACTATTTATGCTGTTGATCCATAGGGGTACTTTATTTAATATTTTAATTTCTTCATTAATTAATTAATTAATGAGTTGGAGTGCATACCGGGATCCCCTCTCCCCTTAGTTCCTAGTTTAAGGTTTTATTAGTCTGTTTCCTGACTATATTCCCCAACAGTTGACTTCCACATCTGTTCAGGTGCAGCCCATGCCTGCAGAAAAGATTCTTTTTTCCATTAAAGTCATCTGGTTGTCACACATTGAATCCCCTGAAATAAGCACCATTGCCTTATCCAGTTAATTTGGGCTGGTTTTTATCTTGTGATTTGCCTTAGAAACCGGCAAAATCTCTGCCAGAATCATCTCACACTTGGATTCTTTTCAGTATGTCTGTACAACTTTGAGATTATAAATATCTCCTCCACAGTTTTGTGCTTCACATCATTTATCCCAGCATGTATTAGTATTATGAGATTAGCTTGTGCTTGTTTCAGGATATTTGGTAAAAAAAAAAAGATACAATCCTGTACACCTGCTCCGGGGGAAACAATTGCTTGTTACACCATCTTTATTATCTTTTGTGGTATACAAGTTGGTGTACATAATCTTTGAGTTGCCCACAATAAATACAGGATGTTTAGGACTTTCACTGATTTATTTATTTATTTATTTATTTATTTTCGTTTGTGTTTGTCTCTATACTGACTTCAGAGGTTGTGTCTTCCTAAATTTGGAGGATCTGCAGCTGTAACAATGTTCATCAACTCTTGTGATGAAGTTTCTGAACTTTCTATTAAATTTAACAGTGGGGAAACTGATTACTAGTGGGAATTATGAAATATATCGCTCTTCTGCTCTTTTTAATTTGAGTCAGGCCCTCTGTTACAGCAGTTGTCACCTTCCTCATTTGTGTCTTTCCAGGTCCTGCCATATTACTTTCTGGAATATTTGTTTCACTTGTTTCCTGTTTCTCTTCCAGTCTATCATTGGATTGTTTTTTTTAAAACATTTTATTTCCAGTTCAAGACAAATAATTTCAACTTTTAGATCATTTTAGCTTTGTGCATTGTTTGCAGGTAAACTGAATAAAATCTGAAGTCTCTATACAAAATTTATTACATCCATTGCACTTAACTCCAGTCGCCCCACTTATTAAAATTACATAGTTATTATCCATTGGTAACTCCTGAGATGGATATATAGATGTATATATTAATTAAAACTTCAATAAAAGTAAATGTCCTGGATTTATAAATACTTGGAACAAGATATAAAAGGTAGTTATTAAATGTCCTGGATTTATAAATACTTGGAACAAGATATAAAAGGTAGTTATTAGTACACACAAGAAAGAGTAAATACAGTAACATCACTGTAGTGTTGACTTAAAAGCGCAGTAATGTAGCTTTAAGCAAGTGTTCCAAGATTAGAGGTCAGAAGTCAGGATCTCAGCCTTATTACAGCATTCCTCAATGTAACAAACAGGGAGCCATAAAAAATTCATGTTATGGCTCCCATGTTGTTTATTATAGAAAGGAGCACTGTATGCCATAGAAACATGTAGCAATGCGTAGGTGTTTCATACCCACTCTGCTATCCAAGATACCCCCTGATTTCTCTGGTAAGCGGATTGTGTCTAAGCTCACCTTAAAGTCTGTACACTCTACATATTCGCTGTCTGCACAGGTAAGCTGTTTAATAGGTTCACCTCCCTCTAGGAGAAATGTTTCCTAATGTTACAGTTAAAATCACTACCTCTAAGTTCTAGAGCATATCCATTTATCCTTCTGGAGGACACAAGTTCAAAGATATCTGACTGACGTATCCTGTCAATGACCGTGTGCATGCAGAAGACTGAGGCTATGTTCCCTCTCAACCTCCTTTTCTCTAAGGAGAACATGTTTGTCACCCTTTTCTCCTTTTAGTTTTTGCCTCCCATACCCCTGATCATTTTGGTGTCCCTCCATTGCCTCCGTGTCCTTATTGTAGTGAGGAGCCCAGCTCTTGTGCAGTACTCCAGATGAGGTCTGACAAGGGCCTTTGTAAGTGGCAGGATTAGTTCTTCTGTCCTGTTGACCACCTCCCTTTGATGCAGCCTAACATTCGCTGGCTTGTCATGCTTTAGCCCCTTATCTGTTATGACTCCCAGGTTCTTGCTTCTCCACTGCAACAAGAGGAGCCCCATGCAGTGTGTAGGTCTTGCATCAGTTTTTCCTTCCCAGTGGATGGCACCTTGCATTTGGCTATGTTGAATCTGAGACTTCAGGAGTCCAATAAATCATCCAGCTTGTTCAGTTCCTCCTGGTGTTTTCCCCATCCTAATGAGAGGCCACTGCCTTTCCGAGTGTAATGTCATCATATTTTGGCAATGAGTTTGTGTTTTACGAGGCATTATATCACCCTTTCCATTTGGAAAGGTCTGTTATAGCCAAGATGGTTGGCAGTGTCCTTTTATTGATATGTTGCTGCTCCAGAAGCTCAGCATCCATGCATCCTGCTGCCATGTGGGAGACCTGGGTTTCATAAATGACGTTCAGTCCCTTGCTCACTGGACTGCTGTAGCATGGCCACACTGCGTAGGGGATGCACTCAGTTTCTGGGGCGAGAGAGGGTTAGAGCATGTCACTCTACAGCAGCTCCTGTGATTGAATTCAGAGCTGGACATGGCAGAGTTTTAGAGGAGATAACCAGCCAAACTCTTTGTGGTTCAGGCTGAACACAGTGACATGTTGTTAGAGTTGTCAAGGTTTGGAACAGGAGATTTTGTGGGTGAGAAGTCTTGGAGGGGAGTGCTGTCTGGCCACAACTACCACAAAAAAAAGGAAAAGTAAATGATAATCGTGGTCAAGTTGTTAATGAGTATCTCATGCACAGGGGGAAAGGTGCACTCCAGTTGATCAGAAGCACTCTCTCGATGCATAATTTATTTAATGGTTATTTAATTATTTAAAAATTGTCATACAGGAAAGGGCTATAAGACGCAAAAGCACCTTCATTCTGCAGAAGTCTTGGAATAGTTTATTATTGGTGAAGTAGTAGTAGTAGTTGTATAAATCTTTATTGATCATACATACAATATGTGGACATTAAAATCCATTACAAAATTATACATAAACAAGGTTTTAAAAACATGTAATTTCTATTACATAATGTACATGAGTTTAAGAAAATAAAATGTGCAAATATGCAAGTTGTTTTAGACCAGCGATGACATCTGTAGTTCTCTACAGTACGTATGACATCTATGCATCTCATTAAAAAAAAAATTAGGTTAATTAGGTAGAAAAATGCAATTTGAAAATAATATTGTTTACTGAATTTTGTTGTATAGCTGTGCTGTATTTTTAATGGTGCTCAGCTGTTCTTTCCTAACAATTATTGCACATAAACCTCTGGTGCAATGGTTCTCAAACCTGTAACTGTGGTGGCCTGAAAGAGCCACAAAGTGCGGTCACCAGAAATTATTGGTGGCCTCATTCCATATTTATTCACCAAAGTCCCTTTATTTACCCAATCACCCCTGATATAACATATTTATTTTCACATAGTATACAATAAATGAAGTCCTTGATGCATTTTCACTTTAACTATCTCTTATGCAAATCTAAATGGCAAGAAGTTGTCCATTCCATTACCTTTATAATTGGAGCTGTAAAGAGCTCTGTGGCCATAGAAAATTGTGCTGGTAGCCACATTGAGAAACTGCTCTAGCGAGTGGGGCATTCAGTTTTTTAGCAACATCAAAGTAGAAAATAATACTTAAGCTATAGTTCCTGAATTCTTTAGGACTAGAATATGATTATTAGTGACTGTTTCTGTTGTCTATGTGTATTTCTTGAACACTGCAGAATGTGGTATTGAATTAAAAAAAGCATCTGTGTCTAAGAAATATAAAACAAAACCACCCCTCATTGTTTAACTGTCACTGATGGATGAGTAGGAAATCATAAAAAGTAGCAATTCATTTATTTGCTATGTTTGCTGTCATTGATTCCCTATAATTTGGCAAAGACATAAAGAGGCCGTCTTTCACACTTCATGCTGTAAATATGCTGCGATCAGAACAGACTTGTACTGCAAGTATTTATCATCCTGCTTTATAGCAGTGTCCCTCCAGGACACTACCAAGGAAAATTAGTCCCTTCAAAACATTACAAATCTATGAACATACTGCATACTGTAAATTTAAGAAACCTATAAGAAACGGAATGGTAACAGCTGATGGAAGGTAAGCAAAAACAACCATTTTGAAGCTGTGAATCTACTGTTCAAAACTATCTTATAAGGACTGATTATGTTCATGAGTTCTACAAAATATTTTATTTTGTTGTTTTTGTGGGGGGTATTTGACAAGAACTTTGTGTGTATGCAGTCTAAATACAGTATATTTGGGGTGCTGGTGGTAGCTCCAACTAATGTTTTTGTCACTGCTTGAACTGAATAAATATAAGCAATATCATGCTATATTTGTGTCGAACGTACTGTTTACTCTATGATCCTGTTTCCTGTGAGTACACAGAATTTTTTTGTAAATACAGTGTATGCAAGTGTGTATATATACAGTATGTATTTCTTTATTTTGGTTATAGAATTTCATTCTATCCTACAACCAATAATGGGACAGAAGTGCATATTACAGTGTGGTGCTGGAGGACTGCAAAGTGGCCAACATAATCTTCACCTTTCAGAAGGGGTTACTGGCCCATCATCAGTGCCGGATAAAGTCATGGAAGCCATTATCGAGGCCAAGATAATAAAGTACTTGGTTGAGGTTCAGGTTCTCATCCCCTCTCAGTATGGTGTTATGAGACATGAGTCATGTCAAACTGCACTGATCACTTTCTTGGAGAGTCATAGCCAGGGAGGTAAACAGGTGCCGGACTGAATACATATGGCAAGGTGTTTTTAAAGATGCACATCCTGTTTTGTGGCAGTTGTATAGAGGAAGGTAAAAGATGGTCCAAGTAAATCCAATCTTCTGCTTCAAACTTGGCAGCACTTACATAATAAGTGTTCCATGCATCATATATTGTTCATGCAAGCTGCCACAAAGCAGGAAACTGTCTCAAAAAGCTTGGGCAACTTTTAAACAAAATAGTTTATTTTTTTTACATAATTGGGTAGACACTGATAGATCTGAAAGTCAGAAATATTCCATTGTCCATGTTGTCCTTTGAATATCTTACCCATAGTCTGTCTTGACTTCTGCAGTGCTGTTGACACTGCGGTGCATGACTATTTTCTGGGTAAAGTGGGCTTGCAGTATAGCCTAGAGGTTAGGGTAACAAGCTGTGAAGAAGCTTGGTACATGCAGCAGACAGACCTGGGTTTGATTCCACAACCTACGGTGGCTTACTGTGTGACTCTGCATAAGTCACTTAACCTCCCCAGTGCTACCAGATCACCCCTGAAAACGGGCACCTTTGCCTAGTGGGCCTTACCCCGGTTACCAAATAATAAAATTAAAAACAAAATAAAGTATATCGGTGTGTTATACACAAGATATACTGTAAATAAGGTGGATTGTTAAAATGGCTTGAAGGCAGTAAGTAAAGGGTTGTTGTGGATGGGCACTATTCAGAGTGAAGAGAGGTACTCTGCTGTGTCACACATGTATTGGAGCATGAGATAATGCTCTTCAACATTTTCATCAATGCCCTGGAAGCTGGTGTCCCTCGCAGTGGATGACACTTAGCTGGCCAGGGTGGTGGACTGTCTTGCAGATGGAGACAAACTGCAAGAGGACCAATGCAAACTGGCTGATAGGTCAGAAACCTGGACTCTCAGATTCAGTTTAGCCAATTGCAAGGTGTTACACATGGGGAGGAAAGCAGTGGTAGAAACTACACACTGTGTGAGACTCCTATTGCTGTGGAGGAGGAGGAAAAGGATCCAGGTGTCCTAATAGACAGTGGGAAGAAACGTTACAAGTAGTATGCAGTCCCTATCAAAAAAAGTCTGGCAGAATGCAGGGGTATATCAGATAGAGAATATTAGCAGGGTAACTGTGCACAACCAGCCTGTGCTGCCACTGAGGAGTTCTGATTCAATCAGACCTCAAGAGCGAATCTCGAGAGGTCACACGGAATCAGAAACTTGAGGTAGCAGCTCAGGTTGGTACAGTTGCCCAGCCAATATTTTTTTATAGTGCATAGTGACCCCACAACAAAAAGAATACAACAAAACAATACTTGAAATGAAGAGACAGTTTCACAGTCAAAATTTTAATCAGTAGCTATCCGAAGAGATAAATAGTTACATAGATGACAATGCAGTCTAATAATTAAAACACTTTGTCGACCGCTGCCATCCTGTCGGAGAATTTCCTGTTTGACTTCTGAGATGTGCGCATGGTGGTTTTTCCTTTAGTTAAACTGCTGGCTCATGTAATTTCAAAACCAGCCAAAGTAATGATGTACCACAGCACAGTATGGTATTGCTGTGTTTGATTAACTTTGAACTGTGGTACAAAAACATTTGGCCTGTGACTGATTTCTGTGCAGGACTAGTCACTATACATTATAAGGGGATAATTAGCAGAGTGGTGTAAGTTTCCTTTTTCTTTATGAAGCCCTCACAGGGCCCCATGTGGAGAACTGCATGAGCTCTAGGCTCATCAATAAAAAATGGACATTGAGACAGTTAAGAGGGTGTAACACAGGGCCACCAGAATGATCCGGTGGTACAGAAGGCAAAAGTTAAGAGGATAAGTTAATTGGAGAATGGGAGACTAAGAGAGGGTATGATCTTTAGTTGCTGCACCTCAAGGATATTGACAAGATCAGACCGAGATCCTTGGTCTGGTGTCTTCCAGTTGGACACAGCAATATGTCCTAAAGGTCAGATGTGGTAAATTCAAGGGTAATGTTAGGAAGCACTTAGTCTACCAGAGAGTGGTAATCCTACAATATGGAACAGACTATGGATATGAGGATACATCAAGCCTTCAGGTTAAGCCTGGACAGATCTTGGATTTCAAAGTGAATCACTGAATGCAATGGGTAGCAGAGTGGGTTGGAATCATTTTAAATGTAATACATGGTTGCACAACACACTTACAGTATTCAGACCTGCTTATGAAATGGGGAGGAGAACATAAAAGATCTAGCATCCTTTCTGAACTCATGTTACAATGTAACATTTCTTTATTTTAGCATGTTCCTTTTCTCCTATTTGTAGGATTCTCCCCCCCCCCACACTATTTTTAGAGTTGAAATAAATGAAAGGCTGCTCCTTTAAATATGGCTACCACCATGTTTATATTAGTATTTTTCATTGTTAATCCTTGCTGTGCTGCGGACTAAAATATCAGTCCAGAATTCCTAGACATTCTAATTCTGTCAGCAAACTATAGGTTAATCAACATCCCATTGCTTATCAACATTTTTATTGGTACCAAGGATACAGTAGCTTACTCCTAGCCACAAAACTAAATCTTCAGTTTAATTATGTGAAGTCTAAAGTAAAATGCTTCAGCAAACCCAAAATGGGGGAGAGGGTAATTAGGAGCCTGAAATGACATAAAAAGGCATATGTACGATATTTTCAGAGTAACATGCACTGTTACTTTTTAAGTTGATCAAATAAGCAATTAACCCACAACAGAGTGTGCATTAATGTTTAATTAATTCATGCTTTAGGAATGATGTACATGACGTTTGTGTAGCATGTCTTTATATACCTGGGAAGTGCACTGATTTAGTATTATCGCACACCCTAAACTGAGGTATTGTGCTTACAGAATAACTTACTGTTGTTTAATAAACAGGCTTTCTGGCTATGAAAAGTAAATCTAAAACATGACTATGGGGCACTGTGAAATTGATACACAGCCATGGGATTGGTCTCTCTTACTCAGGTTTAGTTATTTTTTTTGGTGTCATGTCATACTACACTGAGAATTGAGACTAAAACTGAGTGGTGAATGAAGAGTACAGTGCTCTGGCAAGAGTCTGAAAACACAAACGTGCTCAAATCAGCAATTGTGCAGAATAATTGTTTCAGTATGACCCGACTAATTTTTACAAGTTACTTAGCATCTGCTGCTACTGAGTATAGCCATACAAATAGTTAGAAAACAGCTTAGGTGCTTTACTTAGGCTTCATTTATTGAGGGAGGCCGGATACTTGTTGTAATTGGCTGCTGTTTGTAATATTCTCTTAAGAGAAATAAAAATGTAATGCATTCAATTGATAATTAACTGTAGATAAATACTGAAATGAAAAACTGTTCTCGTTCCATGAAGGGAAGTGTAAAGAATGTTATTTATTATTTTGTTTATGTGCTTATTATTTGCCCTCAGATGGCTGGGGGAAGAAATCCACCACCAGCATTGGCTAAGGTTCTGGTGTAGATCCAGCATCAAGGGACTCGTGCCGAGGGTGTTTTCCCCTGTTTGCATCGTCCCATCCAACCTGACTGAGGTGGGGCTGGATGTGCAGTGACCTCAGCGCATGATTGAACATGCTTCTGCACCCAACATGCAGAGGTCCACTGGTCCCCACCCTGACAGGCACCCAGTACGGTCCTGAACTGCCACCCCCCCCCCCACCAATGCTAGGGGTCAGTAGGTGCCAAGAACTGAAGGAACTCCCACCCCAGAGAATGTGAACAGTCCTTGGGACACTCTGCTTCCTTCCCTCTGGCTGACCCTCTGACATCCAAGGTCTGCTTCCAAACCCTGGTAGTCAGTGCCACAGATGGAAGCGCTTCCACTGCACCACTGGGCTGGCTCCAAGAATGTTACTTATTTAAAAAAAAAAAATTGTGTTTCATGCAAACTCTGATTCAGGTACAGTTCAATATGGATACTTTGGCAGAAGGAATATCATTTCTTAAAATAGAAACAGTAGAAACAGCTGCCAATTAAAACCATTTCCAGTCCTCTTTAAGCTTGTTCTGAAGCTGTTGGATATCTATTCAGCAACCCTCTCTGTATTTATTTCCCTTATATTTATTAAAGAAATTGGTTCAGATAGTCCCATTAAAGAGACCCCTTAAACTTCATTACATAACAAACCAATCACATACACAAACATGCAAAAAAAAAAAAAAAGTAGATAAACATGTGGGGAGTAGTGCAATGTAATGGCTGTGGGGCAGCAGTCTTCTGGGAGTCTTTCTGGAGGCTGAGATGCTGCCCTATTTGCAGACAACTCTCTGCCCTGAGGGAGGAAGTTGCCCATCTTCAGGCCATACTGGACAGTAGTAAGGGAACCTTCCCCCAGGCCACACTGGATGGTAGGAAGGGAACCTCCCCCATCCAGGGAGCACCAGAGCCACCACCACTACCTCAGAGGTTGCGAAGAAAGCACAGCAGTTGGACCACAGTGGGCTCAGGGAGGGTGAGGATGGTGGAACAGAGGCACACCCAGTCAGTTGTTCCACTCCACAATCCATACACCATTCTGGGGGAGCATAGCTCCCCTATGGATGCACCCACAGAGGAGACTAAGGAGGCTGAGGACAACTGTCACAAGGGAGGCCCACAGAAAGGAGGCAGAGGACACCACAAGGAAAGGAAGTAGCTCCTGGTGGGGACCATTATTAGGGGATAGAACTGGGGGAGCAGAAAACTGAAGTAGGTGCCTGCCTGGTGCCATGGCTGGGAGGGACAGGGAAGCGATCCTCAGGATCACGAGAACAGCTGCACGGGAGTCTGAGCTGGACGTCATTGTCCACCTAGGGACAAATGACTTGGCTCATCATGAGATTAGAGCAGTGTAGAAGGACTCTTGTAGAATTGGGAAGGGGCCTAAGACAAATAGCGCACGACAGTATCCTTCTCTGAGGTGCTGCCTGTCAATGGCATGAGGAGGTGAGGGCACTTGCACCATGCAGTTTAATGAATGGTTGAAAAAGTGGTGTGGAGCACAGGGTTTAGCTTCATTGGGACTGGGGTTCCACCTGGAGGGACACCAGCCTATACTGGCAGGATGGTCTGCATCTGTCCAGGAAGGGAAAAGTCTTTTGAGCAATCGGTTTAAATGCTTCATTGGCAAGCTTTAAACTAGTCAAGGGGAGGCACTGATAAGCAGGAAAATCCCAGCCTCCCTACAAAACAGGGTACTAAATGAGAAAAAGACCTAGGTAGAAAGGTCAGTGGGGATGCTGCAAAAGAAGGTAAAGCCATCAAAAATGGAGAGCAATGAGTACCAATGCCCGTAGTCTGAGTAACAAGCTTCCTGACTTAGTGGCCTTGATGGAGGAGGAACATGTGGATATCGTGGCAGTCACAGAAACATGGTAATCACTAAACCATGACTGGGACGTAAACATACCAGGATACATTATCTACAGGAGGGACAGGAAGGGTAAAAGAGGAGGAGGAGTAGCTCTTTACATAAGGGAAGGAATCAAAGCAACAAAGCAAAAGGGAATCCAGGGAGGAGAAGAAGCACTGTGGGTAAATTTGGAGACTGGCGATGGCACCACAATCCGCACAGGGGTTGTATACAGACCCCCTTCTCAGGGGGAGGAAATGGACAAGGAAATGATAGAAAGTATACTTAGAATGGCAGAAAAAGGGGAGATATTGCTGATGGGTGATCTGAATATGCCAGATGTTAACTGGAGTGCAGTTGCAGCAGCCACTTCGAAGAGTGGGGTTATTCTAGATGCCCCACAGGGGCATGCCATAGACAACTAGTATTGGAGCCCACTCGAGAGGGAGCAATCTTTGACCTGGTTCTCTCTAAATGGAGATGAAGAGAGGATCACAGATGTGGAAGTGGGTAGCCATCTGGGAACTAGCGACCATCGAACAGTATGGTTCACACAACACAGCAATAGAGTCAGCTGATACAAAGACAAAAGTACTGGACTTTAGGAGGGCTGACTTTGCCAAATGGGTGAGTGCAAAGGAATGCACTAGCAAATGGGCAGGAAGGAGGGGTGGAAGAACAATGGGGAATAATAAAAACTGCGATCACAGAGGTAGCAAGCCTTTGTGTGAAGCAAATAAACAAAACAAAACGATGTAAGAAACCACTATGGTTCTCAAAGGAGGTGGCAGTGAAGGTTCAAGAGAAAAAGAAAGCATTTAGGAAGTACAAGAAATCACAGAAGGAGCAGGACAGAGAACTGTATCAGTTAAAGCAAAAGGAAGCTGGGAAGGCAGTCAGAACAACAAAGGCCCAAACAGAGGAAAAGATAGCCAACTCTGTTAAGAAAGGGGATAAAACCTTTTATAGGTACATCAGGGAGTGAAGGAAGACCAAGGGGAGGGATAGTGAGGCTTAATAAAGGGAGGGAGGGTGGGCAGAGGGTGACTGTGAAAAGGCAGAGATACTAAACAAATATTTTGCTCGTATTTCACGAAGGAAGAGGGGAGGTACCTAAAACAAACAGTAGAAACACTCTGGATGCAGAAGTTGATACCAGCCCATTTACAGAAGAAAGGGTTCTGAAAGAACTCTTAAAACTGAAGGTGGACAAAGCAATGGGGCCTGATGGATTCATCCCAGAATTCTAAAAGAACTAAGGGTAGAACTAGTGACACCACTACTACCCTCTTTAACAAATCATGGGAGGATGGGTGGTACCGAGGACTGGAGGAGGGCAGATGTGATTACCCTTCACAAAAGTGGGAGCAAGGCAGAAGCAGGAAACTACAGACCTGTTAGTTTAACCTCAGTAGTAGGGAAAATGATGGAATCACTTCTGAAGGAAAGAATTGTCAAGTATCTAGAGGCCAGAGGGTCACAGGACCCAAGGCAGTATGGATTCACAGTGGGAAGGTCATGCCAGACAAATCTGATAGATTTCTTTGACTGGGTGACCCAAAGTAGTAGATCAGGGAGGGGTTGTGGACATGGCCTACCTAGACTTTAGCAAGGCATTTGACACAGTCCCACACAAAAGATTAATATACAAGTTAGCCAGCCTGGGGGTGGGTCCCAAGATGACAGCCTGGGTAAAGAATAGGCTGGAGAATAGGACACAGAGAGTAATAGTAAATGGAGTCCACTCTGAAGAAAGGGGTTACTAATGGGGTACCGCAGGGATTCAGTTTAGGACGGTCCTCTTCAATGTCTTTATAAGCGACATTGCAGAGGGACTGGAAGGAAAAGTGTGTCTCTTTGCAGATGACACAAAGATCTGCAACAGAGTTGATGCACAAGGTGGGTGGAAAGGATGAGAAGGACTTGGCAAGGTTAGAGGAATGGTCAAATATATGGCAGCTTAGATTCAGTGCTAAGAAGTGAAGGTAATGCACCTGGGAAACAAAACCCAGGGAAGAGTACACAATGGGGGGTGAGATACTAACAACAACAAAAATGGAAATGGACCTGGGTAGCAGATCAGATGACCTAAAGGTGGACAAGCAATGTGAGAGGGCAGCAAGGAGGCTGAGGGATACTGGGATGCATAGGGAGGCATCACCAGTAGAAAACAGGAAGTTGTTATCCCTCTGTACAGACAGCTGGTGAGACCCCATCTAGAATACTCGTGCAGTTCTGGAGACCCAATCTCCTCAAAGACATAGACAGGATGGAAGCTGTCCAGAAGAGGGCAACTAAAATGGTGCAGGGTCTGCACCGAAGACACATGAAGAGAGACTTAAGGAGCTTAATATGTATAGCCTCGAGGAAAGGGGGGACATGATAGAAACTTTCAAGTATCTCAAGGGAATCAACAAAATCCAAAAGGGTAGCATATTTCAAAAAGAGGTGTGCAAGAACAAGGGGGCACGATTTGAAGAGGGGGGTGGCTCAGAGGTAATTTAAGGAAGTATTTTTTCACAGAGAGGGTTGTGGATGCATGGAACGGCCTTCCGGAGGAGGTTGTGGAGTCAAAAACAGTGGTGGAATTCAGGCATGCATAGGACAGTCATAAGGCAGTTCTAGGGGGTTGGGGTAGGAAGAAATAGGCTGCTGGTTAACTAGGATCTGCAGCTTATCCATTAGGTAGGGAAATGGGCAGACTGGGTGGGCCAAGCGGTCCTTATCTGCCATCAAATTCTGTTTCTATGTTTCTATGTTGGTTTGTTCAAAGTTGGAAATGGCCAGCAGTCATGAGGGCCTCATTTGCTGAATTTTTTGTTTCAGTAATAGTTCCCCCTCCCCAACCCATGCTTCACCCTGTTCCTCGCATAAATGATCAGGGTCAACACTGCCACACCCTTCCTCCAGTTTACAATTTGTGTCAGTGCCTCTCCTTGGTCAGGCAGCAGGGGTAGTGCTAACATTAAGTGGCTTGCCTTCCTGAGAGAGAGTGCCTGACCTCTGTGTTACATTGAGTTCTCTGCTGGTCTCCGAATGGGACAGAGAGGCTTTAATGGTGTCCTTGGTCATCCAAGTGTCAGCATGATTTGCTGCCACCACCATAACACTGGACTGGTCCCTGAATGATGGGTTTAGTTGAGTGGCATGAACCTGGTCATCTGTATAGTAGCTTGGACACTGCAAGCTGTGTATGATAGGTTTTCCTGTTCTTGGCTCAGCATTGCAGTTACCCACCTGGTACACAGCTGTTTGGTGCAAAGTACCTTCAAAACTGTATGATGCATTATTTCTTTTGAAATGAGATGTGTATTGGCATACTAGAGGTGAATCTATTCTGCAGTTTTCAATTACTATTTGCCCCATGGCTCACAGTTATTGGACTGGTAGCTGTACAAGGTCTGTCTGAGCACTGATTGTTGTTTACCCACACTCTTCCTTAACTGGGTATGTTCATTCACACACACTTCTGCCTGAGAAGACTTTATCCCAGCATGGCCACCATTCTGCATATGAACTGCATCTGTAGCAGTTTTCTGCACATGTAGAAATTTCATTATGACTCTTATTATGCTGTTTTCATTCAGTGGAGCAGAAGGGTCACCATGCAGTGCAGGAAAAAAAAACTAATAATAACTCTAACAAGTTTTGGCACATTGTTTTCTAAAAAAGGAGTAAAGAGTTTAAAACCTGAAAGGGAACAATTACTTTTAAGCCCACACTGATATTATGTGATCTAATGTAGGATCTTAAGCCAAATAGTCACTGTATGACTTTGGACAAGTCATGTAACCTCCCAGTGCTCCAGTCCACCCAGCTGCCAAAACGTGTAGAAGCAGAACCCAACTGGAAATGAGATGTTGCATCTTGCTATCCTGATAAATAAACTGTGACAAGAATCCTTCTTATATTACATGGTTGACTGCATTATCCACAGATTCCAGTGAAATGAAAAACTTTTATTACCCAGCCCAATGATGTGACTTATGTGAATGACTAGAATAATTTCACTTCTCCAAACAGTCATTCTGCCTGAACAGTTGAAATAAATTTACCCACCACCCATCTAAACTCAGCAAAACTAAATGTAAGAAAGACAGCTCTAAAAAAAATTAATAAAACTAAAAAAGAAAATAAAACTCATAATCTGTTAAGTACAGTAGCAATTCCTGGATGCTCAAATGCTTGCGCAGCACATTAAACACTGCAAGCAGTAATTTTATACATGAAGCCTCCAAACTGTAGCATACCAGACCTCAATAAACAGTTGCTGTGAGCGAATGCCACAGAGCGAGACACACACACACTGGCAATTTTCAAATAAACATTTATTTGACTTAAGGAATATGGAAAAAATTACATTTAATCAGAGCAACAAACAAACTGCTTTTCACTTAGGCTACCACTTCAGGATAGAAATTCTCGATCAGAACTAAGAATCGGCATGGAATTCACCACTCCTATTGTTCTAGATAACACCTGGATTGTAATAAATAACTAAATTCCTGCTTTGTCATTACTGATAGCCTCACGTCCACTGCACAATGCAACAGAGCATATGGGAAGGCAAACAGGATGATAGCATGTATAGAAAGAGGAGTTAAGTAGATCAAGGAGGTGATACTGCCCCTGTACAGGTCCCTGGTAAGGCCACAGCTGGCGTACTGCATGCAGTTCTGAAGTGCACACCTCCGTGAAGACACGGGACCAGATTTTCAAAGGGCCTGATGTGACCCAGCGACCAAGTCCCTGTGCACAACTCCCTGGTGCAGGACAAAAATCTCCACACCTGCAAAAATGCTATTTTCAGTATTTTATGTACACAGGTGGCATTCTCCTTTTTTCCCGAGCTGCACAATAATGTTACTCCGGGTAATACCCGGCATAGCTTCTTTCCTCCAGCTGCACAAAAAATATATGCTGTCTGCTGTGAAGTGTGGGAAAGGTTGCAAAAAGGCAATATTTTGAAATTGAGCACATACAGAAAAAATTGCAGTTTCATGAAACTCTCACTTCTGTAACTTTTTTCTTCATGTGCGCAACTTTTTCCACTTTTGAAAATGTACCCCAGGGACTGCATAGAGACCATAAAAGGGATGCCCATGAGAACGATCAGGGGGCAGCAGTGGAGGTTGTATGAGGGAAGGCTGGCAGGCCTTAAAGTGTGTACACTGGAGGCCATGGGTGAAACAGTGGACATGATTGAGATGTACAAGTTCTTGTGAGGAATCAACAGGGTGGATTGTAAAGACTTGTTAACATGGAATGACAGCACAGTAACTTCAGGACATGGGAGAGATTAAGGAGGGATATGAGGAAGTTCTTGTGGAGCGATTGGTGGACGAATGTAATAGACTGCCCTGGAAGGTGGTTGAAGCTAAGACTAATGGGTTTTAAAGTTGGGTGGGACAGATACAAGAAAATAGTGGGGCACGCAGTCAGAAGAGGGTGTGTGGGTATCTGTGAAGGGGATGACAGTCAGCCCTTATGGATATTGGATTGGTCAATCCAGCCTGTCAGGGGAGTATGGTGCTAGGCAGGGAAATGGGCAAAATGGATGGGCGTCTGGTTCGTTTTCTGCCTACAGAATGTATATTTTAACAATCATCTTCTATACTCACTATTTTAAACCTATTTCCTCATAACTAAGTAATGTAACTCATTATGCATGAGAGCCCATGCGTATCTCGTAAAGCTGGAAGGCATTCCCTTTGTTATTCTAGTTTATAGCTAGTAAAATTGCTTGTCAGTTCAAATGCTTGTTCTCAGAGGAAGAATTATCTAATCGGTTTTAGCCTGAATAATGGTATATGGCAGCTACAGTGATAAACACTTTGTAAAAGTTGTTTTCTCTATTCTCAAGTACGCTTACATCTTCCACCAAATATGCTTGAAATGTTGCAAATCTAGTTTTGTGCAATTAGTTTATAATCTACTTGCAAGTGTGCTGTCATTTGTCATAGCAAATTCCTTTACAAGCAGTCAACCTGAGATTCCAGTATCTAGCAGAAAAAGGTGACATAAGTATGACCCCATAGGCAGTAAAGATATCACTGATACACAAAATGTAAGTGTTTCACAAATGGCTGATTGTCCCAGTATGTTCAAAACTCTCCAGTCATTTTATATCAATTGTTAGACATATATATGTGCTGGTATAGATCTATATATCTACATTTCAGACATTCTACCAGAAACATATACTGAGATGGTAGAAGCTTGTTTCCAGAAGTGTCTTGGTGGAAGAAGAGAGTGCAGTATAATTATATATGTTCAGAAAATACAAGTAAATAAGAATTTAGTTGTTTAACCAGGTATAGCACACTAAGCTGAAAGCTTTTTTTACAGGAGCGACCTGGGAGCACAAGGAGGTTTGGTTAAGTGACTTGCTCAGGGTCACACAGTATGCAAGTAAAAGCTGTGGGATTCAAACCAACACAATGAAGAAATTCACAGGCATTGTTCTGTGACCAGAAAATATTCAATATGTTCAGAAAAGCAATATGCAATGTGCAACAATGCAGTACTAAATAGAGGTGGAGGGAATGGATGAAAATTGGGGAGAGGGGGAGAAAGGGGAGCTATGCTAGTGTTGGTACAGAGTAGAGGGCAGCAGAAGTTCAAAAAGACAAAAATGACTAATGTCAAGGGCCATCCAGGGCCAATGGCTGGCAACTGCAGGTGTGAGTAGTGAAATCATGGAGAAGAGATTTCGGTGTATAAAGGAAGGAGCAGAGCAGATGGAAGTGGGGTGAAAGCCCAGGAATTTAGGGAAGTAGAAGGCAGCCTGAAAAGCAGAGGATTTCCCCATGGAGTGTGATACAAAAACCAGATTTGTGAATGTAGCAAGGGGGTGCCAGGGAGGGGGAGAGGAGGGAGTCAAGGTAAGAGTGGAGGCAACCAAGTCTGAATTTGTAGGTAAAAGGCACAGTGGGCAAGGCGCCTGGCATCAAAGGAGGGGAGGGAGAGGGAGGTCTACAGAGAAAAATGGTAAATATGTGGGGGACTGGCCTGGGAAACTCAACAGAAGGAATGAAACGGGGGGGGGGGGGCTCAGATTGGCTTGTGTGTGTGTGTGTATGTATGTATGTATGTATGTATATGCTGTGTTAGCATGTAGTCTGAAAACAAATCAAAATGGTAATATTAAATGCACACTGAAAATAGAAAAAAAGTTTAGAATTAACATTTTGACCATAGATCTTCTTCAGAAAGTATCTAAAAAAGGGTGAGTGGCCTTTATGAACTTATTCGACTTTGAGATGGTATTGTATCATTAGTATGTCAGTCTTTGCCATAGTTTATTGTATATAGTGCATTAAGTTGGACACTGGTAGCTGTGTCCATTGTTTTTACTATAGTTTTTTTTTTTTTGGGGGGGGTATGGTGGCTGTTACATGTGTTATTAAGGGGCTAGTTACATGTGTTACTAACAGGCCTGTTGTGAGTGTTATTAAAGGGCTTGTTACATGGGTTATTGGGTGGTTTGTAGTGTGCTGGGTTGTAATATGTTAACACATTAATGTAGTGGTAATATATATGTAGTGTATATCTCTGTGTGTCTAGTCTTTGCAAAAAAACTGTATTGCACCAGTTAGGGTTCAAGTTAATGCCCCAGCAGTAGACAAATGTGGCATTAGGGTTTTAAACCCGAACTCCACCCCCCACCCCCCAAGTAGCAAAAGGAAAAAACATTAAGGTTTTGAGGCTTTGGGGTCTTGGCAAATCGGTGGTTGGGTCTTCCTTGAGGTTGTCAACCCTAATACTCGCCCCCCCAGCCCTTAGCCTCCTGTCCGAAGCACAAGGCACAGCTCCAAGCCAATGCCTCACTTTGTTACACTCTTCAAAGTTAGAGAAGTATGTCTTGCCACATGTTGCCAATACAAAGTGTTGTAGCTTTCTTCATGCAGGGCCCTGTGGGCCCTGCGTAGTAGTAAGTAGTAAATAGTAGTAGTAGTAGTAGTAGTAGTAGTAAGGATTTTTATTCATAAAACTTATAAAAAGGATAGGTGTTAACAGTACTCCATTGAGCGGGAGCTCATTTCCCAGGAGGTCCTGTGTTTACAATAGTAGTTATTGCCTTTACAATAATATAATACAAGATTGCTTAAAAAATACATATCAGATACAAAAGGTATCAAACCCATATAAATTACATATACACAAACACACATAACAGTTTAGATTAGGTGCATAATTTACAGATTCAAATATTTTTTGCAATGGAACTCATAAGTTTGGCCCGCCTTACAGCAGTGTAGTGGCACCATTGTCTTTTCGTGGAACCATCTTTTAATCAAGGCCGGATGTATAGTTTGGTTTGCATAACATGCGGCATAGGCATAGAGTTCCATAACAATGGACCCCTACACCAGACTGATGCTCTTCCAGTATTTGAAGTTACATCTTGGGACTATATATTCCAGACCCTGGGCTGACCTTTAGTTCTTTCTAATTCTTCTAGTTTGAAAAAAATTCCAAGATATAATTTGGCAATCTTCCTCTCTGTACTTTAAGCATATGTGTTAAGAGATGCCAATCTCTCCTATCTTTGAGCCACATCCAATTTAGGGAATTATACAATTCACAGTGGTGAGTCCTCCTAGGGGTGTCTAGGATGAGGCAAGCCAACCTGTTATACATTACATCCAGTATGGCCAGCTCCACCCTTGAAGCTCCTGCATAGATCACATACCCATAATTCATTGCAGGGAGCACGATAGTATTTACTATCCTCAATTTTGTCTTGGGGGCAAAAAATGTTTCAGTCTGTGCATCATACCCAGCTTTCTACCTAGATTTCGTAATAAGGTCTCCAAATGAGGTACCTAGTTCAATTTTTCATCTACAAGAATTCCAAGATATTTATACTTATCAACTTGTATTTGAGCACCTCCTTGAGACTGGATCTTTAACGTATCTATCGGTCCGAGTAAACAACACAGACTGAGGTTTTTTTTTTTTGTATTTAGACACAATTTATGCTCCCTAAGAAAAGCCTGCAGACAGTAGAAGGCCTCTTGAAGATTATTTTGTATATCGATTACTTCTTGGCTCTTTACATGTATTACTGTGTCATCTGCATAAATATGATGTTTTATCATAGGATCCCCAAATTGTAAGTTGTTAATATAAATGTTAAAAAGAAGGGGACCCAATATAGATCCTTGTGAAACCCCTGTTTTAATTTGTGCTGACATGGATCTATAAGGGCCTATCACCACCACGTGTTCTCAGTACGTTCTGAACCAATTCAAGCTCCCCTTCCCACACCCCCATTTCGTGGAGTCTGGACAGAAGAATGCCATGGTGCAAAGTGTCAAAAGCTTTAAATAGATCTATAAAGCAGCCATGGACATTCTCCCATCCAGACTCTTCTGTACATCACTCACTACTTTCATCAAAGCTGTATTCATACTATCGGTGGATCTAAATCCTGACTGATAAACATTCATTAGTTTATACGATTCCAAAACTTTTCTTAATTGTAAGGCTACCATTTTCTCAAAAATCTTGGACACTATAGGTAAAAGGGAGAAGGGGCAATAGTTACCATATTGCACACCTTCTTTGAAAATCGGTCCTGTTTTAAGACAGTTTCCATCCTTTAGGGAATTTGCCAGTAGACAGAGAGAAATTAAATAAATAAGTTAGTGGGTACACAGTACATGGAGCTGCATATTTCAGCAGTCCTGCTTGTATGTTATCTAATCCTGTGGCCTTTTTAACATTGTTTCAAAAGTTCACCCCTTATTTCATGCACCTTTGTACTTTTGAATTTAAATATTTCCAGTCTGTTGAAATATTGGGGTGCCTTCTTATCCTGCATACTGTATATCTTATCACATTGTTTTCAGGAGAGTTTGAAGCCAAAATGTTGGTTCCTAGTTCTACAAAGAATTTATTAAATGCAGTATTACTACAGTATTATTTAGAGGGACCATTTGACCATTTTGCTCAGTCCTTTGTACCTGTTCTTTTTTAACATTTTCCATTAAGTTAGCCATTGTTTTCCAGAAGAGTCTGGGATTCTGATTTACATTACTACTTAATTCTGTCTTAAAAATGTTTGTTTTACTAATTTGTTTGATATATTTATTTCTAGGTTGTCTGTAGAAGTTCCAGTTGCCAGTTATACATGGAATACTTTGTTTTATGCCATTTTTCATCTGTTTCTCTTTTTAATTTATGTAGTGTAGCATTGTACCACTTTTCATTACTAGCCCTTAACCTTCTGTTTTGTGTCGGGACATGATGGTCACAAATCTTTATGAACTCTTCCTGAAAGTATACCCACGCTTCTGAAGCCATATGTATCAATTCTAGTCTACTCCATTCTATTGTCTCAATATCTAACATGAACTCAACATAATTAAAATGTTTGACATTTTTCCAGTCAACGGTTTGGGCCTGCCTAACAGGTTTTAAATGCTTTCGAGGTGCAAAGGTGACCTGGTGGTCAGAAAATGCATCAGGCAAGACCCCACTCTGGGAGTATTCAGATGGTTGATTAGTACTGTAAAAATAAAATCCAATAAAGCTGAATTTTGTGCAGTTTTACAATTTATCCTGGTAAGTTCTTCCAATGATTTATTAAGTTGTAAACACTCCTGAAAATCAGTTAAACTATTTATGGGATGTATGTGGAACCAATTTACAGTAAAGTTGCCTGTAATTAATAACTGATGTGTATATTTAAAATGCATCATGAATTCCTATAGACTGTGAAAAATACTATTTTCTATTTTTGGAGGTTTGCAAATTTCAGAAATCAATATAAGTTTAGTAAAAGGGATCCTTACTTCAACAGTTAATGCCTCCAAACCCTTATCCAATTAATTGCATTGGCCCTGCATAAAGAAAGCAGATCAAATCTGACCTTGTTTGCTCAGAGAACAAAGTGGGCATTACCACACCCCTATAAAATGGAGAGGGAGAGGGAAAATAAATGATGGCAAAGTGTAGTATACAAGGAAATAATATCAGGGGATCAAGCAAGCCATAAATTTATTTATTTATGTCTTTGATAACTGGGTGGGTGCACTGATCCAGTGGACCATTTTCAGGCACCACCCAGGCCACTAGCTTGGCACATTGAGTTAAGGCATATACAGGTAGCATCAACAGTACAACAGGCATCACGAGCCCAGAAGGTGAGTGGCCTTTATGAGCTTGTTTGACACTGAGATGGTATTATTTTATGAGTATGACAAACGTTGCCATATTTTATTTAATATAATGCATTAGGCTGGATTCTTCTTGCTGTATCCTGTGTTTTACTGTGGTGTTTGGCGGGTAGGATGGCTGTTGCATGTGTTCTTAAGGGACTTGTTACATTGGGTGGTTTTTAATATGTTGGGTAGTTAAGCAGTAAACCACGACAGGTTGTGGGTGATGCTGGGTTTACCTATGCCTGGCATGGTTTAGTCATGAGGCCTCAGGCCGAGTGACCAAACCTCACCAGGCGTGGGTAAATCCCAGCATCACCTATGCCCTGGAGTGGTTTATTGCAATTATACAGTGTCCCCTTCACTTTGTGTAACAAACATTAAAGACAAATAGAGTGTTTTGACACTATAAATAATTGTTCTTTAATTTATTGTTGCACCAGAGAAAGTAGTTTCCTGTTGGTAGGTAGAATAATATGTAACCCCCCACCGCCCCGCAAGTGAGAGTGATTTTTTTCACACACAGATTGAAAACTGGGCAGTTAAGCAGCCACAAGAAATTGCAGGGGACTTTCCGATGGAGTTATGGGTAAAATGAGGAAATCAGTCTGGGAGCACTGCAACATTTATAACAGCTGAGACATGCAAATGGCAGATTGAGAGATGCAGTGTACCACGAAGAACAGCGAGTGAGAAACGATATTCCTGGAGCTTCACTGGGAGCCGAATTTTTATTTTCACTGTTCTCACCATTAGTAATGGCCTGCGAAATTGGAGTGGATGAGTGTCTGTCATTCTGATCAGGAGCTAGTAATGGAGGTGGGAGGGAGTCCATGTAAAGAGACTGCGAGCTTGACTTGTGAGTGGCTGTTTGTGTGGTGGTGGTTCTGATGGGCACTTGAGGTTGCCGTATGTGATGGTCTGCTTCTGGGGTGACTTTGTCTGGTGGGGTGTTAGGTTTTATTTTTACTTTTCTGTATGGGAAAGGGAGTGTTTTTCTATTGATTTAATGGGACATGGGGCTATTTGTTGTGAAGGATCCATCAATTTTAATGAACTTGCCAGCTACAATGGTCTGGGAAAGTGGCAACTGAGCCGAGCTGAGTGGATGTTGAAAAAGGTGAGTAGGGTGGAAGTGGTTATGGGAAAAGACTTTAAAAATGTTGTTTTTGGACCCCGATGTAGGTTTACAGACTCTTTTGTTAAGTTCAATTTTTGCACACTATGGAGGTGGTTTACTGGTGGGTCATGATGGCAGATTTCCAGTTTCTTGGTCGGGGGGGGGATCGGACTGATGAGAGGTGAGGCTGACTGGAACATTTTGCGTTGGTAATGCCAGGATTTACAACACCTGAAAGGTGCCAGTCAGCCAATGAGTGATGGATTCTCAGATCCCATTGTATAATATGTGTTAACACATTAATATAGTGGTAGTATATAGGCAGTATAGATGTATGTGTGTGTGTGTGTGTGTGTGTGTGTGTGTGTGTGTGTGTGTGTGTGTGTGTGTATATATATATTTTATATGAGAGAGAGAAAATAAATGATGGCAGCGTATGGTATATGAGGAAATAATACCATCGAGAGGTTGAACAAGCCATAAAGCCACACGCCCAAAGGGCGAGTGGCCTTCATGAACTTGTTCAGCCCCTCGATGGTATTATTTCATGAGTATGCTGGACTTTGCCATCTTTTATTTTATATAATACATAAGGTTGGTAGGTTTTGATGTAAGAGAAAGTGTGCTGGTTTTTGTGTAGCTTGATTTAGTTAGTGTTTTTGTAGTTTCCTAGCATTCCCTCTTGTGTTTGTTGGTAGTATAGTTCAGTGTTGTAAGGCATTTGAAGTTCTGCATAGTTTTGTCCCTTTCAGGTTACCATAGTGCAGTGGCTTATAAAGGAAGGTTAATTCAACCGTTTTTTTCTTTAGTGTGATTAAAGACCACGGCATGGATGGAAGCATGTGAAATGTTTGGTGAACTTTTCTTTAGGCCTATTTTATATATTTAGGGAAATGTAGCACAGCATGTGAAATGTTTGGTGAGTTTTTCTGTGGTCCTGTTTTACACATCTAGGGAAACGCAGCACAGCATGAGTTGATTTTTTGGGAGGTGGGGCTGTTTTTATAAGGGGCTGTAGTTGGAGAGGCTGTTAGGGCTGTAATGTGGGTGGTTTGTAGGTTGTTGTGTATTTATTTATTGAAAGAGATTTACCGGGAAATACATTCTGAGCCATAAAGCTCATTTCCACATGTGTCCTGTGGGAACTGGGGTGGGAATAAACACAAAGTATAAACAAAGTGCAGTAATCTAATTTAGCAAAAGGCAGAGCTATGTACAGTATATACAGTAACATACATGGCAAATTGCTAAACAAGAAAGACAGATGGAAAAGGAGAAAAAATGGAGGGGTAGGGATTGGAGAGGAGGGAGAAGATGAGTGTGAATAGATTGGAGGTAATAGTGAAGGGCAGAGGGGGAGATAGGGAAGAAAAGGGTTGAAGGGAGGAAGGTACAGTAGTAGAAAGAGGGGGAAGGAAAAGGAGGGGAAAGGGAAGAGGAAGAGTGTGGAGGTTGAAACATTTAGTAGTATAGTAGCTTGGGGACTGGCAGCAGATGGGGAAAGAGAAAAGGGGCAAGACATTAGACTAAGGGCATTTGCAGGTAGGAGATGTATGGGCTTGTAGTAACAAGGAAAGGGAGCATTTGAAGGAGGTACAGCGAATTGTAAGGGGAAGAGAGTTCCAGAACTTAGGAAAGTGGTAAGAGAAAGCATTCTGTCCCGTGAGGGATTTACAATAGGGGAGCATTAGGGAGAGATAGCTTAAGTTATGACGAGAGTAAGAGGAAGGAGGCATAGGTGAGAAAAGAGAACTGAGATAACGGGGGAGGGAGGACAGCCAGAATTTAGAGATGAAGGCTGCGCAGTGGGTTAAGTGGCGATCTACCAAGGAGGAGTGGGAGAGATCAGAGTGCAGAGAACAGATGAGTATGGGAAGGGCAGGACAAGGCAAACAGGCAGAAGAAGTGGAAGAAGGGATCCAGTCTGTCCAAAGTGGACTTGGGTGCAGCAGTGTAAACTATGTCACCATAATCAAAGCTGGGAAGTATTATCTTTGAAATGATTTCCTGGAAAGCAGGTAAAGGGATACTGCATTTGTTCCTGTAAAGGGCACCAAGCATGGGGTGGAGTTTTTTTTATGAATAGCAGCTATGTGCTGAGAGAAGCCAAGGTGCCTGTCAAGCCAGATGCCAAGGTATTTAAAGGAGGGTGCATCAATAATTGTATCCCCTTCAAGGGTGTGGAAGATGGGAGGGAGGATATCCTAGAAAGCCTCTGCCTGGTGCTGAAGCACACGGAGACAGTTTTTTAGCATTGAGTGTTAATTGATTTGAGCTGAACCAGTTCTGGAAAATTAAGTTGAAGCCTGGATGATGACTCTGAGGAAGAAGACCCAGATGCAAACAGGACAGTGTCTTCTGCATCCATATGGATGGAAGCAGAATAACAGGCTGAGGGAAGGTCATTGAGGAATATGGAGAAAAGCAACAGGACAAGAATGGAGCCTTGGGGTACTCCAGTATGGATAGGGAGGGGGGTGGACAAAGAATCTCCAGTTCTCACAGATTGAGACCTACCTACCAGATAGGAGCTGAATCAGTTAGTTGCTGAGTCTGAGAGACCCTCTGTCTTGAATTTATTTATAAGATTTTAATCTACGGATATTGTATCCTGATTGTTGATTTTTAGATTTTAGATTTTGTAAAAGCTTTAGCTGATCAAATAAAAATGAACTTTGACTTTATCAAGGAGAAGAATGTAGGAGATGGTGTTGACAGCTTTTGCTAAATCGACAAAAATGGCAGTTGTGAGGTAGCCATGATCCATACCCGTAAGCCTAAGGAGAGAAGAGATGATGGAATGAAGTATGTGAAAGCCAGACTGTACAGGGATAAAGGAGGAGGAATCATGGTAGGGGAGAGTTGAGAAAAACACAGTGTTTTCTTGTAGTTTAGATAGGGTAGGAAGAAGGGATATAGGGTGGAAGTTGCCAGGAGAGGAGGAGTCACCACCTTTAGGGAGAGGGACTGAGGTGAGGGGGGAATGAAAGGTCGATAAAGGAGGAGATGGGAATGGCAATGGCAGGTGCAGAGAGGTGCAGGAGCCTGGGGTCAAGCCCATCAGTGCTCCCACCTTTCTGAGGGTTTAGTGCCAGGAGGGCCTTGAGAGAAGAAGATGGGGTAACTAGAAAAACAAGAAGGGAAGTGTAGGGGGTGTCAGTAGAGATGTAGGGGAGGGGAGGTGAGGCGGGGAAGGCAGACAGGAGAGAGGAATCACAGGTGGTGAAGTAGGAATTGAAAGCAGAAGCAACAGAAAGGGGGTCAGAAGTAGTGGAGTCACTCACCTTGAGGACCAGATTTGGGGGGGACTGGGTTGGGGGGAGAAGAGGGCATGGATGACTTTCCAGAACTTAGAGGGGGTAATTTTAAGTTTTTCTGGAAAGATAAGGTAAAGAACTCAACCTTAGCAAGTCTGTTAGCCCTAGTACAAGTATTTCTCCAGGCACGGTGCTTGTTAAGATTTGCCAGAGTGCCAGTGGACATGTAGGACTTCAAACCAGGCATGTGCACGGAGGCAGGCCATATATTCAGCTGAGATCCAGGGAAGGGGAGAACCTCTGACCCTAGTTTTTCGGGGGGGGCATGTCAATCCCAGATTTTTAAGAAGTTAGTATGGAAATATTGGAGGGCTTAATTGATGTTACTGGCCATGGAGACATGAGACCAGTCGGTGGAAAGCAGATCAGCATGCAGTGAGGATAGGTCAGTTGATCTGAAGGACCTGATTTGAATAAATTTCGGAGGGGTTTTAGGGTAGTGAAGTTTACGCACACAGTAAACCGTGTGGTGGTCACTGAGTGCATCAGGAAGGATTCCAGTGTTAATGATACGGTGGGGGTGAGTAGTGAGTACCCAGTCCAGTAGCGAATGTTTTTGAGATCTAGAGATCTTGCTTTGAGAGCGCTCTTGCAGTAGATAATAACCTTGAGGACTGCACCTCCTGGTGTTAGGACCACATGAAAACTTTAGCTAGCAGTGTCTGGTGGAGGAACGCCCACCCGACGTCACGTAACCATCAGTGTGACACTATATAGTGGGCAGGCCCAACACCCGCCTTCCAGTTCTTTCCTGCCATCTGACGTGCACAGGTTGACTTCATGGATTATCTATTTTTCTTTTATTTCTTTATTTTGCAACAACTTAATGTTTGTGTATGTCTTCTGCGTCTTCCCTTGAGTCACTTAAAAATAAGTGTGATTCCTGTGATACGCAGCTACCGCATAAGTACTCTCACACCTGGTGCCTTTTCTGCCTAGGCCTGGAACATAAGACCGATTTGATTGTGAGGCCTGCCTGAGCTTCAGCCAGGCCACATGGAAGTGCCACCAGCAGGCCCACTTACTAAAAAAGAAGATGGCCACCATGGAAAAAGAGCTGCAGAAGCTGAGGAGTGCTTCATTCTCTCCTACTGACTCTCACAAACACAAGAAGAAGAGGGACAAAAAGAAGCACCGGGACCAGGATAGGTCTTCCTCTCAACCGTGGTTGCCCTCAGGCTCCTCGGGTGACCAGCGGCCCTCTTCTTCCGGGAAGACCGCTGCTGCTGCCAAGTCTGCCCTACCTTCCCAGGAGCAGCCCTTGGTTCCCCCCACCACTAATGATCACGGTGGCTGTGGGCACCTTGGCTGAGTCTGAGGCCTCCACCATTCTTAGACCCATTTCCTCCAAAGGGTCTTAGCAGCCAGACATTGCCGATAAGTCACTCATTGGACACCCCAACAAGCACCCAGCCCGATAAGTCAGGCACTGGGGACTCTGGTGCCCGCCCAGCCACAGTCGATAAGCTGGTCGTTGGATCCTCCAGTGATCACCTGATTGAAACACTCATGTTGGGACCTGGCGTTGGACCCGATGGCATCCAGCCAGATTAGAGCCAGCTTCTGATCCTAATGCAGCCTACCCCAGTTGGGTCTCCCCACCGGGATACCCCCTGCTTTCCTTTTGTGGAGCTTCCTCCTCCTTCCCCTGATGACAGGGAGCTGGGGATGGGGGGGTCGTACGTCAGGCGACATCTCTGTTGGGTTGCCTTTGGACCTCATGTCAGACACTCTGGGCAGCCTTCCAGAACCCTCCCCTCTGGTTCTTCCAGCAGAGCTGTGGGCGGGCTTGCCGACCACCAGTCCAACACCTGATGCTGTCATTCTGGGTCCTTCTGGGCCAAGTTTCAGGCCTCCCAGGGTCTCCCATTGGGTCCTATGGCACAGCCATCTGGGCCGCCATCGGGTTACCCTCCGCCCAGTTACCCAGCATCGCATTTTATGCCTGGTTACCCTCCCAATGGGCTATCAGACGTCAGGCTTTATGATACTGGGGTATGCACTGGCTTACTCCCTGCCGGGCTACCTGATGCATGGGTATCATACGCAAAGGTACTAGACACTGAGGTTTGTTCTGGGGTTTCAACCCATCTACCAGCCCCCTCTGCCTCCTCCTTGGCCTCAGGCAGACTTTGGGGTCATCCTGCAGTCCTGGTGGGCAGAAACCAAGTTGCATCTCATCTCAGAGCTGGACAGCTGGCACCCTGTGGGGGAGGTTACCATGGTTCACTGGGATCAGACTCCCAGGTCTGCCTCTCCACTGGAACCACACCAGTGTTCATCAGGCCTGACCAAAGGGCCTTTGGGGCTGCCAATGGACTGTATGCCTCGTAGACCTCAAGAGGCCTCTTGCCCCGGTGTCAGGTCTCCAGAGTCCTCAGATGCGGATTCCAAATCCAGGTCGTCGTCCTCTGTTTCGGGCTATGAGACTTCGTCTCCAGAAGAGCCCAAGCCCAAGGAGTACCCCAAATCACCTCTGGAGGACCCCTCATTCACAAATCTCTTGAAAAAGATTGCAGAGGTCTATGAATGGAAAACTGATGCCCAAGACCCCAAGCGTCCGAGATTAGCAGAACACCTGGATTTTCAGAAGGCTGCACCTGTCTTGACGCCCCCGTGGTTAGAGCCTCACTAGGACTTGGCCGCTACCATTTGGATGTTGCCTTCCTCTATCCAAGCGGTGGTCAAGAAGGCAGACAGAACATACAGGACACCAGAGAGTAAGGACCATCTCAGCATCCACCCAAAGGCAGACTCGGTGGTGGTTATGGCGGCTCATGACAGGTTAACCGAACCAAAGCAAATGAGCACCTCCCCTCCAGACAGTCGATGCAGCTGGATCAATTTGGGAGGAAATTCTATTCTTCCTCCACATGCTGGTGTACCAGAAGTCTCTCTTTCATCAGTTGGAGCCTGTCATTGAAGCCATGCTGGACTCTGAGTCCAAGACCATCCTGGCTGACACCATTAGGTCTGCTAAGATCACCTGTCGTCCCTCTTTTTAAGGGCGACATATGATTCGGCAAACTCCTCAGTCAGGGGCACCGCTATGGCAGTTTGCCTCAGAAGGTATTCCTAGTTAAGGGCATCAGGCTTGGCACCTGATGTCTAGGCAGCCATCCAGGATGCCCCCTTCTGGGGTTCTGTCCTCTTTTTTTGGGGGGGGATGCTCAGGACATAATCACCAGCCTTCAGGATAAGGACAAGGCTTTACGGTTAGTTCATACAATGTACCACCCCAGATGTAAGGCCAAACTGCCTTTTTGTTGCCAGACCAAGCGGCAGACAAAATGGCAACAGACAGCCAGATGTCAAACCAAACATCAGGCCCCTTCAGCCGTAGCCACCCCTCCGGCCAAAACTCAGAGAGCCTCAGGGGTGACCCCCTTCTATCAGGGGAGATGGTGGGTGGACGATTCACTAGTTACTGCTGGGGTGGGAGGCAGTCACCACGGATTCATGGGTCATATAGCTGGTGGCTCAAGGCCACACATTAGAACTTCTAGAGAGACCCCCAAACAAGCCCCCAGTGGTATCTCACAATCCAAAGGCACATATCCTCCTCATAAGGGAGGAAATCGAGGCTGTTCTATAAAAAGAAGCCATAGAGCCAGTCCCGATAAACCATGTAAGAAAGGGGTTCTACTCCCACTTCTTTCTGGTTCCAAAGAAGAATGGAGATTTGCATCCAATTGTGGACCTCAGCACTCTAAACCTGTACATAGAGTACAGATGGTTTCATATGCTGACTCTCCCAGGTCTACTGCCCCTTCTACACAAGGGACAGTGGCACTGTGCCCTAGACATGCAGGATACCTACCTGCATATCCTGTTTTTTTTCCGGCCTACCGCCACTACCTCAGGTTCTGTTTTCAGGGGGAATGTTATCAATTCAAGGCCCTCCCCTTTGGCCTGTCCTCAGCACCCCGGGGTTTTTACCAAGTGCCTTGCGGTAGTGGCAGCGGCCCTGAGATGCCAGAGCCACTATGTGTTCCCCTACCTCAAAGACTGTCTTCTGTCAGCCTCATTGAAGGGAAAAGCTGGAACTTTCCTTTTCAGCTACCCTGGCCCTTTTTGTTCAAATGGGGATTATGGTCATCTACCCCAGGTCCCAGCTTGTCCCCTCCCAGCGTCTCCAGCTTATTGGAGCGGCGCTGGATACGGCCCAGAGTATGGCTTTCCTCCCTCAGGACAGAATGGAAACCTTACAGAAACAGGCTTGCCTGATAGCCTCCAGCAGGTAGGTTTCGGCCAGGTCAGTTCTCCAGCTTCTTGGCCTTATGGCAGTGGCCATCCCCACTGCCCCTCTGGCCAGGCTCCACATGCGTATTTTGCCGTGGACACTCAGGGTGCAGTGGAATCTGAGGTTGGATGACCCAGACCACGTGGTCATGGTCTCCAACTCGATGAAGCAGGATCTCCTGTGGTGGCAGGATCTCTTTAACCTTACCAGGGAGGTCCTTTTCCAGTACTCTTCCTCCCCATCCAAACCCTGATTATGGATGCTTTACGGATGGGTTGGGGGGACTCATCTGGAGACCCACAGGACTCGAGGGCTGTGGTCTCAGTCAGAACTCTCACTACAACATAAATGTGTTGGAGATGAGGGCAGTGCTGTATACTCTTAAAACTTTCCAGCACTTGCTGCGCCAAGGCCCACTATCAGTCCAGTCAGACAATATGTGTGTAGTCTGGTACCTAAACAACCACAGGGGCATTCGCTTGTATGCCCTCTGCATGGAGGCGATGTGGGTTTGGAATTGGGCAATTCTGCATCGAATACGGTTCATGGCAGTTCATGATCCAGGTATGCAAAACATCCTAGTGGACAGTCTCGGCCTTACCAGAGTAAGAGCCCATGAATGGGAGCTCAAGCAAGTGGTGGTCAAAGACTTTTTTGACCTATGGGGTCGACCAGACCTGGATCTGTTCGTCTCTCAATACAACGCAAAACTGCCCAGGTTTTTCTCCCTCTCTCCTGGGTATGGTGCTTTTTCCTTGCTGTACAGGGAGGTTTAAGCGGAGGGGGTTCACATGATTCTGATCACCACGTATGAGTCTCTCCAGATATGGTTTCCGCTTCTCCAGCAGTTTGCAGTTGAACCTCCGGTTCCACTGCCCCTCTGCCATGATCTCCTGACTCAGAAGAGAAGCACGCTGGTCCATTAAGGGCTGAAGTCCCTTCACCTTCTGACATAGCTGCTTCATGCTATGGAGTCTCCTCCAGAGTGGCTTAAATCCTTGTGGAGGCTAGAAAGCCTTCCACGAGGACGACCTGTGCTATGAAATGGAGGTGTGTCTTCATTTGGGGCACTTGGAAGGGTTGGGACCCTTTCTTATGTCCTGTTCCTCAGGTCATGGAGTACTTGCTGTATCTCTCTGACCTGGGCCTGAGTTACTCTTTGCTGAAGGTTCACCTGTCTGCTATCTCTGCCTACTACACCTTGGTGGGGGGCCAAGCTATGGCTCAGCTAGAGGTCTCCAAAACTTTTCTGAAAGTGATCCTTCACCTGAAACCCCCAGTGCACAGTCCTGCGCCACCTTGGGATCTTAAATTTATTTTAGAGAAACTTACCCTGCCTCCTTTTGAACCGGCTGGTAGTTGCGGTATGCATTATTGTCTAGCAAAGTGCTCTTTTAGTTGCAGTTACTTCCACTTGAAGCATTTCCAAGCTTCAGGCCCTGATGTGCAAGGAGCTTTATTTGATTTTTCACAGAGACCAGGTGGCTCTGCATACCAATCCTCCATTTTTACCAAAAGTGGTTTCTGAGTTCACATTGAATCAGTCTGTTAAACTACCGGTGTATTACCTTGAGTTTTACAATCAGGAGGAGGCAATTCTGCATACTTTGGATGTTGAAAAAACATCCAAGGGCTCACACTTGGCTGAGGACCACGTGGTAAATCAATACATCAAAACCAGGCACTCACCACCACCAATAAACTGACTGCTGCAGTATAAAAAAAGAATAATTTATTATACAAATGACCAGGCATGTTTTTGATACTTTGGATGTTCAGAGTTTTGCATTAGTACACTAACCGTACCAAGTCTGTCTGAAAATCGGATCAGCATTTTGTTTCTTTTGCACCCAAAAGGGAGGGTGCAGCAGTTTCCAAACAGAGTTTATCCAAGTGGTTGGCAAACTGTATTGTGTTCTGTTACCAGAAGTATGGTAAAACCCTCCCAGGGGAGGGTAAGAGGGATTCTACTAGAGGCATGACTGCTTCTACTGCTTGTTTCTGGATTGTGTCCTCACTGACATCTGTGCGGTGGCCACTTGAAGTTCTGGCCACATTTTCACCAAGCATTACAGTCTGGACATTGCCTTTAAGTACAGGGCTGGCTTTGGACTAGCTGTTCTTCAAGGCCTTCTGTCCTAATTTCTCTGCCTGTCTGCAGACCTTTCCTGCCTCTCGTGTTTCAGTTGGGGGCGGTGGTGGATGGGGAGTAGGGGAGGGTGGCCCTACAGGGGGACCTGGAGGCTCTGGAAAGATGGTCTAGAAAGTGGAAGCTGAGGTTCAATGCAGGGAAATGCCAGGTACTGCACCTGGGGGCCAGAAACCTGGGCCAAGTGTACACCCTTGGGGAGATACAAGTCTCGATGACTGAGAGGGACCTGGGGGTGGTGGTGGATGTCAAGATGAACAACTCGGAGACTTGTAGGAGGCAGCAACCAAGGCCAACAGGATGCTGGGATGCATCACTAGGGGGATCACCTCCAGAAGGAGGGAAGTGATACTCCCTCTGTATAACTGCTTGGTGAGGCCGCACCTCGAGTACTGCGCTGCAGTTTGGAGGCCACACTTAAAGAGGGACATTAAACTCCTGGAGAGGGTCCAGAGGAGGCAACCAAATGATTTGGGGCCTGGGGACAGGACCTATGGAGAGGCTTGAAGAGCTAAATATGTACACATTGAAAGAGAGAAGGACAGGGGACATGATGAGGTCTTCAGGTACATGAAGGGGTAAATAGGGGAGGAGCAGTCAGGGTGCTTGAAGGAAGGAGGAGGGGCAGCTAGAGGGCATGGGTGGAAGCTGGAGGGAAGATTCAGGGAGAAAGGAGGGTGCTACTTCACTGGGAGGGTGGTGGAACCATGGAATCGCTGCCCAAGGGGCTGGTGGATGCAGAGACAGTGGAGGGGTTTAAGAGGGGGTGGGACGGGAACAGGGGAAAGGTTCTGGAAGCAAAATCCAGTGCAGCGAGAATTTCCAGAACTGGGAAGGGAGAAGCAAGAGAAGGCAAGGGGGACAGCAAGGTCAGCTCCCAGGGTGGGGGCTGACCAAACGAGCAGACGTGAAAGACCGTTAGGCCTATTCTGCTTGCATTTAGTATGTTAGTTCCTTCTGGTTCACACTGGTTGGGATTCAGTCCTCAAGGTTATTACCTTCTGCAAGAGCCCTCTTGAAGTAAGATAGTACAGCTACATAAGAAATTACCATAATAGATCGAGAGAGAGGCTCTTGCAGTAGGTAACCTTTTTCCTGCCCTCCTTCCCCCAAACTCTGCTGCTTTTCCTCTATGAGCTTATTTTGGCTGCAGGAGCCTCTTTCCCATTCTCTTGCTGCTCCATTCGGAGGTCTCCGGCAGGAGAACTGAAAGGCGGGCATGGGGACTGCCCACTGTATAGTGTCATGCTGATGTCTGTCACATGATGGGTGGGTGGTCCCCCCACCAGACACTGCTAGCTAAAGTTTCTATGTGGTCCTGATGCCAGGGGGTGCAGTCCTCAAGGTTATTACCTACTGCAAGAACCTCTGTCGAAGATCTACTGTTATGGTAAGTTCTTGCATAACTATACTTTATGGTGAGTAGGGACAGAGATGAGCTGTGTTAGATGTAGGGACTTCATGTGTAGGAACTTCATGTTTTGGCAGAGATTTGAATGAGAGTTGTTACATGTGTTATTCAGGTGGTCGTTACACATGTTGTCCACACTTGTAATAGTGTTAATTACACTGTTATAGAGTGGTATTACTTAATGTGTATATATTTTGGGTACACTTGTAATAGAGTTTTAATTAGAATGTTATGACATGCTGTAATTACTTAATGTTAATTACGATCAGTTATGAATGGTGGTAATGTCATATATGCTAATTGGCTACTGTCAGATACTGAAAAATAAATTATCGCTTCTTGAACGGGGACAAGGGCCCAACCATGTACATATACATATATACACATAGTGCTTGTTAGGTATTAATATGTTATTAATGTGTTCATAATACATTAATATAATGGTAGCATATGTATAATAAATAATGGGTAAGGGTGTTATACAAAGATGTATACCCATCAGAGGGGCTAATTAGGGCTATAAGGCCATGATCCCAAAGGGTGAGTGGCTTTATTACCCTAGCTAGCCCCTGAGACAGGGATACTTCCAAGTGTTCCAACTTTTATCCATTATTTGTTGAACATATTATATTACAGTGGTTATTGTTGGGGAGCTTGCATTTGTGATCACAATATGGCACCTGAAGGTCTCTTGCAGCAGGGAAGGAATGGTGTGCAATGAGTGCAGATAGGAGTTTGGAGGATTTCTGGGTTTGATAGGGTTTTGGAGGGGTTTGTATGTCTTTTTTCCAGGTTCTTTTGTACCTTGTTAATTGGCTACCTTCCTAATGAGGTGCTAATTGTGTTAATATTGTCCTACAGGGTTCAATGTAGTGTAGGCATATACTTTTAATTGTTTGATTTGTGTACATATACATTGTAGCTTTAATTAGTCAAGGTATTTAGCTGTAATTGTTTAATTAGTGCAGGTATATACTTTCAATTGATGGTCATAGGTACACAGGGAAATAAATGATGGCCTTTTCTATGAGGAAGGTTCCCATCAGTGCTTGACACATTAATACAGTGTAATTAGCTAATATATATATATATGTATATGTATATATATATATATGTGTGTGTGTGTGTGTGTGTGTGTGTATATATGTATATGTGTGTATATATATATATATATATATATATATATATATATATATATATATATATATATATATATAGATATATATGTGTATGTGTATATATATGTGTGTGTGTGTGTGTGTGTATATATATATATATATATATATATATATATATATATGTGTATATATATATATATATGTATATATATATATATATATATATAGATATATATGTGTATGTGTATATATATGTGTGTGTGTGTGTGTGTGTGTGTGTGTGTGTGTATATATATATATATATATATATATATATTTATAAAATGTATATATCTATCTATTATAGGGGCGCAGCAGTGTCCCTATATTTAGGGTTGAGTAGGCACTTCAATGTTAAACCCAAATGTTTGCACTTTAATAACTTTGCAACCGTTGAACAGATTTGCACGAAATTTGGTATGTGCCTTCCTGTGGGGTAGATCTTGTGAACTGGCAAGTTTCATTGTGGTGGGATGTGCGGTCTCCAAGTTATGGGGAGGTGAAAAAACATGTTTTTACCAATTGACTTTGCTGGGATTTTTCTTTGAACTTACCTACAGCCCAGAGGGTTTGGTTGTTTGGCATGAAGTTTGCAGAGTAGAAATGGGCTAACTTACAGATGTGCCTTTTGCTAGTCTGGTGTGAAAAGAATAAGTAGTTGTAAGTTATAGCAATTTAAAAATTTGAAACAATTGTTTCTGAGCATGCTCAGTAGGCATTTCAATATAGCTGTATGAAACAAAGTAGGAATCCTGCTCCATATAGAGAAATTCCTACTTCGTCTGGCTGCCATCTTGTTGTAATTTTGCGCCCCCCCCCAAATTTTTTGAAACCTGCTAAAATGATATTCTTTGGGGGAACCAACACATGTACAGTAGCTTGCTTATTGGGAACCCCCTTTGGTGAATTGTGCATTTTATGGGACAAAATATGCCCATAAAATATGTTTATCTAATCATTTAAATCCTACTTCGTATCCGCATAATACAACCTAGGATCCTTGTTTGTATGCATGAGATACGACCTAGGATCCTAGGTTGTGATCCGAAAATAGGATAAAATGATAAAAAGAAACACTTTTGCCAACATGGGTTGCTCAATCCCCATGTCAGCACTAGAGGCCCCGCCTCCCCACCAGTATGAGACACTGGGGAGCCAAATATATTTCATTTTAATGCTCTGACACTGGGATGCCCACACCCGGTGTCAGATGATACTCCCCTGCCAAAGCTTGTAGTTTTCATTTGCCGACATGGGGTGCCCAATCCCAGTGTCTGCATGTATGCACCACACACACACACACACACACACACTAATATGGCACACTGGGAGCCCACCTCAATGTTCCCAAATATATATTATTTTAAAAATTACCTGTAAATAAAGAAAACTTTCCCCCGATGTTTTATTTATTTATTTTTAAACCTGCAAAAAAGAAAATGGTCTCTCGTCATCTCCCCTATACCCCCTCCCCCATCCTCCCACTGAGCACCCACCTCCCTGCTCCCCCTTTACCCATACTTACCTCCAGAGGTTGGGAGCAGTGATCTTCTCTGGACTGGGACACGTTTGCGTTCTTCAAAGCCAAACCGCAAACTGAAGAATCAAAGATAAGCCGTATAATGCCACTCAATGTTTTTTTTTTTTTTTCAACTTGTGTTGATATCGCAGCCATATTTTGAGATTTAAGCACCAAAGTTTCAGCATGGGGTTTTTGGATCCCACCTCATGAACACTGTCGCTGTCATCTCGTTACTCTGTCCCAAAAGGTGATTTCACGGTTACTGTGCGGAATCACCTTTCAAGACCAATTAATGAAATGACAGTCCAAATGTTCATGAGGGGAGGTCCCAGAAAGCCCATGTTGAAAATTTGGTACAAAAAATTAAAAAAAATGGCCGTGTTACAAGCGTGTGTTGTACGCTTTCTATGCACACTCATAACTTTGTCAGTTTTTAATATTTTCGCTCCAGATTTTCAACATTGCCATTTTTTCAATCAATCAATCAAAATCTTTATTTAGCCAGGTGAACACCATTGAGCAAGCTCATTTTCAAGATGGACTTGGGCAAGATACATGAACAATACATAAAGAGGAATACCAACTTAGAGTCATTACATAGAATAGGGATTAAACACAAGAGGTTAATAACAGCACTGGAGTACATTTATCAGATAAGACAAAAAGCTAAGTATTGTGCTATAGCACTTGTGCTACAAAAGATGCAGAGTAAACCTATACAACCATATATACAGAGTTTTCATGGAGCAGGTTTGGATTCAAGTATTGAATATGTAGTGCAAGGAGGGGCATGGGTGAGGAAGTGGGAAGAACTTTGGAATGAGAGCATAAGTGCAGGGGTGCCTGAGGGGCTTTAGAGCACCAGGGGCAGGTGGCAATGGTTATAAAGCTAGGTGCAGTACACCAAGAACAGGGGCCGAGGGTGACGTGCCAGGAAGTGTAATATTAGTAGATGCCAGGATGACTCTGAGAGGGAGACTCCAACTTAGATTGGGTGGCTTTATCAGGTGATGTACAAATAGTCACAGACGTACTGAGTACTGGGGCAGGAGTACCAGGGATGGAATTTTTTTTTTTTTTTTTTTTTTAAGTTGTTTAACCAGGAGTAGCACACTAAGCTGAAAGCTTTTTTACAGGAGCATCCTGGGAGCACAGGGAAGTTAAGTGACCTGCTCAGGGTCACACAGTATGTAAGTGGAAGCTGTGAGATTCAAACCCAGGTCTGGTCTGCTGGATGTCACCAGATTTGCAGCTCAGAACCTTAAACCACTGCGCTATGCTGCCTCCCAGGAATGCTCCTGACAGGGCTGGAAATTGGGCTAGAATGGCGCATTCGCTATGCGAAGTCAAATTATGTGACATATTAATGAAATGACAGTGGACATTGTTCATGAAGTGGGGCCCCCAAAATGCCATGTTGAAAACCGCTAAAAAATCCAGAAAATGCGCCAAGTTACGTGTGCCGTTGAATTGTGGTGCTCGCAGACCTTTTCAGCGCCCGTATCTCAAAAATGATTCGCAATGGATATTTTTTGCTCTCTGCAGCTTTAGGTGGAGTAGAAACTTCACACCTCCCTCATGAACAGTACAGCTGTCATTTGTCACATCCTGCCCAAAATGTGCTTTCGCACCCATGTCGCAGAATGGCTCGGTCACTGTGCGAAATCAGCTTTTGGGGTGCATTAACAAAATCGGTGCCAGTGTTCATGAGGGGATTTCCCAAAAAGCTCTTGTTGAAAATTTGGTTAAAGAATTCCCATAAATGGCCATGCTACGAACGTGCATTGTGCAGTTTCTATGTGTGCTCGTAACTATGCCAATTTTTCATATTTTCACTCCTGATTTTCAACATAACCCTTTTCTACACCTTCTCATGAATAGTATATAGCTGTTATTTTTCACATCCTGCCCAAAACATGATTTCACACCTGTGGTGCAGAATGGCACGTTCCCAGTGCAAAGTCAATTTTCGGGAGAGATTAATGAAATGACAGTGAGATTGTTCATGAAGTGGGGTCCCCAAAATGCCATGTTGAAAACTGGGTGAAAAAAATCCTGAAAATGCCCAAGGTATATGTGCTGTTGAATTGTGGTACACGCGGTGCCTTTCAGTGCCGTATCTCAAAAAGGATTTAAAATAGATATTTTTCGCCCTCCATAGCTTTAGGTAGACTAAGCACCCATGCAGGTTTCTAAGTCATGATTGCAACTGCAGTGGACATTTTTCCATAGTTGCTACGGTTACTGAGATGTTGCTAAATTAGTGTTACAAGGGTTACTTTTCATGACTACAGAGCTGCTGTATGTCCATACTTGCGATGTAAATTGGGGCGCGGTGCAGAGAGTTGCAGCTCCCACTTATGCATATCATTATGCATCAATGGGTAGCATGGGCCTTGCGCTCCCACAGCCACATACCAATTACATTACACTTTCTCAAAAAGAAGGAAATTCATTGCAAAAAACTACATTAATGCATCAGTTAGGGTTTTTATTAAAGTGTAGAAAGCTGGGAAATTCAATGCTGGGGTTACCAACCCTACCACCGCACCCCCACCCTCCACACTCCAACAGGCATTGGGGTGTGCCTTGGAGTCATTGAGCCTAACCCTCATCCCATTCCCCTATACTGTACCATCTCATCTTGTTTACACTTGGAATGGGGTGAGAGTTGGGGCCAATGACTCCAAGGTTCACCCCGACGTCTGTTGATGTTTGGGGGGGGGGTAGAGTTGATAACCTAACGTCGAATTTCCCAGCTTTTTATACTTTAATAAAAATCTTAACTGATGCATTAACAACATTTTTTGCAATGAATATATATAGATATTGATATAGATATAGATATAAATTGTGTGTGTGTGTGTATGTATATAATATATATAACATATATACTGTATTTATTAGTGGCACGGTAGTGCCACTGTAGTTAGGGTTGAGTACCCCATTTAAGGTTAAACTCTGCAATTTGGCAGCTTAATAACTTTGCCACCGTATGATGGATTTACCTGAAATTTGGCATGCATGGAGTGGTACCATAGATCTGTGGATCTGCCAAGTTTCGTAATGGTCATATATATGGTTGTGGAGCTACGTAGCACTGGAGAATGTGGTAATTCTGCATTTTTACACATTCTTTGCTAGTGCCTACAGGTCATACGGTCAGTGCGACCAGTCCGAAACCTTCAGGGAACATGCAACCAGGGTCCCTGATGTGCCTTTCAAAGATTTTTGTGAAAAAATATTAAACGGTTCAAAAGTTATTCACAAAATAAGTTTCCCATTATAGTCAATGGGAAATTTAACAAAAAGTTCGACAGTGTCGCAAATGTAGTTTTTAGTGTCACAAATTACCCCTGTAGTGTCATAAATCCACCATCTTGTTTTCAGTTGGTGATCACAGAAATGCTCGGCATTAAAATATGGGACCCTCTAGGGACACAATTCTTGCTGCGTTCACCTAGTCGAGTCCTGAGGATGCTAGCTATGTTTTTATGGGAGGGGTTAAACACCCCAGAAATATGTGTTTGAAATTTTTGTAAACAGTAGTGTCACAAAGTAGTGTCGCACATGCGATACTTTCGTGATTTTTTTTTTTTTTTGCGAAAGTGTCGAAAATCACGACACTACTTTGCGACACTATGCCCAAAAGAATAGGAAATCTTTGCCACCCTGCTGCAAAAGAATGGTTTGGTCTTTTGGGCTGAAATTTGGAGGGAGGAAAGTCAAGATCACACAGATGTGCCTTTTGGTGGTTTGGTGAGAACATATTAGAGGGCTGCAAAGTTATGTCACTACAAAGTTGACGATTTTCCCCATAGGCTAACACTGCGGCGTCCGCCACGCCTTTTGGGGCCTGTATCTCAAACGTTTGAGATACGGACTTTTCGTCAGAAAACTTGGCTCCCCCACCCCCACTAGGGGGCTAAGTGCAAAACTAGCCAGGAAAGTCATAAATAATATGACATTTTAATTTTTTTTTCTACATTGTGCGGTTCCTGAGATATAAGCAATTTAGTATTCCAAGTGTTCATTTTCTGCTCCGAGGCCCATTATTATGCATACATTCTTTGTATTCACTGTGCTACAGAATGCACCTTTTGGGGAAAACAAGGTGTGCGTTTCACTTACTGTTACAGTCAACGTTTCCACTTGCGTTTCCATTACCGTTTGCATTAGTGTTTCTCTTTACGTCACTGTGTGCATTACCTTTTGTATTTGCGTTTGCGTTACTGTTACCATTTGTGTTTCCATTACTGTTTTTATTTGCGTTTCCTTTTGCATCACCGTGTGCATTACCACTTGAGTTTGAGTACACACTTCCGTTTGTGTTTCCATTTCTTTCCTTTGGCATCATCGTTGGTGTTACCGTAAGCGTTAGTGTTTCCAATTTCATTAGCGTGACCGTGCGCTTAACGATTTGCATTTGCGTACGCACTTGCGTTTCTGTTTGTTACTGTTTCCTTTGATGTCATCGTTGGTGTTACCATAACTGTTTCCGTTTCCAATTGCGTTATCATTACTGTTTGTGTGTTAGTTACATTTTGTGTTTCTGTTAGCCTTAGCATTTGCGTTTTTGTTTTCGGTAGTGTTTCCATTGTCGATTGCATTACTGTTTCCTCCTGCGTCACCGTTTGCATTTCAGTTTGTGTACCCAATTTTCATTTCACTCGGTCATACAGTTTGCATAGCGAAGTGACAAAAAAGTCACATGGTGGCCCCAGCGCTTAGTCCCACCACAACATTGCATTCACTATTTATAGTGCACATTCGCAAAAAGATGGGGAGATTCATGACAAAAAACTGTTTAATGTATCAGTTGGGGTTGTTCTACAGCGACAAAAGCGAGGAAATTCAGTGTTAGGGTTGTGCATTCCCCCTCCCCCCACTCCCACCACCTCACATGCACTTACATGCAAGTAGGGGAAGGACCAAGGCAACACAACCAATCACACATAACCACCAGCAGGTAACAGGAATAACATACAACTATGTACACCATGAAACCACATACCCATGCTCCCATCGGGCTGTCACATGGGGTCGTCACTGCTAACTCTTATTCTGGACATTCCACACACTGCTAAACACACATCACTACAGACAACTGGACATCTTGGGCCACACGCTGCCACTAACACATAACACACACTACACATATGGTATTTTGGGGTTCGCAAGATCCAAAACAGGATTTTGCACAATCCCTGAAATACTTTTTGAAAATCACTTTTGCAAATGTGAAACTGTCCTGCTTTGACACTTTCATGTTTGCAAAAGTATTTTGTGAAAGTATGCTCCTAATGACTGCACATCTTTGTCATCATCCTGCAAGCAAACGGTTGGGTTCTTTGGCCTCAAATGTGTAGGATGGCAAGACCTGGTCCCACAGATGTGCTTTTTCCTGCTATTATGCTAAAATACTTAAGGATTACAAAGTTACACTGTTCCAAAATTGAACAATTTGCTGTAGACTAACATTGTAGCACCCATGATGCCTTTCACCAGCCATATGTTGAAAACAAAGCGAGGTACACCATTTTGGCTACTGCTAGCTTGGTTCACCTTTTTGTGAACTAATCTTGAATAACAACTTTGTAAATAATCTGTGATATCTCAAGTTGGATTTCTCCACTTCCTACAGTAACACAGGTGTACACCTCCTGTTGAATGTGTGTGATTGGTTGTGTTGCCTTGGTCCTTCCACTACTTGCATGTATGTGTGTGTATGGTGGTGGGGGTGGGAAATGCGAAATTAGGGTTTTCAACCCTAACACAGAATTTCCTCAGTTTTGTCACTGTGGAACAACCCTAACTGATGCATTAAACAGAGTTTTTTTTGCCATGAGAGTGTGTGTGTGTGTGTGTATATATGTGTGTGTATATATGTGTGTGTGTGTGTATGTGTGTGTGTGTGTGTGTGTGTGTGTGTGTGTGTGTGTGTGTGTATATATATATATATATATATATATATATATATATATCAATATCAGGGTTTTAAATAATTGATTAGCAGTTTTTTTCTTGGGATGATACTAACTGTACAGAAAGTATTTATTTAGATTTTTAGAAGTGCTGTGTTTGTTAAGCGGTGAGGCAAGAGCTATTAATTTTCACAAGTTTGGCACTTTCATGAGCAAAGCGCTAATCAATTTTAGAGTTAAATAAAACCCTGTGTGTGTGTGTGTGTGTGTGTGTGTGTGTGTATATATGTGTGTGTGTGTGTGTGTGTGTGTGTGTGTGTGTATGTATATGTATGTATATATATATATATATATATATATATATATATATATAGGATATGACATGGCCCAACTGAAGATATCATATTTATCTTCACGAGAGGCCAATGATATCATGATACACATTGGAAAAGAGAAGGGACCGGGGGGACATGATAGAGATCTTCAGGTACATGAAGAGGGTAAATAGGGGAGGAACAGTCAGGGTGCTTCGAAGGAAGGAGGAGGGGGCCACTAGAGGGCATGGGTGGAAGCTGGAGGGGGGAAGATTCAGGGGAGAAAGGAGGAGGTGCTACTTCACTGAGAGGGTGGTGGAGCCATGGAATGCGCTGCCTAGGGGGCTGGTGGAGGCAGAGACAGTGGAGGGGTTCAAGAGGGGGTGGGACAGGTACAGGGGAAGGGTTCTGGAAGCAAATTCCAATGCAGCAAGAATATCCGGAACTGGGAAGGGAGAAGCCAGAGTGGTGTGTTTGTTGCTATAGCAACACATGCTCACTCTTCCTTCTGCTGCTCAGAAGCTCCTGACGCGCTCTCTCTATTCTCGGTACAGTCGGCAGCTTTTTGTGGAGAAATTCAATTAAAATGACCAGAAGTCCACATTTTTTTTAACTTAGCTCATGGAGACTGCTTTACTATGAAGCTCTGAGAGCGAGTTATGGGAGTCTCTTACTAGCGCTCGGCCACGCTACATTTCTGGGGGAAAGTGAAAGTCTTATTACTAAAGAGAAGAGCGGCAGCGTCAACAAGATAAGTGTTACTATAAAAAGCAAATCGTGTCACTGTTTATTGAGATTGGACATTATTTGAAATGTATGGCAGCAGATTAGCAGTAGTAATAGCGCTCTGTCACGCTACACTGGGGAACAAAAGTGAAAGTTGTGACTGTGAGAATGACAGTTTCAGTTTCAGTTTCAGTATGATGTATAGGAGTGTGGAGATAACAGCATGATGTATAGGAACATGGAGATATCAATGATATCTTCACTGGCTAATCCAGATATCACTTTTTATCCTGTCATTTATCCCAAAACACACATTGTATAAATATATATATATATATATATATATATATATATATATATATATGTGTATGTGTGTATATATATGTGTACATTATTAACTTTATTAATACACCAGTTAGGGATAAACCAACAAAAGTAAGGAAATGTGATGTTACGGTTTCCAACCCTAACACCCCACCCTGCAAGCAGCAAAGAGAAAATACTTTATGGTTTCGGCTGTCCTGAGTCTTGGCAAATCAGGCTTTGGGTTATCAACAGTAACACTCCCCCATTCCAGCAGCAGATAAGCACATATGTGCAGACTATGTAAGAAATGCCTGATATCCCAAAAGAAGATTTCAGGCCTGATTTGTCAAGACTCAGGACAGCCAAAACTGTAATTTATTTTCTTTCTGCTGCTGCTTGCAGGGTGGGGGGTGGGGGGGCTGTTAGGGTTGGAAACACTAACACCGCATTTCCATACTTTTGTTGGTTTAATCTTAACTGGTGCATTAACAATGTTTTTTTTCAGTGAATCCTTACTTTTTGAGACAGTCAAATGGTATCATCATTCATGCAGGTCCCGACCACATCCATGTAATTATAGAAGTGCAGGGCCTTCTGGGTCCAGTGCTACTATGCCTCCTTTTATCCATATGTATATGTGGGTGTGGACTTCCCTTCCTCAAGAAAATCAATTCATATTATTCCTTGTAATTTTATTATTTTTTTTTTTTGTAGGGATGGACCATTTTCAGTTCTTATTTCTTAGGGGCTTTGTGCTGTACTAGTCATTAAGACATTTCTATTGATATATACCTTGTACATTAACTCCAAAGATTGCCAGAGTTATAGCTTGTTAAAGTTGCAGTGTCATCCTATGGAAATTATCATTTTTGATTTTTTTTTTATATATATGGCCCCTAGATTTTTTGGGGAGAGGTGTTATATATATTCATGTTATAGTACTCATTAAGACCTTTAAGTTGATGTATAGATTATCCCATAATTGCATATATTGACCAAGTTATGGCCTATTAAAGTTGAACTGTGGAAAAAAACTAAGTCCAAATATTTTTTTCGTACAAAAGGGATCTTTTTTTTGTGAATTTGTCATTCATACGAAAAAAGAATCTGGAAAAAAAAACGACCTAAATCCAAATTCTTTTCTCGCATGAAGGGGATCTTTTTTTCATATGGCCTCGTTCTTTTTTTGTATGGCCATACAAAAAAAGAAATTTGGGTAATGAAAAAAGATGTTAAATATGTTAACACATTTCTGGGTGATTTTTCAGAAACCTAACTGCAGAACCCATTTGAGGGGGTCCCGATTAGAAAGATGTATGTGTTGGTGTCTCTGCAGAATATAATTTTTATGGCTTTTCAAATTTTTTTGGGGAAAAAAAAAGAAGAAGATGATGGTGGCCATAAGAAAAAAAAAAAAAATTTCTCAAGAAAAAAGATTGCCCCCATATGAAGCAGTATCTTTGTTTGTATGAGCCAAAGTCTGTTTTTTTTTTGTATGAAATTGTTGTCCAAAAGACTGTACTGAGCATGATCGGGACTGAAATTTCAAATCCTTATAAGTCTAGAATGTATTAATATTTTTTCATCAAACCAGCAAAAGGAACCACACTGGTGAAAGCCCTTTATATGCTGAACATTTCAGAACAAAATTCCAAACCTTCTTGGTGCTAGGCGATGACAAAAAAAAAAAACCTGTTTCCCCACTTTTTTCACTATCTGGATCTTGGAATCTGCACATCTGACAGGAAAGAAATTTGACAAGTCAAGAGACATTGTCCCTGAGATTGTGCATGAAACGTTTTGTGCTGATCTGTTGAACGATGGCAAAGCTATTAAAAGTGCAAAATTGAGGGTTTAACATTAAACAGCCTACTCAACTCTAACTATAGTGGCGCTACCACACTACTATAATATATACTCTATATGTTTCTGTACATATATATTCATTGCAAAAAAAAAAAACTATGTTAATACAGACATTGGGATTGAAGAATGTAAAGAAGCACAAAGCACGGAAATAAAAAAAAAAGAAATATTTGGGTTTTGGGTCTTCAGAATCTTGGCAGATTAGTGGTCGGGTCTTCTTGTGGTTGTCAATCCTAATGCCCACCCCCTGACCCCAGCCTATAGCCTCCTGTCCAAAGCACAAGGCACAGCTCTAAGCCAGTGCCTCATAGTGATACACTCTTCAGAGTTAGAGAAGTATGGCTCGACATATGTTACCAACAAAAATCAGTCTTTGCTTTCTTCACACAGGGTCTGTGGGGGCCTTGCATGAAGAAATGAGATCATCTCTGACCTTGTTTACTCGGGGGAAGAGATGGACATTAGGGTTGACAACCTCAAGGAAGACCACACCACTGATTCACGAAGACTCCAAAGACCTGAAACCTTCATAGTTTTCCATTTCCCTACTTTGTGTTCCTTGCATTCTTCAACCCTAATAACTATGGTAATAGTTTTTTGCAATAAATTTCCCTTATTTTTGTGATGAGAATAATGGAGATATTTCTTGCCCTGCTTCACCAACCAAATAACAAATGAAAAGCAACAGTGTCTTAATACTTATAGTTGCACTGTTACACTGTACCATCCTATCTTTGATACAGTACTAATAGTAAAGATTTCTTACCTAGGTCCTGAAAATTGTGTGATTGCGTTTAGATGGATTAAGGGTACATCCGATTGTATCTGTAAAATAAGAACAGCAATGATGTCACAAAGGATCTGCAGCTCTTTAGTAACTAACTGAGACAAACAAGGTACTGTAAACATAAAACAATACTCACCTGATACACATGTTCAGTGTCCTCCAATGCCAGGGCTGGCTTCTTCTTCATTCCAGTGGACTTTTGAAATAAATTGGAAAATGGGTTTGTAGGAGTAATAAAAATACAGATTAGCTGTGTGTGGTGGATAAGGATTGCAGTTTTTTTTTTGTTTTAGGGGGTTTAAGTTGGTTGGTCAGGGGGGTAGATATCTGTACCAGGGCAGTGACCCAGATTCAGGAATAGAAACATAGAAGTTGACGGCAGATAAGGACTGCAAGGCCCATCAGAGTCTGCCCGTTTCTTTTTCTACCTTATGAATGTGCCATTGGCCTTTGCTCTGTCAATGGACTATCTATTCATACTCATCTGTATTGCTCCCTTATGCTTATCCCATGCCTGATTGAAGCCCTGCACTGTATTCATATCCACCACTTCCTGAGGTAGGCCATTCCATGCATTCACCACTCTTTCTGTGAAAAAGAACTTCCTCACATTGCCCCTTAATCAACCTCCCTCTAATTTCATGCAGTGTCCTCTTGTCCTGCTATTTTTCTTATATTGAATTATGTTAGACTCTTTCACCTTGTTGATGCCCTTAAGGTGTTTGAATGTTTTGATCACATCACACCTCTCCTTCCTTTGCTCTAGGATATATATATTGAGCTCTGTTAATCTGTCCTCATATGTTTTCTGATGGAGTCCCTGCACCATTTTGGTTGCCCTTCTCTGGACTGCCTCCATTTTGTTAATATCCCTGTGCTGGTGTGGCCTCCAGTACTGCAGCAGTACTCCAGATGGGGCCTAACCATAGTCTTGTATAGAGGGATTGTTACCTCTCTCTTATGACTTGATACCCCTACTAATGCACTCTAACATCCCTCTAGCCTTACCTACTGCTTTAGTGGTCTGCTTGGATGATTTCAGGTCATCTGTGATGATGATGCCCAAGTCTCTTTCTTCCCTTGTGATTGCCAGCAACTCCCCACCCATCCTATTGGTAGCTTCAGGATTTCTCTTCCCTATGTGCATGATCTTGCACTTCTTTGCAAAATGGTTTCAATCTTATCTCACAGGGCGGAGACATAGGGTTGTCACTGGAACTTACTCCTCTGATGCCGTCTCCCTGCCTTGTGGGGTCCCGCAGGGTTCCATTTTGGCACCCATGTTGTTCGCTGTCTATATGCTGCCATTAGGAGACATTATTAGGCATTATGGCTTGGGTTTTCACTGCTATGCAGATGACACCCAGCTATATTTGTCCTTTAGTCCCGGCAAGTGATGCGTCTCTAGACTTAACAACCGTCTATCTGAGATCAGTGATTGGATGAGTGCCAGCTGGCTAAGGTTAAACCGGATAAGACTGAGGTGTTGGTGGTGGACCCAGGTCGTCGAGAGGCGGGCTGTAGGGCTGGTCTTCCTTCGGGCATATGGATCGATGGAGCCCAGCTCTCGACCTCAGACCGGGTGCGTAACCTGGGTGTTATCATTGACGATAGTTTGACGCTAAAATTTCAGGTGTCATCTGCCGTCAAATCCTCTTTTTACCATCTGAGGAATATCACTCGGGTGAAACACCTTGTTCCTCCGGCTGACCTCCCGACATTAGTCCATGCCTTTGTTACCTCTCGCCTTGATTACTGCAATGCCCTGTACCTAGGGTTGCCGGGGGTTGATATCCGCCACTTGCAGCTGGTGCAGAACGCTGCAGCCAGGCTTTTGACGGGGACATCAATTAGGAATCATATTACGCCTGTGCTGCGCAAATTGCACTGGCTGCCGGTTCAGTGGTGGATCACCTTTAAGGTCGGTTTACTGACCTATAAAGCCCTACTACGAACAGGGACTGCAATATCTGCAAGATCTACTTGTTCCCTACGTCCTCCATCACTCAGATCCACCGGCGAGGGATTGCTAGAGGTTCCCAGGGTTCGTTTAAAACATCCAGAGACGCGGCGTTTTCCTATGCTGCCCGACCCTGTGGAATTCTCTACCTCGTCGGATACTGAGCTGCCTGACCGTCAAAAGCTTTAAATCAGAGTTAAAAACATATTTATTCCAAAAGGCCTATGGGGAGTAGTTATTGCAATTACATGAAATTGGAACTGTATTTTATTGTTGTTTGTTATGTTACATGTATGTTTTATGTATTTAACTACTGTACAGCGCTTTGATTTTGAAAAGCGCTCAAAAAATAAATTTTTACTTACTTACTTACTTACTTTGCGTTAAACCCCAGTTGCCACTCTTCAGACCATTTTGCCAGTTTTTCCAAATCTCTACTCATTCTGCCGACCCCATCTGTATCACCTACTCTGTTGCACATCTTGGTGTCATCTGCAAACAGGCAAACCTTACCCTCCAGTCCATCTGCAATGTCAGTGATGAAGATATTGAAGAGGACTGGCCCAAGGACTGATCCCTGAGGTACCTCACTTGTGACTTGCATCTCTTCTGACTGTATAAAATTTACCACCACTCTCTCTGTTTTCTGCCTGCCAACCAGTTTGACACCCAGTTGACCAACTTCTGACCCACCCTGAGCCTACCTAGCTTATTAATCAATTTTCTATGTGGAACAATATCGAAAGCTTTGCTGAAGTCAAGGTAGGCGACATCAACTACACCCCCTTGGTCCACCACTCTGGTTACCCAGTCAAAGAAATCTATCAGATTAGTTTGACAGGACCTTCCTGTTGTAAACCCATGCTGTCCTGTGCTCCTATAGATTCCAGGTGTTGCACTATCCTTTCCTTAAGGAGTGCCTCCATAATCTTGCCCACTAGTGAGGTAAGACTGACTGGTCTGTAGTTCCCTACCTCCTCCCTGCTGCCACTCTCGTGGAGCAGGATTACATGAGATCTTCTAGGATCTCTCCTGTGCTCAGAGTCTCACTAAACAATTCTGCTAATGGCTCTGCTAGTTCCATCCTTAGCTCCTTTAGTACCCTAGGATGTGTGCCATCAGGTCCCATTGTTGTTTCCACCCTGAGCTTAGGGAGCTCTTGTAGGACCCTTTCTTTTGTGAAGGGACTTGTGTACACCTCCCTCCCCCCCCCCGTGTCCATGGTGCTGAGCTGTGTGCTGTGCCCTACCTTCTCCTCAGTAAATACTGAGCAGAAGTATCTATTTAGGATAGATGTTTTTCCTTGGTCCTCCACCACACACTCCCCCTTATCTCCTTTGATCTTAGCAATATCCCCTCTGGACTTTCTCCTTTAACTAATGTATCTATAGAAAGTCTTGTCCCCTTCTTTTACTGTTTGTTAGTGTTTCCTCAGTTTAGGCCTTTGCCTGCCTTACTGCTTTCCCTCAGGGAAGTTTGCTTTGCCTTGCTATCTTCGACCTGCTGTGTTCTCTTATATTTCCTGAAGACCAACCTTTTTGGCTCTGACCTTTTCTGCAACTATTTTTGAGACCCAAAGTGGTTTCCTCCTTCTTTTGCTCTTGCTTTTCTCCCTAACACAATGGGATGTTGTTTCAGGTATTGCATTCTTAATGCTTGCCCACCTTGCCTGTACCCCCTCACCTGTATTTCTTCTTGCCAGGGCTAGCTTAACCCTGTTGGCCATCTTATCAAAGTCTGCTCCTCTGAAGTCCCATATTTTTGCAATGGAATGGGATGATTTAGTTCTAGTGGCCAAATTGAACCATACCATGTGGTGGTCACTGGTCCCCAGGTAACCTTCTACCTGGAGATCTGTGATCCTTTCCCCATTAGTCAGTACTACATACAGGATAACTCTGTCTCTTGTGGGTTGTTGTACCAATTGTTTGAGGCCCTCCCACTGCACGGAATCTACCATGTGCCTGTTTTTGGCAGATGTTCTGGCTGGCATTGACCAATCTGTATATGGCATGTTGATGTCTCCCATTAGCAGAACCTCCCCTTTAGCTGTCATGTTTTGTCGTCTAACAGTAATGTGTCTGTGTCCTCCCCCTGGTCTGGAAGCCTGTAGACAACCCCAGTTCGTATAGCTGTCCCATTTCCCGTTTCCAGGGTGACCCACAGTCCTTCTGGCTCCTTATGTGTATTCTAAATTTCTGTAGCTTTGATATTTTCATTGACATAAAAGGGTTGCTCCAGTCTCCCCTTTTTTCACCTCGGTCTCTTCTGAATAGTATATAGTAGGGTACAGTAGTCTTCCAAGTGTGGTTACTGGAGAGCCATGTCTCACTAATGGCTACTGTGTCTAGTTTAGCCTCTGTCATTGTTGCCTCCAGGTCTGGGATCTTGGTTCCTAGACTGTGGGCATTTGTGTATGTGATTTTTTCATTGGCCAGATTTCAGTGTGTTAGTTGTGGGGTGAAGTCTGGCTTTTCCCCTGTGCATTGTATGGGGTGCCGGACCTTCTTCCTTACCTTGTGATGCAAATGAACTACTTTATTTTATTTTATTTATTTATTTATTACTAGGATTACAATACCTTTGAACCAGAGGTTCTTTTACAAAGGTTCCATGTGAAGTACAAACAGTGATTGGGAGTAAAATACAGAAACAGATAACACAGATGAACATAGAAGATAACATGAGTTAAACAATACATTAAAAGTACAATTATAGCAACTATTTACAGTTCATAATTAGAAATACATTTCTACAGGGTATTTACAAAGGGATAAAAGGCATAAATACATATGTGGTACAAGTAGAAGAGGGAAAAGGAGAGTGAGAGAAAAGAAAGGCAAAAGTCAAAGATATGTGGGAGGTGCAGTAAGAAGTAGAAGGGTGGGGTGGGCAACAGGGCTATGATATAAAGCAGGGATGAAGGGGAGGGGAGATGGGAAAAGAGGGAGTAGAATTGGTTGGAAAAGAGAGGGAGGTTTGTAGGAAAAGGGAAGGGCTGGAGTGGAGGGAAAAATGGGGAAGAAGAGTGAGAGGAGGGTTGATGCAGTCTAAGGTGATGTCAGTATAGAGTAGGAGTTGAGGGGGTGCTTGCTGAGGTCAGGGAAAAGAGGGGGAGAGTGCTCAGGACAGAGTGTCAGGCCTAGGACAACAGGAGCCAAGCTTGGGGGTTACAAGAGGGCACAGATGGGTTGATTTGTTACAGGGGAAAGTCGCAACTATTGCAAGAATTCAGGTGCTGACAAAGGCTGTTTTTAAAGGGACCAAGAGTAGGGTGCCTGTTTATCTCCGGGGGACATGCTGAACTCCTGTTTGATCACTAGTTGAGGGGGAAGGGTGCTCTTCTCATTCGATGTATTGGGTGCTGCACCCCTCTCCCCATTTGCTTGTTTAAATATTCTGCAAAGACATCAAACTTCTGCCCCAATGCACTAACTCCCTCCTTAGTCAGATGCAGTCCATCAGATTTAAAGAACTTTTGCTCCCAAAACTGTTGCCAGTTACCTACAAATTTGTGTAGTTTTCCTGGCACCAGCCCTTGAGCAACATGTTTCGCTCCTCTAACTCCCCTTCTCTGACCTTCTACCCATCTGCTCCCCTCTCACAGACTGGCAGGACCTTAGAGAACGAGATTTTGGATGAAATGGATGACAGTTTGTCTCCCAGCATGGTCAGGTGTTCCTTGGTCTCCACAACTGACTGGTTGGCTAGATCGTTAATTCCTATGTGTACCAGGACATCAATGTTTTCTCCTGCTTCCTGCACAATTTTAGCAATGCAGTCAGTGTCTCTCCATACTGATGTACCTGGGAGACATCTGACCATTACCCCTGGCCGGAGGTAGATATCAACTCCCTGAATCACGGGGTCTCCTGTGATCAGAAGTGTTTTGGATTTCCTTTTTGCCTTTTTTGTTTTGGTCCCTATTATGGGTGAGTTTTGTAGTGCTAGCTCCCATGCTGCAGTGTCCTGCTCTGCAGTGTTCTTTGCCCCTTTGTTTGATTTCAGAGATAGAGGCAGATACCTGTTTGTAGTTTTTATATGGTTTGTGGAGGTGATAGACTGGTGAGCACTGAGTGATGGGCATGTGATTTTTTTCTCCTAACCATCTGCCAGCCTCCCAGACCAACTACCTTTTGCGGTTGAGGTGCTTCAGTTGGATGTTGTGGAAATGGTGGGTGGTTCTTGTAACACATTTCCTCCTGAATATATGATTTGAGTTGCACAACCTCTGCCCATGCTGCCTAGAACTGAGCGCCTAAATCTTCGATGGTCCAGCATGTAGGACAGTGTCCTAAATCCTATATAACTGCCCTTTTAAAAAGTGTCCATCAGTACCTGCAGTTAATAATATCCATTCCAGTTGAGTTGCCAAGTTAATAACTTGGTCTGAGTAATTAGAAGGAAAATGAAAGGAAGCGTGTGTGTGTGTGTGTGTGTATATGTATGTATGTATGTATGTGTGTGTGTGTGTGTGTATGTATGTGTATATATATATATAGTTTGTTTTTGTAAAACTTTTTATTACAAGTTAAATTAACTGTGCCCCTTTAAGTGAAGTCACTGTGTGGATACCCCTCTGATCCTCCCCTTCCTGCTTTGCTACAGGAAATGTCACAACAGTGCTACTCCTTAAAAGGAGTGTAGCATGGGGTGGTTAGGGATGGGGTGAGCGGTTGGGCCCTTCCCCTGCTGAAAAAGAACCACGGAAGAAAGAAAACAAGGTGGTAAGAGCAGAAACAATCAAACAACAACAAATCCCACAGTCTGTATCTTGTAGGTGCTCCTGTAATTAGCCCTGAAAGCTTAGCTTAATGATGGATAAAACTGTAAAAACCGGTCAGCACAAAAAGTAACAAAACTGGAAGCACCACCTGTAACAATTTAACAGAAGATATACCTTGCAAAAAACACTTTGCTACAGAGAAAGAGCAGTAATCTGTATGTACAAAAAGTAACAAAACCTGGAAGCACAACCTGCAGAACAATTTAACTGAAGATGTATCTTGCAAACAACACTTTGAATGAGAGAAAAAGTAAAAGTAATTGGTAAGCACAAAAAGTAACCTGTAAGCATAACCTTCACAACACTTTAACAGAAAATATACCTTGCAAAAAAACCCCTTGAAACAGAGAAAAATACATCGGTAATCTGTAAGCACAACACAGTATCAGCCTGCAAGCACACCCTGTAACAATTCAGAAGAAAATATGCCCTGCAAAAAAAAAAAATTCAATCAGAGAAAAAAAATAAAGCAGTAAACTGTAACACCTGTAAGCACAACACAGTAACAAAAACCTGTAGGCCCAACCTTGAACAATTTCACAGAAAATATACCCTGCAAAGAAACCATTTGAATTGGAGAAAGTAAAGCAGCAATCTGTAAGCACAAAACAGTAACAAACCTTTAGGCACACCCAGTAACAATGTAGCAGAAAGTATACCCTGCAAAAACAATTTGAACCAAATACAATAAAGCAGTAATTTGTAAGCAATAAACAGTAACAAATCTTGTAAGCACAAAAGAAAATAGTAACACTCAGTAAATCTGCCTAGCCAAAAGAAGCCTTAATTGTTCTTCTTGCTCTGTCCTTACAAGCAAACCTCGGGTGAATACAAGCAAGCAAACATTGAAACATGTCAATGTTCACTCATAACTTCACTAATTTTCAATATTTTGACTACAAACTTTCAACATAGCCATGTTTTTCATATTACCTCGTAAACTTGACAGGTGTTTTTTCAATCCTGGACGGGACACGTTTTTGCAGTTGTGGTGCAAAATGTTTCTGCCAATATACTAAAAATGCCATGTGCCATGTTTATAAAGGGGGGGGGGTCATAAAATGCTATCTTCAAAATCTGGGGACAAATTAAAAAAAAAAAAAAATATTATTAAGAAACATTGTTTCTAGTGCTAGTCTTTACCACAGTGGGTAGTGCTCTGTGATCCTGTACCGGTGGGCTGAGTCTGGGATGAACTCAGTGAGCCAGATGGATGGAGTGAGGGTGGGGGATGGTGCTGTTATGCACCCCCCCCCAGTCAGGGAAGGAAAGTTGCAGGATTGCCTGCACGGACCCAGGTATTTTATAATGAACTCAGGTCTTCTGTTGGCATAGGGCCCTGCACTGCTACATTGGCTGAGAGACAAACTCTTTGCTCTGTACATTTGTATCTTTGGCCAGAGGGCCCTGCACATCTGCAACCCATCAGACAGCTGCATGAATTCTTGACATCCATTGCTGTATGGAAGTGCAAAGCCAGCAGAGCCCTGCAATTCCATAGGCAGGTGGAGTCATCTCTGGGCCCTTTACATTTGCATACATGCGTGAATGAGCATGCAATTCCACGATCTCAAAAAGATAGGAAATTCTTTGTTAAAAAACTGTATTAACACACCAGTTAGGGTTCAACTTAACACAACAAAAGTAGGGAAATACGGTGTTAGGGTTTCCAACTCTAACTCCTCCACCCCCAAAGCAACATGAGGACAGCACCAAACAAGCAACCACAGACAGCCATCATCAGGTAAGGCAAACAACATACAAATGTTTCCAGATGACACAAATGCAGTAGCCCTGATATGCTACCTTCATGGATTTCTATCTGTGGCTGCATAAGCACACGCTCTGCAGGGGCCTGTGCTTATGCAGCTACACCTGTGTGTGTATGTCTTACTGTGAGCATGTATATACGTAGGAAGCTTGTGCCTGTGCAGCCACAGGTAAAATGATGCTAGCCAGGATGCAAAGCAGTAATGCCATAGTATATCACAAAATTGCTACAGGGAGCAATGTAATTCAATTGCAGTTAAGCCCTTTTTTTTACTGCAGTATTTTGTGACATGTCTTTTATTTATTGTATGTTATTGCATTACATTGTGGCTGCTTCAGCTGTACTCATGTATGCTGCATGAGGTACCTTGTGAAATAGCATGATCCATTAGTGCATGCTTTTCTATATGCATCTGCAAACTGAAAAAACTGCTATTGTAAAGCACCTTTTTCTCTAAACAATACTCCTGTTGTACCTTATTTTAACCCTGTGAGTTATTTAAAAGTCTTGATCATATACCCCCTCCCTCCTCTCTTCCAGAGTGTGCATGTTTAGGTCCTTTAGCCTCTCCTTGTAAGGCTTTTGATGCAGACCCTGCCCCCTTTTGATGGCCATCCTTTGGACTGCTTCCAATCTTTCTGTTTCCTTCCTGAGATGTGCTCTCCAGAACTGGACATAGCACTCAGGGTGAGGTCTTACCAGCAATCTATAAATTGGCAGCACCACTCCCCTCTTCCTGCTGGTGATACCCCTTCCTATGCACCCCAGCATCCGACTCGTCATACTGCCTGGCCACCTTTAGGTCACCTGATAAGATTACTCCTAGATCTCTTTCCTGCTTGGTCTTTGTCAGTATCACTCTGCCCATTTTGTAATCCACTCCCAGGTTTCTGTGGCCCAAGTGCATTATTTTGCACCTTCTTGCATAAAAACTGAGCTGCCATATCCTTGACTACTCATTCTTTGTCTCCTCACCAGAGTGTCCACGCTACTGAAGATCTTGGTGTCATCCACAAAGAGGCAGAATTTACTTCCACTTCCTCCACTGTCACTTATGAATACATTGAAGAGGACCAATCCCAGCCCTGATCCCTGAGATATCCCACTGGTCACCGTCCCTTCCTTGGAGTGAACTCTGTTTACCACTACTCTCTGTGTCCTGTCTGCTAACTAGTTTTTTACCCAGGTTACTACCTTATTACCCACCCCCAAGTTCTCCAACTTGCTTAGCAGAATCCTATGTGGAACAGTGTCAAAAACTTTGTTAAAATCCAGATAGGCCACTTTCACTGCCCTTCCCTGATCCAAATCATTGGTCACCTAGTCAAAGAGATGTATTAGATTTGTTCGTTGTGAACTCCCCCTGAAAAACCATGCTGCCTTGGATCCTTTAATCTGTTTGATGCATGATAGTCTACAGTGCTTTTCTAGTAGTGTTTCCATTAACCTACCCACCACCGATGTCAGGCTGTGTAGTAATGTAGTGTAGGTATATACTTTTCATTAGTGTAGGTACTGTGTATGCTTCCAATTGCTTGATTAGTGTAGCTATATATAGCTGTAGTTGCTTAATTAGTGCAGGTATATATTTTTAATTGATAGATCAGTTACAGGTATGCAGGGGAAATAAATGGTGGCCTTTTCTATGGGGAAAAGTTCCCATCCATGTATTATATCCTTGTACACTACACGTACCCATTATTTATTTGTAATATATGGATAGTTAAAATAATACCGTCAAAAAGCAAACGAAAAATTTCTGGTAATACACCAGAGCCAAAGTGATAATATCATCATTTGTAGGTGATAATAGTATTGTTCAGAGCCCATAATACTATCGTTCTAACCTTGGAACGAACTATTATCACAAAATCTTAACAACGCAAGCGCAAGCTCTACCACTCCATTCAGTGGTTGCCATGACGCCCCCCAACTGTCAATCAGACAGCAGCATTCACACATTTCAAATCTCAGCTCATGATTGGCCAAATTCTGTCTGTGGGCGGGCAAAACATTTTAAATAACATGGCAACAGTTTCTCGCATAGCAAGAGAGTATCTTGTCTTCGCTGTTTCTGTCATATTTTTTATTTTAAGCAAAGGTATTTTTTCGGTGGATCCTGTCTTCCCTGCACATCAAAACAGCAAAAAGGTAGGGATCCCCACGAAACTTAAGCAGACCACTGAAGTACAGAGACAGACGATGGGGGATGGGAGCAGTTCTTGAACATGCACTAAGCGAGTCCTGAGTGTAGCAGTGGAAACACAGTAAGCAAGTCCTCAAAGCAGCAGTGCCTGCACAAGTTTAAAATCAGATCCATATATTACAAAAAATTAAAAATAGGTGAGAGTGTATTACTCGGAAGTAATACTATCTCGAGGTTCTGGGGACAAGGGAACCTCTCTAGCTTCACTCTCGAGGTTCCCTTGTCCCCAGAACCTCTCGATGGCATTACTCCCTTGTAATACATTCTCACCTATCTATTATTCTAATTATATATATATATATATATTTATGTATCTACAGGTTCTGTTTGACTGGGGTGGGTGAGGGGTGATTAAGGGGTGTGACATTATCTTATGTGTAGTCTGCTAAACCCCAATACCAAGGACCTAAAGTGCCTTTGGCCAAAGTGTTGAAGCTGAACAGAAGACAGCTGGTCAGAATTAAAGCTGAACCAAAGTTGCCAACTTCCAGATTTGCTCACCCTTGGCTCAGAAGCAGGTCGTTTTTCATTCAGTTTTGTGTGGCATCAATGTCTGTCTGTGTTTTATAAAACTCACCCATTGTGTTGGATTTCACATATGTGACTGTCGGATACATAGACACTGTACATAGGTGAATATGGTCAGAATAACTATGAGTCCATTGAGCCAGCCCTAATGCCTACTTGATTTACTCTGTCCCCCCAGAGCGCTCCCTGACCTCAGCTTACCTCTTGTTCCTAATAATCCATTTGAAACCGTCCCACCATGTTTTGAACCCTGATTTAGTCCAAACATTGGTCACATTACTAATTAAACTGTTCCACCTGTTCGCCACTCTGTGTAAACATACTTTTGGATTTCCTTTTTGAAATATTCCGACTTCTAGTTTGAGGTTGTACCCTCTGGTGGTTGTACTGTTCCTAAGCCTGAACAACTCTTCGGAGGCTACCATAGTATATTCCAGTATGTATTTGTGTATTTTTATCTTGTCTCTGCTTCCTGTCCTTCTAAGAGTACATACTGAGGCTATTTAAACATAAGAAAAAGCCGTACTCGGATGAGGTGCTCAGGATATAAATAAGAACACTGTACGTGAAAAAAATCCAGCACTCACTACCGCTAAGATAGAGGATGCTTCTCAAACAGTATTTCTAAAAGGTGCCATAACTTCATTGCAGGTGCCACAATTTTAAAATAAGCTCATCTTGATGTGTTTTGGAGTAGGTAACTCCTTTATCAAAAGACGAGCCCATACTTACAAATCACCATTTATATAGTCTCAATGACATCATACATTAGTGTATGTGATCACAAGGCACACATCAATTAAAGACACAGGGCCCAATATTTTAAAACTTAGCCCCGGGGTACAATTAGCACTGCCCAGCCTACAAAAATAGCCCAGAACCATTTGCATGCTATATTCAAAGGAATAGCCCAGGGGCTAAACCAGTTAAATATAGTATGCAAATGGAGGCGTGCAAAAAGGGCTGAGAGTGCAGTGCAAAAATAGCCTGACAAATAAGACGGCTACGAATATAACAGGACAGTGCAAACTGCAATAGCAGCCCAGTGCACACACAGGGTGGAGTAAGGTAGAGTTGCAGCAGGTGGCCAATATGGGTGACAGCAATGAAGTGGTGAACAACTACAAACAACATTGCAGGCCAAACACAGCAGAACTGTGCTATGGTTTTGACAGGTTTGGCCAGGGCTAAATCGATTGCCCGGTGCTAACACGTTAGCCCAGTGCAAACACATTAGCCTGAGGCAAAATTTTGCTATATTCAAAGCTCCTATGCAAATGAGCGTCCTTGGGCAATCCATGTGCAAACAGCCACATTAGCATCCTATTATAGCCTGCTTAGCGTACATTACCATGTAGTTTGGCCGGCACTATGGAATGGTCCACACAGCTCCACCTGTATGTCAGACCCGGAGCAACAGTTCAGTAGCCCCAGGCTACAGTTGTACACAGCAGCAGAGTTCACCTGAAATACCTATAAGTGTGTTATCTTATAATCCCCATAGAACAGCAACATAGGACTGTGCACAGCTGTTGCTGTGGGATGATGATTTTAAGCTTTGACCCAGGCAGATGGGCAGCAATGGATGTGATAGTAGGAACAGTATGCCCTGACACTGCTGTTTCCCACTAGAAACCTTAGAGATGCCACTAGTTTTACTGAAATGGAAGTAAATGAATGTGTGTATTGCTGGCAGTGAAACATATGGGGCGAAGGCTGGCCAAGTAAGGGGGTCCCATGACCTCAGTAATCCTGCTATGGGCCCCACAACCCTGAAGCAGGCCCTGCCCCCAGACCCAAACCCTGAAGTCACAATACATGTCCCAGTAAGCATAACCAGGTGGTCTAGAGGCCCTCCCTGATCCCCAAGCACAACACATGGGGTCACAAATAGACACAAGTTCCCTGGTAGTCTAGTGGCCCCCCCAGCCCCGGTCCCTGACACAAGTTGTAGGTACAAACAGTCATGTACTCTGGTAGTCTACTGCTCTCCAATCCCCGATCTCCATAATAAAATACGTAATTATCCCTGGTGTTCCCATGGACTGCCCCATCCCGATCTCCATTCATAAATAAGGAAATATCCTCTGTGGTCCCGTGGCCCACTCCAGCCCCAGTCCCCCATAATTGTCAACCCCCAAATACCTGCTCATCTAGTGGACCCCCAACCTTCACTCTGTGTTGTGTACCACCCCATTCTCCCCCCCCATCCCAGAACTGAGCCGGCGACTGGCTCATCCCAGCACTTACCTCCATGGCCAGCCACAGACTGAGCTCTGAATGAGCACGTGTTCAGTATGCGCTCATTTAGAGCTCAGTCGATGGCTGGCCATGGAGGGGAGTGGGCGGGCTGAATCAGTCACCAGCTCAGTTCCAGGGTGGGGGGAGCGAGGTGGTAGGCACCTTTGGGTGGGGGTTGGGGGGGTCCACTAGACTATCATGTATGTGGGAGTGGACAGTTATGGGGGATGGGGGCTGGAGCAGTCCTCGAGACCACTGGGGATATTTCCTTAGTTATGAATGGAGATCGGGGATGGGGCAGTTCATGGGAACACTGGGGATAATTACATATTTTATTATGGAGATTGGGGCTAGAGCAGTCCAGGGATAATCACATATTTTATTATGGAGATCTGGGATCGAGCAGTCCAGGGGAACATGGGGGAATAATTACATATTTTAGTTTGGAGATCGGGGATGTAGTGGTCCAGAGGAACACCGGGGATAATTACATATTTTATTATGGAGATCGGGGATGGGGGGGGGCACTAGACTACCAGGTAACTTGTGGCTGTTTAAGACCCCATGTGTCAGTGATCGCATATCAGGGAGTGCCACTAGACTGGGATTTCCCGGAGTTAAGAGCACCTTTTCAAAGGTGGTATTTCGCACCTCATTGTATGTGGTGCTAACACCCGTTGTGCCACGCTAGTCTTTTGAATATGGCAGTGCACCAGTATGCATGTCCCCACCCCTCACTTGGTCCCCAGCACATCTTAACTTTTAGCTCTGGCACTAATACATTGCACCAGCGCTATTTGTTCCTTTGAATATTGCAGCTGGGTGGCGCAAATGGTTTGTGCCCAGTGCAAGGCTTTGAATATCTGGCCCACAGAGTTTTGTTAAATTAATGCAAAATTCTTAAAAAAGCTGTTTAAAAACACTAATTTTATTCTACAAGCACCAATGTTACTTTAAAATAACCTTATTTACTAATTTTTAAAAAAGCATTTATTGTCACAATTCTTTAGTTATTTCTGAATTTAGAGTCTTCCCCTTAGGAGTAGAAAATGAATCCATTCCATTCTGTCAGCTTGACATCTGAAAGACAAATGTAGTCTTGTGAGTTATAATATATCACCATTTGTGTTTAATATATTCTTTGTTTTTCTTCACACTTTTTATCAAACATCGTATTATTTGTTTTATATTTCAAATTTCCTACTATTGGTCTCCTTCATATTTTACCCACATAAGTCAATTCATCTGTTTATACTCCTACATGAAAGGCATACCTCTTATTTAGATTTCTTTAGATAAGGTAGTATCTTATCATGTAAGAGTATAAACAGATGAATGAACTTATGTGAGTAAAATATGAAGAGACAAATAGTGGAAGTTTTGAAATATTAAACAAACAATATGATGTTTGTTAAAAAATGTGAAGAAGGGCCAGCCCGGTGGCACCGAGGGTTAAGGCACTGGATGCCACATCTTGAACCATGCCCGCGACCTGGGTTCGGGAATGGACTCTGGTGCTGGGGGCTGGCGGGGGGAGGAGAGGATCGAGCATCCGAAAGACTGCTGTCCTCTCCTGGGGAGGTTTGGGGGGGTAGCGCCACTCTGTAGTGGCCCCCTGGTGGAGACCAGAGGTACTACACATAGCAGCACAGGAGGGAACTAGAAAGCTGGAAAAACAGCTTTGTCACCACCGGATGACAGCCTCTGTACTCCATGTTCCCTGGAAACCTCCTGGAGCCTCTTCAACCACAGCAGCACCCCCAGACCATGAAAATAGTGTGCTGGGGTTCCCTGCCACCTGGTGCCTTCCCCTCAGAGGAAGAGGACCCTTGGCCCGATGGGATCGCCCGGGACCATTCGAGGGACGAGGTGAGATGTGTGTGTGTGTGTGTGTGTGTGTGTGTGTCTGTGTCTGTGTCTGTGTCTGTGTCTGTGTCTGTGTGGAGCTCTAGAAGAGGACAGCTGGGGCATGGAACTCTAGGCAGCTTGAAGGAGAGGTGGATGCTGGAGTGTGGAGGAGGTAAAAAGATCATACAAAAAAAAATAATGTGAAGAAAAGCAAAGAATATTTGGGGGAGCTAAATTCTGAATATATTGATGCTAGCAATTTTAACCAGATTCCCTCTTTAATATTCTCTGTAACTGCACAGTGTTTTACGGGACAGGTCTCAATCCATTTCTGTTGAGAAAACTGATGTTGTACTACCAAACGGCACAACTACCAAGTGTGAAAGTGACCTGTATGTGATACAGAGCAGGTGAGCGGTACCTGGCCATGACTGAAGGGTCAGTTCTCTGTCTAAAATAAGACCTTGCACTGGGTGAGCAGTGGCCAATGGTGGCACTAGAACTAGATCATTAATAATTTTTAATGTCACATTTTAGATGGTAGGGGAGGCAGAATTGAAACTAATTAAATAAAAAAAGGTTGAAAGGGTTCATGACGTGCTGTAATACTAGCAGTTCAGCTGAAGTGCAGCTGAAGCAGAGATGCAGTGTCCCTATTTGAAAATGTTGCCGAATGCATATTAGCATGTTTGTTTTTTCCATGTGGTTTATCTTCCATTCCTCACCCTCACCCCTTCGACTGCCATGCTGCTGTCTACATCTCTTCTCTTCAGCTGGAACACATAGGGCAGGAAGGGAGTGAATAGGGCTACTAACTGCTCTAGAGTGAGAAAATGACATCAGGGGTCATTTACCTCATCTAGAGAGTGTCAACATGAGCACACTGAAACAGAAAACAAAACAGACAGGATATACGTTTAGCAATCTGTTTTATTGAATCCAGTTGATAAAAAATAAGAAAATTAAACACGTAAACAACATTCTGCAACCATTTTGTATAGGACCACTTTGTGTACAATACAAATGACACACTATCTGAAAATGTTGTTTTCCTATCTCCCTAAAGATCAGGTAGCACCAAGACAGGATAGTATTGTTCGTGTTGAATGAAGTCAGATTTTGGAAGGGGATAAGTATGGATACCTTCTAAGATGTGGAGTCTATACAGTGTGAAGGCAGAGGTGACTAAATAGGTTATGGTTGATGCCAGTTGTGCAGCAGGGATTGTTACCATCAAATCCAACACTTTTTAAAGTGTCTCGTTCCTGCAGTAGTTTTAAAACTTCATGCTGGCTGACATCAATAAAGTTAAGTTGAGCAGGTACACAAATAGTTGGACACTCTGTCATGGCATGAATCAGATGAGTCCTGATTTGGGAGGGGGGTCTGGTTTGGGTGATGCAAGAAGATTAGGATATGCATTGCAAGTTTAAAGCATCAGCAATTTCAGAGTTTCCTCTCTTAAGGTTATTATCATAGATCATGGGTGAGATTGGTTGAGGTTGACACCTGACCAATAGGGAATTGATATCCATCCAAAGATATATATATATTTTTTATTTGTTCCTGAAAGTAGCATAAATGCAAGCAGAGTTTGAACTGCACAAAACTAGTGTATATCTCCAGCTCACGGTGCCTATCCTGGTTACCAAATTTTAAATAAATAAAAATAAACGTTATGGTTAAAAGGTATTTTTGGTATAGAGGGCTGTTGGTTTCCCTTTAAAACAAATCTATCACTTCATCTTTAAGAACCTGATACAGTGTGTGTTTCAAACATTTTCCTATTTGCATAAAGTCATTTAGTCTGATTGCTAACTCCCAAGTGAAATGATTGATAATGGCAGAACTGGAATCAAGTGGGAAGGCACTTTGGCTGTCTGCACTAATCCAGCAATAAACATGATTGGAAGAAAGCATCATGGTCATGGGGCCCATGGGGTTTTTGTTTATTGCTGAAGGTAAAATGTAATACTCTCCCCACTCTGGATGGTTGGCGCAGTTAATCATTTCAGTATGATACCATGTTCAACAAAGCTTGGGCTGAGCAAACGGAACAAAGATTGATGCTGGGTGTGTTCTGGCATTTGCTGCACTGTGATCTTGTTATCTAATGCACCTTTGGAGGCTGATACACATTCCCATAATTGAGCAGTGGCTATCAAAGTCTATATGCAAGAAACATATCTTTTTCTTTTTCGAAATAATTGCACCATCTTTGATAAACGTAGTCCTGAATACAAACCCTTAATATTGTGATTTGAAATGGTACTTGTGATTTATACTTCAGTATTGCAGATGATCTGTTTGCTTGGCCAGATTATACATATCAAAATCTGAATATCTATGGATTATTCTTATACTGTCCATGTCAGAGAATAGTATGGAAAAATGAATGAATGTGAGGAAAATGGCATATAAGGCCTCTGTAATTTAATGCCTGCCCTTATTGTTGGCTACCTTTCAAGTATGATCAGGGAGGGAGATGTTCCAGGGTTGCAGAAGGCCTGGTAGGCTTGGCAGACTCGGGCACATCATGGGTGGGCTGGTACCTTGACAAGAGAAATGAGCGCACGGAACATACAATGTTAGTAGTGCAACACTGTAATGTGTGGCAGCAGATGGGTGTGGATAAGATCAGACATATATGGCAGATGTAAGGACAACTCATAGGAGCCATCCAGTACACTAGAGCAGAACAAAATGGGCAAAGTTGTCAGAGACAAAGGCAGCTCAAGAAACTGGTAGCCCACCACAGAACAAAACAGCAGGCAGTATTAGCAGAGACCAATGCTACTCAGGAGACTGCTAGCATACATATTTTGGACAGTGGTACTATCTGGGTAAAAATATATTTGCACTGCCATATGCAGGACTGAGTAGCATGCAGTGCAGTTGTAGGTACTGTATCCTTTTTGAAAGTAATGCAATATGAATCACTGTCTGGTACGAGCATCACCTTATAGTGGGCTGAGAGGTGTGTAGTGCAGTTTTAGCTGCTGTGCCTTTTTCTGCAGTTTTTAACAGTGAATAATTTTAAGTGGCACCAAGTATGTCCAAAAAAGCTGCGAAGGTCCGTGACAACGTTATGGTAGTTGTAGAGAATGAGGAGTCAATAACAGTGATCTGAAAGATTTCTGGCCTTAAAATGAAAACTGTGTCTCGAGGCAGCACTAGGGGTGCTAGCAGTGGTGAGGGACAACTGGAGTTTTCAGCGGATGCCCTTGTCTCATTGTCATTCCCAACCACTCTATAACCACCGTTTTGTAATCTCCACCAAAACAGGAGTCAAAACTAGCTTCTGCAGTCACTGACCCACACACTGAGAAAATCCACAAGACCCTCAGACTTTTCAACTGGCTTAAATGGTGTTCTTATTGAAATGTTAGCTTCTCCAATATAAGCTAGCCAGGCTAGTTAAAGTAACATTTTACTAGCCCATTACCAAATCTACCAGTATTTGGCTAGTGGGCTGGTGCCAGTTTTGACTGCTGCCTCAGCTCACCCCTTGATCAAAAGTCTGTCGCACCCAAGTCACTAAAAATACCACCAACAGTTTAATCTGGTTTAAGATCAGTTGGCATTCATCTATATCCCCCTTCCCCGGGTCGTGCCTGAAAATAGGCAGGATTTGTCTAGTGCACTTACCTGGTCAACAAAAACTAAATAAATAAAATACTTTTACCTCTTTTGCACACTAAGCAACAAAGCAGCAACAGCACACAATAAATGTCCGATTAACTCCATCTGAATCGGTGATTAAAGGAGAAGACTCCTGTATATTTATGATTTGGATATGTCTGATGTATTTATTATACATTACATCAAGTATTGTACACATGTCAATAAGAGATCAGCCATTTCATCTGTTGCAACACATATCTAGGGTTTGAGGCTCTGACACAAGGTAGTAAAATGTCAAGCAAGCCTCCATTTACATGCAAATGAGTCACTTGTAATACAGCCCCTTCCATTCCTTGATGTCACTGCAGCAACAGTGCAGAACAAAACATAAGGGTATCAATGCTGTCTAGCCTGATTTTAGTTTGTTTGCAGTGGCTTAAGACAGTTCTGTCATGCAACTCACACAGGGACTGGTACTTGTAGCCTTAATACTGCATGTGTAGAGCAAATAATACATCTAATAGTATTGCATTCACAGGAAACAAAAGCTGTTCCTGTGTACTGCTCATTTCTCTCTGTGAGACAGTTGTAACATGTTGTGGAAAGCAGTAGATTGAATCAGTTAATCAATCAATCGAGCAGTCAATCAGTCACTCTGTAGTGAACCAGATGAACACCCTTGAGAGGAGGCTAGCAAGGTGGGTACCTACTTGCTCACCCCCCACAGCTAGCAGTGGAACCAGTGAACCGGAGGAGTGGCTATCTCTACAAAGCAGTGTGCAAAAGATGGAGATTAGTGCCCAAGAGGTGGATAGGCAGAAAAGGGGCAAAATTCAGCAGAAGAGCAGACAGCAAGGAGAACCAGGGATCAAGGACAAGCAAGGAAGGGGCTGGAGTAGAACAGCGAAACAGTCTAGGGAGATAAAATCATGGAAAGCCATGTGTGCCAATGCCAGGAGCCTTAGCAACAAGATGGAAGATCTGGAGGCTGTCATGGTGCAGTCAGACCTGGACATTGTGGCCATCACTGAAACCTGGTGCAGTGATAACCATGACTGGGAGATGGCCATACCTGGCTACAACATATTCAGAAGAGACAGGGCAGGTAGGAAGGGAGGAGGAGTGGCACTGTATGGGAAAAATGACATAAGGGCCACAGAGATCCAGGAGGAACAGAATGGGGGAGAGATACTGTGGGTTAAGCTGGAAAGGAAAATGGGGCCAGCCATCCGCACAGGTGTGGTCTATAGACCAGCAGTCCAGGAGGAAGAAACAGACAGGGAGCTGATGCTAGCCATCCAAAGGATGGCAGACAATGGTGAGGTAGTTCTGGTTGGAGACTTCAATATTCCAGACGTGGATTGGAGCATCCCAGCAGCAGCATCAACTAGGAGCAGATTTATCCTGGACTCCTTTCAGGGTGCCTTTCTCAAGCAACTGGTCATGGAACCAACTTGGCAGAAGGCAATACTGGACCTTGTGCTCACAAACAGGGACAGTGTGATGGGGGTAACAGTGGGGGAGCACCTGGGGAACAGTGACCACCAGTCATTGTGGTTTGAAATCACAGAAAGAGCAGAACCAAACCACACAAAAACACGTATCCTAGATTTTAGGGGGGCAGACTTTGGGAAAATGGGGAGATGCTTGAAAGAGGCATTAAGGGGAATTGAGCAGGAATCATGGGTTGAGGAACAGTGGGCAGTACTTAAAATGGGGATTACAAGAGCAACAGAATTATGCATTAAGCAGGTTAGCAAGAGGAAAAGGAAGAGGAGACCATTATGGTTTTCCAAAGCGGTAGCAAAGAAAGTGAAAGCAAAAAAGATTGCATTCAGGCAATACAAAAAGACACAGGCAGAAGGGGATAGGGAGAAGTACCAGGAGACAGAGGTAGGGAGGTCAGTAAGGGAAGCAAAAGATCAGACAGAACAACACATTGCAAAATCAGTGGGTAGAGGGAACAAAACCTTTTACAGGTACATAAGTGAAAAAAGAAAGGCAAAGGGAGGGATAGTGAGACTGAAGGGGGGAGGATGGGGGCCGCGTGGAGGATGACAAGAGTAAAGCTGACATATTGAACAGGTATTTCTGCTCAGTCTTTACTGAGGAAGAGGAGGGAAATGGGTCTGAAGGGAGTACAAGGGGTGAGAATGGTGCAGAAATGGACACAAGTCCCTTTACACGAGAAAGGGTCCTGAAGGAACTGGAAGTAATAAGAGTTGATAAATCAATGGGGCCAGATGGAGTGCACCCCAGGGTCCTTAAAGAACTAAGAGAGGTGGTGGCTGAACCTCTGGCTATCCTGTTTAGCCAATCGCTGGAAACAGGGGAGGTATCCAAAGACTGGAGGAGTGCAGATGTAGTCCCCTTATACAAAAGTGGGAACAAAGAGGAAGCGGGGAACTACAGACCAGTCAGCCTCACCTCGGTAGTGGGGAAGATCATGGAAGCACTACTGAAGGAGAGATTGGTGGAACATCTGGTTGTCAATGGACTACAGGACCCAAGGCAGCATGGTTTCACCAGGGGGAGGTCATGTCAGACTAACCTCATTGAATTTTTTGACTGGGTGACTAGGGAGGTGGATCAGGGGAGGGCAGTGGACATGGCCTATCTGGACTTCCAGCAAGGCCTTTGACACTGTGCCACATAGAAGACTATTACACAAACTGGGGAATATGGGTGTGGGCAGGACAGTAGTGTGGTGGGTAGGTAACTGGCTGGGCGGCAGGACACAGAGGGTGGTGGTAAATGGCTGTCACTCCACAGAGGGAAGAGTGACCAGTGGGGTACCACAGGGATCAGTGCTGGGACCGGTTCTATTCAACATCTTCATCAGTGACATTGCTCAGGGCCCAGAAGGCAGAATTTCACTGTTCGCTGATGACACAAAGCTCTGTAACAGAGTAGACACACCAGAGGGTGTAGACAGAATGAGAAGGGACCTGCAGAAACTTGAAGAATGGTCAGGGGTTTGGCAGTTGAAATTCAATGCAAAGAAGTGCAAGATAATGCATATGGGGCACAAAAACCCTGGCACAATATATCAGTTGGGGGTGAGGATATAGCATGCACCAAGCAGGAAAGGGATCTTTGGGTTATCATCTCTGATGACCTCAAGGTTGGGAAACAGTGTGACAAGGCAGCAGGTAAAGCGAATAGGATGCTGGGATGCATAGGCAGGGGCATCACCAGCAGGAAAAGGAGGTTATAATTCCACTATACAAGACACTAGTGAGGCCCCGACCTGGAATACAGTGTACTGTTCTGGAGACCTTACCTACGTAAGGACATAGACAGGGTAGAGAAGATTCAGAGAAGGGCAACAAAGATGGTACATGGATTGCATCACAAGTCCTATGAGGACAGGTTGAAGGAAATGAATATGTACTCCCTGGAGGAGAGGAGGGAGAGAGAGAGGGGATATGATAGAGACATACAGGTATCTTACAGGGAGGAACAGGGTGCAGGAATACACTATTTTTAAGCAAAAAAGATGTTCCAGGACTAGAGGGCATGGGATGAAGTTGGAGGGAGGATGATTCAGAGGAAACGTGAGGAAGAATTTCTTCACAGAATGGGTGGTGGACAAGTGGAACACCCTGCCAGAGAAAGTGGTGGGGGTTGAAATAATCATGGGTTTTAAGAATGCATAGACATAAAGGAATTCTGGAGGTCAGGGGTTAGGAGCAACAGACTTCTAGGAAAACATAAACTGAACTTACAAGCTCAAATGGGCAGACTGGGTGGGCCATAGGCCCTTATCTGCCGACACTGTCTATGTATCTGTGTATTTACAAGGTAGGCTTGAGCAGTTTCCCAAAGGATCACACAAGACTGAATTCTTCCTTTGCACAAATTATACCCTCCCTTTTCAGCAGCCTGAAAGTGGAGAGCTAGATCACTTACTTTATAAAGTGTTATTGTTTCACATTTCAAATGCTCCTTACACCTGGGTTTTGACTGGAAATACCAAGACAAAGAATGCATATGACATGGGAGGAATGAGCTAAGCAAATACAGAGTACTACAAACACTGAGACTGATTAGTTTCTTTACCTACAACAGCCGAAGTGCAGCATCTGATTTGTAAGGGACATCCTACTTCAAATGCAGGCATTACAAAGGGGGGGGGGGGCTGTCACAGCTTGTTTTCAGTACCTTCAAAGTGGAGTGCTGTAGCTGTCACATCACTGCTAATGATTTATAATGGGAATGGGAGCACTGTTAGTCATGAACCTGAGGGGCCATCACAGTTCCCAAGCAGGTTAGGGGAACTTGTTAAGGGTAAGAGAATAAGGGACTTTAGTAGGATTTGAACCAGAGTTTCCCAGTTCTTGTGCCTGTGCTTTAACCACTAGATTACTCTTCTTCCATATGCTGCAGCTGATGACCTGGTAACCTATTCCTTGTTTATAGCTGAACTCTTTATTGCCTTATATCAGCTGTTCAATCACTGACTGCCTAGTTACAAAGGGAAATGGGCATTTTTGCAAGATTGTGTCTCACTGCTGGTGTCAAGCAAAACAGAGAATGCTAACACACACAGAACATAATAAAACAGCTATATAATGCCACTTAAGACTCTCTTTGTACCAAGAGTCATTTGAGTAAACTGTTTTTGCTAACAGAAACATTAACACAACCCATACAGGCACTTCCTTATAGGCATACTGTATATACATGTCAAATCAGTGCTGAATCACACTCATATGGTCCTAGTCCCTATTAGACCTGCACTTCAGGATGTGCACAACACTTAGAGTTCCCCATTACTCAAGTGGGGGACCAAACATTGTGGGTTCTGTTTACTGGTGGAACAGCATTTAGTGCAGCACCATTCTCTGTTGCTCTGATGACATCATCCTCCAGCAGCATTGATGGTAAAATGGAGGACAAACACATTGATAACTTCTGGGGGCTGTATATTTTTATTTATAATCTAGATTTGGACAGCAATAGGACTGCTGGCAACTAGAGGAGGAACACAACAGTTACTCATAAGGAGTTGAGAAAATAAGGGTGTAAAACTATGGGAGACTTCCCCTTTAAGAAACCCAAAACATTACCAACAAAAAACAGGATATTTTTGACCAAATTGAGATGCTGGGTCCCTGGAATGCTATTCCAACTATCCTTGTTCCGTATGGCTATTTTAAAGTTTTGTGATACCACCTATAATGAAATGCAAACTGGTCTTGCATTACTGTATCTGTGAGTGGGCATATCCATGTCAAACGTCACTATGTGAACACACTTTTGAAAAGTTGACTACATGAGTATAATTTCTCCTTGAGCTAGCTTGATGGCCCAGATTTCCATTCTAAACATTGCACTGGAGCCACTGCTAGCACACCAGGACACCAGAAGTCGGTAGCTCTGTGCATCATGACATTTGAAAAGGGCCACACTGCAGCATATCTCCTTTAAAAGGTTGAACTAATGGTTCAGCCTGAGTAACTTGAGCCCGGATTTATAATATCCATTACTGGTACCAATACTGCCAAAGCCACCAGAGAAGATGCATGTACACAGCTGCTTCAATCTTGTTGTATGGGATTTCTTGAAGAACAATTGCCATGTAGGGAAAATGTTCTCCCTAGCATGAAGCACAATATTCCAGCTGCTGCTGAGGCTTATACTGCACCAATAGTACCTTATCATCTGAGTTGTTCCCAGCTGCATTATGCATTGTCTGAGAATAAACATGACTGTAGGAGGTGCAGTCTAGGATGTTCGCTCTATAGCTCAGCTGGTATATGTTATAATACTCTGCAGAGTTGGGTTCAGTTCTAGTTAGGTTACACTGGCTTGGATAATTCTACACCAACAAGAAGTACTGCAGGGGTTGATACACTGTACAAACAATAGAAGACTGGCACGGATGTTGGTTTGTCAGCAGCAGCAGCCGTGATGCTTCTTGCCTAGCACCCCTGACTGGTTTCGTCTAATAGCTGCTACAGAAGTTTATATAGGAGGTTGGTACGTGCTTGAACCCAACCATTTACACCTCCTGAGCAGAGACAAACAGCCAATGTGTGTGGTATGTCTCATAAGAGTGAACAGAACAGTATACGGTAGTGTTAAGTTATCTGGCACATTGCTAATGTACAAGGTGTCTCACGGTGTTACAAGCAACACATACATTAAACAGTGATGGGTAAAACAGATTTGTAATATGACTTGCTGCATTCTGCAGGCATGCTTGTTTTACTCAAGTCTTGAAGCTTTCTTGTGTGTCAGCTGTATGGCAGGATACAGTGTATGATAGTGTTTCTCAGTGAGAATTGAGAGTCTAATAAGTAGTATGTTAACTGAGCCATTTGAAGAAGTTACAAGGGAAGTGAGTGCTGACAGTACTTGTCTTAGCCAAATTCTCCCATAAGTTCAGTACATGCAGGACATAAAACAGCTGACAAATAACTCTGTGTTGCTGCAGTTGTCATTGGTGATGACTTGACTATGGATGTATCCAGTGACAACAGAATTAGTGGCTTGTTCTAGCAGGATTATTACAGTATGTACTTAAGTTGCCACAATACAGGTACTGCACACCAAAGTGCAATATTGTAAAACATGCCATCGTCATCATTTTTCATTATGTATGCAGACTAGAAGCCATCTATTCTCTATTATGTTCTTTTCTTTCACTGGGTGGATGAAGGAGAACATTGTTGTCCATTCTAGAAATACATTCCAGAAAAGTGCACAGCAGCAAGAACTGTTTTGTATGTCATTCAGCCCACTTAGTCTGTGGGTCATACACTACAGTCCTGAAACCCTAAACATCACCAAAACCTGGCCCTCTTCCTGAATCTGTGATGTGGATGTCAGATTCTCTGTTTTTGTGGCCTGCAGACTGGACTGTGGAAAACATTGGGGGGGGGGGTTCTTTTACTTATTTGTTTATATAATTTTTTTTTTTTCTAGGGCTGGCAGTATAGCCTAGAGGTTAGAGGATCGAGGTGTGAATGAGCTTGATACATCCAGCAGACCAGACCCGAGTTTGATTCTCACAACCTCCACTTGCATACTGTGCGACTCTGAGCAGAATCCTTAACACTTAGTGCTCCCAGGTAGCCCCTGAAAACAGGCACTTGTGCGTAGTGGGCCTTACCTGATTACCAAAGAGTAAAATAAAAAAATTAAAAAGAAAAAGAATGTTTTTCTATGCAAAAAACTTCGTTAATGCATCATTCAGGGTTGAAACACAAAAAGTAAGGAAATGAGACCATTAGGATTGCCCCCTATTCTCATGTACCCCCCTCCTGAGATTGACAGACGGCAGGGTGTGTCATTGGGGTTGTGAGGCTTAAAATGTCACCCCATTCCATGTGTAATCATATTCACAAGCTACCGTAAAGAAGAATAGGGTGGCATTTAGGCCTCACAGCCCCAATGATACACCCCGTTGTCTGTCAATCTTGGGAGGAGGGGTGGTACACGGGGGGGGGGCAACCCTAAAAGTCTAATTTCCTTACGTTTTGTGTTTTAACCCTAAATGATGCATTAACAAAGTTTATTGCATAGAATTTCCTTACTTTTTGAGAAAGAATAGAAAAGTAGAAAGTCGCGCAAGTTGGTGGGAGCATGGGGCCCATCAACTTGCAAAATTCTGCCTAACATAACAGTACAAGTACTGAATATGATGTATTGGTGGGGAGCTCATATGGGTGGCCCCACGCTCCCGCCACCTTGAAACAAAACAAAGTTTCATTCATCGGAATGGCATAATTCCGCACCTGTTTACATGTGAGATACCTAACCAGTGAAAATTACCTCCATGGCAGTAAGGCTAGCTACCCTAAAAATGTGAAGCCACTACCACAATGCAAAATGCTATACGCAAAATGTAAAGTGCATCACACAAGATTTCCGCAGCAAATGAATTTACCAACACCTAAATACCATAATTCACACGTATAGGACATCCCCTCAACACCCTCCAAATTTCAAGTAAAAAGACCAAACCGCTTCCGAGATATTACATTTTAAAGTTTGAGATTTTCATTCGTCGGAGTGTCAGAATTCTGCACCTGTTTACATTTTACACACCTAACGACTGCAAAGTATGTCCATGGCAGTAAGGAGAGCTACCCTATAAATTTCAAGCCGCTACCAGAATGCAAAACGCTGTCCACAAAACGTAAACTGCGCCACGCAATATCTCTGCAACAAATCTATTTTCTGAGACCTAATCACCATAATTCACATCTACAGGACATCCTGTTAACACCCTTCAAGTTTCAAGATAAAAGACCAAATTGTTTCAGAGATATTTAATTTTAAAAGTTGTAAAAATTGTGCTATCTAGTCCCTCCAAATCTGGCCATCTAGTCCCTCCCTTGCGAACAAAGATCGCGATCAAAGAATTTGCAGGCTCGCGACCAAAAAATGAGCAGGCATGCGATCAAAGAATAAAAAATGGTAAAACTAAATTTTTACACAGAAATACATGAAACCACAGCCATGTCTCAATAGAACGAAGCCCCCTGAGCAAAACCCATTCTAATTTGACTTTATAAGCCACCCCTGGGCTGAGAAATGTTGTTTTTTAATCTGGCCACCTAGTCGTGCCCTCGCAATCAAAGATCATGGTAAGAGAATCTCGCAATCCAAAGAATTTGCAGGCTCACGATCAAAGATCTTGCTTGTTCACGATCAAAGAATAAAGATGTTAAAACTAAATTTTCACACAGAAATACATGAAACCACAGCCATGCCTCAATAGAACGAAGCCCCCCTGAGCAAAACCCATCCTAATTTGACTTTATAAGCCACCTCTGGGCTGAGAAATTAGATTTTTAAAATCTGGCCATCTAGTTGCACCCTCGCGATCAAAGATTGCAGTCAAAGAATCTCGCGATCAAAGAATTTGCAGGCTCGCGATCAAAGATCGTTAGAGAGCCACGGTCAAAGAATTAAAAACTTAAAAACTCTCTCTTTTGACCAAATTACAAGAAACCGCAGGCATGGCTCAATAGAGAGAAGACCCCTGAGTAAAACCCACCATAGTTTTACTTCAGAAGTCACCCCTGAGCCGAGATATTAGATTTTATCCAACCGCAAAATGAAAATAAGATGGCGGCCGTCGCGATCAAAGAATTCCTCAAGATCAAAGATTCTTTGATTGCGAGCCTGCAAATTCTTTGATCGTGAGGAGAGACCAGATGGCCAAAACCCCATTCTTTCGCAAAATAACGAAATAAATTTTCCCATAGACTTATAATGGGAACTTTAAACTTTAATAACTTTTGAATGGACTATTATTTTTTCACCAAACACAAAGCCGCATATTCCTTGACTCCAGCTCTTTCAACTTGCCAAGTTGCAGAGTGGCACATCACACAATGGCCGCGCAGCACCATGAACAAAATCTGAAAAATTGTCCACGTAATTGGCGAAAAGTGCATTATTCAGCACTTTGGTGTGCAAAAACCGTAAGGCTGATCAAAACAAAATTTGCCAAATCAAGAAACCTATCATGTCCCACCACACATGCCAAATTTCATGCAAATTTTTAGAACGGGTCCAAAGTTATTAATGCTCAATATTTTGAGTTTAACATAGAAGTGGCTTAATAACCCTAAATATAGTGCCCCTATAAAATAAATATATATATATATATAAAACAGATGATCTACTATTGGGTATGTGGTCATGATCTGACATACACATGCCTTGGTTGTTTTTTTTTTTCATACTCTGTTTATACAGGCTTCTCAGGGAACTCTCAGGCACCCCCCACTTCACAGCTCTACTTCCTAGCCTGAAACTCCACTGTCTTCCTGGCACCAGCCCGGCTATCCACCCAGCTCTGAGCCCACTCCCCACCGAGGTAGGGCCGCCCTATCTGCCCAGGGCGCTCTATCTAAAATTTAGGCCGGGCTGGGCTCAGCCCAGGAGAGGAGGAAGTCCAGCTGTTGGAGTGTAGCTGATGGTGGTGCCGTCACTTATTCCCGAGGATGGGGATTTCTACTTAGGTCCCTCCCCATTGGCTCAGTCGTGTAATGTGTCCTAGCATGGGCATGCACACTCCTGTACATGCCTACAGGGTTGCTGCCACAGCCAATCTCTGTGCACTTCCTGGTCTCAGGCTGCTGTGCTCCCAGCCATCGCTAGGAGTCTCTAGAGCCCAAGACGGGATCCCCCCTCTCTCCCGGGACAGGAGAGCAGTCCTCCAGATGCTTGATCCTGTCCCTCCCCTGCCAGCCCCTGATGACCTGAGCTTGTTCCTGATCCTGGGTCGCTGGTGTGGCGTCCACCGCCTCAACCCTCGGCCCCACCGGGCCGGCCATTCACATACCTTGGTATGTGTTGTGAGGCAGAAAGCTGCAGGCTGAGTGCATTCAACGACACAAAGCTTGCATACCGATTATCCGAGCATGACCACACACCCTGTGGTGGATTGTCTGTTTTATAAAATTGCCAAAATTGTTTTGGATGAGGGTAAAAAACAGAAGTAAGTGCAGGCATGCGGTCATTGTGGGATGACATATGCTCATCTGGTGGGTTTTGTCTAGTTAGTAGACAGCATTTTTATGGATTTTCGCACCCATTTTCTGTCTGCCTGTCTCTATCTATCTATCTATCTGTCTATCAATCAAACACCTCCTGTCAAACTAATCTCATAGATTTCTTTGACTGGGTAACCAGAGTGGTGGACCAAGGGGGAGCAGTTGATGTCTCCTACCTTGACTTCAACAAAGCTTTCGATACTGTTCCACATAGAAGATTGATTAATAAGCTGGGTAGGTTTGGGGTGGGTCAGAAGTCCGTCAACTGGGTGGCAAACTGGTTGACAGGTAGAAAACAGAGTGGTGGTAAACGGTATACAGTCAGAAGAGATGCAAGTCACAAGCCGGGTACCTCAGGGATCAGTCCTAGGGGCCAGTCCTCTTCAATATCTTCATCAGCGACATTGCAGAAGGACTGGAGGGTAAGGTTTGTCTGTTTGCAGATGACATCAAGATCTGCAACAGAGTAGATGATCCAGATGGTGTGGGCAGAATGAGAAGAGATCTGGATAAACTAGCAAAATGGTCAGAAGAGTGGCAACTGGAGTTTAACGCAAAGAAGTGCAAGATCATGCACATAGGGAAGAGAAACCCTGAAACCACCTATAGGCTGGGAGGGGAGTTGCTGGCAGTCACAAGGAAGAAAGAGACTTGGGCGTCATCATCACCGATGACCTGAAATCATCCAAGCAGACCAGTAAAGCAGTAGGTAAGGCTAGAGGGATGTTGGGGTGTATTAGTAGGGGTATCACAAGTCTGAAGAGGTAGGTAATAATCCCTCTTTACAAGACACTGGTTAGGCCCCATCTGGAGTACTGTATGCAGTACTGGGGGCCACACCTTCACAAGGACATTAACCAAATTGAGGCAGTCCAGAGAAGGGTAACCAAAATGATGCAGGGACTGCATTAGCAAACATATGAGGACAGATTAATGGAGCTCAATATGTATACCTTAGAGCAAAAGAGTGAGAGAGGTGATATGATCGAAACATTCAAACACCTTAAGGGCATTAACAAGGTGAGAGTCTAACATGTTTCAATATAAGAAAAATAGCAGGACAAGAGGACACAGCATGAGATTAGAGGGATGCCAATTAAGGGGTAATGTGAGGAAGTTCTTTTTCACAGAAAGAGTGATGGATGCATGGAACGGCCTACCTCAGGAAGTGGTGGATATGAATACAGTGCAGGGTTTCAAACAGGCATGGGATAGGCATAACGGAGCAATACCGATAAGTATGAATAGACAGGTCATTGATGGAGCAAAGGCCGATGGCACATTCATAAGGTGGAAAAAGAAATGGGCAGACTGGATGGGCCTTGCGGTCCTTATCTGCCGTCAACTTCTATGTTTTCTATTGCCCATGGCACCCTCCTCCCCCTCCTTAACTATGGCTGCCTGGTGTACTCCCTTACTTCCATTACCAGTCTGAACCACCTGGACACTACCTACAATCGTATATGCCACCTTGTCCTCCATGCCCCACTCACCATTGCTCTCTTTACCAATCCCTTAACTGGCTCCCTCCACAAGTGCGGTGCTCCTACCTGCTGGACCGGACCATTGCTGATGCCTTGCACAATCCCTCCTACTTTCCACTGTCCCTTCTTATCTGGCCCAGTCTTCCAACCTCCAACTAGAATGTCCTAACATAGCTACAAGGATGGGTCCAAGAGCCTTCTCTGAAGCCAGACCCTCACTATGGAATGACCTCCCCTCATCCCTATATTCCCCTGACCCCCCTCTAAATCTAAATTCCCTATTAAGAATGTACTTTCTGTCCACCATGACATGCATTTGCCCACAGGCTGCTAGCTTTGCTGCACTTTCCTTGTAGCCTACCCTTACCCACTCCACCCTCTACTGCTCTGCTCTCCTCTCCCACCCTGAATACTATTGTTATTCCTATTGTTGAATGATGGAGCAACCTTACCCTGTTTACCTAAATGTCATATACCTTGGTATGCTCAATTGGTGATGTATCTGGTACTGTTTACCTTAAATTTTCTCTGTTACAGTAGCTTGACCTACACTGAATTCCCTGTATGATCCATGCTGTTCTCTCACCATATTTTTATGCTGTTTGTGCTAGTTTCTGGACCAGGCCGTGCCTGAAAATGGTCTTCAGATCAGTGCACCAATCTGGTTGCCAAATGAATAAATAAATAATCATAGTTGAGCCTGCTCAGTGGCACTGAGGGCTGAGGCGCTATTTGCCTTACCTCATGCTATGCCGGTGACCCGGGTTCGGTAATGACCTCAGGTCATCAGGGTACCAGCACTGGGAGGTAAGAGCAGGATTGAGCAAGCTGGCAGGCTGCTCTCCTCTCCGGTGGTGGTGGGGGTGGGTTCCCCTCCCATAGTGCCGCATCCACTGGGTGGAGGTCTGGTGGGTTATGTAGGCATGAGGGGACAGCAGTGCAGGTGGGCGGAAGGGGCTGAGCTAATGCCATGGTGTGCGTGCGTTCCTCCACTTGCATACACAGTCGTGTGCTGGGGCCTCGGGTGGGAGAGGGAGGAAAAACACCTACAAAAATACTGTAAAATGTATATTAAAAAATCATAATTTACAAGTCTGTAAATTACTTGAAATGCTACACCTTAAATACAGATGATATCTCGGCAACACACAATCACTGTTTCCAAATAGATGGGTCTCATTTCAGCTCTGAGAGAAGGCATTACAATTTCACTCAGAGTTATCAAAAGTAAAAATAAGTGACATTCTTATACAATTAAAAGCTAGATTGCATGTTTTCATATGTGAAAAGGGAATTGTAGGTCTGGTTGTCCATTACCCCTGATCATGAGTCAGATGCCCCAACTGTTGTTTAATCAGATCCTTGGGGTCCAGTGTTCCTCCCTCTGATCACCATTCACGTGTCCCCAAAACTGATATTTAACCCAATTCCTGGCATCTAGTAGTTACCCCGGCCCAGATTGCTATTCAGATACCCCTAACACTGTTGTATAATCCAATCACTGATGTCTAGTGGTCCCCGTATTGCACATCCTAACCTTCCTACCCATCCTGTCCACTCATGTCCCTGCAGCCCCTTTCCTGTGATGGTGACTGGTACAGCCCCTCTTCTCCCCACCTTGGCTATTCATTATCTGAGTGACCGGGAATGAGCATGCGCCTACTGTAGAAAATACATACATTTTCATTTGTAAGGTTAATTAGTCTTTGTCTTATAAACTGTTTCTTGAAAATCTTCACACCATACCTGATCTTAATTTTGGCCAGGAATACCAAAGTTGTAAGGGACTGCCAAATCTCTGAGCTGGTTTACAGAGTCAAATTCTAACACCTAGCTCTTGTAGCAAAGATAATGTCTAGAAAAATACTGAATGCTGTCCCAGTGATATTTTAAGTCTGTAATGGCCTAGGTAGCTTTATGAACACAATCTTTGGGCCCCCACACCACATATAACAGGAGTAAGGTATGAGGGTCCTTCAGCCATCCCACCATTTGCTGAAGTCTGACTGTGTATACCCAGCCCTCTTTGGGACAGTAAGGCCTATATCTGCATCGACTCTCAGATACTGATTAATGGAGAGTTGAAAAAATAGTACAAGGTAACCCCCATCATTCTTTACTGGTATTAGTAGTATTTCAAGGAACCTGTTAATTATAAATTCAAGTAACTAATATTTGTCCAAGTCTGTTTGCCGGGAGACCAAAACTTTGAACATCACAAGTCCTAATCTGGTTTTCTAGTGTCTTCATTTTGAATTTAAGGTTCCAAATCTCTTTAGTGAGACCGCGGTATAGCACTCCTAGCCTTATCATCATCATCATCATCATCAGTCATATTCTTGACAGAATCTGGCATTGTTTTGAGTTAATGAATCTAGGACCCATTCATTAGAGGATCCTAGGTTTTGAGTCATTATCCCTTTCTGCCATGTAGAGGGCCAGACTTGTTACTACCTAACATTGGTGCTGGCATCAGGTTAGGCATGCTCAATATAGGCCTTGTCATGGAGTTTGTTCAATTTGTATTAGTTCTTAACATTTTGATGGCTGTGTTAGCAGCCTGTTTTGTGCCTAAAACAGTAAGAAGACCTGAGGGGTACTTATGTGGGGTCAAACCACATGAAAATGTAGTTTCAAAGGGTTCATAGACAAGACCAGGACCAAACTTTAGGTGATAGTGGCTGCTCCAACTGTAACAATGGTCCCAAAAAGCTACTTTGGAGTACTGCTCTTGGCAAAGCCTTGAGTTAATGAGCAAAGAGAATTTTTTTCAACAGCCATAATGTGCCCTGGTTCCAGATTGCCCATTGCAACAAAGAGACTGTACTTTTGTCTGTTGTATAAGTGCAGCTGTAGTTATCATGATTAAAATAACATAAGATGGATTACACTGTATACAGATATTAAAATATGGTGTTAAAATACTCTTGATTAGACAATTATGTTAAGGAGCATTTTATTGTTGCTAGTTCTGTCTTGTTAGAAAGGCAGAGCAAGTGACACAATGCTAATTTCGGGTCAGCGACATCTGACTAAAGCAAAAGGCAGTGCACTTACCCCAACAGATCAAGTACATGGACAGATGAGCTACTGCTGTTGCTGGTGCCCTTTTGAAATAAGCCTGGGGTGTTGGGAACTGGTCTGGGGATGAGAATGCAGCATCCCAGATGATGCTGGTCTCCATTGAGGGAGGGAACACATGTTCTGCTGCACTACCATGGTTAACCACAGGTGGTTGTGAAGGCTGGAGCTGCGCTGAAGTGGGGGGGGGGACGCCACCTAATGGTGTACAAGCACAGTTGACACACGCATCCTGCTGCCCTTGCCAGTGGTGTCTTGGGGGTTGAGAGAAGCAGAAGAATGCCAGCTATAGCAGGATGAAGTCAGTGGCCTGCAGGCCCCACACTGCTTACAGAAACACCAGTCTCCACTGCACAGGAACTCAAAAAGGGCTTGGGGAACCCCAACTGCCCCACCATGGGGTAGGCCATGGAGTTCAGAGGAAAGGAAGAAAGTCTTGCAGAAGGCGGGGGATGGGACTGGGGGAACTATTCGAAGAGTGTAGGTTCGACAGTGAGGGGGCATAAAAAGGACATAAGCTGTATCAGTATATGGAGTTACAGAATAAAATTATTCAGTTTATAATCTGTTTGTGGACTTGGTCTGTTGGGGTGAGTGCTTTGTTCTTTGTGTTGGTATAGCATTTAAGCTTTGCAGTAGCACCATCATGTTCCATTTGTGTACTCTCTTTGTGTCTGTCAAGGGCATCTGATTGGCTGCAGCTTGTATACTAAATGGCAGAGCCATCAGCACTTGTGACAGGAAGTACGAGATGAAATATAATTAGATCAAGACAGATTCTTGCATTGCATTAAAAAATGGACTAATGCATCATCTGAACTTGTCAGCAGAATATAATGAGTTAGCTATTTTTCTTCAAACTGTACCTTTTACTGTGATAACAGAATGAAAGATGTGGACTCTCTGGTTTCTTGGGATGTGTCTGTTGTAGGCTAGTGGAGCCTTAATGACTGGAATTTAACAGTGCTACCCACAATTACTTGGTTCAAAACCTGCATGTGATGTAATCTGTGAAATTTGTTGCGTGATCAGCTAAAAGCTTCTAGGGGGAATGAAGCCTAATTATTTTGGCAGCTGAGAGTCAGTTAATTGATTTTGTCCATCCTAAGTACTCTGTTTGGCTATTCATTAAACGGCAGACATGAACTGGAAATGTAAAAATACTATACACCAAGACTTGTACCAGAGCTCTAAGAAGTAACATGGCACTTTTTGCCCTTTATGCTTGTCTCATTTGTGGCATTCTAGGACAAGTTATCTTTTTATTTGTATTAATGACATTTATAGGAATTTGATAAGCACACATTCTAGTAGCAAACAGTTTTCTCAGTCAGTTTGCTACACCAAAAACAGGGGAAGAAGCAAAATCATTGCACTCGTCTAGCCCCAGTATACAAAAGAAGCATTTGTCAATGCCGAATGTTGGCTTGCTGGCATGGGTAGTGCAGGAGTTAGAGAGATGCATAATAGGAATAGCAGTGAATTATTGAACTGACGCCAACCCCACCCCCACCGTGCAGAAGCTGACAGGCATTGTGGGTGTGCCTTTGGGTCGTTGGCCATAATGCTCATGCCATTTCACCTCACCCTACCCTGCAGACACTGACAAGTGTTGCAGTGTGCCTTGGGATCTTTGGGTCTTATAGTTACCCCATTCCATAAGGAAATACGCTAAGATGGGTGTGGTATAGGAGAATGAGGTGAACGTTGGGGCCAAAGACCCCAAGGCACACCTCAATGCATGTCACTGGCTGCAGGGTGGAGTGGCATGAGCATTATGGCCAATGATCCCAAGTCACACCCCTGACGCCTGTCAGTCTCTACAGAGTAGGGCGTTATGATTGGAAACCCTAACGTCCAGGCCTTTTGTTTGTTATTTTTACTCCAGATTTTCAAAATGGGTTTTTTGTGACCCCACCCCATGAACAGTGGCGCTATAATTTCGTTACTCAATCACGAAAGGTGGTTTTACACAGCGACCGCGCCATTTGGCGACACAGGTGTGAAAACACATTTCCGGCAGGATATGAAAAAATGTTAGTTGTACTGTTCATGATGCAGTGTGAAAAAATGGCAATGTTGAAACTCTGGAGTGAAAATATGAAAAATTTGCGAAGTTATGACATGCGTAGAAATTGCGCAACGCATGCCTATAACGCGATCATTTTTTGGAATTTGTTCACCAGATTTTCAACATAGGCATTTTTTGAACCTCTTCTTCTGATCAGTGGCATTGTGATTTTGTTAATCTGTCCTGAAAGTTGATTTCCCACAGTGACCACGCCGTTCTGCGTCACAGGTGTGAAAAAAATGGCAATGTTGAAAAACTTGAGAGAAAATATTAAAAATTGGCGAAGTTACGAGCATGCATAGAAACTGCACAATGCACGCTTGTAACGCAGTCATTTTTTGGAATTTTTTCACCAAATTTGCAACATTGGCTTTTTGGGACCTCCCCTCATGAACAGTGCCACTGTCGTTTCGTTAATCGGTCCCAAAAGGTGCTTCTACACAGCGACCATGAAATCACCTTTCAGGACTGAGAAACTAAATTACAGTGACATGTTCATGAGGTGGGGTCCCAAGAACCCCATGTTGAAAATTGGGGGCCAAAATTCCAAAAAATGGCTGAGATATCAACCTAAGTTGAAACCCCCCATTGCCTTTCATTATAAAGCTTACCGTCATTTCTTCAGTTCACAGTTTGGCTTTAAAGAGTGCAGCCATATCCCAGTTCAGAGACAATCATGTCTCCCGACCTCCGGAGGGTAAGTATGGGTTGGGTGGGGGTGGGTGCACAGAAGGAGGATGGGGCAGGGGACAAGGGAGACAACGGAGGACCATTTTCTTGTTTGCAGGTTAAAAAAAGAAAGAAGAAAAACACACTGTGAGGGAAGGTTTTCTTCATTTACAGGTTACACAAAAAGATAATAGGCACACTGGGGTGGGCTCCCAGTGAGACACAATTCTTGGGGTGGATGCTGACACTGGAATTGAGCACCCCGATGTCGGCAAGGCATATAGACGGGTTGGGGGGGCACACATCCGACATCAGGAGTGGGCATCCCGGTCAGAAAGGAAAGGAGAAACTGTTTAACCAGGAAAGATACACTGAGAGGGGGGGATGCTAACACCGGGATTGGGCACCTCGATGTTGGCTTTTCAGGAGTGTGTCGTGGGCGGCAGGAGCCGCCATGTTATGGTGTGTCACATAATGAGGGGGGGAGAACATGCCGACATGGGGATTGGGCACCCTGATGTCAGCTTTCTGTTGATTGTGTGGCAGACGGCAGGAGCCGCCATATTTATTGAAATGTTTCACCAGGAAAGGCATGTAATGGAAGTGTGTCATCTGCTGCTGCAATGACAAGCCTGTCTCAGAGTGCAGTGACAAATTTGTTTCAACTCCATGGCTCTCTCTCTGAAACTGCTGTCATCGGCAGCATGCTCACTGATTGGTGGCTGAGACACGCACCCACTAAAGTATCCCCTGCATTGGCCAACACTGACACACCCAGTGGTCCAGTTAAGGGGTGTATCGGAGTATTTTACACCCAGTTTTTGCCCTTTTACATCTTGTGTAGTGTACTGGGTATTATCATCACTACCAGGTGTTTCCACGGACTTCGCGCATTTGCACTTCAGTTCACCTGAATAGTGTGACCTCGTCATAAAATACTACCTGGCATACCGAAATACTACTAGCTTGGAAAACTAAGAAGTTTTTACTTCCTGGCCTAAAAAGTTATCTGGAGTACTGGACACAACTCTGAAATGTGCTACTACCACAAGATGTTGCTTGTGCATGCGCACAAGCCAACATAACAAGATAAAGAAGCTGACTGCTGCAAAAATAGTTTATTTATGCCTACGGTGGAGCCCACCAGGATGCAATGCAGTGTCACAGATTCCTGCATCACAAAACTGATTAACTGCCATTGAAGTTGTCCTGTTTCCTGCAGTAACTCTGCTGCAGAATGCCGCAGATTTATGTTGCATCCTGGCGGGCTCCGCTGTACAAGTGATTGGCTAAAGTATTAAGCATGGACACCCCAAAAAACACTGGCTCTTAGGAACTTTTCTGTTTGCGCGCGCATGTGTGTGTGTGTGTGTGTGTGTGTGTGTGTGTGTGTGGTGGGGGGATAGCAGTTGCTTGAGCAAAGCAGAGTATTTTGGTCACTGATTTTACGAGATATATATATATATATATATATTTTTCCATATGTTCTAATTGATTCTTGGTAATATCCACATCATAAAATTGAATAGTTATGGGTCATATTTACCAGCAAATTTCAGGTGTGCATTGCTATTATGTAAATAATCCACAAATTGATTTAACTCTGTTTCACTTCTTCTCCACACCATTAGAATATTGTCTGTTATACAGTGGGCACACTACAAAAGACAAAATGCTGCATGCTGATTGGTTGGCTGGCACTTTTCAGCATATCCACTGGAAAAGATGCCAGCCAACAGTCAGCTGCATCGGAGACTCCTACTAAGATCACTACGAGCTCCGCAAATCCATCTCTTGCAAACACAAAAAGGCAACTGACCTTGCAGAACTGCACCGTTCTGAAACAGGTGGCTGTATTCCTTACCTAGCTGCAAAAACATGCTGCTCACTATGTTTCCCTGTCCCCTGACACAAACTAATTTTTTCTTGTCTTAGCAGCGATACTTCCTGTCTCAACTGCAGTCCTGAGGTGCCTTTCAATCTATTTTTACATACACATAAAAAAAAAAACACTGCAGTAAATCTTTCCCTTTCTCGCTCCTGCTTTCATAGAAAAAAAAAACACAGCTGGAATACAAGTAAATATCAGAAAACATTACCGAGAAGCATATTGGTGGGGTGGGGTGGGGGCAGTATTGTAAGTTCCTTTCTCCATAATCACTTTCTCACAGCTCAGCTCCTTTTCACCGTCTGCTCAGCTTTGTTCCGATATTCCCCGGATTATCACCGTTCACAAACTCACTGCACAGTCGTACTAGTGAGGAAATAAATCTCCCTTGATCTCCTCCATTAAAAAAAATCTGAACTCTCAAGTGATGAGGGGGAAAAAAGTGGCTTTTCAACAGCCGAGCACCCGGATGCATTCCGATCTATCCCACGTGCTGCCGCTCCTCACTGCACATAGTACACCAAACTGTCACATCAACTGAGAGAAAAAAATGGAAATCCTCCGTGCTAACAGTTGCTACATACTAATTTTGCCCACTCCTTCAGTTACTCCTGTAACCCTGAAACCACACTAACCTAACAAATGTGAGCTGTTCACACCTCGCAGCAGACTCGTAACCTGCTCCAACCCAGAACACATCCTTGGCAATCGAGCACTATTTTTTTCTCACAGAACAATATACACAATAAAAAAAAAAATGAAACATATAAGAAAGACAGTTTTTCTTTTTATTTATCTCTCTCTTAAAAACAATATACCATGACAGGGTGTGGGTAATGCTAGGATTTACCAAGCATGATGTGTTTTGCTCACTCGGCCTGCGGCCTTGTGACCAAACAGCACACCAGGTGTGGTAAATCCTAGCATAACCCACACCCTGTCATGGTATATTGCTTAATTAACCACTTCCACAGATCAGTTTGAGTAAAAGGGATTCACTTCTTGGTCATAAAAAGCATCACTCTACCACTTCTCCAAGTAAAGGTTACCATAATTTCCTGGACATCCATAAAAATAGGCATTATAGCTCATGGACTTACCGGATTACCAAACAAATTTAACCAAATGAAATAATTTGGGGCAAAGGTTGTACACATATTTGTACCCTTTACCTCGAGGGAGTTTATTCCCAAGAAGGTGAATATATTGGATTTTAATACAAACCTATTTTGAGGATAAGCACCTTCTGGTCTTCTTATACTACCCAGAGTGTTTTTAAATTGCTATCATGGTTAACACTGGTGTAAAGGTATTGTATAGTAAATGTTACCCAAATCCAGTCATTTTCCAATGCCAGGTCACCCAAGATTTGTAACACCTCTGTTGTATTTCTTTTCGTTTAAAACTTTATTTTTATTCTATTTATCATAATCATGTCTCATGACAAATAATACATACAGCAGACAGACCAACTAGTGGAATAGCCTTTGGGAACAATATTTCCCTTAAAGTATATAATATGCATGTGCTGTATAGTGGTACATCATTAGAGGGATTCAACATTATAACAAAAATTCCTACGTTGAGTCCACATTTTTGCTGTTATGCCACATGGCAGTTCCAAAATTTGTAGGATTGTCCAGCAATCACTTCCATTAGTGCCATCATCCCAAAAGGGATAGTTGGAGCCATGTATAGAAGCTTAATGAAATAAATTTTACTCAATAATCATTCTTGCAACAAACTTTTTCTGATCTATATGCAACAAACTTTCTATCCCCAACCTCCTCTCACATCATGTTTCTTTAAGTGAATGAGAAAGAGAAAAAGAACCCCCCAGATATTATTTTACCCTATGGTAATGTTTCCAAAATGAAATTAAACCCTCTCTCGTAGCAGAATTTGCCCTCTCAAATAAATGATGGAAATGGAGGGTAAGAAACCCTCAAACCGGGGATAATCAGTGCCACACATTGTTATAATAGCTTACAGTTCACAAACAGTCCCAATATTTTATTTTTCTTCACGATACTTCCTCCTCGCCCTCCAATTCCTCTGGTCGAATTCGCAATTCAGCTGCTCTTCGTTCGGCCCACTTGCCGGCTTCCATGGGATTTGAGAAGATGTACGTTTTTGCCTGGTAAACAATCCGAAGTCTTGCAGAGAAAATAATTGTGTGTAGTACGTTTATTTCTCTGAGCACTCGCCTTACTGCATCAGACTTTTTCCACCTTTGCCTCGTAGCATAACTACTATCTGGAAACAGATGTACCTGACTTCAGTCTTGAGTTAAGGGTGCAGCACGGCAAGCATATTGGAGAATCTTGTCTCTGGCCCCGATTCCTGAGGTAATTAACATCAAAGTGTGAAGTTCCTCCAAGTTTAGTGCACAGCCTTGGGGGGGAGAGGTTATCCGATATACCTTCTGAATGTCTCAGTCCTCATGCTGACCCTCCGGTAATAACTTCTCCAATAGCCAGTCTTGTATAGGCATGATTGGATGGTCACTCTCTGACCCCTCAGGGAGCCCCACTAGCCAAACATTTGCAGACCACGATTGGTTTTCTAGAGCTTCCAGTCTAGCCCTTAGATGTTGGGACTCTTTAGCCACGAGTGCCATGGCTCCTGTAGATGCATTGGCCTGTTTTTTGACATGCTGCATATCTCCCTTCAGGCCATCAACTGCTGTGTCAAGCACCAGGACCTCTCCGTTGAATTCATCCACTTTCTGGTTAAGTGTGGACAAAGACACAATTAGTGTTTGCATTTTGTGTCCCAGTGATGCAAAAGTTTCTCCCAAGCTGGAGGCCTCCTCGAACTGTGCACTGTCTTCTAGTTTGCCATGTCCCCTATTCTTCCCGGTCCCAGCAGCTGTTTTGTCTTTTTTAGGACTCATTCTGACCAAGATGAGGTCGCTGTCTCCACTGGTGAAGTCCAGTTTCAATTTCAGAGCCCGTAAAAGGGAGAAATAGGGTAGATTTAATAATTGGCTTCAGAGAGCTAAGAAAAGTTGCTGCACGTTGCTTGGGCTCAGCAGTGACCCTTCCCCCCACCTCTGTTGTATTTCTAATTTGTATCTTTATTATATGGTGGTAAACCCAGACTATTTCACTAATGTGGGCATCCTTGTATCGAGATAGAGGCTCAGTTAAGGAGCCGAATCACGAAATGAATGGACAAACTGGTATGATTTTTTTTCCAGAATTTGTTGCACTTTTGTAAAAGCATTTATTGGAGGATCTAACAGTATGTTTTCTGGTTCATAAATATTTAGTCTATGGTGTACTATAATGTTATTCTCTACTGCGATGTTAATACAGTGTATTTATCAATTTCCACCTTAAAAGATAAGGTGGAATCAGCTGCCAACTAGTTGACAATAGAAATCTTCATTCAGCAATTGGCTGTTGTTTATGTAAGTAGTAACCCACGACAGGGTGTGCAGTTATTTGATATAATCAACACCCTGGGTGCATTGTGATGCATGAGGCCACAGGCTGAGTGCCTTCACAGCACCCAGGATGTTGATTAATCCCCAATAACCGCACACCCTGGAGTAGGATATTGCACTTATAACATGGAGTTACCACACTGTGAAAAAAAAAAAACACGTAAAGCTTATAGAAAATTAATAAATTAATAACAAGTATGGATTTTTGGAGGTATCCTTCTCCTATACAAAGTAGTCCAACTGCAGGGACACTCTCTATATCACGAAGTATGGCTAGTCCATGCAAGGAGTTGTGCACATTAACTGACAGGAATGGTGCCATTTGCTGTAGGAACCGTTGCCAAAGAGCCCAGTCACCCCACTGCTTGCTGTGTGAAGCCAGTAAACAGAGAGAGAGAGAGAGAGAGAGAGAGAGAGGGACAGACAGACAGACAGACACTGAGGAGACTGCAGCAACTTTTAATTAGACACTGTTTGTGTGTCTGTCCCTGTCTGTGTGAGGTCAACACTGATTGCACTGTGATGTAGCTTTTCCAGTCTTACAGCAAGCTGTGCCAGGGGCATTGCGTCATGCTCACAGGATGGGGAGTGGCATCATCAGGGCAACAATTCTGACAGAGAAATGGAGTGACACTACAGAGCTGCTACTGGTACATTCACTCTCTACAGGCAACATGGAGAGAGAGACACACACATTGCTCTCTCAGCAGTCATGCAGGATGACATCCTCTCTCACTCTGTCTCCCTGTTATTGTACGGGTCGGTGGTGGTACTGATCCAGGAAGTGGGTGGTGAGCGACAAGGTAAGTGGGTGGGGGATGGCAAACATCCAGGTGGGTGGGTCTGTCTTGTGCCCACTGTACAACTTGCAATACCCACCCGAGGACATGCAGGTCTCTTTCTCTCTCTCTCTCTCTGTCTGTGCACCACTCCACAAATACCATGACCCATTGAATAGCACTCACTTGCAACACGCATGTTTCTTTATCTCTGCTGTCACTTGCACAGTTGACACATTACCAAATAGGAACAGTTACTGCTGCATCCTCACTGCACTGCTTGCATCTGTGTCTGTGTGGCATTGAGGATGGTAGGATTATGGCAGCTACAACTACTATGGGATGGTATGGGAGCAGAAACATTGAGTCACGAGTTTCCCGTGCAGTCCTGCTTATGGACCCTTTGCCACAGGGTCTGCACTGATGTGTTCAGCGTGGGAAGGGTCACTCTTTCTGTCTCTCTGCAGCTTTTGTCTGTCTCTGTAGGTTGACTAGGGAGTGGGTCTGGTGTCAGGTCATGGACAGTAACAGGAATATTTCTAGACAGCGGGACAGCAGTAGGCGGCGATGGAGTCCTATGGGCAAAGGAGCTATAGAGATATGTAGGGGACACTTTTGTCTTGCGACTCGGCTGGGATTGCGGGGATCTGCGGGGCTATCCTGGGGAGAGAGGTTGACTGTGCACAGAGAAGGAACAGGGCAGGCAACATGAAACAGAAAAACAGGACAGCAGTGAGGGAGGCTCAGTTGCTTTAACCAAGGTGCAGTGCGCTCACAAAGGCTGTGGGACTGGATGGTAGGGCAAACAACATGATGGCATACTTGTCCTGCTGTACTTCTCACTTCCATCAGTTTGCAAATGGCTGCCTTGCAGTTTCCATTTCTCAACAACAGAACAAGTCCCATTCAGCTCACTGATCATGTCTGTTGCCCCATCACACCAACTGTGTGTTTATCAGGGATTAATCAATGGTCATGTACCTGCCTTCCCCTACCCCATGTTATAATGTAATATACAGTAGTCTTCTCTTTAAAATGGCAACTGATCCTGCTTATACCATGCATTTGATCATAATATCTACAGTAGATTGTTTTTCTCCAGAGATTCTAAACCTTGTATTCTACATTAGTGATGTTAACAAACTTTGGTTTTGTATTGGTTACAAATAAGATCTCTAAATAGGTTAATGTGAATATCAGTACTGTAAAGTTGCTCAGTGGACAAAAGGGTAATGGTGCCCAGAGGTGATTTCCAAAAGTTGCATGTTGTTCTTGTGACCGTGCCCCTTCTAAACCCATATCAGGCAGTGATGATAATGCATTTGGTAAAAACAATTTTTTCTTTTGTGACGTAAACCCTGAGATTCATACAATAGGTTAGTTTATATATATCCAATAAAAGTATGAAATGGTCTTATAGTATTCTTAAGGGCAAAATTAAAACCTTTGTTGAGAAGGTGTTTCTACACATCTGTCAGTTCATACTTGGTTAGAATGGGGTAGATATGTGCCTGACAGCACTTCGGGTCTACCCCCTACTACTGAGTGATATTGAATACACCCTCCCATTTGTCCATTTCTTTGTTTAGCATTAACTTAAAATTTTCAGCATTTGGTTTATTTACTATCGCTTGTGGCAGCCAGTTCCACAGTCACCATTCTCTGTGTAAAGCATTCCCCTCTTTTGGTTGTCCTGTATTGTCTACTTTTAATTTGTTTAGTGTGTCCCCTATGATCATAATATATCCCCCTCCCCCCCCCGGGTCATGCCTGAAAATAGGCAGGATTTGTCTAGTGCACTTACCCGGTCAACAAAAACTAAATAAAAAAAAAAAATATATATATATATTTTTTTTTCTTGTCGAATCCTATGTCGGCAAACAACTAATCATTCTTACTATGATTGAACATTAAGATCAGGTCACTTCTGAACCATCTTCTCTCCAAGCTGTGTAGCCATAGATGTTCCAATCTTAAGTTATAACTTTTATCCTTTAAAGAGCACCTTTACCGACTTTTTAGAAATTTCCCCCAAAAACGCTATAGGTGCCTTATCTGCATCAAAGTCCATGGGAGCCAAAAATACAATTTTAATGTGGACAGATTTCAGGATGGAAGAGATCGTAATTTGGCTCTGTTGAGCCGAGCCACAGATCACTTCCACTTCCTTGTCTTTAGCGCCACCCCCGCACTAGCATGTTTATTGACATAATTATATGGAGGGCATGGGGGTACGCTCCATAGACTACTATAGGGGCTGACTTTTATACCTTATTTTAATAGTTCAGGGTTTCAAGTCAGATACATCAAGGCCACTGCTTAACTAACAAGAGTCTTGTTACACGGTAGCCTTGTTTTATCCGAATTGGAATCCTGAACTATATAAAAAAAAAAAAGACGTAAAACTCAGCCCTTACAGTAATCTACGGAGCATGTCCCCATGCTCTCCACTTAATATATCATAATAGGCACTAGTGTGGGGGCAGCACCGAAGACAAGGAAGTGGAAGGGATTTGGCTTTCGGCTCCACAGAGTCAAATTGCAATCCCTTCCATCCTGAAATCTAGCAACATTAAAACTGTACTTTGGGCTCCCATGGACTTGTTTTTGTACTGAGCACCAGGAAAGATGCTCTTTAATCCATGCACTGTTTCGGTAAATGCATATTTGGACCATCTTCATAAGTTTTATTTCCTCCCTTAGATGAAACGACCAAAACTTAGATCGTACAGTTGCAGCCATAGTCGATGCATTTAGATATTTACCATAGATGCATTCAGATATTCCCAGATACTTTGTGATATATCTAAAGACATTTTCTTCGATGGTCCCCAGTGGTACTACAGGCAGACAAGTAATTTCTTGAGAGATATCACAGAAATTTCAGCAAATATCTGGCATGTCTTTGGCTGCAACTGTCGATAACCACACAGTAAAGCCATCTTGCTGCTGTGTACACTACGCTCCTGTGTCTTTTGACATTTTGACCACACTCCTTTTGTCTGTGGGGACTTAATGTGTTACCATTTTTTGTTGGTGTCATTTCTTCTACATTTCTGATGTACCTTTCTTCTGCCTCTTGTTCTCCCCCACCCATCTAACAGTTCTTTTCCTTGAAACCATGTCACCCTTTTCCTGCATCTTGGTGTTATCTCATGGGGGGAGGGGGATGATGGGCACTTTATCAAATCAGACACTTCAGTGCTCCATTCCGAAGTACTTGTGCCAAAATTTAAGTTGTTTCTTGAGGTTATTTTTATTATTGACCTTGAATTGCTATGGTTCTATTACTGGTCTATAATCCCCTTGGTCCCCTGGTACTCACTCCTGTGCAGGAGGACAATATTTTCTGCCCTCATGTCCCTTGGGAATACACCCATCTCAGTTGAGTATTTGGATTGGTCTGCCGGGGTGCTGCCAGAGCCTGCCCCAGATCCACGAGAACTTGTGGGTGCAACTATCAGGTCTTGTGGGCTTACCCATCTGTAACACTTTCAGACATTGAAGCACCCTTTCTTCTGTGATAAACATGGAAATGGGTATTATCAACCTACCTAAATGTTGCACTCTGGCAGTGCTCTCTCCTTGATTGTGAAAACTAAGCAGAAATATTTATTCAAAATATTAGCTTTCTGTCTGTCTTCCTCCACCCATGTTTCACCCTTTCTTAGTATCCAGCTTTGTTCTTTCTCCTTTCTCTGATGTATGTAAAGAAGTTCTTATGATTTCTTCATAAACTAACTCACATTTGACTCTAAGGACTTCTGTTGCAAAAGAAAAAAGGTGCCCCCCAAATACATTATCATCAACACTGCCTGCTATGGAAGGGATAGTATCATGAACATGTGACTTATGGAAAACGACTTCAGCAACATCAACCACACATTAACAACATTTTTAAAAAAATGTGCAAACTTTATTTCAGATCTTATTTGCAGTCAGTACAAAACCAAAGTTCGTCAGCATCATTAATATTGAAAAACAGGCTTTAGAAGCTACAGTATGTAGAAAAACTAGATACTATGACTAGTCAATAAATCAGTAGCCAATTGGTGAATAAAGAGTTATATTGTCCATTGGCAGCTGATCCTGTCTTATCCTTTAAGGCTAAAACTATTAATATATTTGATGAAGCAGTACAGAATACTATCATTACACTCCCAACTAGATATTTTCTAATTAGAAAACATCCTGCTAGATTTACAATATGTGCTCTTCTAAAAATGCATAAAATTATGTAAAAAGATACTCCAGGATGCTTGATCATCTTGGGACATTGACTCCTCGACTGAACCTTTATTTCAGTGCATTGATATCTTTATTAGGGAACTACAGTAGGCTGGGGTTTATCATCATAAAATAAAGAAATTAAAGCAATAGTACTAGATAAAACTTGAACCCTTTGCAACAGTTTGTTCCTTGTGCTAGGTTGAACACTTACCATGCTCTGCTTCATTCAGGCAGCTGCCACCCCCAACACACCATCAGATACATCCCTAAGAGCCAGTTCATGTGCATTAAGCACAACAGCAAGAGTTAATCTAAATATTCAGCTGGAACTAATGAACTTGAAGCTAGACTGAATCTGAGTATACAGCTCCACTTAGTTGGTAGATATCAGTGGAGACATGTTAAACTGTTTAACAGAATCTATGTTGGTACCATAATCCTAAGAAATGGAGGTTTTGAAGAAGGACTGCTATATCTTAAGTGCATAAGTGCAAGACATATCAAGGTAACCATCTAGAATGGTATATTCATGTGGTTAAAACATGTCTGACAGTCTGGTCCTTAGTTTGCAACCCTTGGCACCAAGACAAACATGGTTACCAACTCCACTGAGTACAAATCATAGATGTAGACCCAGCCAATGTTGCTTGGTGATGATGTCACTAAACACTTTAAAACATTTACAGTGGAAAAAAGAATACTATAGTAGGAAATGTATTAATTGTAGTATACTGTGTGCTATATACCTAAGAACAGATATTTGTGTTTGCTTCTGTATTGGCCATTTAGCACCAAGCACCAATTCAGAGTCGGGTTAGAAGAACACCTGAGTGCAGTTCCAACAGAAAACAGGACAATGTCTTACCTTTACAGGTTCATACAACAGTGGATGGCCAGAAGCACATTTTTCCTTGAATGGAATCAAAAGTCCAACTAGAGCAAGAAGGGGAGATTCAGATAGTCTTCCCCTCTAACATGGGAGTAGTTATGGATCTTTATATTAGGGGCACTACAGCCACCAGGTTTGAATGATCTGATTGATCTTGTCCCTTTTTTTTTTTAATACATGTAAATTTAGGCAACTGTATACATAAAATATTATTTGCAAAAAAACATTGTTAATGCACCAGTTAGGGTAACTTGGTGCCACAAAAGTAGGGAAATGTGACATTAGAGTTTCCAACCCTAACTCCCCACACCCAACCCCAAGTAGCAAAAGGAAAGACATTAAGGTTTTATGTCTCTGGAATCTTGGCAAATCAGTGTTGGGGTCTTCCTTGGCGTTGTCAACCTTTAATGCTCACCCCGCCTCCAGCCAGTAGCCTCCAGTCAGAAGCGCAGAGTGAAGCTCCAAGCCAGTGCCTCATAGTGATACTCTTCAAAGGTAGAGAAGTAAGTCTCACCACATGTTGCCAGCACAATTTGTCACAACTTTCTTTATGCAGGGCCCTGCTGGCCCTGCATGAAGAAAAGAGATCATGTGTGAGATTGTTTGCTCAGGGAACAGATTCCTGAGGATGACCCCACCACTGATTCGCCAAGAAACCCCAAACCCTAATGTTTTTTTCCTTTTGCTGCTTGGGGATGGGGGTTGGGAGTTAGGAGAATGTGGTATTAGAGTTTCCAACCCTATTTTTGTAGTGTTAAGTTACTCTAACTGGTGCGATAACAAAGTTCTTTTATAAAGAATTATTTTTGTTTTTGAGATAGTTGAATTCTATTCTGTCTGTGTGAACATATACAGATGTGCAGGGCCCTTTGGGCTGTGCACTATGGAACTTCTGTCTGCCTACAGAAGTGCGGGGCCTGGCATATTCACTCTTCACACATTTACTCATCCCAGAATATGCCTTTCATTGGTGTGGTGAAAAATAGTCATCTTTTCCCAAGTTATAAGAATTTGAAATTGTAGCAGCCACAGACACTGTCAGATATGTCCCCAAATTTCTGTGATATTTCCAGATATATCTAATGCTTTATCCATTTCTACAGTAGGGGCAGCAGAGAGAAACTCTTCAGAAATTTTGTGAAATATCTGGCAATGTCTGTGGCTACTACTGTAGTTCTGAGGATGCTCAGTATGATATCAAACATCCAAAAGACTCTACTGCACATGTTCAGAACCAACATTGCAAATCCTTACAAGTTGGGAATGGATTAATATTTTTTCATCAAATCTAAAAAAGGCACCATTCTGGAGCAAGGTCTTTGTACTCTGAAAATTTCAGACCAAAATTCCAAACTGTCTGGATGCTAGGTGATGATGACAAAAAAAGCAACAACCTTGAATTTTTCTAAAAACACAGTATATGGATCTCTGAATCTGCTTGTCTGATTGGAGCGACATTTTGGATGCCAAGAGACTTTGCCCTCCAAACTATCGCTGCAAAATTTCATGAAAATTTGTTGAACAGGGGTGAAGCTATTAGTGTGCAAAATTAGGGGTTTAATATTAAACAATCTACTCAACCCTAACTATAGTGGTGCTGCTGTGGCACTATAATATATATACACATACATGCCAGAAGGTTTGGAAGTTTGGTCTGAAATGTTCAGAGTAGAAAAGGCTTGCCCCAGAATAGTGCATTTCATTGGTTTGGTGAAAAAAATACCAATCTATCCCTGCGCTGTAAGGATTTAAAATTTAACTTCTTTTTTTATATATATTATCTTTATATGCCCCCTCTCCCCCCCACAGCTGTACCTTCTCTCACATTCTCCAAGGCATCAGGACTGGCTGCACTTGGACGTCTTCCCTGGAGCTACCTCCTTGCTGCTGAATGCTGCCTTGGTTCGCCCCCCCCGGCGGAGAGAAGAGGAGCGGTCTCCTACCACTCCCCACCTGCTAATGTCTTAATTAGGTACCTCCAGGATCGGCTGAAGTGTGTGGGCTACATGCTGAAGACTGTCTCCAGGTTTGCTATGGGGCATTCTCCCCCCGAGTTGCTCCCGTCTCCCCGAGGGCGTCAGCACACTAAGGGCTCCAAGGGATGAAGGCGCATCACTATGTGATGGTCATCTTGCAACTCAGCCAATGTCCTCCCTGCCCATGGCTTCCCCAAACTGCACCTCTACCTGTGGTCACCCAGGTGGCGGTATTGCAGTGTGGATGGCTGCCCTCCCTCCCTGGAGGAGGAGGAGAGTGATCCTTCGGATGGTCTGTTCTCCTCCCCTCAGCTGGCCTCAGATGACCCAAGTTCGCACCTGAACCTGGGTTGCCAGTGTCACAAGCAGTAGAGCAACCGCTGCGTTGATGGGCCGGCCCTGAAATTTCAGTTCTGAGCATGCTCAGTACAGTATCAAACATCTAATCAAAAGGCCATACTGAGCATGTTCAGAACTCAAATTTCAAATCCTTATAATTTAGAAATGAATACCTATTTGTTCACTAAACCAACAAAAGTCACCATTCTGCAGCAAGCCCTTTTTACCCTAAAACCTTCAGATCAAAATTCCAAACCACCTGGGCACTAAGTGAAGAAGAAGAAAAAAAAAACAGCAAAAACTCCAGATTTTTCCTAGCAACACACATATGGATCTCAGAATGTGCACATCTGACTGGAACAAAACCTGGCACATCAATGATTTTGCCCCCCAGACCAAATATGCAAAATTGCATGCAAATCCATTGAAATGGGGCTAAGCTATTAAAGTGCAAGTTAGGAGTTTAAGATTAAAAAGCCTATTCAACCCTAACTATAATGGCGCTACCACACCACTATAGAAACATACATAGAACTAGATGGCAGATAAGAACTGCTTGGCCCACCTAGTCTACCCACTATATGCCCATCCCATAATTAGGATGGTACAAAAGCAATATGAATGCCTCCTTTGCAATCCTGTGGAATTTTTGTTTCGTTATACAGTTGAAAAAAAATGTTTTGCCTCATCTATTAAAGTCTGTCTGGCTCCATCTATTTTGTAGATCATAATTTTGGGGCATTAAACTCCCAAATTTGAGGCCATAATGTAAAAATTCACATTGAAAGAAGTGCACTTGCACATGGAGAGACTTGTCATGTTCTGTAATGTTACAGTATCTTTAGCTGCTCTGTTCAGGATCTTACATAGTAGTCGGTTATTTTTTGGGATTTCGAATAATTTGCTGTATTGTAGTGTATAGTAGAGTGTTGTACTGTGTAGAACGCCATCCCTTTCAAAATGCTGTTGTACCATAGTTCAAAGGTCATGGAATGTGATTCCACCCTACTGTGGTAGAACAGCATTCTGGAACCTCTAGAGACTGCATAAGTCAGTTTCATTTTGAAAGCAAAAGAACTCATGCACACATTTCACACACAGTACTGTACACTATAAAAATACAGGATGAACAACTCTATGCACAACCAGTGTATTCTGCCACCTCAGGGTTCTGATTCCCATGGACCTCTTGAACTTCGCATTCGAGGTCAGAGGGAATCGGAATCCCTCTGTGGCAGAACACACTGGTTGTGCATAGTTGCCCATCCAGTATTCTCTATGTACCTCCCCCCTGTGGCTATGATGGGACTCCAACAGAATAACTGATATAATTACCTATCAATATCTTAAGTCTGATCAATTGAACTAATCTTTGTTTTCTATAATGATTTGTACTACTTTTAACAATTGCACTATGTAATGTCTGTTTTGACTTTTGTCATCCTGCTTCTATTTTGCATGTATTAGCACTTGCACATTAAATCTCTGACTATTTAAGCACATAAACAGCAGCTGGCATGGCCCCCTTAGGACGCACTACAAACACAAAATTAGTCAAAGTGCTTTTTGAGGTGTCCCTGCTTTGTATTTTAGCCTGCTATTACTGATAAGCACAAATAAATTATTTTTGCAGCAATAAGTTAGATCTTGCTTTGTCTATTTGGGGCTAATCTTGCATTGTGGGTTTGCCGCTTCCACTATGTACAAGGTCCCTAGAATTCTGTGGCCGCAGAATTTTGCGCAGAACTTACCCATTGCAGAACTTCATGGTGTCAAGAGAATTCACTCTTCTTGGTGATTTTTTATTAATATTTCTGTTTATACATAGAATCTGGTTCCCTTCCCCTCTTTTTATATCCAGACCCCCCCCCCCAAATTTGTTCAGAATGTGATGTTGTCATTGCTATAACATCATACATTGGCTATTGAAATGGCTGCATTCTGCAACAGAAATGAATAGTCACTTATTTACCACAGATCCCACTGCCAGAGATGGTGGGCACAGCACATCATGCATGGATATATTTTCTCAGCCTGCACTACAGCCTAATACAATTTTCAGTCTTGCATTGTTGCACTAATGCCAACTTAAACAAAACCTTGTCAATAGCACAGACCTGTTAAGTCCATACCTCACTTTGTACAAACCTATTTGTGCCTTTAAGGTATAGAGATGCTATCTGAAAAGAATAACTGGTAAAATTAATTTAACTGTCTAAATTTTTAAGAAAAATAAAGTAATTATGCCCAGAAAAGTGAAATATAATAATGTGTAGACCTGTTGAAAGAACAGACCTGTTAAATAAATAATTGCACTGTACGCATTTTTGCCAGGGTTATTGATTACATATTATCATTGGTTGATAGAATCACCTAAAAGTTATTGTGAAATGTGTGCAGGGACAGCTGTTGGGCCAGAGGGTAGCATGCTGTGTTTCTGTGCCGGCAACTCTGGTTCAGAGATTAGCTCTGGGAGCTGGCTGGGCAGCACAAGGATTGGTGGAACACATCACTGCTCAGAGCCTGGGAAGGTATGGTGCAGTGTTCTGTCACATGGTGGACACATTGTGATGGGCCGGAGAGCTGTGTCTCATAATTGGTTCACATGCATGTCATGGCCTGATGGTGTTATGCAGTGTGTCAGGGAAAGCAGGTTGACTTGAAAAATGAGTTTAGCAATAACTCCTCTATTCCATTTCCAGTGGGACCTGTATGAATAAGGATGCAAGTTCATGGAAATAAAAAATATACACACACACACACACACACACACACACACACACACACACACACACAGACAGTATCTCTGTCTCTCTCACCACACAAACACGCATATTTGTGTGTATGTTAGAGATTGCATATAAATATATAAGTGATACACAGTGGGAACCTCATGAGTGGTGTAGAAAGCACATACAAATATATAAGTGATAAACAGTGGAAACCTCATTAGTGGGATAGATAGCATGCATATAGAAATACCTTATTTATCACATAAGATCCCCTCTGCATATGTCATTTATACAACAGGCTAGGACCTTAAGGGAGAACATTTGTTTTGCTTTTTTAGGCATAAAATTATTTTTATAAGTCTGTGATTTTTTTGAACTAGTGTTACTGTGCTTTCCACCATTCTGATTGCTATAACCACTGCCACGAAAGTGAAGTCAGGATGATAAGCTGACACTGTGATGTGGTAGTTTGTTAGTGCCATAGAACTTGTACAGAAATTACAAACCACTGCCACAGAAGTTCTGCGGCACATGGTAGTCTTGCTGCAGAACTTGGTCCCACTGTGCCACAGAAAAGTAGGGGCCCTGACTATGTATTACTATACAAGCTCAGCGTCTCTACTAGAGCAGTCTCCCTTTTGGTTATGCCACTCCAAAAATAATCTGTTCTTGCCTTTTTTTTCCTTCAAAGTTTAGTGTTTGGTGGTAGAAGGATTTTTAAAAGCTAAAGCATAAAACATAAACAGAATTTTCCATCTTCAGCAAGAAGAACAAACATGAGAGCATAACTAACACCCACAACATTCATCCTTTGTAGATGATTCAGATGGTTACCAAGGCCAGCAGACCTCTCCAGACTGCCAAGAATAATATGGTCAGGGTGACGAACTGCAGAATGAGATGGTTCAAAGTGAAGTGGGTGGGAGGCAATGATGTTCTGCATTGCCTTGGACTCGTACTAGTTAAAGCATTCCACATAACATGGGCTTTATCTCAGGGCAAAAGCAGCAGGTTTTCGATCCTTAACAAGCAGTTCAACATATAGGATGTATGCAGTCCAGGCAGCCCTCAAGAGAAGATGGCATGACAGATACATAAATGGTATAAGTCAGAGGAAGACTATAAATCCATGAAGTCTGCCCTGCTGTTTCTACCCAGAATTCTGCAATAATTTTGGAGCTCCCAGATCCCCAAGTCACTCTCCTTTTTGCTTCTGATTATTCCCTTTTACATATCTTATTTGGTTTGAACAGTGAAACAGTTCTAGCATTATTTACATTGCGGGGTAGAGTGCTCACCTATCCACCACCCTCTCTCTGTAAATCAGTATTTTCTTGGTTCCTTCTTGAAGTCTGCCCCCTTCCCCACTAGTTTGAGTTTGTGGCCCCCTGGTGGCCATGTTACTTCTTAATTTAATAAAATCTGAGCAGCCCATTGTTTCGGGTCCCTTTAATGTCTTTATTGGGTTTTTATCATGACCCTGTCTCTCTCTCTTGATTAGAGGTGGGTGAAGTGGCCAAAAATTTGCTCATGAACAAAGGCGGAATCTCTTGAAGGAATCCGTGGCATAAGCGGAGTACTTAGTGTCATGATGAGGAACACAAAGTCCATTGAAAACCTTGACTTTGCGTTACTCTGCCTTCCCCCAGCCACTTTTGCACCAACTTTAATGCGAAGTACATCGAGATCGATGTTCTTCGCATCACTTTGCCTTGTTGGTGAGCTCCGAGGCAAATTTTGCAGTGATTTCTGGGATTGCAGGTCATATGGGAAGCAGATTGTTTTGCACAGCCTCAGTTCTGTGTAGTGTGTGTGTGTGTGTGTGTGTGTGTGTAATCGTAGCTGGAGACAGTTTGCTCTCAGAGCTCTGCAATTCAAACCCTCTAAAAGCTGTTAAAAAAGCCTTTTTGAGCCATTTTTTTTTTTTGCTCAACATTTTGTACATCGATTGTAGGAAACCCTCCTGTGCTCATATCATTGAGTGTTTATTGCTTGTGTGTGGATTTTGAATGTTAATTAGAACATTCAGTCTGTGTACTGACTGACACTTGAAGTGTGCTTGGGGGAGGGGCATATCTGTGGAGGAGGTTGATTAACTGGGAGAAAAAGGTAGTCTTTCTATTTTGGCGCTATTTTTGTTGTATAACTGTGTTAATGTACACACAGTAATATTTTCAGTAATTCTTGACATTTTTTGTCGATTGTTGTGGTGCAGCAGTGTGTAATTTCAGTTTGTTTAAAAGATTTGGTTATATTACTGAAGTTTTCAATTTGCTGTGCATTACTTGTAGTGTGGGTGTGCGGCATGTGCCATCAAATCAGGCACATTTTATTGTGCCACAGAGTAATTGTAGCACTGTGAACCTGTTATCCACTGCACCTGTGTGATTTTTGTACTGCTTTGTGGTATCTTGATTTTGACTGTTACTGCAGTGCACTGCCCCACAACCAGCCAAAGGTATTCTTTTCCAGACTGGATTGTGACTTCTGACAATTGGTTAAGGTGTTGTTGTGACATGTTGTCTGCATCTCTTCGTGATTGCACAGTGCAGTCTTAATCTGTCTGTGCTTTTGCATCTGTTTAGTGCCCAATCTCCATCTGCAAGCCACAGTTGTTGTTTATTTTGGCTTCGCATCCAGCGGCCTAGACTGAAAGTTCAGAAATATAAATTTGTTTAGAATTTTCTTGATGACCCCCACCAAATGCCTGCAAAGAGATGTGCAAGCAAAGTTGTTTCTGGCCATGGCACTGCTGCCAGTGGCAAGATTGTCTGTGGGCGTGGTAGTACACAGAAGTGCATAGCTGATGTCAGTAAAGGGATTTCTCCATTAGTGTTTTTTACAGTGCAATCTGTAGCTTCACTCATAGTTGGAGGAGATAATGTTGTCCCAGCTGGTGGTGTTAGTGCAGTTCTTGCTGGCATGAGTATCGCTGCCTCAAGTTCCACTTCTGACCAGTTAACTATTTCAGGAAATATAGTTGTCTAAAACTGTGACTGACAGTGTAGATGATGTCATACTCTCCATTAACATCCCCTTGGTAGTTGAACATGATTCTGATCCTGGCAACGATAACTCACAATATCACATTTCTTCCAGCGCTGTTGAGGTCATGCCTTTGCCATCCAATGATTCAAAGTGTGGCACAAAAATATTGGGTGGTGATGATGCTGCTGCTTCTCCTGTGGTTGGAACATGTTTTCCACGTGACAGCATTCAAAATGAAAATGTGGATGTGGATGATGTTGATGAATATGATGATGATGTCAGTGACCCCTGCTGGGAAATGGAGAAAAAGAAAGTCAAGGTGGCTGTGTCTGGGTCTGTTGGCATTAAATCCCCCGCCTCAAAAAAGTTGTGATTTAGTGGTTCCTGATGATGACGAAGACCACCACGACGATGATGACCCAGTAACAATCATAGGTAGTCATGGTGGTCAGTTGGAGTCCAAGTGTGTACAACCTGAAAAATCATGTAGCACACCCCCCATTTCAGGGGTTAAAAAAAACGGAGTCCAGTAAGCAGCATCAGGGATATGTTAAAAGTAGGAGATCAGGGCAGGGCTTGGCTGAGTTTTTTACCTGGTTGCTACGCAACCCTCGACTCAAGGTCAGCTGACACCCCAGGGCTTCTGGGAGCCTCACCAGCATAAAGAGCACTCCGTAAACGGCCGCTGCATCTATCTGTGTCCTTCAGCTGTGTGACATCTCTCTGTAGGTGTGAGACAGGCCTGGCAGAGTGCACTGACCGTTTTTTCTGAATGCTTAATCTGTTTGTGCTGTGTTTTGAAAGGGGAGCTCTGGTAGTTCTTTACTTTAAAAGGGACTCAAGGGATTGTGTTACTTTATTTTATTTTAAAACAAATAAATATACTCTGATTGAAAGCACTGCTTAATGCAGGGCTTGGCTGAGTTTTTTACCTGGTTGCTACGCAACCCTCGATGCCAGGTCAGCTGACACCCCAGGGCTTCTGGGAGCCTCACCAGCATAAAGAGTGCTCTGTGTGAGCACCCTCCGCGCATGAAGACGAGCGCCAGGACAAGCGCGTTTATGCATGTGTTTGGTGTGTTCATTGTGTTAGGAGTGATACCCTTTGGATTAAGGTACTACCAGTTGCTTCTGATAAATTTATAGAAAGTTATTAGATAGTAAAAGTAAAATTGACTATGGGGGACTCCATAATGCTTTGGAAGGGAATGTAGGCTTGAAATGTGCATCTTGTGATATGTACACCATGATTGTTCCATCATTATCTGCCCCACCATTTAATTGTAAAAAATATATCCTCAATGAACAATTGCAGCAGGAAATTTTGAAGTTCGATGAAAGATTAATGTTACTTGAAGAAAGTTAAAAATCCATGCATATTAGATTTAGCGAGAATTTAATACTGGATAAGTTTTTAGCTTTGGAAGGAACTGCCCCACATGATTTAAATCCGAGCACTGACAGTGCCCTTCCTAAGATGAATATATTAAATGCATTTCCTGATAGGGCCTTAGGTTCTGCTGAGGCTATGCCCATTTCAGAGACTCGAGGAGTAGAAAGAAGAAATAGGGGTAGTGAAGTGGTTAGTCTTGATGACGAGGAATGGTACACCATCCAAAGTAATAAAAAAATAAAAAGAGGATGGAAAGTCGAATGTTTTTTGAGCTGACATTAAAAAATCATTTTTTTTGCCGCTTAGCGATCAGGTGATTAGTGATAATATAATTTCTTCAAATTATCACATGTTGCTGCCCTTGAGACCTGGTCATTCCCTTGTTCCCAGTGTAGAAAATGGGTGCCTTCACGTAGACAACTGTAGGCAGTCTACAGATCCTATAATAGAGACTGTGCCCTCTGATAGGAATACAAAAAATGATCAGTTACTTAATATGCAATCAGTGACTGCCAATTGTGACCAGTTATCTGGTAATGATGCTCTGTTCTCCCCCACGGATTATGATGATTCCATAAATTCTCTTGGAACTACTGCCTAGGCAGTTAGTTCAATTGTACAAGAAGAATATTTTATCTTGGGGGATTCTATTGTCAGATATACTGATAGATATTCAAGCAAGGGAAATAAAGAACATGTGACAACTTGCTGCTATAGGGGTGCTACTTTAAAGGACATTGCAAAAATACTTCCAGCAATCATGAAAGAAAAGGAGACATCTAAGACAGTCTTGTTACACTTTGGTACAGATGACATTAATGAAACTGAAATTGATGAAGTGAAGGCAGACATGGTAAATATTATTGAATTATTGAATAAACTTGGTGTTAAATCAATACTTTCTGAAATCCTTCCAGTGCCATATGCCTCAAGGCAAAGAACAGTAAAAATAAGAACATATAATAATTGGCTTAGGAAATAGAGTTTAGAAAATAACATAGCATGTCTAAAGACTTGGGAACTGTTCATTTATATAAATTACCTTTTTAGTGGTGATGGTCTTCATTTAAATAACAGGCAGCTAGATTGCTGGGAAATACTGTCCATCAAGTTATATCTAAGAAAAGTGAGCAACAAAAAAACTAGTATCAGAGGGGATAAGGGGAGTACATTTTGAAGTTGATAACAGCATTCAAAAAAAATACAATGGAAAAAACAAAAGAGCAAGAACAGATTGTATTCATAATAAGTGTGAGTTAAAATTCTTATTAACCAACGCCCGAGGTTTACATTACATCAAGAAAGATGAGTTGGAATTATTATTAGCTTCAAATAACATTGACCTTGCAGCAATAACTGAAACATGGTGGGGTGAGGGCTCCAGTTGGAGTAGGTCCATCCCTGGGTATAATTTAGTATGCAGAGATAGGCAGAATAAAAAAGGAGGGGGAATAGCTTTCTATATTAAAAAAGATCTTGAATTCTGGGAACTAAATAGATCATTGAAAGAAGGCCCTGAAAGCCTTTGGTTGGAGATTAAGAGAAATAAAAATAAAAAAAAATGTGATTGTGGGCATATGCTACCACCCACCAGATACCAATATAGCTGATCATATGAGCTTTTTGCAGAATATAGAAGCAAATCTTAAGACAAAGGGTGTAATATTACTAGGGGATTTTAATATGCCTAGGATAAATTTGGTCTACCTTAACTGCTGTAAGTACTGGTGAACAGACTTTTTTAGATCTATTATTGTCAGATGGACTTCGGCAATTGGTTACAACACCTACAAGAGTGAATAATATATTAGATTTGGTGATAACAGACATTTCTGAAAGTATTTCAAACATCAAGGCAAATGATCCTTTACTAAATAGTGACCACAATGTTATTACTTTTTCCTTAAATATTAAAATAGATAGAGTAATTGGAAACACAAAAATAAAGGACTTTAAAAAAGCTGATTGTACCTCATTCGTGATAGAACTTAATAATTGGGATTGGAGGCAGGAAATGATATCACTAAATCAATTTTGGTTGGTATTAAAAAACAAAATTAATGAACTTGGTGATAAATATATTCCATCAAGGAAAATTTATAACTACACTGGGAAAACACCATTATGGTTAACAGAAGCTATTAAAAATTTGATAAAAAAAAAAAAAAAGATATTGTTACAGAGCCTTGAGGAGGGAGAATAATTCTTATAATAAAACAAAATACAGGGAGGTTGTTAGGGAATGCAAAAAACGCATTAAAAATGAAAAAAGATGTCTTGAATTTAGACTTGCCCATATCAAGGACAATGGTAAAAATTTTTACGTCTATATAAATAATAAAGTCCATCAAAAGACAAAAAATGTGTTCTATACAAAAAAATTCAGAAATTATTACTGATCCTAGAGATATCACAAATATCTTCAACTCATATTTCTGCTTGGTCTTTAATATGAATCAAAATAATGCTAAGGTTTTCCAAGATCAAGTTGATTCGAATCCCAAATTATGGGATAAGATAACAAGGGAGGAGATATTGGGAAAATTAAGGAAACTAAAGGTCAGCACCTCTGCTGGACCGGATGATATTCATCCAAGGATTCTTAAGCAAATAGAAAATTGGTTGGTTGAACCCCTATATGTACTATTTAACCTTTCATGGGACACTGGAGCAGTGCCCGATGATTGGCTTCAAGCAATAGTGGTACCAATATTTAAAAAGGGAGATAGTTGTAAAGTTTCTAATTATTGACCAGTAAGTTTGACTTGCATCTTGAGTAAAGTTATGGAAGGTATAATTAAAGATAGGTTACAAATGGAACTTGAAGCAAAGGAACTAATGGACTTCACTCAGCATGGCTTTAAAACTGGAAAGTCATGCCTTACTGCTAACTTAGTCTTTTATGAGAAGGTTAGTGCCATGTTGGCAAATCATAAATCTGTTGATGTTATCTTTTTGGATTTATGTAAGGCATTCGATAAAGTGCCACATGATGTTTTGTTAGATACATTGATTCGGTTGGGGTTGGACTATAAGTTTATTAAATGGATTAAAGCATGGCTGAGTGACAAGAATCAGGTGGTTTGGGTCAGGGGATTTCTCTCTGATATAGGTAGGGTAACTAGCGGAGTGCCTCAGGGCTCCATCTTGGGGCCTATTTTATTTTCTATCTTTATTTCTGATTTAAATACAAACCTTAACAGTTTTTCAATTAAATTTGCAGACGACACCAAACTGGCAGCTGATGTTAGTTGTCAAGTTGGACAAACAGAAGTATGGGAAGATTTAATAAAATTGGAAAATTGGGTTCAAACACATGGTATGTCTTTCAGTGTTGAAAAATGTGTTGTTATGCATTTGGGAAAAATAATCCTTGTACAGATTACTCATTGAATGGACAAGGCCTAAGACCTGTCACCAGTGAGAGAGATTTGGGAGTACTTATTAGCAATGACCTTAGATTTAGTGATCATTGTACAGAAATAGTGAACAAATCTGCAAGGATTATTCATTGTATTAAAAAATCAATCTCAAGTAGAAATAGGGCCTGTCTTCTTACAATTTACCAGGCATATGTTCAGCCTATATTGGATTATTGTTCTCCATTATGGAGCCCCTATTTATGGAGAGATGTTGATCGACTGGAAAGGGTGCAGAGGAAATTTACAAAAATGATAAATGGGGTGCAGAGATTAGAATATGAGGACAGATTAAGAACCCTAGAGCTCTATCCCTTAGAACTTAAACACCTCAGAGGTGGTTTTTTATTGATGTATAAGATCCTTGAGTACCAAGCTCTTACTTATGAGTTGGGCTTGGTTATAAATCATAGAGCAGCCAGCCTAAGAAGTCATCATCTCCAACTGAAGTTTACGGATCCTAAAGGGCTTTTTAGGTGTAGTTTCTTCACCCAGTGTATTGTTACTTGTTGGAACGGCTTGCCTAGCTCAGTGGTGCATATAAGTTCTTTTGAACTATTTAAGAAGGGATTGAATAATCATTTATTAAAACACACTAGGAACAATGGGGCTTATTAACCCAATATTGGGAGGAGTACATTATAGGCTTATGGCCTTCTGTACATCCTATATAACTCCTAGTATGAACTCCTAGTATGAACACTCCCTTGTTTGGGATTTTTTTGTCCAAGATGCAAATAATGAGTCAGTTCCAATCTGCCAGCTTTGCAATGTACTTGTGAGTTGAGGTAAAATGGGGAGTCATCTGAGCACGGGGGGAAGGGGCAGCATGCACATCTGAAGAACAGTCGCATGGCACTGTCGATCCAGCAACAGATGGCAGCTGATGCCATAGTGGGGCATTCACCCTCGTAATCAACCTTACTGAGCAAGTGTAAGCCATGTGATGTCTGTGTGAGCTGCCTGTGAATTCTTACTCCACCTTAAGGCGAAGTAAGGCAGAGTGCACAACACGAAGTCGTAATTACAACGCAAAGTGGCAAAGTGAGGGTTTAAAATGGGCACCACGTAGTGGAATGATAATGCGAAGCGGCCACTTAGCGGGTGGAATTTTACTTCGCTGCATCTCTACTTTTGACCTCAGAGTATATGTTTAGGCTAATTTTTTCTGCAAAGGTCCTACCTTGGTGCACTTGTGTCATTTTTGTTCCATTCTTCTTAATAGTTTTTTCTTTTCCTTATCCTTTTTCTGGTCAGAGTTCCAAAACTCTGAGCAGTACTCCAAGTGTTGTCCAACCAATGACCTGAATAGTAATATCACCTGTTGGCTTTGACTTGTGAACCCCTGCCTGATAATCCCAGCATCTAATTAGCCTTACCATGTGCAGTCCTGCATTAAGAAAAGGGTTCAGAACTGCTGTTCATTATAACTCAAGGTCTCTATTGAATGCTATGTTATGACTCCAGTGACACTGTATGCTATCTACAGACTTTTGCTGCCAGTGTACATCACTTTATACTGTATCTTTTGCATACATTTCAACAGTCATATTCTGGAGCACTGTTTTAGCTTTTCTACATACCTTTTAATTCAGTTAATTCTTTGCATTATTGTCTACCATCTCAGAGTTTTGTGTTGTCTGTAAACAGACTAATTTATCATGTAACCCAACCCCCAATATTATATCTATATCTATAGATAGGTATCTTTATATATAGATAGGTATCTTTATTGATGAGTACTGGTCCCAGAACTGCTGCATGGCACCCTCCTCTTGTGATCTTCTTGAAATCTGAGAATTTACCATTCAGGACCAGCCTCTGAATTTTGTCTGAATACCAGTTGACCATCCACCTAGTCATCCTTTCCCTTGTCCTGTTTTCTCTACCATCTGGATAAGCTTCCTGTAAGGCACTAAATCAAAGGTCTTCCTGAAATCCAGATCCAGAATGACAACTGACTGGTACATGGCCACTATCTATATTACTGAGCTGGAGAAGTCAATCATGTTTGTTTGGCATGGACCTCCCCTGGAGAAATTATGCTGATTTCTGTCTTTAAGAATGTTTTCTTCCAGGGCATTCATTACCTGTTCCTTTATGAATAATTCCAGTAGCTTGCCCACTGTCGATATCAAGCTCACTGGTCTAAAGTTACTGAGGTTTTCCACATCCGTGCTGTTGTGCAAGGAGACCAAATTTGCTGCTCTGCAGTCCTCAGGTACCTCCCCCAAGCCTCAGAACTTCAGAAGATCTTCATGATGTGGGAGAGGCTTTATAGCCAGACCGCCTACTGGGAGCTGTTACAGCTGAGAACACCAAATCCTGATTGACAACATACAATATAGAAACCAAGAATCCTCAACCATAGTATCAGGGGTTGAAAAAAATTCTTGGACCATAAGTAGATGTCTAAGGATTAAGGCTGTGCAGAATTCAAGTGGAATAGCAATCTACTTCTGAAATGCTTTTCATAATATTTTAAATTCTGTGAAATTCTGAAAAGCATTTCTGTGGAAAACCATGGAATAATTGTAGATGGGTCACATCAACTGCAGAATCAGTTTCTCTGGATTGCAAAAGAAATCCACAGTTTTTGTAAACTGCAGATTATTCCTCCATGAAAATCATTTTACTTGCCAAATATTGCAATTCCACTACTGACAAAATCCCATGAAATTTCAGAAACTTCTATAGAATTTCATTCTGTCAGGGTCTGAACATTTTGCATAGCACTACTGCTAATTTATTTTGGGCTTGGACCTATATTTAAAGATATCCCCACATTGAAACCAAAAACCTTTTTCCATTTTGAGGCACATGAATGGTGAATTAGCTTTGCTGACATGCGAGTATGACAGAGATGTATATGGCTAGTCCATTTTTGCATTTGACCAGCATCCTGCTTAACACCCTGTTGCGCAAGGCAAAAGAAATAATAAGCATGGGATAAGGACATATGTTTACAGGATATAGAGAATACTGGATTGGCAACAATGAACAACTACTCGGTGAGAAATCCGGGAAGCTTCTGGCTTTACGTCTCAGAGCATTAGAGAGCTCGAGGATTATCCCCTCTTTGGTTTCCTCCTCTGGTTTGAGGGTTTCCTCACCCAGAGAGATTGTTTCGGCTTTTCGGGAATATTATGCTAATCTTTATAGCCCCCACACCCCACTCTGTTGGTAACCTTAAAAGTTACTTAAGTAGAGTGGCACTTCCCAACATACCGGAATCTCAGCAGACTCATCTAGTGGCGCCCATTTCAGCTGAGGAGATCCAGAGTGCTATTGCTTCCCTTACCCCAGACAAATCACCGGGTCCAGATGGTTTTCCTGCGAATTTCTACAAAGCTTTCTCTAAAAACTTGATCCCTATACTGCTTAAACTGTATAATTACTTTCAGGTGACTTCAGAGCTTGATCCGACTTATTTGAGGCCACCATAGTCCTAATCCCCAAACCAGACAAGAGCCCTCAGATCCAGCCAGCTACCGCCTATCTCATTACAGAATTACGATATTAAAATACTGGCTAAAATTCTTGCGAAAGGATTAGAAGGATCTGGGTGGACCTCCTGAGCCCTGAGCAAGCAGGTTTTGTCTCTGGGAGATCTGCTGCAGACCATCTAAGGACACTATCCATATCTCACAGTACGCCCGGTCTGCTTCAGAACCACTTGTTTTGGTCTCTTTAGATGCTGAAAAAGCTTTTGACCGGGTCGACTGGTCCTTTCTATGGGCGGTTCTGGAAAAAATGAGCTTTCCATCTCCTTTCCTAAACATGATCCAGGTACTATACAAATGTCCCTCCGCGAAAATCTATTGTAACGGAGTTCTATCATCTTCTTTTAGGCTCTTTGCGGGCACGAGACAGGGCTGCCCCCTCTCTCCTTTGTTGTTTAATTTGTATTTGGAGCCTTTGCTGATTCAGCTCAAATCCTCGCCTCGGGTGAATGGGATTAAGATCTTAGGAAAGGAGCTAGTTCTCTCTGTGTATGCAGATGATGTTCTGCTACATTTGTCTGACCCGAGTACATCGTTAGATGCAGCTCTAGACATTATTCAACATTTTAGTTCCTTTTCTGGTTACCAATTAAATACATCAAAGTGCGAGATATTTCCTTTAAATAACCATGTCTTCAAGAGCTACTTTCTACCCTTTGGAATGAGATGGACTTCCAGTTCCCTTAAATACCTTGGGATTCACTTCTCCACTGACCCGTTTCTGCTCAAGAAATTAAATCTAATTAAGATTAGAGACTCGGTTAGTCAGGATCTGCAACGTTGGGCTTCTCTCCCTATTTCCTTGATGGGCAGAATCAATATTATTAAAATGAACTTTCTTCCCCGGATTTTTTACCCATTGAACCTCACCAATCTCTGGCTTCCTCTTTCCTTTTTTCAACGGCTCCATAGTATGTTCTCTTCCTTTATATGGAAAGGGAAAGGGGTGCGCTTCTCTTATGGCTCCTTTGCTTCCCAAAGACAAGGAGGTCTAAGACTTCCAACTTTCAGTTTTGTTACTAGGCGGCTCATCTAGCTAAGTTAGGACAGTGGTTTATGGCAAGACCTGAAAATTCCTCTCGGTTTGGCTTCATTTAGAATCGACTTTTCTTTCTGAACTTAAATTTGACAGCTACCTTACCCTATCTTACTCAGAGTGCATTTTCACGCCTGATTTCTAATAATCGGTGGTGGCTTCTCTTAAAGTGTGGGCCCAATGTCTTAAGTTCTTCCGGATCTCTAATCAACGGATTTGGGACAACCAATTATCTCCAATCCTAATCTTGTTATTGGTAATCAAGGTAGGGTAACTTGGTTGTCGCAAATCAAAGACTCAGAGTAGAACAGTTGTATAACTCAACTTCTCTTCTCACAACAGGCGATATCCTCACCAAATTTGGTATACCAAGTCAGGAGACCTTTAAAGTGTTCCAACTCCGTCATTTGGTCTGTAACAAGTTTGGCTTGGTATCTAAACCATCTAAGGTACACCCTTTCTCTGATATTATTAGACTGGCTACTCAGCCCCATTCCATTGAGATCTATTCTTATTTACTGACTTTCAATCTGAAGGAGGAGGTTGCTGGGCCTCGCTTTGGACACGTCTTCTTCCTGAAGAGGTCCTTCTTGGAGGACCCTATGGCCTAACTTGCACAAATACCACACTCAAGATAGGTTTCGTTGGTGCAATATAATATTGTTAATAACTTATACTACACTCCAGTCAAGTTATTTCAGCAGAATGATCTCTTCCTCATGGGTGTTTTCGGTGTCTTCGGACGAGGGTAACCTGATTCATATTTTTTGGGAGTGCCCTAAAGTAGCCCCGTTGTGGTCCGCTATTATTGATAGCCTAGATCCCCTTTTGGGTCTGAGCAGGTTTTTCTCTCCTAATATCTGTGTATTGGGGGATTTCTCGCATATAGACTCTGTGGAGCGCAGATACCATATGGCTTTGATTTCGATGGCAGTCAAAAAATTGGTGTTAAGACACTGGAAAGACCAATTAGTACTATCCTTTATGGACTGGTTAAAAGAATTGGTGCTGTACCTCCAGTCCGAAAGTCTGATTGCCAGCTGTAAACAAAGTGGGGATCTATTTTATAAAAGATGGGGTAAGCTTCAATCCCTTTACCTATCAGGAGATTAGGTTGGGGATCTGATCCCTGGACCCTCAATTTATGTTATATAATGAATTTCATTCCAATATATGAGCTGAAAGTGATAAAACCCAGTCTCTTTCACTGTCTGTGGACCCATTAACATAGCCAGCTAAGATGATAGCCTAAATGTGATATCCAGACTCTGAAAGTTACTAAATATGCTTTGTGCGGGTGCACCTGGGGGGGAGGGGGGGATTTGGTTCCCCCCTTTGGGGTTTTTCCGGCTTATGCGAAATCATGCTTTATGTTATCCTTGTGAATTATTAGGTTTGTTATTTTGCCTTTGTATAGCTGACTTGGGGGGGTGATTTTGATGTCCTCTTAACTGACTACTTTCCTAATACTGTGGTAAGGTGTATTTTTTCTTTTTTCTTTTTTCTTTGTGAAAATAATAAACTTAAATTTCAAAAAAAAACAAAAAACAATGAACAACTAGTGTGTTCTGCCACTGAGGGGTTCTGATTCTCTCTGACTTCGAGAGCAGTGCTTGAGAGGTCCAAGGGAATCAGAACCCCGAGGTGACAGAACACATTGGTTATGCATAAAGTTGCTCATCCTCTATTTTTTATAGTGTATAGTATTATGTGAAATGTGTGCATTTGTTTTTTTTTTTCTCTTTCACAATGAAACTGACTTGTGCAGTCTCTAGAGGTTCTAGAATGTTCTATCACAGAAGGGTATAATCACATTCCATGACCTTTGAACTGTGGTACAACAGCAGCATTTTGAAAAGGATGCATTTCTATAGAGAACAATGATCTATTATACACTATGGGCTAGATATTCAAAGGGGTTGCACCTGGCGCAACCCCAGGACTGCGCACTGGGGCTATATTCATAAGAGAATTGCGCAGCACAATATCCAATGCATTGGGGTGCAAAGATAATGTATGTGCCACATCTCCAGGGGGCATGCCCATGCATATGCGGTACATCCCAATATTCAGACTGGGATGTGTGGTGCATATGCTGGCACAACCCTGACATGTGCTGCATGCCTTGGCTCAAAGTTGAGCCCATAAAAGATGGCTCAAGTGCAGTCCACCCACCGGTGACCCGCTGTACTGCAGTGCGCAACACAGCAGCGCCACCCATGGGTGGCAATGCCCCCAACACCGTGCACAAGCACACACATTAGACCTTGGTGGTTCAGTGGTACCCCACTCCCTGCCCGACCCTCCAATCGCTGCAAAGATCCTAGGATAATATCCCTGGTAGTCTACTCCCAGCCCGACCCTCTGATCACTGTAAAATGCCATGGTTAATTTCCCTGGTGGTCCAGTGGCTCCCCCCGCTCTGCCCGTACCTGTGATTATGTGCAAAGTGTCAAAGAACATGTCCCTAGTGGTCCAGTAGTAACCTCCACCCACACACGACCACCAGCCCCCCCATCTCCCTGCCCCAGTCATTGGCGCACAGCATTCCTCCGATACCACTGGCTACCTGCCGACGACAGTTTACAGTAGATGCTGCAAGTTTATTGACCAATGAGCTTGCAGCACCTACTGTAAGCTGTCATTCGATGGGCAGCTGTGGTGGTATGTGGTGGTATGCGCCCACCAGTGACTGAGGAGGAAGCTGGGTGGGCTGCGGGTCCTGTGTGGGTGGGGGGTGGGGTTACCACTGGACCACCAGGGACATGTCCTTTGACACTTCACCAGTGATTGGAGGTATGAGCAGGGAGGGGGGAACCACTGGACCACCAGGGATATTAAACATGGCATTTTACGGTGATCGGAGGGTCGGGCAGGAGCGGGTACCTCTAGACTACCTACCAGGAATATTATCCAGATCTTTACAGGATCGGAGGGTCGGGCAGGGAGGGGTACCACTGGGCTACCAGGATTTCAGTTGCACACCACTATGGGCAATGGGAGCTACGGGATGGGGGGGTGGGGAACATCTGGATCTATACTGCCAGCACCGCATGGTGTGCAGGGTGCTAGGTGCATTTTGCCAGCCATCCCTGCACAACTCGTGCAAATGGGGCCATAATGAGATGCAAATGGCCCCATTTATGCCTTGCATGCATTGTGGCACCATTTGCATATTGGTGGCTGAATATCAGGAATTTGCGCACAGCGTATATCTGATGTGCTGGCGCAATTTCCATTCCTGGTATTCAGCCCTGTCTGGGGGGATGTGCCAGCGCATTGTATTTGCACAGTGTGCATTACTTGGTATATTCAGAAGTGACGTGCCATGGCTCATCTCTTTTGAATATATTCCTTTGTTGTTCCAGTGCACCTCAGTTGCTCTGCGCACCCACTTGCACCATTGCAAGGCGCACATTTGAATATCGTGCTCCATATAAATATTCTTATTCGGTAATAACTACTTTTATTTTAACCTTGAATGTGCTAATTAAACAGAATAACAAAAAATCACATTGGAGTGCTGCCTCCCCACTGTGGAAGAAAAACAGCTTTCAGTTTTATTTTCCTTTAGGGAGGAAGTTTTATCTATTAGTTAGAGCACAGAACTTTGGACCTTGAGATCCAGGTTCTAATCCCGCAACTTCCATGCACTTAGCTTCTCTGCAGTTTCTGAGTGCATTGAACCTCCTCATGCACGGAGTACAGTTGCACAATTCCTTTCCCTCCCCTTCCTCTCCTGGATTGTAAAGTTCTTTGCATACAGTTTGTTTGAAAAACACTACATAAAACCAAATCCCGTCCCTTCTCTTCAGCAAACTTCAGTCGGCTGCTTAGAGGCTGGAAGGACTTGGTCAGCTGGAGCGGCCTCAGAAACAGATTATGTGCATTCTTTCAGTCTTTGAACATTGCATGTTGCATTAATTTGCCTGAAACAAATCTTGGTTGGCAAAGGGAAATCTAAAAGCCAGTTCTGCAATCTTTAGTTCAGAGAATTTGAAATTGTTTAATCTCAGCTGCCACATCAAGGTAAACCCAAGACCTATATCTCCATGTCTAAGATCCTGCTGCTGCAGTAGAAATCCACAGATATTTTCTTCCAGCTATTGACTGCTTTAGTTGTCTTGGTGGACAAAGATTGCTTCTGAACCTGTAGGTAAATGGAACAGCATTTGGAGTCATGCTTGGGTATCAAAGATTAAAGTACTGTGCTCTTCCTAATATTCCCCATGATTCCTTAATTCTTAAGACTCCGTTATAAAAATAAAGCAATGCATCTAGGCATGTATGGTATTTTAATGTATTAATTATGTTTTAATTAGCTCTGCAAATTAAATATGCTATGCACCTGTGAATATAATAGCTTGATGTAATATTTGAGTTTGGATGCACTTTTAGTGATTTTAAAGTTCGTTTTACTCCTTTTGTTAATGCTACGTCTGAGCCCTGCTACAAGTTCAGGATGAGGCATGCTGTAGTTTTTATTAGCTTGCTAGCGAACTACAGCACTCAGTCAGAACACAATTCCTGAAACCCCTCATAATTCTGGGCATATTCTAAGTCTAAATAGTATTGAAACACTTTAAAATAGTGTTTTTAAACTTTAAATTGTGAACTTTGTTCTTGAGTGCTTCATGACCCCGAGCAATACTTCTGGGTTAAATCACAGGCATTTAAGAAGCCCTGCTGTGAGCAGGGTGAGCATGTGCAGGGCGCATGGGTTCATGCTGGAAACGCGTGCAGAGACACGTGCGTCTGCGCATGTTATGCGTGTTGTGTGAGGGAAGAGGCAAAACTTAAAATACTAAACAAGATCAGATCAGACCAGAGATATTTTCCAGTAAGTACTACTAGTCAATAGTATCTCAGTCGCTAAAGATGGAGGGTTGTTTGGAATTAAATGACATCCTTAAAAACCATAATGGGGTATAATGTACAGGATGTGAAATGCACTTATTTTCTAACGTACAATTGTTGATCCACTCTTTGTTTGTCTAAAATGTATCCAAAATGGTGATATGCAAAGAGAAATTTCTCTTTTTAATACAAGATTGAAGGCATTGGAAATCAGCCAGCAGGTGCTATTTAACAAAATTGAGCATGCAGAATCTAGTACAGGTCAGGGTGCTTTATGTACTGATGTAATACAAGATACCCATGGCCATAATCCCGTAAGTTATACAGATCCCTCCCCTGGGTTTTTGAATGAACAAATAACTGAATCTAACACTACTGATTGTTCAAATGATTCTAGCAATCTTACTGATATAAATACCATTGTGTGCTCAGACCTAGTGTTAAATAGAAAAAGAGCCAGGAACAATGATACCCAGGAGTCATTAGATGCAGACTGGTATGAGGTTCAATCTAGAAGACCATCCAAAAGAAAAAGGGGGAGAAAAGCAGAAGCATTTACCCTTAACCTTTTTAACAGCTTTGATCCCTTAATTCCATTAACTGAAGATGAGAGTACTATGTCTTCTGGTCCCACTGTTACAATTCCATCTAATAGAGTTGCCAAAACACAGCCTAGTGATAGGATCACTAACGACACCTCATTAAACTTAAACCCCCCATTACATTGCAGACTGAATTTGAATATGTGAACCTATGTCAAACTAATATTTCAGCCCAATCTGTATGTAGTAACGAAGGTCCAATAAATGATGAGAAGATTTCAAATCCCATAATTCCTTTAGTATATAATCAAGATGATTTAGAGCAATTTTTCATATTGGGGGATTCTATCACAAGATTTACGATAGATATTCAACAAAGGGAAATGAAGAGAATGTAACTAGCTGTAGTTACAGTGGGGCAACAGTTAATGACATCACACAGTAACTTCCAGGAATTTTACAAAATATTACCGAACCAAAAACTGTTCTGCTACATGTTGGTATGAATAACTTTGGAAGGCAAGACATGGGAGAAATAGTTCAGGAAATGGAGACAGCAGTAAAAACTCTCCATGATCTTAATGCAGCTTCAATATTATCAGAAGTTCTTCCAGTACCAAGGGCAAGTTATAAAAGAACATACCAAATCAAGAGTTACAACAACTGGTTACGTAGATGGTGCTTATCAAATAACACCCAGTGTCTACGAACCTGGGAAAGATTTGCAAATAATCAGGCATTATTTGGATATGACGTATTACACCTAAGCAGACAGGGATCAAGGTTACCGGTTGTATTATGCAAAATGTACTACACCAAACAAAAAACTAATCAAACCGGGGCAAAGGGATTCCCCGCCATTGTTCTTAAATCCACAAGTAACATCCAGTATTTCCTTGGGTATTATCAAAAAAACAACAAATAAAAACTGGGTTAACTTTTCTTCTTAGCAATGTTAGGAGTTTAAATAAAGAAAAGATGGACAAACTTCAAATTTTATTATTGAAAAATAAAATCGACATAGATGCAATAACGGAAACATGGTGGAATGAAAAAACTGAATGGAATATTAGCATACCCGGATATGTAACCCACTACCAAAATAGAAAGGGAGAAATAGGGTGGGTATCATACTTTTTATTAAAGACTAAATTAAATTCAAACCACTTCCTGAAACACCTGATAATAACCAGACTGAATTTATTTGGGTAGAGTAACTAGGTAACAGGCAACCAAAATATCTTATTGGCCTTTGTTACAGACCACCGGACACAGATCCATTGAGTAATCAAGCTATAATTAATAGCATAAATAATAAATCCAAATACAAAGAAATTATAATAATGGGCGACTTTAACTTTCTTGGAATTAATTGGCATCACTTTACAGGAACCAACATCCAGGAAAATCAATTCCTGGATTGCTGTTCATCTGATGGTCTACATCAATTAATTAATGTAGCAACAAAAAAAGAGTATTCTTGACCTTTTAACTGATAATACTGATAACATAACTAACATCAAGGTCAAACCTCCAATACATAACAGCGGTCATAATACTATAATTTTTGACTGTGGAATACAGATTAAACATAATATAGGGAAAACCATTTTCAAGGATTACAATAATGCTAATTTGGCTGAGTTAAAATACGAACTTTACAATTGGGATGGTGGTACCAAGTTTACTTTACCGGATGATCTTTGGATCTCAATCAAGAACAAAATATTATATTTAGAGGCTAAATACGTCCCTAACAAAACAGTATATAGTAATAAAGGAAATATTCTGCCCTGGATAACCCCATCTGTAATAAAACTAAACAAAAAAAAAAAACAGGCTTACAAATTAATGAAACATGATGGGAGTGATTTCAACAAATGGAAGTACAGATCAGCTTTAAAAAAATGCAAAAACAAAATAACCCTAGAAAAAAAATTTGAAAATGGACTGGCATATTGGAAGGATGGAGGGGGAAGTTTTTATACATATATGAACAAAAACAAAACAAAAAAAAAAAAACATCTTGGACAATGGTTCAATTATATTGAATATCCAAGAGATATCAGCTCCACAGCAATTGGCAGAGGTATTTAAAGAATACTTCTCATCTGTATTCAATACCAAAAATAAAGAACCAGTTGTAATTTCAAACGTTTTTGATGTTAATGATCTCACCTTTACCAAAGATGAGATTAAGATTCAACTTAATAGAGTTAACATTAACAAATCACCAGGGCCAGATAAGTTGCATCCAAGATTACTTAAAGAAATTAAAGATTGGTTATTACATCCCTATATATACTATTTAATATGTCTTTCACAAACAACATAATTCCCAATGAATGGAAAAAAGCAGTCATAACACCAGTTTACAAAAAAGGAGATCATTCCGATGTTTCTAATTACAGACCAATCAGTCTAACTTGCATTATTGGTAAAATAAACTTGAACAAGATTTAGAAGTAAAAGGGCTAAGAGACAAATTACAGCATGGTTTCAAAAAAAAAAAGTAGATCATGCTTAACTGGTAATCTGGTATTTTATGAATAAATAAGTAAGAACCTTGATAATAACATACTAGTGGATGTTGTCTATCTCAATTTCCAAAAGGCCTTTGACAAAGTGCCTCACAACCTTCTAGTAAATAAAATGAAAAAACTATGTATAAATAGTAAAATCACCAATTGGGTAGAGGAGTGGTTAAAAGAACGGACCCAACGTGTCTGTATCAGAGGCCACCTATCTGACCCTTGTCCAGTTACTAGCGGAGTGCTGCAGGGATCGGTTTTGGGACCATTATTATTTGATATCTTTATATCTGATTTAACCACTGATACAAACAGTTTCTCCATTAAATTTGCTGATGATACAAAAATAGCAGCATCGGTTAAAACCATGGATGATGTAGTAACACTCAGTAATGATTTCAGGAAAATTGAGAGATGGGCAGATAATAACCGTATGTCCTTTAACATTGACAAATGTGTAACCATGCACTTTAGCACGACCAATACACTAAACAAATAAATACTTAATGGGCAAACTTTAACTTCTGTGGTCTAACATAATGACTTGGGGGTAATTATTAATTCTGAACTCACTTCCGGTAGTCATTGCAACTTGATCACAAACAGAGCAAATAGATTTAATTGGTTGCATTAAAAGCAGTTTTACCTCCCGCGATAGGGGCTGTATCCTACCAATATACAGGACATATGTGAGGCCTCACCTGGACTATTGTTCTCCCCTCTGGAGTCCGTACCTTAGGAGAGGCATTGGTAGACTGGAGGGAGTCCAGAGGAGACAAACTAAGATGGTCACTAACATGAAGGACAAGAATTCTAAGACTAGGTTACAGGAACTGAACATGTACCCACTGGAATTAAGAAGAAAGAGGGGCGATCTCTTATTAATGCATAATATACACACTGATACTGAACTTCTGTTTCAATTAAATATGATCAACAACCACCGGGATCATATCCTACGTAGCCATTCCCACCAACTCGCACTCACATTCCCTAGAACCAATAAAAGAAGAGCTTATTACTCTCAAAGAATTATTTCACCATGGAATTCTATCCCTAATTCCCTATTCGACTGCAATACTCAAGCTACATTTAAACAGAATCTCGATTGTTATCTGTTGTAAACTAAGGAATCCTATACCAGCTGTGCTGGAGACATACATTTATGGGCATTAGCCTTCTGTATGCCTACCTCTTCTTAGTATGAAATCCTAGTATGAAATGACACCCTCCAGATAAAAATAAATGGTTGGAGATCAGGGTAACTGTGAAACTGGCTTTTGTTAATTGTATGTCTCTGTGAAAGACTGGACAATCTCATGAGAGAGGTGGTGGACTTTTTATAGAATAGGGAAAAACTTCAGGAGGACCTGACATTCTCAGATGCCATGTAGCTATTGTAGGGTGCTACACTTCTGGAGCAATAACAGAGGAGGTATCTGTATACAGTGTGGCGCTCATCTTATTGCAGTTGAGGACACAAAGGACTTTAGGGTCATAATATACAATGGATCCATATTCAAATGCAAATCGCAGCACTGATAGGATTATCACCATGCTAAGTGGATATAGCATGGTTGACAGCCTATTAGTGTGGCTGCTGTATATTGAGAATCCTGTAGTGTGGAGCTAAGTAGTTAGCATGCTTGTGCTAAATATAACACTGTGCCCATGTGAATGAGGGAAACCTCTTGCATACAGATTGCACTGGTATATTGAAAGGATTCTGTAAGCACCAAATGGCTGCTGTAGCAGTACTATTTAATGCTTCCATAACCCTGCTGGTAATGAGATGCACAGTGATGTGCAAGGCCCCTACCCTACCCTGGCAGCACTGGTGCTTGATGAAAACCAAAAGATAAAAAAATGCCCCCTCTCATTATCCCCAATGGCATGTCTGACAAATTCCAGGTAGTCTTGGGGACCCCCAACCTAATCCTTGATGGGGTGTTTTACAAATACCTGTCAGTCTAGAGGTATCCCCCCTTCCTCACCCAATCCCCATTTCATCGATCACATTGGTACTAGTGGTAACACCCCCCCCACACACACACACACATACTCAATCCCTATTTAATCAATAACCATGTAGTGGCAGCCATTATACACATTCACACCCACCTATAGCCTTTGACAATTGACTGCACTGGTTTTATGAGAACGGGAATGGTGATCAGCATACTGGGGAAAATCCTGTACTGAATTCCTGTCGGTGTGGTGGTGGAAGGATTTGAACCAAAAACACATGATGTTCTGCCTGATATGGAAAATATGGTAGTAAATATGCCTGTACCTGTTTCCTGTGGTCTGGTACCAGCCCAGCAGATAGGAGCCCATGAACCAGCAGATGATGCCTTGATAGCCAGTATTCAGGAAAGAAGAGCTCTGCTCCTACAATTACTGGCTGATGAAGATACGGCCTTACAAGCAGCAGTGGACAGATCAAAGGCTTCAGTGAGACAGCTGGGAATGGCTCAGCTAAGCAGGAAATGCTGTCAGTCCCTTTACTGACAGCATCAAACTTGGATCTGTCCCAGGAATCCAGCGATCCCACGGCAGGAGTAGCACATCAGCTGAGGATTGTGCAACCTGCCCCACCATGGCCAGTACCTGGGGGAGGTACGTGGTCTCTGGAGAAGGCTCTACTAGTGACCAACTGCCAAAATTTGGCCAGTGACTCAGGATAGGATACCGGTCACACTCTAAGTGCCACAGATATTATGGCTCTTGCTAAGAAAGGACTTATGAAGAAATCAGCAAGCTCTCATTTGGATATTTCCAAGGCATACAAATCAAGTAATAAACTGGCTGCTGGTACTCCTGTTGCCACACTCACTTGAGTCCTGATACAGGTCCTGTACCGGTGGAGCCTTCTGCCATGTCGGCATCTTTTGTTGGGGAAGAGACAGAGCATTAAACAGAAAGTTCCATGGCAGTTGAGGTGTCAGCTCAGATGGATGCACTAACTCTGCAGAGTACAGTGGGAATGAAAACGCTCATCCCAGGGGTTTTGGCACAGTATACAAAGGCTGTGCCTGAGCTGTTTTCCTCTGTAAGTCATGGCAGTGTACTGGCAAGCCCTACTGAAATCCAGTGACTGATCAGCCAACTCCCAATACTGCAGGTGAGCTTGGGGAAGGTGGGGATCATTCAGCTACGTGCTTGGAAACTGTTGAGAAGCAAAGCACTGACTCTCAGTCCCTGGGTTTGACTACCCCTGTAACTCTGGAGTCAAACTATTATCAGCGACTCTGAGACTGTTTTGTGGACTGGCATGGCACCATTGGAAACAGAGCCCAATTTGGCACAGAACGGTAGTGGGCTGATCTCTGCTGAGGCTGTTACGGAAAATCACTTTTAAATTGCCCTTATAGATATGTCTCTTTAACATTTCTCCCCAGGCTGGGCCTTCGGGACTTGCTCAAAAGATGAGAAGGCCTTGCACGTTGTGTTAGGGCCATGCAGCCCCTGGACTGCTAAATGATGAAGGTCTTATAAACTCTGCAGAACAGGAGTCTCCTAAGCCACCTTTTAAACTCACTGATTTATTAAGTAGCAAAAGTGAACATGCTCCTAAATGAAATGCAGCAAGACTGGTATACAAATGTGGCTTGGACATTCCACTAGATAGAGTGTATATGGCACGCGCTTTACTTAAATATTCATTAAAATTTTTTATGTCCAAAATACTGTATTTGCCCTAATCCATACAGGCAACTCGTATTATGACATCAATTTTAAAAATGTTTTTGGTCTATACAGACTTCAGGTGCAATATACACAACTTAAAGATAACACATTGTGGACCCCTTTTGCAACCATTCCCTTAACTCAGCCTGTGATTAGAACAATTACTGTGCTGTTCAAAAATGAGAGGGTAAACATCTTGGACATTCTTTTTCTGGTTCAAACAGAGATGCAAGGTATTGGACAGGCCTGTGCTAATTATGGACATCGAAGAGGCATGGGACAGATATAAGGCAATTCTAGTGGTGGGGGGGTGGTTGGAGGAAGTCGGCTGTTGGTTAACTAGGATCTGCAGCTTATCCAATAGGTAGGGAAATGGGATGACTGGGTGGGCCAAGTGGTCCTTATCTGCCATCAAAGTCTATGTTTCTATGAACAGATTTGGACGGGAAGTGGAAAATAGGACCAACATTTTACTTGTCAAATACTGGCATTGAACATCTACATAGTTTTTTATTTTCTAGGTTGACACAGGGTACTTTGTTTTACATGGGGCAGCCAAAGTCCTGCTAAATGTGGGGCACGCACTTACCTAAGCAGTGTATGTGACATTTCGAGATGTAGCTACTGTTTAAATTATGGTCATACCTCTCAGGTGTGTAAAATTACATTTTGTTGCACCCTCTGTGAGGGCCAGGGACATTCCGATGTGAGATGTCCATGGGCCTCGCATAGTTTAGAGGATGGGTTACCCCAAGAAAACCTGGTAAAACAGGTGCAGCAGAAGGGAGCTGCGCAAGCATCTGAGAAACACTTTGCCTCCTTGAGGCAGGAGAATTTACCTCTGTTGCTGGTTCATCTACTCTCTGTACATGACTCTCCCTCCCCGTTCTCCTCCTGACTTTGCAACTAACTCTGCGGAGGTAGCTTCAGATGTTGTGGAAGCTGCAGTAACTGCTATTGCTCTGTCTCCAGCTCCTGCCCTTGCCCTCCAGTGGCTTCTATGGAAGTTGTACGTACTCCAGGTATTGACAGACAACTACAACCCTCTCTGGTCTAGATGCCTCCCCTTCACCTCTTTTGGAGGTGGAAGAGGTGTTCAAACCTGGTAAAAAGAAGGACTAAACCCCCGGAAGGTAAAGACCCAAAGGTTTCTAAAGGGGTGAAAAAAGGGTCGCTCCTAGCTTCTTTTCCTACATAAAATAGGTACACTGCTTTAGCCTCAAGAAAGCAGTGGAAAGATACTGAAGGGAAGGATGAGGACTTTGAGGCCTCCCCCATAACGTCCTTTCAGATAGAATTATCCTCAGACCAAGAAGAGTCCCTCCCTGAGTCATCTGCATTTATAAGAATGAGGTGGAAAACAGTGTCTCTGGAGATTAATTTCTAAAATATGGGTGTGTCCCCTTTCCTCTTTATGCTACTCATTAGTGCTGCTTTTGAAATAACAAATTTAAACCTAAATAGCATAAAAGGTTTTAAGAGATGACTATCCATTTACGCTGTTTTACAAACTTGTAAAAGTAAAGTAATTATGTTACGGGACACCTGGCTTAAAACCACTTTTGTGATTGCATAAACCTCACAGCAGCGTTATACAGGTACCTCTTTTTGGTCATTGGGTACTGACCTACAGTATGTGATGGGATTGGTACCTTACTGGATGAGCCTACATTTCAGGTCCCTGACTGGTAGACGTACACCTGGGGCAGGCATTATTGTTGGATGCCCTGTACCATTCTACACACATGAAGGTTACAGCCACTTATGCCCCACAAACTAAGACTGCACGGGCTGCCCTGTTTCATGAAATACAGGCATATTTGAATATGTCTAGGATTATTATATGGGGAAGTGACTTCACCTGCGGGTTGGCTATTACTGATAGAAATAAGCAAACAAATATGATCTTCTGTGACTCCCACACTTTGAAACTGGTTATCACTACTGCTAATCTTATAGATGTGTACCAACACTTGCATACTTCCAGTGGGAATACTTGTTTTAGAGTCCCACACTCAATGCATATTGGTTTCATCTTTGTGTCTGACTTTTAAAATTGCTGCAGCTCAGGCACAAAGTATTGATTTTTTTGACCATGTTGCAATTCAGTGTGCAATATGGTGGTACTGGACTCTTATTTTAAGGTAGTCACCATGGCCGAAACCAGAAAGTATCTCTCACAGGCACTAGGCAAATCCAGACACAGTGGACCTAAAACTAATTGCCTTTACCCTGGATGAAGTACTACTGCCACTTACAAATCTCCTAAGGAGGCGGTATAATGCAGAGGTTTAGGGCTCTGAGCTGCAAACCTGGAGACCTGGGTTTGAATCCCACAGCTCCCACTTACCTACTGTGTGACACTGAGCAAGTCACTTCACTTCCTTGTGCTCACATGTCACACCTGGAAACAAGCTTTGGCTTAGTGTGCCTTTCCTGGCTAAACAATGTCTCCACCCCCAACCTTTCCCTACGTCTGGGGCAATTCCCCCAAAGATGGAAAGCCACGATAATCACCCCAGTCCACAAAAGTGGTGACAGAGCCCTCTTCTCTAATTGCCGCTCCATATCAATCCTACCCCCTCTACAAGGCCTTAGAAGAAATTGTTTCTGAACAACTGGTTGACTACTTTGGCAAGTATAGAATCCAGTGGCCCCCCAACAGCACAGATTCTGGAAGGCACACAGCACCACTACTGCACTACTGGAGTTCACCTGCTTCTTCCATGGGGCCCTAGACAGTAGCCAGCTAGTGGGAGCGATTTACATCAACCTCACTAAAGGCTTCTATACAGTTAATCTCAACACACTGCTCAGTACACTCCACTGGCCTCTCAACTGAAGCTGTGGGATGGTTTAAAAGCTACCTCAACAACTGAACACAAAAGATAAAAATTAACAATACCCTTTCTGACAGTACACAGGTGCGCATCGGGGTGCCACAAGGGTTGATCCTAGGCTCCCTACTATTCAACCTTTTTCTCAACCACCTTCTCCAGTCTGCGCAGAACCAATACTGCTGTACGCTGACAATGCTGTTATTTTTTCCAAAAGTCGTGAACCACACCACTTAGAAACACAACTCCAAAAGGACTTCTCTGCTGTTGAGGACTCGTTCTCTAAAAACAAGATCCTCATGAATTATAAAAAAAAAACAAGGTCATGGTATTTGTGAATCCCCACAATAAACACAAGGCATATTAAATGACGATACTAAATAATGCACAAACTCTGCTAGAGCAAGTGTATACCTTTAAATACCTAGGTGTAACCCTGGATAGCTCCTTGTCCTTTTTACAACACGTCGACCATATTGTTAAGGCCGTCAATACCAGAATAGGCTTTCTCTACAGGCATTGCCATAGCATGACCCTGTCATTCACTATCAAATATTCCATCATAGACTATGGGCTTGTCGTGTATGGGGCAGCCTCTGACACTACCCTAAAAAGAATTAGCATGGCTTTAAATAAATCCTGCAGGCTAGTACTAGGTGCACATAGACTTACCCACACCTGTGACCTCTACCGAAACCAGCTGGCTTACCATCCAGGGCAGGGTACAGTGCCAAGTCTGTCTCCTGGGGGGGACTGCCTCGGCTTAACCCCACCCGCTATCCAGAACCTCCTAAACTCAGCATCCAACCCTCAAAGGACAAGAGGTATGTCCAGACAATCTCTGCAAGTCCCTTTCTTCCAAACATCACAGCCACAGCAGTCCTTTACCTACCGTGCTCCTCAGTGGCTTAATGATCTCCCCCTGACATAACTAATGAGCCTAAACTAGGGCCATTTAAGAGAAAACTCCTCTAACACTTGACCTCTCTAGACAGCTGTGGCCACCAACCCTAATGTTATCCTCCCACTGCCTCGCCCCCCCCCACCTGCCTACTCATCCTTACTCTCATCTTCCTGCCCCTACCTTCCCTTGCCTATCCAGTTCCCACTCTCTTACATCTCACCCTCTCCACCTGCCTCATCCTCTCCCCTCTCATCCCCCCTTCAGACAAAGCTAATCACCTGGCTGCCTCCTTTGTTGTTGTCTATTATGCATTTACTCAAATGTTTAATTCATACTCTGTAACTGTGCACTTTTATTGTTCCAATGTTCCCTTGTTCTGTAACTCTGCTCTTACATTGTACTTTTGTTCCCTTGTTATTTGTATTTGTGTTATTGTTTTTGCATGTATGACGTGGAACCTTTGTAAATGAGCTTTCAGCTAAAAGGTAATATTCCAAGAAACTAATAAATATAAAACATAAGTATAAGTATATCTTGGGAAACCACTCCAACAAAAGGTATATGGAGGCTGAATAGTGCCTCTTTTGAGAATCCTCATTTACAGAATAAATGGAACTCCTTGTGAAATGCTAGACCTTGTTATGTGCATGTATGATAATATAGCCTTCTGGTGGGAAGGTGGAAAGACAAAATTGGGTTTTGCCTACTTTTATTAAACATTCTCAGCTCATTCTGCTAATAGGGATTACATAAAATACTTTGATCTGCATAGGCAGTTGCCAAAACTGATTTAAAAAAACTGAGTTGGGAAATATGGACTATAGTGCCCACATGTTGGTCCTAAAAACTGAAATGATGCTAGTGCAGTATGATAGGGCCAGTGCAATATGATGGAGCTAAAACTATCCAGCAAGACATGTAATATGGCACACAGAATAAAAAGCAGACTTTTGATCCTTATAGGGATTGCCAGTAGAGCGTGGTCCACAGAACCTTTCAGACCTTATCGACCAAGGCAGGTAATTTAGTTTCCTCACCTGCTGAACTGGTTACCATGATAACACAGTTTGTAACTGACACCATTATCAACCCTTCAGTCACACATCTGGTTCCTAATTTTTTTTTCTGCCATGAATTTACCCTCACTAACAGCAACTGATAAAATGCAGTTAACAAAACCCATTGACCTTGGATGAAATTATGAAAGGTATTAGTTCTTTAAAGAATGATATGACTCCAGGGCAGGATGGCTTAATGTCCAAATTCTTTAAAACTTGTGTTCATAGAATCATAGAAATCCGAAGGCAGAAAAGAACATCAATGGCCCACTGAATCTGCCCCTTCCTTCCCCCTACTCATCTCCTTTTCCACGTGCCCTTCTCTTCCCCCCACTTACCAGCCCCATATGTCTGTCCCATGCCCTCTTGAATCTCTCCACCATATCAGCCTCCACCACCTCATCTGGTAGTTTGTTACAGGCCTCCACCACCCTCTCTGTGAAGAATTGCCCACTCACATTGCGTCTATATCTTCCTCCCACCAATCTTCATCTATGCCCTGTAGTTTAAGACCCCTCCTTCCTTTTAAATAAGCTCCCCTCCTTCACCTCATTGATCCCCTTCATGTACTTAAAAGTTTGTCATGTCCCCCCTCTCCCATCTGGTCTCCAGTAGGTACAGATCCAATTCCCTACACCTCTGCTCATATGGCTTCCCCTGCATACCATGCACCATCTTGGTTGCCCTTCCCTGAAACCTCTCTATCCCATCTATGTCCTTGCGTAGGTGCGGTCTCCAGATCTGGACCCTGTACACCAGGTGTGGCCTCACCATGGCTTTGTAAAGAGGCATCAGTGCCTCCCTCCTTCTGCTAGTTATGCTCCTCCCAATGCATGCCAACATCCCATTTGCATTCCCCACCGCTTTGCTGCATTGGCTACCTAGCTTAAGGTTGCATGGTATTATAATCCCCAGATCCCTCTTCTGCTCTGTTTTTTTTGACACCCCCTTCCCCCAAGAGTGTAAGCTGCTCGTGGGTTTTTAGGCCCCAAGTGCATCACAGCACACTTTTTGGCATTGAATTTCAGTTGCCAAGTTTCCAACCACCCCTCCAGAATCTTCAGGTCCTGTCTCGTGGCCTTCTCCCCCGCCCGGGGTGTCCACCCTATTGCAGATTTTTGTATCATCTGCAAATTGGCACACCCTTCCCTCCAGCCTGTCTGCTATATCACCGATGTAGCTATTAAAAAGGAGGGGTCCCAGTACTTATCCCTGGGGCAACCCACTCATCACCCCCTTCACCCTGGAGTGCACCCCATTACTACCACTCTCTGGCATCTATTCGCCAGCCAGTTTTCCACCCATCTAGTTATTTTCCATACCACCCCTAAGCTTTCCAGCTTGTATTTACTAGCCTTGTGTGAGGGAGGGTGCAAAGGCCTTACTGAAGTCCAGATAGGCTACGTCCACTGCCCCTCCCTGGTCAACCACCTGCATCACCCAATAGAAGAACTCTTATCAGGTTCGTCTGACATGACCTCCCATTTGTGAAGCCATGCAGCCTATCATCCTGCAGGCTGCTATCCATCAGGTAATCCACCACCTTTTCCTTTGTTAGTGCCTCCATCACCTTACCCACCACCGAGGTGAGGCTGACCAGGCGATAATTCTCCGCCACCTCTTACTGCCCCCCTTGTGCAGTGGCACCACATCTGCCCTCCTCCAGTCCCTTGGCACCCACCCTGTATCTAGAGACAAGTTAAACAGTCTCATGAGTGAGGCAGTTCCCAGTGCACCCTCAGGTGCAAGCCGTCCGGCCCCATTGCTTTATCCATCTTTAACCTGCCTAGTTCCTCCCTTACCCTGTCTATGCTGAACAGGCTAGGATCCCCCTTTTTTGTCTTTCCCTCAGCTCAAGTCCCTTGCCCCCCACATGAAGACCAAGCAGAAGTAGTTATTCAGCACCTATGCTTTCTCAAAGTCCCCGTCCAGTTGTATTCCTCCCTCCCACTTCCCCTTCAACCATACTATCCCCTGCCTTGCCCCCCCCCACCACATACTTAAAAAAAGTTTCATCTCCCCTTTTGGCCTGCCTTGTTATTTTCTCCTCCGTGTCAGCTTTAGCCCTCCTTATCTTCTGCTCTGCTATCCTTTGCTTCTCCCTATAATTCCCCCTGTCCTCCTTCCTTTGTGTCATCTTATATTTTCTGAATGCCCTCTTCCTTTCCCTGCCCGCCCCTTCCACCTCCCATGTAAACCAGAGTGATCTTCTCCTTTTTTTGTTCTTCCTCACCTTCTTAATGCAAATTTCAGTTGCTTTCGGTAGCCCCCTTTGATATTTTACCATAATTCCTTCACATCCCCTTTATACCTCTTTCCTGCCATTTCTTCACTAGATATCCTCCTCATTCTGTTAAAGTCTGTCCTCCTGAAGTTCATAAACCTCATGCTGGTCCGATTTGACTCCCTCCCCATCCTTACCCTGAACCTTATAGTTCTGTGATCACTTGTACTTGTAAATTACTGTTTGCAATTGCCATCTGTTCTTGTTAACCTATTTAGCTTCATACTATAACAGAAAACTTTACCCGAGACTAGTGCTAAAGCACTATTTGTGTACATTTATAAGAAAGGTAATAAAATTAGTCTTAATACCTGGCAGCCTTCTGAATTCAGATTTTAAGATACTAGCCAAAATCTTAGTAAACAGATTTGACGGGAGTCACAAAACATCTTATTAGCCCACATCAGGCACGTTCAATACCTGCACATCAGGTTCAAGATAACCTCATTGAAGTAAGAGAAATTTCTGAAAGGGGAGATTCAGGCTTTTGACTGGGTATATCATTAGTCTAGACTTGAGAAAAGGCTTTTGATAAAGTTACTCAATTCATGTTGAATGCCCTGTGTGCTTGCAGCATTCTCGAAGAATTAGTACAGTGGATAAAGATGTTTTATCAGCAGGCAGTAGTCATCCCCAATGTAAATGATCGGTGGTTAGGACCACAAGTGCTTATATAATAGGATATAAAAAGTGCACATGGGGCATATTAATGCACATGGAACATAAAAACCTAAGGGTCGCATACACATTAGGGGGAGACGATGTTGTGGTAACTGAGCAGGAGAGGGATCTGAGGATTATTTTGGACAACCTTAAGGTGGCAAACCAGTGCAACAAAGCAGTTGGAAAGGCAAGCGGTATTCTGGCATGCATAACTAGTGGTATCACAAGCAGGAGAAGGGAGGTGATAATGCCCCTATACAAGTCAATGGTCCATCCCCACTTAGAATACAGGATACAGTTCTGGAGACCTCACCTACAGAGGGATATTGGTAGGGTGGAGAGAGCTCAAAGGATGGTGACCAAGATAGTGCATGGTATGCATCACAGGACAAATGAGCAGAGGATGGAAGAGCTTGAACTATATCCATTGGAAACCGGAAAGTATGATTGAAGCTTTTAAATACCTGAAAGGAATTAACAAGGTGAGGGAAGGTAGTATATTCAAGATGAAAAAATCCAAGAACTAGGGGCACAGCTTGAAACTGGAGGATGGTCAATTCAGAGATAATAAAAGAGAGCACTACTTCATGGAGAGGGTGGTGGGCCCCTGGAATGGGCTACCAGAGAGGATGGTTGAGGCGTCAACAGTGGGGGAATTCAAGAGTGCATGGGATAGCTACATGGGTTTAAACAAGAGAGGGAGGTATAGATACCCTGACAGGAAAAATGAGTTGTGAATCTACGTGGGGGGGAGACACGTAAGTGGTGTGCAGGGTGATAGCGTCAGGGCTACCTATGGGGAGGGAACAATGGCAGACTAGTAGGGCCAATGGGGTCCCTTTCTGCTGACAAACTTCTGTGATTCTATGAATAGGATGTGCTCCAGGGGTGCCTACTCAGCCCTATCTTGTACGTTTTTAGTCTGGATCCCCTTTTGAGAGTGATGAATTTTGATCCTGAGGTTAAAGGTATATCCATGAGCCCTGAGTAGTCTCCTGATAAAATTTTAGCATGTGCAGATGATGATGTACTGTGCATTAAAGATGTGGCGTTGGGGTATGCCATTGTTTTTCCAATGATGAGGCCAGTCTCCCTAGGGAGGTCCAAGTCTGTTCCAAGGGAGGCTCAAGCAAGCCACTAAATGTACTGTATTTAAATTTTGAGTTTGAGGGGTTTTATGGGAAGGATTGAGGCACAGCGAAAATGGAAATGGCAGGTGAATTCATGTACAAATTTGTGACCAGGAAAGGCACACTGAGCAAAGGCTCATTTCCAGGTGTTTGTTTTTTATTTATAAATTGGGGACCGGAAAAAGGCATACTTAGCCAAGATTCATTTCCTAGTGCTACCTGTGGAAAAGGTACACAGAGTGAATACAGCTCAGAACCTACAGTAGTTCAAACCAGTAAGAACAATGTGCAAATTGCAATGGTAACCACTAATCCATTAGGCTGGTGGCAGAACAGCCCATATTCTAGGGCTAAATAGAGATGCACTTGGAGCAAAAGCTGGAGAGGACAGCATGAACCCTGATAAGGTACTCAAAATCAAGGTGTTTGTAGAAGAGACGTTGGGAGCAGGAAGGTTCCAGATTTGGAGGCGCACACTGAGAATGCAATCTATCCCATGGAGGTATTGCAGCAAGGGATAACATGGGCTGGAGAGATCAGAGCGGAGCGAGTAGGACAACCCAGGGTGTGGGGGTTATACACAGGAGGAGAACAAGAAACATAGAATTTGTTGGTAGAAAAGGATTGCTTTGCCCGTGGTCTGCCCAGATGGTCCCTGCCTAGTCTGTCTCCACAGACCCTAACTGGTATGCAGTGACCCTCCCTCCTCTGAAACAAGAAGTTGAATAACATGAGAATAAACTCAGCCAATTACTCAAGGTTGTAACTGCTTAATTCCATGAATTTTGAGACCTATTTTCTGTAAACTTTCTTTTTAACAAGTCCTGTACTATTGTACATTTTTTTCTTGAGGTATATGTATGCCTTGCATATTTTTTTATTTTGTATCCCTTATTTTGATGCTCCTCATTGTGTTCTGTTCTCTGTTATATGTCCTTTTTTATCTATATAATCCTTGTGACATTATCCGGGTTGCGTTCTCCCAGCACATGCCTGAAAATAGGCAGCTTTTTGTATAATGCACTTACCTGGTTAGAACAAAAATTAACTTAATAAATACTCCTGGTGTACTGTGCAAAGTATGGTATTTTTGTCTATGGAGAGACCCAATATTATTTCCATATGGGGTGGGGCAGCAGGCTGAATAAATTTTCCCTGACTTGTTTGAGGCTTGCTGTGACAAAGTCTGCGAACTATGGGGCTATGCCATTGCAAGACATTGAATGTTTATGCTGGTGTCCCAGGTTCCCAAGTGAGTTAAGAGCAGAGTGTGTGTACTATTTTGGGGAACCTTAACCCCCAAGCCACATAGCCTCTGTTACTATTTTGAGCTCTGTTTGCTAATATTTGGCAGAGGGGATGTTGTTTTCAAGAAATGGGGAAAACTGCTTACACACAGCAGGTACTAAGATAAATTTTTGGAAAAATGAGACATTCTGAGTTAAAGCGTTTCTTCCTGATTAAGAAGTTGATAATTCCAGTTTGCTTATATCAGAGCTGTATGTTTCTGCCAGCATTAAACCTAGAGGCAAAAATATACAGTTTATTTTTTCAAGCATTGTGGGCAGCTACCTTAACCCTGTAAAACGAGAAGCCACATACAAACTGGTGGAATAAGGTGAATTAAATATGGTTAATTCAGTAGTCTTAATTACAGTATATTTTTAGGAACAGTACTGGTATGACCCTGAGGCCAGTAGAAACACTTTTGGCAAAGGCACTTGAGGGATAGCTGCTACCTCATATCTCTTCCTGGTAGAAAGAGAAATTCCAGATGTACCCAGTTGGAACTCAATGTTTCAAGTTTTATATACAGCTGTCATTCCAAAAGATAAAAAAATGGAAAATATCATATGCTCATATGTTGAATTAAGTCTACAAAAGCTTTACCAGCATGTTATAGACACTGTTTGTTTGTTTTTCTGTTAAATTAAGCTTCCCTTTTTGTCCTACCACTGATGTGGAAATTGTACTTGGCCAATTCACAAACCTTAGAGTACCTAAATTTGTATTGGATAGCCTCTGAAAGAGTAGCCAAAAGAGGTGCTATCTATTTATTAATTAATTTCACATAAAAGCCTTTAGGCAGAACCTATTTTCAAAGGGTTCAGAGTCCGATACAACAAAATACAGCAAGTACAGGGGATTTGCATGTATACAGTACAACTCAATACAATACAGTACAATGAAGTAAGATTACAGTTTTAGCAACAGTAAATGCTTATTGGGACAGGCAAGAAACAGTTATACAGTTAGTGCTGTCACAGTATTAAATAAATACATGGGTGTCATGATAACATAACACATCAAGTAAGGTGCCACATAGTGAATAGACAAGAAGAGTCAGCAATAGCAGTTGCAAGATCCAGGCAGGGTGAGGGAAGAGAAAAGCTGGAATTTAAAGAGGTTTAAAGTGAAATCGGTTTTTAGTGAAGGACGCAAGTCATTCCACAGCTTAGCAAATCTGTACGAGAAACTAGCTTGGCCAAGGGAGGTTTTTCTCTGAGGGAACAGCAGAGTGGTCTCGCACTACATCCCTAGTGGAGTATTTTTGGTCAACAAAGTTGAACATGGCCTGTAGACCACGGGAATGTAGGCCACGTAGAGCTTTTCTACCAGTGACCAAGGTATGATAGTGCAGCTGCTATATAGCACACAGGAGTGGGTGTCATGTTTTTGGCTGGGCATGAAGCAGCAGGCTCTGTTACGGAGACCCCTGTCTCTGCATAGCACACAGTCACTCGCAGAGCTATAGACTATAGACCCAAGGTCAATTATGCTGACAGTGAAGCTCTGTACCAGGAGTTTCTTAACTCTGGTAGGAAATTGTTCCTGTGCCTGTAGAGTAGCCCTAGCCTGGAGTTTGATGGTCTTAACTAGCAGGTCGACATGAGCAGCAAAGGATAAAGCAGCATCAAGGGTAACCCCAAGGTACTTAAAGGTTGTCACTTGCTCAAGGAGGATACCAGAAGATGTAATGGTTAATGCCTGGGAAGAGGGGGACTTGTTACGGATGGCAAAGACCATACATTTAGTTTTCTTGGTGTTCATTATGAGAAAGTTGGAGGTGAACCATTCCTGGATGGTGTCAAAGCCAGACTGAAGCCTCTGCTGCAGTTTCTCCATGCACTTGTCACTGGAGAAAATGACTGCATCATCAGCACAAAGTAATATATTCATGGACCAGCAGACAGCAGGCAATTTATTTATGAATAAGCTGAAGAGAAGGGGTCCAAGGATTGACCCCTGGGGAACACCTACAGTGACAGGGTTGAATGTCCCAGAGTACCTTGCGACACTTTACCACTTGAGTTCTACCAGCCAGATTACCTTTGAACTAACTGACCACTTCATATGAAAGGCCCAGGTTAAGTAGTTTCTAGCAGAGGAAGGCATGGTTTACACGATCAAAGGCCTTGTTGAGGTTTATGTATATGGACCCAGCAATTTCTCCCCTATCCAGGGCATAGTGTAATGAGTCTTTGAACTCCAGGAGTGCTGTCATAGTGCTGTAGTTTTTCCTAAAGCCATGCTGTTCCTTAGCCAGAAGCTCATGATAACTCAAGTACTGAGTGAGCTGATCATTTACTACCTGCTTTAAAGTTTTTGAAAGGGTGTAGAATGGAGATAGGGTGGTAATTAGAAGGTAGTTTACTATCCCCCCTCTTTGAGTAGCAGTGTCACATTGGCTTTTTTCCAGAGCTTGGGTCCTTGCCCGGTGGAAAAGGATGAGTTGAAAATAATCTGCAAGGGACAGGTGACTTCCCTAATGACCAGTTTAAGCAGCTTCATATCAATATTGTCAGGGCCAAGCCGAGTTGTAATTTTGGTCTTAGTTAAGTAGGTGTGCACTTCAGCCCCTGTCAGCCTTTTGAAATAGTTAGGGAGGTCATGTGCATCACCAACTGTGGGGGAGTGTGTACTGGGGTCAGGTATGTACGGGGATAAATCACTAAAGATTTTATTGAAGGAGTCAGCAATATTTTTGTCTCCTTCAATTGTGGAACTACCAACCTCTATGGAGTAGGGCAGAGGTTTTCTTGCATTGCCCAGAATTTCGCTGACATCACTCCATTGCTGTTTAGGATGGTTAAGGAGGTTTTTTTTGTTGGGATTTGTGGTAATTGGCCTTAGCCTCCTCAATGCAGACTTTAACTGTGTTCTGCAGCTCTTTGTAGTTTTGGAAGTATTTAGAGTGACCATGCTCTTTGTACAGAGCCCATGCCCTGTCCCACTCCCTGGTCAAGGACTTAATGGCTGGGTGGAACCAGGCATGGGAGTTGTCTTTCCTAACAAGGGTCTTGTAAGGGGCAATAATGTTGCATATTCTATTAAACTGGAGTATGAAATACTCCAGGGCAGCATTCACATTGCAAGTATTAGACTAGATGGACCAGTCTACTTGTAGTAGTGCGCAGAAATAAGAGAGCGTCTGGGTTCGAAACACTCAGGCTTTGATGGGGAAGGGCTCCCCTTTGATTACCTTAGCTGACCATCTGCAAGTGGTGTGGGAGTGGTCACTAAAAAAGTCTGGCAGGACTGCAGTGGATCCGACCCTGTCAGGGTGGCTGACCAGGATCCAGTCAAGCAAGGAGACAGTGCCTGTTTTGTAGTTCACCCTGGTTGGAGTGGTTTAGGCCTTGTTACTAATTGACAGCCAGTTGCAGTTAAAATCTCCCAGCACAGTTCTTTTCATGTTGTAGAGATAGGCCTGCAATAATATAGATAAAGCAATCTAAGTCAGCACTTACATTTTTAGGTGGTATATAAACCACCAGAAGGTTGAGATTCCTGTCTCCTTTGGGACCTAGTTTTAAGTTTGCTGCAAGAAGTTCACAGCCACTGGGCTCTTGAGGGAGGGGGAGTCTGCAGGAAGTAAGGTATGATGTAATGTACATAAGACATCCAACCCCTTTTTTTGACCCCCGTCTAGCCTAACAGGGTGTAGGTGTCAGTGTCTTTGTCAAGGACCCTATTTGTGAGCTACATCTCTGTGATGGCTACAGCATCAAAGCCTGAATTCCTCCAATTTGGGCATAAGAGCTGCTATGTTCACATGGGCCTGTTCTAGGTATCCTCTAAAGGACATAGCAGATGCAGCAGGGCCAGGATTGAGATCAACATAGCCCCCAGTGATTAGCAGGAACGGTAACACTTGGACTTGAAAGTAAGGTGGAGCTTAGATATTTTTTGAGGGATAAGGCACCTCTCTTGCATTTTACTTTCTGTTGCATGCCTCAAGGGAGCTGGAGTAGTTTCAGTAAGGTACCACCAGCAGGACCTCTAAAGTTGAGGGAGGGAGCTGTGCGCCAGGATATAGGGCAGTAACATATAGCAGGCTCATCGTTTGATAGGGCCTGCATACTAGAGGCAAGTGCAGGAGTAATATGATACCATATTAAGATATGGTGAGGGGTTTTAGTTGCAGGTATATTATCTGCTACTGTATAACCAGCACAGCAACTAATGTTATGAGACCTACTCCACAGGTAGGGCTAGTGAGGGAGGCCGTGTTATGCCCCTGTACAAAGGGAGATAGGTGTCTGTGTGTGTTCTCCTGTGGGGGAGTATTTCTGCAGGGTCAAGTAGACAAGCAAATAGGTGCACCTCAGGCAACCACAATATACTGGGGTGTAAGCGAGCAAAGCAGATCTACCCTGAGTAGGGCGTATGGTTATTTAAAATAAACAGGCAGTATCAAAGTCCCAGACATGCAGAGAAAAGACAACACAGCAAAGGCCTGCCTTAGAAAGAATGTTGGCTAAATATAGTAAAAACAGGCTGCTTCAAAATACATGGCAAAACAGCACACTTAGTAGTAACATTTTTAAAATCAGGCCTATCCTAGAACAAGCATTTGTCAGTGCCAAATGTTTGCTTGCTGCTATTGGCATTGGAAATGCAAGAGTTAGACAGATGCAGAATAATATGTCAGTAAAGTATTGAACTTCACGCGAACCCCACCTACACCCTGCAGAGATGGCCAGGCATTGGGCATGCCTTTGGTCATCGCAGTAATGCTCATGCTATTCACCACTTATCCTGCAGACACTGACAAGTGCTGAGGTGTGCCTTGGGGTGTTCGACTATAGTCACCCCATTCCATAAGGACATGCGCTGAAATGGGTGCAGTATAGTAGAATGGAGTGAAGTCTGGAGCTGAAGAGTCCAAGGCGCACACCTCAGTGCCTGTCACTGACTGCAGGATGGGGGTGGAATGGCATGAGCATTACAGCCAGCAATCCAAAGGCACACCCCTGACGCCTGTCAGTTTGTACAGGGTGGGATGCTATGGTTAGGAACCGTAACACCCCGGGCGCTTATTGGTATTTGGACTACAAATTTGCAACATGGCCTTTTTGTGATCCACACCTCGGGAAAGCATTTTGTACCTCTGCTCATGAACAGTGGCACTGTAATTTTGTTAATCTGTCTCGAATGTTGATTTGCTACAGGGACCACATCATCCTGTGCCAGATGTGCGAAAACACAGGGCAGGATGTGAAAAATGACAGCTTTCCTGTTCATAAGGAGGTGTGGAAAAATGTTAATGTTGAAAATCTGGAGTGAAAATATTTAAAATTCTCGAAGTTACAAGCATGTGTGGAAACTGCGCAATGCACGCTCGTAGTACAGTCATTTTGTGAAATGTTCTCCCCAAATTTTCAACATAGGCATTTTGGGACCTCCACTTATGAGCAGTGTCACAGTGCTCCAAATGCTGATTTCCCACAGCGACTGTACTATTGTGCGCCACATGTGCGAAACCACATTTCGGGCAGGACGTGAAAAATTACAGCTGTACTGTACATAAAGAGATGTGCAAAAATGGCAATGCTGAAAATCTGGAATCAAATATTTAAAATTCTTGGAGTCATGAACATGCATAGAAACTGCACAACGCACGTTCGTAACAGTGTCATTATTTGGAATTTTTTCACCAAATTTGCAACATAGGCCTCTTGGGAGCCCACCTCATGAACAGTAACACTAATTTCGTTACTCAGTCCCGAAAGGTGATTCCACACAGTGACTGCAAAATCACCTTTTGGGACTGAATAACGACATGACAGTGACTGATATCATGAGGTGGGGTCCCAAGAACCCCATGTTGAAAATTTGGTGCCAAAATTCACAGAAATGGACCAGATACCCACCTAAGTTGGGAAAAAAAAAATATGCTATTATGCAGCTTACCGGCATTTCTTCAGTTTGCGATTTGCTTTGAAGTGTGCAGACGTGTTCCTGGTCCACCGAAGATCGTCGCGCCGGGCTCTGGAGGTAAGTATGGGGTGAGGCGGGTGCGGGATGTGAATGCAGAGGGTGGGTGCAGGTTGGGGTGGGCACCAGACACAATGAGGGACCTTTTTCAACTTTTCAGGTAAAAAAAAAAAAAAAAAAAAAAATCACGGGAAGGTTTTCTTTTTTTGCAATTAGATTTAGTATACTGTGGTGAGCTCCCAGCATGCCACCTGCATGTTTCTTTTGGGGGATCTGGAGCGGAGGATTGGGCCCCGTCAGCAAAAAGAAAAGGATCTGTGCTGGGGGAGACATGATGCCGAGGGGATTGTGCACCCCTCGGCAAACAAGATCTACGAGGACATTATGCAGACAGGGAGTGGGCTCCCCCATCAGCAAATGAACTGGGGAAGGGGCATGCCACCAGGGGGATTGGACACCCCTGTCGGCTTTCAGGGGGACTCTGAAGAGGACGGTGACAGCCGCCGCCATGTTACTGGAAATGTTACACCAGGCAAGGTACCGCCCTGCAATGACGGGTCGCTCCCTCATTGCAGCGGTGATTTTGTTTCAAGTTGGTGGCATGCTTGCTGAACTGGTATCAGCAGCAGCGCAACACTGCACTGGGGAAAGGGTCCAAGCCTCTAAATGCAGTGGGAGCATTGGCTGCCACAGTGCCATACCTCCAAAACTCTGCTTCTCTCCTAAGCTGTCACATAATGTTTCTTGCGCATGCGTACAAGCAAACACAAAAAGAGTTGGCTAGATACAGTAAAACAAGCAGATTCAAGAAACTATCTAGAGCAACTCACTTATGGAGACAAATTGCAAACCCAGCCCTACCCTAGAAAGGGTGCATGGCAAAAATGCAAGAAGGCTGGCAAATTACAATATCCCCTGCTACTTCCCCAGATGAGGGTATACATATTCATAGAAAGGGCCTACCCTAGGAGGGGAGTTCGGTATTTCCTGTGTACCAGGAAATATCAAGAGTCCCCAGCTGCACTAGATGAGAGAGGCAGTGCCAGTGATTCCATGGAACATTTACCTTGGTGTCCTTCTGGGCACTATGGAGCTTGTTATGGCCAGTGCTGAAAGATGTAGCATGGCCAGCCGAACTGACTGCCTACCGGCTGACTCCAGCAGACTCGAGGCAGATGTTGGCTTTTGCTTCATGGTCCTTTGTGTGTGTGTGTGTGTGTGTGTGTGTGTGCTACTACTACAGTGGATTAAATATGCTATGGGAATGAAGTTGGTTGCCCTCTAGAGCCCCTCATTGGCTAGCGGATCTCTGGGCAAGCTGGTTGCAAGTTCAGGGGCAGAGTTGCAAGCCCCATCTGGTGGCTCCAGCGATTGTTGGGGGTGATGGCTGCTTTGCAGTGTCTGGTGCCCTCATGACCCCTGACATGGCGGCTCCTCTGTGTGATGGAGAGCAGAGAGTTGTTCAGCAGTGTAAATTTGAAAAATTGGAAGGCTTCTTCGCTGGGTGCCCCCTTGAGCCCCTGAATGGCTAGGGTATCTCTGGGTGGGCTGGTCACAAGTCCAGGGTGGAGTTGGAAGCCCTGTCTTCTGGCTCTGGTGATCATTGAGGAGAGGCTGTGTGGTTTGGTTCTTTTACTTGGGGGAGTAACAAAAAGTCCTGGTTTTCGCGTATCCGACAGTGAAGAGTCCGGGGTTCTGGAGGTCCAGGTCCTCAGAAGCCTTAGGGTATAAAATGCATTCTGGTTTATTCTAGGCATAATTTGACACCTCACAAGTGTTTTTTAAAGTTTGCCGTACATTTGCAAAAGTTTCAGACAGAAAGCACAATACCCCAATTCTGTATACTAGCAGTTTCCTCTCATAATTTTTCTATTGTTAACATATGCTGACTGAAATTGGTGATGAAGAAAGACGAGTCCCTGGTGGTAAGTGCAAGGAGTGTGTGCATATCATTAATGCTCCTTGCTAACTGTATGGCAACTACTGCAATGGGTTCTCTCTTCTTGCAAGGTATTTGGTCGCTAGGCGGGTTTGTGGGTGATTATTGCTTCCCGGAGCGCTAGATCAGGTTAGGTAAACACCCCCACTATTATTACTCTGGCTAGAGGCACCATAATATCCAATCCAGGCCCTCAACCTGTGGTTAGAATTACAGGCAGAGGTTGTCGCCTTAGAGATAGTGTCACCTAGGGTTTAAAGTACAGTCTGGCAATAACCTAGACTGTGCCTACAGTAGTGCCCCAAACCAAACCTCACAACATAAAACTGAAGGGAATAGTAAATACTAGAATACCACCAACAGCAATGTGGTTCAGTGACAGTTGGCAACCATATGATTTCCCCCTTCCCAGACCTAATCACCCAAACCAATGGTCGTCTACAAATAGGCAGAATTGTCTAGTCCTCCTTTCCCAGGCAACAAAAACAAAATAAAAAGGGGAAGGGGAAGGAACATTGTTTAACCAGGAGTAGCATACTAAGCTGAAGCTTGTTTCCAGATGCGACCTGGAAGCACAAGGAAGTTAAGTGACTTGGTCCGGATCACACAGTGTGCACCTAGGCAGCTGTGGGATTCAAACCCAGGTCTCCAGATCTGCAGCTCAGAGCCTTAACCCACTGCGCTATACTGCTAGCAAATGTTAAACTACATAGTGATAGCATACAATAACAGATCACCACCACACCAGCTAATGATCAGACCCACAAAAGTAATGCTGTGAGTGAGCAAGCACCACCACCTTCATAAAATATTTGCAAAAACAAAAACCTGTTAACTGTAAATAACCAAAACCAGCAGTCAGGCAGTGTTACATCAAAACCACAGGACACACAGAAAATGGTGACAGGCGAGTCTACCCCTCCCGCTTACCTTTTGCAAGCTGGCTCAAAGAATCCTTTACAAACACACATGACACCCCCATACCCCATAAGAAATATGTACAGTATGTATGTATGTGTGTGTATGTATAATATACATATATATATATATATATATATATATATATATATTGTTTTTCTTTTGGTTGTTGTTGGTCTGCATAGTCCGTTTTGCCTGAAGGCTCAGGCTCCACTTTCCTTTAGTCCCCCACCTCACCCCCAGGGATTAACACCCCATTGATTCACCAGGCTTGCCCCACGGATGTCGAGCACACACTGTTTAACACATGGGCTGGCCATATAGCCTAGAGAGCAGAATAACAATCTGAGAATGAGACTGGTACATCAAGCCGACATAGGTTTGATTACAACAAGCTTCACTTTGTTTCAGCAGGAAAGGCATGCTGAGCAATGGAATGCTCGTTTCCAGCTTCACCTCTATACTGTGTGACTATGAGCAAGGCACGTGGCCTCCCTAATAACAATGGTCCCTGTGAAAATCTGACACTTGTGTCTTAGGCTCTATCCACACTACCCCTCTAACATTACAGAGTGCCCAAACCATTACTGCAACGGTTTGCGTTTACACCTGCAACGTTACAGAAGGCGTTTTTATAACCGTTGTTGAAACCACATACGAGGTGGTTCAACAATGGTTATGAAACTGGTTATGCCTCGGTAACGTTACCGGGCGTAGTGTGGCCATGTGGCACTGGTCCCCTAGTGCAGAGCGAGCTGCATTGTGGGATCGGGTGCCATGGTAACGGTTGCCTGGCTCCCGAAGTGTGGACTGGCGGTGCCAGTCCCGTAGCGGACACCGCGGCAGTGTGGACACACTGCACCACTCCCCGGTTGTAACGGTTTCTGTCTGTTACGGGGTCTGAGCGGTGCAGTGTGGACGGGGCCTTAACACTGCTGTCCCAACTTTCTTTGGGAACAGATTCTTTTACCTTAGCTCATGGTTGCATCTGTCTGTGTGAACATTTGTTTTTATGTTCTGACATAGTGCATGTTTGAACAGCTAATCAGTCTGGCAAAATATTTTGTGCAAACTTCCTGTTTGTTAATTATGTGGCTGCAAAATATACTTAGTCAGTTGGTCTGTGTCATTATTTATAGAAGTACAAACAGTAAGATGTATGTGGAGGGGGCACATTTTATTTAGTTTTATTGACCGGGTAAGATGCACTTCAGCACTAGGCAGACTAGCACTTGAAAAGTTTTCATATTAACAGTATATTTCATTAAATATATATGTCAATTCAGACAGACTGCTGTAGCTGGGGTGTGTGTGTGTGGGGGGAAGGGGGGGAAGAAGATCTGGCCTGAGAGGAATGAACAGGCAGCAGCAATTTTGTCTGTTTAAATAATGGTCTAAACACACTCATTTTACTATCCTGATGTATTCACTGTGTTTTATAAAGGTTAAGGGATCACGTGTGATTGCTGCATTATTATTTAAAGAACAAAAAACAAATACTAATTCATAAAATTGCAGCTGTGTGTTTCTTCCTACATACCCTTCCACTATCACCCCTCACCTTTCCCCAACATTCATGCACGCGCGCATACACACACACACACACACACTCTCAGATACATCCAGATCATCACACCCTGGCCTGCGCCTGCCTGTGGCCTCGACTGCTGCCTGGTCTGCATTGGCTTGATTTCCCTCCCAGTTTCACTCTTTTCACTTCTAGAATCTGTCAGCCAGAGTCCAGATCATAAAACACTAGTCCAACCCTACCAGAACCTTTAGTTTGCTCCATCATCTTATGGGCTGGCAGGCCTGGACAGGCTGGCCCTGATTGGAGTCAGACTCTCAGTCTCATCTGGAGCCTGCTGCCCAGATCATGACTAAAAATAAAATCAAGGCTGAGGCTCGGGTCAAGAAAAGCGAGAAGGCAAATGGGGCCCACCACCTGGCATGGGTGGGTGAGGACTGTGTTAAGTTTGAGAACTGAAGACTCCGTCTGAGTCACTCAGTTTTGAAGTACTGTATGTAACCCCCCAACTATCCACCAGTGACTACAGTGAGTGTACCACTACCCACCCTACCAAAAAGAACCTCACCAGTAGTACCAGTGCACATGCACAACCTTGAAAACTCAAAAGTCTTTTTTAATTTTGTGGAACTTAGGAGGAGAGGAGACAATCATCAGATAACTACCTTTTTTTTTTTTTTTTTTTTAAATCAGGATTCAGGCTGAAGTCCTTCCAGTCCTCTCATCTCAATCCTGGAGTTTAGGAGGCTCCTGAGTCCCGCTGTCTCCAAGAGAGACCTTACCATTCCTGAGGAGGCTGAGTCCCCTCCTGACTTCGGTCCTGTCGGCTAACGGATCCTGGATCATCCTACGCTACCGCCCGGCGCAAACACAAGTCGACTTCTCTGCACCACAATGGTCTGCTGTGCTCCTCCTTCCCACGGCATGCCACACTTGTGTTCATCACCTGATCAGGAAATCTGGCGAGGTGGCAGCTATGGTGAGCCGGCAACGATGACTTGAGGATAGAAATGCTCAAAATGGGGTGGATGGCGAGGTGGTGGTGGACCTCGCTCCAACTGACCCAGCCACACCACCAGCTGCAGCAGCCAGACCACAAATAAACCTTTGCTTCTCCCAATATACTCTTGCTCCTGGATAGCAGGCAGTGGCATGCTGTCTCTAACTGTTCAGTTGGTCCCCTCGTGTAGGTGTGCATGCGTGACTGTGGCTGCAGTGCTCTTCAATTGGCTGCAAAATGGAGGTTGCTATGGTTATGGCAGCCTTGCAGCCAATCAGAACCAGGGAAATTTGGGACAATATAATTACTACGTTTGAGTTAAACCCCCCCCCCCCCAAAAAAAAATGTTCTCAGTCCAGGTCCAGCATGAAGAAGCAAACAAACAAAAAATGGAGAAACTGACCAGCAAAAAAGTCCCGGTCTCTTGCCTCTGCTGCCCCCTCCCAGCCCCCCACAATCTACGCCACTGCAAGTGAGAGAGAGTTTGTCCCAGACCACGTTGACAACAGTATTGGAAACTCAGGAACACCTGTATGTACATGATTTTTAAGTACTATTGACTAAAATATGGCAGTAATCTTTGTTGCTATTTCTGATTAGGAAGTTGTGCTAAAAATGTTCTCTGCCCCTTAATTAGAATACCATAATAGTACTCTACAGGTGATTTGTGCTAACCTTACATAGTACGTGTTGCAGGCTTGGTGTGCCAGCAGAAGTCATGTTCACACAGTGCAATAATACATATTATACAATGGTGTATGAAAAGCCTGTAACCTCATTGGTTAAAACATGTCACATGACTGTGGGTAAATCCTGCATAACCCACGGCTGAGAAACGGCATTTATAAAAATCATGATTAAACACATTTTAAATTTATTTTACACAAGGGTCCATTGTATAATCGCAATAAGGCACTCCAGGGTGTGAGTTATTGGGTGATTTACCCACTTCTTGTGTGGTTAAGTCACTCTGCTGCGCCTCATGACACACCACACCCCGTTGTGCCTTATTGCTTAAATGTTCTAAATCCACTCTGGAAAGTGTATTTGCATGATGAGATGTTGTATGTGAAATCAAAGGTTCAGGCATTATGGATACACTGTTATTGGCTCTAGAAGTTTAAGCACACACTGATGTGAAGGTGGATATTGCCTTTGCTGGTAATTAGAGTTTTTTTTCTCAGTTTGCATTATTTTTATGTTTTTTTTAATTATGTTTCTGATGATGTTTTACTGCCCCCTTTCCTCTTCATTGTTGTTTTATTATATTTTCCATTGTTTCCTTTATTTACACAGACCTTTTTATTGTTTTAGAGCATGCATTGAATAATTATCTGTATATATTTTCCGTGGTGTGTTTAGAGAGGTGAATGTGATGTCACTGTAATTTTTTAAATAGAATTCCCCTTCTGAACACTTATACATTTGGCAGTTCTGGACCCTAGCGGCTCTGCAATGAAATGTTCCTTTATTTCAGCATGTCCTATGATGTTTTTTGCTGTTTGGGAATCTGAGGCTTCAATAGGCGAGCTGGCACAGTAATACCATGCTGGTGCCGTTTGCCATTTTTAAATGGAGTATTTGGCAGGTTCAATGCTATATACCCTTCAACAGAAGGAAGTCCCTGTAGAGGGCCTTCTGGAAGAAGTTCCTGCTGAAATTAGCTCTGTATATAATATTGAACATGATTCTGTTCCAGTGGGAGTTGTAAGGGATTACTGGGAATGTATCACATGGGTTAGTGGGCACTGAGCAAGCAGAGGGAGGGATTCACTGCCAGAGATGTCCTTCTTCTGTGTTTCATGGTTTCATGATGCTAAATTGCCTGGTGCTATTTTTCAGGATTTTTGTAACTGAATTGTAATAGTTTTGTTTGGTTTGGGGGGGGAGGGCATAAAATATTACCCTACACTTTCAAACAGTTCCTTGGGTTCTTTTACTTCCATCTGGACATCCACCAGGACAGCATCGGAGAGGGGCAGAAGGGACCTTGTTTTAATGTCTCATGTGAAGGATGGCACACCCAGACAGTACAGCATCCTCCTAGTATTGCACTCATGTGCCAGCTGTAATGGTATGAGCCAAATCACGGTGTGGGACTAGAACCTGTGACCTTACCCAGAAGCGGATGTGCTACTGACTGAATCAGGCTATAACAATGCATGTCACCATTACATATATTTATGCTTATTAATAAGAGCATACATGTTATATGTGCATTTATTGTAAATAAATATGTGCATCAGATGGGCATAATGTTTGCGTTAATATTTGCTTATCTGCCATTTAGTCACAATTGATGGTATTAGGCCTTAGAAAGTTGATTCTCTAGATTCACCTCTTCTGTTTTTTTCAAAATGCATTTTTGTATTAATATTTGCCAGATTATAATATCTCAAGAAGTTAACATGACACTTTTGACCCCAGTATTTCCCTTGGACAATAGATGCATTTGTTTATTATAACTAAATGTAAGCCAGTAGAAGAAAAAAATGCAAAACAGTTTGCTTGCCATTAAGGAGAAATGCCCCCAAAAACTTGACTATCAATTTATTAATTTGCAGTGGCCTAAGGAAGAAGCATAAAATAAGCATATATACATTTTGTTTCTGTATGAAAAAGTGGCATGGTATCAGTAACACTTTTCGTAGCTGAACAGTGTATGTCTGCATTAATCCTGTATGAATGCTGCTACACATTATGAATATGAAATTGCATGACAGAAAATGTTATCATAATGTTCAAATACAATGCATACAGATAAAACTGCATAACATGCACAAAATCAAGTTACTGCAAAGGATACATATGTAGAAGTAATGAGTCGGCTTAAAATAATTAAGAAAAGTATCCGCCATGTATGTGTATCATCACATTTTTAAACTTGAGAGTACTGCAGGTGTTCCATGGTGTTCAGTTTTGGGTTCACTGCTGTTCTTTCTCTCTCTCTCTCTCTCTCTCTCTCTCCAGCCACAATGTGCAAACATTTTGTCCTTGGTTTGTATCCATCATTTCCTTGCTGATGATACCCAGATACTGTAGCATTCTTTGCGGAACTTGTCTAATTACATACAGATTACACACAGAAAGTTGATGGCAGAAAAGGACCACACTGGCCCATCTTGTCTGCCCTTTACATCTGAGACCCCAGTTGCCATGTGCTCAGCTTGGATGCTGCCAATTGTTTGAAATTTAGCATATCTAAAACTGAGATTTTTGGAGGAGCACTAAGCGTCAGTTTGAGTGCACTAAGAATTCCACATTAGACTGATAAGCATAACATTTTTCCAGTTACTGTTTAAAAGAAAATAAATATATATATATATATATATATTTTTTTTTTTATTCATTCACAGATGAACTCTTCTAATCATATTGCATCTATTGTTGGGCCATATCATTTCAGTTACTCAGTATATCCTGAATTGGCTGGCAGTATAGCCAGAGGTTAGAGTAACAAGATGTGAATGAGCTTGGTACATCCAGCAGACCTGGGTTTGATTTTCACAACCTCCATTTGCATACTGTAGGACCCTGAGCAAGTCACTTAACTTCTCCAGTGCTCCGGGGTTGCCCCTGGAAACAGGCCTTGTGCCTAGTGGGTCTTACTCAGTTACCAAAAAAATTCACACACAAAAAAAAAGAGAAAAGAATTGCCATTTTTTTTTTCTTAAGATGTATCTAGAATCCTAGTCCATGGACTGATAGTCACGAAACTTAAATTATTGCTGCTTACAGGCCTTCCAAATCTTCCATGTATCCTCTTCAGATGGTTCAAAATTGGCAGTCACACTTATCTTTAAGCTGTCACGTATTTGACAGCATGTTACTGCACTGTTTTAAGATCTTCACTGGCTTGAAATTTGATGGTTTTAACCTTCCCTGCAGTCATAAACCTTGCTTCCTTTACTGTACTCTCAGGATCTTGTTTCTTCATACAGCATATTCCATCAAGATTGTTGTGCTCCACCAAAGAACACTTTCCTAAGGTCTTAAAGGGACACTGTCAGCTTTCTAACCCCTTTTAGTGCCACTGTAATATCTGTGCCTGTTAACAGAGCTGACATGTACTCAACAATTGCTCTGATTATGTTTGAAAAGCATATGTGCCTTATTCAATGTATATTTTTTACCCAAATGACGTTGTCATCCCAACCAAAATGAACAGTCTGTTTCTTCCTGTGCATCCCCGACATAAGGAATGGCACTGCATGAACGAGTTCAGCAATTTTGGAGACATATAAACTGGATTGTTGAGTAGTGCTAACTCTGCTGGTGTCCACAATACAAGTCTATTTTTAAAACCGAGGGCTATTTCCTTTACTAATTGTTGTCTGAAAAGTGCAACTGGGACCATAGCCCTCAGTTTAAAAAAAAAAAAAAAAAATGTTATATTGTGGACATCAGCACAGTTGGCATATGCAAAGATTTGGAAGACAAAATGCTAACTGTAGAGTTATAAAACATTTGGTGGGCAAAAACTGCAATATTGGAGTCCGTTCTCATCTGAGGTGTATAATGATGAAGTGGCAGGGAAGCTGGATACAGTAAGGAAAAAAACATATAAACATACTATAGTGAGGAGATTGGAAAGCTCTTATGCTGTTCAAGGACACTGCTCTACTGCTTCACATCATCCATGTTATTCTCCATCTCTGGAAGGACATAGAGTAGAAGTGGTTCAGAGAAGGGTGACAAAAACGGTGCAGGGATGGCACCAAAAGTCCTAATGAGGGAAGACTGGAGGATCGCAATCTGTATTCCCTGGAGAAGAGGAGAGGAGAGTGGGGATAGACTTTCAAATACCTCAAGGGTGTAAATAAGGTACTGTACAAGAGGGGTAGCATCTTTCAAAAAAAAAATGTTCGAGAGCAAGGGACCATGATATGAAAATAGAGGGGGTAGACGTAGGGGTAAGATGAGAAAGTATTTTTTCACAGAAAGGGTGGTGGATCCATGGAGCAGCTTCCTGACAGGTTGTAGGGAAAAAAATGATTGGGGAATTCAAAAATGCATGGGACAGACACTAAGGAACTCTAGCAATAGGAAAGTGAGAGCAAGCTGCAGATTATATGTGGTATATCCTATCATAGGATTGGCCGGTTTGCCCTTGGAGCGGACGCCAGAAAACACCACTGTGAGGCCCTGTATTCTTTTCAATGGCCTACCTATGACTCAAGGTAGTAGTATTCAAACTTACCAAGCTCTTTAATCCCCCTTGCCTAAGGGGAATCGTTTACAAAAAAGCACCCATACTCACACTTAGATCTACTTCCTTACCCTTGTTAGCAATCCAGAAGACGCAATGCCTATCAGGTAAGTGCTTATTCACCTTCTCAGCTCCCTTTGCTTGGAATTCCCTCCCCCCTAACTTACTCTCCTGCCCCACCCTATCGTCCTTCAAAAAAGAGCTTGCCTCTTTTCTACTAACTCCCTCCTCTGCAGTTGCTTTAAATAACCCTTATAGCATCGTTAATGCCTAGTCTGTTACTCTGATAGATGTATCTTATAATCCACCTGCTCTCGTGTTCCTGCTATGTATATATTGTATAATATTAGTTATCCTGTTTATTTATATATGCTTAATGCCTGATCTGTTTCAAGTTACTTACCTGGCTTTCCACTGTAATAATTTTTGCAACATTGTTAAATTTCTCTGTATCCTATATATTATTATTGTATTTATCTGTTGTACTGTGTTCACCATTGACACCCGGATCATCACTGAAAAAGGGACTGCATGGTCTCAGTGGACTTATCTGGTTACCAAAATTCTAATAAATAAAAATATGAAACAGTAGGGAAAATGGGCAGACTAGGTGGGCCAAGCAGTCCTTATCTGCCATCAAATTATATGTTTCTGTGTTTCTATGTTACATACATATCTAATCTATAGTAAAAACAAAATAGCTGGTGGGAAAATAATGAAATTAAGCTATAAATACTGTGGTATGATGTCAATGCAATGGCATGCTCACCTGCACAATTTGGCACAAAACTGGGCATCACATGATTCTTTGTGCATATATTTATCAATATCAGTCTATTCCTTCGTTTGTAATCCAAGGAGCTTTTTTCCGCTCCAGCTAGGCTCTGAGATGGTATTTAATATAGTATATGGAATGTTGAGCTTGTTATATTGTAAAATCTCAATAAACTATGAATTAAAAAAAATTGCCGAATCTTGAGCTGAATTTTAGAATATAGTGAGCAGGATTTTAAACTATATGTATCCCCTAGTACATAACATCTTAGATGATTCCTTTTCTCTGTTATTTGTCTGCTCGCCTTTGTAAATCTAGGCCACAGGTTCATTCTGAAGAGAGGTATTAAAAAACACAGCTAAGGACAGCTCATTTTCCATCTTTTCACTTCAGAGCAGCAAACTGGCTAAGGGCTTTCTCTGGGATGTGCTCATTAGTATGAGAACCCTTTTACATCCATTGCATAATGTGGTCAGACCCAGGAGAAAAATAGCTGTCTGTGTGTTTCTAAGAGATGGCAGCTGCTTAATTGTTCCTGAAGCAAAGCAGTTCAGAACTCAACATCATTTGTATGTTCCTAAATTATAATCCAGATACCTGTAGCTGAGCCTTCACCAGTTTCTGTCAGCTGTTCCTTGGGCTTTCAGCAGTCTGATATGTTGTACTTTTGGAGTCTGTTTTCATTTAGCTATCCATTTTGCTTTTCTCCAGATTTCCTTTTGGTTTACTTTATGACTGTCATATAAATCGTGTAAGGAAACCTAAGGAGTTGAACTGATATTTGGGGTGATTCACAGTCACTAGGTGTGGAGAGTCAAAACAAGGTGTGAATGGGTACCCCATTCTGACCACACACCTAACAGCCATCCACAAAGGGCTTATTTGCCATTGGGAAGAGGGGAGTAGCTCCCCCTTCAGCTAAGTCACAATGCGAATTAGGAAAGGCAGATGTTACTGTGGGCAAACAGAGCATGCAGACAGTAACAACAGATTAAAAACAACCATAGATTTATACTTCTGTGAATGGCACAATGCCAGTTACAAGACGCTGTGCTATCCACAAAAGTACGTGACACAGGTGGTATCACCTAAAGCATATCCCACCCACTTGATCTATACCTGTTGGCCCACTTATGGGCCATTTAGAATTATTAATTTTTGGCTCATTGACTGTCTTAGCTTGTGATCCCATGACCTTTTCCCTGATTCCTTTCCCAAATTAGTTCTTGGCATCCAGCAGATCCCCCCCCCAAAGCTCTATTCCCCCATGTATACTGCCTTTGGCACAGTCCCTCGTCAATCTCTGTCCCCAGTAGCTGATTTTCTTGGGGTCCCTCCTTGTGACACCCCTACTAATTGCCTGTAACAGTTTGTTAGATAGGGAGTGCCATTAAGGATGTGACTGAACTTGCGCAGGTCATCATTTGGATGGCGAACCTCCTCTTTCTCCACATGGTCACAGCTGGGTTACTACTCTCTCAGGGGAAGGGCCGTGATCCCCTACGAGGATAGCTTTGGAGCAGTGTGATCAAAAGACTGGCACAAAATTATTGCTGCAGTATTTTGTGACGGGGGACATTTCAATTTGTGCTGGTCATTCCGTTCCGTGAAAACTTGTTCTGAGCTATCACCTCTCTGCATAATGCATTTCAATTTTATGCCCCCCTGTTGTTTGTTATATTTATATTTATGCTGGAGGAAAACTGTCGGGGGACAATTTGTACAGGGGCACACTTTATGACCAAGCTCATTGTTCGGAGCGATGTGTCACAGACCAAAATGACCAGCTGAAATTGTCATATAGTCATGCAGCAGTTTCTTGCAACTGTGCATCAGGCCACACCTTTGGTTTTGCTACTCATTTATCCATGATAGCCCAACTGAGATGTAGCATCTCATTTTCCACTGGGGCTTGCTTTTACTGAAATTTTGCATCTAGGAAAACTGAAAAAATATAAGCAATTTATTCTGGATGACACAATGAGCTTTTTATTTATTGTATTTAGTTTTTATTTATCAGGTGAGTGCACTAGGCAGTAACAGTTGCCTATATTCAGGCATGACCTGGGAGAGTACAACATAAGAATGCTGTCCACATAAAACAATATAAAATGAGGAAATGGAAGTTAAATTAATAAGAATACAGAGTATGGTACAACACTTCAATTGAAAATGTGCTAACAGCAAATGGCTTAAAGGAAAATTTAACATGCACTATACAAAAGCAATAGGGATATAGTACATAAGGCAGGAAGTACAGCCAACACGACATATAGTAGAGTATATGCTCAATTTGACTCTAGATTCTGGAGTGGTACAGAATAGATGGCGGAAAATAAACCCCCCAGTTTAGCCTAGGGGCAGGAGCATACAGAGGCCTGGGGGAAGTAAGAGCAATAAGCCTTTTTAAAAGCATGAGAGGACCCACATTACTGGATAGCGGCAGGGATAGAGTTCCAGACAATGTGGGAAGCAAAGCCAAAGGACAGTTTTCTGAAGTTGGTTTTGATTTTAGGTGCAAGCAAGGACCACGGGGCATTTGGATATAAGAGGATAAGTGCGACTGTAAAACTAGAAGCGCAGATAGGGTCATGAGGGACTGCCTGTTAATAGCTGAGTAGGTTAGGCTCCCCAAGGCAAATGTCCTCCGCTCCGAGAGAGATAGCCACACCAGTCTTGCGTAAAGATCACAGTGGTGAGTAAACCTGTTAGTATCCAGCGCAAATTTGCAGATGTTGTTATAGGCTACATCCCATCTATGAAGAGTAGTTTTAGAGACAGGATGATAGACCGCCACCCTGTATGTCCGGGTGGGCAGAAGTATGCCAGGGGCTATCGCAATGTAGCAGTGGGCGTCGGGCAGTCACTGGCTTTGTAAGAGAGTCCAAGCTTTGTGCCGACTGCCTTACATGTGGAAGAAATATGTGATGAAAAGTCTAGAGAGGCATCTAGTGTCACCCCCGGTATTTAAATGCAGGGACTGTAATGAGGCCAGTTCCATACAGACATTCAACAGTAAGAGGGGTGTCATTCGGTCTTAATCTAGAGGTGGAGCCAAATAGTATAGCTTGGGTTTTGTTAGTGTTCGTGAGGAGCTTGTTTGAGTGAAGCCTGGATTGTATGGAATTAAGGTCAGCGGATAGGATACAGTTTAGCTCAGAGATGTTATAGTTTAGCTCAGGAATGCTGCGAGAACAAGTGCAAAGAGCTGGATCATCAGCATAAAGGATAGAGGTACAGTGATTCAGACATTCGCTAGTAGTGTTAATGTAAATGGGGAAAAAGGAGGAGTCCTAATATGGAACATTGGGAGACTCTAACTTTAGTGACACCTGGATTAGACCAGGCATGGCCAAATTTAACTCTTTGAAACCTATTGCTAAGGTAGCCATTGAATCTGAATCAGGCCGGGGGACACCCGGAGTACCGAGTTTAGCATTTAGTAGAGCGTGGTCAACCAGGTTGAAGGCCTTTGTAAGGTCAGTAAAGACCACACCTGTAAATTCACCCCTATCCATAGCAGTGCGAACAGAGGAAGAGAGGAGGGCGGTGGTAGTGCTATGACCCTTGTGAAAACCATGCTGAGCAGGAGAAAGAAGGTTGTGGTTGGTAAGGTAATGGGTCAGTTGGGAGGCCACCACTTTTCAAGCATTTTATTGATTGCTGGGAGTATAGAAATAGGTCTGTAGTTATTTATGTTGATTTGGTCACCCTTCTTATAGACTGGGACAACATGGGATACCTTCCACATAGCAGGAACAGTTTTGGAAGTGAAGGATAAGTTAAGAATTCTGGTGACAGGGAGGACAAATTCAGCTGCTGTGATTTTCAGGATTCTAGGTTCACGTTCGTCTTATCCTGCAGATTTGTCTAGTGGAATTTGGAAGAGCAATCTACACACCTCCCTGCACGTAACAGCTTTGAAGTGGAAAAGGGGATGACAGGATCTGGCATCAACTGGGAGGGGGGGGCTAAGGGACAGGCAATAGTAATGAAATTACCTAAGTAAGCAGAGAGGTTGGTAAAGTATGTATTAAAAGTGTTTGCAATGGTGACTGGATTATTGCAATTTATATCATGGACGTAAGTGAACGGCCAATGAAATGGTCAGTCTGGCAGTTTACCACCAGTGTAAATCCTCTGATAATCACTGGCTGTTGATGAGCAAATGGTGGTCATCTAAATCCTAATCATCTGTGGCACAGGGATAAATACAATAACAATTAAAAAACAAAGCAACCTCTTTAAAAGTTGTATTTTATTATAGCAAAAAAATGAACCTTGGTATAATCGCAATAAGCCACTCGGAGGATGTGGGTTATCAGGGGATTTACTACGGCTGGCGAGGATTTACCCACTTGGCTGTGCCTCGAGGGCAGATCACTCCAGCTGTGGTAAATCCCTCGATAACCCACACCCCTTCGTGGCTTATTGCTTAATTATTCCATCACTGATTAGATAATGTAGTGTGTTCTTACTGGATTGGCCGAGGGCTTGTTTTAAGTTTATCCAAAAAGGTCTGGAGTTACCAGTCAAGAAGGCAAGCAGTGATTTGTAGTATCGGCATTTGCTTTGTCCGATGGCCTTTTTGCATTAATTTCTGAGCACCCTGTAGCTGGCCCAGTTGGCGGCAGTCTTGGAGGATTTATAGATGGACCAGCTGCCGTCTCTCAGTTTTAGGTAAGCCAACAGTGAACGCTCCAGCCAACTGGAGACAGTGCCATGAATCCTCCTTGTGGTCATGGGGGCATTTCCATTTTGGATATCCAGGAGGATATCGCAGACAATATTAAAGAGCAGTTTTCGACTAGCTCCTTACTGAAAACCAAACGATGGCTGACCTGGCCAGGAGTCCAAATGTGCAAAGTTTTCCTTTTTTTTTTTTAATGGCTATTTAAAAGTTATGCCCCTCGTAATTTTATTCCCAGACCCACTGGATCCTACGGCCATGCCCCCATGCCGGCACACGCTGCCTCGTTTTGTGATGTCAGTAAATGAAGGCTGCATGTGCGCACCCCATTGACTTTAATGGGAGTGATTTTAAAATCCCATTGTTGAATGGGTATAAAATCTTTGAAAAAAATTACCCCCATTCAAGTCAATGGGGCACGCACACGCAGCCTTCATTTACTGACATGCAAAACAGGGCTGCATGTGCCGGCATGGGGGCGTGACCGTAGGATCAGGAACTGGCTCTGTTTTTTGCCGGCGGGTCTGGGAATAAAATTACGAGGGGCATAACTTTTAAATAGACATGAAAAAAAAAGGACAAGTATGCACATTTGAGCTCCTGGCCAGGTCAGTCATCATATTTTTGGGACTAAGGGGTTAGTATGATTAGTCGGAAGCTGCTCTTTAAGGGCTTATTGTACATTAGTGGTGGACCCCAGCAGAGACCAGTCAATACTAGCAATCTCTAGATGCTGTGTTGACTGTGGTAGTGTTCAGGCTACATGCTTTAGATCTCTTTAGATCTTTTTCAGAGTTAAATGATCAAATTATTAAACCCAATAAGCACCATTAATAAAGTATTTTTTTCCTTTTGTTTTCTTTCTTTCTTTCTTTGTTCTGTTCATCCTAACAATACCCCAGACTGCCCCCCCCCCCAGCTGCATCATCTGACTTCCCCTGGTCTTACTTGGCTACATTCCCTACTACTCATGGTGGGATGGCAGCAAGCTTCTTGACCTGATGCAGTCTGGATCTAGTTGGGGTCAGTACCTGGGTTACTGGTGTGGGGCCTGCGAGGGGCTGGCATTTCAACTAGCCTGTTGAATTCTTTTCCCCTCCATTTTTGTTGCAGCCCTCAGGACACTGGCTGAAGTGGGTGCACAGTGCAAACATGCATGTGAGAATGCATGGCGTGGCACCAGCTGACATCCTCCCACCAACATAGAGACTCCAACTGTACTACCACCTGTGGGCACCCAGGTGAAATTATTGCAGTGGAGTCCTCTACCCTGTCTTCCTGGAGGAGGAGAGTGTCCACTGGGATGATTGATCTTCATCCCATGGCCACCATAAATCTATAGAATAAAGTATGGGCAAGTATGTACAACAAGTCTGTTTCTCCATCGAGGGGCTGAGATACCAGTGTATGGACCTCGACGGTATCTCATCCCCAAGATGGAAATAAAAGGCAAATTGTGTATGCTCACCCATACTTGATTTTTCTATAGTGTATGGTTCTCCAAATTTTAAAAAAAAAGTTATATTTCTGGATGTTTAAGTGTCGCAAGGTTTCATACCTTGTGTTCGGCAATCCTGCTTGTTGTGTCAGCATCTGAGTCCGAAGTCTGTCGGTGAAGTCCCATTCCAGTCATGACTATTGTCTGCTGCGGAGTTCGTCGGTGTAGTCCTGTTGTAGTTTGACCCTCCAAAGCTTCATGGCAGGACTTGATTAAAAAAAAAAAAAAAGTTAAAAATTGTTTCGGTTTGGAAACATGGAGTCGACTATGGCAGTCTGTGTCAAAACTGTCTCAGTAAACCTTGTTTGTTTTTTTGAAGAGGTCTGTTTCGTCCAATGAGGAGGTGAGGAGTGGAGCTGCTGATGAATATTTATTAAGGAACGTGCACAACTTTTAGAACATGCACAACAACTTTTGGAATAGACACCAATTTTGATACATAATAAGCTTTAACCATATACTATATATTTTTTTAGTTATGAGCAATTTTTAGAAAACAATTTTCTACTCTGATATTCATAACTTTTAAGTTGGATGGTAGACGTGATAATGGATCTGAGAAAAGCACGCAGCTTAGTTTCTTAGTGTTTACTAAAGTAAGCTACTGGATAGTACTTTAAAGACATGGGGCTGGATTTTCAGAGCTCCTGAAATTTTTGCAGCTGTGGAGAAAAAACAGCGCAACCGAGTCACCACCTGTGGAGCCGGACTTTTTCCCGCAGTCGCTGTATTCTCAAAGATGGAGCTGGTTTACGACCAGGTCCACTATATACAGCAGCTTGCAGTTGGTTTTGTGCTGCAGTTGCGCTGAAATGGTATGCCTAGTAGAACCATGTGTACCATCTCCCACAGCAGGGTGGTCTGAAAATATGAAAATCTGCAGGTGTAGCGATTTCAGTATGTACTGGACGCTGCGGAGTGGGACTTAGTCCTTGGAGGGTTGAAAATCCAGCCCATCATATATAAGGTCATTTGACTCTTTGGTCACCTGTTATAGTAAGTTTAAACATATTTTCCTTTTGTTGTTTTGCAAAGGAAATTGAGCAGATTTGCATTTTTTTACTTAAAAGTTTATATGCCTTGAAATCTGGTGTAGTGCATATTTAACAACTGTGAATATACTGCTGTGTGCTCCTCTCTGCAGCTTTGGTTAAGTAATTTTTAATCATATTATGAAAAAATATGCTCTTTTAAAGTCCTTTAAAAATGTCATAACATAATACATACATATATAATATATGTATTTTTTTACTTTTTAAAGAAAGTCTAATTATTCATCCCTTGGTAGAACTGCTTGCCTCTGCTGTTGGTTACTCCGACACTAATGATCATTCTGGTTGTCCTTCCAGTTATTTCAACTCATATGGTACAGCAGCTCCCCTCAAGTAGGATACCACTTGGCATCCTTTCCAGTACCCCAGTGCAGAGCAAACAGACCACTGGTGCATGGGGTGACAGCAAATCTCATCCTACCATGCCTCCACTGCTTTATGCTCCCTTAGATCCTCTCCTCCCATTTGCTTAAGACCATCCATGCTGCGATGACCATCATGTGGGGGCAGGAACACACTGGACTAAGTTTTCCCACTGCTTATAAAGTTGCATTAGAGAGCCAGCCCAGTGACATAGAGGGCTGAAGTGCTCTCAAGTGCCTTACCTCTCACCATGTTGAGGACCCAAGTTTAGGAACGAGCTTGGGTCAGTTGGGGGGAAATGCTAAGAAGAGGATTGAACAGCCATCTGGTGGCTCTCCTCTCTTGGATTGAGGTGGTGGGCCTTCCCAGTTCTTGGCTGAGGCTTGGTGGCAGTGCAGATTTCAGTAGGCAGATATACATCGGGGGAGGGTGGAAGGAGCTGCGGTTCCGGAACGCGTGGGTGTCTTCATGTGTATGTGCCCTCTGAGTCTCGCCACTGGCTCTGGGAGTAGTGGGAGGAAAAAAGGAGGTAGAAAACTGAGCAGACCATGCTCAGTGAAGCTGTGCCCGGATACCTGGACCCGCCTCTTCCACTCTGACCAGAAGAGCTTTCTGGACTTTGTTCTCTGGTAGGGAGGACTGCCCCCAGCCCCACCATAGGAGGGGGAATACATGGGGAAAATGGTTTGCTAATAGTGTAAATACTGTGTATAGCTTTGTTCTGATCCTTGTATGGCATTGACAAAGCACTGTCATGTGGCAATGACTTGCAGTCGTTGTAAACTCTGTATATACTTGCACCTAGTTGTTCTGCTACGACCCTCCCTAACTCCCCCCCCCTAAGCCCCTGACAAACCCTACCCCTCTTCAGTACCCGTACCTCATTTTGGAATAGCCCTGTTTGCTTAGAGTGGAGCTCCTTTGTGAAAGTCACAACATATTCTCCCGCTGCATAGTAATGAGAGGCTTTGTTTTCTCCACTACATAGGCAGCCCCCCCCCAAGCTAGGCACTCGGGACAAACAAGCAACACAAGCAGCTCACCTGAGGAGCTGAGGAAGCCGAATTTCAGCCTGATAACTTTCGAGGTAAAGAGAGCCTCTTCTCTTCGTCTGGACGCCTGCAGGGGGGTGCTAGCGACGGACGCTTCATGCCATCTGCCCGCCGCCCCAACCACCCACCCACCAGGCGGCTGTCAATTTAAGGATCCAGCCGTGACATCACATCCGGTGACATCATGTCCTGTTGCCCAGAACCTATCTCCCCACTTTCCCATTTGCAGGTTATACCTGCTGGCCACTAGAGGGACCTATGCTCCTCGCTACTTCCTACTTCTACCTGTACAGTACTACTTCCCTTGGATCTTGCTCACCACAATGTATTGGCCCTGCCTCACGCTCTGCCTGTGCCTATCCCCACTAGCAGTGCACTTGCCCACTTACCCATCTGCTACTCCGCACTGTGTCCTGGCACCTCTCCCTCCCTCCCCTTGCTCCTGAACATGCTGTCCTGCCCCTTGGAACCTCTGTGTGTCTCAGTCCTCCCTGCCCTCCCCCTAGCTTCCTCCTCATCTCAGGCACATCTGGGTGTCTTCTTATCCTTGCCTTCCCTTCCTGTACCACCTTGCCCACCCCCTGCTCCCCCCTCCTCTCATGTCAATCGTAGGAAAACCTCTCACCATCTCCCAGCCAGGGTGTTAGTCATGCTACTACTCCTGTCAGGGAACATTCATTCAAACCTTGGCCCGGTTCCCAGGAGCTCCCCTACTAGCACCACAGGCCTATGCATGGTCTCCATGAATATCTGTAGCCTCCTATAAAAGTTTGACTCACTACAATGCCTGGTCACATCAATTAACCCTGATGTCATTGCTCTGGTTGAGACTTGGCTGTCAAAATCCTCCCCTGACTCCCTAGTCTCCCTTCCTGGTTTCACCCTCTTCCAGTCTGACCGTGTTGGGAGACGGGGCAGCGGCTGCGCTATTTATGTCAAGGAATCTCTCCCCGTACTAGCCCTGCCTGCTCCCATCCTTGACTCCAGGGCCCAGGCACTTATGCTGAAACTAACCCCTGACCCTTTAAAGGGAACCCTTTATCTGACTACTGCATACGTGCCCCCCAGGGACCAAACGCAGGCCATTGCCTCTCTTACAGAATACCTTTCCTCACTACCTCCTTCCGCTGATCAAATTCTGGTGGGTGACTTAAATGTCAACTGGCTCAGCCCCTCCTCCTCCTCCTCCTCCTCTGCCCGAGACTCCTTTTCTGCAATAGACCTAACTCAACTAGTTACCCACCCTACCAGGACTAACCCCAAGAGAGGCTCCAGTACCCTGCTTGATGTGGTACTCACCAACCGCCCTAATCGGATCCCCAATGTACAAGTCCTCCCAGACTCTCTCAGTGATCACTCCCCCATTCCATTCCACTGGTCATCCTCAGTCCCCAAACCCATAGCACAGTCCACATGCCGTAGCGTCTAATACCTGGTGGACTGATAAAACTTAAGGAACTTCTATCCCAAATTGACTGGTCTCCTATACAGGCAACTCCTGACATCGACACAGCTCTCTCCTTCTTTACCGAACTTTTAATAATGCCTGTGATATCTTTGCCCCAATGTTGACCCGCCGTTCTAAAAGGCAGAATGCCCCCTGGGTAACCCCAGCTTTGATCCACCAACTCAAACATAGGGACAACCTATGGCACCGTGCCATTGAGACTGGCCGGCCCAGTGACAGGCAGTTATATGCTGCCACCCGAAACAAGTGCACTCTGGCCATCAGAAAGGCCAAGTCTGAGCACTATCGGTCCTCACTCACTGCCTCATGGGGGAACCCCAGAATCTTCTGGGATAACATTAAACAGTTAAATGGGAGTGCACACTCCTCCCCCCCAGCCACCCAGATCAACATTAATGGCGTGATCTCCTCAGACCCAGCCCTCATAGCCAACCACCTCAACACCTCATTCACTGACCTTAGCCCTATCCTCCCTACAAATTTTTTTGACCCTCCTCCCCCAGCACCTGCCGTAAATCTTTCTCATCCTTATTTTCTCCTCCGCCGTGTTTCTGCCCAAGAACTTAGGCCCGCACCTTGTCACTGCCCTCAAGAGTAATAGTACAGGCAGTGACACCCTGGATCCGTGTATCCTACGGCTGGTCTTAGACACAGTCCTTACCCTGATCACGTGCCTCATCAACCACTCTCTTTGCCTGGGGAAGGTTCCAACTGCCTGGAAAGTCGCCACTGTCATCCCTATCTTTAAAGGTGGTGATAGGACTGTGGCTGGAAACTATCGGCCAATCTCCATTCTCTCTCCTCTCTCCAAGGCCTTGGAAAAAGTGGTGACCTCTCAAATCTCTGACTACCTCTCCACCTACAATGTCCTATGTCCTGAGCAGCATGGCTTCCGAGTGGGCCACAGTACCAACACAACCCTCCTAGAGTTCTCCAACTTTCTCCACTCCTCCTTAGACACTGGTTCTCTGGCTGGTGCGGTCTTCATTGACCTCTCTAAAGCTTTCGAGACTGTCTCCCAACCCCTCCTTCTTGATGCCCTTAGTCTCTCTGGTATTGCTGCTGGGCCTATCTCCTGGTGCACCAGTTATCTGCCTGACCGCTCACAGCGTGTCAAAATTAATGGGACCTACTCAGACATCTGTCCCATCTTTTCTGGGGTTCCCCAGGGCTCCATTCTGGGCCCCTTACTATTCTCCCTTTACCTTAACACCCTTCCGCTCTTGCTCGGGAACATTCTATTGTACGCTGATGATGCAGTCATCTTTGCCTCAAGTCGTAACCCTATTACCCTCCAGGACTTGCTGCAGAAGTCCTTCGCTGAAGCCGAGGGCTGGTTCAAGGAACATAGATTGGTGATAAATCTTAAAAAACCAAAACCATATTCTTCACTCATCCTCAAAACAAGTCCTGCAACTTCAAACTCCTCATTCACTCTGGGTCCTCTTTCCCACTCGAACAAGTTTGCTCCTATAAATACCTAGGGATCCATTTTGACCCCTTCCTCTCCTTCTCCTTCCATGCACACATCGCTGCCCTAGCCACTGCCACTAATATCCGATTGGGCATCTTACATCGGTATAAACACTGCCTCCCCCCGGAGGCTCTTCGACTCGCAGTCACCTCCTCTATCCTGTCCCTAGTGGACTATGGACTGCCGGTGTATGGTGCTGCTGATCAGACCGCACTCCATAAAATTGCACTACTCTGAATAAGGCCTGCAGGTTAATTACTGGGGCACCTAGGCTAACACACCTGTCTACTGATGCGCTAAAGCGCTGGTACTTGATCTTGACGAGCGCCTCAAATATCTGACCTGTACTCTTACAAAAAAGACCCTCCTTGGGCTATCCCCACCAGGATTGACCACCACCATATGCCGCTCTGTCCCACTAGTTCATACTCGGACCTCTGGGAAAACATCTCTTGTTATCCCTAGAGCTAGGACCTCTCACGGCCAAAGAGCCTTCAGCTTTAGGGCCCCTTCCTGGTTCAACACACTGCCCCCCTCCATCTCCGAAGCTCCAACTATATCGTGCTTCAAAACTTCCTTACGTATGCACCTTATTAACACCCAAAGCTGTAATTGCCACTAGTCAAAGCCGTACTCGATACTTATGACAAAGCTTACTACTAAGCTGCTAAGGACAACATAACTCTGGTATTGTTTGCATCAATCCTACCTGTAGCAGCTTGTTTGTATCTATGTCTTAAGTTACTGTTATACTGTGTTGTACTGTTATACTGTGTATTTTTGTTTGTCTTACCATGACAAGGTACCTTTGTAAATGAGCCTATGGCTCAAAGGTTTTCCAAACTGCTGTTTAAATAAATTAAATGCCCCTGCTGCAGCTCTGTCTCCCACCCACCTAAAAACCAGCATTCCTTCCCTTCCCTCAGTTCCCCCCATCAGACCTTCCATTGTTCTCTTCCTGTGATTTCTCAGTCAACCAAAGTTGTACCAAAGGCCTGTCCCTACCCTAGCCTTACATCATTAACCCAACTCTTCCCTCCACTTCTCCACATCCTGAAGGGCTGGGATTTGGCCTCTCTTCTCTCTTGCTTTCACCCTCTCTTCTGTTCTTCCTAAGCCTATTCCCCCCTTGCAGCCGACAACTTGCTTCCCTACTATCGTACTCTACCTCTTGCTGCAACAGCCTGCTCCCTTCCTGTCATGCTTGACCCCTACCCTGTGCAGGCAGGGTCCTCAGCATACTGGAGGGTTAGGCCCCAGCAGACCTTTCTCCTCCTACCTCTTCCTTCGCCTCCTCCTTCCATCCCCTTCCACCACTCCCCCCTGCTTCTCTGCCTACTGATATACCCACCTCTCACATTCCCTTCTCCCCCTTACATAGCCCTAGCAATGGCTGACCCCTAATCTCTAATGCACTTGTAGTTAACTTGCACTTCTACTATGGTTGACGCCTAATCTTTACTGCACTTGTAGTTAACTTGCACTTCTGTTATACCTTAGCCAACCTGTTCTGCCTGTGTTTACTCCTCACTAACTTCCCTAGATCAAACTACAACAATTCTGTTCTGCCATTTTCTAGCTACACAGTTGTGTCATTTAGTGTATGCCTAAATGTTATTTTGTGTTGTTGTATCTATCTAGTCCAAAAGTGTTGGCGTAGTATCTATCTAGTTCAAAACTGTTAGCATCCCGCTATTTCATTACTCCTGTACAGTCTGCTCAAATTATTTGAATGTAATCTGCTGTAAATTAACATTGTGTACCAAATCTCTGTAAACTATCCTCATGTTCTCCCTACCCCCAGGTCACACTGGGAGATGAGCAACTTGTTGCTCAGCGTGCCTTCTTGGTGAAACATTTCAATAAATAAAATAAAAACCTATTTCCCTGCTTCTCCTGTTTGATAGTTTGTAACATTTCCAGTTTCTCCTGCTATGCTTTGATGTCCGTACAATTTTTGTTGACGTGGAACCTTTGCAAACAAAGCTTGTAGCTCAAAGGTGTACTCTGAAATAATAAATAAACAATTTGTGGTCTCGAGGGAGGTGGGGGGATGGTCTGAAGGTGTACTGGGACGTTGATAGCCGACCGTCTGGCAGGAGAAAAACTTAAATGGAAAAAAAAAAAAAACATTGACAGAAGTGCAGGAACTCTTAATGCAATCAAACATTATTGTGTGGATTTTCACCATGGAAAGATAATTCAGTTTATAACATGGGGTTGACAAAGACAGGAACCTGATTGGTACAGAGCCATCAGGTGATTGTTGGTTAGTCCAGCATATGTGCACAGCAATTGGTGTACTGCCCCCCCCCAAAGAGATCAGTCAGTGCTCCCGATCTCGTTATTCTGCCACAAATCCAGTGTGAGCAGCAGCCAATAATATCCTCACTAAGAGAGTGAGAGCCGAAGCCTGTCGTAGTGTAGCACAGTGCAGTGATGCTGGCTGCACTGTTCTTTCTCTGTCTTCCGGGTGCAGAGTGTTGTTGGTGCCCCCCCCCCCCACCACAGGTCTTGTTCCTGTGCCTGCCCAAACTGCACCAAGCGGACAGTGAAAGAGGGGTGGTACTTCTCAGTTATGACAGTCTGTGTCTCTGTCTCTGTCTCTCGCAATGTCGTGTAGAGCAGCTGACATCTGGGATCCCCATCCACCTGCCCTGCAGATCACCGGGGACCAAGCGCACATTGAATGGGGAGAGGGACTGCTGAGTTGTAGCACAGACCTTTGAACCGCTGTCAGTCCCCCTGGAGACGGTGTATCCAGTGACAGTACATCCTCATCTTCTTGCCCGCCCTGACAATCTGCGCTCCCTGTCGCGCAGTCACCGAGACTCGTAGTGACAGAGATGTAGTTGTGTGTTCCCCTTGGCTGTTGTTTCCCCTCCCGTCTCCTCCGGAACAATTGCTCCCTGCCATAACCACCAGAACAGATAATTAAATAACGCTTATGTGTCTCAAGCTTCTGTATCCAGCATGGACATATACTGTTGGCAAAAGCAATATTCTACAATTGACCATGTTTCTCTGCTGTATCCATTTGTTCCATTTTTAGCCTCGTAAGCCTTAGCCCAATGAATGCCAGCCACCAGGGTTTCTGGGATGTGTGCAGTTTTGATAAGGGGAGGGGGTACAGAATCAACCAGATAGAAGGTATATGTTTTAAAGAATGGAGTGAAAAGAAAATTAGTAAACTTGCAGTTTCTTAGATGAGTCACCCGGCTCCCGTATTTTTAATATGGCGAAACTTAACTTCCCCTGTAAGTGCTTGTATTCTAAAGTACTTTACAATCCAGGAAGGGTTCATGGAAGGTTGCTGCCATTTTTAACACATTTTGTTAGCTAAGTCTTCATGACCCAATGGCTAAAATCATCAATTTACTGCCTTTTATACACAGACACACACACACGCACAAATCCCTTGTTTCCCCTAAAGAATGATCCGTGCTGCAAGATGTTCCAGAATTAGCCTCAGAATGTACTAGAGAGCATCAAAATATCTCTAGATTCTGGGGCCTAATAGCCTTTCTGACTCCTCCCCCCCCCAAACTTTCTGGTTAGAGATTTTGTCGAAGACCTGAGCCCCTTGGTGTATTCATCTGCAAGAAATACCCCTTCGTAGGACTAGCCCTTGCCACATGGAAAGGGCTAGAGTGTTAATTTTGTAATTCTCTGGTTGACAGTTGCAATGATGTAAAGTAATACAAAAGTTTGTTTGGGCCAAATTGAAAGTAAAACTCCTGAATCTCAGCACATTCATTGAATACAAATTCAGCCTTGACTCATCCTTAAACTAGAGATGTCACTGGACCACCATATGTGATAAAGTTCTGAACATTTTGTTCTATTTATGTGAGGGACACTGACAGATTGATTATTTATTCATTGCAAGAGTTTCACCAGGAAAGGCATACTGAGCAGAGACTGCTTATTTCCAGATTGTCCTGGGGGAAAAGGGGACAAATAACAATAAGTAATGTGCACAATTAACAATAGAATAACGTATGAGTAAATTGGTTACTTAGTACTGAAGCATTAAAAAAAAACAAAAAAAAAACACGAAAGGAGAGGAAGGAGCATGATGAAATACTGCTTAAAAATAAGTGTATGGTTGAGTTCATCAATTCTCCTAGGAGACTGCATTGTCAGTGTGCAGCAAAGTAGGTACACCAAAAAAGACAGAAAGCCAGAGTGATATTGAGGGGAAGAGTGGGGGGAGACAGAGGCAGGTGGGCAAGTGGGAGTGGTTGGGGGGTGGAGGGAAAAAGGGAGGGGTTAAGGCGAGGGAGAAAGGGGATAGAAGCAGGAGAGTCAGGAGCAACAGGGGGCAATATCATTAAGATGAAGGGCACAGAGGGCCCTTGGTGAGGACACATGACTAATAGGGGATGGGAGGGCATTCCATAGTTTAGGAAAGCAGTGGGAGAAAGCAGCCTGCCTGGACAAGATAGACCTGGAATGAATAACTAGGGAACGAGTATCAATGCTTCAAAGGGAGCGAGAGGTAGTGGGGGGAGTGAGAGAGTGGAGGAGAGGTATGTAAGGAGAGACTCTAACCAGAATTATCCCATGAAACTGGCACCTACGCTCTAGGGAAGGGACAGAGAGAGAGAGAGAGAGAGACTGATAGTGGGCACAGTGGTGGGTGCGGGGGCAGCCAAGAATGAATTGACAGAAGGAGAGAAACGTAGTGTCCAGTCCAGCCAGGGAAGTCCTGGGGGTGGCACTGTAGACTACATCGCCATAGTCGGAAACCTGGAGGACCATTTTCTGGGCAGTATCGCACCTGGCTGCTAAGGGAATGCAACCATGATTCCTAAACCCTGCACTTAGCTTGGGGTGCAGCTTTTTGTGGATAGCATCAATGTGCCCAGAAAAGTCACGGTGATGATCAAGCCAGACCCTGAGGTACCTGAAGGAGGAGACGTCCTGAAGCTTAGATCCATCCAGGGAGTGAAAGGAGGGGAGGACAGGGATCTGAGATAGTCTCTGCCTTTTGCCGAAGGTGATGGAGACTGTCTTCTTGGCATCAAGGAACAGTACATCAGAGCATAGCCAGAGCTGAAGTTTGTTGAAATCTACCTGACGTCTGGATGCCACATCAGTGGGGAGGAGTCAGAGTTATACAGGACGGTGTCATCCACGTACATCTGGATAGAGGAAGATGAGCATACCTTAGGAAGGTCATTGAGAAATAAGGAGAATAGCAGTGGTCCAAGTACAGAGCCCTGAGGGATGCCAGTGCTGATAGGCTGGGGGGGAGACAGAGAGTCACCAAGCCACACAGATTGGGTTCGCCCCACCAGGTAGGCTTGGAACCTGGCTGTGGCAGTGGGAGAGAGCCTATCAGTAAAGAGTTTGGAAAGAAGGTGGGTGTGAGAAACAGTGTCAAAAGCCTTGGCCAGGTCGATAAAGATGGCTGTGGTGAGGAGGCCCTGGTCCATGCCGATGTGGATGGAGTCAATGAGCCTAAGAAGGGAGGTGGTAGTGAAGTGATTCTTCTGAAAGTCAGACTGGAAGGGGTAAATAAGAAAGAGGAGGAGTCAAGGAAGGGAGAGATTTAGGATAGCACCAAGCATTCTTGAAGCTTGGCAAGGGTTGGTAGAAGAGAGATAGATTGGTAGTTACTTGGTATGGAAGGGTTGCCCCCTTTAGGTAGAGAGATAACAGTGGCATGCTTCCAGGCAACTGGGGCAGAGGACAGAGAGAAGGAGAGGTTTAGAAGAGATGCCAAGGGAGAAGAGATAGCTGGGGCTGAGAGGAAGAGGAACTTGGGGTCAAGGCTGTCAGGGGACTTCCCCTTGGAGGGGTTGAGGGCAAGGAGTGGCTTGAGTGTGTCAGAGGGGGATACAGGAGAGAAGAAGAAAGAGGGGGAAGGGCAGTGTGTGAGGACTCAAAGTAGGGGGAGGTGGAAGGGTAAAGGGAAGAGGCACAAAAAGTGAAGAAATTGTTAAACTCTATATCCACAGAGAGGGGGGATCAGATATAGAGATGTTGCCCACTTTAAGGACTGGGATGGGGGGCTGGGCAGGAGGGGTGAAGAGGGCATGCACCACCTTCCAGAAGTTGGAGAGATGGTTAATATTAGATTGGAAGATGTGGGAGAAATATTCAGCTTCAGCAAGTCTAACGGCCCTAGTGCAGGCATTCCATAGGTGCCAATATCTAAGAAGGACTGTGTGGGAGCTGAAAGGTTTATGTGCCTGCCAAGCTTGATCCCGGGCATGTAGACAAGCTATCAGTTCTTCAGAAAGCCTGGGGAGGTTGGAGCCACGCACCCTAGTGTCCCTTAGCAGTTTATAGTGGTTCCAGGCTTTGAGGACCTTGGATACAAAGTATTCAAGGGCAAGGTCAATTGAGGAGGCCAAGGGGATGGGCGACCAGTCATTGGATAACTCATCGGGGGGGGGGGGGCGGCAAGGTCCAGCTAGTTGTAAGAGCGGAGTAGGACAAGTCTGGGTTACAGTAGGCTTTGACTGATTATGATTAAACCTCTGATTTTGAACTTGTATTAAAAAGTAGTGCTTTGCATTTGCGTGATTATGCTAATGATGATGTCTCAAAAAAAATATTAATTTATTGGTGGGTGGTGGCCAATGGGAGAACTAAGTGTTCTGTGTTTACTGAGTTCTGGACATGTTTCTAGCAAAAGCTTCCAGATGGTATAGCATGCTGAATTGTAGAGGGATGTGTTGTTGGGTTTACTAATAACTGACTTGAGATCAACAATGGCATTTTCTTTTTGTGAGCAAATCACAATTTGGTGTGGATCCAGTTCTCCAGTAGCGAAAGGCTAGTGTCTGTTGGTCAAGACCTGGTGTCAGCCATGAAAATATGGGATGGTAGATTAGGGGCAATTGTTCTAATCAGGGTGGCTTGACACTATTCTGTGGAGTGGGGGGGGGCAGTCAAAAAAGCTGACGGGGGGGCTATGCCCGTGAATGCCATCAAGCAGCAGCAGCCTCTTCTCTATATATCTTGAGTTCAGTTCCTCACTATTTCTGCAAATACTTTCTTAAGTTGATGATTGTTTAAAAGCCATGTAAGTCCCACCAACGTCCCTAAAGCATAGAAAATTCAAAACTATTCAGAAATAGGTCCTGCTCTTGCAGACTTCTTTAAGCAAATATACCTTCCTTACCAGAGGCATTGTTAGGTTGACAAAATATTTATTTATTTATTCATTCATTTATTTTTTTAGTTATTTATTGGTAATGCTTGACAGAAATGGCACACTGAGTTTATGTCCAGGTGTCATTTGGGGGAGGGGTCTCCTGGACCTCTTTTTTTTTTGATAGGGAATATTCAGGGCACTAGGAAAAAATCCCCTACCAGGGTTTTAAATAATTGATTTGCACTTCTTTCCTTGGGACAATACTAACTGTACAGAAAGCATTTATATAGGTTTTCTAGAAGTGTTATGTATGTTCAACACAGTGAGGGAAGTGCTATGCATTTTCTCAATGTTTTAGAACTTTTATGAGCAAAACGCTAAACAATTTTTAGTGTTAAGTAAAACCCTGCCTACTTATAAGATAAGTACAGTGGGATCTTTGATGTCCACCTGAACAGCCACCAGAGAATGGCAGAAGGGAGCTCAACTTAACATCTCATCCAGAAGATGGTACCTCAACAGTGCAGTACCCCTCATATTGCATTACAATGCCCACATTGGGTGGTAGCCCAAGTTCCTGGTGTGGGGCTAAAACCTGTGACCCTCTGATCTGCCAGCCTCAGATGGTTGGGACTTTCAAGTACTTGAAAGGGATAAATAAGGTTGATAAGGAGCATCTCTTTAAGCTGAGTGGCAACCATAACACGAGGGGGCACAGTCTTAAGATGGAGGGTGAAAGGTTTAGGAGGAGGTCAGGAAGCACTTCTTCACAGAGAGGGTGGTAGACACTTGAAATGTGCTGCAGGAAGAGGTCATATCATTGAAGACAGTGGGCAGCTTTAAGAGAGGCTGGGATAGGCATAGCGGGAAGGTAGGGATCGTGGGTGGGGAGGATGAGAGGAGTTGGGAGGAAGGGCAGGACATCAGCTCAAGCTGTGGACCCTGCAACACAAGCAGACTTGATAGACCAAATGGCCTTCTTCATATGTTCATATGTGAGTGTACAACTTACTGTGCTACTGAGTGCTGAGATCAGGGACCTGAACCTTCTATGGCCAAAGGAAAGTTACAAAAAGGCTAATTTCAGCAGTGAAATTCAGAACTGTTCCATATTAAGACATCCATGGCACAAGTCCCTGAGGGTTAGGTCTAACAATATCTCTGCTCCTTACCAGTACACATGTTAGCAAGACTGTTTCATGGTTATGCATACAGCGTGTCTAAAAATGCATCTTTCCCAATTACGTGTAATAAACTAGTTATTGGTGCAGTATTAGCTGCTGCAATTTGTGTCTCATATAGTAAACAGTCCTGAAATTTGGGAGTAGTTAAAGTATAAATTCATTTCTTTGGTATATGACTTTCACCATTACCACAAACAGGAAGCAGTATAGCATTGTGGTTAAGAGCACTGAGCTGTAAACCTGGAGAACTAGGTTTGAATCTTGCAGCAACCATTTCCATTCTGTGTGAACATGAGCAAGTCACTCAACTTCCTAGTGCTCCCAGGATGCACCTGAAAACAAGCCTCTGCTTACTGTCTTTCCTGGCCAAAAACTGTAAGATGAAATAAAAATAATCAACATTGATACAATACAGTACTCAATATAAAATAATTTTAACATCGAAGTGTCCAAGGAATTTATTGCATAGTAGCACCCCAGACAAATCTGGGAATAGGATTTGGCCACATCTAATATACAGATCTGCAAAACTGTGATGATCATTTTATTTTGCTGTTGGACAACTGCATTTGTTTTATAAAATGATGCAAGTGCTGCTTCCTGCATAATCTGGACTTATCATTTTAGTCATGCAGATAATGAGAGGCAAAGGGTGGCTGTGATGGGCTGACATCAAAGTGGTGTCAAAAAAGGATACAAGATTTGTCTGTATTTGCACATGTCTGTCAACATTTCATTGACACTTTCCGGGGGGGGGGGATAAATTATGCATTTCCAAAAGTGAAGATTAAAAAGAGTAAATAGTTGACTCGGCAACATTGTTTTTTTGACGTTATTTTGTGAAGCACCAACAAACAGTTACATCATGCAAATTAATTAAGAGTTGAAAAAGTTCATTAGAATAGGACAGTCATTGTATGTAGATTCAGTAACAGGTCATCTGATGCTTTTTTTGGCACCCAGTCTCTAGCTTTAGCACAGCTCATGAACTATTCATGCGGTACCTTGAAAACTGCAGTACCCTGGAGTCCAAGTACTTCAAAGAGAATAGCAAAGGAAGTATAGGATAGTGTGGTGGAGGGTTGCATGATTTTTTTTCTATCATGTTAGGAAAATTAAGTTTGCATCGTATTCTCGAACTGTTGTTGGGAATATCAAGTTCAGATGCATAATTAAGGACGTAAAATTATAATGTTCAGGCACTAATGATCTGATTTCCATGCATACTGGACTGTCTTCTTAGATTAAAGTACCATTAGCTACTGTATTTGCTTTTAAGATATGCAGTTGCATCATGCCAGAATATTGCATATAAAATAAACTTAAATCAAAGTACTAATGATACTGAGAGATCTCAAGGTGCCCTAAGCAGAAGCAAGACCCCACTAGAATTGTGGCATCTCTGTTTGGCTGTTCTGTGTATATGAATTGTATCTAAAGTTGTTTGGGAATCAGTGAATGAAAAGTGTTAGATAAACGTAAATACTATACTGTTTTTAGTCCATGCACTACCGATAGTTAATCAAGGTACCAGTGGTACTGAGATGTGCCATAGCACAATTGACTGGAAAGGAACTACATAAACAAACAAGAGCTGGCTATAGCCAACCACATGTGTTTTTTCAGTAGAGCTGTCTGTTGGTTATAATTGGGTAGTATGTGTTTCTACCAGGAACCTGTCTGCTGTTTATGATTGTGAAGTAGGTGTTTTTCCTGGGAACCTGGCTGTTCGTTGCCTGAAACTGTTCTTCTTTTCTCTTACTAAGACCCACATCAATAGGATGTGTAGTAATATGCTCTGAACTCCACAAGGAGGTGAGATGATGATGTGCAAGGGTCAGATCTTGCCCTTAGGTAGGTACTTGTAGAGCTCACTATAGTACTTGAGGCACTAAGCAAAAATACCTGCCACCAGTGTTGTATCGAAGAGTGGGGTGCAGTGAGACCATTGTAAACAGCACCTCTTAACTAGAACCGATGCGTAGGATTCAGTGGTGGGATTTTCATCAGATAATACCATACTTCCAGATGTAAGCCCTCTTTACAATAGGCTGAATCCCATACCAGATAGGTACATTTTGCTGCTTTAGTTCAATGGGAGCGTAGCACCAGACGCAAAACCTTATATTATGCTTATAGTGAGGAGACATATGTAAACTAATTGAAATAAGAAGGAATAAAAACAATATGTAGGATGCATAAATTGTGGAAGAATGCACATACTTCCCGATTTGTATTTCTTTTAGCACACATACAATCACATGTCCCAAACCCAGCACAGTGCACCACAGATTTACAAATCTGTGTATGTGGTGGCATGCAAAGGCGTGGATGTGGTGTGGGGGAAACAGACTACAAAACTACAAAATGTCTTGACTTGTTTTGCTACTAAAAACCACAAGGATAAGATGCAGTGTTCCAGAGTGAGGGGACTAGCAATAGAATTCTGTACCAACTGTAGGTGTCTGCTCTGGCCAAGTAAACTACACTACTTGAGGCAATATAGGCTGCACAACTGTTTTCACATGTTAAGCCTCAAGAAAGGAGTGAAATCTGGCAGTGGTAAAAGCAGCCCATAACTTTAGCCAACACCTGGGATTCCAGAGTCGGCTATTACTGAACTGCTGACACATAGAAACATAGATTTTGTCGACAGATCCAGTCTGCCCCTTATCTCTACCTAATCTGTTACCACTGACCCTAGTTGACCATAGGTGTCACTCCCTGGCCCCGCTCTTCTAACTAATATGCCCCTTTGTCTACACCAGGCATGCTTGAAGTGCTTCACAGTCTTTGCCCCCACTGCCTCCTCCAGTCATCCACCACCCTTCTCACAAAGAAGTATTTTCACACATCTCCCTTAAACATCCCCCCCTTTAGCTTCATTGCATGCCCCTTTGTTCTAGTGCCTTCTTTTCTCTGAAACAGACCCTCCACTTGCACCTTGTTCACTTCTGTGATGTACTTGTAAGTTTAAGTTATGCACTCTCACTCTCCTTTCTTCCAGGAAGTATATATTGAGTTCTTGCAGCCTTTCCTCATATGGCTTCTTATGCAACCCCCTCATCATTTTGGTTGCCCTCCTCCGTATCACCTCCACTCTTTCATTGTCCTTGAAGAGGTGCGGCCTCCAAAATGAGACACAGTACTCTAGGTGGGGTATCGTCTGTAAACAATACAGCAGCATCACCACCTCCCTCCTCCTGCTAGAAATCCCTTGCCCAGTTCACTCCAGCATCCTGCTAGCCTTTCCCACTGCTTCGTCACACTGCCCGGCTAACTTGAGGTCATCAGATGTGATGACCCCTAGGTCTCTTTCTTGCTTGTTGACTGTAAGCTCCACTTCCTCATTCTTATACACAGCCCCTGGGTTCTACAACCCTAAGCACATTACCTATTACGTTTGGGCATTTAAACCCAGCTGCCACCCCCTAAACCATTTCTCTAGTTTCCTCAGATCCCTTTGTATTCTCTCCAACCCTTCCTGAGTGTCAGCCCTATTGCAGATTTTTGTATTGTGCACTAAGAGATGCACCTTCCTCTCAAGCTCCTCCACAATGTCACTTATGATGACATTGAAGAGGACCTTTCCCAGCACTGAACCCAGTGGCACCCCACTAGTCACTCTTCTATCATGAGTGGCTACCATTCATCACCACCCTTTGCCTACTATCCCTTAACCAGTTTGATATGCAGCTCATCACTTTGACAGGGAATAGAACAGAGTTCTCTCACATGGGAGGTGATAACTCTACCTCTGAACCACCAATGCTTTCTTGAATCCCTGTCCGGATGGGCAGCTACTGAAGGTTCAACTCACTGTGAGCCTAGAAGCAGATAGATTTGAACTATTTTTATTGCCATAGTGAATGGAAATAAATAATTTAAATGCTGATAAAAAAGAACAGTATGTAGGATGCACGTATGGTACAAGAAGGCAGCTACTGTACGTTCTAATTTGTGTGGTTTCTGTAAACATGCATACAATCAAATGTCTCAAACCCAGCACAAAGCATCCTGGTCCTCTGATGAATGTTCATGTACCTGGTACACTGTATTGTTACTTTAATTTACCTTCCTGTTACATTGTTTGTTGCATTCATGTCGCATATTGCCTATCGGTTTTGTACTAATGGATTGTTTGACTTATACTGCTGACATCTGTAAAACTGTCCTTATTATACCATTTTTGCCACTGTGCTGATATTGTTTGATGTTGTATTTCTTCTGGGTGCTGCTTGAAAATATTTTATTTATTTTCATTTTGGTAACTGGGTGAGCCCACTGGGACTAGGGTCCCTTTTTCAGGGGTGACCTGAAATTAATGAACATTTATATAGTAGGGTAACAATACATTACAGGCAATTATACTATTGGGTATAAAGTGATGCATCTGGGCAAAAACAGCCCTAGAATGGAATATTGGTTGAAGGTGGTGCAACTTAATACCTTATCAGAGGGAAGGGACCTAGGAGTGTTAATTCATGAGTCCCTTAAGGCAACCAGTCAGTGTAATTCTGCATGTAGTTAGGCCAACAGAATGTTAGGGTGCATCAGCAGAAGCTTTGACAGCAGGAGCAGAATATGGTTACCACCATTTAAGAAGCCCAAAGTGGGACATTTCTTACTGAAACATGATTTTTCGCAGGACAGTATGTAACCTCGACCAGAGCAACAGACCTCTTTTCTCTATATAATCAGAACTAAGGCTAAGTATTGTAGTTTCTTGGTTGCTTCTATGGTTTCATATCATCTCAATGTATTTTAGTTAAGGTACTATAGTTTTCTACAAGATTTAGTGGAAAGTTAGAAAATATTTTTTCTACTAAAAAGTCAGGACATGTAGTATTTTTCATGTTTTTTTGCAGGACACAGCTGCCCAAATCAGGACTGTCCTGAGAAACTCAGGACAGGTGGTAACCCTAGAGCAGAAACGTTATACTGCCTCTTTACAGATCCTTGGTGAGACCTCAGCTGGAGTACTGTGTTCAGTTTTGGAGCCCACACCTAAAGGAGAACATCAACAGACTGGAGACGGTTCAGAGAAGGGCAACAAAGATAACAGGACTACATAACTTGCCATATGAGGAACACCCAAAAGAGCTGAAGTTATTCTCGCTGGAGGCCAGATGAGAGACAGGGTACATGATCAAGATTTATAAGTACTTGAATGGCATCAACAAAGTGTCATACTCAGAACTGTTTACTAGGTTCCACAACTATAATAGTAGAGGACACAACTGGAAACTCAAAGGAGGGAGGTTCAGATGTGATGTCAGGAAGTTCTTTTTCTCCGAGAGGGTGGTGGCACCTTGGAATAGTCTACCCATGGAGGTGGTGGAGGCTAAAACAATCACCTCCTTCAAACTTGGTTGGGACAAGACATACATGTAACACAGGGTCAAAGGTGGGGACTCATCTTGAGTAAGAGTTCAATGTTAGCAGGCATGGCCCAACAGCGATCCATGCAAACAAACAGGCAGACTAAGTGGACCTTTGGTCTCCTTCTGCCATCACCTTTCTATGTTTTTATGTCACCTTTCTACACAGTAAGCGCTTTTACATAGTGGGAATGAAAGAACAGTCATGGATTAATAACAAAGGTCATTTGGGGGTTGACACCCCACAGCTCATCAGTCAATCACAGATGCACACATTATAATAATAATAATATTTTTATTTTTAGGCGCCTTTCAAAAAACCAAGGCGTCGTACATAATAAAATCAGCAATTTAAATATATAAACAGTCATTCATAAATAAAATCATACATATATCATAATATAACCAATAAACTAAATTTTTAAAAGCCTGAGACCACAAATAAGTCTTTAAAGCCTGTTTGAATGACTCCACAGTTGCGCAGTCCTGAATCAGATGGGGTAGAGAGTTCCAAAGGTTAGCACAGCGAACTCGAACGCTCTTGCGCCAGAAGATTTTAAACATACCCTTGGAACCTCTAGCAACTCCTCGCCGGATGAGTGGAGTGAACAACCGGGCTGGTAGGGAATCAGGAGCCCTTTCAGGTAGTCCGGGCCTAGTCCGCATAGGACTTTAAAAGTCAGCAAGCCAACTTTATAGGTGATCCACCACTGAACTGGCAGACAGTGCAGCTCGCGCGCACCGGTGAAATATGACAAGATCGCAAAGACCCCGTCAAAAGCTGGGCTGCTGCGTTCTGCACCAGCTGCAAGCAGCGGATTTGTACCTCAGGAAGCCCTAGATAAAGGGAGTTGCAATAATCTAAGCGAGAGGAAACAAAGGCGTGGATCAGTGTCGGAAGGTCATCGGACGGAACAAGGTGCCTAATCCTGGTGATATTCCTAAAATGGTAAAAGGAAGTTTTGACAACCTCTGACACCTGTGAATGCAAGGTCAGCCCTTCGTCAAAAATTACCCCCAGGTTACACACCCGTTCAGAGGTCGGGAGTGAGGCACCACCCAGAAAAATTCCCGAAGGTGCGCCTCCCCCAACCCCCCTATCTGACGACCTGGATCCACAACCAACACCTCAGTTTTGTCTGGGTTCAATCGTGGCCAGCTGGAATCCATCCAGTCTTGGATTTCTTTCAGACAGTTGTTAAAGACCGAAACAGCTCCATTCTGGTCGGGTGCAAAAGATAGGTAGAGCTGGGTATCATCAGCATAGCAGTGAAACCTCAGCCCATACCTTCTTACAATGTCTCCGTGGGGCAGTATATACACCATGAACAACATGGGTGAGAGGACCGAACCCTGAGGAACTCCACATGACAGAGAAGTAGGGTCCGAGGAATAAACCCCCGACACCACTCTCTGAGATCTGCCCATGAGGAAAGATGAAAACCACCTGAGAACTGTTCCAGACAGCCCACAGATGAACCTCAGATGACCCAACAACACCTCATGGTCCATGGTGTCTAAAGCTGAAGAGAGATCAAGAAGGACCAAGATGGAACGGTTCTTCTGATCTCTAGCCATCAGGAGATCATTGAGCACCCGAACCAGCACTGTTTCGGTACTATGTCTCTTAACGAAAACCAGACTAGAGTGGTTCATAGTTGTCATGGATGGTCAAATGGTCCTCTAGTTGTGCAGCCACAACTTTCTCAATAACCTTCCATATAAAAGGAAGGTTAGAGACAGGTCTGTAGTTGGCATGCAGGGTTTTATTTAACTCCAAAAATTTGATTAGCGTTTTGCTCATAAAAGTGCTAAAACACTGTGAAAATGCATAGCACTTGCCTCATTGTGTTTAATAAACATAACACTTCTAGAAAACCTATATAAATATTTTCTGTACAGTTAGCATTGTCCCAAGAAAAAAACTGCTAATCAATTATTTAAAACCCTGACATGGCAGTCTGGGTCCAAGGAAGCTTTCCTCAAGAGAGGTGTCACCACCGCCTCTTTTAGAGAGCTAGGAAACTCTCCAGACTCCAAGGAGCACCAGATAATCCGTGACAGGACCGGACCGATAACTTCAGTACCTCCCAAAATTAGGGAAGTAGGTCCAAGATCCAATCTACAGCAAGTGGGGCGCACACTCTGGATGATCCACATGACATCCATGAACTCCAGATGGCCAAAGGTTCTCCAAGACACCCGAGGTGCAGTAACCTCACATGCCGGCCACCTTATTTCAAAGAATCGAGCAATTTCATCACACTCTAATTGCGAAAAAGCTCTCCGCACTTGAAGACAGGCTGGGTTGCACAGTCTGTCCACAGTGCGGAAAAGCTGAGCTGGTCGATTCTGAGCAACTGCAATCTCCCTGGACAGGAATTCTGCCTCCTTACGGGAGATTGCAGATTGGTAGACTTGATAATGTTCCAACAATCTAAGGCGGTCGGCATCAAGGGTGGACTTCCGCCAGCAATGCTCTAACCTTCGACCTAGTCTCCGCAGCTCCCTCAAAGTCCCATCAAACCAGGAGATCGAGGCGAGAGGGAGAGGTTGAACACGGACAGGGGCAATAAAATCCAGAGCTGTCGAGACAGCCCAATTATAAACCGTCACAAGAGTCTCAGGATCACTGCTGGCAAGCGAGGAAGATGATAAGTCAGGCACTGCCATTAGGCTCTGAGAACCTACATCTCGTAAAAGGCAGTACCTGACCATTTCTGTAGGGGTAGGCCTACTTGGGGGGGGGGGTATAAAAACTAAATCCAACAGTGCAGTGATCGGACCACCCGACGGGATCCACCTCCATCAGAAGCTTCGATCCCTAGGAGGAAGACTAAGTCAAGGGAGCGGCCATGTCTATGAGTAGCAGAGGTAACCACCTGTTTCAGGTCCAGAGAAGACATCAGCTGGAGGAAGTGTTGTCCAAATTGCGAGAGTTCATCGTCGACCCAGGCACTGAAATCACCAAGAACCATCTGTCTTGTTGACTCCAATGCCATGTCAATGATGAAGTCTGCCACTTCCTGAAGGAAACGTCTCTCGTCACCGGCTGGACGATAGACGAGAACGATATGACAACCTACACCCACTATGACGGCACATTCAAATGACTCAGTCTCCCCTACCAATACACTAGTGAGGTTGAGTTTGGTCTTGAAACAGACGCCCCCACGGGTCCAATCTTTGGACGGTGTATTACAGAGTCCCCGGACGGAACTAAAGCCTCCAAAATTGGGCCAGAATTCTCATCCAGCCAGGTCAACCGTTTCCACAAGATCAGCAATAATTGCTGTCTTGTTTTTGACTGACCTGGCATTGCATAACACCGTCCGAGTTGGATGAATGCCTCATGCTTCCCGAACCACCTGCCGACTCAATTCGGTCATACCCTTGGGTATGGGAACCAGACATGGCTGACCACATTCTGATTTCCATTTTGGACATTACTTTCAGAAGAAACAGTAGATGCATCGTAGTAAGTATATATATTTTGTTGAGATTAGAAATGGGCATTGTATTGTCTAGTGCACCTGCCTGGTAAACAAAAACTAAATAAAATAAATAAAACTTGCTCTAGAATGCTGCTCCGTGTTATGTATGTTGCAGTGTAGCCTAATAAGGCAAATCTGAGAACCAGGAGATCTTGGTTTGAGTCTTGCCAGTTATTCACTATGAGCCCTAAAGCAAGCCATTTTACACACTTTCAAATGCTCCAGTTCACTTCAGCAATGTGTATAACAATGGTTGAAGCAGGACTTTGCTGAATAAAAGATGTTTCATCCCAGTTGTGCTTTCCTGGAGTAAATTATAAATGAAACTAATAAACCGATTTAAAAAAAAAAAAATAAATAAATAAATAAATAAATCATTGGGAAGGGGGCAGATAATTATCTTTCTAGCTGCTATGAATTTCAGTTGAATTCGGAGAGGTTTCACCTGCCAAAAAATCTGGTCTGCTGGTTGTAATGGGGTCTAATTTCAATAGGTTCTTTACTGGGAATGTCCGCTATCTGTACCTTACCGTCCACCATTACTTCCACTTGCTCCATATGAAGTTCAAACCATTCATTGCTTAACCTAATACAAAATGGCCACCCAGGTGACAGTGAGTTAAAGGGTTTGGGATTCTGACCCATGCCTCCAGTTTCATGTGCCAATCTTTAAAGGATACAGACTGCGAGGTCTCTAGTTTTTATGCCTTCCTCCATTGGTAGGACTCTTAACCCTTGTTCCACAATGGAGGGTTCAGATATTATCTTTGATTACTTCCTAGCAGCTGTCAACACCAATTCTGAACGTTGTGAAATTTACTCATCCCCTCAATTACCATAGCTGCCCCAAAAAGTGTCTTCAACCAGTATCAAGGAATTGTGAGAACATATGGAAATTCAGAATGGTCAACCTAATCCCATCATGTTCTTTTCACCTCCTGCTGCCTGTATCACTTCTTCCTCTGGCTTTGGCTGTTATGGGGAAAGTGAATAGAGCAGCACAGTGCTATAAACACTTGATAAGAGCAGGCTGATGATACTAACATACTAAAATGCCAGCAGAATAGGCCTAACGGTCTTTCGTGTCTGCTCGTTTGGTCAGCCCCCAACCTGGGTGCTGACCTTGCTGTCCCCCTCGCCTTCTCTGGCTTCTCCCTTCCCAGTTCCGGATATTCTTGCTGCATTGGATTTTGCTTCCAGAACCCTTCCCTGTACCTGTCCCACCTCTCTGAACCCCTCCACTGTCTCTGCCTCCACCTGCCCCCTAGGCAGTGCATTCCATGGCTCCACCACCCTCTCAGTGAGTAGCACCTCCTCCTTTCTCCCTGAATCTTCCCCTCCAGCTTCCCCATGCCTCTAGTGGCCCTTCCTCCTTCCTTGAGCACCCTGACTGTTCCTCCCCTATTTACCCTCTTCATGTACCTGAAGACCTCTATCATGTCCCCGGTCCTTCTGTCTTCCAATGTGTACATATTTAGCTCTTGAGCCTCTCCCTTATAGGTCCTGTCCCCCCAAGCCCCCAAATCATTTTGGTTGCCCTCCTCTGGACCCTCTCCAGGAGGTTAATGTCCTCTCTAAGTGTGGCCTCCAAAACTGCACGCAGTACTCAAGGTGCGCCTCACCAAGCAGTTATACAGAGGGAGCACACTCTCCTTCTGAGGTGATCCTCAGCGATGCATCCCAGCATCCTGTTGGCCTTGGCTGCTGCCCTCCTACAAGTCTCAGAGTTGTTCATCTTGACATCCACCACTACCCCCAGGTCCCTCTCAGCCATCGAGACTTGTAGCATTTCCCCAGGTGTACACTTGGCCTGGGTTTCTGGCCCCAGGTAGAGTACCTTGCATTTCCCTGCATTGAATCTCAGCTTCCACTTTCTAGACCATCTTTCCAGAGCCTCCAGGTCCCCTGTAGGGCCACCCTCCTCCCCATCCACCACCGCCCCAGTTTGAGTCATCTGTAAAGAGACTCATCTCACTCCTGATTCCTGTCCTTTATGTCAGATCGTGGGTGTTGAACAGAAGGGGCCCAGGACTGATCCGTGGGACCCCACTAATGACCCCCTTGGGGATGAGACTATCCCACCAACCACGACCCTCTGGGTCCGGTCCTGGAGCCAATTGCCTATCCATCTGATCATCTGGTTCCCACCCCATTTCTCCCAGTTTATCCAACAGGCCCAAGCTGGAGGAACAGAGCCAAATGCCTTGCTGGAAGTCTAGAAAGAGGACATCCACTGGTCTACCCAGGTCCAAGGCACTTGTCACCCAGTCATAGAACTCCACCAGGTTTGTCTGACCGATTTCCCCGGGATGAATCCATGCTGTCTATCGTCCAGGCACCCTCACTTATCCAGGTCCCCCCCTAGCCTCTCCTTGACAATGCCCTCCATCACCTTGCCCACCACCGATGTCAGGCTGACAGGCCTGTAGTTCCCTGACACCTCCCTTGATCCCCTCTTGTGGATAGGCACTATATGCGCCACCTTCCAGTCTTGGGGCACCCACCCTGTCCTCAGAGAGATGGTGAAAAGCTCTGCCAGGGGTTTCGCCAGGACATCTGCAAGTTCCTTCAGCACTCTGGGATGTAATTTATCGCCCCGGTGCTTTCTCCGTCTTAAGGGAGCTGAGGGCTTCCCTCACTCTCTCTGCTGTGATTTCCACTTCTGGTACCTCTTCTCCTGCTTAGCCCTCCCCCACCTGCCAGTGATGCCTCCCCTCCCCCAGACCTGCCCGATCGGTAAGGTCCCCCTCCTCAGTATCTCTGTCTCCTCCCATGTATGATGCAGCACCCCATTTTCCTGGTGAAAACTGAGGTGAAGTACTCATTTAGTACCTCAGCCTGCTCCCCGGTCTTGTGCCCATCTCTCCCTGATTTAATCCTGCTAATCTGCCCCTTCACCCTTCGTCTTTCCCCAATGTATCTAAAGAACCCTTGTTCCCTCTCCTAATTTCCTGGCCAGGTTCTGCTCCTTCCTTGCCTTAGCCGCCTCACCACTCTAGTGGCCCTTCTAGCCATCAGCTCATATCCCTCGATCCCTTTCACTCCTTGAGCACTTGAATTGCTTATAGGCTGCTTTCTTTTCCCCAGACCACCTCTGGACCTCCTGGTCCACCAACAGGGTTTTTGGGCTCACTGCATTTTGCCTTACTCTTGCACAGGTGCTGGTAGCATCCTGCACCCCTCTCCTGATGATTTACCACCTACTGTCAGCGTCCATGTCTGACCCAATCCCATCCAAATGCTCATAGGATCCTTCCATTTCCTTAAAATCCCCCTGAAGTCGGTTACTTCCGTCTTTGTGCAGCCTTCTACCCTCCTAGGTCCAGGCAGAACCAGACCGTGGCATGGTCACTCCCGCCAATGGGTCCTACCTCCAGGCCCCCAATCTGGTCACTGTCTGCCAGGACTACATCCAGTACCCATGCCTCCTGGTCGGTTCCCTCACCTGCTGAGTTAGGGAGCGTCTTGAAAGACATCCAACAACCTCTGTTCCTGGTCACAGAGGATGTCATAGTCTCCCAGTCTGTTCCTGGCATGTTTAGTCCCCAACACCACCACCGTTCCTCTGCCCAGTCTGCAGTGTCTCCTAACATCTGCCACCAGACTGTCCTCCAGCTCCTCCGCCAGGGCAGAAGTCCTCACCACTCCTATTTTTACTCTCTTGCCCCCCTTGTTATCAAAGGTAGCCCAAATCGCCTCCACGGTTCCTTCCGCCTCCTCTACTCCCCCTATGCCAATGCAGTTTTTGACTATCATTGCTACCCCTCCTCCCCTTCCCTCCCCCGTCCTTCCTGAACATAGTGTAACCCTCCAGGTTCAGGTCCCAGTCATGTCTTGCAGTGGCCCAAGTCTCAGTGACCGCTGCCACATCCACTGATCCCTCAGTTAGCATTGCCTGGAGCTCAGGCATTTTATTGCCCAAGGTTCTGGCATTTAGCAGGACTACCTTCCACCCTTTCCCTATAGTTCCATTTCCCCTGCTCGTGTTCCCATGGGGATTCTGTTTTCCCCTGGTCTGCACTTTGCCAGTTGGCCTTTTCCTGCAATCCTCCTGGTCCCCAGGGGGGTGGAGACAGAGTCCTCCTCATCGGCACCCCTTGACAGCCTTTTCTCCCATCCCACCCCCTTCACAAGTTTAAAGCCCACTTTTTACCAATGAACTCCTCTATTTTCAACTTAAGGATTCCCCTCCCCTCCAAATTGAGATGTAGTCTATCTCTAGCATACAGCTCCTTATCCTCCCAGGTCTCCCCCCAATCCCCCATCAACCCATACCCTCTGGCCTCACACCACTCCCTGAGCCACTGGTTTATCTCCTAATTTTCCTTTGTGTTCCCCACTAGCCCTTGGCACTGGCAGGATTTCTGAGAAGGAAACTGTGCATCCTATGTCATGACAGACCCTGGCTGAGCTCCCCTGATCTCGCCTGTATCTCTAGCTTCGCTTCTTCCCTCAATGTCATTTGTACCCAGGTGGACCAGTATGTCTGGGAACCCCACAATCCTTTGCCAGCTGATATACCTCGTGCTTAGCCCTGTGCACCGTTAGTCCAGGGAAGCATCTTGTTCTAACTGGCCAGGCTTCTCCCTCCCTATCCCATTTGATACCCCTGATCATAGAATCCCCAGCAGGAGCACTCTGACCACTCCTTTTCCTCCATTCCCCTTCGATGTCCTCATCCTTTCTACAGGCCCTCCACCCAGCTGGCTCCTTGTTCCTCCCCTATCTGGGTGCCACATGCCACCCCTCCATATTTACCATGGCCACCCCTCCCTCCAGTCCACAACCTCTCCTCCTGAGTATCCTTCTGTACCTTGCTAATTCCCCCTCACTGCTCGCAACTGGTCCTTCTCCCCCATCTGCTAAACTAGCCTGGCTCATCCTCCCTTCCATCCTGTCTCCATTTAGTTCCTCCTTGCTCGTCGTGCTCCCCTGGCCTAAACCCTCAGCTCCCTTTACTGAATCCTCCTTGTACTTCTGGTCCTTCTCCTTCACCTTTCCTCCCAACTGGTCCTTCTCCTTGCGCTTTCCTCCCTCTTCCCCCTGCCCCTCCTGCTCTGATTCACTGCTCCCCCCATTCTCCTGCATTCCAGGTCCCCCCCGTTCTTCCTGCTATCTGGCCCCTGCCTCCCTCCCACTCCCTTTCCGTCTCTAACCACCTCTGTCGTGGCTACATCACCCCCCTCATCCTTGAGCAGAAGAGGAGAATTGAAGCGGTTCCCTGAATGTAACCAGGATCGAAGCGAATTGAAGCGAATCCCTGAATGTAACCAGGATCTATAAACATCTGTGACAGTTGCTTTACTGTAGGTTCATGTGAAATCTGGGCAGGTGTTGTGGAGTCTCTCTATTTTCAAGCCAGTGTGCATGGGTATTGACACCTGGCTGGAACGTTGGCATGGACACTGGACCTTGCACTAAAGAAGGACATGGTGAGAGTCCCTGTTCCCAAAAAGAAAGGAGACTGAAATCAGAGCCCCCACCATGAGTCTTCTGGGCAGTAAAGAATTTAATTATTATAAAAGTAGGAATTCTTTTAGAAATGCATTAAAATATAATCATTAAAACAGCCACTAGTCTAACACTTGGGGCTGGATTTTCAAAGGGCTGACAAGATCTCAGGAGTAAGTCCCACGCCACAACCTAGCTGTGCAGGGATAAAATCTCCACACCAGCGGACATCATATTTTCAGCCCACCATACACATTGGTGGTAAGTGCAGCTGTGGAGGATGTTATGCTTGATAATACCAGATGTAGCATTTATTTATTTATTTTTTTTATTTAGTTGTTTAACCAGGTATAGCACACTAAGCTGAAAGCTTTTTTACAGGAGCGACCTGGGAGCACAAGGAGGTTAAGTGACTTGCTCAGGGTCACACAGTATGCAAGTGGAAGCTGTGGGATTCAAACCCAGGTCAGGTCTGCTGGATGTCACCAAATTTGCAGCTCAGAGCCTTAGACCACTGCGCTATACTGCCTAATCACATCTGTGTAGAGAACATGGCTGAAAGTTGCCATAAATTGTGGAGCCAGTCTCAAAAGTGGCTACAGGTACAAATAAACAGCGCATGTGATGAAACCTGGGGGCTTAGAAGCCTCCTCCCTTGCACACAGGTTTTGGCACCGTGTGTGATTTTCGGCAGTTTTGAAAATTCAGCACCTGATCTGTAGGCACAGTTTGTTCTTTTGTGACATCACTTAGCGTCTCATGTTATCATGATATGTATTTTTTTTTTCATTTAGAGTTTCTGTACATATCTACATACAGGCTTTATGCCTAGTTTTCAAGATGGTCCTGGGGGCAATTACAACAACAGATATTACTACTGTAATAGCTGTAAAACCAGTCATATAAAAATTAGTAGAGACTGCAGTTGGAACAAGTAATTTTAAAATGAATATAATTAAAATGTTCATATTTACAGAGATTAGATTTACGTACCTCACATCAGTAAAGGGTCACATGCAGTGGGATTCAGAAGCTAGGTGTCTAGAATAATAAGATAAAGGGAAGATTACAGTTACTTTGGGGTATTGAGATGGCTGAACATGACTCTTTTTTTGAAGGTGTAAATGTCGGGGCCTTTTTGGCATTTATGAGGTGGAATTCCAAGGGGTTGTTGCGGCTACTGCAAAAGATTTTGTTACAGTGATCTTGTAAGTTCTCCGTATTTGGAGGTTCTTGTTTAGGGATTACACTGTAAAAGACATGCAATGTTTGTATGGAAGGCTGCTATCTTCTATGGACACATTAATAAATCAGGGTTGGCCATTTCCATTCTCTTCTCTTTCCTGGTGATGGGAGACCAAAGTTGTTATAGAGAAGATAGGGGTGGGTGGATTTGCTGCCTGCTGGTGCAGTCGTCATGTTGATTTTGTGCTATGAGAGTGGATTGGGGCCATACTATAGATTTCCGGTCATAATTAACTCGACAACAAAAGAAATGAAAGCACAAAACCCACAGACTATGCTGTTCACAGGATGTGCGATTGCCCCGGCTCAGGTGCCTTTCAAGCAATGCAGCAAAGAAGCACTCAAGACTCGGAAGAATAAAAGAAAATTTCTTGCAGTGACTAAGCTCTTGACAAGTGTCAGAAACACCAGCTCTTCATACTGTTCTGGGACTTCCACAGGAGGCCAGTGTGCCAGAGTAACATGAAGCACCGGGGTGTCTCTCTTGTTGCCAGTTTGTCACAAAAAAAATATGTGTATTCCTAAGTCCTGACCACTGGTTCATTTTGTTGTACTGGAACCAGGAATTGTCTGAGAATCAGTTTACTTGTGCTTGGCAAGAGACAGGAGTAAATATGGCACCTGCAGTAGTCTGTGATGCACACTCTTGGTAGTTCTAACAATAGGGTCTGAGAATCTGAGTTTCTGTTCTTACCATAGCTCAAGGTATTTTGGCGATACTGGAGGATTAAGGCTCCCTCATGTACTAAAAACTTTTTTTTAGACAATATGGTACCTACGTGGAGTTGTCACGCAGATGCCTCTGCACACTGAAATGCCATGCCAATAAGACCCGACTATGACAGTTTAGCAAATAATACACCTCAGCAACTTTGGAAAAAAGTTTAAAAAAGTACGAAAGAGCCATCCATATATTACATTTCATGTAACGAATTAGTCTCTGCAACATTAACAGCAAGTTACTAACGTTAACACCTTCTGAGGCTTGCTGCCCCCAAGAAATGTACTGAAATTCAAGTTAAGAATCTATTTCCTGCAGTCTGCATTAAATGTAATGTTAATTTTTGTAGTTGGGGGACTCTGCCCCCCACACCCCCTCGTTATTGAAGTACTAATCTGTGTAAGCATGTCGTCATTTGGTGTTAAATGTAATATCTTTGTTTTAGTTTGTTGCTTGTTGTAGTTTGTAGTGTTGCCTGCATGAAATGTAATATTTTTAGTAGTTTTGGGGGGGGGGTTCAGCCCCCCATTATTGCAGTCTGTGTAATTGTTTCATCTTTAAATGTAATACCAGTATCTTTGTTTTTGTGTTGTAACTGTATTAAAGACTACACCGCAATCTTCCTGAATGTGTATTCTGTCTGACGGCATTTGCCTTGATTACTATGGTGTTTTCTTGTAATGTTTTATGCTTACCCTATGCTTAATATTCATTTGCATAGCGTTTTCTTGTAATGTTTTATGTTTACCCTATGCTTAATATTAGTTTACGTTGCAAGATTGGGGCATGAACAGCTGGTGTCTGATGCAGTGGGCAGCGTGGCCGGCATCTGAAAGTGCCGTAATTACCCTTGTGCGCATGAGTGATCCTTAATCCTCTGGTATCACCGTTATTTCAAGTTATGAGACTGCCCCCTTGTTTATATTTATGTCAGATTTAAATATGAATATTTCTAGACTACTGACATCTACAGGTAAGCCAAATACCATGAACAACATGCATGAGCTCATGATGAAGCAGATGTCAAATAACTTTCTGTTTATGGTGATCACAGAGGATAGAGTAGTAGTAGAAACAATACAAACATTCTGTGTTTCTAGGAGTCTACTAAATTTGCAAATACAAACTGTTATCTGCTCAGTCCTTGTAATCTCCGAGCAAGAAGCACTCACTGTTAGGTGCCAGATTCCAGGGAATTCACACGTATATTTTATTTTATTTATTGAAATGTTTCACCAGGAGGGCACACTGAACAAGTTGCTTGTCTCAAGGGGTTACATAGGGTTGTGAAGGATGATCAGTTAAATAGTATGTGGGTAGTACAAACAATGCAACATTGTAAAGTTGTGCAACAGTTGGAACACAAGGTGTTGTACAATAAACAATAGTGGAACATTGGGTAAATTACATGCCCAAAATCATACAAAAGAACATATGAATGTACAAAACAGTAATAATGCAATAGAACCATTTATAGTGCATGAGTGTACCAGGAGCAGGCTCGAGGTAGTATGCAAGTGCTGTTGGAGTAAAAAGGATGGGGTTAGGTTGTGCACACTGGAGACCCAGAAGGGCAGGAGGAGAAGAGAGGGTGGAGAGACAACTGAATATGAGGAGAAGGGGTAGCCATTTCCTGATTTACCCCTTCAGGATGTTGAGAACCCTGCCAGGGGCATATGGTGTAGTACTATCGAACAAAGAAAAATCAGCACTCAGCTAAAGAATTCAAATACAGGTTTGCTTACCTTCATGCACTGATTCTTTATTAGCTGGACAAATAAAAGCTGAAGGTTCTTACATTATTTCCCTGAGTCTTAAAGATCTCTTTTTTTTTTTTTTTTATTTCGTTGTTTAACCAGTTATAGCACACTTAGCTGATAGCTTTTTTACAGGAGCAACCTGGTAGCGCAAGGAAGTTAAGTGACTTGCTCAGGGTCACACAGTATGCAAGTGGAAGCTGTGGGATTCAAACCCAGGTCTGGTCTGCTGGATGTCACCAGATTTGCAGCTCAGAGCCTTAGACCACTGCGCTATACTGCCTTTTATTTCTTTAGTTCACCAATTCCACTCTGGAATTTGCTGGTGGTGAAAGCTAAACAAGCGTGTGCCACTGCATGTGCACCCAGTCGTTTACATTTCAGCATGGTTCTGTTTCACCTTCATCAGAGCTAGTAATGTGGCCTAAACTGTTGCCTTAAGTCCTTAAAGGGATTCATGAAAAGTTAAATTGATGGAGATGTGCATCACACATTATGGTGCCTTACCTCCATGAAATACTGTTGCTCTAGATTTCCCCTAAAAATTTCCAATAGTGTAGTAGTAAAATCACTCTTACAGTTCCCCCCACTGGGTCACTGTTGCTTCCCATTTTTTAGATCTGCCCCTGCACTCAGCCAAGTTATGACATGAACACAGGGAGAGCACAGGGACACGCTCCATTATAGTTTATGGGGGGCAACTTTAACATCATTTTTATATATCACAGTGATCATCTGGTGATTAATCAAGAGCACTGGGTGAGTAACAAGGGCCTTGAGTAAGCTCTGCACCAGGGGACTGTTTTCTTTTTTCAGGGTCACAGTATCAGATTTTTTTTTTGGGGGGGTGATGGTTAGATGAGGAGGGCAGTGGAGGCTGGGGGGATACATAGAGGGAGGTGTAGGAGTATGTTTGGCATGCTGGTGGGAGGAAGGGTATATAAAAAACTTTCTCTCTTCTGGACTCAGACTTGACTTTTACATAAATTCACTAGATCAGAGGGGGGAGGGAAGAGGGTGCTAGTTGGGAGATGGGTGGGGGGCTATGAGGTTTAAAAGGGTTTGGTAGATGAGAGGGGTAGATATAAACCACAGTACGTAGGGGGAGGACTTTTATGCTATTTTAAAGTTGTTGTGTTTTTTTTAAAATGTAAAAATACACCAGCAGATGTGGTGGTGCGGCCACCAGGAAATTCATGAAGCTTTGTGAATTGTCAGTTTCCCAAACTTGTGCCAACCTCACTGGCAAATTAAAACTTCACAACATATGCAGCCCTTGGAGAGGCTGACTTTTCAATGTCAAAATCATGTGACTGCTTCTGTAGAAGACACCTTACACTGTTGACTTGGAAACACCAGTTTCTTCATGGACACACCTGTTACGAACATCTAAGACAGTAACACACTATTAGTCTGCTTCTGTGTTTAATGCTGTATACGTGTTTCCAATCTAAAAGTGCTAGCATTGGTTTTGGTGCTACCAAAAAGCACTTTAAGCAGAATTTGCACAGTATTGGTAATATGGGGGAATGTTAACTTTACATATGCCAGTAAACAATATTTATCTGTGAAAACATACCTGCATGACCATTAAACAGAGGCTACAAATTTCATATATGGTAAAATTGTATTTGTTTAGTGCCCTACACCAGACTAGCAGATGCAGTTACCTTTTTTTTACTTAGTCACACTTCCTTATTTAAAATAACTTTTCATGGACTTTTAGGCTAAGAATTCCTTTAAATTACTTCTCTGAGGGGGGTATGGGATTGGACATCCTGATAACCTTGCCATCTGGGGAATCCATGGAGATCATTGGTGGGAAGAGGTAAGACTGAGAGATGGTGGGTGATGGGAGTGGGTCTACAGACTGAAGGAGGGGTCTTAGGCGGAGGGATTTGGAAGAAAACATGTATAAAAATAGCTTTACTTTCCCTTTAAGGTCATGGTTGGCTAGTTTTTTTTATGTCTCTTTTTAGCTTAACACACAATCTGGCAAACTGTATAGTGTTACTTTGCATATTCCACCGCAGTTTCACAAATGGAGTCACACGATAATGTATGATCAGATATGAGCTTTTAATATTGATCTGTATCCAGTGGTTCTTGAACTTTGCACTTCATAGCTTACACTAAGCCAGAAGAAACAAAATCCTACTTGTTGTCATTTTCCTCCTACAAAGGTTCATGGGGAATGGAAACAGTATTAGAGAACACTATTGGGTTGCTGATGGAATAAGTTATATGACTTACTATGCTGATGACCTAGGATTGAGTCTCAAGCCTGAGCGTCATGACGGAGACAGTACTGAGAGTCTGTTATAGATGCCTTCTGCCTTAGAGAGGGTAGGTAGCTGCTGCCATTATTTATTCCACTGCTTTCCAGTGACCAGGGAGAGGAAATTGCGTGGGCAGGAATACGCTGCTCTAGATAGGTGGGTAAATCCTGCTGTTAGCATGATGTATGACTGTGACACATGGCATAGTGGAATCCTAAACCCAGTCCTGTTCCAGAAATTGTCAGATGGAGACAGAGTGTGGTGGAGTGGATGGGCCTAGGCCCTGACCATTTCTGACTGGTCTGAATGGTCTCCTATCTCTGGCAGGGCTCCAGCTGTTATTGGGTGAGGTGTACATGGAGTAGCTGAAACACTAATGAAGGCGAGACTAGTGCTATTGCATATGATGCAGATATGCCATCCCTAACATGCCTGCTCCCTGTTAAAAAGTTCTGTCCTGCTTGCCTCCTAGTTATCTATCCGCACTCAAGGAGGCAAGTGGAGGACTGTATACAATATGAACTATGCAATGAGTATGTACAGACCAGTGGAGACCACGCTAATAAGTACTGGATCAAGTACTTGAGAGCAAGCAGAATGACATCCTAATCCAGTGGGGAACATTGGAAAAATAGAAAGTAAAGAGAAATCTTGTAACCATACTTTCTGATGGCAGTTCTTTCTTTGTCAGATTTATAAATACCAGATAACATCAGCGCAGGCAGCTAGCTATGAGTAACAGTTGATTTTTGTGGCATTGTTGACCTTCAAGCAGCAGGAGCCATGTAGGCACAGTGCATGAGGAAGACCCATAAATGATGTAAAGTGCTACTCTAGATTCTGAAATGTCTAGGCATATTCTGATGTTGATTGTAGGATATTCCTACAAGATGACACATACATTATTTTGTTTATAGGATTTTTATACAGTTATGCTTAAGAACTTTGGAATGCAGCACGTAATACTTTTTTACAGCAGTATTCACTGTTTCTCTGGAAAGAAAACTCTATTTTGAAACTTTATAAAACAGAATGTAGTTGTATATGATTTTGTTTGATTGGGTTGTTTTGTTGTAAAATTTTGTACTTTTCTGTTTTGTATTTGTGTTTCAGTGTAGTGTTGGATATTGTATATTGTGTATAATTTGTATTTATTTGAGTAATGTTATATGTTTAGATGTAACTTGGTGAATTACAAACAGGACTGTCTTGAGAATAGGATTGTATAATCCTAATGATTAGAATTTCCTGTATAAAAATAAAGTTTTTTTATCTATCTATTTTTCATGTCAGGGTAGCTGCACATAATTTTTCAGAAAAGAATTACTAACAGCTAAGACTTTTATTATTTATATGGTACATGGGAAATTATGCTAAGGTCCAGACTTATAGAACCTGGTTAAACTACATAAACAGTTTGCTCAGTTGGGCAAGCGGTAATGACAAGATCTACCATGTGGATGACCCAGGGTTCAATTCCCCAACTAAGCCTCCACAATAAGGGATTGAAGCAATGCCAATGCCAGTGTTCTTGACCATTGGGAAAGGAGGGGCAGGATTGTTCTGCTTATGCAGTGACATCTATAGGAGCTAGAAAAATCTTGATGCCTCAAGGGCTGCTCTACAGATGTCCAGAGATGCACAAAATAGATACATAAATCTGTCATGGAGCTCTGTGCCATGTAAATCCTGTTCACGTTGTGTGATCCAAAGTGGCAGTAGATGACAACAATACAAGTGAAAAGGCGTTTAATGAGCAGGGGTGGTTACAAGAAAACATAAATACGCCCATGGAACAGCCCCCCAGCAACACCATACGGTATAAGTAGATGGTAGTGCATGCATGTCACTGTGCAGGCATCGTTGCTGTGGGTAACAATTAGGAAATATTCGCTGATTGCTCCAAATGTAAGAGTGTGAACCAGAGTGCCTCTAAAATTTAAACTGTACCAGGGCAGCAGGATAAATATCAGTATGTGGAAGGCCGGAATAGCTGTAATAGATGACAACAACCCTGAAATGTTAGCCTTGACCTTCCATAACAGAGTAGACACCATGTCAGTGTAGCCATATTTGTACGTAACTAAAGTACAGAGGGTGCTGTGCCATGTCCCTTGCTGGTATGACTACCTTTACATGGTACACTGGAATAAATGCCAGCTCTGCCCAAAGTGTGGTATCCATCTGTTAATGGCCATCACCCAGACATGTAGGGCAGGGGCGTGGCCTGTGGCACATTAATGCCTAGATGTGTGACTAAAGCGTATAGTGTAGCAGTCAACAAACATCTCCCTCGCAGCTATGGGTGTTATGCTGTGTCTGCCATGAAACATACATTTGATGCCTTTTCTTTGAACCAGCATATGTCTTGAACAAATATGGTATAATTCACATGTTTTCAGGGCCCAATAGGTCCCTTCTTCAGGTGAGTAGCCAACTGAACTGAAGTTTGACACTTCCAAGCTGGAGTTATTGTTGGACAGTGCCATAGAAAATGTAGTAAATAACTGAATTATTACACATTTAACAGTTACTATTTTCTTACTTTCTAATTTTTGCCAGCACTTCTGGATTATGATATACATAGTGCAGTGTCTTCTATTGTAGCAGCCTCCTTTGTATATCTTTGCTGCTTGTCACAAGCATTTCTCCAAAGACTATCCCATATTTCATGTGAAATATTGAATCCTAAGTCTCTTTCTCATTTGTTCAGTGTTAAGACTGTATCTATAGGCTCTTCCTGTCCCATTCAGTGGTAAATACCGTATGTGCAAGTTGCTCAACGGGAAGATAACCTCTAAATTGCAAGTATCTGAAGAAATTCCAATTTTTTTTAAGATTATAAATTGTTTTAAGTTGAGAAAGGAATCATGGTAACATTTATTCTATCTGCCACATCCTCCAATGTTGAAGTGGCCTTTGATGACCAACCATGACATTTTTTAGTTTTCCCTTTAAATTTCGTATTTGTTTTTCCCCGTAACTGGTTATATCTGTTAGAGGATGGTACCCATTTAATAAGTGTCCTATATTTTTTAGGTTTTGATTCCAAATTATATTTTTGGGTGAGTAACTACTTTTTTTTTTTTTTTGAATTGGCAGGAAAATGTAACCTGTTGTGTTTTTTTTTTTTTATAAATCAACCATAGTGCTGCACATGATTTTGTGTTCTCCTTTAACAAGTCTGGTTAATTACAATGACCCAGTGAGTGCAAGCTGCTTTTTTTCTATTGTATAATTTAATATATATTGTATAATTTATTAATATCTTATTATGGAGGTTTTACATTCCCATAGAAAGTTTATATGAAGAGGTTTATTTTTAAAACCAATAATTTTCTGTCATTATGGGACGGTTGTTAAGAACATCACACACTCTTGGATCTACAATTAGTTTCAAGTTTATTCTATCTCAAAATAAAAGATTACGTTTTTGACCAAGACATTAGTTCATTTTTGATATATCAACAATTAGTTCCATATTAAATTTGACTAAATTTAAAAAGATGGATGGAATGTTAATACCTAGATAACCTGTACTGTCATGCTCAATTTACAGTAGATCCAGTGAAGAACTTTCCACAAAAACATTTTGAATAGAGTTTGATTAAAATCAGAAATTCTTCCTATCACAAATAATGGACAACCCAGAAAGGTTTTGAAAAATTTTCCATTAAAATCATTACTTCTTTTAGTGAAGTTAGTGGACGTTGTACTGAGATAAGAATGTAGTATACCTAGGCTAGTACCTCCACAATTAATTATTTTTAAAGGAATGCTTTCTATTAAATGTAGCACCAGTTCTAATAATCAGAGGTTTAATTGCTATAATAGTCAGGGAAAGCAGGCATCCCATCCTGTTTTCTCTCTCCAGTTGGATGTCTTTGTACATTACATTATTAAAACCTCAGCACTAGGATCAGAGTATTTGATATTTATCCACTTAAAATTAATCTGTGAACCCAGACTTCTTTAGAGTGTCGTATGATACAAGTACCCTCACTCCACCAAATTGAACACTTTCTTGGCATAGAAAGAAATGAGAGCCATAGATTTATCGTAGGTTGAGCAGTCCATAATGTTGTAATTAGTTATCTAATGTTGTCAGATTCTTACCTTCCAGGAACAAATCCTGTCTACTCAACTCTTTGACTACATCCATGACAGTCTGCATATGAGTCACCAAAATGTTTGCTAATAAATATCATGTAGTCAGAATTGAGCTGAGAGATGGGTCTGTAGTTTGATATTCAGTCCAGTCCGCCCCCATTTGACAGTACAACAGTATGTGCCTCCCTAAGTGTTTGGGTTACTGACCCTTTCATGAGCTTCTTTGAATAAGTCTAGAAGATATGTGCTTATTAAAGTAAAGGAGACAAAGATTTACAATAGTTATTTGATTACCTTATGGACCTGGAGATTTGCTAGAAGGCATTTTTCCCCATTATTTCTCTTATTTCTTCTACTATGACGAGTCTCTCTAGAAAACTTAATTTGTGTGTTGGAACTTGGGGCAAGTTCATTCCAGTCATATCTGTTAATGTCACCTCAGCTGGCATTGAATTTATAGTTGAAGAGTTGAATCAGAATTATGAAATACCTTATTAATATCTACTTTAGAGATGACTACTGTTTCCCCTTGATTTTTACAGGCCATGGCTAAATTGTGAGCTTGCCTTTTCCTAATCTTGTTAAACATCAACTTTGCTTGCTTCTTTCTGGAAATGAGCGAATTCCACCTAGGTATTTTGTAGACTGTTAATTTCATATTTAAGCTTATTTAGCTATAGAAGTCTGCATTTTCTGAATTCCCTAGTTTTCGAATAGCTAGCATTTCTTTTTGTCTCTTTTATTTTTGAGACCAGATAGTGATCTTTTCCCTGTTTTTTTAATATCTTATAATTATCCTTACATAAAACATTTGTAGGTTTCCCAGAGCAAAAATTTGGGTATAATTCCTGTGGCATTAAATTTCAAACATTTTTGTCAGGTAGTTGTTAAAATCTTTGTTCTTTAATAATGAAACATTTAGGCCATCTAGGTGGAACTGATCTTTGTGGGCTTAGTCATGTAACAACAGTAGCCATCACATAGTCTGATATTACATTGTCAACAGTTTTGGCCTCCCTTGTATCAGTGCACAACCCCTTTGATAGCAGAATGTGGTAACACTTTGTTTCCTTAACTACACTGTAGTTACAATGTATTTACACTGCAGTTGCAGTTACATGTAACTACAGTGTAATTACCCTGTTGCATTTAATTAATGATTACCTACTCCAATGTTACATTAAAACTGGCATTTAAAATAGTGTGACCCAGGGTATTATTGATATGACTGCACCCACCACATGGGATGGAGTAAAATGTGTAGTGCCCCCCCCAAGGTTACTAGTTCTTCAAATATTCGTAGCCCATTATATTTAATACTTTTATTGAGTCGTCCTGATTTTCCATTTGGTTGTCATTTGTGTCATTTTACTGGAATCGAAAATAGGGTCAAATGTTACATTAAATTCTCCCCCACCACTAATTCTGCATTTTGAATTTTACCTGTTTTTTAGTAGTGTATTATAAAAATCTGAACATTCATTTGTGGAGGCATAAATACTGTAAATGGCTATGTACTGACTATTTAATAAATATTCTATTATTTACCATCATACAGCCCCATCAGACAATTCCTTCGTTACTTTAACATTCTTATGAATTCAAATTGCTACTCTTTTTCTTTTACATTTAGCATCTTCTCTCATTTTTTCTTCTGTCCAGTTTGTTCCGCCTTTCAGTTTTCTGTATATCTGTGCCCTTGCTTTCCATACTCTTTCTCATTTTCTCTTTTTTATTTCCCCTCTGTTATCTTTCTTGCCTTCTCATATTTGTTTTTGACACCCGAATACTGTACAGATTCCTTTTGCTTAGGTTAGTTTAGTCCCACCACACAAACTTGATAACAGAGAGGAGGCTGGCAATTATAGACCAGTCAGACTGACATCAGTGGTGCGAAAGTGAATGGAATCACTGCTGTAGGAAAGGATTGTGGAATATCTTGGATCCAGTGGTTTACAAGATCCAAGGCAGCATGGATTCACAGGAGGGAAGTCATGTCAAACAAATCTGATAGATTTCTTTAACTGGGTGAGAAAGGATTTAGATCAGGGTGGAGTGGTGGCTGTGGCCTACCTAGATTTCAGTAAGGCTTTCAACAGCATTCCACATAGACTAGTAAGCAAGTTGGATAACTTAGGAGTGGATCCAAAAGTGGTAAACTGGATATGAAATTGATTAGGGGATAGCTGACGGGGGTGGGGAGGATTATCAGTGCTAAACAGCCTCTGTTGCAGTGCTGATCAGTCTGTCAGAATCCTGCCCTTATCCCCATGCAGAGGTGCCCATCTTGTAATTCATGATCAGTTCCTAGTAGTCATATGGTTCTTCCTCTCCCTAGTTGCCGAACATCTAATACAGCTCCCTTCCCTGGTAGTCTGGTGGACCCCCATGAAAGTGCCACCAACTGACTTGCAGAACTCTGCTTCCCAAACCCTCCTTACCTCGGTCACCATGGTTAATGCATATCATTGGGGACAGCAACTGGCACAATCTTCAACTCACCAGCTTGGCTGGCCACCATCTGATTGTCCAAGAATAATGATGCACTTACTGTAGAAGCAGATCTTTCTACAGAAATCATGCAGTGTCTTTCTGGCAATCATGCAGTGGCCAGCCGAGGTAGTTAGCAGTGAGTTGTGCCAGTTGCCATCCCTAATGCCATATATCTGCCATGGTGACCATGGTGAGTGCAAGTGTGGAGAAGGAGGGTCCTGAGTGGATGGACTGGGTAGCACTTTTGGGGGTGGTCTACTAGACCACCCAAGATGGGAGCTGTATTACCAATGGGGTGATTGGGGGAGGCAGGACCACTAGACTATCAGGGACTGAAAGTAGAGTACAGTTTAAGATATTTTTGGGGGGTTTGTTCCGCAGGGTTGAAAGAAGTTAGATTTGCACTTGCAACATTTTAAAAGCCAGAGCAAATACTGCTTGAATATTTGCCTTGTGTTTTCAGAACAGCGGGGAGCAAGGACATCAGTGCATTGTATTTTACAGTGCATTTTGGCAATGACGTTTAGGCTTGACAGCATGTGGGGGAAGCTCAGGAGAGATGTGAGGAAGTTTTACTTTGTGGAAAGGGTGGTGGAACTTTGGAACAGAGTGCAGTTGAAAGTGGTGGAGGCAGCTACCTTAAACAGATTTAAGAATTTCTAGGACAGGGCAAGGAGACTCGTAGTCCCTGGGGGCAACACAGGATTGAGGGGTGAGGGAGCGAGGGAAGAAGGAGACAACCCCCGGTACAGTATGTCTGTGGGGTGAGGTACTGTAGTACAGTATGGGAAGACTGGATGGACCCTCAGTTCCCTTCTTTCATCAGATTCTGTCTCTCTGTAAGTCTGAATACAGGTAAGCAATAAGACATGATGGGGAGGTGGGACAAACACCTGACCAGGTACATAGTAAGGCCCGAGTCACTTATGCTGAGAGTTTTTAGCACCTTGGAAAGATTACTCCTATAAAATGGTTCCCCCTGCAGAAATTTTGGAATAGTAAGAAAACAGTTTAAAGCAGGGTGAACAAAAGAAAAAAATACATAAAAATAACATTGTGCTGTACAAATGAAAAAGTTCCTGTAGGATTCTGCCACTGTATGTCGCTGTTGTATGTCTAGGCAGATACGTGACTTGACATTATGTAGTTAAAATTCACTGTAATGGCCTTTTGTATTTAATTTTTATTTCTGCTCCATGCTTAAGCTCTGCTCCCAAAAAAAAAAATAGCCTTTTTGCACTATTTATAATATGGCATTGTGGTGTTTGATAATTTTCCCATAGAATCTTTCCTAGGATGCTTCTGGAAGTAGTGTTTCAGCTCAGCAGGCCTTTCCAGGTAAAACATTTTTAAAAAAGCAACTGAACATTTCCTGGAGAAGCAGGAATCCCCTTACTAGCCCTTTAATCAGGATACACATTCCAAATGATATGGACAGGTGGATATTTTTTTGGCTCTATTGTGGAGTTCCTACAAAAGTCTTGAATAAAAAGAGCTAGCCACTCCAACAAGTAGCAGGCAGAGCATATTAGAACATTTTAAAAGTAGTCTTTTATTAATTTTTAAGAGTTTGTTTTTTTATCTGTTTGTTAGATGGTTTTCTACCTAATAGTATTGGTGGTGATGTGAAAAGCAGTGCTTTACCTGGAAGCAGACATATCTGTTCCTCCAACTGCATCATCAGCATGTGACCTCACTGATAGTTACATCACAAGCCCTGCTGCCTGATTGGTAGCATGTCAAAAGTTACTGATAATAAGCAGGAGATTGGCTCTTCTTGGTTAATAGTGATGTCACAGTCAGTGGGGTCACACTACGGATAATAAATATGGATGAACAGAACTAGGTCCACCTCCAGATAGAGTGCTGTTCCATACATCACACCTTGTACTGTCAGGGAGAAAATTTTCTAATTAGAAAAAATGTAATACTTCAGATATAAAAAGTGACAGTTGACTATAGTACTTTTGAAAGTTACTATTGATTCCAGGCAGTACACTAGCTCTTTAAAACTTTGCAATCAAATATCTACAAATTTTGAGAAACCTTTAGAGTTTGGGAGCAGTATAGCACAGTGGTTTAAGGCTCTGAGCTGCAAACTTGGAGACCTGGGTTTGAATCCCACAGCCCCCACTTGCATACTGAGTGACCCTGAGCATGTCACTTAACTTCCTTGTGCTCCCAGGTCACACCTGGAAAGAAGCTTCAGCTTAGTGTGCCTTTCCTGGTTAAATAATTTTCCCCATTCCCCCCCTTATGCCATAGCTGGCTAGGGTCAGTTTGGCAAACATTAAGGAATTCACAGAAACACACATTTATAATGGGCTATCACTGTACAGTATAACAGTTTAAATGTATGTAATTAATAATTTTGTTTTTAAAGCTCCTTTCAAATTTTCAAAGCGCTGTACAAAACATATAGTAAAAAGAAAACCATACAGTATAAAACATTCATAAAACCACAATTTCATCAACAATTCATATAAAATACTATAAAAAGGCAATTTGGTATAAATGAGTTTTTAAACCAATCTTAAATTCCCCCATGGAGGTGCACTGCCGTAACCGACTGGGTAGAGAATTCCAGAGAGTGGGAGCAGCATAGGAAAAAGCTCTATAGCCAGATGAATTTAGACTCACTCTCGGAATCTCTAGCAACCCCTTGTCAGCCAAGCGGAGTGATCGGCCAGGGCAGTAAGATGCTAGAAGATCTTTCAGATAAGCTGGACCCTGGTCATGTAGGGCTTTAAAAGTCAATAAACAGACTTTAAAGGTGATCCGCCACCAAACAGGGAGCCAGTGCGGCACCGGGGTAATATGGCAGGACCTACTGGTCCCCGTCAAAACCTGGGCCGCCACATTCTGCACTAGCTGAAGGTGGCAGATTTCAACCCCAGAAAGCCCAAAATATAGGGAGTTGCAGTAGTCCGGACGAGTGGACACAAAGGCATGGACCAACATAGGTAGCATGTCAGACGGAATGAGGTGTTTCACTCTAGCGATATTCCTGAGGTGGTAAAAGGAAGTCTTGATGACTGCTAACACCTGCGAATGCAGTGTCAGCCTGTCATCCAAGATAACCCCTAGGTTACGCAACCATTCAGAGGTCGGATATGACACACCCCCAAGAAAAATTCGTGAGGGTGCACCAACAGGCGACCCCTCTATTCGACAACCCGGGTCCACCACCGAAACCTCTGTCTTTTCTGAGTTCAACTTCAGCCAACTAGAATCCATCCAACCCTGGATTTCTTTCAGACAGTTGTTAAACACTGAGAGAGCTCTATCCTGGTCAGGAGCAAAAGATAGGTATAGCTGGGTATCATCTGCATAGCAATGAAACCTCAGCTTATACCGTCTTATAATGGCTCCGGTGGGCAGCATATACACCATGAATGACATGGGAGACAGCACAGAACACTGAGGCACCCCACATAACAAAGATGTTGGGTCAGAGGAAAAGAGCCCCAACACAACTCTTTGTGATCTCCTAATGAGGAATGAGGTGAACCATCGAAGGACGGTTCCTGATATTCCACAAATCTGCCTCGGGCATGCTAGCAATGCCACATGATCCACGGTGTCAAAGGCTGACAAGAGATCAAGAAGAACTAGAATAGAACATCTCTTCTGGTCTCTCGCCCTCAAGAGATCATTTAGCACCCAAACCAGCGCAGTTTCAGTGCTATGTCTTTTATGAAAACGTGATTGGAAGGGTTCATAGATGCCATGGATGGCTAAATGGTTGTCCAATTGGGACGCCACTACCTTCTCAATCACTTTCCCAATAAAGGGTAGGTTTGAGATGGGTCTGTAGTTTGTGAAACAGTCAGGGTCCAAGGTAGCTTTCTTCAAGAGGGGTGTCACCACCGCCTCTTTCAGGGAGCTAGGAAACTCACCTGATTCCAGGGAGCACCAGACTATTTGCACAAGGACTGGACCGATGATGTCGCAGCAACCCAGTATTAGGGAAGTCGGTCCAGGATCCAAACTACAGCTCGTAGGACACACACCATGGATAATCCTCATGACATCCATGAAATCAGGTCTGCTGAAGGAACACCAAGAAGACTGAGGTACTGTGAACTCATGCTGTTCAACAGCATCCCCCATAGAAGCCGCTGGATGCAGATCCGTCCTGATGTTGGCCACTTTATTAGCGACGAATCGAGCGAGCTCTTCGCACTCTAATTGCGAAAAAGCTTTCTGAACTTGCAGACAGGCTGGGTTGCACAGCCTGTCCACAGTTCGAAAAAGCTGAGCCGGTCGATTCCTGGCTACTGTAATCTCCCTGGACAGGAATTCTGCCTTCTTATGGGAGATTGCAGATTGATAGACAGAATAATGGTCCATCAATCTAAGGTGGTCGGCATCAAGGGCGGATCTGCGCCAGCAGCGTTCTAATCTTTGCCCCTGTCTCCGCATCTCCCTCAATGTCCCATCAAACCAGGGTGCCTTGGGACGAAGGGAAAGGGGGCGTATACAAACAGGAGCAGTAGTATCCAGAGCCAATGTAACAGCCTTGTTATAGGCTGTCACCAAGGTCTCTGGACTACTACTCGCCAACACGGGGGACGAGAGGTCAAGAACCGCCATGAGCCCCTGGGATGTAATATCCCATAAAGGGCGGTATCTTGCCATCTCCACAGGGGTAGGCCTTCTCAGGGGGGTACTGAAATTGAACCTCACCGTGTAGTGGTCTGACCAAACGACTACTGGTTCCACCCCCAAATTGAAAACATCAATCCTAAGGAGAAAGACTAAGTCCAAAGAGTGCCCAGATTTATGAGTAGCGGTGGAAACCACCTGTGTAAAGCCCAAAGAAATCATTAATTGGAGGAAGTGATTACCAAATTGAGAGAGTTCATCATCGATCCAGGCATTGAAGTCACCCAGAACCATCAATCTGGATGACTCAAACGACATGTCAACGATGAAGTCTGCCACTTCCTGTAAGAACCGTTCCCATCTCCTGGTGGACGGTAGATGAGTACGATTCGAACGCCAACACCCGCTACCACTGTGCACTCAAAGGACTCAGCCTGCCCCATAACCATACTCATGAGGCCCAATTCTGTCTTAAAACAGACTGCAACCCCCACCCCTGCGGTCCAATCTTGTGGTGTATCACCGAATACCCAGCTGGAGTCATAGCTTTAACGTGGGGCCTGGATTTTCATCCAGCCAGGTCTCGGTGATGCAAGCCAAGTCCACCGAACTAACAAGATCAACTATAATGCCAGTCTTGTTTCTGACGGACCTAGCATTGCATAGCACTGCCCAAGTTGAACGAACCTCAGAGGCCGTTAAGCTCATCTGCCTACTTAATTCCGTAGTGCCCTTGGGTATGGGCACCAGACATGGTAAACCACGATCTGGGTTCCATTTCGCCCCAGGGCGCCTTCTAGATCTAACAACCCCGACACGAAAGCCCCCCTCGTCCATCCTCCCTGGTTCGCAGCCCCCTGCCCTCCTCCCTCTCCTTCGAGCAATTCCCAGTGCTCTACAACGTTGATATATATCATAATGAAGAGGTGGAGGATAAAAAGAGCGGAGGGCACGAAGCAAGGGGGATGAATAGCACACCACCGTGGGGGTAATAGGCTGGCACATGCCGCTACAAAACTACTAAAAACAACACAATAACACTAAAAATTCAAGTAAACCCCAAAATAAATCTAATATAATAAATAGTCTAAACTAAATCAATAACTTTCCAACCCCACCTTGAAGAAAGTCGAGACAATCCCAGTGAAAATAAAATAAAATAAAAATAAATATATAAATAAAATAAAATCAGACAACTCAAAACTAAAATATACAATAACACATCCATTCCCCCTCCCTCCCAGTCCTCTCACGACCAGGGAGAAAACAAAAATAAAATAAATTCACCCCCCCCCCAGCTCTCTCACCACCGGAGGGCACTTTAGAAAAAGAAAAAAAAAGAAAGAAAATATTTCTACACTCTCACTGTAGAATATTAAACACAATATTTCAAAACAAATAATTCAGCACTCTCACTGCAGAATATTTCAAAATAAACAATTCCCACTTAACATATAACCCTTCCCCCCACCACCAGTCCTCTCACGACCAGGAGATGGAGAAAATAAAATAAATGGACACAAGGTCCTCTCACCACCTCGCTGTCCAACTCAAAAAGGAAAAAAAATAAAGTCACTGGGAAGAAGTCAAATTTGTTCACAGGCGGAATCCATATGGAGAACCAAATAATTCATGAAAATCAGAAACAAAGGGCTCAAGATTTTATTTATCTTAATAAGATAAATAAAATAGATAAGTGAAAATAAAATATATGGACACCCAGGTCCTCTCACCACTGGGAGAGACCACACAAGAGAGTTTAAGCCTTAGGTCCCGAGCAAAGCAGGATAATCCAAAATATCAGTTCTCCATAAAATGGGAGCCGTAGAAAGAATCCAAAGAAGGGGAGAGTCCAGGGTGTTACTTGGCCTTAAAATAAGGAAACCACAGGAAAGTTCGATCAGATCAGAGCCAGTTGAAAACTCAGAAGTAGCAGCCAGCAACAGACCAGGGCCCCTTCAACTACATATCCAAGCACAGCCTGAAATAATTACAGCCACACCACGACACCCGGGTAATGGCCATACCGTAGCCAATCCCACGAATCTAGGGGAATCACGATACCCCAGTCGGCTGCCTGACTAAGCAACTGCCGTGACCCCCTGTGAAGCTGCAAATTCAGCTGGCGATCAACCACTGGAGTAGGGCCCACTCCTGTCGCTAACTGGTAGTTACTCCAGGTAGAAAATCCAGGGGTTCCAAGTCCACAAAACACAATCCCGGGCCCAGTACTCGGCTTCAGAACCAACTCGTGTCCAAGTCCAAGGTACTGACCAAAAATCCAAGAAATCGGCCAAAAGTAAACAGCTTTCCACTTTCAGCTTTCCACCCAGGCTGTCCTTAAAACAGACCAGTGCCCTCTCTTCAACTCCCCTTGACCGCAGAGGGTCCTCGTGTCTCCTCTTCAGTCCCCCTCGTCCTGCAAAAACTCCTCACGGCTCATCGCTCCTCAACTCCCAAAATGACCCGATTAAGCGAGGAGTTTAAGTAAAGTTCAGTGAGGGAGTTCAAAGATAAAAATAGAAATCACTGCTTTCACCGAGCGAAGAAAGCACTAGCAGGGATCATTCAGATCAAGCCGCACAGGCTGCGGATTGTAAAAACGAACAAAGTAGCAAAAAGCCGTTCTATTTGCTTCAAAAATATTGAAAAAGTGTTACTTTGCCACGCCAGTGGTGCAGATGGGGTAGCACTGGAAGGCATAACTCCTGTCATGTCGATGACTTGAGTTCAGAAGTGGACTCTGGTTACCGGTGGTCAGTTAGGGGGGGGAGAAGATCCAGAATCTGCCTAACAGCATTCATTTCACAAGAGGAATGGTTATTCTGCACCACTCATGTACTGCCACTCTGTGGAGGCATGGTGGTATGGTAGCAGTTGTGGTCAGAATGAGGGCAGTCAGCAGCCGAGGCATGGTATATGCATGCTTCTACACACAATCATGTCTATGCCATTGCACATTGCCAGCCGCCAAAGGGAGAAAAGGGCAAGAAAATCAGTGTGGTGAGGAAGGATGAGGCCCTCCTCACTGTGGAGCCACACAGCTGGATTGGGTCAATGGTAGAGGGAAGACTGCCCCTCCTCTTTTGGCGCCGTCATGGGGTGCAACTTTTAGGGATTTGCATGGATGGTAAGTCCTAGAGGAGGCATGTGCCGACCGCAAGGGTTGAAGGGGGCCAGCACCACACAGTAGAGAAATACCTTCATTTAATAAAAAGGGTTAATATCTGCAGGGAAACTGTCATGGTTCTTTTAGTTATGGACTGTTACGCAGCTTGAAAGGCTATGAGAAGTCATGCTATAGAAAGATGCATGTTAATTATCTCTGATTCATGGGGGAAAAATAAATCACTGGCTACCTGATACAAATGTGAATTGCTGTGTGCAGTCCACTTTGGCATCTTTTATTTTACATGAGTCATTGACTAAAAGATGTGCATCTGTATTCCAATGGTATTAAAGTGATTATAGTGTTAAAAAAAAAAAAAAGACTTTGGATGTGGTGACATCAGCTTTCTTATTAAACCGAACTGTGGTCATTGCTAAACATTATTATGCCATATTGCTAGTGTAATTTTCTTATTGCTTGCATTCAGACTTTTTCATGATTTGATTTTGCCTATGTCATCCTTCACATGAGTCTATTTCAGTTTCTGCAGAACAATATTAAAAATGCAAAATAATAAACTGGTTTATTTAAAATAAACACCACAAAATCACCGCATATTAAAAAATAACATGAGCTGGGTGCATTCTGTAATTGTAACTCTACTAGTTTATATGACAGTGAACACCTCAGGTGAGTCACACCAGATGGCTCAGATTTTAATGTAATTTCCAATATTTCAAAGTTGTACTGAATTCCTTTAAGAAGTCTACATCACGTCATTAAGAGTCTTTCACAGGCCTCTGACTTTCGCGTGCTAAACATATATGTATGTTTAATTGATACAATGGTCTTTAATTTCACAAAACACTTTTATTGAATTTCATTTCTTCCCTTATTCAGAGTTCAGTCACCAGTTTTTCTGAACAGGTAGTCCGCTGGTCCACCTATCCCATGGCCTGGAATTCATTTTGTTTTAATGGTACAGGACAAAAAAAGAGCAGGACTCAGAAGGGGGATTCCAGTTATATTTTGATGTACCTTAGGGTTTGTGTGCTTGTGTGCATACGTGCATGTGGTGCACATGCGCATGTATCTGGGACCAAAAGCCTAACTGTGACCCATGCCTACCACCCCTGTGCTCCTATATTAACATAGAAATATAGAAATTGTTGGCAGATAAGGGCCTTTGGCCCACCTAGTCTGCCCCGTTACCCCTAACAACTGCACTCTTTCTTGCACTGCTGGAATTAGGTTGTACCCCTCTCCTGACTACCAGTAATCCTCCATGCCTATCCCAAGCATTTTTAAAACCTGTAAGCATTTCTGCACCACCACCTCTGCTGGCAGGCTGTTCCATTTGTCTACCACCCTCTCTGTGAAGAAGTACTTCCTCACGTTCCTCTTGAACCTCCTTCCCTCCAGTTTCATCTTGTGCCCTCTCATCCTTGAGCATCTTTTTCTTTGAAAGAAAATATTCTCCTGCACCTTATTCTTCCCTGTGAGGTACTTAAATGTCTCAATCCTATCCCTCCTCTCCTCCAGGGAGTACATATTTAATTCCTTCATCCTATCCTCATAGGGTTTGTGATGTAGTCCTTGCACCATTTTGGTTGCCCTCCTCTGAACTGCCTCCACCCTATCTATGTCCTTACGCATATGAGGCCTCCAGAACTGTGCACAGTATTCGAGCTGTGACCTCACTACCATCCTATATAGTGGAATTATTACCTTCCTTTTTCTACTGGTGATTCCCCTGCATATGCATCTCAGCATCCTGTTAGCCTTCCCTGCCACCTTGTCACACTGCCTACCTACTTTGAGGTCATGATCACCCGCAGCTATCTTTCTTGTTTGGAGCATTCTGTTGCTACCCCCTCCCGATGATATGTTGCTCCTGGGTTTTTGTGCCTGTGTGCATTATCTCACGCTTTTTCATGTTGAAACTCAGTTGCCAATCCCTTGACCAGTCCTCCAGCTTCTTTAGATCTCCCCTCATTCTATCAACTCCCTGTGATGTGTCCACCCTGTTGCAGAGCTTAGTTTCTTCAGTGAGCAGGCACATTTTCCCTTCTAGACCCTCTGCAATGTCACCAATAAAGACACTGAAGAGGACTGGCCCCAGCACCTAACTTTGGTTGCAAGGAGCACAAGTGGTGATCTCAAAGACCCTACCAAGTCACACTCATAATTTGGCTGCAAGGGTGTTGGAGATTGATGTGCCATAGCCCTTCCTACCTCCTCTGAGAGTGATCTCTTTACTTCTTTGCTGTGATCACCCCATGCCAGTTAGAGATCTGAGATTGCTCCTAAAGTATGCTGTCACTGACACACTGGAATGGCCTGCTTGTATGTGTGCATTACAGTATGTGTAATGGTATAAATAAAGTACAGAATAGGCTGTGTTGGATATATGAAGGATAACACAACAAGGTGTGTGGCTGTGTTGTTGTAACGTAATGTCATGGGTGGTATACCTGAGGTAAAGCTGAGTTCCTGCAACCATCTGGGAAGTGCAGCTATTAACACCCTGAAATGTGTTATCAAACTTATAAAATGGTTATAAAAGGCCACAAAGGAAACTATTTTTTAACTGACCTGTTTAGTTTTGTCCAGAGTTACACAGGCATATGATTATATCAGTCATATTACAGGATTTTTCTTACTTTCATAAGCCACAAATATCCTTCACAAAAGGGAATCAACTTCATATTACTTGAGACTTTATCCCTCATACCCTAGTCTGGACTGTATGGCCATTGTCTTACTCTTGTCTTAATTTTTATTCTTTACTGTAAACTGCTACCAAATATTTGTCATGCTAGAATGTTCCCAAACTGATTAAAGGGAAACCTTCACCGCCAAGGGCCCCCACACTCAAGTGTGGGGCTGGTCCCATTGTGCATGTTGTGTGCAAAATCATTTTGGTTTACTTACAATCTGCTATACTACAGTAAACGGTATCAGACTCATTTTGCTTACTTGTAGGATGACATGTTCTGTTACTACAAATCTCAGGATTCCCTGCAGATGACATCAGAGCAGTAGACAGCATTGACAAGATTTAATAGCCTTCAGTGCATGTTAGAATTTATATAAGCTCTGATCTTTTGTTTGTTGGCCCCACTGTCCTCCGTGGACTCTGTGAAGTTACAGAGGACTGTACATAACCTCTGGAGAAAAACAGTCCTAGAAGACATTTGATCAGAGATTATAAAGGCCCAAACATGCACTGCAGGCTATTGAATCTCCCACTGCTGTCTACTACTCTGATGTCAGCTGCAAGGGATTCTGGGATTTGTAGTAAAAGAAGATGTTGGTCAACAAGTAAGCAACATTAGTCTGATATAATCAGCTATACCAGGGGTCGAAATTAAAGAGCAGCTGACTCCTTCAGGAGAACTTTAGCAAAACACAATATCTAAACATAGTTCAGCTTATAGTTTACATTAGTTCTGTATTTCTCCTCCCTATTATTTATCACTGAGGTCATTTGCATGAAAAAAGGAGCTTTGCTCTTGAAGAATTCAGCTATTCCTGTTGCTTTCTCCCTACGTAAGGTGGTAATGCACTGCTTGTGACATCAGTTACTCCCATAGCAACAGAATGTGATGTCACAACAGAACATTATAACTTGAAGTAGGGAGTCAGCTATACAGGCAAATGAACTCTAAGGGACAAATATGTATTTTTGTAAATTTTCTCAGTAATAAATAATGGGGAAGAGAACTCTATAGAATGTATATAGGATGCAAGCTGAATTGTATCCAAGTATTATGTTTTTCAAAGTTTTCTTTGAGGCATCAGTAGGTCTTTAAGTTTTGTAACCACTAGCCAGTAGCGGCTCTAGCCACAAATGGTTACCAGGGCACAGCTGGGGCACAACAGATGGCAGCCAGGGCACTGATATATTGTTATTATGGGGGCAGCTCTGCACCATATGGGGCACCAACTGGGGCCACAGCATTTTTTTACTGGGGCACGTGCCCTGGCAGGCCCTGGTGTAGAGCCACCACTGCCACTAACCAACAGGGCTAGTGACTGGGAAAATCCACTAGCCCCACAGACTTTTCCACTGGCCCAGTCGGTGTACTTATTGAAATGTTACCTTCTCCAGTGTGAACCCGCAGGACTATTTAAAGGAAAAGCTTACTAGCCCGACAGAAAATCTACCAGCATTTGGCTAGTGGGCTTGTGCCAGTTTTGAACCCTGATATACTACAGTAAACAGTAAGTAAACCAAAATACTGTATGTTTGCCCACAAAGTGCACATTGAGAGCAACCCCGCACTTGAGTATGGGGTCCTTTGTACTGACTGTTTCCCTTTAATGTAGCTTTCATCCTACTAATTCCTCCACATCAGCCTATGTCACATGCAGCTTTTCATATTGATCCCCACAATGCTTTGCATCTGGTTTTCCTCTAGAGTTTGTATCTGCCTGGACAATGGACCTAATTGCTAAATTATAAACCATTAACATTGTACAAGCTAATCAGGGCTGAGTGCCTGTCTTTGCAGACGTCTTATAACATTAAGAGTGTCTCATGGGTTGACATTAAATACTTGGAGTGTCCATTTAGTTGCAAGGGAGTAGAGTTCTAGCTTTTATTCCTATAACTATGCTGAGCTTGGTAATTTCAAAATAAATGACATTAAGGATTTAAAATATGATTAGAGGGGTAGGAGGCTGGTGGATCTCTGATACCACTTAGAGCATCATCTCCCATGTTGTTATGGTAATGTTACTACTTATTTTCATTTTGTGGATCTCCAACCCTTGGAACAAATAAGGAGCAACTGTAAGCAGAAGATGCACTTTCCTTGGCCTCTAATAGCGCACTGAATGAAAATTTTATTTAAAAGTGCTTTTTGGGGGGAAACTTCATTGCAATCTGCAAATTCAGTCTTCCATTACCCAGTGTTCCTCATCTAGATTAATTTGTCAGCCGCAAATCTCTCTCTAAGTCACTGGCAATGCCATGTTGTTAGCAGCATTGCAGCACTTCTAAGAGTTAGGTATTAGTAACAGTAAAATCCTTAGTGCTGCTGGTAACTCAGGAACTGCAGAGCTGTCAATACACCTTCCCTCCATTTCTCCTGATTCTCAGGGTCCTGCTAAAACTCAGAAGCCAGCCAGCAAGCATGATTCTTGTGGCTCCAGACTGGGTAAGGCAGCCTTGGTACACCCTGCTTCTCACTCTCCCAGTCAAATGGCCCATTTGCCTGCCTCCCACTCAGTCTCCTGACCCTGCCTCAGATGGGGGATAGCATACGCCAGCATAGTCTCTTCGCCTCAAAGCTTCATATTTGAAGTGCTAGCATTCCCTGACTCTCAAGTTTTCAGAGCAATTCCTGAAAATGTTTTGTCTGGCCAAGAATCCAAGTACCAAAAAGACTTAAGCTTCCAAATGGAAGGGATTTTCTTTCTGGTGTAAAGATAGGCAGATTAACCCACTGCATGCTAGCCTGTCCTTTATACTGGACCATTTAGTACACTTACAAGCATCAGGCCTTAGAGCCCCATCTCTGAAAGTTCACCTGGCATCCATTTTGGCCTACATGTCTGTCGATCAGAAGTCGTCTGTAATTTCTCATTCAGTCTTTAAGAAATTCTTTAGAAGCTTGCTGCACCTTCAGCCCCCACTTACGGAATCTGTTCCCCCCAGGGATTTGAACCTCTGTATAGCTAAGTTGATGGATTCTTCATTTGAGCCCATGGCTGCTTCAGACTTAAAATATGTCACCTGGAAAACTGTCTTCCTAGTGGTAGTCACATCAGCCAGAAGGATTTCAGAGCTGCAAGCTCCTTGTACTGAACCCAACTGCATCATTTCCCACAGGGATAAAATAGTTCCTAGGACCAACAGGAAATTTCTTCCTAAAGTAGCGACTGAAATTTTTTTTTGTATATTTTCTTCATCTTCTGGCTTTATCCGGATGCCCCCTTCTGACTGACCCCTCCCCCCAGCCCCATACCCCGGTTACCCCGGGACTTGCATTCACTGCGATCCTCTGCTGCCAGACTCATGGTTGTGCACGGCCACTGGTGCGGCACCTGTGAGGGGTCAGTCTCTCATTCTGCCACACAGAGGGTGTATTTCCTCCACTTTTCTCCCCGGGCCCACAGACCTGCAACGGGTGCAGCATCCGAGCTCTGCCTCCTGCCCTGTATGTGGGATCCTCCCCTGTGTTTGTGGTGTGCTAGTGCTACCACCCAGCCACCGCTGGGTGGCAGGCAAGCAGCATAACACGGCATCCACCCTCCCGAGGAAGGAGAGGTGTCTTGGGATGACTGTTGCACACTCTGATGTGGAACCTTTGTAAAATAGCCTTGGCTCAAAGGTATTGTAATCCTAGATTTAAATAAATAAATAAATAAAAAATTCATTATCCCCACCAGCTTCCGAGCAACCCAAGTCCGTTCCCGACCCTGGGCTGCCAGTGGAGCACGAGGTGTGGCATCCAGTGCCTCAACCCTCAGCGCCACAATGGCTGAATTTCACCTGAACCAGTCTATAATACTCCCTGTCCTTTTCACAGACAAATCCACTCCTGATGAGTGCAGGCTTAATAGCCTGGATGTCAAAAGGGTGCACTGACCTACTACCTAGAGCATACTAAGCAGCTGAAGTCCTCGCACACCCAACTTTTTCCTTACCTAGGGTGAGGTGGGTAAAGGCAGGTCAGCCTCTAAGAGGACTATCTCACATTGGATAGTCTCCTGCATCCAGTTTTGTTGCAGTGAGGCTGACAGACAGCCACATCATGGCCTCGGGGCCCATTCCACCAGTGGCACTGCAGCCTCAGTGGCAACAGCAAGAGATATATACCCTGGCTCAACATCTGCAAAGCAGTTCCTAGAAGACTGTACACATCTTCACAAAGCAGTGCTGCTTGGATGTACAGTCCAGATCAGATGCCAACTTCCGCACTGCAGTCCTGCAGAACCTGTTTCCAAAGTAGTTCTGTTCTTTTCACCCATCTCCACTATACTGCTTTGTAGTCTACACTAGTCATTCACACTGTGGGATTCGTGGGGTGAGAAGAAAAAATTACTTATTCTTCCAGGGTATCCCTCAGTATGCTTGACCTCCCACCCAGCCTCCCTTCACATAACCTGGCTAAGAACAGTTCTGCAGTCCTTGTCTTAGGCCAAATTTCTTAGTGTGAAGCAATAAAATGTGTAATGTTTCCACAGTGAAGCATGATGTATATAGCTCACATATAGGCGAGTTCCATTTTTCTTTCCTTTTCCATTTTTTCTATAGTACTAGTATAAGTTTAGGGTTTGGGGCCTTTTGCCCTCAGGCTTCAAAATGAATCTGACTGGAAGTACAGCAGCACCTATAGGCAACACTCTCTTACTACAACCTGATTGGCTAATTCCCCAACATAATTAGCATAACTCCACCTCCGGGGCAGCTGAACCCAGCTGGCATATCTGCACTAGTCAAGCATACTGAAGGATCCCTTGGAAGAAATATTACTATGGTAAGTAATTTTTTTTCTTAGACATCATATTAGTAAAACCCATTGAATTGTTTGGATTACAGTTACAGACTGTACCAAATTCTAGTTTCAATTCTTGTTAAAATTGGTTTATTGAATTAAGTTAGGGCATATGCTCGCCTGCTGTCCTCTAGGAGGCACCTCCTTGCCCATGCTGAGTGGTGGTGCCCACTGCAGTAGGTTTCTTGTAGGAGTCAGGTTTTAGTGTTAGACAAGTGGAAATACCCATGCCAGACTGGGTATTTCATATGACTGCTTTGACTCCCAACTGTATAGCATTCTGTTATGCACTTACATGCTGATGCCTATCCACCATGGATGCCCGGTGTATAGGCAACCTTAAGTCTGAATACTTCACACTGGGGGTCCTGCAGACCACTGCTCACATTCAAGGAAGTGAGGCATGTCTCTGCTGTGCTGGATCCCTAAGAGGCACAGCTATGTGTGTGGCTGGTCCAGGGGGGCATGTCTGGGGGCATGACTGCACCCCATGCCATTCATGAAGCGCAGAGAGCCAGATGACGGGGGCATAGGATATGGCAGCCGGGACCCTGCCATGCCCACTGTGCACCCCTCTAGATTTCACCCATCAGCTGTGGTGGGAACAAAGACCCTCTCCTACCATGCTGCTGCAACCCTCTGGGTGACAGGGAGGGCTGGGGACAGCCATTTAGGCACTTGTCCATCTTTTTTAAAATGTTTCTGTTTCATACCATCCCTGAATCCCCTGCTCTGCACAGAGCAAGGGATCCACTAGGGGACCAGGACAGGCATCTGATTGGATGCCTGCCTATGTCCTCTGAGCTGCCCCAGCACAGCTGAGTGCCAGTGGGGCAGGACCGCAGACATGTGGATGGCAGTGGCCAGAGTTTGAGCATGCTGGTCATGTTGCACCTGCCTGCAGCTGTAGAGTTATTTGGGCCAGGTATGCACAAATCACACATACCTGGCCCATCTTTGATGCATAGCCCCCATTGTAAGGTATTGTCTTTGGGACCATATTAATAACCAAGGACCGCATTAAATAAAGCAGTAGATGTCTGGACTCTATTTTATGACCTGGACATTATATTTATCGCCTTTGAGTTGTATGGGTACACAGATATGCCTATACAGTGTCCCTGAAGTGTGTTTCTTATGCAGACCCTGGTTGGTCCCTTCCAACCAATAGGAAAGCCCAGTGTATTACTGATGACCTTCAGAGGTGGACATCAGCTTACACTTGCCTTTGACTACATAAATCTGAGGTTGCAGGAGTCAGACTAGTTGCCCAGCTTTCAATAATAATACTACCAACAGTTTAACCTGATTCAGTGTGTAAGTTTGCATCTGTACTCCCCCTGCCTCAGGCTGAGGCTGAAAATAGGCATAATTACTTTGGCCTCCTTACCCAGCCAATGAAAACTAAATAAGTAAAAACTTGCTCAGGTCCTCCACAGAGTTTGTACCCACTCTCGAGGGAGTCAACCACCCTGGCTAGCTTGGTGTCAACCATGACTGTAAGCAGCCTGCAGGAGAATCCAGGTTCCATAATATTGATAAAGACATTGAAGAGTAGTGACCCCAGTACCAATCTCAGAGTGATGTCCACTTGATTCAGAGTAGTGCCCATCCATCACAGCTCACTGCTTTCTTCCCCATAGTCAATTAGCAGTCTACCTTGTTTACACCTTATGAATGCTGCACTGGTATAGTTTGCCCAGACGTTTGATATGCACTAGGCCTTGCTGAAGTCCAGATAGACTGCATAAATTGTCCCACCACTGTCCACCCCTTCAGAGAACGTTATCAGGTTGATCTGGAACTATTTGCTGCTCATAAAACCAGGCTGAGAGGGGTGAGAACATTGGCATTAACCAGGTGCCTTGTTACGCTGTCCTTGTTTAAAGTTTCCAGGACCTTGACCAGCACTGCTGTCATGCTTACTGGCTTGTAGTTGCCCTGGTTCAATGATGCCTCCTTCTTGAAGATGGAAAACAAATTGGCCATGTTCCATTCCTACGGCACCTTACCTGTCCTGACATAGGACTTCACTTTTATTTCTGATGTCATGTAGATTCATTATTGGAATTTTGTGTTGTAAACCAGTTCAAAGAATCTTAATGAAATGTCGTCATTTTGGTGAAAGATTTTGGAAACCCATGTAGATTAGGTAATATTTTGTGGCTTGCACATCATTTCATTTCTTACAACTTACTGATACATATTTTTTCCAGATGTGTTAATCTTTTAATCATTCAGTCAGCATGATATACGTGCCATGTAGTCCAGTGGGACTTGGCAACTGAGTGGATTAGCAGTAGGTTATCAATCTTGTCACCTTCAGGTCACTAGTTTATATCAAGCCTAAGTTGATAGTGACACAAAGTCATCATGGTTTGGTAGCCTATAAGAAAGGAGTTCTAGTAATCTCAGTCTAGTTTCAAGATTACTAGGGTCTGCTTCACAAACCTACCATCACAACCAACATCCTTGTTGGCAGACTCACATGGTAGGCTAAGGAGCAAATGGGCAAGGTGTCTGAACTACCCTATCACCTACTAGATGTGGCCCCTTTATCCCGGGCTGAGGCAAATTGGCACAGCAGTGTGGGGAAGCATGCACAATAGTTCATATTGCACCTGGAATGTTAATAAATAGCTGAGTGGTTAGGTGACCAAATCCATAAAAACAATATGTAAAAAAACAAGAAGAATGCTACACACAAGCAAAAGAGTACTGCAGCCCCCTCCCCAAATGTTTGATTATGTACCTACTGCACTGTCCTCAGTTTATTTTTTTGGGGTAGGAGAGTGACACACTTTGCCATCACACTGACCCCTGCTGGAGGATCAGAAAGCTTCCCCCCCAGTGCTACTATGGGTGTACATGGCCAGCAATGGGCTGACAAGGTGCTGCGGGTGGTAGTGGGAGGAAGGGGAGTAACCAACTGAATGAAAATCACCAGGCAATGAAGGATGATTGCATGGTATACTCTCAGGCTCTGTGTTGCCCTGTCCTAACCTTCCTTAATTGTGCATTGAAGGGGTGGGACTGTGCCCCCAAAGACCACACCATGGGAAAGGGGGGGGGGGTTAAGCCACAGGAGAGAAAGAGTCAGATGGTTATTGGGGCTGGGAGGTTATGAAGGCCTGATGGAGCCCAGCTGTCAGGAGGAGGATAAAAATAGGATGGAAAACAAAAATCGCACACTGAAGACTTGTTTCATGTATAAATATTCCTGTTTTTTTTTTTTTTTTTTTTGCCTCAAGTAAGCAGTGATTATAACTAAATTAAATAAGAAATGTTGGCCTGTGGCAGTGTGCCATTGTTTATGTGTAAGCTTTTCGAGAACATGTAGTCCAAATGAAACTATTGGTGGTTGTTCTGCCACTACCTCTGAGGTGTCCAGTATTATTCCATGTTCGAAACTCTAGTTTTTCATTCATCGCAGCTGCTTGTTTTGTCTTGCAGACACACACTGACTACCGTACGTGCTGATCTAGAATCATTCCATTTTGCCAGCACCCTAATATGTCTGATGGCTACCAAGTGTTGACTTGCTTTTCTCTCTCTCTTTGCAGATGACAGTGCCTCTGCTGCAAGCAGCATGGAGGTTACAGATCGCATTGCATCTCTGGAGCAGCGGGTCCAGATGCAGGAGGATGAGATTCAGCTTCTGAAGTCAGCCCTGGCAGATGTAGTTCGGCGCCTAAACATTTCAGAGGAGCAACATGCCATGCTGAACCGAAAAGGACCAACCAAAGGTAAATCTGCTAATAAAATATCCATAACATAGTAGCTGTTTGCAGAATTATGGAAATGGCTTCTTTAGGTCACGTTGATACCCAGTTTTAAGTTTTTCAGAATTTTTCTTCACTGTCGTGGCGTAAAGCATTTAAATTGAGCTAGACGTTTTAAATACATAGAGAATCATGTTGAAACTCTTTCAATTCGAAGTTCCTCAATCATAAAATTAATATTTAAAAAAAAAAAAAGTTTGCTTTCTTGTATGATGTGGATAGTCCCTCAATTAAAAATAACATCTCCTGACACCCAAAATGTTATGCTTACTTTTCTTTGAAGCTTCTTTATTAGTTAAAAAGTTATTTTATTTCGCTACACTGCAAAACTATTTGTTCTTTGTTCAGCTTTCAAACCACACATTATATACTAAATATCCTAACGCCTCAGTCCTTTTGCAAGGCATCATGGGTATGTGAATCTTGTGTATGGCAGGCTGACAAAAGTACAAATGAATAGAGCCGCGTACCCACCCCATGGTAAATCTTTGAAAAGTTGACATTTCTTTTTACCTATATTGACTATTTTTGTACTTCATCTACATGAAAAAGGAGCTGTCATAGCCTTTGTATTGGATTTCTAACATGTATCAAACCAAACCACCAGATACCAAGGTGGAACTCCATGTTTGATCTAACCAAGGACTGCCTTAGTGGCTTCTCTTAGAGTGCATTGCCTAAATTTCCTTTTTTAAAATAAGTTGCTTCAACCTAGGACATTCACAGGTGATTAAAGGGGAGAATGCTATATGAGTGCCAAACAAATGTAAAGCAAAGAAATTGAGCACCAGGATAAATCACTATGGTGCTAAAAGAGCCAGCAGAACAATGTTCAAAAGTAAACAGCGCCTATAGCCAGTGAAGTACACAGAAACTGTTTTAAGTAAAACTGTTTAACCATTTATTAATATAAAAGCATAGTGCAGTTAACATCCAGCACAAACCTGAGGAAGCTTGATTTACACTGAGTGAAATGTCAGTAGTTCACAGTGGTGGCTGTGACATCATTTTTCTGCATTTGGTGGCATTTTGCTGGTTCAGGTTTGAGGTGGATGTTAACTGCACTATACTGTTGTACTAAGAAACAGTTAAACTGTTTTATTTAAAACTGTGTCTGGGCACTTCACTGGCTACAGGTACGTTTTACTTCTGAACATTGTCACACAAATGCTAAACAAATTTCAAATTTACCACTAAAAAAGTATGTTTCCCAGAGAATGTCTGACAAAACTGCAGCTTTGTATTTAGCTATTTTAAAAAAAGAAATGGTTGGCCAGCAAGGCAAGTGAGAAGATTTCTTCTTTGGTCTTTCACTACTTCCGGTAGAGGCATTAAAGTTACCTTTCATAATGTAATGCCACATGTTTTATGCATTATCACTGAAGTATGACAGGAAGATGTTAGTGGCTAAGCACGATATGGCATTTAATGAGAAATCATATTTGCAGGTAAAACAGCCACTCGTATTCTTCAAGCCTGTTCCTGTGCCTCTATTATAGCTTTTGTCATAGCAAAGCAGCAGCACAATTCATGGAACAGAAAAATAGGCTGCAGCATCAGCATGTGGGCTATGAAGAGAACAAAAGGGTTATCTACAGTGAACATTGAAAGTAGGAAGTAATGTTTTAAATGCTGTTCCAACCATGAAATCATCTTTAGAAAAGATCCACAAGGGCACGTGTAAGAAAAATTAAATATCCCTAAAGACTTGGACCACCTCACCCCACAATTATTTAGTTTTTTGATTGATTGATTTAAATTTATTTAATCCAAGAAGGCCAAGCAGAAATATGTAAAATCATCTTGTTTCCATTTGCAACCAGGGGGAAAGGGGGTTGGGATACTAATAACAGGAGCAGCCTAAATTGCAAGATGCAAACAGGAATTAGGAAAATACTTTTTTCACACAGAGAGCAGTAAAATACTGGAACAACTTGCCCCAACATATTATTGATTCCCCTAATTTGGACTTCTTCAAGACACATCTTGATGTTTTCATGGACAGCTACTGTAGGATCACATTTGGGCCGCTGCTGATTAGTGGGGGAGTAGACCCAATACACCTGTGATCTACTCCTAAATTACCAAAGTACTGAATCAGGGCAATGCAAAATTGCATTTAGACCTGGGGAGAGTGGTGTTGACCTCTAGTATGTAATGCATACGTGATAACAAGGTGCAAACAAAATGAGTGAGAGTAATACGTAGTCCAAAAACTGTAGTTACCAGTAGTTCAAAATTAAAATGAAGTGTCAGATGTGTACAAATATGGTAAGGTTATTACAGAATAAATACGTGAAAATGTATATTAGATGTGTATATACACACACACATATATGTGTGTATAAAATGGCAAAAAAAAATCTAGAAATTTCATTGGCTGAGAGGTCACCTGCCTGCATTAAATCTCTATAAATGTACGGTCAGGTGCTGCATCTCATTTTCCTCCCCAAAGAAACCTACAGTACTTAGAACGATTTTATAAGTGTAATAAGCCCTTGCAGGTGCACCATCGGCTGTTGATGCACTTCCCAGAGGCGTAGGTCACTCGGCCTTTGGCCTTGTACCTTACTATACCTCTGAGGTATGCATTAAAATTCTATATTGTACACCCTGTCGTGGCTTATTACTTATATATTGGCATTAAACATCTACTGGAATGATGGAAACTTGATGCCATAACTTGGATAGATCTAATCACATATGACAGGAGCAGGAAGCAGTAGTGTGGAGCTTTGGTTTCTAAAACTCTAGATATACTACTAGTGCCAGTGATGTTGGGTAGAGGCCTTTCCAGATTTGCAGAAGTCTACAGAGGAAAGCTGTCTGGCCTTCTTTCATTCTTTAGTGACACATCTGCAGCCTAAATACTTTCAGGTTTGTATATGAAGATATTAGTCTATGTTGGTAATGGTAGGAGTTTGCCAGGATAATATTTGGCACTAGGAAGAGAGCTGTATGTTAGATGTACTTACTTTCAAGACAGTGCCAACCTTTAGGTATAGTATACACTGTAAAGTGATGTCCACCTCATTTGCTCACACCAGCTCTGGTCCCTTAAGTGGCTGTTGCGTCCACTCTTATAGCAGCAGCAGCAGTAGCCAGATGATGTGTTGCATCCCCATGTGACAACATATTTCAGAGGTGAGTGCTGAGGAGGGGAGTCACTTGAATGCAATCGGCATGCCTCTGGCACTCCTCCCCCATCATCCCTCTAGAGATTTGGGTTCCTCTGTACATGGGCTGCTGGTTATCCTTCCATCCTGGATAAAGTCTGCTGATGGTAGGGCATTTGCAGTTGGATTTCAGTGTCCTAGAACACCTTACTGTCTCTCCTCTGCCAGACCAATTCCCTAGATCCATTGAAATATCAGGGCTTGTGGTGGCTGTTTGTGCAAGCCTTCCAAAACAACTCTGTATAGCCCTCCTGTGGCTCTGTATGTTTTAACTTGTCTGATGTCTCTGCATATTGATTTTATTTAGTATCTTCTTGAATTATTTATTGAGTGCTTTATAAAGTTTTTATATGTTGTAAGAATGTGTGCTAATTTGCACATCTTAATGGGTCAAGCCTTTTTGCATATTATTTCTAGTTGAAAAACCACATTTTATGATTGCTTACCTTCTCTAAATTTCATTGATAGTGCTGATGTTTTATTTGCTTACTTTCTTACTAGAACTGAAATGCATGGTAATGCTGTAGTTATACCCAGCCTTGTTTTGTTTCAGATCCTTGATCTACTCTCATTGCCTTCATCCTGCACAATAGTAACACTCCCAAAAAGTGCAGGCACTCATGATGCAATAGTTTCCTATTTTCCCACTGCTTCATGAGCGATTAAACTGTGTTGGGGGTGTTCCAAAGTCCAGGAAAGATGCAGTGGGAGCTGATCAAGGACTGTAAACAAATGTTTCTGTGTGGTAACACCAATATGGTGGGCAATCTGTTTTTAACTTTTAAGATGAAGAAAGGAATCCGAGTCAAACATTCGACTGTATCAGCAATTTGTAAAGAAGGTGACCAATCATAAATTGTATTTTTTAAACTAGAGAAACTTTGAGGCCTAAAGGGGTTGACAGTGTCCCTTTTATTTGTAAAGCACCTTGAGCTGGGATGAATAAATTAAATTTACCTATCTACCTACAAAGCAGCACAGGCAGATTTATATGGTATTTGGATTGTCTTGTTTAGTTTTGGGTGCTACTCCATACTCAGTGTCTTCATGAAAGTAGGCACATTTTGGATCTACCCCAAAGACAACCACTGCATTTTCTTTCCATGTCCTGCCCACTTGCAACGCTGCACAGCTCCCACGTGTAAGCGCCTGAAATGATTACAGCATTGCATGTCACACACCAAAGATGGAACACTGCCAAAATGCAGCACCAGTGTAAACATTCCCTATAATTCTTGCAAGTAACTCTCAAATACATTTATTGTAATACATTTTCTAGGGACGTGGGTATGTTGTTCATCCACACTTCTTGGCACTGTCCCTTTCTCCTTTAAATCTGCTGGAAGGTCTTTAAGCTGGCTCCTTCCACCCACCCGGGAGGTATAACCCTCAGCTGCACCCCATGACGCCAGATCTTCCTTTCCACTGGAAGATTCAGATTGCCCTCTTCGTGCTCTCGCATTCTATAGGCCCTGGCTTCTTAACCTTCGGTTATTCCGAAAATTCGACTTACTCATGTTAGCGATTGCGACTGTTGCTTCTCAGTTATGGAAGGCAAGTCTTTCCCCAGATTTTGCCGGTGCCCGTGTGGCCAGAAGATGTCACATACGGACCTGCATACAGCGTGCATCTGTCTTGGTGTCATCCGTGACACCACGACCTGCGAGTTCTGCCTCACATTTCAGCCTAACGTCCTCGACGACCATCTTGCATACCTTAAATTGGGCAGGCCCGAAAAACTGAACCTGTCTGTGAAATCCAAGGAGGCCCGGTGGGTGGTTTCCATGGCTGCGGGATCCGCCAAGCAGTAGGAGCACATGCAAGCCTTCGAGGAGGAAGTGGCTCATTCTGCAAAATCTTCCTCTATGGGCTTCTTCGTTCCACTCAACTTGGGCTCCACTTTCTCGGGTTCCTTCTGAGAGTTGTGCCACTCTGTCCTGACTAAGGGTGAGAGTCCTGTGGGCACGCACTCCTCTCGGGTCCCGTAAGCAGGAGAGGGACCCGGGACCATCTTCGTCTTGACAGAAATGCTCTTGGGCTTGGGAGAGATCTTGACCCCAGGAGCCGGTCATTTCGACCTCGGTTGAGATTGCCTCTTCAGCCGCTGGCTTCTCGGTTTTGCCGTCGGGCCAGTTGACCAAAATTTCGATCAACAAAGTTAAGATTGTTCTCAACCCGATCAACCCATTGTCACCGACTCCAGTCAACGACTCCCTCAATTGGACTCCGATCCTTTCCTTCCTAGATGAGGGGACCCATCCCTGCCCGCTGGAAATCTCCAGTTTTACCAGTGTCTCCTGAGCAACCGAGTTGGCCTGCCTGATCTAGATTGAGGTCTCGGACCCACTCAACCGACAGACCGAGGAAGGCGCACAAGCACGCCAAAAAGAGGTGATGCCACCGGTCGTCCTTGTCCTCCTCGGATGAGGAGAGGCTTCAGCAGAAACTCCGACGCTACGAGGACCTCATGTGGCAGCAGCTGATTTTGTCTGGACATAAGCAGATTCCAGCTCCTACCCCAGCCATTACTTGGCTTTTGCCTCCTAGGCCGAAGCCGACTCCTCAGGAACCGATAAAGTCGGTTCCCCCGCCCGCAGAGCCAGCTAAACCCCTTCCAGTTCTGCCTAAACTGGTCTCTCCACCGATTCTGGTGGAACTGTCACCTAAGCAGTCCATGGGAGGGGCTCCTTCTATGGAAGCTCAGCTGGACACCGGGCTCCTCTGACATCTTTCGGTCACTCTCACCCCTGACTGCCCTTAGCGGGTCAAGGGTGATCTGGGCGGTCGACCGCTGTATCCGGATACTTCAGATTCTGATGACACTGGCCTCCATTCTCAGGATTATGAGTCAGCTAGTGATTTAGTGATGGAGGAAGGCCCTTCATCCTTTCAGGGCATTCTCCACCTCATCTCTGAGCCCACAGGGATGCCCCTGGAACCTCTCCAGAAAAAGGCAGCGTACCCTCTCACAGATATCCTCAAGAGAGGGGATACCCTGAAGGAAGTCTTTCCTGTGGCCAAAGCTATTGTTGGCCTGGCTCTCGAACTTTGGCAGCACCCTGCCTCCGGTCCGGGTCCATCTGCAAGGATGGCCCACAAGTATGCAGTGCCCATGTGGTCCCTAGTGGGGTTCACAGAGCACCCTTCAGCCGAGATCCTTGTAACCGCATTATGTTCAGATGTACAGGCAGTTCTGCTGATACTGACAGACCTCTGGAGAAGGAGTCCAAGAAATTGGATCACGCTGCCCAGAAGGTCTATGTGGCCTCTTCTTTAGGCCTCCGTCAGGCAAGCTTGGCCGTCATCATGGAACACTTCTCATATGCCCTTTTGGGGTTCTGGGATGAAGTCCTCCCACTCCTCCCTGTGGACTTGCAGACCATGGTCAAGCAGGTCTGGGACCAAGGCCATGCTGTTGCTAAGTAGCAGCTCCAGAGGGCCCTGGACACTGGGGACTCGTGTGACCATTCGTTGGCAGCCACGGTTGCCTCCCATTGCAGGGCTTGGCTGCGGCTCTCCTCCTTCCCGGTGGATACCCAGCACAAACTGGCTGATGTGCCTTTCCTGGGCACCGATCTCTTCGGCCCAGGTGTGGCCGGTCACCTTCAACGCATCGAGCAGTCTAGTGCCACCTTGGACGCCACATCTGCTCAGAGTTCTTCTGGTCTCAAGAAGCAGCAAAAGAAGAAGAAGAAGCCTTTTTGGCATTTTTTCCCCTGCAGTCCAGCAGCAGCCCTCCTTTCAGGGAGGTCACCAGCAGGCTCAGACTTGACACCCCCGCCCCAAGCCCAGACCTACCCAGGCTTGCAAAGGAGGTCAGGGTTCAGGCCCTGGGCCCTCTTCCTCCAAGCCTGCCCAGTGACGGGATAGGGGTTGCCACCTCTATTCCCATCACGCCAGCTCTGGGTCCTCCCGTGCAAGGATGGCTCTGCCATTTCCTTTCCACCTGGTCCGCTGTTATCACAGACAGGTGGGTCTTAGAAGTGGTCGGCTAGGGTCTGCCTCTGGAATTCAAGCAGTACCCTCCAAGTTGAGCCCGCGCCTCACTGGAGGAGAGAGTATATACCCACACTCAAGTCGGCTCTCCGAGATGACATTGCTCAGCTCCTCCTCAAGGAGGCAGTAGCTTGAGTGGCAGATCCTCCACAAGACCCAGGGTTTGTTTCCAGGTACTTCCTGGGTCCAAAGCGGATGGGGGGCTGGTGCCCCATTCTAGACCTGCACAACCTGAATCAGTGTCTCAGGCCATGCACCTTCCGGATGGTAACTCTGTCCCAGATCATACCATCCCTGGAGCAAAACATGTGGTTCTGCTCACTGGATCTCCAGGATGCGTTCTTTCATGTCCCAGTCCGTCCAACCCACCAGCGGTTCCTCAACTTCAGTGCAGAGGGAACCCTATACAAGTTTCGAGCCATGCCATTTGGCCTGTCATCGGCCCCATGGATTTTCACCAAATGCATTGCAGTGATGGCAGCCCACCTCAGGCATCGGGGGTCAGAATGTACCTCTACCTCGACGATTGGCTCTTAGCAGGTTCCACCAAGCAGGAGGTGGCCTGGCCCTCCAGACCCGCTCCCAACTCGGCCTCCTGATCAATGAGGCCATGTCAGAACTCGTGCCTTCACAGGTGATGTGTTTCATCAGAGCAGAGCTTGACTCTTTCTGAGCCAGAGCCCGGCTCCTGGTGGACAGGGCGGAGGTTCTCTCTTCCTTTGCCTGATAATTTCTGGTTGGGCCTGACCAGGACTTTCTGCATCTTCTGGGTTACATGGTGGCCTGCACCTCCATGGTCCATTGGGCCTAGTGGTATATGCGCCCCCTTCAGTGGGAGCTGGCCACCCAGTGGACTAAGTGCCTAGGTCATTTCAACCAGCTGATCACTGTGACCCAGAAGATGTGGGATGCTGTCCAGTGGTGGACCATCCTAGACTGGTTGCAGGAAGGGATCCCATTTGTTTTCCCTGAGCTGATAGTCGTCCTCATGACCAATGCCTCTCTCATGGGCTGGGGAGCCCACATGTGAGACAACAGGGCCCACGAGTTCTGGACCCCCGAGGAGTCCCGTTACCACATCAACCTGTTGGAGCTTAGAGCAGTCAGACTGGCACTATCAGCATTTGCACCTCAGCTTCGGGGTCAAGTGGTTCAAGTCCAGATGGACAACACCATGACCATGTACTACCTCAACAAGCATGGCTGCACACACTCCCAGCTGCTGTGCAGGGAAACGCTGCACATCTGGACACTTGTGAGCCAACTGGAAGTGGATCTCCTAGCCATCCATGTGGCAGAAGCCTCAAATCAACTGGTGGATGCTCTCAGCCACATAGGCGAGACATCCCACGAGTGATCTCTCCATCCAGAGGTAGCTCACAGACTGTTCTCCCACTGGGGCAAACCGATGGTGGACCTGTGTGCCTCCAGGGAAAACACCAAGCTGAGGCTGTTTCATGCCCACCCCTCTCAGCAGGGCTCGCTGCAGGGGGATGCCTTCTTGAAGCTGTGGACCCCAGGCCTCTTCTATGCCTTCCGTCCATTTCCCTTGATCCACAAGGTGCTCCTCAAGGTGAGGAGGGCAAGGCGCAGGTGATCCTAGTAGCCCCAGACTGGCCACACCAGTTCTGTTATCCAGATCTCCTCAGCCTCAGCAACAAGCCCCCGAGGTAGCTTCCAGCATGCCCGGACCTGATCTCAGTCAGTCGGGGGAAGGTTCTCCACCCAGACCTTCAGTTCCTGCACCTGACAGCCTGGTACCTGAGCGGCTAGAGTTCCAGTCTTTGGGTCTCTCCGAGGATGTACTCACAGTAGTGGAAGCATCCAGGAAGGAGTTGACCAGGAAGTGTTATGCCTTCTAGTGGAAAAGGTTTTCCATTTGGTGTCAGGGCAAGGGCCTGGACCCTCTTTCCTGCCCCGTGGCTAACATTCTAGACTACCTTTGGTCGCTCTGCAAAGGAGGTATTCTGTCATTGACCCTTGGGGTGCACCTGGCCGCCATCTCTGCTTACCAGGCACTGGCCAGTCAGCAGACATTAGCGCAGGAGATGGTGGTCTAGCACTTTTTCAAAGGCCTGATTCACATATCCCTTCTGGTGCGTGAACCTCCACCTCCATGGGATCTACTGCTGGTCTTGGCACAGCACATGGGCAAGCCATTCGAAGCAAAGCACAAGTGTGAGTTGTCACACTTGTCATGGAAGATGGCCTTTCTGGTGGCTATCACGTCTGCCAGAAGGACAGGGGAGCTCCAGGCGCTCTCGGTGGACTCCCCTTATCTGGTTTTCCACAGGGACAAGGTTGTCCTGCGCTCCATCCAAAATTCCTTCCGAAGGTGGTGTCAGAGTTTCAGCTTAACCAGGTGTTGACTCTGGCAGTGTACTACCCCAATTACACTTCTGAGGCCGAGTACAGGCTTCTTACTTTGGACCTCTGATGAGCTGTCTCCTGTTATAAGGTGAGGATGGCGGAAATTCAGGGAGAGGTTTGCCAGCTATTTGTCACCTATGCTGAAGCTGCTTCTGGCAGACCTGCAGCAAAGCGGATGATTGTAAGATGGATTACATCTTGCATAAGTCTATGCTATGAGTTGGTGGGCAAGGAGCCTCCCAGAGGGATAAGAGCTCAATCCACCTGCCATACCGCTGCATCAGTGGCTGCTTCCAGGGACATCCCCATACCGGAAATCTGTCAGGCTGCTACCTGGAAGTCAGAAAACCCCTTCATCACCCATTACAACATCGAGCTTGAGTCACGTCGGGATGCTGGTTTTGGGGCCTTAGTTCTCCAATCTCTGTTCCCCAAGTAAGTATTGAGGGTGTGTGTGCCTTGCCTCCCTCCTCCCAGAGAACTGCTAGGAGTCTGCCAAGAAGTGTGGATGATCAACATATCCACGTCCCTAGAAAAACATGTTACTCACCTGTAACAGTAGATCTTCCCTTGTCAATCTTCACCATTCATTACTTCCTGGGTGTAAGCCGGAGGCGCGCACCCGTCACGAGCTTTTTTTTTTAAATGCCTAACAGCCCGCCCTCGAAAGCGGCGTCATCGTCGCGCCGAGCGGCGGCTTAGTAGTGACCACCCTCCTCCAACTCAGTTCTGTTTCTCCCGCCGAGGCAGCACCTGTTCGCGGTAGCTAACGAAAAGTGCGTATCCGACTCCTTTTTCTACACTCGGCGCTCAAGGTAAGACTGTTCCTTTTTCTTTCCTTTGTCTGGCGCGGGTGTATTTCCGACTATGTTTAATCTTGTTTATTTCGCGTTATGTCCCTGTTCTGGGCGAAAGCGTTCTTCTAAAGAGGCCGTGCCAATAAAGTCGGTGCTCTCGGCGGCATTTCTCCGTCTCGGGACGGCATGGCGTCTGTCGTCGTTGCCTGGACCCAACCATAATATGGATTAGATGCGGCGCTTGTTTCTCGATGGACCGTCGGCGTCCTCGAAGTCGCGCTAAGCTCGGCAAGGCCCGCCGACTTTCGAGGACGGCGTCGCTCGCGGGAATCTCGGGCGAGATCTTAGGCCTTTCCCGGGTCCCCTCCGGGCCTATCACGGTCCGAGGAGGAGAGTCTCCTCTTCCTTCTTGCCGAGGAGGCCTTCGCGGTGTTGGGGGCGTCGTAGCCTCCGGGGCATGGCGCTGACACCGCCTCGGCAGTCACCTCTTGAGGTGCAGGCTCCCCGTGTCGAGGCCTTGGCTGGGCCGGCTCGGGTGGACCCTCGGCGCGCTCGCGGCGCGTTTGGATCGGCGCCGTTCGCGGTGCCGGTGATCAGCGGCCGTTCGGCGCATTTCAGATCAGCACGGCTTGACCACCGATGACCAGACGGCGCCGTTCGCAGCGCGCTTTAGATCAGCGCTGTTCGCGGGCGCGCCCGGTGATGAAGCGGCGCCGTTGCGTGATGCCGTTTTGGCCTCGGCGCCGTTCGTGAGTGCCGATGAGCCTGGCGATGCCGCCGTGCAGTGCCGCCGCCTCCGACACCGCCCGGCGGCGTCGGCCTTCCCCTCACTCCGGGCGGTGCGGGTCTGCGGAGCCACTGGGAGTGTGGGGTTGGGCCTTCATGCTGCCCAGGCGTGGTGGGGGCGGCGGCGTCGCTTATCGATACCGGGCGTTCGCGGCCCGTGGCCTCGGGGACCCTGGGGTAGCCAGCATCGGTCCTGCTGGTCTCGTCCTCCTGGGAGGCGATGACAGATGTGGACCCATCCTGGCACCCCATTCTTGAATCTGGGTCCTCGGTGGCTAGGGGTACCAGAGGCTGGCGGGCCCTCTGTCCCCACCCGTCGTCTCCTGGGGTTCCTCGGCTGGGGTGGCTGAGAGTCCCGGGGCAGGCGTGGGGGTGGCGGAGGGAGGCTCCTCTCTGGAGGCCCGGTGACAGCTACCCCGGGTGCTGTTACCTCCTCTGGGGTTAGGGGCGTTGCAGTCGGGGAGGGCCCTCTCGGAATCCGAGGGGTTGGGGGCAAGCGTCCTGCTGCTCGGTCTTCTTTGGCCACCTCAGGGGTGGCCAGGAGCCGTGCGCAGAGCCCGCCTCCCAGGGGTTCTAAGGTGTCCTCTGGCGGCGTTTGTGCGGACTGCCCTTCTGGATCCATACAGTCAGCGTCGTCACAGGGAGTTTCTCCCCAGGGCTCTTCCAGGTTCCGCTTCCCCAGAGTTCCGTTCTGCGGCCTGGTTTGATATCCGAGTCCTCCCTACTAGAGCTCCCTTCCCGGATTCCAGAGCCCCGCGAGAGCAGTTGCCTCCTCGGAGGTGCCCTCTCCCATCTCTTGCCTTCCACCTCCGCTCCCAGGCCATGTCGGTCCTACGGGTCCGTTATCCTGGGAGCAGTTCAGGGGTTCTGCGGCGGCCTTCCCCTCATATGTTAGTTACATGCATGAGCGGGTCTTTCGACTCTCCCCACCGCCGCAGGAATCCTCTGGACATTCCAGTTCCATCATCCTCGTCTCCCTCCTCTGAGGAGAGAACCCTGCTCATCTGTCCTCCGATGCTGTCACAGAATATCAGCGTTTCCTCTCGAGGATGGTGAGGATCTTGATTTCCTCGTTCGAGAGACAATACCGAGCAGGTGGCGCGTGAATTCCTTGGTGAATTCAGTGCCCAGCATCTGGTGGTACCTTCCTGGCCTATCCCCTTCCAGGAGGCGTCTATCCGGTCCTGGCAGTTCCCTGCCGTTTCTTCCCCAGCCCCGGCGGACTGCCAGCGTAGGTATTGTGCCCCCTCTGAGTCTCTAGGTTCCCTTCCCAACCCGTCCTCAGGTTTGGTATACCTGGATACTCCTTCTGGGCGCCGTTGCCTGGCGCACGACCGCCCACCGGATTCGGACTCTCTCCAGTTCGACCGTTGGGGGTGAAGAGTGTTCTCTTCTTCGCGTGCGAGTGCATGTATTGCATCACATCAGGCTCACCACGCTGCCTACAACCGGCATCTGTGGTCGATGATGTCCCAGCTGCTGGCATCTATGCCTGACACGGAGCAAACCAGACAAGCCGCTGCCCTCTCCGGTGGGCCTGGAGCTGGCAAGACACCAAGGGCATCTTATGACGCCAATGAGGTGGCTTCCAGGCTTGCGGGGACAGCGATCTGCATCAGGCGGACGGCATGGCTCCGTCTCTCCAGGTTGTCACCCCTGGCCCGGCGTAGGGTGATGCGCTCCGCCTTCCGGGGGACCCGTCTTTTCTCATCCAGAGCTAGGAGACTTTTACAGGGAATCCATCCGTCCTCGTCCTCGGGAGGCACCTCCTAGCTCTTCTCCCACTTAGGCTTTCTGAATAAGCCAGGTCTTCTCCTTCTGTTTCTCACCAGCAGAAGGCTGGGGTCTTGTTCCCTCAGGGTATGGCCTCTTCCCCTCCTGGGAAGAGCAATACTCACCAGGAAGTAATGAATGGTGAAGATTGACAAGGAAGATAGGAAAATTACGTACCTACTGTAATTCTTGATCTTCTCTTGTATCTTCACCATTCATTACTCACCCACCCACCATCCCTCAGTGGCCTCCTCCTGTGGCTTCTCCACCTCCCATCTCCTTCCTCTCTGCATTTCTCTTTTGTTTTATAAAATATAGGGAAAATTCTAATTTTTCCAAAAAAAAAAAACATATAAATATATATATAAAAAAAAAGTTCTTTCTTAAGGGGGGAAGGGTCCTTCACCCAGAAAAATTACTTACTCTAAGATTCATGGGCCATCTCATGGATTGCATTGGCGATCAGACTGCACTACTTCTCTTGCTATTCTTCTGGCAAGATACCTCTGGGGTTTTTTGGTCTGGCTCAGGTTATTCAGTTTTGATCCTGCAATCCCGTGTTCAGATAGTTGCCCTGAAATCTTTCCCCCCCTCTATTCTTGCCTTGCAGAGCAGAGAGCAATCGTCTGTTCCTTTCTTCTTTTAAAAAAAAAAAAAAAAAAATGCTGAGGGAACTCTCTCCGACTGCTATAGGCATCTTGGTATCTGGGTCATGCATCTAGTCAAAAAGGAGAAATCAAACAAGAAGGCAAATGAGAAGGTAGGCTTTCCTTCTCTCTGTTTTGCTATTGGTTTCTCCCTTTAAGTGTCCTCCTGGGCAATTTTTACAATAGAGCTCTGCTGACCATATCCAATCCTAACCAGCCTAAGCCTTGGCCTGCCTTAGCCAGTCAGTCTGAGTCCCATTTCTGTCTTGTAACGCCTGTAAGGCTTGCATTTTCCATTTCAAAACCCCTGAGCAGCACTCTCATGCTGCTGGGGTTTTATTCTTCCCTCCTCGGGTGTCCTCCAGTTAAAGGCCTTCCTGGCCAGGAGCCGAGGCGGGTGTCATGAACAATGGCATGTTGAAGATGAGGACTATGCCTCCTGAGTCTGTCTAGCGGGTTCGGTGAACCTTGCTTCAGCTCTATCTCACGGGATTCTTGCTTCCCCTTTAGTCGAGCCTTCAGCTACAAGCTAACTATGCTCGTGGGCATTCTGGTCCCTTCAACATCCCATCTCTCTCTCTCTTTCTTCTTCTTCTTCTATTTTCTCATTTCCTTACTCATCTCTCCTCCTAGAGTCGCCAGTGAGAGGCCCTGCAGTCCCTAGACTGAGGATGTTCTTATCTCTCTGTCCTTCCTCCACCGGCTTATTCCTTTTCAGTTCATTCTTCCTTGCTTTGCTATCCCTCGGCTATCTTGCCTCGCTATCTATATTTTCTGCTTTCTCTTTTGCCTCTCCGGCTCACAGAACTGAGTTGGAGGAGGCGTCGCTACAGAAGACCGCTCACAAGATGACATGACGCCGCTTCTCGAGGGCGGGCCGTTAGGCATTTAAAAAAAAAAAAAAGCTCCCGTGACGGGTGCACGCCTCCGGCTTACACCCAGTAAGTAATGAATGGTGAAGATACAAGAGAAGATCAAGAATTACGGTAGGTACGTAATTTTCCTTTTTAGAAGTGGTGTATGTTGTTCATCCACATGGACCCACCCGACCTCCCTGGCTCCGATGCACATACCTGGCTTCCAGCGGGCTAAGATCTGGCATCAAGGGGTGGAGCCAAGAGTTATACCATCCGGGTGGGTGGGAGGAGCCAGCTTAATGAGCTGCCGGCAGATTTAAAGGGGAAAGGGACAGTGCCAAGAAGTGTGGATAAACAACATATACCACTCCTAGAACTACTGTTAAAGGTGAGTAACCTGTTTTTTCTAGATCTTATTCCCAAAGAAGCTGTAATGGTTTGAAACCTAGTCTCTAACTATCATTTTAATTTCCAGCATGCATTCTGAATAGAGGTAACACATTAAACTTTAGAATCATTCATAGATTTGCAGGAACTATCGCTGCAGTTTTCTGTATGGCCAATCATGCAGTAATTTTATTGCACGTTTTCTGGTGCTTTTATGTTTTATCATTTTGAAATTGTACAGCGGACAGGGTTTTCAAAAGTTGGATACCTGCATGTTCCCTGGGCAAATAACCATGCTATTCACTATCCAAGACAGACACTAGACTACAAAGACATAGACTATCAAAGACAGTGATACTGAAAAATAGTATCAACACAACATCAGGGGCGGAGGCTTCCTGACTGTTTGGCATGAAAGGACCTCCAAAATTTAAAGTTATACTTGCATGAGTTGCAGTGGTTTGGGAACTGACACAGTAACAAGTGTCAGTGGCTCAGTAGGCTGCATGCTTACCTTTAGGAGCAGAAGATTAGGAGGTTGTGAGTTCTAATCCTACAACCAGAACCACGGGGGGTTACACAGTTTAGGTGCCATCCTTCAGATCAGATGAACAGAGGTTCCTTCTGTCCGTCTCTGATGGCTGTCAAGATGGAAATAAAAAGCCCACATTTTTCGTAAGAATTGGGGATTTTCTTCAGCGCCCTGGCCAACATTACCCATGTCAGTAAAACAGCTCCATGTAACCCAACCACAGGACTTTTTTGGTCAGACATTACAAATTAAGAAAGAATGAAATGTAAATAAAAATATTTTTTATTGGTTTACTAGGAGAGATCAATTGAGCAAAATGTATTTATTTTATTTATTTGAAAAGGTTTCACAAGGGGAGACAACATGAGCTGTGAACAGCTCATTTGGGAGATGACGCAGAGAGAGAGAAAGAGTATTTAATACATGTGGAACTATACATAGCGACGCCACTGCCCCTGGATTTAGGATCCTGGCGGACGAGGGAATATCCAGGGATGGAGATGGCAGAGTTGGTGATTTTGGAGCTGAGCCAAGACTCTGATAAAGTGAGAACAGAGAGTTTAAGTTGAGTCATGAGAAGCTGCAGAAGGTAAATGTTGGGGAGTAGGCTTCTAATATTCAGATGTGTAGAAATCTTAGTACTTTTGATAGTTCAGATGAAGTTATGTGGACTGGGATTAGACTTGATGTCACCAGATGTGAGCAGCAGTAATGAGATAAGTAGTCTAGTGAGGATAGCCAGCCACCTTTTAGAAGGAGTGAGGGGACAGCTGTGGGCCAAAGTGGACATGGTATTAGTGTTATCCTTTTGGGAAGCAAGGGCACAGAGGGAGGGCAACAGGGATCCATATCTAACAAGGATACCAGCTGCAGTATGCCAGGGGTAGTGTAGCAGTGGAGGCTGGCAAGAGGAGGGAGAGTAGGGAAGGTGGAAGGAGGGCAGAGAGGGAGATGGTGAGAGTGGATGGGTGAGAAGAAGGGAAGGAAGTTGGGAAGAGGGAGCATACAGGGGAGGGAGCATGGTGACTAAAGGGTGGTGAAGAAATAGAAAAATAGATTGGGGAGAGAAGAGTAGCAGCAAGGGGGCAGAGGACGGGTGGGTTGAGAAATTATGAGAGTGGGAGTGGTAGCTAAAGGAGAAAGGAGGAGTAGGCAGAGGTCTGAATCTTAGCATGTAAGATAAATCAGACCTATACGGGGGCAGGCAAATCATTGAATCTGAGGATGAGAAAATGGGCAGAAAACAGAGTATTCTAGGGACATGGATATGTTGTTCATCCACACTCATTGGCAGGTATCCTTGCCGCTTTAAATCTTGCCGGAAGGTCTTCAAGCTTGCTCCTCCCAACCACCCGGGTGGTATAACTCTCGGCTCCGCCCCATGACGCCAGATCTTCCTTACCACTTGGAAGCTCAGGTTCCCTCCTTAGCAGCTCTGCGTTTGAGACTAGTTCCTATTTCTCCGTTTGCGGATTTAAAAATAAATTTTGCGAAAAAGACTTTAATCTTCTATCCCTCTGGCTAGCGATGGACAAATCGACTCGGATTTGAGATGCCCATGCGGGCAGAAGATGTCTCGGGCGGATCCACACTCCACGGTGTGTCTACTGCTTAGGCCTTGAGCACGACCCGCCCAGGCTTCGACCTGTGCTCATCTTTCTCGGCCTCGTCCTCGAAGACAGTGCTGCCCGATTGCAACTGGGGCCGTCCCGAGCGTTCCCTCCCAGTGAAGTCCAAGGAGGCCGGTTGGCGGTGTCGCGCGGCGGGTCGGCGGATCAGCTGCAGCGGATGGTGCCCTCGAAGAAGGGCGGCTGGGCCGTATCTTCCTCGGCGCGGCATTTATCCTGCTCTCTCTGGGCTCTTCTTACACGGCTTCTTTTAGGAGCTTTGTCTGTCCCTCTCCACTAAAGGAGAAGGGCCTACGTTGGCGGGACCTTATTCTCGGTCCAAAAAGAGGGACAGGGTAAGTCCCTCCGTCGACGCTCTTGGGAGCGGGAAAGGTCCCTCTCCCCGGGCCGTCGACCGTCGGCTTCGGTCGACCGCTCGGCTTCGGCCACTGGCCTCACGGTGTCCCCGTCAGGTCAGTTGACCGAGACTCCCACTGATGAAGTCGAGATTTTCTCGACCCATTGGACGGGCTGTCGCCTTTAGCAGCCGAGATTCCCCTCTCCCGGTTCCCCGGAGGAGTTGAGGATCCCGTGGGCTCGCCTGTGCCTCGGTTCCGGAGCCCTCGGATGCACCATCCGAGCGAAGGGTGCGGTTCCGGCGACACCTCTCCGCACCGACCTGGAAATTCCGGGACTCTGGTCCGGTCTCCGGACCTCTTGGCGGTCAGCCGATCCCACCGTCATAGGGGTCTCGGTCTCCAGCGGTAAGTGGCGTCGCGCTCGGCCTCGTCCTCCTCCTCGGATGAGGGAGGCCGGCAAGTACGCCGGGACGGCACGAGGACCTTATGTTGCAACAGCTCCTCCTGGCGGGAGTAAGCCGACCCGTCGCCTTCCCGGCCATTAGTGGTTGTCACCGGGCGGCCGACACAACCCCTCGACTTATCCGAGGCCTATACCCAGGCGGTTGTTAGGCCAAAACCAGCTGCTCCACCGATTCGGTGGAACCTCCACCTCCACAGCCACCAATTGGGGCTCCGACCAAGAGATTCTCGATTCGGCTAAGGGTCTACCCATCGGCTGTCAGTTACCCTCACTCCCGACCGACCTCGGCAGGTGAAGGGTGGCTCAGGCCAGAGGCAGCTCTTGAGGACTCTTCGAGTCGAAGATGATTCCTCCTTTTCTCCAGCGACTGGACTTGGGTCTTCAGGAGGTCAGTCAATGGGCGATAGCCCGTCGTCCTTCCTAGGACTACTTGGCTCATCTCGAGTCCACGGGATGGAGCTCGAACCCGTTCCAAAGCAGGCCAGGTATCCCCTCACGGAGATTCTGGACCGAGGGATTCTCCGACGGAGGCCTTTCCGGTGGCCGAGGCCATAGTGGGTCGGCACTGGAGCTTTGGCAGCGCCCTGCTTCCTGCCCTGCGCCTGGCCAGGATGGCCAGGAAGTATCGCGGTCCCCTACGGTTCCTTGTCGGTTTTGAACACCCTCTGCTGAGGGTTGGTTACCGACAGCATTTTCAGAGCGCCCGGCTTAACGCCAGGGATGTGGACAAACCTCCTGACAAGGAGTCCAAGAAATGGACTATGTCGGGCGAAAAAGTCTACGCTGCGTCCTCTCTCGGCCTTCGTCAGGCCAGTTGGCCGTCCTCATGGCACTTTTCTCATGCCCTGTTGGGCTCCCTGGATGAGGTCATCCCTCATCTTCCCGCCGATCTGCAGTCTACGGTTAAGCAGGTGCGGGACCAGGGCATGGCAGTGGCCAAACAGCAGCTCCAGACTGCTTTGGATATAGGGGACTCATGTGCCAGATCGGTGGCGGCGCAGTGGCTATCGTCGGCGGGCTTGGCTGAGGATATCCACCTTTACCGGATACCCAGCACAAGTTGGCGGATGTTCCCTTTGGGGACTGACCTCTTGACCCTGGGGTGGAAGGTCACCTGCAGAGGATCGAAGTCCACTGCTACCTTGGACTCGGTCTCTTCCGCTCAGAAGGACAAAGGCCGCAAACCACAGCCTAAGCCCTTTCGTCCTTCTGTGCCCCGGCGCGCCCGGCCCAGCAACGTCAGGGCCAGCAGGCTCGGCCATGGCATCCCAAACCCAAGCCGCCGGCTTCCTCTAACAGGAGGCAGGGAGGAAAAGGCCCAGGAGGTCCCTCGGCCGGTCCCTCCTCCAAGCCTGCCCAGTGACGGGCTGAGGGGTGTCGCCCCCATTCCGTCACCTTACCCTTAGGTCCCCGTGGAGGGCGGCTCCGGCACTTCCGTTCCGCCTGGTCCGTGTTTCCACGGACAGGTGGGTCTTGGAAGGTGGTGGGAAGAGGCCTGCCTCTGGAATCGAGCAGGCACCACCCTTCAGAGCCGTGCGCCCCTCGAGAGACCGAGGTCCCAGCCTCACTGGCGGCCGTCGAGCCGACGTCAGCTCTCCTCCTCCAGAAGGAGGTGATAAGAGGTGGTGGACCCTCCTTCAGACCCAGGGTTTGTGTCCAGGTACTTCCTGGTTCCAGCGGGCGGGGGGCTGGCGCCCATTCTCGACCTACCACGACCTAAACAAGTTCCTAAGGTCTCGAACCTTCAGGATGGTCACTCTGGCTCAGATAATACCATCCTTGGAGGCGGCGTGTGGTTCTGCTCTCTGGACTTGCAGGGCCGCGTTTTTCACGTCCCTATCCGTCCGTCTCACCAGAGATTCCTCCGTTTCAGGCGGAAGGATCCCTCTTGAGTTCCAAGCCATGCCCCTTGGCTTGTCTCCAGCTCCCAGGGTCTTCACCAAATGCATGGCAGTGGTGACAGCATTCCCTCACGACGCCGAGGGGTCCGGGTGTACCCTTACCTGGACGACTGGCTGATAGCAGCTCCCTCCAGGAAGGAGGCAGAGTGGTCAGAGATCTGGCCCTCCAGGTCTGCTCTCAACTGGGCCTCCTTATCAGCGAGGCCAAGTCGAACTCGAGCAAGCAGGTGATTCTATTCATCGGGCGCAGCTCGACTCTCTTGAGCCAGGCGCGGCTCCGGCGGACAGGGCTGAGGTTCTTTCCTCCTTTGCCCGATCATTTCTGGTTGGGCAATTCGCCCTGCCGGGACTTCCTCGCCTCCTGGGTCTCATGGCGGCCTGCACCAGCGTGGTCCGTTGGGCCCGCTGGAACATCGTCCCCTTCAGTGGGGACTGGCCAGCCAGTGGTCTGGACGCTGCGATCCTTTGGACCAGCTTGTGCCGGTGACACAGGGGATGTGGAGCGCTCTCCAGTGGTGGACCGTTCCAGATCATTTGCAGGAGGGGCATCCCGTTAGTCCGCCCGAGCCGGCGGTCTCTCTATCGACCGATGCCTCTCTGATGGGTTGGGGTGCCCATCTGGGGAACACGAGGCTCATGGCCTCTGGTCCCAGGGAGTCCGATGCCACATCAACCTGCTGGAGCTCAGGCGGTCCGCCTAGCTCTCACCGCCTTTGCTCCGTTCCTCTGGGGTCAAGTGGTCCGAGTCCAGACGGACAATACCACGACCATGTACTATCTAAACCGCCAGGGCAGGGCCCGCTCCATGCTTCTATGCAAGGAAGCTCTCCGCATTTGGTCACTTATCGCAGCCTGGGGCGGATCTCCTAGCCATTCACATGGCAGGGGCCTCCAACACCCTGGCGATGCCCTGAGCCGGATAGGGCTGCATCCCACGTGGTCTCTCCTGCGGGGTAGTACAGCATCTGTTCTCCCATTGGGGCACACCTCAGGTGGACCTGTTTGCCTCCAGGGGAGCAGAAGCTGAGTCTGTTCCATGCCGCCCCCTCAGCAGGGCTCGCTGCAGGGGATGCCTTCCCAGGGCAGTGGACCCGGCCTCTTTACGCCTTTCCCCATTTCCTTGATCCACAAGGTGCTTCTCAAGGTGAGGAGGGACAAGGCGCAGGTGATTCTGATAGCCCCAGACTGGCCTCGCCAGTTCTGGTACCAGATCTCCTCAGTCTCAGCTCCAGGATTCGCGGCAGCTTCCAGCTCGCCCGGACCTGCTCTCAGTCAATCAGGGGAAGGTGTTCCATCCGGACCTTCAATCCCTGCACTGACGGCCTGGTTCCTGAGCGGCTAGAGTTCCAGGCCTTGGGTCTTTCGACGAGTCCTCAATGTAGTTGAGGCGTCCCGTAAGAGTCGACCAGAAAATGCTATGCCTTCAAATGGAAAAGGTTTCCATTTGGTGTCAGAACAAGAGCTTGGACCCTTCCTCCTGTTCCTTGGCAAGCATCTTGGACTATTTATGGTCCCTTTCTAGTCAAGGGCTTAGGTCGGCCGACCCTAAGGGTGCACCTGGCAGCCATCTCTGCTTACAGGCGCGGGCGGGAAGCAGTCGGTGGCGCAGGAGAAGGTGGTCTGGCACTTTTTCAAAGGCCTTGATCACATTTCCCCTCCAGTCGAGGGAACCCCACCTCCGTGGGATCTACTGCTGGTACTGGCAAAGCTCATGGGCAAGCCATTGAACCTATGCACGGTGTGCTCTCTCTCACCTGTCGTGGAAGACCGCCTTCTTGGTGGCTATCACGTCAGCCAGAAGGATGGGAGAGCTCAGGCGCTTTCCATCGAGTCTCCTTACCTGGTCTTCCACAGGGACAAGGTTGTCCTGCGCCCCCACCGAAATTCCTTCGAAGGTGGTGTGAGTTTCACCTTAACCTGGTGTTGACTCTGCCGGTGTTCTCCCAATCACACCTCGGAGGCGAATATAGGCTCCATACTCTGGACCCTAGGAAGTGGCTCGCTTATTATAGGGAGGCCTTACGGCTGAGGGAATGAGAGAGGTTAGCCAGCTGTTTGTCACCTACGCTGAAGCGCATCTGGCAGACCTGCAGCCAGCGGACGATAAGCAGGTGGGTAACCTCCTGCATAGATCTCTGCTATAAGTTGGCGGGCATGGAGCCTCCCAGAGGATAAGAGCTCATTCTACCGCCACTGCTGCAACGGTGGCTGCTTCCAGGGACGTCCCTATCCAGGAAATCTGCAGGGCTGCTACCTGGAAGTCAGCAAACACCTTCATTACCCATTACCACATCGACCTTGAGTCACGCCGGGATGCTGGTTTTGGGGCCTCGGTTCTCCAGTCTCTCTTCCCAAGTAAGTATTGGGGGTGTGCGTCTTGCCTCCCTCCTCCCGGAGAACTGCTAGGAGTCTGCCAATGAGTGTGGATGAACAACATATCCATGTCCCTAGAAATACAGGTTACTCACCTGTAACAGGAGTTCTAGGAATGGTATATGTTGTTCATCCACACGACCCACCCGACCTCCCCGGCTTCGACGCACAACCTGAGCTTCCAGCGGGCCAGATCTGGCGTCATGGGGCGGAGCCGAGAGTTATACCACCCGGGTGGGTGGGAGGAGCAAGCTTGAAGACCTTCCGGCAAGATTTAAAGCGGCAAGGATACCTGCCAATGAGTGTGGATGAACAACATATACCATTCCTAGAACTCCTGTTACAGGTGAGTAACCTGTATTTTTGTACCCTCTAGATATAGCTAGGGAGACGGACAGATTGTATATGTGGTGGAGAAAATAGGGTATTTTGTCATGGCGAGGATGATAGGCAGATAGGAAGAGGGGGCAGAGCAAGCAGAAGTGTGGATATAGTAGACAGGAGGACAGTCTAAAGGAAGGAACCAGCAAGAGCAGGCTATAGAAGGGAGCCAATGAGAGAAAGGAAGGGGGGGAGCTCCACTGTATTTAATAGAGGACAGGGTCGGGTGGGTGGACGGGACAAAATATACAGTTTGAAATTACAGGCTATAGAAAAAAGAGAGCTGGAAAAAGCAGTGAAGAGAGGGAAGCCAGTGATAGGCCTGGAGCAGACAGAACCCACCAACGACACGCTGCAGAGACAGAGCAGGGACTGGTAGTCTAGGAGCAAGGGGTCTGGAGCTTCAGTGTACCTTCAACTGGATAATGTGTGCGGGCGGGCTATGTGGCACGGCTGGCCGAGGAGCACCGAGCCACTGCTGCCTCCTGGCATGGCTCGCCTATTCACGGGCTCTTCAACTGGATGATGTCAGCGGGCAGTGTGGCATGGCTGGCCAAGGAGCACTGAGCCACTGCCTTCTCCTGGCATGGCTCACCCAATCAAGGGCTCTTCAACTGGTTGATGTGGGCAGGTGGCATGGCTGGCTGAGGAGCACCGAGCCACTGCCGCCTCCTGCCATGATTCACCCGGTCAAGGGCTCTGCAAAGAGGAAAACTTATGTTCAAGGATACCTTGGATGATGGCATGTTATACACTTCAATAACATCAGTAATAAAATCAAAGATACAAGAGACATTACAGTAAATAAAATACATGGGACAACACAATTTAAAAGCTACAGATAACAAGGTTGTTTGGTAACTGACCAAATTAAGTAACAGATGCATCTGAAAATTTTGTAGGCAATAGCTGTGCACATGAATGACCTGGGACAAAGCAGTGGTGATTTAACAGATTCTTTACATAGTGTAACCTTTGGTAGCTAGCACTATTAGTAATTTATGAAGTTTATTCCAACAAGCCAGCCCATCAGCACAGTGGTAGTGTTATTGCTTGTGAAGCCAGCGACCTGGGTTTTGAAGTAAACCTAGGCTGTTGGGGGCTGGCATGGGGCAGGAAGGAGCAAATGTCCCTGAGAACACACTCCTCCTCTCAGGATGGAGGACAGTTAGCTCTAGCACAGTACTGCTGTTGGGGTGGCCACAGGTGGCAGTGTACTCAGAGTGACTTACAGAGTGGGTGGATGCCAACAGTGGCATGCTCCACATTGTTTCATGCATTGAGCTTGCACCCACTCTGGTGTCAGTATCCCACAGTAGAGGAAAAAGTGGAGGGGATTGCCAGACTGTGCAGTATGAGAGGTCCGACCACTCTAGACTCTGCACCAGTGACTGGGCACTCTCCCATGAACCATATCCTTTGCTCAGTGGTGGCGGGGGTTACTGGCTGTGTCACAGAAACCAGGTGATGAGGCTAGGATGTCAGACCAGAACTAAGGTCTGCATGGATAAAGGAAGAGATATAGAGGATAATGACTGGGTTTTGGTTAATATCCGCACTGTAATCACCTGGAGTGGTTGCCAGGATAACATAGTAAACCTCGAGAGAACAGCTGGAGAGGTTTATTGTCCTGGTAACCACGAGAGGCGACTTCAGCGCGGTTATTAACTCAAATCCAGTCATGTTTTATAGTGTATGGGCAAAAACAGGTAAAAACTCAACTGGGCACCAGTTAAATGAAGATTGTCCTTTTTTGTTTTTTCCCTATAGCGCAGCTCTCCGTTAGGGACTGCTCTCACTGCCGCATTTGTTCATTGTGAGCCACTAGTTCAAAGCCATGCATGCGCAGATCCATTCCTGTTGTTATGATATTGTTGTAACGTAGTCAAGAGGGGTTAACAACCTCTTGACATCACGACAATACCATAACAACATTGTAAACAGTTGGATTTCAGATAACAAGGGCTCCCCATACATTATAAACAGAGCAACAGAAAGTTTATTCTAGCAAGATGGAACATTGCAGAAAGTGCTATGCATTAAGTAGGCCAACATTAAAGCTTGCACTAAAAACTTTGTTTCTGACAAATATTAGGAGCTGTTAAATAATTATGTTAAATTCTAATCAATTGCTGAGATTTCAGAGTGCGTGTATAGTAACCCTGGGCTCCTGCTGTTGATTAAAGTGCATAGACATTTAAATCAAGAATAATTAGTTGTTTAGCGGCATAAAGGGCAGTTATTTTGTTCATTAGGGTTGGGCAAATTTAGCAAAATTTTGCTTTTGTGGAATGTTTATGAAATCCCATAGAATTTGGTGAAATGTTGAAGAAATCTTTATATAGTATGGTCATAACACAGATGTTCCTGCAACTATAGATCTGAAAATAACATGCTGACTTCTTGGTGTAAGCCTAAGGGAAAGTTGCGCACCATGACATTTGAATGAATGAGTAGTTTTGAACTTAGGGGCACAGAGTCTAGCAATTTATTTTTTTGTGTGATTTTTTTTCAGAAAATACATCTACTTACAACTTAGCCTCCTGTGGAGCTAGATACTTGAAAATGTGCATGCCTAACCTTCTTTGGAAGGATCTAAAACTGCTAAATGTGGAGATATTTTGTTAAGCTTTTTTTTAAGTTAAAGAGGTTCATAGTTTCACAATTAAATTATTTTGAAATTTGGAAAATGTGAATGGTTGTAGCTGTGCTGCTATTACAGGTATACAGCTGAAATTTGGTATGCATACTTAATGGGTCCTGGAATCTAACAAAACAGAGGAAATTTCTTTTAGTAATTTAAAATTTACAGTGAAAATACTGCAGATTTTTAATTGGTGAAATTGGCTCAAAATATCATGGAAGAGTAATAGGTAAATACTATTAGAATTACCCTTGTGCAATTTAACTTTCTCAAATCACTTTCCAGTTAGCTGTGCTGATTTGTTTGCAGTCTTGCAGTTCCTTTTAGGATGGCTATTTTATTCTGTCACCCTGCTTTTTTCTCTGAATTTGACCATATGGATGCACTGGAACTGTTTTTCACACTGATTTCCTCCTTACTTTACACAGACACTCTCCCTTTAAAAAGAGAGACACACAGCCATTTTCCTGTCAGATCTGTCTTGGATACACATAATTTCTCCACCTTGGTGCCCAAATTATTTTCTTCCTCACCAGGTCTGTGTGAGTGCCCCTAGGTCTTGGACTTCCAAGTGCATTGGTCTCTCAGATCAGTCAATTTCATTGAATGTGATTCTCATATGACTTGCTTTCAAGGGCAAATCTTCCCCCAGTGCTTCCTTGCTTCAGCTGGGAGGTCTACAAATCATGTGCTGTCTAGCTGTACTGCCCTTCCCTTGGTAAACCCATGCATCTAACTGTTGCCACTGGTGAGCTTTCCACTAGAATGCCTTCCCTATCCTTTAGTTTATCATATCACTATTTTTCCGCCTTGCTGCGGCAACTTTCTGGCGGAGGCATCCAGCCACTGGCCCTGCTCGGTGGGAGAACACCAGACTCACTCACATGATGGGGGATCCAGCATGGCCATCACCAGTCTGCCGCAGGGCCTCCCCGTACCCTGTTCACCGGACCCCCCCAGCGGCTGTCAGGCTGCATGGTTGCGCCCAGCCATTTTTCTTCTATTCAGGTCTCCTGAAGGAGCGCAGGTATGTGATTGACGTCTATGCATTTATGTGCAGACGTCCGCCATACTCCCCCTCTGCTAACACTCCGCAGTGCAGTGTGCTTCCTCAGCCCACCCCAGGACTAGGAGAGCTGTCAGCGGATGCTCAGTCCTAGTCCTCCCCTGCTGACCCCGACAACCCGGGCTCATTCCTGAACCCCCATCGCCGGCGTGGTGCAAGGTGTGGTATCCAGCGCCTCAACCCTCAATGCCACTGCACCACTATCCTTTAGTTTAAATCTTCCTTACTGACCTTTTCATTGAGATGATCATACCCCTCCTTCTTCACAATAGTGGAAAGCCCATCTTGACTTGGCTATGGATCACATTCTTGTACTGCAGGCAGGAAAATCACCTTACCTGCCACTAGCATCATAGACCTGCAGTGACCCTTCAACACTCCTGCTACAGTGGTACCCATCAACACATTCCTTCATGATAAAAAATATCTGTATACTTCTGGCGCAATGGCACCAGTCACAACTAGACGAAATGCTTGATGACACTTGGTGTCACTTTTCACAAATGTTAAAAATGCTGTATACATTGTCATCAGCTTGGCTGTTAATGAGTGAGAAAGTGGCATTGTACAGAAACAATGTTGTGCATATGTGTGCCTCCACAGACCACTAAATCTATGAGCTGTAGTGGTTAGCTGGCAAATTGCAAGAAGGCAGGCAAGTGAAAAGTGATGGCCTTGACTATTCTTGATGGTTTACTCAAGATACTGACTGACAGGAGGCACCACTATACTTTTATTGTAGAGCCCCTTATGAATGCTGCCTTGTTACCACTCAACCCAACCTTTTCTGTCCTCCTTGGCAGATCAAGTGTATAGCTGGGCAAAATGTATGGATATGGTTTCCAAACAATTATAACATTCAACAATTTTCACAAAAGCTCATGAAATTTTATATTAATTACTGATGTTAATTTGCAGGTTTTGGATGCTTATAACTTGGCCAACCTGTAAGCAAGAAAGTAAAACATTGACATACACAGCCTCCCTTAGGTCTATTAACCTAACAAAATTGGTGACATTCCATACTCTAGTTTTAATGTCATAGGGGCTTAAAATTGGGCAGTTTACATTTATGTGAAATTTCATTTACAAATGTTTGGCTGCTTATACCTTACACCTCTTTGTGGCTGGAGATCTGAAAATTGGTACACATGTCTGTGTGGTAAGAGTTTCAAACATACCAACTGACGAGTAGTTTTAAACATAGATGAATATAACAAAAATTTAAATTCTGCAAGCATTGAGAGACTTTTTAAGAAAATTTTCAAACTTTCATAGATGTAGAATTATAATTTTAGCTAAAATCTGCTGGCAGAAGTTAAATTTTGCCGAGCCCTATGGTTCATGAATGGCTACTGGTTGCCCACACTGGTGTCCACACAGTGATAGCAGCTCTTCGTCTAAAACAACTCTACTAATGAAGGATTCAAGGTTCATGAAGGGGAATAAAGGATGACCCTTGGAATGCTCCTTTATTTATGGAAGCGTGTGTGCATCCTCATGTTTGCTATAGGATCTTATGGAAATCGGGCCAGTTAATATGTGGCATAGTATGTCTACTTTGTTGAATACTTACTACAGTGTGCGTGGCTGGCAAGGTCAGAGGATTTGTTGGCTATAAGCATTTTCTTAATAGAATGTAATCTGAGAGATCCCTAGGATCCTGCCCCACAGACAGCCTCCTGCTTCTGCTGAGAGGTGGATGATTATTACTAGCTTTTCGACTTGCTAGTACAGCCAATATTTGCCAATTTACCATTAACATACTTTAGATTTGGCTGACACAGTGTGCTGTACCCTCAGTGGCACGTTGCTGTGCCTAGTTCCCTTGTGTAGAGGTACTGTAATAGTGACAAAGTTTATTGCTTAAATCTGTGGGTCTACCTTGCTGGCTGTACTTCGGTTAATTGTATTTGTAGCTTTCAGCCTTTCATTTCAATTATACATTTCAGTCAATTTTCACAGCTCTCTTTAAAGGCATTACCTTTTTTCTTTCCTAACCTTTACAACCTTATTGATCTGTAGATCAGGCAGCAGTTAAAAAAGTAGCCACTGCAGAGGCAGATAAACCAGGCAGTGCTGCTAAAGCAGGTAAGTGATACTTGTGTTAGTGAACAGACTAACTGAACTAAAGGCTCTTCCTTGAAACCGTTTTGAACTCCTGCCTGATTATATAACAGAGTTTGCTAATTTTTCAGAATATTTGAAATGCCTGTTTCTTTGCTAGTCTACAGTTTGGCTTGTGCATGGTTGTGATTGGGGGGAAAACCATGATCCTTACAGTAGGGGGTCATTCACATTCTTTGTAAACTAACAGCATGTTCTGAGACTTAGCTGAGAGAGATTCAAAGTCTGTTAAATTTACATATGTATTTTTCGCTTTTGTGGTATGTATTTCTTTATTACTTGATTTAAACCCATTAGTGTTATTTCTTGAATCTTAATGTTGCAGCGAAGAGGTCGATTTTAAAAACATATAAAGATGGATGAAGTGCCACTGCTATGCTTTTTGTACTACTGAATTTGCAACAAAGTAAATAAAAACTTTGTGAAGGGTGCAGTCTGCATGGAAAAACTACAGTACATGGAGTTTGACCTTGGTGAGCAACCAGATCTACTTCCCCTGCACTTTCAGTGAAGTCTGCTATGCAAAGCAAAGCAGTGGCTGAAAAAATGTTCTTAAAAAGTTAGTTGTTAGGGTGCTAAGTGGGTTGGGGGAAGAGGCTTTTACTTTATTTTAAACACTTGTTTTGTGTGTATTCACATGTGGACCATGACATTTGGCAGTGGACCCGGTGGGTGAATCAAAGTAAAATAATTGCTAGCAAATGCCACTCAACACACTTTGTGAATATTCTGACAAAGTGTCAAATATGACTGAAGAAGATCAATGCCCTCCCAATCTGCTTGAAAGCCTGCAGCTCATTTAATTCTGTTTTCTTAATTTATGTCTTTATTCCATTATATTAACATTTTTAAGGGGTTCTTGGTCTCGTCATTCAGCCACATCATAATTAGCCTGACCACCAAAAATTAGTTGACCCCCATCATAGGTCAGGTTCTTGCACTTTAAACTTTAACATGCCAATATGGGACTTGCAGTATTTTTTTTTCAGTTTTTGTTGACCGGGTAAGTGCACTAGACAAATCCTGCCTATTAGCCTAGAGGTTGTAGTATCGAGCTGTGAATGAGCTTGGTACATCCAACAAACTTGGGCTTGATTCCTACAACCTCCACTTGCATGTTGTGTGAGCATGAGCAAGTCACTTAACCTCCCCGGTACTCCCTGGTCATGCCTGAAAACAGGCCTTTTGCATAGTGGTCTTTACCCAGTTACCAAAGAATTAAAAAAAAAAAAAAAAAAAAAGCTGAGGTACTACTGCTATCTTCTTTTTCTTGGGTGGAAACCCCTCTCTAGCTGCCTCTTTTATATAGTGTGTTCTGGCCGATGAGGGGGTCACAGGGGGCCAATGGGGAGCTTACTAATTAGGAGATTTTGGTGAAGTGCCAAATATACCTGCACTTTATCCATTCATTACAAATGACATTGTTTATCTCATTTTCATCTGCAAAGTTCCACTTCACAAAATCTATAATACATACATCAGAACGTTATTGCTCAAAGGCTTGCATAATTTGTACTCAGCAGGCCAGAGTAGGGATTTACATTATTCCCTCACAACTGTTGCAATGCAACGAACACAGAGTAAAAGAAAAAACTCATATGGAGCCTCATGACTAAACCTAAATCCGCTAGTATGGTACTGTCATGTGTGCAACCGCACTTCATAGGCAGTAATGGTTTTTATAGAATTGGAAGGCATAGCGGGAGTCAAACAGGATTCACTGCTTCAGCAAAGGGATGGTTGCCATTTAGTGGTGCATACAGGTTTCAAACTTGGTTTTGTGGAGTTTTTCCTCATATTTTCTCCACTTTGCAGAATTTGTGCTTCAGGAAGTATGCAATTCATGATGGAAAAAGCCACAATATGCATACAGGGGGGTAATAAAAGAACATAAATACTAGCATGACATATTACATTACACGTTATTTAAAAATGTACTTGAATAATGACTCATTTAAAATGTTTGCATACCAGAATTATAGATTTCAAAAACACTTCCGTTTGTTTGGTGGCTCAAGGGATTTCACCAAAAATGAACCTAGACACTTTTTTGCTGGGTATATAGTTTTGGACAGAACAGCACCATATGAATAGTAGACTCGGGGACCCCCAGCCTGCACCCACAAATCACTGATTCATAATTCTGAGATTTCACTGCATACCTTGCTTGAAGGAGATCACAATCACAAAGGTCTGGACTCAAACTTTTGTATATGCTGGCTACATACCTACTGTATGTTTGTCAAAGTAGTTCATTTTTCCCCACTCCATTAACCCTTAGCTGAATTTAGAGGATGCCAACTAGACAAAATCTTTTGGCATGACCCAGCCTCTGCTGTTTTATAGACCTATAGACAAGGCCACTGGTTTTCAGTGCTTACCAGAAAAATGGTGCAGTTTCAGAATGTGGACTGCCTGTGCCCCAGTAAAAACAAAGAAGTTCATGGAATTTTGAATTTTATGCCAGATTAGTAAATCTACAGAACTTGTGTTTTTCTTAGAACTGTTTCCTGTACTGTATTCAGTTTGCTTCATTTAATGCTCTGTATATTGAGTCTTTTTTTAGTTTTTTTTTTTTTTATACTCTGTTTATTAAGTTTCCAAATTTTACAAGGATAAATTGCTTAGAACATTTAATCAATCAGTACAAACAATAAACAAAATCCATCCAGAATACCACTTTAAAGAGTGTCAGCATTATGTAGGTGGCAACAAATAACACTGTCTTCTCTAAAAACAAAAATTGATTTCAAAAAATAACAGGGCCATTTATATTTTTAGAAGTTAATAACATAAATATTGTCCATACGGGTCTATAAAACCATGCATTCCATTTAAATCCTCTCTCTTAGTAAACATGTTCCTGAAAATCCCATCTTCACAATTAATCATAGGGTATAACTTGTATTCCTCTTCCATGCCTGGCAAAACTAATGGATCGTGGAGGAGGGACAGCCCAGTATAATTATTTCTCAGAGACTGAGCAGTCGCAAGTAGTGTGAGTTACCCCACCTCAAATCAGGAGATAAAAATCCAGAACATGAGATGACTGATAGGTCATTGTATCTGATTAGTTCAAATTAAGCCCTAGTTAGTCAGAAAGTTGGTCTACGTATAACTCCCAATGTGTCAAACGATGGATATACAGTTCTGATTTTTGCTGTAAATCAAAAGTTAATTTCTCAAATTATTTTATGTGCTGTATCACCTGCACCCACTCCCTCTTTGTAGGGGGATCTGCCCTCAGTCACCTTTTCATAATGGCTTTGAAAGCAGCTATCTGAAGGATGGCTCATAAATATAGAGCATCTTTTCCCTTAAGGGAGGGGGGTGGCAAGCCAAGCATTATGCTCTCAAGCTCTAGGGTCTTGGAGAGGCCGAATATGTCAGCGATCAGCTCCTGTACGTCCCGCCAATAAGATTCTAACTTAGGGCAGGATATGAAGATATGCGCATGGGATGCTTGATCAGAGCCACAGTCTCTCCAACATCTAGTTGAGGCCCTGGGGACCATCTGGACAAGAAGATGGGGACTAAGAAGAACCAGGCCCTGATTTTGCATGAGTACTCCCGCCACAGGGGGGAGGAGGTAGTGGACCAGGTACTCCGCCATACCCTCTGCCACTGCTGCCTACTAAATGACGCACTTGAATCTCTCTTCCATTTGCATTTCAGTGGTTCAGCTTTATGAACCCTTTTGTCCTATTAAGATCTGATATAACAGTGTAATGGCCTTTTCCCCGGTTCTCGAGGCCCAAATGGCCATCAGGGGTAATTCTTTTTCTGGGGTAAAAGATTGAGTTGTTAAATATCTAAATTGCTTCATAATATAGTCTCTCATTTGAAAGAAGCGGAGTTGGGTCGAGAGACCCCAACCAAATTGCTGCTGGGCCTGTTCAAAGGGAATCACAATGTCATTTTTTTAGTAATTGCCAGGGGGCATAGAATCTTCTGTCAGCCTGTATTTTATTCCAAGGGTCCACTTTTGCTGGAGGAAATTGTGGGTTAGCCACCAACCAACTGTATTTCCACATCTGAATTTTAATCCGCTTATGAGAGATGCCTCTCCTCCAACCCTCCAAAATAACCCAAGTCTCTGCTAGAACTAAACTTTTAATGTTAGATATTTGTTGGGGATTGAATAACACTGCAAGTAAGGGAATTGGTGTTGGTCTTGCCAAATCTATAGTTTTCCAGTGGACTCTGTAATTACTATTTCCCCACAACACTGCCAGTTTCATCTGGGCTGCTGCCCAATAAAAGGAAAGGAAAGGTAGGGGAGAGCCACCCCACCACTCTGCTTGGGAAGGATTAATAAGTCCTGTTGGACTCTAGAATGTTTATATTGCCAAACAAAGGCTACTAACATAGTTTGCCATTTCAGGTGCTCTTGTACCAGTACTACACAGGGTACTGTCTGAAACAAGTAAAGAAGCATAGGTAAGGCATTCATTTTCACTGAAGTAAGCCTACTATATAGAGTCAATGGCAAAAGTTGCCAACGCCTTAAATCCAGTTTAAGCTGGTTAATGAGTGCGACATAATTTAAGTTAAAAAGCTGGGTAGGGTCTAGGGCTAGTTTAATGCCCAGGTATTTAAGGACCTGCAGATCCCACTTCATCAGGTCTTCCTGATGTATGTGATCTGGGATATTATAATGAAAGACCAGTACCTCTGTTTTTGATGTATTCAGCGTATGGCTCGAGACGGTGGAGAACAGTTTCAGCTGCTGAAATACAGCCTCAAGAGAAGCGCCCGGGTTTGTTAGGTAGATCAGCACATCATCAGCATACAGTGCTAACTTATGCTCTCCCCCTCCATGGAGACACCCGAAATTGTTGCGTGTTGTCATATGCTTTGTGAGAGGGGTTCACTGTACAACACAGAAAGTAAGGGCGAAAGAGGGCAACCCTGATGAGTACCCCTCTGCAGCCCAAAACCCTCTGAGATGTGGCCATTGGCTCGAACATAACCCTGTGGCTTATCATATATCTTAAACAAGAGATTTTATAAAAGTTATGGGGAATCCGAAGCCGGCAAGGACCCTCTTCAAAAAGATCCAAGAGACTTTATCAAAAGCTTTCTTGGCATCTAAAATCAATAAACTAGGAATTTTGTGTTTACTGATATAATCTATTAAGTAGGCAGTTCTTTGGATATTATCCTGGGCCTGCCTGCCCGGTATGAAGCCAGACTGATCTATGTGCATCAAGTCTGGGATCATTTGTTACAAACTCCTGGTCTGTAAGGACACTAACAATTTATAGTCTGTGTTTAGTATAGAAATAGATCTGTATTAGGTGCAACTAGTGGGGTCCTTGCCCAGCTTTGGAATAACAGAAATGATGGCATAATTCCACGAAGGTGGGATGACTGCATCAGGGGTCATAACAAAATCAAATACGTGGAGCAATATTGGTGTTAAATCCTGTTTAGAGGCTTTATATACTTCCCCCGGGAAACCGTCGGAACCCAGGCACTTCTCTGTTTTCAGTTCCCTATCTCTCCACATACCTTCTCACTAGTTATCGGTGTAGAAAGAAATTCTTTCTGTTGTTGTGTGAGGGATGGAAGATGTAAGGAGTGTAAAAATGCGTCTATCTCCTCCTCGCTCACCTGTCTGGGGGATGAATAAAGATCCTTATAGAAGTATCGAAAAGCATTACAAATTTTGGGAATGGCGTTCAGAGGTGTCTGCTGAGAAGGAACCCATATTGAGGGGATGGAGGCCCTGGCCCATTGAATTCTGAGCCTCCATCATGGTACTTTTGATGTAAAAACATTAATATTTTCTCCACATAATAATCTAATAAACTGTTTAACTCCTGCTTGAGTTTCATTAACTCTTTTGTTTATTCCTGGAGAATCTTAAGTTTCTGTAGCTCTTCTAATTGCTGTATTTTCTGTTGTAAGGATTCTCTCCTAGCCTCCCTTATATTTTTCTTTCTGGAGGAGATCTCAATAAATTTGCTCCTGAGTAGGACCATAAATGCGTCCCACATCATGGAAGGATTGGTGTCTTTTTAGTGTCATTTTCCACTAATGCCCGTTTAGATAATCTTTGGTCTGCTGGATTACCTCGGGGTCACGCAGCAGGGAGAGATTCATTCTCCACACTGTGTTCTTCTGAAAATAACCCACTGACATTTAAAAACTGGGCATGATTGGAAAGAACAAAATCTCCCATTCATGTTGAGTGTGCATTGGCCAGCAATTCCTGAGAGGTGAGTAAATAATCTAGTCTAGAGTAAATGGCATACACCAGGGAATAATAAGAGTAGTCCCTCTGTGAACCATTCAGGGATTGCCATGTATCCACGTACCACAGTTCTTTAAGTAGCTTAACCACTAACCTGGCAGTTTTGTGTTCTCGCTTGGGTATCTGTAGGGTGGAGTCCACCGCTGGATCGAAGGTCATAGTCAGATCTCCGCCACAGATAATTTGGCCTTCACCTCACTGAGCGAGAGTCAAAAAGAAGGAACGGTAGAGGGCATAGTTCGAACTGGGAGGAAGGTAGACAGAAGCTATAGTTAACCACGGCCCCATTCAACTTGTCCTTCAGTAACATGTACCTTCCCTCTTTATCAGTTAAATGATCTATATACTTGAAAAGCAATTTTGGGGGGATTAAAACTGCAACTCCCTGGCGTCTATCCCCCTTATAAAAGGATATTATTACTTGGGAAAAGCCAAACCTCTCCAGTTTTTGTGCTCAGAACTAGAGAGGTGGGTCTTCTGTAGCAGTATAATGTCTGCACTTGAACGTCGCAGATAGGCAAGTATTTTGCTACATTTGATAGGATTCATTAAGCCATGAACGTTATAGGTGCAAACAGTGTAGCCATTTATTGACATTAAGCCACCAGCTGTTGATTCCATCACAGATATTGTGCCCCATTCCCCACTCCCTCCCAGGCAGTAACACATTTTTCTTTGGCCCAAAACAAAAACCTGTGAACCTTCATAACTACTAAACTTATTTACATTAACAGACCACTTCCAAGGCAGGAGGTCATAAATACTCGATGACGTCTGGGCCCATCCAGTTAAAATGGACAGGCAGAAGAGGAAGCACAACACCCCCAATAAAGGGAGCCCTCTACCAGGGCCAGGTGAAATATTGTTTCGATAACAGTAGAGTGTATACTCACTGATATCATGGCGTGTCGATCTATCCTCCATGGACAGTGCCACCCTAGGCTCCCCCGATTCCCATTATAGCTGCATTATGCTGCAGGAAAGCTGAAGGTGTCCTGACAGTACCAAGCCCTCCCTCCCCACCCGAACAGTACTGGTCTCAACCATAGCAGGATATATTTTACAGATAACACATTCAAGCTCGGAGGGGACCTGTAAATCAATTACAAAGACAGAATAGGACCAGGAAGGGTTTAATCACCGGGATGTGCTGATATCAGTCCAGCCTTTTAAAAAATAAAATAAATGGCCCTCTGAAAAGGATAACCTCAGTTCAATTCAGATTGCGAGAGTGTACATATTGAGAGGCACGCTCCAAATCAGGCAGGGATCAAAATCTTAAGTGACTATTAAGCAGATCCATTTTTGTGCTACTGTACCACCAGGAAAAAAAGACATAATTCAAAATTAAATCTGGTAAAGTCCTTGTACAATCTTATGGCTGGGAACATATATACAGGGTTCCATTATTATCCCAGGTGGAGGGGCAGGTATTTGAGTTTCATGTAGAACCACAAGACAGACAATCAAATAACTGAAAAGTCATTAGCCAGCAAGTTGCAGTCTTCTACAGCAAGCGTTTACCAGAATTGAAAAAAAACCTGTCAAACCCCTGACTCCTTCAGCATTTGGCTTTCTGTGAGGCATTACTCGCAGTACGCATTTTGTCCTTCAGTAAGTCCTGGACCTGAAGGGAGGCATCTGCTGGTGTCAGTAAATTATTGCTGGTGTCAGTAAATTATTGCCCTGCCGCTTCCTTGACAACACCTGCTGCCACTGTAGTTCCTACTGCCTGATCTTTTGGTTCTGGTCCTGCGTGGTAGACGGCACTGAGAATTCTTTATCTTTAAAGGCTTCACAGGCTGTACTGAAGGAATTGTATATTCTGGTACTGTCCTCCCCAAATACCCGAAGCTTGGCTGGATATGGGGTATGAAAATGGATTCTCTTCTCTTTTAGAAGCTTTAAGAGAGGAGCATATTCCAGCTGCTGAATCTCTGGAGGATAGTCTTGATCCATGTACAGCCAGCCGAGCGTTTAGATAGGAGAGATGTTTGTTTTGCCCATGCTGTCCTGTGCAAGTCCTCTTTGACTTTAAAGGAATTTAACTTGAATATCATGGACTGTGGGTGTGCTTTTGGGTCTGTGGGTTTGGGGCAGGAGTGAGCAGTGTGCCCTTTCAATCGAGAATGAGTAGGTGGCTGGTAGCTCTATTACATCTTGGAGAAAGTTCTCTAGAAATGTGTACATGGGTACTGTCTCGGCTCCCTCCGGTAATCCATAAAGGCGTAGGTTCTCCCGATGAGATCTACCCTCCAGATCGGTGCATTTTGCTCAGCAGTCTACACAAGGAGTAGCTCCACAAGCCAGGTCAACTGCTGTGCACCGCCTTCTACTTCAGCCACCCTATCCTCCATGCTGTCCAGTCATGATTCTAGGTTGGTAAGTTTTTGCTGAACTGATTGGAACTCCTTTTTATCTTCTGAATATGAAGTCTGTGTTTCTTTTAGCAGGGCTTCAAAGCAGGAATGAGTAAGTTGTTCTGACTCCCCCTCAGTGTCATATTCCGTGACATACGAGCTTGCTGGGTATTGGCTCTTACTTCGGTCTGTCGAGTCATGCCACAGTCTACTTGCATCCTTGGTTTTAGATCTGCCACTGGTCGCATTTTTGGCACCCCAGGTTCTACTTTACCCCCTCCTGGCATTATTGGTTATTATCTGTAGAAATTAAGCATTTTGCAAGGGGTTTTATTTCAAAGGGTCCGGGAGCTATAGCTCTCAGTGACTTACATGCATCATGACATCACCGGAAGTCCCTAGTTTGATTATTTTACACATACTTAAAGAATAACAACAGAATCCCAGTAAAATCCAGATATTAGCCTAACAGTCACCATTGCAATTCCTGAAATGTCAAGTCTCAGAATGGAACTTCATTAACTTAATCACCAAAAAATCAGTGGCATTGTCCATAGGCAGAGTTTATCCCAGTCCCTCTCTCTGACAAATTAATTAGGGAGAAACAAAATAAACTTGTTTTAACACAGCTTCAAGGTGGGAAAGCTAGCCAGGGTTTTACACACTCGTTATAGTTTTGTTGCCTTTTTCTGAAATTCATTATTTGTACTGTGATTTTATTGTACATTCATGTACCTATTGTTGTCGCTTTTTTATTGCTGTTCACTTCCTGCTGTATCCCTTTCCTGGGATTGGACCTGGAAAAGAGCCCTGGTTCAGTGTGCCAGTCCCAGTTACCAAATTGCAAGTAAGTCAATAGGGAATACCCTGAAGGAGGTCCAAAACTTGTTTACAAACTTGTGTCAGTTTTTGTTATCACAGATCTAATAACAAAACATATTGCATCAGAGATTTGATATACTTTATAGATTCAATTCAATCTGGTTACCTTCCACTAGGTTATGATTGGCACAAAGTTTTCTATTACCTGTTTAAGCAATAAAGCACGATAGGGTGTGTGTTATTATGTAATGTCACTCCTTGGATGGGTTGGAGCACGAGGCGAAGCAGAGTTCTTCTACCACCCAAGGAGTAACGTTATTACACAATAACACACATTTCTGGAGTGCCTTATTGCTATTATACAATGGCTCATTGTAATAAAAAAAATGAAAGAATACTTTTTCAAACATCTTTTTTTTAATTTTTACTTGGGCAGGTATACTGAGAGAAAAAACAGTGCAGCTGTAGTGTTTGTGTTAAATAAGTGGTGCTGTTTTGCATTGTGGATTCTTGTCTTTTCTGTCTTGCCCTGAGCCATCTGGCCTACCCCCCCCAGCTCTGGATGACAGTTTTCTGATTATGTAGTAGTGTTTTTATTAATGTAGCCCCCTGCCTGCTCTGGGACTGAATGAAGATGTTAAATGATTTTGGTTAGCGATGTTTGAAGTAGGAGTGGGGACCGGAAACCAGTTTAGGGGCAGTGATGTTACTTCAGGTACTTTGGAAGCGGTCATAATTAGTGGTGAAAGAAAAAATAATTTCTTGTGGTGTGCCAGTTTTTTTTTTTATGGATCAGGGTTTTTATTTCTTCATTTGTTTGGTTAACATAGCTGTAAGCAGCATAGTCATTTCTGTGAGAAAAGAGCCAAGTGGTGTGTGGAGTGGGCTTTGAAAGTGTTTGTGCTGCAGCCGGGGGGTGGGAGGAGGGGTAACGAGCTGTCATGTAAAAGAACGGTTTTGTTTTTACTGAAACATTTTTTGTTTGAGAATTGTGTAGGGGCACCAGGATTAGTAACATTTTTGTGTGTTTTTTGCTGGTTTCTCCACAAATTGAGCATTGTCACTGAAGCAGTTGACCGACGCTTACGGGCTGTGTAGTTAAGTGAAACCTCTTGCTTGGGGGGGGAAACATAGGTGATGGAACAGCTGTGCCAGGATTTCTAAGTAAGGTACATGGTCATTGGTATGCCTGGACTTAATACAGTAATGTTTTTGTGGAATAGCATCACTGTTCCAAGCACACACTGACCAATCACAGGATTGGAAATTTTCTTGCTGTGGTATAATACTGATTATGGATTATTGTTTTATTTTTCTGTAGGAGAGAGTGTTTTGTCTAGGATAAGGATGTTGTATTATCAGATTGCTAGGTTTGCATCACAACTTCCAGTCCAAATGCACCATTGTACTTTGTACAATACACTTAATTGGCTTTCATTAGAACAGAGGTTTAAACTATATGTTGAAAGAGTATATAAGGTGGTAACCTGGGTAAGAATAAGAAACTGGTTAGAGGATATGATGCAGAGGGTGGTGGTAAATGGAGTTCGATCAGAGGAGGGGAGAGTGACCAGTGGGGTACCTCAGTAGTTGGTATTGGGGCCAGTCCTCTTTAATGTCTTCATTAGTGACATAGCCAAGGAACTAGAAGGGAAGGTCTGCTTCTTTGAAGACGATTCCAAGATCTACAACAGTCAACATTCTGGCGGGTGCAAAAGATGGAAAGAGATTTAAAACATCTAGAGGAGTGGTCAAAAGTTTGGCAGCTAAGGTTTAATGCAAAAAATGCAGAATAATGCACTTGGATCACAGAAACCTGAGGAGAGAGGTACTTGCAACAACCAAGCAGGAAAGGGTCCTAAGGTAATCATATTGGATGACCTGAAGGTGGCCAGACAATGCAACGAAGCAATCAGGAGAGCTTTTGGTATGCTGGAGTGTATAGGTAGGGGTATTACTAGCAGGAAGAGGGAAGTGGTGTTGCCCCTATGTAGGTCATTGGTAAGACTCCACCTGGAATACTGTGTCCAGTTCTGGAAACCACATCTGAGGAATGACATAAACAGAGTACAGGTAGTCTAGAGGAGGGCTACCAAGATGATGCAGGGTCTGCATCAAAATCTCTGAGTAGAGGCTAAAGGAACTAAACATGTACTCCCTGGAGGAGAGGAGAGGAGAGGAGGGAGAGGGGGGAAATGATCGAGACCTTTAAATACCTTATGGTATAAGGTACAAATGGGAGATATTTTTCAGAGGAAAGGGTGCTCTAGAACAAGGGGTCACAATGTGAAACTGGAGGGGGGGTAGTTCAAAAGTGATGAGGAAATACTTAACAGAAAGAGTGGTGGATGCCTGGAACAGCCTTCCAGTGGAGGTAGTGGGGACAAAAACAGTGGTGGGATTAAAAAAAAAAAAACCTGGGATAGGCACAAGAGAATCATAAAGAATAGGAAAGGGGTGGAAGAGAAAGTGCTGTAGACCTAGAAGGATCTGCAGTGAAAGCAATCACAGTGAAAAAGGACAGACTTGATGGGCCAAGTAGCTCTTATCTGCCATCAGTTTCTATGGTATGCAAGCTAGGGAAATTGGTTTGCGAAAAGTACCTGTTGTTTTTTTCATCAATTTTTCATCAGTGTACTGCTACAGTTTGTGCTCATGCAGCTATTAATAACTCGTATTTTGTTGTTACAACCATGAAAACTTGCTTAGGACAAAAAGCTTTGTTCTAGCAGTTACCTCTGTTTTATAATTCTTTGCCTCAAGCTATTACTGCAGGATGTACTAGTCCTCTGAACTTCAAATCACGTCTGTTTGTCAGTGTAATTGATGTACTGTTTGTTGGCAATATGCCTACTGATTTATTCAGCTTGATATTTTTATTGTGTTATTGTTACTGTATAGTACTCTGGGCTTTGGCTCAGAGATGCCCTGCTGTCTACTTCATAATCAGTTGCGAAATCTGGGCATTGTATTTGACAGTGGTCAGACACTTAAATCGCAGGTGTCAGCCATTGTTAAAACCTCATTGTATTATCTGAGGAACATCGCTCAGATTAAGCAACTGATTCCGCCTGGTGATATGCCAACTTTGGTCCATGCCTTTGTAACCTCACACTTTGATTACTGCAATGCCCTATACCTAGGTGCTACCAGGGGTTGATATTGGTCGATTACAGCTAGTGCAGAATGCAGCAGGAAGGTTGTTGATGGACTTATCAAGAGCTTGCCACATGACATCTGTGCTCCGCTATCTGAACTGGATGCCAGTATATTGGCAGATCACCTTCAAGGTCGGCTTGCTGACCTACAGTGCCCTACACATACAGCGACCCAGCTACCTGCAAGATCTTCTTCGACCCTGCCACCCCCTCCGTCCACTCCACCAACGAGGATTGTTAGAGGTTCCCAGTGTCCATTTAAAGACATCTGGGGCCCGCACTTTTTTGTTTTTGTGGCCCCTACCCTGTGGAATGCTCTACCTCATTAGATTAGGAGTGCCAGACCACCAATAGTTTTAAAATGGAGCTAAAAATAGACCTTTTTAGCCAGGCATTCTCTAATGAGATCTCTTTACCAAAATTAATGAATCTATATTATAATTTTTATTAGTGGTCATTATACAGTGATTTTAAGTGTTATTTTAATGGTTTTATTTTATATTTGTAAAGCGCTTTGATCAGTTTGAAATTGCACTTTAAAAATAAAAAGTTGATATATTTAATTTTGTTATATTTGGTCACCTATGAAAATGGGCTTTCTGCTCATGGATTCTCCAGATTTTAAATAACTAAATCAAAAATAATTTGCCTGTACTCCAGATCTTGGCCGCAAATAATATTTTGAAAGATAGTTTTATGATTTTATGCATTTTTCTATACAAGCGTTAGAGTGACAACTGTCTGATGCTGTCCAATATCTCCTGCTTCCCCATGCTTAAGCCCATCAGGGGTTCATTCTTCTAAAAGATTGAATCTGGTGAAAAGTGGAAGAGACAGAGCTGGGCCAGGAAGTATTGGTGAACAGGGTTGGAGGGAGAATCACAGGGACAGAGCGATAATCTTCCAAGAGCAGATTAATTTTTCCTGCTTTTTCATTCTTCCTCTAGATTGTTGAATGGGAGCACCCAAAGAGAACATGTCAGCCATACAGACGCCTTGGCAACTCCTTCCCACAGACAGCCTTGCCTTGTGCCAACTCCTTTCCCTGAATTTCCAGTGTGCAGCCAGTTGGCAAGATGAACTTCCCTCCCTCCCCAGTGGAGGTGAATGTCTAAGCAGATAAGTCTTACCTCAGCTTGTCTGCTGGTACACTCCTAACATACTGGGCAAAGGACCACACAGATGCCAGAGTAATCTTGTATTACACTACCAACTAAACACCCTACCCCACTGTAATGCAGAGCTGCTGCCTACTTATGGGCCCATTCATCTATTCTACAAAGCAAAGAATGCAGCAGTGCACAGGTCCTTTATTGTAGCCTGCTATGCATTGTATAATCTCATAAACATAGTCCATGCCACTTACAAGCATACTTTTGCACCATGGAACTAGGAACAACAGACCACATTCATTCATATTTCTGATTATAGACTACAGACAAATACAGTGAGATGTTTAAAAATTGTTTTGCTAAATAATTTGTTCCAGTACATCTACGGACCTACTTAGACACCATTCACTGTCTCCCTTGAATTCACACATACAATTCTTATAGAGTTAGTGGCTCTGTAGCCAGCAAGCTCACCTCTGTGTCTGGAAGATTGAAAAGTGCTGGATTCTAGCCTCACACCAGGCATTTGGGATAATACTCATAACTGATGCAGCAGTGCAGTACAAGGTGGCTGCTGCACTAGCGAGGTGCTGTCCTGTGAATGTGACATTAAACCAAGGTCCCTTTTGCCTATCTCTGGTCACTATCCAGGTGGACATTTTAGATCCCATGGCACTTACAGAAGAAATATAGGGGAGTTTTCTCAGTGTCATGGTCAACACTCCCTCTGTTAATAAAACAGGTCTTGCAACCCTCACCTAAGATTCAGCTGCAAACAAGCTATTACAGCTTAGTGTGCATTTCCTGGTCACAAATAACAGATAAATAAATACATACATACTATGGTTAACTTTCTATAACCCCCCTTCCCCTCCCCCTCCCTCCCTCTCTCTCTCTCTCTCTTCCCTGGCATTCCCTGGTGTTCTATGCTAAACCCAGTTTCTCTTTCCTTCTATTCGTATCTACTGTTTTCATTCCCTGCATGTTTCCAATTTTTACCAATTTGCATTCTTTGTTTCACCTAGTTTGCGCCACTCATTTTAAAATGCGTCTCTTCTCAAGTTATGTACCCCCTTGCTTTGTATCGTCATCTGCCCCTTTATCCTCTGTCCCTCTTTGCGGTCTGCTTGATTCTGTACCTTGTTTGTTCACTGTCTATCAGCTTTCTTTATTCTGTGCTCCTTTCTTGCTCCCTCTCTCTTCTTTCTATACACCTCTTTGCCCCCTCTCTGCTCCTTTTCACCTGTTCCCATCATATGTGTGTGTCTTTTTCTCTCTCGCTCTTTTTCACTCTGCACCTTTCTGTGCCCACTTTGCTCTTTTTTTCTCATTCCCTATGTGCTCCTTTTCTCCATTTCTATGCTCAGTTTCAGTACATGTCCATATTTAATGTGTATGCCACTTAATTCTCTTCCTTTCGTGATAAGAAGTTGGAGGAGGTTGGATTGAGGAGGGATGTGAGGAAGTACATCTTCAGAGAAAGAGTGGTGGATTCCTGGAACAGCCTTCCAGTGGAGGTGATGGGGGCCAAAACAGTGAAGGGTTCAACAGTGCATGGGATAGGCATAAGGGAATCTTAGGGAAAGTAAAAGGGTGGTGAATGGGCCAGAGGTCGAGTAGGATCTGCAGTGATACTATAGCAGGGAAAAATGGGCCGACTAGGTGGACCAAACAGTCCTTATCTGCCTGCAAATTCTGTGTTTCCCTCTTTGAATTCACTATCAGAGCCTTGTCTGTGCACATCTTTCCAGTGTCCTTCTGTCCATTTTATCTTCTCTGTGTCTCTTAAAAACCCCATTTACATTGGCCATTTCTGGTAACCCATGAGGTGGGCACATGAGGAAGGGCGCCGTCCGTAATGGTGACACCTTCCTGGCACAATCCCTCATGGTGATGGGAGGTAGGGTGACCGGATGAGGGGTCGGGCGAACTGGACGACAGGATGTCACTATGTGTACATGCGTGCATGGGGGGGGGGAGTGAGCATGGCAAGTGTGGGCTAGGAGGGGGCGGAGAGGCTGTAGGGGGTGGCACTGCGGTGGATGGCCAAGCTGCATCATGGCGTTGGGGGTTAGCTAATGGCTAGGGTGGGTGAGGTACCAGGTTCGGGTCCAGGCACGGGTGTGATTTTATTGCGCCCAGCCCAAACCTTTATTTTTTTAATGATTTCACCCCCCTGGGTTGAGAATCCTTAAGTAGAGGGGTGTCTGGAAGTGAAGTCCCCTGGGGGGTGGGTGGGCAGGTTCAGCCCCTACAGAAAGCATTTAAAAAACAAAACCCCTGGTACCTTTGTCCTTGTAGTGTTCGTCAGAGCGATGAAAAGCTTTTCGCCACTCTGACTGTGCAGTAACGGAGATCGCCTTTAGGCATTCGCCGTTATCACATAGACCAGCCATTTTTACACTCGTTTAGATGGTTTGGAGAGCCACAGCAGTGTACATTTTCATATGGAAACTGCACAGGTATCAAACCGGTGTGGCTTTTGTGCTCCTCTCCTAGATAGAGGAGCTTAAATGGTGTAGGTCGTTTCAAGTGCTGTGTAAATGGTGGCCATTTTTCACCTCTCTGCCCAAGGATAATTTACCACCACAACGCAGCAGGATACTTCTTCCAGGACTGCTTCCACAGTGCAGTTCACAGGGATTTGTAAGAGCTCTGCTTAGCAGTTCATAACAATGACATTTTGCAGTGTTTGCTGCTCATCTGGCTGATCACACATATCTCCCTCATCTGCACTACAGTTGGATTGTTTGCACATCATCTGCACAAAGAACTTTATTTCTGGTAGGTGATCATGGATTGTCTATGGGGCTTTACTATACTTTTCTTTTTATAGACAGTACTCTGGTTTGAAAAAATACTAATATTTATATAATGGTTTGATATTATACAAACTTGGGGGTAGGGGTTATTTACCAGATCATGTGGAGGCTCTGCGTGCTGAATGGTTGCAGTTTGAATGCAGTATAGTGCTGGTTAAAGATGTTTTAAAAATGGTTAAAGGATGGCTTGATAGTAGCTTTCTTATCCCCACCCCCCAAGTAAATTTGTTCATCTTTTTTCTGATGATTGTGCTAGACCATGTGTATGACTTAGATACCGCTTTTCTGGGCTGGCAAATAAAGAAAAAAATAATAAATTAGACTGTTGTTTTCCACGCCATGCAGTATGGAAACAAACATTTGTTATGTTTAGTTCACTTGTCCTGCACCCCCCACTCCAAAAAAAAAAAAAAAAAAGTGGAATACATCGCCGCATGCATCTGGAAAGCATACTGGCCAGCAAGAAACTTCTTTTAACTGTTTGTTTGCATGCATTTTGTCCTGATTTGTTTCCTAATATTGTGTTGAGGGGTGCTGGCCATGCCATGAGTCAGGGAAACAAACCTGCTCCTTTGTGTTTTTGCTTTCTATGACACACACTGTCCCAACCCTCATGCCACCGAAAAACAGTTTAAGGCCTTTTTTATGTTTGCTTGCACGCATGTGCAAGAAACATACTGCCATCATCCGAGTTTTCGGGGTGTGTCACCCCCTCTTCCAATTCAGTCAGTGTGTTGGTAGTCACGGACGTAGTTCTCCAGTGCCTGCTGGAGCTGTCTATGACGGCTCCAAAATGCAGCGGAGTACAGTTGAAAGGGGGAGCTACGCTTCAGTGAGCTGGCGATAAGATATCGCCTGCTCTGCCGCGCTCCCCTACACACACACACACACACACACACACACACACACACACACACACGCGCATACTGTGTGCCTTTACGCACACACTGTACAGCCGTGGGTGCCCAATCCCCGTCGGCTGTGCTTTCGCCCCCCCAAGAGCCTTCACATGCCACACTGGGTGCCCACCCAGCGTGGCAACTCATCGAGAAGCTGACGGGGTGCCCAATCCCGTCGGCTCCACTGCCCCCCCAGGAGTGCCACGCTGGGAGCCCACCCCAGCGTGGCAACTGATGCTGTGGCCGACGGTGCCCAATCCCTTCGGCCGGCTCCACCAGCCGCCCTTGTGCCACGCCGTCCCGTGATCGCCATTTAAAAACAAACCTGAAATAAAAACTGTCCCTCGCGCTTCTCCCTGCCCCTCCCACAACCCGCACTCCACCCACCGCGCACCCTGCCTCCCCTATACCCCCCACCCCATACTTACTCCGACCTCAGCGCGACGATCTTGTGGACCAGGAACACGCCTGCACTCTTCAAAGCCGACCGCGAACTGAGGAAATTCCGGTAAGTTGTATAATGGGATAAATAGGGTTTTTTCAACTTTGCTGCATATCTCAGGCATTTTTTGGAATTTTTGCACCAAATTGTCAACATGGGGTTTTTGGGACCCCTTCTCATGAATGATGTCACTGTCATGGCGTTATTTGGGCCCAAAGGGTGATTTTGCAGTCACTGCAAGAAATCACCTTTTGGGGCCAGTTAATGAAACGACACTGCCAGTGTTCATAAGGTGGGCTCCCAAAAAGCCTATTTTGAAAATTTGGTGGAAAAATTCCAAAAAATGACTGTTTTACAAGCGTGTGTTGCGCAGTTCCTACACAGGCTCGTAAGTTCGCACATTTTTGATATTTTCACTCCAGATTTTCAATATTGCCATTTTACCACACCTTCTTATGAGTAGTACAGCTGTCATTTTTCACATCTCACCCAAGACGTGTTTCCACCCATGTAGTGCATAATGGCGCAGTCGGTGTGTGAAATCAATGTACGGGACAAATTAAGAGAATCACAGTGACACTGTTCGTGAGTAGAGGTTTCAAAATGGCTAAGTTGAAAATTTGGTGAAAAAATTCCTAAACATGACTGTTTTACGAGCGTGCGTTGCGCAGTTCCTATGCACGCTCGTAAGTTTGCACATTTTCAACATTTTCACTCCAGATTTTCAACATTGCCATTTTATTACACTTCCTTATGAACAGTACAGCTGCCATTTTTCTCATGTTGCCCAAAATGTGTTTTCGCACATGTAGCGCACAATGGTGCAGTCGGTGTGCGAAAGCAATTTTTGGGACAGATTAAGAAAATCACAGTTACACTGTTCATGAGCAGAGGTCTTAAAATGGCTATGTTGAAAATTTGGTGGCAAAAGTCCATAAAATGACTGTGTTACGAGTGAGCATTGCGCAGTTTCCACGCACCCTCTTAAGTTCATGACTTTGTAATATTTTCAGTCCAGATTTTCACCAGTGGCATTTCCCACACTTCCTTATGAACAGTGCAGCAGTCATTTTTCAGAACATGACCGAAATGTGTTTTTACACTTTCAGCGCAGAGATGCGTGGTTGCTGTGGGAAATCATTGTTCGACAGATAAAGAAAATCACAGTGACACTGTTCATGATCGGAGGTCCTAAATGCTCAGTGACAATCTGCTGTAAAAATCCCAAACTAATTACATTACGGGTGAGCGTTGCAAAGTTTCTATGCACGCTCGTGACTTCACCAGTTTTTTTTAATATTTTTACTGCAGATTTGCAACAACACTGCCATTTTTTACACCTCCCCATGAACAGTACAGCTGTCATTTTTTACATCCTGGAATGTTTTTGCACCTGTGGTGCTAAATGTCATAGTCGCTGTGCATAAGCAGCTTTCGGCTAACAAACTGATATTTATTTATTTATTTAGACAGCAGTTTGGAAAACCTTTGAGCCATAGGCTCATTTACAAAGGTACCTTGTCACAGTAAGACAAACGAAAATACACAGTATAACAGTATAACACAGTATAACAGTAACTTAAGACATAGATACAAACAAGCTGGTATAGGTAGGATTGATGCAAACAATACCAGAGTTATGTTGTCCTTAGCAGCTTAGTAGTAAGCTTTGTCATTAGTATTGAGTACGGCTTTGACTAGTGGCAATTACAGCTTCGGGTGTCAACAAGGTGGTTCCGTAAGGACGTTTTGAAGCACGATATAGTTTGAGCTTCGGAGATGGAGGGGGGCAGTGTGTTGAACCAGGAGGGGGCCCTAAAGCTGAAGGCTCTTTGGCCGTGAGAGGTCCTAGCTCTAGGGATAACAAGAGATGTTTTCCCAGAGGTCCGAGTATGAACTAGTGGGACAGAGCGGCGGATGGTGGTGGTCAATCCAGGCGGGGATAGCCCAAGGAGGGTCTTTTTTGTAAGGGTACAGGTCAGATATTTGAGGCGCTCATCAAGATCAAGTACCAGCGCTTTAGCGTACAGAAGACAGGTGTGTGTTAGCCTAGGTGCCCCAGTAATTAACCTGCAGGCCTTTTTCAGAGAAAGTGAATTTTATGGAGTGTGGTCTGATCAGCAGCACCATACACTGGCAGTCCATAGTCCACTAGGGACAGGATAGAGGAGGTGATCATGAAGTCAAGAGCCTCCAGGGGAGGCAGTGTTTATACCGGCGTAAGATGCCCAATTGGATATTAGCGGCAGTGGCTAGGGCAGCGATATGTCCATAGAAGGAGAGGAGGGTCAAATGGATCCCTAGGTATTTATAGGAGCAAACTTGTTCGAGTGGGAAAGAGGACCCAGAGTGAATGAGGAGTTTGAAGTTGCAGGACTTGTTTTGAGGATGAGTGAAGAACATGGTTTTTGTGTTTTTAAGATTTATCACCAATCTATGTTCCTTGAACCAGCCCTCGGCTTCAGTGAAGGACTTCTGCAGCGAGTCCTGGAGGGCAATAGGGTTACAACTTGAGGCAAAGATGACTGCATCATCAGCGATACAATAGAATGTCCCTTTAGCAAGAGCGTGAAAGGGTGTTAAGGTAAAGAGAGAATAGTAAGGGCCCAGAATGGAGCCCTGGGAACCCCAGAAAAGATGGGACAGATGTCTGAGTAGGTCCCATTAATTTTACATGCTGTGAGTGGTCAGACAGACAACTGGTGCACCAGGAGATAGGCCCAGCAGCAAAACCAGAGAGACTAAGGGCATCAAGAAGGAGGGGTGGGAGACAGTGTCGAAAGCTTTAGAGAGGTCAATGAAGACCGCACAGCCAGAAAACCAGTGTCTAAGGAGGAGGGAGAAAGTTGGAGAACTCTAGGAGGGCTGTGTTGGTACTGTGGCCGCTTGGAAGCCATGCTGCTCAGGACATAGGACATTGTAGGTGGAGAGGTAGTCAGAGATTTGAGAGGCTACCACTTTTTCCAAGGCCTTGGAGAGAGGAGAGAGAGAATGGAGATTGGACGATAGTTTCCAGCCACAGTCCTATCACCACCTTTAAAGATAGGGGTGACAGTGGCGACTTTCCAGGCAGTTGGAACCTTCCCCAGGCAAAGAGAGTGGTTGATTAGGCACGTGATCGGGGTAAGGACTGTGTCTAAGACCAGCTGTAGGATACACGGATCCAGGGTGTCACTGCCCGTACTATTCCTCTTGAGGGTAGTGACAAGGTGAGGCCTAAGTTCTTGGGCAGAAACACGAAGTGGAGGAGAAAATAGGGCAGAAAGATTTACGGCAGGCGCTGGGGAGGAGGGTCAAAAAATTTGTAGGAGGATAGGGCTAAGGTCAGTGAATGAGGTGTTGAGGTGGTTGGCTATGAGGGCTGGGTCTGAAGAGATCATGCCATTAATGTTGATCTGGGTGGGTGGGGGAGTGTGCACTCCCATTTAACTGTTTAATGTTATCCCAGAAGGTTCTGGGGTTCCCCCATGAGGCTGTGAATGAGGACTGATAGTGCTCAGACTTGGCCTTTCTGATGGCCCGAGTGCACTTGTTTTGGGTGGCAGCATATAACTGCCTGTCACTGGGCCGGCCAGTCTCAATGGCACGGTGCCATAGGTTGTCCCTATGTTTGAGTTGGTGGATCAAAGCTGGGGTTATCCAGGGGGCATTCTGCCTTTAGAACGGCGGGTCGACATTGGGGCAAAGATATCACAGGCATTATTAAAAGTTTGGGGTAAAGAAGGAGAGAGCTGTGTCAATGTCAGGAGTTGCCTGTATAGGAGACCAGTCAATTTGGGACAGAAGTTCCTTAAGTTTTGTCAGACCACCAGGTATTAGACGCCCGCATGTGGACTGTGCTATGGGTTTGGGGACTGAGGATGACCGGTGGAATAGAATGGGGGAGTGATCGCTGAGAGAGTCTGGGAGGACTTGTACATTGGAGATCCGATTAGGGTGGTTGGTGAGTACCACATCAAGTAGGGTACTGGAGCCTCTCTTGGGGTTAGTCCTGGTAAGTTGGGTAACTAATTGTAGTAGGTCTATTGCAGAAAAGGAGTCACGGGTAGAGGAGGAGGAGGGGCTGAGCCAGTTGACATTTAAGTCACCCACCAGAATTTGATCAGCGGAAGGAGGTAGTGAGGAAAGGTATTCTGTAAGAGAGGCAATGGTCTGCGTTTGGTCCCTGGGGGGCACGTATGCAGTAGTCAGATAAAGGGGTCCCTTTAAAGGGTCAGGGGTTAGTTTCAGCGTAAGCGCCTGGGCCCTGGAGTCAAGGATTGGACTAGGCAGGGCTAGTACGGGGAGAGATTCCTTGACATAAATAGCGCAGCCGCCGGCCCGTCTCCCAACACGGTCGGACTGGAAGAGGGTGAAACCAGGAAGGGAGACCAGGGAGTCGGGAGGATTTCGACAGCCAAGACATATTGCCACTATTCATGAGGTGGGGGTCACAAAAAAAAAAACATGTTGAAAATTTGGAGTGAAAATACCAACAAATGCCTGAGGTATTAGGGTTTCCAACCATAACACCCAACCCTGTAGAGAATGACAGGCATCAGGGATGTGACTTGGGATTCTTGCTTGTAATGCTCATACCATTCCACACCCTGCAGCCAGTGAGAGGCATGAGGTATGCCTTGGACTCTTGACCCCAAAGTTCACCCCATTCTCTATACACACCCATCTCACTGTACTTCCTGATGGAATGGAGGTGCGCAAAGCTCAAGACCCTAAGCACACCTTGACACTTGTCAAGTGTCTGCAGGGTGGGTGTGGTGAATGGGATGCGGCTGCTATGCCTGACGACCCAAAGGCACACCCCAATGCCTGTCACACTCTGCAGGGTGGTGGTGGGGTTGGCTTCAGTTCAGTACTTCACTGCCATTCCTATTACGCAGCTCTGTAACTTCTACACTACCACTGCCAATGCCTGCAAGCAAACATTTGGCATTGACAAATGCTTGTTTTTTTTTTTTTTTTTGCAAAGGAGAGGTTAAGTGCTTTTGCAGCAACTTGAACATGGAATGTAAACAAGAGACTGTACTGAAAAAAAGGCATATATTAACCCACATTTATCTTTTTTGGTTGTGGTGGTTTCCCAGGTATAATTGAAGGGGAATAAAAGTCAAAATTTAAAAAACAAAATTTGTTGTGCAGAGTGTTTTGATTTGTAGGTGTACTCCTATTAAGTCCTTCCCTTTGTTTTTTAAAAGAAGTGTTATTTTGTAAATTTGCTTGCTGGTTTTATGGCCCCTGGGGATCTCCATGTCAGCATTTTCTGTAGCTGTTGTTCCTACAATGCCTTGTATCGCATGTGAGAGTGATGCGTCCAGGACCAATGATTCAGCGAGTAATAACTGCTGCAATAGCAATCTACTGTTAAGAGCCTGATATACTGGCTTCAACTAAATAACTGTCTAATCCAAACTTTGTTTTCTAGGTATGTGTCTAGGTCTAACCAGCAGAAGTAAATATTTTTTTAAAGCTTTTTGTTTCATTAAACTACACTCAGCTATTAAAAAAAAAAAAAAAAAAATCACATAAATCACCCAAATTCCCAAATCCTGTAAGTAATGAAGACTAGCTATTTCCTTACAGAGTAACCCACTCAATTATCTCATAGGCATTTCCATCTGTAAATGTAGCCTTCATTAGAGTTCCCTGGATAAGGAGAGTTACTTAAAATCACATCTCTACTACTGTAAACTTGACAACAAAAACAGCTCTTGTTGAGTTAATGGTCTTGGACATATCACTGTCACACGGGACAGGAGGCATTGTAGGAACGAGAAGAGCCACAAAAATTGCCAACATGGATATCCTCTGGGGCCATAAAACCAGTAAGCTAATTTAGAAAAACTCCTTTCACGAAATAAAGGGAAGGACTTAATACAAGTACACCTACAAATCAAAACACACTGCACATGATATTTGTTTGTAAATGTTGACTTTGGTTTTCCTTTAAGGTCATAGGAAACTGAACCCTGTCTTATTTACTGAGATTTAATCACATTTCTTATGCATTTTACTGAAATTGTGAAGCAGTGCTGCTGGTATGTGACCATTACCAAAAACAAACAGAATCTAGTGCGCCCACACCCCACAACACTGCACTTGGTCTCAGCTCAGCCCTACCATGATAAAACTGACCACCAATTTAGTTTGATTGGATTATGAGCTCAGAAACCCCTTTAAAAAAAAAAAGCAGAATGAAGAAAGACAGAAAACAGAATCGTGATGTGCAGGGTTCCTTTGAGCAGAATTTGGGGGGGGGGTTGCAGTGGTTTTGTTTGTTTGCCCCATATGCCATGAGGTGGGGGAAACATATGTACTTTGTGTTCTCTTTTCTCATGCTCTACCAGACACTGCCTTTCACCAAACAAAAAAGGAACTGAACAGAAAGTGACATTGAATTAAACAATTCAATCATCCAATGTGATGTTCTAAAACTACACTCAGTTTAATGGACTGTGTTGGCAGAAAGAGACCCAGAGATAACATCTAGTCTACAAATTGCTCTGCCTAGTTCCATCCTCTGACTAACACTGAGCTGGTTTTGATGATCTGGTATCCCTAGTCAAGAGAGTAACCAGGATTTCAAAATCTGAAGGCCCAAGCATAGGTACATGCTGTTTAGGACACATTTGTATCCATGGCCAGCTGAGTTGAGGTATCCTTGGTCAAAATGTTTAAATCCAAATGAAGGCATAGGCCATCAGACTATGGCCTGGCTACTCCCCTGCTAGTGGCTGATAATCCCTCTTTATTAGAAAGAAAAGGACGTTCTGTTCAAAACTTGCTAGCCTCCAGCTGTACGACACAGTTATGTCAGCTATCACAGCCACACAACTTTGCCACTCCCCCTCCATCCATGGCCAACCATGCTGCCTTTCCCTTCCCATGCTCCCTTAGCTCTCCCCCAAGGCACCATCCTCCCTTCTGGGACCCCCAGATACCCCTTACTGTACCACCTCTTGCTGGTGCCTTTAGGTTCCCATGGACACCTCCCTTCCCACTCCCAGGCACCACCCTCCTCCTCCCTCCCCACCCCAGAAAACACCCTACCACCAAACCCCCAGACAACGCCCTTCCTCCACCTCCAGTACCACCCTTAATTACACCACCCTTCTGGTCATCACATATAGTTCTCTCAGTTTCAGCCCCATGATACCAAACCCCTTCCCAGCCTTTCCAAGTGCCCACAAACAGCACCCTGCCTCCCCCCAGGCACATCCCTCCCTTGGGGGTGCAACTGACAATGCCCTTTATCACAGATCTCAGGCCCAAAGGCAATACCCTCCCTCCTGGTCACCCAGACAATACCCATCTCAACACCACCCTCTTGGATGCCCATGAACGACAACTTCCACCATAACCTTAGGACTAATAACACCACTCTTTATCCCAAGTCCCCAGACAACCTCCTTCTTTCCCAAGCTCCTGGACATCACCTCCCCAAGACAACAATCTGTCACAAACGTACTCAGCAGGTCAGGTCCTCTGTTCCCACAGTGCCAACCCCCGAGCACAGTAATATGAACAGGTAACAGACATGGTAACCCTCTTGTCTGCTTGTGGGTCTGAATCACCTTTGGTCTCAAGTTCTGCGGGGATTCAAACTGTGCACCTTATGCTAGCATACCCAAATGTACAGGCTCAGATAATATTCTCTTCTGGGGATGCAATATATCTTTCGCTGAAGTGCACCTAACCAGGTATCCAAAATGAACCCTTAAAACTCTATAAAAGACCTTGGGTATATTCTTACCTTTTCCCAGTTTAGTAACACCATCAAGCTTTTGAACAGTTGTCAGACTTTACCATCTATACATCACATGCAAAAAAAAAACAAAACTGCCAGACAACCCAAGGCAGTCTTTCAAATAATATATTTGCTAAAAATGGTTATAAAAATATGAACACAGAACACTATATCAAAGAGCATACAATCACTTAAAAGAAAACAAGGAAAAGTTCAAAACAAAAACTCCTACCACAATACAGTTAGACTTTTTCTGTCTAATGTATTACCTCTTTAAGTGCCTAAGTTAGACCACAGAGCTGTGTCTTTCTACAGTCCCAAGATAGAATATATCACAAACAGCTCAGACACAGTATTAGTTTAAACTGTGTCTCTCCACACCCCTTCTATGAGTCATCTAGCTCCTCCTTTTAGAATATAAAAAAAATACAAACATAACGTCCTATCAGGAGGTATTTTAAATAACGTGACTTCAGCAAAAACTCATTTCCCAAATTATGACAGTTCTTAATCAAGCCTTTCCTTTGAACTGGTGGCTAATTCCTGTTTTCCCAAAGAACATCAAAGGTTTTTACAGCTCTGCAGTTTGTCACCTAGATGCAAATATAGCCAACAAGAATCAGCTAAGTTATGTCCTGTCCTGTAATAAAATACATATTTAGCTTCCCAAATTCAGAGGCAGGAGGTCATAAAAAGACCATAAAATGCAACTTCTGAAGGAAGTTAATTACATTACAGAGAGCTCCTGGTCAATTATATATCCTGTAGTTTTCACTGAAACCTGAGGGGGGGCACCCATGGAGCACAGACTCACATACTGTATTTTTATATTACAAATATCATACAGCAGTGATAACCAGCTGGCCAAGCGTCACACAACCTACCACCAAACCTCCAGACAACACCCTCCCACCACCTCTGGTACCACCCTTCATTGCAACACCCTTCTGCACTCCACAGATAATGCCCAGAGTCTTAGCCCCATGACATCAGACTCATTCCCGGCCTGCCCAGCTGCACATGGGCATCATCCTACCTCCCCCTGGCACAGCCTGCATTTTGCGGTGCCATGGACAGTTCCCTCCATCTCTACTGTCAGGCCCAAGGGCAACACCCTCCCTTCCATGAACCAAGACAACGGTCCCTCAACACCACCCCCTTGGGCACACATGGAAAACACCCTCTGTCATAACTTGGGGACTAATGACACCACCCTTCATCCCAGGACCCCAGGCAGCATTCTCTTCCCTCAAACTCCTGAACACCACCCCTTCAAGACAACACCCTCCCTCAGAACCCCATACACCAGCTTTTTAGCACCACTCTCTTTCTCTCTGGTGCCAAAGACAATGCCCACAATCTCAACCTCTTGACACCAAGGTCCATCCCAGCCTGTCCAGGTGTCTATGGACACCCCGCCCCCAGCATGACTTTCCCTACAGATATTGCCCTCTATTTCAGCCCCCAACCCCAAGTGCAACATCCCTCCCTCCCAGCTGCCAAAACAAAGCCCCCAACACCACCCCCTCTTGGGAATCCATGGACAACACCCTCTGTCATAGTCCCAGGACTAATGACACTGCACTTTCTCCTAGACTCTCAGGCGGTACCCTTCCCGAAACCCCCGAACTCCACCTTGCCATAACCACCCTCCATTCAGGGCACCATAGGCAGTGCCCTTAATCTGAGCTCCATGATACCAAACTCCTTCCCAGCCTACCCACATACACACCCCCAGGCATGACTTTCCCTGTGGGGCGCCATGGACAATGCCTTCTGTCTGAGCCCCCCATGCCAAAGGGTGCCACTCTCCCTCCTGGGTGCCTAGATAACTCTACCCAAAGCCCCACCCTCACTGGTGCCCACAGACAACACCCTCTGTCATAGCCCTCAAGACAAAGGACACCACTCTCCTTCCCAGACCAAACCATACCCCCAAATCCTTGGACACCACCCTCCCCTGCATGTGCCCACAAGCAGTGGCCTTCATCTTAGCCATGGGAAAACCAAACACCCTCCCAGCCTCCTCATCTGGATATTTGTCTCCATGTTCATTTAAAACTATGGAGTGAGGGCAAATAGCAGGGAAACAAAAATGCATGTCATGTGTGTTTTCACCTAGGTTGCCTGGCAAACACTGGCTTCCCCTCTAGTTTAAAATGTAAAATGGAATCACGCATTTTTTATGGACAGTTTGCTTATCCTTTTGTTTCTCTTCCCCTGTCTCCCCGGCAACCAAATGGCTGGCAGTAACAGGTCTTAAGGAAAAAAGAGAGAACTGGATGACTTCTGGTGCGTCACCCATATAGATGGCGGTCTAGGGCAGAGCTCCGTTACCTTGGGCAACTTAAGCTTCAGTAATCGGATGCCATCACGTGTTAAGCCCCGCAATAACTGAGTGATCAGCTGTGTTATTTATGGACATGGGGCAAACTAAAAAGAGTCCCCCTGCACCGAGCAGAAGCAGATCAGCAGAGAGAGCTCCGCAGAGGCCTACCAGTCCGGCGCTCTTGCGGTCCTCAGTTTTCACAGCCTCAGGAGATGAATCCGATGGTTTGGGTTCTGATGCAGCTTCAACGTTCGCGAAAGTAGATGGGCACCGGATGATAAAAATATTGCATCACATAGATGTCAGAATCTCAGGCATACAGAGAGACCTTTAAAAAGCTGGAGAACCGCACAGCTGATGTAGAGGTCTACATGGAGAACTAACAGGGACAGCACATGGTCTATGGAAGATCTCTCACATACCTCCTTAGGAGGGAGGAACTGATCTTACGAGCGGAAGATGCAGAGGCGAGGGCTTGCCATAATAATCTATGGATCTTTGGGGTCTCAGAAGGGGTAGAACCTCCCAGTATGGAGGACTTTGTTGATGCTTGGTTGAAAAAGGAGTTAGACCTGAGTGAAGATTTCAGTCTGGATATAGAATGAGCGCACAATGCCATTGCACCAAAAGCCAAGCAAGGTGCTCCCTCCAGGTCTATTATTGTTAGAATTTTACATTACACTACAAAAGAAAAAGTGCTTAGACTGGGCTGGGCTAAAAGGGACCTCAATCTTGACTGTCAGAGGGTTTCTCTGGATTAGGACTATTCTCCATTAATGCTTGCTAAAAGGAAAAGAATTACATAGAAACATAGACTTTGACGGCAGATAAGGACCGCTTGGCCCACCTAGTCTGCCCATTTCCCTACCTACAGAATAGGCCGCAGATCCTAGTTAACCAACAGCCTATTTCTTCCTACTCCTCACAAGAATTGCCTTATGTCTGTCCCATGCATTCTTGAATTCTCCCACAGTTTTAGACCCCCACAACCTCCTCAGGAAGGCTGTTCCATGCATCCACTACCTCTCTGTGAAAAATACTTCCTCACATTGCCCCAGAACTGCCCCTCTATCTTTAAATTGTGTCCCTTGTTCTTGCACATCTCTTTTCTGAAAGATGCTACCCTTTTGGACTTTGTTGATTCCACTGCGGTACTTAAAAGTTTATATCATGTCCCCCCTTCTTTCCTCAAGGGTATACATATTAAGCTCCTTTAGTCTCTCCTCGTTCTGGTAGTGATCAAAGCCCTCAGAGAAAAATGCTGCAAGGTGTACCTCAGATACCCCACAAGGCTATGGATCCAAGACAAGGAGGGGGTCAAAGTATTCAACTCTCTATTAGCAGCTACCCCTTACCTCAATGCCATGGCAACCCCATTTTCTGACACTAAGGAGGAACACACTGAGAAGGAAATGGAAGAGTTACTTTGGTTAGTGGCCCCAGGTCCCAATAAACACTTGGGGAAACGTGGAGATGCTTTATTGCCTTTCCATGCAGACCTTTCCAAACGTCTCCAGAAAAAGAAGACCTGAAGATTTCTGTGCAGATCACAGATCAGCCTTCTTCATCATTCTGGACATCCAGGGCTTTTGTGCTCCAGTGAATGCGGGATGTGCAGGGGATTTGGGATACCAGGAACTTTTGATTTGCTGAATTTACTCCTTTAGTGCTTCAGTCCAGGATTGTTTTTTAATTGAGGGGCCAGTGTCTTTATTTAATTTAATGAGTTGGTTAGTCTGAACAGGCCCCAGGATCGCAAAGTGCTTGTTTTAAGTGGGACTTCCTTGTTGATGCACAGTTTCCTTGTCCTAACCTGCAGTTGTTTCCCCCAGTGATCTCCATTTCCTGAAGTTGGATCTTGAGCTGGACTAGAGATAAGCACCCTATGGACATTCCCGATTTATTTTCAAATGCTATAATGTTTATATGGCTTGCAACTTAATGCTGTTCTCTGTTTTGCTACAGTTAAAGTTTTAATAATTTTGTCTTTTGTTCGACACTGCTTTGGCCAATATACTTGCCATTATTAGGCTCGTTGGAGGTTCCACTCGGCCAGTTTTACCTAGAATTCTTAGTGTGGGGCATACTATTTGGATTTGGCATCCCAGGCTCTGAGGCCTAGACAAAAATGTTCTTTTCTTTCTTTCTTTTTTATATATACCAGATGCTTATTCTTACTTTTAAACTACATTGAGGGAACTGTGTTTTGTTCATTTACATTAAATTCTCTTAAGTCTCTGGACTTCCTTGTACCTGGGAGGCACGAGTTTCTTGGATCCCTTCTGCGTGGGGTTAGTCCCGGGGGGGGAATCGTACGGCCATCAGTAACCTCCCTCGGTATTAGTGATTTATCTAGGGGTTTATTAAATCTAGAGGCACAAGATGGTACTCGGAGGTTGATTATGTGGTTCAATAATTCTGATTTACCCCTGAGATGAGCTGTTATACTCTTAGTTGCTATTACAGTGATCTATTGTTGTGGTTCGACTACTTCAAGTTAGTATTGAAATTTGCCCGGGGTTATCTGTCCTGATCACCAGACAAACCAGAAGAGACAAACTAGGAGAGGGCCTGGGCTCCTGGATTGACTAGGCGCTCAACCCTAAGCGTATTGTCACTCGACTCCTACCTTAAGGCCCAGTGCCTTTGTTTCCTCAGGCTCCCCATCAGCCGTCAGGGTTAAGCTCTGCAGAGCTTTGGTACTCAGTGACCCAACTCGTACCTGTTCTATAAGTCCTTGACCTGTAGTTAAGGTCATACTGGGCATGTTGTTCCCAGTTTTGAATGTCTGGACTTATAGTTTTTTCCCTTATTTTCTTGTTAAATGTCCTATGTGTGTTTATGTATGTGTGAACTTTTTGTTAAACCTTTATGTACACCTTTTTCCTTTTAGAATGACTCTTTATGGAATCAAATATGTTACGGGCATAGGGCCAGGAGGTGTGATATGCTTATTGTTCCCAAATGATGTCTCTTAAAATTGCTTATATTAATGTTAAAGGTATTAATGGAGTAGTAAAGCGAGCCAGAGTAATCCAGGAATTGGGTAGTTTAAAATGTCATGTGGCCTGTTTGCAGGAAACCAAACTCTCCCCATTAGAACATGCAAAGCTGAGAAGGTTGTGGGTTGGGTCGGTATATTCGGACTCCCACCCAGATGCTTATAGGTCAGGGGTGGCGATCCTGATTAGAAGAGGCCTCCTCTTCAGAGTCCATAAGACTTCAACAGAGGGTTTGGGTAGATTTGTTATCATCTCAGGGGAGTTTATGGGTCATCCCATACATGTTGCTTCTGTATATGCCCCCACCCCGCCAACAGGAGCCTTCTTTCACCACTTTTTTGCCAAAGTGGCCTCCCTGTTCCCTGGCTGGATCATACTCATAGGAGATTGGAATTGTGTGGAGAATCTGGAGCTTGAGTGTGGTGTGGCTGGGTGTGGTCAGGGGGTGCTTCCAGTTCTAGGTTATTTCAGTCATTAATCATGGAAAGTAGCATCGCGGATCCTTGGAGATTGCAAAATCCGGATGTCCGTGCCTTCACTTTTTACTCTGAGTCCTCTGTCTCCTACTCTAGGCTTGATAGGTTTTATACGTAAAAGGTGACTGCATATACTGTGGTGGATATGGCTATCTGCCCAGTTACTTTTTCTGATCATGCAATAATCAGTGCAACCCTTCAGTGGTCAGACACTAAAAATAGAGAGGCCTGGTGCTTTGATTCAGGTTTGTTGAATGACCAAGTTTTTGTAGATCAAATGAAAGACACCTTTTGGTTTTATATTCAGGAAAATCGAGAGGAGGACACCCATATTCGGTTTATCTGGGATGGTTTAAAAGCAGTCCCTGGAAGTAAAATTATTAGTTTTGCTTCATATAAGCACAGGGCTCATAAGGCAAGGGCAAATGGATTGTTAAATGACCTTGCCAGAATGGAACAGGAACATAAAAGAACCAGAGACCCAGCCATTCTCTTGAAACTGAAAGAAATTGGGGAGCTATATAATGCTGAAATGAGAAGGAAGACTGAAAATTATCTCTCTTATACCAGACAGAGATGCTACAAGACAGGGAGTAGAGTAACTCATTTGTTGGCTCTACGCCTAAGAAAACAAGAAGCGGAAAGGTATATTCCTTGAATCAGAACACCTCATTCTGGGTTAGACTTGAAAAATCCCACCAAGATTGCAGATGAGTTTTGTGCCTATTTTATCAAGTTATAAAATCAGGAGAGACCCCCGGACCACTCCACACTGGTGGCAGAGTTTTTACAGCGAACTTCCCTTCCCAGATTAGAGGATTCCCAAAAACGTACCTTAGATGCAGATATTTTGGAGACTGAGGTGAAAAGTGTTATCAAATCCCTTAATAGAGGAAAGGCCCCAGGCCCTGACTGCTTCACTGCCGAATTCTACCAACATTGTTTTGCAGACTTGGCACCTTTGTTAATGAGGGTTTGTAAGGTTGCCCATGAGGAAGGTGCAACTCCACCCTCTTGGGGGGAAGCTGTAGTCACTCTTCTGCCCAAGCCTGGGAAAGATCCAACTGTTTGTGAAAGTTACCATCCCATTTCTTTAATTAATCAAGATGTGAAGATTTTCGCACAAATTCTGGGCTCCCGCCTCTAGAGATGTATCCCAGCCCTGATACACCCCGATCAGACGGGTTTCATTCCTGGAAGGCACATCCAGGATAATATTAGACTCTTACTTAATGTTCTTTCTGCCACAGGAGCACCCCCTCCTAGGCCTCTCCGTATGGTGATGTCTCTCGACGCTGAAAAGGTGGTTGACCGCCTGGATTGGGTCTTATTAGATTGCACCCTACATAAGATTGGATTCGGGGATAAGTTCTGTGGCTGGATTGCCAACCTATACAAAGATCTTTGGGCAAGGGTAAAGGTAAATGGGGTCATGTCTAACAGAATTAAAATCTGTAGGGGTACTAGAGAAGGGTGTCCTCTCTCCCGACTTTTATTTGCCCTTAGCATGGAACCACTTGCAGCTCTTATTAGACAATCAATGGAATACCGAGGTATCAGGGTGGTAGGGGTGGAGACCAGAGTTTCTTTGTACGCAGACGATACTCTTTTGTATATTGAGAGCCCGGTTAACCAGATATCTATGGTCAACTCCCTGTTGGGGGCTTTCGGGAAATACTCTGGTTTTAAAATTAATTAATCTAAGACTGAACTGTTGCCTTTGGAAAAGACACAGAAAGACATGCTCCCAGTCATTGGTAACTATAAGTGGTCTAAGGAAAGTTTTAGGTACTTGGGTGTCTGGGTACCCAGTGACATAAGCTGTACACAATTAATCATTTCGGGCTGCTCCAAACAGTTCAGACAGACCTTGGAAAATGGTGAGAACTCCCACTCTCCTTGATGGGACGTATTGAGAGCGTATTGAGAATGTGCTCCCTCACTTTCTCTTTCTTTTTCAGTCCCTACCCCTCAAACCCCCAGATCATTTCTGGAGATCCCTTAGATCATCTTTCCAAATTCATTTGGGTGAGTAGATGCCCATGGATGAGGTGGGATGACCTGACTACACCTAAAGAGAGGTGGCCTTGGTCTCCCAGATTTTAAAAAATACTACTGGGCATCCCAGATTCGCCCACTGGCTTCTGCCCTACCAAAGGAAGACCCCCCCCCCAGGTTGAGATAGAAAGACCCTCCCCAGGTTGAGATAGAAATACCTGCACTTCTTGTTGGGAGACGTTGGGGTCTTGTTGTTAATGGACCAGAAAGGAGTTTCGCTCCTACATACGAATGACCCCTGGACGGATGTTATTAAAACTGCTTGGTTAGAAGTTGATAGAAGGCTGGGGCTTACCATATTAGCAGGGAGTAACACTCCTATCAGAGCATGTCTTGATTTCACTCCTGTTAGATGGGATATGGGCATTGTCAGATGGGCAAGGAAAGGTTTAATAACACTAGGGCAATTGTACAAGGAAGACATCCTTAAATCTTTTCAACTGAATTTGGGCTCCCCTTCCAAGACCTATTCAGATACTTACAGTTTCGCCATTTTTTGCTTGAAAAGGAATGATTAGGTGAATTTGGGGAGGATTTTAACAGTAACCCTCTTTCAGAGATGTTGCTGTGGGAAATCCCTCTAAAGACCCCAAAGGTTTCATTTCCAGGCTGGTTTTTTTGTTCTTCACTCTTGAAAAGGATTCACTGGCTAAACTTAAACATACCTGGAAGGCTGAGACTGGTTGGGAGCTGGAGGACTCAGACTGGGTGAGGTCCTGGCAGGACGTTCATGCCACTACAGCTTCAGACTCCTGGAGGGAGTTTCGATGGAAGATTGCTGTGCGTTACTTTCAGACACCGGTAATCTCCAAGCATTATGGACACCACCACTCTGAGCTTTGTTGGCGGGGCTGTGGGGACAGGGGAACACATACCCATATTTTTTGGTAGTGTCCTAGGTTGCAAGTTTTTTGGCAACTGCTTTTGACTACACTGAAAAACATTTTTGGTTTTGACTTACCAGGGAACCCAGTAAATTGGATTTTGGGGATTACCCCCCCCCCCCAAAGCAGTTAAGACCAGGGCCCAGCAATATTGATATAATATTTTCATGGCTGCAGATTTCAAAGCCATTACACCTAGTTGGCTAACCCAGGAGGTTCCTACTATTGAGACCTGGTACTTGATCTGTTTGGCTGTGTTAGCCATGGAAGAGCTCATGGCTAGAGTCCGTCCCTGTAAAGAGAAGTTTAAGAGTAGATGCCTCCCCTTTTTCCATTATCAGGCGGAGAAAGAAAAGGTCAGTGTCTTAGAAATTTTGGCTAGATATGCTTAAAATGGTATGATCTTAATTTAGGCCCCCATGTAGTCTGTTTCTAACTTTCCTTCCAGTTTCAGCATCAGTAACATAATGGCTTATAATTGATGTATTTTATTGGTGTGCTATCCCACTCCCCCTTCCTTCCCTCCTCCCCTTTCCCTTTCTTACCTTACTAATTTTATTTGTGATATGTTTTGAATAATTATTCTGTACGTCTGAGTATGTGCGTATACGTTTTGTTATGTCTTATATGTACATTGAGTGTAATGAAAATTTCAATAAACTATGATTTTAAAAAACCAAAACAAAAAACAGAGAACTGATTACCGTGTGGAGCGAGAGGGCATCCACAGTGCATTAAATGGGCAGTGGTGGAATAGCCACATTTATAGAGAGCTCTCGGCAAAGATGATTTCTAATGTCTTTAAAGGATGGAAAACTAGTGCCGCATAAGAATTAAAACTTTGAAATGGATTTACATCAAGTGCCAAGACAACAGCCACAGTGGTAGGGCATATCAAGAATGCCACTTCTATAGGGAGCTTGATGCTGTCTTTGGCGTGAGACTGGCAACCTGTCCAGTGATGATTCTGGAGTCCATGCAGTGGACCATGAAGAAAATGAAGACCCTAGCTGTGAGGAAAATACTTCATTGTCAGATGCAGAGGAGGGTCCCTCAGCCTTACCATTACCCCCAGCACCATCACAAGTGGTGCCAGCAGAGAACCAAAGGAACAGTCACATCGCAGGCAACAATGGTCAGAAAGGCACTGTACAGAGGTGGTAATCCATGAACTGGCTGATAAAATGTGCAGTTACATGTACAAGTCTGCCACCAAGACCACTCTTTGTTGTAAGAGAGGTCTCATGAGCATTCTTAGGGTATGAGAACCGCAAACTGAAGGTGAGCGGTCTTGATGCCATAAGGATGTAAGCGAGACCACTCTTACAACCGTAAGTGTGGTCTCGACACCAGAATTAATATATTATTGATTGGGATTGATCAATAATGTATTAACATTTTGAAAACTCTGCCTTGAACATGCCAGTTTCCATGGCAGCTGCATGTGAGACATTGTTAATCAATCAATCAAAATCTTTATTTATCCAGGTGGACACCATTGAGCAAGGTTCATTTGCAAGGTGGACCTGGTCATGAATACATCGAAGTACAGTACAGAAGCACGTATACAAAAAGCAATAATATACAAGGAAGAAAAAGTATATACAGTGTATACACTACAAGGTTGAGATAAATGAAAAAAGACCCAGCATTATTTTACAATTGAAGAAGTCAGCAGATGTACAATCAACCATAGGCATACAGGGGTTATAAGCAGAGATCTTTTGAGTGAGGCAGCTGGCAACTACATATATAGGGGAAAGAGGCCGTGTATGGGGTGGCAGGTTAGAGAGGTAAAGAAGAGGAGGGATATATTACCGACGACTGGGGGAAAAATTTATGAAATAAGAGTCTCTCACACACAGAGGAAATGAGTGCTCTGATTGCCCAAGAATGCTCCCTCTGCACCCCTTTTTGTCAGAGATATTAGGGGAATCCTCCCAGATAACTGGAGTCCTCATAAGAACTTAGGTGACCTCCATGCTGCTGCAAATTGAGGATATGGAGGGGGAGGACTGGGAACCCTATCCAAGGGTGATTAGAATACTTTTGCTAATGGCTAGGAAATATATGCAAAATACATGGGCCTGAAAGTAGCAGACTAATATTAGAGATGTGACACACTCTTGTCTTGAAAACACTTCACCTGGAAAAAGCTTACTTATAAAATGAGAGATTGGGTGGACAATTTCAAGATACAATGAGGTCCCTACATGAACTCCTGCTCCCCTCAGGAAGCAATGCTGTTAAGGATGGGGTACACTTAGTTACCTCACCCCAACATGTATGTAGTAATAAGAAACACAAGAGACGTGGAAGTGATTAAAGAATGTGTTTTTATTAGAATACATGTGATAGGATGGAGAAGCATGCAGAATGAGGGACCAGGTGGAATGTAGCTCCAGAATTGGTTCAACAGTCAGACAGGGGTGATGGAGACTATCTCAAGTGTGAAACAAAATCACCCCTATCACCCTGACAGGTCAGAAGTTATGGATATCTTATTCTTATGGTTAAGTCACAGCTACTATAAGGTGATATCCCGGTTCCCCACCATCAAGAGACCGAATACCCTTTAAGTTCTAGTATGGAAGCAAGACTCACACAGCTAGTAGAGGACACCAGAAGGAAGGAATGCTGTGTGACTGGACTTCTCTACTGGGACTAAAGAAGTAGAACTCTTTTACTGGGACCTTTAATTTAGGGTAAAAAAACAAACAAAAAATTAGTGTGTTTGTCTCAGTTAGCTAAAGTGGCTATCTAAACAGTTATCTAGGTGTAAATCTCAGGTGGCTGAAGGAGCTTGATTGCTGTGCAGTTTAAATTACTTGTAGAAAGATCTAGTAAGTAGGGGGAGTGGCTTAGCTAGAAGGAAACTAGATTTAAATACTGCCTTAGAAAGATTCTGTCAGAGGCTTGGCAGAAGATACCAGAAGGAAGGAGTGCTGTGTGACTGGACTACTCTACTGGGACTGAAGAAGTAGAACTCTTCTAAAAAAATATATTGGCCACCTTCCCTCCCACCCAAAGCTAGTTCTACTTTTATAGGCACAGGATTTGACTGACAACAGGAACTTCCTGTTTGGGAGCAGGAAGTGAGTGATCACAGAGCCACCAAAGACTCACCATCCTAGAAGGGCAAGAGTAGCTCTCCGGCCCCCTGTAGCTGCTGGAGGTCTGCCTCTAAGCAAGTAAGGGGTCTACTGAGAAATATAAGATCTTCTTGTCTCAGAACAGGACAATCAGGAGCTTAATGGGCACAGAGGCAGTAAGTAAGTAGAGAGAGAGAGAGAAGGAAAAAACAGACGAAAGAGTAAGGATCCCAAACAATAGTGAAGGGGCCAGAAATAAGACATGATGGGAGTGGTGCAGTGCAGTGGCTGTGGAGCAGCAGTCTTCAGGGAGACGTTCTGGAGGATGCGGTGTTGTCCCATCTGCAGGCACCTATCTGGGCTGAGGGGGGAGGTTGCTCATCTCCAGGCTGAGTTGGCCAGGATTTGTGGGACCTCCTCTTCCACCCAGGGACCACCAGGACCACTGCCATTGCCTCAGAGGTTGCCAAGAAAGAGGAGCAGTTGGACCACAGTGGGCTCAGGGAGGGTGAGGGTGGTGGAACAGAGACACATCCCTCCAGTTGTACCTCTCCACAATTCCTATGCCATTCTAGCAAAGTGTGGTTCCTCAATGGAGGCACTCACAGTGGAGACCAAGGAGGATGCGGGGAACCTCCACAAAGGAGACCCACAAGAGGGTGGCATGGGACCCCACAGAGGAAGGAAACAGCTCCTGGTGGGGGATTCCATTGTTAGGAAGGTAGAATTAGGGGAGGAAAAGAGAGGGAGGCAAGGTGCCTGCCTGGCGCCATGGCTTGGAGGTATGGGGAGCGAATCCTCAGGATTGCCGGAGCAGCTGCACAGGGGAGGGAGCTGGATGTCATTGTCCACCTAGGGACAAATGACCTGCCTAAGAAAGGGATCAGAGCAGTTCAGGAAGAGTTTGTGGAACTGGGGAGGGGCCTTAGACAAGTAGCACAAACGGTAACCTTCTCGGAGGTGCTGTCTGTCTATGGTGTACGAGAGGCTAGGGTGCTACACACCATGGGATTCAATCAGTGGTTGAAAAACTTGTGCAGAGCTCAGGGATTTGGCTTCATTAGGGACTGGGGGTCCACCTGGAGTGATACAAGCCTATACTGGCATGATGGGCTGCATCTGTCCAGGAGGGGAACCAGGATCCTAGGTGACAGGTTTAAATGCTTCATTGGTAAGTATTTAAACTAGCCAAGGGGTAGGCACTGGAAAGGAGCAGAGAAATCCTAGCCCCCCCCTCCAAAAAAGTCACGGTAGTAAGTGCAGTAAACACCAACATAGAGATGTCGATAGGGAGAAGGGCAGGGGTAAATGGAGAAAGTGACAAAGGCAAGAAGGACAAGGATGGGGCCAAAAGGAGTAAAGCCATCAGGAAATGGAGGAAAATGAGTACCAATGCCTGTAGCCTGGGCAACAAGCTCCCTGAACTGGTGGTCTTGATGGAAGATGGATGCCTGGATATTGTAGCAGTCATAGAAAACATGGTACACAGAGAACCATGACTGGGATGTTAACATACCAGGGTACGTAACCTACAGGAGAGACAGGGAGGGGAGAAGAGGGGGAGGAGTAGCTCTCTATGTAAAGGAAGGGATAAAAGTAACTGAACAAAAGAGTAACCAGGGAGGAGAGGAGGCACTGTGGGTCACCTTTGGAGAGTGGAAGTGGCACCACAGTCCTCACAGGGGTTGTATACAGACCCCCAGGTCAGGGGGAGGGAATGGACAAGGATATGATAGAAGGCATTCTTAGGATGGCAGAGAAGGGGGAGATACTGTTGATGGGAGACCTGAATATGCCAGATGTTAACTGAAGCACACTTGCTGTAGCCACATCCAGGAGCAGGGCCATTCTTGATGCCCTACAGGTGGCATGCCTCAGACAGCTAGTTTCAGAACCCACTCGTGAGGGAGCAATCTTAGACCTCATACTCTCAAATGGGGACAGTGAAAGGATCGCAGACCTAGAAGTGGGTTGCCATCTGGGAACAAGTGACCATCAAACAGTGTGGTTCACGTTAAACTCAGCTACAGAGTCAAGCCATACAAAAGTGAGGGTACTGGACTTCAGGAGGGCTGACTTTGGCAAGATGGGAGAGTGCCTCAGAAAAGCACTAGCAAACAGGCTAGAAGGAGGGGTGGAACAACAATGAGGAATCATCAAAACTGCCATCACAGAGGCAACACGCCTTTGTGTGAAGCAAAAAAAAAAATCAAAACTAAAGAAAAAGCCACTATGGTTCTCAAAAGAGGTGGCGGGGAAAGTCAGGGAGAAAAAGATAGCATTCAGGAAGTATAAGGAAACACAGAAGAAGCAGGACAGAGAGCTGTACCAGGTAAGGCAGAAGGAAGCAGGGAAGGAAGTCAGAATAGCAAAGGCCCAAACTGAGGAAAGGATAGCCAACTCAGTTAAGAAGGGGGATAAAACCTTTTATAGGTACATCAGGGAGCGTAGAAAGACAAAGGGAGGGATAGTGAGGCTGAATAGAATGAACGGTGGGTGGGCAGAGGGGGATAGTGAAAAAGCAGGGATACTGAATGAATATTTCTGCTCAGTATTCACAAAAGAGGAGGGGGAGGTGCCTAATCCAATTAACAGAAGCACTCTGGATAGGGGGGTCAATCCCAGTCCTTTTACAGAAGAAAGGGCTCTGAAAGAACTCCTAAAACTAAAGGTGGACAAAGCAATGGGGCCTGATGGAATTCACCCCATAATTCTAAAAGAATTAAGGGGGAACTAGTGAAACCACTGACTACCCTTTTTAACAAATCATGGGAGGATGGTGTGGTACCTGAGGACTGGAGGAAGGCAGATGTGATTCCCCTTCACAAAAGTGGGACCAAGACAGAGGCAGAAAACTACAGACCTGTCAGTTTGACCTCTGTGGTAGGGAAAGTGATGGAATCACTTCTGAAGGAAAGAACTGTTGAGTACCTAGAGGCCAGTGGGGCACAGGACCCAAGGCAGCATGGGTTCACAGCGGGAAGGTCATGTCAGATGAATCTAAATGATTTCTTTGACTGGGTGACCAAAGTAGTAGACCAGGGAGGAGCTGTGGACATGGCCTACCTAGACTTTAGCAAGGCATTTGACACAGTCCCACACAAAAGATTAACAGTCAAATTAACCAACCTGGGAGTGGGTCCCAGGGTGGTAGCCTGGGTAAAACATTGGCTAGACAACAGGACACAGAAGGTAATTGTAAATGGAGTCCACTCTGAAGAAAGAGGGGTTACTAGTTGGGTACCGCAGAGTTCAGTACTGGGTCCAGTCCTTTTTAATGTCTTTATAAGTGACATTGCAGAGGGACTGAAAGGAAAAGTATGCCTCTTTGCAGATGACACAAAGATCTGCAACAGGGTTGATGTGCAAGGAGGCATGGAAAGGGTGAGAAGGGACTTGGCAAGGTTGGAGGAATGGTCGGAAGTATGGCAGATAGGATTCAATGCAAAGAAGTGCAAAATAATGGACCTGGGAAACAAAAACCCAGGGGAAGATTACACAATGGGGGGTGGGGTAGTAATAAAACAAAAAGGAAAGGGTCCTGAGGGTAATCATATCAGATGACCTTAAGGTTAGCAAGCAATGCGAGAAGGCAGTAGGGAGAGCTGGGGGTATACTGGGATGCATAGGGAGAGGCATCACCAGCAGAAAACAGGAAGTTGTTATCCCTCTGTATAGACAGTTGGTGAGACCCCATCTGGAGTACTGCATCCAGTTCTGGAAACCCTATCTCCTCAAGGACATAGACAGGATAGAGGCAGTCCAGATGAGGGTAACTAGAATGGTGCAGGGTCTGCAAGAGAAGCCATATGAGGAGAGACTAAAAGAGCTTAATACGTATACTCTTGAGGAAAGGAGGGAGAGGGGGGACATGATAGAAAAGTTCAAGTACCTCAGTGGAATCAACAAAGTCCAAGAGGGTAGCATCTTTCAGAAAAAGAGACATGCAAGAACAAGGGGACACAATTTAAAGATAGAGAGGAGGCGGTTCAGGGGCAATGTGAGGAAGTATTTTTTCACAGAGAGGGTAGTGGATGCATGGAACAGCCTTCCTGAGGAGGTTGTGGGGTCTAAAACTGTGGGAGAATTCAAGAATACATGGGACAGACATAAGGCAATTCTAGTGGGGGGTAGGAAAAAATAGGCTGTTGGTTGACTAGGATCTGCGGCTTATCCTGTAGGTAGGGAAATGGGCAGACTAGGTGGGCCAAGCGGTCCTTATCTGCCATCAAAGTCTATGTAGTAGTTATAGAATTTTTGTATTTATTTAATGTTAAGGTAAAATTTGGAAAAAGCAATAGGAACATACTATGAGTACTGATTTACTGTATAACCCATACTTGTTCCTCTGTTCTGCTATTACATCTGTATGTTGGTATAATGCTATGTATTTGCAGTGCTCCTCCTTAATAAAAAAAAAGTATAAAAAATTACATGTGATAATTTCTCTAGAATTGTGTTTTTTTTTTTAACCTTCTTTATCTTCCAGTGGCAGGTCCACCATCGTCGTCCACCAACCTACCGGACTTTGGGTCCTACAGGGGCTTGTAGCGCCATGCATGCCCCAGCAGCATACCTCTCAACTGTCCCTGATTTTCAGGGATGTCCCTGATTTTGCCTCAAAATTTTACTCTGTCCCTCCTAAAATGTGTGTTTCCGTGGCTAAACAGTAGAAACTGTAAGCACAAAATAATGTCAAGCATTAAAGTTACAGACTTGTTCTTCCTTAGAAAATGCATTTTGCACTAAGCCGCATATTCTACCAGCTTTCTGGGTGGATATCTCTAATTTTGAAGATGTGTCCCTGATTTTGGTCCTTTGTCCCTGATTTTTTTAAGCCTTGTCCCTGATTTGTGAGGCAGGAGGTTGAGAGGTATGCCCAGCAGATCCCCAGAGCCAGTCCAGAGGCATCATCCTTGGCGGCCCCCACACTTTCCTCCATTTTCTCCCGTGAACTAGCTACTCTAGAGACCCCTGGAAGTGGTAGCGCATGCGTGTGGAGGCGCACATGCGCACCACAGCTCCAGATGGTGGCTCCTCCACTCTCCCCCGATCGGCCTGTGCCGAAGGTCCTCAGAGAGATGCCACTTCTCTGGCCTTCACCAGGGGGCAGCCAAGCTCCGAGGGTACCTGCTACCCCTACCCGAGGTAGAGGGCCGCCAGCCAGCAGCCTGCTCTCATCCTCGCCACCCCCCCCCCGGCCAGCCTCAGATGACCCAGGCTCGTTCCTGAACCTGGGTCGCCGCATGGCACGAGGTGTGGCATCCAGCGCCTCAACCCTCAGCACCACCGGGCCAGCTAGAATTGTTTTAACAGGTCAGGTTCTGGCTTATTGGTTTTTAAGCAGGTTGTAAGTCTAGTAAGTCTGTTTTACAAACCCGTTATGTATAGGTAGACAGACCGATGATGTATAGATGTATGTGGGAGACTTACAGCTCTGGAATTAACATGAATTGCAAAATCCTATGTGTATGTACTAGACAGGCTTTGTATGATGCCTGTACTGAATTGTCTTTTTTTAAATAAGGAAATCTCCAAATAATTTCCAAAAAGAATTATCATCCTCTTAATATGGAAAATCATTCAAAAGTTACACTCTGAACACTTTTCCATTAAATTAAGTTTGTATTTTAATGCTGCCACCAAGAAAAGTCTCACAGTTTTAAGAGTAGTCTCACTGATTTTTAGGGTATGAGAACTGTGAACCACAGGTGAGCAGTTCTGATATCCTGAAAATGTGAGCCCATTCTTACAATCATACGATTGTTCTCTGTGGCAGTATTAATATATTACTAATGGAGCTTGATCAATTATATATAACATTTTTTTGAAACCTTAACTAAATGTACCAGTTTCACAGGACAGCCGCACTTGAGACACTCTTCACAGCATAAGAGTGTCTCGCAGACACACAGGAATGGAGCACTTTGATTGGTTGGGAGCACTCCCTCAAGCTTTAATTTATAATAGTAATAAGTCACTCCCAAGAGATATCATTCCCTAAGTGCAGTATGGCAGTCAGCTGCACCTCGTGCCACATTACACCCCAGAGATTTACAGAATGTTAATATAGCCCCTGATCATGCCTTATTGCTTAAGTATCTAAAATTACAGCCATGGCAGCAAGCTCCCTACTCTCCTCATAACAGCCATAGTGGTATGCTCCGGAGCACCTTCAGCCATAGCTGCAGGTTCCCATGGCAGCAAGCTCCCAAGCCCCCACCATTCCCAGTCTCAGGCTCCTGAGTTCACCACCGAAAATTGGACTCTAGCTCCTGAGACCCCCCAACCTTTGTCTCAGTCTTTTGAGCCCCTTGACCACAGCCCTGGTGGCATGCTATGGAGCCCACAGTCATTGCTGCAAGTTCCCTTGTCCCCACCCCCAGGTGTGGCAGCAGGCTTCAGAGCAATCACAGCCCTGGTAGCAGACTCCCAAGCATCCCCCAGATTTAACAGCACGTTACCCCCTGTATCCATGTGTTGATGCTCACCCCCCCCCCCCAGCCCTGGCCTTAGACTCCTGACCCTTTACCAGCCTTGGGCTCCTGAGCAGCTCCTGTTATGGCAACATGCTGCTGGATATTCAACATGGACAAGAGACCCACCAACACAGCAGGGATAGCACACTGATTGGAGGTCACAGGGTTGCTTCTGTTAGTGGTACAGCTCCAAACTTACTTGTATGACTCCAGTTTGCTTGGCTTTCCACCTGGGCTTCAGACTATCCATGCTGCAGGGCAACAGCCCTTCTGTGCATCACTGCACAACCAGAACTTTGCTTCCCCTAGACCAGCCATCCCCCTGCAGCTTCCCTCCCAACAGACTGGCTGTGTTCACTATCCCACAGCAAGAACCCCCTTCCCACAGGAGGGGTTTGGTGGTCTATAAAGGGGGGGGGGGATGTCAAGGGTTAGGGGCAGTGGACCAGCCACCCCACCTCACAGGTGGAACCCCATTTCCCATAGATGATCCCCCACAGCTGGAGCCACACTTCCCATAGACCAGTCACACCCCTTCAGCTGACCTTCCCCAGATGGAGAAGCTTCTCCATGGAACTTGCGACGGGGTAAGGTGGATGCGAAATAAGGGTTGGTGGGATCAGAGTGGAATCAAAATGGCTGCCTGATTGCCAACTAAGTGCCAAGTGTCAACACCTGATAAGGGGACTCGGGTATATGGGTAACATCAGAGTTGGGAAATAGGGAGAGGACAAACCAGATGGACACTAGTAGTCAGATGGTCCCCCACATCCACTGACCAGGACAGACCATACCACACCACAAGACCGATGACCAGCCACTGCCACCAGTCCAGCAGCCCAGGCTACCACAACTTAAGTCAGCACCCCACCAGGTACCGTGGGGTGGTGGTGGTAGTGGTTGGGGAAAATGTTTTGGTCACCGTGGGGGCAGGGGGGTTGTTTTACCAGATTATGCACAAACTGTGTGGAGAGTTTGCAGGCTCAGATGTGGAATCAGAAATTCCAGTTCCTTGTCCCGATGACATTCCAAGACAGTAACGGAATTGGATCAGAGTCAGAATCAGAATTACTGAAATTCCAACTTGGTGCTCATGAGACGGATTCCGGGGAATCCGAGGCTCCCTACTCAATACCATACTTACCCCCATGTTTACAGTGCATGCACAGCCCATGTCCTGCGTGGGGAGAGTACAGATAAAAACTGACATGTTGATAGGATTGGTTCAGGGTTGTCTGAGCTCCAAGACACTCTAGAAAGGCTAGTTGGGGTGAACAGAAGGTTATGCAAACCCTTCAGAATGTCTGAAATAGTACACCCCCACAGAGCTGTTCCACCAAGAAAGATAAACTAGGAAGCTATCTCTAGGTATGAGGAAGCTATCTCTAGGTATGAGGAGACCCTAATTTCTCTGGCTTTGCAGATCTTGGTGCAAATGGAAGGAGGCTGCTGGAACTTCACTATAGCAAAACCCCAAGTATAAACAGATTGCCTTCTGTGGCTCCTGATGTTTCTGGTATGCAAGAAATTACAGTTAATATTTAACTACTTCTTGGATCAACCACTCATTATTATATTCACTTTTAATTTGCTTGTTACAGGTGTTTGGTTTTGGAAAAGTGCCTTTTATAAATAAAATTTGACTTTGACGTTGCTTTATATAAAACAGTGGCAAGGGCTTATATATGGTAGGATGGACTACTTTCACAGATGCACCCCCACACCTGGGAAACCTCATAAATACCATAGTGGCACAGAGCCGCTGTCAGAGAATGAGTATAATACAGTGTCAGTAAGCTTGTGGAAGTTGTGGTTGCTGATTAGATGGGAGCCACCGGCAGAGAAAATGTGAGAATCTGGAGTAGCGTTACTAAGGATGTGGAGGGCTATAAACATACAGTAACCTCTCCTCAGTGGATTTCAGTGAGTCAAGTTTTTAAGAAAGCTATACAAAAAAACACATTTCAACATCTACACTTGAATCATAACTTGTCTGCAGAAAAACACTGCTTACTCCACTCAGTCTGTCCAGATGCACCCTGACAATCCTGTCTCCTCAGACCCTAACTGGTCTCTGATGACCTTCCCTCCTACCTGCCTATTTACTAGTATTCCTCTGTGTCTATCCTGTGCATGCTTGAAGACCCATACTGTTTTCATCTCCACCACTTCCCCTGGCAGTCTGTTCCATACATCTACCATTCTTTCAGTGAAGTAGCACTTCCTCACATCCCTCTTAAACTCCCACCTCCAGCTTCATCACATGCCCTCTTGTCCTGGTAACCTTCCTCATTTGAAAGAGACTCCCACCCTGCACCGTGTTCACCCCTGTGAGGTGCTTGTAGGTTTCTGTCATGTCCCCTCTGACTCTTCTCTCTTGCAGGGTGTACATGTTGAGATCCCTCAGTCTCTCCTCATAGGGTGTTTGGTGCAACCCCTACACCATTTTATTTGCCACTTTCTGAGATTCTACAGCACACCGGATTCAACCTGCATGGTATATACTGGGGTTCTACAGTACAGGGGTTCACTCTGTACAGAACATGGATTTAGGTCCAAATCCAGCACTCCCAAGTGCTGCCCAGATCATATTTAAACTATTTCTTCTTTTCCCCTTTTTTAGTTCTTACCTTAGTTAAAATTGGTATAGTTAATTGACAGATTTCACCCAAAATATGTTGAAGCATGACATCACTACATGGTCACTCCATTTCCATGATATCTTATTGCAGCTGACATTATAGTTGAAGTATTACATATGAATATATAAAAATGCCAGCAGAAGCGGGCCTCAAGTCTGCTTGAGTGCGCAGCTAGCACCTTATAGTGCTGCTGCCCCTCCCTTAACCCCCATCCTATTACCCCTTACCCATACCCTATCCCAACCCCTCTTGAAGCTGTCTACCGTCTTGCAGGTCACTACCTCTTGTGCTTTCTCTGTATGATCAGTATTGCCCTCTGAGCTTCACTCTTGAATTTAAGTACCTCTGCAAAAAGGAATCGCCCATGTTGCCAATTTACAAACCAGTTATTTGGCTAGGACCATTTCTCTCCTTTAAATCTTATGTTATCAATTGAATCAGAACATAAGTTTCCTGGCTACACCATGCAGCACTGGCCCTGTAGAATGTTGGGTTTCTATGTCACATGGTGTTCAAATGCTGTGAGGATTATTTGTAAATCTTTCAGTGGGTAGGTGAAGGAATGCAGGCTTGATTGCAGTAGTGTGCCTAATTTAGGGAGCAATTTCCTGAGGATGTCAGTGGGACATGCTAGTCAAGATGATAATCCAGCCAAAGGACTTCCTCCAGGTGGAAGCCAGTGAGGGTCATAAAGCCCAGAGCTAGAGCTTGACCTTTAGCTGTCTAGTGCCAAAGATCATGGAGATGGTCTTTTTTGCATGGAAGAAGATATTTTTTATGTGGCTACTACTGTAAACTCATGTTGGACACAGCTAAAGTCCTACAAGAGCTTTACTACTAGCTCTGTGGCCAAGGTACCACAAGTGAAGACAAAGCAGTGTGTTTAGTCATGTAATTCCAGATGTACAAGAGGAGGCGCTCCTTGAGGTCATATTGAAGCAAATCAAGGACAACATGTTTCTTTCTAAGAGAATGGGACCTGAGACTGAACCCTGTACAAAGACTGCTTAACATCTATAAGCTAGATAGGAGCCAAACTATTTAACCAGTGGGAATCCATCCTGTCTGTTAATGCAAGGTTCACCTGTTACATGGATGTAACTAGATTTTGAAATAGAAGAGTATATATATATATATATATACACACATATATATATATATATATATATATATATATATATATATATATATATATATATATATATAAAGGAAAAGGAAAGTTTTTTTTTTTTCTGGAGGAGTAAAGGAATAAAAAAAACCTACTGTGGACCCCTTATAGCAGTGAAACTCAGTGTGTCCAAAAGACCAAGGACCAGACTATGGCCATAACTCTAGGCAAGAATAGGGTTACATTGATAGTGTTATGCTGCTAGAGCAGCTTAGTGTCTTGTTCATTTGGGGGTGACTTTGCTCCCACACCACCTATATAGTAGACTAATATTACAAAAAGAAATGGGGAGTGGCAGAGCCCCCTCCTCCCCCAACATAAATAAGTAAGCTACCCTCAAAGTATAACCCTGTACTCTACACCTTAAAACTAGTGTGTGATCTTTAGTTCTCCACCAATGCTGAATCGTCTTCTGTAGCATTGAGACTTTTGCCCCCAATCCTTTTACTAGCATGGTTTTCAGTAGTCGGCTGCATTTTTTTTTTTTCTAACAAGTTAAACAGCAGGACCTGGAGTGACTACAATGCTGCACATGTAGCAGATGTTTTTGAGATCCTAAGAAGCAGCAAAAGATGAATAATATACAGTACAGAACTGAAAGAGATTTAAATTGGATTATAAAAGAGATTATAGCATTAGAGAAGGCATTCTGTTGCAGATGTTCCATTTTAAGTTTGCTTGCAGATACCAGTATTATGATTTTACTTATATTGACTCTCCACTACATAACAAGGACAGCATGAAATAAAAAAAAAAACACAATCTTGTAACGTTTTTTCGAAAGTGATATAACACAGGAACCCAGCACATTTGCTGTAAGGTATTGTTTTTCTGTTGAGAGTATGCTACAGCGGTCGTTAATGGTTTGGACTGATGCTTCTGCTGTTCAATACGAGTCCTGCTTACTGCAGTTAACTTGTGACCTACAGCAAACAGGTGGAGAATGCACTGTGACAGAAACTGTGAGCTTGTTTAAAGAGCCCCTGAAAGCATTAGAAAACTTAAAAAAAAAAAAAAAAAAAAAAAAAAAAAAAATATATTCAACTCCATCCCATTTTCTTTACTTCATATATTTTCAGTAATTAAGTCCCCATTTTCTTTTTTACAGTTGCATGGAAACAATATCACTGTCCCCTACACTAGATGTACTCTGGCTGCTTCCCTACACATGACATTACAATTCCTTCTTTATGACATCATAATTATTTCTGCAGCAACATATGTTGATTCATAAACAGAATTATGATGTGAGGTGTTGGCAGACAGCCAGAGCTAAAAGGGTAGAGATACTGTATTCATGCAAATACCCTTAGTAATAAGGAAATAAGGGTAAGAATTATAGAATAAAATACAAAATATAAGTTGCATTTATGCCTGAATATTAAATTTTTTTTTTTTTTCAAAGTTGTCTCAACTGTGCCAGGAGCGCTTTAAAACAGTGCATGTACTTGGTGAACTGGTCACTAATTATTATCGTTATTCTTCTAACAAGGGCAACATTTTGAAAAAGTAACATAAAGCTGTAGGCACAAACTGAACCCCAGCACTTCACTAATGTGTAATCAAAAGGTACAGACAAGACCCCTCAGTGCCTTGCAGAACACTTTGTTTCGTTGGAAGTTATCCATGAAGTGCTAGGGTCAGTCTTGGTCTTCAGCAGTATTTTGTTGTTTATAAGTTTTAGCCTTGATGGAAGCATGAATAGTACAGCATGAAATTCAGTACCCCCTCCAACCCTAGGCCAACCCTTACTCTTAATTAACCTAAATAAAGAACAGGCATGCTGGCAAGTACTATAAAGCTCTTATGAAGCCATGGCCAGAATCTGTATCTCTATACCTCCACGATTCCCTCTCCCCTTATGTGATGTAAACAGCCAATATGGCACAGGATTATGGTGCAGTCCAGCTCTGCTCCAGAAGCAGACCAGCTCCACACAATGCTACATGGGAAAGCAGAACAGAGGCAGCTCTCCCACCACTGTATAACACAATTCGAAGTACGTTACCTGGTTTGGTTTGGCACATAGCGTTTGAATCTTCCCTGCTGCCTGGTTTGTTTACTTCCTCAAGTGCTGGAGGAAATGAAGATAAAGCACCACTGATGTCAAGCAGGGAGGGGGGCTCACCAGGGGCACTAATGGGCATGACTTGTCAGGAGCAAGATGCCAGTGAAGAAGCTGGCGACTCCAGGGTTGTACACCAGTGAGTTCATAAATGACCAGGCATAGACTGATACCGGTGTCAGTCATGCCAGTGTGTAAATGGGGCTTTTTTCTTCCATTTGTCCCTTTTGCTCTCTCTGTCTCTGCCTCTCTTTCTTGCTGTCTCCCTTGTTTACTCTGTCCTTGAACTCCCTCTTTCCTGTAGTGTGGTGCTCTGTACAGTACTGTATAGTGCACAAATACAAGCATGACAGAGAGTAGTGCATTGCTACGGAGTGTGTTTTGCAGCTGAAAGTTCACTGGAGGACTTGATTCAGCTGACTGTCAATCTGAAGAAGTTTGAGTTATCAGTTCCAAGGGAGGGCTGGCTTGATATTTGGAAACAAATATTTTTTAATTTGCCTTGCTCATTTAAAAGGCAAAAAAATTCTGTTAAAAGTCTTTTAGAAGCTTTACAAGAAATTAGAAAGGTAAAACAAAATAAACCAAACTTAATTGTGCAGTGCTGAAGAATAATTTAAAAGGTAATGTGCTAATTCTCTCATGTATACTTTTTATAGGTTTGTGTTCTATACATACTCATGGAGTAGAGAACAGTGATGAAAAGGGAGCATTCCTTTAGCAAATGGGGAATGTGAGAATTTATGCAGTCACTAGACAGAGCCATACATTCGCAAATACATTGCTTTGCACTCCAGAAGTGTACCCATTTTTGAGGGGACTAGAAACTGAAGTGGAAAAGAAATATTGTAAGCTACTGTGGAACTGAACCAGCATCACTGGAACTGCAACACCATCTCAGCTACTGTATATGATGACCTGGTTAACCTGAGCTGCCCTTTCTTGCACTTCAAGTCCTGGTCCCTGGAATATCTCGGATGGAAGGAACCTGCTAGTTCAGCATGTTAGGCATCAGAAACACCAGTTGTAGTGAGAAAGAATTAATGTTACTTAACTGGAACTGAACCCACACTCCCCCAAATACCTTTCTGGTGCTCTACCAGCCAAGCTTTCAGGCAGCTGGTTTAAGCCTAATGGTCTTTTGACTCCTTTCCTTTTCAAATTGCTGATCCTGTAGTTAGAAATATTATGAATTGAGATGAAAGAAAGGGTTGTTTGTATGGTATTAGTCAAATGTACTTCTAATACCCTACCATCCTGTTTGAGAACAGCTATGAATTTACATGCCCTTATGTACACGAAATGTACATTTACATGCCGTGTATAGTATTTTGGATTTTTATTTAGAATGGCGTTCTTCATTTACATTTGTGACTGGGATATACCTCCTGCTTAAAGAAAGGATAGTAGGACATCTGGAAACAGTCAGTGCCCAGGACCCTAGGCAGCATGGTTTCACAGCAAGTAGGTCATGTCAGACAGGTGTGATAGATTTCTTTGACTGGGTGGTGAAGGAAGTCAATTGGGGGGGGGCTGTGGACATCGCCTACCTTGATTTCAGCAAAGCCTTTGACACTGTCCCACATAAGAGGCTGATTAACAAGATGGGTAGTCTGGGCATGGGAGACAAGACAAGGTGGTAAACTGGGTTAGGAACTGGCTAATGGACAGGAAGCAGAGGGTGGTGGTAAATGGGGTACAATCTGGGGAGAGGGGGGGTGACCAGAGAGGTACCTCAAGGATCGGTCACTGGGCCAGTCCTGTTCACTGTCTTCATTAGTGACATTGCAGAGGGGCTGGAAGGAAGGGTCTGCCTGTTTGCAGATGATGCCATGATCTATAACATGGTGGATACTCCAGAAGGGGTGGAGAAAATGAGGAAGGACCTGGGGAAGCTTGGGAAATGGTCTGAGGAGTGGCAACTGAGGTTTAATTCAAAGAAGGGCAAAATTATGCACCTGCAGCATAGAAACCCTGGAGAGAGATACAGGTTGTGGGGTGGAGGTGCTGACAGTCACCAAGGAAGAAAGGGACCTGGGGGTTATTATTTTAGATGACCTGAAAATGTCAAAGCAGAGTACAAGGGCAGCAGGGAAGGCCAGTGGCATGCTGGGGTGCATAGCCAGGAGGATCGCCAGCAGAAGACGGGAAGTAGTGATGTCATTACATAAAACCCTTGTCAGGCCTCACATGGAGAACTGTGTGCAGTTCTGGAGGCCGCACCTTTGAAAGGACATTAACAGGCTAGAGACAGTCAAGAGAAGGACAACTAAGATGGTACAGGGCTTGCTCCACAAAACTTATGAGGAGAGATTGGGGACCTCAATATGTACTCTCTAGAGGAGAGGGGGGACATGATAGAAACATTCAAGTACTTCAAGGGCATTAACAAGGTGCAGGGGGGAGATGTCTTCCAATACAGGAGGAGTACAAGAATGAGGGGGCATGACATGAAATTGGAAGGTGTCAGGTTGAGGGAATGTAAGGAGGTAGATGCATGGAATTGTCTGCCACAGGAGGTAGTGGGAGCAAGCACTGTGGTTGGACTTAATGGGACAGGCAAATAGGAACCATAGAGGTAAAGCAAAGGGAGGGTAAGAAGCTGTAATCAAGTACAGGGCTTACAGGCAGACTAGATGGGCCTAGTGGTCCTTATCTGCCAAAATTTTATATGTTTCTATGGTCTCTCTACGGTACATGATTGTAGTCCTTTAATAATATGAATGTTTATTTCATTACATCTGCCTTGCAAAATAACATCTTTCATTTTTGTGTAATAATTCACATAAGTATTTCATTTAAAAAAAAGTGGCACATCCATAACCAAACAAGTTCTTTTATTTTCTTTTTTGGGAAGGTACTGTGGTCTAGTTGTTGGAGCACTAAACTGAAATGGGGTTTGGAATCTGACCATAGTCACAATTTACTTGTCCTCCCTTACTTCAGTCCTTCCAGCTGTAAAACTGGCCATTTAGAGTCCAAAACATTTGGGGTCTAAATGTGAACAGTTGAAACTCCAAATCAGAGTTCAGTTTCACCGTGAATGGAAGGCACAGGCAAGTTGGTTAAAATGGCTAATGCAAGGGTGAAAATGTGTTATTCCCCATCAGACATACAGTATCATCCTCACTGCATGACCTACTTGTACACTTCTGGCTTTATAGTTATTATGTACCTCTGAAATAGTTTGTTTTTTGTGCATCTCCCCAAACTATACCCATACTCTTGGACCTCATTCTCCGAGCAAGGCATTATGGGTATGCAAATTGGTATGCATCTCTGAAGTAAACATTCAACAGCTAAAATGGGCCCAAACCAGAAAACTGTTGAGAAACATTCCCCAGGTGCTTTAGGTATAGAATGCCGAGGATGGTGTCTTCTGTTTTATGTTTATTTCTGTGCTTTAACATTTTCAGTATGATATAGTAGCTTCTGTGACATACTGTATTTGTGTAAGTACTGCAGAGAAAATTATCTGTTCTGAGGCCAACATGAGAATCCAAGTCCCTCTTTTTGTTTAAAGATACATGTCTTTAAAATTCTGGATTATAGATTGGAGGGTTGCACCAACCACACTGCACATGGTCTACTATGACAAATAGAATAATAGATGGGGGACTGTGCATTACGAGGCTGCAATACCATTGAGAGGTTCCAACATCTCCCCAAAACCTTGACATGGTATTGTAGCGAAGAAATCACAGACCCCTTCCCTATTTATTTTTTGTAATATATGGATGTGAGTTTTACATTATTTAGTTTTGGTTTGGAGAGGTGAGGAGAGAGAGCATCTTTTTGGCAGCCAATGGCTGACTCAAGTTAGGACAATTTTTCACTTTCGCTTTGTTTTGTGAGCTGAGTGTTCTCTTCGGTGTCACTGGAGCTCCATCAATAGTATTATGAGATCTGGTAATATTATCAGTGGAGTCCAATGATGGTATTACACAAAATTTTTTGTATGCTTTCTGAGTGTTATTTTTAAGATCCATATATTACATTATAATAATACATTTTCCTTGCCCCCTTGATTGCTTCTGTTTATTAAATTGAGTTATTGCAAATAGATAAATGGTACAGGTCATATACATAAGACTTTTCGTAATGTCATGGATTCAGCTCACTATCCACACTCTGCCAGTTGAGTCAGTGGACGTGTTCAAGCTAAGCTCGTCCCACCACCCATGGTGTGCGTCCTCTGGATCTGCTCCCTCAACGTCAGATCTTCTTTACCACTGGAAGGGACAGGTCTCCTCCTTCATATCTCTGCATGCATGAGAGGATTCTAAATTTCAAGTACTTTATTGTTTGGAAAACTTTGACTTGTTCAGAGTCTTTCGAGTTGATAAGTATATCTCATCTTCGAGTTCATGGTCCTCTGAAGACTTTTTCAGCTTGGAAGGACCAGCACCTGGTTTTAAACACTGTGTGCTTTGTTGCCTCTAGATGTTTGCCACAGATCCGCATAAACATGTGCTTCTGTTACCTAGGGGAACAACACACTGTGATACTATATCCTTTGTGCCAGGCTATGCATCTCTACATAATTGAAGAACGGAAGTAATTTAATTTTCCCAATTTTTTATTTTTTTTTGGGGGAGGGTGCATCATCCTCAAATACATGTTTCTATTTTATAATAGCTTTCCATCAGATTAGGAGAGGTAATCTTACTAATTTATTAAATTATCCTAGAGCAGCACAGCGTAGTACTTTGGCTAAATCCAAATACTACTCCACTAGGGAAATTTATTAAATTGTACTAAAAGATATGTTTGAGATAAGCAAATTACTGTTTTCTGGACCATTATGTTGACTGCACAAACTCTGCAGCAATGGTTCAAGCTCTGCAGTCTACCCTCCCTTGTTTTACCATTACAGATTAATTTCTGCTGAACCGTATTTTCTTCTGGCACATTTGGATCATACATTTAATAGATGCCATCACCTAGGACTATTGTATATTTTCCAGTGTTTGGATCAGCATGGAGTTGTCCCCTTTGAGCACCTACAAAAAACTTATGGTCTCATGGGCAGGGAACATTTTAGGTATTTACAAATTAAAACATTTCTTCTCTATAAAGAAAAGCCTAAAACACACTTTCCCTGTTCCATTACTTCTCAAAATACTGATGGATGCTATTCGGGGCTCTCCTGGGCACCATGTTCATAGTAATTTATATAAAGGTCACCAGGAATTTCTAGGTACACCACATAATCTGTTTAGCTACCTGGAATAAAGAATTGGATACACAAATTTCCTGTGCTTGTTGGTTAAAATATGCCCTTACCTCATTTAAAGTCCTTGCAGTCCCTCTGGAGAGACTTTGCATGGAAGTGCTGCATTCACTATTTTCGGACTCTGGCTATGTTGTCTAAGTTCCTTCTAACCTCCTATGGCCATTGCTGGAGAAACTATGGACAGCAATGAGCTGATCACACCCATGTGTTTTGGTCTTGCCCTGTGCTGTTGTCATTTTGGCAATACCTATAAAAACAGATGAGCAAACTTTCCATAGATAGGGACCTGATATCTCCAACTATAGCTTCACTCTCCATCCCTCTGCCAGGCATGACAGAACCCCCACACACACACACACTCACACGCGCACTCAATGGTGTAATTATATCTATTAGCAGCCAAAGAAGCTATTACTTATTCTTGGAGACAACAGGATCCTCCCACTGTGGAGATCTGGCATCAAATCTTAATGGAAATTTATACTGTGGAACATATCGTGGCCTCCCTTCAGGATCATATTGCTCAATTTGAATTTAGATAGCACAGCTGGATTTTTTGTTTGTCCTCTGTGGATGACTTGTTTGTGCCCTAACACAACAGTAATGTAGTTCCTAATTTGGGGGGGGTCACTGGCTTACCATTTTCTTTTTTATATAAAATAAGAGGAACACTCTTTTTTTCTGATGGGAGCTGAGCTTGTCCCTGCTAGAAGTTCTTTTGTTGCTGTGGTTATGATAGACCTATTGTCAGATACCTATGTATTATATTTATGCTTTCTTCAATACTGTATTACGTATTTGCCAATTGTGCTACTGCTCTGTTTCAATAACTATGTAAATAAAAAAAAAAATGGATCAGAAGTCATGTGTCTTCATCGGTAGGCTGGAGTATCACAAACCACTCTTGACGGTCTCTGGGTCAGCAGCCCAACTTGTGGTCTTGAAAGAGGAGGCAGCAAGGGCAAGCTCATCCTTGGTTTTGGAGGTAGTCCCAGCCAAGAAATCTGTCAGAGGGCTGTTCATGGATAAATTCCATGAGAAGAACTGACCCACCAGACCTATGGGGAGAGCCTACCTTATTAGCTCAAGAAGCAGCATTGTAATTGATTGTTGGACCAGGAACAAACATGCTCTTTCCACTCTCTCAGTTCTCTAGACTGATTGACCTTGGTTGAGCCCTACTGGTCAAGGGGCAGGATAAGGCTTCCACATTGGCCTCATTGGAGCCGAGATTTTTCTCCCTGGCAAGTCCTCCTTATGAGTCAGTTTCTGAGGCAGTCTCCCAATACTTTAAAACCAGTCATCCTAAAATCCAGCATCCTCATCCCCATGTGGTTTCTCTCTGCTTCTGTCATTATGTTAAACCAAACTGTGCAGTGATTACTGGTACCTAAGGGACTGCCAACTGTGAGGTCTCCAATGATGTCCTTGTTTGTAAGCACAGGTCTAGCACTGCCCCATCCCTAGTGGGATCCTTGACTAGCTGTCTGAGAAAGCCCCTGGTAGGAAGTAAAGGGTGGCCCAGCTCTTTGCCAAAGCTGCTGTTGGAAGGCTCCACTCCACGTCTGGCAGATTGAAGTCACCAACTAGCAGCACTTCCTCTTGCTTGCCATTCTGACCCAAGTTCCTCATCCAATTTCTGTCCCTGTGCAAGTGGTCTGCACACTACCTCTGTATGGATAGTGGTCAGAGAGCATCTCTCCAGGATGACTCACAGCACCTCCAACCCTTCCTTTTATTTATTTATTTATTGAGAAGAATTGGACATACCTTTGGGTCAGAGACTCTCTTACAAAGGTTCCACATCACAGAACAAATAAACAGGATAGACAGGTATCGGTGTAACAAAGTACATCACAGATTGGTACAGAAATCAAGCTAGATCTAAGCAAGTATGAAGGAAAACAGGACAAAGGGAATGCAGAGCACAATGGATAACAACGCAAGTCAAAATAAGTTTAAAACATATTGGCAATTTAAAGTAGATGCTGTTTAGGGGAAAAAAATCTGAGGCAGGAGAAATGACCCTTGTCAGAGAGAGGGGGGAGAGACCATTGTCAAAAGAAGGGGGGAGGGAGAGGGGGAGGTGGAGGGGAGAGAGGGTTAGCAACAGTCCCAGGAGTTGGAGGATAGCAGGAGAGACTTGAGGGCAGCCACAGGAGCTGGAGGATATAAGGTGTGACCTGAGGAGATATTTGAAACATCACAATTTATTTTCAGAGGCAATATTAGTGGGTAAGGCGTTCAACCACTGGCGGGTCTGTATTTGAAGGATCTTTGGAAGAAGGAGGTATGACCCCAGGGAGTCTGAAAAGGGGCCTTGGAGGTGACCTGTACCTCCTTGGCCTTGATTCCTTACCTCAAATATAGAGCCAATGCCTCCTCCTTTCTTCCATGCCCTGTCTCTCCTGAACAGAGAGTAGCCAGGTATGACCACGTCCCAGTCATGGTGCTCAGTGCACCTCAACTTCGTTATGGCCATCAAATCCATGCTAGTCTCCACCATGATGGCAGAGGATCTCCTGAGCCGCAGCAGCAGTCCCCGGGGAGGATGCCTCACTGACCTAACCTGCTGATGAGGTCCTGCACCCAAGTCTTCAGTCCCTGCACCTGCTGGCCTGGTTTCTGAGTGGCTAGAGTTCCAGGCCTTGGGCTTTTTTGAAGATGTTCTGTATGTGGTAGAGGCATCCTGAAAGGGGTCAACCTGCAGAATGTATGCATTCAATTAGAAGAGGTTCTCTGGTGCCAGGGGAGGGATCTTTATCCTCTCGCCTGCCCGGTGGCCATGATCATGCACGACCTTTTGTCCTTGGCTCAGTTGGGACTTCAAGCCATGACCCCAAGTGTACACTTGGCAGCCAACTCTGCATACCAGATGCAGGTTGGTATGCCAGTGGTGGTGCAGTAGAAGATGGTCTAGCTTTTCTTCAGAATTCTGGATTACTTGTCCCTTCCAGTGCATGAACCACCACATCTGTGGGACTTACTGCTGGTTCTGGTTATGCTCATGAGCAGACCATCTGAGCTTTCCCACATGTCATGGAAGACCACCTTCTTGGTGGCAGTTATGTCTGCCAGAATGGTGAGTGAGCTCCAGACACTCTTGGTGGAGTACCCTATCTGGACTTCCAGAAGGAAAAGGTCATCTTCACCCACATTCAAAATTCTTCCTTAAGGTTGTATTGAAATTTCACCTTAACCAGGTGATTAACCTCCCAGATTACTTTGGTAAATCTACCTTGGATGCTTATTTCAGGCTTCACACTGTGGGCCTGCAGAGGATGCTATCCTACTACATGGAGTCACAGCAGGAATTTGTGGTGAAGCTCACCAGCTGTTTGTCATATATGCAGAAACCACACCTGGCAGATTGGTAGCAAAGTGGACGATTGCAAAATAGATCAATTCCTGCATCCACCTCTGCTTCATGTTGGCTGGTAAGGAATCACCCAAGGGGCCTAGGGCTCATTCTACCAGACATACTGCTGCCTGTGTGGCTGCATCTAATGATATCACCATTGAGGAGATATGCAGGGTTGTAACCTGGGCCAAAGCACACACACTCATCTTCCACTCCAACATCAACATGCTTAGTCATCCTGATGCTGTGTTTTGGGGCCTCACTCTGTCGGTCTATCTTTGCCAAATAGGGGTACTCGACTTGCCCCCTTCTCCCAGAGGACTGCCAGGAGTCTCCCAGAGTATGGATAGTGAACTGAATTCATGATATTAGAAATGTTGATTACTCATCTGTAACCATAGTTCTGTTTGTGGTCTTCAGCTCACATCCACGCAACCCACCCGACCTCCCCTGGCAAGAGATGCCAAGATACCTGCTTCCAGCATGCAGGATCTGACATCGATGGGGTAGAGGCAGAGCATGTACACCACCGGTGGTGGGAAGAGCATAATTTGAAGACATGTGGAGACTCCTCAGCAGCCAGCTAACTGCCAGAGTATGAATATGAACTGAATACCACTAATAGAATTATGATTACAGGTGAGTAACCTATATTTTAAGTACAACCATTGATCAGATTATTTGCCTTTTTGGATGTTGCACTTATATTAATACTATAGCTCTGTATCATGCATTCTTTGCATGCGGAGTAACACACGTGAATAATTTAAATTGAGCAAGGACTTTAAACTGCTTGGCTTTGGACTTGCTATCATCCTTTGCTGATGTTGTCTGCTTTTTTGTCATGGGCATAAAAATATCACAGTGGTAACTACTGAAGACACTAGTGTTTCTAAACAGGAATAGTCATGTTCAGAGTTAATCTTATCTCGCGTGATATATTGAAAGCAAAATTATGCAGATTTGTTTTGTATATTTTTTTTTTTTTACAGCAAGACCTCTGGTACAAACACTGCCTTTAAGGCCTACTGTTAATAATGGAACTGTTCTACCAAAGAAACCAAGCGGCTCCCTGCCTTCTCCATCAGGAACCAGGAAAGAAATTACCCCACCTGCAACAAAGAGGTATGATTAAGCTACAGAATCATTGCCGACAGCACCTTAAGATGAAGCCACAGTAGGAATTTTAACCTGGTTTAGTCAACCTTCTCAATAGCATAAAGTACAGTAGTTTTGGATCACTCACTGGTCTTATCAAAATTAATCTACTGCATGCAGTGGAGCCTCCTCGGTGACTGTTCTATGCATGCAGTAACAAAACCATAGGTAGAAACTTCTTCAGTCAAACTAAAGGGGTTGCAGTGTTACTAGTGCTAAAAAGTGGTAACTGTTAAGTATGAATACTGTTTTCTTTCATATAAATTCCATTCTGGACTCCAGTGCTAAATAATATTTGTCAGTTAACAACATCTGCCTAAATAATTGTTTACACGGTCCCCATGAGGAGGGAGTAGCACTTGCAGCATCAGTCTTTCTCTATAGTTACTTTCCATAACAACTGTGACATAGCCTCTTAACCTCAGGCTGCCCTTACTCCAAATAGCCATGGTAACATACTGGATTTAATCTTTGTTTCTTTGGACCTGATGGTAAATGAAGCAAGTATTTGCTGTCCAAACTTAGGAGACCACAACCTTATTCAGTGCAGTATAAATGTAGAGCAAGTAAATAAACCTCTCCTCAAGCAGTTAAACCATTGTAGGAGAAGCTATACTAAGTTTAACAGACAACTATTCAGAGACTATTTGATAAAGATGCCATGGCATAGGGTGTTCCTTATACCTGACTTGAACATTGCAGTTGAAGAGTACACTGCCATGTTCTTAGAAGCTTGTGATAAGTTTGCACCTTTAAAAAAAGTCAAAACATAAACCAAACTGTTTGCCTTGGGTAGGATCAAAAATAAATGGATTAATAACAAAAAAAAAACAGCTTTGGAAAAAAGCAAACACATCATTGGACCCAGAATTATGGACAAGCTTTAAAATATTAAGAAACAGGGTCACTACAGAAATCAGAAATCCAAAAGCTTATTATTATAAACAAAATATTAAAGCAACAACAGACCCTAAAAGCTATTGGACTTTAATAAAAAATCTTACGAACCCAATTAGAAATCACCCAGAAATAAGAATGAAAGAAAATGGGGTGTTACAACAAATAGATGATACTGCTGACCTGTTTAAATAGTTATTTTGTGAATGTGCCCAATCTTAAGATAACAAATCTAAACACAAAAGAAAATGTAAATAAAGAAGATCTTGAAGAAAATAATCTACGAAAGTTTAGATTTCGGAGAGTGACTACTGCTGAAATCCTTAAGATAGTTGGTAGTTTACAGCCAAAAAGGCCAGTGGCATTGATGACATAGAAAGCAGATTATTAAAGGAATCAGCTGTGGAAATCTCTTCGAGATTTAGTAAACTGGAATCTGAGAGAGGGGATTTTCCCATCAAACTGCTGTCCTATAGTTCTGCTGCCAACAATTTCAAAAATATTAGAAGGAATAATACATGGATAACTAATAAATTATCTTGAAAAGTATGAGAAGTTGACAAAATTTCAGTCAGGTTTCAGAAGGGGCAGGTCCACGGCCACAGCACTGATGGACTTTTTAGACATGGTTACCTCCCCTTTGGGTAATGCAAGGCTCATGGGCACTGTGTACATGCACCTGTCAAAAGCATTTGACCTAGGCCCGGTGGTGCTGAGGGGTGAGGCACTGGATGCCAAATCTCGCTATGCCGGTGACCGAATTCAGAATGAGCTCGGGTCGCCCGAGTCATGAGGGAGATGGAGGATTGAGCATCCCAAAGGATGCTCTCCTCCCTCTGGGGAGGGATACTGCTGCCTTCCTAGCGTTCCAAGAGGGCGGTGGAAGCACAGGCTCTCGGGGGCTTGGTGCCTCCACTCGGTGGAGTCGGGGAGGGGGGGCCGCTGTTAGGCTCTTGGGAGGAAGATGTGTGTCAGCACGTCACCTCTCTGGATGTATGTCCTCACACCAGTGTTCCAGGGGATTGGGACGGTGTAAGGGAAGAAAAATGGAAAAAAAAAACTCTGGCCAAGATGATGATCGATCCATCCCAGGATTGCAGACCCGCAGGACAGACCCTTTGCGCAGGCACTTATAGGAGTCTGAGAAGGTAGGAGGGTTGAATGGAGCTTGCCTGGCACGCTAGGGGTAGATTCTGTGAGAGGGACCTGAAGAATTGATCAATGGTCAGAAGGAGTGGGTCAGAGGGGTAGTAAGGAGGGATAAAAAGAAAGTTAAAAAAATAAATAAATCATTTGACCTGGTGAACCATGGAACTTTATTAAGTAGACTCAAAGACATAGGAATGACAGATGAATCCTGTCAATGGTTTAGATCCTACTTAACTGAAAGAACACAGGTAGTCACTGTCAGCTGGTTTCAATCAAATATTCTACCCATTACCCATAGAGTCCCCCCAGGGATCGATCCTTGGCCCCCTACTGTTTATTATGTACCTAAATAGTCTCCCGGGCTATATGATGCACTCTAGCATTCAGCTATATGCCAATGATACCTTATTGGTGGCTGATGGTAGTTCTGTTGGTGAGGTTGAAAACAAATTACAAAATGATTTTCTAACAGTGCAGGAGTATTTCATTTCCCTGGGTTTGATTATAAACAGCAAAAAGACCCAAGTTATGCTTTTTGGTTCAAAACAATCTAAACCAAATGAAGCATGTTCAAAGCTGAAGATCAAGACAGAAGAGGGGAAAATATTAACCCAAACAGAGGTCTATAAGTATTTAGGGGTTTACACTGATCAGCACCTTGCATTTGATTATCATATCTCAGACTTGACTAAGAAAATAAACTCCCGTATTAGAGCAATGAGGCAGTTTGCAAACTGCACCACAAAGAATGTGCGACTAGCAATTGCAAATCATCTGATCCTGACAGTCATTGACTATGGGAGCCACATATACTAGCATACAAATAAACAACAGCTAATGAAACTGGATTGTATTTACAACAGACTAGAAAGATGTGTGTTAAAGTGTAAGTACAATACACACCACTGTGCAATGTATAGTGCATTTGGATGGAATTCACTTGAGTTAAGAAGAAAAGGCATATGGATTAGTCAAGTCTGGGGTATAATAAAAAAGCAGGGTACCTTTGCATAAGAGAAGCTACAAAAAACAAATCATGGTCTGAACTTAAGAAACAAGGGGGCTAGGGAGCTAGTTCAGCCAAAAATTATAAACAACGTTAGTAAAATAACATTTGAATACAAAACAGCAATTGGTTGAAATGCTTTTTGGCATTGAGAAAGATTTGATGAGAGCTTAGCCAGCGTTGAACATTATTGAAGTCGAGCTGTAGTCTGGTAGTTGCATCAGAGGGTGATGGGATGGAGGTGAACAAGACAGTGTCATCTGCATAGATATGGATAAGGGACGAGGAGCATGCTGATGGAAGGTCATTTAGGAAACCTGAGAATAGAAATGGGCCAAGCACAGAGCCTGGAGGCACACCAGTAGAGATTTGTAGTGGTGGGGACGTACAGTAGAGTCAGCTTTTCTGACAGATTGAGTTCTTCCTACCAGTTAGGATCTGAACCAATCACAGGCAGACTGTGACAGGCCAGCTGATGAGAGAATATCGAGGAGGAGGGAGTGGGAGACCGTGTCGAAAGCCTTAGCAAGGATAACAAAGATGGCAGACGAAATGTGGCCTTTATCCATGGCAGAATGGGTAGAGTCCGTGAGTCTGAGTAAGGAAGTGGTTGTGAAGTGGTTCTTCTGGAAACAAGACTGGAACGGAGTGAAGGAGTCGTTGTCAAGAAGGAAGAGAGTTGACAGAGAACAAGATGTTCCTGTAGTTTTGCCAGGGTGGGTAGAAGCAAGATTGGGTGGTAGTTCCCTGGAGACAAGATCACCGCCCTTAGGAAGGGGGAGGACAGTGCAAGTTTCCAGACAGCAGGGATAGCTGCAGCATGGAAAGACAGGTTGAGCAGGTCAGCTAGCGAGTGGGAAATAGCATGAGTAGATAAGTAGAGCAGCTTAAGGTCAAAGCCATCAGGGGAGCTACCCTTTGTGTACTTGAACAGGGTATATACTGCTTATGCTTTGGTTGGCAGAAAGCCTGGTTAAATAACTATACAGAAGGCACCCATTCCTGAGCTATACTTCTTGCTGTGGAACATTCAATTTTTTTTTACAGAATTTTAGCTGTGGCGAAGGAACAAACACATAGCATTAATTATGCAGATAACCATCGTGTTTGAGGATATGGGGTGGGGGAGAGAGAGTGAGAGCGAGAGTGAGAGGGGGAGGAGTCTGAACATGGCCCTTTAGTGAATTAGTTAGAAGTGAAGATTTCAGTTTTTCACGGCAGCTTCCCTGCTGATTATTAGTGTGTGAAGATGTCTACATTTATTTGGCAGCAAGTGCTACATAGTTCTAAATGTTTCCAGTATTCTCTGTTTCTTTTGGCTTCAGTGTCTTTATATGTGTAGCAGAAAAAAAGTAACTTGATTAAAGAAGACTGAAAATGTGCAGCCTTTGACATATTGACTAATAGTTTTGTAAACAAGTGCTTCCCTGTTGCTTTGAGCATTACCTCAGTGTTACTAAGGCTCAGTAAATGAGTGCTGTGATTAGCAAGCAAGCCTCTAAGTTAAGACTTCCAAGAACAACATGGATAGCTTTTAACTTAGCCTAATGAAGAGATGTATTTAATTTCTTTTGGATTTCTTACCAGCTTATGTTTAGTAGCACCCCTTTGCCTAGGGTATTGTTGCACATCTTTAGTTTATGCACATTTAAAACTTTCAAGTCTTATCTGCCGTATAATGTACTGAAGTATTAGCTGTTATGACTGGGATGTCAACATACCAGGGTACACAATCTACAGGAGGGACAGGAAGGGAAGAAGAGGAGGAGGAGTAGCTCTCTATATAAGGGGAGGAATCAAAGCAACAGAACTAAAGGGTAAACAGGGAGGAGAAGAGGCACCGTGGGTCACTCTGGAGACTGGAAATTGCACCACAATCCACACAGGGGTTGTATACAGACTCCCATCTCAGGGATAGGAAATGGACAAGGAAATTATAGAAGGCATCCTTGGTATGGCAGAAAAAGAGGAGATAACAGTCGTGGCCAAAAATATTGGCGCCCTTACACTTTTTTCAAATAATTCACAATTTCCTCTAAACATAAGTTGAAATTAACAACAGTATTTGGTCTGCACATTTCTTTATTTCTCTGTTAATATTACAGAACCTTTGTTTTTGATTCAGAATTTAATACTGTATATCCTTTTAGATCAGAAAATGAAAAGAAGTGGCATTGACAAAATTATTGACACCCTAGACTTAATATTTGGTAGCACAGCCTTTGGTCAAAATAACTGCAATCAACCGCTTCCTATAGCCATGGATGAGCTTTCTGCACCTCTCTGCTGGTAGTTTGGCCCACTCTTCTGTGCAAACTGCTCCAGTTCTACCAGATTTGAAGGGTGCCTTCTACAACTGCCTGTTTTCAGATCTCTCACAGGTTTTCAATGGGATTTAGATCTGGACTCATTGTTGGCCACTTCAGAACAGTCCAGCGTCTTGTCTTGAACCATTCCTGGGTGCTTTTGAAGTGTGTTTGGGTCATAGTCCTGTGGAAGACCCATGACCTTGACGGAGACCCAGCTTTCTGACACTGGGTTCAACATTGCGCTCAAAATGGCCTGGTAATCTCCTGATTTCATGATGCCATGTACACGTCCAAGGCACCCAGTGCCAGAGGCAGCACGGCAACCCCAAAACATCACTGAACCTCCTCCATGTTTGACTGTAGGGAAGGTGTTCTTTTCTTTAAAGGCTTCATTTTGTTTTCTGTAAACATAGAGATGATGTGCTTTACCAAAAAGCTCTAATTTGGTCTCATCTGTCCACAGGACATTCTCCCAGAAGGATTTTGGCTTGTTCAGGTGTGTTTTGGCAAACTCCAGTCAGGCTTTCTTATGTGTCTCTCTCTCAGCAGTGGGGTCCTCCTGGGCCTCCTACCATATAACCCCCTTTCATTGAGTTGGCGGCGGATGGTGTGAGTTGAAACTGCTGTACCTTGTGTCTGAAGGTCAGCTTGAATCTGTTTGGCAGTTGATCGAGGTGCTTTCTCCACCATTCGAACAATCCTGCGCTGCAATCTTCGATCAAGTTTTCTCTTGGTACCGCCCAGGGAAGTTGCTGGTACAGTGCCATGGCCTTAAACTTCCTGATAACATTACGCACTGTGAAAACAGGAACATCAAGGTCTCTGAGATTGATGTAGCCTTGAGATTGTCCATGCTTGGCTACAATCTTCTGTCTGACCTCCTCAGACAATTCTCTGGCTTTCTTTCTTTTCTCCATGCTCATTGCGGTACACACAGTAACACAAAACAGGAGAATGAGTTCTTTTCTCTATTCAAACTGGTTGAATGAGTGATTTTTATATTTATTTATTTAGCTTTTGTTGACCGGGTAAGTGCACTAGACAAATCCTGCCTATTTTCAGAGCACGACCGGGGAGAAACAGATGAATGCCAACTGACCTTGAACCAGATTAAGCTGTTGGTGGTATTTTTAGTGAATGAGGGAAATTTGGCTGGACACCGGGAAATTCCCTACTCTTTTCGATAAGTGCTATGGGATCTTTAACATCCACCTGAACTACCACCAATCCAGGCAGATGGGACCTCGGTTTAACGTCTCATCCGAAAGACGGCACCTCAGAAATGCAGCACCCCTCTCATGCTGCATTACAGTGTCAGTACTGGGATATTAACCCAATATTATATTGCAGGCACCTGCAACTCACCACAGGTGAGTTCAATTCCAAAGTGAAGGAGAATCACCTGCTTGAAATCTAATTATTTCTAACTACTTCTAAAAGGTGCCAATAATTTTGTCCAGGCCATTTTAAGGATTTCTGTGTGGAATAAGCTAAGACTTAGTAAATTTTTCTGCTTTTTGTGTTTTATTCCACTGCAAACCAAAGAAATACATAGTGGATGCCAAAATATTTATTAATTTCAACAATTTTCTGGAAGGAATTGTGCATTATTAGAAAAAACTGCAAAGGCGCTAATATTTTTGGCCACAACTGTATTGCTGATGGGGGGCCTGAATATGCCAGATGTTAACTGGAGCACCTTTGCTGCAGCCACATCCAAGAGCAAGGCCATTCTCAATGCCCTACAGGGAACATGCCGCAGAAAGCTGGTTTTGGAACCCACTCAGATGGGAGCAATCTTAGACCTGGTACTCTCAAATGGGGATGGAGAGAGGATCTCCGGACTTGAAGTGGGTAGCCATCTAGGAACAAGCGACCACCAAACAGTGTGGTTCACGATAAACTTAGCTGTAAAGTTAGTTACAATTGTTTACCCAGGATTGACCCACTGAAAGGAGACAGACATCTTATTTTCAGCGTAAGATGAGAATAATGGCAGTTGCAGCTTGTTGAGGAAAAGTAGGAGGCTGCTACTACTGCTGGTTAACCGGTTGGTAGCTCAGGAGGAGGTAGTGGTTGCTGATGCTAGGGCAAGATGACAAGCCTAAGAAAAGGAGGATATTGCTGGAGAATGTTCAGAGCATAGCAACAAAACGAGAGTGTCTCACTCACAAAGCTTCTTTTTATTTTTTACAGACCAATATTATCATTATTTTTATGTTTCATGACAGAAAGTCACTTCATCGGGTATGGCTTTGTACATACAATAATTTATTTTCCAATAAAGTCGAAATAAAATATTTCATGTACGTGCAGAATTTTCAATCTAAACATATTTAAATTAATAATTTAAGTAATCCTTTGCATGTATACACAGATCAGGCTCGTAAGTGCCTGTGCTGGTGAACAGCTTTATTTCCTTCCAGCATTCACCTATAATGTATAAATATTACATCATTAACTTCCATGCTTATTTCCCCACTGTAAATCAATGTTAGCAGTTTATTTTTTAGAACAACTCTGCTCTTTGAGCAATAAACTTTCTTCGTCATTACCCCCACATTTTTTTTTTAAACCTCTGTTTCTTATCATTCTCGTAAAATTTTCAAATAAAATGTAAAACTTGCTCTCTTGGCGACTTATTCCTTCAGCAGCAGTACTGCATAATCAGGAAGTGATTATCAAAATTCTGCTTTTTAGCTGGAAGCATGCAGCCATAGTTCCGGCTTCCATATCTGTAAATGTTTTTTCTTTTAGCAATCTTTAGTTTTTTAGATATTTATTTCCATTGTTGTGGATTCACAGAAAATATGTCTGGTGCCTAATTTGCAGCCGAGCTCCCCTCTCATGTCGCATCACGTCTTTTGTTTACTTCCATGGGACCCTGAGCTGCACGTTCCCATTGTCCTTGTGTAGAAACTGCAAGTCATGTGCATGCGTGGTTTGCAGCAGAGGGTTCCAATCCAACATGGCAGGTGGGAGAAATGTAAACAAAAACAAAGAAAAATGGAGCAAATTATGGGGTGATAGTATAGCGAAACCAAGAAAGATTACCAGGTAAGCACTTAACAGTGTGCAGGGTACAAAATGTTGCAAAAGAGCTGATTTTATTTTTAATCTAGTACTGCTGCTTTAAGTTAAAGTGCTTAATTTGTAAACTCTTATTTTAATCACACATGTGAAGGAAGTTAGACAATAGCGGTGGGGAGAACATTTTGGGGGATTTGTTAAATAACTCTAACCATAAGTAAGCAGTAACCCACAACAGGGTGTGCTGTTATTGGGGATTAATGAACACCCCTGGTGCGTTGTAAGGCATGAGGCCGCAGACCAAGTGCCGTCACAGCACCTGGGGTGTTTATTAATCCCTAGTAACAGCACACCCTGGAGTGGATTATTTCACTTATAACATGGGGTATGCTTAAAAATAAAAGCCACAAATATCTTTTTTTTCTGACTTCAGTACACAAAAATGGAGTGTACCCTGCCTACTTAAAAAGTAGTCCCCACAACTCATACAAATATTTTTTATTGTGTGAACATACAAATGCCACAAATACAGTCCTGATTTGATTCCTGATGTGTATGTTCATACAACACATAAGACATGACTTGCTGCGCTCTGAAGTTGCTCAATGTCTACCTCACACTACAGCGCTGTGACTGGCTTTCTCTGGGTGTCTCTTTCAGTCTCTCTCCATGTCTCTCCCTTTCCACCCACAATATGGCACTGCCTTACTGTGTCATTCATTGAGATTTGCAGGTACACATGTTGTGGGCACAGCGTGCTGCTGCAAAATCTCAGTCTCCCTGCAACGCGGAATGCTGCTCCCTTTCTGTCTCTTTTTCTCTGGTGCCCAGTGTGCTGCTGGCTTTCTTTGTCTCTCTGTTGGGTGCCCTTTTCTTCCAGCACAGTCCAGGGATGGGAGTGGTGGTGGAAGGGAATGGGAATAGGTACGGACAGAGACAGAGAGATGCAAGAGACACAGCGAGACAATGGTGTCCAGAAAACAACTTTGTGCAAATTGATTTTGGGAGGGGGGTCATGTGGTGACAGTGGTGCTTATTTCAGGTGACTACCTCCACACTCTTATTCACACTTGCTGTTGTCCCCCCCCCCCCAATGCAGAACCCTCACCCACTTTCCTGGATCCCTACCAGAATGATGGAGTTCTGAGGATCTCCTCACCCTGACTTGCTGAAGCTTATCTGCACATGCTGACATGGGGTATGAAACATCTACAAATGCTATGGGGCGTAATGCTGTGGAATGGGACAGGAGGTGACTGGCAGTTTTGGTGGGGCACAACGCTTCGAGCACGGTAGCTACAAGTGCAGCAGAATAGCATGGGACACACTGTGTCTGTGTCGTTCTCTCTCTATCTCTCTATAGGGCTCCACATACCACGACCACGACAGAGGCAACTCACTTCAGCAGCATGGCTGCCTGTCAACAAGCACCTGCCCACTTTTCACCCTCCCTCCCTCCCTCTCTCTCTGTGACATGGACAAGGGATACTGCACAGGCTCACACATGGTTAAGCAAGCCGTGTTTGGGGACCTGTGCATCTCGCTCTGTATCACTTTGTCTTGCATGCTGAGGTGGTACATGTAAGAGACAAGTAATAGGAGGGTGAGGACAAATACTGGGAGCTTCTCTGTTTCACCTGGTAACCGGAGATCCGCGGGGTGGGTGGGGAGCCATGTAGCGCTGCGGGTAAAGGAGCCATATAGTGGTGCAGGGAAAAGTATTAGAACATGTTCGCTTGCTGGTATATCTCACAAACAAGGGATGGGAGGGTGGAGATCTGTGGGGCGGGTGAGGCAGTAACCATGTAGCAGTGCAGGGAAAATAACAACTTGAAAAAACGTGATGAATGACAGCTGACATCACACTGTCAGCAGTAATGATAATATGGTGCAGGAAAAACTATAAATGCAGTTGGCTACACAGCAGCACATCTTCTGCTGCAGTACTGTCATTCACATTGTGAAGGAATTAAATGGCTGCCTCTTGCAAACAGTGTTGGGTAAGTTACTTTTCTAGGGATGTGGATATGTTGTTCAATCCACACTTTGTAGTAGGTTCCTTGCCACTTTAAATCTTGCCAGAGGGTCTTCAAGCGGGCTCCTCCCACCCACCCGGGTGGTAAAACCCTTGGCTCCACCCCATGACGCCAGATCTTCCTTACTGCTTGGAAGCTCAGGTTCCCTCCTTAGCACTCTGCGTTTTAGGCCTGGATCCTAATGCTTTGAAACTTCTGAAAATAATTTTAAAGTTTACTAGACTACAGTCTTCATCTTCCCTCATGGCTGCGGTGGACAAATCCACTCCTGGCTTCCGTTGGTGCGCTTGCGGGCAGAAAATGCCCTGGACCGATCTGCACTCCACATACGTTTACTGCCTGGGTCTTGCTCACGATCCGCAGGCCTGCAATCTGTGCAAGTCTTTTACGGCTTCAGTTCTGGAGGACTGCGCTGCCTGACTACAACTTGGGTGCCCTGAGAAACAGCACCCGCCGATGAAGTCGAAGAAGGCCCGTTGGGCAGTGTCCGCAGCTGCGGCTCCTCGGAGCAGCTGGAGCAGTTGATCGCCCTTGAGGAGGAGGTGGCTCAGGCCGCTTCATCTTCCTCCTCGGCATTTATCCCACTCTCCTTGGGCTCCTTCTACATTGCTTCTTTCAAGGAGCTTTGTCAGTCCCTCTCCACCAAGGGAGAAGGGCCATCGGGACATACCAGTAGGTCGAAGAAAAAAGAACCAAAAGGTAAGTCCCACTGACGACATTCATGGGAATGGGAGAGATCCCCTTCACCAGACCATCGGCTCTCGACTTCAGTTGAGGTTGCGGCTAAGGCCGCTGGCTTCACAGTGTCCCCATCAATTCAGCCGGCGGAGACACCCGTCGATGCGGTCAAGATTTTTCTCGACCCCGTTGGATGGGTTGTTGACTGGAGAAGCCAGTAACCCTTCTTCACCAGTTCCCCCGGTGGTAACTGAGGACTTGCCCATGCCTCCTGTGCCGAAGTCCCTGGTCAAATACCCTGAAATGAGGGATGAGCGGGGTTTCCCCACCCCCTCTCTGACCCACCCTCGGCATCCCCGAAGGTCTCGATCCTCTTCCATGTCGGGTAGATCCCGCCGACATCGGTGGTCTCAGTCTCTGCACCATGGAAAGTGGCATCACCGCTCGTCCTCTTTGGAGGATAGGTTCCGATGTAAGTTCGGCCGGCGCTACGAGGACATGATGTGGCAACAACTTTTGTTGGCCGGTAACAAGCCGACTGTTGCCTTCTCCGGCCATTAAGTGGCTGTCACCCGAGTGACTGAAACAACCCCTCATAGTAGTCGAGGAGCCGACCAAGGCACCGGTTGTTCGGCTGAAACCAGCTGCTCCGCCCATTGTGGTGGAACCACCGCCTCCTCAGCCAAAGACTGGGGCCCCAACCAAGGATTCTCGGTCAGGTCAGGGCTTGCTACACAGGTTGTCGGTCACCTTCATTCCCGTTTGGCCTCAGCAGGTGGAGGGTGGCTCAGGCACTCGGCATCTGTTCGCGGACTCCTCGGGAGCCTGACGACTCCTCCCTGTACTCCGGGCACATTGACCTGGATTCTGCAGGAGGTCAGTCGGTGGACAAGATCCCATCCTTGTTCTTGGGAATACTGCAGCTCATCTCATAGTCCACTGGGATGCAGCTCGAACCCGTACAGAAATGGGCCAGGTATCCCCGCATGGAGATACTGGACCAAGGAGATTCACCTATGGAGGCCTTTCCTGTGGCCAAAGTCATTGTTGGCCCAGTCCTGGAGTTGTGGCAGCAGCCTGCATCTTGTCCCATGCCTTCGGCCAGGATGGCTTGCAAGTATGTGGCCCCCACCCGGTTCACTCTCCGGTTCCTCAGAGCACCCCTTTGTGGAGGGGCTGGTGACCGGCAGTGTTTTCCAGCATTCTGGGAATGCTAGGGATGTGGACAAACCGCCCGATAAAGAATCCAAAAAGCTGGATTACTCTGGGTGGAAGGTTTACACTGCTTCCTCCCTAGGCCTTCGACAGGCTAGCTCAGCTGTACTGATGGCATATTTTTCATACGTCCTTATGGGTTCCCTGGATGAGGTGATTCCTCATCTCCTGGCTGACCTTCAGATGACAGTCAAGCTGGTGTGGGATCGGGGAAGGCTGGTGGCTAAACAGCTCCAAACTTCTTTGAACATTGGTGACTCTTGTGCCCAGTCAGTAGCAGCCGCAGTAGCCATGCACCGTAGAGCTTGGCTGCGGATCTCCACCTTCACAGCAGACACCCGGCACAAGCTGGCAGATGTTCCCTTCCTGGGCACTGACTTGTTCGGACCAGGGGTAGAAGACCATCTCCAGAGGATCGAGAAGTCCAGTGCCGCCTTGGACTCTGTCACATCTGCCCAGAAGAACAAAGGCTGCCAGCAGCAGCATAAGCCCTTTCGCCCTTCTGCCCCTACGGCACATCTGGCCCAGCAGCACCAGCAACAGGGCCAGCAGGCTCACACTTGGTGCCTCAAGGCCAAGTCTGCCACTTCCTTCAGTAGGAAGCCTGGAGGGAAGGGTCCAGGAGGCCCCTCAGCCGGTCCTTCCTCCAAGCCTGCCTGGTGATGGGTTGAGGGGTGTCGCCCCAACCTCGTCACTTCTCCCCGGGTTCCCCCCGTGGGGGGGACGGCTCTGTAACTTCCTTTCTGCCTGGTCTGCTATCACCTCGGACCATTGGGTGCTGGAAGTGGTCAGCAGGGCTCTGCCTGTGGAATTCGAGCAGTCCCCTCCCTATCGAGCCGTCGCCCCACAGGGGGCTATGGGCTCCACAGCCTCTCTGTCAGCTCGTTGAGCCGACATTGCCCTGCTCCTCCAGAAGGAGGCGATCAGTGAGGTGGCAGATCCTCCTCCAGACCCGGGGTTTGTGTCCAGGTACTTCCTGGTCCCAAAGCGGATGGAGGGCTAGCACCCCGTTCTCGACCTACATGACCTGAAAAAGTTCCTAAGGCCGTGTACCTTCAGGATGGTCACTCTGGCTCTAATCATTCCATCCTTGGAACTAGATGTGTGGTTCTGCTCTCTGGACCTCCAGGATGCATTCTTTCATGTCCCGGTCTGTCCGGCTCATCAGCGATTCCTCCACTTCAGAGCAGAGGGATCTCTTTACGAGTTCTGGGCCATGCCCTGCAGCCTTTCTCCAGCTCCCAGGATCTTCACCAAATGCATGGCAGTGGTGACAGCATTCCTGCAGCATCAAGGGGTCCAGGTGTATCCTTACTTGGATGACTGGCTGATTGCAGCCCCCTCCAGGTTGGAGGTGGAGCGGTCCAGGGATCTGGCCCTCCAGGTCTGCTCTCGGATTGGCCTCCTCATCAACAAGGCCAAATCGGAACTCGTGCCATCACAGGTGATTCAATTCATCAGGGCAGAGCTCGACTCCTGGCGGACAGGGCAGAGGTCCTGTCCTCCTTTGCCCAATCATTTCTGGTTGAGCAATTGCGCCCTGCCCGGGACTTCCTGTGCCTTCTGGGCCTCATGGCGGCCTGCACCAGTGTAGTCCATTGGGCCTGCTGGCATATGCGCTCCCTGCAATGGGGGCTGGCCAGCCAGTGGTCACAGCACTCCGGTCCTCTGGACCAGCCGGTGACAGTGACCCAGGAGACATAGGACAGCCTGCAGTGGCGGCTCATCCCAGCTCATCTACAGGAGGGTATCCCATTTGTCTGCCCTGAGCCGACGGTCACTCTAATGACTGACACCTCTGTGATGGGTTGGAGTGCCCATCTGGGGGATCTCTGAGCCCATGGTCTCTGGTCCCCTCAGGAGTCTCGATGCCACATCAACCTGCTGGAGCTTTGAGCGGTTCGACTTGCCTCACCGCCTTCGCTCCATTTGTATGGGGTCAGGTGGTTAAGGTCCAGACAGACAACACCACGACCATGTACTATCTCAACCGTCAGGGCGGGATGCACTCCTTGCGTCTGTGCAAGGAAACTCTCCACATTTGGTCTCTTGTGATCAGCCTGGAGGCAGATCTCCTAGCCATCCATGAGGCAGGGGCCTCCAACAGTCTGGCTGATGCCCTCAGCCAGATGGGCGCTGCATCTCATGAGTGGTCTCTCCTGCTGGAGGTAGTGCAAGACCTGTTCTTCCATTGGAGCACCCCTCAGGTGGACCTGTTTGCCTCCAGGGAGAATGCGAAGCTGAGGCTGTTTGACGCCCTACCCCCTCAGCAGGGCTCGCTGCAGGGGGATGCCTTCTCGAGGTCATGGACCCCAGGCCTCTTCTACGCCTTCTCTCCATTTCCCTTGATCCACAAGGTGCTTCTCAAGGTGAAGAAGGACAAGGCGCAGGCGATTCTGGTAGCCCCAGACTGGGCTTGCCAGTTCTGGTACCCAGATCTCCTCAGCCTCAGCTCCAGGCCCCCGAGGCGGCTTCCAGCCCGCCCGGACCTGATCTCAGTCAACAAGGGGATGGTTCTCCACCCGGACCTTCAATTCCTGCACCTGATGGCCTGGTTCCTGAGTGGCTAGAGTTCCAGGCCTTGGGTCTTTCTGACGAGGTCCTCAACATCGTTGAGGCATCCTGTAAGGAGTCGACCAGAAAATGCTACACCTTCAGATGGAAGGGATTCTCCATTTGGTGTCAGGACAAGGGGTTGGACCCCTCTTCCTGTCCATTGGCTAGTATTTTGGACTACCTGTGGTCCCTTTCTCAGCTAGGGCTTTGGTCGATGCCCCTTAAGGTGCACCTGGCAGCTGTCTCTGCTTACTGGGCACAGGCCGGCAAGCAGTCGGTGGCACAGGAGAAGGTGGTCGGGCACTTTTTCCAAGGCCTAGACCACATATCCCTCAGTGTGAGAACCCCCTCCTCCATGGGATCTACTGCTGGTATTGGCTAAGCTCATGGGCAAGCCATTTGAACCGATGCACAGGTGTGACATCTCTCACCTGTCATGGAAGATCACCTTCTTGGTGGCTATTATGTCAGCCAGAAGGATGGGAGAGCTTCAGGCACTTGCCATATTCTTCCTACCTGGTCTTCCACAGGGACAAGGTTGTCCTTTTCCCCACCGAAGTTCCTTCTGCAGGCAGTGTCGGAGTTTAACTTTAACCAGGTGTTGACTCTGCCAGTGTTCTACCCCAATCACACCTCGGAGGCCGAATATAGGCTCCATTCTTTGGACCCTAGAAGGACACCCGCTTATTACAAAGAGCGGACTGCTGAAGTTCAGGGAGAACTTCGCCAGCTGTTTGTCACCTACGCTGAAGCCGCACCTGGCAGACCTGCAGCCAAGCGGACGATAAGCAGGTGGGTCACCTTCTGCATAGATCTTTGCTATAGGTTGGCGGGCATGAAGCCTCCCAAAGGGATAAGAGCTCATTCTACCCGCCATACCACTGCTTTGGTGGCTGCTTCTAGGGATGTCCCTATCCAGGAAATCTGCAGGGCTGCTACCTGAAAGTCAGCACACACCTTTATTTCTCATTACCACATTGACCTAGAGTCACGCCGGGATGCTGGTTTTGGGACCTCTGTTCTCCAGTACTTATTCCCCAAGTAGGAGGTGCATGCCTTGCCTCCCTCCTCCCGGAGAACTGCTAGGAGTCTGCCACAAAGTGTGGATTGAACAACATATCCACGTCCCTAGAAATACAGGTTACTCACCTGTAACTGGAGTTTTAGGAGTAGTATATGTTGTTCATCCACACGACCCACCCGACCTCTCCGGCTTCGACGCACAACCTGACTTCCAGCAGGCTGGATCTGGTGTCATGGGGTGGAGCCGAGGGTTTTATCACCCGGGTGGGTGGGAAGAGCCAGCTTGAAGAGCTTCCAGCAAGATTTAAAGCGGCAAGGAACCTGCCACAAAGTGTGGATGAACAACATATACCACTCCTAGAACTCATGTTACAGGTGAGTAACTTGTATTTTTTATTACGTTTGGAAACTTGTTCCGGGAAGCTCTGTGCAGTCACTAGCAAGGATGGAGAAGTACTAGAAAAAGTAATACACCTTACAATTATAGTTACTTCTTTCTTTTTATACAAAAATAACAAACAACTATAAGAGATTAAATTTTTTGAAAGTAATAGGTTAGTTACTAGTTACTGTCAAATAAATGTAATCAGTTACAGTTACGTACTTCTTTTGTATAGAAAGACATAAATAATTGTAACTGTAAGGTATATTACTTTTTCCAGTACTTCTCCATCCTTGTTAGTGACTGCACAGAGCTTTCTGGAACAAGTTTCCAAAAGTAATAGAAAGTAATCGAAAAAGTTACTTACCCAACACTGCTTGCAACTGATTTTCCCTCTGAGAGAACAAGTGCAGGTGCCCAGGGATCTCTATCACAGGCACTTCTCAGCAACTGTGCTTTTAATAGAACATTAATGTACTGTCATGTGGTGCTATTTAGCCAATTTCATTTCTAGTTTTCTCTGCCCCATGTTATAATTAAATATAACTTATCGTTTGTTTTTTCCTCATTTAAAATTATCTTTTGCTTTTGCCTCATTTATGTTTTAATTTGCTTACTTTGAAACATTGAACAGCTGCTTCTGTCCAAGTTTACTACCCAAGTATTAAAATGCAAAAATGGAGAATATAATACTAGTAGTATATTGTCATCCGGTTTATTTTAAAATATTTCACTTAAAGACTTTCACTTTGTCTTTTTCCTATACTGAGACTCGCCAACTATATCTGTTTGCAATCTACAAGACACTGGGTTGCCATTGTTACTGCTCTATCCTGCATGAATTCCTGGACCTGAATCGTCCTTTCCTTTGTATGGAATATAACTCTCCCCGGCGAGCAATCCTATAGTTCAAATTGCATCATCGATCTGATGCAAGACCCCGCTATGACATGAGGATGATGATGCTAGGGTCACCATCAAAATGCAGCGGGCTGCTTGATCGTCTAGGTGACAGATGAAGCCCTCCATAAATGTCTGAAGTCACTAAATTGCACCCAAGTGCTGAGAGCCCCATTTTTTAAAGTGTGACCTCTGTGTTCACAATATGAAATGTAAGAGGGCCCAATGTTTCCCCGCTCCTGCTATGTTTGGAAAAACAGTTCAAATGACATAAACCAAATTCCTAAGGGGGAAATCAGAACTTATGTAATGTAAAGGGCAGTACATTTTTTAAAATTATATTCAGGATTAAATGGCATTCAGAGAGTTAATATAATATCAAACAATATACCTATAGGGAGTCATAACTATTTTTGATAATTATGCACCTAATCTAAGCAATGTAAGTATTAACAGGGTTTTAAATAATTGATTAGCAGTTTTGTTCTTGGGACAATACTAACTGTACAGAAAGTATTCATATAGATTTTCTAGAAGTGCTGTGTTTGTTAAACAGAGTGAGGCAAGAGCTATTAATTTTCACAAAGTTTTAGCACGTTTATGAGCAAAATGCTAATCAGTTTTTAGAGTTAAATAAAACCCTGATTAAGGTGTTAAAAATGTTACCCAGTCTACACTGTCATTAAGGCCATGCCATAGAGTTATAGTTTCAAGTTTGAAATGCAAAATATTTCTTGAATGCAGTAATAGTTAAATTACTTGGATTAGGTGCATAATTATCAGAAATAGGTCTGACTCCCTATACATACATTGTTTTATGTTACATTAACTCTCTGAATGCCCCTCAATCCTGAATATAATTTTTAATAATTTACTGCCCTTTGTATTAAGCTCTAATGTTCCCCCTTTAGGAATTTGGTTTATTTATTTATTTGCTTTTGGTAACCAGGTAAGTGCACTAGGCACAAAGATGCCTATTTTCAGGCACGACCCGGGAGAGTACATTTAGATATACAAGACTGTGTATGTGACGCAGCACATAAAAGTAGTACAGTACAGAGTTAATTTTGACTACAAATACAAATATATTTACAACAGTATGATGAGAATACAGCACAGTAGTACAGGGAATCTCGAAATAACGTTAGTTGGGACTTATTGCTAGCAATAGCAGGCATTCAGAGACAAGATATCAAGTAATAAAAGAAATGCGAGAGCAGAGAGGGGAGGGAGGAAATGGGATGGAGTGAAACAGAGCAACAAGGAAGGAGGTGTAGCTAAGGTGGATTATAGCAGGTGCAGGGGTTGGTAGCGTAAGTGTTCTTTGCGTAGTGACTTAAAAGTGGCATAGGAGGCTGTTTGTCGAATAGTTTGGGGTATGGAATTCCAGTATTTGGGAGCAACATTGGAAAAAGCGCGTGCACCCATATTGGTTCTATGCCTAGGTATGTGAAAGGAAGCTTGGTCGGTTGAGCATGAGCCATAAGAGAAAGGCTGAGCATCCAGTAGGGAGGAAGGGATTGTGGAGGCCAGACCTGACAATGTTGTCAATTAGTGAGCGGAGGCCTGGGTCTATGGGCAGAGGGCATGGCCATTTTAGGTCACTATAGAGCTGGCAATGATGCTTGAAACATGGAGATGCTAAGCATAGCGCAGATGCTGTTGTAGGTTGTGTCCCATTTGTGGAGGGATGATTTGGAGGCAAAGAGGTAGGTGACTGAGCTATAAGCAAGTGCAGGGAGGAGAAAGCCTTGCGCCACAGCAAGTCTGGCAGATGGGGTAAAGGCATATCTAGTTCGGTAGGCACTACCTATCTTGGCATTAACTGATTTGCAGGTGGTTGTAATGTGTAGGTCAAAGTCGAGGGATGGGTCTAGAGTGACACCAAGGTATTTAAAGGAGTGTGTGCTAATCAGGGAAGATCCGTCTGTGCAGGGGATAGTTAGTGCATTTTGAGTCGCTTTAAGTCTGGCAGCAGAGCCAAGAGCATAGAGTAAGTTTTACTGGAGTTGGAGGATGAGTTGGTTATGGGTGAGCCAGATTGAATATTAGCAAAGGAAACGGCAAGAGGATGGTTAAGTCTGCAACAGTTTTGGCACTGTGATAAATAACTAGATGTACAGCATAAAGCAGTGATGAACAATTATCTGCAAGGAGTGGAATGTCATTAATAAAGATAGAAAAGAGTAGGGGCCCAAGTATAGAGCCCTGGGGCACTCAACGTTAATGGAGGAAAGTCTGATATGGCAGAGTTAAACACTAAGCTTGTTTTCTGTCGGACAGGTAGCTTGCAAACCAGGCCACGGTGTCGGTGGTGAAGCCCAGGAGCGTAGGTTTAGTTAGAAGAATAGAGTGGTTGACCAGGTCAAATGCCTTAGTTAGGTCAATGAAGACTGCACCTGTTGGGAGACCCGGAGTCCATGGAGGCATATATATATCATTGGTGAGTTTGAGGAGGGCGGTAGAGGTGCTGTGCCCTTCTTGGAAACATGCTGTGAGCTTGACAGAAGGTTATATCTATGAGGTAATCTATGGATTGGTGGCACTAGTTTTCCAAGAGTTTGCTAAGTACAGGAGAGATTGCAATGGGTGGTGTTATTTATTTCTTGGATCACCCTTTTTTGGGATTGGTGTTACTTTGGCTGTTTTCCATATATTTGGTACTAGGCCATGGCGCAGAGATAAGTTGAAAATTCTGGTTAAGGGAGAAGCGATGAGTTGGGCAGCGGCTTTTAGGAGCCTTGGTTCAAGCCCGTCGGACCCTGTGCTGGTGCTGTCAGGAATAGCGAGTAGAAGTTTTAACACTTCACTTCTCTTTATACTCCGGAACCTAAAAGGTAGGTGCGTGAGTAACGGGCTGATGTCGCCAGAGGGTATGGTGTTGGAGACAGGAGGGAGGGAAGTGAGGTAGTTAGAGAGATCTGAGAAGTGATGATTAAAAGCATTAGCTATGGTTGTTGAGTTATTGCAGTGAATGCCTTTTAACAGCATGTCACTTGTATGTGCCCTGTTGCTTGCACCGAGGTGATTTTAGGTGGACCAGTATTTCTAGAGTAACCTGAGGCTTTCATAAGCAGGTCCTTACAGTAGGAGCTTTTGGCTCGCGTATGGTTTTTTTGCATGAGTTTCTTAGAGAGCGATATAGGTTGTGGTCAGTTTGCAATCCAGAGATCTTGAAATGCCGCCAAGCCTTGACTCTGTCTCTTATTTGTGAGAATAGGGCTTTTGTTAACCATTTAGTCTGGGTTCCACGAATACGGCGAGTGACACGGGGAGCATGGATGTCTTGGAGAGGACTAAAGTGTCTCAGGAAGTAGTCAAACTTGATCTGTTCTTTTCAAACATCGCAGGAGAGGGGAATCATTGGACCCTCTTGCACTTTTTCCTGTGAATGCACGGGTCACACTTTGAAAAGTAGTGACAGTGCTCCCCAGGGGAGCTCAGTGCTTTGTTGTGATGTACTGACTTCAGTTCGCTACAGATGGCTTTGTCTCTCACCTAGATGATCAGGCAGCCCAGCGCATTCTGACGTTGACCCTGAAGTCATCACATGATAACAGGGGTTGTGCATCAGATGCGATGACACAATTCATGTCATATGACTACCTGGCCAGGAGAGGACTTGTATTCTGTACAAAGGAAGGGAAGATTCAGGGCCAGAATTAATGCAGCATGGAGCAGTAACAGTGGTGGCCTGGCACCTTGCGGGCTGCAAACAGATATAGTTGGTGACTTTCAGTATAGGAAAAAGACGTAAACTGAAAGTCTCTAAGTAAAATATTTCAAATGTAACCACGTGATAGTATACTAATAGTATTATATTCTCTATTTAGGTATATTAATATCTGACAGGAAAATTCCAGCACCACCTGCCAGCCAGAGCAATGAAGCCAACCACAAATAGGTTTTAAAATAGGTTCAACATTTATTTATAGCGAACCATAGCAAGTGTAAGGGGATTTCTTACTAGGGACACTGGCAGGGACCCCCAGCCAGACCTCTGACCAGTTTCACTAACGTGTCATCAGGGAGTGTCCTAAGTTAAGAACTTCCACCTTTTAAATGCAGGATTTAAAGTGACACACACCAGAAACCATACAAAAGAAATGAAAAAAATGACTAAAATGCGATCAAATGCAAAAAATAAATATAAAAAACATGTGACAGCAGTGCATAACGTGGAAATTACGGCAAACATGAACATAAGGAGTAGCCACTACTGACAGTGATAATTCCTGAGTTCTCTATATTTAATGAGCACAAACTTCTTACCACTTTTTGAACTACATCTAAATGCAGTCATGAACAAAGTTTAAATTCTGTTTTGATTTACCATGTTTTACCCTTATCATTTGACCAGCTCAACAGCTCTTCCAACTGTGCCTTAAAACAGCCTTATGTCCCAACATAATTGAAGCATCCTCCTTCCCAAAGCACAGAAGGAGCAGGACAGAGAATTGTACCAGTTAAAGCAGAAGGGTGCAGGGAAAGCAGTCAGAATAGCAAAGGCCCAAAACCGATGAAAAGATAGACAACTCACTTAAGAAGGGGGATACAACCTTTTATAGGTACAATAGGGAGCAAAGGAAGACCAAGGGAGAGATAGTGAGGCTTAATAAAGGGAAGGGTGGGGGATGGGCCAAGGGTGACAGTGAAAAAGCAGGGATACTGAACAAATACATCTGCTCAGTGTTCACAAAAGAAGAGAATGGGGAGGTACCTAAACCAAACAATAGAAGCACTCTGGATTGGGGGGGGGGTTCGATACCAGTCCATTCACAGAAGAAAGGGTGCTGAAAGAACTTCTAAAATTGAAGGTGGACAAAGCAATGGGCCCTGACGGGATTCACCCCAGAATTCTAAAATAACTAAGGAGAGAACTAGAGACACCATTGACTACCCTTTTTAACAAATTATGGGGGGATGGTGTGTGGTACCCGAGGACTGGAGGAGGGTGGGTGTGATTCCCCTTCACAAAAGTGGAAGAGGCAGGAAACTACAGACCTGTTAGTTTGGCCTCAGTCAGTGGTAGGGAAAATGATAGAATCAATTCTGAAAGAAAGAATTGTTGAGTACCTAGAGGCCAGCGGGGCACAGGACCCAAGGCAGCATGGATTCACAGCGGGAAGGTCATGTTAGGCGAATCTAATAGATTTCTTTGACTGGGTGACCAAAGTAGTAGACCAGTGAGGGGCTGTGGATGTGTCCTACCTAGACTTTAACAAGGCATTCAACACAGTCCCACACAAAAGAGTAATAAACTAGTTAGCCAGCCTTGGAGTGGTCCCAGGGTGGTAACCAGGGTCAAAAATTGGCTGGACAAAAAGACGCAGAGGGTAATAGTAAACGGAGTCCACTCTGAAGAAATTGGGGGTTACTAGCAGGGTACCACAGGGTTCAGTACTGGGACCGGTCCTCTTTATTGTCTTTCTTGGTAACATTGTGGAGGGACTGGAAGGAAAAGTATGCCTCTTTGCAGATGACACAAAGATCTGCAACAGGGTTGATGCACAAGGGGGTGGAAAAGATAAGAAAGGACTTGGCAAGGTTAGAAGAATGGTCAGAAGTATTGCAGCTTAGATTCAATGCAAAGAAGTGCAAAGTAATGCACCTGAAAAACAAAAACCCAGGCGAATAGTACACAATGGGGGGAGGGAGAACTAACAACTACAACAAAAATCGAATGGGACCTGGAGGTAGTCATATCAGATGACCTAAAGGAAGGCAAGTAATGTGAGAAGGCAGTAAGGAGGGCTGGGGGATACTGGGATGCAAAGGGAGAGGCATCACCAGTAGAAAACAAGAAGTTGTTATCCCTCTGTATAAACAGTTGGTGAGACCCCATCCGGAGTACAGCGTGCAGTTCTGGAGACCCCATCTCCGCAAGGACATAAATAGGATGGAGACAGTCCAGAGGAGGGCAACTAAAATGGTGCATGGTCTGCACCAGAAGCTATATGAAGAGAGACTAAAGGAGTTTAATATGTATACCCTTGAGGAAAGGAGGGAGAGGAGGGACATGATAGAAACTTTCAAGTACCTCAAGGAAATCAACGAAGTCCAAGAGGGTAGCATCTTTCAGAAAAAGGGATGTGCAAGAGTAAGGGGGTGCAATTTGAAAATAGAGGGGGGATGGCTCAGGGGCAGCATGAGGAAGTATTTTTTCATGGAGAGGGTGGTGAACTCATGGAACGGCCTTCCTGAGGGGTCGTGGGGTCAAAAACGGTGAAGGAATTCAAGAAAACATGGGGCAGACATAAGGCAATTCTAGAGTGGGTAGGGGGAAGTAGATGTTGGTTAACTAGGACCTACAGCTTATCCAATAGGTAGGGAAATGGGCAGACTAGGTGGGCCCAAGCAGTCCTTATCTGCCGTCAAAATCTACAGTTCTATGTTTGTTTCTATTATCAACAAAATCCAAAACCAGTATTAACCTGTTGCACGGTAGATGGCATACTTGCCTTTGGGGCCAGAAGATTAGAAGGTTATGGGGTTCTAGTCCCACACAAGGTGCTTGAGGTAATACCCATAACTAACACTGCAGTACACTATGAGGGGATACTGCACTAAAGCCCTCCCCCCCAAGATGCACATAGAAATGAGAATTCACAGCTCAGTGTGTCTTTCCTTGGGGAAAAATGTATTTAAAATTAATATTCTTACGAAACAACTGAGGGAGGCTTAAATGTAGTTCCTTAATATATGTGTGTTTATGGACTTTATCCAACATACTGTAGGTTTATGGCCTACTAACCAGGGTTATTCTGTATTCCATGAGTTAACAAGGCAAAAGTATTTTCCAGATATCAAGAGCAAGCTAAACACACTGATAATAGAGTCATGGTGGCACTTGTGTTTTGGAACTCATTTCTGGACAGTGTAAAGGAATAGAGAGACATTCTGGTCTTTATACAAGCCATTTTCCATTACCTATCAAGAGTCTGCAACTGCCTTCCATGTCTCAGGCAGTAAGTTAGCTTATCATGGCCTAGGTGGCTCTGTGGGCCCAGTATATTAGGTCATTGTGACCACTTCTTTGCATGAGGAGTTTTCCCATTGGCTGTAAGGGGGACCACGGGAGACGCATGCTAACAGTGCCTTTGTTAAACCTGGAAAAACTCCTGAATAACTGATCTATCCCCAACCTACCATTCTGTCAAGGGTTATAGAGAGGGTGCTAGTGGCACAGATATGTGAGCATGCGGAGTCAAATACTTTTGATCTGTGCCAGTCTGGCTTTTGTCAGTGTCACAGTACTCAAATGACACTGGTCAAGGTGTGTAATAACCTCCTTCTGACAAGGGATCAAGCCAAGGTATTGATTTTGATCCTCCTTGACCTGTTATCAACATTTAACAGAGTGGACTACCGAGTGATGGAAGATAGACTCTGGGAACTGACCGGTTCTCTTATCACACGGTTCCAGTCTCTCCTCTGAGAAACTGATCCATCAGATGTGTTGGGAATTTTCTAGTTGTACCTGCTCACACTTACCCAAACTATCCTTTCTACTTTGCAAACTAAGAAACAATAGCCCTGTTTACACAGTCACTTTTGCACTGGAGTAAGTTGATCGCTCGGGTTGCTGCAGTGCAAAAGCTTCCATGTGGACACTTTCCCGATCGGGGTAATCCACTCAGTAAGATGCTCCCACAGTCTCTGGAAAACTGGGGACACCGAGCGGAGCAAATGATTTATAGCAGATCAAACTGCTGTGTGGACAGTCTGCACCACAGCAACTCAACAACACTGCTGCGGTCCCAAGTCTGAAGCGCTACTGCCATGTGAACATGGCTAATGTGTCATTAAGAAACTCAGTAGCTGGTAGGGCAACTGAGAAATTCATTCAGTTCATACCCAGTTTATAGCTGGTTTCATTATTTCTTAGGGTCAGTCCTGCCACTGGTGCTGTTCCCTGTGTATTCACTGCTGATGGGGGGGGGATCATTAGGAGGTACAGTGTCAAGTTTCATTACTGTGCAAATGATACTCAGCTGTATGTTTCCTTTGCACCTGATCAGGATTCAGCCTTGCAGATGCTCAGACATTTTCATTTAGATGTAAGTGACTGGATAGCATCCAATTGGCTACTGATTGCGTCAATTTCTGAAGTCTCTGTATTAAAATATAAGCTTAAAGGAGAACTGTGCTGACCCTGCAACTATTTTTTTCTGTAGAGGGTGTTTTTAAGAATTGGATTAAATTATATTACTGTTCCATATATACTGGCTTTTTTATTCCACTGGGTACATTTTTGGTCTACACAAGTAGTAAGTACTGTAACCTTTTAATTCTAGAGCAGCTTGTGAAACTCCAGTTAAATGGATTTCACTGTCTCACTCTGTTCTCAGTCTCAGCTGAGACTGAGGGATGACATCACCATAGAACTCTCGCAGCTACATGAACCACACTGGAATGCTGCAGTTGGAAGTTAGGATAGAATGTTGGGGATTTTTGAACAGAGTCTGTGTGCAGTTTTGGAGAGAGACAGCAGCACAGCAGTCTGTGTGCAGGCTCTCAGAGCTTTAAGCTCTGCTTTAGAGCTACTGTTAAGAAGGTGTTTGTTTCCACAGTAAGAGGGACACAGAAACTGATTGTTGAAGTGGTGGAGACCGCTGTCCACTGATCCAAGTGCCCCCTCCCTGAGGGGATGTGGGGGAAAAGTGTTGCCTGTCTTCCAGGGGCAACCCTCCTGGTTCTGGCTAAGGGAAGAAGCTGCCTATTTCAAGTTGTGCTGTGGCACCAGAAGATCTGAGAGAGAAATTCCTGTGGAGGAATCGCTTGTGGGACACCTGCAACCAAAGGGTGAGTTCGCTCTGACAGAGGGCAATGTTTTTCACCTGAACTGTTGAAATGTGGGGATTGGACTACTTAATTTGTAGGAGGTCTGGTGTAATAGACATTGCCGGTAAACTCAAGTAGGTTTAAGTCCAGCACCAAAGAGTGAAGTAAAGTGGGGATTGGACTGCTTAATCAGTGGGTGGCCTAGAGCAATGGGCTATGCCAAGTAAAAGTATGTTCAAGTCCAGCACAAAGGGAAAGCAAGACAAGTAGAGGAAATGTGACATACATTTAGCCTTAATCTACATTGCCAAGCTTTACAGTAGTAGGTGTTTCCTGTTCAGAGAAATGGGCGGGTATGATTTGTGGAAGCGAGAGGTGGGAGACCCCCATCAGTAGTAACCAAATTCACCTCTACGGATTTGTCCTGTGGCACCTTTACTTTCTCTTAGGTACTTGGCCAGTGCCTGAGGAAAGTACCCAGATGTGGGATTAAAAGGAAGTTTCCTTGATAGAGCTGAGGTGCTCTTAGGTGGTTTAAGGAGCCACCAGAAAATGTTTCCATGACATATGGAAGGTGTCTGAATGGCCGGCAAGGGAGCCGAGCCAGGGAATACCCAGATCAGTGTACAAGTTCGGGATGTGTACCCAAAGCAGTGTGCAAGTCCGGACTATGAGCCCGGTGGGTTCAGAACCTGAGAGCTGAAGTATTGAAGAAGTGTTCTTGATTCTTTTAATTTGCATTACCAAGAATGTAGCCCCGTGGGGGGGTCCATCTATGCTTTGTTTGTTCTGTTTGGATGTGAATAAAAGCCACAGTTTAGAATCCCATTCCTGGTATTGGACATTACGGTTATTGCTTCCTGTGTTCAGAGTTGCTTGGGCGCCCCTGTGTAGAGTAGCCAAACCTAGCCTTTGTGCCGAGTGACCTTTTCCTCCCCGAACCCAGTCCCCACCTGGTACTGCTGTCAGATTTAAACAGCATACCACCTGTCGTTTGCAAAATGATGGAGGTGGGGGTTACAGTACCATTTAAGAACTGTAGTTTATAGCCTTGCAGAGCTCTTGCATTGTTGGCTCAATGCATCTGTGTCCTACTACAGAATTCTGTGGTTAAGAGGGAAATGAACAACATCGTACTGCTCTAAAATGTTACTTAAAACTAGGGTATAAATCGGAAACACCCACCAGGTTTTCTAAAAGCAATCCCAACAAAAAAGGTAAGCCACAATCCAACAGTGCAGGACTGGTGTGGTAAAGCAAGGGTGGCAGCCCCAAAATAGATACAATGAAAACCAAAGCTGCTCCACAATTTGTAGTTGAATCACAGGCACAGCCAGGAATTGAACCGCAAGAGTTTTTATTTCACTTCACAGCCCACAATGGCTTAACATTTCTTTCTAGTTCAGTACTTCTATTCCATGGCCAGTTGTTATAATATAAAACAATACAGTACTGTGTGATTGAAATAATAAACAGGGACAGAGCACAGACTCCACTAGAGCTTTACTGACCATTATCAGGGGGTTACTAAAAGGCCTGTATAGATGGAACAATAATAGAACTTGAATCAATACTTGGAACACAGCTTCTACTGGGAAACATGAATTACAGGTTCATAGCAGTTGGGCCTTAGGCTCTCCATCCTTGACAGGGTTCCACCGAAGACTAAAAGGATGTAATGCTGTCTAGGAGAACTTTTTGATGAGGATCTGATACTAGTCGATCAAGTGTCTGCAGCAAACCAAGGTGGATTTTATCATTTCAGAAATAGTGCACCTTTTTTTTTTTTTTTTTAAATCTGATCTGAGAAAACTGATAAAGGCTTTAATTTCCTCTCACCTTGATGACTGTACTGTCCATCCATCAAAGTCCACAATTCTCTGATACACCAGTCCTTTTTTTTTTTTTTTTTTCATGAATGAAAACATTATGGCTAAAACACATCTCGTCCCATTTCTCCTCTCTAAAAAATATACTTTTCTTTAAATAAGCTATACTGCTTCTGTCTTCCATTGTCATTCCATATACTAATCATTGTCATGTATGTCCTTCTTCCTGAGTGCCTCAGAACCTCGTTCTCCAAGATCCTAAGTCCTTGGTCCCACTGTAGGCGATCTCCCCAGTGCTGCCACTGGCTCCCTTGTTCCCCTTCTCTAAACCTCTGCTGTCTTACCATCAGGTGATGAAAACAAAAATGGGTTCTGGTAAAAGAGGTGTGTAATGGAGTGGTGTGTGGTCTTAAACTGTTTGAGAGACCCTAGAGTGATGTGAGGCTTGGCAGTGTCATCGTCTTGGGGCACCTACTCTTTTTCGGCTTTTTGTCCCACTAAACCCCATTCCACCTGGGCATCTGCAAGATGTCTGAGGGAGCATGCATGTCTGCTGTTCTGGTCTGTCTGCTGTTATTCCCTTCCAGACTGCTGCTGTTCTCTTATGGCGTACACTGCCCTCTAGGAACCACCAGGAGACTGGAAGATGCAAAAACTACCACCTGGAGCAGGGTATCCACTTGGATATTGGATCATATTCTGGCTCACCCGCAGTGATGACCTGGACTTTGGGCATGAATCTGGGTTGCTACCATTGCAATTGATCTTCAAGTATTATAACACTTGCTATGTCATCAAGTTGATATGCATGAAAATTATCTAATCGCCATTGAGCTGCTTGGTACAGTAGTCCTGTGTCACTGTATTCCATTTACGTTAGACAAATATCCATGAAATAAATAATGAAAAGAACTTGACCATCACATGATTAACATGTTGCTGTGTCAGACAAGCTAGAGACAGAAAGCGTGATTCATGAGGCAGACATATTGAAATTCAAAATTTTATTGTGACAGAATCTCATATCAAATGTAGTACACATAATAATAAAAAAAAAAACAAAAAAAAAACATTTTGTTCTATCCAAACAGATGACAGAATAGATTCAGGTCACAAATTTTTCTCTCCCCAACCATCAACACTAACAAAACCACCCCTCTCTACCCTAACCCACCCTCCCACTACAGCAAACCCTTAAGGAAGATCTGCTCACCCACCATCATCCCTCCTCCTGCTTGCCTTTCGGTCTGGCTACACCTGGGAAGGTATAGCATGAAAGCGACTCCAAGTCTTTTCAAATATGAAACCTGTTGTCCTTCCGGCTCCCCATTTTTCCATATTTAAATTAGACAACATCTCCTGCAGCCATTCCAGATAACGTGAATTGGGGAGTCAGTCATCCAATGTCTCAAAACTACCTTTTAAGCGAGCCTGAGATCAGAGCCATGTAGAACCTACACTCCTATACATGATGCCAGAATAATCCCCTATCAAACATATATCAGGGTAAAATACTGTTCAATACCCAACAGTGGATCTGTCCTCTGCTTAATCTGCATCCACAATTGCTTTATCGAGTGGGCACTCCCAAAAATATGATGCAAGTCTCCACCACCTGGCCAGCACGGAAACAATTTTGGTCCGACCTACTAACCACCTTAAACAACGGAGGGAGTCCAGAATAAGTTATTCAAGAGTGAAACTGCATCACCCTCAACCTGTCTGTCTACACATACCTGTACACTTATGCCTCCAGACGGCCTCCCAAGTCCCGCCTTGCTCCCCAAACAGTTAGTCCAATATCTCGGTATGTGATCCAAATCCTTAAGCATTTGAATTAGAAGTTCTTATATACTCTAGAGACCGCATGTGGTTCCCACACAACTTAGCAGCTAATGACTCAAACCAGATCCCGTCTACACACCCCTCTTGTAGGTTGATCCCCACTTGCGTCAATAAGTGAGTAAGTTGGTATAATTTAAAGACTTGCTTAACATCTATATTGTACCTCGCCAGGATCTCCCTAATTGGGAGTGCGCGATTCTCTTCCATTAAGTCCTCAATTCGCAATCCTTCGAGTTGGGGAATCCACCTACCCGAAATCATTTTCCCCCCAATCCTCAAATTCGAATTTTGACATACTGGTTGGTGCTTGTCCCTATCCGGGGCATAACCGAGCTTTCCACAAATCTGCCTATGAATACGCAAGAGGCAGACATATTGAACAAGTGGAATAAGTAAGGTGCCAGGGTGGGACATTTTTAAAAAGGCTCAAATGTTTATATTGACCAGAAGGACAGATCTGAAAATACCGCAAAGATTTCCAGAAGATGCGCAACCCAATGTGAATTTTATATTAGCAACACTCAGCAGTAACGTCTTGTAGAAACCTAGAGTTTGATGGCAAAAGAAGACCCAGCAGCCCATCCAGTTTACACACAATGCCTAATTTTTCTGTGCTGGCCTCAATGACCAGCCCCCTCATCCCTCTTTTACCGCTCCTACCCTTAATGCGACCATGTGCCAGTCCCATTTTTTAATCTACCCACTGTTTTGGCACATACTGCTTCCTTTGGCGGTCCATTCATCTGCCAGTCTTTCCATAAAAAAGTGCTTGCTGACATACTTCCTGAATCATCCTCCAGCCAGTTTGTGCTCCGAATAATGTGGGTTAATGGTCAAAGAACTGATAGAGGTATGACATACAGTAGGTCAAAAAATTGTATCCACTTGTTGGTGCTTGGAACAGGTAAGTGTTGGAATGAACACACACACACACACACACTTACGCACACTTTGTAATGCCCGCAGAATCTAGAAGAGAGATATAAGCAGCCTAGAAATATTTAAGCACATGTTAACAAAGGATAATTTTTAGTAATTCCTTCAGCTGTAATTAGAAACTGTCACAAGCTAGTTCTGTCTGAACAAGCTTATTTCATTGCACTACAATGCTGTATTTCTGACTCATAGTTGGAGAATTTTGTAGACTAGAACATTTCACCCCCTTGGGATAGTGCTATCGTTTAGTAATGGACACTGTGGCTTTTGTTGCAGTAACAGCAACAAATCTGGAAAGACTGTTGCGCTATAAATCACCAATTACATGCTAATTGAACCGAGTCATCTGTAAACAGTGCAGTACATAGGAAAAAGTTGGGCAAGACTCTGGAAATGCTGAATAATAGAATGACGGCATCCAGATATACTTCATATTGTTCCCCCAGATTTTCTCATAAAATGTTGTTGATAAATTATTTGGTTGGAATAAATAAAAGGACCATGTGGAAAGGAATCATTATTTGTGTTACATATGTGCAATTTTGCTAGAGTATATCTTTTGGATATCTGTTGACGGATTTTAATTGATTTGTCCTTCAAGTTGCATATCACAAATGGAATCAAAATCAAATTTTGTTTTATATGGTGCCCTTAAATCACACTGCATCTCAAAGCTCCTGATAAAGCAACACATTAAATGCAATAATAATAAATTTATTTTTATTAATGATCACAAATTGTAGTGAGAAAGAAATAATGTGACCTACTGGGAATTGAACTCAGGCCCCCCAGAATACCATCCTGGTGCTCTAAGCACTGAGCTGCAGTCTCACATAGGTGGCCTGACTCTTCCTGGACACACTTCCTTTCTCTGGTATTGCAAATCCTGCAACTACAGTAGGATTGAAAGTTGAAGGATTTGCTATACCAGAGAAAGAAAATGTGTTTGGGAAGAGTCAGGCCAACTATGTGAGACCTATAGCTCAGTGGTTAGAGTACCAGGATGTTATTTGGTGGGGGCTGGGTTCAATTCCCAGTAGGTCACATTTTTTATTTCTCACAATATTTTGTGGTCTAAATTGCTTAGCAATGGCTAATACTGCGCCAAAACATCTAATTGCCATAGAAACATAGAAGGTGACAGTAGATAAGGACTGTGTGGCCCACCTAGTCTGCCCCTTTTCCCTACCTAATGCAATACCGCAGACCCTAGTTGATCTGTGGCTTACCCTCTCTTCCCTATTGTGAGAGTACTCTTAAGTCTGTCCCATGCATTCTTGAATTCTCCTACCATTTTAGTCCCCACCACCTCTGCAGGGAGGCTGTTCCAAGCATCCACTACTCTTTCTGTGAAAAAGTACTTCCTTGTGTTGCCCCCTGAGTCTAGCCCCCCCCCAGCTTCATATCATGTGTCCTTGTTCTTGTACACCTTGTCTTCTGAAAAATGCTACCCTCCTGTACCTTGTTTATACCCCTGAGGTACTTGAATGTCTGTATAATACCCCCCATCCTCCAGGGAATACATATTGAGGTCATCTAGTCTTTCCTCATGTCTTTGCACCATTTTTGTTGCTATTCTCTGGATTGCCTCTATGTTGTCTGTGTCCTTCCAGAGATGTGACCTCAAGAACTGGACACTGTACTCCAGATGAGGTCTCACTGGTGATACGTACAGTGGAATAACCACTTCCTTTTTTCTGCTGGTGATACCTCTCCCCTATGTACCCTAGCATCCCACTGGCTCTCCTCATAGCCTTCTCACATGGTTTGGTTACCTTTAGGTCATCAGATATGATCACCCCCCAGGTTCCTTTTTTGATTGGTAGCCGTCGGTACCTCTTCCCCCCCCCATCTTGTACTCCTCCCTTGGATTCCTGTGCCCTAAATGAATAATTTTGCACTTGTTTGCATTGAATCTTAGCTGCCAAACTCTCAACCACTCCTCAAGTGTGTTTAGGTCCTTTCTCATTCCCCCCCAGGAGTGTTGACCCTGTTGTAGATCTTAGTGTCGTCTGCAGAGAGGCATACTTTCCTCTCCAGCCCCTCTGCGATTTTGCTTATGAAGATATTAAAGAGGACTGGCCCCAGCACAGATCCCTGTGGCACCCCACTGGTCATCCACCTCTCCTCGGATTGAATGCCATTTACCACCGCCCTCTGTGGTCTGTTACTCAACCATTTCTGACCCAGTTTACCACCTTGGGGCCCACTCCCAGTCTACCAAACTTATTTACTAACCTCTTATGTGGGACAGTGTCAAAGGCCTTGCTGAAATCTAGGTAGGCCACATCCACCGCTCCTCCCTGATCTACCTCCCTGGTCACCCAAAAAAATCAGATATGTTTGTCAAGACCTTCCTGCTATGAATCCATGCTACCTCAGATCCTGTGCTCCACTGGACTAAAAAAATATCACAGTTCTTTCTTTTAGCAGTGACTCCATTAATTTCCCCACCACTGAAGTCAGGCTGACTGGCCTGTAGTTGCTAGCCTCCTCCCTGTTCCCACTTTTGTGGGGAAGGACTATATTTGCCCTCCTCCAGTTCCCTGGAACCACCCCTGTCTCTGTCGATTTGTTGGATAAAGCTGTGAGTGTGTGCTGCCAGCACCTCTCAAGTTCTTTTAATCTGGGATGTATCCCATCTGGCCCCATAGCCTTGTCTCCTTTCAGATCCTCAAGTTCCTCTAGGACTCTTTCCTCCATAAACAGGCTGGTGTCCATCTGTCACCCAGTAGTGGTCCTTCTTCTGCCCTTTCTTCTGTGAATACCGAACAAAACTATTTGTTCAAGATTATTGCTTTTTCTAGGTCCCCCTCCGCACAGACCCTGCCCTCCCTTTTTAACCTCACAATCTCACCCCTGGTCTTCTTTCTTTCAGTAATGTACCTGAAAAAGGTCTTGTTTCCTTTCTTAATTGCCTGGGCTGTTTTTTCCTCCATTTGCGCCTTTGCGCTCCTGACTGCTTTCCCCACCTCCCTCTGCTTTTCCAGATGCAATTCTCTCCCCCCCCCCCGCCATGTTTCCTTGTGTCTCCTATAAGTGAGCAAGCCCCATCTCTGGGGCAGTACATGATGGGTCAGCTGCTTTGCAAAGGTTTCCCGGGGAGGGGAAGTGCCTCCCACCCACAAAAAAGACAAGGTGAGCAAACCCTGTCTCTGAGGCAGTGCATGATGGGTCAGCTGCTTTGCATGTTTTTGCATGTTTTTTATTAATGTGAAACAGATGCACCATTGAGTCAGTGGCTCATTTACAGTGGTTTTCTGTGGATCACTTCCAGGTTTGTCCAGCACAGGGTGGTTAAGTGACTTGCTCAGAGTCGCACAGTATGCAAGTGGAGCTGGGCAAATCAAGACCAGGTCTGCTGGATGCACCTAGCTCCTTCTCAGCACATTGCTCTAACCTCTAGGCTATAATGCCAGCCCAGATGATAGCAGTGCAGTGATTTTAGGCAGGCTAAAAAAGCCACCTTAATGCTCTCTGCAGCATCGCATGCATACTCATGGATGATTGAATTAGAACCAGTTTTCTTGCAAATGAGTGATGGTCAGCGTAATGGAGCAGTGTCCTATGAAGTATCATTTGACCTACTAGTTTGACAGCCACCAGAAGTGGGCTGACAAGATCTCAATTTAACATCTGATATTTGGAACGGCAGCTCTAACAGTGTAGCACTTTTTACAGTAGTACAGTACTGCAGTATTACAATCGATATTATTTATTTTTATTTATTCATTTGGGTAACACCTTTGAGCACAAGTGCTCGTTTACAAAGGTTCCACATCAAGGACAGGGTACATTAAGAATTTACCAGGATAATACAATAATCAGCAGCTCCAGAGGAATTTAGTCAGGTACAAGTAACAACAAGTCCAAGTGACAGCAGTTCCAAGGGTGCATGGTCAGCAATAAGCAAGCAATAATACCCGACAGGGTGGGCGGTATTGGGCAATACTGGAACGCCCAGGGGCGTAATGAGGCCCAACACCACAGGCGGAGGGCCTTATAGCTCCTGGAAGGTCTGGTATTACCCATACTGCCCACCCTGAAGGGTATTATCGCACTTAGAAAATGGGTGGTCTTTAATCTTTTTTGTAGTATTTAAGAATAATAAAAAAAATTGTAAAAAAAAGACTAAAATGAACTTGTAGTTGGTTTGTTACTAAAGTAGTCCCTCTACTGGTATCCTTACCAATACTTACCAGTAGAGGGCAGAATAGAGTTTTACAGCTGTTTTAGCGGGTGCTTAATGCTGTGGTGCATGTCCCTCTGGTGCATGAGCCTGCTCCCCCCCCACCGCCCATCTTCGTTCTGTTTTCTGTATCCCAGTTGCATGTCCCTCTTTGGTACATGAGCCTGCCCCACCACCACCACCTGTCTTAGTTCCGTTTTCTGTATCCCAGTTTTGAATCTAACATGTGGATATAACTGCTATCACTTGGAAGAGGAAAGTGAGAAGGTCGTGAAGTGGGAGCCACTTGTTAAGCAGCAAGCGAGGGGTCAGCATGTGGAGAATTGGCGCGAGACAAGGGTGAGGAGAATGCCACATTTTAAAGTCAGTGCGGATTAGGAAAATGCTCGCTTTTGTTTCCACTCTTGATTTATGCATTTTATTAGTGCCTCTTTTATACATATGGCCAGTTAACACTTGAATGCTGATCAGTCAGCAGAGGAGCTCCGAGCTTGTGAGAGCTGACCGACCGACGTGAGAAGCAGCACTAGTGAATAATGTGGAGTGCCGAAGCTCAGCTCGATAGCTGACATATTTAGAAATATTTTTTTCCACTTAATTTGAATTAAATGACTGTGGAGCTCAGTAAGTTATTTTTTCATGGTGGTGACAGTGGGGGTGGGGGTGCAATGGCGACCTAAGCTACTTGTTAACTGTTTAAAAGAATGGTGGCAGTTTGAATTGTGTACCCAGTGCTTCAACTAATAAGGAAACAGGCTGGGCACAATGATACTTGGCTGGGCATGAGGCAGGTTTGGTCTTGCACTTTTTATTTGATGGGCGTCTATTGAAAGTTAATGTACCCCCTGGCAGGGGTACTAGCCAATCAGAGCCCAGCAAAAAAAAAGCCCATTTTCTAAGCAATGGTAGTCAAAGTTCAAGCTAGTACAGAGTACAAGACAAACTTTTCAGGAGAAAACATTAATAGCAATGTGTACAGGTTGAGTTCATTTTCAGCACCTTCTTGAAGTGGGCTATTTTGAGGAGACCCACCAGGGATTCAGGTATTTCATTCAGGCATAAAGCTGCTCTTACTGCAAAGGAACACGTGCCTAGATTTGTTTTTCAGAAGGGTATTTCTAGGGCATTCCTAGACATACTTCTGGTAGAGTATTGAGTGTTAACTGAGCAGAGGAGGTTTTGAATAGTGGGGGATAAAGCCCATCAGTGCTTTTCTTGTGAGCAGACAGGTCTGGTACCTTAGTTTGTCCTGGAGGGGAAACTAGTTGGTTAGGGTATATAGGCAGCAGCTGTGGGTAAGCATATCAGCCTCAAGTGCAAAGTGGCATGCCTTATACATAATATAAGCAGGGTACTTCTTTATTTATTTTTTTAAGTTGTTAACCGGGAAAGGCACACTGAGAAGATGCTTGGTTCCAGGTGCAACCTGTGGAAGAGGGAAGTTGCAAGTACAACAGAGGGTAAAGGCACAACTCAGAGTACAATACAAAAGGCAAATACTAACATACTAAGAAGCCAGTAGAGTAGGTATTATGGTCTATCGAGTCTGCTCAGGGATCATTGCCCGTTGTGGGCACCATTACAGCCTCCCCCACCACCCCCACATGGTCCTCTCCCTCATCCTTTGACGGTGTTCTGAGATGCATCCTCCCCCATTTCTTTCCCAGCCTCACTTGAACCCCTCCACAGTTGTTACGTTCACCAGTTCTGTGGGCAGAGCATTTCTGGGTTCCACACCCTCTCAGAGAAATAACGTCTCCTAATCCCCCCCCCCCCGAGTCTCCCACCAACCAACCTGAAAGGGTGCCCCCTGGTTGCCCCTTCCTGCCGATGCTGGAACACCCTATTCTGGCCTACCCTATTTAGCCCCTTAAGGTATTTAAAGACCTCAGTCGTATTGCCTCTGTTCCTCCTCTCCTCCAGTGGGTACAGGTTGAGATCCTCAAGTCTTTCCTCAAGGATTTCTCCATGAAACCCTGTATCATTTTGGTCACCCTCCTCTGGAAACTCTCCAAGAGAGCAATATCCCTTTTAAGTATGGATGCCAAAACTGCACACGTCATTCGAGGCAGCAGTCTAACCAGGCAGTTATACAGTGGAAGGATCACCTCCTGGCTTCTTGAGGTTATCCCCCTGGCTCTGTACCCCAGCATTTTATTTGCTTTGGCCGCAGCCCTCCTACACTGCTCTGAGTTGTTCATTTTGCCATACAGAACCACCCTGAGGTCCTTCTCCCTTCTTGTAGCCTGCAGTGTCCTCCCTCCTAAGGTGCACACATGAGCTGGATTCTTGGCCCTAGGTGGAGAACCCTGCACTTCTCGGTATTAAACCACAGTTTCCAGGTGCGTGACCACCCTTCCAGAGTCTCCTGGTCCCCCTGAAGGGCTAACCTGCCCTTCTCCCCATCCACTACCACCCCCAGCTTCACATTGTCGGCGAAGAGGCTAATCTCACTCCTGATACCATTCCTGATATCTGCAAAGTAAGCATTAAACAGGAGTGGCACCAGCACCGATCCCTGTGGGACCCCACTGATGACCCTCTTGGGTGATGAAACCTCCCCCCCCCAACTATCACCCTCTAAAAATGCCCTGCCATCCAGTTCCCTATCCACCTAACCATCCATGCCCTCACCCCTATTTCCCTCAGCTTCTCCAGCCACCCAAGGTGTGGCACCGAGTCAAACGCCTTGCTGAAGTCCAGAAAGAGGACGTCCACTGGCCAGCCCTGGTCCAGTGCCTTCGTCACTCAGTCTTAGAACTCCACCAGGTTAATCTGACATGATCTGCCCTGGACAAAGCCATGTTGGTGATCATCCAGGATGTCCCATGACTTCAGGAATACTTCTGGCCTCTCCTTAAGGATGACCTCCATCACTTTGCCCACTACCGACCTCAGGTTTACTGGCCTGTAGTTTTCCGGCTCCTCTCGCAAGCCCCCCTTGTGTATGGGCACAAGATGGGCCATCTTCCAGTCTTGAGGCACCAATCCCGACTGAAGGGAGCAGTTAAAGAGATCTGCCAGAGGCGCAGCCAGGACATCAGCCAATTTCTTAAGCAGCCTAGGATGGAGACCATCCAGGCTTGGTGCCTTCTCCACTCTTAGGGCCTTCAGGGCTTCCTGCACCCTATCGACAGGGATTTCAACATCCTTAGTCCCCCTCTTCCACATGTCCGCCCTGTTCCGCCCCGTGCAGTGCCACCCCACCCTCCTTCCTGGTGAAGACCGAGGCAGAGTAGTCACTTAATACCTCTGCCTGCTCTCCTGCCTCCTCCACCCACCTACTTCCTGCCCTCTGTCTACTGATCTGCCCCTTCCCTTTTCTCCTTTCCCTGATATACCTGAAGAACACTTTTTCTCCTCTTTTAATCCCCTGAGCCAGCCTCCTCTCCGTCATCACCTTAACTGACTTCACCACCCTGGTGACTTTCCTGGCGACCCTGTCATACTCCTCCTAGTCTATAACCCCTCACAGGTGCCTATAATGGCTATATGCAGCCTTTTTTTTCCTTACTACGTCCTGAACTTCCTTTGACCACCAGCTTGGCTTCCTGGCTCTACCGAACTTAGACCATTCTTTCATGCAGGCCTTGGTAGCTTCCAGGAGCCCCTGTTTGATCATTTCCCACCGGCTCTCATATCCATACCCAGCCTGATCCCTGTTAGGTAACCCCTAAGGATTCTCTCCATACCCTCAAAGTCTGCCCCCCCCCCCAAAGTCAGCAATTGTTGTACACATGCAGTCTAATCTCCCCCCAGTTCAGGGGAGAACCAGACCCATGGTATGGTCACTTCCTGCCAGTGGATACCCTACTACTAGATCCCTGATGAGTTCACAGTCGTGGCAGGACAACATCTGGGATGTGTCCCCCCCCCCTCATCGGTTCAGTCACCAGCTGGTCGAGAAATGCATCCTGGAATACGTGCAGCAGACACTGCTTCCTGGCTGACGAGGATGCAATAGTTCCCCAGTCAGTTCCTGGCATATTTAGGTCACCCAGCACCACTGGTCTGCCCCGCTCCCCACCTACAATGATCCCTAAGGTTTGCCACCAGGCCTTCCGTCTGCCCAAGTGGCCTACATACCACCCCCAGCTTCACTCTCTTGCCCCCAGGACCCTGCAGAGTTGCCCATAAAGCCTCCTCAACCCTGCTTATCTCTATGCCATCCTTAATGAGAAATGCTACTCCACCTCCTGCCCTGACCCTGGCCTTTCTGAACATGATGTACCTATTAAGCAAGGCCCTAGAATTCTGCAGACAACCAGAACTTGGTAATCTATCAGAGAACTTCTGCGGTGCATAGAATTCACTCTTCTTGTCGATTTTTGTTAATATTTCTGTTTATCCATAGAATCTGGTTCCTGTCCCCTCTTTTTATATCCAAAATTCCTCTATGCTCAGAATGTGATGTTATCATTGCTATAACATCATACATTAGCTAATGAAATGACTGCATTCTGCAACAGAAATGAACAGTCACTTATCTACCACAGCTCCCACTGCCAGAGACAGTGGCACAGCATATCATGCATGGTGATATTTGCTCAACCTGCACTACAGCCTAATACAATTTTCAGTCTTAAATTATTGCACTAGGGCCAAATTAAACAAAACCTTGTCAACAGCACAGACCTGTTAAGTCCATACCTCACTTTGTACAAACCTATTTGTGCCTTTAAGGTATAGAGATGCCATCTGAAATGAATAACTGGTAAAATGAATTTAACTGTTATTTTTAAGAAAAATAAAGTAATTATGCCCAGAAAAGTGGAATATGATAATGTGTAGACCTGTTGAAAGAATAGACCTGTTAAATAAATAATTGCCCTGTATGCATTTTTGCCAGGGTTATTGATTACATATTGTCACTGGTTGATAGAATCACCTAAAAGATATGGAGAAATGTTGTGTGCAGGGACAGCTGTTGGGCCAGAGGGTAACATGCTGTGTTTCCGTGCTGGCAACTCAGGTTCAGAGATTAGCTCTGGGAGCTGGCTGGGCAGCACAAAGACTGGTAGAACACATCACTGCTCGGAGCCTGGGAAGGTATGGTGCAGTGTTCTGTCACATGGTGGACACATTGTGATGGGCTGGAGAGCTCTATCTCACAATCTGTTCACATGCATGTCATGGCCTGATGGTGTTACACAGTGTGTCAGGAAAAGCAGGTTGACATGAAAAATGAGTTTTGCAATAACTCCTCTATTCCATTTCCAATGGTACCTGTATGAATGAGGATGCAAGTTCAAGGGAATAAAAAAAAAAATATATGTGTATATATACATACACACACATACATACAGTATTTCTGTCTCTCTACACACACACACACACACACACACACACACACACACACACACACACACACACATATATTTGTTTGTATGTTACAGGTTGCATATAAATATATAGGTGATACACAGTGGGAAACTCCTGAGTGGTGTAGAAAGCACATACAAATATATAAGTGATAGACAGTGGAAACCTCATTAGTGGGATAGATAGCATGCATATAGAAATACCTTATTTATCACATAAGATCCCTTCTGCATATGTCATTTATGCAACAGGCTAGGACCTTAAGGGAAAGACATTTGTTTTGCTTTTTTAGGCATACAATTATTTTTATGTCTGTTATTTTTTGCACTAGTGTTACTGTGCTTTCCACTATCCTGATTGTTGTAACCACTGCCATGAAAGTGAAGTCAGGATGACAAACTGACACTGTGATGTGGTAGTTTGTCAGTGCCGAAGAACTTCCGCAGAAATTACAAACCACCGCCGCAGAAGTTCTGCGGCAAATGGTAGTCTTGCCGCAGAACTTGGTCCCACTGTGCCGTAGAAAAGTAGGGGCCCTGCTATTAAGTTCAGGTCCCAGTCATGCCCAGGAGTTGCCCAGCTTTCAGTGACAGCTGCCACATCCACTTCCCTCTCTAACAGCCGTGGCTGGAGCTCGGGCATCTTGTTTGCCATGCTCCTGGCGTTAATCAGGACCACCCTCCAACGCATCCCCCTACCCCACCCTGAGGGCTCCCAGGTGCTTACCTGCCAGAGCCCCCAAGTGCACAATCTGGTGCTCCTGGTCTGCCCTCCTTGCTTGTGGGAAGGAGGCCATGGTCTCCCCGCATGGGTATGCCAGGGTCCGCCCCAACCCCCCCTCACAAGTTTAAACCCCACCTAGATTGTATGAACCCTGCCAACCCCTATTTCAGAACCTCTTTCCCACCCAAGCTGAGGTGGAGCCTGTCCCTGACATACAGTCCCTTATCGTCCCATGTCGCACTCCACTCCCCAAACCATCCGCATCCTCTGACCTTACACCACTCTCCGAGCCATTCATTTACTTCCCTAATTTTTTGGTTATTTCCCACACTGGCTCTAGGTACTGGTAGGTTCTCTGAGGAGGAGAATGAGCTCCCAATGGCATGACAGACCCTGGCTAGTTCACGGAACCTAGCCTGGATCTATGTCACACCGTTACTCTCAATGTCGTTCATTTTATTTATTTATTTGCTTTTGTTTACCAGATAAGCACACTAGACAACCAAGTGCCTATTTTCAGGTGCAACCCGGGAGGGTTACAATGGTACATAACATAAGCATCAGGCAAAAACAAGGGTAACATACATTAGGATCAGGCACATTAATAACATCAGAATAAGGTACATAGATTACAATAGGAGGTAGCAGGCTCCAACAATTAACAAGGTACAATACTTCAGGATCAGTCAGATCAGGGTACATACAAGAGCATAGGGCACGTAGGCTAACATATGGAGGTAGAAAACAGTGTGGGACAGGCAAGGTCGACAGAGGCGTACATGTAAGGCTGGCCATACCCACAGGGGGGTATATGAGGGAAGTAGCGCGAGTATCACAGTAGTTCCGGGGGGGAGGGCAATTCATTAGTGGGTCAGATGTCAGGGTGCACTAATATATCAGGGGTTCCTCTGCAATCTTTCACCAGTGCATAGATTAAGTGCCTGGCGTCATGCACAGTCAAGCCAGGCAGACTGTTGACCCTGACACCACAGGGTGTCTCCCCCCAACCCTCCCATTTAATACCTCTAATCATGGAGTCACCCAACAGGAGCACTCTTACTGCTTTCTTTCCTTTGTACTCCCTGCATTTGTCCCTCACAACGTCCTCCTTCATACCGCTCTCCCCTCCGCAGCCTCCATGTTTGTTCCTGTCCCCACCGACACCTCCCCTTTTCCCCTCAGTCTTTCTCCCTCCTTCACAGGGACCGTCTGGTCCAAGCCCCCTAACCAATGCCAGCCCCAATCTCTCTGTAAGTCCCGCTGCCCTGGCTCCTTGCCGCACTCTCACATCCTCTGCAGCCTGCTTCCCCTGCCCTTGTTGAGTCCCTGTGCAAGGGAATATCCCTGCTGGTACTGTCTGTCGGACTGTTTTCCCTGTCCCATAATCCTCCCCCCCCAGAGCCACCTCCACCCCAGACCTACCTCTCTCCCCCTCGTTCAGCTGTACTAGGAGTGCAAATCTGTTGTGCTCTAGGCATACTGCCTTGTTCTCCCCTCCTGGCTCACTGCCCCATCAGCTTTCTTTGGCGCATACCATGTCCCTTTTCCCCTAACCACCTACCACCTACCAGTTCTCCCTGGCCTGTAACATGCTCAGAACCATCCCTACCCAGGCCCACTGGAGTACCCCTCCTACCCATAATGCCCCTCCCATCACTTACCTCTCTGATTGTGTGGTACCGCGCACCTATACCATCCTTCCCCAGCCGTCTCCTGCCTATTGTAGGTGCCTCTCGTGGCACCCCTGTGACTTCATCATTATTCCCCCTGCTGCCCTTCCCCCAACTTCCCCACATTCCTAATGACCATCCTAACCACTTGACCTCCTGCTTAAGTTGTGCCAACTCCCAGCACACCATGCACCCCCATCCTCCAAGCCAGGGCAAGTACCATGGCTGACCCACACCCTACGTGCCCTGCCACCCTTCCAAAGATGTCCAACCTAGTGATTTGGGAATCATGCCTCCTTCCCAACCCCATCCCATTTTAATTGTCCCCCTAGGACAATTGCCCCATCTCACTTGTCCTAGTCATGCTAGAGCCCTTTGTGAAACTCTCTCCCAGGGCCTGCTAGTCAAGCTACCTGCCAGAGAGTACCACCATAGAGTCGAAAATATGTCACTAGTCTAACCGCCAGCAAAGCATAAACAACCTTCCAAGGTAACAGATCCAAACACCCTGTCCAAACAGAAAGAGCACCGGCTGCACCAGAGCTCGTAGCCCCTCCCTAGTGCTTCCTCTCCCTCGAGACCTGCCCCTAGCCACTGCCCCCTAGCTGGCACCTCCCTCTAAGACTGTTTAATAGAGGTCGGGGCCGTGGTGGGTGGGTGGGACACAGACTATAGCTCTTCTGATGACTTGGTGTTTGCGGCCGGGCCCGGCTATTGATAGCCTGACCACCAGTTCACAAAGCCCACGATGGGGCCCGAGTGCTCCTTTTTTCATAGTGCCACCAGTGCGGCTGCCTCCTTCCTCAACAGTCCATGCCATGGATTGCGGAGATCCCGGCTGGTCCTTCTTCCGTAGTGCTGCTGGTGTGGCCACCTCCTTCCCCAAAGATCAGCACAGCCAATTGCGGCGATCTTGGCTGGTCCCCTTCCATAGCACAGATCAGATTTTAAAGTCTGAGCAGCTCTTGAACTAGCGAGCCTTTGGTCCGGATTGGTGCGCCGGCCCCACTAGCTGATTGGCTCCCTTCAGCCCTTCCTAGCATCCGGATTTGTCACCTTTGGAGCTGAGCCCTTTGCTGGATGCTGCCGAACCCTATCTCTTTGGCAGTTGAGCTGCCGCCCTCTCGTCTTGCACCACTGCTTGTACCGGCCCAGGCCTGCTCCCTGTGACCAGGAAAGCTCACCTTCGGCGGCTGCTTGTCCTGGCCCACTCCCTGCAGCCAGGAAGGACTGCTGTCTGTTGCCCTGGCCCACTCATTGCAGGTGGGAAAGATCGCCGTATGTTGCCCTGGTCCTCTCCTTGGGGCCAGGAAAATCACCATCTGTTGCCCTGGCCCACTCCCTATGGCCGGGAAAGTCCCTCAGACCAATAGCTCCTCCATTAAAGTCCACAGACTACAGCTCCTCTGTGGGCTTGTCACTACAGCTCCTCTGATGACTTGATATTTGTGGCCAGGCTCGGCTATTGATAGCCCAGCCACCAGTTGACAAAGTCTGCACTGGAGCACGAGTGGTCCTTCTTTCATAGGTTCACCGGTACGGCCGCCTCCTTCCTCAACAGTCAGTGCTGCTGATTGCGGCAATCTTGGCTGATTCTTCTTCTGTAGCACTGCCGGTGTGGCTGCCTCCTTCCCCAGTTATCAGCACCACCGATTACGGCGATCCCGGCTGGTCATGATGCTAACATCCAACTGGTCCTATAAAATCAGCAGTAAACTGTCATCGGAGGCATGGTGCTTAGACCAGTAAATCAACTCATGGTGATAAATAGATGAGTGTGAAAGGTTAAGAGTTAGGCATCAAGGAGTTTGCCCCAGTCCATCGGGGATTAGGTAGGTTGAGGTGGGGGGGGTTTGACAGTTTGAGGGGCAAGAAGAAGGTGGGATCAGAGAGTCCTAGCAGGTGATGGAAGGCAGAGAAAGATTGGGATGAGTGGGTGAGAGAGGGGAGCTAATTCTAGTGGAAAGGGAGGCAGTATGAGAAAGCCAATTGTCAAGAAGTAGTGTGGGGATGCAGTAGTAAGGAGGTCCAGCAGTCACTGGAGCGCAGGGGGTATTGGGATGGGTTAGTGGGGAATAGCAGGGAGGAGAGATAGGATGGAAGGGTCCCAAACCAGTATTTGGCAGTAAAGGTTAAACAGTAGGTAAGACACTTATAAAGTGATAGAGAGGAGCACAGAGAGCAGAAGGAATTTTGGAGTGTGTCTGGCCTGGCAAGGGGTGCAGCACGGGCAGTGCCATAGACTATATCAGCATAGCCAAAAATTGGTAGTATCATTTTGGTAATTAATTTGCATTGAACAGAGAGAGATGGCATTTGTTTCAAAAAAGGTTTCCAAGCTTAGGGCAGATCTTGGAGTAGATAGCATTGATGTGGGTGGTGAAATTAAGGTGGCTTTCCAACCAGACCCCTAGGTATTTAAAAGAGGGTACTAAGTCAAGTGGGAGGCCACTAGTTGTGGAGAAATCTGGGAGGGGAGGGAACTGGAGCCATGCCATACTGTTGTGTGAGTTGGTTGGCTTGAAACCAACACAGGACATTGTTAAAGCTGTGCTGGAGAGGGGATTGCATACTAGTGGGGAAGGTCCTGATGTGTAGATCACGGTATCATCCACATGTGGATGTGAGTGTTGGTGCAGACAGAGGGGAGATCATTAATGAAAAGGGAGAGTAGTATAGGACCAAGTATTGAACATTGGGGGACCCCAGTGAGGACAGGGAGATGGGATGAGAGGGACAGTACCTACCTGTTGCCAGCCAGAGAGGTATGACTGGAACCAGTTTACTGTTGTGCTTGATAAGCCAGCAGAGACTTGCTTGTGTGGGAGGAGAGGGTGGAATACAGAGTCAAATGCCTTTGCAAAGTCAATAAAGATTGCTGCAGTAATATGACCCTGGTCCATACCCGAGAGGACTGAGTCTGTAAACTGCAGTAGGGAGGATATGATAGTGATTCCTCCATAATCCAGCTTGGAAGGGGGAAAGAGTGTCAGTGGCGGACAGGAATTCTGAAAGTCTGGAATAGACAATGGATTCCTGCAGTTTGGCAAGGGAAGGAAGTAGGGATATGGGCCGAAAGTTGCCAGGGAGAGAAGTGTTGCTACATTTGTGAAGGGGCAGCACCTGTGTTATTTTCCAAGCCATTAGGACGGTACAAAAGTGGAAAGAGAGGTTTAAGAGGTGTGTGAGAAGAGCAATGATAGCGGGGCAGAGATGTGGAGCAGCTTGGGGTGGAGTTCGTCAGGACTAGTTTTGGAGGGGTTCAGGAACAGTAGAGCTTGAAGGACATTCTGAAAGGAAATGGGAGGGGGAGTATAGTCTCCAAATGGTGGAGGGGGGGAAGCGTTAAATGAGGCAGGTAGCGGGTGAAATGGAAGTGCACACGTGGTAAAGAATTTATTGAATATCCCAGCTATGGAGGAGGGATCAGAAACAGGAGAGCCATCCACTACAAGGGTGGGAGAAGCAGACTGGGATGGTGGATCAAGAAGAGAGTGGATTACATGCCAAAAAATTTAGGGTGAGTTTTGATTTGCATGGAGGTGGATCTTCAGTATTCAGTCAATAAAGATTGCTGCAGTAATTCAGTCTTGGCTGTGCAAACTGCCTTTGTTCACTTATCTTGACTGGTGAGTGGATGAGGCAAAAGCAGACACTGTGGAACTGCTAAAAGATTTAATGATAAAGGAACAATTACTTAGAATTGTACCTGAGGAACTACACATATGGTTGCTAGACAGGGCATGCAGCTCCTCAAAGAAGGTGGCAGAAAGTGCTGACCTGTACATGGCCAACAGACCATATGCACAGCGTAAGTCCCATGGGGGGGGGGGTGCAGCACGTGGCTGTAAGGGGTCCTGTGGGGGGCAGCCCAAAGGAAACCTGCCTGCACCCAAGCCCAAAGCAGAACCCTCCAGTTCTAAAGGGAACCAAGAGCTGGGGCCCAAGAAATTTCATATTTGCAGTCGCGTGGGGCACTTGAGGTATAACTGCCCTCAGAAAATCGTTAAGGGGCAAAAGTCTGGGGAGGGGGTGATCAAAATAGCACTGATCTGATGGTAGGGTGAGCGCAGCCTGAAGAACCACACACCTCCTCCAAGCATATGCACCCTGTTGTAATTAATGGGACAGTAACCCAGGAATTGAGGGACACAGGTCCATACATCTCCCTGGTGAGGTAGGATCTAATCCAGGTGGAGCAGATGCTGCCAGGGCAATACTACAAGATCTGGGAAGTCACAGGGCCAGCAGTCCAAATACCAATGGCTCGAGTCTTCCTGAGCTGGGAGGGTAGCCATGGAGAAAAGGAGGTGGGAGTTGTAGAGGATCTCCCTGTAATTGTGATCATGGGGAATTATTTTGACCAAAGGGAATCTCTGGTGTGTGTTACAGCCTGCAGCCAGATGAAAGGGCAAGCTTCTGAGGGTGAAGAGGGGGTCACTCAACCGGGACCAGCCTCTCCCTCAGCAGCTGAAGAGGTGTCTGGGTTGGGGGAGGGGCTGGCTAGAAGCAGCAGTCCTGAGTCCCAGTCACTAATGGAGGAGCCCACAGTACTTCCTTCTGAAGGGGATCTGGGAAGAGTCGGACAAAAGGAGCTGGGCGCTGCTCAGATGGCTGATTCTGCCTTGCAAAAACTGAGGGAAATAGCTAACAGGGCTGAGGGCCCTCAAGAGGGTGAAGAGTCCATTTACTGGGACAATGGGCTGTTGTACAGAGAATGTAAAGCAGGGGAAGGGCTAGATGGAGAGGTGCTCCAGCAGCTGGTAGTTTCTAAGGTTCACCGCTAGCAGCTTTTGGCCTTGGCCCATGATATCCCTTTTTCAGGCTACTTGGGTATGAGGTACATGAAAAAGCAGCTGACCAACCATTTCTTCTGGCCTGGTATTGGCAAGGATGTGGCAAATTACTGTAGGACTTGTCCATTGTGATGCATATGATGAGTGTATTCTTTGTTTCAGGTGATTCTTATACTGCGGTTCTGGTGGTAGCTCAGAGTCACTTATACCTTGTAAATTGTTCTGCTCTTAACCTTGGTATCTCTATGTATATATATATATAATGTAAATATTTTAACTGTGCATACTGTCTACTTATTATGTTCACCTTGTTCCTTTTTAACTCTGTATACTGCCTTACTTGTGTCATGATGTCCTCTGTTTGAACCTGTATTCTCATTGTACTCTCCCGGGTTGTACCTGAAAATAGGTATATAACTTGTCTAGCATACCTACCTGGTCAACAAAAGCTAAATAAATAAACAGTGCCAGAGGGTGGGGAACATGGGGGACAAGACCAAGGCAGCTTTGGTGCCCCTGCCCATTAAATATGAACCCTTCAAGAGGGTAGCTGTGGACATAGTGGGGCCACTAAGCACCCCAAGTAGCACTGGCAAGCAGTATATCCTGGTGGGAGTTGATTATACCACAAGATACCCGGAGGCAGCGGTCTTACCGTCTATTGATGCAGAAAAAGTGGCTGATGCACTGTTGGGGATATTTAGCCTGGTGGGCTTTCCCCTGGAGATACTGACAGATCAGTGCGCTAATTTCATGTCCGGATTAATAAGTAGTTTTGTGGGAGAAGTAATGGGGGTAAAGCAGCTTAAAACCTCCCCATACCATCCCTAGGCTAATGGTCTGGTGGAGTGATTTAATTCATCCTTTAAGACAATGTTAAGGACTTTCGCTGACCAGCACAAGAGGGAGTGGGACAAATACTTGTCTTATCTCCTATTTGCATACAGGGAAGTCCCAACGGAGTCCACAGGGTCCTTACCATTTGAGCTCCTGTTTGGCCATAGGGTGAGGGGGCCCCTAGATTTGGTTCGGGATGAATGGGAGCATGATCGTGCCTCCCAAGGGGAGTCTGTTGTGGAGTATGTCCTGAACTTCAGGATCCATTATAAGGAGCTCATGGGGCTTTTTCAGGAACATGTGAGACTTGCGAAACAGTGGCAGAATGTCTGGTATGACCAAGGGGCCCGAGCCAGAGAATACGAGGTGGGACAGCGAGTGATGGTACTCATCCCTGTCTGACAGAATAAACTACAGGCAGCATGGGAGGGGCCATTCTCCATTGTCCAAAAGGTGATGTCAATTACATGATAGAGCTACCTGGCAGGAGATGCAGGTGAAAGGTGTATCACGTTAACATAATGAAGCCCTACTATGACAGGGAGGAACTGGTCCCTGCTGTGTACAGCACCACAGAAAAGGAAACTGAGGCTGATCCACTGGTGGACCTCCTCAGGGAGGCCCGGGTCTGATCCTCTGTGGACAGCCTTGCCCTCTCCAGCCAGCTGACACCATCCCAGTTGCAGGAGATTCGGGGTGTGTTGAGAGAATTTGAGGACATGTTCACAGGGAGACTGGGGTACACCACCCTAACCGAGCACCACGTGGATACCGGGACCCAGGTGCCCTTGAAACAGTCTCCCTACAGGGTACCCGAGCAGGTTAAGCAGACTGTGAAAAAGGAGCTCAAGGAGATGCTGGAACTTGGAGTAATCCAGGAAGCAAGTTGCCCCTGGGCCTTGCCCATGGTATTGATCCCCAAGAAGGATGGTACCACATGATTCTGCATTGACTACCAGAGATTCAGCAGCTGGATGGAGTCAGATGCCTATCCCATGCCCAGAACAGATGAGACCCTGGAGTGACAGGGGGAGCCAAGTATCTGGCCACAGTAGACCTAACAAAGGGCTACTGGCAGGTACCTCTGACCCCTGCAGCCAGGGAGAGATCAGCTTTTGTCACCTCATTTGGCTTATACGAATTCAAAGTAATGCACTTTGGAATGAAGAATGTGCCCGCAACCTTTCAATGGCTTGTGGATCGCATTCTGTCTGGAGCTGGTGAGGTTTGCACTGGCATATATGGAAGACATAGCCATATAAAGCCAGACCTGGGAAGAGCACATCAAGAATGTGTGGGATGTGTTCCGCAGGCTGAAGGATGCAGGTCTGACAGTCAAGGCAGAAAAGTGCCAGATAAGTATGGCAGAAGTGTCCTACCTTGGGCACTGGGTGGGCAGTGGATGCATTGGTCTGGAGCCTGCCAAGGTCGATGCCATCCTGGACTGGCCCATTTCTACCATCAAGAAACTGGTAAAGGCATTTCTGGGGACAGCGGGGTACTACCCGAGGTTTGTCCCTCATTATAGTGATCTGGCCAAGCCACTGACAGACTTAACAAAGAAAGGAAAGCCAGATAAGGTGCCATGGACAGAGGGCCATGAGGCTGCTTTTCAGGAGCTAAAGAAGGCCTTAAGTGGGCCCGCCATATTGGCCAGCCCCAGTTACAGTCTAAAGTTCATTGTCCATGTGGACACCTCTGACCATGGGCTGGGTTCCGTACTGAGCCAGGTTACACAGCAGGGGGAGAGCACGCGGTAGTGTATCTCAGCCGGAGGCTTCTTCCCAGGGAGGAGGCTTATGCTACAATCAAGAAGGAGTGCTTTGGAATAGTGTGGGCCCTTCATAAGCTGCAGCCTTACTTATATGGGAGAGAATTTACTGTGGTCATGGATCATAATCCCCTGATCTGGCTTCATTGGTCAAGTGGGCAAAATGGAAAACTACTGTGCTGGAGCTTGGTACTGCAGGCATACAACATGACCATGCATCACTGCAGCGGTAAACAAAATGCCGGGCTATCTAGGCAGGTCCAACAGCATGGCTGGATACTTTGGGCACTTCCCAGCAGCTGCATGAATGGCTGTGTCACTTGAGGTGGCCCAAAGGACATGCCTTCATCACCTGGGTGGGGTTGAGGGTAAGATGTGACAGAAATGGTAAGGAAGGAGTTAATGGCTTGGATTTTTCTGGCCTTTTGAGAGGAAAAAAAAAAAACACTGGTATTCCACTGCACTAGCAGCATCTAGATACGGTGATGGGATAGGTAATTCATTTCAGACAGAGTGACCAAGAGGAGGAGAGGACAGACACACTTACAGACGCACAGAGTTTAAAAGGATTGGACCACTTATATGAACTGAATGCTAAATGAATATAATTGGACACCTATAGGTGTTTAAACTGATTGAAACAATTAAATACATACATGTTAAATAGTTGGTACATTCAAAGCGGTCAAGGATTACCTACTCAAAGGGAGACTATAAAATTCTGAAAGACCGGTACAAGAGGTCAGTGTTCTGCTGGGTTACCACTTGAGAGGTTTTAAGCTGTGAGCCTACTCCTCTAGCTATGGAAGTCCGTGGGAGCTATCCACACAGCATAGGAATTCAGTCTCTCTCTCTCTCTCTCTCTCTCTCTCAAAGTGTAGCAGAAGGGTAAGAAAGGGCAGCATACCTTAGTTAATAGCCTTTTGCTTTTCTTGTAACAGTGTTTTACTCTTGTGTTAGACACATGTATTCTATAATGTAACTTTTTACCTTCTTCTAAGTAAAAAGCTATGTATTTACTCAACAGTTGCGGCTGTGGTTTAAATTATTTCTAAGGTGTTTTCTGAATCCACTAGCTGAGGCAAAAACTCTTAGTATCTGCCACCCAAGGGGCACACTACCAGATGTTGGTCTGTGCAATTGGATGTTTGACCTCCCAGCTCTCTGCAGGGGGAAGATGATTTTGTTGGTAAACCAGCTGGTGGCAGTGAAAAAAACCAAAAGACAGACACATTTGTGAAAGTTGTTACAGCCCAGAGAAAGAGAGGTGGTTGTCACACACCTTATCTTATTTGCCACAACGATCGGGTCGCTCTATGGACCAATCTTCTTTTTTCCCCGTAAGTTGTCATTGACTTCATACTAAATCAGACTGTTCAGCTCCCAGTTTATTTTCTTTCCCCCACTAATAGAGGGGAACAGACGCTGCGTATGCTAGATGTCTGTAGGACTCTGTGATACTACCTGGACCACACCAATGATTGTAGAAAATCCCCTTAAATCTTTGTGTCTTTTGTCACCAGGATGGTGGGCTCCAATTCTATGCGATGCCTTTCCACGTGATGGTTATTTTGCATTGTGTCTGTTACCAGAAATGTGGTAAGCAGCTTCTGGGTCTTGCTCATGCCCACTCTGCTCATGGCATGGCTACTTCCATGGCTTGTATTTACGGTATGTTAAATTACTGCCATCTGCTCTGCAGTCACTTGGAGTACTGTTGACATGTTTACTAATCACTAGTCTGGGCATTGTCTCTCATAGATGTCTCAGATTTAGACTTAATGTTTTGCAAGGCCTTCTGTCTTATGGTCATATTGATCCTTCTTGCCTCTAAGGATGCCTATTGTACTGCTTGGGAATTGTTCCGATGGTGTGCCTCAATGGTAGGGAATGTCCTCGAAGAAAATAGCAGAGTTATTTACTGTAACAATAGATCTTTAAGCGAATCTCATCCACTGAGTCACAGCTAACCTTTCCCACCTTCCCCTTTCTCTACTCAGGTGGTAGTACTGGAAGTCCTGCCTGCTATTGCATACTCTGTACTCTTCCCGTGCCCTATTAGGGTGCTTTTACCCAGTTCTGTGCCCTTTCCTGTGTGCCTGATTTTTGGTTCTGGTTTTTATATTCTTCCATCCTCGGGTTCCTCTTCTGTTAATTTTCCAATTTTTACACAAAATAGAGAAGCCTCACTTATTATGGAAATCCAGCCAATCATGTGTTAGCAAAGCACTCAACCCATTTAACACTTTTCCATTTATTATTTATCCAAAATTTCCATATGTACAAGCATCCATAATCCTTTTTAACATGTATAAAACGCTCCCTTGATTTATTAAGATTTGTATAGTGCTGGCGTTTCAGGACTAAGTGTCCCCTCTTCAGAGCATAGGGCTGCAATATGCATCCTGAATTATCAAAGTGTCAATATCTTTCTAGTCTTTTCTGTCTTTTCTGCCTGCTTTATTGCTAGAAATCCTTTTACAGTTTAAACTTTTTTTTTTTTTTTTCTGGTGTCTTAGTCCCGAACACTCTCAGTATGTCAAAATGTAGTCTGAACTCTCAGCACTCCCGAGTGCTTAATTCTTCCCTGATTTTAACTCATCTAACAGCAGTTCCAAGGTAGCTGCCATGAAACTCCTGGTATGGGTTGGTGCTGACAAGAGGGCTGCCAGCCCCATACATAAAGCAATTCCAAAATAACAGCACTTGCACTGATGAAGGCTGTAAAGCCGAAGCGCTGGGGCTGAGGTTCGCTGCTCGAGCTTGCGTTAATAAAGTGGATTTTCCAAGGAATACCTGAATCTGCGCCTTTGTTATCTGTGAGTGCTGTTATTTTAGAATTGTTATAACTCATCTACTCTGCTGGTTATCTGGGACCATGAGCACCCATCCCATAAAAACTAAACTCTTTGAAGTATCACTGCTGCTGCTACTTGCACCATTAAGCAGGTTTTCACAGTCCTTGTCGGTCTGATAATGCTACAATCATGCCTCCGAGTGGGAACTGAGGAATGATGGGACTACCCACATTATAGCAGGGATGTTGACGTGTGTCAGTGTGGGCAGCCCCAGCTGGTAAAAGGTTCTGTGTGGTCATTATTCTGACCACTTGCAGTCCCAAAGGTTTGGCTCAATGGAAGAGATTCTCTTGAAGATCTATTATGGTAAGTAACTGCATTATTTATTTGGTCTGTGAAGATATTGCTGAGCTACTGAATTTAAAAGAAATGAAAAACTCCTATTGCTTGCAAATATACTTTCTTTTGATACCTGTTGATTTTTTTTTTCCACTCATTCTGTCTGTATTGTACATGGGAGTTGTTTGATGTGGACCACTGGACATTGAGAAATAAACGAGATATATAGTACCTTAGTTGTGCAAGTGTCTCCGTAGGTTGCCTGCTCACCTCTGGGGCTCAAGGACTGGAAGGTTGACAGTTCCTTGTCCCACACCAGTAACTCTGGCTAGTACCCAGTACTGGTACTGTACAGTCCAAAGGGGTTGCTGCACTGCTGAGGTGCCATCCTTCCAATGAGCTGTTAAACCAACTTCCCATCCGGCTATTACTGGTGGCTGTCCAGATGGAAGATAAGAGGAACAGAGGATATTCTCCGACGTCTTGGCCAGCATTCCCCCTGTCAACAAACAGGTACATGTAAACCTCCCCGTCAATGTACTTGAAAATGATTCATCATAGCTCAGTGTCTTTCCTGTTAAAAACAATATTACAAATAAATAAGTGCCTAACAGATTACACCTAAAGTAGGACTGACACTCACATCTCTAGCAGTGAGGAACTAGTGCCATCTGATTTCCAAGGGCCACGTGTGGTGGATCTTTTTGAAGCACATATTTAGTCGTATCATATTTATGCCTGACCTACAGTTTGAATGAGGAGGGGGATGTAAGCCTTCATATCAATAGCTATATGGCTACAGAGCACCTCTGGTAAGAATCTCTGCAAAAACATTCTCAAAAGTATGTTTACATGAGCTGTGTTTTCTTACAACTGTGACAAAATGTCTGATAAAATTGATTGGGACAAGAAAGATTGACAGCTATAGAACTGTCCTTTGTGCTGTTGTCTCTGTGATACAGTTCTTTACATTGTTTTCTCATGTGTTGTTGTACCGTTTCCCTGTACTGTACATGCTGTATGTGCCCATATCTCCAGTACTGCATTTGTTTCTTACATCATTACATGGATTTTTCTTCTACTTTCTGTCATGCATCTCATTTGTGGATATAGCATGCCTGCATATCTTCTAAAAGCTGCTAACAAACTGAATAAAGTCACAACCAGGTGAGGGTATTATAGAAAAAGATTTAGTAAACATGTACTTGCCTTTGAATAACTTTGCAATGGTGATGTGTGTATGGTTTGGACCTAAAATAAAAATGAATCACTATTAGGGGTGTAGGAATACTTTCATCAAAATATGGGCCTAAATTTGTATTCAAGGCCAGAATGTTCTGGTATTGTTAATCATTTATTCATTATTTGGGGTAAAAGAGTAAAACAAATATTTTAAAAAGCCTGTCGCCCCTCTGTCAGGTGTCCAGTGCATGTCCCATTGCCATCCCCCAGTTGTCGCCCACCATCCACATACTCTCATTCTGTCCTGCCATTCACAGTATAATAATTCAATGCTTTGATTGGGAAGTGGGCACAGTGCCAAGTCCTGGCAGCATGTTTTAAACACATCTCCCTCCAGCTAAATTGCTCATAAATGTAGAATGTTCATATTGTTAAGGCCCTCCTGACCCCTAATCTATGATTGGGAGGGGCCGTAGTGATTCTGAAAGTCCCAGCTGGTCAACTGACACCACCCCCAAACCAGAAATGCACTCCATTCTCAGAAATGATGTCATCTGATAGCAGTCTTCTATGCGCCAGGAGAGCAGAGTGGGTGCATTGTCATACATACACATACACACAAGGCAGAATTAGTCACTCTGCATCCACCTGGCACACTAAAGTCTGCTGTCACCTGACAGGTTTTTGTGAGAGTGGAGTGTGCACCAGGTTTGGGAGGGGTCCTGTTGACTTGCCAATACTTTAAGAATCACAGTTGGCTCTTCACATCATAGATTGGGGTCAGGGGTAGTGGGTGCCCTTTTAACATTATTCACATTATGGGACTGGGGATGTTGGGCTAAGGAGATTGGATATGTTTAGAAGATGCTGTTGGGAGCAGGCACTGTGCCAGTTAATGTACAAATATTAAATTATCATACTGTGTATGACAGGACAGACAGAAGAGAGAAAGAAAGCAGTGCCTCAGCTGGAATTTGAAACCAAGTCACACAGAATACCGTTCCAATTGTGCTAGCCGCTGCACCACCAAAGCAACTGAAAACCTGGAACTCCCAGAAGCACCTTACTCTTTCTGTAATGTACAGTATGATGAGACTGACAGGTGTGATTGGTTGCTTTGGGGCTAGCCTGCACTACCTGGGGGGGGGTGGAAGGGGGGCAGGCACAATCTGGTGCAGCACAGATAATTACAATTTCATTCACAAGGGTGCAGTGTGCACATATATGGAACCCAAACAAATTAGAAAAGAGAAAGAAAAATAAGTGCCTAAACTGGGATTATAACTCAGGCCACCCAGAATACCATTCAGATTGCACTACCAGCCACGCCACCAAGGCAACTGGAAACATGGGACTCCCAGAAGCACCTTGGTCTTTCTCTGTTGCACAAGCTGGTGAAACTGAGAGGTGTTGTTGGTTGCTTTTGGGTCAGCCCAGCCCTGGCTACCTGGGGAGGGGGTGACAGGCTTTAAAAAAAATATTTTATCCCCTTGGAATACAAAGACACAGGCAGTGTATTCTATTTCTGAAGAACGAATATATTCTGAGCAAATTAATCTATTTGGTGCACACCCCAAAGCTATATAGTAAAATATTCAAGTATAATCCTCAAAATAGATACAGATGTTGAAGTGTGAGGTAATAATTATCACCTTTTTAAACTGTAGTCATCCTTCTTGATTTGTAGAACAAAGCAATACATTCTCTTTCAAATGTTTCTTTTTGATGAAACAGCAGGGATGAAAAACAATAGTAAACAAAGCCTAACTAGATGAACCCTTGTTTTTTTTTTTTCTGCTGACGCAACCTGTGCTTCTGTGTTTATAGCATGAATAGGAGCTGCTCTGTTTCTCTCAGTGTATATTATGCTTCATTTATCAGTACCGAGGATGCAGAGGTTTTCACATGCAAAAGAAAATTAATGTGAAGAAGATATAAACCACAACCCCTGTCTTCCTATAAACCAAACAATTTAGTCAGATATGCAAGAATTGGATGTTATTGAATTAGGCTTAGTTTTTTTCAACAAGGAAGGGTATCCTCATCTTACACAGTTAATATATTAAAAAAAGACAATAGTTCCTCACCATTTCTCATTTACATTTATTTGGTTGCATGGTAAAATATTCAGTGCATTTAAGAGTCTGTGCTAATTCGCGGTTTTTCTAGCCTTCATTCCATGACCTTGTAAACATTAAAAAGTTCCAGTAAAATCATTAAACTTATGTAGGAGCTCGGAGGATATTGACTGTTTTAGCAGCTGTTTCATTACACTAGTCCATACCCATTGAACTGAATTTAAAAAACAGAATTTTATGTCGGAAAGTATTCAATATGAATGAGCATCCGGCTGCTCTGAGTTTTACACCAAGAAAGTCAATATTCCCCAAAGAGCTGGGCAGCTGGGTTTAATGTTCATGTATTCATGAAGAACAGCACTGGTGCTCTGTAGCCTTTGATATACTGCAGTGGACTGCTTTCATACTGAGGATCTGGTCTTGGCAGATGAAGAAAAAAGAACTGAGCACAAGATGTATAATAGATGCACAAAAACAGGAATATGTGCCCAGCCTAGACTAAGTTCCCACCCTCCCCCTTGTTAATTTTGCCTTGCTGCTCAGAATAAGCGCTTCTCTGCACTTTACCTCCAGCAGGGAGAGCAGTGAAGCAGCAGCCTCAGCAGTCAAGTAATAAGGCACAGCAGGGCATGTGTTATGCTGGTATATTGGCACACCTCAGGTACAGTATTTTGTGAGGTATGAGGCATGGCCAAGTACCTTCAACCACCCAAGAAGTGATATGTGTACCAGCATAACTCAGGCCCTGGAGTGCCTTATTGGGATTACAAAATGGATCCACTAAAACTCTTAAAAACAAACAAAAAAAACTCTTTAGGTTTTTCTTTAGATTACCATAGTTTTAGACCATGGTATTGTACAGGGATAACATCAAGGCTGGAGCTGTTTCTTGACCAATCCACTTTCAGATTTTTTTCTATCCATGTTATAATGTGGGCAACTCATTGATAATAGGTTATTGTCTTCTGTTCCCTCATTTCTGTTACCAAAAACAGCCCAACTGTAGTAGGCTGGATAGGCAAAATGGGTGATTAAATGGTTGGGATAGGGGAGTGGAAAGTACTTGATGACCATGTGATCTTTCCTTCTCAACTGAGATAGTATGCTCATATTAAAAGTATATTGTATTTATTTATTCTGCTCTGCCTGTCCTGTTTTGTCTAATGCCTTGTGTCCTAGTCACTCCTGTAAAAGGGACTTGGTCCCAGTGAGCCTACCCAGTAATAAAAATAAATAAATCTCATTTACATCGGGGAACCACGTCTACCCAATTTTGCAGTTGGATGGACTCAAGCAAAAGCAGTTCAACTACCTTCCTTGAGGCACACAGGTGAGGCAGTGGCTGTGCGAGGATTTAAAACTAGGATTTCCTGGCTCACAGTTCTGTGTTATAGTGAGTAACTACTGGACTGAGCACTCTTTAGAAAACTGAGCAAGAGCCACGGGTCTTGTCCCAAACTTGCTACTTCCATATACAAAAGCAGTGAACAGCCTCAGGCACCATCAATCGAGATTCATTTAGCATTTCCCCTTCATGTCTTCATATATACTTAGATCCCCAAGTAAAATTATTTTCAATCTTTGTAAGTGGTAGAGAGAAAATGCAGAACTCAGATTGTAAATATCTGATACATACAGTAATTAGTCTTGTATTATTCAGTGGTGTAGCTATGAAAATACAATTTGTAAGCAAGATTCCAATCTGGCTTCTGTTTGACATCCCCGCATTGTATGCATACTTATTTTCCTGCCCACTTCTATACACAGCAATCACAGTATACTTATGCTATGCCATACCATACCATACCATAAGTAAGGACAAGAATCTGGAAACCATACCATACCATCAATAAGGAGAAGAATCGGGCAGTGGGGGCTGCCAAAATCCATGGCCATGGCCCAGCATACTGCCCCACCCCATTTAAGCCATGACTTTCATAATATATGCATTCCTGTACCTTGTATTCAGAAGACAGAATTTGGCAAACCAATTGTAATCTATTTCTGACATTCTCCTTATTAAAATAGAAAAGTACTTTTTCAAGTTCTTGAGCGATTCACCCTGTCAGTTGTCAGCAATATTAATACTGGCAGTGTCCTAATTTTTTTAGTAACATAATGTTGTTCTTGCTTCATATTTATAATACTATAAATATGTGGATGCTAACTTTTATATTTATAATATATAAGCAGTGTCAGTGGCTCAGCAGGTTGCACGCTCACCTCTGAGGTCAGAAGATGGGAAGGCTGTGGGTTCTATCCCTGCACCAGGAACTTGGATTAAATCCCAGCAGGGATACTGTAGTGCAGCATGGGGGGGATCTGCCTTTTGAGGTGCCGTCTTTCGAATGAGACATTAAACTGGGGTCCTGTTTGCCTGTTCTGTTAGTTGTTAAGGCAGAGGTTAAAGATCCTGTGGCACTTCAAAAGAGTATAGGAACTTTCCTTGTAGAAGAAAAACACAAAAGGAAAAGAAAGAGTCCAGCTCAGCCAACCTCGATGAAACAAAAAATGTAATTAAGGGGAGGTGCTAAACTACTAGTATGGCTAATATATCACAAATGCTGATTGATAGACAATAAAGCTCACTCATCCAATATAAAATATGAAAATAATATTTTTATTATTATATTTCTTCTTATTCTTTTTTCCTTTGTATTTTATTCTTTTCATTCTAAAAGCAAAGACACTGTACAGTGTACCGTATAAATTCAAACATTTCAAGCAACAGCTCTTCATCAGTGAAGTACACTGTCTGTACCAAAACTTAAACATATAAAAAATACATTTATTATATAATAGCTAAAGATCTAGTTTATCTAAATAAATATGGCACATTATTTTACCTGGTGCCCTTCTTGTCTAATATCTCTTACACACCACTTCTCTAAAATTGTTTAAGTGTATCCTCCTGTTTCCTCAATATAAAGACATTTTTTTTTAATTTATAGAACCAACTGATACATACATTTAAAACAACTTTTACGTCTGCTCTTAGATCCATCAGCTTCTGTTATATTTTATGAGAAATAAAGATACAGTGCACACAATACCTTGTTGGTCCAAGTTGGCCCCAATCTAAATCTTAAATACGTCCCTATAACTCTCTTTAAGTTAGTAGCAAAAGCATTTCACTGTTTCAGTTTAAAGACCATCAAAAATAAGCTCCAAATAAAGTCAGAAAAAACACCATGATATGGCCCTCAGCAACACATACCTCGAACAAACAGAGGCTACAGCAATCTGTGTGCACCATGAAACAATTGAGAACTGCATCTTTTGAATTTATTATATACTCTCTCACTTCTTAAGTGTATCCCACTTCATTAAAACGCCAAAAGGTTGTATTCAAGTAGTTGAAAACGCATGCATAAACTCATGTCCCAGATTGTATTGTTAATAAAATATAGATTCAGAAATGACATTTTCATCTGCTCACAAATTCAAACAGACCTGTTTATGCAGCGTAACTCCATATGGATATGTCTCTCTGTTTAAATAAATATATGAACGGGCTGTTAGGAGCCCAACTCTCTGTTTCTATCACAGCAAATGTTCAAGCAATTCATTCAACATTAAACCTGTGTATCAGTCAATTCGTTCTCAGGTCACTTACTTCAGTTTGGAAAAATCTCAGCAAAAGGAGAAACTGCGTGTACTACTGCTCCCAACTGTGTTTGGTCAGGTTAGTCGGCGTTCTACACACTTTACAAAGTGAATTTGAACTTTCACCATCGAGAATTGGGCGCACTGATAGGAGACAGCGAGTCACAAGGCAAATCAACTCTCAAAACCTGTGCGCCCGACCTGCTAAGAAAGCAACACCTAGCAAGCAACCTATGGGTCCTAAAGCCTGGTGTCTCAATGGAGAGTACATAAATACTTTCATGGAAAATCCCTTGTAATTATTTAACTTGGAAAAACATATATACTTAGATTCGGGATACTAATCACTCATACTTCCATATTTAACTAATGATCCTGCAGTATTTAAGGGAATAAGTGCCCCACAGATAAAAATGTAAACAAACTACCAGGGCATAAATAACCAGCAGGAAGCAGGAATTACTAAGTCACTGACAGCCTATAAGAATATAAAAATCTCCATAGAAAAAATGGGGTTGAAAATTTCTATCAATATTGTAAATCATAATTAGACACCTTGTACGATCTAAACGGAGGTCAAGCCAGAGGTTAAAAGTGCATTTCTCCTCACCTCTCTCTCTCTCTCCCCCTACTTACCTTATTTTCAGACCTAATCCTGTCTCTCATCAGGTCTAATCCATGACTCCTGCACTTATTATTAAACTTTGATGCCCTTTTGTCTTATGTTTACCAATATATTGTAACTCCTACTTATTGTTACCCTTGTATTATAGCTTTTACTGTACCCCTCTACTTGTTAATTACTGTAACCATGTGTGCTGTTGTTCCACTGTTCTTTGGTGTACTCTCCCGGGTCATGCCTAAAAATAGTCATTTCATGGCTCGTGCACCTACCCGGTAAACAAAAACTAAATACAATTTAATGTTTGCTATCCAATAGAAACCTCAAAAGCAAATGGTGCAGGGACCATGAAAAGTAGTTCTAAAAAATCTATGTACCTATCATTTTCTTCTTACAGCAGTGTGTGTGGTGTGTGTGTGTGTGTGTGTGTGTGTGTGTGTGTGTGTGTGTGTGTGTATATATATATATATATATATATATATATATATATGTATACAAAATCATGCATACCCTATAATACAAAGCATCATGGGCTGTGTGTGTTTGTGTATATATATTTATATATACTGTATAATGTCCTATATCACATCTTTACACTGCACTGATGCCTATAGCCATCAAAAAATGATTACATACCAAAAAGCTTGCAGCCAAAGAGTGCGTTTTGCATTTGTAGCTCACACTCTTTCTCTTTTTTAATTAGTTCTGTCAGACGAACCAACTCTACTGAACGCGTGCCCTCAGGAGGTCGAAGAGAGAGCTCTGGAGATTCCAAGAGCAACCGCAACCGCACAGGGTCTACAAGCAGTTCTTCCAGTGGTAAAAAGAACAGCGAAAGGTAACATTTTTACTTGCTTTAATGACAGTTATATTTCACAGTTCATATCATTAGGCTACAGATTAGACTGCACTTTGAGACCCATGACATTTGGATTTAATAAAGGAACAGTAATAGTTATTCAAAATGTTCTTTCCTCAGCTGTTTTGTCAGACAAGCCTTTCAACTTACAAACCCTTAAAATAATTTATTTCCAGTTGTTTTCTTTTTTTTTCTTTTATTATAATCTTTGTTTCTTTTTGTCTGTTTTGGTAAAAAGGTGGGCACAGTTCTGCCATCGGTCATTTTCTCTAATGGTACTAGTGTATGCTAGGCATTCCTTTGACTGCTAGGCAGTCATAGTATAAACTGAGGGCAAAACATTCCAGAAATTGTACAGGCTCTACCATACTTTCCATGGGATCCACACAACATTTTAAACTGATTTGAAATTATGGGAGCACATGATCAGAAAACAGTAAACTGCACCAAAAGTCCTTCCCTTATTCAATAAGAGTGATAGACCTTTGAGCTTTGCCTAGTTGCCTGGTAAACTTCTTAACTCAATCATGTGAGATGTGGTGGTTCAGTACATGGAAAATAATGGATTGTTTTCTAGAATATAGCATCATTTTACAAAAGATTCAGCCCTAAAAACAATCTTGTTTGCTTTCTTTGAGGCGGTAACTAGAAATATGGATGAAGGTCAGAAAGTCTTTTACATGGGAAACCCATGGAGAAAGAAGCGAATATGGAGTCCACAGGGTTTTCAGGAGGTGGAGGCGAATTGACTGATAGTGTGGTGGTGGATGTTCCCCATTCAGAGTACTGGAATATTCTGAGTGGATTACCACCACCCACAGTGCTCAGTCTGTTGCTTTTAACATATCTAGTAAAGATCCGGGGGTCATCAGCAGTGGGATGGGGAAGTTTGCTGATGCTACAAAAGTGGCAAGATGAGTGGTTACAGTTGGGGGGGACTGGAAGACTGGAAGGAGTGTGAGCCCAGAAAAGGGGTTTATACTTTGTATATTGGAATACAGAGTGCCAGACTTCGAGGCAGGGAATCTGGCTTGCATATACACATGCCATGGGGGTGCAGCAGTAGACAGCACAGGTGAGGAAAAGGTTCTAGGGGTAATTGTGGACAGTAAGCTGAAACCAGACAAGCAATGTGCTCCTGCAATCAAAGAAGGAAATGCAAAGACTATACTGTATGTAATAGGATGGGGTAAGGAGCAGGTCAAGGGAGTGATCTTCTCATTTTGCAGAGTCTTGGGTAGACAACACCTGGAGTACTTCATCCATTTCTGGTCAGTGCAGTACAGGACATTGAAGAAATCCAGAGGGGCCGGTATAGTGCAGGCAAGCTGTTTAGCAGCTAAGGCCTTATCCACATTGCACTGGTTTAAGCCATGCTTGTAGTGGTAAGCATCCACACTACCTTCCTGGATGAACAGTTTTTGAAAACTGTTGAGACTGGCTAGGAAGTTAGACTCAATAATTGAAGTTTTATCTGTTTAAAAACTGTTCTTTCAAGGTTGGTCCTCCCCTGCCATTCTTCTAGTACTCTATATTGCCAACCTGGAAGTACAGGAAAAATATCAATCTGTACCCAAAGTACGTTGCTTGCCATTCTCTGGTCTAAAGACCCCACAACATGAAAATGTAGAATGCCCCTCACCAGTCATGGCTCCTTCCTGCAAGATTCAGGCACCGTGTCCTTGGTTAAAGAAAACATTTTTTTTTTACCTTGGTTACCTATCACTGGTCCTGGCTTCTGCTGGTTAGGGTAGGACATATTTGGGCTACATGCCCTTGGTTAAAAATAGTTTCCTTGTCTTTCACTTAAAGCAGCACTGCTGGATAATCAGGAAGTGATCAGTTTCTGTAGTGGTACAGTAAATATAGTGGCTGCATATAGTACTGCATTGTGGGTAGAAGAAATGTAAAAAAAAACAAAGGAAAACCGAGCAAATTGCGAGGTGATAGTACAATGCTGGCGAGAAAGATTGCCAGATATGTACTCAACAGAGCACAGGGAATAAACTGTTGCAAAAGCACAGATATTTTTATCCTTCACTGCTGCTTTAATGAGTTTGGGCTCCTACATAGGGGAGGAGGATTGATTTGGGCTCTGTGATGATAGCTTAAATAAAAAACTTTCCCTGTCTTTTTCCACACCAGTTCTAGCTCCTGCTGATAAGGCGAGGCAAGGCAGGTATCAGGCTCCATTCCCTTGCTTTTTTGGGGGAGTTGTAAAAAGCAAACAAACAAAAACAATTTCCCTGTGTTGCCACCGATTTGTCCCAGTCATGCTGTCTGGAAAGTCTGCATCAGGGGCCCAACCCCAGTGCAGTGACACTCCTCCCTCCCCACTTGACCTACTTCCATATCCCAGACAGTGACTGGTATGTCCTTCCTCTCACCCCCTAAGGAGGTCACTGTCTGGACTCAAATATCTCAAAAGTGCATGTCACACTTCAATGGTATTTGAATTCAGATAGTTTCGGTGTGAGAAGGTAATGTGGGGGGCTGTGCTGGTTACCATCTGATTGTGCTGACAGAGAAAGCTTGGCTGGGATAAGGAGATGCAGAGAGTACCACTGGAAACTTGGGAATGCTTTTCATGGGGCAGTGTGAGGGAGGGTTGCCAGTAAACACCAGGAAAAGCTTAACCTGGGGAAGTGAGAGAGGGGGCACCGCTGAGCACCAGGGAAAGCTTGTACTATAATGGGGAGAGCAAAAGGGGGTAACACTGGACATTAGGGAAAGCTCAAACTGGGATGGGGAGAAATAGGGGTACCACTGGTCACCAGTAAATGCTTAACATAGGGCAGGATGAAGGAGGGCATGACCATAGACACCAGGGAAAAGTTTAACTTGGAGCAGGGTGAAAGGGTATCACTGGACACCAGGAAAAGCATGGGTCTGGAAAGGGAAAGGGAAAGGCAGGGTGTACCACTGAATACCTGGGAAAGCTAGGACTGGGATTGGAAGAGGGAGGGGGTACCACTGGACACCAAGAAATGCTTAACATAGGGCTGGGTGAAGAAGGGGGTTCCCATAGACACCAGGGAAAGCAACCAGGTATAGCTCAGACTGGGATAAGGAAGTGGTACCACTGAACATCAGGAATGTCTTACATGGGACAAGGTGAGGGAAGAGGTAGCTATGGACACCCAGATATGGTTGCATTAGTCTTCTTCAAGTGGCGTGTGTACACTGTGAATTTTCTTTTAGGAGGGGTGCCACTGGACACAAGGGAGGAGTCGCACTTGGGCCTCCAGTATAACATCTCAGTGCGCTATCTGACGTCTCCAGATGGTGATCAGTGGAAGCTGTAGGATCAAAACTGTGGCCTTTAGGTTTACAGCTTGGTGTACTATTCCAGGTATCAGATCTGGGTCTCTAAGTTCATATTATGCATGGATGGACTCGGGCGGGGAGTAAGCTATCAATCACTTAACTCCTCCCAAAACAAAACAAAAGTACATGGAATTGGAATGGGGTATAAAATCTGGGTCTCCAAGTTATCGCCATGACTGGGTAGACTCGGAAGTGCAAGCTGTCAATCACCTCTCCACCCCCATGCCTCCAGTTTTGCAGCTCTGTGCTCTGCTATATGTCCTTAAATGGTAACCAACAAACCACACGTCACTAGTGCTGAAGTGTAGAAGGCAGATCTGGGGCTATCAAATATACAGTGTAACATTTCTTACGCAATAAATGGCAGACACAGTACTGTTGCATAATCATAAAATCATAGAAGTTTGATGGCAGAAAAGGACCCTTCCAGCCCATCTAGTCTGCCCAACCCTCCCCTTTCACATACCCCCCCTTCCCACCTGTCCCCACCATCCCCCCCAATACTCAGTCCCATATGCCTGTCCCATGCCCTCTTAAATTCCTCCACTGTCTCAGCCCCCACCACTCTGTCCGGCAGTCTGTTCCAGGGCTCCACCACCCTCTCTGTGAAGAAGTGCCCCCTCACATTGCCCCTGAACCTATTTACATGCAATATGAGGCTATGCCATCTAGTTCTGGCTCCTCCTTCCTCCTCAGCAGAACCCCTTCACCTACTTTATTGAGCCCCTTTACATATTTAAAGGTTTCAGTCATGTCCCCCCTTTCCCACCTTGTTTCCAATGTGTACAGATTCGGCTCCTTACACCTCTGCTGTTACGTCTTCCGCTGCATACCCTGCACCATCCTTGTTGCCCTTCTCTGAACCCTCTCCAATGCATCTGTATCCTGGCAGAGGTGTGGTCTCCAGAACTGAACCCTGTACTCTAACTGTAGCCTTACCATAGCTTTGTAGATGGGCATTATAACCTCCCTTCTTCTGCTATTAATGCCCCTGCCTATGCATGCCAGCATTCATTAAAAATACCACCAACAGCTTAATCTGGTTCAAGGTCAGTTGGCATTCTCTGTATCCCCTCCCCCGGGTCCTGCCTGAAAATAGGCAGAATTTATCTAGTGTACTTATCCGGTCAACAAAAATGAAATAAAATAAATAAATTCTATTGGTCCCTCCCGCTGCCTTACTACATTGGAAACCTATCTTAAGGTTTGAGGAGACTGTGATCCTCAGATGCCTTTCCTGCTCTGATTCTATGATTTCCCCCCCAGCATATACCCCGCTTTCGTGTTTTTCCTCCTTAGGTGCATCACAGCGCACTTCTTGGCATTAAACCTCAGCTGCCATTTCCTGGCCCTCCTGAGCGTCTTGAGGTCCCTCCTCATGTCTTCCACCCCTCCGGGTGTCCACCCTATTGCAGATTTTTGTATCATTGGCAAATAGGCACCTCCCCTCAAACCCTCCACAATATCACTGATGTAAATGTTGAAGGAAGCGGACCAAAACTGTGACCCCTGTGGCACTCCATACCACCCTGCCATCTCAGTGCACCCCATTAAGCACTACCCTCTGAGTTCTCCCTACTAGCTAGTCCTCCACCCAGCTTGCAATTTTCCCTCCCAACCCCATGCTTTCCATCTTGCACACCAACCTCCAATGAGGGACAGTGTTGAAGGCCTTACTGAAGTCCAGATAGGCCACATCCACTGCCCCTTCCTCGTCGATTACCTGAGTTACCCAATCAAAGAACTCAATTAGGTTGGTCTGGCATGATTTCCCCATGGTGAAGCCATGCTGTCTGCTGTCCTGTAAGCCACACTCCTCCAGGTAGTTCACCACCCTCTCCGTGATTAATACCTCCATTACTTTCCCCAACACAGACGTGAGGCTGACTGGGCGGTAGTTCTCCTTCAGTTCCCTGCTACCTCCCTTGTGCAAGGGCACTATGTCAGCCCTCCTCCAGTCTTCCGGCATCTTCCCCGTATCTAGGGACAGGTTGAAGAGCCTCGTCAAGGGTGCAGCCAGCTCCTCCCTCAGTTCCTTGATCACTCTGGGGCGCAACCCATCAGGCCCTATTGTCTTGTCCTCCCTTAGTCTGTCCAGCTCAGCCCTGACCCTATCCACAGTGACATGTCTCTGACCCACCCATTTGCCCTCTTTCCCCTTAGGCGCTAGTACTGGACCCCTGCTTTCCACCTCCTCCGTGAACACCAAGCTAAAATACTTATTTAGTGCCTCTGCCTTTTTGTAGTCCTGCTCCAGGTTTATCCCTCCTTCGCCCTCAGTCTAGCAATCCCCTGCCCTGATCTTTTCCTCACCCTCACATACAGTATCTAAAAAACATTGTATCCCCCCTCCTGGCCCTTTTGGCTATTTTCTCTTCAGTGGCTGCTTTTGCCCTTCTGATCGCCCTCCCTGCCAGACTCCTCTTCTCCCTATACTACTCCCTATCCTCCTCTCTGAGTGTCATCTTAAATTTTCTGAAAGCCCTCCTCCTTCCTCTGACTGCCCTGGCCACCCCCCCTACTGAATCAGAATGGTCTCCTCCCCTTCTTGCTCTTGCTGACCTTTTTTATGCACATTTCTGATGCTTCCTGAATGCCTCCCCTGACAGCTTCCCAGAGTTCTTCCACTGCCCCTGTCATCTCTGTACCTTCCAGTTTTTCCCTGTCTTTCCCATCTTATTAAAGTTTGTGTGTCTGAAGTCCATGACTGTTGCATTAGTCTTACTTGTCTCTCTCCCTGTCCTGACCCTGAACCGTACTGTGCTGTGGTCACTGGTGCCCAGGGCTTCTCCCACCTGCACCTCCTCCACACTCTCCCCGTTAGTCAGGACCACGTCCAGCAAGCTGCTTCCCCTCATTGACTCCCTGATCAGCTGTTGGAGAAATACCCCCTGCAGCTCAGCTAATACCTCCCTGCTCTTTGCCGACGCTACATCTGGGATTTCCCAGTCAACATCTGGGAGGTTCAGATCACCCACCAGTAGCAGTTCACCTTTCTGTGCCAGCCTTGTGATTGCTTGAGTTAGCCATCTGTTGTCTTCCTCTCCTTGTGCAGGTGGCCTGTATATCAACTCCAGCTGCAGGGATTCACCCGTCTTCCTACCTAGTGTTACCCACAGCAGCTCAGTCTCCCCTTCCTCCTCCTGCCCTTCAGTAACACTGATGCCTTCCCTGACGTACAAGGCAACCCCTTCCCCTTCTTGCCTTCCCTGTCCCTTCTGAACATTCTATAACCTGGAATGGTTGTTTCCCAGGTGTGATGCTCTGTCTACCAGGTCTCATTTATTGTGACTAAATCTAATCCCTCTTCACTCGTGATGGCCTCCAGGTCCACCATTTTATTTCCTAAACTCCTGACGTTTGCTGTCAATCCTTTCCACCAGTCTCCCCCTATGCTTTCCCCTTACATCCGTCACCCTCTGCTCAGCCATGTAGTGCTATCCTTGGGGGCTAGCCCTCGCTTTCCTCCTTGTGGGAGCAGATTTGTCTCCACCCCCACCCTAGTTTAAATTGAAGTTATCTGCTATGTATTTTCCTAATTTGCATTTCAGTACTGCTACCCCTCCCTATTCAGGTGCAGTCTGTCTGGTGCAGATAGGCTCTCAACCTCCCATGTAGATCCCCAGTCCCCTACCAAGTCGTATCCCATTTGCTCACACCACCCCACCGGCCACCCGATGAACTCCCTAATCTTCAGCTTCTTATCAGTGCTTGCCCTCGGTACTGGTAACACCACTGAGAATGCCACTGACTAAAACCCCAGACTGCTACAGTATCTAGCTAGAGCTCTGAAACTAGCCTGCACCTCCATCAGGCTACTTCCTGCCAGGTCATTCATTCCCAGGTGGAACACCAGGTGTGTTTTCTTATCCTGCTGCCTCCCCCTTAAGGGAGATATAATGAATGACCTTCACTGCTGTCATGCCCAGCAGACTCTCACCCACACTGTACTGTTTTAGTCTCCCCTTCCCCCATCTAATCCCTTTTTATTATAGAGTCCCCGACCAGTAGGACCCTGCTCTCCATCTCCTTTCTATCGCATCTCCCTACCATCCTCCCCCCAACCCCTGCATCCTATTTCCTACCTTATTATTAATTCCCACTTTGCCCATTTCACTTCCTGAAGCACTATCCTCACTCCGCCCCACCAGCTTCTTTACTCTGTGCCCCCCCAGCTTTGCGCCCTCCCTGGGCTCTATTTGTCAGGCTGCTCACCTCTGCCCCTCCATTTTCTAACATTTCCCCTCCCTGTTTATCTGTCTCTGTCCCTGCCCTGCCTGATTTTTGCTGGGGACCTTCCTCCTCCATCCAGCTTTGCTTCTCTGAACCCAAGCATGCTGTCGCCCCACCGTGCTTGCCTGTTGAATTCTTACCTTATAGGGCCTCCCCCTTTTCCAATTGTTCTGCACCTTCCTTCATACTTGCCTCTCCTTTTTCCCCTGTGTGCTATTCTGCACCCTTTTCATCTCCCCCCCCATTTAGCGCCTCTAGTGGGGCAAATCTATTCTTCTGTTCTAAGCCCACTGCCTGTACCCATCTGGTCAATAGTCCTTCCCTTGCTCCCTCCTTCCTCATCCTCTGCACAGGCTTTTTACCTTTATACTGTATCACCTGACATTTCTCCAGGTTTCTCTTGTGCCCATTGCTGCCCTTATCTGGGATTCCTGTATTTCCTCTGGTGCTTCCCTTCCCCCCCAGTATTTGTGCTCCACAACTTTCCCCCAGTTCCCATCCCATCTTCTCTTCCTGTGGTTGAGTTGGCTCCTTATCCCCCCTGCAGCTCCCCTTTTTGACTGTGCCTTGTCCCCACAGTCCCCACTTGCTGCTATAGCTCCTTGGTGGGATCCCTCATGTTCCCCCGTCTACTTTCCCTTTCCCAGCTTAGTGCCCATCTCAGCCATCCCACCACTTCCCTTAGCTGTGCAATCTGCCTAGACACCATACATTCCCCCCCCCCATTTTCCAGGCTATGTTCAGTACCATGGCTGACCCACAACCAGTACACCCTACCACCTGCTGCTCTGAGGATTGCTATCCAATGCTCTGTCATCTCAATCATAGACTATGGCTTAATTATCTATGGCTCTGCCACTACCACCGCGAAAAGGCGCATCACAACCACCCTAAACAAGGCCTGTCGGATGCTCACTGGAGCGCAAAGACGTACTCATACATGTGAGCTCTACTCGGAAACAGGATGGTTGCAACTCTCAATTCACATAAGGTACCTCACATGCTTGATGGCAAAAAAATCCATCTTGGGTCTCACTCCGCCGTGTATCCAAGACCTACTCTGCCTGAATACCAGCATCCGTCCCACCAGAAGATCGGAACACCAGCCTTTCCAGGTCCCCAGATGCCAGACCACACAGGGCCAAAGATCTTTTGCCTATCGTGCCCCCCTCTGGTACAATGCCCTGAGCTCACTCACTATATCCTCCACTTCACTAGGAGCTTTCAAATGTATGCTTTACGCTCACCTCTCAGCCTCTAGCTCCTGTGACTGCCTTGACTAATGATTCTTCCCTTATGGCTGTTTTTACTGTTTTTCATCCTCCTTCTCCTCCTCCTCCTCTGCTCCTTTCTTGACAAAGGCATCTGAGTACCTCTAACTATTCTAAGTCTGCTCCCCTCCCCATATCTCCTCGTACCTTTCCCACCTGACCATTCCTCCAATGTATTTTTTTTTTTTTTTTCTTTTGGATGTACTGTATTATACCGACTTATTGAAACCTTTGTAATTTGCTGAACATACCATTGTAACATTGTCTTGTTTGTTTGTACATTGATGGCGTGGAACCTTTGTAAAAGAGCCATTGGCTCAAAGGTAATAATTCCTAGAACAATAAACTAAACTAAACCACCCTCCCAAAGATGCCCCCAGCCTTTGAAGCATTTGGATCCTGACAAATAACTTGCTGTTTAATGGCATTCAATTATATTGCAACTACTGTTCATTTTCTGCCTATGTTTTTTATGTTTTCATTGGGTGGGGAGGGAGATCTATATTGTGCCTAATCATGAGTACCAGAGTCTGCATTTGTAGTAGACTATTCAAAAATAACATCAACTGAAATGCTACAGCTATTAGTACAGCATCAGTCACCCATCTGTGTTATTTGCAACTTTAACTGACAGCTAAAAAGCTATCTGGATAAATTCAATGAATTTAGGGATACAAAACCCCCCAGAAAAAAATCAAAGAATTCAGTAGCAACTGGCCTCCAGGAGAACAGGTTTAGCAACAGCAGTGTGGACACACGAGCAGTTTTCAAGAACAGTTATGCTTGGTAAACCAGTTTAACGAAACTGGTTTTGAAAACAATCTTATAACCTCTTCTATATTGTGGAAAGGGCCTAAGGGAGTAAGCACCATGAGGGGAGATTGGGGATACTCAGATTATTCCTAAATTCCCGTTCACTTGTCTTTAAGATCCTGGATGGCCCCCTGTTGGAAGATGTTACCTCTTTCAAATAGTTGACATTTGGTTGAATCAGCACCTTAACTTGTCGATGCCATCCATTTGAAACTCCTTCTCAGATTGGATACACTGTATCAGAGCAAGTCTCGTATCCCACTTTATAGTCCACACTACTGTTGCTGAACCTTTTTTTTATATTTGCTATTTATGCCACCTCCTTCTCCATGGTCTTACCTTCCCTCAGGTCCTCCAAGGCATCATACTGGCTGCTCTCTGACCTTTTCCCCCCGGGACCACCTCCATGCTGCCTAGTTTTACCTCCCCTCCCAGGGAGGAGGAGCGGTCTCCCCTTACTGTTGCCCACCACCTGTTTGAAGTCTTTGTTGGGCACCCCGGGGGATCGTCTGAGTGATAGGGCTACATGCCGGAGGACATCTCCAGATTCGGCCATGGGGTCTTTTCATGTTTTTCTTCCTGTCCCCGAGGGCATTGGCATGCTAGGAGCTCCAAGGGACGTAGACGCGTCACAATGTGATGCCCATACCAGAGCTCCCCAATGTCCTCCCCACCCATGGCATTCTGAGCTGCACCTCCACCAGTGGTCACCCAGGTGGCAGTATTGCAGCGGGGGTGACTGCCGTCTCTCCGCGGCGGAGGAGAGCTTTCTGAGGAATGCTCTATCCTCCTCCCCTGGCTGGTCCCTGACGACCCAAGTCCGCACCTGAATCCGAGTCACCGGCATCGTGAGCGGTAGCACTATCACTACCACTGCGCTGACGGGCTGGCACTGCTGTTCAATTCTTGTGTGAAAAATAATTCTCCTGGCACTTGATTATGGGGTTGTGGTTTATGGTGCAGCTTCCAAATTCACCCTGGTAAGACTGGACCTCCTTAGTCACTTCATCTGCTACTTTATACTAAACTGTTCCCCCCTGCACCCATCACTGATCCCTCAACTCTGAGCTCGTGCTCTCTCTCTCTCCCCCCGAAGGCAGACTGTGATGAGACTGCTTCATCCTGATGAGTGGCACTACAGGCTTCCATTTCCTTTAAACTCTCATGTGTCATATATAATTCTGCCTCCCCCCCTCCATTTGCTCCTCTACCTCTTGCTTCTCACAGAAGGTCCTGCAATGTGATCTTATGCTTGACTGTAGCTCCTGTACTTCTATAGTGTCTTCTGCGTGTATGCCACCTCATTTGGCTGGTGCCTGGTAACCTGTCTTTCAAACAACATGAAGTCTTGCTGTATTCTGACATATTGCAGTGATGTCCAACCTTTGAACTGCCCCGGAGATGAGAGAGTTAACTTTCCATGCCAGGCATGGAATGCTGAGCTCGAGCTCAGTTGAGACTCTGTCTGTTGCTGTTTGAACTCAAACCATCAGATTCTTTACTCCACCTCACTGAACAGTCGCTCTGGAGATTTCTCCTTTGCTCAGTTCAAGTTTGTCGGTTAAAGCACCGTTTTTCTCGGTTTTCAACCAAATTTAAACCGTAACCTGCCGGTTCAGTCTCTGTCTGTGGTTTCGTGAGTACTAGATAGGCTTATTTTTGTTGTTCTTCTGTGTGAAACTTGTAAACGTGGGATCGGTTCGGTTTGAACCAATCAGGTTGTTCAAAAAAAGTTTATTCTACTTTTAGAGTGTGGTAACCGGTCCTTATCGGTTCTAAAAAAAACGGATTTTATTACAGTTTTTTCCACGACCTGTAACACAGTCAGGAACCGATAAGGGTGTCTTGCCTGGCAGATTGCCGAAAAAAGGGTAAGTTTTGTTAGGACTGGCCATGTCTGAGAAACCCAAAAGAAAAACCGGGCCCACTGGGTTTCAACACTGTAGTGTGTGTGGGGAAGTCTTTGCTAAGGCTGATCCCCACACCGCCTGTGTTTATTGTCTGGGGTTTGACCACCTCGATTCAGACTGCCAGATTTGTAAAAATTTTCCTGCAGCTACCCTGGAAAAGAGAGTTGGTAGGCTCAGGGAAAGGGAGGCCAAGAGTCTGCTGACCTGGATGGCCAGCCGGTTCGGTTCAAGCAAACCAGAAGGAGTGCCCTCTGACCAAGGCGGAAACTTCTTGGGCAAAGGAGAACCGACTCGAGGAGTCTGTTCGGTTAAGAAAAGAATGGATAAATCAGCGGTGAGGATCACCAAGTTCTTTCTCCGACTGCTGATGAAATAGCCAAGCGATGAAGGATTGTTCAGTTGCTATCCCGGTTCGACCGAACCCGGCACCATCAGGAAGGGGCTGGTTGATTAGGTTCGGACTATAATTGGGATTTTTATGAACTGGAGGAGGAGGAAGGAGAGTATGAGGATAGTGATGGTGATTACGAAGTCTGGATGTGCCTATTGACCCGGACATCTCCCCAGACAGACCTTCAGGGGTTTCTCCTCCTAGGCTTTCTGAGTCCCCTTCCCATTTTATGTTCTACAAAAAAGTGGCTGAAACTCTTCAGCTTCCTATGGAAGAAGCTGTGGACGACCAGGAGGAGCCTGACTATGTTGAAATGATGGATATCCCAGAGTCCAGGAGGCTGTCTATTCCTCTTCATAAGTCCTTTGGGAAACAGACAATAAAAATTTTAAAGACTCCTAATTCTAAATACCTCCTGTGGACAAGAGAATGGACAAGAGGTATACTCTCTCAGGCTCAGATACGGAGTTCCTTACCCAGCAATGCAGCCATGTTGGAGTGAGTGCAGGCTGCCCTGTGATAAGGCAAATATACCCTTGGCTTCACACCCCAGATAAGGACTCCAGGAGGATTGATGCCATGGCAAAGAAACAGTACATGGCAGCATCCTTGGGACTCAGGCAGGCTAATTATATGGCCTATACAGCTAGATATCAGAAATCTAGATGGGACACTGTAATGGCTTTAGCTAAACAGGTCCCTGGACAGCTTGCCAAGGGCTGGAGCAGGTGGCTGCGGATGGTATTGAGGCATCCAAGGTGCAATTCCATGCTGCAGTGGACTCCAATGATGTTTCATCTAGAGTCATGGCTACATCTGTGGCCCTTAAGTAGGATGGCTTGGCTCAGATGTACTAGCCTGTCTCAGGATACCCAGACTAAGGCCATGGATTTTCCTGTTGTGGGTAATTCTCTGTTTGGGGAGCAAAGAGAACTATGAAGAAAATGGATGAATATAGGACCACCTACAGAGTGCTCAGGCCAAGGAAAGGCAAGCTACTCCCCAAAGGCAGCATTCCAGGGACAGGGGCAGGCCTTTTCATAGGCCTTTCTACCAAGCCCAGGCCTCCTCTTCTGCTTATGCTCATAGGGGGTTCTTTAGAGGGAGAGGCAGACGGGGTACAAGCAGGCCTGCTTCCACCCCTCAGCCTAAAGCCCCTGCCAAACAGGCACCCTGATGGGTTTGCCAGGGCCGATTCTCCACCACCTGTAGGGGGCAGGCTGGCTTACTTTGTCCAGGACTGGATGTCTTTAACATCAGACAAATGGGTCCTGGAAGTAGTAAGCCAGGGACTGGTTCTCAGCTTCAAAAAGTTTCCAAAGATGAGAACCAGATCTTTTCCACCTGCAAATCCTTCAGAGGCACTTGCCCTAGAGGCAGAGGTCTCTTCCCTCTTGGCTCTCAGAGCCATAGAGAGGGTCCCACCCCTACACAAAGGGAAAGGATTGTACTCCAGGTACTTCCTAATCCCGAAAGACAGGAGAATGGTAGCCCATCCTGGATCTCAGATATTTAAACAAGCACCTTTTAAAGCCAAAGTTCAAAATGGTGACTCTGGGAGTAATTCTACCCTCTCTAAGGCCAGGGGACTGGCTAGTCTCCCTGGACCTCAAGGATGCCTATTTCCATATTCTCATCAGAAGCTCCCACCGAAAGTACCTCAGGTTCGAGCTGCCCTCAGGCCACTACCAATTCAGAGCAGTGCCCTTTGACCTAACTTCTGCTCCAAGGGCATTCAGAAAATGCCTGGCAGTAGTAGTTGCCTTCCTAAGGAGAAAAAGGATCTCCATCTTTCCATACCTGGACGACTGGATCATAGTAGGCCAGTCTTCACACCAAGTCAAGTTACATCTACAGATAACTCAGCATCTGCTCACTTCTCTAGGTTTCCTTCTGAATCTCTCAAAGTCAGTTCTAGAGCCCGTGCAGCTCCTTATCTTCATTGGGGCAGAGCTGGACACAGTAAAAGCAAAAGCCTTCCTTCCCCTGGACAGGGCAAGGACCCTTATCTCATTGGCCTCTTCATTCACCCCTCAGGTGTCTCGACCAGTAAGGCATTTTCTGCAGCTCCTGGGACACATGGCTGCCTCTACAGCTCCACTTGAGAGCCTTTTGGTCTCAGAAAAGGGACCCTCTGACCAAACTAATTCCAGTGACTCGAACCCTGATCCAGGCGTTACAGTGGTGGCTGGATCAGGACAATCTAAGACAGGGAGTTCCTTTTGTCACTCAGTCTCATTCTCTAATCCTTACTACAGATGCCTTCCTCTTGGGGTGGGGAGCACACTTGGGAGGCCTGACCACCCGAGGGCTGTGGTCTCCTCAGGAATCTCTGCTTCACATCAGTCTATTAGAACTCAGAGCAGTGTTTCTAGCACTTCAAGTTTTTTTCCAAGTCTGTTCAGAACAAAGTAGGTCCGATCAGGACAGACAATACCACCACAATGTGGTATATCAGCAAGCAAGGGGGCACTCGGTCTATGGCCTTGTGCACAGAGGCAATGAAGTTATGGTCTCTGGCCTATTCCCTGAACACCTCTCTTACAGCAATACACCTCCCAGGCAAAGACAATGCCCTGGCAGATGCTCTCAGCAGGATATCTCAGGGCCATCACGAATGGTCCCTGGATCCCCTGGTTTTGAAGGTGATCTTCTCCAGATGGGGCACCCCACAGATAGATCTTTTTGCAGCCCCAGACAATCACCCACTTCCCCTCTTTTGCTGCAGGCCCCCAGTGTTGGGCTCAGTCCCCCTGGATGCCCTAGTTCTCAATTGGGAAGGGAAGTTCCTGTGTGCTTCCCCCCCTTCCCTCTCCTGTTCAAGGTGTTAGTCAAAATCAGGTCTCAACCCTGCAAGGTGATTCTGATTGCTCCAGACTGGGACAAGCAGCATTGGTACCCTCTTTTGTTGTCCTTAGCAGTCCACCTTCCCCTGTCTCTTCCCAGGAATTACAACCTGTTATCTTGTGCTCAGGGGAGGGTTTGGTATCCGAATCTCAAATCTCTCAATCTCAAGGCCTGGCTCTTGAAGAGTTAGAGTTTGCTGATTTGCACCTCTCTCAAGGTGTTATGGATATCCTAAAGGCTTCTCGGAAGCCTTCCACCAGAAACACTTACAACTCCAAGTGGAAAATATTTTCTATATGGTGCTCTGGGAAGCATATTTCCCCAAAGTCTGCTGGCCTGCCCACAGTCCTTGATTATATGGTTCATCTTAATAGCTTGGGACTCAGACCAGCTACACTAAGAGTGCATCTGGCAGCTGTTTCTGCTTTCCTTTCAGCAGGCAAGACCTTCCTTTCAGCCCATCCTGTATTTTCTAAATTTTTCAAGGGGTTGCTTCATACCAATCCTCCATTCAGGGACCCTGCCCCTGCTTGGGACCTCAATGTTTGCATTGCTCAGCTTATGCAACCCCCTTTTGAGCCTTTGTCCTCAGCAGAGCTTAAGTACTTGACTTGGAAAACTGTGTTCTTGGTGGCCATCACTTCTGCCAGACGCATAAGTGAGTTACAGGCCCTGTCAGTGGAGCCTGATTTTATCTCTTTCCATAGAGATAAGGTGGTTCTCAGGACTAATAGGAAGTTTTTGCCTAAGGTGGTTTCAGATTTCCACCTTAACCAGTCTATGTCTCTTCCTGTTTTCTTCACTGACCATTCCTCCTCTGGGGAGAGGAGGCTACACAGTTTGGATGTGAAAAGGGCCCTTAGCTACTACATAGAGTGCACCAAGGGTCACAGGTTTGACTCCCTCCAACTGTTCCTCACTTACGGTGAGGTTGGTAAGGGAAAACCTGCCACTAAGAGATCTATTGCCAGGTGGATTGTCTCTTGCATTCAATTTTGTTATGAAAAACTAGGTAGGACTCCACCCTCAGGCCTGAGGACTCACTCTACCAGAGGTACAGCTGCTTCCCTGGCTGCTGCCAGGGATATTCCTATCTTACAGATTTGTCAAGCAGCCACCTGGAAAACAGTACACACTTTTACCAAGCATTACTGTCAGGATATCCGGGCTAGGAGTGATGCTCGGTTTGGCACAGCAGTGCTTCAGAGCCGATTTCCTAAGTAGGTTCTGTCCCTCCTCCATGGAGGTACTGCTTGGTAATCTGCAATATGTCAGAATACAGCAAGACTTCATGTTGTTTGAAGAAAAAATTACTCACCTTAGTAATGTTTCTTCTAATAGAGTCTTGCTGTATTCTGACCTCCCCCTGCCTCCCCTCTCAGAACCTTGGTTTTTGGGATGTGGGTGGGCAGTAGCAGTGCTGGCACTCGGGAGGTGCCCCACCCCTTATTTTCTCACCCCTTTAGTTTGGGTGGGTGGATGTTGTGTTTTGTTTAATTTTTTGGGTTTCCTGACTTGAGTCTTTGTTTTGGGACCAAAAAAATCTGTTTATTATATTTAGTAGCCAGTTGGCTAGTGTAAGTTTACAGTTACCACACAGGACACCCAGTGAGTATAGCTCGTAAAGATCTGACGGTTTGAGTTCAAACAGCAACAGACAGAGTCTCAACCGAGCTCGAGCTCAGCGTTCCATGCCTGGCATGGAAAGTTAACTCTTTCATCTCCGGGGCAGTTCAAAGGTTGGACATCACTGCAATATGTCAGAATACAGCAAGACTCCATTAGAAGAAACAAGATTACTAAGGTGAGTATTTTTTTCTTCTAGGGCCCCCCAACTGTAGTTGTCACTGGCTTCCCAGCTAGCAGTTTTCTGTATGCATAACTGATTATTGTTCTTCTGTTATTTAATGCCGTGCTGCTGAAACGGAGGACTTACACCATGTAATTTTTAAATGTTCATGGTATAATAAAGCACAGAAAAATTGGCTTGTCACCATTTTGAATTCTATGCCAAATACTAGGCTGATATTATATTGAATATTTTACTTACTTGTGGAGGATGATCTTATAATCAATAGAGTGGCAAATTATTTTGTTGCTACAGAGAAAATTAGACTAAAAATGATGAAAAGGTGCAAATAAGTTGTTAGTGACCCCCATGTATAATGTTATGAGGCTTATTTATCTCTGGATTGTTATTTGTTGTGTTGTAAAATATATGTGCTTGTTTGTTATTTTATTGTAATGATCGTTTTTTAAAAAAGATTGAACAGTAAAACCTACCTACCTACCTGTTACTACATGGCCATGCCTGCCTTTTATGAGTTACTATTTCTGCCACTGACACACCTCTTTAACTGCTCCCTGCAGACATGGGTAGTGCCAGGTGACTGGAGAGTGGAGGATGGGGCACCACTACATAAGAGTGGGGCTTGGGATGACCCTGGGAACTATAGGCCATTGAGTCTGACCTCCACAGTGGAGGAGCTGCAGGGGACTATAGTCAAGGAGTCGGATAGTGGAAAATCTAGAAGTGGATAGATTGCTTGACAAAAGGCAACATCGGGTCATTTGTGGATCGTAGTGTCAAGCAGATTTAATGGATTCCTTTAATTTGTCAGTACAAGCGATGGATAGGGGGCAGGTGATGGATGGATGGATGCACTGTCTTGATTTCAGTAAGGCCTTCAATGCTGTGCCACACTGGAGACTGATTAAAAAGATGGGAGACCTAGACATAGGGAAAAACTGACAGGATGGTTAGGAAGCTGACAGCATATGAGAACCCAGAGGGCTGTACTATAAATGGCAAATGTTCAGGAGTCAAGATGGTAGCTAGTGGGTGCCTCAGGGTTCTGTCGTGGGATTGATGGCATTCAACAGGTACATTTCAGACATGGGGAAGGGATCAGCTGTAAGGTGTGCCTGTTTGCTTATGACACAAAACTGTGTGGTAGGGTGGATTGTGTGGCGGGAGTTAGGGTCATGGTCAGGAATGTAGATAGGCTAGAATGATGGCCATATATAAGAGAACTCGGGTTTAATCCAAAAAAATGTAAGGAGTAAAAATCCCACAACAGAGTAACTCAGTACACAGGATAAAAGTGACTCTGATGATGACAGAGGAGAGAGACTTGGGGGTAATCATCGCTATAGTCTGAAACCAGTTGCTCTGTGAAGTAAAGCATATATGAAAAGGCCATGGAATACTGAGCTGCACAATTAGGGACATCACTAGCTGGAGAAGAGAGGGAATCCAGCCTCTCCATAGATTTCTGTGAACACCACAGCTGGAGTACTATGTCCAGGCCTGATCCCATCATCTTAAGAAGGCAGGGATAGATTGGATCCAGTGACAAGGATGATCAGAGGTCTTTAGGACAAAGCATACAAGGATAGGCTAAAGATCTTGAACGTGTATTAATTGGAAATCAGAAGGGAGAGGGGGACATGATAGAAACGTATACGGAGAAAACAGGGTGGGGAAAACAGAACTGTTAATAGTAAAAGGGACTACAGCAACCAGAGGGCACAAATTTAAGTTAAGGGGTACATTCGAAAGGTATGTGAGGGAGTTCTTCTCAGAAAGAATGTTATAGTGCTGGAGCAGCTTGCCTAGGAAAGTAGTAAACACTGGCAATATAGTACACGGTAGGGCATTATTGTACATGGATTTTGATCAGACCCAACAAGTAGTTGTAGGACAATTCAAAAGTCAAAAAAGTTATTGTAGTATAGGAGCTATGTCACTACTGTACTACAACAACTTTTTACATTCTACATGCCTACGCTGTGTGTGTGTGTGTGGCGTGGAGCTCTGTTCTTCAGAAATAGCGCTGCTGACTCACCACTGTGTCTGGGTCACCGGTCCCTTATTGACTGCAGTCTGTCCCAGAATCTGTCATTTCATGGATCCACTGTTTCTTAGCAATCATCGAGACTCCTAATCTTCAAAATTTGCCAAACTTCTCCCTGCCACAGATCAGGTATTTAAGAAACAATTATGTCTGAATGTTTTTTTAAACGATCATTTATTATATAAAATAAAAGATGGAGAACTGTGCACAACATGGCTGTGTTTTCCATTTTAGGAGCTGATGACATCATAAGGACCTCTCGAGTTTTACTCTCGGGGTCTAAGATGTTGTCAACCCCCTCGATGGAAACACAGCCTTGTTATGCATAGTTTCCCTATCCATTATTCTATATGTAGCTGGGTTCAAGGTAAGGGGATAAATTAAAGGGGAAGCTGGGGTACAGGAAAACCCAGTCTGGAGTAGGTGGAAGAAGTTGTGGGTCATTTATTTATTTTGTTAGTTTTTTTGTAACCAAGTACATACACTAGGCAACAAAGCACCTATTTATAAGAACAATGTAGTGTAAGCGGAGCCTACGATAGGACACAGTAAACAAGAAAAGAATTGTGACAAAACAGGATCATAAAACAACAAATTACAGTTATGTCTCTAAGTACACATACAAGACCACAGTAGATCAATAACAAGTACAGGCAAATGAATCATGGTATGGATTGAACAGATTGGATGGGCTGAGGGCCTTTTTATGTCCTCTGCATTCTGTTCCTGTTTTTATGGTACTAACTGTACTGCTCACTGCACTAGTATTTGTATAGATTTTGCAGTATTCCTCTGTAGTTGCTAATGAGCATTTTTAATGTTTAGATAATCAGGTTGTAATTTTGCAGTACAACAAGCAGGTGTAACCATGAGTTGTCAATCAAGCTCGTGCAAGTAACTGTGCGTGTTAACATTCCTATAATTGCCCCCTGCTTAAACAAATGAAGATAAAGAATAATTTTGCTGTTTTTGTCTATGTTCATGGGTTCAGGTAGTAAAAAAAAAAAAAAAAAAAAAAAAGTTTAAAGCATGATTCTGCTTGTTTTTATTCTTTCCATGCTTAACACTGAAACATGCTGGTCAGTAATAAAAAAAAAAAACTTGGATGTGTGTAAATCAGAATTTTATACACACCCTCAGTATAGGAGGCTTTAATCATCCCCTTGAGCTTTATTCTCAACGTTTATGTGGCATCTAACACCTTGGACATATATAAAATTCTGGTTTCACAAACCCACTCATGTATTATCCTGTATATCATTACTGGTGACCCCTTTATCACACTGTTTACAGGTCCCTTTCAAATGCCATAGTAACCCAAAAACCGGTTATTACGGCATTCTCAAAACTTTGTTTCACTAGCGGTGTCACTTATTTGTACCGTGCCATGTAATTGGCTGTTAGTGTGTGTGTTTGGGCGTGCTGAACACTTCAAAAAATACAGCGGCTCTGTTTCCGAGAACCTGCACTGGTCACCTGGACTAAGACTTTCCTTCTCACCGTCCTCACATGTAAGATATTAAATTTTTTTACTGTTGATCTGGTTGATCCCGCCTTTACAAGTAAAACAGTCTATCTGTTTGATCCTGACATTGTTACACTTTGGTCACGATTTTGGGAGATGGCAACCCTAATCAGGAACAGACTGCAGTGACTGATTGTAGCTCCTGGGGCGCTTCACAGTACAATAACAAAAAAAGAAAATCCCTGCACCAGTAATTATAAAAAAATAATGTCTATGCAACTGTAATGTTAAGGCCTTTTTTTCCTTTTTTACAAACTCTCGGTGTGTGATGACCTCATAAACCTCTTGAGTTTTGCTCTTGAGGTTTATGGGTCATCACACACTTCAGGTAAAAAAAAAAAAAAAAAAAAAATTCATAACACACAGTTGCATAGCCATTATTCTCTACATAATTCTTTGTATAAGTTCTATGTTTTCTTTTTTTTAATCCATTGATTTTCCCCTGGTCACACAACTTTGGTTCACTTTGCTTTCCTGGCCAAAAAATCTAAAGAAAGGAATAGTAAATATTTAGCCTAGAGAGGAGAATGCTAAGTGTGGGTTATGATCATAGTGTTCTGAGTACTAAAGGGAGTGGACAGGGTGAAGTATACACAGATGTTTAAGCAGGTGAGTGCAAGTAAAACTAGCAAGCATGCACTCAAACGGGTAGGAGGGAGGATAAGGGGTAACATTAGAAAACATTAATTCACACACAGAGGGTTAATGTGGAATAGCCTACTTACTGAAGTTGTGGAAGTTAGCACTGTCATGACTTTCAAAGCAGGGCAAGACAGATTCTGGAGGCATAATGGAACTGAGGGTTACACATCATGACTAGGGAAAGCAATCCAGCTGATAGGTTTGAATGTTTCCTTACTCAGCTTAGGTATTGTCACTGCTGTGTGGCAGGGGGTTCACAGTATGTACCCTAAGTTCCTTCATCACATCAACCCTATATTACTATGTTATTGTCCCAGAGAACTGGAAAATGTTCATTGTCACCCCTAGTCAAGAAGGGGTGAGGCTGGACCCGGGTAATAACAGAATTAGTACCACTTCAGCACACTATCATATTCATTCATTCAGATGGTGGTGAGCTGGGGTGGTGTGAGGAGGGTTGGTGCTGGTCACCATCCAAATTATCATGACATTTTTGATTACACGTGTTCCCGAGGGGGAGGGTGGCGAAAGGGGAAATGGAGTGCTAAATCGGTTGGGGGTAAGGGGTAATTATTTATATTTACTTGATTCTTGTTGGATAGGAGGGTGTAAGATGAGTTACTGTGTCGGTCAGAAGAAGGGGTGCATAGGGGATATTTTTCTTTTTTCCTTTTTTTTCCTTTTTTGTGCTTCACAGACATTTCCCTTTACGAAGTCTTCACTTTACAGAGTTTTGTTTCCTGCAAAATAAGCACTATGCAAACTGCATAACTTAACTATGAGAACTATACAATGCATAGCATAGGCACTTTGCATGTCACTCATTCTGTCACAAGACTACTGTGGGCCCTGACCTCCTAGTATGCAGGAAGTGGGGGAGAGGAGTGGGCACATTTCTGAGCATCACCGTGGGACATTGTAAACTTAAAGGCATTTGGCTACCTGTGGGTTACAGGTGGGATAGCTAGCAGTGTTGGGTGAAGTGTTGGAAGGAAGTAGCTCTGTGAAATATTTTCTGTTTACGATCGAAGTCCTATCCAAGTACTGGGTGTCTAGTACCCACTGTCTTAGCCAGAGTTTTAAATAAAAAAAGCAAGGGCCTTCCTAGGCCCCCCACACACAGCTGCTGCGGATAATATTAGTTGGCTGATGCAAGGATATACAGTAACCCTTGGTATATTCACTAAAAATACCACCAACAGTTCAATCTGGTTCAATTTCAGTTGGTTACCATCTGTCTCCTCCCCGGTTGCCCCTGAAAAAGGGACTTCTAGTCTCAGTGGGCCTACCGAGTCAACAAAATTCAGTAAATAAATAAATATTAGAGGTCTATTATTTTAATATGCATTCTTGTCAGAGCAAACAGGCTAACACCACTGTATGATCTACTTGAAATTTCTCCGTGTGATTGTATCTAACACATCTCTATCTTGCACTTTTTGCATATGTGCAAATCATGTTTAAAGTATACCAAAAATTGTATGTGTGTGCCAAATGCTGGTATTCTGGATTTTCTGCAGAATCTGTGTAGCTGTATTTTGCATTACAGCAGTCATTTTAAGTTCTGGATGTACAATTGTTTTACCTTGTCCTAAACTTTACGATATGTTTATGCGCTTCCTAAAACAGGATTGCTTTAGTGTCTCATACAAATTTCCTGTACAATAGGCAGTCTATTGTTGTACGTAGGTGTGGTGGGCTTTTCCAAAGTTGAGCACAACATATAAACAGGAAATAGTTCCTGACTGAAGCAGCTTTTATGCACTTGCTTATCTCTGTATGACCATTTTGCTCTGTTTATGTGCAGTAGCAGCACTGTTTGCAGTTGCTGTTCAGTTCCACATTTTCCCAGAGACAGGATGAGGCTAGTATCACATCCATATGCAGAAAAAAGCTGTTATCAGACAGTATGTGTTTACACTGTTTTACCGAAAAGGTCATCTATTTTTGTTCGATTTATAGTGGAGTTTATATCTATTTTTGTAGTAGTAGTTAAATATGTTTATCAAAAGGATTCAGACAATTGAGCGGATGCTCATATACAGTGGTGTTCCAAAAGATAAGACATGGTTACAGAAGAAAAATTACTCAGAAATGTACATTTACATATAAAATTGTCACATGTACCTAGGAAGATACAAAAATAATAGATAGACAAAAGCATACCATAGGTCATATACAGAATTCATACAATGACATTGACATTCCATCAGTCATAAGGTGATTTAGGACAACATTTTCCTAAACAATCTAAGAGCCAGTGTTTTACAGACGTCAACAGCTGGATACTAAGAAGTTCATCAGGAGCTTTCCATAGAGGATCAATACGTAGTTTCCTAAAGGCAAATTTAGGTTTAGATTTCTGCTGTTCAGATACCAACCTCAGTGTACATAGAACTAAAGCTAAGAAATTTGTGTTATATAACAGCCCCTTTACAGCAGTGGGAGGTTGTGATTCACCAGAAGTTGTCCAAAAGAGGAGCAACACCATGACATCCTCTTCTGAGGATCTAGATAGTGAGAGAGTTTGAGAGCAGATAAAAGCAGGGTATCCTTATGGTGCCAGTTCTAGAAGGCACTAAGCAGTTAAAGATTTGATGTGACTTTCAATGATCTGTGTGCCATTGTCTAGCAAGCATCCCCAGGGGCAGGTGGGGGACCTGCTGGGCCACACAAGACATGGGTGCCAGCAAGAGGAGCACAGGCCTGGCCAGCACAAAAGGCTGGTAGTGCCCAGCTGTCATTTAGCAAGTGTGTAGGAGAATGCAATAGTAATGTTCACTAGGTGGCCGGTCACAGGACTCAGGCCAGGGGCACAAATGGCCCCAAGAGAGGGAGAGCTCCCACCTGAAAGTGAGGCAGGAGCTGTGGGCCAACTGTCTTTGAGGCCCAGGAGAGACAGAGGTCCTAGACACCTTGTGGTGGTGAGGACATTGTATGAGATAGCAAATGGAGCCCTGATGGCTACCAGAGAAAGATCCTCAGGGTTGTCAAGGTAGATTGCAAGCATCAGGGATCATCATGTACCTGGGACGGATCACGAACAGCTGGGATCTGTAGGGTGGGGGTTGCAGATGTTGTCCATAGAGAGGAGTTATAGTGGGACTAGTAAGAGCATGCGGGAACCCCAGGGGGTATCCCCTCAAGAGAGAGATCTAATAATGGCTTTTAGGCCTGTTGCAAGTTCCCTAAATATCACTATGGGTCATCCTGTGGGAGGCATTTCCAGAGACTGGCCCATGCTGACATGCACCCAAAGCTGATGCAGGTAAAAGCTGCTACTAAGAGAAACACAGGGACAATATGGTACTGATCTCCAGGCAGAAGGTAGGAGGGGATCCTTTAATAACTGACAAAGGTTTATAAGTTTCTTTATTTCTCCAGAGTGCAGATTTTGGTTTTGTTAGGAGGAGATCCCTTAGCATGGGTGCCCACAGTAGAGAAGAACCAGATGAACAGGCTAAAGGGCTGGCAAGGTAACATACCAAAGCTACATGTGAAATGTGTCCCAATGTGTTTTCACTGGAGCCACATATATAAGAGGATCAGTGGGTCCTGGCCAGGGAAGTACCACCTTTGATCATATCCTTGGGGGGGAAAAGAGATCACAGCTAGTGAAGGCATGCCCCATCAGCATGCTGAGAAGAAAAAAGTAATGTGAATGCCATCATGGAGCAATGCCCTGCTTCAGATTAAATTGATGGAAGCTAGATAGTCAGGCATCCATGCAGAATGGGATAAGTAAACCATGAGCAGAGACTTGCTCTGGATGTATGGAGAGGTCATCTGTAGGTACCCTGCTTTTTTCAGAAAAAGGACCAAGAGTTGAGTGTCTGGATTTAGTACTGAAGGCTGGAAACTGCTAGGAATGGTTAACATTTGTTGCAGCAGAAGGCTGAGACAGGGCTGGCAACCCCTAATGGCCTACAGAGGAGTTAGGTGGTTACCTTTGAAATCCTAAGGACTGTACAATGTGATTGAGAACCAGTGAATTGGGGTCCCTGGACCTGAAGTAAGTGTAAATCAAATAAACTTTGACCAGATCCCACAGTTCAAGTCAAGTGGCTGAATCCCTGGTAGTCAGTGTGATTTATTATCACCCTGCAGCTACTTAAGATCCCAATATCATTTCAATCCTGCAGTAGTAAAAGCATCCTAAAGACTGTATGCAAGGGAGTTCTGAGCAAGCAAAAGATACCTCTAGCATGAGTGTTCACCAGGTCATGTCTGCCCCATCCCAGGGCAAGGATGTAGGTTGGCATCTGTGCTACCTGAAAAGAGGGTTGCATTTAGAAATTGGCAACTGTTGGGGGGGGGGGGCGGAGCTTGCCAACCAAGATGGTGGCAGTGTAACTGACTTGAGCAGATCCCTGAAAATCTAACTGATACCCATCCAGCAGAATGAGGCATACTGAGGGGGCATGAAGGGCTCAATTGGAATCAGCAGAGGAAGACCTACACACCAATACTGTTATTGAGCCATTTCTGAACTGTTGGGCACCGGGGACTTCGATTCACATTTTGACAGCTGGCAGTTCAATACGGCCTGACAGACAGCTAAAGCAACAGCCAAGATTACAAACTCAAGGAGACTATTTTGCAAATGACCAAGCAATACTAGATTGAATTAGTACAATGTCACATCAACACCCGCCCTCCCTGGATGCGGAACTAACCAAAATAACAAATATGTTGAGCCGAGTCCTGGATGATACAGCGGAGCTTAAAACCACTACAGCTAAAACTAATGCTGAACTTGGTGCCCTCACCTTGAGGGACTCTGGCACCGAAACTACAGTAAAGTGACATGAAGAAATCATACACAGCCAGTTTGGGCAACTACAGGACCACCACAGCCAACTTCAATACCTGCTACAAAAACTAGATTACCTTAAGAACAGGGTAAGGAGTCAGAATGTTGGTATAGCAGGTGTCCCAGAAGGAGCTGAGGGAAGCGACATGATGACATTTTTATGATTGGTACTGCCTAAAATGCTCCAACTTAACAATAGTTCCCCACCGGACAAAAAGGGGCCCACCAATCCTTGGCCCCACAACCAAAACCAGGAGATTGACTAAGACCCATCCTCTGCAAGTTTTTAAGGTATCCAGAAAAAGAATTGTATTTACGAGTGGCTAAAGACAGAGGATCAATTAACTGGGATGGGAATAAGGTCCAGTTTTATCAAGACTACTTCTACGATCTGTCCAAAAAAAGGAGAACATATGCTGCAGTTAATCAAACTCTTTACATGTTAAATATTCCTGCATCATTAAGGTACCTTGCAATGCCAAGGGAACAATATCAGTGAGAATATATAATGTTTCAAACCCCAAATGTTGCAGAACATTTCGTGGCTGAGATTACAAATGATGGGAATCCCCCCCACACCAACACCCATCATTGCCATGAGGAGCAGCCCTGCAGCAAATGGACACAACTCCAGAAAATCAGGATCCCCAGACACTGAGTGATACATCTCACCTTACACCAGAAGAGGGCTGGCAGCAAGTCTGGGGGGGGGAGACAGAAAAAAAAGCTCAGAAACACATCAGGCAAGAAGCCTTCTCCCCATAGGGCATGCTCCAGAAGCTGGCAGAGCCAGCACCATCTCTCCAATGCCAGCAGCGCATCCGTAGGACTTACTCCAGTGAAGATCTCCAACAAGAACGAGCCTCTCCGATATCATCCCCCAGTAGCATTGTACCTCTCTGATAAAAGGGAACAACAGGAAAAAAGCATCTTAATCAGAAGCCTTACCTCCAAATGACTGGACCCTGATTTACAAGGAATGGGCCAACTGTCTCCAGGCAATGCCTGATGCTTTCCAGCAGTACGCAACTCCACTGGTTGCACCTAGGCCTAAAACAGCGGATAAATGAGAAGGTTTAGGAGAATTGAGAATGCAGCGAAGATCTTGGATTGCCCTGCAGGGACTTTTATTTTTATTTTTTTTGACAAAGAAACTGAACTACAGATAAGCCGCACTTGAAGCTAAGCTCCACATTGAAGAAGGAAGAATGCATGCAGATTCCGGTATTTGCAAGTGCCAAGCAATAGCAGCAATGTTAAAATGGGGGACCGAAGAGACACTCCTAACAGTCCAAAATAGAGCTAATTATCACTTCTTATGGTTAACTGTCATTTAGGGGTCATGTGGTAATTGTATTGAACCAGGTACTAGGCAGTCAGAGACTTTACCAATCAGGGCTAATAATCTGGCTCACCCTTTGCTCCAATATGGGAAAACAAAAATAGAGGACAGAGGGAGCTGACCCCTATGAGCCTAGCAAAGCCTAGTTGACATTAATGTAATACGCAGGCCCTCTATGGTTACTGGCAGATGCACAGCTCAGAGGCTGCAGGCACTTCAGTATATAATTACTGACCCCAAGAGCAAGCAGTAGCATAATACCAAGCCAAGTCTTCCGGGGAGGGTTTGTACTTTCTAACTTCTACAGAGCTTGACTCAAGGAGACTTGGCGGGTATAATATATTTGGTAAAAGGTTGCCTGCAGTAGAGTAAGGAACAGGGCGAGATGTCCTACACAGATTTTAGTCTTGTACCTGTACACTAAGGGTGATTTCTGAATCCAACTCCTTCCCCAAGCCTACTCTGCCATCCCCCATGGGGAACACTGAAAGCAGCCACTCCTGGGATGATTTCTCACTAGTCCATGGCACAGACACTTTTCCTGCTGGCTGAGAAGGAGCGAAAGCAACATGGGCATAAACGATAGATAACAGTAACAGCTAAAAAGAGGCCTCTGGACAGTAAGACAAGGTTATACAAGCCCACTGGTCTTTCAGTAAGATGTTTATGGGATCTGTAGTAAAATAACCATAAAGGACCACTGCATCCATTCTGCCTCGAGCTAAATCAGTCTCTTCCCCAGAGGTTAGAACTCTTAGTGGCTTGCCTAATAGGGGATGTGGTCAGCAGATGGGGGCACAAAAGCTAGACCCTGCTCGAAGCTACCATCTCGGGCTCCTACTTATGACCATTAATACCACTTCCAGGAAAGTGAGTTGCAAGTGGATGCAGAAGCTCTAGAGACCAGTTACACCTGTAAGGTCACCCCTAGCTACACTTGAGGTGTACAAGGTCACCTAAGGACTTGGGCCACACCACTACAATACTGGTCCCATATCCTTTTTGGATGCCTTGGAGCACAACTCAGTATATTCCAAGGAAACCAACTAGACATATACAGGTGAAACTTGACAGTTACGAACCATCCAGGAAGACCCCAGAAGGATGGCCCAAGGCAACTATTATCTCCCCAAGAGGCGAGTTCTTGGATCATTGGCTACCCTAAAGAGAGTAGGAATACTAGGTCCTATAAAAGAACTTCTCCTCAACAAGGAATACTACAGAGCCGGTACTGTTTTGTTAAATGTTACAATGACAAAGTTATTGTTTAAAGTTCTAGTGTTCTTTCATACTTTATTTATGGCACCTACTTGTACAGACTCTCTCTGGTGGGGATACTCAGCCAGAGCTCTGCTGCCTGCCTGAAGCCCCCCGACAAACTTATTCTGTGATTTTTACCCGAACCCTCCTAACCTCCGGCCGCATGACCCCCGGCTCTGAGCCCCCCCCCCCGGTAGGACTGCCAACTCCTCCAGTGCTTCATCTGTCAATCAAGTGGAATGACCGGAGGGGATGGGCAACCAGGAGCACAGTTCCATAGGTCCGGCACTGGGTGTGGGGCCCCGCCATTGATCCCCACCATCTACCACACAGTAGGGGATTTTTCTTCAGTTTTCTCCCCACAGGATGCAGCGTGCTGTGGCATCCTGTGTGTCGCTCCGCCACTGGTATCTGCTGACATCCCACCCCTTTACTGCAGCCCGACATCTGCGCCACCCTTGGTCTCCACCAGAGGCCACTATTGCACTGGGCACCCCCAGAATCCCACCCCGGGAGAGGATAGTAGTCCTCCAGATGCCTGATTCTCTACCTCCCCTGCCGTCCCCCGACAGCCCAGGTCTGTTCCCGAACCTTGGTCAACGAAGTGGCGTCCAGCGCCTCAACTCTCAGTGCCACCGGGCAAGCCTAGTTCTAGTGTTCTTAATGGATATTTCTTCACTGCACAGATTAAAAGAAGTTTGTAAAGTAGGGGAGGTCCAACAGTTGGGCTGGACCCCTACCAAAAAATATTTGATTCGCCATGTTAGGCATATGGTAGTATAAACAAAAGAAACAGAGTAATTTGGACGGGTAATAGTATGAAGTCAGATATGTGTGAACCTAATACCTTATACAAGAAAATGGTAATGCTTTTACTGGGGAAACAAAAAAGGGACATGGATGGAGCATGGCAGATGTTGGTTAGATGGGACAAGACAAAAATGGTGAACTCCTATATAGTTCAAGTACCCCTGAAGGCGCAAAATGGATAATAAAACAGACATGGTAATGACCTCTTGGAATGTAAGAGTACTAAATTCTCCCATAAAAAGGAAAAAGATACTAGCCAGACTCAAAAGTTTAAAAACTCAAATTGCCTTTTTGCAAGAATCCAAACTGAATGACAGAGGCTCAAAAACTTACCAGAGACTGGGTGGGATGGGGGACCCACAACACCTCAGGGAGGGTAAAAAGAGGGGTCTCGATATTATTTCATAAAAAGCTCAAGTTGGAAGTGCACACAGCACCTGGCATACAAAGAGAGGAGGTGGGTGATAGTAAAAGCTGAAACCCCTATTGGTCCAATGATACTGGTTAATATATACGCACCAAATGAAAATGCCCCCCAAATTTTTTAACACTCTGTCACAGAAGATATTAGACCTCTCATATGACAACCCTGGCATAATGATAGGGGGAGACTGCAATTTGGCAGTAGGCTACCTTCTTGATAGGTTTAATTCAAAATAAGAGTCTCACGCAAATTCCCTCCATACCCTCACAGAGTTACTAACAACACCAACTCTCTGACATATGGAAGCTCCATCACTCTACAGATAAAGATTACACCTATTTTTCTGCAGCCATAGCAAGTACAATAGACTACTGGCTAACCTTGGAAAACTAACCCCCTCCCCCGGTAGTAGATGTACATACAGTATTGTCTCTATACACTTATCAGATCATGCCCCGTGGTACTGAGCCTCCCAGAACCCCTCCCAGCAAAATCCATGACCTGGCGCTTGGACCCACTGATTCTGCAGGACAAAGAATTCTCAATTTGGATCCTTAAAGAAACGTACTACTTTCAGTCATATCCCCCAGGCTCCTCATCAGCAGCTTTGAACTGGAACACTTACAAAGCTTCAATAAGGGTACAAATAATTAGCTACACTGCCCACCAGTGCAAACAGAGAGAAAGAGAAGCAGCTAATTTAGAGGAACAGCTACAAAAAAAAGGAGTCCCTATATAAACAAAACCCTAAGCATCTGCAAAACCCAAAAACTGATCTCGGAACTTACGCACTACAGAGAGACTACAGTCAAAATTTCTGGCATCAGTAAATTCAGAATTTGGATCTGTGTAGCCCCAGTCAGCTACATGCCAAAAATGAGATCTCCAAGTTACTTTGTTTAAAAGTTACAAGTCATTTTACAACCCTAAATTCACTGCCTGTTCAAAAAAGCCAGTTTCAGTGAAGAGCTGCTGCTGATGTCATCTTCAGAACTCTGTGTCTAGTCTTCCCTGTCAGCAAGCTTATAGAACCTATTTCTTCAAAGGCTGGAGTTCATGTGCAATAGTTTTCACAAGTAAAGCAGGCAGTAACATTCAAAAAAACATTGCTATAAAAACTGTGTGTTTCAGGTTTTGTAAAAAAAAGTTGACAAATGTGTATTCTAATTTATTTATTTATTTTGGTGCCTTTATGTTGTCCTTTTCTCCAGGGTTGCTGAATGCTGAATCATAGCACACTGCAGTGAGGTTTAGTTTGTTTATTTTTTTATACTGGAAAGGCATGTGAGCAAAATTTCCTGTTTTCACTGGTGAGGTCTACAGTCTGAATAATTTTCTGATGTGGTGGAACGCTGTGATCATTCATACCTGTCATTCAATTGAGGTGATTTCTCAGAATGGCACTTTAAAACAATTATTCTACCTCCCTGTAAATGGGGGTAGGAGAGGTAATGCTGTTTTGAAACTTTACTATGAGTTGCTATGCAGTAGCCAACCCAGACAACCTAGGACCAGATATTCAAAACTTTGCCCTGGGGCAAAATTAGCACTGCATAGCAGGCAAAATTAGCCAGAACCATTTGCACACCATATTCAAAGGAATAGCCCCAGGGCTAAATGAGTTGAGTATGGCATGCAAATGAAGGCATGCAAACAGGGCTGAGAGTGCAGTGCAACAATAGCCCAGCAAATAAGACAGCACTGAATATAGTAACTGAGAGCAGAGCAAACTGCAAGAGCGGCCCAGTGCACACAGAGGTAGAGTGAGGTAAGGCTGAACGATGTGGGCAACATGTATGCTAGCAAAGCAGTGGAGCACAACACCAGCAAACAGTGCAGGCCAAATACTGCAGAACCATTTAATGGAACATTGCAGTACTGCATGGTGCTAACACGTTGCTATATTCAAAACTGCAATGCAGATGAACCCACTCAGGCAATCCATGGGCAAACAGACACATTAGCATCTCATTACAGCCTGGTTTGCATGTGGATTGCCCAGCGGCTATACCCTGGTGCACACAGCTCCACCTGTAGGTCCAACTGGAATTACAGGTCAGTAGCTACGTTTCTTTCTGTGCTGACAGTGCCACCTGTAGGTCTGACTGATATTACAGGTCAGTTGCCACATTCAATGTGTTGGGTTGACCATCCATGGCACTCCAGACATTACATCATGGGTTTTAGCCCACCTGATAGGTTAGTGATGTACATGACCTTAGGATCAAATTTCTTGGTATATCCAGGTCCCAGAAGTCCCTGTTCTCCAGTTCAAATCATGCATCTGATCAGGCTACAAGCACTCCAGGAGTCCATGTTGTTCTACATTAGGAAGGTAGGCCTGTGTTTTTTGTAAAGAAATTGATCTGTGTTGGTCAAATAACCATATAATGAGCCTGCCTAAAGAGTTTGGGATGTTTTTTTCCCCATTTTTTTAGTCCTGTTAAAGAGAGAGAAAAAAAATATTGAATCCTACCCTCAGCAGTGAGACTATTCTGTGCCTTATCAGCAGTGAGACTATTCTGTGCCTTATGTGTTGCTAAACAAGAACAGTGAGATTTATAGGAGCATTACTTGTTTCATAGCAGACTGTGCTGTTGTATTTAGAATGTATAAGAAAGTGTTGATGCAAGCAGAATATCCTTTCGAACGAGTCTAGCCAGGTGGCAACGACCGTTCTCGGGCGATCGAGCGGTTCGCTGTGCAGTACATTACCCGTGTTGTCGCTTCTGCTATGGGTTTATCTGTTGTGCAATAAGAATCATTTCCTTTTTCATTAAGAGTCTACTGCTGTTCAGCCGATGCGTCTAAAAGGACAGAACAGGCCTTAGCACGCGACCGCCGTGTGGCGCCCCCCCCTGCTACACTCTCTCCATATCTACCACTTGACGGTGGCTGTCTCTCAGTACCCTCCTTCATTCCCTCACCTTCCAGCGGTGCACTGTCTCTTCTGCCATGCTTGCATCCCGAGTTTGTCCCTTAAACTCTGCAGCAGACTCCTGGGTGGAGCGGGCATCCGCGTGGTCTCCTTAGTCCGCGGCCTACACGCTGATGTCATCCTGATTCTCAGCTTTGGAGGCTGGGGGTCAGAAATTAACAGTGTTTCTTTCTTACAACTAGAAGGAGGGGGAATCAGATAAGGAGCACAGAGAGAGAATACCCTGTTTTATTTCTCAGAAAGGGGTCAGTTTTGTTCTTATGAATGAAGGGCTTGAATGAGCCAGGCCCACAGCATCATGGGAGTTCCACAGTTCTCTCCTCCCAAGCGGAGAGCTGTGGCACTGTAAGTGGGGTGGGTATAGTTTATCTTTGTGGAAAATTGGGACGCTTTTTCTGGTCAGTCTCGATAGGCAGGCACCTTACCCAGCGGCAGCCCTAGCCGTGCACATCCTCCCCAAAGCATCCTTCCCCCCCACCATGAAACACTATTGGGGTCCCTCTCTATAGCGACCACCTTAGTCACCACATATGGGTCCCTCTCTATAGTGACCCACCTTATCACCATTTATGGGTCCTTCCCTACAGCGACCCATCTATTGTCGCCACCTATGGGTCTCTCTCTCTCTCGCTCTAGTGACCCACGGGCGAGTGGATTATGGACATATGGGTAATTTCTGGACTGGGCTCCCTGCTAAATTATCCGTGCCCGGTTACCCCAGCACGCCATCAGTGAGCGTCATTCCTAACTGCCATATGGTCCGAGGGGACATCATTCACAGTTTACAGTGGGGCACCACTTTCTGAAGTGGTACGAGGGGAAGGGCACCAAGTAAGGGCCCATTGATCCCCTATGTTTGCTATATTGTGCGTGTCTATTGTAAGCATATAAGTGCGAGTAGACACTACCCTTGGGGCATCTATTATGCTGGAGGCCCGTTGCGACCCTGTCCTAATACTACCCCCTCATTTTCCTCTTTCCCCAGATGGTTAAAGCTAAGAAGTGCACAACATGCAGTGCTACCCTGATGCCCCACAATACAGGACCACACTGCCCTGCCTGCACGACGACGATGACCTGTTTCTGGAGCAATCTCCAGTCATGGGTTCTGACAATCCAGGGGCCAGCGGCTCTAATTGGATGGCCCAGGGGGCTATTCTCCTTCAAAACCAGCAGGCCACAGTGGCCATGATGGAGAGCCAACAGAACTTTATGTTCAAGATTATGGAACGATTAGAGTCCCTGACACAGCGCAAGGCTCCACACACCCCTAGGCTGCTGCCAGACCCAGAGAATCCAGGAAGGGCCACAGGGTACCGATTGATCTGCTTCCAAACAATCTAGCCCCTGATACAGGGGATGACATTGGAGACAAGGAACTACCAGACGATGAGGAGGGTGCAGTATTTGTCGACAGGGAGATGGAGCCACAGTCTATGCCATCCCTCACATGTAAACAATGCTCATTCGACATGATCACAGGCCTTATGAGGAGTGTCAAGGCCACCATGGGGTTTGAGGTCGAGGAGGGCAGAACCGAGTTGAAGTTCAACCCCATGATTCAGCAAAGGGCAGCCACCAAGGAGACCTTCCCCGTGTGCCCGGCGATTGATGATATTTTCAGCAAGGAGTGGCAGTCCATAGAGCCTGGTAGGATGTCAGACAAGAGGAACTTGGACCACATGTATCCGGTCCAAGAGGACAAGGCCAGCACTTGGTGCACAGCCCCCATGATTGACCTTCAAGTTGCAGCACTCAGCAAAAAGACTGTGTTGCCATGCGCCACCATATCTTTAAAAGACCCCAAAGATAAGAAGATATGTTAAAAAAGCTATTTGAGATCGAAGGAACAGCCGCCTAAGCATCCACTACTGCCATCTACACCGCACGTGCCCAAACTGATGGCTTGAGGAACTCCTTGAACAGGCAAACCCCAAGACCAGAGAGGCAGAACTCTTGGAGTGCACACTGGACGCTGCTAAGTACTTGGTGGACATGGTGGTGGACATTCTGAAACTGAATGCCAGGTCAACAGCCCTCACGAACCGCACCAGGAGAGCATTGTGGCTTAAGCTATGGGAGGCCGACAATGAGTCCAAGACACTGTTGCAGAACTTGCCAATGAAAGGCAAGTACATCTTCGGGGAGGGACTTCAGGAATTTCTGAAGCAGAAGGAGGAAGACAAGGACCTCCTCAAGAACAGATCAACCTACCTACCCTCTGGCAGACGAGGTTTAGGCGGGGAAAAAGTGTCAGCAGACATGCAGGGACAATCATTATCAGAATAATTATTTTTGAGGCAGAGGAGCACAATGAGGATTTCGCAATTCCTTCAACAAGGGTTACCAGCCATCCTCCTTCAGGAGCCGCAGCTCAAAGTTCTGAGAAAGTGGAAGAGGGAACAGAGGCAAGCAACAGTGACTACATACCTACATTTCACAGGTCTCTGCTCATGCGGGAGCTGTGCCCACCTGTGGGCAAGAGATTAATGCTCTTCAAATAAAAGTGGTACGACACAACCTCAAACAGGTGGATTCTAGAGGTAGTGTCAAGGGGGTATTCCATAGAGCTGCCCCACTCTCCAGTCACACACAAGTTCATAAGCTCCCCCATCGCAAAAAAGAAGGCATCCGCTCATCAGGTCCAACAAATCCTACTGGATCTGATGCAGAACAGGGCCATCCAGATTGTGCCTCTTCACGAGCAGGAACAGGGAGAGTACTCCATTTTCTTCCTCGTACCCAAGAAAAGAGGGGAGCTTCATCCCATCCTGGATCTCAAGCACCTCAATCCACATGTAGTCACCTAGAGGCTCAAAATAGAGACACTAAAATCGACCCTCCGCAGCATTCGGGTAGGTAACTATCTCACCTCCACAGATCTGAAGGACGTGTACCTTCACATCCCAATCAGACCAGAACACAAGCAATACCTCCAATTCCACATCCTAGGTCAGCATTTCCAATATCAGGCCCTGCTCTTCGGTCTTACCTCAGCACCAAGGGTGTTTACCAAAGTGCATGTAGTGCTGGTCGCCAGACTACGAGAACAGGGAGTGGATGTTATTCCCTACCTGGATGACTGGCTGATCCAGGCCCGTTCCAAGGAGCAGTCACAAAGAGACACCCAGTTGGCACTACGGGCACTCGCGGAGCATGGCTAGGTAGTGAACGAGGCCAAAAGCCACCTGGTGCCCGCACAGCAGATAGAACACCTGGGGGCAGAAATCAACACGTCCCGGGGGGGGGCAAAGCCATCCCAGAAAAGGGTAAAAAACCTAATAACTTTGTCCTGCTGGCTGAAAGCCTGCCACTCACCGACCATCGGCCAAATAGCTCAGTTACTAGGTTGCATGGCATCTTGTATCGACCTGATTCCATGGGCCAGGTGGCACATGAGACCCCTTCAGAATTACATGCTGACCCAGGGGTCTCCCAAAGATCAGAACCTGCAGGTCAGAATACCATTACCGCACACGGTGAGACAGTCCCTAGTCTGGTGGACAGCGAGCCTCAGCCTCATGTGAGGGGTCCCACTAGAGGCAACTTACAATGCCTCCATTGAGACGGAAACAAGTCTACTAGGATGGGGAGCATGTTTGGGCACCCTATCTGTCCAAGGCTGGTGGACAGCCTCAGAAACCAAGTTGTTCTTCAATGTGCTAGAGATGAGGGCAGTTTTCCATGCTCTCAGTTCCTTCCGGTCATCCATTTCCGGTCAGTCGGTCTTGATCTGCTCCGACAATCAAATCACGGTAGCCTACATTGCCAAACAAGGGGGCACCAGGAGCAGAGCTATGCAGCGAGAGGTGACAAGGGTGTTGGACTGGGCCCAGACCAACCTCATGCACATTGGCGCAGTCCATCTCATGGGCAAACTCAACGTACGATCGGATTGGCTCAGCCAACAGCAGGTGCACCCAGAGGAGTGGCACCTGCACCCCAACCTATTCCAACTGATACAGGAAGCATGGGGCCCCATATCGATGAACCTCATGGCCACAGTGGAGAATACACAAGTGAGCAAGTTCTTCTTGAGGTACAGGGAGCATCACTCACAGGGAATCGATGCCCTGTCCCAACCTTGGTCTCGGGATTGGGCATATGTTTTTCTTCCCACTCCCCTACTGCCTCAAGTGCTATCCAAGATCTGGCAATCCTGGAGAACCATTGTCCTGGTGGCAATGAATTAGTCACGGAGAGCCTGGTTCTCGACTGTAATAGCCATGGCTCTGGACAAACGCACATTGCCTTACCAATCGGGCATGCTGACACAGGGACCCGTAGTCCATCCAGCACCAGGGACATTGAAACTAACGGCCTGGCTCCTGAGAGGGAGAGACTGCTGAGAGCTGGTTATCAAGAATCAGTCATCTCCACAATGTTGCAATCCAGACGGTCCTCCACCACCTCTACGTATGGTAGGCAGTGCTTGATATTCGCAACATGGTTCCGAGACAAGGGTAAAGACCCTGAGCTAGCAGACGTGTCTATCATTCTTCTGTTCCTACATCAGGGAGTAGACAAGGGGCTAGCCCACTCATCACTCCGGGTATACCTGTCTGCCATCGGAGCAGCCATTGGGCCCATAGGCGGACATAGCCCAGGGGCCCACCCAGATGCTATACGTTTCCTCAGAGCAGTAGAGATACTGCGACCCAGGGTCAAGCCCTCAATCGCCCCCTGGGATCTGTCATTAGTCTTGGAATCCCTCAGCGCAGCCCCTTTCAAACCATTACATGAGACGGATCTATTCTGGGCAGGTCTCAAGACCTGTTTTCTCATGGTCATGTGCTCCACCCGGAGGATCGGTGACCTGGGTACCTTGTCATGCAAAAAGCCTTACACCATGTATACCCCACAAGGGGTACACTTGCACACGGTTCCAACCTTCCAGTCAAGGTCACATCTGCATTCCATAGAGAACAACCCATAGAATTGCCAACCTTTTCTGGGAACTCGCAGCTGGGTGACAGGCTTATTCCTCATCACTTAGACGTGGGGGCCACATACATCACTAGAACACAACCTTTATGCAAGACAGAGAGATGATTCATTGTCACAAAAGGGCAGCGGCAGGGTAGGGCAGCATCCAAGAGTACCATTGCTGGCTGGCTCAAGAGAACCATTCAGGAGGCTTACAAGGCAAAGCAACTCACACCTCCAGAGGGTATTAAGGCTCGTTCTACCAGAGCAGTGTCCACCTCTTGGGCAAAACAGGCTAATGTGCCTATGGAGGACATTTGCAAAGTGGCAACCTGGACTTTAATCCATACATTTGCCAGACACTATAGATTGGACCATTTATACAAGCTACAGTCTACCTTTGCCTCTCAAGTTCTCATGGCAGCCAGTTCATCTTCTCACTCCTAGATCACTCTGCTTCCCCCCCTGGGGTACAGTACTGCTACATATCTACCCATGATGTAATGTCTGGAGTGCCATGGATGGTCAACCCAACACAATGGGTGTTTACTCACCTGGTAAAGGTGATTGTGTTGGTTGACATCCATGGCACTCCACGGCCCTCCTGGCAGAGGGATCAGAGTGACAAGAAAGATGCTTAGGTAAATAGAGTGAAATGCAGGGGGGACCTTTATAGATATCACTAAGGGCATCCAGGATGTCTATTGACCTTCTAGATAGTCGAGTATTAGATTGTATTAATAGGTAAATAAAAGGGCCACTCGGCCATGCTCAAAAAAGGCGTCTCAAGGTGTGTAATTGGTTCATGTTTTTTGATGGTATTACTAACCTTATTTTCAGCTATGGAAGATTTGAACTGGAGAACAGGGGCTGCTGGGACCTGGATATACCAAGAAATTTGATCCTAAGGTCATGTGCATCACTAGCCAATCAGATGGGCTAAAAACAATGATGTAATGTCTGGAGTGCCATGGATGTCAACCAACACAATCACCTTTACCAGATGAGTAAACACCCATTGTGTGCTCACAGAACATTAGCTGCAATCTTGGTTTGGACACAGATGCAAAGACTAATGTGGCCGAGGGGAGTAGCACTATAGGAACGGATGGTCGTGCTGCATGCCAGAGGCAAATTGTTGTTCCTGCCACAATGTTTATTAGATGGTATGGTACCATAGTAGGCGATACTGTGAGGTACACAGCAATGCCTATGATGTGTCAAGCAAGTGTGTCTGGTGCTATCCACACAGTGACAAGCACAGCTGGAAGGTGTGGTCTGACAGTGGACATCACAGTCATACTGTCCTGTGACCTGCATGTGCTGCGCCAGTGGCATGGGATCCCTACATTACCATACACATGGTTGTCCATGTGTGCAGGGATCCCGGATAGGTGTGTAGGGTATGTGCCCCGAGAGGGGGGGACACACATACCATTATACCGGCACACTACTGTCAGGAGCAGTCCCGTCAGTGGAACATGTGCATGGTGTGGATAGCCCCAGCCGTGTGGCAGTATCTACTATGTGTTGCAGCCTGGCCACTTGTACACCCTCCCCTCAACACCCTCCAATCCACCAGTGCAGCATGTGTCTGCTGGACTGTGTTGGTGTACCCCATTGGCGGAACTGGAGGCATGTGCTACATGGACACACTGCCATGATGTCCACTGGGTGCTGGGGCACCCACTAATGCCTGGCAGGGTTAGGACTGGGACCAAATGACAGTGACATGGGTGGTGCCATCTGTGCGCAGCATGTCTCTGCCATGTATGTGTTCTGTTCATTGTGTTTTATCACCTTGTTCACCAGGTAAGCACACTGGGCCAAGGCCCAGTGTCAGGAATGACCTGGAGACACGAACTGTTTGGCTGAGATGCAATGGTATACAATAAAGACATGCAATACACAATAACACACAATACCCAAATATCACATTAGGTACACATTACAATACAATACCATACAAACAGTTTGTTGCTGCAAGTGGTGTTCTAGCTCAGTTGCAACATTTACATGAGTGTTCACTTCACAGCACTGTAGGGGCATTGCATTTCACAGTTTGTGTGCCTGTGCATATGGAGTAGCCCAGGGTGGCCATCTGCCCACACTGCCTCATCATTGGATGCATACAGCCTTGTTCCCTGTTGCTGCTGTGTCCACACCCCCCCATCCTAGGTTTGCCTGGCACTGACTACCTTTTCATGGGCGGTAATTTGCGCTGCGCTACATGTTGCACTAACACATGTTCTGCGTCGCTATACTTTTGAATATACTGTTGTGCCTGTATGCATGTCCCTGCCCCTCACTTTGCGTCTCACATACATTATCTCGTAGTTGGTGCTATCACGTTGCACCAGCACTGTTTGGCCTTTTGAATATAGCACTCTGGTGCAAATGTGGTACAATCGATTTGCACCAGGCGCAAAGTTTTGAATATCTGGCCCCTAGTGTTTTCTTCCCGACAGGCTGTTACCTAATCTACAATCAGATTCATCTATGTTGTACTCCACATAAAAATGATAATTTTACCAGGTCATTGCAAGTAGGCTGTTGGTTACCTAGGATCAGTAGCTTATCCGTTGGGGAAATGGGCAGACTAGGTGGGCCAAGTGGTCCTTATCTGCCATCACATTCTATGCTAATGTATGTAATATGTCTGCCACTAGCAGGAATTAACGCATATTAGGGCCCTGTTAAAGAGCACCTTTCATGAAGGTCTAAAAAGTTACATGTCGTAGTCATTATATGTAGTACTAGACTTGAAAGGGTGTGTGCATTTAGTATTTTTGGCCAAGGTTTACTGACTTCCATAATTTGGATTTGTTTTTGAGCCCTGCTGCAGCCCTGCACTACTCGCGCTGTGTAGTACAGTGCATTCACAGCAATTTTGCAAGGGAAAACTACCATTAGTCAATGTACATACTATGTCCCCCCTTCCCCATACACCCTGTTAGCAATGCATTATGCCAAAATCCAAATGCCTTGGCAGTATGTCTTTTTTGTAAAATTGACTCTCTTCTGCCTTGGTAGCAAAGCATGCGGATTGAGAGAAGACAGAGTTGCTGTCAGCATCTTTCCCAGTCCTTTTGACTTTCATGCAAAAATTACCCCATTTTGTGAAAGACAGGAGATGAAACTTACAAGAATAGGAGGCCAAGTTTCAACTGCTAGGAAAAGACATCTTATAAAACAGAGCAATATTTTGTTGAGAGACACAGAATGATTGAGATTTAGAGCACCATTCCCAGTCATTTTGACTTTCATGCATATATTACCCTTTCTTGCACTGATTCTAGAATTGCATTTCATTCATTTTGCAGAATGCAAAAACTAACTGCAGAGGACAGTAATGAAATACAGTTCCAGATTCAATGCAGGAAGGGGTAATTTATGCATGAAAGTCAAAAGGACTGGGAAAGGTGCTCTTTAAAACTTGTTATAAAGCAGACACTGACAAATAGCAGTGAAGTTACCAATATTATGTAATACTAGAAGCAATACAACTTCCTAACAGACACAGTAGAGTAGCACCACAAATGGTATCAGCAGCCTGGAGGCATGCTGACTTAGCATTCAACAACCCTGGAGAAATGGACCACATCAAAAAGGCATTAAAAATATGAATTTGTCCACTTTGTTCCAAAACCTGAAACACATAGTTTTTATAGAAATGTTTTTTGAATATTGCCGCCTCTTTTACTTGTAAAAACCATTGCACATGATTTTTAAACTTTGGAGAAACAGGTCCTGTGAGCTTGCTGACAAGGAAGACTAGACTGTGAGTTCTGGAGGTGACATCAGCAGCTCTTCACTGAAACTGGCTTTTTTGAACAGGTAGCGAAATCAGGGTTGCAAAATAGCTCATAACTTTAAAACAAAGTAACACTGCAACCTAATTTTTGGTATGTGATTTATTGGGGGTATGGTTATTCTAATTCTGCACAGTAGCACTTTTGACCAGAGTCCCTCTTTACACTGGCGTCTAGACAAGCTGAACTCCAAATTAGACAGACATAACACAAGTACTGAGAAGGAAAGAAAGCTGGCAAGTTACTTTCATACCGCTTAGAAAAAAAAAAAAAGACAGGCCAAAAGACACATACACCAACATAAGGATAACAAAGGAAGGGCCTTTTATGAATAGAAGGAAATTAACAGTTATGTCTGAATATTACCCAGACCTTTACTCATCCCACACAGCTTGGGAACCAGACAAATCTGAGGCCTTTATTGCAGACCTCACCCTACTGATGCTCATGGACATCCAGAAACAAAAACTGAAACCCCTCTGACAGAGGCCGAGTTCTGCCACGCCATCCAGGATATGGCATCGCATAAATCTCCAGGGAGTGACGGGCTCTTGGTAGACTTCTATAAGATTGTCCAACAAGATTAATATATTGAAGTCAGAAATACTCCCCCTTGACTCTAACACCTCTCCAGGCATGACAGCAATGGCAGGCCTAAACTGGGCTCCAAGAGAATTTAAAATTCTAGGGGTTAAACTGTCTCTAGCCTTGACAAGTTTAGTAGGTAGAAACTTTACCCTCAGATGACACAACTTCAGATAGAAGCCATAACATGGGAGCACTTACATTTATCAATGGCAGAGAAAGTGGCAGCCATTAAACTGTTTGCCCCCTGGTTGTATTATCTCCTATCCCACCTCCCAGTACAGTTCTCAGACCATTGGCACAGAAATTACACTCCTTGATGAGCAAGGTTCTGTGCAGTCAACCCCCCCCCCAAATACAGCAGAGCAAAACTACGAGCCCCTTGGATTGGAGGAAGCTGGAATGGTTACATGTCAGCACATTGACAACAATGTTATCGACATGCCCAACATTGATGGGAACAATACCAACTGTCGGCATTGTTCCCGTCGAAGACTAGAAATGTTTTGTGAGGGCACTTTGCCCTGTTCCCCATCTCTAAATATCCAACTCTGAGTTGGAATTGGTTCAGGGTGGGGGGCAAACACTGGGAGTCACGGTCCCATTGCACAGCGGACCACCACAATGACCTGGCGAGGTTTGTCACTGTGGTGGGCTTCACTGTATTATTTTCGTTGTGCTGATGTGCTACTGGCTGGAATTGTCCAAATTCTACAAATTACTCATATGCATTCCTGACAGCCAAAATATGTCAAGGGCTCCAGTCATATACACATCTCCTCTCCCCCCGGCTTGGTTGGAGATTGAGAGAACAGTTCTTTAAAGCACCTCCCCACTAGCTACCTAGGGCACACATTACCCAGACAGGTGCAAAAATGGCTGACAATCCAAGCCGGTCACTATGCATGGCACAAAATGGGAAGTATAGCAAAATATTGCCTAAACCTAGGAATGTGTACACCCCTCTGGGGCAACCCATACCTATGCATAGAGCGAAAGCCTATATATTGGGAAATATGGGAAAAGTGCATGATTAGAACTATAAAAGATCTGTTAAAAGAAAATGGCATCACATTTGCATCTTTCCAAGACCTGCAAGCCCAATACAGATTGCCTAAAGAACTATTTTGGCAATATCTACAACTTAGAAGCCTTTACAATAAATGGTGTAGAACCTGCTGCACTTACTCCATCTGTGGGACTACTCAAAGTGGACCCAGAGAAAGGTTCCTCATTCAGTCATGGCTACAGAAGATGAAGGGCTTGGCAGGGAACATCCAAAAAAGGTTGAGAGATGAGGCCCCAGACCCTTCCATTCTGGCCATGGTTAAATGGCAGCAAATGTTAGGTATAACAATCACAGAACAAACCTGGCATCAGTGCTGGATAAGGGCACATCAGGCGTGTACCAGTCAACGCAGTCTATTGATAAGAAACAAGATTATGCAACTATGGTACCAAACACCAACTCAACTGAAGTGTATGGGCCTTTTGCAACAAGATAACTGCTGGAGGTCAATGCCGCTGGAACTGACATATTACATATATAGCAGTGCAACCCCCTCCACATGGTATGGTCCAAAGTCATCCAATTCTGCTCCAAAACACTAAAACAGAACCTCCCAGTCCCCCCAGCTTTTGGCTACTGGGTATTAACCTGACAACATTCCGATTAGGATTCCCCATCAACTATGGGTAGCATAAGCATCTGTGGTGGTGGTGATTAGGTTAATTCTTAAAAGGTGGAGAACACAAGAAGTCCCGGTATTTCCATGGCTGCAAGCTATGGAAACTTTGGCCTCTCACACAAGATAGCCCACTTTACTAAAATCACACACCATAAATACAAGGAAATTTGGTCCCTTATCTAGACTCCATTCAAATCAAGGAACCACTTCCCACAGTAAACACACTAAGGATTTACTCAGACCCCCTTGAAATGTAATGTAGCAGAGGTTGGCAAATCTGGATTGACGAAACAAAAATCTAAGCAGAGGATGCATTCCTCATATACAGGTAACACACACTCTACCATACAGTATTCTAGCTACATACCTCCCCTCTGAGAGACTTCGGTAAGAGCGATACCACAGCAGACGCTCCCACTCTACAGCTAGAGGTCCCAAGATGGATGTTGTTGTTAATTGAAGATTAAAGTTTCAAATGTGTATAAGGTTACCTGAAACTTACCAGAATCTAAAGTATAATGTGAAAAAGTAAGGATGATACTATAGGTTTTGAGTTTTGACATCTCTATAACAATCACTGATGTATGTTCTAACTGTACTTGCTGATTTGTTTACGTCTTAAATTACTCAATAAAAAGTTTAACTGCAAAAAAAAGAAACTGGCAATTGTTAAAAGCTCACTGAACCAAGGCACAGAGAGTAGTGCAAAATAGTAGAAATGTACAAATTGAGTGAAAACAATAAAATAAAGGCAGAGTATACAGAGTTATACAGGGTGACATATTATAGAAAAAAAGCTATTTTCACTGTGATTCTATTTTCCCTGCATTTGTGGGGCACTGGTCTCCCATGAAAATTACTGCGGAAATCTGCAGTGATCATGTTTGCTGTTCTACTGTAGGTTTCACCCTTTAAAATCGCTCACAAGTGGGGCTGGAGCCAATGTTTTTGAATGCTGCAGCAGTTTGCTCTGTTTTCAGTGTCAAGTACAGTGAGATGGTGGCCAAGTTCACCATTTTAATTTCAGGCACAGTCATTCAGCACTGAGAATTCACAGCTACTGCAACACAGACATAACGGAGTAAAGTGCTTGAGAGGATCAGAGAGACAGTACGTCAGTATCATTTCAGCTTCATGACATGGTTCCTTGAATGCAGACACTGCATGGTGCTGGCTGAGATTCTGATCTCCCGACCTTACTCTCTCTCCTATGCACCACCTTCTCTCTCACTCTCACTCTACCAATGATAATAATAGAAGAAAAGGGCATTTTAACCTAATCCAGTAGGCATTTTATGTGTTAACCACATTTTGTTTGAATTACAGTAGGTACAGTTCTCAAAATTTGGACAGTTTTAACATAGTGAATAATCATTTCAAGCAGTATTCTAAAATAACAAAAAATGTTGATGATCTTACTACCATAGTGTTAATTAAACCTCGAGTTGGCAATAGACTGTGCTGGTGTGAACTGATAAATAAGTACAAAAAAATTAAAACAGCGAGATTATAGCAAAGGCACTCCCCCATTTCACACAGCTGATGCCTGAGAGTGAATTGAAACTAATATGAAAATGCTTGGTAGCCTGTCAGTGCGAACATTTCAGCATGCAACATATATTAATTCTACAGTATTTAAGCATGACTAGATGGTCAAAGACACATGTAATACAAAATATGTAGTGTGTGGTCAAAATTGATAAAAATATACACATTATGTAAATGAGTCTGTACCTGCTCTTTTAACTCTGCATATTTTTATTTTATTTATTTAAAAGTATTACCAGAAAAGGCATAATGAGCAAAAAAAAATAAAACAGTTGGGTTCCCAGTGTGCTGTGAGGAACACGTTGCAGGGGACTACACAATGCAACAGTGCTGTACAGTAAAATGAAAACAGAACGTGTAACAGGAGCAGTCATAAGAGGGATGGTGTATAAATTTGCAAGGACAGCTCCAAACAAGATCTGAAAGCAGTCAGGCAGAGTCTAAGAGAGCCTATTGCAAAAAATTGTATTATACGGTATAAATATATAAAAAGGGTATTACATTATATAAAAAATATATACCATCTTGCAAAACATTTATTTTATTTATTTAAAAGTTGATAACTGGGAAGGGCACACTGAGCCGGGGCTCGATTCCTGGTCCAGCCTGGGGAAGGGCAAGGGAACAAGATACAATATTACACAAAACAGAATATTACACAAAATACAGTGTTACACAGAACTACACAGAATTTCAGATTGCATACAGCACTGCTAATAGGTACAATTGTGCGAGCAATAAATTAAAATGGTACAGGACAAATCTGAGAAGCGGAGTATATAGCAGTTCTTAGAACGTAGAAGCAGTTACAAGGTGCAGGCTACAGAAAGGTAGTGCTTGGGAATGGGGTACACACACACAGATAAGAGCTAGCGTTGGCGCAAGGACTGAGGGTTGTGGGGGCAAGGGGAGGGAACCAGGGACTGAAGTTAGGGAGGGGTAGCAGAGACAGGGAGGGAGGGGGGAGATGACTGAAGTAGTTTTTGATGGATGCTAGTCAACAAACCGTGAACAGTGAGGGGCAGTGAATTCCACAAGGTGGGGAGCCAGTAGGCAAAGGCTTGTTTCCCAGTGAGAGAATGCATGGTGGTTAAGGAGAAGGAGCGTGGATCGCGGGAATGTAAAGCATAACCAGAGCAGGGGACAGAGGCCAGCAGGAAGGAGATGTAGGAGGGGACAGTGTCAAACCAGAATTTGGTGATGGATACAGCGTGCGAGCTGGCGATTTGCTAGGGAAGGGAGGGAAACCGCGTGGTATAGGTGGCAGTGATGCGTGCGGTAGGGGAGGTTGGTGGCAAAGTGGCAGAAGGTGTGGAATAGAGGGTCAGGCTTGGCTAGGGAGGATTGGGGGGCTGAGCTGTAAACCATGTCAGCATAGTCGACGAAGGAAGGAGGATAAGCTTGGTTATAATATCTTTCCTGACAGGAAGGAGAGACTGTGTTTATGCCTATATAACATGCCTAGTTTGGGGCGGAGCTTATGATGGATTGAGTCTAGGTGTAGGGAGAAGTCCAGGTTGGTGTTGAGCCAAATACCCAGGTACTTGTAGCTGTCTACTATAAGGATTTGGGACCCATCCAGGGTGTTGGGGGGCGGGGGCAGTTTGGGCAGCTTCTGAACAGAACTGAAAGCCATCGTGACTGGTTTTTTTTTGGTGTTGCATTTGAGAGATCTTGCATCGAGCCAAAGGAGCATGTTCTCAAAGTCAGTCTGGAGGACCTATTCAGTCTGGGCAAGGGAATGGCCGGAAGCGAATGATACAGAGTCGTCAACATACATTTGAACATGGGAAGAGGAGCAGACAGATGGCAGATTATTTATGAAGACAGAAAAGAAAGTGGGTCCAAGGACTGACCCCTGAGGGACTCCTGCTTGGATGGGAAAGGGGGGGGGGATTTAATATCACCCAGCTGGACAAACTGAAACCTGTCCAAGAGGTAGGCCTTAAACCAACTGATGGCTGGGGGTTATTGAAACAAGATTGTCTATTAGGAGTTTGTGGGTGATGGAGTCAAATGTTTTGGCTAGGTCTACGAATACGGACAATGTCAGGTGGCCTTTATCCAGAGCAATGTGAATATGGTTGGTAAGATGGAGAAGGGATGAAGAGGTGGAATGGTATCATCGAAAGCCGGATTGGTAAGGGGTCAGGATGTCATTGGAGGACAGGAAGGAGGTTTAGTCTTTTTGAGATGAGTGGTTCCAGAATTTTGGAGAAGGAGGGGAGAAGCAAGATAGGCCTGTAGTTGAGGGATCACCCCCTTTGTGAAGGGGAATGATCTTGGCCAGTTTCCAGGCTTTGGGTAGGGAGCCCGACATGAGAGAAAGATTGAAAAGATGGGTGATGGCAGGGACAATGGCTGTGGTAGAGATTTTTAAGAGTTTGGGGTTGATTCCGTTTGGGCTCTGTTTGGAAGTGTTTAGGTATTTCAGGGCGCAGATTACCTCTGGTGGAGTAAAGGGTGGCAAGTTATGGTAGGATGTGGGGGAGTGTGCGGGGAGGGGACTGCCAGGGAGTATGGCTGGATGCATAGGAAGGAGGGAGGGACGAAAGGATGAGTATGGGGAGGGAGGGAGCCCCAAAGGCAAGGCACAGGTGGTGAAGTAATGGTTTATGGGAGGGTGCAGTATCACCAGCCTGTCAGGGACTGAGAGCTGGGGGAGGAGGGGAGCCTAGAAGGGAGTGGAGGGTCTTCCAGAAAGCAGCCAGAGCAGAACGGCAATCATCTAGCCGGGCTTTGAAGAAATCGGCTTCGGCGTCAAACTAAGGGCTACCGAAGCAGACTGTGTGGGCAAAAGCTTCTAGTCAAATATTTGCAAGCTGTTGTATTCTGACAGGTCTGCTGGTGTGGTCACAGTACATCATGCTAGCTGGGAGACTGGGGGTTCATGTTTAGCCCCAGTATAGCATGCTGAGGCCAGTTGAGGGCCAACTGCATCACAGAAGTAAGGTACTCCATTTCTGAGAGAGGAATGGTGCAGTCTGCCTGATGTTTGCATATCCCAGTAAATCTCCAGCATGGCCCATGTATCCTGAAAATAAGTAAAAAAGAGGGATGAGTCCTGTTCCAATGCCGATGCAGCAGCTGTCAAGATAGACAGTTAGAGTAGAGCCGGCTTGGTGGCGTAGAGGGCCGAGGCACTCTGCACTCTACCTCTCCTATGACTGAGACCCGAGTTTGGGAATGACTTTTAGGTGCTGGGGACTGGCCGGGGAGGGAGAGGATCAAGCATCCAATGAACTGCTCTCCTCTCCTGGGGTGGGGAGGGATAATGTCTCACTCCTTGGCTGCCATCTGGTGGATGCTGGATGGCAGTGCCGGAGCTGAGCACTGTAGAAGGGAGGAAGCCGCAGGCCCATAACATGCATGTACCCATACATGATGCTGTGGCTAAGGGCTAGAGGGAGAAAACGGAAAATGGGAAGGTGCCGGCCTTGTGAAGCCCTGCCTTCCTCCGTTCCTGCGTCACCACCTGATTGATGCACTCAGTTCTAGATGTGGGTCTCCAGATTGGGGGAGGACAGCCCTCTTCTTCCCAGCCTCACCACAGGGGGCAATCTGTGGGGGAATTATCAGGTGTGGTGGATTGGGGAGGTAGATGCTGGACAGGGCTGACAGGGACATGGCTGATAGCCTGCCGATGTGGACCCGAGGAGAGGGGGAAAAAAAAAGCTATATAAAATAAAAAAAAAGGCAGTAGGAGTAGAAGAACTCCCTCTCCAAGCAAGTAAAGATAAATCAAAGATAAAATAAATGTTACTACATCCAAGCATGGAATACATCACAGCAGACCCAGGGACCCACCACCACTCCACATGACACAAGCGTGCTTCCTTAGTGTGGCAAGCTCTGCTGATAGTATCCTGCTAAGTTTTATCACCTTTGCATTAACAAAGAGGAATTTTCATAAATGCAAGATGTTCGAAGAAGAAAACAGTAATTTCTGCTATTCTAGTGCTACCACCCAGTCAGGATTCGGTTCTTTTATGGTTAAAACATTCTTGCTTTTATGGTGAAAGCATTCAGTGCAGCTCCAGATGGTTCTTTCTCACATTCACATTAGAAGTTTTCAAATATGAAGGCAGTGAACACCTATAAAAGACATAACAAAGGAGGTAAGAAACCAGAACTATTTCTCCCAGCCCATGTGACAAAAAAAATTAAATTCGAGAGATAAGACTCTCTTTCAAGCAACATGCACTGTAACTGCCAGCCTAAGAGCAGTGACTGTAAATAATGAGAGCTGAAATGGTGCGAGTGCATTTTTCAATATCCCATTACAGTGTACTGTGAATTTATTTGTTGCCGGAATGATGATTTAAAATTAAGGATGAGAAAGGAGAAGTTTTTCTCCAAATGGGTAAGGATTGGCAGCTTTGAATTTTGCCTAAGGGTCAAGTGTCAGTTTCCTTGCCTCCGCTATGTGCTCTGCCCATAGGGATTTGCAAGTTGCATTAATTTACAACAGACTGTTCTACAAGGAACATTCGATCATATTATTAATTGCTTGACTCAAGTTATGATTTTTCAATATATACAGTAGCTCTAGTTGAAAGCAGAAGTACATTCCATAGCTAGCTCTTGTACTCCAAAGTGGGCCCATCTGGGGCATTTTCTATAAGGCTCTTCCATGGATCATCTTACAGGTTATCAGTATGTGTCACATTTTAAACTGATCTTCCTTTTGATGTATTATACAATTTTCTGTCGAAACTATATCTGCTCTCCTTTACTCCTCACACCTGTCTCTTCACCTATCTCATCTTCCTTGTGCTCCATTATCAGACCTCTCCTTAGTCTGGAGTTCACTTTGTTCTTCCAGCTTTAACATTTGAAACTCTGGCAGGAAAAGCTGCTTACCATCATTGCAAACCATATTCTATCCTTGATGTGCTACCCCAGGACTACCTACTCCAGCGAGAGTGTTTACTGCAGCTCCATACAATACTTCTGTACCTTTTCGACCTTCAAGAAAACAGCTGTACATCTTCCTTCACCAGGAAAGCTATGTCTGCATTGCCTTGTAAAAGCAGTATAATGGCTCACCTCTTCTGTGTAATACTGATGTTGCTTGCAGGAGCTGTTGAAAACGACCCATGTCCCGCTGTAACTGGTAATAGCCACATTTCCTATAATGGGACTTGCCACTAAAAGGCAGGCCAGGTTGTCCAGTGATCCCCCACCAGAAAGATGTGCATAGGAGGGGGAGGGGGGAGAGGATTCGGGAATAGAGGGAGAGGGCCTAGTGACATGACCAGGCAGGAAAGGGTAAAATGACAAGGGCAAGCCAGAGCCTCAGGGATTGGCTGGGGGGCAGAGCCCAAAGGGGGTCCTGACCAGGGGCCTGTTAGGAGTATATTAGGGCAGGTCTCAGGCAGGTCTCAGGCAGGATGACCTCTTTTGCTGGGAATTTTTCAGTCTGAGAACTCAGCACAACGTTGGCAAGTTAAACAGGTAAGGCACATAAGGCTTCTAGGCCTAGTAGGCCATGTGGTGCATTGTGAATAACATTATGGTTTGATTGGTTTATCATTGTGTAGAATATGTTTATAAAAAGAAAGAAAAGGAAGGTTTTCCCTGTAGGTGCACTGTGAATAGTATATCAATTGAATATGGATTTTGAATGGGAATTTGTTTTGTGGTGCTAGCTCACCTAGTTTGAGAGAGGAGAACAAACAGAGCGAGGCCTGGCAGGGCAGGTGGGCCATCCATTTTGGCTGGTTTAGTGTGGCATTTTTTGTTTCATTCACATGGAGAAAGGTTTAAAGAAAAGGAGAAATGAGAGCAAGAGGTAGTTTCTACCTCAAGAAAGCAGTACTCGAAATAGGTTTAAAAAAAAAAATGCAGGGCAGGCTTGTGTGGATCCTCATTTGCTTGGCTTTTGGGTAGGTGAGGAGGTTGTATAAAAAAAAAAAAATATCCATCTAGATTCCAGTTTGCTCAAGAAATGTTGAAGGGTTTTAACTGTTTAGAACATGGGGGAAGACTGCTGAGATCAGGACAGGGTTTGGCACCGGATAGCGTTGTTGGTTGAGAACTATATGCAGTATGTTACTCATAGCAGCATGGTATGGCAGCAGAATGTGGAACACACCCCCTTTTTTGTTTTGAATAAGGTGATTTTGCTGTTTTTGGTCTTTTGCACAAGCAGATGCGAGGGTGAACACGGGATGTCTGTGGTTCCTCATTGCAGCGAATCCCGTAGGCTGGAATAGCATGTGGGGCCTGGTGGTGAACGCCTTGGCATCTGGCATCTCCATGAGGAAGCAAGGGAGTGAAAGAAAGAAGGATAAAAATCACTGGGCAGCAAGCAAGGGGGATGTGGACCCCCCCCCCACAATTTTCTTGACATAAGCATGATTGCAGTGTTTTCCAAGGATTAGGCGGAGGCATGGGCAACCATGAGCGACAAGAATACCCAGTTTTGGTTTGGCACTAGCAGCACATCTTGGAAGAGTGGAGCTGCGTGCAAGGGGCAAAAGCAAGCTGCGGTTTGCTGTTTGTGGACGGCGGGTTGTATCAAAAAGCAAGCGGGGCAGCGGACAGAACAAAATGGATGCCCGGGTGTTTTTTGGTGATGGGAGAGATTTGGGGAAGGGGTATCGGGTGTGGGTCGAGAAGAAAGTGAGCATTCATGCCAGAAAGGTGCAAGGGTTGGCGCAAGGGGGGGGAATGAGGAACCCAAGAGGCCCGCAACAGCCTAGGGCGGGCGGACTTTCTTTAGTTATGTCCCGGGCAGCAGGTAGCTCAAAAAGGCTACAGCAAGGGAAGCGGGACGAATGACGCGAAAAAAGCGTTTTTCAGCAACTCCGCAAGCAGCAAGAGGACGAAGCAGCAAGGAATTTTTTTTCATATGCTTACCGAACGGGATGCTTTGGGCCCATGTAGCAGGAATGGGAGCGAGCTTTGGGTCACGCTTAGCACCCACGATTTAAGGATCGGGGCATCACACTATGGCTAAAAAAAAAAAAAAAAACAGAAAGGGAGGCGGGGGCCCGGAACATGAAGCATATAATGAGAGAGGGGAAGGGTGCAAGGGTCCCCAGCCACCTGTGGGGTTGTGGGGGAGGAGCTCCAGTTTTAGCAGGGCCAGGGAAAATGGAGGGTGGAATGCATGCAGAGAGATCCGGGCAGGCCCAGGCACAGAGGGTCAGGCGCGGGCATAATGAAGGTTCCGGAACATAGAAGGGCCATGGCTACAAAAGTGTCTGGACGATCCACAGGGGGCCACAGGCATTCAGGCATGGGGGGAGCATGGTACTGCAGCCAGGGTGGAACTGGCCGTGTGGTCTCGCGGAGGTAGTGTATGCCTCCAGTGGTGAAGGACTCGGGTTCAAACCTGGGCAGGGGGCTATGGTTATGGCCTGGCAGGCGGGGTATTTTCCTTTTCTGTTGTCTCGCTCTCTGGCCAACTTAGCAAGGGAGGGGAGACTATGGAATGCAACAAGGTAGCAGGCAGGATGGACCAGTACGACCAGTGTGGTCTCCAAGGGGACTGGGGAGCGGGACCTCGAAGGCAAAAAAAGAAAAAAGGGGGGGGCGGTCCTGTCAGAATTTGTATGAACAGCTGAACAAGTGTCCCCCCTCCCCCGCAGACAGTGACATAGGAAGCAGCATGGCACCTAAGCGAGCTCAACTGTCCAGCGAAAAGTTGATACAAGGGGCATCCAAGCTGATGGGGCAGATGTCGAAGCTGGTGGCAGCGGTGAAGCAGAGGGAGGCATAAGAGGAAGCCCTGAGAAAGCAGAAGGAGTGAGAGGAGCAGCCAGTAGGGGAACAGGGGCAAGAGACCCAGATGGGAAGCTCCACAGCCTGCACCTATCCCAGTGCCTCTGCCTGCACCGGAGCTGGATGATGGGAGCCTGGATGGTGGTAAGAATGGCATGGATCTCTCGGATGAAAACGAGCTGAAAGAGTATTTGGAAGGGCTTCTTGGGGATATGGGTGATGCAGGGATCGAAAAAATGGAGCGGATCATGCAGACCTTAAAAAGCAAAGGGGCAGGGATGGAAAAGAGAGGGGGGGGCCAAGGGGGCAGCAGAAAATCTATATGACGGGCCTCCGGGCTGCTCAGTCAGGAACCACGTCCCAGTTTCAGTCAAAGAAAAGATCTGGAAGGGGGAGTATGTGGACATCTTTTGGCTGGTGGACGAGGACACTGCCACGAAGTATGAAGAGAAGGAGTCGATAGGAAAGTCAGAAATGGTGGTGGCCCTGGCAGTGGTGGGCCACAAGATGGAGGAGGCCAAATACAAAGGGAAGACCATCGATAACTGGCAATGGGGTTTCATCATATACTGTGCGCTGGTACTGGAGAAGCAGTCAAAGCTCACCATTCCCCTGCTGACATACATGTCCATTATCAGGGACGCATACAACGCAAAAGTTGGGTATGGGTGGCTCAAATATGACGAGTCATTCCGGAAAAGAATGGCGGCTAAAGGGGATTTGAAGTGGGACTGTACCCACTTGGAATTATGGGTAAGGACGCTATCCGGGGAAGGGAGCAGAACCGGAGAGCAAATAAGGAAAGCCGCAGCCTCCGCACCGGTCAGGGCCACATGCACATGGGGCAATTGTAAGTTTCGACATGTCTGCTCCAAGTGCGGGGGGGTTACATCCAGTCTCCAGCTGCCAACAGGGGACAGACAGAGGGGGACAGCACGAGGGCCAATACCAGGATCAGTCCTTTTGGGGTGCCCGGGGAGCAGGACAGGGGCCAGGGGCGGGCAGAGAGTGCAGCAGTATGCTCCCAGGGGATAGCGCTAGAAAGGAGCATGAGGACGGGCAATGGGGTTATTCGCTGGCATGCACTCCCATTTCCGTTGTAGTAGTGGAGGAGTGGACCGCAGACTACCCAGATAGGGCGGCAGTAGAGCTGCTCAGGGCAGTGTTTAAGGAGGGTTTCCCTTTGGGTTTTAAAGGGGGGTGAACTCGGATGTGGACCAAAAATCTAGGGTCAGTGAAGGGAAAAGAGGAAATAGTGGGGGCCAAGATTGAGAAAGAAATCAGGGCGGGCAGGGTGGAGGGCCCACTGAGGGCCCCCCCGTGAGCATTTCCAGGTGTGCCTGCTGGGGATTGTCCCCAAGGACGCAACAGGGGAATTCTGTTTGATACATCATTTGTCCTACCCCGAGGGCTTCTCGGTAAATGAGGGCATACCCATGCACCTTAGGGTAGTGTTGTATGCCTTGCTGGAGCAGGCAGTAGGGCTGATCAGGGCAATTGAGGGGGCATGGCTGGTCAAGACAGACATAGAAGCAGCATTTTGGCTTTTACCAGTCTGGCCCAAGGATTGGTACCTTTTGGGTTTTCAGTTTCAAGGGGGCACGTATTGTGACAAGGCCATGCCCATGCCATGCTTAGTGTGTTCCACTTTCAAAACATTCAGCACCTGGGTGCAGTGGGTGTTTCGGGCCCGATACGGGCACAGGAGGGTGGTACACTACCCGGATGATTTCCTCCTCATTGGGAAATCCAGGGCCAAGGCACAGGGGATGTTAAGGGATTTTAAGGCGTTGTGCCGATATGTGGGGATACCGTTGGCGCAAGGCAAGACAGAGGGCCCCACCTGTAAGTTGGAATTTTTGGGAATAGAGGTGGACACAGAAGAGGGCTGTTTTTGGCTGCCTGGGGACAAGCTGGTGTGCCTTAGGGGCCTACTCACCCAGGTTATGGGGAGGCGGAGGGTGCCGCTGGTACACATGCAGCAACTGCTGGGGCACCTTAATTTTGCCTGCAAGGCTATCAGCCCAGGCAAGGCCTTCACAAGAAGGTTGGGGAGGGCAATGGGGAAGGCCCGAGTACCGCACCATTGGGTGGATGTGTTGAGAGGGGTACGGGAGGACTTTCATGTGTGGGAGGAGTTTCTCGACAGCTACAATGGGGTGACATTCTGGCAGGAGGAATGGGAAAGCAGCGTGGACCTGGAAATGTCCACAGACTCGTCTGGTGCCCTGGGAATGGGGGCATATTTTCAAGGGGCGTGGATGTCAGAGCCTTGGCTGGTGACATGGGGCAAAATGGGGTTGTTGAAAGATATCAAATTTTTGGAGATTTTCCTGATGTGGGTGGCTCTGGAGGTGTGGGGGCATAGGATGCAGGGTAGGCGCAATTTGTTCTGGTGCGATAATAAAGGGATAGTAGGAGTCATTAATAGGCAGGGGGGAGACAGAGATGGTAGGGTGGCTGCTCAGGCGACTGGTCCTGTTGGGGCTACGGCTGAACATATCTTTCAAAGCACAGTACATTGAGGGATTGAAGAATGAGGTGGCTGACAGTTTTTCCCATTTTCAGCGCAACAGGTTTTGGGAGTTGATGCCTCAGGCAGCGCCACACAGGACCAGGATCCCCGACCGGATGTGGGAGGCTGAAGAGTCATAGCCAGGGTGCTGTATCGGGGGGCCTAGGCACCCAACACACTGAGGACATACGAAGCAGGATGGGCAAGGTTTCAAGAATTCAGAAGGAAACATGGGTGGGACAGGGCCGAAACAGCCCTGGATGAACAGGTAAGGAGGTTCATGGTAGAAATGTGGGAAGAGGGGTTGGCCCATGCCACTATGGTCGTGCACTTGGCTGGCATCAGTTGGGTGTGCCAGGACAAGGGGTGGGCAGGACAGTAAAATGCATGGTTGTGGGTTGGCGGAGGGGTCAACCAGCCAGGGTGGATGGGAGACAACCCATAAGAGGGGAGTTGCTAGTAAGGATCTTAGGAGCCACCCAGAAAGTATGCACATCAGCACAAGAGGGGGTGCTATTCCGGGCCGTGTTTGCGGTTATGGCTGCAGGCATATTTTAAGTGGGGGAGGTGGTGACCCCAAGAAAGGTGGCCACCGGGCAGGCGTTACAACATGAGGAGGTCCGGTGGGTGCATGACAAGGTGGTCATCACCCTGGCCAGGTCCAAAACAGATCAAGGGGGGGAAGGGGATCCAAGTGGCACTGGTAAGAAAACTGCAGTCAGCCAGCTGCATTGTGCATGCACTAGAGGAATATAAGAGTGTACGGGGGAGGGCTGGGGGTGTGCTGTTCTGACATGGGGATGGCTCCCCGGTCACGGGTTTTCAGGTAGGGGCAGTCCTCAAGAAGGCATTGGCATTCCTGGGAGAGGATCCAAACAAATTTGCCTCACATTCATTTAGGATTGGGGCAGACATGGAGGCAGCAGAAAGAGGGGCTGCAGTGTTGCAGACGTACAAAAGGTGGGGTGTTGGAGGTCCAGCTGCTACAAGAGGTATGTGAGAAAATAACATCAAACAACTCACACTGTTTATTTTTGTTTCCATGGCAGGTTCCAAGAGAATGATCTGGATAGTGGGGCATTCTTTCATATATAGGGCTGAAAGGTTTGTGGTCACCACCTCCAGAGGAGCGGAGCTGAGATACAACACAGAGCACACCAGGGTACTGTGGAGGGGCATTAAGGGAATGAAGTGGGTGCAGTTCATGCCCTTGATGGAGGAGTTAAAATTGCAGTGGGGCACCCCAGATTGCATCATTATACACCTGGGGGGGGCAACGATATAGGGAGCCTGCCATGGGGAGCATTAGGACAGAACATTATGGGAGACTTAGAAAAATTGAGAGGGTGGTGGCAAAGGGTGATAATCAGCTGGTCCAAAATCACTTCCTGCAGAGTATGGAGGGGGATGAGGGATGTCCGGCTGATCGAAAAAGTCAGAAAGCAGTTAAACAGGAAGGTGGCCAAGGGGATAATAGAGATGGGGGGGGGTGCATCTGCAGCACAGAGACATCTCCTTTGACCAACCTGCAATGTACAGGTTGGATGGCGTCCACCTGCCGGAATTTGGGATATGTCTCTTCCTGCAGCCCATTGGGAAGCTAGTGACCCAGATGGCCAAAAATAGCCAAATTCTAGCCCGCAAGAAGGGCCCCTCCGTCCGTCACAAGCTAGAGGAGGGCAGTGGAAAAAAGAAAAAGGGGAGGAGGGGGAAGGGGAGGATACACGGGCTAGGGGATAAAGAACTCAGATGTGGTTGTAAAGCGGGGAGGGGGATAGGTCCAGGCACCAGATTCAGAAGTGTTCGGGTCTGGAGGGTGAAAACCCAGGTAAGAGGAACTGACCTGGTTCTGGCGTGGAAGAGGGGGCCAGATTCGCAATGTCCGGGCCCTGAAAGCAAGATGGAAGAGATGGCCAGAAGAAGGACAGAGGCCGGAGCCAGAAAAGTTGGGAAAGAAATTGGATGTAAAATTGAATTGTGAATTCAAAGTATATGTTTTGTAAATATAGTCTTTTGTTCCATGAATAAATTTGCCAACAAGCAACCAACAAGTTGAAATGGTGTGGCGTCCATCATTCCTTGGAGGGGATTCGGGGAACAATGGGGCTTGCCACTAAAAGGCAGGCCAGGTAGTCCAGTGATCCCCCACCAGGAAGATGTGCATAGGAGGGGGAGGGGGAGAGGAGTAGAGGGGGAAGGGCCTAGTGACATCACCAGGCAGGAATGGGTAAAATGACAAGGGCAAGCCAGAGTCTTAGGAATTGGCTGGGGGCGGAGCCCAAAAGGGGTCCTGACCAGGGGCCTGCTAGGGGTATATTAGGCCAGGTCTCAGGCAGGATGACCTCTTTTGCTGGGAATTTTTCCCACCCTTGTTAAGGAAGGTGTTGGGGGGGCTGGTTGGCACAAAGGTAGGAAATGGAGGGCAGGTTGAGTGCCCTAGGGTCCCTGGGCATAGGGCCAGGTGTGTCTATCACTGCGGGAGGCAGAATCGGGCCAGGGGCTAGGACAAAGTCCCCTGGCAGGGAGGGGCATGTATGCCCAAAGGGGAAAAAAGAAAAAGGGGTAGTGGGGGGGAAGAAAGGGGGGAGGTGGTAGGATACACGGGTTGGGGAACAAAGAACCCAGACATAGTGGTAAAGTGGGGAGGGGGATAGGTCCAGGCACTGGATTCAGAAGTGTCCAGTCTGGAGGGTGAAATTCCAGGTAAGGGGAACCGGCCTGGTTCTGGTGTGGAAGAGGGGGCCGGATTCACAGTGTCCGGGCCTTGAAAGCAAGATGGAAGAAATGACCAGAAGAAGGACAGAGGCCGGAGCCAGAAAAGTTGGAAAAGAAATCAGATGTAAAATTGAATTGTGAATCCAAAGTATATGTTTTTTGTAAATATAATCTTTTGTGCCATGAATAAATTTGCCAGCGAGCAACCAACAAGTTAAAACGGTGTGGCAGCCATCATTCCTTGTGGGGGGATTCAGGGGACAATGACAAAATAAGGTTTATTCTAGGGCTGGTTGAAATTGGAAAATTCTGTGTCTCTGAAGTATATTTCAAAAAAATCAAGGGCCTTGTTAGCTGAGTGATGGCTTTTTTTTTCTTTTCTGAAATATGCACCACCTTAAAACAACATGTAAATTAAAGTGAGCCTATTAACTTCGGTGGAGTACACCTCTGTGCTTTTCCTGCTTACACCTCATTATACTGTATGTCAGAGTGCAGGGGCAGGCACATTACACAGTGAAGTGGAAGGCATTGTGTGGCCACCTCATCAGGGCCAAAATTATCATCCCATCCCTCCCAAGGAGCATGGAATGAAAACATTTTATTTTATTTTATGGACATCTAGCATCTGCAAGGGCAAGTGAACCCCTATGTTAGTTCAAATTTAAAATGAGATTATTTTAGATATTTCCTTTACAAAAAACATGCCTTGAAATAAATAAAAAAAGACACTCCCATTTCAAAAGATTTGCTAAATACTGTGCATGATGCAAATGCTCATCGCTGATTAGGTGAATCAGGCTAATGCTGTTTAATGCTACTCATTGATTAAAGTGTGCTCTGCTGTCATAAGCCCCCTCCCCCAAAAATAAAAAGATAGGCTATATCTTTCTGGAAAGGTTAAGTGCTGCTAGCACCAGAAACTGAAGCCCTCTGTTTTCCCACTGAGCAGGTGCAGTGCATGCTTCCTCACACTGTTGTGCAAGTTTAAAATGGGGGGGGGGGCTACTCCCTAAGATTAAAAGGTCTCTAGCAACAAAAACCTAGTGTTTTAACCACAAGGACATCCAGCTACAGATAATGTTCATTTGAATACAAATATTTCTGCATATATTCCAATTAAAATGAGTGCTGCTGGGGAAAGAAAAATTCCCTACCCTTTCTGTTTATTAACATTATAAAGTAAAACTATCATTATAATTCTGTCTTAATGCTTGTTTTGATGGTATTGTACTAGTCTTATGAGGGAGAGCTGTTCGGTACATTTCTCAAGTAAGTAGGGAAAAGTACCATAGCATACCTTTTCTCCCAAGCCCTCTTAGAGGGCAAGTGAAGATATTAACCAGTTCACAGATTCTTCACATTTTTCAGGTAGGCAGAAAATTCCAGAATGTTGTAAATGTTAAAATCCGTAGATTATATTATAATTATTTTTCACCAAATTGTAGCTGCCCTCAAAGCCACAGTAATTTTGCATGTTAAGTAAAAAGTGGTATTACTAATGACTGAGTTTAACTAATTTGTAAGAAGCAGTAATATCTTTAATTATGACATTTTATTCATTCAAGCCGGACCTCTATAATACAATTCATTTCATTTGGACATTGGTGATGGGAAGTCTGATTAAATTTTGAATGTAGTTTCCCTCATGAATTTGAATTAATGACAGCAGTTGCTCGTTACTAGATAAAATTGTACAAAGAAGTTAGTTGGTTTGCCATCAAGGTGTTCCAGGGATCAGAGTTGCACAATACTATACTTTTTGAATACATGATATCATATATCAGATACACAAATCAATATTATTTGTATTGAATTTATGTTTTGCAGTAAGCCCAAGGAGCCCATATTCAGTGCAGGTATGTTTTTTACTGTTAAAGTATATAATGTGGTTCAAACGGAACACCATTTCTTTTTCATATTCCCTACTTATTCATATTACTTTCACTGTATCGATCTTCCTTGCTATTTCATACTTATTAAATGTTTTCTTCTTCCTTTAAAAACTATATCCTCTTTTTCTCTGGGTTTCAAGACACACAGTAGGCAGTTGATGGTGATGAAAATATAGATTTCATAAGTCTGGTCACTGAAAGATACACACTGGCCATATTGCACTGCAAATTCATTGTTAATGTACCAGGAAAAATTATTTTCTTGATGAGGTGTATTAAATAAATAGGCAAACATACAACATAGTGCAAACGGTAGGAATAAAGAGTGTTTTCTGCATCTTGGGTATATTCCTAGTAGATTAGAGAAGTTTAGCAACCAACATGTGTTTTCTAAAATGATTTTGTATTGTGATAGTTGATGCAGTATTTAATATGAAAGAATTCTAGTGGTATGAAATTAAACACATAGATCATAGTTTAACTTTGCAATACAAACATTGTTTTAAGTTGGTGAAATGAGTAATACAGAATAATTTAACACGCTAGAACCTGTTGTAGTGGTGCTCAGTGATGTGTTCTGTCGTATCACAGCATGACAATAACTCTCAGGCACTCCATTTCACAGTGATTAAAGAGGACAGGAAACTTGTGCTAATTGGCAGCAGTTTGTAAAGTTGATATTTACAGAAATGAAATTTCTTTCTCAAAATGATTCTGTACCTGTAACTGTACCTGAATAATCATGGATGTAAAACACTGCATTTTCAATTTTTTCCTTTTTTTTTGGACAACATTCTATACGGGTCTCTTCATGGAACCAGTAATTTGGAGTTTTTACTACGTCGCAAGCCAGCTTGTGTACAGAATGCTAAGCATGAGCTGTACACCTGTCAAAACCATGCTTAGAGTTTTGTACACAAATTGTGACATAGTCAAAACTTTGTATCACTGGTTCGATGAAGAGACCTGCAAAAAAAAAAAAAAATGCTGCCCATAGAAACAAAATAATGCAAAATACAGTTTTTCACATCACTTTTTTCCCCCCAGTATATTTACATATGGATCATGTAGGGCATAGGTACCAGAATGTTGGGGGGAGGGGGGCACTATGGCCATGGCCCTGCCACTTTCATAAGGGGTAGGGCCTGGCCCTATCAGTTTTTGCAATAGTGTTAATTTATTACTAAGGAGGGCTGTGCCTTTAACATGCAGCATGTGTAGTAAACAGTGTTACTTGCTAATCACCCCCTTTGTTGTTTGCAGGGTGTTAGCAGAATTTTGAAAAGTGAATGCCTGTGTAGTGTTGATGGAGGGGGGAGGCTGGGAATATGACCTGCTGAGGTAAAGCACTGTGGTCAAACTTTAAAAATGAAATGGAAGGGGCATTGTTTGCTGCTGTCAGTCAGGGGAGGCACTAACAACAAAAATGGAAAGGGACCTGGGGATAGTCATAATCAGATGACCTAAAGGTAAGCAAGCAATGTGAGAAGGCAGTAAGGAGGGCTGGGGAGGATACTGGGATGTATAGGGAGAGGCATCACCAGTAGAAAACAGGAAAGTGTTATCCCTCTGTATAGACAGTTGGTGAGACCCCATCTGGAGCACTGCGTGCAGTTCTGAAGACCCCATCTCCGCAAGGACATAGACAGGATGGAGGCAGTCCAGAGGAGGGCAACTAAAATGGTGCAAGGTCTGCAACAGAAGCCATACAGAGAGAGACTAAAGGAACTTAATATGTATAGCCTCGAGGAAAGGGGGGACATGATAGAAATGTTCAAGTACCTCAAGGGAATCAACAAAGTCAAGGAGGGTAGCATCTTTCACAAAAAGAGATGTGCAAGAACAAGGGGGCACAATTTGAAGATAGAGGGGGGATGGCTCAAGGGCAATGTGAGGAAGTATTTTTTCACGGAGTGGGTGGTGGACGCATGGAACACCCTTCCTGAGGAGGTCAAGGGGTCAAAAACAGTAGGGGTATTCAAGAATGCATGGGACAGACATAAAGCAATTCTGGTGGGGGTAGGAAGGAAGTAGGCTTTTGATAAACTAGAATCTGCAGCTTATCCACTAGGTATGGAAATGTGCAGACTGGGTGGGCCTAGCAGTCCTTATCTGCTGTCAAAGTCTATGTTTCTAGCTACACTACAGATTAACACATTTGGATGAGAATAAAACTGATTCTGTGGGTGAACCCATTCAGTGGAGGGTGGGAAGGATTTACCCCTTACATCCTTGGCCCTACCATTTTTCTGACTATTCCCCCACCAGTGCTGTAGGGGTATGAATATCATTTCTGAAAACAGAAACATTCCAAACAGTTGCCAATTAGAAAGAATTACCTATCCTCTTTTATTCTTTCCACTTGAAGCATATTTGATACATAGTAATTCCTACTGTAGTGTTGTAACTAGTTATGACTAAGGGCATCATAATAATATTATCAGTGCATCTCCTGTTATAGAGGAACCTGTCAATGAGCATGGCTGTATAGCACATTTGAAAGTAGTTTTGATTTCATGTGCCATCTGCTTTTACATAACCTTACCATAGCTCATGTTAAGTCTGCTGTTAGCATGTGGAACAAAAAAACTGAAAGCAGTTAAGCATCAAGTGAGTAGACAGTGGGTGGTGTTCTATTGAGCAGCAGGTTAGCGTTAGTAATAGAATGAGGGCCAGCCAGTAGAGTAGGGCTTAGATGAGCCTCACTGTACCCACACATATCTTTATTTAGCACTTCTGTCTCTGTCTCTGTCTCCGTTTCTGTAATCACAAGGGAAACGCCGGGTGACACACTGCAAAGGTAGGCCTCACTGCTGAAACCTTATAGCTCTTGAAATGAACCTTTTTTTTTTTTTATTTTATTTTCACACAGACACACAGCCATGTCCCCTGAATGAGATTTGGCAAAGCGTTAAACAGGAAATTTATTACCAGCAGTTTTTAAGAATTAAAGTTGACCTACTCAGAAATAATCATTCACTATCTCTTAAAATGTAACCACAGATATCTGTGAACATTCTAGGATAATTAGGCTGTGATTCATAAGTCTGTGTTGCCTCATTCTCTGTGGCAAGCGAGTCTTGTGATGTATGCACCCAAGAGCTATATGGCAACACATGGATGTTCCTCTGTGTGTGAATTAATGGCCTGCACTGCTGTTTGAAATGGCCTGAAATTGTAGCCACCTATAACACTGCTTGTTTTGTAACTTTGCTCCACTTTTTTGTCTACACAATTTGTGTTTGCCCCTAGCTACTGTAGATTGTCCTCAGTAGAAAGAAACCTGTCCAAATTATTTAAAGAGCTAGTAGCATCTTAAATAACAGGTAGGAAATGTTGTTCATTTGTAAAAGTAGCCAGTTGCTGCTCTTTATTTCTGATGTATTATTATTTTTTTTGTTTGCTTATTGAAAGATTTTCTGTCTGATATTAGATGTGACGCAAAGAGCAATACTTTAGTGGTAGGATGATATGTCTTGTTCTGTTCCTCTTCATACGAACATACAAAATTGGCAGTAGATAAAGGCCTTATGGTCTATCAAGTCTGCTCAATTGTGCAGCTAGCAGCCCTTCACTGCAGCTGCCCCTTCCTTCCCTCCCCCTCCTGTGACCCTCACCCTTACCCTATCCCATCCCCTTTTGAAGCAGCCCACTGCTCTACAGGATACCACTTCCTCTGGCAATGCTTTCCACCCAGGCACCACCCTCTCATTAAAAAAAGTGTCTCCTCAATTCCCTCCTGAACCTTCCCCCTTCCAGTCTCAAATCATGTCCTTGAGTGTCCCTCCCCCCCCCTTAATTTGAAAAGCCCCTCCATGCCCATCTTATTTATTCCTTTCATGTGAAGGTTTCACTCATGTCCCCCCATCACGCCACTCCTCCAGGAAGTACATGTTCAACTCCCTCAGCCTGCTCTCGTAGGGTATGTCCCCTAGCCCCTGGATCATCTTTGTTGCCCTGAGCTGCACCACCTCCAATAACCTAATGTCCTTCAGGTACAGTCATCAGTACTGTACACAGTACTCCAGATGTGGTCTAGCCAGTGACCTATATAGCAGCAGGATCACTCCCCCCCCCCCCTCCTGGAGGATATGCCTCTGGCAATACAACCCAGCATCCTATTGGCCTTTGCAGCAGCCATTCTACACTGTGCTGAGTTATTCATTGCACCCGTTATGATCGCCTCTAGATCCACATGTCATCATTAGTGTGACTACACTTATTGTGAGATCACAAGTGACTGATCTGACAGAAGGTGATTGGCTGTCCTTTCTCAGCTGTGATGTCACAGTCCGTTTACCATCCTAAGGATGATGAAGTATGTAGAGGAATTGAAGCTAGATATGTTAGCTTCCAGATAAATACAGTTCCACACATTACGCCTAGAGCTGTCGCACTGAAAATATTCTAATTAGCAAAAAGGAAAAGAAACAATTACTTCAGCAGTAACAGTTGACTATTTTTAAAAGTTAATGTTAATTTCAGGCAGCATACTAGCCCTTTAAGTAGTATTACAACTAAACTCTCCCTGAATTCGTTAGTCTATGATTATTTGCCGGAGCAGAAAAAAAGTAATTTAACAATTACATTTGAAGTGGTCCTGTGTATGTTCTGTATATAAAATAAGCTGTAGTAGTAGTGGTAGTAGTAAAATGACATTGTTTGCTGGTAAGTCAAGTCAGAGCTCCTAAGGGAAATAGATCTCACTTAATGTAAGGCCTGCATCAAACTATGATTATTTTTTCAGTTATACAGAATATCCTTTTGCAGGGCTGTGCAATTATCAGTTTAATGAAAAACAGCTAATAGAACTTCATACAGCATATGTTTTATATCAGACCACTTTATAATACTTTAAGAGGGCTTGTTGGCTTTTTAAAAATGTTCACACTAAACTGTACACCTAACATTTTGTGTGTGTGTGTTTTAACATTAGAACCTTTTCAGAAATAATGCTAACAGTATAGGCTTGCCTACTAAGTTAAATAGTTATAATTTGTTAAGTCAGTTTACAGATGTTTGTAAACAGTTTTTAAATAAATATGGTATTTTAGTCATAGAAAATGAAATAATTGTATGTCAGTCAACTTTACTTAGGAGTATAATCATGGTTTTGCATGGATTAGGATTTAATTGTATGTAAAGAATAATACATGAGTGGGTGTGTGTAAACCATAATTTTACATACACCTGAGGTGCGGGTTGCTCCATATAAAAGCATAACACACTGAGGATGTGTGTAAAATTCTGGTTTACACACACCCACGTCTTTTTTTTTTTTTTTTTTTTTTAACAATTACTAGTGAGCATTTTTAATTACTGTGGAAGTTGTGTGACTAGTGCTTGCACTGTTCACAACTCAAGCTTGGTTGACAGGGAGCGATTATAGCTGCCCAGTTGTAATGCATTTTTACAAACTGGTTATCCAAGCATTAAAAATGCACTCTGGTAATTATAAAACAGCTACATATACTCATTTCTTCTGTGATGGAATGTGTTCCCCCTCTTAAGTAAAAGAATTGTATTAGTCTGAAGCTGCTTTTTAAATATTAACTGTCTTGTAGTTTTTTCTCCGTCTTTAAGTTTGCTGTCTATATTTTTTTTAATCACTTCCGACTTCCCACTCCCTGTTTGCACCTGTAACTCTTGTAGTAACTGTGCAGATATTGCTCACTCCAAATCCCATTGAGTCACATGAGAACAAGACTGAATCCATTGATGTGCTGATGAAGCAGCAAGAACCAACAAGTCCTGTCTGTGGACGAATGTCTCCTGGAGTTCACAAGATGCTCTCCTTAAATTTGGCCCTTCCTAAAAGCCCCCATCAGACTCCCATGTTTCATCCTAGTAATATGTCAAGTTCTCCTAGCTTTAAAAGTCATCTCAAGTCTCCAAGTCAATGCTTCCAGATCTGTTATTAACCATGTATTTATTTTATTCTCACATATAGCTACACAATACCAAACACCATGTTTATCAGTGGTTAGCATGCTATGAAAACCTTTTTGTACCTACTTTCTTATATTCTGTTCTTTTTCTATTATGCTTTCCATCATTAGAATTGTTTTACTTGTGTTTCAACTTTGGCTATAATTTAGAATGGATTTTTCTTGCATGTTTGTAAGCATGATAACTGTACTTGCTGCTTTTTCTCTAAAGAGTTCTTCTAAAGGGCTATTTGGTGATAAATGAATGCAGAAAAAAATATTAAAAGTGATAGAGATGGCATGTACTACAAGTGCATAATTATTGAATCCCTAATAAAGACAACTGAATGGTACATCAGTGTTGCTTGTACTTTTATTTATGTGTTGCTTTTTTTTTGTCTTTCTGTCGAAAAACATATTACCTTTTTCTGTGCTATAGAATATGATGTGTGTGTCATAATAACACTGATAATTGTTTGGGTTTTAACAGAGGAAGGATACGTAAAAATGTTTCTCCGGGGACGTCCTGTTACCATGCACATGCCCAAAGATCAAGTGGAATCCTACAGTCTGGAAGCAAAAGGAGAGTTGCCAGTCAAAAAGCTTAAACTTGAGTGGGTGTATCCTTTTACGGCAGAACAAACTTTCTAGGAGTATTTACCAGGCAACTACATATTCGCTGGAACAGAACACAACCTATTAATCTCAGACACCGTAAGATCTTTTTAGTCGTGTGCTATAATGTTTTAACATGAACATGCACTACCCCTTTTATCATTCTATTGATTTTTTAAAGCAGAGCAAATCATAGTAATGATGCTTTGGAGATAAAATAAATGGAGCAGAATGTTGCTGAAGCAGTGCTGTGAGGGAAAAATAAACATAAGAGTTAGTATTGTAGAAAAGTTTGCACGGTTATTTAAAGAGCCTCACAGAAAAAAAAATATTTTACAGGATACTGTCTTAAGTCACATTTCTTTTTATAAAGGAATAACTCTCTGGAGGCTTGTTGACTTTGTTCAGCTTATCTGTGAACCTAAAATAGTTTTTGGATGATGCTAATACAGTTGCCATTTTTTTATTATTATTAGTTATATACAAGGGTCCAACAAGTTCTGCGTCCTCATTGGTCAAAACCTCATCACATAGGGCTACTATAGTGGATTACTGATCTCAGAATAGATATAATCTACAGCAATGTGTGAAACTTAAATGAAGATGTAAAGTATCTATATAGAAGTGTGACCTGTAACACTCTGTTCATAAACTATGCATATGATTTACTAAATGTAACATGTTATTACTGCAGTATAACAAGCAAAGGTAACTTATAGTGAACTTGGATGCATGCCATAAACATTAGAGGATATTTCTTAAAAGTAAAAAAATCACCAGTATTTTGCACACATATAATGACTAAAAAGCAACAGTCTACATTAGTGGCACAATACTCATGGTACTGCTTTATTTAAAATAAATAAATATATATATATATATATATATATATATATATATATATATATACACACACACACACACACACACACACATGTATGAGTGGATTATTACTTATGACATTCATAAAATTGTCAAAAGTGTTATAAACCACAATAATGAGTTGTCTGCCTGCCTGCCTGTCTGTCTGTCTATCTATCTTTCTGTCTATCTAACTATTCCATTCAGTCCATAACCTTAATACTGTACTGAACCAGTGTCATTCATGAAATGCTAACTCCTTGCATAGGTTAGTGTCTGTATTCATTTACATTAATGGTTTAGCTTGCTTGGAAATTGGGTGGGGGCTTATTTGTTGGTCATTCAAAATATACTTTTTATAGTTTAATAATTTACCCTTGTCTTGAAATTTCTTTATAAGATCTCAAGTAACTTAAGTGACTAACTTGTTTAATGTAAGATTCCTTAGTTTGGGGGAAATTAAGATGCCCTGTTATAGTTATAAAAAAAAAAAGTCCTTTACAAGCTGAAAAGAACGATGTTCCACACTTTGTAGCTTGAAAGCTCTTCTGACTGCCAGGGAATGGACACAGATGACTCTGATATTATCAGTTTTTACTGTGCCAGCCCAGAAGCTAATTAGGGTGCCATAACCCCCCCCCCCCCATATTTCAGTGTCTTGGGGATAAAAAATTCAAGGAATCTATAGTCACCAGTAAAAGCATGGAGCTTGCTTACAGCCAGATAAGCAAGCTGATCGCTAGGGCAAAGATGAGAAGGATAGCTGGAAGATATCGGGGGGGGGGGATCTGAGGAGTCAGTTTTGCACTGCTAGCCCCACAGAGGTTGAAAACATGAACTCTTAATTTAGCATTATGAATTTTTTTTTTTTTTCCAGCGGTGTCACACTCCCTTTCCCAACTGCAACTCATTGGTTTTGTAACTGGGTAATTCCATTCCATTCCAATTTTATTGTTGACAAATTAGTCTTTACAAAAATATCATAAACCAATCTCTTCCATCACATAATTAAAATATACAGCTATAAAATACATAAACATCTTCTATATTAATAAATACATACAGAAAAATAGACAAAATACAGTATTACACCAATTAACACAGCATTATCATATTGCACCATTTCTTAGTTTGTTGGGATTTTACTTTCCTAATTTCTGACTATGTAATATCCTAAATTCTGTAATTCTACAGAATCTTGAGATTTTATCCAGACATGTTCTATTTTTTCATCAGGTAATTGAACTAATACTTGGGTTCCATATTTAAACTTGACAACATTTTTCCTACATATATTTTCCTCTGTTCGCTGTACAATGGACATAATAGCAACAGATGGAATGGGGAATCTTCATCCCTCCTACAAGCATATAGCTTTGAATTAGCTACCCCAAATCTTGTTTTTAAGCTGTTACTTTCCACATATCCAAATCTAAATTAACTGCCTTTCTATTATGGGGATTTCTTATTATATTTAAATATTGAGACATACCCAAATGCCTATTTACATTTAAGGCTAACCAAGACTTTATTTTATAATTTTTTGCCAGATCAATTTCCTTTTGTTGAAATGTGTATTTAATTCTTGTCAATCTTTTTCTTAACCTCATTAAATGGCATGTAGTTACTTTCTACTAGAACTTCCAATAAGCCATATGGTTTAATAATTTGTTCCAAAGTACTAGTGCTTGGAAAGATGAAACCCTCCATTCTATATAACAACATTTCTTCAATACACATCCTTGGGAGTCTGTTTTCTTTCATATTATGCACCTTAACCCAATAGGTTGCTGCCCTTTGATCAACATGGCACCTTATTGGGAGCAGTCCTAATTCTAAGCATGTCAAACAAGACGCAACTCCACTAGACAAACCCAGTAACCATTTATAAAACCTGTTAACCACAGCCTCAATTCTATCTAATTTTCCCAACCCCCCAGATGTCTGCCCCATAAAGAAGCTGTGAGCAAACCTTAGCCTTTAAAACTTTAAGAAAACCCCTAATCGAATTTACTCCAAATTTAAAATTAAATCTTTCAAAGAGATTAATCACAGAATCTATGTTGCTGGTTATCATATTTAACTGTTCCTTCCAATTAAGATGATATGAAAAAGTTACTCCAAGGTAACAACATTTGTTTACATACTCAATTGTGTGGTTATTACATTTTAAAGAGCACATCTTACCAGGTTTTATAGGATTTTTATTAAGTATCATGTACTTTGTTTTCTCAAAATTTATCTCCAAATCTAATTTAGTACATTCACTGTAGAACAAATTCAAACTCCCTTTTATACCCAAATAACTCATTGAAATCAACACAACGTCATCGGCATAAGCCAGATATGGACATGTCCTTGATCCCAGCCTCACCATGTGCAGCCCTGGACCCTGCAATCCCTCTAACACTCTATTCAAAAACAAACAAGATTGGGGACATAACACAACCCTGCCTTAGGCCAATATTAGACAGGAATTTATTACTACATTCTCCTTCAGCATTATATCTAACCAAAGTATAATTATCCTCATAAAGCTTTTTTATTATGAGTATAATCAATGGCTCTAAACCATATTTATCTAAAACTTCCCATAATTTGTCCCTTACTACTCTATCAAATGCAGCTGTGAGATCTACAAAAACACAAAACAGTTTCTGACTTTTAATCTTTGTATACTTGTGAATTAGATGACAGAACAAAATGCTGGTCAATAGTAGAGTGTCCAGGCATGAATCCTGCTTGAGCTTCAGCCAGCATCTGCTCCCTACATAGCCATTCCATTATGCTATTGAATATTATTTTGGTAAATAATTTTTTGTGTGTTATCCAATAAACTTATTGGCCTAAAGTTCTTTGGATCTTTCCGATCACCTTTCTTGTATATGGGGATTATTATATTCTGTCTCCATGACTGAGGGATGTTACCCATCTGAATTATATTATTAAATAGTCCTAATAGTACAGGAGTCCATAATGGAATATCATCCATTATGATGTCTGTTGGTACTCAGTCTGGTCCCGGGGCTTTATGATGTTTAGCCTGCTTGATGACTTTAATTAATTCTATTTCTGATATTTTATTACTGCATATAATCCAATAATTTTTTGTATCCAGATATTCATGCTTTGGGGAATAAAACAATTCCCTATAATATTCTTCCCATGTTAGGGGATCAATTTAATTTTCTATTCTCTCTGGGACCTCATGCCAGCCATTTAGGACCATTTACCAAAACTGCTTATTATCATTTTCTCTAATTACTTTTTTCCAAGCGAGCCCACATCTTTATCCTATACATTCTCCTCTTCTTTTCTAGTATTTTCTTATAATCTTTGTTTTTTCCTATTCAACCTAACTTTATTGTTCCTATTTGGATACTGATAAGTTAATTTGGCACAATGGTTTACTTCCTTCTTCGCTTTTTTACAGTCTGAATTGAACCATCTACTACCTTTCTTTTCTTTCCTGATGGACACCTTTAGTATCACTGATATGTTTCATAAGTTCTTCTATTTTTATAATTAATTCTTCTGGAGTAATATATTCAAGTGTTAATATTTCTTCTCTTATTCCTTGTTCATGTAACACCTGAATTGAGTTGAAATCATCTAAAATGTCCCATTTAATCCCCCTACTAACCCTTATTACCCCCTCATCTCTCCTTAAATGTTTACTTGTCCAATGCCAGTGATTTAGGTTCATTTCCAGGGGTCTGTGCTCACTATCCATTCTAATTCCAACTCTGAAATGTATCAGGTACCTGATTAAGGCCAATGAGATCCAACTCAAATCTATAATTGATACCCCTCTACCACCTATATAGGTATATGTTCCTTTTTCATCACCACTTATATGTCCAGTAATCAATAGCGTCTCTTAGATCTCAAGTTCCTTCACAAGTTTTCTACCTCGTTCACAGCTCTTATTGTCCTTACTCTCTCTATGAAGGAAAAGGCTATGGGGATCCAAGGCTGCGCATGCGTCCGCTAAATCATTGGGGAAATCAAGGGGCCTGTCCAACTCTGGCATTTAAATCTCCAAATAGAATAATTCTGACATCTGAAATTGTAAGGCAAGATTCAATTAATTGAATTAATTTTCCCATATCTCCTTGCGCTACATAGCTCGAAGTTTTTTGGGGAAAATATACATTTATAATTATAGTTCTTATTTTATTCATTACCATTTGAACTGGCAAGATGTGCACTGAATCAACTTTGATTTCAAAATATTGCACATTAACCATTATTTTACACCAGGTAATTAACCCACCTGAAGGTCTAGTGTGTTTCCTGGTACTCAATGCCATCTTTTGAGAACCTTTATAACCATTTAATTTTAAATCTATCCTGCTCCAGGTTTCCTGCAGACAAATGCCATTAAACTGCTCAATATAATCCATAACAGTAGGATCTGCCAATCTATCTTTTATTCCAGCAACATTTCAAGATAGTATATCTGTTTCTATCCCCGACCTTCTTGCTCCCTGTAACCGACCCTAATATTTGTCATTCTTCCAATTCCTGGAGAATTTGATATCTGTTTGTTGTCTCAGTCATGTTTAACCATTGGTTATTCCTCTGACTTACGCAGCTACTTTTTGGTTTTTCTTTTTCTCCATATAAGAAGATTTAAGCCCTATCTAACATTCCTGACTTAGCTAAAATATATTCATAATCCAAATTGTTTTGTACCCACATTGAAATCTGCCCATCACTTCCTTGCCTTTTCACCTTTTTGATTATTCTGTTCAGGTTATTGTCTTTTGTTAAATTTTGCAGTATGTCGAGAACCTTTGGCCACAGATTGTATTTTGTCTCAGCCCGAAAGTTATTGAGACCAAATAGGGAAATCACAAAATCTTCTTTTGTGTCAGTTTTTTCCCCGACTATAATATTACAAAAAAATTGTTTTAACTCCCACCACCTTATCTGTTACTATTCCCAGTTCTCTCATTTTTATTTTTTGGTTCTCAAGGTTTAGAACATAATATTGTTCCAAGACTATTAAAACTAGCCCAGTAGTCATTGGAGGTCAGATGACACTAAATTTAGACATCAAGTTCTCACAGTTTTTAGTTGCGTATAAAACAGACCCCAACAGCTGCTTTAAGCTATCATTCAATTTTATTTCCATTTCTTCAGGCAGAATTGGGACTTTGAACAGCTGTAGCACAAAGTCACTCTCTGACGTTCTCTTCAGAAAGCTTCTGAGGTTGCGTTGAAGTTCCTGATCCATTAATCCTTCTTTCCCAACTTCCTGCTCCCTAACTCCCTTTTCTATATTCTGCATTTCACTTTTATTCTTTCTCTCTCGATCTTTTTTTCTTTCCTTTGGTGAAGCAGGTGCTATATTAAGGTTCCTCTTATCCCATATCATATTCAGGGTCTTATACCCAGTCTTATCCCCTTTATCCTTCTCTGGGATCTTCCCCCTTTTCTTTGCTGGTTTCTGCCTTTTCATTTTTGCTTGGGTTACACCTTCTTCTCTCCTGTCTTTTTCTTTGCTTTAATTTTACCTTTCCCAGAAGTAAATGGATCAGGATCTATTACCATCTCCTCAGTATCCCCAACACTTTCTGATCTGTTTTTAACCTTCTGTTCAGTAAATTTATTTCTTAAAGTCCCCATATTGGTCCCCTCAACAGCTTCTCCCTTAGTTATATGTTCATTCATCTTGTGACATGGAATATGTTCTGACTTTCCTTTAGCTTTCTTTGATTCAGTCACTTTTTTCTCTTTGTGTTCCTTTAGATGTTTTTCCTGTTCTAGCCCCCTGTTCCAAACCTCCAAGTTCCATGCTTTTAACTCCTTTATCAAGCTATTGTCAGTGTTGTGCTCTTCTGGTAACATGATTAATTCAGAGTCCATCTCAGACTCAATTTCAGAAATTGACACCCTGTAGTCAGTTCTCCTACCTGTTTGCTCTAAATTTACAGGTGTGTTAGCATCTTTAATTACCTCCATTAAAGAACTTGTTAAACTTTCCTCCACCTTTTCATGTGCTATGTTGTAATCCACAAACTGGTTCAGTATTATCTCTGAATCCTCAGGGTTTTTTCTTACCGTTAGTTCAAATATACAATCTATTTTTTTTTTTGTTTTCAATACATATCCCCTTTAAAAATTACATTCTGTGTAGTTTGAATAAGTTGCTCGTATACCATAGCATTTGCAAGAAGGGGATCCCTTAAGGCATTAACACAGTCCTTGGTCAAGGTTTCCGGGGGGGGGGGGTATTATGTTCAGTTGGGCTCTTGAACTGGGTACCATTATCAGGGGACCATGCTGTTCCCTCAACCTGCGTTTCTCATTCCGTCACTTTACAAAAATCAGTATTTGAGGTAACATTTGGGGAGCAACAATTATCTAATAACTGTGTCTTTAATCTGTTCATTTCTGTAATTTTCTGTTTGATTCTATGGTTAACTGGTATTGCTTCCTTAATACTTTCCACCATTCTAACCACTTCTTTATTAACTAAATCTATTAATCCTGAGTCCTGCATAAATTATGCCTGAGGTTCCAACATATCTGACTTAATAACCTGATTTAGTAACATAGGTGTCCTAAAAGAGCTCCCACACACCTTATTTTTGTCCCCCGTGACATAGATGGGCCTTTAATATTCCATAAATCTATAACTGATGGCTGTATCATTCTGGGCTTATCTAATAAACTTAAATTTATCTCACCATTCGCTACAATATTTTTCTTTGCTGAACCATGATCAGTACTGTTTCTAACTATTGTATTTATTTCTAATCGCATAGCCTCTTTCTCTGGCTTAGCTTTCTTTGAAGCAGGTTGATTACCTATATTCTCCATTTCTTCATTTACATCTGTGGGACTCATATTCCTTAATTGAACATTGTCCCCTTTGCTTTTTTTTGTTATTTGCTTCTTATTCCCCCTTTTTGTTTTAACCAGAATGATTCAATTAGGAAAAAAGAACCTGAAATCAATTTTCAGAGTAAAAAAAAGTGTTCATACCAATTTGCTACAACAAAAATTAGAAGGAAAGTGGCAGATTGAATAACAAGGGGGATAATATGCCACTAATAATGTTGTTAGTTGAAAATATTTATAGTGCTAATTTTAAAGTGCAAGGCATAAAATAAAACAAAAGCTTTCTAAAACAATTTGTGCACAGATCCTGTGCCACACTCTGCCCACTAGGGAAAACATCAGCACCTTAGAATAAATACAATTCAATGTTAAATGTTCAATCATGATGTCAGTAAGGCAGTAGGACAAAAGTGCACTGTTCAAAGTTAATCATCATCCTTAATTACCAATTTTCAGATTAACTTTGTCCTTTTATAATTTACTGATCCCTCAAACTCATCATCCTTTAATTCTTGTAACAAACGTTCTTCTTTATAACTTTTTGGGCAGGAAATCACCAGACGATCAAATGACCAGTCCACAAATGATCATACCAAGCGCAGCCTTAAAATTCCACAGTATTCCACCATGGTGTCTAAGCAGGTGAATTATACTCCCCTCTCTTCCAAGTGTTCAGAGCTGTAACAGAGACACTGGCTCCATGTTAATTTAAATTTCCTCTGCTCATCAAAAACACCATCTGACCAGCACATGAAAAGTGCAGGGTGCGTGGAAAGAGGCTTTCTTGTCACTAAATAAAGGAAACAAACGACCGACCAATAATATACAAAATATAAACTACAAAATAAGTTAAAACCTAACCCAAAATACAGATTACATGTTTAATGTGCTTGTATCTTTAGTCTTGTATAATATTAAAATAAGACTTGCTTGTATCGCTGGTGGGTTGAGGTACTCAAAAGCAGTGAATGATCCGGGAAGTAACCAGAAAATAACCTAAGCAAGATTGAGTGAAATATAGAACGCCTTTTAATGTATCTTCCCGAGGCAATTATTTCTCAGCGTTCTATATTAACACACACATGGAACAGCTTATAGAAACTATATGCCCCAATTTTTTCTGGTTGACATGCACTTGCCCTCCATGGGTGCTCTAAACCGTGCATGCCTAAGAAGGAATGAATGGATTTTAAAGCTAACTTGAACGTCCTAAATAGTCGGTGATCATGTGTATAGGGATCCTATAGGATTACTATGAAAAAAGAAAACTGTACCATATTCCTGCTTGTCTTACTTCTTAAATTTGGAAAAAGGAAAAAAGGTATAAGCCACTATTTGACATCCTAGCCCCTTTATGCGATTAAGTAAATCAAACACCCCACACAAAAATGTAACAAATTATAGATCAAACTACAAACAACAAGCAAAAAACACAAAAACAGAGTAAAAACAAAATTGGGCAGAGAACAGCGAAAGTTTAATAAATTGAGATGAATTCAGAATGAATTCTTAGCTCAACACATCACAGCATAGTAGAAGTTGTTGCTCAGAAAAACAAGTTTAATCTAAGAGTCTTTTTACAAAGGTCTGAAGAACCCTGCAAAGTCACAAGGGCTGGAGGGCAGGCCGATAGGCCTCCATGGGCTTTACTGAATCTCTCTCTCCTCAGTGGATTATCTTAGTCCACCGCAGCTGACTCCACTGCCATGGAGGTTGTTCAGAGGCCTGCCCTGTTCATACAGAATTCTTAAAAAAGGCTGCTAAAATCTTCTGCTTTGGCATCAAGGTTGGCCTGGAAAGGTTAGTAGATAACTATTTTCATTTAGGCAATGGTGGCATACCTGTCCTCTATCTGCTAATAATTTTCCTTCAAATCACAGTTTTCCAAACCTTGGGACACTCTCTGAGTCATCTGCAGCAGCTCAGGCTCTTTCTGCACCGTCCACGGAGCTGAAGGCTCTGTCGGCGCCATGGCCTTTGTCGGCACCATGTGCTGGGCTGTTTCCGATGGCACCAACGTCCTTGGGTTCGGTGCTGTGTTCTTCTTTGGCGCCGATGCTTGGTGCAGCGCCATCCAGCCTCCAGGGCTTTTAGACTCCGATTCTTTCCTTTTCTAATTTCCATTCTGATTTTCATTCTGTTCCTATCCGTACAGTCCCACCTGGACTGTCAGGAGATGATTTTGAACCTGACCCAGATCTTCGTTTGGGTGATGATGTTGAAGGAGCAGGGATTAATCCTGCTACAGAGCCTGTGGTCAAAGAACTTTCCTTTAAGTCTCTGCTAAAAAAATTAAAATTCCACTCTCTCTCTCCACACTACAGAAATCTATCCTGGGAAGCTTTTAAGACTCCAATATTTACATGTCCCGGAGATCCCTATGGATTTAACTCCTCTGGTACAACCATCTTTTGAAACCCTTTCTCAGATGGTATGGAACAATCCTACTCTCATCTCTTCTGTGGCTAAGTCCATAGATAGGAAGTATGCTACTCCCAAGGATCGACCCCATATTGGCCTCACAACCTTTTGCTGATCCCATTGTAGTCTTAGCAGAGAATGACAAGGCCATCCTGCCTCAGGCATCTACAGCCCGGCCTATCAATAAAGAATCTCATAAGATAGACACCTTAGGTAAGAGTCTTTCTAGGGACATGGATATGTTGTTCATCCACACTTTCTGGCAGGTATCCTTGCTGCTTTAAATCTTGCCGGAAGGTCTTCAAGCTGGCTCCTCCCACCCACCCGAGTGGTAAAACTCTCGGCTCCGCCCCATGACGCCAGATCTTCCTTACCGCTTGGAAGCTCAGGTTCCCTCCTTAACACTCTGCATATAAGACTGGTTCCTACTTCTTCGGTTACCCGAAATTACTTCTAAGGTTTTCAAGACTTGGGTCATTTATTTCCTTCGGGCTGTGATGGACAAATCAACTCCCGGTTTTCGGAGGTGCCCATGTGGGCAGAAGATGTCTCGGATGGATCCGCACTCCACGTGCTTCTACTGCTTGGGCCTTGAGCACGACCCGCAGGCTTGCGACCTGTGCTCTTCTTTTTCGGCCTATGTCCTGGAAGACTGCACCACCCATTTGCAACTTGGGTGCCCCGAGAAACGTTACCCCCCGGTAAAGTCGAAGGAGGCCCGTTTGGCGGTTTCCATGGTGGCGGGCTTGGCGGATCAGCTTGAGCAGATGATCGCCCTCGAGGAGGAGGCGGCGCAAGCTGCATCTTCATCTTCCTCAGCTGCCGCATTTATCCCGCTCTCCTTGGGATCCTCCTATTCAGCTTCTTTTAAGGAGTTCTGTCTGTCTCTCTCCACTAAGGAAGAGGGACCATCATCTTCAGGGCCTTCCTCTCAGTCCAAGAAGAAGGACCACAAAGGTAAGTCCCTCCATCGACGCTCTTGGGAGCAGGAGAGGTCCCTCTCACTGAGTAGTCGACCATCGACTTGGTCGATCGCCGAAGCTGACCACTGGTCTCCACGGTGTCCCGTCAGGTCAGTTGACCGAGACTCCCGTCGACACAGTCGAGATTTTTCTCAACCCGCCGCGGGCTGTCGACCCGGTGAAGCCGAAAACCCCTCACTCCCCAGATTCCCGGTGGAAATTGAGGGCTTCCATGGACTTGCCATGCCCCTCCCGATTTCCAGTCAGTTGAGCCCTCGAGCCGAGGGGAGGCGGGTTTCCACCGCCCTGCCCCAGAACCCTCCTCGGAAAAGCCGAGGTTCGCAGTCTCGGACTTCTTCGGTCCAGCCGATCCGCCATCATGGCGGTCTCGGTACCGTGGCAAGCGGCGTCACTGCTTCGTCCTTGTGCTCCTCCCGGATGAGAGGCTTCAACGCAAGGATTGCGTCAGCGCTCCGAGGACCTCATGTGGCAACAGCTTCTTCTGTCCAGGAGCAAGCCTATGTCGTCGCCTTCCCCGGCTATCAAGTGGCTGTCACCGGAGCGGCCGAAGCAACCCCTCACTCTTGCCGGGGCGCCTGTTCCCAGGCCTGTTGCTCGACCAAAACCGGCTGCCCCACTGATTCTGGTGGAACCTCCGCCTCCACAGCCGTTGTTTGGGGCCCCGACCAAGAATTCTCAGTCGGGTCAGGGCCTGCCCCATAGGCTGTCTGTTACCCTCACTCCCGATTGCCCTCGGCAGGTGGAGGGTGGTTCACGCCCAAGGCAGCTCTTTGCGGACTCCTCTGAGTCCGACGATGATTCCTCCCTGTTCTCCAGGCGGGTCGACTTGGAGTCCTCAGGAGGTCAGTCGCTGGGCGATAGCCCATCGTCCTTCATGGGTTTGCTTAGGCTCATCTCGAGTCCACCAGGATGCAGCTCGAGCCCATATCCAAAAGCCAAGTATCCCCTCACGGAGATTTTGGACCGAGGGGATTCTCCTACGGAGGCCTTTCCGGTGGCTGAGGCCATTGTGGGCCCGGCCTTGGAGCTCTGGCAGCATCCTGCTTCCTGCCCTGCGCCTTCAGCCAGGATGGTGAGGAAGTATGCGGTCCCTACCGGCTCCCTGTCTGGTTTCTCAGAACACCCCTCAGCCGAGGGGTTGGTTACCGATAGCGTCTTCCGGTGTGCCTGAAGCGCCAGGGACGTGGACAAGCCTCCCGACAAGGAGTCCAAGAAGTTGGACTATGCCGGACGCAAAGTCTATGCTGCGTCCTCCCTTGGCCTTCGTCAGGCCAGCTCGGCCGTGCTGATGGCGCACTTCTCTCATGCCCTGTTGGGCTCCCTGGACGAGGTAGTCCCTCATCTCCCGGCTGACCTGCAGACCATGGTTAAGCAGGTGCGGGACCAGGGCAGGGTGGTGGCCAAGCAGCAACTTCAGACTGCTTTGGACATCGGTGACTCTTGCACCAGGTCAGTCGCAGCCACAGTGGCCATGCGCCGTCGGGCATGGCTGAGGATATCCACCTTCACTGCGGACACCCAGCACAAGTTGGCGGATGTCCCCTTCCTGGGGACCGACCTCTTTGGCCCTGGAGTGGAAGGTCACCTCCAGAGGATCGAAAAGTCCAATGCCACTCTGGACTCGGTCTCATCTGCCCAGAGGGACAAGGGCTGCAGACCGCAACCCAAGCCCTTTCGTCCGTCTGCGCCCGCGGCACGTCAAGCCCAGCAACATCAGGGCCAGCAGGCTCACGCTTGGCATCCCAAACCCAAGCCCGCGGCTTCCTCCTCCAGGAAGCAGGGAGGCAAAGGCCCAGGTGGTCCCTCGGCCAGTCCCTCCTCCAAGCCTGCTCAGTGACGGGTTGAGGGGTGTCGCCCCCAACCTCGTCACCCCACCGAAGGTTCCCCCCATGGGGGGACAGCTTCGCCACTTCCTTTCCGCCTAGTCCGCTAACACCACAGACCGGTGGGTGTTGGAAGTGGTGGGAAAGGGCCTGCCTCTGGAGTTCGAGCAGGCCCCGCCCTTCCGAGCCGTCGCCCTCGGAGTCCGCAGCCTCGCTGTTGGCTCGCCGAGCCGACATCGCTCTGCTCCTCGAGAAAGAGGTGATCAGAGAGGTGGCGGACCCCCCCCTCAGACCCGGGGTTTGTGTCCAGGTACTTCCTGGTCCCAAAATGGATGGGGGGCTGGAGCCCCATTCTCGACCTGCACGACCTAAACAAGTTCCTAAGGTCTCGGACCTTCAGGATGGTCACTCTGGCTCAGATAATACCATCCCTGGAACGCGGCATGGGGTTCTGCTCTCTGGACCTACGGGACGCGTTTTTTCCCGTCCCTATCTGTCCATCTCACCAGAGATTCCTTTGCTTCCGAGCGGAAGGATCCCTTTACGAGTTCCGAGCCATGCCCTTCGGCCTTTCTCTTGCTCCCAGGGTCTTCACCAAATGCATGGCAGTGGTGACAGCATTCCTGTGGTGCCGAGGGGTTCGGGTGTACCCTTACCTGGACGATTGGCTGATAGCAGCCCCCTCCAGACAGGAGGTGGAGCGGTCCAGAGATCTGGCCCTCCAGCTTTGCTCTCAAATCAGCCTCCTCATCAACGAGGCCAAGTCGGAACTCGGACCGAAGCAGGTGATTGTTTTCATCTGGGCAGAGCTCAACTCTCTTTGAGCCAGAGCACGGCTCCTGGCGGACAGGGCCGAGGTTCTTTCCTCCTTTGCCCAATCATTTCTGGTTCGGCAATCACGCCCTGCCCGGGACTTCCTGTGCCTCCTGGGTCTCATGGCAGCCTGCAGCAGCGTGGTCCATTGGGCCCGCTGGCACATGCGTCCCCTTCAGTGGGGACTGGCGAGCCAGTGGTCACAATGCTGCGATCCATTGGATCAGCTAGTGACGGTGACCCAAGGGATGTGGAACGCTCGCCAGTGGTGGACCGTTCCAGCTCATCTGCAGGAGGGCATCCCGTTTGTCCGTCCCGAGCCGATGGTCTCTCTATCGACCGATGCCTCTCTGATGGGTTGGAGTGCCCATCTGGGGGAACACCGAGCGCACGGCCTCTGGTCCCCTCGGGAGTCCCGATGCCATATCAACCTGCTGGAGCTTCGGGCGGTCCGTCTCAGTCTCACCGCCTTCGCTCCGTTCCTACGGGGTCAAGTGGTTCAGGTCCAGATGGACAATACCACGACCATGTACTACCTAAACTGCCAGGGCGGGACGTGCTCCATGCCTCTGTGCAAGGAAGCTCTCTGCATTTGGTCACTCGTGCGCAGCCTGGAGGTGGATCTCCTAGCCATTTATGTGGCAGGAGCCTCCAACACCCTGGCCGATGCCCTAAGCCGGATAGGGGCTGTGTCTCACGAGTGGTCTCTCCTGCCGGAGGTAGCGCAAGATCTGTTCTCCCATTGGGGCACACCTCAGGTGGACCTGTTTGCCTCCAGGGAGAATGCAAAGCTGAGGCTGTTCCATGCCCGCCCCCCTCAGCAGGACTCACTGCCGGGGGATGCCTTCTCGTGGCTGTGGACCCCGGACCTCTTCTACGCCTTTCCATTTCCCTTGATCCACAAGGTGCTCCTCAAGGTGAGGAGGGACAAGGCACAGGTGATTCTGGTAGCTCCAGACTGGCCTCACCAATGCTGGTATCCAGATCTCCTCAGCCTCAGCTCCAGGCTCCCGAGGCAGCTTCCAGCTCGCCCGGACCTACTTTCATTCAATCGGGGGAAGGTGTTCCATCTGGACCTTCAATTCCTGCACCTGACGGCCTGGTTCCTGAGCGGCTAGAGTTCCAGGCCTTGGGTCTTTCCGACGAGGTCCTCAATGTAGTTGAGGCGTCCCGTAAGGAGTCGACCAGGAAATGCTATGCCTTCAAATGGAAGAGGTTTTCCATTTGGTGTCAGGGCAAGGGCCTGGACCCTTGCTCCTGTTCCTTGGCAAGCATCTTGGACTATCTGAGGTCCCTTTCTCAGCAAGGGCTTAGGTCAATGACCCTAAAGGTGCACCTGGCAGCCATCTCTGCTTACCGGGCACGGGCCGAGAAGTAGTCGGTGGCACAGGAGAAGGTGGTCGGGCGCTTTTTCAAAGGCCTTGATCACATTTCCCCTCCGGTGCAAGAACCTCCACCGCCGTGGGATTTACTGCTGGTACTGGCAAAGCTCATGGGCAAGCCATTCGAACCAATGCACAGGTGTGATCTCTCTCACCTGTCGTGGAAGACCGCCTTCTTGGTGGCTATTACGTCAGCCAGAAGGATGGGAGAGCTCCAGGCGCTTTCCATTGAGTCTCCTTACCTGGTCTTCCACAGGGACAAGGTTGTCCTGCACCCCCACCCGAAATTCCTTCCAAAGGTGGTGTCGGAGTTTCACGTTAACCAGGTGCTGACTCTGCCGGTGTTCTACCCCAATCACACCTCGGAGGCCGAATATAAGCTCCATACTTTGGACCCTAGAAGGGCGCTCACTTACTATAAGGAGCACACGGCTGAAATTCGGGGAGAGGTTCGCCAGCTGTTTGTCACCTACGCTGAAGCCGCACCTTGCAGACCTGCAGAGAAGTGGACGATAAGCAGGCGGGTCACCTCCTGCATAGATCTCTGCTATAGGTTGGCGGGCATGGAGCCTCCCAGAGGGATAAGAGCTCATTCTACCCGCCATACCGCTGCATCGGTGGCTGCTTCCAGGGACGTCCCTATCCGGGAAATCTGCAGGGCTGCTACCTGGAAGTCAGCACACACCTTCATCACCCACTACCATATCGACCTTGAGTCATGCCGGGATGCTGGTTTTGGGGCCTCGGTTCTCCAGTCTCTATTCCCTAAGTAGAGGGTGTGCGCCTTGCCTCCCTCCTCCCGGAGAACTGCTAGGAGTCTGCCAGAAAGTGTGGATGAACAACATATCCACGTCCCTAAATACAGGTTACTCACCTGTAACAGGAGTTCTAGGAATGGTATATATTGTTCATCCCACACACCGACCTCGCCCGGCTTGCAGCTACCTGAGCTTCCAGCGGGCCAGATCTGGCGTCATGGGGCGGAGCTGAGAGTTTTACCACCCGGGTGGGTGGGAGGAGCCAGCTTGAAGACCTTACGGCAAGATTTAAAGCAGCAAGGATACCTGCCAGAAAGTGTGGATGAACAACATATACCAATCCTCAAACTCCTGTTACAGGTGAGTAACCTGTATTTGCTGCCTCCACCCTGGGTATGCATATTGCCAGCTACCAGGGCTATTTTTGTCAATATGAGTATGTCCTTTGACATTCGCTTAAGCAAATGGTAGAAGCACTGCCTGAGTCGGAAATTAATTCAGAGCTACTTCACGCCATAACCAGGGGCATCGAGTCCAGTAACCAACAGGTTAAAGCTGCAATGGACACTTTCAATACTGCTTCTTGCGCATCGGCGGCATTTGTACCCATCGCCACTATTGGCTACGTACTTCAGGCTTCACGAATGATGCCCAGCAGCAGGTCATGGCCTTACCCTTCGACGGTATATATCTGTTCGGATCCCAGGTGGAACAAGCTCTGGAGGCCACACAGAAGACTAGAACAGCCATTAGGACAGCTCAGCCTACACCCGACCCCTCTTGGAGGAGTGCCAATAAGTGTAAATTTTACAACCGTCAGTCCTTTCAGGGCAAAGGCGGGGGTGCTTTAACAAGAACCACACCCCACAGCTACAAAAGAAAATGCAGCAGAAGGTGCAAGGCCCCAAAGCGCCCAGTGTCACCTTCTGAGTTCTTGGCCCAGGTCCCACCTCAACTGCCCGAGGGGGACTCTTCCTCAGTGGTGGGAGGACATCTGACTCAGTTCTATGACTGGTGGAAGTCTATAACATCAGACAAATGGGTCCTTCGGATAATCTGTGAGGGGTATTCCCTCAATCTTTCTGAATCGCCCCCCCCCCCGATCATCCCCCCAAACGACAACCCAGGCTGTTGGCAGTACAGTCAGACTTTCTTGCTTCCGAGGTGCAAGGCCTTCTGAACAAGAGGGCAGTAGAAGTAGTTCTGCTGGGTCAACGAAACTCAGATTTCAACTCCCATTACTTTCTAGTTCTGAAGAAAACTGGCGGCATGTGCCCCATTCTGTATCTCAGAAAGTTAAACAAATTCCTTCACAAGGAAAAGTTCAAGATATCTCTGGGTACCCTTCTACCTTTGATTCATCAACACGATTGGCTGGCCTTCCTGGACATGCAGGATGCCTACCAACACATTCTTATACATCCAAAGCACCACAGATACCTGAGGTTTGTGGCGTCGGATCAACATGATCAGTTCAGAGTCCTGCCCTTTGGGCTATCCTCGGCGCCGCAAGTTTTTATAAAGTCTTGTGCAATTCTCGCAGCAGTTTCCATATTTGGACAACTGGTTTCTAGCAAGCTCTTCCAGGTAGGGAACTCTGGATGCTGTAGCCAAGGCTTCAGACTTCCTCACCTCCATGGGAGTCCTGCCAAATCACAGTTACAGCCCTCCCAGAAACTCCTTTTCATAGGAACTCTTCTGGATACCTCCTGCGCGAAAGCTTTTCTCCCAGAGGACAGGAGTGATATCCTACAGATGGCCCAATTATATCAGAGAAAACAGCTCAGTTCGAGCTATCTCGATGTAACGGATACTGGGTGTCATGGCATCCTTGGTGTTCACTGTACCCCTGGCACATCTCCACATAAGAACCTCTCGGTGGATGCTCAGTACTCGGTGGTCCCCAACCACTCACTCTCAGTCCCTTCCCATCAAGGTAACAGAAACTCTAAAGACGTCACTCACCTAGTGATGGCAGGAGAACAACCTTCTGGAAGGGTATCCCTTTGCTCCTCTGGATCACCAGATCTCCATTACCACCGACATGTCCCTGATGGGGTGCAGAGCTCAGTGCCAGAATCTCCACACCCAAGGTACGTGGACTCAGTACTAGTCCTGGCTTCACATAAACATCCTGGAAGTGAGAAGCCGTCCTCTGTGCAGTCTGGGCTTTGAAGGCCATACTCTTTCACAAGAACATTCTCCTTCAAATGGACAACAAAGCAGTGATGAATTACATCAACAAACAGGGCAGTGCACACTCTTACCCATTATGCAGGGAAGCTATGAGAGTGTGGGAATGGTACCTGGAGCACAAGGTTCTAATCCACGCGGTTTACCTACCAGGCATGCAGAATGAACTGGCAGACCATCTCAGCAGAACGGAGACAGATCCTCATGAGTGGTTTCTTGACTCAACCATCACTCAGTCACTCTTCAAAGAGTGGGGAACTCCAGACCTGGACCTTTTTGCATCCCCACTCAACCAAAAACTGTCTCTCTTCTGCTTCAGAAATCCAGGACCTGGCATTTTCTGTCAGGATGCATTCAGGCTACAGTGGACGAAACACTTTCTATACGCCTTTCCTCCTCGTCCTCTAATTCAGAGGGTACTTCTCAAATTCAAGTCTCTGGGAGGCAGAATGATTCTCATTGCTCCCTTCTGGCCTTTACAGAAATGGTTTCTGCTGCTCAACAGTCTGTCAGCAACCCTTCCAAAGGCACTTCCCCTTCAGATGAACCTTCTGACCCATGAGCCTGTGGTCCATCCCAATCTGAAGGACCTTCACCTTCACATTTGACTCCTGAAGAGATGGAGATGAATAGGTTCAATGTTTCCTGTAGGGTTTCTGATATTCTCTAGGCTGTGCGTAAACCAGACACTAAAAAGACCTACACAGCCAAATGGAAAGCGTTTCTCTCTCTGGTGTGCAAAATCCTCTTCCAACCCTTTTTCCTGCCCACCAAATTAAGTCTTGGAGTACCTTTTAGACCTCTCAGATTCAGGTCTGCAGTACTTTACTGTCAAAGTTCATCTCTGTGCCAATTCAGCTTATCATGAGCCAGTACATTCCTTGTCTCTGGCTCAGTTACCTGTAGTTAAGAGGTTTCTTAAATGTATTCTGCATACCGACCTCCTATCAGATGTCCGGTCGCAGCCTGGGACTTTAACCTTGTGCTACTCATGCTCACTCGAAAACCTTTCGAGCCTCTAGCTACCTGCGAGTTGAAGTTCCTCACTTGGAAAACGGCCTTTCTGGTGGCCATCACTTCAGTCTGTAGAGTTTCTGAAATACATGCTTTGGTCACAGACCCCCCCCCCGTACACTGTATTTCACAAGGACAGAGTAGTTCTTAGGACTCACCCTATGTTTCTTCCTAAGGTTGTCTCAGAATTTCATCTAAACCAACCTTTAGTCCTACCTACCTGCTTTGCTAACTTTCAGAATGAAGGGGAACGTATCCTTCATTGTTTGGATGTTAAGAGAGCGCTGTGATTCTATCTGGATAGAAAAAAAGAAATTCGCAAGACTCAACAACTGTTTGTTTCCTTCAGCGAGACCCGGCTGGGTCAACCTGTCGCTATTAGGTGCATTTCAGCGTGGCTGGTAGCATGCCTCCACCACTGCTATTCTATGGCACAGGTTAAGCTAGAAGGAAGAGTGTACACTCACTCTACTAGAGCAGTCGCGGCATCTCTGGCAGAAATCCACAACATGCCCATTGCAGATATTTGCAGTGTGGCTACATGGAGCTCAGTACATACTTTTGTTAAGCACTATGCTTTAGATGTCCATGCCAGATGACATCTGTCCTTTGGTAGGACTATTCTTAATGGACTTCTGTCCTAGGTATGTGAGCTCTTGGTTTCTCCTGCCGCCCGTTTCAGGGGTTTATTAGCTTGGTACGCTCCCATTAGTGTGAATGAGTGGTGGAGATTTTATGTCCTGGAAGATATGGAAATGACGTACCTACCGTAATTCTTGATCTTCTTGGATGAAGTCTCCACCACTCATTCACACGCCCACCCACCATTCCCCAAGCTCACGTCTCTGTTTTTGGTCTTCACTCCCTGAATGGCTGAGCTGTGAAGACTCTGTTGTTGACCCTTCTTACATGGGTCATTTGGACTATCTTATGTCCGATATTGTTAGGTTAGACCTCTAGGTTAGTTACGCTGCACCTCCTCGGGGGGGGGTACTGAGGCGGTTGGAGGATCGACGCCGAGGTAGTCGTTACTCTACGAGCCATGCCTCATGGTGCCGCATCCTCACGGCTCCATCTCTGGCACCGACCCGCTTGAAAAGTTTGCTCCCACTGGGTCCTAGCACCTCCGGTGTAGATCCCTTTAGTGTGAATGAGTGGTGGAGACTTCGTCCAAGAAGATCAAGAATTACGGTAGGTACATAATTTCCATTTCTGCACTAGAACTAAAGATGGCAATATTGTCTAACTATTGATTATACAATGGTATAAACAGCGGTGTCTCCCAAGTGGTATAATTAGAATAATGGCAAATGCATTATGATTCTTAGTAGAAGTGCATTAGAACTCGGATCCTGACACTCATGCTTGTACGGTAAGTGCCTGCATTCTAAGTGTTACTCTCTGTGAGGTAGGGGGCCAGTCAAAGGTACTGGTCCATGGATAACATTCCCCCCCTTGTTTCCTCAGAAGGGACAACAATTCCAAGTAAACTGATGAGGATGGAGCTAAAAAGTTGTTTACAGGCCTGATGCATGAGCTTTGTAAAGGAATTTGAGTTGTTCTTGATGTTGTTTGAGGGTACATCGCAGGCAGCATAGAGTGAAGATTAGGAAAATGATCAAAAAAGCTTGAATAACAACAAAAACTTTAAAAATAAGTTCTGCCCAATAATTGCCAACAGCAAGACTTAAATCACCATCATGAATCAGATCAAGGATATTAGTTGCTTGAGATATATTATTGCTAATATAAATCAAATGAGCATCTTTTCTAGCTAAAAGAGATTGTAAGAAAAGAGTCAAGAGATCAATGTGCACATTAAAAATAGGCAAATATTGAGACCAGACAAGCAAGTATTGAGGATCAGTATCAATAATGTCTGGTTCAGGGAGAGGAACAGGCATGGTCACAATGTGACCTATTACAGTTTTCTGCTGTGGAATAAAACAAAAGTTAGGTTTATCAATATTGTAAGTACGAGTTCTGTAGGCAAAGGATGGATAGTTTCTGACCACACAAAATTGTCCTTCAAAGGTATAGGTGACTCTGAGTGTTGGTACGTTCCAGCGATGTAAGCGTACAGGGCAGGTGAAGTTTTGATTTGTCAGCTGAGTGGTGAAGCAATGTATCTCTTCAGGATAGTTTCTGGATGATGTTGTTTCGGCGTCGGAACACTGAAGATGCAGCAGGAGGGAAGTCATCTGGATCAGCGTCAGTAAGGTTGGTCGGCAAGTCTTCACCCAGTGGTAAAGCCCAGTCAAGATGTTCTGGCAAGTAGCCGCAAGCTGGTTTCACAATGTCAAAGATGTCACAGTGGCACAAGAAGTAGAATCCTTTCATGGCACAACAGTTCTTGTGAGGAGCCGCCCAAGCTCGGAGAACTGGGTGGGTATACCAGCATAGAAGGAAGTCCAGTTTGTTCACGGAAAATGTCATTTTCAACATGTCCAGTGGAGTGTATATTTGCCAGCTTGTCGAAGACTGATGTAGCTGGCTCAAAGCCTGGTAAGGAAACAGTAAATGTCACAAACATGTTCTTACTTGAACAAGATTTGGTCAGGTAACAGGGTGCTCTGTTAGGAAACCTGGAAATGTAACCAGCGTTATGCAATGTAGACATAGAAATGTTAAGAGTATTCTTTAAACACATAGAAATGCAATCTGTGTTTGCGCAATGTGACCAATACCATTTACCCAATCTGAGGTCATGTATAACATCTGGAATTTTGCCTGATTCCAAGTCCCTGAAGAGACTGTTAACAGTAGAAATAACATAAGAGCCATAAGCAGAACATAGAATTTCAGGCCCAGTATATTGCTTGTCTGCCTCGTGGTTATTCTGAAAAATAAGATCATTAAGTTTCTGTCTGGTATCATTGAATCCTTGAGCAGTCTCCTTCATATTATACACTGTATAATGTTCTTCCTCACTAAGAGAATTAACACTTTGCAAGACAGGGAGCATAACACCATTGCCAAGTGTTTTCTGGGACTTAAATGTCTGTGCCTTAATAGAGGCAATATCCGCTCTATTTCAAATAGTCATTTCTGAGCCAAAAAGGCCAGTAACAGTGCCGGCTACTCCAGTTACACCAGCGACAGAACCGGCTGCACCAGCGACATCTGAGGCTGTGTCCCACTTGGTGCATTTTGGTCTAGGTTTAGCATATTTATGGGTGGGTCTAAAAACACAAATATGGTCGGTGGTGTGAGGTCCACCAATAGGATCATTTGTGCATGTTTGGTAAGCAGCTACAAGATCAGTAAACATCATACTGTGAAACTTATAAGTGTTAGTTGTTGACATAAACCAAATTCAGCCATATTCCATTGTGATAAATTGAAAATAACCAGGACATGCACAAATTGCACATTGTTTATCAGAGCTCCTGGGAGTGATGTGGTGGTCAAACCACTAGGAGGACCATCCTCCATATGAGGACAAGCAAACAGTTCTTCCTGTCTGGGTGGGACTACAGAGAGGTAGAGAGAAGAGGATGCAGTATATAGTTTTGAAGACAGAAGTCAGTGGCCTCCTGTGAAGGGAGTCTCTCACAAAATGCAGGATCTATGAGTGCAGTAAGATTATACTGACCAGTGTGTCGTGGAGAAGCCTGTCTAATAGAGTACCATTTTGAGATATGTCAGTGTTAGGCCAGCCGTGGAATGTACCTTTAGCCAGGCAAGCTACAGGGATTGTGTAGCCCATTGCATCAGTTAGCCATTGAATGGAAAGTGAAGATTTATCCGGGGCGACAACTACAGCATCCAGAAAGGCATCTTTGTTTGAGTAACCTTAATGTTTTTGTTTGGAATATTATTCTGAACACCCATGGGAGTTGAATGTTCCATTTTACCAAGCAAGTGATCCAGTCGGTCCTTTTAAGTCTGTGGGGGTTTGAGTGGGGGTGCTGTAGTGGTTAGAGGCAGTAGTCCCATCAGTAGGAGAAGAGGGTGCTAGATAGCCATATTGCTGATATCTGAAAGAAATAGAAAAGGATTAGTTGGCTTAAAGTACTATTCCGCCCTATGGGGTTAGAAAAAGTAAGTTTTTAGTCACCTTTATATAGTTTGAGTTGGTTAGCATGGAACCACTTGTCAGAAGTCTTTTTCTGCTGCTGTACTCTGACCTGATATACAGCAGGGCTGAGCTTGTTGACAGTGGAATAGGGACCTTCCCATTTACTGGCAAATGAGTGTGTGGGTTGTCTGTATTGAAGGAGCATTACTTGGTCTCCAACTTGCCAGTCGACTTCTTTGACATGCTTGTCAAAATGAGCTTTAGCTTGTTGAGCCTTGCCCATTTGCTTGGCAGCGAGCAGGTGTGTCTTCATGATGTGATCATGAAGCTTTTCCACATACTTGTCTACAGACACTTTATCTGCAGTGGGGCTGTGGAGATCAATTAACAGGTGCTCAGGTAGTCTCATGCTCTACCTGTCATGACCTCATAGGGTGTACACTGAGTAGTGGCTGCAGGCGTGCCTCTAATTGCCATCAGTAGTAGTGGCAAGAGGGAATCCCAGTCCTTGGGATTATCATCAATGAATTTGCATAACATCTGTTTTATGCATCTGTTAGCTCTTTCTACCTGATGTGATGATTGAGGGTGGTAAGGAATGTGGAATTTCTGATCAACTCCAAGAAGTTGGAGTGTCTGTTGCATCAGTTCAGCTGTAAAGCTGGTTCCCTGGTCTGAGTCTATCTTTAAAGGTAGACCCCACCTGGAGAACAATTGATCCACCAGGATCTTGGCAGTTGTATTTGCCATGTTGTTCTTAGTGGGAAATGCCTCTACCCACTTGGAGAACAAATCTGTGACAACAAGTGCATACTTGTTCTTTTTACTGGAGTTAGTAAGAGGGCCAAGGAAATCAATCTGTATCGCATTTCGTGGTCCAGACTGTCTTTGGGGCAGTAACTTGGCATTTTTCTTCACTGTAATGGGATTTTTCTGTGCACATACTATGCAGTTGTCCACATAGTGTTCCGCATTCTTGGCCATGCCAGGCCACCAGATGACTGTCTTGAGTCTCTGGAGGGTATTTTCTGTCCCCTGGTGTCCACCAGTGGGAGTGTCATGAACCATATAAATTAATTTAGTTCGCAGAGATTGTGGTGCAACCCACAATTTGTCACCTGTATCCTGTTTGTGATACCAGATGAGTTTCTGATCACTTGACAGATGTAAATTGTCCGAGTGTCTTATAGGGACTGCCAACAGGCAGTGGCTGTTCATTTCCCTTATCTAAGAACTTGAACACATCTTTGACCTCTGGATCTGCTTTCTGCATAACAGAAACATCCAGTGGGGGTTCTAGTACTGGTTTCTTGGTGGCAGCAATTATAGATGTCACAATTGCTGCTATGCACTGTGGGTGGGTCATTTCCCATGTTTCCCCCCTTTGAGCGCCTGCTTTGGCAAGTGAGTCCGCTCGTTCGTTGAATTCATGGTAAGGGTCAGATTTGCAGTAAGCCTTTACCTTCTGAATGTACAATTTGAGAGTGAACATTTGTGTCAGGGTATGTATATACACAAACAGTTCCCTGTACTTGACAGCAGTACCATCAGATGAGGTAAAGTTGTTTTTTTGCCAGAATGGAAAGAACTCAGTTGGGGATGAACATACCCAGTTGGAGTCCACAAAGATGATGGCATCCTTGTCACCATGTGGCATGATCTCCAATGCACAGGCCACAGCAGCCAGTTTGGCATACTGTGAAGAGATGACAGTGCATTTTCTAGCAATGCACCTGAAATCACCCTCATGATCCCTATGAGCACTCCAAGCCGTGCTGCCTGTTGTCATTCACCCATCTTTTTAAAATCTGCCCTCCTGAAGTACAGAACCCTTGCCCTTGTGTGGTTCAGTTCTGTAGCCATCCTTATATTGAACCACACTGTACGGTGATTTTTGTTCCCCCAGGTGGCTTCCTACCTTGACATCTGCAGCACTGTCCCTGCTAGTGAGTGCCAGGTTCAGTATTGCCCCATAGTTACATTTGTAACAAGACATACAGTAAAAATAAATAATCATACAGTCGCATTTGTAACATAACATACAATTAAATATATCATACCTGGGTAATATGCATTTACTTACAAGTGGCATATCTGAGGAACATGGTACATAGCGTTGATAGGAGAGGAGAGCATGCTGAGATGCAGGCTGGCGTGGTGGAAGGTTCAGTAGGTGATGTGAGTCATGGAGAGGAGCAGAGGCATAGGAGGACAGTTAAGGAGGGTTAAAGCAGAAGCAGTTAGATGAGAGAAAGTTATGTAAGGCAGAGGCAAGGGAGTGGGAGGAGGAGGAGGAGGAGGAGGACTGCCATATGGAGTGGGTTCATTAACCAGTTGCCTGAGGAACATCTTCTGCAGGAAGTCCTGGATGTCCATGCTGCTAGCTGAAATTGCAGCTGGGAGGTTTATTTATTTAGTTTTTGTTGATGGGGTAGGTGCACTAGGCAAAGAAATGCCTATTTTCAGGCACAACCCAGGAGGGTACAATATAAGGGTACAATATAAGAAACATTAGAGGGAGTGTAACAGTTTTGACAGATCAGCATCAGTGCTACAAACAAAAATCGATACATAGAATGGTATAATATATGGATGATAAGCTTATGCAGTCAGAAGACTAGATACAAATAACAATAGGTACAAATAACAATGAATACACTTATAGGTCTACATAGTAGACAGCATAGTAGATACCATAAATTTCCACAGTCATTGAAAGATCAAAGACAGGGTAATAGGTTAAGGGACATGTACACTTTGATACCCTGAGAAGATGTTCACAGAGCCTTTTACAGAATGAGAATGCAGTGGGACATTGTCTAATGTCTGTTGGAATGATATTTCACAGTGTTGGAGCAGAGCATCCAAAGGAGGATTCCCCTATCCTAATTCTAATTTTAGGGATCTCCAGTAGGTCATTACTTTCAGAACTCAGATGATATTTGCTGTGAACGTTGTTCAGGTGAAAGATGAGTGCCACCGGCATGCTTTTTTGTAGAGCACTGTAGATAACACCCTCTAGTGTGAGATTATGAGCTTGGGTTGGGGGGAGCCAGCCAAGCCTTTCATAGAGGGAGCAGTGGTGATCCTGTTCATGAGATGCAAGGGCAAATTGCCAATGTTATTGTATGCAACATCCTATTTGGACAGGGAGGTTTTGGAGGCCGACATGAAGACTGGAACACCTTAGAGAAGTTTAGGTAAGAGCAAACCTTTCACAGTAGCTAGCCATGCTTCAGGGATGAGATCTTGACTAATTTTGTGGGAGACCCCAAGCATGGCATTAATTAATTTACAGGTGCTCATGATATACGACAAGAAGTCGAGCAAGGGGTCTAGGAGAACTCCTAAGTGGGTGAATGAAGTGACCGTAGTGACAGGTGCATCCTGTTATATAACAGTTAAAGGAAATACACTGAGTTTACGGAGTGTTCCAAATAGCATAGACTGTGTTTTGGTCATGTTAAGTTTATTACTGGACAGCTAGTTTTCAACTGGTCTGAAGTCTGAGATGAGGTACTGGTTTATAATGGAGATCTCTTTAGGACAGGTTTATGGGACCAAATCATCTGCACACAGTATAGCTGAACAATGGGATGGGTTTTGAGTAATTTGGTTAATATGTAGTGCAAGTAAAAGGGCCCAGGATTGTACCATCTGGAACCCTCACAAGGATAGGGGCAAATTTAGACAGGGCAGATTCACATTTTACTTCCTGCAACACATTCCAATCTTCATTCAGCTGACTGAAGTCCCCCACCAGCAGCACCTCCTCCTTTTCTGCCATCTTGTCAGCAGCTCCTACCAGTACCTTGTCTAGTTCCTCCCCTGTGCTAGAGGTCTATAGATCACACCAGTGCAAATAGAGGCTCTACTTCCTGTCTCTAAGGTGACCCACAGTATCTCTGCTTCCCCATATTCCCTGCATCTCCATTGCTTTTATGTCTTCCCTCACGTAAAACACCCCCCCCCTCTTGTCCACCCTGTCCCTCCTGAACAGAATATAGCCTGGTATGGACATGTCCCAATCATGGTTTTCAGTGCAGCATGCCTCTGCAATGGACACAATATCCAGGTTAGCCTCTGCCATGATTGTCTCTAGGTTCAGAATCTTATTTTCTAGACTTCTAGTATTCACACACATTGTCTTCCACATTTTGTTACCACTCTGCTTGGTACCCCCTCTTTTTTTCACATTCCCCTTCCTTTATTTTTTACCGTTATGATTTTAATATTTTTAAAACTTGAAACTAAAGTGTAGTGTGGTCAAAGGTGGCACACCAAGGGTGCAGCCTGTCCTGCTGACTTCTTCCCGATGCTGAATGCCCCAAGTGTGTCGCCCTTAAACTTGGCCCTTTAGCTTAAGGAGTGCAGCGAAGGACCCACTAGTCTGAAGCCTTGAGACAGTAATCAAGCTCTGCCCACACAAATACAAAATGTTTCTGATTAGTGCTCACAGTGGTGGTGGTGGGGGCACCAATTCAGAAAGCCTGTCTCATATGACCAGCACAGGCTCAGGACAGTGATGTTCAATTTCCCTGTTGTAAGACCAGCTCAGAATAGAATTCCAAAGTTTCCCAAATGGAAATATAAGTTCTTCGGCCACCTCCTCTATGAGACCAAAAGACCAGGGGCTCCTAGTTTTGAAAGATTTTTTTCCATGAACACAGAAGGGAAGAATCCTTTCATAGATTGGACCCACCATATTTATAATGATCTACTTTTACAGTTTTTGACAGAGTGTATTAGGTACAGTGTATATTTTTTCTATCTAATGTATTAAAATTCAATAAAAAGCAACACATGATGGAAATACTCACATACCTGTGATATGCTGATACAGTCATGCTTAGGATATTGTAAATATATAGAATCTCTGTTCTTAGAGATTTTCTGATTTTAGCAAAAATTCATTAGGGATATGCAAGCAGTGAATATTATTTCCCAAATATCATGGATAGCGCACTATTCCTTATTCAGATCCTGAAAAATGAATAGTAGAACTGTTCATCTCTATTCAGGAAGTGCTCTCTTTAACAAAAAAAAAGGAAAAGGAAAGTCTGCAGCCCCCCACCTTCCTCCCTAGCTCAGATTATTAAATATTCAACATTTGAATATGGACTAGGGAGGATGATGGGTATCTGTTTTTTCCTTTTTTTTTTTTTTTTTTTTTATAATAACCCAAATACCGAATATAATACTGAATACCAAATATTCGAAAGAAAAAAAAAATGTCTTTGCGCAGCCCTAAATTAACTGCTGACATTGGTAGAAATCAATGATGTAAAAGTTCTCTAAAAAAGGTGGATTTCAGAACTTTCACTTTTTTATCACTAAAGACATTTTCATTAAAATGAAAATGTTTTCCTTGAACTTTGTGTGCTCCCATTACTTTTCTTGCCATGGAGTCGTAATCCCTTGCTTATGACATTCCATTCTTTTTCCTTTTAAATTTTATTTTTAAGCTTTACTGTCAAACAATACAGCTGAATGTTATGTCAGCAGGTACATTTACAACTGATATACTCATGAATTACATTGAGATTACAGCATTATTACAGTCAGTAAACTGATATGCCCCAAACTCTGGTACTTCACGTGTGGGATTCCATTATCATTCACAGAATATTGTATCAACTGTCATACATAAAATGACCATTAGCTGGCATGAGAGTGGGGAAAAAACAACAAATCAACAGGTATTCTGCATCATTCACCCTGATTCTGCACAAGAGAGCTTACTCTCCCAAGACCCACATTGAAAGAAAGTCATCATAGGCAAACTGGTGAGTGCTGCACGTCATACAGCAGGCTATTTAAACTATTTCAGTTAACTACTCTGTCTTTAGATCAAGATATGGTATACGCAGCGCAGACTCTAACTCTCTGCTATGACCGATGCTAGAATTAACAAGGATGTGCATGCTCTACAAATGAAAACAGGATGTATAATTTGATGTGTTTCTGTCACAACAGTGCTGGCTCACTGTAAGAAGCACATTCTGTGATTAATTAGCTCAGTTGTAAGATAACATTTCAATATTGCATAAGCTTTTAACACAACACAAACAGTGTAAACAGTCAACTTGTGTCCATTATTATGTTTGGCTTACTACCTCCTGGGGTTCCCAAAGAATGTACAGTTCCGCGAGTAGCATACAGTGTTTTGGCACAAGAATGAAGCTCCTTGGAGTGAGAAGAAAGGTGGAGCAGTCTGTAGCAGCTGGCTGGCACCAAGTGGTGCCAGTATGTTGTCTGCAACATAATGGACTCTGGGCTCAATCCTGAATTATACAACAGTTGTTTTAGTAGTTTTAAAAGCCCTCAAGTCCTCACACAATAAACCCTGCTACCCACCACCAGATCTTTCATACATGCAAGTTGATAATAACCAGTCTGCTTGTACCTGTACCTCCTCCAGTTGCTGTCAGTGCTACACTGTGGATGTCACACAGTTAAGATTCCTCCTCTCCCTCCATTTCACTGCTCTGTCATTGAAACACCTCAGTCTTGTCCAGTAATTTAGATACATCCTTAGGGTTAGAGAATTGATATGCTATCTTCCCATATTCTAACTTCAAGCTTGCCAGCATTAATAATATGTGGTGGACCCCAAGCTGTCTCGGCCTTGTATGTATCCTACCAAACCCCTTCCTCTGCTGCCATGTTTCATAGCTGAGGTCAGAGAAGAGATGCTGTCTTGACACTCAGATGGACCATTCTGCTTGGAAGGTCATCCTACACCAGCACTGAGCCCTGAATGACCAAGACAGTTTGAGGTTGTTTGACATTTTAGTTATTTATTTAGTTTTTGGTAACCAGGTAGGGTGCACTAGACAAGCATTTGCCTATTTTCAAGCATGACCTGGGAGAGTACAACAGCAAGCAAATCAATAAACAGCAGTAAAATAATGTCAATTTGAGTAGCAAATCAACAAGACATTTGAATAATGTTACAGTGGGTTACAAGCACAATAGTTGAAAAGCTAGTGAACCATCATTAACACATGGATACAAAGTGATGGGTGCAGAGGTATACATGTATATTGTCAGAACATGAGATTATGAGGCTAGAGACAAGTACATACATACTAACTGTTGTAGGTAGCAGTGGTACAGTTTGTAGATGGTAGAAGTAGCTGGACACTGTCTAATGGTGGCAGGACTCATATTCCAGAGTTTGGCGGTGGAGATGGAGAAAGCTCTGAAGACAGGTGCTTTATCCCCAAGGAGTGATCCAATAACATCTAATTATACTGGGGCTAAGGAAAGTTGATAATGTTCTTGGATCCAAGTATTTAAAAAAAGCTGTAAGATGGTCCCCTTCGGCACCCTCCAGCAGTGCCAAGATGCGTACATGGGTTTCCCAGATTGAGTTTGCTGGGTTTTCTAACTGCTTTCTTAACACTACATTTTCCTTAGTAAGTCCCGTGGAAACAGATATGGCTTTACCTGCTGCCTGAATGGCTCTTTGGGTGTTGGCTGTAAGGATACCTATTTTTACTGTCCATTGATTTTGTGTGCCACTGAAATTCCTCCCTCTGTGTGCCGAGAGCTTGAATGGCTTTAAGCAGGGTGGCATTGGTAGGCTGCATGGAATCTCCCATTGTACTAGGGGACTATGCATCCTTGCTACTGCCTGGCTGCTGTTCCTTCAGCTAGGCTCCTCCTGCTCCTGCCTGTTTGTACAAATTTAGTATCACCGGACTTTACACGACACACCATTTCTGCTTGTGCTATTATTTTGTAGATTTAAGCACTTAGGAAGTGTTTTTTGAGTAGTTTTGCTACTGACAAGTGCAGAGACTCTGACAGTTGCTGCTGTTTGCTGAGCTGCTGGCCAAGACGCCCCCCCCCCCCATGACATTGCAGTCTGAGGAAAACCACCTGCCTTCATGCAAGTGCTGTGTGGTTAGTAAAACCACAATGGAATGTGCTGAAGTTCACATTGGGCTAAATTTTTAGTCACACTAGACTATCACAAAATCTGTAAAACTTATTTTGCAGGAGTCCTAATGGCGTGACTCCCTTGAGTTTTGCATAGAGGTGATACAGAGGCCTTCCACACCAATGCACATCAAACTGTGATGGTGCATGGAAGAGGCATAGTTGGCTTCTAAATGGCCTGCAGTGATATTCACAGTGCCAGCATGCCCCAGCATACCAATTGCAACACCTTTGAGATGGCCCAAATAAATGCTGGGAGTTGGATGCTGTGGGAGTGCTGCACTGATGAGCAAAGATGGTGAAGGGTCAAAAGCATCATGGGACCTATTGTGCATTGGCCATACAAGGGGGTAATAAGGCTAGGTGGGGGGTACCATAGGCACTACTAGGGATTGCTTGTGTGTGGGATGGGGGAGTGCACTGGACTACCAGGGAGACCAGAAAGGGACAATATGGACACAAATAGTGCTGGGTCACATGTAGTCCAGGGGTATAGAGTGAAGGAGATATTCTTTCATATAACACACACATGGCACTGTGCCATGAACATACAGTACATGTGTATGTTCATATTTGGCATTGATATTGTAAGCAAACCATGACTGTGCACAACAACTGCTGGATGACCTAATATTAGTATCTGCAGTGTGGGTCACCACCCCTAACACAGATCAGTGTTCTCAGCATAAATCACTTGCATGATTTTAGCCAATCAGCATACACAGTCACTGTACCTGTTGTCCTGCATACAGTAGCCTCTCATGCAGGAAGGTTAGGAGTGGAGCGTCCCACTTAATAGCTGAGGGGAAAGCAGCTTTATTAAACTTTTGAAATAAAAAAAAATTCGGTTTAATAGCTGCATTTCACGTGCAAGTTTGTTGGCGTTCCTAAGCACCTCCTGTCTGAAAACAAACCTTCCCCGATTCCACAGAGTACAATAAAACAGAAATAAAGAAATATAAATCAAAGAAATATAGAGGAACACATTTATGCATTGGTAATAGTATGTGAGTTTTGATGTATTTGTGCTGGTAAAGGTGGGTTGGGGTAGTGTAAATATGACAGTTGGGGGTTGAGATCTGGAAATCAGGAGCACAGCATTCAGCAGTAAGGGACCACATAGTGGACTGATGCCCTAAAAAAATAAACCAGTTCAGTCAGATTTTCTTTTTTGTGTGTGGTGGTGGTGGGTTGAATGAGTTGGACTCAGTGCAGTAGTAGCCAGAGGGTGTGAGGTGAGGACTTACACTTACACACTATGGTAGCTTCATTTTGCATTCCTCTCACACAGGCTTCACTCATGGAGTCTCTCATACCGTAATAGTTACCCTGCAGAGGCCCTTTTAACTAATAGTATGGCATTTTTATGGTGGTACAATGGGGTGCATTTTGCATCCTAATGAACTGTGGCTGAAAATCAGGTCCATTGCTTGGAAATATTATGAGATGCGAGTCCTGCTGATGGAATGTCAAGTGTTTTATTTACAGGAAACAAAAAAATCACCTTAAAGAAGTAGTCCTGCCTCCAGGATAACTGGACACAATTCAGCATACATTTTAATTTAGCTCTGTATTTCTTCTGTTTTTACTGAAGTTATTCGTATGAAAACAGGAACCTTGTTACTTGACAATTTATCGGCTCCTTTTATATATACTCCCTACCTTATGTCATGGTACTGTGCCTGTAACATCAGTTATTCCCTTGACAAGAAACTGTGCTACTACAGCAAGAAGCAGGAGAGGCAGATGAACTCTAATGGACAGCAATCCTGTTTTCACTGGAATTTTCTTAGTAATAAATAAGGGGATTTTCTGTAGAAAATATATCAAACACAAGCTGAACTGCTTCTGTTATATATTCTGGATTTTTCCAAGAGGTATGAAGGCTCTTTAACACCATAATAATAAATGTAAACATTTTCTACTTAGAACAAACCTCCTTTTGTGTGTCTTTTTTACTAGATTTCCTAAAATAGACGTGGCAAAAAAACACCTGTAGCTTTCAGTTCATCTAAGCGCACTGCTTTCAGGTCCTATACCCTAAGGGATTTTTATTCAGTGTGCAGTTATTTGATATTTTCCTTGTTGTTCCTTTACAAGTGTGATAGCTATGGGTATAGAGGTCGTGACTGCCGCAGCAACCTGTACCTGCTCCCAACGGGTGAAACTGTGTATTTCATTGCTTCTGTAGTTGTGCTGTACAATGTGGAAGAACAACTTCAGAGACACTACACTGGCCACAATGATGATGTCAAGTGGTAAGTATGCAACATATTGCTTGACACATCTAATGATGCCACAGTAATTGACCTACAAATTACTGCAATTAAAAAATGTCAAGTCATGTACTGAGCTGTCATCTGTAAAACAAAAACAATCTGCTTTTCAACCTGGAGAAAAAAATAGACTGTAAGTTCTGTATCTACATTTCTCTTAACTTTTGAAACTTGAATTACAGCCCTCGTTAGCTACTTTATTTTCCAGTTTATTTTCTTCAGACCCTTTTGTAGGTAAAGACTGTGAAAGCAAAAGGGTGGCTATTTAAGATAGCTGGGTTTCTAGTGATGTGAATACAGTACTATAACATACAAACAACCTATTTATTAATATTCAAAACCTATTTAGGTTAACTATGAAGCATAAATTGGAAAAAAAACAAAATATAAAAAATGAAAAGTTTTTGATACTGTATACCTGTCATATTATAAATATATATTTTTGCATTGATATTCTGTACACCATTCTTAGTTTTTTTTTTTTTGTTTTTTTTTTTAGCTTGACCCCTTATCCTCCTATCAGAGGTCTGTCCATGCCTTGTCCGTGTCCTCCCCATGCCCAAGCTTGCCCCCTGGGCGGGGCTGCCAGAGGGCTTCCCTCCCCAATGATGATTGTAAGCTTAGATCTGGCTTGCCCCTGGGTCAGGGCCATAGGAGCAGGACCCCCCTCAACAGGCATGTTACATGTAAGGCAGTTAAGGATGGCAGTAGGGCAAAGGCTTCATGCCAGGGGCCAGTGATTTTTTTTTTTTGCTTTTTTGCTTCTACCTCGGGGGCGGGGATGTGAAATGATGGCCAGCATCTGCCCCGGCCCCTCTACATGCTGGCACTGGCAACACGACACCCTCAGCCTCCATGGGGACAATGAAGCACTGGACACTCTTTCTCCCCCCCCCACCCAGAAAAGAGACCAGTCCCATGGATGCTTAATCCTTCTCCCTCCTGGCTGACCCTCTGACTCCCAGGTCTGTTCCCAAATCCAGGTTGTCAGCGTCGCAAGCAGAAATCCAACCGCTGGGCCAGTCAATTGTTAGTTCTTTCTAATGACAACTTTATTTCAGCACTTTTGATATATTTACCTGCATTTCTGCACATTATAGGGTTGTCTTGGTGTTTCCGTATAAATTGTCAATACTTTTGCACATGTCCTTGCTCTCTTTTCCTTTGCAGATTGAAGTTTACAAGTATATGAGCCTATCAGTGATGGTAAACCCAATAAATTGTACAGTATAATGGTTTGCTCAGTAGTTTAAAAGATATATACTGTATGTTGAGCAAGAATGATGACCGCACCCTGAGGAATGCAGTGCTCAAAGCAAAAATGGCTTGAATAAAAGTTCAGTTAGAGCTGGCACGTGCCAAAAGGTATTGTGTTGCTACACAATTCTCCTCAATAGTAAGTGTAAACAGGACACACAAGTTCAGTGCACAAAATTTTTATTAATTCCAGAGGTGCAGTAAAAGAGTCAACACTCACATGAAAAGCACTTGTCAATCACAGAAGTCCATATAAAAAACCCATATTGTTTCAAAGGCCTTTGGAAAATGAGCAATCATGAAACATATTAAGTAATGCCACAGGAAGGGACGAGGTTCAAGCCTTGACACTAGCCAGCATTTTTGCCTTCTCCTCAAATGACGTGGATTATTTATATGGACTTCTGTGACTGACGGGTACTTTTTATTTGAGTGCTGACAGTTTTTTTACTGTAGCTCTGGAATGAATGAAAGTTTTGTGTACTGAACTTTTGTGTCCTGTCATCACTTACTATTGAGAAGAATTGTGTAGCAACACAATACTGTTTGGCACGTGCCAGCTCTATCTGAACTTATATAAACAATACATATGTAGTTAAAACAAAAATGTTTATAATGCAGAAGTCATAGGGTGATGAATTTCAATGTAGGATTGTCGCTTTGTTGTTCTGAAGAAAAAGGCCCTAAAATCAATAAGATACTTAAGTTCAAAGTTGTAATTTCTGAACATTAGCAGTGAAAGAAAAAAATAACTAACAGAATTGTCATAATAAGCAGTTTGCCCTAGAACTGCATCAGATAAAGCATTGTCTGTGGATCCTCCTCCATGGTCTGGGAAGCGGGTAGGCAGGGATGGATCCTCCCCTGTGGTGGAGAGGTGCACAAACACTGCTCCCAAGGGAGAAATCCATGAGGCTGCCCACTTGGCTGAGACATCTGGCTAGGGCAGGCGAACGAGGGATTTAAAGGGCTCTCCCTCCTTCTCGTCCTCCAGCTGAAGTTCACAGCCAATGTCATAGGTCTTGCTTGCAAATGTGGTGCCACCAAACGGGTGGGCATCTACCGCCCATCCACATGGCCCTACTTCTCTCTGGGGCTTGGGATCATTGATCTTGCAGTCCCCTAAAGGGTGTGCCTCTTTGCGTGATGGGTGGTAGAAGTCTAAGCTTGACTTGGCGAGACTCTGGGGCTGCATACATCACTTAGATCTGTATCATGCTTGATTGGTCAATAAATGTACAGTATGACTGCAAATCAGTCCAGTGGCATGCAGGGCTGAGGTGTCTAATGCCTTACCTCCTTCCCCTCCAGCAACCCATATTAGGGAACAAGCATGGGTTGCTTTGGATTGGTAGGGTAGGGGAGGATTGAGCATCCCTAGGACAGCTATCCTGTCTCAGGGAAGGAGTAGCAGCCATATCAGCCTTTTGGGTGGAGATACGGTGGCAGTGCAGACAGTGAGAGGCTCAAGGATCTGTGCTCCTCCATACACACATTTCTGAAGTGAAGTTGTGGCAGGATATTGGGAGAAAAAGAAAGAGAGATCCTGAGGCTGGATGGAGTCCTGTGCTCCTCCCCAGACCCACACCTCCACCTGGATACCTGGAGTCAAACTGGACTTGAATATGGGGGGGCAGCCCTCCTCTCTCCACCCCACCACGGGGGGAAACAAGCTCCGAGGAAAGCCCAGGGGAGGTGATGCGCCAGCTGGGGGAGGCAGGAGCTGAAGACTCGAGGAGTAATAAGCTTTATATAAAAAATGACTGCAGCCATTTCATGTAAGGTGTGTACGTGTGCATGTGAATATGTGTGTTTTCAGGGAGAGGGATCATACAGTCCTACTAAAGACAAAATCTCACATGTGCAGTTTGTGTTTTCTGCTTTTTTCTTGTCCCATTGATGCATGGAATGCAAGACCCCCATAGTGACAAAACAAGTGTACATTAATACAGTAGGTTCATAGAGTAGGGACCACCACGTATGCCCCTTGCAGCTGGTGATTAGGGGACATGGTCAGAATTTTCAATGTATAGGGCAAGAACTCTGGCTGCAGGTACAGTCATGGACTTCGGCACATTTGGTACACCTGTGATTTACTTTCAAACATTGGCTGATTTTGCAGCACATGGATGTGCTTCTTGCAGCCTCTATCCAACTTAGGTGCAAGCAACCAGAAATGAACACCAGAGGCCACAAATTTGATGCACATTAGACCAAAGAAGTCTAGCAGACCGTCTCTTAGCCACATTGATAGAAAATTCCAGTTACTTGATACAAGCACCATGCATCAAAAGTCTGAAGCTGTTTGGACCTAGGACAAATAAAATGATTTGAAAATCCTGCTCAATTTTTACAGTAAGATCATCCATGTAAATGGATTCAATTCAAACCTGAAATCCCCTGTTTTATAACTCTGGGCACCAGCAGTTTGACCCAGCTGCATTTTATTGACTCTTGCTTTATCCTGGGGATATCACATCACTAAAACATTCATGTTTGCATTTCAAACGTTTAATTTCCCTAAAATACAGTGGAAAACACAGAAGGGTACAAATCATGTAGAGAATCAATTCATTGCTATTATGGTACTTCATAATTTAGAACAGCTGATTACAGAACCTACTAGAGGGTACAATATACTGGATCTGATTTTCTCAAATAACACTGAATTTATTAACAACATTAAAATATTACCACCTTTGGCCGATAGTGACCATAATACAATCTACTTTGAATATATGATTAGTCATAACATAACAGAAGGCAAGACCACAATACTAAACTACCAAAAGGCTGATTATAACAGTATGAAAAATGACCTAAATAATTGGAATTGGGGGGTAGAATTAAATGGAACAAACCTGACAGAAACATGGAACATTATCACTAAGCAGATAACGCACTGCATTAAGACATGGGTACCAATTAGACAGAAGTATTATAACTCCAGAAGGATCCCACCATGGTGGACACACAAAATAGCCAAACTTGTAAGGAAAAAGACAAAACATTATTGGGCATACAAAAAGAACCAAACACCAAATAACTGGCAAAGGTTTAAACAAACAGCAAAACAAATTAAACTAAGCATTAGAAAAGCCAAAAATGATAAGAAGCTGAAACTTGTAACTCATGTAAGGGACAACAAAACATTTTTTTAGGTTACATAGGCTCCCTTAAAGGAAAACAACCTACAATTGGACCCATAGCAACAAATGAGGGAGTAATAACTAATGAGACAGAAATTGCATCAAAGTTAAATAATAATTTTCCTGTGTGTATGTGACCCTAAAATACCTCATATAAACAGCAATTAGAAGTATTGAATTGCCCAGTGTTTACAGTCAAAGAAACTATTGACATAAATAATTTAAAAACAAATAGCTCACCTGGACCAGATGGTATTATACCAGCTTTTTTTTAAAATCCCTTGTCTTATCAACTTGCAGGTCCATTGACCCATATGTTTAATATCTTAATCCAGGAGAAGACAACCTTAGATGAATGGAGAACAGATATAGTAACGCCAACATTTAAAGGCGGAAACAGGGCAAATGTAGGCAACTTTAGGCCCATCAGCCTTACATCAGTTGTTGGGAAGATAATGGAGAAACTGTTGCAGAAACACATACAGAGGCATGTACAATCTACTGGAAATATAGATTTAACACAGCAGGGGTTTACAGCTGGGAGGTCATGTTTATCAAATCTCATTAGCTTCTTCGAACCCATTAGCGCAGCTCTGGACAAAAACATACCTGTGGATGTAATATTTCTAGGGGCATGGATATGTTGTTCTATCCACACTGTCTGGCAGGTACCTTGCCACTTTAAGATGCACCGGAAAGTCTTCAAGCTGGTTCCTCCCACCCACCTGGGTGATGAAACTCTTGGCTCCACCTCATGATGCCATATCTTCCTTACCACTTGAAAGCATCAGGTTCCCTCCTTAGCACTTTTACGTTTTGTTGGTCCTGACTCTAAAAACTTAGGATTTTTTTTTCCTAAACTTACTTTGAAACTCCTTCGAGTTCAGTCTTCACCCTCCTCCCTCACAGTTGCAATGGAGGACAAGACCATTCCCGGGTTCCACCTGTGCTCCTGCGGGCAGACTTTGTCGTGCACCAACCTCCACGCCTCTTTCGTTTATTGCTTCGGGCACTACCATGATCGGCAGGCTTGCAAGATGTGTCGGTCCTTTTCACCGTCATTGCTCAAAGACCGTGCTGCCCAACTCCAGCTGGGGTGGCCGGAGAAATGGCACCTGCCGGTCAAATCGAAGAAGGCCCATTGGGTGGTGTCCATGGTGGTAGGCTCTGTGGAACAACTGGAACAGCTTAAACAGCTCACAGTCCTCGAAGAGGAGGCGGCCCTGGACACGGTGAGCTCCTCTTTGGCTTCGGCCCTTATTCTGCTCCAACTGGGCTCTTCTTACACGGATTCCTTTCAGGAGCTGTGCCAGTCCCTCTTGACTAAAGGGGAAGGGTCCTTCTGGGTCTCACACCCCTCAGTCCCAGAAGAAGGATCTGAAAAAAAGGTGTAAGACCCACCGTCAACACTCTTGGGAGTGGGATAGATTTCATTCTCCGGACCGTCAGCTCTTGACTTCGCTCAATGTTGTGGCCTGGGCCGCTAGTTTCATTGGTGTCCCCGTCAGACCAGTCAGCTGAGATGCCTGTCAATGAGGACAAGATTTTTCTTGAGCCCGAAAGGTTGTTGACCGAGAAGACCAACGACTCTCTCCCTTAGACACCAGTGCTTCTAGTGCCCTCTGAGGACTTGCCTCAGACCATTGAGCCAAAGCCCGGCTCAGGACCCTGAACCAGAGAGGCAGCGGGTTTCCCCCGCTTCTTCCTCAGACCGCCGCCAGCAGCGCTGACGGTTAGGGTCGAGGTCCTCCTCTGTTATGGGGAAATCCCGCTGACATCGGCTTGTCTCTGTACCGGCATCATGGAAAGCGGGCACTGCCGCTCTTCTTCCTCATCCTCCTTGGCTAAGGAGAGGCTCCGGTGCAAGTTACATCGGTGCTATGAGGATCTAATGTTTCCATCATTTCCCTTAAATTTGGAATTCCCTCCCCCCAAAATACGACACTCCTCCAATTACTCTCTTACCTCTGCCCTACACAATCATCTTTCCCTCAGCTGTTCCTGCTTTAACCCACCTTAATACCTGTCCCCTGTTTCTGCCTTCCTACCATGAACCCCCCTGGCAGGGTTTTCAACATCCTGAAGGGGGAAATCAGGAAATGGCTACCCCTTCTCATATTCAGTTCTTGCCTCTTCTCCCCCCCCTCCACCTGCCCTTCTGGGTCACCAGTGTGCACAACCTAACCCAATCCTTGTTACTGCAACAGCACTTGTGTACTACCTCGAGCCTGCTCCTGGTACACTCATGCACTATAAATGGTTCTATAGCATTATTACTGTTTTGTACATTCATATGTTCTTTTGTATGATTTTGGACATGTATTGTAATTTACCCAATGTTCCACTGCTGTTTATTGTACAATAACTTGTGTTCCAACTGTTGCACAATCTTACAATGTTGTATTGCTTGTACTACCCACAAACTGTTGTAACTGATCATCCTTCACAACCCTATGTAGCCCCTCCCCCAGGTCACACCATGAGATGAGCAACTTGTTGTTCAGTGTGCCCTCCTGGTGAAACATTTCAATAAATAAATAAATAAATAATGTGGCAACAGCTCCTTTTGGCTGGCAGCAAGCCAACGCTGGCTTCCACATTGGCAATTAAGTGGCTGTCACCCAAACGGCCGAAGCTGACTACTGCCGCCGGTTTCCCGGTCGAGGACCCAGTCCCAGCACAGACAGCTTAGCCAAAACTGGCTGCCCCGTCCATTGTGGTGGAACCACCACCTCCCCAGCCGAAGAATGGGGCACCGATGAAGGATTCTCAGTTGGCTCAAGGTTTGCCCCATTGGTTGTCAGTCACTCTCACCCCCAGTCGCCCTCGGCGAGTGAAGAGTGGCTCAGGTGGTCACCAGCTGTACACGGACTCTTGGGAGTCTGAAGACTCCTCGTTGCATTCCTGTCCAGTCGACCAGGAATCCTCGGGGGGGGGGTCTTTCTGTGGACGAGAACCCCTTCTTGTTCCATAGTATCCTTTGGCTCATCTCGGAGTCCACCAGGATGCTGCTCGAACCTATGCAGAAATGGACCAGATACTCCTAACGGAGACTCTGGACAAGGGGGACACCCCCACAGAGGCCTTCCCTGTAGCCGAGGCCATTGTAGGCGTGGCATTAGAACTCTGGCAGCACCCAGCCTCCTGTCCAGTGCCATTCGCCAGGATGGCATGCAAGTACATGGTGCCTACTGTCTCTCTCTCTGGCTTCTCAGAGCACCCCTCAGCCGAGGGGTTGATGGCAGATTCTGTCTTCAGGCACTCTGGAAACATGAGGGATGCGTTCAAGCCCCCAGATAAGGAGTCCAAGAAATTGGACTACTCAGGGAGAAAGGTATATGCTGCTGCCTCTTTGGGCCTTGGCCAGGCCAGCTCAGCTGTTATGATGGCACACTTCTCTCATGCCCTTTTAGGGTCCCTGGATGAGGTGCTCCCTCATCTCCTGGCTGACCTTTAGACCACGATCAAGCAGGTCTGGGATCAGGGAAGGGCAATGGCAAAACAGCAGCTCCAGATGGCTCTGGACATTGGAGACTCTTGTGCCCATTCGGTAGTGGCCACAGTGGCCATGCGCCGCAGGGCTTAGTGGCAGATCTCGACTTTCATGGCGGACACCCAACACAAGCTCACAGATGTTTCCCTTCTGGGCACCGACCTGTTCAGGCCTGGTGTGGAGGGCCACCTCCAGCGCACTGAAAAATCCAGTGCCACCCTAGTTACGGTCACATCTGCACAGAAGGACAAAGGCTGCCATCAGCAGTGTAAGCCGTTTCGTTCCTCCGCTCCTGCAGCAAGACCTGCCCAGCAGCACCAACAGTAGGGCCAGCAGGCTCATACTTGGTGCCCTAGAGCCATTTCCTTTGCTTCCTTGCTCAGGAAGCCTGGGGGGAAAGAGCCCCGGTGGCTCCTCGGCCAGTCCCTCCTTTTCCAAGCCTGCCCAGTGATGAGTTGCAGGGTGCTGCCCCCAACCTCATCTCACCTCTCCTGAGTCCCCCCATAGGGGGCCAGCTCAGTCACTTCCTTTCCGCCTGGTCCGCTATCACAACAGACCACTGAGTGTTGGAAGTGGTCGGCAGGCGCCTGCCTCTGGAGTTCAAGCAGGTCCCTCCCTTTTGAGCCCGCACCCTGTGGGGGGCTACCGAGTCTGCAGCCTCCCAGTCAGCTCTCCGAGATGACATTGACCAGTTCCTCTGCAAGGGAGTAGTCAACATGGTTGCGGATCCAGCTCCATGCCCAAGGTTTGTTTCCAGGTACTTCCTGGTTCCAAAACAGATGGGGGGGCTGGTGCCCCATTCTCAATCTGCACGACCTGAACAAGTTCCTAAGGCCGTGCACCTTTTGGGTAGTAACCCTGGCTCAGATAATACCATCCCTGGAGCAGGATATGTGGTTCTGCTCCCTGGACCTCCAGGATGCATTATTTCATGCCCCAATCCATCCGTCTCATCAGCAGTTCCTCCGCTTTCGGGCAGAGGGAACCCTCTACAAGTTGCCCCCCCAATTTTAAAATATTTCTTTATGAGAAGGAGGAGTTTCTGTGCTGCCAGTCTGGAGGCTGGACAGGACCCAGATGTCTCTGATTGGATTTGGGGATGGAGCTTCACTTCACAGTGCCTATGTATAGTGACATTAGGTTCTCTAGTTACACTGATGGCAGACTGGCATCCAGGACGTGGATGCCTTCCTGCATGGCTCCATCCCCTCTGGACCACTGCCTACCAGTGGGAAAACAAGCCACAGCAAGAGTGTACCACCAACTCTGAGATGGGAGGTGTCCTGTACCTTTCACATGTTTAAGAAAAAACAGAAATTTATAAGGTCACTTGCAAATGCTTTTCATTGTTCCGTGTACAGTAGCACCTGAATGAATCCATTATTATGTGTCTGTTTAGTAACTGTATGCCTGTTGCTATCAACAAGACACCACCTGTAAATGTGGTATTTAATCTCAGTGAGTGTATCCAGTATAAATCATTTTAATAATTAAATAATGTCCTTACTTGGTTAGCACAGCCATGAGAACTTAATATCAAGTTACTCCTAATAATTGTAAGCTTGAAATATTGCTTTTTAGATACCAAGTTTTTACGTGTTATGTTAGTACCTCAAGCAATTCAGTTTGTTCAGCACTCAGTTCAGCCACAGTGAGACTTTCCCTCTTGGGTTTGCTGTAATCATTATAGTACCTAACACAGAATTTTTTCTTAAATATTTTATGGCAGCCCTTGCTTCAGTACAGTCTCTGACAGGTGTTTTCTTTCCCCAGCCTAGCAGTCCATCCAGACAGGATCACCATAGCAACAGGCCAAGTTGCAGGCACATCCAAGGATGGAAAAGTAAGTGATCTATTTGACTCTTAAAGTTAACATATGCCAGTACAGTATATACTGCATGAGAAAGCACTTTCCTGAAATGTCATTACTTTTAACAAATTAAATTTTCTTAACATGTACAAGTCAACAAAGAATAATGTAAATACAGTGTTACATATTTACAAAATGGATAAAAAGCTGCTCACTTGTTTTAGTGGATTCTCCTGCTAAGATGCATTTATTAAGTTTATAGAACTCTGTGTTCAGTATAAACACCTGCAAAGCAAAGTTACTGTCAAATATGCGATCAAAGTCATCTTTTACATATGTTGTATTTTTCCCCAGATGTCACAGAATTAACTGCAATTACATTTTGGCAGTTTTTCCCTATAGTTGTGTATATTGTGGTGTATATACCCATTTTCAAAGAGTAATGGACCATTTTGGCACCATAAGTTGGGAACTGCAAAAGCAGTCTTGTGAACCGTAAATCTTAATAAATCTGTCCCTCTTCTATTTTTTATTAAGAATTTGTATTCATTATATACTACTGAATCATGGCCCTCTTTTGCATGTACTGACACATTCCTTACATTTACAGTGGTCTTTAAAGGAAATCTACACTCTCATATCTTGTAAATTTTATTTGTTTCCATGTCAACAGTCAACTCTTTTCCTGTAGCCATTGGTGATGTACATGTTTGCTTTAGTTTGTTTTCACTGTTCATGCTAGTCCTCTGTAACTATCTTGGGAGTCCCCATTTTATGGCTGTTGAAATCTCATTGTCAATGAGAGCTGCTTTAGCATATAAGAACATGATGTCACAGCACCCATTTATGCACGTATCTCTATGCTGAAAGTGCAAATATCCTGAAAACCTCTCTGGAAACACACAAATTGAATGCAGTTTAAAGGGAAAATCCCTGTATTACAACCCTGACAGTTTGCAAAGCTAACTGAAGGTAAATGTGGTATTTCACACCTTGCTGAAACTTGTTTTATAATACTCCAAGCAGACAGGCATACTGTGGAGTATAAGGGGTGCTGACACATCATGTCTTCATATGCTAATGCAGCTGTCATGGGCAATGAGATATCAACAACCAGAAAATAGTTACTCCCAGGACAGTTACAGGGGACTAGCATAAATAGTGAAAACAAACTAATGCCACAGCTACAGGAAAAGAGTTGTCTGTTGACATAGTAATACATAAAATTTACAAGATGAGGGTGTAGTTTTCTTTTAGGTTAAGTTTACCCCAGTGTATTTCTTCTAGAAGAATTCCTCATGTGCCAGTACCATGCTACACACACACACACACACACACACACACGTACATGTTTTGGTACAGCAAACTGATAATGATTATCAGTGCAAACAGAGTTAAAACTTTCTCACAGGATTAATGTTTGCTCTTGCAGATGGGAAGGAAGTTAGTTTGACATCATCTTTCTTGGGGGGGACTGATTTTTTTTGGAATGAAATTAAAGTAAACTATAGGGGCAATCATGCTGATGTCATCAACGTAGGAAACCTATCAACTCCACTGGCTGACTGGCAAAAAAAAAAAATGGAATTAGTGACTCATTTTACCAATCAGCAGTCTGCCTGGGCATCTAAATGACATATTGTTTCTATTCTGTGATTGCTTTCTATAAGTAACATAGTTGTGGGTACACACTGGAGGACAATTACAGCTTGGTTCAACAAATAACTAGCTCCGTATGTTCCATATCTTGATTATTTTTTATGGTACACAGTTGCTTACCTGATATTACCTTGCCTTGTTTCCACAGCAACTGCCTCCTCATGTGCGTGTCTGGGATTCTGTTACTTTAAACACCCTCCATGTTCTTGGAATGGGGTTCTTCGACCGTGCTGTTACTTGTATTGCTTTTTCCAAATCTGTGAGTAAGAAAGATTAGAAGTTGCAACTTACATGTGAATCAATCCATTTAGATGTCACTATTCTTAAAGTATATTTTAAAACTTTGCCAAGTGGTCCCATGATTTCAGAATTTTCCATTCCTCAGTATCTTTTTCTCTGGCAACAAGTGTACTTTAGAACATTTTGCTTCGAGGTGGCATGAAAACTTACATTTACACATTTTCACGTACTAAAACTGTTTAATTTACAGTACTGCATAAAATACAGTGTTGTACAGACTAATAACGTAGAGAATAATGGATGGGTAGGTGGTTATAACAAGGATTTTACACCCCTCCGAGGTGTGGGATGCCACATAAACCCCAAGATTGAAGCTCGAGGGGTTTATTAAGGCATCCCACACGGAGGGTGTGTGTAAAATCCTCATTATAACCACCTTACCCATCCTTTATGTTATATAATTGTTGGGGATCATTTTTTCACTGCAGCAGTTATATAAAATAAACAGATTTCTTCATGGAGCTGCAGATCAGTTGGGTTTCAGAGTGGTCCGTAGCGGCTTGTGGAGAAAATGAAATGTTTACTTTGTTTTTTTTTAAGCCGCCCCCTTTCAAAACTTTTTTTTCCCCATGTTATCATTATCTCTCTAACTTACCACTGACTCAGAGTGGTGGTGATCACTGCAGTGCTGAGGAGTGGCGGCCAGAAAGAGGAAGGGAAAAGTGGCGACCGGCACATACACAGAAAGGAAAACCAGTGTGTGTTCACCATTATAACCAGCTGGTTATAATGGTGAAATTATAACCGGGTTTTCCTATGGGAGAAAGCACTCCCCAGTTATTATAATATGTTTACTTATGAAAATAGTGCAGTGTTTTACAGTGAATATCACGGTATAATACTGAAATAAGGGATAGGTTAATTTTATTGCGAGGTTTGAAAATTGTGAAAGGGTCGTACAATAACTTTTCTTCATTCTTGTCTTTATGGTTTATTTTAGAATGGAGGCTGTAACTTATGTACAGTGGATGACTCCAATGACCATGTACTTTCTGTATGGGATTGGCAGAAGGAAGAAAAACTAGCAGATGTTAAGGTAGTTCTTTGAGTTATTTTCCTGATTACAGTAATGATAGTGGGTATTTGGTCAGATGTTGACAGACTCATTATTGCATTTTCAGCTTCAATCCTTGAATTGTGTTTCTCCTGAGGAAGATATGACTGCTCACCCCAAGCTGTTGAGAGAGTGCATAGGGACCATTTTAAAATAATACCATTCTTGTTTTCATTACAGTGAGATGTAGTTTTTTATATACTTATTTATGCCCTCATTCTTGTCACACCAGTGCCCAATTCCCTCTGGAGCACCAAGGCACTTAGCTTTTGGCACTCTCGGTCCCCTGTCTTAGATCGGCAGGCTCAAAATATGTAACAGTGATTGTGGCAAATAAAGAAGCAACCAAATCTTTTCCAGGTCCCTTGGCAGGCAGTGGGGCTGGGTGGATTTGTGTTAATGGGGAGGGAGTGATGAACGAAACTGCACATCACAACCACAACTTCCAGATGGTATCCTTGAAGAAATACAGAAAAGAGGAGCAGGGGGCAGGAGCCAGATTCATCAAAGTAGTACCATCACTGGCCAAAACAATAAATTAGCACAGTTTTCACTGCATATGTACCCACTGAAAAAATTACTAAAATGTGTTTTAAAATATTTATTTTATAGTCTTTTATCATTTTATTTCTTACACGAGCCATTGTATAATACAGTAGCAATAATGCACTCCAAAGGTGTGGGTCATGGGGATAACATCAAAATCTCTGGTGCTGGACCACCTGAGGTGTGGCATCATCCAAGCATGATACACACCTCTGTCATGCGTTATTGCTTAACGTCTTTTTTTGACTAATTAAAAGTATTATATAAAACACATGCTAGAGAAGTGCATTTTACCCATGAAATAATGCTTTCTCAGAGGCTTAAAGAGCTCATAAAGCGACCTGCCCTTCTGGCTTGTGGTTTAGGAACTCATTAGGCCCCCATGACATTATTTTCTTGTACACTACAGTTTTCCAGCATTTATTTAGTGCTTTGACCACCCATGTGAGTCCATTAAATAGTAGCTTGCATTCTGACTGGCTAGCCACTGAACTGTTGCCCTCCAAACCAGCCAATAGTTCCTTAACCTGGGTACTGAACTTTAGAAGGTGTTGTATATCTTAAAAACTACTGCTGCTTGTTAAAAGTGGTTGCTACTTGTTAAAAAGCAAACAAGGATGAACTTCAGGACTAAGGAGTATGCAGTGAAATTGGAGGGAGGAATTTCAGGAAGGATGTGAGGAAATAGTTATTCACAGAAAGGGTGGTAGAAGAATGGCACTGACAGACAGTCAGTGTTAAGGCTAGAATGGTGGAAGGCTTCAAACATTCATGGGTTAAGAGACTATTACTACATAAACAGGGAGGGGGAGGGGCCCTGGGGATCAATTAGGGTCTGTGGAGGTATAGGCTGGGAACCCTTGGATAGACTTAGTGGGCCTAGCAGTCCTTTTCTGCCAACAAACTCTATGCTTCTGTAGGAACTCAGTGCAGCTTCTGCATCACAGAAAGCTGCACTCAAGCTGCACAAAAAGCAGTACAACTACTGTTATTAATTGAGGTTTCATTGGGGAGCTGGGATGTAAGCATGAGAGACTGCAGTATAGGCTTGAGCTCTGGAAGACCATTTTATAAAGGCAGCTTTACAAAAACAAACTATTATTTGATGAAATATGAAAAAAAGCTCACAAAAACTCTTTAAGCAAAAGGATTTTGTGTCACCTTCATCTGCAGAACTTATTCCTGTAAAGAAAGGTCCCATGTCCCATAGACAATTTCTTGCTGCAGTCCCCTGGCCAAGGAGCAGAACCACCAGCTACATTCGTGGCTGGAGCAGTTTCACCTGTACTGTTTAAGGACTCTGTAAATGTTCAGTTAAATAAAATGGACATCTTGAACTCGGCTTCTATGGATGAATTAAACTCAGTGATCCAAGTGCTGGTTTCACTGGTACAGCAGATTGAATTAAAGCTAGATGATCTGACTGCTACATTTACACAGATTAGAAACAAGAAGCAGCAGACTGAAAAAAAAGATTGCTGATCTAGATATTAAAAAAAAATCCATTTATGATGCCAAGATACTAACTTTAGAAGCATTAACTGCAACATTAATCAGAGACATTGTGGCCCTAGTTGCACAATGGAAAACCTTTGAAGTCTGTGGAGTTCTCTTCTGAGTTTGATTCACTTTTTTTCAACAACCTTGGGCATAACTTGGGGAATTTTTAGAGAAAGCCTTGAACTTTCCTGCAGATAATTCACCCCCTATTACTAAGGCTTGACAAATCCTGATATGCTGGTCTCAAACTCCACGCGGGGGAGTGCAAGCATCTGAAATTGCAGTTCCATCACACATCCTGGAACAGAGGCCATAACGTAAACAAACAGTGTGTAGTAGGTTAGCTTTTTACACATACTGAGACAATATAATCAGGATGGCAAGAACAAAGGGTGTTTTTAAGTATAAGAATATTAAGATATATGTCTACCCCCATGTATCACCAATAACCCAAGGCAGACATCGACTTTCTTCGGTTTTCATTTTGAGGTACTTGACCCTGGTAGCAAGTTTTCATTTCGAATTCCATGTTTGTGTAAAATGATTAGGAGAGATCAACCTTACATAATTATTTTACATCTGTAAACTTAAACATTTCTGGAAAGATGGGCAGAGGCCTCAAGGAGAGGAGAAAACACTGGCATAGCCATTCTTAAAGTCTGACTTTAAGACTGATTTCAGTGCCATCTCACAGGGCATCACAGAAACACCATAACAGTGAATGACTTAAAATAATCTGAATCTGACTTCAACTTGAGTAATATGTAGTGGTCCAAATCATTTCTTCATTGTAGTCTTCTCCTCAGTTCATTTGCCTACTGGGAGGTAACTTCAAACTGGTTTGTAGAACCGCCCAAGTTGCTGATACTTTCCCTTCTTTCTTTCCCAGTGGCATTTGTGTGCTGGGAGATATTTAGGTTCTAATAAGACAGCTGTTGAGTGCTTAAGCAAGAACAACCAAACTGGTGATTGTTTCCTGGGGATTAATGACTGAGTGGGGGAGGGTTGGGTGGCCCGAGGCACAGCCAAGGGCCACCACCCACCATAAGGTCACTAATCCACATAAAACGACCACCAATGAGGTCGTTATTGCCATTATAAGGCTAATTCTTTTGAGCAGTGGCAAGATTTTTGAATTTTACTTACAATTTAGTTGATATATTTTCTTTCGGAGTTGGCAGAGGGGGCACATGACATTTTTAGGTTTAATGCTGGTGTTGTTGTTTGGTCACATCATGATGACGTGTGTGTACATTCGCCGACCTGTCATGATGTAGTGCAGCTGCATGGTTCTGAGCAGGTTGGCAGTTATGTAAAAAATGATGTCAGAAAATGAGACATGCTTTGCCCTGCTAACAGAAGTAAAACCAAAGGCATATCTCTAATCCATAAGTGACAGAAATGAGCATGATGAGTGCAAGGACGCAATCCAATCAGAAGCACTGACTGACATAATGAATACAGCTGATGTCAGCATGGTAGCAGCAGGAACTGTGCAAAATGCAGGAATTATGTCATTGTCAAACACTGGCATACCTCTAAGTGAGGAAACATTAGAGGCATGTCAGTGTTTGAAAATGACATCATTTCTGCACTTGCACAGTACCTGCTGCTACCATGCTGACATCAGCTGTATTCATTATGTCATTCAGTGCTTCTGACAGGATTTCGACATCACAGTCATTGCGCTCATTTTTGTCACTTATGGAATGGACATATGCCTTGGACATATGCCTCTGGGGGTGTTACTTCTGTTAGTAGGGCAAAGCATGTCTTATGTTCTGACATCATTTCTTACACTGTTGTATTTACTACAGTTTCTGTTTTGGTTCAAAGTTGCCGCAGCCTGACTTTGATTTTTTGTTTTTTTTTACCACGCGTACGTCAGCACAAACTATGGCTGTCAAAAGTGTCTGCCTTCTCCGCTGCGCAGTTTAATATTGCCATTGTGTAAGATGGCTGCTTGTGACAGTGGCGCATCTGGATCGGTCTTTAACTGGACATTAATGATTTCTGAAGGATTAACGACTGGTTGGGGGGATGGGTGGCCCAAGGCACAACCAAGGGCCACCTCCCTCCAGCTGGTTGTTAATCCAAGGAAATGACTGGCTTCAAGGTTGTTATTGCAATTATAAGTCTAATCACAGTAACAACTTTCTTTTTTCCCATTTATTTTTACTGTGACTCAGCTTTTCAGCAGAATGGCGTGAGCCATGCGTGTTGCACAGCATCCATTGGCAGCTGGATCGGTCATTTTTAAGACATTAATGACTGATCCAGTAGCCAATCAGGAGCCTCTCTAGGCTTATGAATAATTAGACTTATAATTGGTGGTATTAACTTTGTCTTTCATGCCTCCTCCCTGTAGAGGTCTACACATAATTTAGCAAATCTGAAATTTGTAATACATATAGTCTGAATTGTGGACTAAATTAGTTCAGATTTTAATGAAAATAATGCATTTCATTTTTCCTTTTTCATTGCACTATTTGTTTCTGTAATTGGCTTCCTTCTCAGGTGTATGCACCTGTCTATTTAATTCCCACTTGTAATATTTGTTTAATGAATTGCCTGTACGCTACTACTTGCCTCCTATATCTCTTGGACTTATTCTATGTACAAGAGAGAATGATGTTTCAGTCTAAATCATATCATAGAAGCTTGACTGCAGAAAAGGACCGTACTGGCCCATCTAGTCTGCCTTTTTTTCCCCGTATACCTCCCCCACCCCCGATACTTGGCTCCATATGCTTGTCCCATGCCCTCTTGAATTCGTCCACTGATTTAGCCCCCAATTTGTTTCTTATGTTGTAATTCCATTTCTTTTCATTGTCTCAAATGAATCTCTGCACAATCATTTATCTATAAAATTAATAACTACAAACTTTAAAAAAAAATTCATGAAACATATATGGACTAGAGTTCTCAGGTGTTAGTTGAAAAGTCTTGTATTGTCCCTTCGGTAGAAAAAGTGATCTCCAGTTGTAATATTGCTTGCAGCCCTAGGCTTTGGGTATTACAGCAGAACCTCGATTATCCGACTCCTAGATTTTCTGAACTCGTATCATATACCCTGAGCTAACAACTGTTTTTACATAATTGCAGTTATACTGTGGCCAATTAACACCTGATTAGCATGAGCACTTGATGAATTATGTGACAGCCACAGGGTATTTACATTTTTATTCATTCAAATATTGTATACGGTACAGTTATTCCATAGTACCCAGTTTCCTTCCCCATGAACTGAGCTATCCAGCTCTTTTCCTTTCACTCGCACTGCTTCAATTCCCACAACAAGCAGCTGAGCATGCTGCACTTGTACGCAACTTCACACACCACAAAACAAAAATGTAAGACGGTCCTTTTTTTGTTAAAAAAAAAAAAAATGCCACTTTCCAGCTGCTACCTCTACCAGCAGTCACCTTTTATCAACTGTCACTGCTCTGCTTGACTGTCTGATCCTCTTTTTAAAACTCACCCCTCTATTCTGATGTCTGACCCCCTCCTCTCTACGGAGTGAACATTTTTGCCATCTGTGGAGGAAAAAGGAACCATCTTGTACAACAATCTACCATATATCTCATTTTGAAGAAGGTTTCCCCTCTCTCTCTCTTTCTCTCTCTCTCTCTCTCTACGTCCCTCTCACACATTCATCTCATCTTGTTGGAGGTCTCCTCTCTCTCTCTATTGGTCACATTCACTCCAGGCTGTAGTATAAACCGTGGCTGTCACTTCCCATTCATTTCAATGGGACCCTCATTTTTAAGAATCTCTTGATTATCCAAACTAATCTAATGTCCACCAGTAAATCTGGATAATCGAGGTTGTACTGTATAACCACTGTCAGCCAACTTGTCTCCCTCAGGGGCAATGATTTTCCACTATAATCCTCAACTCTGGTCCCTATTTTTTATATATAATAGACAGGCATGTGAGGCATATTGCAATCCCCATGACTTTTTTGTAATGGGGCATTGTGACTTCTGTGATTCAGCTGATATTATACCATTGAAATTGAAAGTAACTCTTAGTACAGAGGTGTGGCCATGTATGTATACAGTCCTTGTGTTAGAAATGCCAAAGTAACATCAAAACTACTTGTATAGCTGTAGTATTATGTTTTATATAGAAATCATATTGCTTTTGAAGCTTGCAAGTCATACAGTAGATAAGGAGGAAAGATATGTACAGTGAACCCTAAGTATAAGGCTGTTTTTGAAAGACATGGTTTTAGATATTACAGTAAAGTGTCATTATACTACCTTTTTATTTAGAATTTTTTGGCTAGGAAGGGCACATTGAGCTGAACCTCATTTCCAGGTGTGACCAGGGAATGAATTAAGCTCAGGAAAGTTGTGACTCTTGCTCTTGGTCACACAGTAATAGCAGTTGTGGGATTCAAACCTGGGTCTACTGGCTCTCCCAGATAATAGCTCTCTGCACTAACCACTAGGCTCTACTGCCCCCCTAGTACTGAGGTGACTATAACAGGATTCAGTGAATGTGAGAGCCAAGTTGTAGTGGCCTTGTATTAGTAGTAGTATGCTACATGATAAGACTGCTGTATCTAACTTGAGCTGAGTATTCTAAATAATACCATTGTGTACTAAATGATGGTGAATCAAGTGACATTTTCAGTGGTGATTTTTTAAGTTTTTTCTGTTGAGAAAAAAATAGACGCTGAGATACATCTGATGGTCTAGTTAGTAGTAACTGTGCTTGTTTACTGAGTAACTGACACAGGTTTGGTTTCTAAACTTGGGACTGTGACAGAGTTGAATAAGGCCCTGTCCCATTTATTAGGCAGAGTTTTAACACAAGGGTCTGTTCTATCCTATCCTTTTCTGTCTCTTGTCCATCTGGTTGCTCAACCAGATTTTCTTGTGAGACCTAGGAACTGATCTCTCCGACGGTTTCGCAATTCCCCGCCTCTCACGATCTCTCTGCCTTCACTTGCTGTTCTGTCTTTTCTTCCCCCTTGCATATCTGTGGTTATAAAATATACATGTGAATCTTTATGTGGAAATGTAACTGATACTGCGATCCCTTTGTTTGAAAATGTATATAGTTATACGTTGAAATGATTGCCAAAAGCTGTTTTGAACTCAAGGGGTTAACTTGAGATGCAATTTGCAAACTCTCTGCAGAGCTGTGAACAAGAGGTCAGTTCTGGGTCACTATGTTCTTTTTACTGCACCTGCAAGAACGTTGGAAACTGACAGGAACATTCTGTGAAAAACCCTGTCTCCTTAATGAGCTCCCAGCAAACAATTGTTAGACAAAGAGCAGCAATGTTTTGCAAGAGAGAGAGACTAAGATTTGAAACTGAGAAGAAAGGAGGACTGTTTTCTCTGTACTGCCTTTGTAAATAGTTATAATGAACAAATGTTTATTTTTTATTTTGCTGTTACTGAGAAAAAGAAAATGCTATTTACAAATTTTTTTCTTGTAGATTCTGTTTATTCCCTAGAGGATTGGGGCATCTCTCAGGAGTGCCCACTCAACCGTGGCCTCTACTCCTGGCTTGAAACTACCTTCCTGCAGGAAGCACAGTTACTGAGCACACTGTCCCCGAACCCAAGGAACCTTCCTGCCCCCCCAGATCACCCCCCCCAAGGAGGGCCCACCTCACCTACCCGGTGGCTTTTCTGAAATTAGAGGGTCAATCCTGGGTCAATTCAAAGGACTTGAGAGAGCCTGTTAGAAGGATGGTCCGGCCTTCGGATGTGGGCATTGGCTCCTGGGGCCTCCGTCATCTCCCCATATCCTCCGGTGTGTTTTCTTCTTGTGCCCCATTATTCCGAGGCCCAAGAAGTGGTAGTGTATGCATGCATGCACACCACAGCTCTAGTCCACAGCCTCATCCACCCTCCCCTGGCCTAGTGCCAGGGCTCCTTGAATGTCCACTAGGAAGCAGCCAAACCTCAAGGAGCCCCTCAGCTCCCTCCCGAGGAGAACTGCCAGCCGGCAGCTCAATCAGGTCTTCACTCTCCCCCCATGCCTGATCTCTGGTTCCCCAAGCCCATATTCGAACCTGGTTCCCTGGCATAGAGCAAGGTGTGGTGTCCAGCACCTCAACCATCAGCGCCACCAGCTGGCCTGGCTATTTGCGAATTTTGACACTGCTCCTGGTTTTCCAGTGTTTTCTAACCTGTGCCAAGCTGACAAATGGTGTTAGCCTAAGTAGGATTTACATCATGCATACTCTAAGCCAGGAGTTTTGTGCATAGGTACTAGACCTGGTACAAGGGAAGCATAGTAGAAAGGACATGGATTCTGCAGCAGCAAGTCCAGGAGTGATTATAAGAAGAATGGTAGCCAAATTAGAAGCAGAAAAAAAGTCCAAATTGAGACTGTTCAGCCAGAACCAGAAATGGGGGGAAAAAAAAAAGCAGGTAGTGACAGAACCTGAAAGCCCGATTGCCTGTTTCAAATGGTGGGCTATACAATAAACAGAGATGGAGAAACAGAGAAGAGAGGAGATGCAGCAGAGAGAAAAAAAGATTCAACATTTAGAGACACAGAAAAAAGAAGAAATGCAACAACTTGAGAGGCAGAGAAAAGAAGAGATGCAGCGACAGGAGCAGCAACGAAGAGAAGAGAAGAGATGCAGCAATGGATGGATGCCTTAAAAGTTATCAAAACTGGAGGATATGGCACTGATCTATCACAGCAACAAGACACAAACAACTTAAAATACATTAAACTTAGTTGTGTCCCTTAGATGATATTGAAGCATACCTGACAACTTTCAAAAGGGTTGCTATAGCTTGCTAGTGGCTAAAGCAGCAATAGCCAATCAAGCTGGTACTTTACCTGACAAGTAAAGCCCAACTTGCCTACAGTAATATGGACACTGTACAGTTGGAAAACTATGATCTGGTGAAAGGAGAAGTCCTTAAAAGATATGACATCTCAGGAGAGACCTGCAGGTAGAGATTTCAGTCTCTGAAGTACAGCTCCATTGACGATCCTTGAGAAGCCTTCACACGACTCTGAGAACTCCTTATGGAATGATTCCAACCAGAGGGCAAAACACTCCCACAGATCACAGAAACATTTGTAATGGAGCAGTTCATCAACATCCTACCCAAAGACGTACAGCTTTGGGTAAAAGAACACCAACCAGAAAGTGGGTAAAAGGCTGTTTCTTTGGCTGAACACTACCAAATGGCCAGACAGATGCCACAGCAGCAAGGTATCAGCCAGGCACCGGTGAGACTTTTTCCCATTTAAACTCCAAGTCTGATAAGAACTCTGGTGGTGGTAACAAATCTGCAGCTAAAGACTTTATTGCTACAACTATAATAAGCCAGGTCATATTGCAAGAACTTGCCGTAGTAAGAAGAGTGACACTGGAGCAGATTTGTCCTTAGCAAATTGGGGCAAGTAGTTAACAGATGTGAAGGTGAGAGATAAGACTGTGAAGGGACTTATAGATTTGGGAAGCAGACAGACCCTAGTGCATATTGAAGTGCTGGGAAACCAGTGTCCAAAAGGACCAGGTACTGGTGTCATCTGCATTCACGGGAACTCTCTATACTATCCCGCCACCCAAGTGACTCTGACTATTAAGGGCGGGTAGTACCTAAGTTACCTGTACCTGTGATTATTGGAAATGACTTTCCAGGATTTACTGAGTTAATCACAGAGGGAGTAAATCCTGATGTTTCAGCAGCTGTGGTGACAGGAGCTCAGGCAAAGAAAATTTCAGATGGTGGGGGACTGTTTTCCTTACACTGATTTTGATTCAGACTTGTTTGAGCACAGCTCCAAGATCTGGAAGTCCAGAAAAGAAAGACCATGCCTGAAGAAACAGTGGCAACAAAAGACTGATGGACTTAAGAGGTTAACATATGAAAATGTGGAAACTAAACTAATCACTGATTGTGATTTTTTTTCAGAGAAAGCTAACAATGTTTCTCACTAGGGTTATTTTAAGCAGCTGGGGGGAATCCAAAACAGGGTGAACCTATGTTTAAAAAATGTAATGGGCTACTGTACAGAGTTTGGGTTAAACCTCAGACACAGGACCAGATAGAACAATTAGTTATACCACAAAAGTATTGATCTGAGTTGTTACAGATAGCACATGATAGTCCTATGGCTGGTTACTCAGGAAGGAATCGCACCCTTGCCAGATTGCTGTACAGATTTTACTGGCCTGGAATTCATGAAGATGTTGCTATCTATTGCAGTTCCTGTGCTGACTGTCAGAAAGTAGCCCCAGTGACTAAAAAAGACAGGGTGTCCCTGGTACCCCTTCCCTTGATAGATGTGCCTTTTGAGTGAATTGCAATGGATGTGGTTGGCCCCTAAGACAAAAGTAAAAAGGATAATCAATTAATTTTGGTACTATATAACTTTGCTACTCGATACCCAGAGGCAGTTCCAATACATATTGTGACAGTCCCAAAAGTGGCAGCAGAGCTTGCCAAAATTTTCAGCAGGGTGGGCTTGCCTAGAGATTATTACTGATCAGTGTAATTTTGGTGCTGCATTACTGAAGGAGCTGTACCGACTACTAGGTATCACTGCCATAAGAACCTCCCCTTATCACCCTCAGACAGGTTGTCTTGTTGAGCATTTTAATCAAACCCTAAAACGCATGTTAAAAAGATTTCTAAAAGGGGAAGGGAAAGACTGGGACCAAAAAGAAACCTTACCTGCTTTTTGCTTACAGAGAAGTGCCACAGGCATCAACAGTTTTTTCACCATTTGAAATGCTGTATGGTAGACAATCTAGAGGGCCACTAGATGTAATAAAAGAAACATACTAGGTGTTATACTAGGAAATATAGACATACAGAAAGCCGAGGCCCATATAAGTATGTCTCCAGCCAAGCTGGTATGTTCCATGTTTATCTTAACAGGATTGAATCAAGCTTATTTTTGAAGGTTGTATGATCAGTATTTTCTAGTAAAAAACTGGGTAGTGAGTTCCACAGGGGAGTTATTCTCTGGGTATAGTAAAATGTCCTTTTATTATTTTTAGGGTTCGTAAGAGATAACTGGTATCTATGACTTCTTAAATTACATTTTTGTTTATTGTATGATAAGTTTAATTGAATAAGTAACTCTTCCTCCTTATGTATTTTATGCATAAAAAGTACGTCTCCTCTTTTTCTTCTCTGCTCCAGGGAATACATCTCCATCTCCTCCAATCTTTGTTCGTGGCTCATACTTGATATATCTTCCACCAGTTTGGTAACTCTCCGCTGAACCCCCTCCATCCTATTTACATCCCTCCTCAAGTATGGGTTCCACAAAGGGGAGCAATAGTCCAAGTGTGGCCTCGTAAATGCCCTATACAGTGGGATAATGCATTTTCTGTTCCTAGAGGCAAAGCTTCTTTTTATGCAACCTATTAACCTGTTTGTTTTGTTAATAATATTGTTATATTGATCTTGGAATGTTAGATTAGAATCTATTATTATACCCAAGTCTTTCTGCTGAGTTACAGTTTTTATCACTTGACCTTTTAGTGTGTATTCATAATGCAGATTATTTTTCCCAAAATGCATAACAACACACTTTTCGGTACTAAAAGTTATTTGATTTTTATCAGCCCATATTTCAATTTTTTTTAGGTCATTTACAAGTTTTTGATAGTCTACCATAGTATCAACCTGGGCTGTTAATTTAGTGTCATCAGCAAATTTTATAGCAAAGCTGTTTAGATTGGATGTCATATCAGATATAAATATATCAAAAAGAACCGGTCCCAAAACCGACCCCTGAGGCACCCCACTCTTCACTGTCCTCATTCCTGATACATGTCCTCTTATACAAACACATTGGGTACGATCCTTTAACCATTCTTCCACCCATTTTACGATTTGGTTCTCAATACCAAGTTTATCCATTTTCTCTATTAGGAGTCCATGTGGCACTTTGTCAAATGCCTTGAAGAGATCAAGAAAGATTACATCCATAGCTTTGTTGTTTTCCATACTTTCGCTTATATATTCATAGAATACCATATTGCTTGTAAGACAAGATCTATTTTTTCGAAAACCATGCTGTGACTTATCTTCTAGTCCTCTTTCTTGTAGATAACTTTCAATCCTGGTTTTTAATATTGATTCAAACATTTTACTGACGATACTTGTTAAACTAATAGGTCTATAATTTGAAATATGTGATCAATTTCCCTTTTTAAAAATAGGTGTGACAGTTGCTGTTTTCCAATCTTTTGGAACATCACCAGTATTTAATGACATGTTAAAGAGTTTGTGTAGGGGATTTACAATCCACTCTTTAATTTCCTTCAATAACTTTGAATGTTCCCTGTCTGGTCCAGGTGATTTATTTATATTTAATTTGTTTAGATTAGCCATGATCTCTTCTTTAATTATCTCATTTATGGTGTCTTTTAGATTTGTAGTGACTTGAATGATGTGATGAATAAGACTTAATATTAAAAACTGCACAAAAATATTTATTAAATTCTTCTGTACTATCTTGAAGTGATATTTCATTATTATCTATAACTAGTGGACCTATATTTCTTGAGTTTGGTTTTTTATTTATATAGGAATAGAAACTTTTCCCACCATCTTTAATGTAAGCAAGTTTTGTTTCAAACTTTTTTTCCCCCAATTTTAATTTTAGATTTACATCTTTTTAATGAAGTCTTATATTTCCAAATATTATAATCACTACCATCTCTTTTCATGGCTTTATAAAGTCTCTGTTTTTGTTTAATTAATGTTATAATTGCTGGAGTTATCCAAGAAGGAATTTTACCTCTTTTATTGTACACAGTTCAATTTGGTATATATTTATTTTCTAAGTTTAAGATTTTGTTCTTGATTTTAATCCATAGTGCATTACAGGATTTAATGTTATTATCCCATTTCCAATTTGATAACTCCTGTTTAATTTTAACAAAATTTGCTCTGTTGTAATTTTTAACAATTGTTTTACCCACTACTGGTTTTAAACATGTAGAATTACTAAACGTAATTATCATATGATCACTACATATTAGAGGAGGTTTAACCATTATGTTAGTTATTTTGTCGGCCATGTCTGTTAATACTAGATCCAGTATGTTGTTATTTCGGGTGGGCTGATGCATTACTTGATATAATCCATTTGTTATACATGTGTCCATAAACAGATTTTCACTATTATTACTACCTGTATTATCTTTCCAATTAATTCCTGGAAAGTTGAAGTCGCCCATTAGTATTGTTTCGTTGTAGTTTGACTTATCATTTATACTTTTTATTATTTCCTGATTTACTGTTGAGTTAGAGTCTGGTGGCCTGTAACATGGACCAATGAGCAATTGCGGTAAGTTATAGCCTAATATTTCTACATATATGATTTCACTTAATGTGCTATCTATTAAATCCATAATTTGTTTAGATTTTATGTCCTCTTTTACAAATAACGACACTCCACCCCCTTTTTTGTCCTTTCTATTTTTATAATATGTTGTATATCCCGATATATTATTACACCATTCTGAACTTTCGTTCCACCATATTTCAGTTACTGCGGCTATGTCTATTTTTTCATTATTTAAAATATATTGAAATTCAGTCCTTTTAGCACCATGTAGACTCCTTGCATTTGTTAATAGGAATTTTAAACCTGTTTTCATTACACGTTTACTTTCTTTCTTGTTCACCTGTTTGGTTAATTTCAGATTTGGTATCACAGAATTACTATTCTGAAATAAGTGTTCCCTACTCCCCCTTTCTATTAGTTTTTTGGTATGTTCATTGCATCATAGATGTTACACCCCAACAATCTTGAACCATGTTTATTTAGGTGTAACCCATCATAACCATATACCTCATTTTATTTTCAAGTTTCTCTCAGGTTTTTATACAGGAGATGTTATTTGTTAGACACCACCTACGTAACCAGTTGTTAAAGAATTTAATGTTTCTCATTCTGTAGTAGCTTGCCCTAGGTACTGGTAAAATTTCTGAAATAATGGGAGTTGCATTTTGATCTTGAATAGATTTAATGTCGTTTTCCATGTCAGAAATGATATCTTGTATTCCCTGCTTCCCGAAATTATTTGTTCCAATGTGTAATACTACAGTTTTGGGTCCACTCACATTTTTTAATACCCCTGGAATCAAATTGGTAATGTCTTTAATCAATTCCCCGCTGTAACTACAGCTAGTAACATTTTCTTTATTCCCTCTTGTTGTGTATCTGTCTGTAAACTTTATTATTGAGTCCCCCAGTATGAATATTTATTCAGGCAACTCATGGTCTATATTTAGTTCCATTTGGATTTCTGGTAACACCTGTTCCTTGTTTAATTCCGATTGGATTTCCATTAGTGAGAGATTGCCTGGTAGAGCTATTGTTTCTTTATCTATCATGGCAGTTCTGGGTGAAGCAATTTCAGTAGTATGACTTTCTGGGGTGGCTATAGTTTTTGTTTTTTGTGAAATAATGCTAGTTAGGACTTTGTCTAAAGGTTTGGTTAACATTGTCAATTTCTGTGTTAATGGAGACTCTTCATTTATCGTGTTCCCTTGTTTATGGATTGTTAAATCATTAGAGGGTATGATGTCCCCATCAATTAATGTAGTCAGAGGATCAAAACTATTTAATAGTGGTAGTGTAAAACATTCAGCTTTCCTGCCTTTCTTTTTTTTTAGTGGTCTTCTAGTTTGGACTTCATACCATTCGTTGTCTAAGTTGTCCTGAATATCCATTTCCCTTGGTCTTTTCTTAGATATATTGGTATTTTGACAATTAATAGAGGTTATAGGGAGAGGTAATGTAATTTGGGCTATTTGTTGTTGTAACACTAAGTTGTTTGGTTCCTGTTCGCTACCTTCTTTTGTAATATTTATTTCGTTCTCACTAGGTATTATATCATTACATTCTTTGTTAACAATCTTTGTTATTAGTTTCTGTTGGCTGATTTCTAAGGCCTTTATCTTGTACTAAATAGTGAGAGTTCAATACTCATTTCTGCATTCTGTTTACACTTCAAGCAAATAAATGGAAAGTCAAGTACAGGTATTGCAGAGAACAAGTACATGTCACATTCAATACATTGTGTCCCAGCTTTACCTTCCAGGGTTATTATTTGGTCCATTTCTACTCCAAAAAATATACCAATATTGGAAGTATAGTGATTAAGCTTACCTCAGGATATACTCATGTAGTATAATCAGTTTGTCTCACTAAGGTCACACCTGCATGAGATACTAATCTGCTATGGGTTAAATAACCTGGTTTACGTCCCAAAATGCTCTAAAAATGATTAAAAATGCTTAACACGCATAACACGCGCCAACATGCGTGTCTCTGCATGCATCTCTGTGCGCACTTACCCTGCTCGCAGGAGGGCTGTTTATATCCTAAATGTGACTGAGAAGTTAATTCAGGGGTCACAAGCTCACTCACGATTTAAATCGCAATTTTGCCATGTTTTTCTGTTCAAAATTTGTATATATTGTTACCAAGGCACACTAGACAGTCCCAAATAAAGGTTTTAGCAAACAAATACAAGGTTTAAAAGCGTAATTTGGGAGTTGTAGTCTGAAGACCACGCTTTAGAACTACAGTTCCCACTCTTCCTGGTCAGATGACTTGTAAGACACAGGGTTCCTAGTAAATGGGAAACATGGGAAGATAACCCAGAAGAGAAACAATCTATTACATGTTATTTGTGTGCCCTGAGAAAGAAACTGGCAAAATATGTTGAAATCACCCATAGTAATTAAGAAGAGGCCCCAAACCAGCAGAAAATGTTATGACCATGGGGTAAAAGAAAAGGTTTTGGATCTAGGTGAAAAGGTCCTGCTACTGTTACCCACAACAGAAAATAAACTGTTAATGAAGTGGCAAGGGCCTTATAAGGTTCTTCGATGTAGTGGCACAGTTAACTATGAGATTGAGACCTCTCATAGGAAAAATCTGACTAAGATATACTATGCTAACCTCCTCAAGAAATGGGTTGAAAAAATGCCAAAGGTTGTTTTGCTGGTTTTACCAGAAACTGATAAAGAAGATATTGATATCGCTTATGACAGACTGGAACAAACTGTAACTGCTGATGCTGTAAAGGTGAATGTTTCCTTAACCTCCGAACAAACCACACAAATCTGTAACTTGCTAAAGACATTTAACAGTACTTTTACCACAGTACCAGGCCAAGCAAAAGGGGCTGAGCACATAATAGTGACAAGGAATGCTTGCCCTATTAGACAGAGCACATACATATTGCCTGAGCGGTGAAGAGCAGATGTGGTTAAGGAAATACAAAAAATTAAAAAATTCAGTATCATAGAAGAGTCGAGAAGTGCTTGGTCATCACCAATGATGATTGTAAACAAAAAGGAAGGGGGGGAGGTGTAAGATTCTACATTGATTTTAGGAAACTTAATCAAGTGTTAGAATTTGACAGTTGTCCTATGCCCAGAATAGATGATTTGGTGGACAGACTGGGAAGTTATAAATATATCAGTACCCTTGATCTCACTAAGGGTTACTGGCAAATCCCCCTACCCAAAGAATCCAGAGACAAAACTGCATTTGCCACTCCTATTGGATTCTGTCAGTTCACCACTATGCTGTTTGGTTTACATGGTGCACCTGCTATATTCAAGCAGTACATGGATGTAATTTTATCCCCTCACACTGGTTATTGTGTTGCGTACCTGGGTGATGTTGTGGTGTACAGTCCAGACTGGAAAAGCCACCTGGAACACCTATGAGCAGTTATCCAGTCTATCAAAAAGGCAGGTCTGACTGGCCCAGTGGTGCTGAGGGTTGAAGCACTGGATGCCACACCAGTGACCTGGGTTCAGGAATGGATTCAGGTCATTCGAGGTCTGGCTGGAGAGGTAGGGATTGAGCATTGCTGTCCTTCCTCAGAGTGGGGGGTCTTTGCTATGTGCATCAGCACAGTTAGAGAGGGTTGACCCATGTCCAGGGTACTTGGCTACCTCCACAGAGGTGGAGACAACTGCTGCACCCATTGCACGGTGTGTGGGTATAAGGGGAGAAAAGCAGAGGAAAATGCCAGGACATGGTAGGACTCATGATGACCCCGATGGGCCAGGGGGGATGTAGCCCCTGCCGGGTCTGTGGTGGTGGTAAAAACAGTGCCGTGTTTTAAAAAAAAAAAAAAAAAAAAAAAGGCAGGTCTGACAGTTAATCCTACCAAGTGTGCATTGAGCATGCAGGAAACCAGATATTTGGGCTATGTTTTTGGAAATGGAGAAGTCGAGCCAGAGGTTTCCAAGACAGACGCTGTAGCTAGCAGCCCTGTACCCAAAACTAACAAATATGTCAGGTCATTTTTAGGGCTGCCTGGTCATTATCAGAGATTTGTTCCCAGCTTTGCCGACTTAGCTACTCCTCTCACTGAACTCTCAAAGAAACGGTTCCCGAATAATGTGAAATGGATCCCAGAGTGTGACGAGGCTTTTCAGGCGATTAAAGGTGCATTATGTTCAACCCATTTTAAGAAGCCCAGACTTTGAGAAGCAATTTCTGCCTGATACATCAAGTGCAGTCTTGAGTCAGCATATAGATGGGAAAGAACATCCTATTCTATACATAAGTAGGAAACTTCACGACCGAGAGAAAAGGTATTCAACCATTGAAAAGGAATGTTTTGCGGCAAAGTGGTCCATAGAGTAAAACAGGTTCCCTCTTAAAGAGAGGGGTATGTGACAGGGTTGAATAAGGCCCTGTCCCCATTTGTTATGCAGAAAGAGTTTAAATGCAAGGGTCTGCTCTATCTTCTCCTTTTCTGTCTCTTGTCTGTCTGGTTGTGCAACCAAATTTTCTTGTGAGACCTAGGAACTGATCTCTCAGACGGTTTCGCAGTTCTGCGCCTCTCGCTATCTCTCTGCCTTCACTTGCTGTTCTGTTATTTCTTCCCCATGCATATCTGTGGTTATAAAAATATATGTGAATCTTTATGTGGAAATGTAACTAATACTAGGATCCCTTTGTTTGAAAGTATATATAATTATACTGGTGAAATGATTGCCAAAAGCTATTTGGAACTCAAGGGGTTAACTTGAGATGCAATTTGCAAACTCTCTGCAGAGCTGTGAACAAGAGGTAAGTTCTGGGTTGCTATGTCCTTTTTGCTGCACCTGCAAGAACATTGGAAACTGGCAAGAACATTCTGTGAAAAAACATTGTCTCCTTAATGAGCTCCCTACAAGGAATTGTTATAAAAAGAGAAGCAGTGTTTTGCAAGAGAGAGAGAGAGACTGAGATTTGAAACTAAGAAGAAACACTCAGAAGGAGGGCTGGTTCTCTGTACTGCCTTTTTAAATAGTTATACTGAACACATTATTTTTTATTTTGCTGTTACTGAGAAAAATAAAATGCTATTTGCCAATTTTGAAACTGCTCCTGGGTTTTCTATGCTTCCTGACCTGTGCCACAATGACTGGGACATTGCACATTGGGTGGCAGAATATGAGTGAGTGTCCATTTTGGATAATTCCTTCATCTTGAAGGGAAGATTGCTCCTGTCACTAAATTGCCCCAGTGGCCCAAGGGGAGTGAGTTGTGGGTGCTGTATAATGCGGCCCTTTGCAGAATGCATGCCTCCTGCCACAGTGATGGTGGATGCTTACAACTAAAGGTTTCAGGATATTCAGTCCCCCATTAGCAGGGAAAGGGCTGATGTGTGGTGGGTAATGAAGGGGACTGGTCACTCAGCCCACTTCCAGCCAGACTGCAGATCCCCCACTACAGCCCATGCTCCAGTCAGAGGCAGACTGGGGTGAACAATGAAAACATTGTAGAGTACAGGCCAATGATGCGGTTTCATTATCCCCACCCAGTTGTGACACTAGACCCAACAGGTTCCCTACTCCCTGCTTGAGAGATTGGTTCCAGTCATAAGCTGTACCTGCATAGCTGGTAGGCCCTGCCTGCAGGGGAAAAGTATGGGTTATACAGGAGGGTCAATTGGTATTTGGATTTGAGTGAGCACTCCAGAGTTGTGAGAGGTTGTGGAATTGGCAGATAGAGGAGCCTGTCTCAAGAACTGAAGAGAAATACAATGTGTACAAAAAAATGGCAAAAATTATTCAGATAGCCTGGTCTGTGACAGTGGTCAAACTGCTGATCTCTAATTGAGCAGAGCTCCGCCTGTAATTGGTTAGCTTACTGGAGGCATTTGAATTTTACTGGTAGCTTTAGCTCAGTGAGGACTGTTATTAAAAAAATGACCCCAGTATTGTGAACTAACCAGTTGCTGTACTAAAATTGGAGTAGATGGTCTTACAGTGGTAGCTAGTGGTATGATTCAGAATATCCAGACATGTCACAGGAAATCCCCATTAATTTCAGATGGAGTTCTTTGATATTTCCTGATTATCCAGATATATAGGGTATCTTGTCACTGGCCACCACTGTATATTGGTCTGAAGAAAATGGTTGACGTGTACCACCAAGCTTTGCTGTACAGTATATTGTATGTGTGTTACAGTTCAGATTCATTGCACTGGTGGACTGGTAAAGCTCTAGGGTATAAAACTGAGTTTATGATCTTGGTCCATTGTTCTCAAGGACCGTAAAGTACAGACTATGATGGGATTGGGATTATTTAATGTATATTGCTACTGTACTTCAATTTTATTGTAATGTACCTCCTATAATGTTATCTCTGTTAAACATTGCCATAGTTTATCTAAATGCATTCCTAGTAAAACAAAACTGACCCAAGTGCCCCCTTCTTTGTTTAATGTAACACCACTGCTGCTTTCAGTTTAAGGGGGTGCTGCTTATTTAACTGTTTCTCTCACAGCCTTTGAGTCTTTTCACTGCACAGTCCATCACAGACTTGTATTTTAACTGAAGTGCACAGCTTTGGCCTACAAACTTAAGTACTCACAAGAGCTTCAAATGAAATTCTTGTCTATTTTATATTGCTGCTTCAAACTGTGTTAATTGATTAAAAGAAATAGAATAGAGCATTCATGATGGGATACGGTCATTTTTATGTTAATGATTTTAAACAAGCAAGTGTGAAACAGACTGGCCAATTTGCAAAATATCACATTTAGCGATGAACTAGGCCAAGATAAAGTAATGTGTTATAAAACTTAAGGTGCAGTTATCCAGTTAAGATATCGTAGGGATCATCGGACAGAAATACAGAAAGATCTTCCTGGACATAAAGTCTCCACCACTCATTTACACTAATGGGACCACGCCGGAGGTGCTAGGACCGAGCGGGAGCCAGAAATCTTCAGGAGGACTGGCACCGAGGTAGGGTCGCCAGGGGCGGCCGCCACAAGACCAGCTCATGCCTTATTGGCTACCTCGGCATTGACCCTCCAATCGCATCAGTTCCTTTTTTCCCGCCATCAAGTGCACTTCAGTGACGACATCGCTCGCCCACTGGGAGTCGCATCTTCATCTATACAACAGCAGATTTAGTCATTTAGTTTTGATTTGAAGTATTAGTATTCACTATTTATTATTTAGTAAAAAAAAAATAAAGTTTTACTTTGAAAGAACACAGAAGTCCTCTTCAGCCCACCTTCGACGAAGTCGACCATGAACGAGGCTGGTGACGGTAAGGAGGCATTGCATGAAAGCTGTGTTTTCAGTAGGGCTGGGTCTGGTCCGCCACCCTCTATGGGGGGGGAAGGGTCGGTCCGGTGCTCAGGAAGAAGGGCGATCCTCCCAAAAGCACAAAAAGAAGCAGTCTCATTCTCTATCCTCATCGAGAACCCGACACCGCTCTACCTCGAGTTCTTCTTCGTCCAATCAGTCGAAGAAGTAATGGTACCACTCGAGGTCGCCCTCTGGTATGTCTGCACGACGATAGTCGGGAACGGGGGACAGAAGGCTGACTCTGGGGTCACCAGCAGCTTCTTTTCCTAGTGACCAACATCCTCGACTCTGTAGTTCCTCCCTGCCCCCTTGGGGGGTCTTCTTGTGAGCAGTTTCATCATTGGGCTGCTCTTATGGGGCAGTGGGTTTGGCGGTTGTCCCGGCATTCCAAGCCTGTGGAGTTGGTCCCGGGGGCTTCGGGCCTAGGGGCTTTGAATCTGCGGGCAGGACGGTTGGGTCTGCCTAGCCATGCAGCGCCTTCCTCGGTGCCATCAACTCTGCATCCTTGTACTTTTCCCCCTCACATGGCTGTGGAACAGGGACCAGCACAGGTACCATTTTCTCCTACTCACATTTTCAGATCTTCGTCCCTGGGTGCTCCAGCAGTTGAGTTGGGGTCTCCGTCTGGCATGGTGCCTGTTGCAGTGCTGCCTTTGACTCCGGTCTTGATGGTGCCGGCACGAAATCTGGGATTCTCGACTCTCATTCGAGGAACACTTCCTCGTGCTCTCTTTCCTCCCTTTCCTTTGTATACTATCCCTCATGGGCTAGTGGGAGACAACATTGAGCCTGATCCTAATCTGTGATTAGGAGACGACTTTGATGAAGATTCATCTCTTGGTGTGGGAAAGAAGCCCTCTACTTCAGTAGCGCTTCTGGTGAGGACCTGTCTTTTAAGTCTCTTCTGAAGAATATGAATTCCACTCTCTCTCTCTCTCTCTCCAGACTTCGGAGGTGGACCCAAGGAAGTTGTTGCGCCTTTGATATCTGCATGTCCCAGAGATCCCTGTGGAATTAACCCCTCCGGTATAACCCTCTTTCAAGACATTCTTGCAAATAGTGTAGGACAATCCGGCACTTATTCCTTCCGTGGCTAAGACCATTGACAAGAAGTACGCTTCCCCTAAAGACCGACCAATCCCGGCATCTCAAGTCTTCGCTGATGCCATAGTGGTCCTGGCAGAAAATGGCAAGGATGTCCTCCCTCAGGAGTCCACAGCTCATCCAGTAAACAAAGAATCTCATAAGACTGATACATTGGGAGAGCGAGTCTTCACAGCTGCTACCCTGGGTATGCATACTGCTAGCTACCAGGGCTACATCCCTCAATATGAGTATACCCTTTGGCATTCACTAAAAGCTTCTGTGGAGGCTCTCCCAGAGTCTGACGTTTCCTCAGAGCTCCTCCAAACTATCACTAGAGGTATTGAGTCCAGTAATCAACAGCTTAAGGCTGCTATGGACGCCTTTGACACTGCTTCTAGAGCAGCAGCAGCTGGGATATGTACCTGTCGCCACTCGTGGTTACGAACCTCGGGGTTCACAAATGATGCCCAGCAATGAGTCATGAACTTACCATTTGATGGTGCTTATCTGTTTGGCCCACAGGTGGAGCAGGCACTTGAAGCCACTCAGAAAACTAGAATGGCTATGAAGACTGCTAGACTGGCTCCTACTGCCCCTCAACGGGGTGGGAACCGCCGACAGTTTCATAACAGTCAGTCCTTTTGTGGCAAAGGAGAGGGGGCTTCAACAAAAATCAAGCCCCTCAGCCACAAAAGAAAATGCAGTAGAAGGCACAGAGCCCAAAAGTGCCTAGTGCTGCCCTCTGAAAATCTGGCCCAGGTCCCTCCTCAGCTGCCCGAGGGGGACTCTTCCTTGGCAGTGGGGGGGGGGGGACTGACTCAGTTTTACAATCAGTGGAAGTCAGTCGCTTCAGACAAATGGGTTGATGACTTGTGAGGGCTATTATCAAAATTTTTCAGATACCCCTCCGGATCATCCACCCAAACGACAGCCCATGCTGTCAGCAACTCAGTCAGACCTCCTTGCTTCCGAAATTTAAGGCCTTCTGAACAACAGGGCAGTAGACATAGTTCCACAGGAGCAATGGAACACAGGTTCTAGGAGCATGGATATGTTGTTCATCCACACTCTTTGGCATGTCCCCTTCCACTTTAAATCTACCGGAAGTCTTCAAGCTGGCTCCTCCCACCCACCTGGGTAGTATATACCTTGGCTCCGCCCCATGATGCCAGATCTTCCGTTCCGCTGGAAGATTCAGGTTGCCTCCCTTGTGCTCACACATTTTGTAGGCCCTGGCTCTAAATCCTTCTGTTATTCCGAAAATCCACCTAGTTCTCGTTAGCAACCGCAAGTTTATTTCTTCGATTATGGATACCTGAGTGGCTAGAGTTCCAGGCTCTATGTCTTTCCGACAATGTCTACACCATGGCGGAGGCCTCCAGAAAGGAATCACCCAGGAAATGGTATGCCTTCAAATGGAAAAGGTTTTCCATTTGGTGTCAGGGCAAGGGCATGGACTCTGTCCTGTCCAGTGGCTAACATTCTTGACTACCTTTGGTCTCTCTCCAAAGGGGGTCTCCGGACATTGACCCTTACGGTGCACCTGGCAGCCATCTCTGATTACTGGGCATGGGCCAATCAGCCAACGTTGGCACAGGAGACAGTGGTCGGGTGCTTTGTCAAAAGCCTGGATCACATATCCCCTCTGGCGCATGAACCTCCGCCTCCGTGGAATCTACTGCTGGTACTGGCAAAGCTCATGGCAAGCCATTTTAACCAATGTATAAGTGTGCGTTGTCACACTTGTGGAAGATGGCCTTCCTGGTGGCTATCACATCTGCCAGAAGGACAGGGGAGCTCCAGGCGCATTTGGTGGACTCCCCTTATCTGGTCTTCCACAGGGATGAGGTTGTCCTATGCCCCCACCTGAAATTCCTTCCAAAGGTGGTGTCAGAGTTTCACCTTAACCAGGTGTTAACTCTGCTGGTATAATACCCTAATTACACCTCGGAGGCTGATTTCAGGCTCCATACTTTGGACCCGAGATGTGCTCTCTCCTAGTACAAGGAGAGGACGGTGGAAATTCGGGGAGAGGTTCGCCAGCTGTTTGTCACCTACGCTGAAGCCACTTCTGGCAGACCTGCAACAAAGTGGACTATTGCAAGATGGATCACATCATGCATAGGTCTGTGCTATGAATTGGCAGGCAAGGAGCCTCCCAGAGGGATAAGAGCTCATTCTTCCTGCCATACCGCTGCATCGGTGGCTGCTTCCAGGGACATCCCTATCCAGGAAATCTGCCAGGCTGCTACCAGGAAGTCATCAAACACCTTCATCACCCACTACCACATCGACCTTGAGTCACGCCAGGATGCTGGTTTTGGGGCCTCAGTTCTCCAATCTCTGTTTCCTAAGTAAGGGGTGTGCATCTTGCCTCCCTTCTCCTGGACAACTGCTAGGAATCTGCCAAGGAGTGTGGATGAACAACATATTCGTGCTCCTTGAAAAACATGCTACTCACCTGTAACAGTAGTTCTAGGAGTGGTATATGTTGTTCATCCTCACGGACCCACCCGACCTCCCTGGCTGCGGACGCACAACACCTGGCTTACAGCAGACTAAGATCTGGTGTTGTGGGGTGGAGCCGAGGTATATACCACCCAGTGGGTGGGAGGACCCAGCTTGAAGACTTCTGGTAGATTTAAAGTGGAAGAGAACATGCCAGAGAGTGTGGATGAATAACATATGCCACTCCTAGAACTACTGTTACAGGTGAGTAACCTGTTTTTTCTACTCCCACTGCTTCCTGGTTCCAAAGAAAATGGGTGGCGTGTGCCCTATTCTAGACCGAAGGAAGCTGAACAAGTTTCTCTTCAAGGAAAAATTCAAAATGATATCACTGGTACACTTTTACCGTTGATTCATCAAAATGATTGGCTGGCCTCCATGGACATGCAGGATGCCTACCAACACATTCCAGTGCACCCAAGCCACCACAAGTATCTTTGATTTGTGGCCCTGGATCATGACTACCAATTTAGAGTACTGCTCTTTCGGCTCTCCTCGACACCATGAGTCTTTACAAAGTGCTTCGCAGTTTTTGTGATGCACCAAAGGAAACTCAGAATTCAGGTCTTCCCATGAGGCTGGGAGATCAGAGGGCTGTGGGTTCAGTTCCCACATCTGGCACTTGGGTTAATATCACAGTACTGACACTGTAGTGCAGCATGAGAGGGGTGCTGCACTTCTGAGGTGCTGTCTTTCGGATGAGACGTTAAACCGAGGTCCCATCTGCCTGGATTGGTGGTAGTTCAGGTGGATGTTAAAGATCCCATGGCACTTATCGAAAAGAGTAGGGGAATTTCCCCTGTGTCTTGGCTAAATTTCCCTCATTCACTAAAAATACCACCAACAGCTTAATCTGGTTCAAGGTCAGTTGGCATTCATCTGAATCCCCCTCCCCCGGGTCATGCCTGAAAATAGGCAATATTTGTCTAGTGCACTTACCCGGTCAACAAAAACTAAATAAAATAAATACATATATGGACGACTGGATCATAGCAAGCTCCTCCAGACAAGAGAGACAGTATTTCCATGGCTTTCAGTTCCTCACATCCATGGGAGTACTGTTAAGTCTGGAAAAATCACAGCTACAGCCCTTCCAGCAATTCCTCTTTATAGGAGCCCTCCTGGATACCTCCAACACAAGGGCCTTCCTCCTGGAGAACAGGAAGAACAGTATCCTCCAGATGTCTCACTTCATCAAAGAGAACGGCTCAGTCTGAGCTCTATCGATGCAGTGGATGCTGGGTCTCATGGCATCTTCAATGTTCATGGTGCCCTTGGCTCATCTTCACATGAGGACCACTCAGTGGATGCTCAGTACTCGGTGGTCTCCGACCACACACCCCCAGTCCTTTCACATCAGGGTAATGAAACCTCTCAAGCGGTCACTTACCTGGTGGACTCAAGGACAACCTTCGGAAAGGCTTTCCCTTTGCTCCACTGGAGACTGGGATCACCATCACCACAGATGCTTCTCTTCTCAGATGGGAAGCTCATTATCTAGATCTCCACATGCAAAGTCTGTGGATTCAGGACGAATTTCAACTCCACATAAACGTCCTGGAAATGAGAGCTGTCCTGTATGTTGTCCGAGCCCTGAAGGACATTCTCTGTTGCAAAATAATTCTCCTTCAGACAGACAACAAAGTGGTGATGTACTACATTAACAAACAGTGCGGGGCACACTATTATCCCCTGTACAGGGAAGCAATGCATGTGTGGGAATGGTGCCTAGAGCATGAAGCCCTGATCCTGACAGTTTACCTACCAGGAGTCCAGAACGATCTAGCGGATCACATGAACAGAACAGAGGTGAATCCTCATGAATGGTCTCTCAACGTAAACGTCGTGCAGTCGCTCTTCGAGGAGTGGGGCACGCCAGACCTGGACCTTTTTGTGTCCCCACTCAAAGCAAAATTGCCTGTATTCTGCTCCAGAAATCCAGAACCTGGTGTTTCCTGTCAGGATGCATTCAGACTGTGGTGGACAAGACGCTTTCTTTATGCATTTCCTCCTCTTCCCTTAATTCAGAGGGTGCTACTCAAGCTGGAGGCACAAGGGGGCAGAATGATCCTCATCGCCCCATTTTGGCCTTGTCAGATTTCGATTCCATTGATCAACAGATTATCGGAAATTCCCACTGAGACAACTACCACTTTGTACAGACCTTCTGACCCAGGGCCCAGTGGTCCATCCCAACTTGAGATCCCTTTATCTCCATGCATGACTCCTGAGGAGATAGAAGTTGGTAGATTTCATGTCTCGTGTAGAGTCTGACATTTTCCTGGCAGTGCATAAGCCAGCTACTAGGAAGACGTGGAAGCAGTTCTCCATTTGGTGTGCAAAGTCCTCCCTGGATCCCTTTTCTTGCCCACCAAAGTCTTGGAGTATCTTCTAGACCTGTCTAATACAGGACTACAGTACTCAACTGTGAAGGTTCATCTCTGCGTGATCTCAGCTTATCACAAACCTATACACACTTTGTCTATAGCTCGGTTACTCTTGGTTAAGATATTCCTTAAAGGTATACTCCACACTAGGCCACCAGTCAGGAGACCAATAGCCACCTGAGATATTAACCTGGTGCTAGACATACTTACTCGTAAACCTTTCGAGCCTCTAGCAACATGTGAGCTGAAGTTCCTGACCTGTAAGACTGCCTTCCTCGTAGCCATTACCTCCGCTTGCAGAGTATCTGAAATGCATGCTTTGGTCACAGACCCTCCTTACACAGTGTTTCACAAAGATAAAGTGGTTCTCAGAACCCATCCTAAATTTCTCCACAAAGTGGTCTCGGAATGCCATGTGAACCAGCCCTTGGGTTTTCTGACTTACTTTGCAAACTTCCAGAATGAGGGCGAACATATCCTGCATTCTCTGGATGTTAAGAGGGTCTTGTGTTTCTACTTAGGCAGAACTAAAGAGATTCACAAGTCAAAGCAACTCTTTGTGTCATTCAGCATGGCCTGGCTGGGTCAGCCTGGTGCCATCAGATGTAGTTTGGCGTGGCCAGTGGCATTTCTTTGCCACTGCTATTCCATGGTGCAGGTTAAGCTGGAAGGCAGGGTATATGCCCATTCTACCAGAGCAGTCTCAGCATCTCTGGCAGAAATCCGAAATGTGCCTATTGCAGACATCTGCAGTGCAGCTACTTGGAGCTCTGTGCACACGTTTGTGAAGCACTATGCTTTGGATTTCCATGCCAGGCAGCATCAATCCTTTGGCAGGACAATCTTTAATGGACTCCTGTCCTAAGTGAGCTCCTCTCTCCTGCTGCCTTTCTTAGGGGATTATTTAGCTCAGTACTCTCCCATTAGTGTGAATGAGTGGTGGAGACTTTATGTCCAGGAAGATATGGAAATAACATACCTACCATAATTCTTGATCTTCTTGGACAAAGTCTCCACCATTCATTCACACCCACTTACCATCCCCCAACCTCAGTTGTCTGTTGTTGGTCTTCTGTTCCACGATGGCTGGGCTGTGAAGACTCTGTTGTGTTGACCTTTCTTACACGGGTCATTCGGACTATCTTATGTCCGACATAGGTTAGTTTCACTAAGTTAGTTTAAACTGCACTGTATCGGTTAGAAAGGTACTGAGGCAGTTGGAGGGTCGATGCCGAGGTAGCCTATATAGTATGAGCTGGTCTCGCGGTACCACGCCTCGTGACTGTACTTCGGTGCCGGCTCTCCTGAAGACTTTTGATTCCCGCTCGGTCCCAGCACCTCCAGCGTAGTCCCATTAGTGTGAATGAGTGGTGGAGACTTTGTCCAAGAAGATCAAGAATTACGGTAGGTACATAATTTCCATTTTCACCACGTTAATAAAGTACTTAAAATTCTGTTCTCAGTATATTGAATCAATGCATCTGTGTCTTTTTTTTTTCACCCCATCCATCCAGTGTTCAAATGAAGCAGTTTTTGCTGCAGACTTTCACCCTACAGACACAAATATCATAGTTACCTGTGGAAAATCACACCATTACTTCTGGACATTAGAAGGCAGCTCCTTTATTAAAAAGCAAGGATTATTTGAGGTAAAACTGCTATATTCTTTTTGGTGTATGTCAATTCACTTTGATGATTAAATAACAGAAAGATACAATGAACATCTGTAGGGAATTGCGTAAGTCAGTTTGAACATCTAAGGTTTTCTTTGAACAGGGTAAGGGCTCATTTTCCTTCTCAGCTGCCTTTGGCTGGAATATTTTATTTCAGGAACTGAGAAATGTAAAGTCTTCGAGAAACTTTATTCAGTCACTTCAGATGTAATTATTTTAATTGAATGTTTTTGAAATTGTCTAGTTATGCTTGGTTGCTTACTGTTTCCATTAACAAGAAGTTCTTATGAATGAGATCCTGTTCTCAATGAACTGTGCCTGTAGAAACTGTTTTAAATACATAAGTGCACCAGATTTTTTTGCCATCTAGCTTCATTTTGAAATAGTTAATTGATGCATGCATGCAATGTTATTATTCTTTGATTTTTTTTAATAAAATATAATTCACAATTAAAATTTTTGTCACATTGAAGACATTTCTCCTTGCATCTAAAATCCCCAAAACATAGGCCCCATTCCACAGTCACTTGGTATGAAGTCACAAAATAGTGTGCAAACAGGTGCCACATTTTGAGCACACACCAGATGGTTATCTACAAAGGATCAACTTAGTCTTCGGGGAGCAGTTTCCCTGGTGACCAAGTCACAGTGGGAGTTGGTTCTTACAGAAGTTAGTGTTTGTGCACATGAATACCCATTTAAGTCCACTGACCAATGTCTATGGATGTCATAATATTTTATTTTTATTTATTTAGTTTTTGTTGACCGGGTAAGTGCACTAGACAAATCCTGCCTATTTTCAGGCATGACCCGGGGGACGGGGATACAGATGAATGCCAAGTGATCTTGAACCAGGTGAAACTGTTGGTGGTATTTTTAGTGAATGAGGGAAATTTGGCCAGGACACCGGGGATATTCCCCTACTCTTTTCAATAAGTGCCATGGGATCTTTAACATCCACTTGAACTAACACCAATCCAGGCAGATGGGACCTTGGTTTTGACGTCTCATCCGAAAGACGGCACCTCAGAAGTGCAGCACCCCTCTTTTGCTGCACTGCAGTGTCAGTACTGGGATATTAACCCCAAGTGCCAGATGTGAGAACTGAACCCACAGCCCTCTGATCTCCCGGCCTCAGAGAGCAATCTACTGAGCCACTGACCTGCTTGCCGCTGTACTAGCCACTGAGGTCATGGACACAGGTGCTGCTGCCCAACAGTTTCCCCCACTTACCAGACCTGCACCATTAAGGCCCACTTGTGGGCCATGGAGAAGTCCATTTTTGTGGTCCCTTGAGAGTCTTCCCTGATTGTCCAGTAACTCTTCTTTCTAACAGTAGTCTATAATGTTTCTCTGGTGTACAGTGGATCCTACACTCCCCAGCATATTCATAACCTGTGTCTGAATCACATCAGCCATTTTCTAATCTGCATGCCTCATCATCTCCTCTTTTGTTGGTCACATTCTTGGAGACATCCCTACAGATGTCTGTAAGAGTTCTGTAGGCAGTGGGTATTGCTAAAGATGTGACTGATCTTTTGGAGGTAGGTATACCATGCATTGGGGATAGCCATGTGGGATACTTCATGGTAAAGCACTTCCCATTCCCCATATTATCACAGCAGTCTTACTGACTGTATGGGGAAGGGCTGCACCAATTCTCTGGATGGGTTGCAGTTATGGGCCAGTGGAAAATCATTGTTATAATGATTTTGCAACAGTCCCTCGTGACTGTGAATAATGGTCCATTAAACTTGCTGTATTTTCACCAAGGTCTTTGAGAATCTGCTTCTCAATCTTATTCGAAGTGTGGAAACTATTATTGTAATTTGACTCTTTGCAGAAACAAGAGAAGCCAAAATTTGTGTTATGTGTGACATTTTCTGAAAATGGTGATACAATTACAGGAGATTCAAGTGGAAATATTCTAGTTTGGGGAAAAGGTAAGACTTCATCAAAAAACCTGTGCTGTACAATTTACTTTAGTAATATTTTTCTGGCTTTTTCAGTCATTTGTTTTGATAAAAGTAACTTTAAATACTGTAGCTATATACCAATGGTGCAGTAATGGACCAAGAAAGATTCAAAAGTTAACTAAATTACTGAAATGATATCAATATACATAAAACAACTTACTTCTGATATGTGATATGAGTGAAAAGTTAGTGGCATCTGATACATCACTTGACTTTGCTGATGTAAGTAAAATTAATTAATTTACATGACTATAAACAGTAGCAGTTCTAAAGTTATTTAAAGGAAACATTAGCTTTAGTTGAAATCAGTTTTGTTTATTCATATCTGCTTTCATATTTAACTCTGTATACAATTAAACTTAACTGAATGTTAGTGTTTCATTTAATATAAATTTGTGTTAATCATTTAAAGGCAAAGCAAAAAATTCATTTTCAATTAGAACTTCAAAAGTGCTCCTGTCATGCACTGGCACAGCAGAAGCCTGTTGCACTTTTATGTACTTATGCTGTGTTGCACCACTCTTATCCCAGGATGTAGTTGAAAACGAGACACTGTATTGGTCTATTTTCTGATCATCAGTAATACGTAAACCAAGGTAACAGGCTTGGTTCTGCTGCCAGAGTTAGGATTGTTCAACATATTTTGAGACAGTGATGCACTTATTTGGGGGTAGGGCAGGCAAGAGTCTGGGGTGCTGCCCAGGAGTATTGGATGCATCACACTGTAATACTGTATTTGTCCATTGCATCACTTTATTTGCCTTACAGATATTGTGTGCCTACTTTATGGTCGGATACCACTAAGTGGGACAAGAAGGAACCCTTCAAGAAAAGGGGTATGTCTGGTGACTGCAGCTTGCTATTAAACTAACCAGGAAAATGGAAAAGAAAAACATACTGTACTACTGATAGGGAAAACGCACTGCAGAAGATCTGCTTCTGGGTTAAGGGAAGTTTGATTTAATTAGTTCATGGACCTACAGACTTCTGAAATGATCTGAAGAGTCGGGAATCCCAATGAAAAGCAAATGGAGTCTTGCCATTTGTACACTCCCTTGCTTTCAGAATAATTACCAAGAGCTTGTTGGTAGTAGCAGCTTACCTCTGCAGGCAGCTGTGACAGTGTGTCTGTAACTAAATAATTGATTAATCAAAGTAGTCTCATATCTGGGACCAGTGAGGCTTACTGCCTCATAGTCAACATTTTGAAATAGAGGTTCCTCCGAAATCCAAGAAGTCCAACTTAGCCTCAAGTAATAATATAGGGTTCACTGGGCCACAAAAGGATTCTTTGAATGCTAAAGTACACACCCCTGATAACCAAGCCTTGGACATAAGCCCACCAGTACAGTAGGTCGGTGGGGTGAGGTGTTATAGAAAGGGCAGACTCCATGAGCCTTCAGTCTCCTTCTGCCATTAAATTCAGTGTTTCTAAGCATAGTAAGAGGGTTTCTGAGACCTCTTTATTAATTTTCTTAACCACATTTGAAGTTCCTTAGGCTAGGCTGCACATGATGCCCATGCAGTAGCACCTAAAGGAATGGAGGGCTCAGAATTCCAGAGTGCCAGTGATGTCCTAGTTGATGGACTCATTTCCCTGGTGCAAGTTGCATAGAAATTCAGAGTGGATGTATTTTCTACACTTCGGTCACATTCTTCACCTGCCATTGGTTGTCTCTCTGAGGGACTGGGAGCCCATTTACTGTTGGGTGGGTGGTAGTCTGCAGACTATGCTCCCCCAAGAATCCATGCTTCATATGATTGTACTGGAACATCTAGCCATTCATTTGGCTTTCCAGGCTTTCAATCTGCTTTTTAGCAGATCAAATTGCTAAGGTGAGCACAGGCTACACCTTTGTAATTTTGAACTTCAGCATACTCAGAGCTGTATATTTTCAGACCCTCTCTCTCTGGGAGCCCTGGACATGTGGGAACAACCATTTGTACTCCAGCCAAAGTTGGTGGTCGTACACATCGCAGAAAAACTGAACCATCTAGAGGCTTTCTTTCATTGATCTCTAGTCTACAATATGAGTAGCCCATTATGTGCCTCAGAAATGGACTGTGGAGGGGCGTATACATGAATCATGTGTAGACAGTGCCTAAGGGGATGCATAGCTGAGGCATGCAGCATGGGTAAGCATGACATGCTCATGCTCCCAGGAGACTCTGTATGGGGGTGTGTCAATGGGCTATGCGCTGTATGTGTGGCGTAACATGGATGTATCACCCACTATATGATAAAAAGGTACATGTAGAAGCTGCAGCAAAGTTACGCCAACCAGACCCCCGCTGTAAACCAAGACCTGCAGCCCCACATGCCACCATCCCATAGGGATTGTCCCAGTTGTACTGGCCTTAATGGACCCCCCTGTGGTGTACTATGTCATATGCTAGATGTCCCAGACCCATAGTGTAGATGCTACCTGTGTGCCATTGTCATGGCTGTCACCCTCTGTGGGCATGGCCAGTGGACATAGCATGTGAAATAGCTGAGGCAGACACTCTGTACCACACAGTTTGATGCATCTCTGATACAGGCCACATGCCCCCTGTACCCTGCAAAATGGACATCCATGCAGCCACCTGGCGCACACACATTTTGGGTCATATGTGCCCCCCAATGGGGGATCCATATACGGAAGTACCCAAGTGTCCCAGCCACCCCTGTATCTACAGTAAAAGCAGTCTGCACAGTAGGCATATAAGCAGTGCACACTTTGTAGATACTGTGTGTACCTCGGCAGGGCCATAACATCAGCAGGAACACAGACACATATACATGCTTCTAATAATGAAAAACAGGGGAGGTGTCGCTAATAGTCCGTATAGTGGTATAGCAGGGGATCAACAAAGAGATGTCATCACGCAAACTGAAATGTCCCGCAGCACAGTGTTCTGGCCCATACTCCGGTGTACAGGATATTACATACGTCTTCCAACACACCGTTAACCTTGGTGTGGCTCCTATGTCTGTCTAAAAGTAATATCGGGAATCTGGTTTCATGCAGAGCAGTCTGTAGGAGTGTGTGGTGTCCTCAGAGTCTTCTGACCTGGAGCCCTTGATGCCCATGAACAGGACACAGTGCGTCATGAGGGTGAGTTCCACATAGACTGTGTCTGTGAGGGTTCTGGCATACACCCAGGCCTCCAGGAGAAGCAGCAGTGCACTGTTCCTCCCCAGGCTGTGTTTGGCATGGATCTTGTCTAGGGCTGCCTCATACACCCAGTCCTCCTTGCCTCTTTTGATCTTGTCCCATAGCATCTCCGGGAGGTAGGGATGATTCTGGCTGGGGTGCTCCACCTTCACACACCATTAGATGAATCACTCTACTTGAGACCACTCTGGTATAATGCATACATGGTCCCATTTTGCTTGTTCTGGCTGCGGCCACTGGCCCTTCTGATACTGGGTGAGCTGAAAAATTACGCTTTTCCTTGTCGCCACTGGTGATGGCTATTGCTTGCATCTGCCCTGCAGTGCCACATCTTCCTGCCCTTGTTGTGCCGTGCCTCCTGGCGCATGATTGCCTGGATGGCCCCTTAGGAGGCAGCACTACTGCCACCGTTCCAGTGACCACAGGGCATGCAGTCCTTGCCATGGCATGTGTTGACACCTGTGTGTCTGTATGGCCTTCTTGCTGGTGTTACTCTGGTGAGGCCAGCCTGGTGCCATGTCCCTCCATGGCAGTAGCCACTGCACCAGCTCCGTGTTGTCCTTTTCAGTTGGGGCAGGGGATGTGTAGACTGTTCCTGCATCTCACAGAGTCACACTCCCCAGTCATCCGTTATAGATGCACCAAGTACCCTATCAGGACCTGCTGCAGACACAGCTAATGTTTTCAGCGTTCCCATGGTTTCCCCTGTGGGGGGAAGAAGGGAACTCTAGTATAGGTGTCTGGTCACTACATTGGTGTTCCTGTGGCTACACATTTTGCAACTTTCATGCACCTTGAGGATTAGATCAGTGCTGGAATCCCTCAGTATCAGCCATTCCAGTGTTGCCGGGGGGCTGGCCACATCCCATGTGTTTTCTCTCCCGTCCATGTCAATACCCTGTAAACAGAGCACATGATTAATTAATGTCCCGTTGTATGTCATACCCTGCCATAACACACCTACACAGTGGCTACCACAGACCTGGAATGTTAGCAGGACAGGGCCGCATTGTCACATTAGCATGCATATCTGTCTGTCACATGATGCACACGTTTCATCATGCACTGTGTGCAGTGTTGGGGTGGATATCCTGGGCACCATAACCTTTTGGCACATATGTGTGACATGACAGGTGTGGTGCCGACACACTGGTCCCTCCTTGTGCCTTGACACCATCCCCTATGCACAGCATCATTGATGGACCCTTCTAAAGGCACTAACCCTCCGTGTCTATTCATGACCTGTGTTGGGCTGGGTACTCACCAGGGGTTCTCCATTGCAGACATGGCTCTGTCATTCATATCTGCAGTGCTTGTGTTACAGAGCTTGACCCGGGGTATACAGATGGCTGCCTGTGTGGTCATTCAACTGTGTACTGCGTTGGGACGGCAGTGATGGTAATTCTCCAGACACCTTGCTCTGAACGTCTCCCTGGTTGCACTGAAGATGTCTGCCTGGCAGCATGAGTCTGCAGAGGCCCTGTGCATGCCACACCCACATATGAGTGGCTTGTTCAGTTGCAGGCGTGGAACAATGTTGGGCAGTGACAGTGCATAACAATAGTGTATGTACACTATTAGTGTACGTACAGTTATAAATTCTAAGCAGCATATGATAGTTCCAGATATTTACAGCTAAAACCAGGAATCTGAAAAGCTTGCATTAAGACTCTAAATTTAGTATATAGCATGGTTGCTGAAAAGGGTGTGCCTAGAGGGTAATTCTTGCTGTTCTATACCAAACTAAACTGAACCACAAAAAGTGTAAGGTTTTACAGGAAATGAAATGGGGCAATATAGAGGTGGAACAGGGGCAAACAACTGGACAAGGATCAGAGGCACAGAGGCCAAAGAGAATCAGCAATAGGGAAGGACAGGAAGGAGACATACAGAGGACAGAGACAAACCAGATGGATAATCTATACCAATATGGAAGTGGCAGAGGGGAGAGGTGGAAAAGAGTAAGTGGAGAGAGGTGGAAGATAGCAAGGAAAAGGAGACAAGAACACGGAATTCGGGGCAGGGGGAGGAGAACTCTGGAACTATTCATCTCTGAGTTGCCTACATACAATAGATGTGCAATACTGGCAGAAAGGGCTCCAGGGGACAAAGATGAATTGGAAACTATGTTGCCAAGCGACACTAGGGAAGAAACGAGAGAGGAAAATTGGAAGGTACCTCGGAAAGGTTAGGACCCAGAGGGCTTGAGAGAAAGCGATGGAGATGGCAAGAATGCAGGAGGGACAGGAAAATAGTGCAGCATTAAGGGAAAGAGAGAAAAAGATAAAAAGATAGTTGACACTATAGAAGTCAAGACCCATGAGGGGAATGGCCCACAAAGAGATCTAGCTGAAGAGGGAGATGTGGAGACAAGTAAAGAAACCATAGTCTAGGATCTAGAACAACCCAAAAATGTGGTGACAAGTATGGAAACCATAGTCCAAGACTTAGAACATCCCGAAAAAAATGGGAGACCATTACATAGGGGGAAAGAAGGGGAGGGGCATGGTCAGTCAGGGAGGAAAAAATAAAATAGTCTATGGGGACTCAATAATAAAAGGAATACAATGGGGAAGATTTGAGGACCCACACAGGAGGACAACAGTTGTGTGCATACCTGGAATAGAGGCAGGTAATGCAACATGAAAGATAAGTCAGTTGATAGGGGAAGAGGGGCCAAAACCGGACTTGGTACTACACATTGGGACCGATGATTTAGCCAGGAAGGAGACCGGGGTGGTGCAACAGATTTATGGACTTAGCTACGGAATGCAGGCAGTCTGTGAACTCACTGACCTTCTCTGAGATAATTCCAGTACCACCAGCACAGCTAGAAAAAAGAGGATAGAGGACTTTAATACATGGTTAGGCCAGTGGTGTAAGGAAGAGGGGTACGGTCTTCTAGGAGGTTGGGAAGACACATGGTTGGACAAGGGACTCTACAGCAGAGGCAGACTACACCTGAACTGGGCAGGGAAGAAGAAAATCAAAGCTAAAATGGAGGAGTATATGGCAAGTGAACTGTGTTTAAAGGGGGAGAGTCAGAAAAGGGGAGGCTGGAGCGCCTCCCCCGCATCAACAGAGAGAAAACATGGGGAGCAGGGATGGAACTTGTAACAGAAGAAAGGGGGGAAGAAAGGCTGAAAAGGCTAGATCAAAAAAAGAACAAGGGCACAGCAGGGACAAAGTGGAGGGTGGTGGTGCTGAATGTGCATAGTCTTGGGAACAAGATGGCAGAACTACAGGCACACTTGGCAGAAAGCAAGGTGGATATTGCCGCCATTTCAGAGACATGGCCGCCATTTCAGAGACATGGCCAACAACACACCATGACTGGGACCTATCGATCCTAGGTTACAAGCTGTATAGAAAGGACAGGGAGACAAGCAAAGGGGGGGTGGCGGCATACATAAGGGAAGGCATTGTATGTGCAAGAGAGGAAGAAACTGAAAAAGAAGCACTAAGGCACTATGGCTACAACTCCAGATGAATAAAGGTAGGAAGATAAGAATGGTGGTTGTATACAGACCGCCCAGTTAAGGAGAGGAAAAGGGCAGGGAATTATGCACTCAGTTGACAAACAAGCTGTGGGGGGGGGGGGGATAGATAGTTGTGATGGGTGACGTCAAACTGCCCAAGATGGACTGGGTCAATCCTGCCACATCCTGTGCCAGAAGCCAGGAAATCTTGGACGCGATCCAGGAAGGATTCAGGTCACAGTAATGTGATCAGTCCAACCAGGGGAGAAGCAATTCTAGACCTGGTACTCTCTAATGGGGAGCACATGCAATACCTAGAAAGTTTGGATCCTTGGGGTGGAAGTGACCACAACACAGTGTGAGTCAACCTGGACATGGCAGAGAGGACATACCCACAAAGACAAAAGCATTTGACTTTAGTAAGGCAAACTTCAGAAAAATGAGGGACATGATTAGAGATGAACTAGGAAACATAGAGGAAGGTTTGGGGGAAGAGGAATTATGGGACACAATCAGAAGGGCCGTACAGAATGCCACAAACAGCTGCATAAAATGGGGGGGAGGCAGGAACTAGACCACCAAGCTGGTTTAACAGGGAGGTAGCAAATGTAGTGAAGGACAAGAGGGCTGCATACAGGAAATGTAGAAAGACAGCAAGGGTAGAGGACAAGGAGTACCACCAACGGCTAGCTAAGATAGCAAAAAGGGAAGTGATACAGGCAAAAGCAAAGAAGGAACTCCAGATAGCAGAAGGGATAAAACAGGGGAACAAGGCCTTCCTTCAGTACATTAAAGAAAAGAGGGACAAAAACGATGGCATAGTCAGGCTCAAGAAAGAGGAAAACACAGTGGTGGAAGATGGGGCAAAAGCGGAAGTATTAAACGAATACAGTTGAAAACATAGGGCCGCAAGCAATATTTATTATCTCGAGCAGACACAGTAGACCGATAGGTCTCCTTCTGCTGGCTGTTTGCTTATGTTATGTATGGCATGCACAGAGGCATGAGTCCCACAACCACTCAGTCAACAGTTGGACCAATTCAGGGTGTGACAAGTGGCGGGGTCCATCTCACTCGCATGCGGGCTGGTGACCTCATGCGGTGGTGGGCATAGCAGTGGTGATGCCATACCCATGGCTGGGGTGCTTGGGCAGGGGAATGGATGTTACTGGCAACCGGTATCATGCACATCCAATTCCAAGACGTATGCACTGTGCCCACACTGGACAGATGCAGCTGCCAATGTGTCTAAGGTGTGTAGCCACATGGAAACTATACCTGCTTGCTATGGGATGATGGCATGGACAGCACATCACAAACATGGCACCCATGACTCTGGCCCTGTACCAGCTGCATGGCAATGCTGCCCTCTCCAGATTGCAACATGCACCTATGTGCATGCGCATCAGGGTTCCCTACATTCCTGCTGGTGCAGATCACCATATATCCATATATGGTGGGGTTAAGGGGCATTCCTGCCTCCAGCAGCCCCTCCCATGTCCTGCTCTACATGCTCCAGCATGCCCCTATACACCACACCATTTGTACAGAGGGGTGTTGGCAAATGCCCTGTGGATTGTGCACCTCCAGGGATGTGCACCTGTCAGTACACCCATTTTGGGCAGCAATCACCATGTTCCTGAAAAGAGGCTATAGTAAGTAAGTAAAAATAAGTTTATTGAGAAAAAAAGCCACTGAGCCATAAGCTCATTCTTGTGTTGTCTTTGAGTGGTCCTTCCTCCAATAAATGCTCAACAGCGTCTTCAGATAGGCCTCTACAACTTCAGCTCCCACTCTTGTGTGTATAACCCCCCCCCCACCACCACCTTCATTAAAAGGGAAACAATTCCCATTAAAGCTATTGCTTTCTGCAGAGAAGACAGGTTCTATATGTCCTCCCTCCCGTTCCTCTTCTTTAGTAGGTCATCCTGAAAATTCTCTAAGGAAAGACGGGCTGATTCTAATTACTTCAAATAGGGTCAGACTGGTCTAGTACCTGGGTCTCCTTCACCTGTTCTTTTGCAGTTCCATCCCCCCTCTCCTCAGACATAGGCTTTTTACCAGGTCAGAGGGACTGTCTCTTCTCCAGATTTTTAATCCATGCACCCAAAGGTTTTGTTCCTGAGATGCCAAACTGTTGAGACCTGGACTTTTCAAATAAAATCCTGTAAGTTTTAATGGTCTCAAGAAATCCTTTTGTAGCACACACAACCAGCACCCTCAATGGAAACCTTCTTACTACTGCTGTAAAGGGGGCTATCCAGCTTAACAAAGAGATATATCTGGACAGTGACTTTCATTTTTAAATGGTACAGTGCCTCCACTTGGGGAAGTGATTGGGATATCTGCAGAAACTCACTAAAAAAATAATATAGATCCCCATCCCACACAGTCGCATCCAACAGCATCAGTGCAGTGCTCCTCACTGGAAATGCCACTACTCTGAGATAAAAGGCAACTAAGTAACAGATTTGTTTTAACGGAGTGGGTAAAGAAAAGGGGACATGGAAGAGATAACAGACTATCAGGCAGTAAACAACATGTACCCTACAAGCCTGCACGCACAGGCAGTCTAACAATCCCCTTCAGTGGGTGCACCCAACTTTATTCTCCCAAAGGCCTTGAGAACACTATTCTCCCCATGGGAACCTTATTCGGAGTTAGTGGTAATTAAGCAGGTGAGTGCTTAAATAATGTTGGCATGCTTTAACCAAAATGTTGCAAACAAATTTCTGAAATAGGACCCTATTTGTAATCCCACTGTCCCAATGACCACCCATAGGTCTTCTGCCTGGGTCAAATTCAGTTCTGCAGGCTCAGTTCTAGCCCAGGACTTCTTGAGCTCTGTCCCCTTAGCTATCTAAAACTGTAGGTTGCAGGGCCAAAACCCTGATCTATACTCATAGTTATAAGAAGCTGAATAAAAATGCCACGCGAGGTGTCTCACTCGTCACAGACTGTGGAACCACTCTGCTGTTCACATCCTATTCTTGCCCTTGCCCTCCCTCTCTTGCTCAGTCGCTCATCTTCAGAGGGGGTCTTTTCTCTGTCACTTCTCGTTCTCTCCAACTGACACAAGTAACCAAGGCACTGACTTATCTGTCCCCAGGCCTAAGCCATGGCAACTCATTCCCTGTTGAACAGTAACAACCAAAGTGTGCAGCTGCTAGCACTTGCCTGCAGTAGCCATGTTTTTTTCAGGGCACCAGTGCTCAACACAGGACTCTGGCTGGGACCGAATGTGAGGCCTGTGCCTCTATGATCTTTGCTGTGGTTTCTGAAGCAAATCCCCAAAGCAACAGTGCATAGGCTTTTCTGCCTACATTCTCAGCAAAACACTAGCTTTTTCTTCTTAGTCTCTTGCAGAAACTTTCCCTGCAGATTAACCGAGCTGAGATCTCCTATGCTGGGCTATCAGCCCCTTAAGGTATTTGAAAGTGTTTCTTTCCTTATACTCTTCCGAACAGCAACTCCCATCTGTCTGTCTGGAGCTGCTGGGTTTCCCTCCACACAGGTACTGGTCTCCTAAATCTGACTGGCCCAGATTCTCTGGGAAAGCATGCACTGTTATTGCAGAGACAGACTTTGTAAATCCCGAGCTCCTTGTTGTTATTTGTTCCCTGGTGAAACCGTCCCCATTTCCTAGCAGTCTTGTGGGGTCAGAGAGCCATGCAGCATGGAAACTGCCATCTTTGTTTACATATGCTGTTCCCCTAGGTTGTTGCCTCCTAGCAGCCTACTGCCACTTCTCTCAGGCACCAATTTACTTATTCTCTGGCCGCACTGCCTGCCCTGTGGCCAGAAGCATGTTCTTTACCATGAGGGTGCAGCACAGGCAATCACTGCACCTCTGTTGTGCTGCTGCAGTGGAGGCACACGGCTAATCACATGTAAGCCTGACTTCAAAGGACTCCCTACTTTTGCCACTCTCTTACTGCTGCCATCTGCCACTCTGATCCCCCCTAGTAGCTTCATATCTAGAGATGGAGACCAGGAGGTACAACGGGAAGTCTGCTGGCTGGTAGAACAGCTGGGGGGCTTGTGGTGCTCACTGAGGTAAGTCCCAGATTTAGGGAGGATTACACTTTTCCTAGAGAAGCTTATGCCTTGAAATGGGAGAGATTTTCCATTTGGTGTGTTAAAACATATTCATTCCCCCACCTCCTGTCCAGTTGCTAGTGTACTGGGGTACCTTTTGTCACTGTTCCTTTAAGGGCTTAAGTCATCTTTCTTAAAGGTATATTTGAGAGTTATCTTGGCATATAGATTACAGACCTAATACAGTTTCTCCCTCTTTAGCACCCAAAGTCACTTTCTGTACATGTCTGTAAGGTTTAAAAAGACTCGCCAGACTGATGCCTTGCACCAAATATATTGGTGCCTTACTTCTGCGACAACATTTGCTGCATATGGTGCCAAAAATAACCAGTAGTTTTCCTGTAAAAATGCTCGTAAAATTATTGCCACCAGGTCTTGCCAACTTCCTGGTGTTAAGAGCTGCCCATGCTCCACCCCCATGCATAGCCATGCTATGATGTTTACTAGGAATCTCAGGGCTTCTTCAATCACCTCACTAGAAGTACCCCGTGTCACTACTACTATGGGAAATCGAGCCTTTTCGGTCGCCCCTTCTTCCCAATGGAACAAGCTCCCTATGTCCATTCGCTCGTCTGCCACCCACTAAGTTTTTAAACATAACCTGAAAGTCCAGCTCCTCACAGCTGCAAACTGTCACTGCACCATGCAAAGATGCTAGAGCCAAAATGCCATATAATCCTCTATGAATAAGCAGCACTCCCTTCCTCATTTGTCTGCCCCCCCTTCCTCATCTGTCCTTCATCACAGCCCCCAGGGAGTACCCAGACCCCATCCCTCCGCCCCCATACAACACCCTTGCCTTAACCCCCTGATCTCTTCCCCTGGCCTCCGGTTCTATCATGCACCTCAAGTATTGATCTGTCCAAGCCGGAATCATGCAATAAAAGTTTCTATCAAAATCTGCGCTGTGTATTTTCCTTCCCCTACCTACCAGATCCCTTACCTCTCTTGCCTAGCCCTACCCCCCCCCCACGACCTCCTTTTACCTTCTGTCTCCAGTGAATGTTCTACACTGGCTGGTTTTGCAGTGTAATTGTTGCTGGTACTGCACTAGAATCCTATACCTGTAATTGTATACTGGCATTGTACGTAACATGTATTGCAGTACAAACCGTATGGAATCTGTACTCCTATAATTGTATTTCTGTTATTCTGAATGTACATACCCCCAGATTACCACACATATCTGACAGTAAACTGCACAATACTACATAAAGTTAGTTATTTAGCTATTTTTTTCAAGGGAAGCCTTTGACTGGAGTTCCTTTGATGGTGGCCATGCTGGGCTAAGCTATCGTAAGCAGGGCAGCAGCAGTAGTGTTTAGTTTTATTTAAATTTTCTAGTTTATATTGTGCGTTAGTTTATTGTTTTTTATTAATTGTTTTTTTATTAAGTTTAGTGGCAGTTAGGACAACAAAATGAGGAAGTGAACTTAGGACGTGTTTTCAGGAGTTTAGGAAGCGATAGAATATACGGTGTCATAACCTATTTGCAATTCTCTGTTTTCGGCTCCAGTGTTATAATCAAATATGCAGGAAGCACATCTGTATTATGAGAATTTCTAACTGTCCAGTGTGCACCGAATAAATCTGTGCCTGTAGATATCCTACCTGCTTGAGTTGTGAAGGTGACTGAAGGTGAAGGGAGAGAAGACCTGGAGTGCGTTGGAAGCATTGAGGAGGAACTATTGGAGCGAGGCCTCTGTGGATTCGAAACACTGTGGGAAGTGCTTGGTTAGCAGACTGGAACTGGAACATCATCAGTCCTTTTCCGGAGATGGACTCTGTGAATGCTGGAAGTCCCTGGGAATCTCAGAATCCAGGGATTCATTAAATCTACAGGGGCACTATTGGATTTTGTGTGGTGAGGTCTGCTCTGGCCTGTCCAGAGGAGTGATCGCCTAGATAGGTGCCGAAACCACACAGGAGATACTGCTACTGGCTCTGCCTGACAGTGGGCAATTAAGTGCTCTTCCCCCTAAGTTGCTCGTGGGATCGGCTGGTGGGCCAACTCTGATCGAGAGCTGTAGTGGTGGGTACGGTGAGTGGGGTGGCTGCCTCCTAGGTGAGTGCTGGGGGGAACTCTCCCCTTGTATTTTCTTTAATTTGGTGCCCAGTCCTGAGTTTGACTGGGTCCATGGTGGTTGTGGAGACAGCTGCCGTTGGATAAGAGCCCAGGCTATAGTCAGTGGAGTATAAAGAACTGCACTTAGGAGATCTACTAATTCCGGGAAACTGGACCTTTACAAAGAATTTACTGGATATACAGGACCGATCAGTAAAGTCTTTGAACCTTCTGTAACAAAAACTTGGTAGTGAGAGTACCGTTGCAGTTTGACTTTTTCTGTTAATTCTGGTAGCTTTTTCCAAGCCCCAGTAGAGAGTTGGACTTGGTCAAGCTTGTTCCGGTTCATTCCCCCGAAGAGCTGAGAGCTCTACAGGCCTCATAAATTTGAATTGAGATACTTAAAGTGACTTCTCTCTATGTCTGTGAATCTGCATGCTGCCATAAGGACTTTTCATATTTCATATTATTATTTTGTTGTATGAGGGTTTGGGGTTTATGGGTGGGGGTGAGTTTGGAATTTGTATAGTTGTAATACAAAAGGATTCTTGGGTGTGGGTGGTATATGAGTGTGTGGGGTTTGATTGAAGTGAGAATTGGGGTTTGTGTAGAGTGTGACTGAATTGTGTGTGGTTTTGATTGGAAGTAATTGGGTGTGTGTTGTGGATTATTGTTTATTTGTTGTGTGCTGCTGTTGACAGATATGTGCTGAGATGGTGTAAAGATGGTCAGGCACTATTCCCCCTTCAGGCTCGGGGACCTCTACCCTTTTAACTGTCCCCCTTTCTCATCAGAAGCATATAGGAGATGTCGTGCTTTGGGGATAGTGAGAAGAAGGAAGAAGGGTGGGGGTGCTAGGCCTAGTGGGGGAATGGAGAGGGGTGGGCAGATTGAGGTAGTGGGAACAAGGAGACACCGTGGGGTGAAATGGGTCTAGGAAAGGGGTCCTCCCTGCCTTGTTCCCATACCCAAGGATTCTGCTTCATGCAGGCAGGTGATGCTGTCTTCCTCAAGTGCTCATCCTGCTCGGGCGGTGTTATGCAATGTCAGATCTATCAAGAACAGGACTGCTTTAACAGCAGATCTTGTTTGGTCGTCGAATCTGGCTTGCATCACCGAGACCTGGCTGGATGAAAATGCTGGCCCTGTCCTGGCTTCAGCAGTTCCAGTCGGATACTCTGTGATACACCGCCCGAGGATGGATCGTAGGGGTAGGGGTGTAGCCATCGGTTTTAGATTGGAACTGTGCCTTGTGGATGTACCAGTGGGAACCACCAACTCCTTTGAGTGTATCATGGGCACAGGTGTAGGGTGCAGGATACTTCTCATCTACCATCCACCTGGAGATGGGAAAGTTTTCCTGCAGGATGTCACGGACTTCATTGTCGACGAGGTTTTGGGATCCTCTAGATGGTTAACTGTGGGGGATTTCAATGCCTGGGTTGACAACGAACTCTCACAGTTTGATCAGAACTTCCTCCAACTAATGACTTCATTGGGCCTTACACAGGTTATTACCTCCATGACCCACAGGTGTGGTCACTCCTCGGACTTGGTGTTCCTCCTGGGGATGGACATCTCTGATGTGGTGTTGGAGCCAGTTGGTTGGTCTGACCATCACACCATAGGGTTCAGTTTCATGGCTCCCCCCAATGGTCCTGCCCCCATGGAGATGGTCCAGTACAGAAGTAACCCCAGATGGTCTAATGGCAGTGCTGGACCTATCGGGTATATCGAGTGAATGCATGGATCCAGGGAACCTAGTACTAGCCTATAATAAGGCGGTGATGGGGGGCCCAGGATTCCATAACTCCTGTTCGGATTTGTCCCCTCACTCTTCACCCAAGGTCCTCTTGGTTTGATGGGACCTTGAAGGAGATGAGAGAGGGACGAAAGCTAGATAGGTGCTGGTGGAAATCAGGCCTGGATGGTTACAGACTTAGACTGATGGACCATTATGTTGTCTATCAATCTGCAATCACCTGTAAGAAGGCAGAATTCCTGTCCAGGGAGATTGCTGCTGCACAGAACTGACCAGATCAGCTCTTCCAGACTATTGACAGATTGTGCAATCCAGTCTGTCTTCAGCCTGGTAGAGCTTTTTTGCAAGAGAGATGTGATGAGTTTGCTCAGTTCTTCGCACATAAGATTGTCACCATCAGGTCTGAGATCTGTGCAGCCCCCTCTGTTGGGTATTGCAGAGATTGGCAGGGAAATGCGGACACCCAGCTTGCTTGGTCTGATTTCGGCTGGCCGGAACTCATGGACATCATGAGGATTATCCACACTTTGCTGCCAACTTGCTGTAGTTTGGACCCGGGTCCAACGCGCCTTCTCATAGGGTGTGTTGATGAGATTGGCCCTGTCCTAGCCAAGATAGTCTGGAGTTCATTGGAGTGGGGGGGGGGGGAGGTCTTTCCAGACCCCTAAAGGAGGCGGTTATATGACCTCTCTTTAAGAAATCCTCCCTTGACCTGGACTGTTTGGCTAACTACAGACCTGTCTCTAACCTGCCGTTTGTGGGTAAGGGTATTGAGAAGATGGTTGCGCTGCAGCTGGATGATTATTTATCCATTCATGATATCTATGATTCTCTCCAGTCGGGTTTCAGGAAGAGGCACAGTACCAAGACGGCTCTTGTCCGGATGATAAATGATCTCCTGATGGAAAGAGATCAGAGGACCCGTTCCATCTTGGTCCTCCTTGATCTCTGTGCAGCGTTTGACACAGTGGACCATGGTGTGCTATTGGAATGCCTGCAGTTCATCTGTGGACTGTCTGGTATGGTCCTCAGATGGTTTTGCTCTTTCCTCAAGGGTAGGACTCAGAGTAGTATTGGGGATTTATTCCTCAGCCCCTCTCCCCCGGGATACCGCAGGACTCCATTTTGTCACCCGTGTTGTTCACAGTGTACATGCTGCCATTGGGAGATATCATTAGGCGGTACAGGCTGAGTTTTCACTGCTGTGTAGATGATACTCAGCTGTACATGTCCTTTGTGCCCGGGCAAAATGATTTCCTCTTGGTTTTTAATAACTGTCTTTCCAAAATCCAGGACTGGATGAGTGCCAGCTGGCTGAAGTTGAACCCGGCTAAGAATGAGGTGTTGGTAGTGGACCAACATCATTGGGAAGTGGGTTTGTTAGCAGGCAGCCTTCTGGGCTCTGGCTCGGGGATGTTCAGCTGACTACCTCAGACCAGGTGCGGAACCTGGGCATTATTTTTGACAGTGGCCTGACCCTTAGATCTCGGGTATTGACCATTGTTAAGACCTCATTCTTCCATCTGAGGAATATAGCTTGGGTGAAGCACCTGGTTCCTCTTGATGATCTTCCAATGTTGGTTCACACCTTTATGACCTCCTGCCTTGACTACTGCAATGTCCTTTACCTAGTGCTAACAGGGGTTGATTTCTGCTGCTTGCAGCTGGTGCAGAATGTGGCAGCCAGACTTTCGACTGGTACTTCTAGGACCAGTCATATTATGCCTGTGCTGTGCAGACTGCTCTGGCTGCCAGTACAGTGGGGGAATCACCTTCAAGGTCGGGTTACTGACCTATAAAACCCTTCTCGAATAGGGACCTAGTTACCTGCAGGATCTCCGTCCTTACTGCCCACTTAGCACCACCGATGAATGATTGCTGGAGATTCCCAGGGTGCGTTTAAAGACATCTAGGGCTCAGTCTTTTGCTTTTGCAGCCTCTATGTTGTGGAATTCTCTACTTTATTGGATTCGAGAGCGCCTGACCGTCCGGAGCTTCAAAACAGATTTAAAAACATATTTATTTAGCCAGGCGTTTCCGGACTCTAGTGCATTATTTCATATTTGGTATATGATCTTAATCTACTGATAATGGATATTTTATTGGTTGAAAATGTATTGTTTCAAAATGTTAATTTATGTGGTTTTATGTGCAAGTGCTTTGATTTTGGAAAAGCACTTTTTAGAAATAAAGGATGATTTGATTTGATTATTGTATGTAACGTGGATCATCTGTTCTACTTCATTGTACTGTATTCTTGTATGTACTGTGTATATGTACTTCTTTGCCACTGTGTGACCCAGGTCGTGACTGAAAATGGTCATCTGAATCAGTGCACCTATCCGGTTAACACAGACATATATATATATATATATATGTGTGTGTGTGTATATATATATATATATATATATATACATATACTGTATCTCTATACATACATACATACAATAAAATGATGTAAAGCCAGGGAGAGCACAGGGATGTGCTCCATTATAGCCAGTGGGGGGCAGCTTTCCCACCATTCTTGAGTTTGCGCATGCGCGTCGAACTCCTTGGGAGAGTAGGCTTTGAGGGGTATGACACTGTCTGTCCAATGCAGAGTACTCTGCATGCGGCTCGACAATATCACATCAATCCTCAGTCAGGCTGGTCCTGACGCTGTTTTGCCTGCAGTGGTCTGCACTTCAAAAGAAAAAGCCGCACCAATCAGGAGCCAGCTTTTTCCTTTCATCTGCAGGTCACTGCAGAGCAAACAGCTGATTGCGTCCTGATGTCTCTGCGCTGGCTGGACGAGGTGCTTTCCTGCCTGCCTCCTCCACACTGTTGGTTTTTTCTCCCCAACACCAAGATGCCCACTCCCGGTGTTGGATGGGTCCCCCCTATACACACACACACATAACCTCCGACCTTGGGGTGCCCAATCCCAGGGTCGACATCGAATTCTGTTTTTCTGACACCGAGATGCCCACTCCGAGTGTCGGATGTACCCCCCCCCACATAACCTCCGACCTCTGGGTGCCTAATCCCTGGGTTGGGATTGAAGCCCCCAGTACTCTGGCACACTGGGAGTCCACCCCAGTGTGCCAACATCCATAGTTTCCCTGTAGAAAACAGACCCACAGTCTTTTTTTTTTCCTTTTTAAACCTGAAAAGACATAAAACGGTCCCTCGTTATTGCCGCCGGCCCCCCTCCCCCAACCCGCACCATCCCTCTGTGCACCTGACTTCCCCATACCCCCCCTCACCCATACTTACCTCCGTAGGTCAGGAGCAGCGATCTTCAGTGGACCAGAAACACGTCTGCACTCTTCAAAAGCCGACCGCAAACTGAAGAAATGACGGTAAGTCCTATAATGGCAGTGAATGGGGGTTTCAATTTAGGGTGATATCTCAACCATTTTTGGGAGTTTTGGTCCCAGATTTTCAACATGGGGTTCTTGGGACCCCACCTCATGAGCACAGTCACTGTCATTTCGTTTCTCGGTCCCGAAAGGTGATTTAGCGGTCACTGCGCACAGTCACCTTTCGGGACCAATTAATGAAACAACAGTGCCACTGTTCATGAGGTGGGATCCCAAAAAGCCCTTGTTGCAAATTTGATGAAAAAACCTCCTACAAATGACTGCATTATGAGCTTCCGTTGCATAGTTTCTACGCACGCTCTTAAGTTCATAAATTTTAAAATTTTCACTCCATATTTCCAACATTTCCATTTTTTCACACCCACTTATGAACAGTACAGCTGTCATTTTTTGTAGCCTTCCCAAATGTGTTTTTGCACCTGTGGCACAGAATGGCATGGTTGATGTGTGAAATCAACTTTCGGGACAGAGTAACAAAATTCCAGTGCCACTGTTCATGAGGGGAGGTCCCAAAAAGGTAATGTTGAAAATTTGGTGAAAACATTCCAAAAAATGACTGCATTATGTGCGTGCCTTGCGCAGTTTCTACACACACTTGTAACTTCGCCACATTTTCATATTTTCATTCCAGATTTTCAACATTGCCATTTCTTCACACCTCCTCATCAGCAGTACAGCTGCCATTTTTCACATCGTGCCCGAAATGTGTTTTCGCACCTGTGGCACCAACTGGCACACTCGCTGTGTGAAATCACCTTTTGGGACAGAGTAACAAAATGATACTGACACTGCTCATGAGGTGATGTCCCAAAATGCCCAGGTTGAAAATTTGGAGCAAAAATACCAACAAACGCCCAGGGCATTAGAGTTTCCAACCGTAACAGCCACCCTTAAAATGCAAGACAGAGGAATATACAAAGAAACATATGGGAGGCACGTACAAGAGCAATACCAACAGCAAACTCTCTGCATTGGCAAATGCTTATTGTATATTGTAATGGTCAACTGGTGATTAATCAAGGGCACCAGTCGACTAACGAGGCTCTTGTTAGTTGATCGGAAAATTTTGATTAATCACCAGTTGACCTTTACAATATATAAAAACGATGAGAAGGCTCCCCCCCCCCCGCATAGGCTGTAATGGAGTGCATCCCCACCATCTCCCTAGCTTTACATCATAATGTGGCTATGCGTGGGTGCAGAGTGTGGGAGACTCTTAACACTGGGAAGTTGTCAAAACTCGGTGGCATCAATTTTACAAGCATTTTTACAGGAAAACAACAGTGTTGTTTTTGGCACCATATGCAGCAAATGCTTGTTGCAGGGGTAAGGCACCAATATATGTTTGCAAATCTAAAATTGGTTTAACTTTGCAGATCTCTATAAGTCATTTTCATTTCCGTTGTCTGGAGTCTAACCCAGTCCCTTTGTCGAATCATAATGTGGTCCTCTTACAACCAGTGACTATCAGTGTGTGGTCAACATGTTAAGTGTTCCTGTTAGATTAATATATTATCCATGAAATAATGTTCACATTTGTTTTGAAAACCATGCATTGTCTGTGTCTCAACACTATCCTAAATACAGGGTTTTCAAATCACCATATGCCATTCTGTGATTGGTTTAGAGAGAGAGGCATACTAACTGATGCCAGTCGCATTGTCTGCTAAAATACTTCTGTTTGGCTGAATCCTTGTCTAGTTTTAAACTGCTTTGTAGTTCTGAAGAGAAAATGTCTACTATGGCTAACATTTCTTCTAGGTACCAATCGGATTAGCTGTGCTATTCAGGGGGCCCATGAAGGGGGTATTTTTGCCTTATGTATACTGCGTGATGGCACGTTGGTATCAGGAGGAGGAAAAGACAGAAAACTGATCTCGTGGAATGGCAATTATCAAAAGATTTCTGAAACTGAGGTGAGAGTTCACTTCTATTTGTCAATATTGCCGCAGAATCCCACTACACTGTAAATGGCAAATAAAAGGAAATGTTTTAAAAGCCTTACAGCAGCAGTGCAATGAAAAACATTATTCCAAAAAGCTCATTTTCTGCTATGGCTATGAAAAAATATTGGCAAAACTGTTGATTTGGGTTTTCTGGATGCTTCCTGTGCTGTGTTCTGCACATTTGCATTTTTATCTGCATTCGTACCTTCCTCAGATCCTCAATATTATTTCTATGCAGAAATGAGGCAGCCATCCTTTTTTCTTGAGAAATAATTACCTTAAACATTCATAAAATTCTTAAATGATAACAGAAACTGAACATTTTACCACCAAAATAAACTGGAAGATATCTGGAATCAATTAGGAAGAAACAAAGGTGGGGTCAACTTTTAGCCCATTTTCATTGCACTGCTGCTTTAAGTTAAGAACATTTGGCACAGGTGATTTTTGTAGTGATTGTCATATGAACAGTTCAGTAAGTGTTGAAAGGAGAGCTGGATTAATTCTGCATGTCTGTACTTGTGGTAGAAACAGTTTTTCAAGTTTTGTTTCACATTTTGGCATCATCCCACCTGTCCTGGGTTTGTAGGTAAGTGTTCCAGGTTTACGCACAGGTGGTTCGGACCATTTTAAGAGCTAGTAGCAGCACACATAGCAAGCAGGAGAAAATGTTATTAATTTTCAATAGCATTCAGATGAAACAGTTTATTTCTGAAATATTTTTCTTTTTCCATTTGCTCTTTACAAGGTTTTCTACCTCATATTAGGTGAGATGTGATGAACAGTGTTTCAACTGGAGACTGACATATCTAGTTATTTTTCTCTTCCTAGCTCGTGAACATTGTGACCTCACTTATTGTGATATCATAAGGAACCAGTTTTGAAGCAGGTGACGGGCGCTGCTTGGTCAGTTGTGATGTCCCAGACAGAAAGGCCATAAAACTTAAAGCTGCAGTGCAACAAAAAATGTTGTTCCCAAAAATCTATTTTCAGCTATGATTAAGTAAAGTATTAGCGGATTTTCAAGCATCCTTGTCTTGGTGCCTCCTATGCTGCGCAGCATGAGTCTTTTTTTTATTTTTTCATACTTGACCCTTTCCAGGTCTACAATGCTATTTCCATGGAAAATGTGGTGGCCATTCTTTTTCTTGAGAAAAAATAAAATTATAACATTTATAAAATACTCAAATTTGAATTAGAAAATTGTACCACCAAATAAAATCATAAGAATGCTGAGAATCTTTTATAATAGGGGGGAAAAAGTGGAGTCAAATGTTTTGCCCAATTTCATTGCACTGCTGCTTTAAGATGTGTGAGGAGAAATGGAGCTAGCTATGTTAGGTTCAGGTAGAGTACTTTTTAACACAACACCAAGTATTTTCAGCTTGAAAATAATCAAATTATCAAAAAGGAAAAGAAAATAATTACTTCAAATATAAGAAGTAATAGTTCACTGCTTGAGAAAGTTCATATTGATTTTAGGTAGCACACTAGCTCTTTAAGAATATTTAGATTGATAAGAGTGATAAATGGATGGATGTATACCAGTGGAAAGATAAATGCAAAGATAATGCAAAATAGCATGCTTATTTCCATTTCAGTTTACACTGTGCAGTAACACGTGACAGGGTGTACGTTTGTTGGGCGATATAGGCACACGTTTGGAATATGCGGCAGTGCTTTTAGAGTTATAAAGTGGCCCATATTAAACATTTTTTTCATAGAAAATGCATCACCATGCATGTATGAGTATGTATAAGCATGTTAGGTGACCTGGTGTATTATATGAGAAAGCAGTATTTGTTGCTTCCTTCTTTATCACTTTATAAATATCTATATATCTACAGTGATATATTTTTTTATAGTGAGGGTGGTGGATAGGTGGAACAATCTACCCAGTAATGTGACTTAATGCAACAACTATCTTGGTTCCATGTGAAAATGGTGATCGCCATTAGGGCGAGTGTACATTGCCAAAAAATCAGTTTTGGCGATGTATACTCCCGGCACACAGCAAAAGAACGCCGGGGACTTGTTTTTTTTTTTTTTTTTTTTTTTTAGCCACCTGCACCCACCCTACTAAAGGATTCTCAACTGCGGGGGTGCAAATAAAAATAAAAATGGCTGAGCACAACAAAAGGAACCTGCACCCGGACCCAAACCTGGTACCCTCCCAACCCTAGCCTTCCACCTACCCACCATGCCATGGGGCCCAGCTCGGCAACCCATTTGCTGCACTACACCTCTAAACCCTCCCCTCCCCTTGACCTGTCTCGATGTACTCACCCCCTGCATACATATGCGGCATCCTGTCGCTATATTTGCAGACACCCCATCCAGTTGCCCTCCCAACTCGGTAGCCCTGTGGACAGGCATCATGATTGAGTCAACCTTTTTGAAAGAGCTCAATTGCGATCACCATTGTCATGGGCTACCACTATCTTAGGGTTCAGAATTCCAAATCCGCCAAGGTGATCCCCTTTCACAAAGGAGGTGATAACGCCTCTCCAGGAAACTACTGCCCTATCTCCCTCTGTCTTGTACTAGCCAAGCTTCAAGAGTCCTTAGTCCTCACTAGGCTTACCCATTTTCTGTCCTCCTCCAACTTCACCACTCCTTACCAGTCGGGATTCTGAAAAAATCACTCAACTATCTCCTCACTTCTCTGGGTTACTGATGCCATCCCTCACAGGCATGGACCAAGGGCATCTTATCTCTGCCATTTTCATCAACCTAGCAAATGCCTTTGACTCCATCTCTCATTCTCTCCTTTCTAAACTCTGACTTGCTGGCCTCACCCCCCCCCCCCCCATTGATAAATAAATGTATTGGGGGGGTAATTCAAAGCAAAAGAGAAGGTGTAGTGGCTCTGGGAAGTTCAAAAGGCTTGAGGAATTCTAGGAGGGAACAACAGGGCAGACTTGATGGACTTTAGTCATTTTCTGTTCTATACTATGCTAGGCTACAGTCATGGCCAAAAATATTGGCGCCCTTGCACTTTTTTAAATAACTCACAATTCCTCTAAACATGAGCTGAAATTAACAACAGTACAGTATTTGGTCTCCACAATTCTTTATTTCTCTGTTAATATTACAGAGCCTTTGTTTTTGATTCAGAATTTAATATATCCTTTTAAATCAGAAAATGAAAAGAAATGGCATTGACAAAATTATTGACACCCTAGACTTAATATTTGGTAGCACAGCCTTTGGTCAAAATAACTGCAATCAACCACTTCCTATAGCCATGGATGAGCTTCCTGCACCTCTCTACTGGCAGTTTGGCCCACTGTTCTTGTGGAAACTGCTCCAGTTCTCGCAGATTTGAAGGGTGCCTTCTCCCAACTGCTGTTTTCAGATCTCTCCACAGGTTTTCAATGGGATTTAGATCTGGACTCATTGCTGGCCACTTCAGAACAGTCCAGCGTCTTGTCTTGAACCATTCCTGGGTGCTTTTTGAAGTGTGTTTGGGGTCATTGTCCTGCTGGAAGACCCATGACCTTCGACGGAGACCCAGCTTTCTGACACTGGGTTCAACACTGCGCTCCAAAATGGCCTGGTAATCTCCAGATTTCATGATGCCATGCACACGTTCAAGGCACCCAGTGCCAGAGGCAGCACAGCAACCCCAAAACATCACTGAACCTCCTCCATGTTTGACTGTAGGGAAGGTGTTCTTTTATTTGAAGGCTTCATTTTGTATTCTGTAAACATAGAGATGATGTGCTTTACCAAAAAGCTCTAATTTGGTCTCATCTGTCCACAGGACATTCTCCAGAAGGATTTTGGCTTGTTCAAGTGTTTTGGCAAACCCCAGTTGGGCTTTCTTAAGTCTCTCTCCTCAGCAGTGGGGTCCTCCTGGGCCTCCTCCATATATAACCCCTTTCATTGAGTTGGCGACGGATGTTTGCGAGTTGAAACTGTCGTACCTTGTGTCTGAAGGTCAGCTTGAATCTGTGTGGCAGCTGATCGAGGTGCTTTCTCCACCATTCAAACAATCCTGCGCTGCAATCTTCGATCAAGTTTTCTCTGCGGCCACATCCAGGAGGTTGGCTACAGTGCCATGGGCCTTAAACTTCCTGATAACATTACGTACGGTGGAAACAGGAACATCAAGGTCTCTGGAGATTGATTTATAGCCTTGAGATTGTCCATGCTTGATACAATCTTCTGTCTGACCTTCTCAGACAATTCTCTGGCTGTCTTTCTTTTCTCCATGCTCATTGCGGTACACACAGTGACACAAAACAGGAGAATGAGTCCTTTTCTCTATTCAAACTGGTTGAATGAGTGATTTTTATATTGCAGGCACCTGCAACTCACCACAGGTGAGTTCAATTCCAAAGTGAAGGAGAATCACCTGCTTGAAATCTAATTATTTCTAACTACTTCTAAAAGGTGCCAATAATTTTGTCCAGGCCATTTAAGGATTTCTGTGTGGAATAAGCTAAGACTTAGTAAATTTTTCTGCTTTTTGTGTTTTATTCCACTGCAAACCAAAGAAATACATATGCGGATACCAAAATATTTTTTAATTTCAACAATTTTCTGGAAGGAATGGTGCATTATTAGAAAAAACTGCAAGGGCGCCAATATTTTTGGCCACGACTGTATAATGTACTGCACTTTATAACATGGGCAGGAAGAAATCTGTGATCTCATTTGTCAACGGCCACCACCTGACCATTCATTAATCTGTGTTACCCGCACAGCAAGTGGTGAAGGGGCCACAGGGAGCAGATCAAGAAGCATGCTGATCTTGTTATTCTGGAACAAAGACAGTTTGGAAGGCAGCCATTAATCCTGTCGTTAAATGAGACAGAGCTCGTCAGACTTTCTCAGTGTTTCAGATCACAGATTTCTTCTTGGCCGTCTTATTGCCTGACAGTAAATCAAAGTGTGCAGCAGCTGTACTCAGCAGTAACCCTGTAAATGTGGCAGGAATTAAGTAAGCAGACCCCTTGGTTCTCTATGTCTGCCCTGCCCCCGTGGACCTCTGGGAACCCAGCGGCAAATGTCATGTTGCCATGCGTTAATCTCTCCTGCAACTATTATCTTGTGTGTTGTGTTCCCTGGGGTCCCATCCGGCATTTATAGCCACTGTGGCTCCTTTGTGCCATAACTTGTTTCTCACTGGTGTGCATGTTTAGTAGGCAAATGGGAGTGAAAGGCAGAGCCACAGAATTGTCATCATGGAGAAAGAGCAGCTGTCAGGCCCCCAGGTAATCTCACTGTGCCCATCTTCTGAATTATGTGTTAAGAGGAGCACAGTGTTGTTATTTTGCTGCACCTTTCACTGTGTTCAACAGAGCGAGAGAGCGAGCACTTCCCGTGATCCAGCATTTCGTACCGTGCCCCTTACTGGCTCTTTTTCCCCTGCCATGTGCCCCGGACACTTGTGACTGGGACCTGCCAATTCCTGCTGTCTGGATACTCTCTCTTCGGTCTCTTGCTTTCGGTGTCCACCCCATTGACCAACTGCTCAGCAGCTGCATGCTGCAATCATGTCTCTGTGTCTCACTGCACTGCCCCCAGTTGAACACAGAAAGCAGCCATCGGTAACCACATTGCCTCTTTCCACCTGATCACAACCAAGATGCAGCAGCATTTGGCGGTGGCGGTTTCCTTGCTGGCTGTTGTCTCCCTTCCTGTTCCCTAGTACAGCATTTCTTCCCCCCCTGCCTCCCCCAGTCTCATTGGTGGGTATTATTTTGTCCCATCCCACAGCACTTGGAAGCAACCCCCAGCAGAAGACAGGAACAGCAGACGGTCCCTGCACAATGTAGACTCCCGAGACACAGAAGTCCGATCCGCTGAATATGGGTACTTGCTTTTTATCTGATGTCATTGCTTGCTGTGTCATTCACTTGCTGTGTTTTAAGAAGTGGACGACCTCTTACTCCAACTAAATATAAACAAAAGAGCTGGTGCTGACAGCATTGGCCCATTCTTCATTAAATCTGGCATTCAGTACTTAGTAGCCCTCTCCTGCATTTGTTTAACCTCTCTATACACGCCAGTACTGTTCCTAAGGCTTGGAAGATAGCACACGTCATCCCACTGTTCAAATCTGGTGATCACTCGGACTTAAGCAACTACCGCCCCATTTCCATCCTTCCCCTCCTCTCCAAACTCCTTGAAAACTTGTGATCACCCAGTTACGGAGTTACCTTGAACAAACAGATCAAATTAATCCTGCCCAATCAGGCTTCATACCTGCACACAGCACCACTTCTGCACTAGCCTCTGTCACCAATGACTTGTTCCTTGCAATGGATAAAAAAAAAAAGTGACAGGCACAGTCTTTCTTGACCTCAGCAAAGCCTTCGACACTGTCAACCACACTTTACTTCTCATTACCCTACACTGCCATGGCATCACCGGACCTGCACTCCTATATTTCAACAGTTACCTAACTGATAGGCTCCAGCAGGCGAAAGCAGATGACTTTCTCTCCCCTCTACTACCTATCAAAAAGGGGGTCCCACAAGGCTCAATCCTTGGTCTGCTGCTTTTTATGCTGTATATAGACAACGTCAGAAATAACCTCACTAAAGCTAAAATCCATCTGTTCACAGATGACACAGTGATTTACATCTGTAGACCCTCTGCAACCAAAGTCCAGGCAGACCTCCAGTCCGAGTTCAGTCTCCTCCAACCTAATCTGGTGCAATCAAGACTCCTCCTTAATACAAAAAACAAAAACAAAGTCATGTACTTCTAGTCTAGCCACCTTACTTCGACTGCAAATGAAATAGCTTCCTTGCCCCCAATAAGAACTCTCCTCAACGATGACCTTGACATTATCATAAACTTTAAATATCTTGGGTATGATCTAAACCAACACCTCACTTTCGCTGCACACATTTCCTCACTTACGAAAAAATGACAGTGCATTGGGTCCTTCTTCAGGAATAAAAACCCATTTCCAGCTGATGCCAGAATACGCCTGATTCTGACAACCTTCATGCCTCTTCTAGACTACGTGGACATTGTCTATAGCCAATGCTCAAACTCCCTGCTCCATCAACTGGACATGCTCTACCACAGGGCTATCCAGTTAATTTCAAATGCACACAGATGCACCCACCACTGTGAGCTATTTGCTGGTGTGGGCTGGACGTCACTCTCAACTAGACAAGACTCTCACTCCCTCACCTGGCTCTATAAAGCTCTCCTGGTGAAGCTTCCCACCTATATTGTTACTCCCTTTCGTCAACCAACCAGTACATATTTGTTGTGTTGCAATGACTTCTTTACATTAGATGTTCCCCATGTACAGTCCTAGTTCGGGGAAATGGACATAAATCATGCCCTTCCCCTCGCCTGGAACAAATCCCAGCTACACCTCAGGCTACAAAAATTAAAACCCTTAAACAGCTTCAGGAAGCTGATCGCAGACAAGCTTAGAGATTTCTGTACATGCCACCAACCTGTGTATCTCCCTCTCCTATCTCTGCTAATCCAACCCATTTCACACCATTCCCAGTGCCCCCCTCCTCTCTTCACTTACTTTGCTCCCAGCTTGCACATTTGTCACAGCTGATCTCTGACTAACCAGAGATTGCTGTACATGCCACTAATCGGAGTACCCTTGCCCCCTTGTTGGTTACCCTACTTAAGTCACACTTCACTCCCAGTACCCCCCCCCCCATTATCCTCACCTGTCCAGTTCCCAGCACTCCAATTTAACACACTGTCACCAACCACCACTACCCGCCCACCTCGGAGCAGCTCAACCTTGCAACTCACCACTCCATTATCCACCTCTGTAAATTCCCAGTCATGCCCCCTTAGTACATCAGGAAAGCATACTGTACAGGTTGCTTCTCCTTTGTAGAGGTATTGTCTCCAAGGGCCCATGACTCTGTTCCTTTGTAGGTGCCTGGGACATTGTTCTTATGTTTATGAAAGACTTAACTTGCAAGTGCATATGTGTCTGTGTTTATGTGATTGCATACCTGTAAATGTGTATATAGGGTGCGTGTTTAGGTTCATGTATATATTTATACATCCTTGTAGATAATACTGTATATACTTTCCTATGTAAATATTACTGTATATAATCATGCTGTATCTACCCTTGTCCTTTTGCACTATCACTGTTGCTCTGTATTTAAATTGCTGTAAGTATTTGTTGTCCTCCCAGGACCTACTTGTAAATGAGCCTGCTCAATGGAGTTTTCCTGTCAATAAACTTAAACTAATATGCTGGCTTGCTGGTAAGAGATCGGCATGTCATGTGTTTCTTATACATCTTATGTTTTCTTCTCTGCAGTGTCAGTTTCCTGTCTGCACACACACACCCTCTGCAGTATCAGAGCACAGATCATTCTGTCTGTACTGCACACAACAGAACTGCTCTTTTTTTTTGGGGGGGGGGGGCTCAGTACAGGGCATAGGAAGGGCAGCAAAGCATGTTATGCAGCAGAAATGTCAGAAATCATATCACCCCTGTTTTTCTGACATTTCTATGTGCACAACAGCAATGCAGTATACATGCTTTGTGATGGACTGTTTTACAAGGTGGCAGAATACAGTACCTTTTGTGCTACTTAAACAGCAAAAAAAGACCTTTCTGGATATTTTTTGTTGTTTAAACATAGACCATGTTATAAGCACAATAACCCACTCCAGGGTGTGCGGGTTATTTAAGCAATAAGGCATGGCTACGGGTTATGTTAATGGTCTGTTAATCACCTTCTAGGGGTGTACTGTGGCACGAGGTGTAGCCGAGTGCCACATGCCCCTAGAGGGTGATTAACTGACCAGTAACATAATCCCTGGGAGTGCCTTATTCCTATTATAATAAAAAATGTTTTTAAACAGTGTTAAACCTTGTTCAGCATATGGTTAAGCTCTACATGTATGTTAATAAAAGATTAACATAAGGCTGTTAGAATGTTTGCAGCCAATCAGAAAGCTCCATTTCTCAGACCCTTTTTTATAATGGGGATTAATCAATGCCCCGGGTGCTGTGAGGACACTCGGCCTGTGGCCTCATGCCTCACAACACACCCGGGGTGTTGATTAATCACCAATAACCACACACCCTATTGTGGCTTATTGCTTATGTACAGTACTGTACTATACTATACTACACCTCCATCTCTGTGCATAAATATCTAGGATATTCAATGCTCTAACTTCAGGTATGCTATTGATCTTCATGAGTTAGGGGGCAGGAACATAATTCATGAGTAGCGAAGACACTAGTGAGTTATGAAATTCCTTTCCCCTTCACATATGAATATAAATGGCTTTCTGTCAGTCAGACCAACCATTATGTCCAGTCTGTACAATGTATTTTAAATTGTAAAGCTTTGCAGTTTGGTCTGTTTTATGAAGAAACAGTCGTTTTTGTTTGATTTCAGTTCTCTGTTTTGAGTGCAGTAAAGCCAATTGCGATGTCATCGGGAATTGTACTAGCGGTACTCTGATTGGTTATGCATTCCTTTTGTTACCAATCTAAAGTGGAAATGAATATACGGTCTTCATTCTTGTGGTGCCATACTTCATTCTGTCATGCATTGTATAAGTATATGCATGTATTTATGAAGATGGATTTTTTTTTTTTTTTATATAAAAAAAATGTTAATGCATGAGTTAGGGTTCATTATTAAAGCAAACAAAGAAAGGAAATGCAGTTAGGGTTTTTTTGAACCCTAGCTCCTCCTACTTCCATCCACCAGTGGCCACCCGCGAAGCAGCTGCATCATCATACACATTGCTCTGAATCTGCAGTGTGCTTTGGTAATGGCCCACAAACAGCTGCACTTTCACACACATTGGCTCGGGCTGATAGTGGGCTTAACAGCTGGCCCTGTGGGCCACTCATAAAACAGTCACAGTGTCACACACAGTGAGCTTGTCCTGTGGCAGGCTTTGTGAATGGCCTTGAAGGCCACTTGCAAAGTGGCTGCACCATCACACAAATTCCCCCAGACCTGGGGTCACTCCGTGGCTCAGCAGAAGTGTGTTGACCTTCTGCGCTGTCAGCCTACGTACTGGAGTGGACGGAAGGAGCCAGGATCGAAGCAGCCCATGCTAGGGAGTGCAGCTGGGCATAGCATGAGTCAAGCAAGAGAGAGAGAGAGAGAGAGAGAGATTTCCAGGTTCTGCCATTAAAGCAGCTCCTCATAGAGAGCCGGGAAACCTGCTCCCTCACGAGGGGTGGTGTAAACCCACAGCGTGCTTCAGGGCTCAAAGCTGCCAGAGGCATGGCCCGACATCAGTGGAGAAGGGAGGGACTAGGAGGGGAAAGAGATGAACCTAAAATATATGTGCTTCAAGCCATCTAAACAATGGCTGCTGGCTCCCTTGCACCCTACTCCACGTGGACCCCCACTGGCTTTACAGTGTGGTATCAGCTGACAGGGCTGGGGGTGGCAGGCACGGGCCTGAAAGAAAGAAGCAGGCTGTGGCTGGAGGGTCGAACAGCCATGCTGGAAGAAAAAAATTGCCTCAGACCTGTATTCAGTGGCATGTTGTCTCACAACATGTGAAGTGTTCATCATGCATTGTCACTGTGTTCCTCATGCTAGGTTATAAAATGGGAATGAAAAATCTTGAATTCTCACTGACTGAGAGACATGACCATGAGTGGTCAGGTGCAGAATCTCATTATCAAGGCAAAAAAAAACTCATCTACAAAATCAGGGACTATTTCATGTACAGAAGTTTGGTATTTTAAAATGTACCAGAATCCATATTTTGAAATGTTCACTTTACATGTAATACATAGTAGAATCAGTGAGGCATTTTATAAGCAAAATGTGCCACTTCAAGGTGTGCATTATAGTATTTCATACATTTTATAGGAATATACAAGCACAGTTAAGCTACTGGAGCATTTCATATTTTTACTCTTAACCACAGAATCGCTGAGTTCCACATGGAGATTTTCCTCTGTGAAACCATTTCCTTGCGTGTGTGTGTGTGTGTGTATGTATGTATATATATATATATATATATATATATATATACACAAACACATGTATACATTTATATGACTCCCTTTTTAAATAGCCATCAGCCTCATACATCACTCCCCTGGGTCATGCATTAAAGGAATTTAATGCACTTACTAGCTTATTGCTTACTTATTTATTTATGATGTTAAAACATATAATGAACTTGCATTGTACTTTGGCATTTTGTGTCGTGGGGTTCACAGGGGAAATGGATGGGAGTCAGTGGAGTTAGGGTTCCAAAAAAGCCTGGTCATATTTCTTTTTTTTTTTTTGGCTTGAACAATAAACCCTAATTTGTGCATTAATGCAGTCTTTGGCAATTAATTTCTGTCTTTTTGAGATAAATATCCATAGTAGTTTGTTTTGGGGCCATACACAAATTAAGTGTACCATCATGCATGCTTCCAGACTTGCAGCTTGCTTTGTGTATGGCCCAAGCAGATACCTCATCAGGCACACCCTGGGACCTGTATCTGGCTGTGTGCATGGCCATGTGGGCCATAGCAGCAGATGCACCATGAGGCATGGCCCCAGACCAGAAATTTGCTTTGCATCTGGGCTTTACCTAAGCAATGCAGCTACATGGTTAAGCATAGCCCCAGACCTCTAACTTGCTATGTATATTGCCCTGTGGGCCATAAGCAAAGCAGGTACCCCATCTTGCATGGCTCCAGACCTGTAGCTTGCTGTGCATTTGGCCCAATGGGTAGTAAATGTCCAGGGGTCAGACAGTCTGCTTTATGCATGTTGGGCACTTATAGTCTGTTATCCTATTTTTGGCTTTCACCACTTTCTTGGCATTCGTCACTTTCTGGGTCAGTTTCTCCACAACTGAGTAACTGTGTTCTCAGAGCTAATACAGTTTCATCTCCTGTGCCCATATTTTTAATCCTCCAAGGCTCATTGTTTTCTAGACATCATCCTTGGTCCACCTCCCTCTCTGGGGTGACATCTCACTGAGGTGCCTAGGTCCTTGCATTCCCTGGTGATCCTCCAGCATCCTAGTGTCACTCTTAAAGCTTGATGTCCACTTTTCTTAGGTTCTGGGGGTAGGTATCCTGCCTCTAAACTTCTGCCTTCCGTACAATGGTAACAGAACATTCCTTGTACACGTGCACAATTCTGGGGTGGCTTTGGGGTGTTCCACCCTGCAACAGTGTCCATTTTGATGTGCCCCACCAGTGATCTAACAGCCTGGACAGTCTGAATTTGCTGCCAGAGCCCTACCACAAGTTCATTCAGATATCGCATCTGCTCCTGCATCCCGCTGAATGCATCCACATGTAGTCCATCTGAAACTGTATTAATGGGGGCAGTGACCTGTGAGCCACCTCCAGTGTGGCGAAAAATCTCCTAATTTTTTTATTCCGGGCCTCTTCTTATGCCTGTACTTCTTGCACTGAGTCTCCATATGATGGCATGCAGCCCATCGAATCTCTCAGTTGCAAACTGGTTACAATTTGATCAATGTAGACAGCTCCTTACAGTACCTGTTTCACCCAGACTTGATCCATGTTAGCTGACACCAAAGTCCCTTTCCAGAATGTCTTTAATTTTGTATGATTTCCTCTGTCTGGAAACAAGAACTCTGACATTGCCTCTCCCTCAGGATCAACTGGTTCTGATTTGACTGGGTTTTTAAGCATTGATATGCACTAGAGCAGGGTGGCATATGGTCATGTGATCGACAAAGCCTTGATGTCATCAGGAGCAGATCCTCTCAGGCACTCCCCTATCCAGGCAATGTTTTCCTCATCACAGCACTTCACTACTTGTACCATCTGAGTCGCTTGTTCAATACAGGTATCCAAGTCCTCCTATCCACTAGGGTAAGTTTTAGTCCCTGAAAACATACATAACCTTTTATACTGTTTGTACTCTCTTGATGGCATGTGCATCTTTTCTGTTTGTTGACCCATAGCATCCAGTATGGCCATGGCCGCATCCAGTCCCCTTGTGCCCCAGTGGGTCTTTCATTTCTTGAGTGGTCTTGCCCTCCTTACCAATCTAGAACATCCCTTGTGATTTCCAGTCAGCATTTGCACTGGCTGAGGAACCACTAGAGCCACTTCCCTGGATGAAGAATGACCATGCTCACTCAGGTCCATGAAAGTGAGGGTATTTGGCAGGTTGGGTCCACGTCATGCTTACTTCTCACTATTGCAGTATGTTAACAGTTTGAGTGGCCATTCCACATGTCTGGTGCAGCACTTTCATCTTACCAATTAACAGTAGGCCTTCGTCCAAGTGTGCCAAAATGGCTTCTTTGTCTATGTTATCTGGAACGTTTTGCACCAAAAACACTTTCTTGAGGTCAGACCCCTCCAGTTTACAGCACTTTTCAACTTCCAGAATGCCGTCTTACTTGCAGATGATTTTTGAATGTTTTAAATTTTCTGCTGTGCTATATTGGGGAGGGGGCTGGGGAACTTGTTGGCAATAGTGATGGATCCCAGCAGTACCTCCAAGATGTGTGTATCATGAAAGATAGGTGTGCTCCCCAGCTGGTTCTGGGAGCAAAGCACCGCTACCTTACATTACCACCAGGCTGCTATAGATGTTTTCATTGGTTCCAGGGTCCTTGCCTCACTTAACAATGAAGGAGGTTTTATCCAGAAGAAAAGAAATGCACAGTTTCTTCACCCAGAGAAAGATTTAAGTGGGCCTAAAGACATATTATGCTGTACCTACCTGCCCACTTCTTCACTGTGGTTATATCTCAAATAGACCTCCCCAGTAAATACAATGGTTCCCTGTAAATAGCATGCACAGTGATGTGGTATTCCATGGCAAGAACTTAAAAGTAAACAGAACTTTATTCAGGGCACAAGGCCTGAAAAAAAAAAAAAAAAAAAAAGGATTAGTGCAATCACTTTAGGTTCAGCCCTTCTTCGTTGCCCCTTCAGATTGCCATGATCAGTGACCCTCTTAAGTGCCCATGCAGGCAAGGTTGATCTATACCCTTTCTGGCCTGCCTTTTAGTCAGGTCTGCCAAGGTACAGGTTTGCGCTCTGCCCCTCACAGACCATTTATCACAGAACAGATGTTACACCCATCCTTCTGTACTGGAGATCGCTTCCCTCTCCCATCTGGAACTAGAGACAGATGCCATTTATATTTGGGGAGCTCCCTTTCTCAAAGTTCCTATGTACCCATGGGTTGGATCAGGGTAGGCCTCTTGATGTTGCTGCAGGTTGCCTGGCGTAGGAGCACTTTAAATTCCAGGAGCAACATGCTCAAATTAACAACCTCCTAAAGGCCATGTAATTTGACAATAGTTTAACAGAGACCCCCATATGCAGGGTATCTGTAACCTGGTCCAGTGGCTAACTTTGCAGAGAACAAGTTTCAGAACAACAATGGTGTTTCCCCGAGAAACAGTGCAGCCCTGCTATTAATCACAGTGACCATTATGGATGATTCCTCCTGTCGCTGCAGTCCTCTGTGTCTGTGCTCTCCTGGGGTACATCAGGTCATCTGGACGCCCTCTTCTGCTTCACTGTCTGCTGCTTGTGGCCTAGCTTTCAGGCTTCCTCCTGGGGGTTAAGCCATCTTTATCTCTTTTTTGATTGCTGAGGTTCCATGCCAACCCACATGTCCCAGCTTTTGAGCCTTCAGGGTGGTGGCAACACAACATCTGGCTATAGTGCCTGCCACAGGACCTGAATCAGAAGCACTGGCTTCAGCTTCTTTGCTCGGCACTGTATCAGTGTCATATTCATGCTGGCTAGTGTGCAAATGCCTTTTTTTCCTTCAGCAGGATTCAGCAAAAATGACTCATCGTTCGACTGACAGACACAGACACACACAGCCTGTTGTAACTCAGGTGTGGCCTGTCTAAGATCCATCTAAATATGATAGCTTCCAGCACTGTTTCCTTGTTATAAACCCAGCTACCATTGGCTCAAGTGGCTGTTGGTCACATCAGTCACTCCTCGGGAGTTCTAACCATAACAAAGTGTACTGCTCTAGCAAAAAGGTGCTAAATTCCAGTCCTCCGCCATCTGAGTCCATTAGTAGCTCTGCTCTAAAATCTGTATCCCACAAATATGCTGACAGCCATGCAGAGGATGGGTACTGGCCCCAATGTTCTTGCATTTAAGGGTTTCTGCCATCATTCAGTGTGCCCACCCCCTGATTCATGCAGCAGGAGTGGGTAATGTGCTCCAGTTGCTGCAGGAAGGTGGTTGAAGCAGCTGTCTGTCAGTGATGGCCACCTACTTTTGATGTGTGGACTGAGTCACGTTCCATCATGGCACAAAGATGTGCCACAGAAACAAAGGTTTCTGGCCTCCTGACGAAGCTTAACCTGAGCGAAGCGGTGGAATACCTGTGTCTGTTGAACACTGCACTGTCACATCATCACTATATGTCTGCTCGATATCCAGTTTTGATGAATGAATAGCTTTCAGACAGCACATTTTGTTAATCTGTCATTTAAGTGACTGTGCCGATTCCAGTTTTGGAGTGCTGTTGGTTCCTGTTCTACTATGTTTGCCAAGGGAACAGCTCCTCCCCTCGATGGCACCTGGATCCTGCAAATGTGACCACATCCAAACCTGGTTGTCCTGAGGCTCCTGGGTTCCCTTCATGCTTCTGTTGGCCTCTGCAGCACAGTTTTGGTCCTGGGGGATAGAGGAAGCTAAACTGAGGTGACAGCAGTTTGGCCTGGCTTTGGGACCCTGAGTTGAGCTCTGCACTTTTGGGGAGGGGGTTGCACATTCATGAATGAAAACAAAAATGAAACTGTCATGTTTACCCCCAGCCTGCTGACACTTAACACTTACATGTTAATAATGAATTAACAAAAAAAAAAAAAGCTTTACTTTTTGTTAAGCATTTTTGAAGAAAAAAAAAAACTCCTCCCACTCACTAGCTTCCATTCCATCTTCTTTCCCACTACACTCATATTAAAGCAAACCCTCCTCCTTCACCCACCTTCTGGCATCCATGCCACTCTTGTCCCCCACCAACCTGTTACATACATGTAAATGGTCCTATAGTAGGTGACTGGCACAACCCTTACTCCTCCTTGGCCAGTTGCCATTTAGGAACCTGTAAAACAAAATGCTAAAAAAAAAAAAAAAAAAAAAACAGCCTCTTGCACCAATACCCTCCCCCCCCACTGCCATCCCAGTTGGTACTTTTTGTCTTCGAGGATTTCTCCTCCATAAAGCCGCACCTTTGGAACTGTAAGTCACTGATGTCAGTACCACTCAGAAATTTTTGCCAGCTGGGGCTGCCCACATTGACGTGCCTCGGCACCACCCATATAATGTGGGCCGCTCCATTTCTACATTTTCTTTCTTTCTGTTGAACACGCATCAGTTCCATGAGGAAGATACCATAGTTTTACTTCTTTATTCTTATTTTCATTGTTGCATTTGGTCATGGAGTGTTGTGTTGCACTTCTGATGATGCTATGTGAAGATCTTCAAGGATGATGCTTACTGTGTGTGATGCTTGAGCCTATTGTATGATGCACAGAACTTCACCACTTGTCAAGGCTTCACTCAGAGCATGCAGAGACAGCACTGTAATGCTTTATAGTCCTTTCTGCAGTAGAAGGAGACTTCCCAGTGTATAAATGCTGGCTTCTGATCCAGTTTTTCCTTCCTGTTCATTGGCTTCTGCACTGATGATGTCCTGACATTCTCTCCATAAGATGACAACACAGTTGCCCTTGTGATCTGCCTTTTCCAAGTCAATGAACAAGATTTAAAAGTACCGTTCATGAAACTTGCATCATAGTAGATAGTCCCAGGAGAAGTCTGTGAAGTCTCTGTCTCATTTCCAGTTTCCTCATTACTCCAGTGCTGGAGTTAAGTCCATGGCTGCTTGTGCAGCCTCTGATCTCATCATCCCCGACTACTGTTAAGACACCAAGGTCGGAATCTGGCTCTTCAACTGGCAGCAGTGTGCCGTCACCAACGATCGGCACTGTTCTGTCACTGACCTCACCATCTTGTGCTGTCAGTTCCTACTTGCTTATGGCTACTGTGTCTGAGATATTCGGGCAGCTGTTGCCATCCTTGCCATAGATGGTGCTCCTATCATCAGGCCTTCTGACCCCTCCATCGATGCTGTCGATGGCAGGAGTTGATTCATTCAGGTCTGGCCCTATTGTTAATCCTATGCCCTTTCCATTGCTGGCTCCTTGGTAGCAGATGCTTCCTGCACATCTTCTTCCTCAGCCTGGGGGGATCAAGAAAAATATAATCTGGAACTCATTCATATAGAGGAGGATTATGAAGGTAGTGAAGATGACCTGGAGCTGCCTAAAGCCTGTGACTCTAGTTCTACTTAGTTCTCCTGCAATGAGGACACTGTTATATACTCCTTAGTCTCCCCAAGAAAATGCCTCATTTTAGGCTTTTCCCTGCAGTACTGTATGACCACTATATGGAGCACAAAAAATCAGAGTACACGAACTGAAGGTACATCACTGTACTGCTAACACAGACTGGCATATCTTCTCGAACCTGTGGCAAGCTATGCCTCTGCCAGCCAACTGTGCAAATATATGATGATGTGTTTTGTGTGATTTCTGTGTATGTGTAAATGCCAATATGTAGAGAACTTATTGTTTTTCTTTAAAATGGCTGTTAGTCCTGTAACCTGCAAAACGGCTTACTTGGCAAGAAGCTAATTGCATTTCTAGGAGCATGGATATGTTGTTCATCCACACTCCTTGGCATGTCCCCTTCCACTTTAAGATGAACCGGAAGTCTTCAAGCTGGCTCCTCCCACCCACCCAGGTGGTATATACCTCGGCTTCTCTCTATGACACCAGATTTTCTTTTCCACTGGAAGATTCAGGTTGCCTCCCTCATGCTCATGCATCTTGTAGGCCCTGGCTTTCAGACCTTCAGTTCTTCCGAAAATTCACATTGTTCGCGTTAGCGATTGCACATTTGCTGCTTCGATTATGGAAGACAAGTCTTCCTCCAGATTTTGTCTGTGCTCTTGCGGCCAGAAAATGTCACGCACTGAACCCCACACTGCGTGCGTCTATTGCCTCGGTGTCGACCATGACACCTCAAAATGCGATATGTGTCTCGCCTTTCATCCCAGCATCCTCGCCGACTGTCTCGCGTGCCTGAAGCTGTGGAGGCCAGAGAAGAGGAACCCTCCAGTGAAATCCAAGGAGGCTCAGTGGGCGGTTTCCACGGCTACGGGATCAGCTGAACAATTGGAATGCATGCAAGCATTCAAGGAGGAAGTGGCTCATGCTGCAGAGACTTCTTGGAGCTTCTTCGTTCCACTCAACCTGGGCTTCACCTTCTCTGGTTCCTTCCGAGAGTTGTGCTAGTCTCTCCCGACCAAGGGAGAGGCGCCTGCGGGCTTGCACTCCCTCGATCCTGTAAGTGGGAGAAGGAGACGAAGATGTTCTTGGGTGCAGGGGAGAGATCTCAATCCCAGGAACATGTGGTCTCGACTTCGGTCGAGATCGTTACTTCGTCCACCGGTCTTTCGTCTTTGCCATCTGGTCAGTCGACCGAATTATCGATCGACGATGTTGAAATCATGATCAAGCTGATCGATCTGATCTTGCCAACTCCAGTCGATGATTCTCTTGATCGAACCCCTAATCTGGTCTTTCCAGATGACTAGATCCAGCCTGCTAGGACTCCCGTCAAAGAAGTGGTCCCTGATCCTGGGAAATCACCGGTCCCGTCAAAGTCTCCCAAGTGACCAAGTCGGCCCAGCCGATCTCGATCACGGTCTCTGACCCCCTCAACCGACAGGCCGAGGAAGAGTCATAAATGCTCTAAAAAGAGGCGACACCATCGGTCATCCTCATCCTCCTTGGATGAGGAGAGGCTCTGGCGGAAACTCCGGCGCTACAAGGACCTCATGTGGCAACAGCTAATTTTGACCGGGCACAAGCCGACTCTGGCTTCTACACCGACCATTACCTGACTTTCGCTTCCTAGGCCGAAACTGACTCTTTCGGAGCTGATTAAATTGGATCCTCAGCCTGTGGAGCCGGCAAAATCACCATTTCGGCCCAAAACGGTCTCTCCACTGATTGTGGTGGAACCACTGCCCAAACAGCCTGTGGGAGGGGCTCCTTCCAAGAAAGATAGACCAGACATCAGACTTCCCCAGTGGTTGTTGATCACGGTCACCCCAGACCACCTTTGGTGGGTCGAAGGTGACCTGGGTGGTCATCCGTTATTCTTGGATTCGGACGTCATCGGCTTGTATTCTCATCCAGGTGATGATGAATCAACCATTGGCTTAGAGATGGAGGAAGTTCCCTCATCCTTTCAAGGGATTCTTCGCCTTATCTCTGAATCTACAGGAATGCCCCTGGACCCCATCCAGAAGAAGGCGGAGTACCCTTTTACAGACATCCTTAAGTGAGGGGATACCCCAATGGAGGCCTTTCCTGTGGCTGAGGCTATTGTCGGCCCGGCTCTAGAACTTTGGCAGCACCCTGCCTCTTGTCCAGCTCCGTTTGCCCGCATGGCCCGCAAGTATGCGTTGCCCATGGAGTCCTTTGCGGGGTTCACAGAGGACCCTTTGGCCAAGAGCCTAGTGACCACCTCTGTGTTCAGACATACTGGCAGTTCTGCCAGTGCTGACTGACCTCCTGATAGAGTCCAAGCTTTTGGAACATTCCGCCAGGAAAGTCTATGCGGCTTCCTCCTTGTGCCTTCATCAGGCAAGTTCGGCCGTCATCATGGCACACTTCTCTCATGCCCTTTTAGGGTCGCTGGATGAAGTCCTCCCACATCTCCCCGTGGACATGCAGACCTTGGTCAAGCAGATCTGGGATCAGGGCCAAACTGTTGCCAAACAGCAGCTTCAGGTGGCCTGGACATTGGGGATTCTTGTGTCCGCTCGATGGCTGCTGCAGTTGCCTCTCATCGCAGGGCTTGGCTGAGGCTCTCCTCCTTTCCGGCGGATGCCCAGCACAAACTAGCTGATGTGCCCTTCCTTGGAACTGACTTGTTCGGCCCAGGAGTGGCCAGTCACCTTCAGTGCATTGAGCAGTCCAATGCCACCTTGGATGCTACTTCTGCCAAGGGTTCTTCTGGCAAGAACCAGCAGAAGAAAAAGAAGTCTTTTCGACATTCTTCCCCTGCAGCTCAGCAGTCCTCTTTTCAAGGTGGACAGCAGCACTAGCAACAGCAGCAGACTCAAGCTTGGTGCCCTGGGCCCAAGCCCAGACCCCAACAGACCCATAAAGGAGGCCGAGATTCAGGTCCTGGAGCCTCCTCCTCCAAGCCTGCTTAGTGACGGGGTATGGGCTGTCAACCCCTCTCCTTTCACCTCAGCTCTGGGTCCTCCCGTGGGGGGCTGGCTCCGCCACTTCTTTCCACCTGGTCCATTGTCACTTCGGACAGGTGGGTTCTCAAAGTGGTCGGTCAGGGACTGCCTCTGGAGTTTGAGCAGTACCCTTCAAGCTGGGCCCGCGCCCCTCGGGAGGAAAGAGTATCCGCTCAGACCCAGTCAGCTCTCCGAGACTACATCGCTCAGCTTTTTCTCAAGGAGGCAGTAGCTCCAGCAGTGGATCCTTCAGCAGACCCAGGCTTTGTCTCCAGGTACTTCCTGGTGCCCAAGTGGACAGGGGGCTGGCGCCCCATTCTAGATCTGCACAACCTGAATCAATATCTCGGGTCACACACCTTTCAGATGGTCACTCTGTCTCAGATCATACCATCCTTGGAGTGAAACATGTGGTTCTGTTCACTGGATCTGCAGGACGCATTCTTTCACATCCCAATCCATCTGTCCCATCAGCATTTCCTCTGCTTCAGGGTCGAAGGGACACTGTACGAGTTCTGAGCCATGCCGTTCGGCCTGTCATTGGCCCCATGGGTCTTCACCAAATGCATTGCAGTGGTGGCAGCCCATCTCGGGCATCAGGGGGATCAGAATTTATCCTTACCTTATTGATTGGCTCCTAGCAGGTTCCACCCAGCAGGAGGTGGAGAGGTCTAGGGACCTGGCCTTCCAGACCTGCTCCCAACTCTGCCTCCTGATCAGTGAGGCCAAGTCAGAACTCATGCCTTCTCAGGTGATGGGCTTCATTGGGGCAGAGCTTGACTCTTGTCAAGCCAGAACTCGGCTCCGGGCAGACAGGGCGGAGGTTCTTTCCTCCTTTGCCCAATCATTTCTGGTTGGGCAATTGCACCCTGCCCAGGATTTCTGCGCCTTCTGGGTTACATGGCAGCATGCGCCTAAGTGGTCCATTGGGCCCGGTTACACATTCGCCCCCCTCCAATGGGAGCTGGATGCCCAGTGGACTCAGCGCCATGGTCATTTCGACCAGCTGATCACTGTAACTCAGAAGATGTGGGACGCGACCACCCCAGACCAATTGCAGGAAGGGATCCCATTTGTCTGCCCCGAACCGATGGTTGTCCTCACGACCAATGCACATTTCATGGGCTGGGGAGCCCACATGGGGGACAGAAGGGCCCATGAGCTCTGGACCCACAAGAAGTCCCGATGCCACATCAACCTGTTGGCGCTCAGAGCAGTCACACTGGCACTGTCCGCTTTCACTCCTCAGCTCCGGGTCAAGTAGTTCAGGTCAAGACGGACAATACCATGACCATGTACTACCTCAGAAAACAGGGTGGCATACACTCCCGTCTGCTATGCAGGGAGGTGCTCCACATCTGGACCCTTGTGAGCTGATTAGAAGCAGATCTCCTAGCCATCCATGTTGCAGGAGCCTCAAACCATCTGGCGGATGCTCTCAGCCGCTTAGACCAGACATCCCACAGGTGGTATCTCCATCCAGAGGTAGCTTACAGCCTGTTCTCCCACTAGGGAAAACACCAAGCTGAGGCTGTTTCATGCCCGCCACCCTCAGCAGGGCTCGCTGCAAGGGATGCCTTCTCGAGGCCGTGGACCCCAGGCCTCCTCTATGCCTTCCTCCATTTGCCTTGATCCACAAGGTGAGGAGGGACAAGGCGAAGGTGATCCTGGTAGCCCCAGACTGGCCACCCCAATTCTAGCATCCAGATCTCCTCATCCTCAGCTGCAGGCACCCGGGTCGGCTTCCAGATTGCCCGGAACTGATATCACTCAATTAGGGGAAGATATTCCATCCGGACCTTCAATCCCTGCACTTCATAGCCTGGTACATGAGTGGCTAGAGTTCCAGGCTTTAGGTTTTTCTGAAGATGTCTACACCGTGGTGGAGGCATCCAGAAAGGAATTGACCAGGAAATGTTATGCCTTCAAATGGAAAAAAAGGTTTTCCGTTTGGTGTCAGGGCAAGGGCCTGGAGCCTTTATCCTGTCCAGTGGTTAACATTCTCTACTACCTTTGGTCTCTCTCTCCAAAGGGGGTCTCCAGTCATCGACCCTTAGGGTGCACCTGGCAGCCATCTCTGCTTTCTGGGCACGGGCTGGTCAGCCAAAGTTGGCGCAGGAGACAGTGGTTGGGCACTTTTTCAAAGCCCTGGATTACATATCCCCTCCGGTGCATGAACCTCCACCTCTGTGGGATCTATTGCTGGTACTAGCAAAGCTTATGGGCAAGCCATTCAAACCAGTGCACAAGTGTGCCTTGTCACACTTGTCATGGAAGACAGCCTTCTTGGAGGCGGTCACATCTGCCAGAAAGACAGTGGAGCTCCAGGCACTTTCAATGGACTCCCCTTATCTGGTCTTCCACAGAGACAAGGTTGTCCTATGAACCCACCTGAAATTCCTTCCGAAGGTGGTGTCAGAGTTTCACCTTTACCAGGTGTTAACCCTGCCGGTATACTACCCTAATTATACCTGTGATATCTTTGCCCCAATGTCGACCCGCCGTTCTAAAAGGCAAAATGCCCCCCGGGTAACCCCAGCTTTGCTACACCAACTCAAACATAGGGACAACCTATGGCACTGTGCCATTGAGACTGGCCGGCCCAGTGACAGGCAGTTATATGCTGCCACCCGAAACAAGTGCACTCGGGCCATCAGAAAGGCCAAGTCTGAGCACTATCGGTCCTCACTCACAGCCTCATGGGGGAACCCCAGAACCTTCTGGGATAACATTAAACAGTTAAATGGGAGTGCACACTCCCCACCCACCCAGATCAACATTAATGGCGTGATCTCTTCAGACCCAGCCCTCATAGCCAACCACCTCAACGCCTCATTCACTGACCTTAGCCCTATCCTCCCTACAAATTTTTTTGACCCTCCTCCCCCAGCGCCTGCCGTACATCTTTCTCGCCCTTATTTTCTCCTCCGCCGTGTTTCTGCCCAAGAACTTAGGCCGCACCTTGTCACTGCCCTCAAGAGTAATAGTACGGGCAGTGACACCCTGGATCCGTGTATCCTACGGCTGGTCTTAACCCCGATCACGTGCCTCATCCACCTCTCTCTTTGCCTGGGGAAGGTTCCAACTGCCTGGAAAGTCGCCACTGTCACCCCTATCTTTAAAGGTGGTGATAGGACTGTGGCTGGAAACTATCGTCCAATCTCCATTCTCTCTCCTCTCTCCAAGGCCTTGGAAAAAGTGGTAGCCTCTCAAATCTCTGACTACCTCTCCGCCTACAATGTCCTATGTCCTGAGCAGCATGGCTTCCGGGCGGGCCACAGTACCAACACAGCCCTCCTAGAGTTCTCAACTTTCTCCACTCCTCCTTAGACACTGGTTCTCTGGCTGGTGCGGTCTTCATTGACCTCTAAAGCTTTCGACACCGCCTCCCACCCCTCCTTCTTGATGCCCTTAGTCTCTGGTTTTGCTGCTGGGCCTATCTCCTGGTGCACCAGTTATCTGTCTGACCGCTCACAGCATGTAAAAATTAATGGGACCTACTCAGACATCTGTCCCATCTTTTCTGGGGTTCCCCAGGGCTCCATTCTGGGCCCCTTACTATTCTGCCTTTACCTTAACACGCTTTCAAGCTTTTGCTCGTGGAACATTCTATTGTACGCTGATGATACAGTCATCTTTGCCTCAAGTCGTAACCCTATTGCCCTCCAGGACTCGCTGCAGAAGTCCTTCGCTGAAGCCGAGGGCTGGTTCAAGGAACATAGATTGGTGATAAATCTTAAAAAAACAAAAACCATGTTCTTCACTCATCCTCAAAACAAGTCCTGCAACTTCAAACTCCTCATTCACTCTGGGTCCTCTTTCCCACTCGAACAAGTTTGCTCCTATAAATACCTAGGGATCCATTTTGACCCCTCCCTCTCCTTCCATGGACACGCCGCTGCCTAGCCACTGCCACTAATATCCGATTGGGCATCTTACATCGGTATAAACACTGCCTCCCCTGGAGGCTCTTGACTCATGAGTCACCTCCCTCCTGTCCCTAGTGGACTATGGACTGCCGGTGTATGGTGCTGCTGATCAGACCGCACTCCATAAAATTCGCACTACTCTAAATAAGGCCTGCAGGTTAATTACTGGGGCACCTAGGCTAACACACACCTGTCTACTGTACGCTAAAGCGCTGGTACTTGATCTTGATGAGTGCCTCAAATATCTGACCTGTACCCTTACAAAAAAGACCCTCCTTGGGCTACCCCCGCCTGGATTGACCACCACCATCTGCCGCTCTGTCCCACTAGTTCATACTCGGACCTCTGGGAAAACCTCTCTTGTTATCCCTAGAGCTAGGACCTCTCACGGCCAAAGAGCCTTCAGCTTTAGGGCCCCCTCCTGGTTCAACACACTGCCCCCCTCCATCTCCAAAGCTCCAACTATATTGTGCTTCAAATCATCCTTACGGAACCACCTTGTTAATACCCGAAGCTGTAATTGCCACTAGTCAAAGCCGTACTCAATACTAATGACAAAGCTTACTACTAAGCTGCTAAGGACAACATAACTCTGGTATTGTTTGCATCAATTCTACCTGTACCAGCTTGTTTGTATCTATGTCTTAAGTTACTGTTATACTGTGTTATACTGTTATACTGTGTATTTTCATTTGTCTTACTGTGACAAGGTACCTTTGTAAATAAGCCTATGGCTCAAAGGTTTTCCAAACTGCTGTCTAAATAAATAAATAAATAAAATATACCTCGGAGGCCGAGTACAGGCTCCATACTTTGGACCTGGGATGTGCTCCTCCTACTATAAGGAGAGGATGGTAGAAATTCCGGGAGAGGTTCGCCAGCTGTTTGTCACTTATGCTGAAGCCACTTTTGGCAGACCTGCAGCAAAACAGACCCTTGCAAGGTGGATTACATCATGCATAGGTCTGTGCTACGAGTTGGTGGGCAGGGAGCCTCCCAGAGGGATAAGAGCTCATTCTACCCACCATACCACTGTACCCCTATCCAGGAAATCTGCTGGGCTGCTACCCTGGAAGTCAGCAAACACCTTCATTACCCATTACCACATCGACTTGGATGCTGGTTTTGGGGCCTTAGTTCTCCAATCTCTGTTCCCTAAGTAAGGTGGTGTGCGCCTTGCCTCCCTCCTCCTGGAGAACTGCTAGGAGTCTGCCAAAAAGTGTGGATGAACAACATATCCACTCTCCTAGAAAAACAGGTTACTCACCTGTAACAGTAGTTCTAGGAGTGGTATATGTTGTTCATCCACATGGACCCACCCGAACTCCCCAGCTGTGGACGCACACAACCTGGCTTCCAGCGGGCTAAGATCTGGCGTCCTGGGGCAGAATCGAGGTATATTTCACCCAGGTGGATGGGAGGAGCCAGCTTGAATACTTCCGGTTCATCTTAAAGTGGAAGGAGACATGACAAAGAGTGTGGATGAACAGCACATACCACTCCTAGAACTACTGTTACAGGTGAGTAACCTGTTTTTCCTGACTAGCTGCCCTAGAGGCAATAAAATCAGCTCATATAGTCATAAACCATACAGGATCTTCCTTGTAACTTAATTGAAGGAAGACGGTTCAAAGCCCAGGATGTTTTAGCCAGGATTTGAGCAGCAAATTACCATTCTGACAGGCTAATATGAATTTTGTCTTATTGGTGTGAATTGTCTACGGGGGACTTCAAAAGGCTCAAACTCTGAATGTCATATCTATGTTAACTATATGTGTCTGGGTTTGATTTTTGATATTGAAATTTTGGAAGCAGCAGAACAGTGACATCTCCTGGCCAAATGGAGCAGTTGCTGTGACTCACCTGGTAGGTAAACAGGCCAGTTTCTTTAGAACTGGGATAATTGATGACACTGCAAGATACAGAAGGTATTTAAAGCCCTCAGCTCGGGGCATGTGGCACACTTTTCATCTGGACTCTCTCTCCTGACACACTGGGAAGCAAAACTGCTGCAGCACAGAGTCTAAGAACCAGAGACTGCACTTACTCTTTACGGACTTCAATTCACTGCAAACTAAGGTAGAACTTCAGATAACTGTCATAGTGTTTTTTTTTTTTTTGTACAATTCTGCTTTTTTATGTTATTATGTGACCAAGAAGATTATTTAAACCTTTTTAGTTGTAACTATATGATTAGTAATTATTTAGTAAAAACATTTTGCTTTTAAGAAAACTGGCCTGAGTGAGATTTTCTTATATTGAGTGTGCAAATGTCAGAGGTTCAGTACTAATCTGTTACTAAACTGTTATTGCTACGAAGTGCCATCATAAGCTTCCAAATCGAACAAAGGGTCTGAAAAGAGAGTCTGGATAAGATTGGAGTAATATCAAAGTCTCAAGGAAGAGTCTGGTGGGATTTGAACCAAGTTATTGCATGCCTTGTGGGAGAAGTCAGAATCAGGGTTACTACACTACCCCAAGTGAGACAGGGTTCTTATTTGGCTACAGGACTCGAGACTGGTATTGTACCCTGATCCAGAGTAAAGAGGGGACCCTAGGACTTTGTGGTGAGTGTTCAGTTTTGAAGCCAGTGAGAACTATAGAGGGACTCGAAGAGGGTATCCCCTGTTCCCCCCCCTCCCTGTCATGGATTGCACTTAGGGGTGGGCACTGTGAGCTCAGTGAACCTGTCCCTCAGGAGTGGATTTGTGACAGATCTGGTGTGCAGTGGTGGGATCTGAGAGATCTGGTGCACAGAGGTGGAATCTGAGAGATCTGGTAGCAGTGAGATACGAGAAATATTGGTGGCACAGGCATAACAGTTGGATTTGAGGCCTCTGTATCAGATTCATAAACTGAAAACAATCCACACACCATGAAGGGAGAGATTTGGAAACTACTAATTTGGTTACAGTATAAAGTTCCCTACTTGTTTTTTTTTTTTTGGTTGTAAGCTAATGTAGTAATAGGGAATAAGATGGCTTCCAACTATAACAAATGCACTGCAGACCATCTAAGGCAGTTATGTTAGGAAAGAGGGGTCCAGTATGAAGGGTGAACCAAAAAGCACCTTGAGGCTGTTGAGGTAGCCGATGAGCTAGAGGCTGCCCAGAACCTTGAGTCACTGCCAGTGACTGAAAAGGACCAGAGCCTGTGCGTGGGGGAGCCAGGGTCCATCACAGAGTCTAGTCCCAGGGAAGAGGACAGTGAGACCAGAAGAAACCAGGAGCCATAGCAGCAGAGGAAGGTCACCACAGAGCTGGGTCTAGAAGGGATCAGGCTGCAGCTGGAGTTGAGGAAATTGGAGCTCGCAGAAAAGCGGCAAGGAAGATAATTGGAGCTGGAATTTAAGCAGAGAAAGTTTGAAACACAGCAGCAGAGGGAGCTCAAGCAGAAGAAGTATTAACTGGAGATGCAGGAAAAAGGAAAAAAAGCGACAAAGGGAGCTTGAACTGGAGAATCTAAGGCTCCAACGACCAGTGCCAGAGGAGGTAATTGGCAGGGGTGAACCTGAAACTACGGGGCTAGGATATAAGTTAAATTCAAAATTAATAGCTGAATTTAAGGAGTGGGAGGATATGAATGCATGTTTGAATTTGTTTGAAAAAGTCTGTATCCAGGCCAAAACACCCAGGGAGTCCTGGAGCTTTCAGCTATCCCTGCTACTTACTGGTAAAAGGCATGAGGTGCTATGTCAAATGGACAATCAGGATAGTAGCAATTATGATACTCTTTAAGCAAAGCAGCTTTAAGTTTATGAGTTAACTCCTGAAGCATAGATGGTTAAGTTGCGTAAGCTCAGAAGAAGCCCTGACATGAGCTATGAGGAATTCGTCACAAAGCAGCGTCAGTTTTTGAAACGTTGGTAGGAGGGAATAGAAACAAATTCCGTGGAAAAAATTGAGAAGGTTGTTACTAGAGCAGTTCTTTTGGGCTTGCCCAGCTGAGTTGAAAACCTGGCTAGAAGACAGAGATCCAAAAACAGCACAACAAGCTGCTGAACTCTCAGACCGCTATGCCAGGACCAGGCCTTCTCTGAAAGGGAGTGAGGCAGGTGTGGCAGAGCAGCTAAAACCCTCACTGCCTCCACAGAAAGGGGGAAGCCCCACGTTACTAAAAATGAATTTCTCAGATAAAAGAAATGATGACATGGTCTTGTAAACAGCCAGGGCATCTTGCTAGACAGCGTCCTAAAAAGGCACAGAGTGGATAAAGTGGGTGCTCAAACTGAGTTTGGTTGTTTGTGTATCCCTGAGAGCATGCCTGTAAACATGAGGGAGCACATGCACCTGGATACCGTAAATGGGGTGCAGACCCATGGGTTAAGGGACACAGGGGTGTCTCTTACCTTAGTAAAAGGGGATTTGGTTGGGCCTGAACAGTTTATACCTAATCAGTTTGTAATGGTTAAGGGATTCACTGGGGAGGAAAAAATTATGCCACTTGCTAGCATTCTCTTGGACTGGGGTGAGACAGGAGAGATGGTGCAGAATGTGGCAGTGGCAGACAATCTTGCCCTGGATGTGATTATAGGGAACGATCTCCAGAAGGGGGTGGTGTGTGCAGCTATCTGCAGTCAGACAGCAAAGGTTGATTGCAGTTCCCTAAACCCCATAGAAGCCCTTGTGGAAAACAATGGGAGTCTGGTTTCCCAGCCTGTGTCTCCTGACATTAAGAGTAGTGAGGGGGGGTAGGACTTCACCAGGTAGCTGTTCACGAGACAGCTACAGAAGGCTACTCTGAGGAGGGAGGGGTAACAAATGGTCAGAAGGTTAGGGATGGTGGTGACACTGAATGCCCTGATACTAGAGCTATGGACCCCAGTTTAGAAACTGAAGGAGACATGTCCTATGCCTTGGGAAAATGTGATGATTTTGCAGCTGCTCAGAGAACTGACCCTAGTTTGGAGATGCTGAAGACTTGTGCAGAATCTGATGGGACACAGAGAGGTGACATGAGACATAGGGTATTTTGGGACCAAGGACTGTTGTATACACAGGACTTAAAGACAGAGGGAGGGGTGATTGGCAGGCAGCTTGTCATTCCCCAGGGGTACCTTGAGCAGTTGCTCAATATCGCTCCTGTTATCCCCATGTCCGGACATCTGGGAATCGCATGCACCATGCTGCAATTGGCCCAGAAATTCTATAGACCCAGTTTCACTCAGCAGGTAAAGGAATATTGCAGGTCTTGTCACCAGTGCCAACAAATAGGAAAGGCAGGCAGTAAAACCAAAGCTGCCCTAATTCTCTTGCCTATTATGAAGGAGCCATTCCAGAGGGTAGGAATGGATATTGTGGGACCTTTGAGTCCCCCAAGCTCCTCTGGGAAACTTATGCCACCCGATACCGAGATGTGATCGCCCTCTCTTCACTTAGGAAAGACAAAATGGCAGACACCTTGCTAGGGATTTTCTCCCATGTTGGATTTCTGTAGGAGGTTATCACTGATCAAGGGGGTACCTTCATGTTGGACCTGATGAAGTGTTTGTGGGAGAAGTGTGTGTGGTCCAGAGACACATGACACCTTATCACCCACAAGCCAATGGGCTTGTGGAAAGGTTTAATGGTACCTTAAAAGCAATGGTCCATGCGTTTGCTGAACAGCACGGGAGGGACTGGGAGAAATACCTACCCCATCTGTTGTTCGTATACAGGGAGGAGCCTCAAGAGTCCATAGGGTTCTCCCCATTTGAACTCTTATATGGACGTAGGGTGTGTGGGCCCCTAAACTTGATCTGGGAAGGCAAACATGCCACCCAGGGAACTCCCATAGTGGAGTACCTCCCTAGGTTTAGGAAGAAGCTAAAGGAGCTTATGGGGGTGGCCCAAAGCAGCCCTGTCAGCTGCCCAAGAGAAACAAAAGGTCTGGTACGATCACAGAGCCAGAGCTCGCACATGCAGCACAGGTCAGGGAGTAATGGTCCTAATCCCAGTCCGGAAGGACAAGCTACAGGCCGAGTGGGCGGGACCATTCAAGGTAGTCTGACAGGTGAATGAGGTAAATTATATTGTGGAGCTGCCTGCCAAGAGACAGCCATAGGATTTACCATATCAACATGATGAAGCCGTATGCAAATAGGGCTGACATGGTATTTGCAGTGTGTAGTCCTGGGGAGGGGACGGACGAAGAAGACCCCTACTGGACTTGCTGGAGGAAAGCAAGCAGGAGTCATCTGTGGAGACAATCAAACTGTCACCCTGGTTGACCCCATTACATTCCCAGGAATGAATGGAGGTTTTAGAGGACTTGCCCCTTTGTTTACAGCTAAGCCGAGATGTGTACCTCCTTAGTGTTGCACAGTGTAGATACAGGGACGCAAGCATCCATCCGGCGGACAGTCTACCAGGTTTCTGAGGCCATCCTAAAGGACATTAGGAGTGAGGTGGAAGAAATGCTGGATTTAGGGGTAACCCAGAAATCCCACAGTCCCTGAGTCTCACCCGTAGTCCTCGTTCCCAAGCCGGATGGCTCTACTCGCTTCTGTGTGGACTGTTGTGGACTCAGCGCAGTCATGAAGTCTGATGCCCACCCAATTCCATGGACGGACAAACTACTAGACAAGTTTGGAGGGGCAACATACCTTACCACAGTTGACTTAACAAAAGGGTATTGGCAGGTGGAGTTAACTGCCAGAGCTAGGGAGAGATAGGCCTTCATCACTTCAGAAGGATTATTTGAGTTCTGGGTAATGCCTTTTGGAATGAAGAACGCTCCTGCCACCTTCCAAGGGTTGGTCAACCAGGTGTTACATGGTACTGAAGAATACGCAGTTGCTTATCTGAATGATATTGCCATCTTCAGTACCAGCTGGAAGGAATGCCTGTGCCACCTGAAGGAAGTGCTGGGCAGGGTACAGAGGGCAGGACTCACTGTCAAGGCTGAAAAGTGCCATGTGGCTATGGTGGAGGTGGCACACCTAGGCCATGTAGTGGGGCGGGGGCAGCTTTGCCCTGATAAAGCAGAAATTGAGGCCACAAAGGCATGACTAATGCCTGAAACCCAGAAGTAGGTTAGGAGCTTCCTAGGGACTGCAGGGTACTATCGAAAGTTTGTACCAAATTACAGTACCCTGGCAGCTCCCCTATCTGGTCTGCTAAAGAAAAGAAAGCCCAAAAGGGTAGACTGGGAAGCAGGCCTGTGAACAAGCCTTCACACAATTAAAGAAGGCACTGTGCAGTGCCCTCTGTTGGCTAGTCCAGATTACTCTGAGCAATTTGTAGTCCAGACAGATGCCTCAGATGTGGGGATTGGGGCAGTCCTCAGCCAGACACCTAATCAAGGAAAGGATCACCCAGTAGTGTACCTGAGTAAGAAGTTACTTCCATGAAAGCAGGCCTATTCCACAGTTGAAAAGGAATGCCTTGTGCTGGTATGGGCCCTGAAGAAATTAGAGCCGTAACTTTCTGGGAGATACTTCAAGGTACAGACCGATCACAACCCCCTGGTGTGGTTGAATCAGATGGGTAAGACAAATTATTTTTTTTTTTAAGGTGGAGTATTGCCCTACAGGCCTACGATATGACCATTACACACAGGGCTAGATCAGCCAATGCCAACGCAGATGGCCTATCTTGCCAGATATAACAGTAACAGAATTTGTGAAAATCATACCATGCATAGGAATGGATTCCCACAACTTCAGTCTATGAGGGAGAGATGTTGTGAGCTTGCTCTTGCCAGCCATATGTACAAATACATGATGCTGTGTTTTATGTGATTTCTGTGTATGTTTAAATGCCAATATGAAGAGAATGGATTTTTTTTCTTAAAAATGGCTGATAGTTCTGTAACTTGCAAAATGTCTTGCTTGGCAAGAAGCTAATTACATATCCTGACTAGCTGACCCAGAGGTAATAAAATCAGCTCATATAGACATAAACCTTACAGGATCTTCCTTTGTAACTTAATTGAAGGAAGCCAGTTCAAAGCCCAGGATGTTTTAGCCAGGATTTGAGTAGAAAATTACCATTTTGACAGGTTAATGTGAATTTTGTCTTATGGGTACAAATTGCCTACAGGGGACTTCAAAAGGCTTAAACTCTTGAATGTCATATCCATGCTAATTATGTGTGTCTGGATTTGATTTTTGATATTCTTGGAATTTTGGAAGCAGCGGAACAGTTAATCTCCTGGCCAAACGGAGTAGTTGCTCTGACTCACCTGATAGATAAATAGACCAGTTTCTTTAGAACTGGGATAATTGATGACACTGCAAGTTACAGAAGGTATTTAAAGCCCTTAGCTCAGGGCATGTGCCACATTTTTCATCTGAGCTCTCTCCTGACACACTGAGAAGCAAAACTGCTACAGCACAGAGACTAAGAACTAGAGACTGCACTTACTCTTTACAGACTTCAATTCACTACAAACTAAGGTAGAACTTTAGATAACTGTCATGGTGCATTTTTTTTGTACAGTTCCACTTTTTTTTTGTTATGCTATTTCCAAAAAGATTATTTAAACCTTTTTAGTTGTAACTATATGATTAGTAACTATTTAGTAAAAACATTTTGTTTTTAAGAAAACGTGCCTGAGTGAGATATTCTTATATTGGGTGTGCGACTGAGGGAGGTTTAGTATTAATCTGTGACTAAATTGTTATTGTTACTGGGGTGCCATCATAAGCTACCAAATCGAACAAAGGGTCTGAAAAGGGAAAATCTGTATAAGATAGGGGGAATACTAAAGTTTCAAGAAGAGTCTGGTAGGATTTGAACCAGGTTATTGCATGTCTTGTGGGAGAAGTCAGAATCAGGGTTACAACGATACCCCGAAGAGGTTGTAATGCCTGAATCTTCCCCCGTGTGTAACAACTGAGACAGGGTTGTCATTTGGCTACAAGACTGGTATTGTACCCTGATCCAGAGTAAAGAGGGGACCCTAGGACTTTGTGGCGAGAGTTCAGTTGAGAAGCCAGTGAACACTATAGAGAGACTCAAATAGGGTATCCCCTGATTTCCACCTCCCTGTCACAGATTGCACTTGGGGGGGTACTGTGAGCTCAGTGAACCTAACCATCAGGAGTTGTTTTGTGACAGAACCCACCCCAAAAAATGAGTCTGTACAACCAGTGAAAGATTAAAATTGCAAACTCTAAAATCAAGTGGTGAAGAGATGTGCCGCATTAAGTTGTAATGCTTAGACCGGGGTGAAGGGAAGGTTATTATTATTAATAACAGAAACTTCACTGGGATACTGCAGGAGGAGGGAGCTGGGTGCTGTGAGGGATTGGGGGGGATGGTGTTTTGCAGTTTAAAAAAAAAAAATAGAACTTCACCGTGCAAAGTTGTAACAAAGTTGGTAGCTTCACCCCATTATCTGTAGTCTGAAAGTTTTTGACTTTACCACAGCTTTGCTGACAAAGTTTGAATTCTCAACACTTCTAGTGAGGCAGGTGAAGGACACTGGGAGTATTTGGATTGTTTTTGAGGGTTAGTGGAAGTGTTTTACATTGACTTGTGGCTGGGCTTTATATATGCTTAGATTTACCACACTTCACTTTGTGGGAGACGGGAGAGGGTGGGGTGCTTTGGGTGCTACTAGAGTTTGTGATGATGCAACATTTTTAATAGTCTTAACTCAGAAAAGGAAGGTGAGTTAAAGTATTATGTCAGTGGGGTTGCTTTAAATGTTTTAATTTTTCTTTAAACGACATTAATACAGGTCGTGAAACTTCACTACACTATGCGTAGTGCAGAGTTCCTAGACTTTGTACCAGCTTCACAGGCAGAGTTTTAATTCACTGCATCTCTACATTGAAGGTGAGCTGGAACTCTGTCTTGGCACTATCATTAGCCCTCTTGGCATACCAGTCTATACTTGGAAGCTTGTAGTCCACTGGGATCTGCCCAACATCTCATTTGGCTGTTCTAGTAATTTTCCGAAGCAGTTGGGCATTATGCTGCACTTTGCTGTTTGGGCCTGTAACCCGCCCCCAGGGTAAATCTTTTACCCTCTTCCCTTGCTTGACCCAAATGAACTCTGTGAGACTGCTTAACTCGCCTGATGTCCTGCTTGTCCCTCACAGCAATGCTGTCCCCTTACAAGGAGAGTCACCTCACCACCCTTTCCTGTTACAGTATGTCATTCCTTTCAGTATTGTCTATGTCCCTCTGTTCTGGTACCCTAGTCATGTTCTTCCCCCCACCCAGTCTCTGTGTATTCCTGGTTTTCAAAGTGGATTAGGCCCTAAAGTTTACCCATTTTACTGTGGGTGCTCCTCATGTTGGACTGCACTGCTTACCCCCCCCCCAATGTAACGTCACCCATCTACCTCCTGCTGTTGGTGATCCCCTGTACCTGGCCCTCCTCCTAGTACTATTCTTTTTAGTCAGCCCTGATCAGGGCCGCAGTAATGGGGGGAAAAGTGGGGATGTTGTCTGGTGCCCCGAGCTCAGAAGGGGCCCACCTGAGGAGCTGGCATTAACCCTGGCATTAGCTGGTTTGGGATACAGGGGCCCATTTCAAGTGAGTTGTCCAGGGCCCCACATTTTGTAGCTGCAGCCCTGCCCCTGATTGCCTTATCTATGCTCCAATTCAGTGACCCCCCACCCTCTTTCTGGTACATGTGCAGCCATTGTTGGTTATACAGGCATATGTGCATTTGATATGCAGGATTTTACAAATTATCATACTTTAAATGATTCCAAATGAATGGAAACTAAGCTTTTTAAAAGTTACCTAATGTGATTGCCTTTTCATGCTAATTCTGTTTCTGTATGCAGGTTCCAGAGCAGTTTGGTCCCATAAGGACTGTAGCAGAAGGGAAGGGAGAGACTATACTGATTGGCACTACAAGAAACTTTGTTCTGCAAGGCACTTTATCAGGAGACTTTTGTCCAATCACCCAGGTACAGAAAGCCGAGGGCTGGCATGATCCAAAACAATTATTTTTAATTACATTAAAATACTGAATCCAAAATACATCCCCGATTGGTAACACTGGCCAAGCAGGTTTGTTTTCATCAGTTTTTACCCTATAATACCAGATGATTAAAAAATTAAATCTTCACAGAAAAGTAGATAACTTGAGGAAGAAAAACATTTTTAGTAAATTGTTAGTTTAAAATATTTTTAATGCCATTAACTTACCCTCAAAACATTTAAACTTTAATGATTATTACTTTGGGTAGAAAAATCATTCTGAATTGTTTTGCATAATATTTTTAAATGCAGAGAATGTTTTGTAGCAGTTATACTCTTTGCTGGTAGACCTTGCTGTTTAACCATATCCTGCTAAAATACCAACTTTTCAGAGAACTACTTCTGAAACAGAAGTCTGCTTACTCTGCTGACAGTGTTAAGTTGATGATTTTTATACTTCCTATTTTAAACATCTGAAAAATTATTGTAATTGCTGTAGGACCCTGATGGCGAAAGGTAACCAGGCACTACCTTTTTATGTTGATTGCGCGCAGCGAAAGAAACATATTGGCACAGCTTGCTGAGAAGTAAGCTGTGGAGGCACGGCACTGTTGTGGCCAATGCCCTCGCAGCCTGCAAAGGCTTGTCCCACTTCCCCCAATGCCGTTGCAGGCTGCTGGTGACCCAGGTTTTGAACATTCGCACTAACTTGTGACAAATCAGCCGCTGCAGTCAGGGGCCACCTCATCATTGCAGCGTCAGCCATCTGCTGCAATTAGGGAGTGACCCGTCATTGCAGGGTAGATCTAGCAAGCTTGATATTGTTTGTGAACATGGTGGCGGGTTGGCGCCGTGTTCACAAACAATATAACCCCCACCATGTTTATGTGCCGATGGGGGCCCCAATCCCCATCGGCATTTGGCGCCCCCCTGTTCATGTTGCCGACGGGGGAGCCCACTCTGATGGCTGCTGCCATAGTAGCAGTGCCATTTGTTTGGCTCCATATGTGAATCCCAAAATGGACACTCAGGGTTAGATATTCAAAGGAGTTGTGCCCTGGGGCAGTATTCAAAAGGGGGGATTGCGCAGTGCAGTTCCCGATGCCCTGGGGTGCAAAGATAATGTATGCAGCACATCTCCAGGTGGTGTGCCCATGCATATGTGGCACATCCCAATATTCAGCCCAGGATGTGTGGCGCATATGCTGGCACAACCCTGAGATGTGCCGTGTACCGGGGCACAAAGTTGAGCCCAAAAAATAAGGCTCAAATGGTAGCCACCCACAGGCGAGCTGCCATAATGCAAGAAGCATCACAGCAGCTGCCAGCTGTGGGTGGCTCCCAGACACTGTACACAAGCACCCAGTAATGTCCTGGTGGTCCAGTGGTACCCCTCCTGACCATAGCCCTGATCGCCCAAAATAAAATAATATTATATCCCTGGTAGTCTAGTGGTACCCCCTCCTCTCCCTCCTCTCAGATCATCCAAAATAATATATAATTCTGTCCCTGGCAGTCTAGGTAGTCTCATCTCCCCATCCTGGAACACTGGTCACCTGTAAAATCAGGAAATAATCCCTGGTGGTCCAGTGGCACCCCCACCCACACAAGAACCCCAGCCCATCTAGCAACCCCCCATCATCAGCGGGCAGCAGCAAACCCACCTGCATACCTCCACGGCTGCCATTGAATGACAGCCACAGAATCGGGTCTGAAGCCCGTTGGTCCACAGTGGACCAAATGGACTTGCAGCTGATACTGTAAGCTGTCATTTGGCAGGCAGCCACAGAGGTATGTAGGTGGGTTTGCTGCTGCCTGCCGATGATGGGGGGGTGCTGGGTGGCCTGGGGGCCCTGTGTGGGTGGGGGTACCACTAGAATACCAGGGAGTTACGTAATTGTTGTTTTCGGTGATTGGAGCTACGGGAGGGATGGGGGGTACCACTAGACTACCAGGGATTATACAGAGATGTATTTCGGTTGATCGAGGCTACAGGAAGGGAGGGGTACCACTAGATCTCCTCTGTCAGCACTGCCTACTGTGCAGGGTGCCAGGCGCATTTCGCTGGCCAGCCCTGCACAATGCAGAACTGCCGTGTTTTTGCTTGCTTGCTCCAGGGTCTAGAGTTTTTTGCCGAAATGCATTGCCCCTCTCTTGGAAAGGGAAATTCTTGTATGCATTCCCCCCCATCCCTCTCATACAGAGGGTTCTGCTCAAGCTAAGAACAGAGAGTGCCACTCTCATGCTTGTAGCTCCTCTATGGCCTCACCAGATATGGTTTCCACCACTACAACATCTGGTGATAGAGTATCCTGTTCCTGTGTCAAGGTCTGTTGTCACAGGACTGGGGGTCCCTGGTCCATCTAGACCTAAAATCTCTATATGTGCATGCATAGCTCCTGGAAATATAGCTGTTGCATGTTTTGGAGTACACTTGAGTTTGCTGAGGTCTTGCTTGTGGCTAGAAAGCCTTAAACCAGGCATACTTGTTCCTTGAAATTTAAGTGTTTTATTTTATGGGCTTTTTCTCAGAATACAGACCCTTTTATGTGTCCTGTGAATTCTGTTTTGAAATACTTGCTTTTGTTGTTTGATTCAGGTCAGCAGTATTCCTCTATAAAGGTGCATTTGGCTGCCATATCAGCATTTCTTGCCTCTATTGATTGCTGTATGGTTGTACAATTATAAGTGCCCCATATTATGCTGAGGGGTCATTTTCTTTCATGGAAAATGTTATTTTTAGTTGCTGTGATCTCTGCTCTTGGAATTTCCAAGCTTCATGCTCTAATGAATGAGCCTCCTTATTTGATTTTTCACAAAGACCGTCTGTTTACGTACCAGTCCTAATCTTTTACTGAAGGTGGCATTGGACTTTACACAGAGCCAAACAATCTACTTTCCTGTTTATTACCATAAGCATGCCAGTATGGGTGAGGTACTGCTCCATACTCCTGATGTACGTGGAACACTGGGTTACTTTAATTGCACTCAGAGCTACAGAAAGAGTTCTCAGCTTTTTGTTTCATTCGCCCCTGAGAAAGAGGGTGCACCTGTATCCAAAAAGAGGCTGTCCACATGGCTGTCCAACTGTATTTTTTTTGTTTGTTATAGGAAGTAAAGTAGGGAACTTGCAGGTGCTGTTCGAGGTCGCTCCATGAGGGGTATCGCCACTTTTGCTGCTTCTAGAATGTCCCTGCTGCTGACATATGTGCTGCAGCCACATGGGGCACTGAACATACTTTCAATAAGCACTACAGTCTGGACATCATCTCTCGTAGATGTGCTGGCTTTGGACTTGAGGTACTGCAAGGCCTTCTGACCTGATTACGTATCAGACTGCACCATCCTCCCTGGTTGCATTGTACTACTTGGGAATCATTCCAAAGGTGTGGCCCAGTGGAGAAAATATCCTAGATGAAGATAGGACAGTTACATAAGAACTTAACAGTAGCTCTTCAAGAGAATCTCTTCCATTGGACCATAGCGTACCCTTCTGCCTTTCCCCTTTCTCTGTGGGATAAATTGGATTCTGTGCCTAAGGCCTTATTCCATGCATCCTGATTCCAGTCCCATGCCTCTTCCTGTTCGCCTAGTACTGGTTTAGTCTCCTGGTTAGAGGTCCTTTGAAGCTTATCTCTGGCAGGGAACTGATGAGTGTAGGGCCACCCACTTTATATAGGCAGCGATGCTGCATGACATTGTGGGTGGCTTTTGCCTAGTAAATGTGCCCAGTGGTCTTGACACTGATAGCTTACAGTTCCAAAGGTGTGACCCAAAGGAGGAGTTTCTCTCAAAGGTCTACTGTTACAGTAGTTTGTTATGTAACTGTTATAAATGAGTACTCTGAGTTACCATCTGGGAGACGCAGGTTGGCAGACAGATTCTAGTTTCCTGACATGGGACAATGTTAGGGGGCTTAGCATGGCACTGTAGACAGATCCTCTTCTCCTAGGGATAGATTGAGTAAGAAACTGGTTAGGGGATAGGCAACAGAGGGTGGTGGTAAATGGAGTTCACTCTGGAGAAGGGAGGGTGACCAGTGGGGTGCCTCAGGAATCAGCACTTGGACCAGTACTCTTTAATGTCTTTATAAATGACATTCTAGAGGAGCTAGAAGGGAAGGTCTGCTTCTTTGCAGATGACACCAACATGGCACTCCAGGGGAAGGGGTGGAATGATTGAGCAGAGATCTGAGAAAACCTGAGGAGTGGTCAAGGGTATGGCAGCTGGGATTCAGTGCAAAAAAAGGGCAAAATCATGCAGTTAGGGTATAGACACCCAGGGGTGGAGTACAACATGGGTGGAGAGATAGTGACGACCACCAAACAGGAAAAAGTCCTGAGGCTAATCATATCTAATGACCTAAAGGTGGCTAGGCAGTGCAGCGGGGCAGTTGGGAGGGCTAGTGGGATACTGTGGTGCAAAGGGAGGAGTATCAACAGCAGAAGGAGGGAGGTAGTGTTCCTTCTGTATAGATCACTGGTGAGACCCCACCTAGAGTACTGTGTCCAGTTCTAGAGACCACATCTGTGGAAGGATATTGACAGAGTGGATGCTGTCCAGAGGAGGGCACCTAAAATGGTGCAGGGTCTGCATCCGAAGCCCTACAAGGAGAGAATAAGTGACCAAAATATGTACACCTTGGGAGGCAAGAGGAAGGGGGGATATGATAAAGACCTTTTAATGCCTCACAGGAGTAAGTAAATAATGTGCAGGAAGGGAGTGTTTTTCAGAAAAAAAAAATGCTCAAGAACATGGGGACGTGCAATGAAGCTGGAGTGGGGTAGAATCAGGAGTGTTGTAAAAAAGTACGTCCTCACAGAAAGAGTGCTGGATGTCTGGAACACTCTTCCAGCAAAGGTTGTGGGGCAAAAACAGTGGTGGGGTTTAAGAGTGCATGAAATTGTCATAAGGGAATCGTAGTGGAAAGGAAGTGGGGTGAGGGCTGATGATCAAGTAGGGTTTGCAGTGACACTGTAGGTATGGAAAAACTGGTAGGTTGGGTGAGCTAAGTGGTTATCTGCCATCAAATTCTATGTTTCTAAGTTTCTAAAATGTGAAAACAGTGCTTCTGACCCAGTGGCATGGATGGCGGAGGCCTCGATGTCTTACCTCCTGCCATGCCAGCGACCCGTGTTCGCGGTGCGAACGGGTCACAGGTGGTCGGGAGAGATTGAATGTCCAGAGGACTGCTCTCTTCTCCCAGGGAAGGAAGGGATCCAGAAGCTGGGGGTTGGTACACCAATGCTGACAATGGAGGGGGTGGGAAGCAGGGCAGATGCCTGGCATGCCGCGCACAAGGATGTGTGTGCAAGACACCACCATTGGTGTCATTTTATGCTATACCTCCGCACCAGGGGCAGAAACAAGAAAAAAGGGTTCCAGTCGTGTACAATGACCATGGACCTCCACAGACCCCGCAAACGGCGACTCTGATACCTCCCAAATCTGGATCTGGTCTGGCAGGTTGAGGGGGCTCCCCACCACCTGCCATAGAGGGCAAGTCATGGGGGATACCAGGAGAAGGTAAGTCCTGGGAGATGCCAGGGTGATGGGGCTGGGAGGCCTGGTGGGAAGGAGGGCTGGCCGGGACAATAGAGAAATAAAAATAGCAACAAAAAAATGTGAAAACAGTGAATATGCAGCTATCATAAATCTCTCTTGCGCCACTAGGTGTCACTGTCTCTTAAGGTTAGAAATACCAATTTCTCTCAGTGCAGTTTAACCCCTGCAAGGTATACATATTTTAAGGTTATACATATCTTAAGGTTAGGTAATACGATAATAAGTTGTGACCAGAGGAGCTAGTTCCCTGTGTTAGCTAGTTAGCGATAACATTGATGTTAGCTAGTATGCTGGTAGTGGCTGAGGCCAGGATAAAAGGGGCCAATCAGCCTGCACATTTCAGCAGCTGAGCATCTTTCTTTACAGCAGGAAAAACTAAAATAATTTAAGTGCTCCGATGTGCCCCTCTGCATGTCACTGTATTCATATTCTTCTGCTGGAATTTAAAGTTTTCAGAGAGTTGAAAAAAATTATATCAAAAGGCTGAGAATGATATCCACAAATGAGAGAGCAGCTGAAAATGTACAAAGTGCTAAGAATTTTGATAGGGTGCATGGAGAAGTCAAGACTGTGACAGTTGCTAAGATTCCGAGTTTGTCGTCATCTTTGGCACAGACTCCAGTCTGCGAGTCTTTTAATTCCTTTGAGAATATTTCAATTTGCACTGTCATTTGATATTTTTGCTGCAGGGCCATACCGATGAGCTGTGGGGACTAGCTGTTCATCCACTTAAAACTCACTTCTTGACATGTGGACATGACAAGCACATCACGCTCTGGGATTCTACCACTCACCAGCCAATCTGGAACAAAATCATAGAGGTATTGTATTTAATCTGCTTCATTTTCTGCTTTTTCCCAGATATCTATATAGTAAAAAGCTGATTTAGATCAAGATTCATTTAAAATCATCTGTAATGTCATATTTATTAATATATATATATATATATATATATAACATTTTTGTTGGTATTTAGCTTTTGCACACTGAAGCGTGAATTATATAAGAATGTCTAGCCTAAAAAACTTAAGCATATTATTTTGTTGTTAGTATAGTTCTGATTCATTCTAGTAATCAGTATATGGCCAGCCTCTGTCTTGTGTTTAATATATAACTATATGAATTTTAATATTCTAGAAGTTACAGTCTCCTACAGAAGTTAAACTGTGTATTGCTTGCTCTTCATAGCCCTCTTTGCCTTTTACTTTGAAGATTTTCTGACTTTCGTTTACACCTGTTAGGATCCAGCTCAATCAGCTGATTTTCATCCCTTGGGGTCAGTGATTGCGATAGGAACCTTAGCTGGCAGGTATGTTTATCCTTTATTTGTACTGGTATCATCACCGTAATACCTAGTATTAGTAATGCTTGATGTGTTTGCTTGTTTGTTTTCTTGATAATGTGATGCAAAACTGCCACCTACTGGCCACTGCCTATAGAGCTCTTCACAACTGTTCGTCAATTAGTCTGTTATTTGGCCTACTCTTTTTTATTCAAAAGTCGTGTGTTCGCAGTACATATCTGGTGCCATTTTACTCAAACTGAGGTGCTTCTGTTGAAAGCTCACTGTTCAGTGGAAGATACTACACTCTGTAACAGTCTTGTTATTATGGTTGTATCCATCAATACACATTACATTTAGTTTGCTCATGGGCAAGACATTGCAGGAAATGGATTTTCCTAGCTAAAATTACCATCATATAGGTACACTTCTAAAAGCTTTGACCCTGTAGAAGAATGGTAAAAGATATACTGCACAATGTTGTCAAAATGATTCCTGTACAAGCATTTGGAACATTGACTGACTTACAGTGTCATAAATGAAGAATGCAAAATTAATTGAGTAGCTATCATCACTGTTTTTAAAAATTAGACTGTGTATTTCTTTCCATATTTTTTGCTATTCATAGCTAGTTACTGTATGTTAATATGGCTGCAAAGACCACTCTTATGGTTGTAGGAAGTAGCAGTAGTTTAAGTGCCCGATCCCAGGGGCTCTGAGCACTGAGCGTCACAAAACATAAAATCCAAACATATCAATAAATACATATAACATTAAAAATGTGTATATCAATCACAAATAGCTAAAACAAATCAATGGGGTTAATTCCAGCCAAAGGCTTGCCTTAACTGGTACATAGAAACATAGACTCTGACAGCAGATAAAGATAGCTTAACCAACCCACCTAGTCTGCTCATTTTCCATACCTCCTGCAATACTGCAGACCCTACTTGATTTCCGACGTTACCATCTCTTTCCTAACTACTAAGGTTCCCTTATGCCTATCCCATGCATTCTTAAATTCCATCACAGTTTTGCCCCCACCACCTCCACTGGGAGACCGTTCCATGCATCTACCACCCTTTCTGTGAAGAAGTACTTTCTCAGGTTTCCCCTGAGTTTACCCCCCCCAGCTTCATAGCATGACCCCTTGTTCTTGAACATCTTTTTTTCTGAAAAATGCTTCCCTCTTGTACCTTATTTATACCATTGAGATATTTGAAAGTCTCTATCATGTTCACCCCCTCCCTCTTTTCCTCTAGGATGTAAATATTGAGGTCCTTTGGTCTTTCCTCATAAGGTTTTAGGTGCAGACCCTGCACCATTTTAGTTGCCCTCCTTTGGACCACCTCTACTCTGTCTAGGTCTTTAGGCCATTCTTAAAGGCCTCCACCAAGGGAACGTCCCTCAGAGATATTGGGAGCAAGTTCCACGGGGCTGGACCTCAAAAGAACAATCCCCTAATGTCTTGAACCTAGTCCCGGGAACCACCAGGAGGCTCACCTCAGAGGTTCAGAATGACAGCTGGGCAGTAAGAGGACAGGAGCTCACTTGGGAAACCTGGGCCCAGTCTGTATAGGGCTTTATAGGTCAGCAAGCCAACACTGAAGGAAATTTGCCACTTCACCAGCAGCCATTTCAGGTCACGCAGGACTAGCATCACATGACAGAACCTTGGAAGGCCTGCCAGTAACCTGACTACTGTATTCTGCACCACCCGCAGGCATTGTGGGACTCTTCCACCATCCTCCAGATACAAAGCATTAAGTAGTCAAGCCTGGAAGTCACAAAAGCATGTATCAGTGAGGGCAGGTCTTCTGGTAGGATCGAGGCTTTAATATGGGAGAATATTTTGAAGATAGCAAAAGCCAATCTTATCTGCATCGATCTTCACCATTCATCACATTTGGGTTCTGGCGGGAGGCCATGACCCCGCTGGATTTTTTTTTTTTTTTTTGTGTGGGTCGGAGTTGAGCGCACAGATGGTTCCACCCTCGAGGCTGACATAATCTCGCGTGGCGCCCGCAGGTTGTCCCGTTAGGTGTCACTTCCACCCCGCCCCTCCAGTTCTTCATATCTCCTGTCATAGAGGTCACACCTCGTGAGGAGCTCCAAGCAACAATGGCCTACTATCGTGTCTTCGACACTGAAAGTTACCTGCCGGTTCTGTTTCGCCCTACTCGGCGCTGCTGTTAGTAAGACTGTTCCTTTTATTATTTTTAAGTGACGTCAAGTCTGTTTTTGAATTGTTTTTCCATTGATCATGTCTTGGTTGGGGGGCAAAAAATCGGTTAAAGCGGGGCGGCTCCCTATGCGTCGGTGTCTGTGTGGCTGCAAGTACTCCATTTCCGACCAGCATGATCGTTGTCTTGCATGTCTTGGCCCACTTCATGACATGGATTCGTGTGACCCTGCTTCTCCATGGACCATCGTGTCCTCGATCAACGCACGTGAAAAGTTGGACGAGCTCCGCCGACTTTTTCGGGGGGACGGGCATGCACTCGTTGGGTCAAGCTGCAGTCTCTCCACCTTTCCTCCAGGTCCCCTCCCAGTTCTGTATGGACTGTGGAGGAGGGGGCTTCTGCTTCTAGTAGCCTGGCTGTGGCAGAAGCCTCTTCCACGGTACAGGAGACCCAGTCCATTCCCCCTGGGGAACGGGCAGGAGGCACCGCTCTGGCAATCGCCGCTTCAGGGGCGAAGGCTCCCCCAGTGTCATTTCCTCGGGCTGGGAAGCCTGGGTCAGCACCATCCTCAACGTCATCCATCGGTGCTGTTTTGGGCCTCGGTGCTATTCGTGGCGCCTTGGGCTCTGATGGTGCCGTGGTTGGTGCCGGTTCACCGCTCTGCGCCGTAGTTGCTGTCAGCGCCGTTCGCAGCACTGATGGTGCTGACAGTGCCATGGGAGGTTCTACGCTGCTGTCTTCGACCGTTTATCACCTCAGTGCCGTTCGTGGGAAGGGACCGTCCTTTTGGATTTTCACGGTCCTGGTCACCTCATGGGGGGATTCTTCAGGGCACAGCCTAGGCAGTTCCAGCATGGTTGATCAGCTGTCAGCTATAGGGCTTTCCGGAGCTTCTCCTTCCCTTGAGGCTCCTGGTGCACTCTCTTGCCCGGACAGAGGCTGGTTGCCTTCTGTTTTTGACTTAACACCTACTCCTCTGCCACCATCTCCTGCTCTCCCAGGCATTTGTGTCCCTAAGGGATCTCTCTCCTAGGAGCAATTCAGGGGTGCGGCTCCTCACTTCCCTACATATGTCAGGGCTATAGATGAGTGGGTGTTCCACCTTCCCCCTGAGCAGCCAGCCTCTGGTTCTCCGAGGTCTTTCACTTCCTCATCCTCCTCTTCTGGAGGAGAGGAGCCTTCTGTCCACTTCTCCACTGCTGCTGATCTCGTGGAGTATCAGCATTTCCTCATGAGGATGATGGAAGGCCTGTGTGTCACCCCACCCACTCAGCACAATCCAGAGCATTCGACATGTGCCTTTTTAGGCGACTTCAGTGTGGCCACCCTTGTGGTGCCTGTCTGGCCTGCTCCTTTCCAGGAGGCGTTGTTGCAATTCTGGCAAAGACCCTTTTCCGGATTCCCAGTCCCTAGGGATGTGAGCCCAAAAGTATTGTGCCACCCCGGAGTCTCCAGGTCATTTGCCTCATCCTCAGTCAGGACTGACGCAGCTGGATACTCCCGATGGGTTTCGTGCCCTCCACCATGACCGGCCCCCAGATCAAGATTCTGCAGATTTTGACTTCTGGGGAGGAAAGGACCTTCTACTCGGCACGGTTGCTTCTTTCAATTTCTGCTCATCAGGCCCACTATGCTACCTATGATAGGTTTCTGTGGTCCAGACTAGGTCAACTCCTAGCCTCTTTGCCTGATTCAGAGGTAACCAGACAAGCCATTGCACTCTCTGCATGTGGCCTGGAGCTAGCAAGGCACCAAACGAGGGCATCTTATGACACCAACAAGGTAGCTTCCAGGGTCATAGGGACAGCGTTCTGCACTAGGTGGATGGCATGGCTGCATCTTCCTGGTTGCCACCCTTGGCCTGGCATAGGGTGATTTCCTCCACGTACTGCAGAATCCACCTTTTCTCCCATAGGGTGAGGCAGCATCTGTCGGGGCAATCTCCTGACCCCCCCGCGTGGTCTCTGTCTCACTCTCCCCAGTCTCTGGCCTCGCCAGGCCCATGAAGGTTCTCTCTCATGCTTCCCCTACTGGAGAGCTAACGGACTTGGTCCTTTAGGGTAGGGGCCCTTTGGGGAAGGCTCGGTATCATTCAAATGTGATGAATGGTGAAGATTGACACAGGTAAGATATGAAATTGGCTGCATCTTCTGTAATTCCTGATCTTTCTGTATCTTCACCATTCATCACAAATCCCACCCTCCCTCCTCTGGGGCTACAGCTCTCTGTGTGCCCCTTTCTCCCCCCTTCCTTTCCGCTGGTCAGGAGCAGGATGACCTGGAGCACATGGGGAATTTTACCTTCTAGCAGATGGGGAGAGGGATCGAGGGAGAGGGCGCTTCTCTCCTCAATGTCATCCTCCATTCCTGTCCTTAGGGACTCATCCCTCAGTTTAATTAAGGAAACTTTTTGTGTCTCCCCTTCCAGATATGTGATTTTGGGCAGGGGGGGGTAACTCTGGGTCCTGTCCCTTTCTTCCAGAATAGCCTCTTCTGCCCATGCTGGAGTTCTTGCCAGTCTCTCTGTTCCTTGAATGCTGGCGATTAAGCTTTCTGGCTACTCCTTCACAACTCCTAATCCAGTCTGGAGACAGTCATCAGTCCAGGGTATGTCCTCCCCCTCCCATTTCTTGTTTTTCCCTCCCTCCTTCCATTTCCTTTTCTGATTCCAGAGATTGGGCCCCTTCCCAATCTCCTTAGTTTTTCTCAATCTCCTATCTGTTCTCTACATCATTTATTTCTCCTTTTAGTTTGAATATCTTTTCCTTTGTCTGTCCCTTGGACTTCCTTGTCCCTCCCTCCCAAGCTTTTCTTACTCTACAACGACTCAGAACTGGCAGGGGGCAGGGTCGATGACACCTAATGGCCAACCCGCAAGCGCCACGCAGTGCGTTGACCTCGAAGGGCGGCACCGTCAGTGCATCGACTCTGCCCATCCACCCAGAAAAAACTCCTACGGGATCATGACCTCCAGCCAGAACCCAAATGTGATGAATGGTGAAGATACACAGAAAGATCAGGCATTACAGTAGGTACGTAATTTTCATTTCCAGACTACAGATAACACCAGAGCCTCAAATGTCAGTCTTTCATCCAGAATGATGCCCACATTCTTCACCTTAGCAGAGGTCACCAGGTTAGAGGAACCAAGCAGCACCAGGCTGGGCCTCTGTGCTGTTGCCACCCCAACACGCCTTGCCGTCAGTATGGCAATCACTATTACCTCTGTCTTGTCAGGGTTGAGTCAAAGCCAGCTAGAGGACATTAGTCCTGGATCTCAGACAGGCGTAAATTCAATACATCGACTGCACCAGGCATCATGGGTGCAAATGACAGATACAGCTGGGTGTCATCTGCATATCAGTGATAACCTAGACTGTAATGTCTGATAATGTTGCCTGGGGCAACATGTGCACTGTGAACAACATAGGTGAAAGGAACGAGTCCTGGGGTATGCCACAGAGCAGAGGCTTTGGGAATTAGGAAAAATTCCCCATCACCACCCTCTGCATTCTGCCACTGAGGAAGGACTTAAACAGCTGATGACCCTACCAGTGAGTCCACAGCACTCCCTAAGCTGATCCAACAACAGCCTATGGTCCACAGTGTCAAATGCTGATGAGAGACCAAGAAGAACAAGAACTGACCATTCCCCCATCTCGAGCCCTGAGGAGGTCATTATGCACCCTGACCAACACAGTCACTGTACAGTGCCTGGACTGGAGCAGTTCATAGATATTAAAGGCCACGAGGTGTGCCTCGAGCTGCAGAGCCCCTATCTTTTCAATAACTGTTCCTAAAAAGGGAAGGTTAAGGCAAGTCTATCATTTGCCAAGTAGCCTAAGTCTACTTATGTTTTTTTTGGAAGGGGCTGCATCAACACATGCTTCAATGTGCTCAGTAAGGACCCCTCTGAAAGGAAAAAAATGGGCTATCCCAGCAAACACTGGGCCCAGAAAACCCACACAACTCAGTAGGAGGCATGTTGGACCCAGGTCCAGTTGACAGTAAGTGTGCCGCAGCTCAGAAATATCCTCACATAACCTCCTCCACTGTTACCAGCTGAAACTCACCCCAGATAGGAGGAATGTTCCTTCTGGCAACCTTGTGCCCGCTGCTGGGCTACAGCAACCTATTTGGTGTTGTCCCAGACCTGATCAAGGATACCCTGTTGGAGAAGAACTGAGTGAACTCTGCACCGGGCAAATGAAAAAGCCTTTACCAGCTGGAGACGGGCAGAATATAACAACCTGTCCACAGTCCAGAAAAGCTAAATTAGTCTGTTCCTCCCCGCCGCAGTTTCCCTGGACAGAAATGCTGCCTTCTTATGAGAGATTGCCCTCTGATACTCACTAATCATAGTGAATTCTCAGAACCAGTCTTTCCCATCTGTCCCAAAATTCTGCCAACAACATTCGGTCTGTGACTCTACGCCTTCATCTCTCTAAGCTCACCATCAAAGCACTGGGATCCTAAGCGAGAAGACTTGAGTCATATATGAACTGGTGTGACAGTATTGAGGACTGAGATAGCAGCCCTATTATAGGGTACAATTGCCTCCTCTAGTCCTGTTCCACATGCAGCCATCACACTCAAGTTGTTTAAAGCTGCTGGAAGTCCTGCTGGGGACAACCCCTTTAAAGGTCAGCAGCATACTATTTCCACAAGGGGTCGACAATGGGGAAGGGGGCATAAATAAGATCTTCACTATGCTGTGATCCGACCACCTGACCGGATCACGAGGTTATTAATCTCAAGTCTCAGTGAGAATACTATGTCCAAGGCATGACCGTGTTGGTGGGCCGCAGTAGTAATCACTTGTGCGAGGCCCACTGATACCACCAGCTGGAGGAAATATTGTCCAAACTGTGAGAGTTTGTTGTCAACTCAGGCACTGAAGTTGCCAAGAACAAAACATCTGGGTGGCTCCAATACCCACTCAGGAACGAAGTCCGAATTTCCTGAAGGAACTTCCTTTCGTGTCCTGGAGTAACAAATAGTGAAACAGCTGGTGGTCTTTTTCAATTGTAAGACCCACTGTGCCCCACCATGCTGAGACCCCCGCCCCCATGCTCATCCACACTCGGAGTGGGGATCATATATTGCCAATGTCCTTGCTTCAGGGCTGAGACCAGCTCTAGATGGAAACCTGTCCTTTACTTAACCAAAGCCCCTCTGTGGTTCTCTGGGGCCAGATGCAGTCTTTGGGTGGAAAAAAAATAATCTCTCATCCTGTTTAAATAATTCAGTTAAGGAGGGCATTATTAGTATGAATTAAATTGATGAAAGATGACCCCAGCAGGCAGGATGCCAGCAAGTAGGGGACATCATTTATTAATTTGCCACTTGTAGCGGGTTCTATCCCCAGTTGAGCCAGAGAAGCTTCAGTTTAAATGTAAATCTTTTTTTTCCCAGTCCAGTAGCAGCACTGAGCCCCAGAAAGCCACGGAGGGGCTTACACAGAGGTCATAATTCCAAATGTGTCTCTGCCCAGAAATGAATATATTATTGTTTGTGTCTAAAATAATTCAACCCAGGTGGGCATTATTTGTAAAATAATTACATGTACAAAACGTGTCCCCAGTAGAGAGAGTGCCACATAGAAGGGGAGGTATTTTGTTTTTAATTGCTTTGCGGAGCTCCAACACATACAGGGGTACATTCAAAAACTAACATAATAAGAAAAAAGTCACATCTCCTTCTAGCTGGTACCATCACTGCTGGTGACATCACTTGCAGTGTCCTCTGGGCTGAATTATGTTTACAGTAGTAATGCCCTCTTGGCCAGAGACCCGTAACAAGTGGGAATTATCAATTCAAACAAAGCACCTCAGTGGCTCCCTGGTGCTCCATCCTGTTGCTGGTTAGAAAAAAAAGATCTCCTGTCCTGGGCTGGTCCGCTCAGGACATATTTCATATTCTTCCAGGACAGGATTACTTTGCGACAGTCCTACTTCAATACATTAAATAATATTGAATAGTAGAGTCAAACAGCTGGTGCCATTTTCCAATTTTAAGACCCACTCTGCCCTACCATGCTGAGACCCCTGCCACACCCCTCACCCCCACACTCGCCCACACTCTGAGTGGGGATCTTCCATTACCAATGTCATTACTTCAGGGCTGAGACACACTCTTGGTAGAAACTCATCCTTCACTTAACCGAAGCCCCTCCATGGCTCTCTGGGGGCAGATGCAGTCTTTCGGTTGAAAAAAAAAAAAAATCTCCCATCCTGTTTAAATTAAACAATTCGACCCAGGAGGGCATTATTAGTGTGAATTACATTTTTGAAAGATGTTCGCAGCAGAGAGGATGCCATTGCCAGCAAGTGGAGGACATGATTTATTAATTTGATGTTTGTAGTGGGTTCAATCCCCCTTTGAGCCAGGGAGGCTTCAGTTTAAATTTAAGTAGTTTTTTACCCCTCTAATAGCGGGACTGAGCCCCGAAGTGTGATGGAGGGGATTTCACAGACCTCCTGATTCCAGCCTACAGCCTGTCTCTGCCCAGAAATGATTATATTATTGTGTTTAAAGTAAGTAATGACTCACCCCAGGAGGGCATTATTTGTAAAATAATTGCATGTACAAAACATGTCCCCAGCGGGGATAGTGCCACTTAGGACCGGAGGTGTTTTTTTTTTATGGCTCTGTGGAGTTCCACTGCACATACAGGGGTACATGCAAAAACTGACCTAGTAAGAAAAAAAAATCACATTCCCTCCTGGCTGGTACCATCCCAGCTGGTGACACTGATTGCAAATTTATTTAATAATAATAATACTGCCCTGTGGACTCAATTATTTTTAAAATAGTAATGCTCTCTTGTCCGGATCACCTACAGACATATTCTATATTTCATTTACAGATTCTTCCAGCCCAGCTGCAAAGCATTAAATATAATAAATACTAATAAAAAATACAAAATAAAACAGCTGGTACTGTTTTACAATTATAAGACCTGCTCTGCCCCCCCCCAAATGCTGTTACCCCATGCAGACCCACACTGGGAGCAGGGATTTTAAAATTTTAGCAATGTCCCCAGTGTTGAGACCCATTTAATAGAAATGTCCACTTCGGCTAAATTATTTCAAAATACTAATGCCCTCCTGGCCAGAGACCCCCTAAATTATTAACTCAATGTAATCCCCTCTGTGACTCTCCTGGGATTGATCCAGTTGTTGGGTTGGAAAAAAATTCAATCTCCCATCCTGGTCATGTCCGCTTCCCACATTTTTCATGTGGAGGCTCTCCCAGGGCATAATTAATTATGAGAGCCCAGTTGCAATGCATTAAATATATAAATGCCAATAAAGAATAAAACAGCCAGTACCATTTTACAATTATAAACCTGCTCTGCCCCCCATGTTGAGACCCTCTTGCAGATCCGCACTGGGAGCAAGGATTTTCAAATTACCAATGCCCCCAGTGTTGAGACCCACTCCAACTGGGAACCTTTTACTTAACTGCAGCCTCTCTGGAGCTAGATCCAGTTGTTGACTGGAAAAAGAAAAAAAATATATATATATTTTCCTGTCCTCAGCAGGTCCTCTGCAGATATATGTACTGTGCAGGTTCTTCCAGGGCAAAATTAATTCTGAGAACCCTGCTTCAGTACACATTTAAATATAATAAATAATAAATATTAATAAAGATTAAAAGTCGATGCTGTTTTACAGTACTCTCTAAGACCCGTTCTGCTTCCCATGCTGAGACCACCGTAAATCCTATGTTTCCTGCCACTAGCATGACAGAGCCCCGGAGAGCCACAGAGGGGCTTACAGTGATGCAGTGATTCCCACTTCAAGGGAATCTCTGGCCAGGAGAGTATTAGAATTGTTTAAAATAATTCAGCCTGTGAGGGCATTATTGTTAAATAATTATATTTACAAAACATGTCCCAACAGGGATGGTGCCAGCTAGGAGGGGACTATGATTTTTTTTAATGTAATTTTCTGCAGGTATGTGGGTTGGAGTGCCACAGAGCAAGGGAGGCTTCAGTCACAGTTTAGATCCCAGCTGTGAGCTGGGCTCAGCCATGGAGGGCATTGCTATTGTTAAAATCACCACTCCCAGTGAGACTCAGCTCAGCCCTGTACCAGTTCCAGTATTGGGGGGGGGGGGAGTTTACTGTGGCCGGGCACCAGCCAGGTCAGGACACAAGAAATCTGCACACTGTCGCACATCCATCTGTGTAACCAAAATGAGTTTTGAACAGTTGCTTTTCCTGACTTAATTTTAGATATACAGACAGTGTGAAGATTTGTTGTGTCCATGTCCTGGCTGGCACCCAGCCACAGTAAACTGCCCCCTTGCTGGGACCCCGGGCTGAGCCAAGTCCTGCAGGAAGCAGAGATTTTAACAATAGCAATGCCCTCCAGGGCTGAGTCCTGCTTGGAACTGGGATTTCAATTTTAACTGAAGCCTCTGTGGCTCTCCTGGGCTCCAACCCACTACACATCATGCTACAATAACCAAAAAATCTGTCTATCTGTCCATCTGTCCTGATGTGCGACCATTCTAAATGAACCAACTGAACACCTATTGTGGTGTATAGATAAAAGTATGAAACATACAAAAATAATTATTCTATGTGTGTGTGTGTGTCTGTCAAATTCTAGCAAAAACAAAAACATGCCATTGCTGTGTGTAAGGCTTTTCTGGTGTTCTAAGCAATGCAGTATTAATACTATGTTTTATGAGGCATGCATGAAACATCATGACCCTCATGAAGATGTGAAGGTGGTGTGCAGTGAATCTGACATCTTTAATTATGGAGGTAGAGTAGGCCCAGTTTGGGATGTAGTTTGGAATGAAGGGCCTTAATGGGAGTACTAATAGCGTATTCGGCAGGCAAAATCTGACTGTTTCAAAACCCAACTGCATACCTCCAAGAACTATCTTTCCTCCTTCTGGAATGATCTCCGTTCGATCCTGTACCCCTCCTCTGAACCCCCCCACCTACCCACTCTTTGCGTGGCAGATTCCCTAGTTTCGGTCCCTACCTTAGTCGCAGATGCCCTAAATAAGTTCTTAACGACCTTTGCTCTCCTGCAAGACCCCCATCCTCTCCCACCCCTCCCCTTCCTCCACATGGCCTCTGGTTTTCAATTGCCTGTCGATCCCAGCGGAAGTCCTTAGAGCTCTAGGTTCCTTGAATTCCACTAAATCCAGCCCTGACGACTTGCACCCTAGACTCTTCAAAATCTCTGCACCCTCTATTTTAACCCCTCTAACTTACCTCCTCAATCTATCTCTTCCTCTACCATTTCTTCAGCCTGGAAGTCAGCTACAGTCATACTCCTTCATAAAGGGGGGGGGGTGATCCCACTGTCCCTGGCAACTACCGCCCCATATCACTTTTCCCCTCACTTGCCAAGGTCCAAGAATCACTCGTCCTCTCAAGGCTAAATGACTTCCTCTCTGCTTCTAACACTCTCTCCCTGGTCCAATCAGGCTTTGGGAAACTCCACTCAACTACCTCCTCTCTTCTTCACTTTACAGATGCCATCCAGTCTACAATGGATCAAGGGCAGATCACCTCGGCTATTTTCATTGACCTGGAAAGGCCTTTGACTCTATCTCTCACCCTCTTCTTCTAAACAAGTTAAGTGCCACTTGCCTTTCCCCAGCATCTGTCTCTGTATTTAGCTCCTACTTATCTGGCCGGTCCCAGTTAGTAAAAATCAGCAGTGTCCTGTCTCCCTCTCTCCCCATTCTTGCAGGTGTCTCCCAGGGCTCGATCCTCGGACCTGTTCTCTTTTCCCTGTTTGTAAACGACCTCCCTTCTGTATGCACCCACACTAAGATCTGTATGTATGCGGACGATACCATCCTATTCTCATCTGGACCCTCTGCCCCAGCAGTCAAAACTCCACTCCAGCATGACTTTATCACAGTATTTAACTGGTTCAATGATAACTGCCTGAAAAGGAATACCAGAAAGACCATAGCCATGGCTTTTGGCTCCAAACAGAAACTTGCCAGGCTCCTCGCCTTCTCTACCCCAACCAACACTCCTCTCAGTGTCCCCGCTTACAAATACCTAGGAGTGTGGCTTGGTTCCTCACTAGACTTCTCCCACTTTAAGGCCCTTCATTCCAAACAATGTCCCAAATTGGGTTCACTCTACTGCCGTAAGGGTGGTCTTTCCATCCCAGTAAGACATGACCTGCTGGTCAAATGGATACTCCCAGCTTTTGACTACGCTGATGTTGTCTTCAGTGTAGCTCCAGTGGCATGGGGTCATAATGTCGTGGACAAAACAGCACAGCAAAAAATGCCGCAACCAAAACAGGGCATACCGCAATAACAGCGGACAAAGCACTGACCATTGAAGAAACGTGCACACCCTATTCAAATGAATGGGACTTTTTCTTTTTATTTCTTTTTTGCATGGGGCTCTACCACCCACACCCCCAATGTGGGGGCTTCATCCCCCACTTCCTCGGACTTTAAGTAACGCCTCCTGTCATTTCGCCCCAAATTCCCTCCTTCTTACACATCACTGTGACGTCTACTCCTCCCTATCCCTCTTGCAGAGATGCATGTCCCACTGCTCCACTTTCATGTCCAAATATTGGTTTGGAACTCTTCCTTTCTACCTTTCCTCTCTCCTAAATCCTGCTCTCCCACCCCATACACCACGCATTTAATTGCCTCCGTCAGCCTCCCACGAGCCCGCAAGATCTCGACTGGGAAACTTGCATTATCCTATAGACTCCTTTCTCTCTGGAATGACCTCTCCCCTCAAACCCGCCTCACCCCCCTCCTTTCCAGCACTTAAGTGCCTACTCTGGCCATCCCCTTTTACATTTTGTGGCTGTCCATTGCCCAAATCCACAACCATTCTACTGTCATCCTCCCTCTCTTCCATTTCCTGTATCAATTAGTGACCACATATTTTTTTTGCTCTTATCTCACCCTGCTTGTCGAATCTCTTGTACAGTACTCTGTAATGTTATCCTATAATGAAAATGTATCTGCTTATTGTATTATACTGTAATGAAGAATGTATTCTGTATTATACTGTATATTCTATGTTTATTCTGTATTATACTGTATCTGATTTTTTTCCCTTTGTAGTATTTGTGCCCCCTGTCTCCGGGTCACACCTGGAAATGAGTTTCTGCTCACTGTTCCTTTCCCAGTCACCAAATTTTAAATAAATAAATAAAACAAAGAAGCATAGTTGTGAAAAGGATTTATTAACTGCTGAAAACATTTCTAGTGTGTGATCAAACTACAGTTTCCCTCCTCTTATGTCGTTCTTTATTTCTGTAATAAAAGCATATCACAAGAAGGTAGTCTGATTTAGCCTTACTGCTTTCATCCCTAATACAATTACTGTTTTCCTGAAACATAGGAAGTTAAATCATAAAGACTGTCTTAACAAAAGTGACATATGAACACCCACACATATGAATATATACATACACAAACAAATCTGCCTGTTTGGCTATCGATCTATCTAGCTGTCAGAAATCTGTTAAAACTATTACCAGGAATACTGATCTGAAACAGCTTGTTTTCAAATGTGTCCTGTGTGTGAGGGGTATACTAGGTAGTTCAAGACGAAAAAATATATATAATTAGTATGTCACACGACACCCCAAAAATAACAAAAAATTAAAAACTTTTCACAGCATACGTAATTGTGATGAAACATTCCATAACCGTGCCAATGTATGCAGAAGTTTGTGTGGTCTTATTTTTTTTAAACCACTAGTCCTTTGGGCTCATGTCTCGATGCATGTTAAGAGTGAATGTTAAAATATAAGCACTTGACTCTACTAAGAAAATGTCAAATATGAAGAAAAACAACCGTAAAGTATAAAAATAAGGATAAATAGTGCAACAGTTTTGTGCCGCAGAATTAACCGTTCCCTGCTGCAGAAGTTCTGTGACAAATGGGAATCCTGCCACAGACTTTGCTCCAAAGTGCCACAGAAAAATTGGGGCCTTGATAATGGGTGATCTTAATCCCACAGTTGTAAACTGGAAACATCAACAGCTAGGAGTGCAAGGAGTGAGGCCCTCATATGTTCATTACAAGAGGGCTTTTTTGTATAGTGGGTGAAAGAACCTACCAGGGGAGGAGCACTTCTCGAACTGGTTCTGTCAAACCAGAACATGATGGAAAAAGATGGGGTAAGGAAACCCCTTGGGGTGAGTGATCAGAACTCAATTTGCTTCACCTTGGACCTTGACAACCAGAAGACAAAGTCTAACACACCTGTCTTAGATTTCAGTTGGACAGATTTTAGGAAACACGGTGAAGCCCTCTGAGACAATCTGGAGGGAGGGGTGGGAAGGGTTGAGGAAGGAGAGAAAATGTGGGAAGTCTTTAGTCTTTTGGAGGTGACTAAAACCTGTCTGAAGTAGGTAAGTTAAAGCAAACAGAAAAACCCCACAAGAAGTCACTCTGGTTCATCGGGAAAGTGAGAGACACACAGTCTGAACTAAGAGGGCTGCATTTAATAGTATAAAAAGGAACGATCTGATGGGAAAAAGAGAAACATTCTTGGTGAAAATGAGTTGTAAGAGAGCAAAGGCAGAGATGTAAACAGAATAGATATGGGGTAAAGGAAAATGAAAAGGCATCCCTCAGCTATGTCTGAGAGAAGATGAATATAAAGGTGGGTATTGTCAGGCTAAAATCAGGAAATATGTGTAGAGGAGAATGAGAATATGGCTGGCATCTTCTGAGTATTATTGCTCAATATTCATGGTAGGGGCAGAGGGCATACTCATTGACTGCAGTAGGCAAGCTATGGGAGGGGGTGGAGGGAACTGAACGTTTGACTTCCGTTAGGTGACTGGATACTTAAGGGAGGAATAGCACATAGGGTGGATAAATCTCCAGACAAGATGAATTACACCCCCGAGTGCTGAGACGCTTGGTGTAGGACCATGTATGGCCCTAGATGGTCTTTTTCAACCACTCTCTGGAAACTGAGGTAGTCCCAATGGACTGTAAGTGGGTAGACATGGTCCCTCTGCACAAGAGTGCAAATAGGATGGAACTGGGAAAATACAGACTGAGTGGTTTGATATCTACAATGGGAAAACTCCTGGAAACTAACTGGGCCCTAAGATAGGAGCCCCCCCAAGCTTCATGAATGGATGTTCATGCCAAACTAACATGATTGAGTTCTTCAAGTGCAGTACCCCAAGGGTTGCTGCTGGGACCAGTACTGTTTAATGTGTTCATTTGTGATATAGGGGATGGGATGAATGGAATAATTTGCCTCTTTGCAGATGGAACTAAGATATTTGGTAGGATAGACTCCCAAGGAGATCATGAAGGACATGCAAAGACACCTAGAAAAGTTGGAAGTGTGGTCCAAGTTTTGGTAACTGAAGTTTAGCACAAGTAGTGCACAGTTATGCACATAGGCAATACTCTAAAGACAGACAGATTATTTGCTAGTAGGCTCTGTCCACCAAGGAAGGGGACTTAGGGATCATCATTATTGAGAGCCTCAAGTCAGTGATGACTCTATGCACCTGGGCACTTAGTAAGGCACACAGCATTCTGTGATGTATAGGAAGAGGGTTCTCTAGTAGGAGAAAAGCAGTACTGTTGCTCCTCAATGTATCACTGGTGAGGACACACCTGGAGCACTGAGTTCAGTTTCTGGAGCCTGCACCTAGAAAGGATTAAAGATTACATAGAATCTATCCAGTGGTGGGTTACAAAGTTGAGAGTAGCTATGAAAATCGTATAAGGAGTATTTAGCCAGCCTGAACATGTGCTCAGTGGTTGCCAGAAGGGAGAAGAGGGGACATGATAGAAACCTTAAGTATCAGAAAGGGATAAATATGGTAGAGTGTCTTGACTTATTAAAGCATAATGAGGAATCAGCAACTAGGTCACACTAGTATAAACTGGTGTGGAGGTAGATTATAGAAGGACTTAAAAGTTATCATTTACAGAACAGGTGGTGGATAGATGGAGCAACTAACAAGAGAGGTGTAAAACACCAATGTCCTAGTATTGAAAAAGGAGCAGAAGCCCAGCACAAATATTGTTTTGTGCAGTGCCTGATCCAGTGGCTGCTATATTCAGTCAGATAGCTGGCAGGCGGTATCCAACGGACCAAGTTAGGGTAGTGCTAAGTGAAGCTGTGCTGCCCTGACATGGCCTGGGCTATATGTAGCCCATAGGGAATAGCACTATTTGAAATGGATAGCGCTAAGACCCCTATGGGCTACATACAGCCACAACATGCAAATAAGCCCATTGGGAATGCAAGGTGCTAAGGTGAATTTTTGCATGCCTACTATGGGGTCATTTGCATGGTATGCTGCAGCCCATTAGCATCCATCCTGTGTTTATGAACAAATTCCCTGGTGGATAGTAGCACTCCCCACCTGCTGATCATCTGTTCTCTGTATTGTAATTCATTCCCTAGTAGCTAGTGGTGCCCCCCCCTGCAACCCAATTACCCATTCTCTTTAATATACTGCATTGCCTGGTGTCTAGTAGCAACCCCCATCCCTTATAGCCCATTCCATACTATTTTATCTATCCCTGGCATCCAGTGGCTCCCCCACCCCCCAATCACCCATTGATGACCGTAAAAGTATTCAGTGCTGGGCCAGTGTCCCTTCACCCATCCCACCTGATTACAGACCACCACCCCGCACACCCCTCCTTACCAGGGAGTCCTGAGGCAATCTGCGATGCCTAGTATGGCGACCGTCACATCCCTCCTCTCGCCTCCTTGTCTGGCTGCCATATGAGCTGTCGGTGAGCATGCGTACAGTACTTATACTATATGCACATTCACTGACCGCTCATACAGTGGCTGGTCGAGGAGGTGAGAATAGGACTGTGCCAGTCACCGCATAAGACGTCGTAGATCACCACAAGACTCCTGAGTAAGGGTGTGTATGTAGGGTGGTGGTCTGTCAATGGAGGACAGATGAGGGGCACTGAACCACCATTAAATACTTTTATGGTAGTTAATGGGTGATTGGGGGTGGGGGGGAACCACTGGACACCAGGGATAGATAAGATAGTATGGAATGGGCTATGGGGGGGTGAAGGGTGCCACTAGACCCCAAGGAACGCAGTACATTACAGACAGTGGATGATTGGGAGGTGGAGGTGGCACTAGACACCAGGGAATGCAATATATTACAGAGAATGGGTGAGTGACGGGTGAGGGTGTCATTATCCCACTAGGGAGTGTATTGCGTTACAGAGAATGAGCAATCGGAGGGGGGGGGGGTTCACCCACCACCAGGGAATGCATTACATTGCAGAGAACGGGTGATTGAGGGGTTGATAAGGGGTGCCACTAGACACCAGGAAATAAAGTGCAGGATGAGGAACGAGTGTTTGGAGGTTTTATTTATTTATTTATTTCAAAAGTTATACCAGGAGAGAGATACTGAGCCGTAACCAACTCGTTTCCAGAAGCGTCCTGGGGGAGAGGGGAGAGGAGAAATACATATCCATACAACATAAAAATATTCACAGAGAATGTACATTCATATTAAGGTGCACTTTTATACAATATATCAACAATTAAACATCGAGTAATATACATTGAATGTACAAGAGCATATACGTAGGAATTATTTACAGAAAATGCAGCAACAGCAGTAAGTAACATTTGCCTACAAGAATAGGGGATGAACAACAAGGTTAGTGCAAGTCGCTAAGGGTAGTCTAGCAAAGGGCGAAGAGTAGAGAGGGGGAGAAAGGAGACGGTAGATCATAGAAAAGGGACAATGGAGGTCCAGAATTAGGGTGGGTAGGTAGAGGAGGAGGATGAGGGGATAGGAGATGTAATATGAGAGTCAGGGGGTGGGGGGAGAGAAGAGGGGTTGAGAGCCAGGAAGAGGAAGGTATGGGGGCAATAATGGGGGGGGGGAGTCAGGGGCAGTTACAGGAGGGGGTGGAGTAATCGTGTATAAGACTGGAGAAGGAGCGGATGGAGGTAGCAGAACAAATGGGGCCAGTGAGGAAGTTCCTGAGTTTGGGAAGGCGGAAAGAGAAAGCAGCTTGCCCAGCTGAGGTCTGCCTGGATGGGAGTGTTAGAGAGCGGAGGTTAGAGCTAGGTTGGGGAGTGTGACACTAGATACCAGGAATAGCTGTACAAATATGGCAGTGGGGACTGGGGGCATGCAGCTACAGTACTGCTACCCTGCCTTCGTGATGGTAGGGGTGCACTGTTAAGAGGTGGTTTTTTGGTGGTGGTAAATAGTGTCACTTTGGGTGCCGTATACTGCTCCCGCAAACCTTTGAAGATAGCGCTGCTCTCATATGCATGGGGGGATCCCCTCATTTGCATTTACACAACAGTACTATTATGCTTTGGTGCTGCGGGGATTGTGCTGGAGCTCCCAGGGCTTCTAAATATGGGCCAGCTGGCAGTGTCGGTGCAATTCCAGATTAGTGCACCTGCAAAACCTATTTCCGGGTGTGCTAATCTTTGAATATCAAGCCCCAAGACTGTTAGTGCAGGGCACCAAGGGACTCTCAACAAACTGCTGGAGGCTAAATGCAAATTTTTTTTTTTTATTTATACCATGGTGTCAAATGCCACCATGTATACAAAACTGCCAATCTTTTGTGGCCAAAGAGTCACTTCTTCATGGGCTGCAGTGGTTATAAATCATGTATTTTCCTTAGTTTCACATAATGTCTTAAAACAAATCAAGTTCATAGTTTTCCTGTCTGGCTCACTGTTATAATTTTTGGTTCTGCTGCACTGTTTTCTGTCCTGTGCTAATGTACTGGAACTCAGAGTGACCAGGTAACTATTGTACCTGTGGATTCACCCGGACATTATTATCAAAATTTTATAACGTGAATATCAAAAACTGCATTCTTATTCACCTAAGGTGCTGGACAGCACCTAAGCTAAATGAGAATGCAATTTTTGATATTAATGTCATTACCTAAAGTTCAAAAAGCACTTCATTGGATATTAAGTTATATAACAGAAACTTTGTTGGTCAGATAGTCTCACAACATTTTTCTAAGCATGTGGTCATAAGTATTGCTAAAGCATTTAGTGATATCAGAGTTCCCATTCACATACAGATGTATGGGAATTGCATAGTGTGTCAAACATCCTAATATGTCTCTATGCTGCCATGGTACAGTGTAATCACTATCAGGTATTTCATTGAGCAGCAGACTTGAAGCATCTGCAGCATTTATAGATTCATAGAAGACTGTCAGCAGTAAAGGAAACTCACACCATTGCCCATCGAGTGTGCCCCTATACTCCCCCCCCCCCCCAATCCAGATACATTCCTCACTGCCCTCCGGACAATCCTTTATATCTGTTCCATGCCCTCTTGAATCCCTCTATGGTTTCTGCTCCCACAGCCAGTTCCAGTGGTCTATTACCCTTTCAGTGAAATAATGCGCCCATGCACTACCCCTAAATCTTTCCCCCTCCAATCTCAGATTATGACCTCTTGTTCTATCCCTTCTTTTCGTTGTGAATAGACTCCCTTCTCCCACCTTATTCATCCCTTTCACATACTTGAATGTTTCTATCATGCCCCCCTTCTCCCTCTTCGTCTCCAGTGAGTACAGGTTTAGCTCCTTCATCCTCTCTTCTTAGGGCATCCAATGCATGCCTTGCACCATCTTTGTTACTCTTCTCTGGACCCTTTCCATCCCATTAATATCCTTCCTCAGGTGGGGCCTCTAGAATTGTACCCCATACTCCAGGTGAGGCCTCACCATGGACTTATAGAGGGGCATCTGTACCTCCTTCTTCCTGCTTGTTATACCCTTCCCAATGCATGCCAGCATTCCATTTGCCCTGCCCACCACTTTGCTGCAGTGATTCCCTACCTTGAGGTTATCCGAAATTATAACCACCAGATCCCTCTCCTGCCTGGTCACCTTTATTTCCTCTTCACCAGAATGTAGCTGGCTTGCAGTTTATTATGTTCTATGCACATCACAGTGCATTTCTTTGCATTAAACTTCAGCTGCCATGCTTCTGACTACCCCTCCAGCCTCTTTAGGTCCCTCCTCATTGCCTTCACGCCGGCCTTGGTGTCCACCCTTTTGCAGATCTTGGTATCATCTACAAACAGGCACACCTTCCCTTCCAGTCCCTCCCCATATCGCTGATATATATATATATATTAAAAAGTATGGGCCCTAGCACTGACCCTTGTGGCACCCTACTCATCATCCTTTCCTCCCTGGAATGCACACCATTCACCACCACCCTCTGGCTCCTGTCCCACTGCCAGTTTTATACCCACCTCGTTATTTTTGGTCCCACCCCAAGCTTTCCAACTTAGGCCTTCCTGAAGTTTAGGTAGCCCCCCCCCCCCGATCTACCACCCTTGTCACCCAATCAAAAAACTTGAAGAGGTTCATCTGGCATGACCTCCCTGCAGTGCAGTGATGTTGAATGTCATCCTGCAGTCCATTATCAGCAAGGTATCTGACCACCCTTTCCTTCAAGAGTGCTTCAGTCACCTTACCCACCATCGAGGTGAGGCTGACCAGACAGTAGTTTTCCGCTTCTTCTCTGCTGACTCTCTTGTGGAGTGGTACCACGTCTGCCCTCCTCCAGTCCCTCAGCACCCGTCCCGTGTCCAGGGACTAGGTAAACAGCCTCACCAAGAGAGCTGCCAGCACCTCCCTTAATTTCCAGAGTACCCTAGGATGCAGGGTGTCCAGACCCATAGCTTTATCCTCTCTCAACCTACCTAGCTCCTCTCTTACCCTGCCTTTGGTGAACAGGCTTTAATCTATCCCTGCACCATCCCTTCCCTTTAACTCCAGCCCCTTTCCCCTCCCCCTCTACCATGATGACTGAGCAGAAATACCTATTTAGCACTTCTGCCTTCTCAAAGTCCTTCTCTACCTGTACTCCCCCCTCCCCCTTCAGTCTTACTATCCCCTGCTTTGCCTTGTTTCTCTCCTTAACATACCTAAAAAATGTTTTGTCCCCCCCTTTTGGCCTGTCTGGTGATTCTTTCTTCTGTGTCCACTTTAGCCTTCCTAATCTTCTGCCCTGCCATACTCAGTTTTTCCTTGTAGATCTCCCTGTCTTTATCCCTCTGGGTGGTCTTATACATTTTGAATGCCCTTCTTTTCTCCTCAATTGCTCCCTCACCTCCCAGGTGAACCACAATGGCCTCTTCCGTCTTTTGCTTTTCCTAACCCTCCTGATGCAGACCTTCAGTGACCTTCAATAACCCCCCCCAATTGCTTCCCATAACTCCTCCACATCTTCTATCTGCCCCTTCTCCTTTATATCCTCCTCAAAAATCACCCTCATTCTGGTGAAATCTGCCCGCCTGAAATCCAGAATCTTAGTGATCGACTGGCCCGCTGCCTTCCCTTCCCTTTCCTTACCCTGAACCTCACTGTGTTGTGGTCACTTGCACTTAGGCTGTCCCCCCACTATCACCTCTTTCACACTTTCTCCATTAGTGAGAACCACATCCAGTATGTTGCCACCCCTTTTTATATATGGACATTGTAGATCTTTTCCCCTGATTTGTCATTTTCTTTATTGACACAGTGCCTCTTTAAGAAAAGAAGGAAAGGGGGGCAATTTGGTTTTATGAAGCCCTTGTTATACACACTGCACCATTTATCTAACAGGGAGTTAATGACTGAAAGCAAGATTAAGCAACATTTTGTTTTGTGATTTGAAAAACAAAACTTGACCAATTTGTGGTGCAGGAGGCAAAGGTTTTTTAATTTTTTATTTATTGTAATATTCAGAAAGACCTTTGAGTCAGAGACTCATTTACAAAGGTTCCACGTCATACATAAATGGTACAGGGACGGGGCTTGAAATACAGATTACAGCACATTACAAATAACATTCAAAAGAGGTTACATGGCTGTTTAGTAGATGGCTAACAGAAATTTAGGTACTTTAGCACAGCCAGACAAAAATTACAGAAAGATTCTGTAGGAGGCTGATAGTCATGTAGTTTTATAGGTGCATTTAGGTACGATGACCTGCTGATAGTTTGTTTGAAGGAGGCAAAGGCAGATCAGGTGTCATGGGCAGTCACATCGGTTTGAGGCCTGAAGCTATTCCCTTAGCTTGGATTTATAAGGACCCAGCCTTATTTCATCAGTTATATGGCTAGGGAGGGAATTTGTCCAGGAAGGGGCTCTGAAACTGAAGGTGTGTTGGTATTGGGAGGTCCGGCCATGGGGTACCCATAGCAACCGCTTGCTTGTGCTACGGGTTGTTTTGCCTGGTGGTGTTGGGAGGATAATTTGGTCTAGAGAGGGTGGGGTGAGGCGTAGTAAGACCTTTATGGTCATAAGGCAGGTGTGGTACCTGATTCTGCTGTTCAGGTTTAGCCAGTTTGTGCCAGGTTGTGCGGCTGCAGTTTAGGTTTGATATAGGTAAATGCTGTGTTGCTGAGACTAGCACTTTTTTTTATTTTTGATTGTAATGCTGCCCATTGGCCTTTGGATAACCACTAGATGATTATTTACAGAAGGTGGAGTAGCCTGAACCTTCATGTCTTGTATACACAACCTATCTGTGGCTCCTTCAAAACTTTGGAGATATTGTTTTTCAGATACATCAAGGCACATATTAGCAACAAACTTCATTTCTATGTCAGATCTTTTGGACTATACATTGGTTTTGTCTGTTTCATGTACCCTCAGAGCTCAGTTTGCATACCTCAATTTCAGGCAAGGGTACAGTTACCCTTACTGTTCCCTCCATGGGGACTCTGAATAAACTGCAAGGGCATAGTGAAACCCCTGTTATCTCTATGGGTACTCAGTTTACCCCACACAGTGACCTGATCTGTATAGTTGGGTCCAGCTTCATAAATACTTTTTTTTTTTTTTACTTTATTTAACAGGTGGTTTGTTCTAGACACGGAAACAAAGGACTTGGTGACAGTTCACACAGATGGAAATGAGCAGCTGTCAGTAATGCGCTACTCACCAGGTTTGGAAATGCTAATTTACTCATTATTAGTCAAATAGTGTACTTGCTAAGAGTAGAGGTTGGGGGTGGGGGGGTGCCTTGCAGGTCTTGTAATGCATGTTTCATATTTATCTTACTTTGGTTTAGAAGCTTTCATGCTCATGGTAGCCTTAGCAATGTGTAAGTTAATGAACATTGGTCAGTCTTCAAAACATACAGTATACACATGCAGATTGCTTGCTCCATGCTAGTGAGACATATGTCTTAGCCCGCTTTCCAAAGAAATGGAGCACATTAGCTCTGTCATGTCCCCACCCAACTCTGGCCCAGTCAGCAGGAGTTATTGTACTTTTACCCGTGTGGAATTGTGATATGCTGCCACTAGGAAGGTTGCTGTTGCATGCACCTACATGCATTTTGTATGCACAAAAATACCATGTATATTTAGTGTATGTGGGCAGGACATTACTTATTCTAAAAGCACACTTTTTGGAGTGGTAAAGAGAATTACATTCAGAGCATCCTCACTAAAAGGTGGAAGGTTCTACTGAAAGGCATAATGAATGACTGTGATTCTTCCTTTGCAAAACTGAATTATCTTGGGCTGAGACTGCCTCTTCTGAAAACTTGCCGAATCTAGCATGAATGTCATATTCCTGTCAGATCTAGCTCTGACAAACAGACTGAAACTCCTGGGGTTGACCTCTGGGGTGTATGTTACCGCTGGTGCACTGCATCATTGTCCTTCCTGCAAACAAAGTAGGTGCACGTCCACAATCCACCATGCAGGGGTGGTGCTTCTCCAGAGTGGATCCCATGTACGGTTTCTACAACAGAGTAAATTATTGATAATCTCAGAGTAATTACCATCAGTCTGTGGTGGTATCAAAAATGCACTGAGATGGAGTCTCATTTGTAACCAATTTATTCTTTAACATCCATAGAATAGGCATAAAAAGACAATTTAAGTCATAAATTCATAGACATTGCATAGCATACACAATATATTACCACTGACTTGCTGAAATTTAGTTGCTTAAACTAGCAATAATGGAGAGAACTGCTTACCCATAGGAAAGGCAGCCACCTTACCTCATTGTCGTTCCAGCCTGCTTCAACAATACCAAAAGGTGATGAGTACTGTCAAGGCATGATGGAGAGAGGGGATGTTTCAACAGCACTAGACAAGTGCCATGGTGTGACTCTTTCTAAGAATCATTTTAGGCTCCCAACAGTTTATGGAATTGTTACTCTAATTTATTGGGCCAACATTTTGGTTAAGGTGGTGATACTACAGCTCTAGAGCCCTCTCAATAGCAAATACTTCTTTGAGAAATATCAGCTGTGTGGCAGATAGCTTTGGTGGGTTCTGTCCTTGCTAGTTTTTCTAGATTCTCTTGCAAAATTTGACTATGTGGTGCTGAGTCTGCCTGTGTTATTTTCACACGTTTCTGCTACAGCCCAATACTGGTTCGTATCCCACCTACTAGAATAGAAATATAGAAACAGACGATGATGGCAAAAAAAGACAGACGGCCCACCCAGTCTGCCCTTATTACCCTATCATACCCCAGGATCTCTTGTCTCTGTAGGGTCTTTGCTTAAACTATCCCCCTTATGATATCTATGTTTTCACATCCCACTTGCTGCTGAGTAGCTAATATCTCCTTGACTTTATCTCAGCTGTGTTTGAAGCCACTTATGGTTTTGGCACCCACCACCTCTGCCGGCAGATCATTCAATGGCTCGACCACATTTCTGTAAAATAAACCTTTCTGTAAATCCTTTTTAAACCTTCATGCCATTAACCTCCATTTGTGACCCCATGTCTTATCTTCCCTGTTCCTAATAAGCAGCTCCTCACAGTTCACATTGTTAATTCCTTTCAGAAACTTGAAAGTCTCAGTCATATCCCCCCTTTTATCTTCTGGTTCTGAGTGAACACATGTTCAGTGCCTTTTAGTTGATCCTCATAGGATATGCCGTCATGGTCCTGAATCATCTTGGTTGTTCTACAATGTACCTTATCAAGCCTGTCCCTGTCTTCTTTATGTGGGCACTCCAGAACTGGGCATAGCACTCCTGGTGTTGCCTCACCAGTGATCTATGCAGTTGTTAAAGTACCTCCTGCCTTCTACTGTGGAACCCTATCCCAGTGCACCCCAGTGTCCTGTTAGTCTTGCTGAACACCTTGTTACATGGGCTTTTTTGTTTAAGGGAGTCAATAATCATGACTCCTAGGTCCCTTTCCTCTGATGTATCCAGCTTTACCCCCTCCATTCCAGTACACTGTTTTGGGGGTTTGTTCCCTAAGTGCATAACTCTGCACTTTTTGGCATTGGATTTCATTTGCAAGACCAGTTTTCCATCCTTTGCAGGTCTCTCTGCAACGCCCTTATCCATTCCATGTTATCAACCCAACAACAGAGTTTAGTGTCATCATCTATGAATAGACACAACCTACTCTGGATTCACTCTCACATGTCGCTGATCCCAGATCCCCCATCTTCTTCAGCAGCATTTGCTGTGGCATCGAATCAAATGCCTTGCTGAAGCTGAAGTAGAGTAAATCTACAACATGGTCCTTATCAACTACCTTGGGTACCTAGGAATACTAACTATCATGTTGGTCTGACAAGACCACCCTGTCATGAATCTCTGCTGCTTACTATCCTGATGTCAATTCTTTTCCATGTATTTGACTAGGTCTTCTTAACTAGTGTTTCCATCAAGTTTTCCTACCATGGAGGTAAGGCTGATGTGTCTGTAGTTTTCCAGCTGCTCCTTGTCCCCTCCCTTGTGCAGTGGGACCACATCCACCATCCTCCAGTCCCCAGGAACCATCCCTTGCTACATAGAGCTATTGAATAATCCTGCCAGGGGTTCAGCTAATACTGATACCAGTTCCCTTAGCACCCTCGGACACATCCCATTCAGCCGCAGGGCCTTGTTTACCTTCAGGTCTGCTAGTTCCTTTTTGACTGTTTCACCAGAAATTTCTGCAGTTTCATGTTTGGGACCACTCTATCAGCTGCCTTGATGCTGCTCTCTGGCAAGGGTCCACTAGTCTACTTAGTGAACACTGACTAAGCAATAACCCAAGACAGGGTGTGCTGTTATTGAGGATTAATGCACACCTGGGTGCGTTGTGAGGCATGATGCCGCAGACCGAGTGCCCTCACAGCACCCAGGTGTGCATTAATCCCCAATAACAGCACACCCTGGAGTGGGTTATTGCACTTATAACATGGCTTATGTTTAAACAACAAAAAAAAATATCAAAAAAGGTGTTTTCTTTGCTGTTTAAACAGCAAAAAAGGTACTGTATCCTGCCACCTGGCAAAATAGTCCCTAACAAAATAAGCATGCTGCATGGGACTTCTGCATACAGAAATGTCACATGTACACTACTGATGTGATGTGTGACATTTCTTCTGCCTGACACAGCTCTGTACTGCGTGACAAGCGTCTCTGTGATGTCTGCAAGGGACATGGGGAGAGAAGTCCAAGAGAAACGCAGTACAACTCTTTCAAGAGATGCTGTGTGCCTGCTGGCTCTCTTTATGTGCCTCTCTCTCTCTACTTCTGTCTCGAGACACACACATAGGACATTGTAGCAAGTGGGAATTATGGCGACTCAGCTACCTCTCTCTCTCACTGTGCCCTTCCCCCAAAGACCCCCATGCACCATCTCTGTCGGGAACATGCCCTGGTTTCGTTCTCTCTCTCTCTCTCTCTCTCTCACCAGCACAGGACATTCAGTCTCCCTCACTCTTGCTGTTTCTCTGCCCGTACATCTTCCTGGTACTTCTCTCTCCCTACATCTATTCAATTCCGCAGGCAGATGCTGCAACTGCGCTTCACTTATGCCTCCTGCAGCTTGGTGCCTCTGTTGGAAACACACAGATGGTGGGGACCAACAGCTACAATTCCCAGTGATGGCAGTGACCACTGGAGGAGGCACGGAACACATCTGACACACAGCAGGGAACATGCGGTATCACTCTCCCTCTCTCTTGTGACAGCTGTCACAACTCCTCTCGTCACTAAGGGTGAAGTCACCAGCCACATTAGCAATAGGAGGAGGACACCATACACTATGGCGAGGGACTGCACAACTTCAACAGAGGTGACTCGCATGTTGAACAGTGCCAGCACACATACAGGGATGGGATCCACACTGTGACACAGCGATCACAGACAATCACCCATCTCACTTCTGTCTCTCTGTGCCTAGTGGGAAGACCAGGAGCCTACTGAGATGGACACAGCACTCCCACTCTCTGTGAATGGAGCAGGGTGAGTGGACACTGGTGGGGGGGACACTCTGTCTCACACTTTGTCCTGCACCCACAGATGAGCACGGCAGATATCATATGCCACAGAAGACGGGCGATGATGAAACCATGCACTCCATATATGACCAGTGCTGGATGGTGAGCAGGGAGACACCACTCCACATTGCTCCACAGTGCTCATCGACATCTCCCTCTCTCAGCAGATGCTGTGCACCCATGTGCATTGCCTGCTGTTCCTGACTGCTGTGTGACAGTATCTCACAGCGTTTTGCTCCTCTCCACTCTGGCTTCACTGTGTGCTTGGGGCACAGAGGTCTGCCGGGTGGGTGGGTAGAGGCTAACCTGCAAGGGAAACATAACCTAAACATTTTCACTGTGGTGGGGCATGGAGGTCCGCATGGTGGGTGGCTGTGCTAGAGAGAAACCTGCAAGGGTAGCACAATTTATACATGTTCACTGTGCAGTCGATGGGGATCTCACTCCTCCCCACAATTACAAATGGCTGCCATTCACTTTTGGGATCAGAGGAATATAACTAGATCCGCTGTGCCCAGTGATACTGCTGGCAGCCCCTTCACAGCAGCTGTGAGTATATTGGGGATTAATCCACGGCCACGCAGTGGGACTCCACCAATGGGAGCTAATGTTTTCACCAACTTTTACCAAGTCATGTTATAAGCAGAAGTAGTTGTTTAGCACAGTAGTTTTCTTTCCAGCCTTCTCTATTACCCTACCCCCTCCATTAGCCTGACAATTCCCCTTCCCATCTTTCTTTTTTCTTGTATATATCTAAAGAACTGTTTTTTCTGGTCCCTTGACACCCCACAGTACATAGCTGTGTGTCTACCTTGCCTTCCTGGCCTCTCTAGATTTCTCCTGGTACTTGTCCCATTCTTCATACCTCTGCTTTTCTTTGTACATTACAAAAGTCATTCATTTTAGCCCTCACTGCCTCCCTTGCCCTTTCAGAAAACCAAATTGGTCTTTTATACTTTTTTCTCATGATAACTATTCTTGTGCATGTCTTTGTTACCTCAGGAATGGCCCTTTTTATAACTCCATCTTTCCTCCACTCCCCTGATGCTGTCTACCCCAGCTAACCTCCTGTCCAGCACGATTTCTTTTTATATTACCAGAATCTGCTCTTCTGAAGTCTAGCACATCAGCCTCAGATGAGGGCTTACAGGTGCCAGGCCACCTCTAGCCATATACTATTGTGTTTGCTGGACCCCAGTTGTTTCCTGACCCATACTCTGCCTTCTCTTTCGGAGTTGGTGAGTACCACAACTAGAATGGCCGATTGTTTACTGGATCTTTGACCTGCTGTACCATCATGCAGTACTACAAGACATCAAGCAAGGCTTAGCTTCTGGCACTTCTGACCACTGGGATGCTCCAGTCAATGTCTGACAGGTTGAGATCTCTCACTATACAACCTCCTCCTTTGCTGCCCCCCTCCATACTTCAGCACCCAGCTCCTTATCTCTCTGTCTTCTACCTGCCCCGATGGCCTGTAAACCACCTCTTTGCAAGTATTCCTAATTGACAACTGTGTGAGCTGAACCCATAATGATTCTACTTCCTCTTCCCCCCGGTGATAGCTTCCTCTACTGCCTCAATCTCTTCTCTGATGTAGATGGCCACCTCTCCACCTCTACTCATCCCTCTGTCATGAGTACATACTGTAAGGTGTAGCCTGGGATCACTATGTCTCAGTCATTGCTCACACTGGACCAAGTTTCTGTAATAACCACTAGATCCAGCCTAGAGTCTGCCAGCAAAGCCTAGAGTTCACTAATCTTATTACTCAGACTCCTGGCATTGAGGCATACCACCGTCCAACATGTGTCCTCATCTCTGTTGGTTCTCACTTGCCAACCCCATCACCCTTCTCTAATAACCTTGATGGTCTTGTGTTTCCCCTTCCTTTCATGTCTATTGTGCCTACCCAGTCCTGTCACCTAGACCTTTTCCTCCCATCTGTTGTTCCCTGAACACCTTATCCCCATCCCTGGGAGTCCTGTCTAGGTTCCCCATTCAACCTACCTCAGCTGTGGAACCCCAGCCCCAGCCTCCCTCACAGCTAGTTTAAAAAAAAAACCCATCAAATTTCTGCCGTAGCACACTACTCCCTTCTCTTGTCAGATGAAGGCCATCACCTTTGAAGAGCCTTCTGTCCCAGAAGCCCCACAATCACCCATCAAGTAGTGCCCCTGTTCCTGCCACCAGTGGTGTCATTTAAATTCCTGTGGGGAATTATAATCGCTGATTCTAGTTCTGCAGCTGCTTAAAGAACTTTCAGCAACAAAAATAGTAGGGAGAAAATGATATTCATTTTTATGTTTGCTTGCACGGATATGCAAGAAACATAGTGCCACCATATGAGAATTTGTAGGTGTGCCTCCCCCACTTCCAGTGCCCTGCTGCCTTTTGCAGGCATTGCCGCACCCCGCCAATGAATGTCGGAGCTGTCTATGACAGCCCTTCAGATGCAGTGGCGTACAATTGAAGGCAAAAAACTGCTGCAATCAGCTATGGTAACGTGTAGGCAATTTGCATACTGCCGCGTTGGCAGTATGCAAAGTGCCTACACATTGGCACTGCACTGAATCAGCTGTCATAGACAGCTCCATCCCCCATAACAAGTAACATGCTGGGAGCCCACCCCAGCCTGTTCATGCACCTCCCCCACACACTATGGCTGACAGGGTGCCCAATCCGCTGTCTGCTCCGCCCCCACCAACAGAGTTCCAGGTGCCACGCTGGGAGCACACCCCAGCATGGCAACAGTTCTGTAAGGCCAACGGGGGTGCCCAATCCCCATCAGCTCCACTGTATTCCCCCCCCCAACAGACTTCCAGGTGCGACGCTGGGAGCCCACCCCAGCATGGCAACAGCTCGTATGGCCGACAGGGGTGCCCAATCCCCCATTGGCTCCACTGCCCCTCCAAACAGCCTTCCAGCTGCCACGCTGGGAGCACACCTCAGCATGGCAAAAGTGCCATGTCGTCTTAAAAAAAAAAAAAAAAAATGCCCTGTAAGAAAAAATGGTCCCTCACTGACTGTCTTGACCCCCCCCAACCATACCCCACCCTCCTCGCACCCTGCCTCCCACACCCCCACCTCACATACTTACCTCCGGTGGCCGGGTCTGCGGCGATCTTCGCTGGACGGGAACACGCCTGCACTCTTCAAAGCCGACCGCGAACTAAGGAAATGCCGGTAAGCTGTATAATGGAATAAATAGGGTTTTTTCAACTTTGATATATATCTCAGGCATTTTGGGGAATTTTTTCACCAATTTTTCAACATGGGGTTCTTGGGACCCCACCTCATGAATTCTGGCACTGTCATTTTGTTATTCCGTCCCGAAAGGTGATTTCGTGGTCACTGCACAGAACCACCTTTCGGGACGGATTTACAAATGACAGTGCATAGTTCATGAGGTAGGCCCCTAAAACCCATGTTGAAAATATGGTAAAAATTTCCAAAATGACTGGTTTATTAGCATGCGCTATGAGTTCCTATGCACTTCAGAATTCACAAATTTTTTAATATTTACTCCAGATTTCAACATTGCCATTTTACACACCTCCTTATGAGCAGTACAGCTGTCATTTTTCACATATCGCCCAAAATGTGTTTCTGCGTATGTAGCGCATAATGGCGCAGTCGGGGTGCGAAATCAATGTTTGGGACAGATTAAGAAAATCACAGTGACACTGTTCATGAGTATAGGCCTTAAAATGGCTATGTTAAAAATTTGGTGACAAAAGTCCATAAAATGACTGTTACGAGCGAGCATTGCGCAGTTTCCACACACCCTCGTAAGTTCATGAATTTGTAATATTTTCAGTCCCGATTTTCACCATTGGCATTTTTCTACACTTCCTTATGAACAGTACAGCTGTCATTTTTCACACCATGGCCGAAACGTGTTTTAGCACTTCCAGCTCAGAAATGCGTGGTCGCTGTGGGAAATCACTGTTCGGGACAGATTAAGAAAATCACAGTGACACTGTTCATGAGCGGAGGTCCCAAAATACCTGTGTTGACAATCTGCTGTAAAAAAAATCCTCAACCTAATTACATTACGGGTGTGCATTAGCAGTTTCTCTTCACCTTGACTTCACCAGTTTTTTAATATTTTCATTGCAGATTTTCAACATTGCTATTTTTTACACCTCCCCATGAACAGTACAGCTGTCATTTTTCACATCCTGTTCGAAATATGTTTTCGCAGCTGTGGTGCCAAATGGCGTAGTTGCTGTGCAAAATCAGCTTTTGGCTAGCAAACTGAAATTGCCACTGTTCATAAGGTGGGGGTCACAAAAAATCCATGTTGAAAATTTGGAGTGAAAATACCAACGAACGCCTGAGGCGTTAGGGTTTCCAACCATAACGCCCCACCCTGTAGAGTCTGACAGGCATCAGTGGTGTGAGTTGGGATTGTCGCCTGTAATGCTCATACCATTCCACCCCCACCCATACCCTGCAGCCAGTGAGAGGCATCGAGGTGTGCCTTTGACTCTTTGGCCCCAAAGTTCACCCCATTCTCCTATACTACACCCAGCTCATCAAATTTTCTGATGGAGTGGGGTGAACATAAGGACCAAAGACCCCAAGGCCCACCGTGACACTTGTCTGTGTCTGCTGGGTAGGGAGTCATGAAATGGCGTGGCCGTTATGCCTGATGACCCAAAGGCACACCCCAATGCCTGTCAGTATCTGCAGGGTGGTGGTGGGGTTGGCTTCAGTTCAATACTTCACTACCATTCCTATTCTGCAGCTCTGTAACTCCTACACTACCAATGCCAATATCAGCAAGCAAACATTCAGCATTGACAAATGCTTGTTAAAAGCAGTCAGCTGTTTTTTATTTCTGAACTATTTTCTTTTTTCATTTGCCTGTTTGATTTTCTACCTGACAGAACTAGGTGCTATTTAAAAAGCAGTACTTTACCTGGAGTCTGACACACATAGTTCTATTCCTCTTCTTGCCTACATCACAAGTGGCAAACCTTAGAGCAGGTAATTGGCTCTTCTTGGACAGTAGTGATATCACAGACTGTGAGGTCATAGCACTGATGATGTATGAGGAGGAAAAGACCCAGATATGCCAGTCTCCAAGTAGAGTACTGTTTCACACATTACACCATGTATTGCCAAATAGAATATATTATAATTATTTAAAAATGGAAAGAAAACATACTTCAGACATAATAAGTAATAGCTCATTACTTTTGAAAGTTAATAGTAATTTCAGGCAGTACACTAGCATTTTAATGCTGTTTTTAGGAGCGGTTATAAGAAGGTAGAACAATAGGTGGCTGACAGTAAGTAGTCACAAACAGCAATTTGCCAGCCTAGAATGAAAACAAATATAATATTAGACAGTCAGTATATTTATTTATTTAGTTACTGAATTTTGTTAAGCAGGTTGGCTCACTGAGAGAGATGTCCCTTTTTAAGGAGTGACCAGGAGTTTGTTATGTGCAGCAAGGGACTACAATTCAATTGTTCAGAAAATACACAGCTCAGCAGAAATGAACAGAAATAACAAGTAACATGACAATAGTATTGTGGTTACTTAAATACATAAAAATGAAAATCACACCAAGTAAAGTCAAATGTGACATAAAATAATGATGCGTCTATGACATATTAGACACTTTTAAGGCTCCTGATTAAGGGAGGAGGGAGACGAAAGGAGAAGTAGCTACCACACGTTCTTCAGCAGATACAGGTACACCCATTTATGGGTGGAAAACATTCTTTGATTTGACCTTTGAAAGATAGTAACAATATACTCTCCTAGATAGTGAAGAGTAGTTTGTTCCAGAGCCAGTAGGCTATATGTATGGGGGGTTGGGGATCACTGGCCAGTAGATGTCTTGGCTCTGGGGACTTCCAGAAAAGGTTGGGCAGAGAAGTGCATGAGTCTTTCTCTACCACTATGTCCTTGAGGCTAGGCAAGTAGTCATGCAGGATTTTGTAAGTGGGGCACAGCAAAGGATAGTTGAGTCTCTTTAAGGGTGGGCGAGTTGAGGGAGGTGAGGACACCACACCACACCACAGCACAGTGGTGTCCCCTATTTTCAGCATGTGACACAAACCTTGCTGTCCTATGATAGAGTTGTTTGAGATTGCTTAACTCAGTTTCTCTAAGCAAGGAGAGAATAAGCACATTGAAGAAAGGAGAGTAACTAGCGGGGTACCGCAGGGTTCAGTACTGGGACCGGTCCTCTTTAATGTCTTTATAAGTGACATTGAAGAGCACGTGGAAGGAAAAGTATGTCTCTTTGCAGTCGACACAAAGATCTGCAACAGGCTTGGTACACAAGGTGGAGTGGGAAGGATGAAAAGGGACTTGGCAAGGTTGGAGGAATGGTCAGATGTATGGCAGCTCAAATTCAATGCAAAGAAGTGCAAGGTAATGCACCCGGGAAACAAAAACCCAGGGGAATAGTACACAGTGGTGGGTGAGATACTAACGACAACAAAAATCGAAAAGGACCTAGGAGTAATTATATCAGATGACCTTAAGATGGGCAAGCAATGTGAAAAGGCAGTAAGGAGGGCTGGGGGGGGGGTACTGGGATGCATAGGGAGCGGCATCAACAGTAGAAAACAGGAAGTTGTTATCCCTCTATACAGACAGTTGGTGAGACCCCATCTGGAGTACTGCTTGCAGTTCTGGAGACCCCATCTCCGCAAAGACATAGACAGAGTGGAGGCTGTTCAGAGAAGGGCAACCAGAATGGTGCAGTGTCTGCATCAGAAGACATACTGTATGAAGAGAGACTAAAGCAGCTTAATATGTATACCCTCGAGGAAAGGAGGGAGAGGGGGTACGTGATAGAAACTTTCAAGTACCTCAAGGGAATTAACAAAGTCCAAGAGGGTACAGTAGCATCTTTCAGAAAAAGAGATGTGCAAGAACAAGGGGGCACAAATTGAAGATAGAGGGGGGACAGCTCAGAGGTAATGTTAGAAAGTATTTTTTCACGGAGAGGGTTGTGGATGCATGGAACAGCCTTCCTGAGGAGGCTGTGGAGTCAAGAACAGTGGGAGAATTCAAGAATGCATGGGACAGACATAAAGCAGTTCTAGTGGGGGGTAGGAGGAAGTAAGCTGTTGGTTAACTAGAATCTGCAGCTTATCCATCAGATAGGGAAATGGGCAGACTAGGTGGGCCAAGCGGGTCCTTATCTGCTGTCAAACTCTATGTTTATGTGTAGGCACTCCATAGAGAAGTGTCAGAAGTAGTATAGAGCAGGCAGTGGATAGGTGGGCCTAATTTTAAGATAAGAACCGAGCCTGTAAAGTAAGCCAAGTTTTTGAGAGACTAATCTAGCTGTGCATTCTACATGGGGCCTGAAGAAGAGTTCCTGGTCTATTAGGATGCCTAGGTGTGTTATATTGTCACTACTGTACCTCCAGTCTTGTTCCCCTAGTGGTGACGATGGTGAGAGACTCTGCCCTATCGGCACCCAAAAAGCATTGTCTTGGTTTTCTTGGTATTTAAGATAAGGTGATTTATCATAAACCATTTTTCCAGAAGCATGAAGTCTTTACATAGTCCAGTTTCTATTGCTTTAAGGTCTGAGTCAGTTCTGTAAAGCACAGCATCATCTGCATACAGTAATGCTTACTGCAGTTGGAGGGCAGTTTGTTAATAAATAGGGAAAATATTAAGGGCTCTAGGATGGAGCCTTGTGGTACTCTATCAGATATATCTCATCTTGAGTAGAGGCTGGGTCCCTAGTTAATGGACTGGCTATGGCCCACAAGATAGTTTCTGAACCAGGTAGAGGCTAGGTGATCAAGTCCCAGACTCGCCAAGTTTAGATAGTAGGAGTTCATGATCAACCATGTTGAAGGCCTTGGTTAAATTAGTGAATATGACTCATTTATTTATGCATGTATGTATGTCTGTATGTATTTATTTATTTATGTTGTTTTACCAGGAAAAACTCCACTGAGCAATGATCATTTGCAACGAGATCCTAGTTAGGACAGTAACAGTACAGAAAAAGAAATACGAGGAAAAATATAATACAAGATTTACAGGCAGTGGATTCACAAGAATATGAAACAATGGTATACAGCAGCAAGAAAAATAAGATATCACCATAAGGTAGTAAAAATATCAACTTGTTGAAGTAACAAATCAACTAAAATAGTAATCAAATTACATTAGATTAAAATTGGAAAAACTAGAGGCAAGAACAGCTATCAGTGCAGTGGGTGTCAGTCAGCTGTTTGAAAGTATGAAGGCTCACCATCCAGTTCAGTTTGAGAGAAGCTTGTAGTTCCAGTACATCGGGATGAGCCAGCTGAAAGACATTCTGCCATATTTAGATACAAATTTAGGAGTTTCTCAAAATGTAATTACATGCTCTCAGATTGTACAAACTAGTCTCTCTGAGGAAAAGGAAATGTATTACGGAACATCGTGTCTGAGGGCCTGTCAATAACAGGCAGTAATAAATAACAGTTATCTAACAATTTGTAAAGTCAAACATAAAATATATTAGACGATTACTGTATCACAGTAATACAAAGTTTACTGTATAAACAAGAAGGGTTTGTGAAATAGAAAATGCTGTTCACTGCACCTGTAAAGGTGTCTGCTGTGGGTGTCAGTCTTGTAGAAACTGCCAGATCTTTCTAATGTCATTCGGCCACTAACTAAATAGACTCTCCCCTCTCCTTACTGTTGCCTGCCCCTGCCTTCAGTACTCTGATAATGTAATTCTCAGAGGGTGGGGACAGGATATATGGTACCAGAATCTCTGAGATATATGTATGACATTTTGTAGGTAAAAGCTTAACATCAGAAGCAACATGTCATCTACAGTGAGCCAGGTCAGGGCCTTTAGAGCAGTTGTGATCTGATCCAGTTGCCTCATCCTTGCTACAAAGTATGCTGTAGCATTCTGTATTATCTAGAGGTGATCTGCTCATTTCCTTACCATTGCTGACACCTTCACTTTTGTCAAGCAGTCATCAAGCTCTCCCATATTGAGTACCTTCTCAGCCTGTTCCAGAACCACTGCATCTAAAATACGTAGCTCAAAGGATTCAGCCATCCAGCTCAGCCTGTTACCCTCTACCCATTGTCTTTTGAGGGCATATGCCTTCTTCACCTGAATAAACTGACACAACAACGGGCTTTGGAGAAATGGCCACAGCCATGTATTTATTAATAAAACCAGTTGTCCACATATACAATTGCTAGCAATCTGTTAACAGCTAGGTAGCTTTGGAAGGAATCTAGCTCCCCATGGAGCACTAGATCATTGATGGTCGACCCTCCCTCCCAGGAGAGGGCCATCTTACCATCAACCCAGACCCTGCGAGGGACAAAGCCTCCGAGGCATAAGAGATGGCTTGTAGACCGTCTGCGGCTAGCTCTTCCCCATCAGAGGATTCGCTATGCCACAGGACCCTGCCAGAAGAGGGTGCCCTCCAGACGCCATCTGTCAGGCCCGCTCTCCTGTCAGCCTCAGGAAGATCTGGCTGGTCAAGACATGTGATCCCCTGTTACCCCCTCCACAGCATTCCAAGAGTACCAAGCCGACACAAGGCGAGTTTCACCACTCACTCCCCACAAGCACGTCACACCAATGCTCTCACCACTGCCCGTTGTATGTCATTCAAAAACAAGTCTAATCCTTTCTCTGATAGATGTACACCGTCTCTGCTATACAGATCAGGCTCTTTCAAAGACACTCCCAGGTGCGCTGCTATGGACCCCCCATGGAGTCCATAATTGGTCTCATGGCCACGTTCTGCAGCCGGAGGACCTTCTCTATTGCCCTAATGTTCCAGGCGTGCCGCCACTGCTGCCGCTGCACTATATCTGGCCAAATTATATGCACCTGGGGCCACCATTGCTTCACTCTTGCCAGGTCCTGCCTGACCATCTCCTTAAGCTCCCTCTTGTACATAACCTCTAAATCATTTCCTCCCAAATGAAGGACTAGAACATCTGGCTGCCACCTCTCCTGGGCTTTTTGCTTGCAATGTTGCGATTAACTCATTCCATCACATCCTGCGCCACCCCAACCAATGCGCCTCTGCCCTCTCGGGTGCCAGGAACAGGTTTTCTTCTCCGGGATACTGCCTTGCCCTGTGGGACGCCCAATGGATGTATGAGTGGCTACAAATCCAGATCTGCTCATGCTGCAACACCTGTCCAAACAAAGCAAAAGAGAGTTATAACATGTGTGGCCTTATGTATCTTTCAAAAGCCTGTGACTTCCATCTACCCAATGCTTGTATTGCCCCATCTGCTAAGCCCTCCACCCTGGCATGTAATGCTGCTCCAATCCTAAAGGAGTGTGTGTTGTAGTGTTCTGCTGGGATGCCCAGCTGTCGCAAAGTCTTTTGCAACACGTGCCTAAACTTATGCGATCTGGGACAAGGAGGAATGAGGAAGAATTCCTCCAGTGCAGCCCCTCTTAAGGAGCCTGGCTCCTCCCTGTCCCTGGCCACAAGCTTCCTCCCCCTGGGAACCTATCCCCAGCCCCTTCTGAGCAGTCCTACCTGGGTCCCTACTGTTCAGGTGTCTCAGGTCCTGCCCCCAGACAAAGCCCCACCTGCTGCAATACCTTACAGGCTCCTCCATTTGCAATGATTTGGGTTTGGCTTCATGGGCTACCCACTGCTGAACCTCCTTTAGGCATTAGCCCAGACAGTAAATGGGTAGTAGGAACTGAAAAACACTGTTCAGCTTGGTTTCATTGGCACAGCAGTGAAACACTATGTTGTATTTAATCCTATTGAATTATATTTACTTTCTGGAAATGTCATCCTGCTCTACTGTGCCTGTAATGTTATCCTGCCTTGTTTTACCTGTAATTCTTGATTAATTGTAATGTTGCTTCTTTTGTACTTTCCTGGATTGTACCTAAAAATAGGCGTTTGTTTGTCTTGAATACCTAACTTGTTAACAAAAGCTAAATAAATAAATATTCAATATCAAGTGTAGATAGCCTAGTAGGTTGCTGTAAAGATAGCCTAGTAGGTTACTGTAGAAAAATGAGCAGCAGCAACACACTGCAAGAAAAAGGAAGCACTCTACAAGAACACTTACGATAGTGTATGATGTGTTCTATTATGCATGGATTTCCATACCGATAATTATCTTGTTGTGGTACAGTTCAAAGGTCATGAAAAGTTGTTATGGTAATACTCTGATGTCACAAAAGCCTTGTTTTGCCTGGTGATTGGTTCAAGATGAGACTTTCAAGAGAAAGTCAGGGGGAAACGGTGGTGCTGTTTAGCGAGTGGGTGACCAAGACAGTTTAGACACAGATGGCCATAGATGGCTCTGTGGTCCTAAACTGCTCCTATTTGTCAGGTTGTGTTTTTTTTGTTTTTTAACAAAAAAACAATGTGGCTGTGGATCATTTGTTTTGAGTGAATCTGTGGAGCGATGGTTATGGAGAGGGAGGTGCCAGAGCAAGTGGGAACACTGGTGCAATGTACTGATGGTAAGACCTTTTTCATTTAGCGAGTCATTAAAACTTAACTTTTCAGTAGCGGCAAACCATACACTATATAAAACAGTGTATGGGTGACCATATACAACTAAGGTTGTGCTTCCATCTTGGGCATCTGATGACATCATGGAGACCTCTCGAGCTTCACTCTCGATATTCCTATGATGTCATCACACACCCTCAGTTTAAACACAGCCTTGTTGTGTATGGTCACCCTCACACTATTCTATATGTTGTTTACCTTTTATGTAATAATAGTGGCAATCAAACAAGGAAAACAAGGGAAAAAGTGCAAATACATACAGTTGTTGTTGCCCCTCAAAGGAGATGATTAAGGTACTGGTTTTGCCAACGTGTCATCAGGGATTGCTGCTAACCATCAACGTTGTGCATATATAGGCGATGCTCTTAAAAAGACAGTGTGGGAAAAAAATATTAACACATCTATTTGTATTTGGGAAATATCACATAGAAAAAAAAAAAGAAAGAATCAGCACCACCCTCTTCCCTAGCCCAGTTTCTTAAACTATACCCCCTGTCCCCTCCACCCTCTGCAACAAAGCCCAATCCAGAACTCTCCTTCCCCTGCACTCACAATTTAAGGGATATAACATTGATCAGTTTGTCAACTGTAACACCCTGGGTTTGGTATATCTAGCAGTGTGTACCTGCATATCTTTTTATGTATGTAGAATGAAACATTCCCTCAAGGTCAGTGTTGGTGAGCACATCAGCTCAATTAGGAATGGGGATTCCTACAATATATATAGACGTGTATATATATATAGACGTCTATATATAGACGTATCTCTGTAACCAGTGATGGATACAGCATAGTTCTAGGAACGTGGATATGTTGTTCATCCACACTGTTTGGCATGTCCCTTTCCCCTTTAAATCTTGCCGGAAGTCTTCAAGCTGGCACCTCCCACCCACCCGGGTAGTATATACCTTGGCTCCGCCCCACAACACCAGATCTTCCTTCCCACTGGAAGATACAGGTTGCCTCCCTCGTGCTCTCACATTCATAGCCCTGACTTTCAAAACTTCGGTTTTACCGAAATTAAAACTCGTCCGAGTTAGCGATCACGCTTTTGAGTCCTCGATCTTAGAAGAGAAATCTTTTCCAGGATTTCACCAGTGTCATTGTGGCCAGAAGATGTGCACTGATCCCCATCTCACATGCATCTGCTGCATAGGTGTCGACCATGACACCTCGTCCTGCAGCTATTACTTTGCCTTCCATCCCAGTGTTCTGGATGACCGCCTGGCACGTTTAAAGTTGGGGAGACCGGAGAAAAGGAATCCTCCAGTGAAGTCCAAGGAGGCTAGGTGGGCGGTTTCCATGGCCATGGGTTCCGTTGAGCAGCTGGAATGCATGAAGGCATTTGAAGAAGCGCCCGCGCTTCGGGCAGACGAAGCTTTTTCATTCCACTCAACCTGGGCTCCACCTTTACAGGTTCCTTTAAGGAGTTGTACCAGTCTCTCCCCACCCAGGGAGAGGCACCCGCAGGCTCGCACTCCTCCCGATCTTGCAAGCGAGATAAGGAGCTGAAGTCGTCTTTGTCTTGGCAAAGGCGCTCTTGGGACCGAGGGAGGTCTCAGTCCCAGGAGCATGTGGTCTCGACCTCGGTCGAAATCGCTTCCTCGGCTGCAGGCTTCACGGATCTTCCGTCTGGCCAGATGACCGAGAAGGTGGCCGATAAGGTCGAGATCATTCTTGACCCAATCAACCCGCTTTCAATGACGATTCTTTGGAGAGGACTGCGGTCCTCGTGTTCTCTGATGAGGAGACCCAGCCTGCTGGTGTCCCTATGGAGTTCCCAGTTCCAGACCCTAGGGTTTCACCGATCCCTCCGGTGTCTCCCGAGTGACCGAGTCAGCCTGCCCGATCTCAGTTGAGGTCTAGAACCCCCTCGGCCGACGGGCCCGAGAAAGACCCACAAGTACTCTAATAAGAGGCGACACCACAGGTTGTCCTCATCGTCCTCAGACGAGGAGAGACTCCAACGGAAACTCCGGCGCTATGAGGACCTTATGTGGCAACAGCTGATTTTGTCCTGGCCTAAAGCGGTTCCACCGCCTACCCCAGCTATTACTTGGCTTTCGCCTCCTAGGCTGAAGCAGACCCCCATAGAACCGAAACCGTTGGTTCCCCTGCCCGGGGGCTGGCCCGTCCTTCGTTTCGGCCTATACCGGTCTCTCCACCGATAATGGTGGAACCGCCGCCTAAGCAGCCTGTGGGAGGGGCTCCTTCCAAAGAGGATTGACCAGATTCCGGGCTTCCCCCGATGTCTGTTGGTCATGGTCACCCCCGGACCGCCCTCAGCGGGTCGAGGTGATTTGAGCGGCAGGCCGCTGTACCCCAACTCTTCGGACACGGATGTCACCAGGCTCCACACTCATCCTGGGGATGATGAGTTGTCCGTTGGCACAGGGATGGAGGAAGGTCCTTCCACCTTCCAAGGGATTCTTCATCTCATCTCTGATTCCACAGGGATGCCCCTGGAACCTATCCAGAAAAAGGCAGAGTACCCTCTCACGGACATCTCCAAGAGAGAGGATACCCCAATGGAGGCCTTTCCTGTGGCTGAGGCCATTGTTGGTCCGGCACTTGAACTATGGCAGCATCCTGCCTCATGTCCAGCACCGTCTGCCTGCATGACCCACAAATATGCGTTACCCATGGGGTCCCTTGCAGGGTTCACAGAGCACCCTTCGGCCGAGAGCCATGTGACCACCTCTGTGTTCAGGCGTACTGGCAGTTCTGCCAACACTGACTGACCACCCCCCCCCCCCGATAAAGAGTCCAAGCTTTTGGACCATTTGGCGCGGGAAGTCTATGCGGCTTCCTTCTTGGGCCTTCGTCAGTCAAGTTCGGCCGTCATCATGGCACGCTTCTCTCATGCCCTTCTCGGGTCATTAGATGAAGTCCTCCCACATCTCCCCATGGACATGCAGACCACGGTGAAGCAGATCTGAGACCAGGGCCATGCTGTTGCCAAACAGCAGCTCCAGACAGCCCTGGACATTGGGGATTCTTGTGCCCACTCGATGGCCACTGCAGTTGCCTCTCGCCGCAGGGCATGGCTGAGGCTCTCCTCCTTTCCAGTGGATACTCAGCACAGATTAGCTGATGTGCCTTTCCTTGGGACTGACTTGTTTGGCCCAGGAGTGGCCAGTCACCTACAGTGCATAGAGCAGTCCAGTGCCACCTTGGATGCCACTTCTGCCAAGAACTCTTTGGGCAAGAACCAGCAGAAGAAAAAGAAGCCTTTTTGGCAGTCTTCCCCTGCGGTTCAGCAGTCCTCCTACCAGGGAGGACAGCAGCATCAGCAGCAGGCTCAAGCTTGGCACCCTCTGCCCAAACCTGGACCCCAAAAGGCCCACAAAGGAGGCTGAGGCTCAGGTCCTGGAGCCGCCTCCTCCTCCAAGCCTGCCCAGTGACAGGGTGGGGGTTGCCACCCCTATTCCCATCATGCCAGCTCTGGGTCTTCCCGTGAGGTTCAGCTCCATCACTTCCTTTCTGCCTGGTCCGCTATCACTATGGACAGGTGGGTTCTCAAAGTGGTCGGTCAGGGACTGCCTCTAGAATTCGAGCAGTACCCTCCCAGCCGAGCCAGTGCCCTTCAGGAAGAACAGATTTCCACATGCACCCAGTCGGCTCTTCGAGATGACATTGCTTAGCTCCTCCTTAAGGAGGCAGTAGCTTTCATGGTGGATCCCTCTGCAGACCCAGGCTTTGTCTCCAGGTACTTCCTGGTGCCCAAGCGGATGGGGGGCTGGCACCCCATTCTAGATCTCCATGACCTGAATCAATATCTCGGGTCACGCACCTTTCAGATGGTCACTCTGTCCCAGATCATACCATCCTTGGAGTGAAACATGGTTCTGTTCACTGGATCTACAGGACGTGTTCTTTCACGTCCCAATCCATCCATCCCATCAGTGGTTCCTCCACTTCAGGGTTGAAGGGACCCTGTATGAATTCTGAGCCATGCCATTCAGCCTATCATTGGCCCCATGGGTCTTCACCAAATGCATTGCAGTGGTGGCGGCCTATCTCCTGCGTCAGGGGTCAGAATTTACCCTTACTTCAATGGTTGGCTCCTGGCAGGTTCCACCCAACAGGAGGTGGAGAGGTCCAGGGATCTGGCCCTCCAGACCTGCTCCCAGCTTGGCCTCCTGATCAGCGAGGCCAAGTCAGAACCCGTGCCCTCTCAGGTGTTGGGCTTCATCGAGGCACAGCTCGACTGTTGTCAAGCCAGAGCTTGGCTTCCGGCGGACAAGGCGGGGGCTCTCTCCTCCTTTGCCCAATTATTTTAGGTTGGGCACTTGCACCCTGCTTGGGACCTTATGTGCCTTCTGGTTTACATGGCAGTGTGCACCTCAGTGGTCTGATGAGCCCGGTTGAACATGCACCCTCTCCAGTGGGAGCTGGCTGCCTAGTGGACTCAGCGCCATGGTCATTTTGACCAGCTGATCACTGTAACCCAGAAGATGTGGTACACTGTCCAATGGTGGACCGCCCCAGACCGGTTGCAGGAAGGGACCCTGTTTGTCCGCCCTGAGGCGACAGTGATTCTCATGACCAATGCCTCTCTCATGGTCTGGGGAGCCCACATGGGGACAAAAGGGACCACGGGCTCTGGACCCCCGAGGAGTCCCGATGCCACATCAACCTGTTGGAACTCAGAGCTGTCAGACTGGCACTGTCAGCTTTCGCTCCTCAGCTCTGGAGTCAAGTGGTTCAAGTCCAGACAGACGATACCACGACCATGTACTACCTCAACAAACAGGACAGCATGCACTCCCGTCTGCTATGCAAGAAGGCGCTCTGCATCTAGACTCTCGTAGGCTAGTTGGTGGTGGATCTTCTAGCCATCCATGTGGCAGGAGCCTCGAACCAGCTGGCAGATGCTCTCAGCCGCTTTGGCCACACATCCCACGAGTGGTCTCTTTATCCAGAGGTAGCTTACAGCCTGTTCTTCCATTGAGGCAAACTGATGGTGGACCTGTTTGCCTCCAGGGAAAACACCAAGCTAAGGCTGTTTCATGCCTGCCCCCCCTCAGCAGGGCTCGCTGCAGGGGGATGCCTTCTCGAGGCCGTGGACCCCAGGCCTCCTCTACGACTTCCCTTTGTTTCCCTTGATCCACAAGGTGTTACTCAAGGTGAGGAGGGACAAGGCGAAGGTGATTCTGGTAGCCCCAGACTGACCATGCCAGTTCTGGTATCCAGATCTCCTCATCCTCAGTTGCAGGCCCTCAGAGCAGCTTTGTACATGCCCAGACCTAATCTCTCTGAACCAGGGGAAGGTCTTCCATCTGGACCTTCATTCCCTGCTCCTCACAGCCTGGTACCTGAGCGGCTAGAGTTCCAGGTTTTGGGTCTTTCCGAAGATGTCTACACCGTGGTGGAGGCATCTAGAAAGGAATCGACCAGGAAATGTTATGCCTTCAAATGGAAAAGATTTTCCATTTGGTGTCAGGGTAAGGGTCTGGACCCCTTATCCTGTTCTGTGGCCAACATTCACAACTACCTTTGGTCTCTCTCTCTCCAAAGAGGGTCTATGGTCATCGACCCTTAGGATGCACCTGGCAGCTATTTCCACTTACTGGGCGCCGGCCGGTCAGCCGACATTGGCCCAGGAGACAGTGGTCGGGCGCTTTTTCCAAGGTCTGGATCACATTTCCCCTCTGGTGCATGAACCTCCACCTCCATGGGATCTACTGCTGGTATTGGCAAAGCTCATGGGCAAGCCATTCGAACCAGTGCACAAGTGTGAGCTGTCACACTTGTCGTGGAAGACAGCCTTCTTGGTGGCTATCACGTTTGCCAGAAGGACAGAGGAGCTCCAGGCGCTTTCGGTGGACTCCCCTTATCTGGTCTTCCACAGGGAAAAAGTTGTCCTGCGTCTCCACCCAAAATTCCTTTCCGAAGGTGGTATCAGAGTTTCACCTTAATCAGGTGTTGACTCTGCAGGTATACTACCCTAGTTACACCTCGGAGACCGAGTACAGGCTCCATACTTTGGACCCGAGACGTGCTCTTTCCTATTACAAGGAGAGGATGGCGAAAATTCATGGAGAGGTTCACCAGCTGTTTGTCACCTACGCTGAAGTCGCTTCTGGCAGACCTGCAATGAAGCGGATTATTGCAAGATGGATTACATCATGCATAGGTCTGTCCTACGAGTTGGCGGGCAAGGAGCCTCCCAGATGGATAAGAGCTCATTCTAGCCACCATACTGCTGCATCGATGGCTGCTTCCAGGGACATCCCTATCCAGGATATCTTTCGGGCTGCTGCCTGGAAGTCAGCAAACACCTTCATTACTCACTACCACATTGACCTTGAGTCATGCTGGGATGCTGGTTTTGGGACCTCAGTTCTCCAATCTCTGTTCCCTAAGTGGGGTGTGCACCTTGCCTTCCTCCTCCCGGAGAACTGCTAGGAGTCTGCCAAACAGTGTGGATGAACAACGTATCCACGATCCTAGAAAAACAGGTTACTCACCTGTAACAGTAGTTCTAGGAGTGGTATATGTTGTTCTTCCACATGGACCCACCCAACCTCCCCGGCTGTGGATGCACACAGTCTGGCTTCCAGTGGGCTAAGATCTGGTGTCATGAGTTGGAATCGAGGTAAATACCACCTGGGTGGGTGGGAGGAGCCAGCTTGAAGACTTCTGGCAAGATTTAAATGGGAAAGGGACATGACAAACAGTGTGGATGAACAACATATACCACTCCTAGAACTACTGTTACAGGTAAGTAACCTGTTTATTTTCCTTCTGTGGAACTGAAAAAAAATTGAGCAAGGACCCCAGTGGGGGAGATTTGGAAGCAAAAAAAAAAATGAAACGGGAATATTTTTGGATTTACGAACTTGGTTGTCTCAATAAAAATATGTCTGAATGAATGTGATTACTATATTGAATTTCCTACTCAAGACTCTTTTTCGTAGTATGTTTTCTGTGATTCTTGCTGTGATTTTTCTGAGTTTTGTTTTCTGTCATCTGTCTGAGTATATGTTTCAGAGCCACACTTGAGTAGTACAGTGTTTATTATGTAGTTGAAACAAATTGACTATTTGGATGGTACAGCCACAGCTATCATTTTGAATATAGCCCTCTTAACAGGCAGTCCCTATTGTTTTCTCTTTAACCTGTTTCTATTCTGTACTTTGTCTCCCTGGCTTATTCTCCTTGCCCCCCCCCCCATACTCTTGATTTTTTTCCTTCGTCATCTGTCTCTTTCTATCCACCCTCCCCACCTTTGTTTTTACCAATTGCCAATTCTATGCCTCCATCAACTGAATACTTGGGCTTCCAAATAACTAATATATTTATGCATTTTATGCATGGAACAGATGAATAAAATGTAATCCATTGTCCTGTATTATGTGATTAGACATTCATGAGGCTGTTTTAGCATCAGATATTTTTGTATGTACAGTATGTGCTACGGAGTTTTGATTCACGCTTTTCAGCAGTACTTTGATTTCTCCCTTTCCTAGCATCACTAATTTATAACTGTTTGGGCTACTGTTTATAATGCATTTCCCAATATTCTGATTAAACATCACTGATGTTTTAGTGTCATGCTTTGTTGTATGTGTGTGCTGTGGCGTTAAATACCTATTCATGCTTTTTAGAAGGGCTTTAATTTTCTGTCTCTGAGGAATACTTTTCCACAATGGATTTAGCTACTGGATATAATGAATTTCCTAGTATATATTTCCTGCTCATGCTATTTATGCCAAATATATTTGTATTCTATATCATCGTGTGGATTTGCTATGAAGTTCCATTTATATCAGCAGTCACGTTAATTCTCCTCATTAGCATCCCAAACAAAATGGGCTAAACATGACCATTTGCTCTTGTCATACATCTTAGCTACTAAAATAAATTAATTTTTTTGTCACAAGTATGTTAATCTTGGCTACCTGTTGTCTGGCTAATGTTAAGGGGCTGGCAGTGTAGCCTAGAGGATATAGTAATGAGCTTGGTACATCCAGTAGACCTGGGTTTTATTCCCACACCCTTCACTTGCATACTGTGCTGCTCTGAGCGAGTCACTTAACCTCCCCAGTGTTCCCAGATTGCCCATGAAAACAGGCACTTCTTACCAAACAATCAAAAAAAAAAGATACACTGTCTTTTTAAGAGTATTTCCTAGAGAAGTGCAGTGTTGATGGCCAGCGACACTCCCTGATGATGGGTTAGCGAAACTGGTCAGAGTAGTATATATGTATTTGCATTTTTTTTCCTTGTTTGATTGTTGATATTATAACATAAAAAGCAAACAGTAAGTATTCTTGTGGCATGCTATCTTGTTCTTACAGCTTGTTGGTGCTGCTCTTTTTGATAGTGTTCATTTTGTTTGAATTAGCACACCTGGTAGCAGGGCGGATCTTACTGTTTTGGTGCAAGGTAGGTTGCCTGCTTACCTCTGAGGCCAGAAGATGAGAAAGCCATTGTCTCTAGTCCCACACCAGGAACTTGGGCTACCACCCAGTACTGACATTGTAGTACTGCACTAAGGGGGTAATGCACAGTTGAGGGGCCATCCTTCAGAGGAGACATTAAACTAAGGTCCATCTCTAATGGCTAGCCTGGTGGATGTTAAAAGTCCCAAGGCAATTATCATAACAGTAGGGTGTTTTCTCCTGTGTCCTGGCCGACATCACCCCCAGTCAATTCTAAAAACAGGTCCATGAAGCTCACCCCAGACAAAAACAAAACACTCCGGTAAAACAGTATTGCAAGGGTTAACAATACAAGGCAGCAAGCCAAAAAACCTAGCACAATAGTAATCCAGCAAAAAGTAGTCACTTACTTGAAACTGCAAAAAAGTGTCAATACTTCATTAAATATAAAACAAATAAATTAATGTGTCGGCCATAGAAAAAATGGGATTAAAACGTACCTCAACGTTTTGCAATAAGACGTGGTGCTTTGTCAAGACCGAGCAAGTGACTTCTTTTTGCTGGATTACTGTTGTGCTGCTTTTTTTCTTGCTGCCACAAAACTTAGCCCCAAGACACACCTGAAAATTAGCTGTCACAATTTAATGTGCCTTTCAGGTCAAAATATTACAAATAAAGTAAATAAACACAATATTTTCCATGCATTTCCCATAAGGCACCCTAAGTGACATTTCAGCTCTCCAAAATATGTAACATGCACAGCGGACAACAAATCAGGAAACAAATAAGGGAGGGAGGAAGCAGAAAACAGAATCAGGGAGGTGGGTACCAGATAATGGAGAAGTGAGGAAAAGGAGCACAGGGTAGCTGGGCCTGGAAGTAGGTAGGGAGATGGATGCATAGGGGATGAGAGGACAAAGGGAAGGACGGTGAGGCTGAATAAAGGGGATGGTGGGTGTGCAGAGAGGGACGGTGAAAAAGCAGGGATACTGAATGAATACTTCTGCTCAGTATTCACAAAAGAAGAAGAGGGAGGGTACCTAATCCAATCAATAGAGGCACTCTGGATGGGGGCGATCCCAGTCCTTTCACAGAAGAAAGGGTTCTGACAGAACTCCTAAAACTGAAGGTGGACAAAGCAATGGGGCCTGATGGGATTCACCCCAGAATACTAAAAGAACTAAGGGGAGAACTAGTGACACCACTGACTACCCTTTTTAACAAATAATGAGAGGATGGTGTGGTACCTGAGGACTGGAGGTGGGTGGATGCGATTCCTCTTCGCGAAAGTGGGAGCATGACAGAAGCAGGAAACTACAGACCTGTCAGTTTGAACTCAGTGGTAGGGAAAATGATTGAATCACTTCTGAAGGAAAGAATTGTTGAGTACCTAGAGGCCAGTGGGGCACAGGACCCAAGGCAACATGGATTCACAGAGGGAAGGTCATGTCTGATAAATCTAATAGATTTCTTTGACTGGGTTACCAAAGTAGTAGACTAGGGAGGGGCTCTGTAGTCACACACAAAAGATTAATAAACAAATAAGCCAGCCTCGGAGCGGGTCCCAGGGTGGTAGCCTGGGTAAAACATTGGCTGGACAGCAGGACACAGAAAGTAATAGTAAACGGAGTCCACTCTGAAGAAAGGAGTGGGGTACTGCAGGGTTCAGTACTGGGGCCGGTTCTTTTTAATGTCTTTATAAGTGACATTGCAGAGGGACTGGAAAGAAAAGTATGCCTCTTTGCAGACGACACAAAGATCTGCAACAGGGTTGATACACAAGAGGGGGGTGGCAAGATGAGAAGGGACTTGCCAAGGTTGGAGGAATGGTCAAAAGTATGGCAACTTGGATTCAATGCAAAGAAGTGCAAAGTAATGCACCTGGGAAACAAAAACCCAGGGGAAGAGTACACAATGGAGGGGGAGGTAGTAACAACAACAAAAATGGAAAGGGACCTGGAGTAATCCTATCAGACGACCAAAGGGTTATCAAGCAATATGAGAAAGCAGTAGAGATGGCTGGGGGGGATACTGGGATGTATAGAGAGTGGCATCACCAGTAGAAAACAGAACGTTGTTATTCCTCTGTACAGACAGTTGGTGAGACCCCATCTGGAGTACTGCATCCAGTTCTGGAGACCCCATCTCACAAGGACATAGACAGGATGGAGGCAGTCCAGAAGAGGGCCACTAAAATGGTGCAGGGTCTGCAGCAGAAGCCATATGAGGAGAGACTAAAGGAGCTTAATATGTATACTCTTGAGGAAAATAGGGAGACTGGGGACATAATTGAAACTTTTAAGTACCTCAAGGGAATAAACAAAGTCCAAGAGGGTCGCATCTTTCAGAAAAAGAGATGTGCAAGAACAAGGGGACACAATTTAAAGATAGAGGGGGAATGGCTCAGGGGCAATGTGAGGAACCATTTTTTTCACAGAGAGGGTGGTGGACGCATGGAACATCCTTCCTGAGAAGGTCATGGGGTCAAAAACAATGGGGGAATTCAAGAATGCATGGGACAGACATAGGGAAGTTCTTGTGGGGGTAGGAAGAAATAGGCTGTTGGTTAACTAGGATCTGCAGCTTATCCAGTAGGTAGGGAAATGGGCAGACTAGGTGGACCCAAGCCGTCCTTATCTGCCGTCAAAGTCTGTGTTTCTGTGTTAAATAACACAAGGGAGGAATGGGGGGTTCAAAACAGGAGGGCCATGGGGGAAGGAAGATTGGAAAAACTGTAGGGGTGGGTATAAGAAGGGGATCTGGAGGGTTATGAGTGCACCACCAGTGGCCTGGGTACTTAGATCAGGGACTTATAGATGTTGGTGGCTGGAGCCCGGTGACACTCAGAGACATAGACATCTCAGTACCACAACTGGGACCTGACCAGTCTATGTAATGCATCATTCAGAGAGGACAGGGGACAGAGATTTCAGAAGGGCAGATTTTGGGATGATGTAAGGCATGCTGAGGGAGAAGCTGGAGGGGGGTTGAGCAGCACTGGAGGTGGAGAGTAAGTGGAACCTAATTAAGAATGGAACATTAGAGGCTACAAGGCTCTGTTTCAGGGTGGTGGAAAAGAGCAAGAGAGTAAAGAAACAACTGTGGTACATGAGGGAATTGGGGGTGGCAGGGAAAGACAAAAGGAAACTTTTAAAAAGTACATGTCCAGCGAACCATAAAAAGATGGAGAAGTATCTTATCAAGGCAAGGGAGATCAACAAATTGGTGAAGGGCGCAACACTGAATATGGAGCTGAGGACAGTGTATAGAGTAGATCAGAGGGATAAAACATTCTTCCAGTACTTACTTGCTTAAGAAGCCTAGGAGTGGGATCCAAAGCAGAGAAATAGGGTTAGAAAGTGGTTAACAGATAAGTGACAGAGGGTGTTGGTAAATGGTACTAACTCTAATGATGGAAGAGTGCCAGCAGAATGGCATAGGGCTCAGTACTGGACTGAGCCTCTTCAGTGTCTTCATAAGTGACATTGCAGAAGAATGGGAAGGAAAGGTATGCCTTTTTGCAGATGATGTAAGCAGTAAGACATGACAGAGTGTGCATGGAACATATTTTATCGCACACCCAGGGGCATAGTAAGGAACAGGGTGAGTGCCTTCATCCCCTGGAAGTGCAGTAAAATCTGATCTTTCTTCAGGAGGGTTCCTGCAGTAGGTCTTCACAGATAGGACTGCACCCCCTGGCATCAGGACCACACAGCAAACTCGTAGCTAGCAATCATCGGCGGGGACTGCCCCCGGCGTCAGGTGATGGATGTCAACGTGACTATAAAAGGGGCGGACTCCTACCTGCCTCCGTTCTTTCCCACCATGACCTTCAAGAACTGGGTCGGATTGAATGCAGTAGAACAGCTTCAGTCACCTGCCATTTTCTAAAATGTTTTTTTCCAAATCTTTTATTCCGAACCTTCCCAATCAAACATAGCAACGTGTGTCATCTCGTCAGCCCAAGAAGAAGTGCTCCAAGTGCGGTGCACACATCCTACACGGGGATGGCCATTCCCATTGTGTCCTCTGCCAGGGGCCTAAGAATAACTCCATCGAGTGTTCCATCTGCCAGGGCTTCAACCAGGCCATGCACACCCATGGCAAGAGGACTCTCGATGCCCATCTGTTGACCCAAAGACTGGCATAGATGGAAAAAGAGCTCCAAGAGCTGAGGGAAAGATCATCATCGCCGGTCCTGGAGAAGGACAGACGTCTGGAGCAGAGCCACTCTCCACAGCGGAAATCCAGTCAGACAGCCGATGCTATCTCAGGTAGGGCCTCCACCTCTGTGAGTACCCCATTACCAGGGCCTTCCTCCACTCCGGTGGACCAGATGCCCTCTCCCCCCCCCCCCCCGCCGAGGCCAGCGGGCAGTCGGGAGTTTCTCTTCGAGGAACCAGCTGAGATACCTGCTTCGTGTCTTGCCGCTAAGTCACTCTCCAACTTTGCTGCTGGGCGCCCAGCCCAGGCCAATCAGTCTGACTCTAGCCTTCTGGCTTCTATCAGTCCAGCCACAGTCTTTAAGTCAGTCAACAACTCCTCTGTTGACTGCCAAGCCGTCACCTATAAGTTGGACATCGGACTACCTGGCGCCCGCGTGGTGTCTTCTCTCCTGTTGGACTCCCTTGTGGACCCTGATGCTGGGCAGAGAGAGAGCTCACAGGTCCCTCTTCATCTCACCAGGGTTCCCCCTCAAGGGATTAGCTGTCCTTCTCTGACCTCTTTGGGTCCGATCACCAGGACCCTTTGCCGTAGGGTACCTTGTAAGACCTGTCGACTGGGACTGTTCCTGAACTTTCCCCTTCGTCGGGTTCCGTTCCCGCCAATGGATCCTCATCTGACACCAGATCCCTCGCCAGACACCTTTGAGGGCAGTATGGACCCTACTCCCTCAGAACCTTCAGGGATTCTTCCCCTTAACCCGCTGCCAGACCCGCCATCTAGTGCTCCTTCGGCGCTGTCTCCGGCGGGGCCCTATGTTCCTCCATCACGCCCAACTGGGTACTATCCTGGATACACACCACAGTATCTATTGCCAAGGGGTCCATTGCTGGGATACCCTCTTCTGATGCCGGGTTACCTGATGCCAGGCCAGGCTATTCATTATCAGGGTTACCAGTACCCTTACTGGTATCAAACATCTAGCTATCCTTCTTATCCAGGGTACCCAGGTTATCCACCACCAACACAGCCAGAACCGGAGACCATCCCCACCTGGTGGAAGGATGCGAAAGTTCCAACTACTTCAGGAGTTGGGCCAACTTCAAATAGAAGTCAGGGCCACCCCACCAGACAGAGTGTTACCCAGTAGCCTGGCACCTTTTAGTTGAGCTTCGGACAGAGGCTTGGGCGTTCTGCCCTCTGGCATAATCGATCACAGGCCCCCAATCCCAATTCCAGAGGCCTCCTTGAACAGTAGACCAGAATTGTCCTAATCAAATGAGGATTCTAATGCAGGAGACCAGTCAGAACCACACTCTCCCATTGAGCCTCAGCCTAAACAGTCTCCAAAACCACCTCCAGAGGACCCCTTCCTTCGCGGAGCTCCTCCAGACTATCCAGAAATCCTGTGGATGGGCCTCCCAAGAACTGGATCCCAAATGCAGGAGGTTGGCAGAACACCTGGACCTGGTCAATGTGGACCCCCTTCCCATCCCTCCTTGGACGGGAACGCATGAAGATCTCACGTCCACAGTCTGGCAGCAACCATCGTCCATACTGGCCATTTCTAAGAAGGCCAACAGGACATACCACCCCCCGGAAGCAGTTTCCCACCTAACTGCCCAACCTAAGGCCGATTCTATTGTGATTACAGCTGCTCATGATAGATCAGCCCAACCAAAACATCTCCGTGCCTCCCCTCCAGACAAGGAGTCCAAGCAGATGGGCCAGTATGGTCAGAAGATCTATGCCTCTTCCACTTGCGCTATTTGCTGCTTAAATTACGTGACCCATATGGTGGCTTTTCAGAAATCCTGCTTATTGGATCTGGAAAAGGATCTTCAGGTGATTTCAGATGAACAGCTCAGGAACAAGTTCCTGGAGAAAGTTAGGATGAACAAATCATCCTGTCGCCATGCCTTTCACACCACCTACAACTCTGTGGACTCTGTGGCAATAGGTGCGGCTACTGGCATCTGCCTTAGATGCTGTGCTTGGCTTCGCCTGGTGGGATTGGCTCAAGATGTACAGAGTTCCCTTCTGGACACTCCTTTCAGGGGTCCAGTTCTGTTTGGCGGTGACACCAAAGATATTATCACAGAGCTGCAAGAGAGCAGCAAATCCTTGAAGGATGTCCACTCCCTCTATCGTTCGGGCCAGAAACCTCGACAGCAGTGGATGTGGAATAAGCAGGACCAGGGCAGACAAACCAAGTGTCGCTCCCTGGGTTCTTGTGCTCAAACCCCCCAGCCAAGTTTCCCAAATCTGCCTCCAGGGAAAAGCGCCCCTTCCCTCTGCATCCTGACTCCCAACTCCCCTCCCTCCTATTCCCATGGAAGAATCGGTAGGGGGATGATTTCTTCTCCACCTGGGTGGGTGGAAGGCCATCACCACAGATGCATGGGTTCTTCAACTCTTAGAAAGAGGTCACTCGATAGAGTTCTGGGAAAGACCTCCCTCCATCCTCTGGGAAGGTCACACTACCCATCAGACCAACTACATGTGGTCTTTCAAGAGATCCAAGCTCTACTGCAGAAGGCAGCCATATAGTTCCACCAGCACAAACAGAAAGGAGATTCTACTCCCATTTCTTCCTGATCCCAAAAAAAAGACAAGGGATCTAAGACCTATTCTAGATCTCAGCATGCTCAATCTCTTTGTAGAGTACAAGAGGTTTCTCATGCTGACCCTCCAGGGACTGTTTCCCCTGCTCCTACCCAATACTTGGCTATGCTGTCTGGATATACAAGATGCCCACCTCCATATCCCCATCCTACCAGCCCACTGCTGCTTCCTGAGGTTCTGTTTTCCGGAAGACCATTTCCAGTTCAGAACCCCCCCCATTTGGCTTCTCCTTGGCATCTCGGTTGTTTACCAAGTGCCTAGCGGTGGTAGCAGCATTTCTACACCACAGGGGCATTTTTGTGTTTCTATACCTGGATGACTGGCTCTTCTCAGCCCCTTCTCCAGACAGTCTGAAGGAATCCCTTTACTTCACTCTGGACCTTTTCTCCAGCCTGGGCATTTCAGTCAACTTCCCCCAAGTCTCCGCTGATACTCTCCCAGCACCTCCAGTTCATTGGAGTGTTGCTGGATATGGTCCAGAGCAAGGCCTTTCTTCCAACTGACATAGCAGAGACCCTAATCTCTCAACCGGCACTCGTGGCTTCATCACGGTGGTCCACTGCACATTAGGGCCTACGGCTGTTAGGGCTGATGGCAGCCACCATACCTACAGTCCCTTTGGCCAGACTGCACATGAGGGTTACCCAGTGGTTTCTTTGAGTCCAGTGGGACCAGTGCCTGGACGACATCGACCAGAAAGACCTAGTCTCCAGCAGCCTGCAAAAGGACCTCCTTTAGTGGCTGGACACTGCCAACCTTTTGGTGGGGGTTTCCTTCCTCCCTCCATCTCCCTCCATGACTCTCACCTTAGATGCCTCGAACTTGGGATGGGAAGCATATCTGGGAGACCATCGAACTTGAGGCTCTTGGTTGCCCATGGAGGAAAACCTTCACATCAGCATTCTGGAGATGAGAGCAGTGCTCTATGCCCTCCAGACCTTTCAGTCTCTTCTGATTCTGGGAACACTTCTTATCCAGACAGACAACATGGCCACTGTCTGGTACTTAAACAAGCAGGGAGACGCAAGGTTGTACCCTCTTTGCAGGGAGGTGATGTGGGTGTGGTACTTGGCAGTACAGCACGGCCTTTCCTTGACAGCAGTCCACGTGCCGTGTGTTCACAACATTCTGGCAGACAGTCTCAGCTGATCAGTCACCAGGGCTCACAAGTGGGAAGTAAAGCAGACAGTAGTAGATCCGTTTCTTCAGTGGGGTTGACCAGACTTCGATGTCTTCGCTTCCCCATCCAGTGTAAAACAACCCAGCTTTTGCTTGCACGTTTCCGGGTGTGGTGCTTTTTGGCGAGATTCACTGTCTCTTTCCTGGACAGGGGATTTCTATATGCTTTCCCTTCCTTTCCTGTCTTACAGAGGGTTCTGCTGAAGCTTCAGACAGTGAGGGCACACATGATACTAATTGCCCCCCTCTGGCCTTGACAGATTATGTTCCCATTGCTGTAGCAGCTGGCACTGGAACCCCCAGTACCTCTTCCTCTCTCTCACAACCTTCTGCCCCAGGAGCAGGGCACCTTGGTACATCCGAGCCTCAATTTTCTTCATCTTCATGCATGGCAATTGTGGACTTAGCGATTTCTCGCTATGGCGTCTTTTCTGGAGTCGCTCAGTTCTTAGTGGAGGCCAGGAAACCCTCCACCAGATCCACTTACACTATGAAGTGAAAGAGATTCTCCATTTCGGCATCAGCTAAAGACCTAGATTCCTTTTCCTGCTCAGCCTTCCGGGTTTTAGAATACCACTTGCATCTGTCAGAGTTGGGCCTCAGTTATTCCTCCCTGAAGGTCCATCTCTCTGCAGTTTCTGCCTACCACCTTCCGGTGGAGGGCAAAACCCTAGCATAGCTAGAGGTTTCCAGAACTTTCCTGAAGGAAATCCTTCACATCAAACCTCCGGTCCAGAATCCTGTTTCCCCTGGGATCTTAATTTTATGTTAGAAAAGCTTACTTTGCCTCCCCCCCCCCCCTTTGAACCGGCAGCAAGCTGTGATATGTGTTTTTTTAGTGTGGAAAATGCTCTTTTTAGTTGCTATCACTTTAGCTCGAAGAGTTTCAGATTTCCCACCCACCTTTTCCTCAGCTCTTTTTTTTTTTTTCCTCTTTATTCCCTTCCCAGGAATTTGTCTAATCCAGGGCACAGGGTCTCAGGAGTTTTGTTAACCCCTTTTTCTGCTTCCTCTTTAGAGGTCTCTGGCAGAAGAACTGGAGGGCGGGCGGGGGACCAGCCCTTTCATAGTCACGCCTAAATCCATCACCTGACGCTGGGGGCATTCCCCACCGATGATTGCTAGCTACAAGTTTGCTGTGCAGTCTTGACGCCAGGGGGCACAGTCCTATCTGTGAAGACCTACTGCAGGAACGTCTCTCGAAGATCTACTGTTACGGTAATTTCTTATGTAACTGCTATTTCCATGCACACCCCCGGAGTGTCTTAATTGCGCTTATAAGATGGGCTCCTTTTGTTTTCTTTTTTACAGTTGTGAAAAGCATGTTTATATCATATGTAGAAACAATAGATCTACTTGAGTGCATTTATGATAAAATAGTCCTTCCACCCATTGCAGATGATGTCATTGTATAACTGCTAGACAAAGTTTGTCCTTTGCTGGCATCAAAATTCATTATAAAATGGTCAGAAAATATCCTTCATTTTGATTGGTCATTACCTCTGCATCAAATGTGACAAGTGCCCAAAAGCAGGACCACATTGCAAGATAAATCGTTCTGCCACTGGAACATTCATTTTTTAAATGCTGCCATTTTTTATTGCTTGGTAACACTGGACTTGTGGTCAAATAATGAAACTGTGGTGCAGCTCGCTTATAACTTCCTCCCTTTCAGCAGAAAAAAAGACAATTGTTACAAAAAGCTGGCCCTGATGTGTTACTTTAGTCTTTGCTTACAGTCTCATTCTTTTATTTTTACAACCGATTGCACTGCTACTGTAGAAGCACGTCTCCTCCCTCCATTCACAATGCTGAGAAAACTCCCATCTCTGTAGACGTTGGGACACAATCAGCCCTACAAATCTTATATTTTCTGAAACAGAACAAAAGCAAAAATATCTTCTCCTGTCACACTGCTGCCACTTCTCTGAGTCCCCACCCTTAACTGCCGAAGACCATGCCCACAACTGCTGAAGTCCCTACCCACTCCCCACCATTAAATGGAAATAAAGAGGCATTTCTCATGCTCTGTTGGTCTTCAGTAGCCAGGATTCCTTTTATAACTTTGTTTGTTAAAATTTTGAGGATGACAGGCTCACTTCTCAGCAGTAGGCAGTCTAGAGGACAGAAGAACTTCCTCTCAGTGAGTAACCCGGTTCTGGTTGGCACAGTCACAGGCAGAGGAAAGGTGGTCTCTGATCACATTGCACTACCACTTACCGAAGCGTAGGTATACCTGCTTCTGCTGTTTTTCTGTGCTGTCATCACACACATGGTTCTCTCACTCTATCTTGTCCATCCGTGGCAGCCAGAGCTCCATTCCTATTAAAAAAAAAAAAAAAACAGATACACTGCAACTGCACAACAGGGAGGGGGGCTACTCCTACATCATGTTCACTACAAAACAAAACCCCGTTTGCTCCTGCTCTGCTTCTGTGTTGCAATAGATCCTTGTTTTAAAAAAGAAAATGCAGTTCTCTCTCCATGTCTCCAATACCTTGGCAGCCATAGTTACGTGCGTGTGGGGGGTGCAGGGTGCTCATGCATCACAAGAGTGGACATTCCAGAACCAGTACAATGACATCATTCTGTATTAGGTGGAAGGACTAGAAATTTTAATAAAAAAATCTGTTTTATTTCCACTTCTGAAGATTATTTTCTAACTGTAAACAGTAACAAAAAAAAAAAAAAAGCCCATTTTATAAATGCAATAAGACACTCCGGGGGTGTGCACTGAACAGATATTACGGCACTTCCAGGGACTGAAGTCACTCAGCCTGTGGCCTCGTGCCTCACTACACCCCTGGGCATGCGGTAATATCTGTTCACTGCACACCCCATCGTGTCTTATTGCTTACAGATATGGATTTATCATGGAATGTTTACCAGTGAATACATTGATTCAAAATCTGCTCAGTTCCAGTGGCAGAATGTTCCTCTCCTAACATACTGTACACGCACACAACAAAGGGCTCTTCTACCACCAGAGACTCAATTATCTCACTGTTAGGGTAAGCAGAAGAGATTTCCCTGATGAGCAGGTAAAGATAGAAAGGGGAATTTTCATTGTCACCAAAGAAACAGTTGTAATGAAAACTATAAACAATACTTAATGTTTCTAATATGTTTATATATGTGTAAGGAAAGTATAATGATCAGAGAAATAAAATTTAATTAATTCGTTTTATTTTTTATTTAAGGAGTTTTAAATGTAGGGCCCAGTTGAAGTTTTTATTTACACAGTGTAAAGGTAACAGCCATGTTTGTGATGGAAGATCACTTCTGGTTGTAGGGGGACTGATTTGCTCATTGTGTGATGTAGTTTAGGACCAGGATGACTGTGCATGAAACAGAGTTCATGCACAGTCACATGATATATGTTGACCAATGCGACTTTTATTTTGGATGACCATTTTATGAACCCAAATCTGCAATGGGGTGGACTCTTAGGGGAGAGTGGATAGAATGTGCAGGGATTTTGGGAAACTCAAGGAGTGTTCAAGAACATGGCAGTTGCAGTTTAATGCCAAGAAGTGCAAAATTATGCAGCTAGGGCACAGGAACACAGGAGCTGAGTATGGGGGGGGGGGGTGAGGTACTGACAGTTACTTAGTAGGAAAGGGACCTTGGGATTATTATAACTGACAACCTCAAAGTGGCAGGGAAGTATGTCAAAGCAGTGGGTAGGGCTAGTGGGATGCTGGGATGCATAGCTTCGGCAGGAGGAAGGAGGTGGTGTTACCAATGTATCATTCACAGGTGAGCCCTCTTCTGGAGTACTGTGTCCAGTTTTGGAGGCTGCATCCCAGGCAGGGTAGAGGCAGTTCAGAGGAGGGCAACTAAAATGGTGCATGGGTTGCACGAGAAGCCCTATGAGGAGAGATTGAGGGATCTCGGTGTGTACACCCTGGAAGAAAGGAGAATGAGAGGTGACATGATAGAGACCTACAAATACCTCACAGATGAATGGGGTGCAAGAGAGGAGTGTCTTTCAAATGAGAAAGAACACCAGGACCAGGGGGCATGCATTGAGGCTGGAGGGGGGAATTTGAGGGATATAAGGAAATTCTACTTTACTGGAAGGATGGTAAGCACCTAGAAGAGACTGTCGGCACAAGAGGTAGAAGCAAAAACAATGTGGGGCTTCAAGCATGCATGGCATAGTCATAGAGTATATTAGTAAATAGGCAGGGAGGGGGAAAGGCTGCTGGAGACCAGGTCTTCGAAGACAGATTAGACAGGGAACATCTGTGCAGGCTGTGTTTGCCAAGTGGTTCTTTTCTGCCAGCAAATTCTTTGTTCTGTGCTCTAAATTACAGGAAAAGTACAAATCCAAAGAAGGGGTAGTCAGACATAGAAAGCGGTAGGGACTGAAGGAAGGAAACTGAGGAAAAGAAAACATACTGAACCAATATTTCTGTTTGGTATTCATAGTAGAAAATAAAAGGCCCATTGCCTGAATGTGTCATCAGGGCAGAAGGTGGGGGTGGGGGGAGGCATCAGTGGGGAACCTATAATGGAGTGTTGGGTATTAAAAAAGCTAAAAGCACTAAAGCTGGATAAATAAATGGGCCCAAATAGGCCGCATCCAGTGGTGCTGGAAGAAATGACAAGCTTTCTATTCACACCACTGGCAAAGCTTTTAACTGCTGCTTGGAAACTGGGATGGTACCACAGGACCGAAGGGTGGCACATGTGATGCCACATCATAAGACTGGAAGCAGAGATGAACCAGGTAACTATAGACCAGTCAGTCTGCTGTCTGTAGTTGAGAAGATTTTTTAAATTTGTTAAGTGGGTAATCATTCAAGAACATAAGATGCCCAATTTCAATGGGGGCCCGAAGTACTGTACAATAAAACAAACGTGAAGACAGGGGTCATTAGACAACAGTATACAGCATCAAGTATAACAATTACTGTATATAATGAATCAATTATACAATGAGCAGTGAATGAAAACCATAATAAAAGCAGGCTAATGAAGTTCCTGAAGTGACTTCAGGACAATAGGCAACATGAATTAATGGAAAGAAGGTTATGCTAGATGAACTAGATACATTTCTTTGATTGGGTAACAAAGAGGGCTGACAAGGGACAGGCTGTCTGCATACTATACCTGTACTTCAGCAAAGTCTTTGATCCTGTCCAACGCTGGTGATGCTGGGTGACCTAGGGGTAGGAAACGGGATTACTGGATAGGTTAGGAATTGACTAAGTAGTCACCAGTAGGATGCCACAGGGATCGGTCTTAGGGTCATTTCTCTATAACATACTCTTCTGTGACATTGGGGTAGGGATCCAGGGGAAAATCTGCTTTTTTGTAGAGTTCACAAAGTTCTGCAGAAGCGTATTCTGTAAGGAGGGGAAACAACCATGAGAGAGAAACTAAAGAGGCTAGAGAAATGATCCAAGATGTGGGTTCAATGCAGAGAAATAAAAGATAATGCATATAGGAGCCAGGAACCCGGAATAGAATACAGGATGGAGAAGGAGTAGTATTGAGGGAACAACCAAGGAGATGGACCTGGGAGTGGTGATCATGGACAACATGAAATCATTCACCCAGTTTAATAGGCAGTGGGAAGGGCAACTAGAATTCTTGGATGCATAGGAAGGAGGCTTACCAGTAATAGAAGGAAGTTGGTCCTGCCCTTGTACAGATCCTTCGTTTGTTTTTATTTGGAGTACCGAGTGAGGTTCTGGAGTCCACACTTGAGGGAGGTCAGGGACAAGGTGGAGGCATCATAGAGCAGGATAGCCAAAATGACTAAGGGACAATAAGGGAAATCCTCCATGGAGAGATTTGATGGACTCAACATGTACACCCTGTAGGCAAGAAGAGAGACGAGGTATATGATAAAGACATACAAGTACCTCTGTGGAGTAAATAAGGTAATTTTCAAGTTGTTCATGCTGAGTGGGTACACAGGCACAACAGGGCACTCAGTGAAACTCTTGGAGTGGGGGAAGAGATGCAGGAAGGATGTCAGGAAATACTTTTTCATAGAGAGAGTGGTAGATAGATGGAAAAAACTTGCAAGGGTAATTGCTGTTCTAAGTCAGTAGAACCATTAAACATGGGTAAGACAAATATATGGGATGTGTAACATGAGTGGGACAAATATATGGGACGTGTATCAAGGGTAGGACAAATATATGGGATGTGTAACATGGGTGGGGCAAATATATGGGACATGTAACACAGGTGTGATAAATATATGGGACATGTAACATGGGTGGGACGAATATATGGGACGTGTAACATGGGTGGGACAAATATAGGGATGTGTAACATGGGTGGGACAAATATGAGACGTGTAAGGATAGAAGGGGTGGAAGAAGGAGTGAGTAACCTTTAGGGCTATCACATTTGAACGTAGGTAAGGCTGGGAAGACTGGAAGGCCGTAGGGCCTTTTATCTACCATCAGTGTCTGTGTTTCGAAGTTTCAGAAGGGCAGCATGGAAATTAAAACTGAGCTGAAGAGATTTTACAACTGCATGCTTACAAAAAGAGAAATGTGTTATTTGGGATCAGAAGTGCAAACTGCAACTGGTTGTGCATACATTATCTGTTTTCATTTTAAAGCAGCAGTACCTGCCACTACAATTTACAGATGCCGGGATAGTACATTCACTACACAGGATCACTCTCTGAAGATAGCTCTAGTATAGTATTCTGGATGGACAGAACCAGATAATAGATCATGTTAACCTGATAACTCACTGTCTTCTCCTGACAGAAGATCTGAGCCTAAAATTGCCATTATCCTGAAGATACCACAGCTTAATCAAATATCTTTACTAAAAATAGGTGTGGGTTTATGGTGCTGCTCTTTGTACCTCTGTTGTTCATATCTGTTTATTTCATATTAAAATTAATTGAAGTGATGCTGTACAGTATCTCAATTTTATTTTTCCTCCCAGCAGACATCATAGCCAGGATTGTCTTGTCTCAACTCTCATTTTGTGAGTCCGACTTTGACTCCATGACCCATGTCTCACCAGTCTCAGAGTGTAGTTTTGTGCCTGTTGTTCTAAATCCTGCTGTAAGATGCTCTCTAACATGCATGTGTATTTAGACAGGGCACAGAATACCAACATCAAACAAGCATTTGTCAGTGTCTAATGTCTCGCTGGCATTGACATTTGTAGTGCAGGAGTTAGAGATGCATAATAGGAATGGCAGTGAAGTATTGAACTGACGCCAACCCCAGCCTGACCCTGCAGAGACTGACAGGCGTTGGGGTGTGTCTTTGGGTCGTCAGCTATAAAGCTCATGCCATTTTACCTCACCCTATCCTGTAGACACTGACAAGTGCTGTGGTGCGCTTTGAGGTCTTTGGGCCTTATACTTTTCCCATTCCATAAGGAAATATGCCCGAGATGGGTGCAGTATAAGAGAATGGGGTGAACTTTAGGGCTGAACACTTCCAAGGCACACCTCGATGCCTGTCACTGGCTGCAGGGTGGGGGTGGAATGGCATGAGCATTACAGCCAATGATCCCAAGTCACACCCCCTGACGTCTGTCAGTCTCTACAGAGTGGGGTGTTACAGTTGGAAACCCTAACACAGTAGGCGTTTGTTATTTTCACTCCAAATTTTCAACATGGGCTTTTTGTGACCCCACCTCATACAGAGCGGCACTATCAGTTTGTTAGCCGGAAAGTGGTTTTGCTAGCAACTATAAAGCTCATGCCATTTTTTTATCCATTATGCATTATGCATAATGGCATTCTATGCCATTATGCAGCTTACTGGCATTTCTTCAGTTCGCGGTCGGCTTTGAAGAGTGCAGACGTGTTCCCGGTCCACCAAAGATCGTTGCGACAGGCTCCAGAGGTAAGTATGGGGTGAGGGTGGGGTGGGGAGGCAGGGTATGTAGAGGGTGGACGCGGGTTGGGGGAGGGTGCAGGAGAGACCGTGAGGGACCATTTTCTTCTTTCACAGGGGAAAAAAAAAAAAGACTACGAGGGTCAGTTTTCTTTTTTTGCAGGTGCTTGTTTGGTACACTGGGGTGGGCTCCCAGTGTACCACTTACATTACAGGGAGGGAACTGCAGCCAATGGGGATTGGGCCCCCCGTTGGCACAGAAACAGATGGGAGGGCGCACATGATGCTGAGGGGGGTTGGGCACCTCCTCGGCACACAGCACAAATCAGGGGTTGGGGACATTATGCCGACGGGCAGTGGGCTCCCACGTTGGCAAATTGAACTGGGCAGGGGGGACTGAAGCCAATGGGGATTTAGCCCCCCCATCAGCAAAGAAAGACTGTTGGGGGTGGGGCACATGATGCTGACGGGGATTGGGCACCCCTTTGGCACACAGTTGGAATGGGAGGGGGGCGTTATGCCAACGGGGAGTGGGCTCCCCCGTCAGCAAGTGAAGTGGGTTGGGGCATGCCGACAGGGAGATTGGGCCCCCCTGAAGTCGACACTCTGTGCAGTGGCAGTCATTGCAGCGATGTTTATTGATCTGCTTCACCAGGAAAGGCATGTCAGGAGGCGTGTGATTGTGCCGCTGCGTGACAAGCTTGGCTCTCATTGCAGCGGCACTTTTCTTAGAGCTGGTGGTCACTTTACATATTGCTGGTGTCAGTGCCTGCATGCTGGCTTATTGGGGAATGAGGGACACACCTACTGATGTGTGCCCTGCATTCGCCCACAGTGACCGCACCTCCAAATCTGCTACTACTGCAATATGGTGGTTACATGTCACAGCCAACATAAAAAGAGTATTGAAAAACAGCTGAAAACCGCTGTGAAAGATTGTGTGCAGACTTTTATTAAAATCATAATCCCATTTTATTGATTGCCAAAAAAGGAACAGAAAACTGAAATTTATTCAGATAATAAATGTGCTATTCTAAGAGTTGTTTGTTCCAAGCTGATGGTCTGTGATGGTCTCATTGTATTGGTGAGATTTATAAGAAACCCCTCAGCAGAATTGGCTTGATGAACAAGCTGTGTAGATATGCACCACATGCTCTTCCAAGGTTTTATTGTTCTCTTGGTAGTCTGAGCTTAGAGTCGAACTCCTACTGTATGTCTGAAATACTCACCAGATGTACAGTATTATAAAACTTGAGGTAGTAAGGAATGTTGCATATTGGGGTTATTCAAAGCAGCGGGGACTGGAGCTGTCCTTATTAAGCACTAAGGCATGGCCAGGGGTTAGGATATCATCATACTATTAGTTTATGTAGTCTTGGTGGGGGGGAAGGAGGCACAAGGTGAAGCTGAGTGCCTAATTCCCCTAGATTTAGATAAACAAAGATAACCCAGCACATAAAGCATCTTAATGTTATTAAACTAAAATGTTGTTTTTCAAATTAATGTTTTTTTATGGTTTACATTCCATTTTATTGTGTACAGTATGAGCGTTTCCTTCCATTAACATGAACCTTTTGAATGCAGGTCTGCCAATGAGAATATTACATTCCCAGTCATTGTTTTATAAAGATTAGTTGCTTTCACGTGAAGCACACAATTATTTACAGAATAGGTGCTACTCCAATTCTCTTTGTATGTCATCCTCATCAGTCTTAGATATGCTAGCATTGCTTCGCTATATGTACATTTTATAAGCTAATAGGACCTCTGAGGGATGTCTCTTGTGGCATAAGAGACTCAGAGAGTGAGGTTTAGGCGAGGGGACCACGAAGCTGACCAGCTCTGTCTGCCCAAACCTCATGAGAAGAGTCTTTTATACCATGAGAGAACTCCCTTGGAGGCCTTACTATGTTATAGAACACTCAAGATTAGCTTGAGTTGATAAGATGAGTCTTTTTTTTTTTTTTTTTTTTTATTGCGCTCCCCTGGCTCTGAAGTGGAGTACTCCTTCCTAATGCTCCTGCACGAGAGCACACTGTACACAGGATAAGTGGTACAGTGGCTCTGCATGCTGATTGGCTGAAATCACGTTTATGATTTATAATGCCCATTTAAATTTGTATTAAATACACTTTATTAAATATGTTTTCTTTACTTTTGCTACCAAATTCTGGAATTCTCTACCCAGTACGGTTTCCCACTCTGACACCCTTTCAAAATTCTGATCAGCTTTGAGCAGTCAGTATGTCACTGTCTTTTATAATGTGTCACTGCAGCTTACTGCATGTGTTGCCCTTGTCGGTCTGTTTTTATATGCAATATGCATGTATTTAATTATTTATGTTATATTTATTGGTTAATTGTTTTTGTGTATTTTGTCTAGTGTCTAAATTGTTGCTGTCTTTTCTTAAAATGCACTTGAAGGGTGACATTAATTTTATGGCCTGTTAACTACTGGGCAGCCCTGCACATTATATTCTCATTATACTTGTACTGAACATGAGTAATAAAAGAGATGGGTAACCAAGTGCAGTAAAAATGGCAGTAAAAAATGGTAAGCGGATACGTAACATGGTTAACAGTCTGCTGTTTTAACATAGAGACCTGGAAATTTGCCTGCAGAAGGTGGCCTTATGGTCTATTAAGTCTAAATGATGCGGAGCTACATGCACCTTATGGTTTGACATCACTCCCCCCCCGCCCACTTTGCACCAGCCCCTCGCCTTATTTCACCCCCTCTTGATGCTTCTCATGGATTTAGCACTAGCAATCTCCTCCAACAGCTTGTTTCGCTTTTCCAACACCCTCTCCAGGAAATAGCTCTTGGCATCGATTCTAAAGTTGCCCCTAAACATTTGTAGCCATTCTCTGTCATGTTCTCCTCATCACTGGGCCAAAATAATTCACTAGCATCCTCCCTATTGATACCATTCAGGAATTTAAAGGTCTCTGGCATGTCCTATCTCTCCCTCCTATTCTCCAGTGAGTACATTTTGATGTTCCCCAGCCTCTTTTTATACCAGTACTCCTGTTGGCCCTCAGTTATCATAGTGGCCCTTCTCTGCACCACCTACAACTGGTTTATTTCTTTCCAAGGTAATGGTTGCACAATTGGACTCAGTATTCCAGGTATGGTAGTACCAGATATTTGTACACAGGTAACATAACCCCTCCTTTCTGCTTGTGAACCCCTGCGTCTTCTTTGAGGATATCTCTTTCATCAGGCCACACCTATGGAACTATAAGCCACCAGGAGCTGGGACTACATGGAAACTTTTGTAAGCAGTCCACTAGGAGCTACCCACTACAATGTCAGACATGAGCTTTCCCATATAAACATGGACGGCCCCTTCCCTCCTCAGTTCCTTTCTCACAATCGACCGTTGTCATCGGACCACACATGGAAATGACGCTGTGACATTCGCCGATTTCTTATTGTTTTTTTCTCACCGCAGTCAGACTATGACTTTCCTAAGTGACTTCCAATGGCATGTATTTCGACTAAAGTGCCTTCGAAACTGCTCCACTAGTCCGAGTGTGGTGAAAAAATATACTCTGGAGATTTGCATGACATCTGCGCGTGCCGCCTCATCTAGGACCATAACGTTCAGTCGTGTCCAGTCAGCAAGGGATTTAATACAGTCACCCAGAAACTCCAAAAAGGCACTTTAGAAAAACACCTCCTTAAGCAGCAAATAGCTTGAATGGAGAAGAAGCCCCAGCAGAAGAGCTCTGCTACTTCATCGGCACATTCCTCAGGATACAAATCATTGAAATCCAGGTCAAACAAACATAAGCACTGCGAGAGGATGAGAAAGACAAAAACCTCAATGGTTCATTCTCGGTCACCCCACCACAGAGCTACGATCACTTCAGCACTGTCATCTGTTTTGGCAGCAATGCCCACCAGCTGCCCAAACCATCTACCTAGCTTCCAGGTCCATGCAGGCTACAAGCACTACCAGGCCTAGTACAGCTGGTGCATCACCATTAATGCCAGGGGCCTTGCCTCTCTTGTTAGTTATTTCCGGCACTCCCATCGAAGACACGGGTGCTGATGTACAAGCCATCCTGTGATCATTTATGGACATCCTAAAATGGTTTCTGCCTCCCCCTTCCTACACCAGGAGCTCCATCAACGGAATCTCTTAGCCAAACCCCCATGCCGACACTTACTAGGCTATGCCTCAGCCCCTCTCTCTCCAGTGGTGATGGCTTCACCAGTGTGCTCCCTTTACCCCATCGACCAGACGGACGACTACCTACAGTATAATTCTGATGTCATGATACAGCATGAGCAGGAGGAAGCCGAAGATTATGAGGAAAGTCCCTATGAGAGGATTAGTTCCTCAGTTTCAGCCTGCAAGAAGGACTCGATGGTTTACACCACTAGGTTCCCCATTGAGGACCAATCCTTCATAACCATGATGCAGCAACTTCAAGCTACCATGGGATTTGACTTGGAGGAGTAGGACACAACCAAGAAGAACCTGATGGACTTCTTGGAACTGCCTGACTCCCCTCCCATTGTAATTTCACCCCTTCTCCCTGCCCTGGAGGATGCCACCTTTGCTGACTGGCATAGGCCTAGTGTGATTCCTGCCATACCTAGAAAGGTAGGTAAAATGTATATGGCTCCCTCAGGTAGGCTTTTCTTTTATTTTTAATTTATACTTTGACTCCTCCGCGGAGCCGAAAGGGTGCTCCAGCCCTTCCTTGGAGGGACTTGTACTCTGACCCAAATGTGTCAGGTCATCATGGACCCAGTCAGCTCCCAGCCATTTTCCACTTTTTCTTCCCAGGCACTCAAACCATGTAATGGGCGAGGCAGCTGCCCCCACCTTCATGGAAACATCCATACGCCCTGGATGAGTGCCCTTCCCTGTTCTGGGCAACACACCTGTGCCAACACCCAGCTACCACTGGGTGTCAGTCTACAGCGTGCTGCACTGTCCCCACTCACTGAGGAAGAAGAGCTGTCTAGGGACGCTCAATCCTTCCTCCCCCTGCTGATTCCCCCCCCCCCCAAGCGACCCAAGTCTGTTCCTGAACCCAGGTCACTGGCATGGTACAGTGTCCAACGCCTCTATTCTCAGTACCACCAAGCTGGCTCAGGTGGGCCTTTCTTTGCAGGCCAGCCTATAGCTTAGCATCCACAAGTTGCTGCTGTGATTCAAATGGAGGTAGGAGCCGTTTCTGTGAAGAGGGCGGCCAGCCCAAAATAACAGGGAAAGATACAAACATAGCACTCGTACAGCACAAAATCTCACCAAATGATCTCTTGCTTAATGCAGGTTAATTCAGTTGCTAAAGCCAAATAACTCTTACCCCAGTGCTTTGGCAGTGAAGCCCTCATAAGGGGATGCCTTCCTGCTAGCAGAAACCGTTCTTGGTTCCACTCTTGAGCTATGGCAACATTCGGTCTCTTTCCCAGTACCTTTGGCCATATGGTCTACATATATGTGGCAACCACCAGGTCTCTCCCTGATTTCACCAACCATCTTTTGACTGAAGGATTGATGGCAGACTCAGTGTTTCGGAGGTTGGGCAATGTTGAGGATGTCGATAAGCCCCCTGACATGGAGTCCAAGAAACTGGACCATGCGGCCAAGTAAGTCTAGGCCACTTCATCCATAGGCCTTCAGCAGGCTAGCTTTGCAGTCATGATGGCCAACTTCACCCATGCTCTCTTGGATGTCCTGGACCCAGTTCTCCCCCCCACCCCCACCTCCCTGCGGACCTGCAGTTGGCAGTTAAGATGGTCCAGGATCTGGGATGTTCTGTTGCCAAACAGCTCCAAATGGCCTTGGACATCAGTGTCTCCTGCACACGGTCCATGGCAGTGTGGGCTTGCTTACGGATCTCCACCTTTATGGTGGATACCCAGCGTAAGTTGGCAGGTGTCCCCTTCCTGCCTGCCAGCCTGTTTGGTCCGGTAGTGGATGGTCACCTTACCCAGATTGAGAAATCCAATGCCACCTTGGATTCTGTAACATCCTCTCAGAAGGACACTAAGGGCCAGAAACAGAAAAAGATTCCCTTTCAGTTTATGTCCTTCCACCACAGTCCAGACTGCTGCAATTCAAGCAGGGCTGTGCAAGACCTGGTGGCCTAAGCCTAATGTATCCAACTCTAAGAAGTCCAGAGGTGGGGGAGCCAACGCTGCTCTGGTGGCCATCGCCAGAGCTTCCACCAAGCCTGCCCAGTGATGGGTCGGGGTGCCGCTCTCCCGCCCATCCTGCTCCAGCCTTGGGTTCCTGTGGGGAGGGAGGGGTTGGCTCCACCATTTCTGGCACGTCTGGTCCATCATCATATCAGACAAATGGGTGCTCCACGTGGTGGGTTACAGTCTACCTCTAGACTTCAGGGCTCTCCAACCCTACCAAGCCACTGACCCATGGAAGGCTGTGGTGTCCCCAGACATGCTGTCTGCCCTTCGGAAGGACATCGCTCAGCTCCTTGAGAAAGGTGCTGTGGCCCATGGCCCAGACTCCACGGCTGGTAAGGGCTTCGTCTCCAGATATTTTCTGGTTCCCAAGTGGATGGGGGTTGACACCCCGTATTTGAACCTTCACAATCTCAATCAGTGCTTGAGGAGATGCAAGTTCCAGATGGTCACATGAATCAAATCTTCCCTTCCCATTCCTGAAGCAAGACATTTGGTTCTGCTCTCTGGACCTTCAGGACACCTCCTTCCACATTCCAATTTGTTCATCCCACCAGCGGTTCCTTTGGTTCCTCACAGAATGGGTACTGTACGAGTTCCATGCCATGTCATTCAACTTCTCCTCAGCCTACAGGGTCTTCACCAAGTGCATTGCAGTGATGGCAGTGGTCCTGCAGCACTAAGGGGTCCGGGTGTATCCATACCTGGATGACTGGTTGATTGCTGGTTCCTCTCGGGAGGAAGCGGAACAGTCCAGGGACTTGGCCCTCTAGACCTGTTTGGCCATGGGCTTGCTAGTCCACCCATCCAAGTTGGAACTTCACCCCTTGCAGGTTATCCAATTCATTGGGGCACAGCTGGGCTCCCTGCTGGCCAAGGCCCAATTCCCAGTGGACCGGCAGCGGATCTTAATTCTTTAGCCCAATCATTTCAGGTTGGGCACTTGCACCCTGCCAGGGACTTCCTGTGGCTGCTGGGGTTCATGGCTTCTTGCACTAGCATGGTCCAGTGGGTCTGCTGGTGGATGTGTCCCCTGCAGTGGGAGCTGGCCCATCAGTGGTCTTAGCACCTTGGTCACCTGGACCAGTCAGCCACAGTGACACAGCCGATGTGGGATGCCATCCAGTAGTGCCTGATCCCAGAACATCAGCAAGAAGGAGTCCCAATCATCCGCCTAGAGCTGACGGTCATTCTGATGACCGATGCTTCTCCAGCGGGATTGGGAGCTCACCTGGAGGACCACAGGGCCCATGGGCTGTGGACTCCCAGGGAATCCCAGTATCAGAACGACCTGCTGGAGCTCCGTGTAGTGCATCTCGGTCTGATGGCCTTCACTCCATCCATTCAGGGTCAAGTTGTGCAGTTCCAGACGGACATCTCCACGACTATGTACTACCTCAACTGGCAGGATGGGACACATTCCTGTGGCTGCTGGGGTACATGGCTTCTTGCACTAGCATGGTCCAGTGGGTCTGTTGGTAGATGTCTCTCCTGCAGTGGGAGCTGGCCCACCAGTGGTCTTAGCACCTTGGTCACCTGGACCAGTCAGCCACAGTGACACAGCCAATGTGGGATGCCATCCAGTAGTGCCTGATCCCAGAACATCAGCAGGAAGGAGTCCCATTTGTCTGCCTAGAGCTGACGGTCATTCTGGTGACTGATGCTTCTCCGGCGGGATTGGGAGCTCACCTGGGGGACTACAGGGCCCATGGGCTCTGGACCCCCAGGGAGTCTCAGTATCAGAGCAACCTGCTGGAGCTCCGTGCAGTGCATCTTGGTCTGATGGCCTTCGCTCCATCCGTTCAGGGTCAAGTCATGCAGTTCCAGATGGACATCTTCACGACCATGTAGTACCTCAACTGGTGGGATGGGACACATTCCCTCTAGTTGTGTCGGGAAGCCCTCTGCACCTGGACCCTAATACACAGTCTGGACACTGATCTCCTGGTGATCCACATGGCCCTTGCCTCCAACCAGCTAGCGTATGTCTGCAGCTGAGTGGGCGAGGTGTTGCATGAGTGATCTCTTCACCAGGAGGTAGTCGATCACCTGTTTTCCCAGTGGGGTACTCCACTCGTCAACCTGTTCACCTCCTGGAAGAACACGAAGCTAAGGCTGTATTGTGCCCCCCACAGTGTGGCTTGCTGTTGGGGGATGCCTTCATGAGGCCCTGGGCCTTATGTATGCCTTCCCTCCCTATGCCCTGATCCTCAAGGTGTTGATCAAGGTGTGGACGGACAAGGTGCAGGTGATCGTGGTAGTTCTGGCCTGGTTGCACCAGTTCTGGTACCCAGTTCTCCTTGGCCTTAGCAGCAGACCTCTGTGGTACTGACCTCTGTGCCCAGACCTGCTCTCTTGCCATCAGGGGAAGGTCTTGCTCCTGGGCCTTCAATCCTTGCATCTGACAGCCTGGTTCCTGAGAGGCTAGAGTTCCAGGCTTTGGGTCTCTCTGACAAGATCCTCCACATTGTCAAGGCCTCTCGGAAGGAGTCGACTAACCAGTGTTGTGCCTTCAAGTGGAAGAGATTTCCCATTTAGTGCCAAGACAGGGAGCTAGACCTCACCCCCCCGCCTTGTCCTGTGGTTAGCATCCTGGGCTATTTTTTCCCCTCTCTGTCAGGCCTGAGGTGAACAACCCTCAAGGTGTATCTGGCTGCCATCTCGGCACACCGGGCATGGCCGGTATGCTGACAGTGGTGCCAGAAAAGGTGATCGGGCACTTCAAGGGCCTTGAACACTTGTCCCCACCAGTGTGTGAACCTCCACCACCTTGGGACTTGTTGCTGGTACTGGCCATGCTTATTGGCAGGCAATTCAAACCAATGCACAGGTGTCACATCTCCCTTCTGTCATGGAAGACCACCTCCTTGGTGGCTATCACCTCCACCAGAAGGCTCAGCTAGCTCCAGGTGCTCTTGGTGGAGTCTCCTTGCCTGGTTTTCAACAAGGACAAGATTGTTCTCCTCCCTGACCCAGAGTTCCCAAGTAGGGCTGTACACCTTGTCCCCTCCTCCCTGAGAACTGCTAGGAGTCTGCCTAAGTGTGGATAGTGCACCATACCCACATACCTAGAAATGAGTTACTCACCTGTAGCCATAGTTCTAGGAGTGGTATATAGTATGCATACACACAACCCACCCAATCTTCCCTGGCAAATGGCACATGGATCCTTGCTTGCAGCATGCAAGATCTGATGTCACAGGGCAGTGCCGAGGAGGATACCACTTGGGTGGGAGGAGCTTAGCTTGAAGCCCTTCAGGCAAGATTTAAAGGGAAAGAAAGAGCTATCTAAGTGTGGATGTGTACCATATACCACTCCTAGAACTATGGCAACAGGTGAGTATCCCTCATTTTTGGTTGCCATAACTTCTGCTTCAAGGATTTCAGAGTTGCAGACTCTAACGTGTGAGCCTCCTTGCTTGATTTTCCACAAAGACAGGGTGTTTTTACATACGAATCCTACATTTTTACCAGAGGTGGTGTCCAAGTTTACTTTAAATCAAACCATACACATGCCAGTTTATTTTCCTCAGTATGCTAATCCATGCGAAGCATTACTCCATACTTTGGATGTACACTGAATACTCCAGTACTATACACACTGCACAAAGGACTGCAGGAAGTCCTCACAGCTTTTTGTTTTATGCACCCCTGGGAAAGAGGGTGCCCCAGTTTCTAAACAGTGCCTGTCCAAATGATTAGCAAACTGTATTACTTTTTGTTATGGAAAGTACAGTAAGGAACTTCCTGAAGTTGTTCATAGCCATTCCATTAGTGGCATGGCCACATCAGTTGCATGTTTTAAAATTGTGTCTGCTGCTGAAATCTGTGGAGCTGCTACCTGGACTACTGTCCACACCATCACCACCAAACACTGCAGTCTGGACATAGCTTCAGGAAAGAGGGCTGACATCAGTCTAGCTGTGCTCCATGGCCTACTTTCTTAGACCTGTTGGCTCCTGCCACCCAGACTGTTTATGTTCCATAGGTAAGGCCTGATGAAAGAGATACTCTCAAAGAAGATAGAACACTTATGTACTTACCAGAACAGTAGATCTTCAAGATACTGTCTTTCAACAGGCCATGCCGTCCCACCCTCTATCCTACAGTTGTGCCTATACTTAACAAATACTTGTCAGATCCACCACGGCTGCATAATGAAGTTTGTGAAGATAATGGGCAGACTAGGATGGCCCCTGTGGTCCTTACCTAGTGTCAAATTGTATGTTTATGAGGGTGATGTAGTCAGTTGCTTTGGAAAATATGGAGTGTTAATACACCAAGAGCTATCTTTTCTGTGTCATATTGCCAATTCTGAGGGTAAATTCTGTTTACATTACACCAAGACTAGATGTAATTAAATATATTGTTACAAAACAAGGGCACTTAACATCACCTGCTGAAAGCCAGGAGATTAGCTGGGGATAGATAATGGTGTGCTAAAGACTCATATTTAGTCCACTGTGTGATCCATAACATTGTACTGCTAGGTGCAAGATCTTAAGGAGCCGTTAATCAAACCTGGGAAAATGGCAAAAATTAAAAGAAATTAACGTGCTCAATTATTCCAGAGAACACTAGCACTGCTATGAAATCCATTCTCTGCACTTACTGCCCCCCTTAACAAATTACCTAGGTCTTGTATGATTGAAGCCTCCCAACCCCCACCAGCTACAACCAAGTATACAGTACCACTGCAATGATGCTGGACCACACATAACTGAAACATAGAAAGGTGACAGCAGAAGGTGACTAGGGGTTCATCTAGTACACCCATTTTTGTTTCTGTGGCATTTGCTGAAAGAGCAGCTGACATCAGCAAAACAATGCATTTTTCTTGCCCTCATGTGGGCTAACAGCACCCTGGCTGGATCATTTCAGTGAAGTCTTGTGCTTTTCTTGGGTGCAAGAAGGGGTGGGGTGAGCTAAAGGACTGAGTGTGGAGGCAACTAAGTGAAGCAACAAATTATAATAGCAGGTGCTGCAGAGCTAAATATTCAGTTCCTAATAAGTACAACACACCTGTCACCCTCACCATGCTGTAGACATGGTTTAAAAGTAATTATAAAAAGGATGTCAAAGTGCTGCAATTTGATTGGCTGTTATGGCCCCAGCAGCCTTAAATTAATCCCCATTACAATGTCATGTACAGCCTGATCACAATGGCATATTCTTCCTGTCAACATTCCATCTTACATACTAACATACATACTAAAATGCCAGCAGAATAAGCCTAACGGTCTCTCAAGTCTGCTCGATTTTTAGCACCCGTACTGAGGGCCGATTTTGGTGTCCCCCCCTTCCCCTTGGGTTATACCATCCCCAGTCCCAGATGTTCCACCTGTATTGGCCTGGTCAGATTTACCCTCCCCCTGTACCTATCCCATCCCCTTTTAAACCTATCCACAGTCTCCACCTCTACCATCTCGTTGGGCAGTGCATCTTGTAGAACTGTTTAATTTCTGGAATGTTGCATTCTGGTTTTGAACCATCATTACGTAACTGTTTGGAAGAAGAAATATTTAAATAACACTCTGCCTCTAAATTAGAAAAACATTCAAAAAGTATACTTTTAATAGTTTATTTTGAAATATTTTTTTATAATAGCAGTACAGCATGACCAGGGGTTAGATTTACCATAAGTTAATAAACCCCTTGTGCAATATGGCACTCAGCCACACCTCATGCAACATTACACCCCAAGTGGGCAACTAGCAGGCTGTTAATCTAACCCCTGGTCATGCCTTATTGCTATTATCAAATCAAATTGTTTCATTTATAACGCTATAAACTGTGCACTATTTCATTCAGCTCTAAACTGTTTACATGCTAGATGCATGAAATAATGGGCATAAGATTATAGTTGGTTAGAAGTAAAACAGGGCAGTGACGGGGCTGTGGAACACACTATGGAGGCCATGGGGCATTCCAGGGAATCCTGTGCTAATGAGGACAGACAAAATTGATACTGACATAGTGCACAGTTCATGATATGATAACTAAAACAAAATGCCAAGAAGCTCACAAGGTTAGGCTATAAAGTACAGGGTATCTCGCAAGTACAGGGGACTTAAAGCTGTTCAAATCAACTTGGTTAACAATCAGTAGAGATAATTCCCTTCTCAGAGTTGAAACACACAAAAATGAAATGTCTAGAATAACCAAATGTCATGTACAGTACTGCTGTTTCACATTTCAGTCACAAAGGCATTACTTGGGGCATATGCTTTACTGGACCATTTTTATGAATGGAAGCCATGTAGTCCTGTATTGGAGGGAGAAAAGGGGCACAGTGCTCTTGAACATCTTTGTTGGATGTGGGGCGTCTGTGACTGCTGGGGGGGAAGGGTGGCTGCATGTGTTGTGTGACTTTAGATGGGGGTTCCGAGCTCCGCGTATGTGGGTGGGGACCCTGACTTCTGCAGCAGGGATGCAAAGTGGGGGGTGGGAGTGCCTGTAATTTTTGTCCGTTGCTTAGCAGCTGTAACTAATGCCTATGGGCCCTGGGTTTGTGGAAGTGGGGCCCAGAATTTTCTTTTAACTTAAGCCTCTCGGCAACCTTAATCAGGCCTTGATCGGTATCATTATTTTAAATGACTGTTATTAGTTATAGGACTTGGTAAAAAAACAAAACAAAAAAAAACGCATTCAGTTAAAATCAAATCACCCGCAGTAGAAAATGACTGGGGTCAGCAGGGCATTAGGGTTACTTATTTTCTGATTGTCTTCCGCTTTTCACCCACCTCAGTTCATTATTCCCAGAAAGTTCACTGTCAGTCAATTTGGGCATACCATGGGGGTCTCTAAGCCAATAAGCATTTTCACATATACTGTGTTTTAAACATTCCAATAATACAAAACTGCAACCAAATAATATAAAAGATTACCAGGGACAGGTGTAAATAAACAGTAAAAAAATGTGTGTAGCAGCTCCTTTTGGGATGGCTACAGTACATAGCCTAGCAGAGCATTCCCGTTCATCACGTGTCACTCTGCCATTTAGATTACCACCAATGCAGTTTAGCAGCTTCATTCGAAGAATTCCAGTGAAACAATTAAAAACATCACAATAAACCACAAGGTTTCATTTACTCCTCAGAAACAACTAAATTATTAATCTGACCTTCGCAACATAGCACGCCAAATTCTACTCCAAACACGAAAAGTAAACTGAGAATAGCAGCATCCAAAGTTCTTGAATTCAGAATATCAGTGTACATTTTCTGTAAAATGTAAGCAAAAGATAACAGTGCCATATAAATGGCACTTGCAAGCCACTTATTTCTAAACCATGCATCAGATTAAATGCTGTATTTAAAATCCTATGTGCGACAGAGGAGAGGTCAATCCTAGGCCCCCTCCTTTTCAGCCTTTTCCTAAACTCTCTCTCCCCAAATCCTGCCTGGAACAAATAATCCTTTATGCTGATGATGCTGTGATTCTCTCATCTCATAAGGACCCGAAACCCTTACTCCAGAGCCTGCAACTTGCTTTCTCCAATGTTGAAAAGTGGTTCCTAGATCACAAGCTGGTCCTGAATCACAAAAAAACAAAATCCATGCTTTTCTCCAGTCCACAAAACAGAAAAAGACAAATTCCACTTACTATCAAAACATACCCAGGAAATACCCTTGAACAAGTGTCAACATTTAAATACCTTGGAATCACCTTTGATCAAGGTCTTACCTTTGCGACCCACATTGATAACACAGCGAAAATGGTGAACCAGCGCATTAGTATCCTGTTCCGAAACCGGCAATTCCTTACCCAAGCTGCTCTGAGGATTGCTATCCAAAGCTCTGTCATCTCAATCATAGACTATGGCTTAATTATCTATGGCTCTGCCACTACCACCGCACTAAGGCACATCACAGCCACCCTAAACAAGGCCTGTCGGCTGCTCACTGGAGCGCAAAGACATACTCATACATGTGAGCTCTACACTGAAACAGGATGGTTGCAACTCTCAAATCGCATAAGATACCTCACATGCTTGATGGCAAAAAAAATCCATCTTGGGCCACACTCCGCCGTGTATCCAAGACCTACTTTGCCCGAATACCAGCATCCGTCCCACCAGAAGATCGAAACACCAGCCTCTCTAGGTCCCCAGATGCCTGACCACACAGGGCCAAAGATCTTTTGCCTATCGTGCCCCCAGCTGGTATAATGCCCTGAGCTTGCTTATTACATCCTCCACGTCACTAGGAGCTTTCAAATCTATGCTTTACTCTCACCTCTAGCTCCTGTGACTGCCTTGACTAATGATTCTTTCCTCATGGCTGTTTTTACTGTTTTACATCCTCCTCCTCTGCTCCTTTCTTGACAAAGGCATCTGAGTACCTCTAACTACTCTAAGTCTGCTCCCCTCCCCATATCTCCTCCTACCCTTCCCACCTTGACCATTCCTCCAATGTTTTTTTTTCCTGTGATGTACTGTATTATACTGGCTTATTGAAACCTTTATAATTTGCTGACCATTCTATGTAACATGTCTTGTTTGTTTGTACATTGATGACGTGGAACCTTTGTAAAAGAGCCATTGGCTCAAAGGTAATAATTCCTAGAACAATAAACTAAAACTAAATAAAACACTAACAGTTACAACAAGAACGCCATTTAAGCTAACACTGCTTTTCAGGTTAGAATGAATGTCTCTTTTCGTAACAGTTTAAAAATCTGAGCAGTCTATATAATAGTTGTTCTTAAAGTTCCAGTGGCTTGCTCGAATAGTAGTATTTCTGATTCAAATAGTGCAGGACGCTAATGGTGATTTACCAGAGACATGCAGTTTCAGTTCTACAATGGTCACTGTCCGACTGTCTTTTTGGCAACCCATTGGAGACATATTTTGTAGCCAGCTGAGGGGAACATTTTATTACCCCCACCCATAAAAAAAAATCAATTATGCTGGATAATCTGTGATTAAATCTGACCGTTTGTATATTTAGCTATTTTCAGTGACCTGCACAAAGCCTTGGACTGCTTGATGTTTTGGGGACCTCTGTACCGGAAGAAAATGATCCAAAGACAATAGGACTCGCCATTTTCTCCTGCCAAAGCACAAAGCAGCTCCCCAGCTTCAGCATCACACAAAGGAAAGACTGTGGCCATCTGCATGGGCGCGCATTGTCTCTCGGCTACAAACCGTCCCCTGATCCAGTTGAGGTCGCCGATGGGGGGCTGTTACACACAGCCTAGGTGGTGGTAGAAGGGGCAGTTCCATGAGAGAGCAATCTAAAAATGGGGAAAAAGTGTCCCGAATAGAGTCTACGAGGATAAGGACAGCAGTAAAAAATATCTACAGCTAATGTATGCCAATGATGGCCACTTTCAGGTCCTCAGCCAAGCTGCTTGTACGAACTGCTCAACTTATAGGAATCAGATGAACCAGAGTGCAGACCTATGACAAAACAATATATAAAACTCGATGTGGCTGGCATAGAACTGTAACAAAATGAAGCAAAAGTGCCCTGAGGGAAAGCGACCGCCAAAGTAGTACTAGCCCATCCTCAGTAGCACCGTTGTACAAAATGAGAAGAGAGGGGATGCACTATGGATCCGCTCTGCAATCTCTGCTCTAGCATAGACCTGAAAAAACAGGGAGCTGGCTATGTCGGCAATAATTAATAAACTGGTTTCCAAATGGAAAAAAGTGGCTCTGACCGGTTAATTAGGTACATAAAATGCCCATTTACATGCAACCGAGTAACTGCCAGGACACAGATCCCATATAGTATATCAGAAGAGTCTACTTAACACAGACAGAGCTGTTTGAATAAGGCCCGAATACCCATTCGATAGAGACGTGCACTTTCATATCCTTGCAGTTTTCAGAAAACAAATCAGCTGGTTTGCACCAAAACATGTATTCTTTTTTTGCTACGGAAACATCACACATTGGCAGGAGGTGAAGAAACCCTCTGTTGTACACAGAACAGTTTGAGCGTCAGATGCTCTCAGCTCCGAAAGCAAGTCTCTCTCTCTCTTGTTTTTCAAAAGAGGGCAGGTCGCTTCATGCATCACAATGAATTAAATCAGTCACTCTCTCATGCATCAGCAGCCTCTTTAACAACCCTGGGGCTGCAGGCACAAAAGAGCATTTAGCTGGCTCCAACTTGTGTGTAGGGCCCGCCTTTAATTTGGTGGTGATGGAGGTACTGGTGGTATGTGTGTGTTTGGGGGGGTAATTAAATCATGTCCGTTATACACTAATACAGTCTTACTTTTTTTTTTTTTTTTAACTGTCTTGAATGAACCTCTTAATAGTTGCCATTTAATGTATATCTGCACTTAGTCTTGAGCTGAGACAAGTTCCCGAATGCAGCACTTGGGAAGACCCTATATCCTTTACTATATATAGTACAGCACAGCACTTATTCCTTGCATCAAATATTGCAGTTCTAAAATGAACATTCTCGTGCATGGTCCGAACATTAAGCATTGCATTTTTTTTGTCATGCATAGCAGCCCTGTTATATAATTTGCTGCTGGCCTGGGTGACGAGATGTGCGGCGGCTGGTGTGTTTGACTAACTAGTTTGGGGGGGGGGGGTTACAAAGCCCCACTAGATCTCCACTTCTCCGTGGCTGGCTGCAGCTGTTTGTTTTCATTCGCAGACTCCGAGCAGTGGTCCGATAGGCAGATCCCCCCAGGAGGAGTGCTGGAGCTGGTGCACAGAACAATGAAGGTAAGCGGTGACTGGAAGGGAGCTTGTGGTTGATGGAGATGGAGGGGGAGAGGCGCTGGGCTGGCTGTCGGTGCTTTTGCTGGCTGCGGGAGGATGTGCTGTTTTGTTGATGTTGTAGCTGCTCAGTGCTGGGCGGTGGGAGGGGGTCACTCGTACATTGTTCTGAGCTCTGATTTCTGTCTGTGCTTTTGCTGGCTGTGAGGGGGTGTGCTGTTGTGTTGATGTCGTAGCCGCTCAGTGCTGGGGCGGTGGGAGGGTCACTTTCATTGTTGTTCTACGTTCTAATTTTGGAGCCATCTCTCTCTCCCCGACTGTACCGATCAAGGAAAAAATAGCTACGCCCTTGCTGTTAAGGGAGGGACAGAAATGTACAAAAACACCCATAAAAAAAAAAAAAAACGCCCACTGTGATATAGTGCAGTGCTGCAGTCCATAGGGACAACATGGGCTGATTGCTTCTTGGGGGAGGGTCAGGTGGAGGAAAAACAGTTCCACAGATGGAAAACATGATGTCAGCCCTTTTCTACATGCAAAACATCTGCAGGGCTCCGCCCATGCAGCTGTAAAAAGGGTATCCGTTCCATAGTGAGTAATTACTGCCCCATCAGCCTTACTTCCATCCCATGTAAGTAATGGAAAAAACTATTAAAAGCATAGTAGAGGCAGGAATGCAAACTCTATTCATTATCGACCACACACAACATGGGTTCAAGCAAGGCTTTTCTTACACTACCAAATTAATAGCCTTTTACAATACTGTCAACCAAGAACTAGACAATAAGATTCCCATGGATGTCATCCTCCTGGATTATAGCAAAGCATTTGATAAGGTTAATCACAATATTCTCCTAGCTAAGTTATCAGACCTAGGTTTTTCTTGTAACATAATAAAATGGATCAATTGCTGGTTAACCAACAGGACGCAGCATTTTAGGATCAATGGTGCCTATTCCAGTAATATGGCTGTGACCAGTGGTGTGCAGCAGGGATCAGTTCTGGGCCCAGTACTATTCAATATTTTCATCTCAGACATGCAGATTAGCTCCGGGAACATACTTACGAAATTTGCAGATGATACAAAGTTAGGTGGTAGGGTGGATTCCGACTATAATATGGACTCATTAGTAAACGACCTCTCAGTATTAGAGCTTTGTGCACAGAAAAACAAAATTACATTCAATACAGACAAATGTTCTGTTCTCCCCTTAGGTTGCAATAATCCCAAACAAACTTATACACTATATAATATTATCATTAAATCTTCAATATGTGAAAGAGACTTGGGCATCCTGATAGATGACAAATTATCCTCCAATCACTGTAATCATGTAGCTAAAACCGTTAATTCACTACTTAGGCGCATTAACTGTATGTTTATATCTAAGACAGGAATGTATTATCCCATTGTTTAAAGCATACATCAGACCATATACAGATTATGGGTCACCAGTGTGGAGTCCATACATGGTCAGGGACATTCAAGTGATTGAAAGAGTTCAGAGAAGGGCAACAAAAATAGTGCCTCATTTAGCATCACTACCATATCCAGAGAGGCTTCAGAAAACAGGCCTACATTCACTGGAGTTTAGGCGCTCCAGAGGTGACATTCTGTTCTTATACAAAATTCACAAATCACCTTCTCTGATGGACAAATGTGGTATTGTTAAAACACACAGAAAAATAGTACATAGACTTCACAATCAACAACTAATGGTGTGTAAAGCAAAAACAAACAGGAGGCTTCATTTCTTCTCGGTAAGAACACCAAGGCTCTGGAACCCAAAAGGGTGTAGATCATTGGCTCTCCAAAAACTACAACAAAGTGTAATTTCCCACACATGTGGGGGACAATCAGTATAGGCTTCTTGGCTTCCTTTTGTCCTCACTTACCTAGTAAACCTAGTAATCCTCCTATTGGATCCTGAGACTCTGGGGAATGCTGGCTCCTTTTCCATGAGGGGCTATCTGCTTATCTCTGTCTTAGCTGGTCAGTAGAGCCCTAGATTCTCTGGTTCCTACAGGGAGGTTCTCCGAGTATGATCTCTGATGGAGAACTGAGGGAAGGAGCTTCCCATGTTTATATGGGAGAGCCGACATCAGATGTCATCATGTGTGGCCCCTAGTGGACTGTTTACAGAAGTTTATTTGTGGTCCTAGTGCCTGGCGGCCTATAGATATGTGTGGCCTAATGAAAGACATTCTCTCAAAGATCCACTGTTAATGTTAAGTACATAACTGTTCTTTATGCAACCCAGCATCTTGTTTGCCTTACCCACTGCTTTACTGCATTGTGTAGAAGGCTTCAGGGTGATTGCCACCCCTAGATCTTCCTCTGTCAGTGTGACAGTTCGCCAAACCTGTACTCAACCCCTAAGTTCTTCCTCCTCACATGCATGAACTTTCATCTCTACATTTGTAGGTGTATCACTACTGGCATCTCCAGGTGGTGGAACTCACCTGTAGTACTCTGCAGTAGTGAATAAAGATGACAGAGGCGCAAGAACTCTCATGCAGTGTTACAGAGGGTGGCAACCGAATGTTGGCTCAGTTGAACTTAAGCACATGGGGCTGAAGTTTCAGCTCCTCTGGGACTAAATCCCACTCTGCGGCTGCCAGTGTGGAAAGAAAACTCTCTGCACAAGCACCAAGTCCTAATATCCACTTAGGCAGCAGGCGAGCCAAACAGGCATAACATTTTGGCGCAGCTGCCACAAAAGATGTCCGCAAGGTGCTGTAAATTACAGAGCCAGTCACAAATGGCTCTGCAATTGAAAATACAATGCATGCGGAAAAAACCTTGCAGACTCGAAAGGTTTTCCTGCATGGGTGCTGAAAACGACCTCTTTTGAAAATCCAGCCCCCAGTATGCTGTTGCTGACTAATTATGCCCTGATCATTTTACAATCTCCCTCCTTTTCGGCCTCAGCAAAGTTAATCTAATCAGTTTACCTTTTAGAAAGAGTTTTGAAATCTGTTCTGTATTTTACTACAGGCATCATGTACTCACACAGGCTAGGTTGCAATTTTGCATTGTGGGACAGAGAAAAGAAGACAAACCTTATTACACATGTTCTCTAAATTGTGTTTGTGTGGCATTGTTGTTAGTGGGATATGATCAATACAGAGAGTGTGCAGATTCACTACCTAAATTGGTTTTGTTTATATACACCACCTATAAACCTTGATGGATATTGTACAGTTGTCATATGTTGTTTATTATGTGCTGTGACTTGATTTCTTATAAAGGGCCAGACACAGCATCAGTAAAATTTTATAATAACTCTGTACTAAGCAAGCCAGCCCATTAGTGTAGAGGGCTAAGGCACCTAGTACCTTGCCTCTTACCATGCTGGTGACCCGGGGTCGGAGCGAGTTCGGGTTTGGCGGGGAGGAGAGGACTGAGTGTTCAGAGGACTGCTGTCCTGGGGATGGTGAGTTGTGATTCCCAGCCTCTAGCGACTCCCTGTGTAGATGGGGGTACACTAGTCGGGATCACGTAGGGAGCATGTGGAGGCGACGGCAAACATCCATGGGATGGTGCAGAAGCATGTCTGTCCCACTCTGGACATCATTGCACATCCATGCCTGCAAGAGGAAACCAAGAAAACCCAGGAAGAACACCCATAGCTGGGAGGAAGAAGCAGCTCCAGCATACCAAGTCCGATGCCAGTTCCTGATCTCTGGGATCTGATTGCCTCCCTCCTTCACTTCCGCCTGCACTGGCATTAGATGTGAGGAATGTTTGCCATGGTGCCGAAGATGGCCCCACCACAGAGGGTCATGACTGAGGGGGTTCTACACAGGTGAGATGTGGGTGGGTCAGAGAAACAGGAACACCATCAAGAGAGGATCTCAGGCAGGACAGGATAATGGTGGAGCTGGCCAATAGGGCCTAGCTAGCGGCAACCAGGAGGGTAATAAAGTTAAAAAACAACTCTGTACTAAGCTCTTTAAGCAGTGACTTGGTTGTTGTGCGTGACACACACCAATAATACTCTGCCCATCAGGACTCATACAATGCAACTACAAAAGTAAATGAATTCAAATAAAAATACAATATTTCCTCTCAAACAGTAACAGCCTGGATGTCAAAGGTAGGTATGAAAACTACTGTTTTAGCTCTTTCTCATTGCATTGCCCCATAAAGCAGTTCACAGAATGTGACAGTACCTCTTTAAGGCTGGAAATAGTCCCAGAATATTTCCTGCACATCTGAAATGAGTTCTTGCAACCATGTCTGACATCTTTATTTACATGAGTATAACTGAAAGAGAAACAGTATACAGTCAAAAGGTGAGATGCAGATGATTACAAAGGGACTCCTGAGATCCGTATAACTAAAAAAATGGAACATCTCATTTTATGCAAATTACACCCCCCCCCCAAAAAAAAAATTCTAGAAAAAGACAACATGCACATACATCAATAGCTAACTTGAAGTACTGTAGCTGGATTTGTTTTCCTCACCACGCTTCAAGATTCTGAATATGTAAGTGAGGTGAGGTAACATTGTTCATAGACTTAGTGTGTGCATGGTTCCCAGTATTCAGGTCTGGATTTGTAGCTCCCATATCAGGAATATTTGGATTTAGTTGGTACCATTACACACACACACACACACACACACACACACACACACACACCTGGTTACTCTAAACAGTCCCCCAGCCCCTTCAAAAGCCCCTAGTACCATTATCTTGTATCTGATGCCCTAATGGGTACAGCACTGTTTGCTACCTAGCTATTCTGCCTTCAGTTCCCACAGTACATTTACTGCTCATCCAGGGGGACACCAGTCTGCCCATGAATGGTATGACCAAGGGCACTGGCCCTATATTATTTAAACAGTGTATCTCTTATCTTTGGGGTGCATTAATGGATGCTCACCCTTCCTGTTTGTACAGTCCTTTTGATAATGTGTCTGTAGTAGTTCAGGTCTCAAATTATGATAACGGGAAGCAGATCTGGCATGTGAGCATGTTAATTGTGGCTGGCAGGGTGTCCAAAGGGGATGGCACTAGTGTTGGTAGAGGGGTGAGGTTTACCTTTGGGTGTTAAATAACAATGGAACTCCATATGTATACCCATACCTATGCCCTGATCTCACCCTAGATCTGCCTCCTGGAGGTGGGGTTTACGTAAGGGAATACTTTGTGATTGGGCATTATTAAGTAAACCTGGCCCAACCTCACACTTGGACTGGCACCTACTGGATGTCATGCTGGCACAAAATGCATTCCCTTGTGGCCTTCTTGCCTGCTGGTTTAACCTCCGTGTCTCTGTACTACTACAGTTACAGTATAACAAACACTGTGCAAATGGGGACAGCAAAGACAGGGTGGGGCACACATCAGCATGACCCCAGAATTAGGGACACATTCTTAAATAAAATAGGGTCTGCACCCAGGAGCCTTTTTGCTATGGACAAACAGATGGGAATACAGATGGATGAGTAACTTTTTTGGTATGCTTCGTGAATATTTTTACTCTGTCTCCCCACCCAACCCCATATATTCAGTAATTCATTATTTGGTGCTTGGTATTCAGTCAAATAAAAAAACACAACACACAAAATAATTAGCCTGTTATGCTGTGCTGAATGTTCAAATTCTGATGGAAGAGAATGCTGCTGAATTCCGGAAACACCATTAAATTCCACCGATACCAGAATCCCAACATTCCACATGTGAAATGTTTGCCATTAGTAATCTTCAGTTTGCATGAACTGTGGATTTTTCAGCAGTTTGCGGAAAATTATTCTGCAGTTTACTGTGATCTGCAGAAAATTATTCTGCAGTTTACATAGCACTGCTTTTTGGAATTCCACAGAATTTAAAAAGAAATTCCAAAGTGCAATTCTATATAAACTTCACTGCCAGAATTCTGCATTCCCTGTAGCCCTATTATTATTCCATCTAGCCAAATCATGGATCAGGGAGTCAGGAGGGGGTCCCACCATTGAATACTGTTATTAGAGGGCCTGGAGGTATGCAGGTTGCAAGGATGGATTTAACATATGCTATCAGCTCGCAGCAGTTTAAAAAAAAACAAAAAACTAAATTAATACACGTGAGGATAGGAGAAGGGTGGGGGTTGGAAATGTATGGTCTAGGGGAGTGGTGGTCAAGTTACTGTCCCATGGCCGGCCCGGTGGCACTGAGGGTTGAGGCGCTGGATGCCACACCTCACGCTACGACGGTGACCCGGGTTCAGGAGCGAACTCGGGCACAGGGGGTCGGCAGGGGAGAGTTGAGGATGAGTGCCCTTATGGTGCTCTCCTCCCCAGGGAAGAAGGGGTGGGACATCTCAGCATGCCAGCGGCCTCCAGTAGAAACCGATGGGCACTGCAGCAAGCCGGGCAGCATGTAATCAGTGTGGCCTATGCAGGCAGGGTTGCCATGCGCTAGTGCATCAGACATGCACCACATGGGGGGGAAGGGTTGGGGTAGAGCACAGAACAGGGAAAACACCGGTACAGTGGACAAGCGATGGCACCTGTCCCCCATGCCCTCTGTCGGGCTTACCCTGACTGGCCTTCCAGTTCCTCCACCCTGGCCCTACCCTGCAGCCAGAGTCTGACTTACAAGAGCGCCCAGGAGGAGGGGGTGAGCCACCCCGGGCGGATTAAACTGGGGGTGCTGGCTGCAGGGAGGAGGGGAGAGAGGAGGCATAGATCGGGTTGGGGGGCCTCAAGTGGGTAGGACACAGATAGGATGCCCGAGAGAGGTTCCACGGGGCCGTGACCGGAGGGAAATAAAAAAAAAAAGTTACTGTCCCAGGCCAGTTGGTGAGGGGAGAGGTTTTGTTTTATTTTGTTATGGATTTCCCAGATTACTTCCAGTCTCCTTGAATAAAACACAGTGTATGCCGTTCAACTCTGGCCATAGACTGTAATGGGTGCAAACTACCTTGGCCATCAAAACAGTGGATCAGAAAACTTTGTTTTCCCAATACAGATACCTAGGTACAGTATCTGGCTTGAACCATAATTAAAATAGGGAGCTCAAATTCACACTGTATTATAGTGGGAGTGTAGAGCCTTTATAGGAATGGGTAGGCACTTTTAATATTAAATTTAGATTTTCTACCACGTAGATCCCAGCCATTCCTTTGCAGATATACACAAACATTTTTAAAGCATGCATTCTGACATGGGGGGCTTGATTTTTCAGAGCTCCGAGAATGCCACAAGCCCCTGGTGCACAGATCATTTGGCGCACAGGACTTGTGGCATTCTCACAGCCGTCGATCAGGATTTTCAATCCCAACTGCCAAATGCCGTAAGTTAGACAGCTTTTCCATGGTCTAATGTGTACCATTTGGGGGACTGATTTCACAGGGCTTGTGCCAAGTATTTGGTGCATGCTGCCATAAAGTGTGGGAGTATTACAACTGTGCCTGATGTACTAAAATGGGTGCAGTTGCATCAAAAGAGTTTGGTTCAGCTGCGCTGAGCAATGGGGTTGACTGCCAGTCCTGCATCCCTTTTTGATAATTAAGCCAGGATCTCTTGATCTGCCAGTTTTGCTTAAATTTGTTTCTGTAGCTTTTTGGATATAAAGAACAAAAGCAGCACACCAACAGAATGCAGATTAGTGATTTTTGTTAATCACATCACTTTGTTTCCTTCATCTTCAGTGCATTTTTATTCAAGTTCAAACAGTTCACATGTGCAAAAAATTGTTAGCAGTGCAGTCTATTGTCTTATACCAGCAAATAAAGTGTTACACATGCTAAAGAGACATCTTATAACAGCAAAGAAGAAAACTTGACAGAAGAAGAATTTCCATATGGTCGGCTCCGACCTGACCTCAATGTTTCAAGTGGCTGTCACTCAAAGTGTGAAAATTGCTAACATTTTCAAAAAAAAGAGCAGTTCATTTACCAGTGCCTCTGACATGCACAGATCAGTTTAGAGGTGTGTGCACTGCTCTTATCTGGTCTCTGGAGCCAACCATGAAACCGCCATTCCTCCACTCAAAGGAGCAGAGGTCCAGAGTCCATCCCTGCTGCCAGTACTGTTGCTGGTGTATACTTCTCTCTCCTCCCCCAAAGGGGTTTACCCTCGATTTTACCATCCCTGCTGCCAGTATCATCATTGCTGCCACTGCTCAGTCTCTCTTACCAGCCCATTACTTGTAACCCCCCCAGCCAGCCAACCTCTAACAACCTCTAATACCCTAAACCCTCCCCTCCATTCACTCTAAAAAAAAAAAAAAAAAAATTTGGGTACCTCGGTGGGCAACCAGAACAGCCCTCCCTCCACCCTGGCAAGCCACCATCTACTGAAAAAACATCATAGTGGAAAAGAAAACTATGTCTGAAAAACAGAATCAGCGCATGTGCATGGACTTAAGTTTTTTCGCCAACTAGATTTTCTTTTACTCATTAATATTGGGGTTTTTTTATTACATTTTCACTAATCTATACCTTCTCTTATGACCACATATGGGTCTGCTTTTAAATCCCCCCTCCCCCCAATGTGTTCTCAGGGTTGCACTTGCGGATTAGTGAAAATTTGATACAAAGATGAGGACAAATGTTAAAATTATAAATAACATGGTGTTTTTAAATATTTGTAAGCACATTTTCATTGATCTGCAAGTTACCACCCTCTCTCACAACCACACAAGTATCAACTTAAATCCCACCTGAAATGTGTTCTGCAGTACAGCACACATGAAAAAACCCCAAGTCTGAATAAAGCTAAGTGTGGTTGTGTAAGGACTTATTTTTATTTATTTATTTTTTTTACACCTCAATTTGAAGCAAGCTATCTGCCCAGTTCAGTGCAATGCTTGGTGGGACAGTTGCTTTGTGTATGGGCAGCAGGGCCATGCATGAAGTAAACTACAGGTCTGGGGCAGTGCCCCACAGGTTACCTATTGAGGGCCATACACAAAGCTAGCTATAAGCATGGGGTACTACCTAGAAACATAAAAAGGTGTCAGCAGAAAGACTCATAGTCCATCGTGTCTGCTCATTTTTCTACCTGTGCCATACTAATGTAGCCTTGGTCATAACTAAGCTGAATGCCAATTGGTAGTTTAACCCCTTCCCCCTCCATTCTCCAGCCCCTTCGTTGTCTTAGTTTTCATCAACCCCTCATAGCTGTCCCATGCTCTCTTGTAACCTGTCATTATCTTGGCATTTGCAACCTTCCTTGGCAAACAGTTCCATCTGTTTACCACCCTTTCTTTGAAAAAGTAATTTCTCGCATCCTTACTGAATTTACTGCCTTGTTATTTTTTCTGTAATTGCTTATGGAAAGTAATTGAATAAGAGCCACAACTCAACTAACTGTATCCTTTATAAACTTATTATACTACCTCTACTGGCGATACATTTCACAGTACACAAACTGCATGGCAGCGGTAAACTTTAGCGGGTGCTTAATGAAACAACACTCTTATCCCACTTGTTGCAGTAAAGTATAGTGTTTAATAGGGTGATGCGGGGGGGGGGGTCGTCAGCAGCGTACAGAATATTCAAAATGCAATATAACAACACCCCTTTTAGACAGCCTGAGTAAGTCTCATGGGGCCCCAGATTTACCTGAATGGTCCAATGTAAAGCTTCTACACACAGAAAGTTTGCAATCAAATTAATTAAAGGGAACAATGTGCGTGAACTGTTTATAGTGTAGAGTAATTGCAGTTTTGCTTTGTTGCAGTGCTGGAGTCTTATTGCCATGGATGCAGCCAGATGGGTGCACATGCTTCCGGCTGATGTTTCAGAATCAGAGTGGCGACATACTGTTGATACATAGACATTGTCGGCAGAAAAAGGCCCATCAACCCATTCAGCCTTCCTACTCTATATTACCATTGAGCTAGTGGAGGACAGTCTAGACGGGCACTTATGCATACTTCAGTCCGTGACACCATAGTAGTGTAAATTATAGTAGTATATACATTTTGAACCTTATTACTCAGTTTTTAGCAATGAAACTCACAAGAACCATTTTCTAATTGCAATGAGCACTCCAGGGTGAGTAACTGTAGGATAACTGCACTGCTTTGGTGCATAAGGAACTAGGTATCACCTCATGCCTCATGTCCTGAGGCATACCATTATTCTTCAATGATGCACACCCTATCATGCCTGGTTGCTTAATTCAAAGTCTTTTTATAAGCTGAGTAATACATTCCAGACTGTTTTTTTTTTTTTTTTGTAGTTGGGCTTGGATTGTAGCTGCTGAAACTGAATACCAGCAGATACCATCGATATGGATGGATTTTGGATGCTTTCAGATATGGATGGCAACCAATCATGGATTCAGGCTCCTCAGATCCCATGCATGGATCTGATCAGAAGCATAGGATCTGTGGGATCAAACAGCCCAGTCCTATCAGATCACAATTATCCAAGGGTCAGATCCAAATATCTGGCCCCGAACGCAGACATCCCACCCATCCGACCTCATATTTCCAAAATCCAACTGGTGAACCAAAATCCTGGCTTAATTATATGGAGGTCTTATCTAGAAGATGGATAGCAGGACTATGTATTGAAGAGTGCTTGGGTCACATGGGGCACTATCTTAGCACTACTAGTTTTATGTTCTATAGTAACATACTCCAGTTTTTCCATATCTTATTCCTTACATGTAAGGCCCACTGCCCAGTCACTACTGATATGACAATTCGAACAATAATAATAATGAAACAAAACAATGACTAAATTAGTGTAAGGAATATCTCTAGTCCATAACATTTATAGAGGGGGAAAAATAAAAATAAATAAGTAACACATCATAAAAGTAACAAGCCCTCAACAGATGGCATTAAACGAAGCTTAAGCTTCACATTCGACCATACCTTTATAAATACAATATAATTACTTAGTATACTCCCTAAATAACTTAATACCAATCTAATTTAATTTTATAACCCCCATATAGTGAGCCTTAGGAACCAAATAATCCACTAATAGTCCAAATTGTCAACTCCCTCCACGGCTTCAGCTGCAGCAGACAACTCAAGATCTGAAATTATTGAAGATTCCAGTTCTCCCTCTGATTCTTTATAATGTCCCCTTAACCACTCTGCCAACTGGTCAATCTCGAAAAAGATAAAAGTTTTCCTTCGTGCTTAATTCGAACCTTGGCAGGTACTAATAACTGAAATTGTGCCCCAAGCTCAAGAATATCTTGTCTATAAGCCAGACATTTCCTTCTTCGCTGAGGTGTCGAGAAAGCAAAATCAGGGAACACACTAAATTTTAAACCCTTATGAAGCATAGCCCCTTTGATACATGAGAGTTTTAATTTGTGGTCTCTATCGGAAGCAAAGGCCAATGAAAAGAAAATAGTAACTTTTTCTTCTGGATCAGTACTTTGTACTTTTTTTCTCCACTTTCCTTGGGACTCTAAATGTTTTAAAAACAAATGGTGGGTTGTCGATTGGAAGCTCATAAATGGAGATGAATATATCTTTAACCAGATCCCGAGTAGAATCGAAATCATTATCGAGTTTCAAAGGCAGCCCAATAATTCTAAGGTTATGATACCTTGCTTGATTCTCCAGCATTTCGATTTTCCTATTCATGTTGTAATTATCCTTCACCATTCCCAAACTCGATAACTCAACTGCTTTCTTCTGGACATTCAACTTCTGCAAGTCAGAACTGATTTAGTCATTGTTTTGTTTCGTAATTATTATTGTTCGAATTGTAAATCTAAGTGTGTATTTAAACGAAACATCAGAATAAAATATTAAATGATAAATTACTGATATGACAGATCTGTGTGAAGCACATTGGTGTCATTAATGCAGAACCTCAAGGTACTGTTTTATAATAATAGAAAAACCTAGAATAATATTAGCACCTAATAGGCTATTACAAGGGCAGGGCAAAATGAGCAAATTCTGTTTTTGTTTCTGAATTGTCCCCAAATGCTGTGAATTTTGCAGAATTTCATGAAATGTGATATTCTTTATTTGGTCATAACACAACCATTCAGGCAGTTAGAGACCTGTACACTGGCCTACTTAATTGCTTTTAGGAATCCTAAGAGAATTTCAAATGCCATAACATTTGTATGAGTAGTGTTGAACTTATTGGTGCTCAGACCCTGACATTTTATTTTGTGAATATGTCTGAAAACATTTCCCTCCTTATAACATAGCCACTTTTGGAGCTAGATAACCGAACATTTGTATGAGTACACTTCTTGAAAGGGTCAAAACTGTTAAATTTGGAAAGATTTGGTTAAACTAAAGTTATAGGGGTTTATAATTTCACAGTTTATTTGTAAAACTTTCTGACAGTTTTCCAATAATTTGGATGTTTGTAGCTCCACTACTATTGCAGGTATACACCTGAAATTTGGAATGCCTACTCAGTATCACTTGGTCCTTGAGTCTAACAAAGCTAGAGAAAGTTGGTTTAATAGTTTGAAGTTGAGTGGAAATACCGCAACTTACTAGTTGGCAAAATTTCCTAAAAAATTTAAGGAAACGTATTGCGTAATGCCACTAGAATTTCTCTTTTGGAATTTAATTTTTACAAAGCATTATCACCACTGAATCCATTTAGCTCTGCTGAACTGAATGCAGTCTTGTAGTTCCTTTCTGGGTGACTGCTTTGTCCTCCGTCCTACTTTTTTGTCTGTGCTTGAACAGATGGTCTCAATGGAACTGCTTGTCATACAGATTTCCTACTTGTTTTTCAAACACACACTCGCTTAAGAAGAGAACCATCTACTCATTTTCCTATCTGACATATCCCTTTGGAATAGCCAGGATTTCTCCTTCCTAGTGCCCTCGTCATTTGTTCCCCTACCTGGTCTCTGGGAACACATCTAACTCCTGGACTTCTAAGTTCATTTGACTCTCAGACCAGTCAAATATTCTTGGTGTGATTCTTATATGATTTGCTTTCAAGTGAGAATTGTAATTCTGTTCTTGTTTGCACCACTGGTGGTCTACTATTCTGCAACTACCTGGCTCTGCTGCCTTACTTTTCCGAACCCATGCATCTAACTCCTGGCACTGATGCAGTAGCTCCCTCCCCTGTGCTGTTTTTCCCATCCTTTGTTTCTCCTGGGGCCCTACAGGCAGGATTCTCCCCCCCTGCCAGCCACCTTGGTTTGCTTCCACTCATTCCCATATCCTGGGCCCCATTTCCCCCACAAATCTCCCCCCCCCATGGCGGGGTGGGAAGGGGGGGTCTGTGCCCCCACCACCCAGTACATAATCCAGATTGGGACAATCATGACAGTCCGGAGATGGAACGGGACACTAGCAGGTGGCAGAGCTTCATGTAGCCTGCAGTAGCCCCTCCTTTTCTGCTTTTCTTGATCTCCTCCCCTTGTGACAATGAACGCACATGTGTAGAGGCATATGCGCATCACATAGCCGCGCTCTTGCCTCCCATTCTCTGATACTACCCCCAGCCAAGGAATGGGACAACATCCTCCCCCAACCTGGGAGAGGAGAGCTGTAGCCGGATGCTCTATCCTCTCCCTTCCCTGCCAACCCCCGGTCCCTGGCATGGTACAAGGTGTGGTGTCCAACACCTCAACTCTCAGTGCCATCAGGCCAGCTACCTCCCCAGTGCTTTTGTTTAAATCCCTGTGACTGTCCTTTCCATTGACATGTCTGTATGCTCTCCCTCGTAGCCAAATTGCAGACCAGCTTGGCTTCGATATGGATCACATTCATTTGACTTGCACTGCAGACAGGTAAATCAACTCACTTACACTAGCATCATGGTCCTGCAGTGCCCCTAGAGATGCAGTGAATTTTAACCCTGCAATGTAGTTGGTGTGATGTCCAGAACTTTGGCCTACTTATAGCAGGTCAAAGTTCCTCAATTTCAACCCAGCTTCACACAGTAGCGTTCTTTTCAAAATGATTTACATTTTTAACCAACCCCCCCACCCACTGCGACATACAGTTACCACCACCCAGACCCATTAAAACATAGCCCACCCTCTCTGTACCACCCACCGCATTCCTTCCCCCACAGTTCCAGTAATCTTTTTAAGTAATATTGTATCACATAGATCCCTTCCTCCTACCTGTGCTTTGTTGGTATAAGTTATTTGTAACACACCATCCCTGTCCCCTACCCTGTGCCTGTCCTGAGTCATTGCAACATAAAGCAAACACCCACATTTTACCACCTTCTAGCAACAAACCTCCTCCTCCTCCCCAACAAGCCATAAATTAGGCAAGTGATGAAAGAAAAAAAGATCAGTAACTTCCATGTTCTCACCTATACTAACTGATTGGCTGACAAGTAGCCAAACAGGTGTTACTATAGGTGAGGTTGTCATCATTCATTCTCTAACAGGAACAGAGGAGGACTCGCTAGGTGCACAAGACTGATTGCTGCACTCGTCAAAGAAACAGAGTGCAGAGAAAATAAAATGAGGACTCACGTACAGTAGGCAGCTGCAAAAGGGTTTTAATGTAGAACAAATAAGACTGCACTCAACCCCAGTGCTTTGAACCTATGCAAGTTATTTGTTGGGGGCAGGCTACCAGTATGAGTCACATGTTTAAAGTAATCAATTAAAGGCACAGTAGCAATTATATAGATCATGCTCATTACCAAATAGCCAGGCAACTAGCTGCAGACAAATCAAAGTGAGTGAATTACTGAAATTAAGAGCGACAAAAACAAAGAGGTGCACAGTATGATTAAAAACTTAAATTGAGAAGAAGGTGATAGTGATGGGATGCAGAAGCGCCCGACTCCAACTAAAGGGACAGCCGTGCTGATTCCATCCAGTCATCTGGTGGCTGGAAGAGTCACTCAAGGAAATAGATAATGCGCTGCAGGGAGAGGGTTCTGAAAAAAGGGAAAAACAAACATGTATAGTTCATCTACAAGGCATAATAATCACCTATGGCAAGAAAATAGTGGAAAGTGGAATTAAATCTGCAGATATACATATTCACTCATTAAAACATGCTGTTTACAAAAATATAATCATGTCCCAATCCTCATTAAGAACTCTAGTTGTGACAGCTAGTAAAAAAACAGTCGTCTCTTCCTTTGAAGCAATTTCTTGAGCCAGTTGCCACCACTAATAGATACAGGCATGTGACTGATATCCACAATATGGGCTGCTGTTGGATCAGAGGTACAGTATGAAATAGATGCCAGTGAGCACCCACAGAAGTGTTACATTTTCCGCTTATGATGGAGCAGATATGTTTCTGTATTCTTTCTTCTGTTGGTTATATGGTACATCTGAGGTAAACAGAAGGGTGATCACACCAGATGGAATAAATGGTGAAAGAAGTTTTGCAATTGATTAAATGAATTTCATATGTCTTGTTGTTGGTGGTGTGGCTGGTGAAATGGCTGCCAGTTTTAACAAATGACAAGCATTACAATTCCCACAGTGATACATCCATTTGAGAAGTGAGGTAAGGCCAGATGAGAGTTTTGGACTATTGACAAAGTGGCTGTGAACCACTTTGTCATGGATATGGGAGACTTTTCTATAGATGACCCTGGGGGAGTTAGCAGTAATGCCTGTCAAATCTGGGTCAGCTTTAAGAGTATGCCAGTGCTTCTTAACAGCTCCGGCAATAAAGTGACTCAGTGATGTGGTGGTTCTTGCCAGAGGTTATCATTATGCCTCATAGATGAACTATAAATGTTTGTTTTTTTCTGTTTTCAGAACCCCTTCCCCGCAGTCTTTTACTTATTTCCTTAAGTAACTCCTCCAGCCACCAGATCTCTGGATGGAATCAGCACGGTTATCCCTTTAGTTGGAGACGAGTGCTTCTGCATCCCATTATTTTCACCTTCTTCTCAATTTAGCTTTTTAACCACACTGTGCACCTTCTCCTTTTGTGATTCTTAATTTCTGTAATTCAATCAGGTTGTTTTGTCTGAAGCTAATTGCTTGGCTTCTTGGTAATAAGCATGATCTATAATTGCTACTGTGCCTTTAACGGATTACTTTCAATATGTGATGCATACTGGGAGCCCTCCCCCCCCCCAACAAAGAACTTGCATAGGTTCAAAGCACCGGGGTTCAGTACTGTCTTCTTTATTCCACATTATAACCCTCTTCTAGCTACCTACATGAGTCATTTTATTTTCTGCTACTGTGTTTTTTTGCTGCATTCCACATTCCAACAAGACACTAAAAGAAGAGGGCATCTCACTCTAGCCCTGGACTGTTTCCTTTTTTTACAGGTTTGATCTTTGGTATTCTTATTCACTTGCCTAATTTGGGGCTGGAAGAGGAGAGAGGTTGGATATTAGGGTGTGATGGGATTGGCTTACTATTGCTATGACTTGGGTAGAGTCACAGAATGGGGAGGTTGGTCTTGTCTTTTATGTAAGTTATACTGATGATGCATGGCTGTCGGAAGAGATTTATGTGGTATTAATTAAACACTTTGGACACGGGGGGGTTGAGAACTGCATTTTAAAGGTTTGGGTGATGGGATGAGGTGGGAACTGTATGTTACATTAGTTGGGGGTGGGTTAAATATTTTCAGCCTGTTTTTTGTTAAACAGAAGCACTTTGCATAGTTGTTTTTTTTTTATCGGCAAAATGCTACTTTGCCTTGGGAAAAGTACATGTAGTAGCATTTTGCCAGTACATTCACCAGTTAAGTATTACTATGCATAACTTTCACTGAGCTGAAGTGGGCTCTTCGCCAGAGAAAAACTATGTGAAGTGCTGCTGCTGGTGAAGTGAAGCCAGGAGAAACTTTGTGAAGTCTTTACAAAGTGAATTTCCCTGACTTCACCTATTTCTAAAAGTATCTCCAGCATTCTTGCTACGGTGGAGCCCAGCAGCACATTCCATCTTGACTAAAGAATACATGAGAGTTCTATTATAATGGCCTAAGTCACAGCTAGTTGTAATGTTTGATGTCACTGTTTTCAAATTCTGCAAATATACATCGTCTTCCATAGGGTTGTTAAACAGTCAGCAGGCAGCACTGTACAGACGTAATGCTGCAGATGTGTGTGCCTCTACAAACCATTTATTCCATGAGCTATGTTGGTTAGTTGGCAAACTGGCAAATGCAAAGTGATGATCTTGACTGTTCCTTATGCTCTTAACTCAAGACACTGACTAACATGAGAGAACCTGAAGCAGGGCAGCACTGTACTTTTACTATGGAGCCCCCAATGAATGCATCCTTATTACCTCTTTACCCAACCCTTTCCTTCATCCTCTTTGTCAGGATAAGTGTATTACTGGGCAAAATTTATGGATATGGCATCCAAAAAAATTATCACAAAATTCTACAATTTTACCAAAAGCTCAGGAAATTCTACTTTGCAGATTTTATTTTGCAATACTTGGCTGCCTATAACTTGCCAGTCCTTTAAGCAAAAGATTAGAAAGTTGACACACACAGTCCTTCCTAGGATCTATGAACCTACCAAAATTGGTGACATTTTTAAAGTTAAGAGAGCTTAACACTGTGCAGTTTACATACTTGTGAAATGTCATTACAAAATTTACAAATGCTTGGCTGCTTATAACTCCAGCATGAAGGGATGTCCAGAGCCTCCCCTAGGCAGAAAATAAACTCAAACGAGTGAGTAGGCTGTTCCCATCAAAGCCCAGTTAAACAACCAACGAATATGGAAATTGAGACCACTCATGCAGTATAGACAGTCACCCAAACCCACTAATGTTTAATGGTGTTAAAATATCCCTTCCTCAGGTGGCAGGGGATTCCATTGTCTCAGAGCTCTGGGACAGAATAGAGGAGCCATAAAGAGATTTATACTGGGAAAGATTTCAAGAGGACACTTTAAGAGAATTGTAAGCAATTGATAGCAAATATTTGTGTGTTGATGTGCACACATAGCCAACGGAATCGTTTGCCACCCTGAGGAAAGGGTATTTTAACACCCAGAACCATTGGTGGGTTTTGGTGACTGCTTATGGCTTGTGTACTGCAATAAACACAATATTTGTACACTGGATGAGTGGTCACAATTTCCTATGTCCGTTGGGTACTTGTAAGTCCACCTCCCATATTGCTTGAGATCTTTTTTTTTTTTTTTTTTGCACCCCTTCTCCTCGCAGCCCCCATCTCTTTGGGAGTCACCTATGGCCTTTTCAGCCTTCGCTCACCTACCTGCTGACCAGTGCAGTTCATCCCCCATAGAGCTGTGGTTATACCCCCCAGGCGGGGTACTGGGTGGGGGCCCATGCACCCCGAGACGTCTATCTTTCGTCGGGATGCTGTCTTCTGGGCAGGTAGGGGCATTGAGGGTCGGGGCCTGGTGCTCCGTCTACTAGGAGGCTGCGAGGTGTTTTCTGGTGTTCTCGCGATGTACTGTGTCCCCTGGCGTCCAAAGGCGGCAGCGCCCGGCGTCTAACTTTATCGCCTCCATGTTGAGCATCCGGACTTGTTATGCCTCGGGTCTCACCGGGGCCCAGACATGAGCTGGGCTCAGGTTCCCCGGAGAGGATAGGCGATCCCTGGGCGCTCAAGCCCTCCCGGCCAGCCCTCCAGCTTCCCGTGCTCGTTCCTGAACCTGGGTGCTCAAGGTCATGGAACTAACTGTCATGCTTGGCCCATATTGCTTGAGATCTGAACTTAGTACACATGTACATGACGTAAAGGCCTTGATATGTACCAGATGTGGTGCAATGTAGACATGCAGGTTTAAAATTAAACAGAAATGATTGAAATAAAAATTTTGTCAAGGTTTTGCAAAATTACACAGAAATGTTTTGATATTTCATGAAAGCAGAATTATGATTTTACCTAAATTCCACTGGCAGAAGATGCATTTCACCCAGCACTAGCTACTACTGATGTGTGCACCTCATTAAATGTAAAAAAAAAAAAAAAAAAAAGTTTATATTTTCTAGAACTGTTTGTTTTATTTTCAGTTTTATTTACTACAGTGCCAGCTAACTGCAAAAAGAGGAACACTTGACAGTTGCACTGCCTGCTTCCCGGGTTCTCACATTCTGTTGGTCTTATTGACAATATATAGTGCCAGCAGTTAGTTAAAAAAAAAAAAAAAAGAAATCTGGTTGTAGTGAAAGTTCATTTCACTTTCCCTACTTAGAAGTGCTACACATACAAAAATGTATTCAGTCACTGCAGTCCACTCATTTTGCACCTTAGAAAGACAGCCACATGAAAATCCTCTCCCCTTCTCCACACAAACTGGAACACTGTGCACAGAAAGGTGAAAATGGGGAAAAAATGAACTTGCCAAAAAGCAAAGGTATGGATCAAAACTTGCTCGTGCCCTATGCTCAGGTTCTAGAACTTCTAATTATTCCTTAGATTTCTGTTTCAGAATGTTTTGTGACTAAATTGGCTTGGTAAGTTGGTTGCAGAGCTTTGAAAAGAGCTGTCTTCCTCTGTGAGTACCCATTTTGGTGCTTGTGATATTGTACAACATGCTGTCTGATGAATTTGACCTGGGAATGCTCTGAGAGAGGTCAGACCCACCCCTTACTATGACAGCCACATAACACAGAGTCACTCAAGTACCACTGTGGAAATAAATTGCTGGGTTACCCCATGTACACAGCCCCCGATATCCATCTTTACCAGTTTGGGTGTTCCACAGGGGTCTATTCTGGGCCCACTGCTTTTTACACTCTTCCTTAACTCACTCCCCAAAGCTTACAGCGGTCATCTCCTACTTTATGCTGATGATGCTGTTCTTTACTGGCAACACCCACAGCCAGACACCCTCCAGCTCTCCCTTCAGGGGTTTTTCAGGGAGCTGGAAAACTGGTTTACTGTACACCGCCTGATCATTAACTGTTCCAAAACTAAGTCCATGACCTTTGCACATCGCTAAAGCCCACACAGCCAGATGACACTCCAAATCACAAACTTGGATGGTACCCATCTGGAACATGTTACTCATTTTAAATATCTAGGTGTCACCTTAGATACCTCCCTCTCCTACCACAGACATGTACGCCTCCTCTCTCGTCAGCGATTAACTCCAGAATTGGTACCCTCTACAGGATCAAGAATAGCCTGCTTGCCCATGCCATGCAGATAGCTGTCACCTCCTCCATCCTCCCACTTCTCGATTACGGGATTGTTATCTACGGCCCCGCTGACAACTCCACCCTAAGTAGCATAATCACAGCACTTAATAAAGCCTGCCACCTCATACTGGCTGTGACAGACTCACCCACACCTGCGACCTGTACACACAAACAGGTTGGCTTAATTTCCATCAAAGACTCAAATATCAAACCTGCATCTTAGCAAAAAAGATCCACCTCCAGCTTACTCCAGCTGGACTACTGCCCATCGTCAGCCCGGCCCCTCACAGGCGGACTACCAGACTGTCAGCTACGTCATCCTTCACGGTCCCCCCATGTCGAACGTCTCTAGGGCAGAGATCCTTCTGCTACCGTGCCCCCAAATGGCTCAACACCCTCCCCCCCTACTCTCTCCCAGACCCACAGCATCGCACTTTTCAAAACAGGCCTTCGAACACACCTCCTTGAAAACTCTAAATGTGAATGCCAATAAGGCCTGCTCTCTCCTCCTTCATCCCCATAACTGACTCAGGGACTTCCTAGTCCCTACGTTCCACCCTCTGCATTTAGCTCTGCCTTGGGCCCACATGTATGCCTCCCATAAGCTTTTAAAACGCCTCTCAAGTGCCATGTCAATTCTGTAACCTGAAAAAATCAAAGTGTAAAAAAAAAAAAAATGGTGTTTCTTTTAATGCTTTATATTGTCTTGTGTCTCTCCACCCCCTGTAACCACCGTGGAGCCATTGTATAAAAAAACTGTCTGTACTGAAACCTGTATATAATTGCGCATTCCGTCTGTCTTCCTTGTACTTTGGTTCTCCCTCCACCCCCTGTAAACGACGTGGAGCCTTTGCAAAAAAGTCTATGACTCAAAGGATTGTAATTCCGATTATACAGTAAAATAAAAAAATAAAATAAAATAATTGGGAAATCTTGGTGTACTGAGAAATGCCAATAGAGGGTGGAACATGCCTAGTAGCTGCAAGGTTTAGAATTCCTCAGATAGAAGAAATAATAGAGCAGCTAAAAGTTGATTATTTTATATCCAACAACCCTCTAGCTTCCCCAGTCAACTTGTATAGCAGTCATCCAGTCAGTTTAGGCTTACTATCTGGCATGCAGTGTCCCCCCAACAGGAGTTTCCAGGATCCCCAATGCCAGTAGTGGGCCCTGAGAGGGTGGAAAGCAGGTTCCACTTCTGGGGCCATGGCATAACATGAGTGGAGGTTAAACCTCCATTCTCCCTCTCATCTGTCCACCAAGTAATAGTTTCTGAATAAATACAGTGCCACCCCCAACCCCACCAAATTAAGCAAAGTATCACAGTTCAGCCTGTGCTCTCCTACAGCATGATGCAGAAAGCAGTGTAACATAATGGTAGTTTCCCTAGTTTGTCATGCAGGAAGCTGTGCCGTCTACGAGTAATTACAGAATGCTTCACCCTGCTGGACAGAATTGTATGTGGCCGTTAGGCTCCCCCCAACCCAGCCTGCTTGCCTGACTCCTTACCATTATTGACACTCTTCAGTCATTATCTGCTCACCATTCCACTCTTGTGATTGGGACTGGTTTAATAGTGATGTCGATTGTGGCTCCTCGTTCCTCCTCTGTTAGCATCTTTTGAGTACAGTTAAGAGTGTGTGGCTATAGAAGCACAAACCTGACCTCTATTATAGGCAGGAGGGGCTACAGTAAGTGTATCCAATTGGTACTACTTTAGCTACAGAATTGCTGGCACTGACGGACTTGTGCATGCACAGAGTCATTGCTTCACTTTTAGAAATGCAAATTTAAAGGGTTCTAGTGCTCTTTTTCAATGAAGAGTAACTTTACCAGATTAAGGATAATGTGTGCTATATGACCAGATATTTATGTAATTGAGCTCCAAAAATGGCAGTTTCAAGCAACTCATTTTTCAGCAGATTGGGGGTTATTTTGTGAAGTGGCGTGTCCTCTATCCAGCGTGAACCTGCTGAGAAACCTGGGACTAAAGATTTTTTTTTTTTAAGGTTAATTTGCAGTGTTGAAGTGGGATGAATTGAGGGACGGGGCTGGCACTGGACCACAGGGATTGTTTTACAGTAGGTTCATTTACTAAGGAATGAAAAGTGAAAGGGCCTGCCCAGTGGTGCTGAGGGTTGAGGTGCTGGATGCCACACCTCATGTCATGCTGGCGACCCAGGTTTGGGAGCGGACTCGGATCGCCCGGGGGGTCAGCCAGGGGAGGTAAGGATTGAGCGTCCAGAGGACTGCTCTCCTTCCTTGGGGAGGGGGGTTTGTCCTGCATGCGTCAGCACAACAAAAGGGGTTCAGACTGTGCCCAGGGTGCTTGGCTGCCTCTGAGGAGGTGGAGACAGCTTCTGTGCCCATTGCACGGGTGCAGGAGAAAACCAGAGGGAAAAATACCAGGACCTGGCAGGATCCATGATGGCCCCATTGGCTCGAGGACGTACCCCTCCAAGGGGGAATCATAGCCACTGCCAGGTCCGTGGAGGTGGCAAAAATACTGTTGTGATAAAAAAAGAAAAAGAAAAGCGAAAGGCACACACTGACCATTAGTGTCAATACCCTGCCACAGTCCTGCTTGTAAACCAAATGACATCATGAAGCTATTGAGATCCTTAGTATTGCTTAGCTTAGTGTGTGCAGAGTGGGGATAGCACAACTGAACAGAGCAACAAAACAGAATACAGTGAAATGCACTATATTGACCTATACTACAAAAAAAGACAACCCACAACTAGTAAAGGTATTTTTTATTTTATTTTTGAAGTTTAAGTGAAAAAATAGTGTGTTGCACATGATCTTGTAGGTGCTACGTTTAACTATGGTTCACGTGTCTCACAACCGACCAAAGCATGCAATTATTCCACAGGAATATAAACACTGCTATGCTAAATTGCTTAAATAAAGAAGAGTTTTTGCTGCGACTTAAAACAAAATCGTTATATGCAAAACCCTCTGCCTTTCCAAGGAAAAGCCAGACATTGCTTCCTAAATGTGATCATCAGTATTACCAATAGATGTTGCATTTTTTAAATAGAATTGCTTCTAAAGCATACGAATTTGAAGACTAAGTAGTAGAAACTTTGAGTGTGCATGACTTGCCATTTCTGTAATATTTCAGCATTACCATGGTTGAAACAGAAACTTGTAAGAGCAAGGACTGTCATTTCTAGCTCTGCAGGGGATGGAACTGTCATGTCTAGCAGAGGGAATTGTCCTATACTGTAGTACCCAGTGAGGAAAAATGGGAAAGGGTAACTGATGTCTAGTGACTTCCCATGAAGTTTAACCATTTCTCTGTATTTCTTTTGACAGATGGAAATGCTTTGGCTATAGGGTCACATGACAACTACATTTACATCTATGGAGTGAATGAAAATGGCAGAAAATACAGCAGAATTGGAAAATGCTCAGTAAGTTTTATGCTTTGACCTTTACTAAACATATTAATGAGTCACAATATTCTACTGTAACTTTATTTCTTAGCTTTTATTGACCAGGTGAGTACAGCTCAAGTAAGATTTTTGCCGTCAATGTGGTTCTGGGTAGTGCTGCCCCTGTGGCAGCACCCCTTAGCTCCTCCTCCAGCTTACTCCTGTTGGTGGATTTCACCCCCTGATGATGCTGCCACCGGGGCAGCACCCTCACACTCCTCCTCCTCCCACCTACCCCTATTGGTGGATTTCGTCCCCTGTGTAGCAACCTGTAGCTGCTGCTTCCCACAAATCTGATTTGGCGCAAGTCTGAGGAATAGAGGGTTTTAAGTGTAGATGAGAATGTCATGGAAATGCTCCCCCCAACAATGTGTACTGCTTGTCTTTGAATATACTGCCCACCCACCATATTTCCAAGGGCAGATATTTACAGTTATAGAGCCAGTTTATTTTTTGAGGGGTGAGGGTGTGGGGGGGGCTTTAATGGCATATAAACCTGACAAAAAGTTGAACGTTTCAGAGGACAGTATTATTGTTCTGATGTTAGTGTGACCAACTTTATTAATTTGCTTTTTATGAGGGATAGATATGGAGTAGTATGACTAGACTTGGAAATCCTATAAAACTTCAGTGTGCTTCTTTCGCTCAGTAGGTATGTCAGCATGCTAAACATCCATGGGTCAAGGGTTCAAATCTTGACCACGGATCAGTTTTCTTTTTCTGAGACATATGAAGTAGTGACTACATTTTGAAATCCTATCTAAATTAACTGCGCTTCTGTGGCTCAGTATTTATGTCAGCATGCAAGAGGTCAAGGGTTCAAGCCTTGAACAGGGATATTTTTTATGCGTCACTTTATTCTGAGTAGAGACAAAACTTGGGAAAACTAATAAAAACAGTGTATTTTGGTGGCTCAAGGTATATGTCTGTCTGCATCCAAAAGAGCCAGACTTTAAGGGTTCAAACCTTAACCAGGAACATTTTTTTGTGCTTTGTGTTAAACTCGGTTTAGTCATGTAAGTGTCACAGATCATTACCTTTTTTTAATATTGCTAAATTAAGACAAAAGTAAGTGAGACAATATATTTGATTTATAAATTGTAATAAATTGAGCAGTGCCATGATGATTGGTGACTGGCGCTGCCCCTGGGGCAGTGCCATGATGGTTGGTTTCTGTTGGCTGCCTCTGGGGCAGTGCTTGTGTAATTGGTTTACATGGGCTGCCCTTGGGACAGTGCCTGGGTAATTGGTTCCTGTGGGCTGCCCCTGGGGCAGTGCCTGGGTAGTTGGTTTCTACTGGCTGACCCTGGGGCAGTGCTGTGATGATTGATTTTTGTTGGCTGCCCCTGGGGCAGTGCCTGTGTAATTGGTTCCACAGGGTGCCCCTGGGGCAGTGCCTGCGTAGTTGGTTTCTACTGGCTCCCTCTGTGGCAGTGCTGTAATGGTTGGTTTCTGTTGGCTGACCCAGGGGCAGTGACTGTTTAACTGGTTACTGTGGGCTGCCCCTGGGGCAGTGGCTGTGTAGTTGGTTCCTACTGGCTGCCTCTGGGCAAGTGTTTGGGTATTTGTTCCTGTGCACTGCCCCAGGGGCAGGCAGCAGGCACCAGTTACACAGGCACTGCCCCAGGGGCACCCCATGGGAACCAATTACACTGGCACTGCCCCAGGGGCAGACCCAGGGACCAACTACCCAGGCAGTGCCCCAGGGGCAGCCCACAGGAACCAGTTCCACAAGCTGTGACCCAGGGGCAGTGAGGACCTTGCCCCAGGGGCAGCCCATGGGAACCAGTTACACAGGCGCTGCCCCAGGAGCAGCCAACAGAAACCGACCATTCCAATACTGCCCCAGAGGCAGACATCAGGCACCAAAAACACAGGCACTGCCCCAAGGGCAGCCAGTAGGCACCATCTACATGGGCACTGTCCAAGGGGTACCCCATGGGAACCAATTACACAGGCTCTGCTCTAGTGGCAGACTTGTGGACCAACTACCCAGGCACTCCCCAGGGGCAGCCTACATGAACCACTTACACAGGCACTGCCCCAGGGGCAGCAAGGACACTGTCCCAGGGGCAGCCCACAGGAACCAGTTCCACAAGCTGTGACCCAGGGGCAGTGAGGACTTTGCCCCAGGGGCAGCCCATGGGAACCAGTTACACAGGCGCTGCCCCAGGAGCAGCCAACAGAAACCGACCATTCCAATACTGCCCCAGAGGCAGACATCAGGCACCAAAAACACAGGCACTGCCCCAGGGGCAGCCAGTAGGCACCATCTACATGGGCACTGTCCAAGGGGTACCCCATGGGAACCAATTACACAGGCTCTGCTCTAGTGGCAGACTTGTGGACCAACTACCCAGGCACTCCCCAGGGGCAGCCTACATGAACCAATTACACCAGAGCTGCCACAGGGGCAGCAAGGCACTGCCCCAGAGGCAGCCAACAGAAACCAACCATCATGGCACTGCCCCAGGGGCAGCCAGTAGAAACCAGCTACCTAGGTACTGCCCCAGGAGCAGCCCACGGGAACCACTTACACAGGCAGTACCCCAGGGGCAGCAAGGGCACTGCCCCTAGGGCAGCCAACAGAAACCAACCATCACAGCACTGCCCCAGGGGCAGCCAGGAGAAACCAACTACCCAGGCACTGCTCCAGGGGCACCCCATGGGAACAAATTACACAGACACTGCCCCAGGAGCAGCCCTAGTGACCAACTACCCAGGCACTGCCCCAAGGGTAGCCCACGGGAACCAGTTACACAGGCACTGGCCCGGGGCAGCAAGGACACTGCCCCAGAGGCAGCCAACAGAAACCAAACATTCATTGCACTGTCCCAGGGACAGCACCAGTAACAAATCATCATGGCACTGCCCCATTTATTACAATTTATAAATCAAATATATTATCTCGCTTACTTCTGTCTTAATTTAGTAATATTAAAAAAAAAGTCATGATTTGTGACACATATGATTAAATGCTCACAACTGAGTTTGACACAAAGCACAAACAAATGTCCCTGGTTAAGGTCTGAAACCTTGAAGTCAGGCTGTTTGGGATGCAGATGGACATACACATTGAGCCTCCAAAATACACTGCTTTCATTAGTTTTTCCAAGTTTTGTCTCTACTCCGAATAAAATGACACATAAAAAAAAATCACTACTCAAGGCCTGAACCTTTGGCCTCTTGATCTTTTGTAAGCCAACATACGTATTGAGCCACAGAAGCACAGTGAATTTAGATAGGGAAAAAAATCAATCCTTGGTCAAGGTTTGAACCATTGACCCATAGATCTTTAGCATGCTGACATACCTATTGAGTCACAGAGGCACACTGACATTTTATAGCATTTCCAAGTCTAGTCATTCTTCTCCATATCTATCCCTCAGAAAGTTGGTCACACTAACATCAGAACAATAACACTGTCCTCTGAAATGTTCTACTTTTTGTCAGGTTTATATGCTATGAAATCCCCAAAAAAAACAAAAGCAACTGGTTCTATAACTGTAAATCTCTATTTGCCCTTGAAAATATAGTGGTGGTGGTGGGGGGAAGGGCAATACTTTCAAAAACAAGCAGTGCACATTGCTTGGGGGGGAACATTTCCATAACATTCTCATCTGCACTTAAAACCCTCAATTCCTCAGACTTGCACTGATTAGATTTGTGGGAAGTAGCAGCTACAGGTTGCTGCCCTGGGGGCAGGGGACAAAATCCACCAATTGGGATAGATGGGATAAGCGCATGGGTGCTGTCCCAGGGGCAGTGCTGCTAGGGGGTGAAATTCACCAATAGGAGTAAGCTGGAAAAGGAGCTAAAGGGTGCTGCCCCAAGAACCACGTTGACGGCAAAAATCTTGCCTGCATGTGAGTACATTAGACACAGTTGTGTCTATTTTCAGGTACCTTATCTTATTAGATCTTACATAATACACTTTTCTTTATAGGGGCATTCCAGTTTCATTACTCATTTGGACTGGTCTGTTAATTCTCATTACCTGATGTCTAACTCTGGGGACTACGAAATCCTGTACTGTAAGTAAACCTTGTTTTTTGTTATTTCAACCAGACCATTTAGGGTATTAAAACCTATGTGATAGAAATGAATTGTTTGTTATATCTTTGAATGTATGTTAATTGTATTGATGTATGATTGTGACTATGGTTGCCCATGAAAATGGGCCTTGACCCATGGTCTTATAAGATCTTAAACTAAACAAAACAAAAAAACTAATCATAAGTGATCATATTTTGTATAGAAAGTATGGGGCAGGTTTTGTTAAGGTCAGAATACACTATGTTCCCTGAATCCGAACTCTGAATAATTTGTGACAAACTGTGCCACAGACACTGTATTAGTTTGGGGATTTTACCTTGTCAGGTTTGGGGGGGTCCCAGGATGCCCACCGCTCATGAGAGGGTATAGAAAATTGATTGGAGGAACTTCTGAGTTGTGCAAGGAAAAATACAGTGAAAAAGAGAGTGATCTGTGTGTTCATAAGGAAGTTAACTACACAACAGTCTTCAGCAAAGTGGTGAGGGATGCACAACACTAGGCAGTGGATCTCTTGTGAAGAGGTGGATCATTAAAACTAAAGAAATGTGAAAAAATGAAGGCGTGGAACTTTTGCTCATTTTTGCACTGCATGATGTTATCACATCCCCTAGAGCATGCATGGCTTATTTTATCATGAATAAGCGAAGTGGGATATGAAATATAATGCTGGAAAATGCTCAGCAGCACATCTGGGGAGACAAAATCATGGAGCTAGTTATTACCTGAATGGAAAACTACTTAGAGAAATGGGAAGAAAGGGATTTGGAATGAATTATTTACTTTAGCTTTTATATTCCAGGTATAATAGCAAAAGACATAAAATGGGGGCATCAGTGTGAGAAAGCTGTTAAAAAACCTAACCAAATATTAGGCTGTATTAAAAGAAATGTTGCCAGCAGACTAAGGGAAGTTATTGAGCTGCTTTGTGGAGTATTTGTGAGACCTCAGTTAGAGTACTGCTGTCAGTATGATAGTAGGGCTTAAGGGTAAAATGAATAAAAATAGACTAGTGAGTTTGGGTATGCTTCATTTGTAAAGGGGGAGGGTAGAAGTACCATGACTTCAGTGTATAAGTTATCAAAGAATTCAGAGGTGAGACTGAGTTTATGACTGAATTGAAAGGTAAAGTTTCTGTATAAGCAGAGGGCATGGCATATAGATCCAGGGACAACAGTTCCAAGGGGGAGACACAGGAATGCTTTTACACATAAAGAATAGTGGCAGTATGGAATAGATGACATAAGCCATGGTATGTATGAAAAACTTGCTTGAGTTTAAGGCTGGCCTGGATAGGCATGTGAAGGAGGCATCTCTCAATAGTACTACTGAAATGTAAGAGACATAGACAATGTTGGCAGAAAAAGACGATTGGTCCAGCGTAGTCTGTCCAGTTTTACCTTGCCCTACTCTATGACCTGTTATCTAGATGGGATTTTCACCCTCACCTCCCCATTCCTTGTCTTACTACTGCCCCCTGAAAACTATTAAGCCCTTTACTCTGTCCCATCCAGGCTTGAACCCATTAATGTTTTTTTGCGCCAACCACCTCTGCCGGTAGGCTGTTCCACTACACAACCATTCTCTCTCTGTAAAGTAAAACTTTCTTGTATCTTTCCTGAATCCTCCCATCACCACCAGCTTACATTTGTGTCCCCTTGTTTTTGATCTACCATTCCTGCTAACTAGTTCCTCACAGTTAACCTTGTTGTTTCTTTTCAGGAACTTGAAGGTCTCTTTCACGTCGCCCCCTCTCTCTTCTGGCCTCCAGCAAGTACTTGTTCAGTTCCCTGAGCTGATCCTAATAGGATCTGCCCTGTTGCTCTGAATCATTATGGTTACACTATGCTACACCATCTCTAGCTTGTCTCCGTCTTTCCTCAGGTAGTGACTTCAGAAATGGGTGCAGTGCTCCACATATGGTTTCACCAGTAATCTATAGAGAGGTAGTATGACCTCTTTCCTCCTGTTATCAAAACCCCTTCCAATACACTCCAGCATTTTAGTTGCCTTGCTGTAGGCTTTATTACATTGGCCAGTTTGTTTTAAGGAGTCACTTATGATGACCCACAGGTCCCTGTCCTGTGAAACAGTGGCCAGCTTAACCGCTCCTCTCCAGTAGTGTCTATTTGCAGATGATACTAAACTCAGTGGTAGGGTTGACAATGTAGAGGAGATAAGTGAATTTCAAAGACACCTGCAAGGGCTGGAAAATTGGTCCAATATCTGGCAGCTGAAATTCAATGTCAAGAAGTGCAAAGTGATGCATTTAGGGAACAAAAACCCCAGAGCAATGCATTGGATGTGCAGGGTTAAGCTAGACATAACATCAGAGGAAAGGGACTGAGGAGTCAGCATTAGTGACTCCCTTTGGCTGGCTTGTCTATGTAAGAAGGCCTTCAGCATGGCTAACAGGATGCTAAGGTGTATGAGGAGGTTTTGACAGTAGAAAGCAGGAGGTTTTGTTACCACTGTATAGTTCACTGGTGAGGCCACGCTTGGTGTACTGTGCCCTCTTCTGGAGTCCCCACATAAGAAAAGGACAGGGACAGGCTAGAGAGGGTACAATGTATGGTGACCAAGATGGCTCAGGGCCAAGAGGGCAGATCTTATGAGATACTGGCTAAGGGTGCCGAACATGTATTCACTGGAAACCAGACGAAGGGTGGGGGGATGTAATAGAGACATTTAAGTTCCTGAAAGGAATTAAGGTGAACTGTGAGGAGCTATTTGCCAGTAACCGAGAAGCTATGGCATGGGGTCATGAGTGGAGGTTAATGGGGGGAAGGTTTAAAAAGGATATGAGAAGTGTTATTTTACTGAAAGAATGGTAGAGTCATGGAAGAGGTGGTGGGTGCCAAAACCATAAATGGCTTCAAACACTGCTGGGATAGTCAATGTATAGTAACTGCTCCGTGGGAAGAGGGAGGTGGAAACATTGAGAGCAACAGAATAGTATAAGTGAATACCCCATGGAGACAATAGGTCCTGGGGTGTGACAGGGTAATATTGGTAGACTGGATGGACCATTTGTCTTTTTCAGCCGTTATTATCTATATTTCTCTGTATACCATCCTAGGGTTCTTGTTCCCTATGTTCATCACCTTGTACTTTTTGGGATTGAATTTCAAATGTCACATGTTGGACCTCCTCTCTAACTTTTGCAGATCACTGTGCAACTCCCTGACCTCCTTCTCACTGTCTACCCTGCCACAGAGTTTAGTTTCATCTGTGAAGAAACGTATCTTGCTCTGTCTTCCTTCTCCTATGTCACTGATGAACATATTGAAAATGACTAGTCCCTGTTCTGACCCTTGTGGTACCCCACTTGTGACCTGCCTTCCTCCAGTTTGACTGTTTACCACAGAGCCTCTGGTGTCTTTCCTCTAACCAACTTCCCACCCATCTAACTAGGTCCTTTGCTACCCCATGTTCTCTAATTCCTTCAGCAGCTTGCTCTGTGGCACCATGTTGAATGCCTTGCTAAAGTCAAAGCAGAACAAATATACTACTTGTCCCCTATACACCAGCATTGTTATCCAGTCTAAGAATACTATTGGGTTGGTCTGGCAAGACCTCCCTGCCATGAAGCCCACTGTTGCTTACTACCCCGAAGCCCATTTCTCTCCAGGTAGTCCACTAGGTCCACTTTGACTAATGTCTCAATCAGTATACTGAAACCATACTTTTCTGGTTTATCTCTGTCCTCAGAACTACCCCTGACTATAGTGAGCTACTGAATAGACCTGCTAGGGGTTCATCCAGTTCTGATGCCAATTCCCTGAGCACCCTTAGGAGCATCCCATCCAGTCCTGGTGCCTTATATATTTTCAGGACTGCAAGGCCTTTGCTAAACCTTTCTCCTATAGTTACCACCTGCCCCATTTCTGGGATTCCCCCTTGCTGCATCCTTTCTGCTGTTTTCTAGCAGAGGCCTGCTGTATTCTACTGTGAATACAGAGCAGACGTGGTTGTTTAGAATGGCTGCTTTCTTTTCATCTTGCTCTGCTACCCTGCCCCTTTGTCATAGTAACAATCCCCCCATTTTGTTTTTTTTCCATGATGTAGCCTCTCATGATCCCCTCCACTATATGCAGCTATGCATCTACTTTTGCATCCCTGACTGCCTTCTTGAACTCCTTCATCTTTATTTGGTACTTACTCTATTCCTTGTCCCCTTGTTTCTCCTTGCAGCTAATGAAGACCCTTTTTGGGCCCTCACTGCCTCCCTGGCTTTCATAGATAACCAGATAGATTTCTCGTGCCTATTACCCTTGGTAACTATTCTCAAGCATGATTTGGTTGCTTTGAGAGTGGCCCCTTTTATTTTTTCCCACCTCTACTCCACCCCCCCCTGATTTTGTCCACTCCTGCCAACTTACTCTTGACTAATTCCCCCATCTGATCAAAATCTGCTCATCTGAAATCAAGAACCACAGCTTTTGACAAGGGTATATTGGTACCCAGGGCAAGTTCAAACCATATGGAGTTTTGGTCACCAGACCCCAGTCATTCCCCAACCTACATTCTACCATTTTCAAGTTGATGAGTACCATTTTGAGAATGGCAGCCTGTTTTGTGGGTTCCCCGACCAGCTGCACCAGCAGGAAGTCCTGCAATGTATCTAGTAGGGCTTGACTTCTGTTGCAGTTAGCTTCTAGAATGTCCTGGTCTGTATCCGGTAAATTAATATCCCCCACTACTAATACCTCTGCTTTGCAGCCCCTTTCTCAATTTCAGCCCCTTGTTCCCCATCCCCCTGCCCCAGTGGTCTATAGACCACCCCCATGCACATCTTTTTCCTGAAGTTGTCATGAGCTGTACTCACAGTGATTCTGTCTCCCCATTTCCTCCCTTGATGGACCCATCCTCCACTGTCTTTATGCCTTCCTTGACAAAGAGGGCTACCCCATCTCTTTTCTCCTTACCTCTTTCTCTTCTATACAGTATGTAGATCACATCTGACCTTGTTTGCTCAGGGAAGGGGGTGGGCATTAGGGCTAACAACCCCAAGGAACACCCCGCCACTGTTTCACCAAGACTCTGGAGACCCCAAAAGACTAATGTTTTTTCATTTCCCTACTTTGTGTGCTTTGCGTTCTTCAATCCTAAGGTCTGCATTAACAAAGTTTTAAAAAAAATAAATAATTTCCCTTCTTGTGATAGTGGAATCTGCGTGAAATGAAAAAAAACAGATATTCTAGGGACATGGATATGTTGTTCAATCCACACTTATTGGCAGGTTCCTTGCCGCTTTAGATCTTGCCGAAAGGTCTTCAAGCTGGCTTCTCCCACCCACCCGGGTGGTAAAACTCTCGGCTCCGCCCCATGATGCCAGATCTTCCTTACCGCTTGGAAGCTCAGGTTCCCTCCTTAGCGCTCTGCATTTTAGACTGGATCCTAACTCTTCGGTTCGTCCGAAATTGGTTTTGAAGTTTTCTAAACTTCGGTCTTTATCTTCCCTCATGGCTGCGATGGACAAATCTATTCCCGGCTTTCGGAGGTGCCCTTGCAGGCAGAAAATGTCTAGAATGGATCCGCACTCCACGTGTGTCTACTGCCTAGGCATAGATCACGACCCACAGGCCTGCGAGTTGTGCCGCTCTTTCTCGGCCAACGTCCTGGATGATCGCGCTGCCCGATTGAAGCTCGGGCGCCCCGAGGAGCGTTTTCTGCCGGTAAAATCAAAAGAGGCTCATTGGGTGGTGTCCGCGGTGGCTGGCTCGGCTGAGCAGCTCGAGCAGATGATCGCCCTCGAGGAGGAAGCGGCCCAGGCTGCATCTTCCTCCTCCTCGGCCGCACATTTATCCACGCTCTCTGAGTTCCTCATACACGGCTTCGTTCAAGGAGCTTTGTCAGTCCTTTTCCATGAAGGGAGAGGGGCCATCGGGACATTCTTCTCAGCCCAAGAAGAAGGAGTCGAAGGGTAAGTCCCACCATCGGCGTTCGTGGGAGCGGGAGAGGTCTCTTTCCCCGGACAGCCGACCATCAACTTCGGTCGAAGTTGCAGCTCAGGCTGCTGGCTTCACGGTGTCCCCGTCAGGCCAGCCTGCCGAGACTCCCGTCGACGAGGCCAAATTTTCTCGGTCCGTTAGACAGGCTGTCGACTGGTGAAGCAGAAACCGACTTTCACGGTTCCCCGGTGAGACCGAGGATCTGCCTGTGCCTTGACGCTGCAGTCCCCGGTTAAAGTGCCCAAGCCGAGGGAAGAGCGGGTGTCCTCCGCCCCTTCCCAGACCCGCCCTCGGTCCCTCCGAGGGTCTCGGTTTCGGACTTCATCTCGGTCAAGCCGTTCCTGCCGACATCGGTGGTCTCAGTCTCGATACTGAAGTAGGCGGCGACACCGTTCCTCCTCATCCTCCTCCTCAGATGAGGGGAGGCTTCGGCGTAAATTACGTCAACACTACGAGGAGCTTATGTGGCAGCAGTTGCTTTTGTCTGGGTCTAAACCGACTCCAGTCCAGACCCCAGCCATCAAGTGGCTGTCACCCGAACGACCGGAGCAACCACTCACCCCAGTCGAGTTGCCCATTCCAGGGCCGGTTGCTCGGCCAAAACCAGCTGCTCTACCGATTGTGGTGGAACCTACGCCTCCACAACCGAAGACTGGGGCACCGACCAAGGATTCTCGGTCGGGTCATGGCCTGCCCCACAAGTTGTCGGTCATCCTCACTCCCGACCATCCTCGGCAGGTAGAGGGTGGCTCAGGGCCAAGGCAGCTCTTCGCAGACTCTTCGGAATCCGATGACGACTCCTCCCTGTTCTCCAGACAGGTCGACCTGGAGTCCTCCGGGGGCCAGTCATTGGACGACAGCCCATTGTCCTTCTTGGGTCTGCTTCAACTCATCTCAGAGTCCACCGGGATGCAGCTCAAGCCCGTGTCCAAACGGGCCAAGTATCCCCTGACGGAGATACTGGACCGAGGAGATTCCCCCACGGAGGCCTTTCCAGTGGCTGAGGCCATTGTCGGCCCAGCCTTGGAGCTTTGGCAGCGGCCTGCTTCCTGTCCTGCGCCCTCGGCCAGGATGGCCAGGAAGTATGCGGTCCCCACCGACTCTTTGCCCAGTTTCTCGGAGCACCCCTCTGCCGAGGGGTTAGTCACCGACAGCGTTTTCCGGCATTCCGGTAATGCTTGGGATGTGGATAAGCCCCGACAAAGAGTCCAAAAAGCTGGACTTTGCCGGGCGCAAGGTGTATGCTGCATCCTCCCTCGGCCTCTGACAGGCCAGCTCGGCCGTGCTGATGGCACACTTCTCCCACGCCCTCTTGGGCTCCCTGGATGAGGTTGTCCCTCATCTCCCGACCGACCTGCAGACCACAGTCTGCCAGGTGCGGGACCAGGGTAGGGCGGTGGCGAATCAGCAGCTTCAGACTGCTCTGGACATAGGTGATTCCTCTGCCAGGTCAATAGCAGCCGCGGTGGCTATCCGCCGCAGGGCGTGGCTGAGGATATCCACCTTCACGGCGGATACGCAGCACAAGTTGGTGGACGTCCCCTTCTTGGGGACTGACCTCTTTGGCCCTGGAGTGGAGGGACACCTCCAGTGGATCGAAAAGTCCAATGCCACCCTGGACTCTGTCACCTCCGCCCAGAGGGACAAAGGCCACCGTCAAGCAACAGCAGAAGTCCTTTTGTCCTTCAGCCCCTGCATCTCGATTGGCCCAACAGCACCAGCAATAGGGCCAGCAGGCTCGCACTTGGTGTCCCAAACCCCAGCCGGCGGCTTCCTCCAACAGGAAGCAAGGAGGTAAAGGCTCAGGAGGTCCCTTGACCGGTTCCTCTTCCAAGCCTGCCCAGTGACGGGTTGAGGGGTGCCACCCCAGCCTCATCACTCCCCCCTGGGTTCCCCCCGTGGGAGGATGGCTCCGCCACTTCCTTTCCGCCTGGTCCGCTATCACCACGGACCGCTGGGTGTTGAAGGTGGTAGGAAAAGGCCTGCCTCTGGAGTTCAAGCAGGCTCCACCCTTTTGAGCCGTCGCCCCTCGGGGGGCCACGGGGTCCGCAGCCTCGCTGTTGGCCTGCCGAGCCGATATTGCCCTGCTCCTCGAAAAAGAGGTGATCAGGAAGGTGGTGGATCCCCTCCTCCAGACCCAGGGTTTGTGTCCAGGTATTTCCTAGTCCCAAAACAGACGGGGGGCTGGTGCCCCATTCTCGACCTGCACGACCTGAACAGGTTCCTAAGGTCTCGGACCTTCAGGATGGTCACTCTGGCTCAGATAATCCCATCCTTGGAACGAGGTGTGTGGTTCTGTTCCCTGGACCTCCAGGATGCGTTCTTTCATGTCCCAATCTGTCCGTCTCATCAGAGATTCCTCCACTTCAGAGCAGAGGATCCCTTTACGAGTTCGGGCCATGCCCTTCGGCCTCTCCCTAGCTCCCAGGGTCTTCACCAAATGCATGGCAGTGGTGACAGCATTTCTGCGGCGCCGAAGGGTCCGGGTGTACCCCTACCTGGATGACTGGCTGATTGCAGCCCCCTCCAGAGTGGAGGTGGAGCGGTCCAGAGATCTGGCCCTCCAGATTTGCTCTCAGATTGGCCTCCTCATAAATGAAGCCAAGTCGGAACTTGTGCCGAAGCAGGTGATACTCTTCATCGGGGCAGAGCTCGACTCTCTTCGAGCCAGAGCTCGGCTCCCGGCGGACAGGGCCGAGGTTCTTTCCTCCTTTGCCCAATCATTTCTGGTTGGGCAATTGCGCCCTGCCCGGGACTTCCTGTGCCTCCTGGGCCTCATGGCGGCCTGCACCAACGTGGTCCTTTGGGTCCATGGTACATGCATCCCCTTCAATGGGGACTGGCCAGCCAGTGGTCACAACGCTGCGATCCATTGGACCAGCCGGTGACAGTGACCCAGGAGATGTGGAACGCTCTTCACTGGTGGATCATTCCGGCACATCTGCAGGAGGGCATCCCGTTCATCCGCCCCGAGCCGACGGTCTCTCGATCGACCGATGCATCTCTGATGGGTTGGGGTGCCCATCTGGGGGAACACCGAACGCACGGCCTCTGGTCCCCTCGGGAGTCCCGATGCCATATCAACCTGCTGGAGCTCCGAGTGGTCTGCCTAGCTCTCACCGTCTTCGCTCCGTTTCTACGGGGTCAAGTGGTTCAGGTCCAGACGGACAATACCACGACCATGTACTATCTGAACCGCCAGGGCGAGACCCGCTCCATGCTGTTATGCAAGGAAGCTCTCCACATATGGTCCTTATGCGGCCTGGAGGTGGATCTCCTAGCCATTCATGGCAGGAGCCTCAACACCCTGGCCGATGCCCTAAGCCGGATAGGGGCTGCGTCTCACGAGTGGTCTCTCCTGCCGGAGGTAGTACAAGATCTGTTTTCCCACTGGGGCATGCCTCAGATGGACCTGTTTGCCTCCAGGGAGAATGCGAAGCTGAGTCTGTTCCATGCCCGCCCCCCTCAGCAGGGCTCGCTGCAGGGGGATGCCTTCTCAAGGCCGTGGACCCCGGGCCTCTTCTACGCCTTTCCCGCATTTCCCTTGATCCACAAGGTGCTTCTCAAGGTGAGGAGGGACAAGGCGCAGGTGATTCTGGTAGCCCCAGACTGGCCCCGCCAGTTCTGGTATCCAGATCTCCTCAGCCTCAGCTCCAGGCTCCCGAGGTGGCTTCCAGCCCGCCCGGACCTGATCTCAGTCAACCAGGGGAAGGTATTCCATCTGGACCTTCAATCCCTGCACCTGACGGCCTGGTTCCTGAGCGGCTAGAGTTCCAGGCCTTGGGTCTTTCCGACGAGGTCCTCAGCATCGTTGAGGCATCCCGTAAGGAGTCAACCAGGAAATGCTACGCCTTCAAATGGAAGAGATTCTCCATTTGGTGTCAGGGGAAGGGCTTGGACCCTTCCGCCTGTCCCTTGGCAAGCATTCTGGACTACCTGTGGTCCCTTTCTCAGCAAGGGCTTCGGTCGACGACTCTTAAGGTGCACCTGGCAGCCACCTCTGCTTACCGGGCGCAGGCCGGGAAGCAGTCGGTGGCGCAGGAGAAGGTGGTCGGGCGCTTTTTCAAAGGCCTTGACCTCATTTCCCCTTCGGTATGAGAACCTCCACCTCCATGGAATCTACTGCTGGTATTGGCCAAGCTCATGGGCAAACCATTCAAACCGATGCACAGGTACGATATTTCCCACCTGTCATGGAAGACCGCCTTCTTGGTGGCTATCACGTCAGCCAGAAGGATGGGAGAGCTCCCAAGCGCTTTCCATCGAGTCTCCTTATCTGGTCTTCCACAAGGACAAGGTTGTCATGCGCCCCCACCCGAAATTCCTTCCGAAGGTGGTGTCAGAGTTTCACCTTAACCAGGTGTTGACTCTGCCGGTGTTCTACCCCAATCACACCTCGGAAGCCGAATATGGGCTCCATACTTTGGACCCTAGATGAGTGCTCGCTTATTATAAGGAGCGGATGGCTGAAGTTCGGGGGAGAGGTTCGCCAGCTGTTTGTCACCTATGCTGAAGCCGCACCTGGCAGACCTGCAGCCAAGCGGACGATAAGCAGGTGGGTCACCTCCTGCATAGAGCTCTGCTATAGGTTGGCGGGCATGGAGCCTCCCAGAGGGATAAGAGCTTACTCTACCCGCCTACCGCTGCATCGGCAGCTGCTTCCAGGGATGTCCCTATCCAGGATATCTGCAGGGCTGCTACCTGGAAGTCAGCACATACCTTCATTACCCACTACCACATCGACCTTGAGTCACGCCGGGATGCTGGTTTTGGGGCCTCGGTTCTCCAGTCCTTATTTCCCAAGTAAGTATCGGGGGGGTGCGACTTGCCTCCCTCCTCCCGGAGAACTGCTAGGAGTCTGCCAATAAGTGTGGATTGAACAACATATCCATGTCCCTAGAAATACAGGTTACTCACCTGTAACAGGAGTTCTAGGAATGGTATATGTTGTTCATCCACACGACCCACCCGACCTCCCCGGCTTCGACGCACAACCTGGCTTCCAGCAGGCTAGATCTGGAGTCATGGGACGGAGCCAAGAGTTTTACCACCCGGGTGGGTGGGAGGAGCCAGCTTGAAGACCTTCCGGCAAGATTTGAAGCGGCAAGGAACCTGCCAATAAGTGTGGATGAACAACATATACCATTCCTAGAACTCCTGTTACAGGTGAGTAACCTGTATTTTCTAGTCCTACTTCACCAACCAGCTAACTAGTGAAAGACAACAGTGTCCCAATACTTGTAGTTGCACCGTTAAACCATATCGTCCTAGGTTAGATGAAGCACTAATAATAAAGGTTTCTTACATTGGTCCTTGGGACTGTGGTATGCAGTTTGGGCAGCTTGAGGGAACATCCGGTCATACCTGTAAATTAAGAATTACAATGGGTCACGAAGTATCTGCAGCTGTTTAGTAACTAACTGGGACAAACATGGTATGCAAACATAAAGAAATACTTATCCTATACACATGGTCCGTGTCTTCCAATGCTGGGGCTGGCATCTTCATCATTTCACTGGACTTGTAGACATAAAGTGGAAAATAGATTAGTATGAGTAACAAAAATACCAATTAGCTGTGTCAGGTGGAAAGGAAGTGTAGTTTTCTTGGGGGTTTAAAGTGGGTGGGTGGGTTGGTTGGGAGGTAGATACCAGTACCAAAGTAGCAACCTGGGCCCAAGAACAGACTTGGGACACTTGTGGAGTTCTGAATGGGGGATGTGGACAGAATTCAGAATCCTGGGACCACTCCCCACTCGGGGGACAAATTGCTCCACTAATCGACTGCCTCCAGAGCAGGATGGAGCCACTACCTTTCACATGCCCTGCAACACCGACAGGGCAACGGACTGCCAAAGTGACTTGACAGTCTAGGGGGGATGGATGTCCATCCCCTTCTGTTACCATCATGGGGGAAATCTTTAGTGGGGTACCAAAGGTACAAGGTAAGTTCTTGAGATGGAGGGCGACAGGCCTGGGTGGCTGACAGCAGTAAGGTGTTTGTCGGTGGTGCAGTGCTTGCAGCAACTGGACCTTCATCGATCCCACTTGACATGGTGCATGGTCCCATCAGGCCTCGATACCCATATCCACCCCTTGTGAGGAAGACTCCCCCACTCTGCCACAAGGTGTCATCTGTGCACCAGAACACCTCCGCAGGCTGTGGCTAGTGCCACATGCCTCAGCACCGTCTGCCCAGCCTTGGCCAATTCAGTCAACTCACTAAGCTTGCACACAAACTCAAGTCTCTGGCATGGGAAGGCAGTGTGGTCCCCACTACACCAACAACCATTCCTGCAAACAACATTACATCATACATTTTTTAGTGGCATTTTGACCCTAAATTTTCAGCATTGTCTTCTTATGACCCCCACCCTGCCCGCTTCCTCAGCATGACAGGTGTCATTTATAAAATACTGGCTGAAATGTCATTTTGCACGACAAGTGTGAAACCCGTATGCTGGGCAGGAGTTGAAAAATTACACATCAAGTTCATGAGGTGATGGGGAAAAATGGCTATGTTCAAAATTGGGGGTCAAAATACTGAAAATTACCAAAGTTATGAGGGAGCAATGAAAAATTTCAATGTAATTTCATAACTTTGTTGTTTTTTAATATTTTTATCCCAAATGTTCAACCTAGTCTTTTTATAAACCCATCTCATGAACCCAGTAAGTGAAAATGTTCAAACCCCAGCCAGAACATCATTTTGTGCCACAAGTGTGAAAACACATTTTGGCAGGACTTGAAAATCGACAACTGTCACGTTCATGAGGTGGTATGAAAAAGTGACTATGTTGAAAATGTGGGGTCAAATTATTGAAAATTACCCAAGTTAAGAGTGAGTGTTAAAAAAAAAAAAAAAATTGTGAAATGTACCTTCATAACATTGTTGTTTTTCAATATTTATACCCCAAATTTTCAACACAGTCTTATGGCCTCACCTCAGGAATCAGGTAGGTGAAAATGCTCAAATCCTGACCGGAAGTTGATTTCGTGGAGTGACTGCAAAATCAACTGTCAGGCTAGATTTGAAAAATGTCACCTACCTTGTTTATTAGGTGGGGTCCAAAAAAGGACTTGTGGAAAATATTGAAAAATGACCAAGTTATGAGTACAAGATCAAAAACACATTGGAAATACATTGGCAGCACGTACCTTGTTTCTTCAGTTCCTGGCCAGTGTTAATGAGTAAGGACTTTTTTTCTCACAGAGCTTACGGTGGACCCAAGATATGTGATTGGGGTGTGTGGGGTGGTGGGCGTTGAGTGGGGGTTCTGGTGGACTGGGTAAAGTGTGGGAGGCGCAGGGGTCTAAGATCGATGAGGGACAGTTTTTTCTTTACAGGATATGAAATGGGGGGAAAAGAGATCTCTGGGGGATTGTTTACCTTTTTCAGGGTAACTAACACTGGGGTTTGGGGACTCCAGTTTTGATATCTTAATCAGTGAGTGGGAGCATTTTACCAGCACTGGGGACTGGGCAGTCAGGTGTCGGAGTGATCTTTGGTGGGTGGGGGGCTTCACAGGCACTGGGGATTGGGAACGCCGGTATTGGAGCAATCATAAGCAGATGGAGCAGTACAAAAACATTACACAGGTTGGCCAAACCAGGACTAAGTATGGGCACCCTGGTGTCAGAAAACAGAATTATTCAGTTGGCACTGGGGATTTGACACCCAAGTATCCAGTTTAAATGAGACTGCTGATGAGGCAAATGGTTGCTGAAGGTCCATTAAGGAAAACAGATATGCACAGCTCTGTTCAGCAGGGCAGTTCTACACACTGACATGTAGCCCTGCCCCTGCTGATCGAATGCTATTGAAATGCACATGGACACTGTTTGCAGTGTCTGGATTGCCCTGCCCCCGAAAACACGAATGCACCGTCGTAAAATGACTGCACCGCAAAGCTGGTTCGCACTATATAGGCTGTCTCGGCATCAACCCACCAACCACCTCTGTTCCTTTTTTCTAGCCATCAAGTGTGCCTCAGTGATGATGTTGCTCACCCTCCGGGAGTCAGATTTTCACATCTGTACAACAACAGCATTCAGTCTCATTTAGTTTAGCTAGTGTTTTTCTTATTTTCCTCAGTAACAAAAAAAAAAGTAATTTTCAAACTTCAGCTTTGTCAGAACTTCAGCCCTACTGAACAATGGAGTGGGCCATAGATAGGGATGGTGATGGTAGGGAGTCTCCTTTGGGCGGCTGCTCTGGCAGCTGGGCTGAGTGTGGTCCGCCGCCCTCTCCAGGGGTGGGGGGTGTCCGACTATGGGTAGTCTGGTGTTCAAGAGGGAGAACAGTCCTTCAGCAAACACTAAAAGAAGCGGGCCCATTCCCGATCGAGGTTGGGGACCCAGCACCGCTCGACCTCTGGTTCTTCCTCTTCCCATCACAAGGGGAAAAAATGGTACTACTTGATGTCACCCTCTGGTACATATGCCAAGAGGTCTTCTATGTCCGTGAGCAGGAGACCATCCCCAGCACCGTCAGTTTCCCCAGTGGCTTCTGCTTGCAGGCGTTTGAGGTCTCAGGCCCAGAGCCCTTCTCTGTCCTCCTGTGGGGCATCTGGTGGGCAGTTTCACCACTAGCAGCTCTTATGAAGCAGTAGGTACAGTGTCTTGGTCTGGTTGCCCCTTTCTTCGGATCCGGTAATGGAGCCCTGAGACCTAGATTCCTTGGTCTGTGGATGGGGTGTTCGGACCAGGTAGAGCATTTGTCTCCACCAATGGATCCTGATCCCTTGATGGTGATCGTGCCTTCAGCACTGGTTCCATGTGCCACCTTCCCTCACTCTGTCTCTTTGCAGGGACCGGCACTGGTATCTGGTCTGGTACCGTCCCGGGGCTGGTGCTGGTCTCTGTGCTGGTGCTGTGGAGCTCAGTGCCACTTCCAGGGCCAGGCACTGGGCCTGGTGCTGGCTCCCATGGTGCCTGCGCACCAGTTCCAATGTTGATTCCTGCTCCGATTCTGGTGTCGCCTGTTTATCCAATCCCAAGGCCCAGACTTGGGCTTGCTGGTTCCACACCTCTTCTGACTTCCCCTTCCAAGGAGAGTCTGGAAGGGGACGAGTCTGACCTTGACCTCATTATTTCTGAGGGCAGCGAAGACAGCATTTTTCACAGCCTGGAGAATCATCCTCCAATTTCTACTCCTGTTCCTCAGGAGGACCTCTCCTTTCAGACATTACTCAAAAACATGCTGGCAACTCTGGCTGTTAAGATGTCTGCCCTTGACTTGGGTAAGTGGATGTGTCTCGAGTGATTCCATGTTCCTAACATTCCAGTTAACCCCACTCCCCCTGTTCCTCCTGCTTTTAAAACCCTTTCTGAGGTAGTGTGGGCGAGACCTGCATCTTATTCCTTCAGTATACAAGTCCATAGAGCAGAAGTATTTTCCTCCTAAAGAAAGACGTGTTCTAGCTTCCCAGCCTATTGTGGATGTGCTAGTTATTCTTCTTGGGGAAACTGACAGTGCCGGGGAAGGCCTCCTACTCAAAGATGTAGAAGACCTCTTGGCAGATGTTATTCTTGCTGAGAACAACAAAGCTGTTCTCCCTCAGGAAGTCACAGCATGTCCTATCAATAAGGAATCTTACACGATTGACACTATGGGTAAGAGAGCTTTCGCAGCAGCCACTCTTAACGTGTGAATAGCCAGTTACCAAGGACATTTCTCCCAGAATGAGTATGCCCTTTGAACTTCACTTAAGTCTCTGGCTGAGTCTTTGCCAGAGTCTGATCTTAAACAGAAGATACTTCAGACTGCTATGCATGGAATAAAATCCAACAGGCACCAGTTGAAGGCAGCTATAGAAGCATATGATTCTACCTCTTGGGCTGTCACTGCTAGAATCTGTATCAGAAGACATTCCTGGCTGCAGACCTCAGAATTTTCCTCAGATGCCCAGCAGGTGTTGAATGTTCCTTTTGATGGCACTTACCTGTTTGGCCAAGAGGTTGAGCAATCCCTAGAGACTTCTTAAAAACCCAGAACAACCATCGTATCAGCCAGACCAGCTCCTTCACATCCGCAGAGAGGCAAAAACTGCCTGTTTTTTCATAACAGACAGCCCTTTCATAGAAGAAGCAGAGGAGCCCCAAACAAGCACCAACCCCCTCAGCCGCAAAAGAAAACACAGCAGGAGGCACAGGCCCCGAAAGCGCTCAGTGCCACCTTCTGAAATCCTGGCCCCAGCTCCCCCTCAGCTGCCCAAGGTGAATCTTTTCTTGGTGGTGGGAGGGCATCTGACTCTGTTTTATAGTCAGTGGAAGTCTATCACCATAGACAAGTGGGTCTTAAGGATCATTCGAGAGGGTAACCTCTCAGCTTTTCAGAGATTCCCCTGGATTATCCACCCAAGTGGCAACACACTCTGTCAGCTACTCAGTCAGACCTTCTCACTTTGGAAATAGTAAGCCTTCCAAAAAACAGGGCAGTGGAAGTAGTCCCCTTGGCAGAATGCAACATGGGTTTCTACTCCCATTATTTTCTGTTCCTGAAGAAGACAGGGGCATGCACCCCATTCTTAACCTCTGAAAATTAAGTAAGTTCCTGTACCACAAGAAGTTCAAGACAGCATCTCTAGGAACCCTCTTACCACTTCTCAGGCCACAGGACTGGCTGGCATCACTAGACATGCAGAACGCCTACAAGCACATCCTAGTTCACTTAAGGCATCACAGTTCCTTCGATTTGTGGCCTTGGGTCAGCACCATCAGTTCAGAATCCTGCCCTTTGGGCTATCCTCGGTGTCTCAGGTCTTTACAAAGTGCTTTGCAGTTCTGGTGGTGAATCTTTGCAAGCTAGGACTACATGTCTCCCCCTACCTAGATGACTGGTTCCTTGCAAGCCCGTCAAGGTTGAGCACAGAAAGGCAGTAAACTCTGCAGCTCAGTTTCTGACTTCCACGAGGGTTCTGCTAAATCTGGAGAAATCGCAGCTTCAATCCTCTCAACAACTTCTCTTCATAGGGGCTGTCTTGGATGCCACCAAGGCAAGGGTCTTTTTTCCACAGGACAGACGCATTGCCATCCTGCACATGGTGCAGTTCATAAGGGGTAACAATCCTGTGAAGGCTCACTCCATGCAGTGGATGCTGGGCCTGATGGCTTCTTCTCAGTCCCTCTTGCTCACCTGCACATGAGGACAACTCCATGGATACTCAGTACTCAATGGTCCCCGTCAATGCATCCTCAGTCCTACCCTTTTTGGGACCCCAGCTCATGACCAATGGTGGTGGAATTGTGCAAATCAGGCCTGAAGGGTGATTTTGCTGTTGCTTGGTGAAATCACCTTTTGGGCGGGATTTAAACATTGTCACCACCCTTGTTCATGAGGTGGGGTCATGTGAAAGCTATGTTAAAAATTTGGGGTTGAAATATGTAAAAAGGACAAAGTTATGCATGTACATTGAACATTTTCTACACTTGCTAATAACTTTGATAATTTTACATATTTTGATCCCAAAATGTCATCATAGTCATGTTTTCACAGCACCACACTATCATGACACCTGTCATGTTTCAAATCCTGGCCAAATGTGTTTTCACACCTGTTGTATGGAATGAAGTTTCGATGGCGAAGAATGACATTTCGGTGGGGATTCGAAAATTTTCACCTACCAGATTCATGACATGGGGTAATAAGAAGGCTATGCTGAAAAATTGGTGTACAGATAAGGTAAAATGCCAAGGTTATGAGTGAACATTGCAGTATTTCCACATTCACTTATAACTAATTTTCAATATTTTGACTCCAAACTTTTAACATAGCCATATCTCCACACCACCTCATAAATGTGACATGTACCTTTTTTTAAATCCTGGACGAGAGGTGTTTTTGCACTTCTGGTGCAGAATTACATTTTGTCCAATATACTATAAATGGTACAGGTCATTTTTGTAAGGTGAATCCTAAAATGAGTATCCTGAAAATTAGAGGTCAAAATAAAAAATTAACAAACTTTGTGTGTAGTGCCAGTCTTGATCTCAGTGGTTATGCTTTGTGATCACGTGCTGGTGCGCTGACTTTGGTGGTGAGCTCAGTGACCCAGCTGGATGTTGTGAGGGTGGGGGAATGATGCTGTTATGCAGTACCCCCCCTAGCCAGGGAATGAAAGGTGCATGGTTGTCCACATGGGTCCATGTACCATGTAGTGAAGACAGCTATCCAATTGGTATAGGGCCCAGCACCTCTGCACCTGTAGAGGGCAGAGGACCTGTGCATTGGCTGTAACATGCAGTCTTTGCCCTGTGCATCTGTATATGTGGCCACATAGAAGCACAGGGTCCAAAGGGCCCTGTGCTTTTGAAGCCCATCAGACAGCCCCATGAATTCTTCACATCCATTGCTGCACTTCTGTAGGCAGATAGAATCTTACCGTACTGCAGGGCATCTGAATCTGTTCCCACTGGTCCCTTCGGGACCTATGCAAATCAGGATACAATTCCACTATCTAAAAATAAAGGAAATTATTTGCAAAAACACCTTGTTAATGTACCAGTTAGGGTAACTTAATGCCATAAAAGTAGGGAAATGTGGCATTAGGGTTTCCAGTCCTAACTCCCCAACCCCCAAGCAGCAAAAGGACAAAACATTAGGGTTTGGGATCTCTGGAATCTTGGCAAATCAGTGGTGGGATCTTTCTTGTGGTTGTCGATCCTAATGCTTCCCCCCCAGCCCATAGCTACTAGACCAAAGCACAAGGTTCAGCTCCAAGCCAGTACCTCATAGTGATACACTCTTTTGTAGAGAAGTATGTTTGCCACTTGTTGCCAGCAGAGTTTGTTGTAGCTTTCTTCATGCAGAGCCCTATGGGCCCTGCATGAAGAATGCAGAGATCATGTGTAATATTTGGTCAGAGAATGTGGTGGGCATTAGGACTGACATCCCCAAGGAAGACCACACTACTGATTCCCTATAGCCATGTTTACATGGTCACATTTGCACTGGAGTAACTCATGCACTTGGGATGCTCCACTGAAAATGTGATGTGTGGACACGTACCCGATCAGGGTAAGCTGCTCACTAAGATGTTCCCAGATTCTCTGTCAAGCTGGGAGCACCAAGAGGAGTGAATGGCTTACGTAGCAGTGTGGACTGCCTGCGCTGCAGCAACCAACAGATGTCCAGCTCCCCCATGATGCATGGCCCCGCACCAGCACAGATTGCAGCAGTGCAGAGAGGGGCTGTGTAGACAGACAAATTGCAGGTGGCAAGTGGTCAGGACCGCGCTGCTGCACTTTGTATTTGCAGCGCTACTGCCATGTAAACATGGCTTAAGACTCCAGAGAACCAACATCTTAATGTTTTTTTCCTTTTGCCACTTGGTAGGTTGGGGTGAGGAGTTGGGGTTGGAAATCATAATGATGGATTTCCATACTTTTGTGGCATTAAGTTATTCTTAACTGGTGCATTAATCAAGTTTTTTTTTTTTTTTTGCAAAGACATCTCTCTCTCTCTCTCTCTCTCTATATAGATATATATATATATATATATATGCATACATACATACTTGGAAACAAGTGACCACCAAACCGTGTGGTTCACGATAAACTCAGCTACAGAGCAAGTCATACAAAAGTGAAGGTACTGGACTTCAGGAGGGATGACTTTGGCAAGATAGGAGAGTGCCTTAGAAAAGCACTAACAAACAGACGAGGAGGGGTGGAGCAACAATGGGAAAACATCAAAACTGCCATCACAGAGGCTACAAGCCTTTGTGTGAAGCAAATAAACAAACCGAAAGAAAAAAGCCACTATGGTTCTCAAAAGAGGAGGCGGGGAAGGTTTGGGAGAAAAGGATAGCATTTAGGAAGTATAAGGCAACACAGAAGGAGCAGGACAGAGAACTGTACCAGTTAAGACAGAGGGAAGCATGGAGGGAAGTCAGAATAGCAAAGGTCCAAACTGAGGAAACGATAGTAACTCGGCTAAGAAGGGGGATAAAACCTTTTATAGATACATCAGGGAGTGTAGAAAGACAAAGGGAGGAATAGTGAGGCTGAATAGAAAGGATGGTGGGTGGACAGAGAGGGACAGTGAAAAAGCAGGGATATACTGAACGAATACTTCTGCTCAGTATTTACAAAAGAGGAGCAAGGAGAGGTGCCTAATCCAATTAACAGAAGCACTCTGGATAGGGTCGATCCCAGTCCTTTCACAGAAGAAAGGGTTCTGAAAGAACTCCTTAAACTGAAGGTGGACAAAGCAATAGGGCCTGACGAAATTCACCCCAGAATTCTAAAAGAATTAAGGGGAAAACTAGTGACACCACTGACTACGCTTTTTAACAAATCATGGGAGGATGGTGTGGTACCTGAGGACTGGAGGAAGGTGGATGTGATTCCTCTTCACAAAGGTAGGAGCAAGACAGGTAGGAAACTACAGACCTGTCAGTTTGACCTCTATGGTAGGGGAAAGTGATGGAATCACTTCTGAAGGAAAGAATTATTGAGTACCTAGAGGTCAGTGGGGCACAGGACCCAAGGCAGCATGGGTTTTACAGCGGGAAGGTCATGTCAGATGAATCTAATTGATTCATTTGACTGGGTGACCAAAGTAGTAGACCAGGGAGGGGCTGTGGACATGGCCTACCTAGACTTTAGCAAGGCATTTGTCACAGTCCCACACAAAAGATTAATAATCAAATTAACCAGCCTGGGAGTGGGTACCAGGGTGGTAGCCTGGGTAAAACATTGGCTGCACAACAGGACACAGAAGGTAATTGTAAATGGAGTCCACTCTGAAGAAAGAGGGGTTACTAATGGGGTACCGCAGGGTTCAGTACTGGGTCCAGTCCTTTTTAATGTCTTTATAAGTGACATTACAGAAGGACTGTAAGGAAAAGTGTGCCTCTTTGCAGATGATACAAAGATCTGCAACAGGGTTGATACATGAGGAGGCGTGAAAAGGATGAGAAGGGACTTGGCAAGGTTGGAGGAATGGTCAGAAATATAGCAGAAGTGCAAAATAATGCACCTGGGAAACAAAAACCCAGGGGAAGATTACACAATGGGGGGAGAGATAGTAACAACAACAAAAATGGAAAGGGACCTGGAGGTAATCATATCAGAGGACCTTAAGGTTAGCAAGCAATGTGAGAAGGCAGTAGGGAGGGCTGGGGGGATACTGGGATGCATAGGGAGAGGCATCACCAGCAGAAAACAGGAAGTTGACATCCCTCTGTACAGACAGTTGGTGAGACCCCATCTGGAGTACTGCGTCCAGTTCTGGAGACCCCATCTCCGCAAGGATATAGACAGGATGGAGGCAGTCCAGAGGAGGGCAACTACAATGGTACACTGTCTGAAAGAGAAGCCATACAAGGAGAGACTAAAGGAGCTTAATATGTATACCCTTGATGAAAGGGGGGGGCATGATAGAAACTTTTAAGTACCTCAGTGGAATCAACAAAGTCCAAGAGGGTAGCATCTTTCAGAAAAAGAGATGTGCAAGAACAAGGGGACACAATTTGAAGATAGGAGGAGACAGCTCAGGGGCAATGTGAGGAAGTATTTTTTCACAAAGAGGGTGGTGTACACATGGAACAGCCTTCCTGAGGAGGTTGTGGGGTCTAAAACTGTGGGAGAATTCAAGAATGCATGAGGCAGACATAAGGCAATTCTTGTGGAGGGGTAGAAAGAAATAGGCTGTTGGTTAACTAGGATCTGCAGCTTATCCTGTAGGTAAGGAAATGGGCAGACTAGGTGGGCCAAGCGGTCCTCATCTGCCATCAAAGTCTATGTTTCTATGTATGTATATATGTATATGTGTGTATATATATATATATATATATATATATGTATGCATGTGTGTATATATGTAGGTATGCATGTATATATATGTGCGTGCATATATATGTATGTGTGTATATATATATATGTGTGTGTGTGTGTATATATGTATGTGCCTGTGTGTGTGTGTGTGTGTGTGTGTGTGTATATATATATATATATATATATGTATGTATATATATATACAGTATGTGTGTGTATATATATATATATATGTATATGTGTGTGTGTGTGTGTGTGTGTATATATATATATATATATATATATGTATGCATGTATAAATATGTATATATATGTATTGTGTGTGTATGTGTGTATATATATATATATATATATATATATATATATATAGACAGACAGACAGACACACACACATGTACGGGCAAACTTGGACAACACAGAACTGAAATAAACCTTGGTAAAGTGCCGTGACCAGCGCACAATGTTGATACACACCTTAGGTGGGTGTGTCTATGGTTTTTATACAATAAATATTTTTTTATCATTACCTGACATTGGGTCTTTTATTTTATTTCGGTTCTCTGTTGCCTGACTTTGCCCGTACATGTTTTGAAATATGTTCATGGTGTCACCAGTGGTTTGTGTAGCCGAGTTATACTTCTCGTGATGCTTTGCAGCCACTAAACTACTGGGGATATTTTCAAAGATATGTTGGAAGATCAGGGCTGGGGAGGGCCAATAGACTACCAGCGCTTTTTACTTACTATAACGGGTGATTGGATCTTGGGGGGAGGAGCACTAGACTACCGGGTATATTTTCAAAAATATGATGGGATATTGGGGCTTGGGGAGGGGGGCCACTAGACTACCAGGGCTTTTTACTTACTATAACGGGCGATCTGGGTTTGGAGTGGTGCCACTAGACTAACGGGAATAGTTTCATACATGTGATGGGAGATCAGGGCTTGAGGGGGCCACTAGACTACCAGGGATAGTTTCATACATATGATGGGAGATCGGGGCATGGGGGGGCACTAGACTACCAAGAAAGGGAACAGGGCTGGTGGGGTGGCACATTGGTGCAGCCTCCCAGAAGATTTTTAAGTACCGTGAGACTAGCCCTTGGGCTTGTATTGAGACCTTTGTCCTCTGGGAGGGTTTTGAAAATAGCAACTTGGGGGATATGGCAGCCTGCATCTGCTATAAGCCCCCTAGCACCATGCTGCAGCCTATTACATGGCACAAGACTGGTACAAGCCCTCTCTGGCACATGCAGCCTGCAGTTGAAGCAGGCTGCTTTTGAGAAGTGCTCAGGGCACATTTTTTAATGCAAGGGTGCCGCTTGTGTCATTTATGTTTCACGTAGGGACCTTGCATCAGTCTAAGTCTTTTGAGAATTGAGACCCATGTGTTTTGTTCTTGTCATTCTCCTTATAGCTTTAATGTAATCCAGTTTCCTACTCTGATCTCTTTTTCTAGCCAAGTAATTGTAATACAGATTTTTTAAAGAAATAATTCTTTCATCTGAGTGCTGAATCTTTATATGGGCTAATACCATACAATAAAATTCATGCCAAATAAAATGATCTCAGCTGTGGTGTGATGGAATACATGGAATTAAGGAATAAGCCACAATGGGGTGTGCATTAAAGAATTAATGCACGCCCCAGGGGAGAGTAATAAGGCACAAGCCCAAAGGCCATGTGTCCTTATGCCTGTGGAAGTAAGCACATTATTAATCCTGTAATGCACACCCTGGGGTGGCTTGTTGTTCTTATAAAATGCCTCATTGTAGGTAATGAGGTTCTCCAGGCTTTATAAAGAGATCTGGTTTCTGACCTTGAATCATCAGTATTTTAATGCACAGTCATATTACAGCTGCCATCCAATGAGGCATCTGGATTTCTCCTTGCCATCTAATAATATGTATGAATTGATCATGGGAAACTCTGGCTAGCCAACCAGCCTTGCAGCTCAGCTGGTAGAACACCTAAATAGAATATAAGGGATCAGTACCAGTTAGGTCACATTTCTTTCTCACAGCGAATAGATAACATGGTTACATATACTGTACAGCACCATAATGAATAAATCCATGCTGTGAATATGTTGTGATTATTTAACCTTTTCTGTTTCAGTTCACTCTTTCCTATCCCCCTTCCCAGGATGCACCTGTAAATGAGCCGTTTCACTGCAATGTGTCATCTTGGACATACATCCAAATAAATTAAAGTTGACATACTATTTGTTTTACAGGGATCTCCTCAGCTTGCAAACAGGTAGTGAGTGTTGACTCTACTAGAGATCTAGAATGGGCTACCTACACCTGTACGCTGGGATTCCATGTTTTTGGTAAGTGCCTCCAGTTTAAAGACTTTAGAAATGTTCTTTTGCTTCAGTGCCACTCTATAAGTGTAAACAAACTGTTAATAGTTATTGTGGCATTATTGCTCTGTTTTACTGTAATTAATTTTTAACTAAGGTATCTATAGAACAACCAGATTCTTTCACATTAATTTCCTTTATTTTATTGTACCAGATGTTTTCTATTGTTCTCATTTTATTTATTATTGTTGTCCAGGAAAGGAGGACTAGACAATTCTGCCTATTTTCAGAGATACAGCTGGAAGACAACTAAAATTAAACCAGATTAAGCTATTGGTACTTTTAGTGAATGGGGGAAATTTAGTCATGACATGGGGGAAATTCCCCTACTCGTTGATAGGGGGAGCTGCTGCTGCTGTTCTAGCCTGAGAATGGCAGATGCACCAGGTCGCCAGCGGAGAAGGACGCTTTGGAGAGTGAGCAGCCTGGGGTTTCAACCTCGATCCTGGCTGCAGCTTGTGAAGGAGTTGAGAAGGGAGCAACATATGGAGCAGTTATGTGCGTGGCAGTAACTATGCGGTGGGAGATTCAATCCAAGAAGTGAGCCCTGAAATTGCTCAAACCGCCACATCCGAGAGTGATAAAAGTGCTCAAATCAAGAAACAAAGCTCAAAAAGCTTACCGCAGTCCGAAGATTCCTTTTTGGAAATACGGGTTGGAACAGCTGATTGTCACAGGCGTGGAGTGGCTGAACCAGCTGGAGTGAGTCAGCCGACTGATGCAAATGCCAAAGGAATGCAGAAGGGAAACGCAAGTGGTGCAAGCTTTCCTAATCCCGAATGGACAAAGGAGAAAGCTTTGCAGGATGCAGGCTTGTCATTTCAAAATGGCAAGTGGATTCCAGATGCAACTTGGATTTTGTTTTCACAGGACACACAAACACAATCAGAAGCACCTCAAGGAATGAGTACAGGTCAGAAAACAACCAAGACTGAATGCAGTAATGAAGGGGGGAGAGGTTTAAATGCTGGGGTTGGCAGCTTCACAGAAAATGGGCACAGATGAACTCCCCTACCCATTCCCTACAAGAGACAAAGAACTGGGCCATGGTTTTCAGACTTATTTAAAAATAAGTTGGAGCAAGCTCCTAGAAAAACGTGGTCCGCCTAAGATATCGGGGTGGTTTGGAAGAGCACCGAGACATATTTTATGTGGCTAGGAAATTGTTAAAAGAATCAATGTACTTTCAAGCTTCTGATATTTATGCTTTGATAAATGTTAGGGGGGGAAGATACATTTGATATAGGTTTCAAATCTTTTTCCAGTTTAGATAAATTCTGGCAACGATATGAGGGATGCAAAACACAGCCTTTGTTGACACCTTTTTGGGCAATTCGTGTAATTGAACCTTTGTTTAAAAACATCAACATAATGTTTAGAAATGAAGGGGTAAATGTGGGGTACATCCTCTTTTGGTTGGAGCAGAAATGCACCGTTCTAGGGCCCCCAGAGGCAATCATTGATGGGGAAGGTATCAGGACTGGGAGCTGGAAATTTAAAATCAAACTGCATATAATTGGAAATGATGTACAACACATTCCAAACAGCTTTTTGGGGGGAAGGACAGAGGGGTTTGTTTCTACCCAGGACAGCCCAAGGCCTGATATAAGTGCAATAGCAGAAGACACCTCAGCAGTCCATGTGATAAGGTTAAGTGTGCTCTATGTGGGGAGTTAGACCATGACAGCGGAATGTGTAGAAACATTTTTAGATGTAATTAGTGTGAGGAGCAGGGACATGCCTATCATTCGTGTCCCTGGGCCAGGCAAAACAGGCAGGGAGGCCTAAAGAGGACCTGATCAGTAAGTCACAGGATAGGCATAGGTCTTACACAAACAGTGACACACCCAGAGTAGAGCCTGAGCAAATGCAAGACCCAAGAAACAAATGGTACAGACCAAGGGAGTTTTTTTCAGCGATAATCAGTCTGGGGAGCATAATGGACAGAGGGATCAGTCAAGTACCTCACAATCTAACACTATGCCCCCCCCGCCAATATACCAGAATTTCATACACCCCACCCAGAAAGGGTAACTAGGGCCTCTAGTAGGCAGTTACTCCAGAGCTTTGAAACCCCTTTAGAAAATACTTATCAGGTTCTCCAAGAACAAGGGGGGGGGTCAAAGTCTGATGTTTCTATTAGGTCTAGGGTAATTTCAGATATGGAATGTGAAGAAGAGGGAGGGGCTGAGGTACTGGAAACTAAAAAGAAGAAAGGTAGGAAAAGGAAGAAAGATTCACAGAAATCCTGAGGTAAGGTAGAAAATAGCAACTCTAAATATAGCATCTTTAAATACCGACAGTATCAAGCACTATAAAAAGAAGATGGCATGTTTGCATTTCTGCAGAGGTTTAAAAAGCAGACATAATCTTTTTGCAGGAAACTAGATTCAGTTCCCTAAAAGACATAGGGTAGGCAGAAAAGTTGTGGACAATTGATCCATCCTTTGGGTCTTTTGGGGTGGATGTGGCGGATGGTGTGGGGATTTTATTTAATAGCACGAAAGTACAGGTAACAAGACTGGTAGATATTCTTCCAGGAAGGGCTTTGTTGGTGGATTGTATCTACCAGGGCGTCACACTTAGTATAATTAATACCTATGCACCCAAGGTCAAATCGGCTAGAGTGGATTTGTTCCACAGTATACAACCCTATTTGCACACTGCAAAGCAGGTGGTGTGGAGGAGGGGGGATCTGAATTGTAGCTGGGATGTAAAATTTAAGGATCAGGTACAAAAGAAAGTGTACTGTGATACGCATGCCCTATAAGATGTATTAAAAAAGGCTGCTCTAAAAGATGCCTACAGAGAACTTCATAAAGACCATAGAACTACATATAGGAGAAGTGCTTTCTCCACCAGGATTAATTATTTCTTTTTATCAAAATTCTTATTTACACTTAGTTGCATACTGTAGCCCTGTGAGTTCTCTGATCATTCAGTAATAATATGCAGAGTGAGTTTGTCAAAGGTTTTTCCTAGTTTCCTGCGGTTACAACAAGGTGGAAATTAAATTCCTCCTTACTGGAAAAACAAGAGGTAAAAGAAAATCTGTTAAATTTACTAAATGCCAGGAAATCAGTTGCTGTGTATTTGACACCTGGGTGCAGTGGTGGAAAGACACTAACACTGATATAACATTTTGTTTTTATCACTTTATGGAAGGAAAAAATAATAAGGATTATATAACATACCTAGAAACCAGTACTACAAATTAATGTCATCACCTGATGTAGAGGATTTAAGGATAAAAGAGCAAATTGAGAGACTTAAAACTCAAATGAGGACATACCAATATGATAGGGTGGCCTCCTTACAAGCAGAAATGAGTTATGGCCTAAACAAAACTCCACATGCAGATCCTTTTTCTGTGTGTAAACAAGGAGTAGAAAATAAATTAATGGAGGGACTCATGGATAAGACAGGGCAACTTAAATATACAAATGTAGAAATGCTTGATATCATACAGGATACCTTAAAAGAACAGCATGGGAAAACTTTTAAAAGGTCAGTAGATTGGAATGATATTCTGACTTTTGAACCACCAAAAATAATTTTAGCAGAGGGTAGGAATTTGGAAAAACCCATTACTAAGGAAGAAGTTAGAGCTGAGATAACACATTATAAATTAAGGGTATCCCCAGGGGAAGATGGGCTCACAAATGAATTGTATAAACATTTAAAAGAGGAATGGTGCAAGATATTGCAAAATGTGTTTACTGAAATTCTATATACTGGAGTTTTATGCAGGAATTTTTCTGCTGCAATAGTAATATTCTTGGATAAAAAAGGGGAGAAAAAGGACTTGGGCAATTGGAGGCCCATAAGTCTGTTGAACACAGACTACAAGATATTATTGGCTATTCTATGCCATAGGTTGCAAAAAAAAAATAGCTTCTTCATTAAAACACCCTGTACAAACTTGTTCTATCCCATCTAAAAACGTTCAACAAAACCTCTCTTTTTTAAGAGATATTTGCGAATATGGAAAACAAAGGAAATTGACAGGGTATTTGTTGGCTTTGGATCAAACAAAGGCCTTTGATAAAGTTTCACACAAATTTTTACATCACATTTTGGAGAAGTATGGGCTTTCACCTAAATTAAGATCCTGGCTTAAAATTTTATATAAAGAAGCTGTTATGTACCTAGCAGTTAATGGGATGGTAGGGGAGGGATTGCAGCTTAAACGGGGAGTGAAACAAGGGTGCCCAATTAGATATTATATACCTTTATATTGGATCCAATAATTAGGGAAATATTGAACAATGGTTCCATACAAGGATTATCACCGTCTATAGAGTTAGAACCCCAAAAACATGTGGTTTATGCAGATGACATCTGTCTCCTAGTAAAAAATAAGGAATCAGGAAATGAAAGCAATAAGTGTTAGAGAGTTGTGCGTTATTAACAGGGACAGAAATAAACATAAAAAAAGCACATGGGTATACATAGGAGAAGGGGAATATGATTCAAGTGTTGGACAGATAAAAATCTTGGGTGGTACAGTTAAAATATTGGGGTGCTATTTTGGGAATGGCGACTTAGAAGGCCTCAGTTGGGAAGAGAAACTCAAAGTAGGAGAACAAAAGGCACAACTATGGAAAGCTTGGTCTTTTTCAAAGAACAAAAGGGTAATGGTCATTAAAAAATTCATACTTCCAATATTTTTATGTCTCACTGCCATTTTCCCCATACCAGGGGATTTAGAGACGAGACTTATTAGCTGCTTTCTTCAGATGCTCTGGGGGAGCTGGCTTAACCCTGTTAAAAGAGATTTTACTTATTTAACACTGAGCCAGGGAAGTTTTGGGAATGATTCATCCCCTTGTCTTTTATTTTTTTCTTTATCAAAAACATTTTTTAGAAGGAGGTGAATAGCATCAAGCAATGGGACAAATGGACGGCAACCTCTTTCAGCCCTTTGTACAAAAGTGGGGAGAAGGAATTCCCAAAATGCACGCATCTTTGGAGGTTCCTGGCTATGCTGTACCAGCTATTAAAAAACTGAGATTATGGGTACTTAAAAAGACACATATACAGGACTTACAGAGGAGTGCCCTTTATACAGATATAATGGAAAGAAACTTTTCAGTACAAATAGATTTTCCAAAATGTGTGCCTTCTAAAGTAGAAAATGCTTTAAAAAATTTTGAATGATAAAAGAATTCCAGTTTCAATGTGGGATGTACAATGGTTAAGTTGTCATGGGAAACTAGGAGTGAAAGGAAACTTAAAACATAAACCGGTAACAGAAAGACAGTGTATTAGACTGGAGTGTGGAGGTGAAGAAGAGTCTATGGAACATTTTTATCTGGGCTGTGTTTATGCTAAACAATTTTGGATAGATCTGGCCACTAGGTGGTAGTGGGGGCCTGCACAACATGTCACATATGAAAGTCTGGTTTGGGTTCTTGTCACAGTATCATCCAAGCACGTTAAATTTTATATTTGCCTATATTAAATATTACACGTGGCAAATTAGGAGTCAATTTTCCCTACAGCACATTAATATGCCAACTGTGGTATTGATTAAGCAGATTGAAGCAGCAGCTGTTAAACAAAAAGAGATAGAAAAATCTTTGTTAGAAGTAAAGTAATTTCAGAAGTTCTGGAGGAACGTGTATTGGATAAAGTGATACACTAATTTTGTGGATTTAAAATGGGAAAAAAGGGGAAATACGTATCTAAATAGCTACAATAAAACCAATATCATGATGGATTTAGTATGGGACAAGCATGGGTTACAGGAGGGAGCCTAGGAAGGAAAAAGGGGCTATTTGGGTTTGGGAATATAAACTGAAAAATTCCTGGATTGGGTATGTTTTTTTTGCTTTGTTTCACTGTGATTGTTTCTTTTATTTGTTTTTGGTTCTATTTCTGTACTTTTGAATTGATGATATGGTTCATGAAATAAAAAATTCCCCTTCTCTTTTCGAGAAGTGCCATGGGATCTTTAACATCCACCTGAACTACCACCAGAACAGGGAGATAGGACCTTGGTTTAACATCTCATCTGAAAGATGGCACCTCAGAATGCATCACCCTCCCTCATTCTGCACTGGTTAGTATTGGGATTTAACCATAAGTTTCTGGTGTGGGGCTAGAACCCACAGCCTTCAGATTCCTTACCATGTGTCTCCTGTGGGATGCACCTGGAAATGAGCCTCTCCTCAGTACATCTTTCCTGGTCACCAACGTTCACATAAATAAATAAATATTTAATAAATAGCGATACATTTCAGTGTAGGCCTTTATGAAAAAAAAAATGTTTCTGTTGTTTCAATTTACTGTAGAAAAAATTGCTTTTTTAGTCTTTAGTTTTCCTTTACAGGGTTTATATTAAATCTTGGTAGCCTAGGCAAAAGGCTCTTCCTAAGGAGAAATTCAAACTTGTTATCTCTGGTTTATAAATCTGTATATCATTTAACTGCTGCCTATCTGTCGGAACATTTGTTTCTCCCTTCTCATCAGTAGTTCAGTTTAGTTCAGTTTGAGTTTATTGATCAGCTTATTGCTTTTACAAATACATACATTCAAAACATTAAAATACTGTAATTCATGTTTAGAGTGAATATGATAATTCACAAACATAAAATTACAGTAATCAGATGAAAACAACCAGCCCTGACCAAAAACGGACAATCTGTAATGATATTCACAAGGGGTGGATCATTAAAAACAACATTCAGTATGAAACGTTATTCATATACACTAGGTTCAGGTCTGGCTACTAACACCCCTGGAAATATATGTGGTAATTACTATACAAAACAAGCTGCTGTTAGCACAAAAAATGAAATATGCCTAGTGAAAGTCATATGCATGGCTCAGTACTACCCAATTTTTAAAGACAACAAGAATGTCAACAGTCTGGTCAAACTTTTCAAGACATGTGAATTAAGACAACGTATTTAAGATTCATTCCTAGGTTTATGAAAACCCCTCATAATAGTGCCCAACCATTTCTTCTATTGACTTTCCAAAATGGACATTTCAAAACAATATGTTTACTTCCTGTAAAGAACAACAACAGCGAGGTGATAAAACTCCATTTCTTTTTGTTTGTATAACAAATTATTGCTTGTAATTACTTAGACTAAACTATACAATAATATTCCTTTCTTTGGGGTCCAAAATCTTGTCAGCAGTATATTTTACACGATGTTCAGCACCATTCCTTACAGTTACCTAAATATTGTTCACATCATTATGGGATGACTGTTTGTGGGGGAGAGGAGCCCCTCTTCATAGAATGACTTGGAACTGCTGCTTAAAAACTGTCCTTCTTTAGTTGCTTTTAAGAATCTTGTTAAATTAATGTCAAACACAAAATCACATTGCAATTGCTTTGCCACCTGAATGTTTCATTTTTCTGTCTTGTTTGTTTCCTATATTTATGACTTGGGACCTTCTGTAAACAAGACTTGTATCCCATGGAATCTATCCTGTATATTTCAACTTAAAATAAATTAAAAGTCTGTATGAACACCTTTGACTATCCCCAACTGGCCACAGAGTGTCTTTGTTGATGAAATCACAGTATTTACCATAAAAAAAAGCTATTGTGTCACAAATAGAACTTTTGGGGATCAGGTGGGGAAATTGAGATGCTTTTTGAAAGAAGCAGTGAAAAAAGTAATGCACAGTCTTCCCCAGTTCTCCTTTTTTCTCAGCTCTTCTGTCACTGGACTGAACACTTTTATATGCCCTCTGTCACTTTGCCTCTAATGCCCCTACGATCACTCATCTCTGCTCCCTCTACATTAACCTCACCCTGATTTCTCTTGTTTTCCACCATCTCTACACTGAGCCGCCTTTAATTTTCTCTAAATACTGGTTCTTCTCCATCCCTTCACATCTGTCCTCCTTCCTATCCCCTGCTTCTTAATATAGTACACTTACTTTCTTTGTAGGCTCCTGTACCTTTTTTGTCTCCCATTGCAATTCTTCCACTGAGTGAAAGGCCTTCTCCTTCCAGCTCTCCTCCCTCTGGAACAACCTGTCTCCCCAGTTCTGTATGTCCCCTTCTGACTTCTCTCTAGTACATCTACTAAGGCTTATTTTTGCTCCTCCTGTTCCTGCTTCAAACCTGGTTAGACATTTTGACACACCTCCCTTAGCTGAGATATACCTACTTTGCTTCCAAAAGGGCTTAGTTTTGCCCCTGTAGTAATCCAAGTCTGTATTTAGTACTTCTTTCAATCCTGCTGTCTGTGTTGTGTTTATTTATAACCAATTATTTATTCATTTGTTACAGTTGTGCTTTTATCAGTTTTGCACTGTTTATCAGCACAATATTGTAATTAACTGCACCGTTTTTTGCTTGTACTATTTTTTCTGTCTGCATTGCATATCCTGTATGCTTCTCCAAGATTGCACCTGGAAATGAGCCCTGGTTTAGTGTACCTTTCCTGATTTACCAAACTGAAATACAGTGAATAAATATGTAATCTGAAATATTCAGTAGACTAAGTAACAGGAAATAGTGAAAAAAGAGAACTTGAAAACACTACAGTTAAAGATAAGTGTTGCAAATATAATAGTGTTGAGAATGTTATTTTAGTAGCTACTTGATACTCAAGCCAAGCACACTAAAATTATGCACATCGCTAAACTATAGCAGGAACTCTAAACTATGCTGAAATGATTTAAATTCTGTTCAGTCATTTTTGAATACAAGTGAATAAAATGCAACTTTTTTTAAACTGCTTTTCTAAAACAGTTTTTTTCCCACTTCAAATAATATTGTTTGAAACACAACTGTGGACATTAGAGTTCATCCATAGGCTGTCACTATTGTGGAACAAATTTAAATTAGGAAAGCTTAAATATTTAAGTTTCATTGTAAGCATGTGCATAAAATAAAAACATATTTTTTTCATGCACATGCATGAACAATTGTTACCTTTTGAACATTTATTTTAGTACAGACATTTATGCTCAGCTGAAATAAAGAAGTGGTGATCACTTGGGTTGTAGCATGATTTTCAGTTCTTATTGGGCATTCATTTTAGTGAAAAGAAACAAGTGGTCATTGTTTGATATTTATTGCAATGGAAAATTCAGGTTTAATTACAATAAATACCCATTTAAAAAAAACAGAAAGCAACAGCACTCACTAAAGCTGCAGTGTCAGTTGTTTTTGCCATCAGGGAATCATTTCAATCTAGAAATGTAGCCTACTAAAGTAAAATGTGTACATATTAATAATTTGGTCATTGTTACAATTGCAGTTCAGTAACTTGACTTTTTGGGGGGAACATCATTTTTTATCAGTTTGAAAAAGAGTAACCCTAATAAACAAATTCTGTAACAGATGCATGATCAGCATATATGCACATATATTTTATGGGCAGACTGGGTGGGCAAAGCAGTCCTTATCTGCTGTTGAAGTCTATGTTTCTGTGTTACTTACATTAGGATAGTTCATAGCTTTATTCAGTTATTCAGCTCGTTGGGGTGGTATTCATACACACAATAATTCAGTGATCGTTACTAGTAAGTCTCAACATCATAACATAGGTGAAAGTTTAAAGCGTAAGTTGATAAACAGTGTTTTATCAGTCACCTAGTCAGGTACAGATCTTTGTGTATCCTACCTCCCTCCCTCTCCACAAGACTCTTAATGAAGCTGCAGCTATAAAGCACAACAAGAAATGATGTCCAAGCTAACTAAGGTCCGTACTGTCCAAGCAGATTCTGTAAGAAGAAGTTATCAAATTCAAGATATTATTCATAGTGACATCGATTGTAGGCCATCTCTGCTGTGCAGCTAGTGGCCACCCAAAATAAGTAAGAAACCTGACATTGGTAAGTAAACAATAAACCATGCCAGTAAATAGTAGTACACCTGTAGGATTGGAGGCCAGCCGCTGTTGTGGAGTGAGATCATAAAAACGAGGATGGATTCTGGCCTGTCTTGAGGTGTTCTCTGGTACTCATACAAGTGGAGAAATGCACTCCAGAGTGCAAGTTAGTGTTTATAAACTCTGTTGCAGCTTGCATGCAGGAGCACCACTAATGTGGAGGGCATGTTAGCATGTGTACTTAGATTTAAGAGACCATGCTAAGGCAAAGCTACAGCTGTTAACAGAAACGTGGAATATTTGAATGGCTGAGTGCAGACCTTTGTGAGTTGGAAGAGAAGTTTGATAAAGTGCAGGACCGTTTGTGAAATATTTGTTTATTTGTAATTTATGACCAGGAAAGGCACACTCTGCTGTAATAACTTGTTTCCAGGTATGTCATAGATGGTGGGTTATGTGGACCTGTTTTTTTTTTTTTTGACAGGAAGAATATTGGACATTACACTGGGAAAACTCCCCTACTCTTGGCAGAGGGTGCTATTGGTCTGATTGCCAAGATGGAGGATTCTGGAGTGGAGGCAGAGGGAGCTCTGCTGCAGGCTGGGGACTTTTCCTCCTACCCATGCTGCATGGATATGGAGGACACTAGACAAACTGTTGTTGCTGGAGACTGAAGAAGTAGCTGACATGGAGAATGAGTGAGTGAGTGACCTATGGTGGTCACAGGACCAGAAAATATCCCAGCTGTTGAACAGCCCAGGCTGAGCTGCTAGAAAGAAAGCTCCATCTGCTTCAGCTATTGACAGACAATGAAGAAAGATACAAAAAACGCAAAGCTACTTTAAAACAGAGACTTATTGTGACCCAGAACCTTTTACTTACTGGACTGTTTCACAGACTGCTGCTGTTGATACCACTAGCTCCAGCTCCAATACTCCATTGGGCTACAGAGATCAAAGTGACCCCATGACAGCAAGACTCTGGCTGACAGTGGCATTTCATCTAAAAACAGTTGGCACAAGAAGTTACTTGGATCCCTGAAAAATCTCTGCTTGGCACTAGTTGGAAAAAGACTGAGAAAGAAGAATGGAATTTGGATTTACACTGGGACCCAGAGCAGCTTAATTCAATGGATCAGAGGTAAATGTTAGAAGGGTGACAACCTGAATGCTGAAAGCAGCAAAACTAGCACTGCACATCACAGAAGTTCCAGTACTGGCCCTTGCTTACCAACTGCAGTCCCTACTAAATTGGAAGAACCAGCAGTACAAGGAGACACTACCAGACCGTGTAACAATTAAGTCAAAGTGAGAAATAGCCTTTCAAAATTGTGGTTACCCAACCAGCTGTACACATATGGTACCTTTAGAAAGAAAGCCTTAGCAGCACCAGACATCAGCAGTAACAGCAAGATAGTAAATCCACAGCAGAAGCAGGTGATGTCGCACACTGCAGGAGTGGTCTCAAAGGGGAAATCCCAGAGTGAGCAAGAAGGCATTTGAACCCAGCAACCTGATAGCACTCTTTTGGTTACAGGTACTGGGTTTCATTTAAGGACTAAAAATAGTGTGAAAATACTGCTCCAGCTTCCAGCTCAGGGGAGAGGCCAGATGCTCAGGCCCAGGCTCAGAAACCTAGAAAATCTAATGGATTACACTCTGAATCTGTTACCCTACATTTTGAAACCTGATCTTGTACAGCAGCAAGACCCCCCTCCCCCCTCATAGCTCAGGTTCAAAATCTCTTGGTGGTGAGGAGCTAGATGACTCAGATTTGTCTGAACCCCAGATACAGTGCACACAGACCTTTGCTCCAGAGAGATATGAAGGAGTCCCTGGTTTACCATTCCCAAAGTCTCCACATCCAAGGGTCCAAATCAAGATGGTTCTAGCTATGGGAAAGAAGAAAATAGCCAGCATTCAAGACATTCTGCTTCTGGGGAGGAGGAGGAGGAGGACCCTGGAAACTTTTCAGAACATGGTAGATCCAGCACCTCAAAAGAATAATGTATGCCTGAGATATGGGGGTTATGGCTGAACACATGGACCAGGTGTTTGTAGCCTATAACCAAGAAGCTCCTGTACTTAAGGAAAATCGTTCCCACCACAACACTCCAAAATAAATTTCATTTAATGCATATTTTTTTTGCTGAAAATTGAGCAAAATAACTGAGTGTAGGCTAGCTGCATAGCACGAAAGCCCCTGTGCTTTGCGTACACAGACTCTTCGTCAGTGGTGCCAAGTGATTTTCCTTAAGTGCAAGAGCTTCTTGGTTATCCCCTTAGCATTGTGGGCTGGCCGCCTGTTTCTCCTTTGCACTGATCCACCACTGTGGTGTTCGCAGTCCTACCTGTCCTGCAGTAAGTGTTTCTAGCCTGGCAACTGCTTAAGGACTCTCTCAAGTTGTTTTACCTCGGAGAGCTGTGACCTAATACATATAGTGGGTGAGGATAATTTTGATGCAAGTTTCAAGACTCCACAAGGTTTAGAGTGATTTTGGGCTTAAATACCATTAAGTGAAGTCATCACCGCAATGTGTGCCTTTTGTGGTGATCCCTCTGACAAAGTCCATGGTGCAAGTGGTCACAGGAATGAGGGGGTAAATGTGGGGGGCATCCACTATTGACTGGAAAAACACTGTGTCATCTTAAGGCCCCATGAACCAGTCATTGATTCTAAACATATATGGACTGGGGCTGGAAGTTCCCTGTCCAGCAGAATCTGGAGTGTTTTATCTTCCAATAGCTTTTTTCTTGGGTGTAACAGAGGGGTCTGTTTTTATACTGGACAGCCAAAGATTGTTACAAATGTGGAGCTAGGTTATATTTTTCTAGTGCTTGTTACCAGCTTCAATATGGGCTGTGTGTTGAGGCAAGTTTGACCTGCCAAATCTGGTACAGGCGCAGCTTGTGTAAGGAAAACAGACATGCCTTTCAGAATTACCCATGGATTTCCCATAACTGACCTGATGGTTTTATCAAGGCGACAGGGTAAGGAAAGCACAAAGAACCCAGACAGCAGAGGTTTCAACTTGTCACCATCCAGGCCCCCTCACAGGAAAACCTTTGAGTACCCCGTAGTCAATCACAGCTACATACTGAACCTCTTGAACCAGCCCCTACCACAGATCATAGAAGACTGACACCCAGTCGGGGAGATACTGTACCACCCAGGAAGAACCCACCCAGGCCTGTGACATGCATCACTCAACAGAGGGTAGAGAAACAGAAAGCATTGACACCCCATCAAGTGTGACAACAGCTATAGGCACTGGACAAATAAAGATAATGCCTGCATCTCCTGAAGGAATCACTAAAATTCCATGAAGAAACTCTAGATTGACTAAGTTGCCATGAGACTCACTTGATGTCCCTCTCACTGCTAAATTTGAAGTTCTGTAAGAAACAGGAGCTGGAGTGACTTAAACCTGGGAGAAATAGATTCTGATGCTTGCTCCACAAAATCTTCACAGTCTGTCCTAGCATCAACAGCTGACCAGACTGATAGCTGGCACAGAAGATAGAAAAAGCAGATGACTCATTCGGAGGGTGGAATTATCTGATGGATTGTTTATGAGGGAACCAATTTTAACCCAGTCTTATGACTCAGTTAAATATCTCCTCTCTTAATATATATAACATTAAGAACTCCTCAAAATGAAGGCAATTCTTTCTTTATTGCAGTGGACAGCATTCAATTTTTTTTGTTGCAAGAAAACTGGATGACTTCAGTTTTTGACCTCACAATCTAGGAAAGACTGGCTTTGGAGTCCCTCTTTCTGGTCTTTTTGGGAGGACAGGGCGGATGGGGTAGACATATTATTTTGAGGCACTGGGTTTAAAATCAGTTAGTAGACATTTCCCCAGATCAGGCCTTGCTTTTAGATGTACAGTGGCAGGGGATATAGTACAATATAGGTGTATCAACATTTATACTGCCTGAGTTAAATCTGAAAAGGTAACACTATTTGAATGAATCCAACCATGTTTAGCCACTTACAGGCAAATTATTTTATAGGCAATGTTAGCTATCGTCTGGATTTTACTCTTAGACATCACTGTGGGCAGTTTTTTACTATATTTCACTAACTCTGAAGAATTGTCAGTGGCTGGGTTGATTGACGGTTATAGGTCCTCTTACCCAAATGGGGAAATGTGGCACCCTGAATAGATTTTCATTTTCCTTCTCCACAGCTGACTGTTCAAAATGTGAAAACTATGCCTGTTGAATTTTCAAATTACCTTTTGTTCAAAGGTTCAGTGGAAGGAGGACGTGGGTCCCAACCACCAAACATAGGTGACTGATGAATTTTTCAACCCTTAGTTTACCTGAAGTCCAAAGTGAGGTACAGTATATTACCTCCTTCAAGCAAGATCCTCAGATTTGTGCTATTATGATGATCCCTTAGAATGGTGGGAAGACACTAAATTGGATGTGAAAAGCTGGTTTCAGAATTATGGGAAGAATGAAACAAAACCTCTTATTTGCACTATAACTTCATGAACAGATGCAGAGGGTTATTTCACAGGCTCAGGATGACACTGGATGATATGCTGATAAAATTCAGCACTTAAAGGTAGAAATACAATGCTACCAATATAACTGTTCAGTACCCCTAGAGGCTGAGCTAAAATACAGTGCTCAGAAATCATTACATGGAGATTGCTTTGTGGCTTGCAGAGATTGGAAGTAGGCTTCTTGCTTTGAGACCCTCAGGGATCACACAGGGAAAGTAGCTACAAATATGCCAGATGTACTACATCTTGTTAACCAGTATGTTCTTGAAACATTTGGGGGTATTGCACTCTGCATCTGCAAATTTACTGACCTTTCTAGATTCTCTGTCTCCCCTTCTATCAGAATCAGATAGAGTATTTAGTGAACGAAGATACTATATGGCTTTGATATCATCCTCGCTTAAAAGGGTAGTATTAAAATACTGGTTGGAGGACACCTCAATTACTTATGCGGAGTGGTTGCAGGAGATGTTATTTAATCTGAATATGGAGAAATTAGGAGCGGGAAGAAGTAATAGGCTTCAGTTGTTTGAAAAGACATGGAGTCGTTTTCAGACACTGTACCTGCTCCAATCTAGGCCGTAGTTAGGAAGGTAGTATAATAGTGGAGTATGGGTGAACAGATCTTCCTTTAGAGTTTTAGCTTAAGGGAGGGGGGATGGATAGGGAGGTAGAAAAGGGGGGACAGGGGGAGTAAATAGCTGACTCTTCTATTTTATGTTAATTGTTATGAAGAAAAAATATGTCTCTGGTATTTGTCTTTGTTCTGAATGTGGATAAATACAATAAAATTCAAATTTTAAAAAGAATCAGATAGAGTACTCAGTGCCCCAGTAACAAGGCAGGAAATCGTGATGTTCAGCCTTGAAACTAAGTGTGCCTCCAGGATGGTATACCTAATGAATTCTATAAAACCTTTTTTTTTTTGTGGACTAGCAAATGTTTTTATTTAATAATCTTTTCCAAAAGGGTGATGTTCCACATGTCTTTAATAGAGGACTGTTGATCTTCCTGTTCAAGGCAGGGGATAGAACTGATTTACACAACTGGAGGCTGATATGTTTAATGAACTCTGATTTAAAATTTCAAAGAAAGCTGTTCATTTGAGATGAATGCAGGTGTCAAATCTATTAAAGTAGCCCAGGCTTGTTCCATACCTTTCAGAAATATTCATAGCGATCTGTATATTATCCAAGATGCAATAGAATATTGTAGAATGCAACAAAAATCAGGTTACTTGTTATCATTATATCAGTATAAAGCATTTGATAAGATGGATCACCATTAATGTGTTAACATTTTATGGAATCTCCCCAGTATTTGTCTCCTGGATAAGGGCTTTGTATAAATCAACTTTTGTGGCTTCTTTTATACTGTGGCATCTAGGGAATTTCGTACCTATTATTGCAGTACAACAAGGTGCCCACTCAGCCCCTTACTGTACAACTTTGCACTAGACTCTGTGATAAAGATGCACTACACAGAACCAGCAGATACAGGGGATACCTTTGCCATCAGATGAAGGCCCCCTTAAAATCACCACCTACACAGATATTTGCCTGTGCTGGGCAAATGTCCCTTAAAGAGGGACTATGGTCACAAATTACTGGCATCAATAAATTCTAAATATGGATCAACATAGCCCCAATCACCCTCATGCCAAAAGCTGGGCTCCCTAAGTTATTTTGTTTAAAAGTTACAAATCATTTTACAACCCTAAATCCTCTGCCTGTTCTAAAAAGTCAGTTTCAGTGAAGAGGTGCTGATGATGTCATCTCCTGAACTCACAATCTAGCCCTCCCTGTTAGAAAGCTTACAGGACCTGCTTATCCAAAGTTTAAAAACTATATGCAAATGGTTTTCTCCAGTAAAACAGGCAGCACCATTCAATAAACATTGCTTTAAAACCTATGTGTGTTTCAGGTTTTGTAACAAAATCGACAAATTCATAGTTTTGTTTTTGGTGCTTTTCTCCTGGGTTGCTGGATGCTAAGTCACAGCACACTAATATGAGATTTGCAGATTGGATATCTCTGATGTGGTGAAAGACTGTATTCATTCACACCTATCATTCAATTGAGATGATTTCTCAAGATGGCACTTTAAATCAATTATTCCATCACCCTGTAAATGGGGGTGGGAGAGGTAGTGCTATTTTGAAACCTTACTAGAGTTTCTATGCAGTAGCCATCTCACTCCTTAATCAATCAATCAATCAATATTTTATTCATCATCAAAGCATGAATGAATGGGATACTCAGTTGAGCAGTGCTCATTTTCTGTTTTCTCATTGACAAGCTGTTACTTGAGCTATATTCAGGCTCATCTGCATTGTACTCCACATTACAATGATTGTTTTACCAGGGCTAACACTTCCACCTCTAGTAGGAATTAACACATATAAGGCCCCTATTAAAACTTACTGTAAAGCAGATACTGACACACAGCAATGCAGTTACCAGCATTGCAACACTTGCAGCAAAACAACTTCCAAACAGGCACTTCAGAGTAACACTTCACATGGTATCAGCAGCCCGGAGGCATGCTGACTCAGCATCCTGCAACTCTGGAGAAATGAACCACACAAAAAAGGCATTGAAATACAAATGTGTCAACTTTGTTACAAAACCTGAAACACATAGATTTTGTAGCACTGTTTTTAGAATGGTGCTACCTGTTTTACTTGTGAAAACCATTGCAGAATGATCTTTTAACTTTGGAGAAACAGATCCTATAAGCTTGCTGACAGGGAAGGCTAGACTGTGAGTTCAGGAATTGACATCATCAGCACATCTTCACTGAAACTGGCTTTCTTGAACAGGTAGTGAAAGGGTTACAAATAGCCCGTAACTTTAAAATTAAGTAACACAGAAACCTAATGTTTAGTATGAGATTTATTGGGGGTATGCTTATTCTAATTCTGCAGTGTAGCACTTTTGACCAGAGTCCCTCTTTAAAGAGCTGGTGACACATTCAGGTGAACTTTAATAAAACATAATATTTAGACACAGTCCAGCTTGTGTTTCCCATTAGTTCTATATTTCTCTTCCCCATTATTTATTACTGAGGTCATTTGTATGAAAACAGGATTTCTGCTCCTAAAGAGTTCATCTGTTCCTGCTACTTTCTCCCTACCTGAAGTCATAGATCACTGCTTGTGACCTCACAGTAACTCCTATGGCAACAGACTGTGATGTCATAACAGAAAATGATGACTTGGAGTAGAGAGTAAGCTATAGAGGCAGATGAACTCAAAATAAACTCTAAGGGGCAACAATCATAAATTCATACCCATTTCCATAGTAATAAATTATGGGGAGGAGATATAAAATATAAATGGAATGTAAGCAGAATTGCACCTAATTATATTTTTTTTTAAGTTTTCTTTGCAGCGTCAGTAGCTCTTTAATTTAATTGTGCAATATCCCCAGGACCAAATTTGACTTCCAAGATTTTAATAAGTTGCTGTGAAAGCCTAAGTCCTGCAAGACTGTTTACAGTCACTTGGGCAACTTCAATACCTACGCCCTTTTCCAGTTTTAACGGGGCTTCTGAAATTTCTGAAAAAAAGAGAACTGTCATTAAAGAGCTGCTGACACCTCAAAGAAAACTTTGAGATGCATCATAATTGGGTACATTTCAGTTTGCATTCCATATATATTCTATAGATTTCTCCTCCCCATTATTTATTACTGAGGAAATTTGTATGAAAACATGATCTTTATCCTGTTGTGTTCATCTGCCTCAATAGCTTACTCCCTACCTCAAGTCACAATGCTTTGTTGTTACACCAGTCTGTTGCCACAGGAGTAACTGTGATGTCACAAACAGTGCATTATGACCTCTGGTAGGGAGAAAGCAGCAGGAATAGATGAACTGTTCAAGGGCAAATATCCTGTTTTCATGCAAATAATCTCAGTGATAAATAATGGGAAGGAGAAATGTAGAACTGATGTGAAATGCAAGCAGAACTGAATCTAAATGTTATGTTTTGGAAAGTTCTTCTGAAGGCGTCAGCTGCTCTTTACTAGGATAACCTTATGTACCCAAAAGGTTAACAAAAATCCTGGAAGTTGACAAAACAGAAAAAAATGTTTATTTGTCAATTCTTGGTTCCTGTTTTGTTATTTATAAGTTATGTCTTTCTTCCGCCACTGAATTTTTGAAGAAAAAAAACAACTCCTCCTCAGCATATTCTTCCAGATGCTCTGGAGAAGTCAGCTTAATCTGATTAGAAGAGATATGGAATTTTTTTTACCTTGCAATAAAGGAGGATTACATATTGTCAATCCAGTGGCCTCTTTGCACACATTATTTCGGTATGGGACCCTTAGCACAGTTTTGGTGCAGATTCCTCATTGGCAAAAAAATTGGATCCAGGTAAACATATTGGATTATTTTAAGGCCTGGCAGAGTGCCCCCCTGAGAACTACTCACAACATGAAACTTCCTTCATGGTCTCCCTTCTTTTCAGAAACTTCTTAAATGGAAAATTACTAAATCACAACTAGAGTCTTTGTCAAGCAAACAACTGTATTGTGAAGTAATGAACCATATTTGTCTACCGGAACCAGATTTTAAATGATGTATCCCTTCAAAAATACTGTGGGTAGTTACACAACCAACAAATAAGCATGTGCAACAAAAGATGTGGGATATATTGTGGCTGTGCTCATATGGCAGGATTGGTGTTAGGAGAAAAAAAGAAACATAAATCCATGGAAGAACAATATTGTCTTTATCCAGACTGTACAGCACAAACTGAAACAATCGAACATGTTTTGCAATGAGAAAGAAATAATGTGACATACTGGGAATTGAACTCAGACCCCAGAATACTTGTGCAATTTTGCACAAAGGACCTCACTGGAAATGAACTTGTCTCAGTTGAGCTATCTGATTCATTCATCTTATGTACAGTATGTAATGAATAACATTTTTACTACTACTACTATCCCAGTGCTCAAACCACTGAGCTACAGGCTCACATGGTTGGACCTCAGGTTCACAGACACAATTCCTTTGTCTGGTATTGCATATCCTACAGCTGGGAATAATCAAGATGACACAGATGTTTTTTGGTGCACAATTAGCCACTACTAAGCAATTTAAATCACAAAATGTATTGAGAAAGAAGTAATGTGACCAATTGGGTATTGAACTCATGCCCCTGGAATACTGCCATGGTGCTCTAACCACTGAGATTATTCTTTTGCAGGATATGCAATACCAGAGAAAGGGAATGTATCCAGGAACTTCAAATCCAACTATGTGAGCCTGTAGCTCAGTGGTTAGAACACTGGGATGGTATTCCAGGGGCCTGAATTCAGTTTACAGCAGGTCATATTATTTTTTTCTCATTATGATTTGTGATGTAAATTGCTTAGCGGTGGCTAATACTGTGCAAAAAAAAAAAACCCATCTAGTTGTCATTTTTGAAGCATTTTTTGTTAGAATATACTTTTGTTACAAGTTTTGGCATTATTTAGCCAGGAGATGGAAGCTTCCTTGGCTGGAGAAACTCACCTTTGAGTGCTTGGTTCTAGGTGACCTCCCAAAACATTTGTGGAAGTGCAATAACAGCACCCTGATAGTAATTTCTGCATGCCTCAAATTATACTTGTGGCACATTAAATGCCAGCTGATGTTGCAGCAGCTTAGGATGTCTTATTATCACTGGCCATTATCACTGGCCAGGATGTGTGAATCAGCTTTAACAAATGTATATAGCAAATAATGACAGAGTTTGACAACTAAGTAGTCTGTCTCTTTATGGAAAGGAGCTCCTTGATTAAAGCTCTAAACATAGTCTAGGTTTTGGCAAGTGTATACATATTAAGCTCTTTTAGTTTCTCTTTGTGTGGCTTCTGGTGCAGACCCTGCACCATTTTAGGAGTCCAGAGGAGGGCAACTAAAATGGTGCAGGGTCTGCACCAGAAGTTATATGAAGAGAGACTAAAAGAGCTTACTATGTATACCCTTGAGGAAAGGAGGGACAGGGGTACATGATAGAACATTTCAAGTACCTCAAGGGAATCAACAAAGTCCAAGAGGATAGCATCTTTCAGAAATAGAGATGTGCAAGAACAAGGGGGTACAATTTAAAGATAGTGGGGGGATGGCTCAGGGGCAATGTAAGGAAGTATTTTTTCATGGATAGGGTGGTGGATGCATGGAACGGCCTTTCTGAGAAGGTCATGGGGTCAAAAACAGTGAGGGAATTCAAAAATGCATGGGACAGACATAAGTCAATGATAGTGGGGGGTAGGAGGTAGTAGGTAGTAGGCTGTTGGGTAACTAGGATCTGCAGTTTATCCTGTAGGTAGGGAAATGGGCAGACTAGCTGGGACAAGCTGTCCTTATCTGCCATCAAAGTCTATGTTTCTATGTTTAGTCAGATGTGTCATGTTGGCAGTATGTGGGGACGAGCTATTTCTAGGAATAAAAACTTTCTTCTGCTTGAGCATTAAATGCGATGGGACTAGCAGGTTACTGGAAATGAATTCGTTTTCTTTTGAGTTTATTATTTTGCCTAATTTTCTTTTAAAATTCCCCCTATCCTTTCCTTTCCTATTGTTTGCATTTTCTATTTAGCAATATTTGAATCTCTTGGATGGATATGATTTTTTTTGTCCGATTTTGTTTGAAACTCCTTTCAATAAAATTCCCATACTTGTCTTTGATAAGTGCCATGGGATCTTTGACTTCCACCCGGACAGTGACCAGAGATGAGCAATAGGGACCTCAGCTTAATATTCAAAGCACATCACCTCCACACTGCACATCCCCATCGTACTGCAGTATGGTGTCAGTTATTGGTTATTACACTAAGTACCTAATATCGGGCTAGAACCCACTGCCTGCAGATTATCCAGCTGCAGAGGTGAGCGTACTACCTACTGAGCCACTGGCACTAAATATCTGAGCTCACATAATAAGGGAACACTTCAATTGGACTTTCATTAATTCCTTATAGAGGTAAACATTTTAAACTCTGTGAAGCATGTTGCACCAGATAAAATCAAGATATTCCTACACTGTATCCATTGAAGTAAGACTTTCTTTCTATATTTATTGGTTTTCTTAAGCTGTCTTGTTTCTCTGTACTTTCTACCCCAAAGCTTACATTTCTCTATTTCTGTATTTGCAAGTTGTTAATCATTACTAATCATAAGTAATGCTTTCTCATTGAGCTTGTTTTAGCTGTATTTGCAATGGAAGTTTCCAAATATTTTATGCAACCCCACCCACCAGAAAACTGAGATATTTGTGTGGCCTGTACATTTCTAGGACATTTTATACATTTTAGAGTCCCTCCCATGGAGGCTGGGACTGTTGGCAAGGAATGATTAGAGGAGCATTTACAGTACTTATAGAAGGATCTGGTACACTGACCTGCCTTAACCTTGTCCTGATGAAGAACATTTTTTTATCCACAGTTGAACATGCTAAGACATACATTTATATATGAACAATGTCAGTAGACATTCTGCTGTTCTCTTTTTCTTGTAGCTTCCATAGTCATAATGATTTTAATCCCCGGTAGAATATGATTATATTAATAACATAAATCTGTTACATTTCAGGTGTGTGGCCAGAGGGTTCTGATGGAACAGATATCAATGCTGTCTGCAGATCTAATGGAAAAACTCTTCTGAGCACAGGGGATGATTTCGGCAAAGTGCATCTCTTTACTTACCCTTGTTCACAGTTCAGAGTAAGCTATCTATGACTGTTTAGATTTGCTTAAAAATATATATTTTCTATACATTTTATTATAAAATCATTCACATTCTGGATAATTCAGAAAAGTAATAATATTAACATGTCTAAAATTCTGCAACAGAAAAACCTTTGTTGCAGTTGAATACTTTTCAAAATACAGTGGCCCCTCTCGATAGTGAACACCTCTGGAGACAGCTGAGGTGTTCACTATAGTGAGGCATTAATATGCCTACTTTGTACATTTCTTCTCATTTATTTTCTTTCTTATTGCAGGCCCCAAGTCATGCCTATGGTGGGCACAGCAGTCATGTGACCAACGTAGCATTCTTGCATGATGACAGCCATCTTGTCTCGACTGGTGGAAAAGACATGAGTATAATGCAGTGGCGAATAATTTAATTAAAGCAGCTTTAACAGAATCTAAGATAATGGCGGAATAACCATATCCGAAGTTTAACGAACTGCACATGTAGATGGTGTTACAGCTGGACATTGGCATTTTGTTTCATTGTTTAAAGAATATTTTTAACCTCAGGAAAATTTCTCTACAAGGTTACTTCTGCCTAGCCTGGCAGTAAACAAGTTATTTCCACCACTCAGCCTTTGAAAAACTATTGGGTTTGTGGTATACTGTAAAATAAGAGTTATAAAAGAGTAGACACAAGTAAAACCCAAAGTTACTTGATTGTTTACAACACAGTGATATCAGAACAAAAATAGATCATTAACTAGCTAGTAATAAATTGTTTACTTTAAATGTGTTTGAATTTTATGTCACAATAATGCCTTTCAAAACATGTAAATATTTTTCTTAATCTTATGTTACTGTTTTGCGTGTAACTACCTGTTGGAATAATACTTGGCAACACTGGGCTTCTATTTCATTTTGAATATGTAATGTTTTAAAGAGGAAGGTTTATAAATTCTTCCTAAAACTGTAAATTGGGCTGAAATTATGTTATCATTTATCTACAGCCCAGGATATGGCTCTGTTGTAAATGCACGCAGGCTTGCACTCGCTGCCTTTTGAGAGATAAGCACTTCTACTGGGAACATAGTGCATCCCAGTTTAATCCAGATGCACAAGGATAGATTAGAAACTAACCTATACAAATAAAATATGAGTTTCAGGTTAAATGCCCCAGTCTTTCTCAAACACATTTTTTTAATATTAGGGATTTGCTGTTGTGGCTTGGACATAAAGCTGTGATTCTTTGGGTATTGACAAACTAAACAACTTACGATTGATTTGGTATGTTCATGTGTCATCAAACGTATTTCCCATTTTCAGCCATTATAGAAATGAGAACTGAAAATAGTAGCATCTGTATAGACACCCTAGTGCAGCATGCAGGGATTCTGTTAAAAGTTATACAGTGAGTCTGCCCCACCATTACTTTGAATGCTATGGGCTTGTTTAAGTCACCCAATGCTCTGTCTAGCAGAGTTCAATGAAACTGGCTCCAACATTTTCTATTTCTGTGAAAATAGAATGTTATCTTAAGCACTTTTCCATCTGCTTGAAAACTATAGATACTACAGATTTTCCTAGTCTTGATCATCTAAATTTATTAACGCTAATAAAAATAACTTATTATACATCAAATATAAACTGAAAGGAAAAAGCAGAGATCTGTGTGTGTGTGTGCTTGTGGGTACTGCTTATATGCAGTCAAAACTATTTGCTAAGAAGTTTCTGGGACCAGTTTCATTAACTTTTACTATACTGAGGACCGTGGCACTCAGTGATTGATGCACTAGTCTTTCACCACAGCATACTTGTGTTTGAAGTGAATTTAATTTAGTATGGGTTAATGTCCCCAACACATGCATACTGTATGCAGAAGACAAGCAACTTGTACACATGGTTAACAATTTATTGTACTGTGATAAAATCAGTAGTCTTTGTTCCTTAAGAAGCCCAGGAGCACATGAACTATACATTGCATTTATCTGCTTACTCCAAGAAGGGCAATAATACCTCTGAGGCAGTCAGTCCCATGATGTACTGGAGTAACAGCATATGGAAGACTGCATCCTGCATGGCATCACTATATACCTGTCTTGTGGATAAACAATTGGCTACAATTCCCAGTTTTGGTGATCCTTCCCCTTTCATAAGGCCCACACTGTATGATTAAAACTCTGATTGAAGTGGCTGTATGTTTTAGTGGTTAGAGCACAAGCTTGTGAACCATTAGATTACAGGTTCAAACCCCAGTAGAGATAAACTACTTATTGTTTGACTTTGGACAAGTCACTGAACCACTTAGTGCTCCAGTGCACATAACTGCGGACATCGGTAGAAGCTGGACTCCACTGAAAATGGGATATTGCATCTCAGATGTGTGATCCTGGGTAAATATATTGTAAACAAAAATACCTGACTTTCAATATAATAGGCATAGACTCAGCTGAGACAAATCCATTTTTATTAACAGCTCACAACAATAGGATTTCTTTGACTTTTCAATAACAGTTTGACTGCTTTATTTCTTTTTTAAGTTCTCATGTGGCCAATCAGTGCTGCATGAAATTGGAGTTATACTGAACTGAGTTAGATGCACTACAAACCTGCAGATAAAAATAGGAAGCTCGAAAAGCCAATGCTACCAATTGATGTGCAACTTCTGGCCTTTATCTATATACTGTGCATGGATAATTATTTATCTTAAAAAATATAATATGTGATGATGACATACCAAGGAAAGTGGCATAAAATGGCTCAGAATGCCTTGCCAATTTTGATTGTGCTATATGACTGATGTATTGTTTACACTGGGGGAATGTATGCAGAGATGTTATGAAGTAGCGGAGTTATGCATAAACTAACATCAGAAGTATTGTTTGTGTTTGAAAGTAAATATATTAAATATTCTGAACTCAGTGGCATTGTTTTAGTGTGGTCCAAAATATGCAAAACAAAGAAAAAAAGATTACAATGGGTTATAAAAGCATCATTTTAAGATGCAGCAGGGAAATTATCAGGTATTCTGAGTGCTACTGAAATAGAAATAGACCATCACAGTGTAACACAACTGCTACTTGAACGTTTACCTTGATTTCAGGTTTATACAGTAGCAAATTAATGTTAACATGCTTAATATTCACTGAAAAAACCTAGTGATAGTGTTACCAGTGGTAATAGATGAAGAAATATCCACAGTTTAAACCCTCCCTGGAAGCAAAAGTTGTAATGGAAAATATTTTTACAGTACTTTATAAAGAATTGTTAGGATAGCATGCCATTACATTCCTGCAATGATTTAGCATTGAGTTTATCTTTCAACTAACAGAGTTGAGGCGGATTGTTGTAAAAGTCTGACCATGGATTTCTAATCATATGAGAAGATCATTTATACTGTATATTGAAACAACATAGTAATGTTAAGCAATCAAGTTACAGTTAAAGGGAATGTAGTTCATTTCAGAATTTATCTTTCTTTGCTTGGGATTTCTGTTGGCACCATTTGCATGTCACCACCAAAGCCTTTCCCTTTATGCATACTGTGCTAATCTGAGCTGCCGAACCATTGCTCTCTGGTGTCTGAAAGATGCAAAGTGCTGCCTGCTGTGTTCATTGAAGCAATAAAATGGGTGCTGCTACAATGCCCTATTTGTTTTCCATCCCTCAAATGTTGTTAATCAATTTTCCTTGCCAAGTACAGTATGCTTTCATATAATGTAATGGTTTCACGGAGTGAACTGTTGCCTTTTTAGATTGTGTTGGTAATGTTTAAAACCTGGAGAAAAGTGCAGTTGCAGCAAAAGACTTGGTCAGATATTTCCTGAACTTTTGGTGATATAGTAGCATTAGATAAATTCCCTACCTGCCTGCAGTACCATAGTAGAGACTCACCAGAGAGACTCTCTTTAGAAATGTAACAAATTATATGACAGGTGTCCATTCTAAACCAATCGGAACACAGGAAAACTTTCTGTTATCCCACAAACTATACAATCACATTTTAGCCACATCCACAGTAGGTTATTCACATTCCGGCAATGCCCATAGTACATTATCCACATTCTGGTGATGTCTACCTTAGGTTATCCACATTTCAGACATGACCACTATAGACATTTAGTCCATGGAGGAAAAAGGGGGGAACAAAGGCATCTTCCTCTTCAATTGTTTCCTGGGGGCCATTATACTGCAGTGGTTAAGAGCAATGAGCTGCAAACCTGGAGAGCTGGGACTGAATCCCACAGCCACCACTTGCGTATGTGACTATTAGCAAAACTACCACAGCACTTTTAAAATCCTGGGTTCAAAATTTCTATTCGTATAATAGTAATAACATTCAATTAACCAGACTATACTTGGAATAACCAGCTTCAGTGGTTGATTAACCACCTCAGCCTTTGGCCATGGCATTTAATCATCCACTTTAGCTGCTTATTCCTTTGTATACTCTGGCTACCTGAATGTTATCATTAAAATATGTGGTAACTGTGGTGAGCTATGCCACTACCAGCCAGATGTACAGATATATGGTGTTATATTTTGTGTATGTTTAAACTTCCACAAGGAAAATGGATGACATGGTCTTACAGGATAGTGAGAGAGACTGAATTTCTTTTAAAATAACTGACCTTCCTCTGGCCTGAGAAGAACCAGCTTGCTTGACAGAAAGCTGACAATTACTTGCCAAAGGCTTGGGGGTAGCTGATCAAAGGGTATTTCCCTGGTTAACTAACTTGGGAAAACAGAAGTAAATAAAATGTTCAAGTGATCGCCCTTTTTTTACCTCAAAGGCAGGATGCTGTGGTCCCAGGAAACACTCATGGTATATTTCCTTTGATGAGATGAGATGAAAGGAAAGGACAGAAGTATCCATTCTGGCAGGCTATTGCGAATTCTCTTACAGGTGTCATAATTGTCAGGGAAGTATGACATCACAAGGTAGCCAGAAAATTGTGTTGTTGGAAAAGCGCAAGAGGGACATCTACTGGCCTAAGTTAGAACAGACCAGGGATTTTGACACTATATAAAGAGCTTGAAAACCAGGGGCACTCTCTCATTTTGCTGAGCATCTTCAAGGGATACTTCTCCTGTCACACAAGAAGCAAGACTGCTACCAAAGGAAACTGAAACTTCCATTTACTTTTCCTGGATTTCAATCCACTACAAACTTAAGGTAGAACTTAGCTAACAGTTTTAAGGCGTTCTTTTGTATGAACATATCCACTTTTTATTTGTGTTATTCTGTGACCAAATTGAGCAAACATTTTTGTTGTAATGTATGATAATTATTTAGTAAAATCATTTTTTTCTGTTTTTATTTACCATACTTTTTGGCCCTTGCTCCGAGGCTATCAGCCACCATCCTGCACCCACTGTACTGTCTGATTGCCACCATCCTCCCCTGCCACCAATGCTCCCTGGCTTTCCCCCCAGGGTGGGGCTGTGGCACTGCTGTCCACCCGTCTATGACGGGGAAAGGTGCCGGCTACCTGGCATTGTCTCCCTGGCTTCTCCCCAGGGTGGGGTTCAGAACTTGCAGCAGCCCACAGCATCGTAATGTAGTCAGTGGCTTGGAGGAATGGTGGAGAGCCATACAGGCCAGGCGTAGAGGCGGCATCATTAATCAGGCTTAGGAATTTTTGTGTGCTTTTCATGGGGGGGATGTGCAATGATGTCCAGTGTCTGTCCCGCCCCTCCAGCCACTCTTCAATGCTGGTTGCTGTGGTACCCCTGGCCTCCGCCAGGGATCCGTCAAGCACTAGACATTCACCCAACCCTCCCCCCAGAGAAGGAGAGCAGTCCCTAGGATGCTCGATCCTTCTCCTCCCCGGCCGGCCCTCTGATGATCTAGATTCGTTCCTGAACCTGGGTCACTGGTGTCACAAGTGGATATCCAACGGCTGTGCCAGCGGGCCCGCAACATTTGTTTTTTTTAAAGAAAACCTGCCTGAGTGAGATTCTTTTTATATTGTGTGTGAATTGTGGGATGTTTCAGTAATAATCTGTGACCAAACTGTTATTGCTAAGGGGTGCCATCATAAGTTACCAAATTGAAAAAGGGTCTGAAAAGGGAACGTCTGGATAAAGGTAAGGGGAATATAAAAGTCTCAAGGGGAAGGGTCTGTGGTGATACATAGAAACATAGAAGTTGATGGCAGATAAGGACAGCAAGGCCCATCCAGTCTGCCCATTTCTTTTTCTACCTTATGAATGTACCATCGTCCTTTGCTCTGTCAATGACCTATCTATTCATACTCATCTATATTGCTCCCTTATGCCTATCCCATGCCTGTTTGATGCCCTGCACTGTATTCATATCTACCACTTCATGAGGTATGCCGTTCCATGCATCCACCACCATTTCTGTGAAAAAGAACTTCCTCACATTACCCCTTAATTGGCCTCCCTCTAATCTCATGCTGTGTCCTCTTGTCCTGCTATTTTTCTTATATTGAAATATGTTAGACTCTTTCACCTTGTTCATGCCCATAAGGTGTTTGAATGTTTCGATCATGTCACCTCTCTCCCTCCTTTGCTTTAGGGTATACATATTGAGCTTCATTAATCTGTCCTCGTATGTTTTCTGATGCAGTCCCTGCACCATTTTGGTTGCCCGTCTCTGGACTGCCTCAGTTTGGTTAATGTCCTTGTGAAGGTGTGGCCTCCAGTACTGCATGTAGTACTCCAGATGGGGCCTAACCAGTGTCTTGTAAAGAGGGATTATTACCTCCATCTTCTGACTTGTGATACCCCTACTAATACACCCCAACATCCCCCTAGCCTTACCTACTGCTTTAGTTGTCTTCTTGGATGATTTCAGGCAATCTGTGATGATGCCCACATCTCTCTCTTCCCTTGTGACTGCCAGCAACTCCCCTCCCAGCCTATAGGCAGCTTCAGGGTTTCTTCTTCCTATGTGCATGATCTTGCACTTCTTTGCGTTAAACCCCAGTTGCCACTCTTTTGACCATTTTGCTCGTTTATCCAGATCTCTCTTCATTCTGTCCACCCCATCTGGATCATCTACTGTGTTGCAAATCTTGATGTCATCTGCAAACAGATAAACCTTACCCTCCAGTCCATCTGCAATGTCACTGATGAAGATATTGAAGAGGACTGGCCCCATGACTGATCCCTGAGGTACCCCACTTGTGACTTGCATCTCTTCTGACTGTATACTGTTTACCACCACTCTGTTTTCTGCCTGTCAACCAGTTTGCCACCCAGTTGACCAACTTCTGACCCACCCTGAGCCTACCCAGCTTATTAATCAATCTTCTGTGTGGAACAGTATTGAAAGATTTACTGAAGTCAAGGTAGGTGACATCAACTGCTCCCCCTTGGTCCACCACTCTGGTTACCCAGTCAAAGAAATCTATGAGATTAGTTTGACACAGCCTTCCTTTTGTAAACCCATGCTGTCTTGGATCCTGTGCTCCTTTCAATTCCAGGTGTTGCACTATCCTTTCCTTAAGGAGTGCCTCCATAATCTTGCCCACTACTGAGGTAAGACTGACAGTCTGTAGTTCCCTGCCTCCTCCCTGCTACCAGTCTTATGGAGCAGGTTCACATGAGCCCTTCTCCAGTCTTCTGGGACCTCTCCTGTGCTCAGAGACTTACTAAACAGTTCTGATAATGCTCTGCTAGTTCCACTCTTCGCTCCTTTAGTACCCTGTGATATATGCCATCTGGTCCCATTGCCTTGTCCACCCTGAGCTTATTGAGCTCTTGTAAGACCCTTTCTTTTGTGAAGGGACTAGTGCACACCTACCTCCCCCTGTGTCCATGATGCTGAGCTGTGGACCCTGCCCTACTTTCTCTTCAGCAAATACTGAGCAGAAGTATCTATTTAGGATAGATGCTTTTACGTGGTCCTCCTCCTCACATACCCCCTTATCTCCTTTGATCTTAGCAATACCCCCTCTGGACCATCTCCTTTCTCTAATGTATCTATAGAAAGTCTTGTCACCTTCTATTACTGTTTGTGCTAGTGTTTCCTCAGTTTTGACATTTGCCTGCCTTACTGCCTTCCCTGTTTCCCTTAGGGGAAGTTTGGTATGCCTCCCTATCTTCATCCTGCTGCATTCCCTTATATTTCCTGAAGGCCAGTCTTTTGACTGTGACCTTTTCTGCTACTGTTTTTGAGAACCAAAGTGGTTTCCTTCTTCTTTTGCATTTCCTTTTCTCACTAACACAATGGGATGTTGCTTCAAGTATTGCATCCTTAATGCTTGCCCACTTTGTCTGTACCCTCTCACCTGTATTTCTTTTTGCCAGGGCTAGCTTAACTCTGTTGGCCATCTTATTAAAGTCCGCTCCTCTGAAGTCCCATATTCTTGCCTTGGAATGGGATGATTTAGTTCTAGTGGTCAAATTGAACCATACCATGTGATGGTCACTGGCCCCCAGGTGACGTTCTACATGAAGACCTGTGACCTTTCCCTATTAGTACTAGATCTAGGATAGCCCTGTCTCTTGTGGTTTGCTGTACCAGTTGTTTGAGGCCCTCTCCCTGCAGGAAATCCACCATATGGCTGGTTCTGGCAGATGTTCCTGCTGGTATTGACCAATCTGTATCTGGCATGTTGAAGTCTCCCATTATTAGAACCTCCCCATTAGCTGTCATGTTTTGTATATCTACTAATAGTAATGTGTCTGTGTCCCCCCCCCGGTCTGGAGGCCTGTACTCCACCCCAGTTCATATGGCTGTCCCATTTCCTGTTTCCAGGGTGACCCACAGTTCTTCTGGTTCCTTATGTGTATTCTGAATTTCTGTATCTTTGATATTTTCATTGATATAACAGGCCACTCCACCTCCCCTTTTTGTACCTTGGTCTCTTCTGAACAGTACATAGCCAGGTACTGAAGTCTCCCAAGTGTGGTTATTGGTAAACCATGTCTCACTAATGGCTACTGTGTCCAGTTTAGCTTCTGTCATTATCGATATGAACCAGGTTATTGCATGCCTTGTGGGAGAAGGCAGAATCAGGGTTACAATGCTACCCTGAAGAGGTTGTAATACCTAGATCTTCCCCCTTTGTGTAACAGCCATGAAGGGTTCATATTTAGCTACAAGACTCAAGATTAGTATTGTACCCTGATTCAGAGTAAAGAGGGGACCCTAAAACTTCTTGGCGAGTGTTCAGCTGTGAATTCAGTGAGCACTATAGGATGACACAAAGAGACTATCCCCTGTTTCCCCCCTTCCTGTCACAGACTGCACTCAGGGATAGGCACTGTGAGCTCAGTGGATCTGACCCTCAGGAGTGGGTTCATGAGATATCTGGTGCACAGTGGTGGGATCTGAGAGATCTGGTAGCAGTGATATTTGAGAGATATTGGTTACATAGGCATAAGAGTTGGATTTGAGGTCAGTGTATCAGATTGATAAACTGAAAATCCACACACAATCAGAGCAGAGCTTTGGAAAAAAAATAATTTGGTTACAGTATAAAGTTATCTACCTGTTTTCTTATTTTTTTTTTTGGTGTAAGCTAGCATAGTAGTAGTTGGGGCGAGAATGACTTCCAACTACAGCTAATACACTACAGACTACATAAGGCAGTTGTGTCAGTAAAGAGGGGTCCAGTACTAGGGGTGAACCAAAAATCACCTTATGGAGGCTCTGTTGGCAGCCAATGAGCAAGTGGTTGCCCCAATCCTTGAGTCACAGCAAGTGACTGCAAGGGATCAGGTCTTCGCATAGGGGTGTCAAGGGACATTGCAGAGTCCAGTCACAGAGAGGAGTCCATGAGACCAGAAGGAGCCCAGGACCACAGCACTAGAGGAAGGTCACCATAAAGCTGGAGCCAGAAGGGATCAGGCTGCAGCTGGAGTTGAGGAAATTGGAGCTGGAATTCGAGCATTGAAGTTCGAGATGGAGTTGCAGGAAAAGCAGTGACATAGGAGGCTGAGGAAAGGGAAAAGCAGCTTCAGAGAGAGGCAGCGGAAATAGAAAAATGGCTTCAGAGAGAGAGGAAAAAGATTACCAGAGGGAATTCAAACTGGAGAAGTTAAGACTACAAAGACATGTTCCAGAGGAAGTAAGTGGCAGGGATAGACCTGAAACTCCAGAGCTGGGGTATAAATTAAGTTTAAAATTAATAGTGGAATTTAAAGAGAGGGAGGATAGGACTGCATTTTTGAATTAGCTTTAAAAGGTCTGTATCCAGGCCAAGCTACCCAGGGAATCTTGGAGCTTCCAGCTATCCCCGCTGCTTACAGGTAAAGGGAATGAGGTGCTAGGCCAACAGGATAATGATGATAGCTAAGACTATAAGAAACTTAAAACTGCTTTACTAAAACAGTATGAACTGACTCCTGAGGCTTACAGAGTTAAATTCCATAAACTCCGTAAAAGCCCTGACATAAGCTAAGACCTAGCCTCAAAGCAATGTCAGTTTTTAAAGCATTCATGGGAGTGGGTGGAAGCAAATTCTGTGGTGAAAATTGAGGAGGTTGTACTTTTAGAGCAGTTCTTTTGGACTTGTCCAGCAGAGTTGAAAACTAGGCTAGAGGACCGAGATCCAACAGCAGCACAGCAGGTTGTTGAGCTCTCAGACTGCTATGCCAGGAACAGGCCCATTCTGAAAGGAATTGGAGCAGGTGTGGCAGTGCAGAAAGGGAAAAGCATGCCTTCAGGGCAGCTAAAGCCCTCACTGCCTCCGAAGAAAGGGTGAAGCCCCAGATTAAAAAAAAAAGGGGTTTCTTGGATAAAAGAAATGACTGTTGGTTTTGTAAACAGCCAGTGCATCTTGCTAGACAGGGTGCACTGTGTATCCCTGTAAGCATTCCTGTAAACATAAGGGAGCACATACATCCAGTTACTGTAAATGGGGTGCAGATCCATGAGTTAAGGGACATGGGGGCATCTCTTACCTTAGAAAAAGGGATTTGGGCCTGAAGAGCTTATACCTAATCAGTTTGTAATGGTAAGGGGATTCACTGGGGAGGAGAAAACTCAGCCACTTGCTAGTGTTCTCTTGGACTGAGGTGCGACAAGAGAAATGGTGCAAAAAGTGGCAGTGGCAGACAATTTCACCCTGGATGTGATTATAAGGAACAATCTCCAGAACGGGGTGGTGTGTGCAATTATGGTCAGACAGCAAAGGCTGCTTGTAGTTCCCTGAGCCCCATAAAAGCCCCTGTGAAAAAAAATGGGAGGCTGGTACCCCAGCCTGTGTCTCCTGAAATGGAGAGTAGTGAAAGGGAGGTAGGACTTCCCCAAGTAGCAGTTCACAAAACAGCTACAGAAGCTTAATCCAAGGAGGAAGAAGTAACAAATGGTCAGAAGCTTAGGGATGGCAGACGCACTGAATGCCCTGACGCTAGAGCAATGGACCACAGTTTAGGAACTAAAGGGGACATGTCCCATACCTTGGGAAAATGTGAAGATTTTGCAGCTGCTCAGAGAACTGACCCTAGTTTGGAGAGGCTGAGGGCTTGTGCAGAATCTGATGGGACACAGGGAGGTGACATAAGACATAGGGTATTTTGGGACAATGGACTGTTGTATACACAGGCTGTAATAACAGAGGGAGGGGTGATGGCAGGCAGCTTGTCATCCCCCAAGGGTACCATGAGCAGTTGCTCATGATAGCACGATGTCTGGATATCTGGGCATCACACACACACACACACACACACACACTATGCAGCAATTGGCCCAGAATTTCTGTTGAACCAACTTCACCAAGCAAGTGAAGGGATATTGCAGGTCTTGTCACCGGTGCCAACAAATAAGGAAGGTGGGTAATAAAACCAAAGCTGCTCTAATTTCCTTGCTCATTGTGGGGAAGCCATTCCAGAGGAAAGGAATGAATATTATGGGACCTTTGAGTACCCCAAGCTCATCCAGGAAGACGTTTATCCTGATGGTGATCAATTATGTCACCTAATACCCAGAGGCGGTCGCCCTCTCCTCACTTAGGACAGACAAAGTAGCAGACACCTTGCTAGGGATTTCCTCCTGTGCTGGGATTCTGCAGGAGGTTATCACTGATCAAGAGGGTACTTTCATGTTGGACCTGATGAAGTGTTTGTCAGAGAAGTGTTGGGTGGTGCAGAGATGCACAACAGTTTATCACCTACAAGCCAATGGGCTTTTGGAAAGGTTTAATGGCACCCAAAAATTGTTGCTACAAGTGTTGGCTGAACAGCATGGGAGGGACTGGGAGAAATACCTTCCCACCTGTTTGCATACAGGGAAGTGCCCCAAGAGTCGACAGGGTTCTCCCCCTTCAAACTCTTATATGGACATAGGGAGCGAGGGCCCCTAGACTTGATTCAGGATGGCAAGCATGCCATCCAGGGATCTCCTATAGTGGAGTATGTGCTTAAGTTTAGGGAGAAGTTGAAGGAGCTTATGGGGGCAGCCCTAAGCAACCTGTCAGCTGTTCAACAGAAGCAAAAGGTCTGTTATGACCGCAGAGCCAGATCTCACTCATGCAGCACAGGTCAGGAAGTCATGGTCCTAATCCCAGTCTGGAAAGACAAGCTGCAGACTGAGTGGGCGGGACCATATAAGGTAGTCTGACAGGTAAATGACATGAACTGTATTGTAGAACTGCCTGACAGGAGACATAACCATAGGATGTACCATGTCAACATGATGAAGCTGTATGCAAATAGGGCTGACATGGTATTTGCAGTGTGTAGTCCTGGGGAGGGAATGGATGAAGAGAACCCCCTACTGGATTTACTTTGAGGAAAACAAGCAGGAGTCATCTCTGGAGGCAATCAAACAGTTGCCCCAGTTGACCCCTGAACCATCCCAGGAAGTGAGGAGGGTTTAGAGGACTTTTTCCCTTTGTTTATGGCCAAATCTGGATGGAACCCCCTTAGTGACACATGATGTAGACACAGGGACACAAGCACCCATATGGCAGACAGCCTACTAGATGTCTGAGGCCATCCTAAAGGATATTTGGAGGCAAGTGGAGGAAATGCTAGATTTAGGGGTAATCCAAAAATCCCACAGTCCTTGTTCCCAAGCCAGATGGCTCTACTTGCTTTTGTGTGGACTATCATGGACTACATGCAGTCATGAAGTCTGATATCCACCCAATGCCATGGATGGACAAACTATTAAACAAGTTGGGAGGAGTGACATACCTTTCCCCCACTGACTTGATGAAAGGGTATTGGCAGGTACAGTTAACTGACAGAGCTAGGGAGAGGTCAGCCTTCATCACTCCAATATAGTTATTCAAATTCCAGGTAATGCCTTTTGGAATGAAGAATGCCCCTGCCACCTTCCAAAGGTTGGTCAACCAGGTGTTACATGGTACTGAAGAGTATGCAGTGGCTTATCTGGATGATATTTCCATCATCAGTACCAGTTGGGAGGTACACCTTTCCCACCTTAAGGAAGGCTGGGCAGGATGCAGAGGGCAGGGCTCACTGTCAAGGCTGAAAAGTGCCAGGTGTCTATGTCAGAGGTGGCATACCTAGGCCATGTAGTGGGGTGGGTGCAGCTTCACCCTAATAAAGCAAAGATTGAGGCAATAGAGAAGTGGCCTACACCTGAAATCCAGAAGCAGGTTAAAAGCTTCCTAGGGACCGCAGGGTACTATCGAATGTTTGTTCCAAATTACAGTTCCTGGCAGCTCCCCTGTCTGGCCTGCTAAATAAAAGAAAACCCAAAAACGTAGACTGGGAGACAGCCTGTGAACAAGTCTTCATATGGTTAAAGGAGGCACTGTGCAGTACCCCTGTGGTAGCAAGTCCAGATTACAACAGGCGGTTTATTGTACAGACAGATGCTGGGATTGGAGCAGTCCATAGTCAGACCTCTAATCAGGAAAAAGATCCCCCAATAGTGTACCTTAGCAAAAAGTTAATTCCCTGGGATCAGGCATATTCCACAGTGGAAAAGGAATGCCTTGAGCTGGTATGGGCCCTGAAGAAATTCGAGCCGTACTTCTATGGGAGATGCTTTGAAGTACAAACCAAACATAACCCCCTGGTGTGGCTAAATCAGATGGGAAAAACAAATGGTCATCTGTTGAGGTGGAGTATAGCCCTACAGGCTTACGACTTGACCATTATGAACAGAGCAGGGTCAGCCAACACAGATGGCCTATCTTGGCAGTTAGAACTGTAACAGAATTTATGAAAACCTTACCATGCGGTAGGGGTGTGTTCCCACAAATTCAGTCTAGGAGGGAGGGATATCATGAGCTATGCCAGTGCCAGTCAGATGTACAGATATATGGTGTTATATTCTGTGAATGTTTAAACTGCCACAAGGAAAATGGATGACAAGGTCTCATAGGATCATGAGCGAAACTGGATTTCTTTAAAATGTTTGACCTGAGAGGAACCAGCTTGCTTGCCAGGAAGCTGACAATTACTTGTCAAAGGCTTGAGGATAGCTGATCAAAGGGTATTTCCCTGGTTAACTTACTGATGGAAACGGAGGTAAATAAAATGTTAAGGAGATGGCCCCTTTTCTCCTCAAAGGCAGGATGCGTTGGTCCTAGGAAACTGTCATGGTACAGTATATTGCCTTTGATGAGATGAAAGGACAGAAATATCCATTCTGGCTGGCTATTGTGAATTCTCTTACAGGTATCATAATTGTCAGGGAAATATGATATCACAAGGTAGCCAGAAAATTGTGTTGTTGGGAAAGCGCTAGAGTGACATGTACTGGCCTAAATGTTAAGACAGACCAGGGATTTTGACACTATATAAAGAGCTTGAAAACCAGGGTCTCTCTCTCATTTTGCTGGGCATTTTCAATGGACACTCTTCTCCTGACACACAAGAAGCAAGACTGCTATCAAAAGAAACTGAAACGTTCATTTACTTTCCCTGGACTTCAATCCACTACAAACTTAAGGTAGAACTTAGCTAACAGTTTTAAGATGTTTTACTTTTGTACATGTCCACTTTTTATTTGTGTTGTTCTGTGACTAAATTGATCAAACCTTTTTGTTGTAATGTATGATAATTTAGTAAAAACATTTGTTTTCTTTGTTAAAGAAAACCTGCCTGAGTGAGATTTTTTTTTATATTGTATGTGAATTGTAGGATGTTTCAGTAATAATCTGTGACTAAAATGTTATTGCTAAGGAGTGCCATCATGAGTTACCGAATCAAAAAAGGGAATGTCTTGATAAAGATAAGGGGAATACCAAAGTCTCAAGGAAGGGTCTGTGGGGATTTGAACCAGGTTATTGCACGCCTTGGGGGAGAAGGCAGAATCAAGGTTAAAACACTACCCCAAAGAGGTTGTATTGCCTGGATCTTCCTCCTTTGTGTAGCAACCGAGAAGGGTTCATATCTGGCTAGAAGAATCGAGAGTACTATTGTACCCTGATCCAGAGTAAAGAGGGGACCTTGGGACTTCGTGGCAATTGTTCAGTTGTGAATTCAGCAAGCACTACAGAAGGATACATAGACAGCATCCCCCATTTCTCCTTCCCTGTCACGGATTGCACTTAGGGGTAGGTCCTGTGAGTTCAGTGGACCTGACCCTCAGGAGTGGGTTCATGACAATAACATCTGACCATGTCTTTTGTTGCAACTGTATCTTTGTCTTGCTCTAATTAAAATGTCACCCTACCTTAAAATAATGCAATTACCTACAGTATGTGGATGTTTTTCCTTAGTTCATTTAATTTTTTTTTTGTCATAGATAAGGCAGAGTAAACGAATGGCTTATAGGCACACCCACTATTAAAATGAGGTTTGGAATGCAAACAAAAGCAGTGACTGGTGCTAAGAAAATAAGTGGTATGACATCCAATGTGTGTTGGCAATCTCTGGTTCTAACTATCTAGATTCAGTTTACTATCCAGTCTTAAGCAGTCTTCCTTTGATTACACTCAGTCACAGGAAATGGGCTTCAAGCTTAACTCCTGCTGTCACACAACCACGTGGTTCTTTGACTATATCCCCATTACTCTCCAATCTTTGGCTGAAAAGAAATGGTATCCTCCTTCACAGTTTCTGCCGGTAAATGTGTGCCCTATAAAGTTTATAGGCTTTTTTCAATATTTCTTCCAAACTTTTGATTCTCCTGTTAACTTATGAGGTGCACCTTCACTCTCTCACTGCTCCATCGAATGCAATAGTGGATCAGAAGAGGAAGCCAGGATTTAGAGGTGCATGCTTTTCAGATTCACCATGTCGGTCACTGATGGCAATGATGCCTGTATGAACTCTTCTGATATTTGTTATGATGTGGATAACAACCAGTAGTGTCAGGCTATGTACTCACAGGCAATCAATGATTGTCAGCTGTGGGTGCTTAGAGGTAGGGGAGGGACTGTGCAAGGGAGATCCACTGTGATCTGTCACACAGCTAGATGCATTTAGCCTTGTGATGGCATTCCCATTTAGATTTGTGGATGGTTGACAAAGATGACTGGGTGAAGGATAATTCTGGTAAGTAGCATGGTAATTTTTCATGTTTTTATGTTGCCCATTCAATTATTTGAATGTGAGGCTTCATCAAGGTACCGAAGGCATGACAACAATAAAGGTCAACACTAGTCATGAGAGTGCTGTTGGTCAAGGGACTGGTCACATTCTTCCCTTATAGAAGGCACTCAAGGTCAGTCGCACTCAAAGGAGATTGATCTGTTCATGAATAGTTGAGAGCCAGAGATCAAGTTGGGTCTGTGGTGTTACAGTAGGTAGGTAGGGAAAATGGGCATACTAGGTAGGCCAAGCAGTCCCTATCTGCTGTCAATATCTATGTTTCTATGAAGCTCATCATTCTGTATATTCCCATTCTATCTGGGCAGTCAAAGCCCTATCACTGGTTGACCAGTTGGTAGGCCCATCGGGCCAGGTGATGATGGCTCCACTGTGGGAAAGGAGTCCTCTCTGTCTGTCTCTCAGACTCTGGTGTTGATGACAACTCTGCTGTAGATAGGAGGGATGGGTTTGATTAAGTGCCCAGTCAAACCTCACACCAATTTATCTTCTACCTGTTGTCCCATCCCCAGTGCTGCCACCTGTTTAAGTGGTGCAAGGTTGCCTCCCTGGTGAGGACTAGGGGCTGTACAAGTCATAAATAATATTTGCCAAATAGTACAAATAATGCATTATTCAGATTTGAATAGTGGCACCATTCATGCCTACTCCTATTTAGGTTACACTATTTGAAAAAAAGAAAAAAACTAAAAATTAAACAGCCCCCACTCTCCTCCCCAGTGCCAATCTTTAAATTAAAGCCTATCCTCCTCCGGCTGTTAGAAACCCATTCTTACTGCCCCCAGCAGCCACAATTTTATATTTAAGAAGATTAAACTGCTGTGATGGTTGACCAACATAACCCACCCACGTACTTTGTTAGCTGCTGTCTAAGCACTCATTTGCCTTAAACGAAAAGAAATTCCCGCCAACACCCTCTGACTACCCTTCTACCCCACAGTACTCAGTACTTGATAGTAATAGCCAGCTCCTGACCTGACATCTCCTGATCACAAGAAGGCAACTGGAACAAACCTGCCCTCCTCCATTGCTGGCCACCTTCTGCAGAATGAAATTCCTTCCACACATGCTCACTCAGTATATTGAAATCAGCTGATCACAGGATCAGCTGGTTTCACAGTACAGAGCGAGCAAGTGCAGGAGTGCTTTCATTCTTGCAGAAGGTGGTCAGCTGTGGATGATGGCTGGCTTGTGCTGGTTGCCTTCTTGAGAGCATGAGATGGCTAGTCAGAAGTTGGCCACTTCATTCTAGTATTGGATGTGTGTGGGGGGTGGGGGGTGGGCAGAGAGTGCAAAAGGTGTAGGGGGTATCACAGGAAATTACTTTTGTTTTAGCTCAAATGAGTGCTTTGATGGCAGTCAGCTGTGGAGTAGTGTGGATTGTGCTGATTGCCCATCGTACTAGTTTTAACTACTTAAATATAAAAGTGTGGGTGCTGGAGGGGGGAAGAGAGCAGTATTCGGTTTCTAATAGAGTGTGGGTTGACATGGGCTTGAATTTATGGATTTAGGCTTGGGAAGAGGGTGGAGGATGTGGCTTGAATTTAAGGTGTTGGGCTGGGGACGAGACAGGGGCTGATTGTTTTTTATTTTGTGTAAATCATATACCGCAAATACCTAACATAGAATTTGATGGCAGATAAGGACCGCTTGGTCCACCTTAATACAAATAATGAATACCCACATTCTGGGGGGCACGTGCTCAAATATTTTAAATAAGGTATTTGCCCAGCCCTAGTGGGGACTTTGTTGCACCAGCACCACACTGACTAGATTGTTGCTGTACAAAATCAATGTTACATTCTCCATTCCACTCTCAACATTGCCACTAAATCACCTTCAGCGCTTATGGTCAGGCTCTACCTCCTCACCAGCAGAATCTTTTCATCAATGTCGACCTCATAACAGGTGGATGAAGGTCATGTGCTAGCAACGGGGGGTGGCTTTGCACAGTTGTGGGGCTGGGGTATGCGCAATTTGCATGTATCCAGCCCGCGCAGCTCTGCACCTATGGACAAGTGCATGGTATACACTACCATGCACCTCTAGAGGGTGCCCGTCCCTGGCTCCTCCCTCTGCATGCAGCTGCACAAGGGGATGATTGAGGTACACAGTGGGCATCCAATTGAATGCCCCTCCTGGGCCCAAAGTGGATGTCCTGTTGTGTATGAGCAAGGGATTCTGGGTAGGCATGGGGTCTGCATGTTTTTAACAGTAAGGGTGAGTGCCTGAATGGGTGTCCCCAGCCCTCCCTGTCAGTCCATTTGGCAGGAGCAACATTGTGGGGGGTTTCCCTTCCCCCACCACTGCAGTAGGGTGTCATTGGAGGAGCACACAAAAGATACAGCAGGGTCACCATATCCTGCACCCCCTTGCCTGGCACTCTGTGCCTTTGTGAATGGTACAGAGTGTGGGCACACTCCCTGACACACTGCTGGACTGGCCACACACATAGCTGCACTGTCACCCAGGAGATCAAGTTTGTAAGGGGCACGCATCCCTTCCATGAATGCCACCATGGGTCTACTGGACCCCCAATTCATGGCATTCCATCTTAGGGTTATCTGCTGCAGATCCCCGGCACACAGACAATTCTCCCATTCATGCATAGAACCTATGATTCATATACCTAGGGCTGAGGTACACTAGCTAGTTGGGCCTTGGTTGCCTTTTCAGTCATGTACCCAACAGCCTCTTTAGTGACCTATTCTGATCCAGCCCATATTTATACAGCTGCTGGTAGGGTCTCTGATCAAGGATGCCTGGCCAGGGAAGGGGCTCCCCACATCCTGTTGGTGGAGGTCACTCTGATCTGGGTGCAAGCACAGGAGTGGCCTCTCTCCTAAGACAAGGCAAACAAAGCAATGAAGTGCTGCACATTGGTAGAGAGAATATATGTTCTTTATCACCAAAGAACAGGCCAGGATATCACTCTGCTTGAAGAAATGTATTGATGCTTACAATCAAACAATGGCAATTAGCATTAAGCTTGTTCCTTACAGAAGCATTGCCAATCAATGGACAGCTAAGTTACAAAATACAAAACCTGGTGATCAGTGGTTCTGGAGGGAAAAGAACTTGCTGGCTTCTAAATTTGAGATGTGATTTGGTTGGGCTGGTCTGTGCCAATAAGGCCACCACACAAAAATGTTCTTATTAAATATTTTTTATTTTACTCGATAACCTCAATATTTCACCTTGAAAGGCTTCTTTTGGGGGACTGTAAACTGATTAAAGCACAAACTTGTTTTAGTATTCCTGTTACAAAAATGCTTTTGCATGACTGTTACAATAAAACGCACTGTGATATACTGATCTTTAGTATTTTATCTTATGTAATTTTATAATCACTTTACTGTGTCTTATGAGCTGTACATTCATGAACATTAATTACATCTGTGTAATTATAAACCGGTTCTAAAAAAACACTCCTGTTAACACCATCCACCACACCAGCATATTATTCTCCACGTGTGCTCAGATCTGGCTGCCACATCTTTGCCAACCCTGCAGCTCTCCTGCCGCGTCTTTGGCTGCCAGTAGCTCCTTTGATAGTGTTAGTAATTTATTGAAGCCTCTATAAAAAAACAAAAATATCTTCGTTTTATAGTCTAATGTTGTAACTTCATAGTACTATCTTCCATTATTTACATACTTTCATGCACATTTACTAAATACCTGTGAGCTTTCTTGACCTTAGTTATGCTCTGAGAAGAATGATAAATATATACTATTTAAGTGACCATACATCAATGTCTGCTTGCATAATTCTGTGATTTTTATATATTATTCTCTAAATAATTACCTTATGATTACATATCTTGTATGTTTCATGCATTTCTAGAATGTTCTGTCTAGAAATATTATAACATTTATAGCATCAAAAAGTAAGCTTGGTTATGGTATATGAGGTAACTAGAAATGGGGTATAACTGTGACAGCTAAAAGGCTTGCACTTTTAAAATAAACCTTAAGCCTATGTAACGTGATTCTTAAGGTGTTTTCACTTTTTATAATGCTGGTAACAAGCTACCTTATGTGGCTTTATACACCGTTTCAAAGCTTTTTTTTTTATAGTTGGTCAAGTTCTTCTTCTTAAAGTTTAAAATTGAATGCACTTCAGTGACACGCTATTTCATTTTTATAGTAGTTATACTCTGACTACTTCTATAAACTGCCTGTTAAGGCTTTATTTATGGCTTAAAAGATGCAATGTTTACAGAACAGCAATCTCAATAATATTACTTGCTGCAATTCACAGTCTCAATGGTTTTACTTCATGCCATGCGTTCTGGTATTTAATCTGTGTAAGATTAGTCTGCAACTTTGTTGAAACATGCCATTTCTTATCACTCTCCTTGTTCTCACGTCCCTGCAGGCAGCAAGAGGCTCAGATTGGTCCAGTCTCATATATCCACGGACTTCTACATGTTGACATCAGAAAACTGGAAGAGCTCAATAAATGGTCAGATGACACTAATGAAAAAGAGTATGAGAAGTCCATAAGACAAAAATTAAAAAAATTTCAGCAGGATACTAAAAAAAAAAAAAATCTCTACATACACAAGAAATGTTAGAAAAAATCCATATCAAGATTTGGGTTCAGACAGCTCAGGCAGCTACACGAGAAGCTCATCTAGGGAACAGAGGACAGAGCACCAAACCCAATGCTGGGTCCATTAAGCAGGTATGACCTCAACAGGACAGGCCAAGGGGGGAAAAATAGAATGAATAACTGGAGCAGGTGTCAGCAGAGGTCACAAGCAACAAGTGAAGGGAAACCGGGGATGGTAGCAGTTTTTAATCTAAGTGGTAGGTTACTTGCAGACATAGATTACAGGTGTTGTCCTTAGGCATGTCTTTTTTTTTTTTGCCACAAGCTTCTGAACAAGTTTCAGATTCAGCAGGCTTACAGAGATTTTTTGGAAACCTCAGATTAAAAGTAGAATTTGCAGTAGAGCAAGATCAAGATGAATACAAAAAGCAGGTAAAATTGTCTCTGAGCTACAGATCTACCTCCATGCCAAAGACGGGCCATAATACAGTGGAGACACATACAGTATACTGTAGGAATAGTCCAAGAAGTTAAAAAGATTGTACGAATGCTGATAAGGTTCTTCTATAATCTATCCAGCAGGCGGCCTTACAGCAACTATCAAAGGATACATCCTTAGTTATAAAACTGGCAGATAAGGGTCTGGCAATAGTGGTCCAGCGCAAACAGCAGTATAGAATGATGTTTTGAACTATTGGAGGCACAGCAAAATTTTACAGTCCTAGAAGCAGATCCCTTATCAAACATTAAGGGAAAAAAAAACTAGAATTTATGCAAGAAATGCCATTGGATGGCTTAAGGAATGAGATAATGGTGAACTATTAGTGATGGAATACCCATACTTGCCCTGATTTTGTTCAGTTACTAAAATCCACAAAAACTAAGAAAATTCACGAGGGAGACCTGTAGTCTCTGGAATAGATTTAGTATTAGAGCACCTGTCGTCATTTGTGAACTACCACCTGCAGCCTCTTATTGAGAATATCCTCACTGACATTTGAGATATCACCCATATTTTGCACCTAATTGAAGAGCTGAAAGAAGCAACAGACATATGTGATATGATCCTGGTAATTATAGATGTAAAAAAATTGTATAGATATATCCCATATGATGGTAGCAGTGATAGGAAAAATCTTGGATACCATACCTCAGAATAACACACACAATACAAGACTGTTACAAGAAATGGTTACCATGGTGCTCCACAATAGATATTTTAAATTTAAAACAAATTCTATGCACAGATGAGAGAAACAACTATGGGTAGCACCAAGGTTCGTAAATGCATATGTGTACCAGTTTGAACTACAGTTTTATGTTAAATAATGAAGGTCCTATGGAGAATAGAGATGCAGCAAATTTAAATTTCGGTGTGCAAAGGTCAGGCATTCCATGGCTTTAGTTGGGAGATTGTTCCATAGCCTTGGTGCAGTGGTCACAAAGGATCGCCTTTTGAGGGGTTTGAAGTCCATGATATTAGCCTGATTTTTCAGAGAGGAATTAAAGGAGTTTGTGTGCCATGGAAAGCACAGAGAGATGAAGCCTCCCCTCCAGGAGAGGACAGTTTAGTGTGGAAAGTGCCTTGCAGTGATGCTCCCAGCTGCAAACTCCAGCAGCAAAGCGCACTACATGAAAGTATGCAAACTTCAGTTTGGAAAGTTCTGTTTCCTTAAGGTATAATAGTAGTTGAGCTCCATAGGTGATAGCAGGAAGAAGGACACTATTAACGATTGAGAGCCTAGCCTGTAAAGCAAGGGTACAACCTGTACAGCAGGCCCAGGTTTTGGTTCAAGGTTTTAACCACTATATCAGTATAAGGCCTGATGGAAAGTTCTTGTCTAACTAGATAACCAAATATGTTACCATAGCCACTGTATCTGTATGTGCACCTGACAGAGTAAGAAGATTTTGTCTATCAGAATACAGTTTGCAGGTTCTAAATAGGATGGCCTTAGTATTTTTGTCATTTAATATTAGCAAGTTTGATCAGAACCAGGATTCAGTATCCACCTGTAGGCCAGATTGAATCTAAGATTCAGTTGCTCTAAGATTGGTAATTGATTTTTATTTACATATTTATTTAGTGTTTAACCAAGAAGGGTCTTGCAAACTATGTTTATCTTGTGAGTAACTTGAGAAGGATTTAAATACTGCATTTGGGTAGACCCTTGGAGGTACCTGTAGCTAGATTGTCTACTAGGATTTTCTGACAGTTAAACTATTGTTAAATAAATTACAGGTGGCTGAGGAGTGAATAAGGAGCTTGCAAACTCTGCTCATCTTGGGAGTAACTTCACAAGGGTTTGAATACTGCATTTTGGTTGTCCCTTGGGGGTAGCTGGATTGACTACTAGGATTTTGGGACAGAAACTATTTTTAAATAATTTACCGGTGCGTAGGATTTTGTGATAGTTAAACTACTGTATTTTAAAATAAGTTACTGGAGGTTAGTTGAATTACTATAAAGGGCAGTACTCACCAGGTGGTGGAACAGTGATATATTTGATTGTTTCTAACAGTCACCTGTGGTTGTGGACTACCCACCCCCCCTTCCCCACCCCCCACCCCCCAGGCGTGGCATTTCCTTTATAGCCAAAGTTCTGACATCAATTCCTCAACAGGTCTTGGGGCAGAACTGTCATATTCTTAATATCCCATCGCAGTGCATAAAGGGTAAGTACACACCACCAAAAAAAAAAAATATATATATATATATATGAGAGGGACATGTGGGGAGTGGTGCAATGCACTGGCTGTGGGACAGCAGTTTTCCAGGAGACATTCTGGAAACTGTGTTGCTGTTCTATTTGCAGGCAACTGTCAGCTGTGAGGGAGGAGATTGCCCACCTCTAGGTTGAACTGGCAAGGACTATGGAGGCCTCCCCCACCCAAAGAGCACCACTGCTACAACCACTGCCTCAGAGGTTGCCAAGTATGAAGAGCAGTTGGACCACAGTGGGTTCTGGGAGGGTGCAGGTGGTGGAACAGAGGCAAAGCCCCCTAGTTGTACCTCTACTCAAATCATTTGCCAGTCTGGCAGAGCAAGGTTCCTCTATGATGGCACCCTCAGTGGAGACCAAGAAGAATGCTGTGGACATCTACAAGGGAGACCCACAAAAGGGTAGCAAGGGACACCACAGGTGAAGGAAACAGCATCTGATAGGGGACTCAATTGTTAGGGAGGTATAACTGGGGAAGGGAGAGGAGAGGGAAGTAAGGTGCCTGCCTGGTGCCATGGCTTGGAGGGACAAGAAGCGAATCCTCAGGATTGTAGAAGCAGCATCACAGGAGAGGGAACTAGATATCATTGTCCACCTTGGGACAAATGATCTAACTAGGCATGGAATCAGTGCAGTGCAGGATGAATTTGTGGTGTTGGGGAGGGGCCTCAGACAGGTAGCAAGCACGGTTACCTTCTCAGAGGTGCTGCCAGTCCATGGCAGGGGTGAGGCTAGAGTACTGCACACCATGCAGTTTAATGAATGGTTGCAAAACTGGTGCAGAGCACAGGGCTTTGGCTTCATTGGGGACTGGGGGTACACCTGGAGAGATGAAGGTCTATACTGGCACAATGGTCTGCATCTGTCCACAAAGGGAATCAAGCTCCTAAGTGACAGGTTTAAATGCTTCTTTGGCAAGCTTTTAAACTAGCCAAGGGGGGAGGTGTTGATAAGAGGCAGGAAATTTCAAGCCTCCCCCCCCACAAAACATGGCAGGTAGTAAGGTAAACACTGAGGCACAGAGCTCAGTGGCGGGCAGGACAGGGGTAAATGGAAAAATAGACAAGGGCAATAAGAGCAGGGATGAGGGAAAAAAGGATAAAGCCAACATTAAATGGAGGGCAATGAGTACCAATGTACATAGTATGGGAAACAAACTTCCTGAGCTAGTAGCCCTGATGGAAGATGAACAATTGGATATTGTGGCAGTCACAGAAACATGGCACATGGAGAACCATGACTGGGATGTCAACATAGCGGTGTACACATTCTACAGAAGGGACAGGGAGGGTAAAAGAGGAGGTGGAGTAGCTCTATACATAAGGGAAGGGATCAAAGCTACAGAACTAAAAAGTAAAGGGGGAGGACAAGGGGTACTCTGGGTCACCTTGGACACAGGGACTGGCATCACAATCTGCACAGGGATTGTATACAGACCCCTGTCTCAAGGGGAGGAAACGGACAAGAAAATGATAGATGACATTCTCAAAATGGCTAAATAAGGAGAGATACTGTTGATGGGGGACCTGAATATGCCAGATGTTAACTGGATGACATGTACTGCAGCCACATCCAAGAGCAGGGTCATTCTCAATACCCTGCAGGGGGCAGGCCTTAGACAGCTAGTGTTGGAACCCACTCAGGAGGGAGTAATACTAGACCTGGTACTCTCAAATGGAGAGAGGATCACAAATTTAGAAGTCAGTAGACATCTGGGAACAAGTGACCACTGCACAGCATGCTTCACAATAAGCACAACCATGGAGACAAGCCATACAAAAACAAGGATACTGTACTTTAGAAAGGCTGACTTTGGCAAAATGAGTGAATACCTGAGGAATGCACTAACAAATGGCCAAAAAGGAGGGGCTGGAAGAACAATGGAGAAAAATCAAAACTGCTATCATAGAGGCAACAAGCCTTTGTGTGAAACAAATAAAGAAAACAAAGCAGAGTAAAAACCACTATGGTTCTCAAAAGAGGTGGCAGGGAAGGTTAAGGAGAAAAAGGCTGCATTCTAAAAGTATAAGGAATCACAGAAGGAGCACGACAGGGAACTGTGTCAATTAAAGCAGAAAGAAGTGGGGAAGGCAGTCAGAATAGCAAAGGCCCAAACTGAGGAAAAAATAGCCAGCTCAGTTAAGAAGGGGGATAAACCCTTTTATAGGTACATTAGGGAGCATAGAAAGGTTAAGGGAGGAATAGTGAAGATTAATAAAGGAGAGGGGAGGTGGGCAGAGGGAGACAATGAAAAGGCAGAGATACTGAATGAATACTTTGCTCAGTATTCACAAAAAGAAGATGAGGAGGAGTTACCTAAACCAGACAATAGAAGCACTCTGGGTAGGGGGGTTGACACCAGTCCATTTACAGAAGAAAGAGTCCTGAAAGAACTCCTAAAACTCAAAGTGGACAAAGCAATGGGGCCTGATGGGATTCACCCCAGAATCCTAAAAGAACTAAGGGAGAACTTAGTGACACCACTGACCACACTTAACAAATCATGGGAGGAAGGGGTAGTACCTGAGGACTGGAGGAGGGCAGATGTGATTCCCCTTCACAAAAGTGGGAGCAAGGCAGAAGCAGGAAACTACAGACTTGTAAGTTTGACCTCAGTGGTAGGAAAAATGATGGAATCACTTCTGAAAGAAAGAATTGTTGAGTACCCAGAGGCCAGCAGGGCACAGGACCCAAAGCAGCATGGATTTACAGCAGGAAGGTCATGTCAGATGAATCTAATTGTTTTCTTTGACTGGGTGACTAAAGTAATAGAAAAGGGAGGGGCTGTGGATATGGCCTACCTATACTTTAGCAAGGCATTTGACACAGTCCCACACAAAAGATTAATAATCAAGTTAGCCAGTCTGGGAGTGGGCTCCAGGGTGGTAGCATGGGTAGCAAACTGTCTGCACAACAGGACACAGAAGGTAATAATGAATGGAACACATTCCGAAGAAAGGGGGGGGTACTAGTGGAGTACCTCAGGGCTCAGTACTGGGTCCAGTCCTCTTTAACATCTTTATAGGTGACATTGCAGAGGGTCTGGAGGGAAAGGTATGCCTCTTTGCAGATGACACAAAGATCTGTAACAGAGTTGATACACAAGGCGGGGTAGAAAGGATGAGAATGGACTTGGCAAGGTTGGAGGAATGGTCAGACATATGGCAACTTAAATTCAATGCAAAGAAGTGCAAAGTAATGCACCTGGGAAACAAAAACCCAGGAGAAGAATACACACTAGCAGGGGAAGTACTAACAACAACAAAAATGGAAGGGGACTTGGGGGTAGTCATATCAGCTGACCTAAAGATGGGTAAGCAATGTGAGAAGTCAGTAAGGAGAGCCAGGGGGATACTGGGATGCATAGGAAGGGGTATCACAAGTAGAAAAAGGGAAGTGGTTATCCCTCAGTACAGACAGTTGGCGAGACCCCAACTGGAATACTGTGTGCAGTTTTGGAGACCCCATCTATGCAAGGACATAGACAGGATGAAAGCAGTCCAGAGGAGGGCAACTAAAATGGTGCAGGGTCTGCATCAGAAACCATATGAAGAGAGACTGAGATAACTTAATATGTATACCCTTGATGAAAGGAGGGACGGGGGGACATGATAGAAACTTTCAAGTACCTCAAGGGAATCAACAAAGTCCAGGGGGTAGCATCTTTCAGAAAAGAGATGTGTAAGAACAAGGGCACAATTTAAAGATAGAGAGACGGCTCAGGGTAATGTGAGGAAATTGTTTTCACAGAGAGTGGTGGATGCATGGAACAGCGTTCCTGGATCTAAAACAGTGGGGGAATTCAAACATGCATGGGACAGACATAAGGCAATTGTAGTGGGGGGTTGCAGGAAGTAGGCTGTTGGTTAACTAGAATCTGCAGCTTATCCAATAGGAAGGGAAATGGGCAGACTGGGTGGGCCAAGTGGTCCTTATCTGCCATCAAAGTCTATGTTTCTATGTAAGATAGGTTGGTGTGAGATCTGTACAGAACCACATCATCAGCATATAACAGTAGTTTAGAGTTACCACACACTGATACACAGTTAAAATAAACTAGGGCCCAGAATTTAACCCTAAGGGACACCATCCATGATTGCTTGCAGTGGGGACTGGATACCCCCTCCCCATTTAACAGGTTACATGTGCCCTGAGAGGTCATTGTGGAACCAACTACATGACAGTTGATCAAAGCCAAGTCCATTTAATTTGTGCACCAGAAGTTCATGATTAACAAGATTGAATGCTTTGTTAAGATTCATGAACAGTGCTCCCTGTGGGCAGCCCAGCATCCATAGCATTGAACAGTATCAGTGCCATGCAGTTTTCAGAAGCCCTATTGGACTTCAGTTAAGATGAAGTGTAGCTCAAGGTAGGACAGTGTCAGATTAGAGATCAGTCTTTCTTGTATTTTAGCAATAGTACACAACAACAAAATAGGCCGATAGTGTTTGACCAGCTCTTTGGTTCCCCCTTTATGCACCGGAACACCATGCACAATTTTCAACATACTTGGTACAGTACCCTGGAATAAGGACATATTGATAAGGTCAGCTGTGAGTCTGGCAAGGACAGGGGCACTAAGTCTAAGGAACCTGGGCTCCAAGTTATAATGTCCAGTTGAGCTGTCAACCCTTATGCATTGTAAAAGAGCCAATACCTCCTTCTTTGTAACCAGTATAAAGTGAAATTCAGGGTGATTGTGGGGCAGAGGAGCTTCAGGGGACCATTGGGAGGGGGTGACCAGAGTGGACTTGAATCTATCCAAGTTTATGAAGAACTTGTTGAAGACTTCAGTGGCCAGGGCAGGGTCACTAAGAGTTTTGACAGCAGCAAGGATGCCACCTGAAGGGGGCCTAGTGCACCCCTTGAGGAGGCAGTTAACTTGTGACCAGAACCTCTTGGGGTCATGTAGGTTGTCAGACAGCAGGGTCCTGTTATATTTCACCTTGGCACTTTTAAGGCTGCTTTTGCAGGTGTTTCTCAGGGTATGATATTGCTACCAGTCCTGTACCTGACCAGAGGCTCTATACCTGCCCCAGGCTTGGTCCCTTTGTTTCATCAGTTGATGCAGGGTTAGGGTAAGCTACTTAGAGCAAAGCCCTTTGACATGCCTATGAAACAGGACTACATGATGGTTAACAATACTCAGGAAATTATTTATATGAAAAATTCAAATGCCATATTTACACTGCCACACCTACTCAGATTGTGCCATGGCACTGAGGCCAGGTCATTAAATTAGGTATCACAATTAAGTCAAGAATAATCTCTTATCAAGATAATCCAGGGGTGCGGGGGTCTCACAAAATGATTATCCCAAACATAGTAGGTTGGTGAGTAGTAACTAAGTGCATCAGCCTGAGTTCCAGTTCCCTTGACCATGCCACTCCTACTGACAAGTATCCAGTCCAGCAGAGAAGTGAGTACCTGATTTTACATTAATGCAGGCAGGCTCAGTGATAATCTGAGTAAATGGAGCCTTTGATATAGCAGATTTAAGTCTGTTTACATTATCTAACCAGTTCAGATTAAACTCCTCAAGCATGATAACCTCTCCCTTTTGAAACTGCTCAAAACAACTCAAAACAAGCAAGAAATTCATCAAGTATTGGCCATGCCAGAGAGGGTGGATTATAGATGCAGCCAATTATAAGGGGTTTGATGCTTCCCAGGAGGGCCTTTATGAATAGACTCTCACAAGAAGAGTGGATTATGGAGGTCATAGGGATTTAACTTGTGTGTGGGTAAAACATTGAGAGAACTTAAGAGAATAACAGAACATAAGAGTACCATTAGAAGGCAGAATGCAAGTTCTAATAATGCTAAGCACTACAAAGAAAGGGTTCATACAGTGGTACAACTAAGATTCTGGGAGCTGGAACAGGTTGAACCACCATCAAGGGGAGGCAATTGTAACAAAATGGTTGAAAAAAAGAGAAATGTAGTCAATATTAGAATAAGGGACACTGAATGGATCCTGGGGACTCAGTGAGGAGGCTAATTGGCAGGTGCACTGGTAGCCAATATATACTGAAGGACATTATAGTAATCTGTTTGCATGTATGTCTGTGGCTAGATTGGATTTTGTTGCTGGAGGTCATATTGCCTCATATGAAGCTAGTTAAAAATCTTTTGGCAGCCGTTCAGTCTCACGCAGTGTACCTAGATGTAGCTGTGTGGGTTTGCAGGGCATCAATATAACCTATTGATAAAATGATGTTAATAGAATGATGGCGTGCACAGGAAGGGATAACTGTATAACAAGTAGGAAGAGGGAGGGGTATCCAGTGATAACAGCCCTTTTAAGAACGTGATTGCAGAACAGCAACTACACAGTGTCGAATGGCATAATGTGCAGTTGTTGGGAAGGGTGCATATTGCCGACATGTGCTAAAAGGGCGAACACCCCATATGGGCAAACTGCAAAATGGCAAAAGAGTGAACCACCCAAAATAGCAACCTGGGCACATGTGCACACACCCCGGCAATACCTGTACTGGTATCATATGCAAAGCAATGCCAGGCACCCCCCCTGCCCAGCCCGGTGGTCAGGACACATGCCACAGCTGCCCCAGTGGCAGGACGCAGGTTACTGCCCCACCCCTGCACATCACCCTTCCCCCAGCAGCAGGACACAAGCTACGGACCCCACCTCTGTACAGCCCCCTCTCCAGTGGCAGGACACAGGCTATGGCCCCCACCCCTGCACAGCAGTGGCAGGACACACACTACTGAATGGGGAAGATGGCTCCCCCAACCCTGCTCACCAGCAGCAGACCAGGAATGCTGCGACCTAGGCTGCACCAGGTGACAGTCGTTCTTAGCTTCGACAAATAAGTGACAGGCAGGTAGTTCTTTGTGATGTGCTGCTGCAGGCAATGGTTCAAGACCCTGCAGCGGCAACAGCATATCACACTGAGACATGGAAGCACTGGGGCTACAGAAACAGACAGCTGTGCACTAACCTGATGCATCACCATGGCTTTCAATGAGGCCACTCTCCAGGTACACAACTCACTGCCCACGCTACACTCCTGCAGCAGTTCTGCTGCCCATGCCGCCACGCAGAAAAATTGTCAAAACCGCAACAGCCACACATCTCCTTTTGTCAGCAGACAGATATGGTGGGTGTTTCCCCCACTGCCACCCCCCCCCACATGTCATTCACCAACACATGACCATCCTCCTCTGGCAACAAAGGCTGGTCTCACAAAGATGGTGAAGGAGGATGGATGCTGTAAAGTTCCTCAAGAGCCAGAACAGGAGATCACTACTCTCCCTAGCGGGATACATTTACAGGCGTGACAAGGAGGTACACGGTATAGTGTAATGGTTCTGTTGCCAGGACCTCAAGTACTAGCGCTCTGCCTGCCTGCACACAGAGGTGGACCATGTAGTGCAGCAGGGACAGCGACACAATCATGTCTCTGATGCTGGAGAGATAGGCGTGCGGACAGTTATGGCAGAGGTCAGAGACAGGGCCAGGTCCAGCATGGAGAGCACAGGGCAGGTCATCATCCAGCGTACCTGTAGTGTGTCTGATGCTGTGGTGGGCAGGCTGCTCACATTACCACTCCTCAAGTGGACAGTGCAGCAGATAAGGCAGGCTGCAAAAGGCTGTCCTGCAACCCCGGCCATGGTGCAAGAGCTGAACATCCCACCAGAGTATTGGGTCACTGTGGTGGGAGAGCCCTTCCTCCTGCATGATAGTGGACCATCAGTGAACAGGGTGCTGGTCTTCATGACACAGTGGTCCCTCCGCTTCCTTGGTGACAGCGAGGATTGGTTCCTCGACCGGCATCTTCCATGCATCGCCACCCATCTTCGGTAAACTATACACAATCCATGGACTGTGCGGAGATATCATGGTGCCTGCTGTGTCTGTGTCTATATGTGGCCGTCAGGAGCAGGTCTATACCTGTGTGTTCGGTGAGGTGCAGTGACTGTTGGGGGACTGCACACTGAAAATGGTGCTTTTGGATTTCAAACGGGCTGCCTGGCGTGCATTTGCTGCTGTGTTCCCGGGTGTGGCGGTCATGGGGTGTTATTACCACTACTGCCAAGCCATCTGGCACTGCATCCAGTGCACCCCCAAGGTGCTGCACTGATGTTTCTCTTATGAGGACTTTGCACCACAGATCTGGATGGTGCTCGCCCTCACCTTTGTGCCTGTGGGGGATGTTGCAGATGCCTATGCCACCCTCTGTGACACTCCATTCTACAGGGAGCATGAGACACTCCTGAGGCTGCTCCTCAATTATGTCAAGTACACCTGGCTTGACAGGGCCATTGGCCAGACCACTAGGTGATGCCCACCATTTCCACTGGAGGTGTGCAACGTATATGATGCCACCGATGCAGGGCTGGCACAGACTAATAATGCAGTCAAGGGCTGACACAAGGGCTTCAACACCCACCTCGGTGCCACCCATCCTAGCATCTGGCATTTCATCAACTGCCTCCAGAAAGAGCAGCACCTCAGTGAGCTCCGCATGGAGCAGATCGTCTCTGGGGCTGCCACAGCCTACAAACACATGTGCTACAAAGACCTCACCTGGAGGATAGAGGGCATTGTCCAGGAGTATGGAAAGTGCAGCATGGCCAACTACCTGAGGGGGCTTGCCTACAACTTGCAGCTCCAGGTCTAGCCGGCTTGTTGGTGCATGCTGCTCCCTGCCCCTCCTGGCTGCTGCTTGCTGTCAGCCAGGCAGGTAACCATGCTTGCCACTGATCCCCCTTCCACCAACTACTGCAGCACCTGTACATGCCTGGTCTGGGAGTGTCTGCTTTAGTATCATCCAACACCTGTGCAGTCCTGGATCCACTGCCACCTGTGCCAGTGACTATGCCCATTGGTCTGCAGTTTGTGCATTCCCCACCTCCCCCCTTACCTGTATGTGTTGCCCCCTTAGCATTTTCAGCCAGCATCTCACTCCACCAGTCTGTGGTTTGCATGTTCTACAGTTCCACTCCACCCACCTCCCCACCTCACCTGCCTGTGTGTGATGCCTCATTTTGTGTTCAGCCAGCATCGCACTGCACTGGTCCACTGTGACTTCCATCCATGTGACCTGCATCCCCTGCTCCCCCACATCTTGCCTGTACATGCCTTGTTCTGCTGTGCATCTGTGCAGCCACAGTCAGGTCCCCATGCTCTCTCCTGGGTGTTCCCCTCACCCAACACCACCCCTGGCATCCTACATTCCTTCCCAGTCCTCTGTGTGTACCCTGATGCTGGTGGCGATGGTTGCATTTTTTTTTATTTGCATAGTTTGCTATTTTGACAGTTGCTATTCCTGCAGCTGTGCCACTTTGCAGTGTGCTCTTGTCCATGAGCCCCCTTTGCAGTCACTGTTTGGAGGTAACTGTCTTGGCATGGAACCAGAAGGAGGTGTTAATGTCTTTATATAAGACCATGATCAGACCCCACCTTGAGTACGCAGTACAGTTCTGAATGCCTCATTTAAGAAAGGATATAGATGGATTGGAGAGGGTTCAGAGAAGGGCAGCAAGATGGTGCAAGGTATTCAAGAGAAGCCATATGAGACTAGATGGAGAAAATTAAATCTATACTCACTGGAAGTTAAAAGAGATAGAGGTGACATGATAGAAATTTTTAAGTATATGAAGGGAATAAATAAAGTGAATGAAGGTAGCTTATTCAAAAGAAAAGTAGGAGATAAAGCAGGGGGCATAATTTAAGATTGGAAGGAAAAGATTTAAGAGCAATGTAATGAGATGTTATTTCACTGAGAAGGTAGAACCCTGGAACAGATTACCTAATGAGGGGGTATGAGCATGTGCAGAAACAGTGGAGGAATTCAAGAGGGCGTGGGACAGACACAAGGGGTTGGCTAGTGGGCAGAGGAAAATATCCCTGGGAAGTGGAGACAAGTAGGGGCAGATAGGAAATGGGCAGACTGGATGGGCCAGGATGGTCTTTTTCTGTTGACACATTACTATGATACTTATGTAAGATAGTGAGTACTACATTTATTTATTTTTTTCTTCTTTATAGCTTTTTACTGTTGGGATTCCAGGGCAGGCATGCTGCAGTCCTCCCATGGAGGATCTCAATCAGTCCTGTTCTCAGGGCTTCATTGAGCCTTCTCACGTGCCCCATTTTGCATTTTTTGTTTACTCCCCTCATTATCCCGGGACCCCAGAACACAGACACACATGCGTGTGGAGGCCCACATGCGCTCTGTGGCTCCAGTGATGGACCCTTCCTCCCACCTGACCTAATGCTTGGCTCCCTGTTCAGCTTGGCACTGCCACCTAGCCTCCCCTGGGTGGTGGCCAAGAGCCAAGGAAGCCCACATTCCTCCCTGGGAGAGGGAAGCTACCTTGCAGCAGCTCAATTCAGCTTCTTGCCCTCCTCCTTCCCCACCGGCTGACCTCTGGTGACTGAGGGATTGTTCCAGAACCTGTCTCGCTGGCATTGGAGGAGGGTTAGGAATGGAGCACCTCAGCTCTCCATGCCATTGGGCTGGCTACAAATTGATTTATTTTTAATAACATGGTGTACATCACACATTTACAAATGGATTTCCTTCAGTCAGCAGTGCACACTCACAGACCATATCTAGACGTAGCTGCATGGATATGCAATGTAGAGATATATTTTAGAATCCCGCAGTCAAGTTTAGGTTCATGGGTACAGTTTAAAAAAAAAAGTGGCATCATACAATTAAAGTATAAAATGTAAAATGAAGGCAGAGAACATGATAGGTGGTATAAAACACTTGCTAGCTACATATGAGGCAACAGTTCTTATATCTTTAAAAAAGTGCCCAAAATATGATAAGAATATAAAGGCAGTCAGTCAATGTTATATGTGTAGATGTAACTGTGAGGTTCTTATAAAAAATGGGCAGAGCAGGCTTAAGTAAAAGGATTTTACATCCATGATCTAGTAAAATAAGCTAGTCCTTAAAAGCAATACTAAATTCATGACTTTCATTAAACTATGCCATTGCCAGATGTATACCTGCAGGAAACCATGGTTGCTAGGCAACAGCATCATCCCTGACATTGGCTGATGTCTCTGACATCAACATGCAGAAGTCTGTGAATATAAGAGGCCATGGCTGAGCTGAGCCTCTTGCTGCCAGCATGGATGCAATAAGCAAGGAATCATGGTAAGAAACGACATGCTTCAACCACGTAGCATACTAATCTTACACAGATTAAATGCCATAGTGGATAGCAACAAGTAAAACCACTGAGGCTGTGAATTGAAGCAAATAGTATTACTGAGATTGCTACTCTTTAGATATATTTTAAACTGCAATTAAAACCTTAACAGGCAGTTTATACAAGTATGTACTCAGAGTAGAACTGCCAGAAAAATGAAATAGTGTACCATTGAAGTGCATTGAATTTTAAACTTGAAGAAGTAGAACTTGACCAACTATAAAAAGAAAAGCTTTGAAGCAGTATATAAAGCCATGAGTCAACTTGTACCAGAATTATAGAAAAAGAAAAATGCCATAAGAATCATTATACAGGCTTAACGAGCTGCTAACATCTCAAAGAAAACTTTTAAAAACATAGTATTTGGGTACAATTCAGCTTGTATGCTATCTATTATACATATTTCTCCTCCCCACTTATTTACCACTGGGGAAATAAGCATGAATACATGACCTTAATCCCTTAGAATTCATCTGTCTCTATAGCTTATTCCCTACTTGAAATCATAATCTTCTGTTGTGACATCACAATTGGTTGCCATGGGAGTAACTGTAATGTCACAAGTAATACATCATGACATCAGGTAGGGAGAAAGCAACAGGCACAGATTAACCCTTCAGGAGCAAAGATCATGTTCTCATGCATATTACCTTAGTAGTAAATAATGGGGAGGAGACATACAGAACTAATGTGAAATATAAACTAAAATGTGTCTAAATACGTTTTTTTAAAGTTCTCCTGAAAGTGTCACCTGCTCTTTAAGGCTCATTTTAAAAGTACATACAACAAGCCTTTTAGCAGCAATGTTTGTACTCCATTTCTGGTTACCTCATATACCATAACCAGTTTTACATTTTGGATTACAAGGATGTTCTGAATAATATTTATAGAGACAGACCATTCTAGAAATGGCATTAAACGTATAAGATACTATATAATCAAAAGATAATTATTCAGAGAATAATAAATATATAAAAATTGCAAAGCTATGCAACCACACGGTGATGCATGGTCACTGAAATAGTATGTGTCACTCTTTTTGTAGCACATAACTGAAGTCAAGAAAGAACTCAAATATTTATTAAATATGCATGAAAGGAAGAAAACATGCACACAGTACTTACAGAAGGCAGTAATATGAAACTACAACATTAGAATATAATTTCAAAATGTATTTTTTAGAGAGGCTTCAAAAAAAAATATTAACATTATCAAAGGATATACTAGCAGCCATCGAAACAGGGGAGCTGAGAGGTTGCTAAAATATGTGGCAGCCATAATTGAGTGCATGTGGAGATTGGTATTTTGGTGTGGTGGAAGATATTAAAAGGAATTCTTTTTTTTTTTTTTAAGAACCTGTTTATAATTCCACAAATGTAATTAATGTTTATGAACTCACAGGTCATAAGAAAGACATATTACAGTGATTATAAAATTATGCAAGGCAATGTAATATTTAAATACCAGTAAGTCACAATGGGTTTTATTGTAACAGTTATGCAAAAACTTTTTGCATCAGAAATACTGAAAAAAATGCATGCTAAAAGTTTGTTTTTAATGTTTACAGTCCCCCAGAAGAAACCACAATAAACTGAAAAGAATTTTGGCAATTCCCCAAAACAAACACAGCATTGTTTTTACTAAATTTGACAAACTTCAAAGGACACATAGACAAAGTTGATAGTATTAAAATAATTATTCTGGCATGGGGAAAACAATACATGAACTGCGAAATACTAAGCACTTACAGAATTTATCAGAGAAATTTAAATTGCATATAGTGAAACTTAAACTGAAGAGAAGAACAACATTGTTAAATCATATCCACCCACCTGGTATATAATGGTCCCAGAAAATGATTTAGACTGCAATAAAATCTGTATAGCAAATTTATGATTTCCATGGATCAGTAATCGCAAAATAGAAAAAGACACAGGTGACCGCCATGACCCCTTTTACCTGCAATCTCCTTACTGGTAGATATGAAGGTTGAAACTGGCATTTAGGGATTTGCCTGCTGTAGGGATTAGCACACCCAGAAAAGATGAAAAGATAGATAAACAACCACAGTTAATATAGTTTATATAGTTATTGGCTCAGGTCACATTTTCAAAATTACAATTAAGTTATGACAGGCTAAAGGCAGTTTACAAAAAAAGATTTTAGATCTCAGTCCATTTTTATCTCTTTGGTTTGAGTCAACCTAGGGAGAAGATCCAACAAACTCTCCCTTTGGAGTACCTTGGTCAGTCTAGCCCCTCCTCTGTTCTCTGGTTTGACTCATTGTAGCCTCATAAATGATGTATGGGCCAGATCATTAGTATGACATTCATCAAAGTGGATGCCAGCAAAGGTATTGTAGATTTCCTTTTTGTGCCCCTGACATATTCTTGGATCCTTTGTTGTAGTGGGTGAATGGTACACCCAACATACAGTCTAGGGCAGGAGCACCCAAAGGCCTAAATAACACAATTTATGCAGCAGTCTATAGAAGATCTTACTTCTACTCCACAATTATAATCCTCAATTTCAACATTCTCAGCTTGCACACAAAAGCTGGCCACACTTGAATATCCCATTTGGGGGAGAGGGGTAGCCAGTTTCTGAAGCTTGTGTGCTCCTTGTGGGTATTGAATTGTCTATGTACTAGCTTGCCCCTGAAGTTGGGCATCTTGGAAAAAGGTATACATAGCTGATCCCCTAATTCTTCTGCCTGCCATTAAGAAGGCAGGCCACTTGTTATCACCAACCTATCTGCCCCAATATCCTATTATATTGCATAATGAAGCAAATTGGTTCTGTGTTGGTGTTCTGCCTTTCCTTCAGTTTGAATAAGTTGTTCCTATCTTCCTGCCTGTTTGGAAAAAAGCATTTTCCAGCAGCTCTTTCTTGTGTCCCCAGCCAGGAATCCTTCTGTGAGTTCTAGTGACTGATTGCAAATAATTATTAGATGAGCAGTTTCTCCTGATCCTAAAATACTGACCATAGAGGATAGAGTTGATGAAGGATCTGGGCTGCACACTGTCTACCCTTAGGGGGATGTCTGTGGCTGTGGGTTTGTGATAGCACAAAGTATTAACCCTTTTGTCTTCATCAATTTTTAAGGTGATATCCAGAAAGTTTATGGAGTTTTTTATCCAAAGTACTTGGGAATTTAAGAGTAAAGGTGTTTAAATTGAGCCACTCCATAAACCTAATGCCCTCCTCCTCAGAAACCTTCCACACACAAACAGTGTTGTCAATGTAACAATACAATCTTACTGTGTTGGTTAGAAATGGATTTTTATTTGGGTTAAGGACCATGAGTTTCTTCCAGTAGTCCAGGAAGAGGTTTATGGAGGAGGGGGCCATACTCACGCCCACAGCTGTCCCTAAAAGTTGTAAATAATATTGGCTGTTACCCTCGAAGTACTTGTGTTTCAGTACATAGTTTAAGCCTGCTAGAATAAATGGTGTAGGAAATGAATCTTTCAAGGGGTTAGAATTAAAAATAGAATAATAGGGGAGTGTGAATTACAAGTCTATATTACCATCGAGAGGTTTTGGGGACAAGGGAACCTTAAAAGTGAAGCTTGAGAAGTTCTCTTGTCCCCAGAACCTCGAGATGGTATTATCATGAGTGATACATGCTCTCCTATTTGCTATTTTTTTAATATATGGATCTGCCTTTGAAATTCCTTGTGTCTGAATTTTTTTTTTCCTGTCATACTGTGAGGCTGACTGACTGCCACACTGTGAACTTGCTTGCTCCATCTCCCCATCTCTGTTAACTTGCATTCTCTTTCAGAATACCTACCATCATGTTTCTTAGACAGTCCTACCTTTCAGTTGCTTTCAGTGCATGAATGCATGTTCAAGCCAGATAACTCTTTAAACACAGGAAAATAAGAAGTGTTGGTGAATGAGCAAAGGGTACCAATTTCTCTCAGCAGTGAGAGGAGGCACCATGTTTTTAAAACTGTTCTGCCCACCCATAGAAGGAAGTGGTGAATCACGAGGCACTCTTTGGAAAACATAAGAATGCTTGTGTTGAAAGCACACTTGGGAGCATAACAACCAATGTACTGTGTTAAACAGTTGTGCACTTGCACTCTTCATTTTTTTTTTTGATAACACTACCATTCAGCGCTCCAAATAATAGTTTTACAGGCTCTGAGCTATAATATTATTGGTCATCATTGATAATATTATCACTTTCTGGACTGATGTGTTACAGAAATTTTTTTTATGGATTTCTATCATATTAAAATGAGTTATCCATATACTAAGGTTCATACTAAAGTTTATAAACAGCAAGAAGGCAGTTAGCCCATAACACTCCTATACTAAACCAAAGGGTAATATGATAAAATAAAACCATTACAAATTAACTGATCCAATCTATACTTAAATAATTTCTGATTTTCACTAATAACAACACTAATAGGTAAACTATTCCAGGGACCCACAACTCTTAATGTAAAAAAATATTGTCGGTTTTTATGCCTAAATTTATTCCTAATTAATTGTAATGGATGACCTCTAATATTATAAGAATTTTCTTTAAACTGAAGATTTAATTCAGTCATAATGACAGGATCTTTAATTATATCAAAAAGAAGAAGCAAGTCGGCGCTAAGCCAATGAATTGATAAAGACATTAAATTTAATTTCTTTAGCCTATCATTATACGTATTGTTCTTTAATCCTGAAACTTTCTTAGTAAACCGTCTTTGAACATTTTCCAAGGAATTGCTAGTATTTTCTTATAAGGGGACCATAACTGAGCAGCATATTCCAAGTGGGGCCTAACATAATATCTAAACAAAGGCACAATAACCTCACTTTTATGTGATCTAATATTACATAAAATTGACCACATAACTCTGTTAGACTTATTGATAATCTCTTGAATATGCTTATTATATGACATGTCATTGGAGATACTAATACCCAGATCTTTTTCATCAATGGAACTAACTAAATCTGTATTATTTAACTGATATGTATATTCCAGGTTATTAGATCCCAAATGCATAACTTTACATTTATTTAAATTCAATTTCATGCCCCATTTATTTACCCAAAAAGTGATATTATTCAAATAATTTTGTATAATAGAATACATAATATCTAGACATGGGCTGCCAATTTTCACATCATCAGCATATTTGATAGAGATACATTGACATTTATCCATCAAATATGCAATAAATGCCTGGAAAAGACAAGGTCCCAACACAGAACCCTGCGGGACTCCGATAGAAATATATCCTTCCCTTGCACTAAACCCATCAATAAAAACACACTGTATTCTATCTCTTAACCAATTGCTGATCCAATTTATAATATAGCGATTGATATTAATATTACTTAAATTAGAAATCAGCACTGTATGTGACATGATGTCAAATGCTCTACTGAAATCAATGTAAATAATATCACATGGTATGTTACGATCCAAGTACTCACTAATATTCTCATAAAATGAGAGCAAATTTGTGAGGCAACTTCTTCCCTTCCTAAACCCATGCTGTTCAGTATCTTGAATGTTCAAGACCAGTGTAATAATATCTTTTATTAAACTTTCCAATACCTTACAGACTGTGGAGGTCAAAACTAATAGGGCGATAATTTTCACAGTTGTCTTTTAAACCCTTTTTATAGATCGGTGTAACATTTGCTTTTTTCCAATCTTCTGGGACATAATTCACCAACAAAATTTTTTCAAATATGATCTTTAATGGACTTACAAAATGCTTGGCTAATAAAAATAATAAATGTCCAGCCAGTCTATCAGGACCTGAACAATATTTACCCTTTAGGGAAACCAATTTATCTTAAATATGTTTTTCATCAAAAATGATAACTGAATCATTCCCATTATTGACATTTACTGGGAATGTATCCAAATCTGTGAATTTTTTACAAAATTCTGTATTAAATACATTCGCCATCTTGACCGGGTCATGCACAATATCACCATTATGCACAATAGGGCCAACCTGACAACCTGGTTTCCTTAAAGAATTAACATAAGAATAAAATTATTTTGTATTATTCTTATTTGTAGTTTCTGCCAGTCTAATTTCCCAGGATGATTTAGCTATCTTTATGCAGTGTTTACATTTGGACTGTATCTTTTTATGTGCTTCCCAGGCAATATTTGATTTAGTCCTTAAGTAAAAATTATATAATTTCTTAACATTATAAAATTTCTTTTTTCTTTTTAATAATTTTTTTATAGATGTGTTAAGCCATTTTGGAGACCTTTTTCTAGTCTGACCCTTAAATTTAAAGGGAATGTAACTGTCTCTTATATTTGAAATAATGGATTTAAATATAAGCCAATAACTTCCAGGACTTGAATAAGATAATATAGAATTCCAATCAATTTTCTCCATAATCTTGTTGACAGAATTCAACTCCATTTTATTATAAAGATAAATAATAGACTTGTTATTAGTAATGGAGGATACTTTCTCTATAGAAAAACTAATAGTGTTATGGTCACTTCCTGCTATTGGATCTTGACTACTCAGATTGATAATTGGCACTGAGTCGATACTAATTACAAGATCCAAAATATTACTTTCCCTAGTTGGCCTGGTAACATGTTGTATTAAATTAAGCTCAGAACAAGTGGAGAGAAATTTATTTTCCTTCCCACCTATTACAATAGATTTAGACCAGACAATATTTTCAAAGTTGAAATCACCAACAATTATCACTTGTGCCATTTCACACGCCAGTTCAAATTCTGTAATAATTGCATCTATTACCTTGGCAGGTGAATTGGGAGGATGATAACAACAGCCAAAATAAGAAACTCATTTTGGTTTAAGTAGAATTTGACCCAAATTGTTTCAGTAAATGTATTATGTACTTTTATACAATTAGTAATGTCAACTGTATTTAAGTTGGTTTTAAAAAACAAGGCTACACCACCTCCCCTTCTGTTTGGTCGATTTAATCTGTATGCTTTATAATTACTCAGGCATCCTTCCCATGAGGATTGATCATCACCCCATGTTTCACATATGGAGATAATATCCACATCATGATCTAAGGCTTTTATCTGTAGTTCATCCATTTTTTTTGTTAGTCCCCTCGCATTAAAGCCGAGGACATGTATTTTTCTTTTGTAATAATAGAGAGTCATTTGTTTTAGTGGGGGTGACAGTTGATTAATCTTTCCCCTCACCCCACAACCTAGTTTAAACAACCTTCAATTAGAGACAAACATTGGTTGCTCAAAACAGTATTACCCTTCCGACTCAAATGCAGTCCATCCCTCCCAAACATATCATTTCTACCATCAAAAATTTCCCAATGATTAATACAATTCATCTCTTGTTGAAGGCACCATTGATGAAGCCAGTTATTAACAATCTTAATTTTATGATTTAGATGATATGAATAACAAGGTACAGGAAGGATTTCGGATATGTTGATTTGGCAACCAATATCCACCAATTTGTTTACTAATCCAACAAAAGCTGACTTAATATCCTGAATTGAATCATGAATGATATTAACACCCACATGTATAATTACTAAAGGATTATCACCACAATTAATCAGAATATTATCTAACATTCTAGAAATGTCACAAATCATGGCACCACTAAAACTTGTACATGTTCTATTAGTTTTATCCGAATTATAGATTGCTCTATCCAGGTACTTAATCATAGAGTCACCAATTACTAAAATCTGTTTATTGAAATGATCTGTAGGAGAAATCACACAATTAGCATTGGGTACATGTAAACCAATATCCATTAAGAAATCAATTAGGGGTTGATCAGAAATGGGTGATATCAATTCTGAGGAAGTGGCATTATTAGTTAGCAAGGAATCATGTCTATCATTATTATTAATTGGGCAATAGGCAATTCATTGCCATCAAGTAAGTGACAAGACAAAGACTGCAAACACTCAAATTTGTTTGATAATGGAACCGAAAAGCATTCAGCCTTTCTCCCTTTTTTGTTCTTCTAGAATTTTGGACATTATACCAGCCACAGTCATTTTCTTCATCATTTACATCATCCTCCCTAACTCTTTTCTTGTTTAGAACTACATTTTTAGGAGGTGCTAATGAGGATAGTAAGTCATTACCCAATTGCAGACCATTAACTACCTCATGTTGTAGGGTGGCTACACTTCTGGAAGATGCAGATTTAGATGATACTAAGGTAGATAACAAGTCCTTACCCAAAATGAGGATCATTTGCTACCTCATGTTGTAAGGGGTTATTGATAGGACACTGAGTATTATTTATAGTGTTTGGATCCACAAATGAATCAGAATTATTTAAACTGTTAAACCATTCAGTCATATTGTGTTGACTGATTTCTAACTGGTTTAATCTTAGAGAAAATGAGTTTATCTTCTGCTTCAACTCAATATTCTCTAAACGCTTATTACATTGATAATACTCCTAGGGGGGATTCTCAATGACACCAGTAAACATTTTACATGATATACATTGTGTTTCTAGAATATCTGAATGAGTTATCAATACTGAATGTTCTAAATCAATTAAATCAGGTGAAGCCATATTGCAGTTCACTTTATTTCAAACACCTAATAAACTTATGGCTCTCTAAATAAGTACTTACAGTATGTTTAACTGAATTTGATTACACAGAGTTTTATGCCCTTCTATCCCTCTAGCCACTCTGGACACTCTAGACACCTGCGTCTCTGCACACTCGCCCCACTCATGCTCGTGCCACGAGCAAAGACGCTAGCAGATACAGCTCTGGACCTGGAAGTGCTTGAGTGGGTCGTGAGTCCTTTAATGCCTCAAATCAAAATTTAGACCCACAATAGTGTTTATAAGGTGTGAGCACCCTGCTATGCACTAATGTACAGTGACCCAGTTAGTAAACTTAAATTATATCACTCCAGAACTTTTTTGTAGTTCCAGCAGTCCCCCTTAAAAACTACAGCTGGGCAGGAACTTCCTGCAACCTCCCCTGATGACAGACAGACAAAGTGCAATATATTTAGTAAAAAGCTCATAGTTTAGCTCCAAACAAATGCTGCAACTCTCCTGTACTGTCTCACACAAAGTGTCTCACAGCATAGGGAGAGTGCAGAAATGCTTGCTGAATGAATATATTACAAAACTGTTCACAGGCCTGGATATTATGCTCTTTGCTGATTTCAGATTCTACATCAGTCACTAACCAGTATTGTACAATGGCAAGAAAGAATCCTGGATTCTGATTGGTCAGTTGGCTGTCACAACAGGGATGTTATCCTGGCATAACATCCCTGCTGATTGTTTGTCGGATGATTTGCTTCTCTTAAGAAACAAAAAATATTTTCACACAGTAGCAGAAACATTCTTTTAAATTATTTTTTTTTATTATAACACAACAAGTCATTGTATAATAGGAATAATACCATCCAGGGTGGGTGTTATGCTGGGATAACATCCCTTTTTGGGTGTTGGATGCCCTCAGCCAGTGGCCTCAGACCCAACCACCCAAGGTGGGATGTTATCCCAGCATAATGACCACCCTGTCAGGCATTATTCTTTTAGTAAGAATCATCCCATTCAAAGTCATTACATTTTCTAACATGTCCATGGTATCTCGGAGATGGGATCCCAGTCTCACCAAAAAATTCTTTAAAAAAAACTAGAAATTTGCAAAGGTTGTCAGAGAGGGACCCCATCATCCCCTGCACAATTGGCCTTCTGGGTAGTTTTACTGGTGATTTATGGAACTCTGTAAACTATAAAAGGTGAAAGTAATGAGAAATTTAACCCACATGAAGTTAAACTCATCCTTCCAGATGAAACCACTGTTTTTTCCCCATTCAAGCAAGTTATGGAGCTGCTTTTTGAATAAGTTGCTTGGGTTCACTGGTAAGGTTCTGTAGCTGGTATTGTTTTGGAGCAAGTCCATAACAGCATTCCTGTTATCTTCTGTCAAAACCACCACATCCTCTTCCCATTATTTGCTGGTTTAATAACAGTTGGAAGTTTTTAAAGTTCATCCAGGGCCAATAATTCTTCTTGATTCAAATTACTATACCCTGTAGTATCTGCCTAGCTACGCAGCTTGTTTGTCTCCCTCATCACAGCATTCTCAAAGGCCTTACTTACAGGGTTACATGTACTGGGGCAAAATTGTGATTTAGGATTGAAATGTGATGTACTGTATGAACACTAGAGATAGTACCCCCATTCACACTGAATATTTGTTCAAAAGAGCTACTGTTAGAATTACTGTCTGGAAGTTCATTGCTAAATAGCAATTCTGAAAGTTCCAGGTTAAGCAAGCCTTGTTCACTTCAGGAATTACCTGCTATGGTACAAATGTTGCCTTCCATAGGTACATTACCTGCATCTTTCTGTCCTGGATCTGGGTTCTAATGCTGAGATAGTAAGCTGTAGAGCCAATTCAGTGGCTTCATTAGCTTGATGTACTTTGTGGTGAAACCCTCCCATATTGGTTCTGGTGTTCAGCCAGTCAGCAAAGAAGTTCTTCAGATGGATTTTCCGAAAGAGCTTATATACTGTAGATCTATTTATATGAAAGAAGGGTCTGGCTTAGTTTGAGGTACAAAACTGAGGCCACACAATAGTAAAGATGTTTGTGCAGTGGTCATTTCTATTTGTGTGAGATTAGTCACTTTTTGCCTGGTCAGTCTCCTGGGGCTGTAGTGTTCTTCCTCTCTTGCCATGTGTTGCTTTCCAATTACTTTTTTTTGTATTGTTTAGTTATATTTTTCCATTTTTGCTCTGCTGAGGCTCTCTGTCTCTAAAAAAGACACTGTCCTCTTCTTTTTTCTGGTTCTATATTTATACTTTGACCATGCAGGTATGCACTTCATTTCTGCCCAATGGACCCACCCCCCTCCACCCACCTGACATGCCCTCTAGCTGCTTGGGCCAGAAGTCCCATGACTTACCTCTCACGGGGGTAATGGGGGACCAAGATCAGACCAAGACTTAGGCTGGCATCATTATGGCTGTGTGTGAAGCTGCAAGCCCAGGGCACTATGCTGCACATGCCAAAAGGAGTTACATGTGTTCTTCCCCTGTGACTGTGGCATGCAGTGGTGTCAAAAGCATATCACAGGCACTCTTGTGCATGTGCTAGCTGATGCCTGCCAAGCCACCTATTCCCTGTTAGCATTGAGGAGTCAGATGCAGCAACACCCAGTCACCTCAAGGAGTCATATTATTGCTGAACCTCGGTTATCAGGGCAGCAAGCTGTAGCATTACCACTTGTGCCAGAAGGCTGGCGAAAAAGAGATTGTTCTTAAGATCATTGTTCCTCTATTCCCTACTGGTCACTCAATTAAGTGTTGCTCTTTGCATCTGCTGCTATTTTGATAAACTTCCTCTGCTTGATTTTCTTTCTGAATACATATTCTGAACTTGGAGCACCCTCTGATTGTAGAGCATGATTGTAGGCACCAGGAAAAACTTTCCCCTCAGTGAAATCACAGCTATCCCATTCCAGCTTTGCTTGTTTGCACTTTAATTCATTTTCATGTCAAGGGTTCAAGCAAGTGCCTGATCAAACCCCCACTAATTCAACTTCTACCAGTTGTCCCAAACCCAATGCTGCCACTTATTTAAATGGTGCCAGTGGCCCCCCTGGTGGGGACTCTGCTGCATCAGTATCACACTGACCAGATCATCGCAGTCCAGAATTGATGTTGCATTTTCTGTCCCTTTCTGCTGGACATTGCCACTGACATCAGCATCAGAAATTGTCATCAAGCTTCACCTCCATGGCCTGCATGGACTGAGTGGGGTTTGCTACATGGAGAAAGACATCATCTACATGTGTAGAAGGTTTATAGCTTTTCCTTGCAACCTTTATGCCTATGATGTTCTTGTCAGTCAATATCAGTCTGGCTAGGGGCTCCAAATAAAGACTGAACAAGAACAGGAATAGTGGACACCCCTGTCTGGTGCCTGTTTGTCGAGTGAATGGGGTGGAAAGGGTGCCGTTACACCACACCCTGAAAGAGGGATGGGAATATAGTAGTTTGACCCACTTTACAAAGGAGGGATGGAAGCCAAACCCAGCCAGATTCTCAAACAGAAAGGCCCAAGAGTTTATGTTAAATGCTTTCTCCACATGCAGGGAAAGCAACATTGCTTTTTTTTTGTGAAACCCTGACTGCGGAGATAGTATGCATAAGTTTACTGAGAACGTCAGTTACCAGCCTACCCTGCATGAAGCCTGCCTGTTGGGGTCCTATTAGGGTTTGCCACATCTTGTTCACCCTAGTGGCCAGTATCTTTACCAGTAATTTTATATCTACGTTTAGCAAGGATATTGGCCCATAGCTTCCCATGATGGTGGGGTCATTCTCAGGCTTAGAAATCAGAGTAATCAATACTTCCTGCATATATCGTGGGGATGTAGGGAGTTAGCCTGTTTGGCCTCCAAAAATAGGTTGGCTAGGGGTTCAGTGAGTTAGGAGTTGAAGGTTTTATAAAAGAGGAGAAGCCATCAGGTCCAGGGCCTTGTCCTAGGTCAGAGATACTATGACCTATTGGACCTCCAAGACTGAGACATCTGCATCCAACAGGTGCAATTGTTCCTTGTAATCTGAGGCAGATTTGCTTTTTTAAGGAACTGCTGGATGTCAGATCATTGTACGGGGGGTCCTGCTGTGTACAGTTCAGAGAGAAAGTCTAAGAAAACATTTGATATCCATCTTGGGTTGGAGAGGATGTTCCTGGTCTTATCCCTGACTGATTGTATTTGTCTTTTAGTTTCCTTTTGCTTTAGCCTGAGAGCCAGCAATCTCACGGCTTTCTCCCCCGATCCATGTATTGGGTTTCGGCCTTAAAAATAGCATATTCAGCCTTTTTTCTAAGTAGCTCATTATTAAGTTGGATGTTTAGGCTACTTGACTGGTCCCGGAGGCCCTCCTCTTCAAACCCTGGATGGTCTGCAGTAGTTGTTGGCTGTCACCCTCCCTTTTCCTTTTTCTGGTGGATGCTAACCTGAGTAACTCCTCTCTCACTGTACATTTGAAGGTCCCCCCACAGAGAGGCTTTGTTGGTGGCTGAGGGAGAGTTAAATTTGAAATATTGCATGATATGATCTTTAAGTTTCTCCTTGCATGAGGGATCCTTAAGGAGACAGTTTTTGATTCGTCACAACCTATCTCTTTATGTTGGCTGAGCTGGTAAAAATGACAGGGTTACTGAAGCATGGTCTGAGATCACCCTAACCCCACTCTCCAAGTGAAAGGAGACCCTGAGCTCCTCAGGGTTGGCCAGAAAAAAAAATCTATTCTTGAGGAAGAGTTATGGACTGCGAACCGGAATGTATAGTCCTTGACTGTAGGATGCAGTGTTCTCCAGACATCGGCAAGGCTGGGAGAGTCCTGCATTTCTCTCTGGGCTCTCTGGGTACATAGATACATAGACACTGTCAGCAGATAAAGGTCTGTGGCCCACCCAGTCTGCCCATTTGAGCTTGTAATTTCCCTTTATGTTTTTTCTAGAAGTCTTTTGCCCATTACCCCTGACCTCCAGAATTCCCTTCTGTCTATCCCATGCATTCTTAAATCAAGTGACTGTTTTAGCCCCCACCACTTCCTCTGGCAGGGTGTTCCACTTGTCCACCACCCTTAAGATTAAGTGACTTGCTCAGGATCACACCATATACAAGTGGTGGCTGATGAGTTTCAAACCCGGGGCTCCAGGTTTCCTGGTTTGCAATTCAATGCCTTAAGCCACTAAGCTATACTGCCTGCAGCATAGCTGAGAAACCTGCATTTCAGGATCTGCATCTGTCTAGTTGGTTGTCCAGCACCTGATTCCAGTCTATACCTAAGAGGGTCGAGTGGCCCTGTACCTTTAAAAGATGGGACATGAGGTTAGTATATAAGTGGGGGCCCTCTCAATGTGAGCCATAAATTGATGCCAGAACCACTGTAGTGGTACACAGGCACCCCTTGTTAATTATATATTTCCCTGAGGAGGTCTGTGATTTTTTTTCCAGTACTTGAAAGGGGAATAGTTCTATGTATTAAAATGGCAATCCCTGCTCTGTTGTTGCCGTCTTCTACAGCAAAGACCTGTCCTACCCACTCCCTCCTCCAAAATACGGCATTTTGTGTCAGTGTATGGGCCTTCTGTAAGAAGGCTATCTAGCCCCCAAGTGATTTAATATGCTTGATGATCTGATGTCTTTTCTCTTTTGTTTATTTATTTGAATTTTGGTAACTGCATAAGCCCACTGAGACAAAAAGTCCCGTTTTTCAGGGGCGACCCAGGACAGAGAACAAGGGAGGAACAGAGAATACAAAATAAAGCAAGATAAGTGTGCAAAGACATTTGTACAATAGAATGTGGAACACAATAGATGTATAAAAAGGCATATATAAATAATACAGGACATATACATTATATACAAGTAATACAGTGAGTACAGATGCTGCAAAACAAGTGAAACGGATAAATACAAGTTGCTTAGGCAAGGTTTTACAAATACACATAATTACATAAATGCAGAAAGTAGTTCAAACAGTGCAAACTTGTCAGCAAGTGATTCAAGCAGAACAGGGGACTAGGGCAAAGAAGTAGACAGTTAACAGAGTAGGACACAATGCAACCAGAGTAACCCCATGAACAACTCATGGGAGGGGTTGCAAGGCTGAGTGGGGAAGGGAGCAGGAAAAGGCAATGGAGGGGGGAGAAGTGAGTTGGGTGGTAGGGGTGGGAAACTGTTAGTTACAGATGCAGACTTGAGGGAAGATAGGTGGGATTTAAGAGAATTCTTGAAGGAGTAAAGAGAGGTACAGTTCAGTACAGTAGAGGGTAGTGCATTCCAGAGGAAGGTCCCACAAAAGTTGAAGGCATGGCAGCCCACTGCTAGGCCCGGTTTCGGGATGAGAGTAGAGGTATATCAGTTGACCTTAAGGATCTAGTAAAGGTTTTACATCAGGTGATGTATAAGAGGCAGGCAGGAATGATGGTATGGGCAAGCTTGTATATCAAGCAAAGGATAGGGTATCAAAGTCTGGCTTCAAAGGATGAGCAGCCAAGGGAATCAAGGACAGAACAATGGTGTATCCTGTCATTAGCACCCAGGGCGAAGTGAGCAACCCTGTGGTAAATTTGCTTAAGTTTGGCAAGATGGGAGACTTGAGCAGAGTGGAGAACAGGGGCACCATAGGTGATGAGCAGGAGCAATGAGGAGGATGCTATGGCAAGTCAGGAGGGGAATGTAAGGTAGGGTAAGAGGCAGTACAGAAGCCCAAGCTTTTGGTGGATGGTCTTGACCACGGTTGAAATATGCCAGTCAAAGGATAGGTGGGAGTCCATTGTGATACCAAGATATTTAAAAGATTAAACCTGATCTTGGGGGTTCCCTCAAGAGGAATTGATCATCAAGGGAGGCGGGGAAGGGGTAGACTTAGGGGTCTAGTGGTAGAAGAGCATTGATTTTGTTTTCTTAGTGTTAAGCACCAAGAATTTATTGAGGAACCAAGCTTCAAGAAGATGGAAGTCCTGTTGCAAGTATAGATTCAGCAGGGTAGGGCCAGAAGAGGACCTGTACAAGAGGTGTCCAGTGATATGAGCAAGTATTATTGAGCGGCTCAATATGAGCAACTCAATAATATTGCTAACACTGAGAGTGAGTGATACATAACATCACTATATCCTGTAAAGCGAGTGTAGCAGGGAACTACATTGGCTACAACAGGATACAGGATGTTGTTTGGCCAAGCCCTGCCAAGCTGTTTATTGTAGTGGCATAAGGTAGGTAGGTAGATATTTACTGATCGACTTTTAGTCTTTACACTGAAAAACGTTACATTAATAATTAGACATCATTAAAATCATATACAATTTCCTCTAAAATCAACAATTACAGAATCTCCAATGTGCTGATTTCCAAGAAATCATAATTTTGTAACTTGTAGAAATCTATACAGCGGATATGACATTGACATCAGTAAAATTAAACAAATAAGCAATTAATTCTTCAGAGGGGAGACCAAGGGTGCCAAGTATAGGAACCAACTACTTTTTCCTTTTGAGCTCATATTGTGGGCAATGTAATACAATATGCTTCAAATCATCCTCGTAACCATATATACATTTGCATTGTGGACTTAAAACCTCCTCCCTTCTCTGATCATGTAGAATATAATTTGCCTTATAAAGTTCCAACCTAAACCTTGTTATGATCCTTCTTTCTTCTGGTTTTAATAGAATTTTTAAGTACGGTTCTAACTTATAATGGTTTCTAATGATTTTAAACCATCTGTAATGATGGAGACTTTTTAATTTTTCTTGCTCTTGAGATATTGCTACTGCTCTGACCCTTGATTTAACTTTGGATATTATTTCTTCTAGAGGGAGGGCATACATTTCATACAGGAGATTTCCTAAACCATACGGAAACATATTTTCTTTAATTAACCTAATTGTACTTGAAATAAAATTCCTTTGATGGTATTGAATTTGTTCTTCCAGATACATTCTGGGGTATCTATTGTCTGGGAGAAGAAAAAGGTTTAAAGTGAAAATAATCATTCTCTTTACTAATCCATCTCCACCTTGCACCTTACCCAGCTAGTTAACACCTTGACCAGAATTAACTATAGAACTGGATCAAGTACCTTACTGGTTTGGGTTCTATCTTGTCACCCAGAATAAATCACAAATGTCTCTGTACTCCCTAACACCCTAAGCAACCACTCCCTTATACTTTGTAGTTGGTCCAACAAATTCAGCAAATCTCCACCTAAAGTTATTCTCAGTAGGGTCCTAACTCCAGGACACCTAGAACCACTCAGATCACACCTTTGAAGCCAGGATTGGTCACCACTGGACTCTACCAACGACATTGACCAGGCACTTGATTTCTTCATCGACCGCTTTAGTGCTGCATGTGATATCCATGCCCTCCCTTAAATTGCAGAAAGTTAAAGGGGTGTGCAACCTTTGGATAACACCTGAACTACTAGGACTTATGAAGACTAGGGACCACCTCTGACACCGGGCCAAAGCCACAGGCAAGCAAGCAGATATTCAGGCTTATAAAAAATCCGTAAGTGTTTGTACCAGAGCCATCTGTTTTGCAAAAAAATCAATACTTTAGGGAGGCACTTTCCAACTCATGGGGTGACAGTAAACATTTCTGGAGCAACATAAAGGAAGTCACTGGTAAAGACCTCAAGAGAGCACCCACCATGCTTAGCATTGATGGAAGTTCGACTCTTGACCCAATGGCCATAGCCAATATTTTTAATGATGTCTTTACAGACCTCAGCAGTGTCCTCCCCCCTGATTTTTTTCATGGTCTCTGCCTCTGCCACCACCCTCCCCAGTTTGTGATGGTCAGCAGCAGGCTACCCCCCCTTTTACTTCAAAGAGGTTACTAAGCAAAAAGCTAGAATGCACATACGTAAAATACTCAGTAAAGCAAGATTCAGTGGGGACAATTAGATTTCAAATTTCTTGCCCTCACCCTCGAGGAAACTCATACACCTCTTACCATGATTCTTAACTTTTCTCTAAGGCTTGGGCAATTCTCCCCCAAAACTGAAACAGGCCCTAGTAACCCCGGTACACAACGGTGGAGATAGGGCACAGAACACAAACTACAGGCCAATCTCCATTCTACCTCCTCTATCGAAAGCACTAGAGCGTATAATTGCAGATTAGCTTGTGGAATACCTGGACAAATGCAATATCCAATGTCCCCAGCAGCATGGCTTTTGTAAAGGTAATAATACTACCACTGCACTGTTAGAATTTGCTGGTTTCATGCATAACGTACTCGACCAAGGCCATCTGGTAGGGGCTGCCTTTATTGACCTGACGAAGGCCTTTGATACTGTGACCCACTCACTGCTACTCAGGCAATTATCACTCGCAGGGGTGTCGAATGATGCTGTCAGCTGGTTCAAAAGTTACTTAGAAGACTGTTCACAGCAGGTCAAGATAACCAATATCTTCTACGAAAGGAAGCCAATCTGTTCTGGAGTGCCTCAGGGATCTATACTGGGGCCCCTTCTCTTCAGTATCTACTTGAATAACCTCCCATGAGCCTGTCAGGAACAGATTCTGCTTTATGTGGATGATGCCATGATCTACTCTTTTAACCCTGACCCTAAGAGCCTCCAGAATAACCTTCAACACAGTTTCTCAGAAGTGGAAAAGTGGTTCAGCACGCAAAGACTAGTGCTAAACTATAAAAAGACCAAAGTGATGCTTTTCAACAATGCCCATAAGAAACACAAGTCCAAACCCTTGTTCATCACAAACTGCATTGGCACCCCACTTGAACAGATCCACTCCTTCAAATTTCTAGGGATCACTGTTGATAGCTCACTCACCTACTCACAACATATTGATAATGTAGCTCGAGCTGTCAACATAAGGATTGGCCTACTACACAGGCACAAGCATAGCCTCACTCCCGAGGCACTAAGAACAGAAATTTTCAGCTCTGTCATTACCATCATTGATTTATGGGCTGGTTGTTTATGGCTCTGCCTCTGCTACATCCCTTCTCAAGATCACTGTTGCTCTTAAAAAAGCATGCAGACTCCTTACTGGGGCTGCCTGTCTCACACACACACGTGACCTATATGCTCAGACTGGGTGGCTTCAATTATTCAGCCGGTACCAAAATAAACCTGCTTACTTGCCAAGAAGGCACACCTTGGTTTGTTACCCCCTGGGGTCCAACAGCTCCTTAGTCTTTGTCACAGTACCCAACATACTCGCAGCTTGGCAACTCAGGTCTTTACTGTTCCCAGATGCCGGACCACCTTAGGTCAGAGGTCTTTTGCTTACCGAGTCCACCCCAGCTCAACTCCCTGGGTAGGGACATCTCTCCTGAGTCAAAACTCTGCCCTTTCAAACACAAACTCTGACAACATCTATTAGCAAACAGTATATGTGACTGCCGCCCTTAGCAGCCTTCTGCTTATTTTATCTTTGTACTTCTACCTTTTGGCACTTTTAACTCTTGGCACTTCATTTCGATCCTACACACAAACCTTTTCCTCTCCACCCCTCACCCGTTTCTTCTCTGCTCACGCATCTTTAAGTTTTTTCCTTGTTCCTCCTCACCTTCCCTCTTCTACCCTCCACCCATTCTCTTATCTCATGTCACCTCCTTTGCAAACTTCTTCCCCTCCTTCACCTTACGTTTCTCTCTCTTACCTCTCTACCACCCATATTACTCTCTCTCTTGGGTTTTTGACAAGGCCTGCTAGGCTGCCCCCTCTCCTGACTAAATGCCACCTCTTCTCCTTATACTATTAATTTGTCTTCCTCCCCCTCACTTCACCAGCAACCCCCTTATCTCTGTACTCAACCCATTTCCCTCCTTCCACCTCCCCATCCTCTCACCTCTCTATCCCCATTACCTCCTTTGCAACTCCACTCCTTCTGCCTCCACCTCCTGTGCAACTCATTTCTTTCTCCCTCTTGTTTCTCCCATCCCCCACCTTACACCCCATTACTTTCTCTCCTAGATTTTGACAAGGTCTCCCAGGCTACCCTCTCTTCTAGCCCACTCTACTGTTATATTGAGCAGCATTCAGTGCTATTTTGATTACTTTTGATGTATTAATTTTTTTTAAGTATATTCTTGATATCTGCTATTTACTTATCTATTGTTTACCTTGATTTGTTTTTGTGCTACTGATGTGGAACCTTTGTAAATGAGTCGTATTGCTCAAAATTGTTGAAATACAAGACTCAATAAATAAATAACAGCCTTGGCAGCACATTCATTTTGACCACACTGATCCTACCTCACAGTGCTAGAAGCAGAGAGGCCCATCTCTGTAAATCTAATGTGATGGTCTTCAGTAGGGGTTCCATATTTACGGCTTTCAGATCAGACAATATTATTGACACTTTGATTCCTAAGTATGTTATGTTTGGGGTTCCTTGTGTAGCCCCATATCTAGGATATCTTTCTTGTTTACTAGGAGGCTAAGGGGAGCTCACTAGTCTTGCCCATGTTCAGTTCATATGCAGAAGAAGTTCTCAATTTCTTTAAGCACTTATGTTATCAAAGTCACTGGGTCTATCACATGTAATAGAATATCATCAGCATATGTGAATAGCTTATATTCTTTCTTCCCCTCCTTAATTCCCTTGATGCTAGCATTTTGTTTAATACATGCTTCTATAGGTTCTAAGTATAGGTTAAACAGCATTGGGTATTGGGACACCCCTCTCTGGTGTCTCTGGCTAGCAATATCTTTTCAGACAATATTCAATTACAAAATATCCTGCAGATGGCACCTGGAACAGAACCGTCACCCACTGCACAAAAGTCTGTGGGATGTTAAACGTACACATTATAGTGAAAAGATACCTCCAGGCCACCCAGTCAAAAGCGTTGTCCACATCCAGAAAGACTAAGACCACTTGTTAATCAGCCACCCTGGATGAAGCAATCATATGATGAAGCTTTCTTATGTGAATGCTGGACACCCTCACTGACATGAAGCCCACCTATTTCTGGCCTATTAGGACATCCCAAACCTTACTCAATCTAGTGGTTAGTATTTTGTCCCTGATTTTTAGATCAAGATGGATTAGAGAAATGGTTTTATAGCTCCTGGCCTTAACCTAATTGTTACCAAGTTTGGGTATTGGAAACATGCAGGCCTCTGTCATGGTGTTGCCTGTAAGTTTTTGTCATACATGTAGTTAACCACCTTTGTAAGTATGGGAATGAAGTTCTGTTGTAAAATGCTTGTAAAAGTTTGATGAAAACCCATCTGGGCCCCAAGCTTTATCAAGGCTCAGGTGCTTAGTAGCCTCCTCTACTTCATCACATCTCACCAGCCCCTCCAGCTTTTCCTGCTGGGCTTCAGTTAGATGTAACATTTCTAATCCCTCTAAAAAATGCTGAAGAGCCCAGCGTGAGGTGTTGATCAAACTCTTTTCTGTGCACAAGGTCTGGTAGTAGTTCTTGAAAACTTCTACTCTTCCCTTAGAGTTAATAATCAGGGGATCTGACTAATCTGCTCTAATTACTCTTATGACCCTTATTGCTTCCTGATGTCTGAGCCTCATTGCCATGAGGTGACCTGCTTTTTCTCCCTGTTCAATGTTGTGTACTTTGGCCATAAAAATCGCCTGATGTACCTTCTCTCTACTTAGAGCAGTATACTGTACTCTCAGGGCATTTAAATGCAACCATGTATCTTTGTCTCCACAGCTACGTTGCCTCTTCACCACAGAGATTGAGAGGCGCATCACATGAGGAGCATGGACCAATCTAGAGGCAGCAGGAAGTCCCGTGGATAGAGTGGCAACTTTAAAAAGCTAAATCTCTCATTTTTTCTGGGTGCATTTCACCAGTCCTGCAAGCACCAACTATTTGAGCAGGACAGCCATTGAGAGGGGGCAGTCCAATCAAAAGAACTATTGGACCTGTTTGTTGGGAAAACCTCGTCACCTCTCAGATTGAGAGAGGGTCACATGAGGAGCATGGACCAATCAAATAGTAGCAGGAAGTCCCATTTGGGGTAGGACCCTCTGGGAGGATAAAGGCTGCCACTCTTTATGTGTCCCATATATGTTCTGGCCCCAGAGTAGGAGTGCAACAGGACTGGCATCTTAGGCGCCAGAAGGCATCTGCAGGTGATAGCAAGCCACAGGTCATTCTGAAGGGGGTCTACAGGAAACATGAGTAAACTCTGCAATATAGGGACCGAAGAAAGGCAGCAAATTGCGGCACCAGGATGCTGCCATGGTGCTTTAACTAAACAGCAACCGTCAAAAGAAATGTATAGCACCTGTGGCAAAAAAGGAAACACAGACCAGTTAATCTTATTACCTGGTTTTAATCCAAACAAGTGCATACACTCCACCGACTACTCCATGTATGTGGTCTGGTGGTTTTTTGCCGTATCTAGTGTATTTGGTTTTTATATGCACTTGTTTGAATTAAAACCAGGTAATAAGATTAATTGATATGTGTTTCCTTTTTTGCCATGGGTGCTATACATTTCTTTTGACTAGTATAGGGAACACCAGAAAGGATGCACAATAAGGAAAATCAAAGGAGGGCACATTATGATAAACAAGGAAACCAAATCTAGTGGGAATAAGGAATCAAAGTTAAGAAGGGAAGTTTAGAAACACTCTATCTAGGGTAAGGGCACAGACACACTAAATGGATAGGTTAAATAGTAGGAGCGACAAGTACAGATAAGCCAAGAGGGGATATACGTAAGAAATGTATAAAGCCAAGGGAAAGGCAGGGAAATAAGTAAAGAGAAAAAAACAGTCAGGCAAATGAATGGTGCAGTGTGATGGGTGTGGGGCTGCAATCTTCAGAGACATATTCTGGAGATTGGGCTGCTGTCCCATATGCAGGCACCTCTCTGGGCTGAAATCTGAGGTCACTTGACTCAGGGTTGAACTGGTATGAGTACAGAGTACTGACTGCCTCATCCAGGGTCACCAAGACTGCCAACGTTCTCTCAAATGCAGCCAGAAAAGAGGCAAAGTGTCTGGACCTTGGTGGGCTCTGGGAATGTGGGAGGGGGTGATGGAAGGAGAGCACCTTTTTGACTTTACTGCTGCATAATTCCTTTGCTATTCTGGTGGGACCAGGAAGCCAGAAAGAGCAGTCAAGGCAGTGGGAAAAGAGGAGGTGGGGTTCCTTAATGGAGGAGGCCTTGGGGGGGGGAGATGCCCCCAGCCAAGGAGGATACTGATCCTGGTGGAGGACACCATAATCAGGGGGACAGAGATGGGAGTTGGGGGAAGGGAGAGACAAAATAGTAAAGTGCCTGCTAGGTGCTTTGGTAGGGAGGACTGAAGGACAGATCATAGAGATCACTAGGGAAGAGGGGGAAGGGAGGGAGCGTGATGTCATTGTCCATCTGGGCTCTAATGATGTGGCCAGGAGTACAGTATGGTTAGTGCAGGATAGGCTTAGGGAGCTGGGGAGAGACCTGAAGCAGGTAGCCTGCACAGTGGCCTTCATTAAGGTGCCACCTGTGTATTGCCAAAGAAAGGCTATGGAGCACTGCTTCAGTGCCTTCAATGAATGATTGAAAGTATGGTGCAGGGAGGAAGATTTTGGTTACATTGGGGACTGGGGTCCTGCCTTGGGGGAACAGAGGCCTGTACAAAGGAAATTGCCTCCATTCATCCAGGAGGGGAATGAAGTGCTGATCATTACCCAAACAAAAGAACCCCCCCCAACACAAATTACATATATCCCAACAAGGGCAATAATACAGTGAACAGATAACATTTATCTCACCACTTTCACCTTGTCCTGATGACACATCTTTCAAACTGATAAGTGATGGGCTGGAGGGGCTGCACTAAAACATGCTCCTAATCAAAGAAATTGCTTAAGAACGTTTTTCTCTTTGGAACTTATTCAGAATGGGGGTAATACTTAAGCAGTAAGGCACAACATGGGGTGCTTTATGGTGGGATAATGGCCCACCTTGGGTGGGTTGAAGCACAAGGTGAACCTGAGTGCTTCTATCACCTGAAAACGGCAGTTATTCTACCACAAAGCACCCCATGGAGTGCCTCATTGTGATTAGGAAACGGGTCCCATGCAAAAGAACTGAAGAAGGCAATCTGTATGAATTAAATAATAAACTTTATTTAAAGGATGTATTGTGTACTGTCATTTGTTTTACTATTTTTTAGTACAACAGAGATAAAGTAGTCCCTGTGGAAAAAGTAAAACATTTTTAATAAATAGCTGCATGAATAAATTGTACAGCATGAATAATTATGTTAAATGTTTAAAAAGAGAAGATTAAACTGTAACTGGTCTAATTTATTTGGTGGGGGACAAGGGAATGTTAGGGACTATGGTGAAAAACAATGTTAGTGCCAGTGCACTTTAAAAATCCAAAATCAGACTGTTAACTTTTAAAAGTAATGGTGTGTGTAACATTAACAACAGATTACATTCAGTACTTAGCTAGTCTGTTTACTGATTTTCAGTCTCTTTTGGTCTTTAGCTGTAAACATTCAGCTGAATATTTCCATGCAGGGTGCTGTGTATTTTCAGTTTCTTCATTTTTGTCTTTTTTTTGCAAGAACATGCATAGGAGGCCTGTTTGTGGCAGAAAGAGGATTCAGGTGCATTTTGATTCATCTTTCTGGTCCAGTTTTATAATTTCCATTGAGGAGCTGTTTAGACAGTGTGCTGGAGGTGGCCGGTATCATTGAGTGCTGGGGAACAGAGTTGAAGTACTCAAGGTGGATCTTATTAGGGGTTAGTGATGGTTGGCTTCTGGTGGCAAGGGGGAATATCGGAGCACAGTGTAAGAGGAAAAGGATGCATCATCATGGAGAGTGTGTGAGTAGCCTTTCCCTGCTTAACAGTCTTAGTATGTCCTGTCTCCCACTGTGGATGTCAATGAATTGTTGTGCTGCTGGCTGGCAGAAGAGCTCACTGAGAATGGTAACTGCTGCTGCTTGAGAGATTGGAAAGGAGGAAAACTTGGGCTGTTTTGTTTCCTGGCCAAAATATTTGACCACAGTCACCAATTCTCAAGTGATTGGCCCCCCAATAACTTTGTTGGGAGGACTCCAAATGATTGACAGTAATGGCCATAATCTCCTGTAACTTGAGGTCCACCAATGGTAGCAGGGTAATGGCAGTGCTTTAGAGGAAGTGATTAGTGTAAATATTTTATAAATTGGCTAACTTACATATTCTGGGCAACATAGAAGCTCGATAGTTTTTACCAATAGGTTTTCCTGTGAACCATATTTGCTCGCTGTGTAGATCAGAGTAGGGATTTGTCTTGGGTGTAGGTAGAGGGCCAGAGCATCAGATGGGATTTTAGAGAGATACAGCAGGTGATCAGGCACAATGAATTTCCAGGCATCTCCCGCATATAGCTGTGGTGTTCAGTGTGGTGGGTGTCCTGGGGAAGGGGGGGGTCTTAGATTTTTTTGTTACTTGGTCGAAGGCCATAGTTGCATATTTTAGGTTGCTGTCATCAAGATGAATTGTAAATAATACAGGAGTCAATGATGTCGTAGGGTGTGGGTGTAGACAACTTAACACAGGTAGAGACCAAAGGTAGGTTGTGACACACAAGAACGCCTTGAATGCCTTTTATTATAATGATCCAAATAAAAGTTCAAATAATATAACCAAGGAGGAAATAAAACACTGAAAAACGGGATACAAATCAAATCCTAGCTCACCAAGAGCTTACAGTTACTTTTCAAGGTGTAACATAGAGTGGAAGTAGTTTTAATCTAACTTTCCACTATCTTCTATGGTTCTGGAACAGAGCTTCACCTACTCCCTTCCACTGCTATCTAACATCTGTGTCTACCTTTCTCTCTTTATAGGAATTCACAGGGCATAATTAATCATGTGGTCACTGTAGTCCGCCCCCTAATTAAATAATTGCACTTTATTCTACACTAATACACAAAAGGGGGACTACAGTTATAACAAGTTGATATTCTATTTTACAATTTTGATATCTTAGTTACTACAGTCTTCAAAGCAGGTTAAAAACACATATTCAATAGTTTGAAACCTTAATTACCTAAATTAGCTAATAACTCTGCCCACATTGTGATGTCACTCAATTCTAGCCCTCTACAAATGTGCTTCATTCTGGGCTGCAGACCCTTTAGGAGTGCTTCAGTCAAGACAACAACCGAGTAATCTGTAGGGGCTTCTTCTTTAAATACTGCCTAGTACATTTGTTTAATGTGTCCTTATATTTTCTTCATGCATGTGGATAAAAACTCAAACAAAAGTATAACCTACAAGTCTGATAAACAGACAGACTAAACCCTTTTATTTAGTGGGACATGCTGCTTTCCCTTTTGCAGCTGAACTAGTTTGACAACTCACATCTGACAAAGAAGACCCCTTGTATTTTAAAACTCCCGACCAGCCTTCTCAAAACCACAGCTTCTCTCCTAAAGCTGTACCTGTAACAACACTAGTGCTAGCTTTCTTAAGGAGGACTTAATTCAGTAACCTCAACAGGAAAAAGGCTCATTTTATTAATTCATTCTGTTAAACAATGCAACAAGCATACATAATAAACTTGAGCGTTTTGTGCATTTCTTTATTGAAGTTGGGAATTCTCGAGACAGAGAAACGAATAAAGGGAAGTTAGAGAATACACTATAATGGGCGGCCACTCCATTATAGTGTGAAAAAGATAGAGGATACTGCTGCAGCAGAATTTAATAGAAGGAGAGGCAGATGGGGGGGGGACAGAAACAAGAGGGCAAAAGACTAGAAGTCTGTCTTGAGGATTTCTAAGTCCAAATCTGGGGCAATACTGCCACACACTCCCATGTTTAAGTGATAACCTATCTAGGTTATCAAGACAACCTACCCCTTTACACTTGGGTAGGATGGAGCTCCGGCCCTCCCTCACCATAGAGCTCCACCCCAGGGTCCCTTAAATATTTCTATTATTATAGGAACAAACTACTGAACCTAATTCATTCTAACACTACCCTGGGGTGTCTATACCAATATCATTCTCTCTATTCGAAATAGAGTTATGACTTCAAAATAATATTTTAACATTCTATACATTATCCCATTTGTCGGGACAAATAATCAGCATTTGCATGCGAGGTACCAGCTCGATGTTGCACAGTAAATGTAAAAGGCTGTAATGACAGGTACCACCTCATGATTCTGTTGTTTTTATCTTTCATCTGGGACAAAAAGCAAAGGGGATTATGGTCTGTTACTAGGGTAAAAGGCTCCCATAAATAAAATCATAATGATTCAATTGCCCATTTGCTGCTAGACATTCTAGTTCAACCGTACTATATTTCCTCTCTCTATCATGTAGCTTTCGGAGATATATACTATGAGGGTGTTCTTCCCCATTTATAGTCTGACTAAGTACGGCTCCCAGACCCATCCCAGAGGCGTCTGTGTGGACTTCAAACTGGTAATCAAAATCAGGGCTCCTTAACACAGGGGAAGAGCACAGTGCCGCTTTTATGGTATTAAAGGCTTGTTCACATTCTTGTGACCATTGTATTTTATTCCCATATTTCTTTTTTGTCAGATCAGTTAGTGGGGCAGCAATTGTAAAGAAATTGGAGATAAAACACCTGTAATACCCGGCAAGTCCTAAAAATGACCAGATTTGTTTCTTTGTGGTTGGTCTGGCACTGTTAGCAACTACTTCTACCTTATCCATTTGTGGTTTAACGAGACCATTACCAAGTCCAAATCCCAAATATTTGGTCTCATTCATAGCCAATGCACATTTACTTGGATTAATGGTCATACCTGCCATTTTGATTGCATTTATTATGTCTCGGAGATGTGTCAAATGGGAATCCCAGTCTTTACTGAATACGACCACATCGTCCATGTATGCAGCACAAAATGTAGTGTATGGTGTTAATATTTGATCCATATACCACTGGAAAGTGGCTGGTGCACCATGGAGCCCAAATGGCATAGTACAGAACTGGAAAAGGCCTGTAGGGGTACTGAAAGCTGTTTTTTCTTTATCTGCACTAGCCAAAGGGATCTGCCAATATCCTGGTAAGATCTAACGTGGATATGTATCTAGCACTCACAATTTTATCTATAATATCATCTATTCGAGGCATAGGGTACATCAAATTGTGCAACTTGGTTGAGTTTCTAAAGTCGAGGCACAACCTAATACCTCCTTCCTTCTTTGGCACTATCACAACTGGAGACCCATGCACTTTTGAGGTTCAATGATTCCTAAGGCTAGCAGTTTGTTGATTTCTTCTTCTCCACTTTCGAACCCTCAGGAGTCTATAGGAGCTTTTCCTAAGTGGGCCTCCATGAGTTTTATTTGATGTTTCACATTTTAGCCTTACCAGGTATGCTTGTAAAGGTTGTGGCAAAGGTTTGAATCAGAGCGTCTAGTTGCTCTCTTTGTTTTTGTTCTAAACTGGAGTTTATAAACATGTCTTGGGGTCCTTTCCTATCCTCCAGTCGCCCATAAGCGACTTCAAAATCTGTCTCCCCTTCATCAGGTATGACCATGAGACTGATGTCATCATTTGTTCTCTCATACCATCTTTTTAACAAATTTACATGATACACCTTTTTTCCAGGTTTAATATCATGGGTAGCTATTTCATAATTAACTGGGCCTGTCTGCCTCAGAACCTGATAGAGGGCCCTGCCACTTCATAAGTAACTTGTTACTAGGCAGGTAACAGTAATAATACCTGATCCCCACTCTGAAATTGTTTCCCTACTTGTACCTTGATCGTACAATGATTTCTGTACTTTTGGGCTTGAACACTGGATTCATGTTTTAGTTAATGTCACACTTCTGCCTCAGTGTTTTTCATATACTCAGCAATGCCTTTTGCTTCATCTCCTTCCCTTCTTCCCAGAATTATTTTATGACATCTAACGGTCCCGAAGGATTTCTCTGCCATATAGAAGGGAAAGGAGAATAGCCAGTAGAGGCCTGGGGTACCTCTCGATAGGCAAATAACAAATAGGTAAATATTTATCCCAGTTTTCCTTCCTCATGGACAAATTTCATCAACATCCGTTTCAAAGTTTGATTGAAACGTTCTACGAGTCCATCTATCTGGGGATGATAGGGGGAAGTTCGTACTGCCACAATACCCAACAATTTCTAAAGTTCTTTTAATAAAGAAGCATTAAAATTACTCCCCGATCCGATAAAATCTCTTTCGGTATACCCACTCTACCAAATAATTTGACTAGTTCTTCTGCTATTTTCTGGGTGGTGACAGTGCGTAAGGGGATGGCCTCAGGATATTTAGTTCCATAATCACAGATGACTAATATGAATTGATTCCTGCTGGAGCTCTTAGTCAAAGGTCCCTATATCTATTCCTATCTGTTCGAATGGGGTTGTCACTAAAGGGAGCTGGTACCAGGAGCAATCTCTTTTTACGTCCTACCTGACTTACTTTTTGGCACTCACTGCAGCTCTGACAATATTTAGCTACATCTTCGTGAATACCTGGCCAATAGAACCTTTGTAAAATCCTCCCCAAAGTTCTATCCCGTCCTGCATGTCCTGCCAATGGGATATCATGGGCTAGAAAAATCAAATTGCGTCTATACTGGGTGGGAACTATCAATTGTTCTACTTTTTCTCCTGTGTCTTCTTTAGTACATACACAATATAATATGTTATGCTGTATGATGATCTTAGGGGCACCAGGACCATTTGCTTTATCCACTTGCTGAAACAGGGATTGTAAGGTAGAATCCTTAGCCTGTTCTTCAGCTATGTTACTTTTTACAAAAATGGAAGATATTGATTCAGGTAACCCCTTTTTCTTTTCAAACCACCTTCTTTGGAGCCGTCTCTTAGCATTTTTAGACACCCTTATTTTCCCTGGTGGATCATACAGTTCATCCTGAAATGGAAATACATCCCACAATTGTTGTGGCAGTTTACTCTGAGCTCTAGTGGTTACTGCAGACAGAGTTCCCTTATTTTGTATTAATGCTTGGAAGTCAGGGTAGTCATGGCAAAATTAGTATTGGTACAGGTAGATTAGGAACTATCCCTGCAGTCACCTCAGAGCATTTCCAATCTATATTGATACATATCTGCCCTGTAGAATAGTGGTGAGAATCACCATGAACACATATGACATGCATATCAGGTCCTTCACTTTTACTACTCAGAGTATCAAGCAATTCAGGCCTTACTAAAGTATTTTTGCAACCTGAATCTATTAATCCTATTACATTTTGACTGCCCAGCTTTACCATAGTAGTAAAATATCCAGCACCTAGCAGAGCCAAATGAGTAGTACCCCCATGTATTTTTGGACAGTATCTGGCTATATGGCCTAGCCCTTGGCAGTTTCTACAAACAATGTCTGCTGGAAAAGAGCGTCTTTTATTATCAGTTTTATTGTCCTTCTTTAAGTCACTGGTGGTTGGAACACTAGTCCTTGTTCCAGAAATAGCTCTTCCTGTTACCATCTCTTGGGGACGTGAAGTCTCTTTCCGATATGTCTGGTGGGCTGTTAAAAAGTCCTCAGCCAAGGAAATGGCTTTTTCTGCTGTTTCTGGCTTATGTTCTTTTACCCATATTTGTACCTCATGGGGGAGTATTTGTAAAAATTGTTCAACAATAAAGGCCTCCATAATTGCAGTTACAGACTTTCCTTCTGGTTGTATCCACTTCCAACACATTTCCCGTAGACGTGTAAATGTCTCTCTAGGATTGTCTTGGGGATGGTACTTTAAGGTACGAAACCTTTGGCTATATGTTTCTGAACTAATATTATATCTTTTCAGTATTTCAGTTTTTATCAGGTCATAATTTTCAGCATCTCTAGAGTTCATGTGACTATAAGCCAATTGGGCCCTCCCAGACAAATAGGGGGACAACCGTACCACCCACTGAGTTTGTGGCCAATTACAAGCCCTAGCCACCCTCTCAAATGTAGTTAGGTAGGCCTCTATATCATCTGAGTTAGTCATTTTAGTTAGCTTGATGTCTTTTGGGTTGGAGGTACCACTATCCCCACTATTGCCAGTATTAGAGCCAATTAATTGTAACACTTTCACAGTCTCAGCCCACCTGATTTCCTGCTGCCGCAGTTCCCGTCTCCTTTCCTGGGCATCTATTTCCTGCTGTCTCTCCATCTCACTCTGTCGAATCGCCAGCCAATGTAATAAACCAGCCAAGTCCTCAGGTGGTTCCTTTCTGAAGGGCGTCTTCTGTAGAACCTCCTCGGACTCCTCCTCGCTATATGTTTCCTCCTTTGCCATGGGATCCTTTCTCCTGACATCTGGACCCAGTCCTGGATTCAAGGGTCTCCTGTCAAAGCCGGCCTGGGTTCTGGTCACCATTCCCAACTTTTTCTCCTCTCCACTGGATGCCATCTCCACTCCAAGTTGTCTGGAACCCTGGTCAGGTTCCTTACTGGTTTCTCCCAATATGCCTTAGACAACCAGTAACATCCCACTTCTGACACCACTTTGTCATGGGGTGTGGGTGTAGACAATTTAACACAGGTAGAGACCAAAGGTAGGTTGTGACACACAAGAATGCCTTGAGTGCCTTTTATTATAATGATCCAAATAAAAGTTCAAATAATATAACCAAGGAGGAAATAAAACACTGAAAAACTGGATACAAATCAAATCCTAGCTCACCAAGAGCTTACAGTTACTTTTCAAGGTGTAACATAGAGTGGAAGTAGTTTTAGTCTAACTTTCCACTATCTTCTATGGTTCTGGAACAGAGCTTCATCTACTCCCTTCCACTGCTATCTAACATCTGTGTCTACCTTTATCTCTTTATAGGAATTCACAGGGCATAATTAATCATGTGGTCACTGTAGTCCGCCCCCTAATTAAATAATTACACTTTATTCTACACTAATACACAAAAATGGGGGTCTACAGTTATAACAAGTTGATATTCTATTTTACAATTTTGATATCTTAGTTACTACAGTCTTCAAAGCAGGTTAAAAACACATATTCAATAGTTTGAAACCTTAATTACCTAAATTAGCTAATAACTCTGCCCACATTGTGATGTCACTCAGTTCTAGCCCTCTACAAATGTGCTTCATTCTGGGCTGCCAGACCCTTTAGGAGTGCTTCAGTCAAGACAACAACCAGGTAATCTGTAGGGGCTTCTTCTTTAAATACTGCCTAGTACATTTGTTTAATGTGTCCTTATGTTTTCTTCATGCATGTGGATAGAAACTCAAACAAAAAGTGTAACCTACAAGTCTGATAAACAGACAGACTAAACCCTTTTTATTTAGTGGGACATGCTGCTTTCCTTTTGCAGCTGAACTAGTTTACAACTCTCACATCTGACAAGGAAGACCCTTGTATTTTAAAACTCCCGACCAGCCTTCTCAAAGCCCCACAGCTTTCTCTCCTAAAGCTGTACTTGTACAGCTTAGTGCTAGCTTTCTTAAGAGGGACTTAATTCAGTAACCTCAACAGGGGAAAAGGCTCATTTTATTAATTCATTCTGTTAAACAATGCAACAAATGCCATAATAAACTTGAGCGTTTGTGCATTTTTCTTTATTTGAAGTTAGGAATTCTCAGACAGAGAACGAATAAAGGGGGAAGTTAGAAATACACTATAATGGGTGGCCACTGCATTATAGTGTGAAAAGATAGAGGATACTGCTGCAGCAGAATTTGATAGAAGGAGAGGCAGATGGGGGGGGGGACAGAAACAAGAGGGCAAAAGACTAGAAGTCTGTCTCGAGGATTTCTAAGTCTAAATCTGGGGCAATACTGCCACAAATGATCTCAGACCCTCATGGCCATGGCAGGCCAAAAGAAAGCTACACATCCAGCCACACTTTTCTGACTAAGCCCGCCATGGTTCGTGGGCTCAGGCCAGCACGGTTGCTGATTTTTAACAGTTCAGCTACTGGAACTAATGGATGGTGACTGGATTTATCTTTATCTTACCTTCTGAGGGTTTTTAATATGCCCATAAAAACAATGTTTGATGACCTGAATTCAGAGTATTTCATGATTTTAAAGCCTCAGCTGATGGGAGGGTTGTTAAAATGTCTATTGATGCCAGCTGTTAGTCAAACATAACTTGATATGCTGTAAGACTCACCAGTTCTGTTTTTACTGTGGCATATAGCTCTCTCAGGAATAAATTCAGTTCACATTTTTTCTGATGTTTTCATCTTTTAGAGTCATTTTTTTCTCTCAGCTAGTCTGCCAGTTGATTTATTGCCAAGTTTGTCTGTTTCGTGGTGTTAGAGTGGTTTCTGTTCATTTCAAGCTGGTGAAGAATATTTTCTGAGCCAGTTCCATGGCAATTTACCAGTTTCTCTTAATTCAGGCTCTGGGCCTGTGGCATCTGCTGAAGAAACCTCTGTGGTGTTGTTTTCATGTGCTGTTTCATTCACGCTATCAGCAAACAAGGCAAAGTTAGTTTCTATCTTTTCTTCACTTTTTTTACTCTCAGAAGTGACACAGCAACAATGGCTGACAGTTAGAATGTTGAGTTTTCAGAGTGGGTAATGATCTGTGAGAAGGCTGCTAAGTGTCAGCCTGCCTTTGTGCCAGGATAACAGTCCCGTTGCAAGTGGTTCTCAGCCAGTCAGATTTCTAGATTTGTTCTACCCATTTCATAATGGCAGTAAGATAGTAGGACGCCTGGCTGTTTTACGACTACTGCTTTAGCCACAAGTTGATCTGAGTTGTGTGGCCCTTTGCACACTTAGTGGAATTATGCACCTTAGCTTTGAATGGCATGTTTCACTCAGCCTCTCTCCCCCCCTTGTTGCCCATCAGTCTGCTAACCCTTTTGGAAAACCAGCTGTGACCCCTGATCTACTGACCTGAATGCCCCTCCGCTCTGCATCATGCAGACTTCGTAAAATTTTTAATAAAACCCAACAGCTCAAACACATCAGAATAAATGAAAGTGGCCACATGGCCAACAGTGCTTGAAATTAATTTAAATTGGACTTTGCTGTGGTGATTGCCATGCTGATTAGTGAGGGCATCAATATTGCATGGTGCACTTTGAGTCCAAGTGTAAGTGTCAGCTCAGTGGTGATATTCAGCCCATTGCTGCAATGCACAGTGTTTCTGTAACCACTGACGTTGCAAGTCAGTGACATGCTATATTTGTTAAGGGGACAAGGAGGTGTCATTAATCAGTCTCAAAGCTGCAATAATCATTCCTTTGCATCATAGACAATATGACAAGTTCAGTTCCTTGTGCTATGTTGAACTGAAGAAGAATCTGTGCCTAGAGATTCTAGTTCTCGCTCCCCCTCACCATATTAAACAATTGTGATGGCACTGAAGCATGAGATTTGTCCCACCATAAGAGCAAGTGGTACTCCCCATTGTTTAGCCTGTAGCCTTCTTTGGCTCCAAGTCAACAAAGATAATTGAAAAATTCTTTAAGAAATCCTGTCTTTCTGACTTCCCCTTCAAAGCTAATCATAAACTCCATGTCATTGACTTTCATGGCTACCTCATGGTGCTGGCCTTGCACCTCTTGGAGCTGCTGGAAACAAGCTAGTGAAAAGCAACTCAGATTTTGCTTGTTCAGCTGAAACAAATTGGTTTTGCTCCCACATAGAAACAACCAGCTTGGCTGGGTACAATACTTTTAAATTTGATATGGGTGGCATACAGTATAGTTTTAATTTTGCTATACCCTACTTGCTTACGCTTCACCTGTAGGCTTAAGTCTGAGCTTTCTTCACTCCGACTAAATTTCTGTCTCATCCCTCACTTTCACCAGGATATAAACTTTATCCAGATAATTGAGTAAGTGAAAGATGATGGGGAGAGAATGCTCTTCTTCTTGGGGGGGGGCACAGAAAGCAATGGGCCCTCTATGATATATTTAGGGCCTTAAGGAAATGGACCCACGATCTTTGGGCAATTTTTGGATGAGTTGAAGAATGTCAGGGCCTTCTGTATGTTCTGACAATCCCACCAGCACCAAGTTATTCCATCTACTATGGCTCTCCTGGTCTACCAGTCACTCCTCTAGCTGTGAAACCTTATGCTGTAATGCTACCACCTCATTCTCTATTTGATATTGCCTGTCTTCCACAGAGCTCACCCTTGCTTCAGCATGCCCCTACTCACCTTTTTTAGATCTATAGCAGGGTGAATTGTTTTAATGTCACTTGCCAACTCCAAGAGTGCATCATTGATGTTGCCCAGTTTCCAAAAAAAAGTGCCCTAGCGGTAGCGCTTCAGGCCACTGTTCCTATAGTACAGTCAGGGATTCATTCGGCTTATGTCATCTGCAGCCTAGCCATCTCATGTGGAGTGGAGGCTGTGTTGAAAAGTGCTCACCCTGCTCATCTTCCATCTGTATTTCGGGTTGCCATTTCTTGCTTGACTTGCATCACAGGCTGTTAGGTATCACTTGTTAAGTGAATCAGCAATTATAATAAACGTATTGCAAAGATTTGCTAAGATTATTGTCTGGAAATTGGCAGAGCTGCTCTCTCGTGCTACTAGTCCATTAGACACATCACGTGACTCCCTTCCAGACCATAGTTGTAGTGTTGGGTGACAACAGCAGCAGACAAGGCACAGCTGGTACATGCACTGTATCTAGACTTCAGCAAGGCATTAAATTTGATGCCACACAGGAGGCTGCTAACAAAGCTTGAAGACCTTGGTATAGAGAAAAGACTTATCAGGTGGCTCAGGAGATGGCTAGGGGAAGAAAACAAAGGATAGGGGTAAATGGAGTCAAACTGAAAGACAAGGAGAGTATCAGTAGGGTGCCACAGGGGTAAGTTCTGGGTTCCATCCTATTCAACATGTTTATTAGTGACAGTAGGAATGGAATCTGTGACAAAATATGTCTCTTTACAGATGGTACAAAGTTCTGCAGCAGGGTAGACAGTGTGGAGGGAGTCAGGGAAATAAGGAAGGACCTAGAAACATTAGAAAGGCAGTCTAAAGTCTTTCAATTGAAGTTCAATTCCAAGAAGTGCAAGATGATGCACATTGGTAAAAAAACATTTAGCCACAGACTACTGGATTGGGGGGGGGGTCCCGATAACCATGATGGCGGACCTAGGGGTGATCATAAGGAATAGCTTGAAAACCTTGGGTCAGTGTAACAAAACATATTCTAAGGCAGCAAGGATGCTGAGCAGTATAGGAAGGGCTGCCCTACAGTCAGATGAGGGAGTGAGATGATATTACCACTATACAGGTCCCCCCTGGGGTACTCTGCTCAGTTCTGGAGTCCACATCTGAGGAAGGATAAGGAAAGGCTGGATGTGATGCAGTGTAGGGTCACCAAAATGATCATGGGGCAGCAAGATACATCCTGTGAGGAGAGGCTGGCAGATCATAACATTTTCATGCTAGTGTACAGGTGGGAAAGTGGGAAATGATTGAAACTACAAGTTCATAAGCAGGATAAGCAAGGTAGACTGCAGGGTTCTTTTCACCAGGAATGTTAATCGAATGATGAAGGGTCAATGGTGGAGACTGGTAGAGGGAGATTTAAGAGGGATATGAAGAAGTACTTATTCACTGGGAGGGTGGTGGAAAAATTGAATGAATAACCATGGGAGGTGGTGGAGGTGGGCTCTATAGTCAGCTTCATGGAAGGCCATCATAAATTTCATGGGACTGATAGTCCCTAAGGGGAGGGGTTAAAAAGGGATTGGGGTGCTGGTGGGGGGATGTGTTCATAAGGTAATCACCCCAATCTGGCAATGGGCCAGTAAAGTGTAGATTGGTTTTGTGGGCAGACTGGATGCACCTTGGGTCATTATCTGCCATCATTTTTCCATGTTTCATTGCTCTGTGTTACCAGTTACCTGGGAAGGAGCCTCCTGAGAGGTAAAGGACTCATGCCACCATATAGTACATAATGTTGCCTTTATTACTGCTGCCAGTGTAATATTCAGTTCACATGCACATGACCCACTGAACCTCTCCTGGCAAGACTTGCCTTACATACCCTTTTCCAGCATTCAGATCTGAGAGAAGTGGTGGTGGAGTTGGAGGATTACATGATTTGACTTGAAGACTCATGACAGAGCAGGCTCAGAGGAAGTAACCTATTTTTTTGTTTACATTCCAAGTCTCCTTTAAATGTAGATGCAACTGAGATCGACAACCAAATCAGAATTTGCCCGCCAGTGCAGGACCCTGATGCAGGCTAAAGGGCAGGTGACTCCTAGACAGGTAAAGCTCAACAAACAAGGAGAGGAGCTGTACTCAGATAGTGTTTGGTGACCAAGCAGCAAATAAGTGAATCCAGGCTAGGACTGGGTATCTGAATATTTTAATCTAGAAAAGTATGCATTTTTTATGGAATAAAGCTTTTCTACAAGTTATTCATAACTAGTCTGTTGATACATAGCTGTAAGTCTACATTAACTTTTTTTTGAGGGAGTTGGGTGCTCCAGATTTATTATATTCATAATCCAAAAATTGCCAAATATCTCCAACACAAGATAACTTAAGTGAGTTGCTGCAAGGATGCAAGACAAACAGAAATGACACACACAGTCAGGTGTCCTGACTCTTCACTCAGTAGAGCTTCATCAGGGATGAGTGTCTGAGGATACAAATCACCCTTATATACTGACAGATGTGGGAAGAAAGTCAGTCATCTGATTAATTAAATTAATCAGTTAAGCCCATGCTGGATGTGGCTGTGGAGCTGTTTGAACAATTAACTGCATGTCTGACTGACTAATACATAGGTGGAGAGCTGATGGGGCAAGGAGGAGAGAATGTGCAGCTGTACACTGATCTTGCTGTGGAGGAGAAGCCAGACCAGCAGGGATGCTGAAAACACTTACCCCTCATTTGGAGCAGGTATGCCATCGTTGCTTGCATAGTTGAGGGAGAAAACCATTTGAGCACTGAATTTTCCACACTATTCTGTTTTTTATTTCAGTGCCGTTTCCAGACCTTCTTATGCTGATGGAGTTCTATAGCTAGTCTGATTGTTCTGGGTGCTGCAGCTTGTGTTGGAGTCCTGACAGTGGGGAGCCTGCTCTAGGAGCTAAACCGATGAGGCAGCCCTGTGGAGGGCTGGGCACAGCTAGGAGAGTTGCAGTTACATTGTATTGACTTGTTTTCTCTCTTTCTCCATCAATAATCCTGAATACAGAGGGTGTTTGGTTGAAATTTTAAAGTGTTGAGGCTTTGAGCATTATATTTTATATTCTGTTCATCAGAGGTTTAATAGCTGTGTTCCTAATTATTGTGAATTAAGTACTGTGCAAGGAGTGTATGTTATTACGTGACTGGCCCTCTGTTTCGATGCCCCAAACAATTTAGATAATACAAGCTTACACCCTGTGTTTTAGTTGAGGAGCTAGTTCCAAACTTTTATTGTGAATGTTAAACTTTGCACTGAATGCAAAGGATTTATATGAGTGAAGTTTGAAGTGTGAAAGTGCTCATATTTTCACTCTGTTCTATAGTTTAACATATCAGAGTTTTTATTCTTAATTTGTTTGATACTAACCTTACAATCTCAATGTACCTGTCCATATCGGTTGCCACTAATTGTTGTTTGCCATCAATTATAATTTAGTAAATAGACTGGTAAGCAGACTGCTGCTTCTATTCTATTACTTTCTCAGTGCTTTTTAGCACTAAGTGCTAAAACATTATGTACTAATCATTATTCGAATCAGCAAGGAAACTTATTAAATTCATTTAGTATGGGGGTTACACTTGCTTTTTTAACTAACCAACATAGTTTTTAATTATTACAAGTTCATTAATCATCATGCATTTAGGATGCTTGGGTAATAGAGGTGTCATTTTAGAGACAGCACCTATTTCAGATCTGTACAACTGATTGATTTCATCTTGGGGCTAGGGTTAAGACCTAAGAATTAGTCAAGATTTAATATAGAATTAATATAGAGAACTCAGGCATTAATGGCAGTAGCTGAACCATTTCAGTGATTTCCCTTTATTTATTGAAATGTTTCACCAAGAAGGCACACTGAGCAACAAGTTGCTCATATCCCAGTGCGACCTGGAAGTAGTTATGATCCATCATGTGGCTGTTGGTCAGCTACTTTGACAATTACCTGTATCTTTACTAAGGTATTTAACTTACTCATTAAATTAATTGAGGATAGAGAAAGCTAATGGCTGATTATTTAAACACACAAGTGCAAGCATTTTCTCAGACATTTCTTGGCTGGTGAGAGTGGACCGAACGGACTCTGAACAGAGTAGAGAGATTTAAGTAGAGAGAAACTTTAAAGATGTATTTGCATCTCTCATTTATCTTAAATTTACTCAATCTCTCAGTGCTTATTTTAAACTAAGCTCGCGGGGTCCTGAAAGCATTTATTCTGAGCAGTTTGTGCCTGGATACCACAGAGCATCGTTGCTAAACACTGCTATATTATATGTGCTCAGTTCGTGAAACTGGAGCAGTGTTGGTACGAAGTGGCATTTAACTAAAAAAGTAAGCATCTTTTTTCTCTGCTCTTTGTTTGAGTAATTACATTAGTAATAACATTCTGAGATGTTATTGTATAAATCTTAATTACAGCTGCTGTAGAAATTTTGAGAATTTTACCCGCTATTGATGCATAGCACATTGGTTTAATGATTATTTAAATTCTCATGCATTTAAAGTACTGAGCAATACTTTTGAATGTTTGGTATTATGCTAAATTCTGTGCTAGCATGTGATATATGCTTATTTGAGAACTGAAAGAAATAAGTGGTGCTCTATTTCAAACTAATTTAAAAACTAACTTAAAAAATTAGGAACTGCCCAGGTAGTTGAGTGGGTGGCTGGTTAGACAAATGCTCATCTTCCCTTTGTTACTTCCTGTAGCTACATGTCCTCTTTTTTTGTTCCTTTTCTTTTCTTTTTTTTTTTACAACTCTTTTTACCACCTACTTCCCCAAACTCTCTCAGGCTATCCTAACTCACTGGTCCACTCTACCACCCACCATGGTCCTCTCTTCCTCATCTATGTTACTGCCTCTCAACAGATCCATACCAGGCAAGCCCCTGACTCTGAGCCCCTTGGGGCAGAGCCACCAACCACTCTTGGTGCCTATCTGAAATCTAGATTCCCCAGCTGATCTGATGAGAGGCTGCAGGGGCAGAGAGAGGACCCTGGGCATGTGGCAGCCAGTCCTGTAGGGAGCCGTTGCCTATTGGGAGAGAAGGGGTAGTTTTTCCCTTTTTGTTACACCTACCCTCCCTTCCCCTCAGAGTTCTGATCTCCACCAGGGGCCGCTGTGGTGCTGGACAGTCCCTAGATCCCCCCCCAAGAGAGGAGAGAAGTCCTCTAGATGCTCAATCCTCCCTCTCCCCCTGCTGACCCCCAGTGGCTCAGGCTTATTCCCGAACCTGGGTCACTGGCTTGGTGTGAAGTATGGCATCCAGTGCCTCAACCCTCAGTGCCACCAGGTCGGCAGTTCCTTTTCCTTTACATGCTTCCATATGTGAATACATTTAAGAGGTCACCCGGTTACTAAAGACTAAAATAATAAAATAAAAATAAAGAGGTCTGGTTGGCAACACCGTCCTTTTAAAAGAAAAAAGAAGCAAAAGGAAACTCAAAGACTCTTTTCATTGAAAATTACAGAACTTAGGAACTAGACCTCTTCATAAAAAAGTGACCTCTATCCTTGTTGATATTCTTCAAGAAACCTGCAAGAGACCTGCAACAACAGTGGAGACTGGTTATTCATCAGAAGGAGCTTCAATTTTTCTCCTGTGGTTAGTGTGCCCTAAAGTTAAAGGGACTGCTGAGCAACACCGGGGGTAAAAGACTTGACAGGGATATTTCTCTGTCTAAGAGGACATTGTGGACTTTATGGAAGTATCAAGGAACTGCTTCACTGTAGTATATTTTTTTTTTCCTGAATTGTATTATATATTTTGCACAGCTCTTTTTGAATATTAATAATAGCATAATGAATACACATAGTGGAAATATAGTTTCTACTCAGAATAAGGATGGGAAAGCTAAAAAGGGCTATGTTTTTAAGGGGACTTTACAGATTTAAACATTTCCACAAATGACTACATCAACCCTGACAGAAACAAAACATTTTTCTTATGCAGACAAGGTTAAACTAAATGTTATGAATGAACACTCATCAGATAATCAAAATGCCACTATAATTCCTCACAGTTTTGAAATTTAGAATAAAAATATTCAAAAGGGTGGGGAAACTTACATATTAAAACAGGATAGTGATGAAGTAGAAACTCAGACCCCACAGCATAGTAAAGAAAAAAGGAAGCTGGAAACTTAGATGGGCTGAATAAGGATATAGAGATGAAAAGTGATGGAAAGAAAGGAATTCGAGCAGGAAGTCCTTCAGAAAGATATCATTGGTTTCTTTAAGACAGTAAACCCTAATAGTATAGAAAGAAAAAAAAAAGAAATGTTAAATAAGGCACAGAATGCTGAAAGTGATGGTGGTTTAATTAACAGGTTAATAAAATCTATGCAAAATTCTCAGGTGGAGGGAGAAACAAAAATGAAACTGTTTAGCCCATTTGAATCCTCAGATATTTCCTGTATCCTGATTTCCCCTGTAAAGTCCCATGAAAATATCTCAATTCAGGCAGCATTACCAAACACCATATTCCAAAATTCAGACAAAGAGATGGGACAAATAGAAATAGATCCAGAATTTATAGCTTAATGTCTGAATATATTGTCAAAATATATTATTAAGGATTTAACACAGCCTGTGATGGCTAACAATGTCCTTTTAGAAGCTTTTAATGATATAAGAAATAGATTTGAGGGGTTTACAAACATTATACAGAATTGATTGGAAACTTTGGAAAAGCAAATGGGGAGATGGAACACCAAATTGGGACACATAGACTATCTTTTTCTTCAATTAATATTCCTGACACACCAAGAGATGCAGTAAACTTAAAGAAGAAAAAGTACCCAGCAAAGGGAAATAAAAAGAATAGGAAGAACAAAAAAAAGGCAAAAAGAAAAAGGTTAAACAAACAGATAATCAAGAAGAGTGTATGAAAAAGCTGAATACTGTGATAATACCAATGGAACCCCAGATCAATATAGAAAAAAAATTCTCAGCTCCTCCCTCAAATAACATCAGCTAATGATCAGGACAAAAAAAAATGAACAACGTAATAAGCAGGCTGCAAAGACAGAGCAATGCAATGTAAACAAAACTCTTAATAATAATACTCAAGAAAGGTTAAAACTAACTGGAAAGGAGGTGACTATTGGGATCAAGGAGTTCTTTCTGAAAAGCAATGCATCTAGGGACTCCCTGAAAGAATTAATGGAACACCTGTTTTCAGCAGAGCTGGGTATTCAATTGAATAAAGAAGATATACTGATGGTACATAGAGATAGAGAGGATGGAGAAAATCCTATTTATGTAATGGTGGCAGAAATTGAACTTGCAAAAAATAATATGGGCCAGTCAAAAGAGGTTAAAATTCTAGAGGCTTGATGTTCCATCGCCAATCACTTGGCAAACAATCAGTTCTCTGATCTTCTTAGAAGATGATCAGAAAGATATAGTTACACAAGAAAGCTTCACCTTAAAACTCTCAGCACTAAAATGGAACTTCCAACTGAGTTTAGAAACTAGAGACTGTGATAAGATATCTATATTTGGTGTTGAAAGGTTGCATGATGAATATGATGAAATGCTGAAGTCTTTTATAATCACTCTGTTGTCAAGTGTTATGGGTGTAGAAATCGATAAACACAAGGTTCAAAAAGTTGAAAGAATGTTACCCAGAGGAACAGGAAACCAAATTAATTTGACATCTACTGGGCTATTTAAACAACTACTAGAAGGGACAAACAAATTAGACCATGCAGGTATACTTCTGATAGATATGAATGATCTGCATAATAAGGGTAAAATTGTATTGCAGGAAGTTAGTAGAGAGTGACTAGAAGTGGGTGCTTCATCTTTAGAAAGTGATAATACTTCAGGCGATTCATTAAATATTGTAACAAATGTTTTGTGCTGGAATATTGGAGGGATACAGGGAAAGATGGCTGATTCTGAATGGATACAGTATGTAACTAAACTTCACATAATTCTCTTTCAAGAGACTTGGGGCGACATATTCAGTGCTGGCCGGTTGTGCGTGCAAAACAGATGCGCTGGCTGGCACTGAAACAATATTCAAACAGTATGTGCTATCGGCACAGATTGCACATCCTGTTTGAATATGAGACCCTGAATGTGCAGCACAAAGCAGGTGGCTGCCATGGTGGGCAAAGCACATCCAGGGCCAGGGCTGAACACCACCTATGGGGGAATGCATGGCGCATACCTGGATGCACCATTCCCCCAAGGGCAATATTCAGCCACAGTATGCTAATGAGCTCATTGGGTGTGCATGGCACAAGAAGGCCCCATGCATGCTCATTATAGGCTCATTACCATAGCCACCCCTGACTAAATGTGTTGGGACTTTCCCCACCCAGCCCCGAATAACAGTGACAGGACCTGTCACCTTGTCAGCCCTGGCAGTTCATTTGAACCCCCCCCACATCCCCGATCCACAAACAATGTATCCTGCATGGCTGAATTCAGATGCCAATGTCTAGTGGCCCCCCACCCAGCCCCAATCCCCATCCATGTGAGAAAGAAGCCCCACCTGGCCCTGATCCCGTCCATGTGAGACAGGAGCCCCACCCAGCCCCCATCCCCATCCATATGAGATGGAAGCCCACCGGCCCTGATCCCTGAGCATATGGGACACAACACCCATCCATGCCCTGACCTGGTTGTCTGCAGTAGTAGAAACCCCTCATAGGTCCATAGTGTGGCCCCCACCCCATCAGGACAGGACCCCTGAGCCAGCACTTCAACCTGAGCCGGGTGGTTCAGCCTTTGCTTTTACACCTCACAGTTCCAAGCCGACTGAACTGTCATTGACTATGTACATAGTACAGGCTCATTGGTTGCCACTGAGCATGTACTTTGTACAGAGCATCGCTCATGACAGTTCAGTCAATGGCTGGCCTTGGTGGTGTGTCAGAGGGCTGAGCCAGTCAATGGCTTTGGGTGGGTTGGGGGGTGGGTCTGGGGTCCAGTCCTTATGGGGTAGTGGGGTGGGGGCCACAGAATTGCATGACAGCTTATGGTGGATGACTTTATGGTGATCGGGGATCAGGAATGGGTGGGGGTTCCTCAGCAGCACTGTGCTATTGGGATCGGGGCATAAGACTGATTCATCTGGGGATCGGGCATGGGAGGGTGATCCCTACACTGTGGAATAGGGGACAGGGGATGCTATTGATGTGAATAGGGTTTGGACAAGGGAGGGGGCCCCTACAGTATGGAATAAAGGATGGAGGATGCTTGTTGTGTGACCGGGAATTGGGCATGGGAGGGGGAACCCGCACTATGGTACAGGGTTGGGAGGGCATTGCAGTACATATAGGGATGGGGTAGGAGTACCACTAGACTGTCATGGCAGGCAGGCTGCTGTGCACCCGTCTGCACTTTGGCAGCCTGCCTGTGGGTGGCTGGCTGGTTTAGGCCTGCTTTTTGCTGCCTATCTCTGTGTGGCACATTTTTGGCCATTGCGGGACATATTCCAAATGAATATGCCAATGCGTGGCATATTCATGGAATGCCCCCTCTCCTTGGGCCACATACATTATGTTTGTGCCATGGCCTATTTGCTTTTAGGCAGCCCATCTCCTCTCACTGAATATCGGATTGCAGCGCATTATTGGAGTTGTGCACATTTCCCTCATGGGATGCCCTGCAGATCTCATTGGAATATGCGGCCTTGGGGCCTTGATATTGTAAATATTAATGGATTTCAAGCCTGCAGTTTCCCAGCAGTTAAAAGGAAAAAATTTGGAAGACCCACTCGTGGTATAGCGACATATACTAAAATAGGAAAGAACATTTCGGTCTTGGAAGTCATGACAATTAATGCAAATTATATCATAATATCTATAAAATGGGACTCTCAATTTTTTACAATTATAAATGTCTATATCCCCCCAAATAGACAAGTAACAGAATTTCAGAAAATCTGGACAGATTTATCTAATGATATTGATATCGCTTTCAAAACATTTCCACACTGTACCATTATAGCTGCTGGGGATTTTAATGCTAGAGTAGCAAATTATGATAATATAGAAATACTTGAGACACTGGTGAACCTGAGTGAATGTAACTACAGGCAGAGTATGGAAAAGCACAGAAATAATAATGGCTTGAACTTCAAAAATTAATAGAGGATAATATTCTCTTGATACTAAATGGTAGACTCCCGTGGGACATGCAAGGAAATACCACTTATTTTTCCCATAATGGGCAGAGTACTATTGATTACATTCAGTGTAGTCCAGAGAGTTATAATTTATTCAGTAATTTATTAAAATGAGACAGGAAAGTGATCATGCACCTCTGGAGTTAATTGCATCTATTCCTTATAATCAAATTTGTGATGAAGATCCTCCTAACCCATTAACATCCCTTGGAATAACAGGTAAACATAGACTTATCTATTCTAATTTAAATACTAGTATAATAAGAGCTATTCTAGATAACTGGGAAATAAATCCAACTTCTCTGAATAATACTAGCTTAACTCAATTGTGAACTATGGAATCAAAGATACAGTCAGTCCTGGTTAATCCAGAACTGTTTGTAGGTGACCCTTTCTGTCTGGATAAAAAATCAACTGACTAACAAGTTATAATGGCTTCAATGGGAAAAACTTTTCACAACACCTTTTAAACGATTTATTATTACACAGTATCAATGCTCAAATTAATTAAAATCATAAAAATAGCTTTATATTCCCAAAAGAAATCTAATATTGCAGGAATACAGTACCAATCTGCTGGGTTCTTCTGAGTTTCTCACACACACGCAGTCTCACTTGTTCGCATACGCACACTCACTCAGTCGCTTGCAGTCACACACACACACTCAATCAGCTGCACCAGTGCAGGAAGGTCAGAAATTCTAATTCACTTTTTAAAATAGTCCTGGATACGTGCTTGTTGTGTGTTTACAGCTGATTGTGCTAAGATTGACTTTTTTTACATCGAGTATATTGTCTATTTGCTTGCTGGTTTTTGCTGTGCTGTGCTGCTCCAGGTACAGTACAACCTTACTCAGGCTAGTGCAAGCTTCCAAAGCAGAGATTGGTGGGGGGGGGGTGATCACACAGTGCATCCTGACTGTCCTCATCTAGGTCTGGGTTGTCTTTGTGGTGCACAATGCCCATAATGTCATCATCTGTTAAAGGTGGACATGTTTCAAGGGTTTCCTCAGCTGCTGCAAATTGTGCTGTTTTTTGTAGCAAATTGTCAGGAGGCCACTGTATGAGGACTTGCAGTTCCATCAATTTTATTGTGGGCTCTGTGGGGTCAGTGTGTTGATCAGGTGTGTCACTTTCAGCTGTACTGCTCCTCGTCTCATAGTCAGTGAGAGAAAGTACCTGAACATGCCTCCAGCAATTTTTTATTGTCTGGTCAGTGACCGCCCTCCATGAGCTGTGTATGAAAAGCATTTCTTCTCCAGATTCAGCACACAAAATGAAGTGTCTACACAGTTGTTTTTTTTATAGAAACACAAATTTCTTGATTGTGCAGTTGTGTTTTGGGAGAGGAAATACATTTTTACATTGGAGAAGTTTCTTGTGACTGAATGACTGGTAGCATTATAGAGAAGCAAAATCACATGCCTATGCTGCAGCTTCATTTATCTGTTAAAATTGACCAGCCACTCCTTAAATTCATCACCAGTCATCCATGAATTACTATTGGCATGATAGCATGCATAAAGCTCAGGGTCAAAGTCACTCCTAAGCAGCATGGCTTTTTTGCCTTCCCAATTACAAAATGTTTGAATTTGTGTGAACCATCTGCATTTGTGCACAGTGCAACAGTTAATCTATCCTTGGATTTTTTAGTGCCAGGCACAGGGGCTGATGATAGGGTTGCTGTGCGAGTCTATAAAAAAGACCTGTTTCATCTAAATTATAAATGTCTCTGGGGGTATACCCATTTAATACATCCTTTAATTGTAATCGCCCAGACACTACAACATTCATGTCAGCACTGGCAGACTCACCATATAGAGTTTTCCTGATCGGAGCATGTCTTTTCTTGAACCCCTGTATCCATCCTCATGAGTCTGAGAAATCCTCCACTCCCATTTGGACACCAAAAAATTTTGCCTTCTCTATAACCATGGCATCTGACACAAAGGCACCCTTTGACTTCATTTCAGACACCCATAAGTTCAGTGCCGTTTCAATCTCCTTGTGCTTGCCAAGTCATACCCTTGTTAGTGCTGTGGAGTCAGAGCAAGCTGCAAGCCATTTTTTTTTAGCTCTCCAATATTTAGCCTCAAAACAGCTTAATCTGTATCTGCCATGTCCCAGTAAGTGGATTCTGGATGGTCTTCCTTCCACATACAGAGTTCTCTCCTTTGGGAAATAGAGATCTCGGATCAGCCCTGCTTGGTTGCCATTATGTCTTCCCAGGAGGCTCAGCAACACTAACAAACTTGGTAACACCTGAGCATATATAATGCATGGCCACATAATTAACTTTTGACAGCCCATTTACTGCCCTCATTTACTTCCCTTTGTGCAAGCTACTGGCTCCGCTGTGGAATGCGCTTAAGTAATTGACACTTACTAAGCACAGTGTCACCACATTGCACATTGCAAGGGAGACTCATTAACACCTACACAGCACACCCATAACTGAATGGATTAAATGGCTAAATACCATTGAAGTTAATTGTTTTTATTAGGCAATAGGCAAATGGATTCGGATGCAGAAACATTTGGATTATAGAGGCATTTAAAGTGGCGGTAAATTGGTTTGTGGTAAAAGCCATTCAGAAAGTCAGGTTTCCTGACTAATCAGTCACAGATTAACCAGGTCTGACTGTAATTTAATTAAATGAAGAAATTAAAACTAAAATATATACTAAAGACAATGTATCCATCTAATCCAAAAATCAAACTTGTTTGATTCAACTTGCCAAAAAGCTAAGAAAGATCTGAATATGTTAATAAGGTGGACGAAAAAACACCCCTTCAGAAATAATTTCTCCCGCTTAAATCAAGTAAGAAAACAATATGTGAAATTTTTACAAGAGAAAAGGATTGAGTTACAGAACAAACAATGGAAGGAAATGTTTACAACTATTCAGTCAAAGGACAACAATAGGTTTCGGAAATTAGTGGCTAAAGGAGCTAACTCATACCAACCATCTCTTTCAGTGTACATTCCCAAAGAGACTTGGGTGACGTATTTCAAGGAGACTTTTACTACTAATGACCCAATTGACGCTAGTACTATTTTTAGTAAAAATATTATGAACATTAAGTATAGCCCAATGACCTTAACTGAACTGGGCATTGAAGCAGATATCCATAAATTAAAGAAAAATAAAGCTCCCGAGCCAGACCTGATTCCAACTTAGATATACAAGCAATATAGCGAGTTCTGGATTCCAACTCTTTTTTTTTTTTAACTTCTGCTTAATACATAAATACATACCTAAAGCATGGACCAATAACATCTTAGTCCCCATACACAAAAAAGGTTTAGTATACAACCCCGACAATTTTCATCCAATCAGTTTACTTGATATCACATCTAACATCTTTAGCAAAATAATACTTGATAAATTAACTTACTGGATGGATAACAATAGTATACTATCTCTATATCAAGCCTGTTTTAGAGATGGCTTTTCGACTATAGATAACAGTTTTACTTTTGCCCATCTAATTGAGAAATATGTCTATTTACATAAAATGAAACTGTTCATCTTGTATGTGGATTTTTCTGCTACATTTGATTTGATAAACAGAAATGCCCAGTGGGATATTTTAGTCAGAAAAGATCTTGACCTCTCACTTTTATTTCCAGTTTACTTATTGTACACCAATAACTCTACTTCAGTAAGGCATAATAATAATGGTGATCTCACAGACTATTTTAGCTGTAACAGAGGAGTGAAGCAGTGATGTTTGCTAGCACCCTCCTTATTTAATATCTATATGAATATGTTATTGGAATACGAAGTGCCCACCTTGTTAGATGCCCCTATAATTAATAATCATCCACTTCACTCATTAGCTGATGCAGATAACAGTGTCCTTTTTTTCATTGTCAAGAATTGGACTTTAAAGGAAAATTGACATATTTTATTAAAAATGTGCAAGTCTAAAACTTAAAATTAATTTAAAGAAAACTAAACTAATGATTATGGGGCTGAATTCTAATACCCAGAATAAATATCTACTCCATATAGGTAGTGAAATATTGGAAGTAGTAAAAAGAATACATTTACCTTGGCATATCAATGACTTCTAACACTACATGAACTAAAAATAGAAACATAGAATTTGATGGCAGATAAGGACCGCTTAGCCCACCTAGTCTGCCCATTTCCCTACCTAACAAATAAGCTGTGGATCCTAGTTAACTAACAGCCTACTTCCTCTTCCCCCCACTAGAATTGCCTTATGTCTGCCCCATGCATTCTTGAATTCACTCACTGCTTTTGACTCTACAACCTCCTCAGGAAGGCTGTTTCATGCATCTACAACCCTCTCTGTGAAGAAATACTTCCTCACATTACCTCTGAGCCATCCCTCATCTTCAAATTGTGCCCCCTTGTTCTTACACATCTCTTTTTTCTGAAAGATGCTACCCTCTTGGACTTTGTTGATTCCATTGAGGTATTTAGAAACATAGAAACATAGACTTTGACGGCAGATAAGGACCGCTTGGCCCACCTAGTCTGCCCATTTCCCTACCTACAGGATAGGCCGCAGATCCTAGTTAACCAACAGCCTATTTCTTCCTACCCCCACAAGAATTGCCTTATGTCTGTCCCATGCATTCTTGAATTCTTCCACAGTTTTAGACCCCACAACCTCCTCAGATAGGCTGTTCCATGCATCCACTACCCTCTCTGTGAAAAAATACTTCCTCACATTGCCACGGAACCTCCCCCCTCTATCTTTAAATTGTGTCCCCATGTTCTTGCATGTCTCTTTTTCTGAAAGATGCTACCCTCTTGGACTTTGTTGATTCCACTGAAGTACTTAAAAGTTTCTATCATGTCCCGCCTCTCCCTTCTTTCCTCAAGGGTATACATATTAAGCTCCTTTAGTCTCTCCTCATATAGCTTCTCTTGCAGATCCTGCACCATTTTAGTTGCCCTTCTCTGGACTGCCTCTATCCTGTCTATGTCCTTGCGGAGATGGGGTCTCCAGAACTGGATGCAGTACTCCAGATGGGGTCTCACCAACTGTCTGTACAGAGGGATAACAACTTCCTGTTTTCTGTGATGCCTCTCTCTATGCATCCCAGTATACCCCCAGCCCTCCCTACTGCCTTCTCACATTGCTTGCTAACCTTAAGGTCATCTGATATGATTACCCCCAGGTCCCTTTCCTTTTTTGTTGTTGTTACTACCTCCCCATTGTGTAACCTTCCCTGGGTTCTTGTTTCCCAGGTGCATTATTTTCACTTCTTTGCATTGAATCCTAGCTGCCATACTTCTGACCATTCCTCCAACCTTGCCAAGTCCTTCTCATCCTTTCCACACCTCCTTGTGATCAACCCTGTTGCAGATCTTTGTGTCATCTGCAAGAGGCATACTTTTCCTTCGGTCCCCTCTGCAATGTCATTATAAAGGCATTAAAGGACTGAACCTAGTACTGAACCCTCAAGGTGCCCACTAGTAACCCCTCTTTCTTCAGAGTGGACTCCATTTACAGTTACCTTCTGTGTCCTGTTGTCAGCCAATGTTTTACCCAGGCTACCACCTGGGACCCACTCCCAGGCTGGTTAATTTGACTATAATCTTTTGTGTGGGACTGTGTCAAATGCCTTGCTAATGTCACAGCCCCTCCCTGGTCTACTACTTTGGTCACCCAGTCAAAGAAATCTATTAGATTCATCTGACATGACCTTCCCACTGTGAACCCATGCTGCCTTGGGTCCTGTACCCCACTGGCCTCAAGGTACTCAACAATTCTTTCCTTAAGAAGTGACTCCATCACTTTCCCTACCACAGAGGTCAAACTGACAGGTCTGTAGTTTCCTACCTCTGTCTTGGCCCCACTTTTGTGAAGGGGAATCACATCTGCCTTCCTCCAGTCCTCGGGTACCATACCATCCTCCCATGATTTATTAAAAGAGTAGTCAGTGGTTTCACTAGTTCCCCATAATTCTTTTAGAATTCTGGGGTGAATTCCATCAGGCCCCATTGCTTTGTCCACTTTCAGTTTTAGGAGTTCTTGCAAAACCCTTTCTTCTGTGAAAGGGCTGGGATCAAACCCCCTATCAAAGTGCTTCTGTTAATTGGATTAGGCACTTCCCCCTCCTCTTTTGTGAATACTGAGCAGAAATATTCATTTAGTATCCCTGCTTTTTCACTGTCCCCCTCTGCCCACCCACCATTCATTCTATTCATCCTCACTATCCCTCCTTTTGTCTTTCTACGCTCTCTGATGTACCTATAAAAGGTTTTATCCCCCTTCTTAACCGAGCTGGCTATCTTTTGCTCAGTTTGGGCCTTTGCTATTCTGACTTCCCTCCCTGCTTCCTTCTGCCTTAACTGGTACAGCTCTCTGTCCTACTCCTTCTGTATTTCCTTATACTTCCTGAATGCTATATTTTTCTCCCTGACTTTCCCAGCCACCTCTTTTGAGAACCATAGTGGCTTTTTATTTCATTTTGATTTGTTTATTTGCTTCACACAAAGGATTGTTGCCTATGTGATGGCAGTTTTGATGATTCCCCATTGTTGATCCACCCCTCCTTCTAGCCTGTTTGCTAGTGCTTTTCTGAGGCACTCTCCCATCTTGCCAAAGTCAGCCCTCCTGAAGTCCAGTACCCTCACTTTTGTATGGCTTGACTCTGTAGCTGAGTTTAACGTGAACCACACTGTTTGATGGTCACTTGTTCCCAGATGGCAACCCACTTCTAGATCTGAGATCCTCTACTGTCCCCATTTGAGAGTATGAGGTCTAAGATTGCTCCCTCATGAGTGGGTTCCGAAACTAGTTGTCTGAGGCCTGCCACCTGTAGGGCATTGAGAATGGCCCTGCTCTTGGATGTGGCTGCAGCAAATGTGCTCCAGTTAACATCTGGCATATTCAGGTCTCCCATCAACAGTATCTCCCCTTTCTCTGCCATTCTAATAATACTTTCTATCATATTCTTGTCCATTTCATCCCCCTGACATGGGGGTATGTACACAACCCCTGTGTGGATTGTGGTGCCCTTTCTAGTCTCCAAGGTGACCCACAGTGCCTCCTCTCCTTCCTGTTTACTCTTTTGTTCAGTTGCTTTCATCCCTTCCTTTACATAGAGAGCTACTCCTCCCCCCCTCTTCTCTCCTGCCTGTCTCTCCTGTAGGTTACGTACCCTGGTATGTTAACATCCCAGTCATGTTCTCTGTACCATGTTTCTGTGACTGCTCTGATATCAGATATCCCTCTTCCATCAAGGCCACCAGATCAGGAGCTTGTTGCCCAGACTACGAACATTGTTACTCATTACCCTCCATTTCCTGATGGCCTTACTCCTTTTGCCCCATCCCTGTCCTTCTTGCCTTTGTCACTTTATTTGAAAGTATCTATCATGTCCTCCTTCTCCCTCCTTTCCTCGAGGCTATACATCTTAAGCTCCTTTCGTCTTTCTTCATATGTCTTCTGGTGCAGACTCTGCACCATTTTGGTTGCCCTCCTCTGAACAGCCTCCACCCTCTCTATGTCTTTGCGGAGAGGGGTTCTCCAGAACTGTACACAGTACTCCAGATGTGTTCTTTCCACCTGTCTCTACAGAGGGCCAACAACTTCCTGTTTTCTACTGGTGATGCCTCTCCCTATGCATCCCAGTATCCCCCAGCCCTCCTTACTGCCTTCTCACATTGCTTTTCCACCTTTAGGTCATCTGATATGACTACCTCCAGGTCCCTTTCCATTTTTGTTGTTGTCAGTATCTCACCCCACATTGTATACTCTTCTCTTGGGATTTTATTTCCCAGATGCATTACTTTGCACTTCTTAGCATTGAATCTAAGCTGCCATACATTTGACCATTCCTCCAACCTTGCCAACTCCCTTTTTATCCTTTCCACCCCACCTTGTGTATCAACCCTGTTGCAGATCTTTGTGTCATCTGCAAAGAGACATACTTTTCCTTCCAGTCCCTCTGCAATGTCACTTATAAAGACATTAAAAAGGACCGGCCCCAATACTGAACCATGTGGTACCCCACTAGTAACCCCCCTTTCTTCACTGTGGACTCCATTTACTATTATCCACTGTATCCTGTTGTCCAGCCAGTGTTTTACGCAGGCTACCACCCTGGGACCCACTCCCAGGCTGGCTAATTTATTTATTAATCTTTTGTGTGGGACTGTGTCAAATGCCTTGCTAAAGTCTAGGTAGGCCATGTCCACAGCCCCTCCCTGGTCTACTACTTTGGTCACTCAGTCAAAGAAATCAATTAGATTTGTCTGACATGACCTTCCTGCTGTGAATCCATGCTGCCTTGGGTCCTGTGCCCCACTGGACTCTAGGTACTCAACAATTCTTTCCTTCAGAAGTGGTTCCATCATTTTCCCTACCACTGAGGTCAAACTGACAGGTCTGTAGTTTCCTGCCTCTGTCTTGCTTCCACTTTTGTGAAGGGGAATCACATCCGTCCTCCTCCAGTCCTCAGGTACCACACCATCCTCCCAGGATTTGTTAAAAAGGGTAGTCAGTGGTGTTACTAGTTCTTCCCATAATTCTTTTAGAATTCTAGGGTGAATACCATCAGGCCCCATTGCTTTATCCACCTTCAGTTTTAAGAGTTCTTTCAGAACCCTTTCTTCTGTGAAAGGACTAATATCAACCCCCCTTATCCAGAGTGCTTCTATTGACTGGATTAGGTATCTCCCCCTGCTTTTCCATTGTGAATACTCATTCAGTATCCCTGCTTCTTCACTGTTGCTCTCTGCCCAACTCCTTCTTCTTTATTCAGCCTCAGTACCCCTGTCTTAGTCTTTCTTTGCTCCCTAATGTACCTGTAAAAGGTTTTATCCCCCTACTTAACTGAGTTGGCTAGCTTTTCCTTGGTTTGGGCCTTTGGTATTCCAACTGCCTTCCCTGCTTCCTTCTGCTTTAACTGATACAGTTCTCTGTCCTGCTCCTTCTGTGTTTCCTTATAACTCCTGAATGCTATATTTTTCTCCCTTACCTTTCCCACCACTTCTTTTGAGAACCATAGTGTTTTTGTCTTTCGTTTTGATTTATTTGTTTCACAGAAAGGCTTGTTGCCTCTGTGATGGTGGTTTTGATGTTTTCCCCATTGTTGCTCCACCCCACCTTCTTGACTGTTTGCTAGTGCTTTTCTGAGGCACTCTCCCATTTTGACAAAATCAGCCCTTCTGAAGTCCAGTACCTTCACTTTTGTGTGACTTAACTCTACAGCTAAGTTTATCATGAACCACACTGTTTGGTAGTCGCTTGTTCCCAGATGGCTACCCACTTCAAGATCAGAGGTCCTTTCTCCATCCCCATTTGAGAGTACTAGGTCTAAGATTGCTCTCTCCCGAGTGGGTTACAAAACTAGCTGTTTGAGAATGGCCCTGCTCTTGGATGTGGCTGCAGCAAAGCAAAGGTGCTCCAGTTAACATCTGGCATATTCAGGTCCCCCATCAGCAATATCCCCCTTTCTCTGCCATCCCAAGGATGCCTTCTGTCATTTCCTTGTCCATTTCCTCCCCCTAAGATGGGGGTCTGTATACAACCCCTGTGCAGATTGTGGAGCCATTTCCAGTCTCCTGGGTGACCCACAGTGCCTCATCTCCTCCCTGTTTACCCTTTACTTCTGTTGCTTTGATCCCTTCTCTTACATAGAGAGCTACTCCTCCTCATCTTCTTCCTTCCCTGTCCCTTCTGTAGATTGTGTACCCTGATATGTTGACATCCCAGTCATGGTTCTCTGTGTACCATGTTTCTGTGACTGCCATGATTACCTGGCATTCCTCTTTCATCAAGGCCACCATTTCAGGGAGTTTTTTACCTAGACTATGGGCATTAGTACTCATTACCCTCCATTTGTTTATGGCTTTATTTCTTTTTGCCCCATCCCTGTCCTTACTGCCTTTGTCTTTTTCTCCATATATCCCTGCCCTTCTCCCTATTGACTGCTCTATCTTGGTGTTTACCTCACTAACTACCCTGATTTTGGGGGGGGCTAGGATTTCCCTTCTCCTTTCAGTGCCCTCCCCTTGGCTAGTTTAAATGCTTACCAATGAAGCATTTAAACCTACCATCTAGGATCCTGGTTCCCCTCCTGGATAAAAGCAGACCTTCGCACCTGTATAGGCCTGCATCCCTCCAGGTGGAACCCCAGTCCCCAATGAAGCCAAATCCCTGAGCTCTGCACCAGTTTTTTAACCAGTCATTGAATCCCATGGTGCAGAGTACCCTAACCTCATCCATGCCATAGACAGGTAACACTTCTGAGAAAGTTACCGTGTGTGTTACTTGTCTAAGGCCCCTTCCCAACTCCACAAACTCCTGTTACACTGCTCTGATCCAATTCTCAGCCAGGTCATTTGTCCATAGGTGGATAATGACATCCAGCTCACTCCCCCTTGCAGCTGCTCCCACAATCCTGAGGATTCTTTCCTGTCCCTCAAGCCATGGTGCGGGCAGGCCACACCTCCTTTCCCTCCCTCCCCCAGCTCTAACCCCTAACAACTGGGTCCCCCACCAGCAGTCATTTTCTTTCCCTGTGGGGTCCTGTGTCACCCTCCTGTGAGTCTCCATTGTGGAGGTTCCCAGCATCCTCCTTGGTCTCCACTGCAGGTGCCTCCATAGAGGAACCATGGTCCGCCAGAGTGGTGAATGAATTGTGGAGAGGCACAACTGGAGGGATGCACCTCTGTTCCACCACCCTCAGCCTCCCTGAGCCCACCATGGTCCAACCACTCCTCTTTCTTGGCAACCTCTGAGGTAGTGGCAGTGGCCTGGGTGGTCCCTGGGTAGGGGAGCAGGTTTCCCGAATCCTTGCCAGGTCAGCATGGAGACAAACAACCTCCTCCCTCAGACCAGAAAGGTTCCTGCAAATACGGCAGCAATGCAGTCTCCAGAATGTCTCCTGGAAGACTGCTGCTCCACAGCCAGTGCATTGCAACACTCCCTACATGTCTGTGTCCCTTCCTGTTACAGATGCTTTTCTTTTTTTTTTCTTGTTTTGGTGTGTGGAAGCTTGTGAGTGTCTCTACCTCCTATTCAGTGTACTGTGCATTTAAGGATATGAACAGGTGTATGTTGTTAGCAGCTTTGGGGAAGTGATAGTCAGAACCCCTGCTATAAAGGAAGTTATGTGCTTGGGGTGGGTGGGGTGAGGAAGGGTGGAAGGCAGTAAACCTATGCTGTCCAGAAACAATAAACTCTAACTCTGACCCTCCACCCCACGGAGTGTCTTTCTTCCTTTCAGACACCTATTTCACAGAGGTTAAGTAACAGGTCTAGTCACAAATGACTGCAAATATCTCCCAGCTAGTTCCTCCCTACAAATTAAAGTTAAAACTAAGAAAAGTCAAATCCCCAAAAACAGAATCAGTACTAGTTACTTATACAGGTTCAAAAAGTAATAATTCAATTCAGTGTAGTCTAGAAAATAACCTCCTTGATTCAAGGAAGCTGTGGCTGCTTTCTCTTTCTCACTTTCTCAGCAGACAAAGACCACAAACAACTCCTGTTTTAAATCCATACATTTGAAAGAACAAAATAGTAAGGCAAAGCTATCGTGAAAGCCTTACAGAAGTTTAATTATCAATATGGTGGGACTACAACCTCCCCAGGTTTAATAGCTGGAGAATCAAAAATAAACCCTGTTATTTTATATGGAGCAGAAGTGTGGGGTTCAGAAATTGCAATTTTATTTCATTTCATTTTTAATTTTTATACTCGTTAGCAAGATGAGCAAATTGCCCATTTTCACAAGCGACAAGTAAAACATTTAAACAAATTATGAAACAGGACATACTATAAATAAAAAAAATTACATTTTCACATCAATACAGACTTACATGTAACAATAAAATCTAATGAAAACAATTGTAGGCTGATAGAGTGTTAAGCCATTGGACAAGCTTATACTTGAAAAACCTGATTGTTCTACAATTAGTCACAACAGGAGGAATACTAGAAAATAAATTATAGTCCTATAAACCACAGGTCTCTGTCCAATTGTCTTTTTAAAATAGGGAACCCTAAACAAATCTCAATAATCTGGAAAAAACTGTATTATAAAGCCCTCCATAAGGTGCCTAAGTTCACATCCAGTGCTATGGTAAGGGCAGAATTAGGTAGAATTCAAATGAATACCATTAAAGATTTGTGCCTGATAAATTATTGGATGAAACTTATAGACAACTCTCATAATAAACTTCCTATGAGCTGCTTAACTGAAAACATTAGTTGGGCAACTTAAGGGTTAACATCCAAATGGTTGGATTCATTAAAAAGATTATGGGCCAGATATTCAAAAGGGTTGCGCCATGCGCAACAGGGTTGCGCATGCTCAAGTCCTACATTGCGCCATTCTGCGATATTCAGCAGGAGGCAGTTGTGCCACTGAAAACAGGCTGAGCAACAGCGCAATGCAAATGAACGCATGCTCAACAGGAGGGGGAGGAACCATGCATAAACTGCACAGCCCGATATTCAGCCGGGCTGTGTAGAGTTGTGCAGGCATAACCCCCAACCTGAGCCTGCAGGACCTTGAGCCAAAAAAAAAAGGCTTAAGTGGAGGGCCACCCACAGGTGAGCTGCTGTATTGCAGGGCGCAACACAGCAGCTGCCACCTGTGGCTGGCCCCCAACTCAGTCCCTGTGCCCCCCCAGCCCGATCGTGGGCATAGTGTACTCCCCCCACCAGCCCAATCGCGGGCATCAATGTGGCTCCCCTCCGTTCCATCCCTGGTGGTCAGTGGACCAAAATGCCCGATTGCGGGCAGAAAGTAAAGTGAAACCCTCCCCTGTGCCCGATCGCGGGCAGAAAGTAAGTGAACCCTCCCGAACATCTCCTGGTGGTCCAGTGGACGTAATATCCGATCGCGGGCAGAATGTAAATTGACCCCCAAACATCTCCCTGGTGGCTGGTGTCCCCCACCCACCCACCCACAGCCCCACCACCACTCCCCGGCGGCCGGCAGCATCCCACCACCTGCCACCCTGCCGACTGACTGCCCAGTGGGCTGCCGCCCAGTGGTGCAGAGCAAGAGCCAATGGGCGTGCAGCCCATACCGTACATGACAGTCCAGATTTGTGAATGATTCATTCACAAGTCTGGACTATCTATCTGTGCTAAACTACCGCCGTGGCTCCTGCTCTACCAATAACATCTGTCTCGTGATCGGTCGGTGGCTGGCGGCTGGCGGGTGGGATGCTGCCACCCGCCGGCTGCGGGGGGAGCAGGTGGTGAGGCTTAGGTGGTGAACAGCCACCAGAAAATGTTGAAGCGAGTATCGTTACATTCTGCCATGACTCCAGCGTAATCCACTCACCAGTGTTCGAATAGCTGCACCTGCCCCGATCGGGCACTAAAGACTGTCCGATGGGGGTCGGTACATTCTGCCCGCGATGGGCGTCATCACTGGACCACCAAGAAAAATATATGGGAGGTGAAACCACATTGCTGCCAGCGATCGGGCTACGAGTACATCAGTCCCGATGGCTGTTGCCTGGCAGGCGCCAGGCGCAAGTCCTCGAGGATCGGGCGCACCTACATGCTAATGGCGATGCAAATGGGGCCATAATCAGATGCAAATGGCCCCCTGTGCCTGCATGAATTATGGCCCCTTTGCAAGTCACCTTTTGAATGTCGTGATTTTGCGCGTAGGCGCAATGGTCCCAGCCACGCGCAAGTTGAATGCTCCACTCTGGCGACTTGCGGTGGCGCAAGTTCCACTCGCCATGCACAGTAGCATGGCTGGGGAGTGATATTCAAAGAGTTGCTCAATAGCTCAACTCCTTTGAATATCGCCCGCCACCTACACAACACTATTTCTTGACACAAGCACAAGGCTTGCAACTCAGAATGGTGCAGTTTGAATATCCAGCCCTATGTCTACTATAAATGTGCAACATCTCTAGACTGACCTTAATAAAAATATAAATACCGCACCTCAATATAAAGAATTAATAAAGAAGATGTTGTTTTCATTTGCACAAAACATGGATAAGGAAGAAAATTCTAAATAAAAATTGTTCCCCTTGGTATAAAAAAATAAAATTGGTAATTTTTTTTTTTGAGGATTATTTGATCATTTCTGTCTCTCCAGAACAAAGAAAAAATATTACATGGACCAGGTTTGAATTAACCTCCTCCAAATATATTTACTTTAATAAAATTATGACATCTACCATGAAATGTCAGACTGATAACCTCTGTCCTTGCAATTGAGGTTTCCAAGATTCAATAATACATGTTTTGATGAATTGCCCTCTTTATGTTAAACCTAGAAATCAGTATTTATTAAAGACTCTTATCATGGAGACTTATGCATGAATGGACATATCCTGCCCTTGTAGATCTGCACCTGTGGACAGGTGCACACCCAGAGGTATGCACTATGGAAGCACACCTGTCCATGGCCCTGCCCCCGGCACACAGGACTCTGCAGGGTGGCCAAGAGCAGGGTTGCAGTCCCAGGTGGGTATCCAGTCAGATGCCCATCATGGGCTGCAAGTGGATCCCTTGCACTGAGAGGCATGGTTCCGGGTGTGTGAATGCACTCCGAAGGCACCCAGACCCACGCACATATGCCCCAATGATGGGCTGTTGGTTGGCGGCCCCCCACACTGCAGGACCACTGCCAGGGACAGCAAGCCAAACCCCTGCCCATGCCCCTGCCTGCAGTGGGCCAACCCCATGCCAGTACCACTGCAACTGATGACCACACTCACCCACAGGCACTCCAACTGGCAGGCTGGCTAGATGGTGAGTCCCCTTGGCTCTGCCACCGCTTCATTCCCCATGCCTTTGCAGTGGTGCCACCCCCAAGATGGCCAGTGGCACAGGTCTCCTCTCACCACCATGGCCACTTGCCATCTGACATATGCAGGTACACATCTGCTACATGCCCCTTCTTATGTCAGATGGCAGCTGGTGGCTGTACTGGTGAGAGGAGAACTGTGCCACTATTCATCTAATGAGTGGCATCTCAGAAAAAAATATGGGGGATGGGGTGATGGTGCCGGGGGACCACTGGACACCAATGTGGGGCAGGGGTGCTGGGTTCATGGTGGGGGGTATGCACTGTGCTGTATGGCAGAGGCATTGCTGCACACATGGGGGTCAGGGTGCAGAAGGGTTTGTGTGTGCATGTGGGGGTCCTCAGTCACCAGGACCAGTGTACCAGTGGGTGGTTGGGCGTGTTGCGTGAATGGCCCCAGGTAGGGGTCTGTCTTGTGGGGGGGTACATAGGGGCCACAGCCAGGGCATTCCCGACACTCATCTGTTTGGGTGTTCCTGTCCTCCTCATCTGCTAGTGGGCTGTGGCAGCAGGGTGACCAATTCCCAGTCCCCCAAAGATGGATGATGCAGTACCTGTGGGCATACAGTTGGTTATGGCAGGGTCCTGGCTGCCATAAACTACACCCAGCTCCACATTTCCTGAGGACTCTTCTGAGTGACAAATTCCATATTGAATTCAGATTGGAGGCTTTAGACTTTTCTCTAAAGCATAATTACTTTTATTTTGATACAGACTATTATGTCCAAACTTGTGGAATGGCCATGGTAGCCACAATGGCCCTATCAATTATGAATTTATTCCTTGGCTACTAGGAGGAATGCATTGTTTTCAAGGAGACTGTGAACCTACATACAGATACAATAAAATGTTGCTTCAGATTTATTGATGATGTGATCTGTGTGTGGGATAGTTCAGAGACGAAGGCTACGGAGCTTGTAACTTGGCTCAACACCAATAATCAGAATTCAAAATTTACCAGTGCTATGAACCATGAGACATTACATTTTCTTGATGTTACACTAGGTGAGTATAATAACAATGTGTACAGCAGAAATTTCAGAAAGCCAATGGCTACTAACAGTTTCTTATGAGCAGACAGTGGCAACGCAAGAAGTCTCATCAGCTCTATCTTTATGGGCAATTTCTGAGATTGAGACAAAATTGTTCCAATCAAGAGGATTTTGAAGAACAGTCTTGTATACTCATTCAGAATTTTCAGGATTGGGCTATGATGAGTCTTACATTTCTAAAGCTTATACTAAGGCTAAAAATACAGATAGAGCCTCCTTTCAAAAACCCAAGGCCAAACCCATGGCTGAACAGCAGCCTATTTTTTTTGTGATTGAGTATAACCCCCTAGCAGGCAAAGCTGGTGCTCTGGTTAGACAGTACTGGCCAATATTAAAAGGTAATCCAGAACTGGGGGCTGCAGTAGGTGATACCCCCAGGGTTTCCTTGAAATGTATCAGCAATTGACATGACAGTATAGCTCACAGCCACATTAGTGAGGAGAAACCAAAACCAAAACATCTGACATGGTTACCTCAAAACCCTGTGGAATGCATAAATGTGGAAATTGCAGTGGATGCTTGTACTGTTGTCAATAAAAAGTTTGTAATCTCCCACACATTCATAAATCAGTAAAAATCAGGGATGTCATCAATTGTGCAGAACAACAAGTTTGTTATATATATATACTTTGGTCTGACTGTCCCAAGACATATGCTGCACTTACAATGCATCCTCTCAAGGAAAGAATCCATGAGCATGCACGGAACATCAAGAACCACCTGATAGAGACTCCAGTAAGATCATACTTCCAAGAATTTCATGGAAATAATCCCAGAGCCACACATTTTATGGGGCTGGAGTGGATTTGCAGATCTAAATGTGGGGAAGACAGACTGAAAAGGCCATTACAGAGAGAAACATCCTGGCTATTTAGCCTTAACAGTCTTAAACCAGATGGTTTGAATGAAGAATGGGACCTCAAGCCCTTCCTCTGATCGTAATTCATAAAAAGTACCAACCAAAATCCCCTTAGCTCCCCAAGTTTTTTGCAGTTTCCTAGAACCATCTGCTCTACTTCTGCATCAGATTTTGAAATTTTGAGCTTTGAAATATGGATACTGCATTGATAATATTTGTGTTTTATGCATTCACTTTCTAAAATGTGAATTTGTCTCTCATTTATATATATTAATATATTTGTTTTCTATCTTTTTCTTCCTTCTAGTGTGGTGAATGGCCAATATCTAACAGTGTGAGTAGATCCCTTAAAAATGCTGGTCCAGCCAAGTAACTGGGTGACTGCATCACTTAGATGGTCTACCCTATTGCATCTCAGCCCTCTCCAGTCTTTTGTTTCCATGACTATGGATAAACAAGCATTTGTCAATGCCGAATGTTGATTGTGTTGGTGTGTTGAGCTTGCTCACTGCCCCTCTGTCACTTTCTCAGTCTGTTTCTCCCGGTGCTGCAGGCTGCTCTTTTGTACTGGGCTCCTGCCTGCACTGGCACCTTGTTCTGCCCATTAAGAAATATGCAGCTGTCCTGACAGTGCTCCATTGAGGTGGCTCACTCCCCCTTTCTCACTCACTCATTCTGTTTCTCCTGGTGCTGCAGGCTGCCCTTTTGTACTGGGCTCCTGCCTCTGTTGGTGGCTTTTTCTGCCCACAGAGAAATCTGAAGCAGTCCCAACACAGGTCTGTTGAGCCTGCTGACTCCCCTCTCTCACTCATTCATTCTGTTTCTAACGGCGCTGCAGGCTGGCCTTTTGTACTGGGCTTTAGCCTGCATTGCCGCCTTTTTCTGCCAACAAAGAAATCCGCAGCAGTCACGATAGAGCTCCATTGAGTTCGCTCACTCCCCCTCTCTCTCTCTCTCACTCGTTGTGTTTCTCCTGGTGCTGCAGGCTGCCCTTTTGTACTGGGTTCCTGCCTGCATTGGCACCTTTTTCTGCCCATAAAGAAATCCACAGTTGTCCCGACAGAGCTCCGTTGAGGTCATTTATTCCCCTGTGTCACTCACTCATTCTGTTTCTCCTGGTGCTGCAGGCTGCCCTTTTGTACTAGGCTCCTGCCTCTGTTGGCACCTTTTTCTGGCCACAAAGAAATCTGCAGCAGTCCCAACAAAGCTCCGTTGAGCTCACTCACTCCCCTTCTCTCACTTGCTCATTCTGTTTCTGCTTGCACTGCAGGCTGCATTTTTCTATTGGGCTCCTGCCTGCATTGCCGTCTTCTTCTGCCCACAAAGATATTTGAAGCAGTTACAATAGAGCTCCGTTGAGCTCGCATACTCCCCCTCTCTCACTCGCTCATTCTGGTTTTACCACCACTGCAGGCTACCCTTTTGTACTGGGCCCCTGCGTGCATTGCTGCCTTTTTCTGCCCACAAACAAATCTGCAGCAGTCCCAACAGAGCTCCATTGAGCTCACTCACTCCCCCTTCCTCACTTGCTCATTCTGTGTCTCTTGCCTCTGCAGGCTGCCCTTTTGTACTGGGCTCCTGCCTGCCTTGGTAGCTTGTTCTGGCCAGAAATAAATCTGAAGCAGTCCCAACACAGCTCCATTGAGCTCGCTCACTCCCCCTCTCTCACTCACTCAATCTGTTTCTGCCGGAGCTGCAAGCTGGCCTTTTGTACTGGGCTCCTGCCTGCATTGGCACCTTCTCCTGCCCACAGAGAAATCTGCAGCAGTCACAATAGAGGTCCGTTGAGCTCACTCACTACCGCTCTGTCACTCACTCGTTCTGTTTCTCTTGGCGCTGCAGGCTGCGCTTGTGTGCGGGGCTCCTGGCTGCATTGGCACCTTTGTCTGTCCACAAAGAAATCCGCAGCTGTCCTGACAGAGCTCCGTTGAGGTCACTCAGTCTCCTCTGTCACGCGCTCATTCTGTTTGTCCTGGTGCTGCAAGCGGCCCTTTTGTACGGGGCTCCTGCCTGCATTGGCATCTATTTCTGCCCACAAAGAAATCTGCAGCAGTTCTGATAGAGCTCCATTGAGCTCACTCAGTCCCCCTGTCTCACTCACTCATACTGTTTCTCCCACCACTGCAGGCTGGCCTTTTCTACTGGGCCCCTGGCTGCATTGATGCCTTTTTCTGCCCACAAAGAAATCCACAGCAGTCCTGACAGTGCTCCACTGAGTTTGCTCACTCCCTCCCCCACTCACTCTCTTGTTCTGTTTCTCCCAGTGCTGCAGGCTGCCCTTTTTTGTACTGGGCTCTTGAGTTGGGGCCTTTTTCTGCCCACAAACAAATCCACAGCAGTCCCGACAGAGCTCAGTTGAGCTCGGTCACCCCCCCTCACTCATTCAATCTTAATCTGTCCCAAACACTGATGTCCCACAGTGACCGTGCTGTTCTCTGGCAGTAGTGCAAAAACATATTTTAGCCAGGATGTGAAAAATGACAGCTGTACTGTTCATAAGGAGGTGTGAAAAAATGCCACTGTTGAAAATGTGGCGTGAAAATATTACAAATTTGCGAAGTTACAAGGGTGTGTGGAAACAATTCAATGCACACTTGTAACACAGTCATGTTATGGAGTTTTGTCACCAAATTTTCAACGTAGGGATTTTAGGACCTCTGCTCATGAACAGTGCCACTGGCAATTTCTTAATCTGTCCCGAACACTGATTTCCCACAGTGACCACTTTATTCTGTCCCGCAACTGTGAAACCACATTTCAGTCAGGATGTGAAAAATGACAGCTGTACTGCTCATAAGGAGGTGTGAAAAAATGCCACTGCTGAAAATCTGGCATGACAATATTACAAATTTGCGAAGTTACAAGGGTGTGTGGAAAGTGTGCAGTGCACACTTGTAACACAGTCATTTGATGGGCTATCATCACCAACTTTTCAACATAGGCATTTTAGGACCTCTGCTCATGAACAGTATCACTGTCATTTTCTTAATCTGTCCCGGATAGTGATTTCCCACAGCGACCGCTCTATTCTGTGCCGGAAGTGCGAAAACACATTTCAGCCAGGATGGGAAAAATGACAGCTGCACTGTTCATAAGCAGGTGTGAGAAAATGCCAATGTTGAAAATCTGGAGTGAAAATATAAATTTGCGAAGTTACGAGCGTGCGTGAAAACTGCGCAATGCACTGCTCGTAACACAGTAATTTTATAGAGTATCATTACTAAATTTTCAACATAGGCATTTTAGGACCTCTACTCATGAACAGTGTCACTGTCATTTTCTTAATCTGTCCCAAACACTGATTTCCCACAGCGATCTTGCTATTCTGCGCCAGAAGCGAAAAAACACGTTTCCGCCAGGATGTGAACAATGACAGCTATACTGTTCACAGGAAGGTGTGAAAATATGCCAATGTTGAAAATCTGGCTTGAGAATATTGCAAATTCACGAAGTTACGAGGGTGCGTACCAACTGCGCAGTGCACGCTCATAAAACAGTCATTTTGGGGATTTTTCCCACCAATTTTGCAACATAGGCTTTTTGAGAGCCCACCTCATGAGCACTGGCACTGTTGTTTCATTAATCAGCCCTGAAAGGTGATTCCACGCAGTGACCACGAAATCACCTTTCGGGGCCGATTAACGCCATGACAGTTCAAGAATTCATGAGGAAGGGTCCCAAAACCCCCATGTTGAAAATTTGGTGCCAAAATTCCCAAAAATGCCCGAGATATGCACTAAAGTTGAAAAAACCCTATTTATTCCATTTATTCATTATCCTCAGTTCGCGGTCAGCTTTGAAGAGTGCAGACATGTTCCTGGTCCACTGAAGATCGTGCGCGAGCTCCTGAGGTAAGTATGGGGTGGAGGTGTGGGAGGCATGGTGCACAGTGGGTGGGTGCGGGTTGTGGGAGTGGGGCAGGGAGACCACGAGGACAGTTTTCTGATTTTACAGGTTTAAAAAACAAACATTGCGGGACAGTTTTTTCTTCACGGGGCATTAGGCACGCTGGGTTGGGCTCCCAGCATGCCACCCGACTGCTTCTTTTGAGGGGCCAGTAGCCGGCGAGGGTTGGGCATCCCGTCGGCGTCAACAAAGGGGTGTAGATTATGCTGACAGGGATTGGGCACCCCATTGGCAGACAATAAAAGTGTGGGGGTTGGTTACAGAATGCCGGCCGGAAGTGGACTTCCCATCGGTACAATCAACATTATGGCACAGAGCCAACAGAATTGGGGCTCTCGTCGGCACATAAACACGGTGGGGGTTATATTGTTTGTGAACACGGCGGAAGGCTGCCGCGGTGTTCCTAAACTGCTATCGAGGTTTGAAGTTCTGCCGTACGTGGTCCTCCTCATTGCAGCAGATAGCTGACGCTCCAATGACAAGGTGGCCCTGATTGCAGCGGCGAAATTGTCAGAAGTTGGTGCAAAGGTTCCAAACCCATGTCACCAGCAGCATGCAACGGCATTGGGGGAAGCGGGACAAGCCTTTGCAGGCTGTGGGGGCATTGACCACAAAAGTGCCGTGGCTCCACAGCCTGCTTCTGAGAAATCTGTCCCAATACGTTTCTTGCGCTGCGCGCAATGAACATAAAAATGTCTGTGACAATACAAAACTGAAGTTTTGTCTATGACTAACAATAATGTTTTTTTTCTTACTCTTTGTGTAATGATCCATTTGAATATATTGTTGCACTGTGATTTAATTAGATTTTTTTTAATTCACTACCTTATTACATTTTTGGTATGCATTTAATTTTGGTTTCTGCTATAGATCAAACATCTATTTCCTTGAGTGCAAGGAGTCATAACATCTTTATCCATTTAGCTTTTTCTTTTTCTTTTGTTACCTACAAATGTTTGTATGTCATATGGGTCAAGTATTTATGATGCCAAAGCAGTTGAACTATAAATGGGATGTGATCAGCTGTATACTCCACCCCCTGATGAAGCTTTATGGAGTGAAGTGCCGGGCAACTTACAGTGAGAGTACTAGGTATTACTGAGTTTCTTGCACAAGTTATAAACTCAATACATTTTGCAACTTGACATTTGTCTTTTGCTCTAGTACTATACATGTTCACCTTGGTGTGCACTGTTAATTTACTTGTTTAGTTTGATATAGGGGTTAGTCAACCCTAGCAGTAGCACCTGTGCTGGGAAGAGCCAGATTTGCTTCTGCTTTGGTTCAAAGCACCAGATCACCTGACTTGATGTGCCATTTTGTATTTGTCTCAGCCCCTTGCAGCAACTCATTTTGGTTATCTTGTATTGATGATATTCTGCTTTTTCTGGATAAAGATCATCGGATAACCAATCCTAGCCTTGATTCATATATTTGCTGCTTGATCACCCAGTACGATTTGAGTGCAGATCTTCTCCTTGTTTGTGCAACAAACATCCAGTATAGGGTTGCTTTTTTCCCTTTCTTTTCAGTTAAACTTACCTAATTTTGTTATTGTAACAGCAGCATATGGTAAACATAGAGAGGCACAAAACCACAGATGCTGTGTGCACATGGTAAGAATGTGTAATGTATTTCATATTGTTTTTAAATTGTCAAAATACTTCTTAGAAGCAGGAATATTTGTACTTTACTATTAACAGTAATATTCCCCCTATGCCAGGGACCTCAGGGATTCTGTTACACAATACATGTGCTCTTGCATATTATAACTAAAAATTATATTGCATGGGGGGGGTAATTCCCTGTATGGTAAGGCTAGCTGGGGCTTTCAATCTTAAACTCAGAATTAAAAAAAAACATGTTTTGTGTTGTTCCGTGTTGTCAACTGGTTTGAAATATTTTTTTGAGGGGAGGGGGTTAGTCTTAACTGCTGAGAATTACATCATCAAAATAGATAGACTCTCCCACTCACAATGATGTGTCATCACCCCAAACCCTGTGTCTGCCTCAACATTCCATTGACTGTTAAATCTCAGTTTCAGTGTGTCAGAATGAGAAACTGCTAGCCCTTGGGGCTTCTCAGTCTAGACTTTGCTTCCTCAGGCAACTAATTAAGGGACCCACTCATGGGGGTGGGGTAATATTGGACCTGGTACTGACAAACAGGGACAGTGTTGCTGATGTTACAATGAGTAGCCACCTGGGGACCAGTGATCATTGTGTGGTGTGGTTCAATATAAGGACTGCATCAGAATCAAACCACACCACAACAACAGGCCTGGACTTCAGGAGAGTCAATTTTAAGAAAATGGGAGAATGCCTCAGGGATGCTCTGGCAGGGATAGGGAAACTGGGTGGAGTTGAGAAATAATGGGCAAAAATAAAGGAGGGCATTGAGAAGGCAACAAATCTCTGTATTAGGCAGGTTAACAAAAACAAGAGAAAAAAAGACTGCTATGGTTCTCTTAAAAAGTAGTGAGAAAGAAGAGCAAAACAGCTAGCAGTTAGAAGGTACAAGATGATACAGAAGGAGGAGGAGGATGGGGAGAGATATCAGGAGAAACAATGGGAGGCAGAGAAAGCAGTTTGGAGCACAAAGGTGCAAACAGAGGAGAACTTTGCCAAGTCATCAAAAATGGGGGATAAAACATTCTTTAGGTATATAAGCAAAAAGAGGAAGACCAAAACATGGATAGAAAGGCTAAAGGGAGAAGGAGGGGTTTGTGTGGAAGAGGATAAAAAAAGCAGACATACTGTATTGAACAAATACTTTTGTTCAGTATTTACGGAGGAAGGGGTAAATGGCAAGCCACAGATAAGGGAGATGGGCATTAAAGGAAGGTAGGCGGACACTAGTCCTTTTACAGAGGTGAGAGTCCTCAAGGAACTAGCACAACTAAAAGTGGACAAGGCAATGGGGCCTGACAAGATACACCTTAGGATACTGAAAGAGCTCAAGGAGGTGCTGGCTGCATCTCTGACAGCCCTGTTGAACCTATCACTAGATACGGGGGATGTTATAGTGGACTGGAGGAGGGCAGATGTGGTCCAACTTCACAAAAGTGGTAACAGGGAGGAGGAGGCAGGAAATTACAGACCTATCAGCCTGACTTCGGTGGTGGGTAAAGTAATGGAAAGACTACTGAAGGAAAGGATTGGAGAATACCTTGTGGCCAGTGGATGACAGGATCTGAGGCAGCATGGTTTCACAGAGGGAGATCTTGCCAAACAAACCTGATCGAGTTTTTTGACTGGGTGACCAGGAAAGTGGATCAGGGCGGAGCGGTGGATGTGGCCAACCTGGATTTCAGTAAGATCTTCAACACTGTTCCACACAGAAGACTGGTGAGCAAGCTGGGCAGTCTAGGAGTGGGTCCAAAAGTAGTAAAGTGGGTAACAAGTTGGCAAAGCAACAGGACTCAGAGGGTGGTGGTAAATGGTGTTCACTCTGAAGAAGGCAAGGTGACCAGCTGGGTGCCACAGGGGTCAGTACTAGGCCTGGTCCTCTTCAATGTCTTTATTAGTGACATTGCAGGAGGACTGGAAGGGAAAGTTTGCCTAATCCTGCATGACACAAAGATCTGCAACAGAGTGGACACGCCAAGGGCGGGGGGGGGATGAGGTATGATCTGAAAAAGCTGGAAGACTGGTCAAGGGTTTGGCAACTGGGTTTCAATGCAAAAAAGTACTAAATCATGCACTTGGGATACAGAAACCAAGGGGCAACAGAACAATTGGATGCAGAGGTACTGGCAACCACAAAACAGGAAAGGGACCTGGGAATAATAATTTCTGATGACCTGAAGGTAGCAAAGCAGTGTGATAAGACAGTGGGGAAAACTAGCAGGCTGTTCAGGTGCATAGGGAGAGGTATCACCAGCAGAAAGAGGGAGGTAGTGTTACCCCATATAGATCCATGGTGAGGCCTCACCTCGAGTACTGTGTCCATTTCTGGAGGCCCATTTCAGAAAGACCATAGATAGGGTGGAGGCGGTACAGAAGAGGGCAACCAAAATGGTGCAGGGTCTGCATCAAAAGCCCTATGAAGAAAGACTCGAAGAATTAAATATGTACTCTCTAGAGGAAAGAAGGGAAAGGGGGACCATGATAGAAACATTGAAATACATCACAGGTATTAATGAGGTTCACGAGGGTAGCATTTTACATAGAAAACAATGCTCGAGGAAAAGGGGTCATATTATGATGCTGGAAGGGGAAGACTCGGAGGAGATGTGAGGAAATAATTCTTCACAGAAAGGGTGGTGGGCACCTGGAACAGCCTCCCAGCAGAGGTAGTAGGAGCTAACTTGGTAACAGGATTCAGGCATGCATGGGTTACACACAAGGCGACCTTAGAAACAAGGCGGGGGGGGGAGACCGGAGATTGAGTAGGGTCTGCGGTGGCACTGTAGGTAGGGAAAATAGTGCAGACTAGGTAGGCCAAGAGGTCCTTATCTGCAGACAAGTTCTACGTTTTCTATGTTTGCATCTTCAGTTTGATTGCTTCTCTTCTCCCTTTTAATTACTCATAGCCATGAAAATTCTGTTTTCACCAGTCTGTTTCTAAATTTGAATCATGTCAAGTTAAGGCTTACTCGTCCCTGCTGTTCCTTAAGCCCTGTTCCCGGAAACTCTTGGATTTCTGCCAGTCTGTCTACATACATTTATACCATCAGTTAACCATTCAACATTACATTATACATACCAGCAGCATGCCTGATTCCTTGGTTGACTGTAACTGTTCCGATGGCATAATCAGACAAGGGATTTCAGAGTATCTGAGCACCACTAGTGATGAGTTGAAATAATGTGTATAAGATAGGCTGTCTCTCCTTTGTAGATGTCAATGTCCTTAACATGAGATTGAGTAACTCTAAGAGGGAGCTTGTCATCCTCGGGGTTTGAATCTGAATCAGATCCACCATGAGCCTCAGTCTTGAGCCTGCCCCACAATTGGTTGTACATAATCATCAGTCTTTTTATGTTTTCCTGCTTTTTTTGTTTTTGGTTTATATTAACTTTAACTCAGAACTCATAGCTGGAATGAGTAAATATCAATATATTCAGCTTAATACAAATTTGAAGAAAATATAGTTTCACCACACCATGAGCTCAGTCTAAATGTATGTTTCCTGGTCAGCAGCTCTAATGTTAGGAGATTCAGGTTTTATTCTGTGTGCACTACCAAAAAGCATTGGATTCTTCAAGCATTTACAATATGATGGCAGTGTTTTAGTCCGAGAAGTAGATCTTCAAAGTACCTCTGCATGTCAGAGGTTATATGTATGCTGAAAGAGTATTTCTAGATGGCAGTATCATCAGCATAGGGGTGAACATTTACATCTGTACTGGTGTTTGGTAGATCATTTATGATGACCATAAATGGCAGTGGACCTTGTACGAAACCCTGGGGTGCACCAGTGTTTGTAATCAAAAGTGAGGAGTTCTAACCCTTGAAAGCAGCATGTTGTATTCTACTGGACTAGTAATCCATGACCCATTTGCTGGCATATACCGAAAAATCAAGACTGGTCAGTTTGGAGACTACTCGATTAAGGAAGACCAAATGTAAAGGCTGTGCTGATGTCAATAAATAAGGCTTTCGAGATGTAGCTATTGTTCAACTAGTGTCATTGCTGTATTTGTGTAGTGTAGTGATAGCTGAAGAACTGATTGCACAGGAGATTTAGTTTATGTATTTATTTATTTAAAATGTTATATGCTGGTCCAAGTCTGCAAGCAGAAAGTAGTACATTATCCACATATATGTGGATGTGCAAGGAGACATAAATTAAGTGGAGGCCATTTAGAAATTAGGAAGGGGCCCAAAATAGAGCCATGTGGGACTCCAGCTTTGATGGGGGAGATGAGGTGTTAATAACCTGGACTGTCTGAAGCTGGTCTGAATGTAGGAACAGAACCATCCAACCAAAGGATTACAAGGCCAAGCACCCATAAGCTTATTTAGAAGGCTAGGATGGACCACTGCATCAAATGCCTTGGCTAGTGGAGATAAAGAGTACATGGGAGATGACAAAGCTACTGATCAGTGTAGTAGCTCACATGGGAGACATCTCCATTTGTAATAGGTATTATTTTAGCCTGTTTACATGTCATTGGTAGTTCACCCATCTTCACTGAAAGATTGTAAAGGCTGGAGGTAAGGATAGTGAAACTTCTGCCTGCTTAGGTAACTTAATATAGTAATGTAAGGTCAGAAGGGACACTATTAAGTCTATCATGTCTGTCCCATCTGCTTCAAGCAGGTATTAAAAAGTATTCTGTGCAAACATACTAATTCACAGGGATTCCCTACCTACTCTACTATTCATGGTACCTGGTGTTTCTTAAGCATTAAGGCATGACAAGGAGATTGGTTACCATCCATTATGGAATGGATTGAGAGTTTTCTGTATTCTGATTTGATGATTGCCATGTCCTTATACAGCAATAACCATGAAGGTGGCAATTCTGGGGAATCATAGGTGCACTGCCAATGATATCCTTGTGTTACCCAGCAGAATTTTGAGAAACAGTTTGTCAATCATTTTTTTCTCACACCTAGCCAACAGCCAGCAAAGCAAATGATGATTCCTCTGTCTTAGTTTGATGTCTCTATTGAAGAATTACTTAAAAATGTTTAAGAAGCAGTACAAGATCCTTCTGAAACATCAGACCAACCAGCAAACAAAAAAAAATTGAGTACTTTTCCAGAGCATACGTCATAAGAATCAGACTCACTTGAGGCACAAAAAGATGAGTACAATACTTGAAAAACCACAGATTGGACTCTAAACATCTTCAAATCCTGAACTAATGCTAGAAATGTAGAATTAGATTTTAAAACAACCTCAGAAGAAGAAATTTGTACTGCCCTGAGATGTTTTTATGCTGAGGTTCATCAGGGAGATGGCAAAGAATACATCCTTTCTAGTTTACTAAGCCTCAGGGCAGGTTTAAATATTAGCCATTTAAACACTTCTGCAATAGTTTGCTGTATCAACTTAATAACTTCCTCCACTTATAAACCTTCCAAAAATGTACTAACAGCAGTTTGCAAACATTTTAGAAAGGGGGGCTGCAGTGACTTTTAATTTATTTCTTTAATGTGTAATTTTTGCATTGTTTTAATTTTAATTAAAACAGATTGGATTCTTTAGGTAATTCAGCAGAAGGGGAAGAGAAGAGGTGTAAAGTTGAAAATACAGTTCTGGTTTCTCAGAGAGGTTAGGTATGGACTTCTGTCATATACATGTCTTTTGGTCTGTATCACAGAAGGGAACCTGCCAGTAATGAGTGGCTGTTTTGGGGGAAATCTTCAAAAGAGGATTAGCTAATTTCATATCATATGATATCAAATAAGCTGCTGTGAGTAGTGACAGGAGCAAACATCCCCTGTGGAGAAGACTTGCGTTAGAACAAAGGGTGGACATTATAATCCACATACAGTAGTCAGGCTGGGAAGTGCCAAATCTGGTTTGGACTGGTTTTCCAGGGAGGTGGTCAACTAGGGAACAAAAAGATGGATGAATCTGTGATATCAGAGTGACATGCACATGGGGCGATGGTCAGGTGAAGACATTTGAGGGTCTGTGATTAGACCTGGCAAGTTAGTTAGGATCTGGTTCCTGACTGAACAACATCAAGGGTTTGAGTGTGCCTTAACTCTCTGAGTTCCCAGTTTGAGTAAGAATCTACAGTGCTTAGTATTTAGATAGAAGTGAGCTAGGTTATTCTACATGTTTTCTTCTTGTTTCTAAAACCCTTTCTTTTTTATCTCTGTAGAAATACTGTATTCCTTGTAATTTTAGTGTGTAATATCCTGTAATATATGTTAATATCTTGGAGTGTTAAATACTTTTTGTATATACTTCAGACTTTCTGTGACTGAGTCGTTTCTGGTACCGATACCAGGATAATTGACCAAGGCTGTGATCTGTCTTTGGAGAATAAAGTTATGGTTCCCATATTTTAAGTGAGGTGGTTTCAGCAGTGACAAAAGGTGTGGGTCATTTGCCCTTTGGTGAGGAGCACTGTACAGTGTGGGCAGTGGCTCTGGTAGGATTTGAATCTAGAGATACCCCAAGTGTGGGTTGCATTAAGTGTTGGCAGCATAGCCACGCACACTTGCAGGTTTCTGAAGAGTTGAGTAAACTACTAAGAGTCACAACTCCGTTCTGGGAGAGAACCGCTTCGGGGCAAGGGTAAAGACAAAAGCCAGCATCACCCACCTATCTCCCAAACGGATCGTGTTAACACAGAAAACTTCCACAGCGCTGTCTACCTCAACTGCCATGGGCCTGTTTAACAAAGTTTGGCTTGACATTCAACTCTGCATGACTAGAAAAGGTTGGAAGGGTTTGTGCCAACAAAAACTGGATAATTTCTCAATGAAAACTGATAAACATGGGCAGCAGTATATCACACTGAATTTTAATGAGCGTACCAAAGAAAAACATAAACAGTTACAAAAGCTGAACAAGTAACAGTACAGTGGCTATATTTTTTAAATGCCTGGGAACCGTTTCTGCCCTGTAGCCTCTTCAAATAAATCTTTGGAGAAGTTACCTCCCAACCCTCCCACTTTCTACTTACATCCTTGGTGGTGCAAAGAAGCTCCGAATTATGATCCAGACAACTATTACTTCAGGGAAACTCTCAGTGTAAATTTTCCTGCAAGTATGATGCCCAAACTATGAGACAGTGAAAGTATCCAGCTCGTACATTTGTCATAGTGCTACTGCTGCTCGCTTGCTGTCGGTGACCAGTCTTGAGTCCCGTGAGATCATGGCCATTACTGGCCATAGATCAGAATCCAGCTGAAGGCATTATTGGGCTGCATCAGATGATGAGCACAAAGTCTGGACCTTCATACTTGCAAAAGCTGGAAGAACACAAGTACAGTACTAGAAGTCAAAGCCACATTGAAGCCACCACCATCATTTGACCCAGTGAAGCATGCCGCACCAAAGCAGCCTCTCACAGCATCATCTGGAGTACCATAGAGCATGATGGAATCTCTTCTCTCCACCTCAAGCAGCAGCTACAGAGTAGCTCAAAGGATCCACTTGCAGAAATGCTGTTTTTTTATCTTTTTGTGTTGTCACTCCCTAGTTGGTTGACCCCCTGACTTTTCCCTGGTCCCACTCACTCCCCGGGGATTTACCATGAGTTAGCAATCCTCCTGAGCTTGCCCCCCCCATAGTGGGGCTACTGAGCAGGCATGCCCCCAATGGGGGCTCGTTGAGGTACCAGCAGCCTAATGTCTGCTGGTAGTACTCCCTGGCTCATCCTCCAGGGTGGGGTTTGGCTATGCCTGATGGAAGACTGATCTCAGTCTTAGCCTGGAGTTATGATGGGTACAACAGGATCAGGAAGTGAGGCATCATCACAATGGCCAGTGATTTTTCCATGCCAGTCTTTCGAGTGGGAGGAGTGGCATGCAATGACGTAATGCGCAGACCGCGATGTCCAGTATGCATCTCAGACTATTCAGCTTCAGTCACTGCTCCCCCCAGCCTCTGCCAGGGGTTGACCATGTGCCAAATGCTATTACCACCCTCCCTCCCTCCTAGAGAAGGAGAGCAGTCCCTGGGATGGTCAGTCCTCCTCCCCTGGCCTGCCCTCTGATGCCTCGGGTCCATTCCTGAACCCTGGGCATCAGCATCACAGATGGAAGCCCTACCGCTGTGCTGGTGGGCCAGCAAAGTGATGCTGTTTAATTCAGGAGCCTTTGCACAGCCAAATAGCACACTCAGTGCTGAATCCGGAACAAGTCTCGGTGGTGATGCAACTACTGAAAACATGTTAACCCTTCACAAACTCCTGCAACAAGTTCCTAAACATGATCAATAAAGCAACTGCAGCCACAGTCCTCACAATGCCATCTCCTGATAAGCCTGAAAACTACATGTGACAGTAAGGTCAGACTCAGACATTTATTTTAAACAACTGCATTTTCCCAGGGCAAGTACAAGTCATACATTTCTGTAAATGAATTACTCCCTGGCTTACTAGGTAACCATTTTGTTGTTTTATTTTTGGTTCCTGACTACAGTAACACAGTGCTACATGTGTTCATTCATTTTGTTGTTTTGTACCCCCCTTCCCAAGTTTTAGGGATTATTTTCCTCATATTATAAATTTACTAAACTAAATTTCTTCTAATTCATTGCAGAATACTTTTGAGTCATCTGTTTTTTAAACTAAAATCATTTTATAAGTGCAATGTGACACTTTGGGAAGGAGGGTGTTTGCCTGATATAATCACTTTACAGCTACTACATATGAACCTGCCAGCAGACAAAGGCCATACAGTCTATGGAGTCTGCTCAAAGGCACAGCTAGCAGCCGTTACACTGCAGCTGCCTCTCCCTCCCCTTCCCCTCCACTGAAGATACTTGGTGCAAGCACCTCATGGCTCCCCATGCACCAGGGGCATGCTGTTATCAGGCAGCAACACACACCCCAACATATGTTATTGCTTACTTAATTTAACCCTAGGATGGATATGAGCCACAAGGTGCAGCTAAATGTCTTATGCCCCAAGAGTTAGATTAGCACAGTTAATACATTGCCTGGAGTGCTTTAATGCTATTGTCAAACTAAAATGATTTGCTTTCTTCCTTCTGTCAACATTTTTATTCACCAATACCTGCTTGGCCCCTTCTGATGGCTTCAAGAGTCATCACCCACCATCTTTGGGGCATAACCTGTGCTCATCCCCCATGACTTTCTCCTCATGACAAGGCTTGCCATAACCCTTACGAGCAGGCTCCAGCATGTAAGGTGCCCATTAAATGGTACATGATCTGCCAGGGGGCCATCATCATCTGCCTTTAGCCCAGTATTTTCCTGCAGTTTGCTAATGCTTGTGATGCCCAACATGCAGTGATACATGCACGTAAGTGCACACACAGTGATGCCAGCATCTGTTGGCCTTCCCCCCAGTGGGGACCACCAAGTGCACTGACACCTAAGCTCCACTAGAAGTTAGAGTCACCGCTGGGGACACATCCGTCCCTCCCCAAAGGAGGAGAGCAGCACTTGGGATGCCCAATCCTCCTACCCCTACCCAGCCACCAAATGACCTGAGTCTGCTTCAGAACCCATGCCATTGATGTAGAGAGGTAATGATACTGCTGGACTACCAGGACAGCTACTTAAAGTGATTCTTTTGTTTTAAAATAAATGTTTAAAGAGTTAAAATTCCTAAGTCATTTATTGTACATGAGGGTTTCCAGTCATTAAAATAACCCTTTTAGGATGCTGTCATCATATCAGAAGGCTAAATTTCCAACCATTGCTTTATGACCTCACTAAGCAGAAATTTATAGAGGCTTACCATGATGACCTGTGGTGTCTTCATATTCACTATCTCTGTTGATAGGTTTTCCATAGGTTCACTACCTTCTGGGAGGAAAGGTAATTCCTAATGTTACCCACAAGTCTACCACCCCTGAGATTCATGGAGCATTCCAAGGACCTGCTGGAGGACACCAGATCAAACTACTCCCTATGTTCAATCCTGTTGATACCCATGAGTATGCTGAAGATTTAAATCATATCCCTTATCAGCCTCCTTTTCTTCAGAGTGAACATGTTGAGGAACCTTTAGCCTCTCCTCATAGCTTTTGTTCTTTTTACCCCTGATCATTTTTGGTTGCTCTGTGTTATACCCTCACAACTAATTCAATGTCATTTTTGTGTTGTAGAGCACTGTGACAGGATTGAATAAGACCCTGTCCCATTTGATATGCAGAAAGAGTTAAAAGCAATGATCTCGTCAATCCTCCCTTTTTCTGTCTCTATTCTGTCTGATTGCACAACCCCATTTTCTTGTGAGACATAGGAACTGAGTCCTCTGATGGTCTCATGAGTCTTCCCCTCCTGGTATCTTCCTGCCTTTGCTTTTTCTTGTTGTTTCTATTTTTTCTGCACCCTGTTCATATATGGTTATAAAAATACATGTGGATCTTTATGTGAAATTGAGTTCTCTGGTTTGAAAATGTATATAGTTACTGTATATTGTTGAAATGATTGCAAAAAGCTATTTGGAACTTGGGGGTTAACCTTGAGATGCAGTTTGACCTCCTCAGACTTGTTTGTAAAACTGTCAGCAGGAGGCCAGCTTGGGAAACAGTGTTCTATTTGTACGCCTGCTCAGGAAAGAGACTGACAAGAACTCTTGTACATTTTGAGACAAACAGGACGTCTCTTAATGAGCTCAGTATGCAGATGTGAAATGGCAGGAAAATACATTATATATAAAGAGATACATATTTTGTTGAAGAGAAAAAGAGAGGGAGAGATTGAAATTTAGAGTAAGGGATGCCCTCAGATAAAAGGACTTTTCATTTGAACTATCTGTATAAGAGTTATCCTGCTACTTGTGAATTTTATAACTGCTCCTGGTTTTCCTATACTTCCTGACCTTTGCCTCAATGGCAGATGGTGTCATGAGTGGGATTTACACCGTGCAAACTCTAAGCCAGGAGTTTTGTGTGTGGGTGCTAGATCTGTACCAGGGAAGCATAGAAGAAAGGTATGACTCCTGTAACAGCAAGCCCAGTAGTGCTTACAAGAAGAATGGTAGCCAAACTAGCAGAGACAAAAGACCAAACTGAGACTGTACAGCTGGCACCAGTGATGGAAGAAGAAGAACAGGCAGGAAAAGAGTCTGCCTTCTTCAAATGGTGGGCTATGCAACAAAGAGAGACATAGAAGCAGAGAAAAAAAAGAGATGCAGCAACAGGAGCAGCAGAGAGGAGAAGAGATGCATTAACAAGAGCAGCGATGACTGGATGCCTTGCAAGTTATCAAAGCTGGAGGATCTGGCACAGGTCAGGCAGAGGAACAAAACACAAACTACTCAGAAGGCATTCAACTTACAAAGTTGTGTTCCTCGGATGATATCAAAGCATACCTGACAACTTTTAAAGGGTTGCAGAACCTGCCAGTGGCCAAAGCAGCAATATGCAATCAGGCTGGCACTTTACATGACAGGTAAAGCCCAACTTGCCTACAGCAACATGGACACTGCACTATGACCAGGTGAAAAGAGAAATCTTGAAAAAATATTACATCTCAGGAGAGACCTACATGCAAAGATTCCAGTCCCTGAAGTACCACTTAGTTGACAATCCTCGAGAAGCCTTCACCGGACTCAGAGAACTCCTCATTAAATGGTTCCAACCAGAGGGCAAAACAGTTCCACAGATCATCAACATATTTACAGTGTAGCGATTCATCCATATCCTTCCCACAGATGAGCAACTTCGGGTAAAAGAACACCTGCCAGAAAGAGGGGAGAAGGTTGTTTCTTTGGCTGAGGACTATCAGATGATCAGACAGATGCCACAGCAGTGAAGTAGCATGCCAAGGACCGGTAAGTCCCTCACTTTCCTGTTTTAACTCCAAGTCAGATAAGAACTCTGATGGGGGTAACAAATCTACACCCAAAGACTTTACTTGCTATAACTGTAATAAGCCAGGCCATATTGCAAAAAACTGCCATAAAAATAAGGAGGGTAACACCTGAGCAGATTTGGCCTTAGCATATTGGGGCAAGTCTTTAACAGATGTCAAGGTGGGAGATAAGACTGTGAAGTGACTTATTGATTCAGGAAGCAGACAGACCCTAGTGCATGTTGAAGTGCTGGGAAAACACTGTGCCAAAGGATGAGCTACTGGTGTCATCTGCATCCATGGGGACACTTGATACTATCCTAACACTCAAGTGACTCTGAATATTAATGAGGAGTCACACCAAATGAAAATGGGAGTAGTACCTAAATTACCTCTATCTGTGATTACTGGAAATTACTTTCCAGGATTTGCTGAGTTAATCTCAGAGGAAGTGAAACCTGCAGTTTCAGCAGCAGTGGTGACAAGAGCACAGGCAAAGAACATCTCAGAAGGTGATGACACTTTTCTTTCTGGTGATTTTGATCTGGGCTTGCATGAGCACAGCTCCAAGATCTGGAAGTCCAGGAAAGAAAGAAGACACCTGAAAAAACCAATGGCAACAAAAGACTGATGAATATAAGGGATTAATACATGAAAATGCTGAAACGAAACTGATAAGTGAATGTGATTTTGTTTCTGAGCAAGCTAACAATGTTTCTCTCCAAGGTTATTTCAAGCAGCTGGGTGTGAAACAAAAACAGGGTGATCCAATGTTTAAAAATGTATTGTGTTACTATATGGAGTTTAGGCTAATCCTCAGACACAGGAACAGCTAGAACAATTGGTCTTACCGAAGAAGTATAGAACTGAGTTGTTAAAGACAGTACATGGCAATCCTATGACTGGTCACTCAAGGAGGGATTGCACACTTGCCAGATGGCTGTACAGATTTTACTGGCCTGGAATTCATGAAGATGTTGCTACTTATTGCACTTATTGTGATGGTTATCAGAAAGCAGCCCCAGTGACTAAAAAAGAGAAGGTGCCCCTGGTTCCCCTACCCTTCAAACATGTGCCTTTTGAGAGAATTGCTGTGGATGTGGTTGGCCCCTTAGACAAAAGTAAAAAGAGTAATTGATTCATTTTGGTAGTATGTGACTATGCTACTTGATACTCAGCAGCAGTTCCAATGCGTACAGTCACAGCCCCAAAAGTGGCAGCAGAGCTTGCCAAAATTTTCAGCAGGGAGGGCATACCTAAAGAGATTATTACTGATCAGGGTAGCAAATTTTTTTTTGTAGTTGTTTAACCAGGAGTAGCACACTAAGCTGAAAAACTTGTTTACAGGTGTGACCTGGGAGCACAGGGAAGTTAAGTAACTTGCTCAGGGTCACACAGTATGCAAGTGGGGGCTGTGGGATTCAAACCCAGGTCTCCAGATTTGCAGCTCAGAGCATTAAACCACTGCACTCTACTGCCTCCTCTTTTGGTGCTGTATTACTGAAGCAGCTGTACTGACAACTAGGTATCGCTGCCATAAGAACCTCCCCTTATTGCCCTCAGACAAATAGGCTTGTTGAGCATTTTAATCAAACCCTAAAATGCACATTAAAAAAGTTTATAAAAGGGGATGGGAAAGACTGGGACCAATACTTACCTTTCCTGCTTTTTGCTTACAGCGAAGTGCCACAAGCATCAACAGGTTTTTCACCTTTTGAAATGTTGCACGGTAGACAACCTACAGGGCTACTAGATGTAATAAAAGAAACATGGGAAGATAACCCCACTCAGAAAAAATATATTACATCCTGTATGTGTACTTTGAGAAAGAAACTGGCAAAATATGTGGCAATTACCCATAGTAATCAGGAAGAGGCCCAAAACCAGTAGGTGTATTATGACCATGGGGCAAAAGAAAAAGGTTTTGAGCCAGGTGTAAAGGTCTTGCTACCATTACCCACTACAGACAATAAACTGTTAATGAAGTGGTAAGGGCCTTATAAAGTTCTAGACATACTGGTACAGTTAACTATGAGATTAAGACCCCTGATATACTATGCTAACCTCTTGAAGAAATGGGTTGAAAAAACACCAAAGGTCACTTTGTTAGTTTTACCATAAACTCTTACAGAAGATTTTGACTGGAACAAACTGTAACTACTGATGCTGTAAATATTAATGTTTCCTTAACCTCCGAACAAACTGCAAAAATGCATAACTTACAAAGGACATTGACTAGTACTTTTACCACAGTGCCAGGTCAAGCAACAGGGGTCGAGCTATAATAGTGACAAGGAATGCTTGCCCTATTACATAAAAGGCATACAGATTACCAGAGTGGTTAAGACCAGATGTGATTAAGAAAATACAGAAAAATGAAACAGTTGGATATTAGAAAGAGCCAAAAAGTGCTTCATCATCACCAATGGTGACTGTAAATAAAAAAGAAGGAGGTGGAAAAATCTGCCTTGATTTTAGGAAACTTAATCAAGTGACCGAATTTGACAGTTATGCTATGCCCAGGATAGATGATTTGGTGGACAGATTGGGAAGTGCCAAGTACATCAGTTTGCTCGATCTCACCAAGGATTACTGACAAATTCCCCTAGCAAAAGAATCCAGATACAAAACTGCATTTGCCACTCCTATTGGATTCTATCAGTTCACCACCATACCATCTGGTTTACATGGTGCATCTGCTACATTCTAGTGGTACAGGGATGTAATTTTAGCTACTCACACTGGTTATTGTGCTGCTTACCTGGATGATGTATTGGTGCACAGTCCAGACTGGAAAAGCCACCTGGAGCACCTACAAGCAGTTATCCAATATATCAAAAAGACAAGTCTGACCATTAATCCTACCAAATGTGTACCGAGCATACAGAAAACCAGATGGTTGGGTTATGTTTTTGGAAATGGAGATGTAAAGCCAGAGATTTCTAAGATACAGTAGAGCTAACAGTCCTGTCCCAAAAGACAAAAGAACATGTCAGGCCATTTTTAGAGTTGGCTGGTTACTATTGGAGATTTGTTCCCAATGTTGCCCAATTAGCTACCCCACTCACAGAACTCATGAAGAAACAGTGCCTGAATAATGTGAAATGTTACCTAAAGCGTGATGAGGCTTTTTGGGACATCAAAGCTTCATTATGTTCGGTCCCTGTTTTAAGAAGCCCAGACTTTGTAAAATAATTTTTGTTACAGACAGATGCATCAGAGGTAGGCCTAAGTGCAGTCTTGAGTCATTATATAGATGGGAAGGAACATCCCATTCTGTATATCAGTAACAAATTGCATGACAGAAAAAAGGTACTTTACCTTTGAAAAGGAATGCCTTGTGGCAAAGCAGGCCATGGAGTCACTTAAGAAAACTAGACTGGTATCTCTGTACTAGAAGAAAGAATGGATTTATCCATTGTTAGGCTTCAAAGACTTAGGTTTTATTTGCTAGGGACTGACTTTGTACTTATAACAGATCACAATCCTCTTGATTGGCTCAGCCAAATGAAAGATGACAATTCCAGAATCACAAGGTGGTACTTGGCCCTACAGCCATTTAAATTCAAAGTGATGCACACGTTTGGAAAAGAGAATGTCAGTGCTGGTTTTCTGTCAAAATATGGATCAGAAATTGAGAATTCCAATGGTTAAAAAAATGTGTGGGTTTAAACTTAACTGTTTGCTGTACTGGTTGTTATGGAAGAAAAGGGATACTGCATATGCAAACTGTAAATATTATAAGGTAATGTTAGAAGAGAATTAAAAGAATGTTTTGGAAACTTGTTTTTTTAAAAACAGGTTCCCTTTTAATTGGGGGGGGGTATGTGACAAGGTTGAATAAGACCCTGTCCCATTTGTTATACAGAAAGAGTTAAAGGCAAGGATCGGTTCTATCCTCTCATTTTCTGTCTCTTGTCTGTCTGATTGCACAATCACATTTTCTTGTGAGACCTAGGAACTGATCACTCTGACAGACTCCGATCCCCCCCCACTGTGTCCTTGCCTTCACTTGTTGTTTCTGTCTTTTCTTCCCCCTTGCTTATCTGTGATTATAAAAATATATGCGGATCTTTATGTGAAACTGTGTTTTCTTGTTTGAAAATGTATATACTGTAGTTATAGTATGTGTAACTGTGTTTTCTTGTTTGCAAATGTATCTAGTTATATTGTTGAAATTACTGCAAAACACTATTTGGAACTCAGGGGTTAATCTTGAGATGCAGTTTGACCCCTTTAGGCTTGCTTGCAAAACTATCAGCAGGAGGCCAGCTTGGGACACAGTGTTCTATTTGCAAGCTGCTCAGGAATGAAACTGACAAGAACTCTAATACATTTTGTGAGAAACAGGATGTCTCTTGATGAGCTCAGGATGCAGAAGTTAATTGCCAGGAAAATACATTGTATATAAACAGAGCAATCTTATGTCAGAGAACAAGAGAGAGAGAGAGAGACTGAAATTGAGAATAAGAGATACCCTCCGATGAAAGGACATTGTTTTATTTGAACTGCCTGTATAAGAGCTATCCTGCACAATCTTATTTTTTATTCTATTATTATTTATTATTGATAATAATAAAACACTATTTGTAAATTTTATAACTGCTCCTAGTTTTCTTATGCTTCCTGACCTTTGCCTTGATGACAAACACAGAAATACGTGCAGTACTGAAGGTGATTCCTGACCAGTGCCTTGTAAAGCAGCAGGATTACTTCATCTGTTCTCCTGTCTATTATGACCCCAGGTCCTTTTCCTCCTGCATTGGAGTAAGGTAAGTCCCACACAATTAGCAGGTCCCACCTCTGTATTTTTTTCTCAAGCATAGCACCTTGCATTTGGCTACATTGAATCAGAGGCTGCAAGAGTCTGAAGAGTCATCCAGCTTGTTCAGCTCTTCATGGAATTAGTTCCCATTATAATGGGAGTCCACCAGCCTGGCTGTCCTCATGTCATTAACAAACTTAAGCAGTTTGCTGGACCCCAACTTTCAGATCATTAATAATAATGTCAAACATCAGTTGCCCCAGCACTAATCTGTAAGGGACACCACTGAGTTCACTTTTCCACTTGGAAAAGTGCTAGTTGTATTGGATAGTGCTTTTGTGGAGCTGACTACCCTCCATCAGGCAATGCTGGTATCTGCTTCCAAATCTGACCAAGCCAACCATGACTGGATTTCAGATCCATAGTCAGATAGTTGTGGATCTGAGGCTGGATCCAGGACAACTGTTTCCCTTGTTTGGCTTTAATAGTGCTCTTATTACATTCTGAATAGACATTCTCAGTTGCAGGCACAAAGTAATGACATTGGAACTGGAAAAAGAATGATTCAGAAATCATAGCAAGATAGATGATTTTTGCCATAAGTCAGATTTTCCTAAAATTATTCCCAGAGAACATTATGCCACTGGATATTATTAGATCTCCTGTGTTCATGCCATGTTTTAGTTGTGTCTGTGTTGACCATTTGAATGCAATGTAATTGTTTATTATCATAGAATATTTTATTGATTGGGTTAAAGTAGCAGCTCAGTACAGTCATGTACACATACCCGTACCAGAAAAAAGAATATAGTAGGCAGTACTTAGCAAACCATCAGTACACAGCAGAATAACACACATTCCACTCCAATTCTACCATATTCAGAACAAAGCAAGGCACAAGCAGTGACCAAACAATTCTGAACTTTAAATGCTTACAAGAGAATTAACAGGGGACTTACACTTTCCCACTGGAGTATCAGGAGCTACAAGCAAAGACGCAGGTGGGTGTCAGCACTATAGGATCACGTAGGAGGGGTTGCTGGGGGAGGTAGGGGTTTTACAAAGTGAAGAGTGATGGTAGGCCTCCCATTTGCCTAAGTACAAATCCATACGCCCACTATGAGTGTAGGAGAGGCACTCTAGGAGAGATAACCGTGCCATGGCTGCATGCCAAGATGCCCGAGTAGGTAGGGCTACTTGGCACTGATGCATTAGGAGTAACCTCTTGGCTTCCAGAAGTGCAAGTTCTAGCCATTCTCAGTGGGGCTTAGCTAGCGTGCACAACAACAAGGTATCTCCCAGCAGGAGCTTAGGATCAGCTAAGGAGATCGAGGAACCCAACACGTTTGAATAGTCAGAGGCAATTGAGGCCCAGAAAGAGGTAGGCTGGGGGCACGACCATAGAACATGTAGAAGATGAGCATCAGGCTGCTGGCAGCACCAAGAGTGAGAATGTCCCAGTAGTCCCTGGGAATGCAGAGCAGCTGGTGTGCGATGCCAGAATAACAGCACTTTAAGTTGGAGGAAACGGCTCTTGGTAGCTATACCAGAGATGAGCCTCTCTCAGGTAGTGGACCCATAGGCCCTTGGGGATATCTATGTTGAGATCGGAACTCCATTTCAATCTGCAAGGGGTAGTAGGGTCTGGTTGAGCATCTCTCCATGTCCTATAGAATCTGCCAATCAAGCCTCGAGAAGATGAGGATTTATGTAGAGAGTCGAGCCATCACCATTTGTTGTCTAAATTGTATTGAGCTGAGAGACCATTAATCACACTATGCACCTGCAGGTATCGCCAGAAGTCCTTGCAGGGGAGGTTAAAATTTTCCCTCAGTTGTTCAAATGAAAGCATGGGTATCCAAGCCAGGAGAATAGAGATCTTGCACTTGACTGATTTCATGAGCTTCCCAGGCTGGCCAGTGCAAAGGAGTGCCACCCACAGTGAGGAACTTATTATGCCACAGGGGAGCATAGCAGAGTGAGGGAGCCCGGGCCTCACGAGGGCTATGGGAGGGGGACATGAGTTGGTGCCATGCTCTCTTAGTTTCCTCCATCATCGGAGATAGATCTGTATGACAGCGGACTTTAGGACTGAGTAGTATACCCAGGACAATGCCTCCTGCCATACCGGCTTCCAGCTGAACCAAGAACGGGGGTTGGAGGCCTCAGATACAAACCACTTAATGACATGGGCTGCCAGACATGCCAGATGATATCCTTGCAGCCACAGGACCCCTAGTCCACCCCGCGACCAATGTGCTCTTAACTTATGTTTGCTCCACCTCGGGTACTGTCCATCCCAAAGGAATTGGAACATAAGTCATTCCAAGGAGGTGAAGAGTTTAGCAGAGAGGCGGATTGGCAGATTATTTAACAGGTACATGACCCGAGGTAGAAGGAGCATGCGGACTGCCGCGACTTTCCCTGGCAGGGACAGCTGAAGTGTATGCCACCTCTCCACCTCGGTGTACAGCTGTGTGAGGAGAGGGGAGAAATTGGCTGGCTCAAGGTCAGTCCATCTAGTGGGAATATATAGACCAAGGTAGCAAAACCCCTGGGCAGCCCATGACAATTCAGTTCCCTGGAGGCAGTTTATGGAGCAGGCCACGTTCAGGGGAGCCAGAGTGGTCTTCTTTTGGTTGGCCCTCAGACTAGATAAAACAACAAATTGCCTAAGGGTAGATAACACTGCTGGTAGTGTTTGTTGGGGTTGGGACAAAGTAAGAAGAAGGTCATCTGCATAAGCGGCCACCAAGTCGGAGGTACCAAGTAGTGGGTACCAGCTACCTCAATGCCAGTAATGTCGTTCGAGGCTATGAAGGCCAGAACCAAAGGATCCATGGCTACCAAAAAAAGGGGAGGAGGTAAATGGCACCCTTGTCATGTCCCCTGTGTAAAGCAACAGAGGATGAGATGGTGGTGTTGGTCAAGATCCTGGCCATCAGGGAGCTATAGAGCATAAGCACCCATTGCCGGAATTGAGGACCAAAACCATACAGGTGAGGCACCTCATGCAGGTAGTCCCAGTCAATAGAGTCGGAGGCTTTAGTGAAATCGATAGCAAGTGCAGCCATAGGGAGGGACAACTGGGATGCTATCCATTTGAGATTTAACAGCAGCCTAGTGTTGTCTACCCCAGACTTGCCCTGCATAAAGCCCACTTGTGTGGGACGGATTATGGAGGGTAGGACTACTAACATTCTGGTGGCCAGGATCTTCGCCAGGATCTTAGTATCTATTGATAGCAGGGAGATGGGGTGGTAGGTAGCACAATCCAAAGGGTCATTCAATTTTTTTGTGAGAAGGGTAATGAGGGCCTCTCTCATGGTTGGGGGGAGGGTACCTGCCGCAAGGTCCTCCTGCAATCTTAGAAGCAACGGTTGGACTATCTCTGCACCCAATACCTGATAAAGCTCTACCGACATTCCATCAGGGTCTGGTGCCTTCCCTTTGGCCATGTGGGATAGGGCAAGGCGCAGCTCCTCACTGGTGATCGGCGTTCCAAGCGGGCTACCTGAGCAGGTGTGAGACTTGGCCTAGTGAACCCCTGATAGAAAGCATTGATACATTGCTCCAGCTGGGATGGGGACAAGGTAGAGCGGGATTGATATGGAGCTTCATAGAACAGCTTCATGGTAGTATTGATCTCCGTAGGATCTGAGACTATCTGTCCTGTGCAAGTACAGAGGGCATGAGTGTGGGAGGAGGCCTGTTGTTTTCATAATCTAAAGGCCAAGAGTCTACCGCCTTTCTCACCACTATCCCAGTAGGCATGTTTGGATCTCAAGAGGAGCCGCTCAGCCTTCTGGTGAAGGATGGAGTTGACCTGATACTTTAGGCCCACTATACTCCAAAGGAGGGAGTTGTCTCTAGTTGTAGCTGTGGTGGATTTAAACTGGCCCTCAAGCACCACAAGTTCGGCTTGCAGGGATGATAGGGTCACCTTATGGGCCTTGTTTTTCATGGCCGAATAGGCAATCATACATCCTCAGAGAACAGCCTTAAAAGCTTCCCACACCATGCCAGGAGAGACTCCACAGTCAGAGTTAAGGGAGAAGTAGTCTTTCGCTGTTTGAGATACCACTTGACAGAATTCAGGGACTCTAACAAGCAGGGTATTGCACCTCCAGCATGTACTGGAAGGCTGTTGCCCAGTCAGTGTGTAAGTGGTTGAAACGGGGCCTGGTCAGAGATCAAAATTTGTCCAGTCTTGTTGTTTGAGACCCCCTAGGCTGCCGCCACATTGGCTAAACAGAAATCTATCCGACTATGAGTGAAATGAGCAGGGGAGTAGTAGGTGTAGTCATGCCATGTGGGACAGTCCCTCCTCCAAACACTAGCTAGCCCCCACTCTTCTTGCATATCCTGCAATGCCATTCATGCTTTGGGACAGGCAAGGGGGTTGGGTCTAAATTTATCTAGAAATATGTCCTGAACCAGGTTAAAGTCACCCCCTATCAAGATCAGAGTAGAAGCACTTCGGGACAAGGAGGATAAAGCCTGACTGTGAGTGGAGAACAAGTCAGACTGGTCATCATTAGGGGTGTAGAAATTGCCTAAAATCAGTTGACCACCCAGGGACGAGAGCTTGGCAACCACCCACCTGCCTTGCGAGTCCTTCCGGAACTCCTCTACAACCCACAGGGAAGAACGACATATAAGAATAGCAACTCCCTTGGTTTTGCTGGGGGCTGAGCTAGCCTGAACTACTCCCACCCAGGATTTCTTCAGCCAGTGCACTGCCTTACTCAGGAAATGCATTTCTTGCAGGAGTGCTATATCTGTATGAAGAGACCTGAGATGCTGCAGCACCTTAGTCCATTTAATGGGGTGATTTAGCCCCTTAACATTCCAGGAAACTAACTGAGTCCCTTGACCGAGGGGATTCACCATGCTTACCATCCAGAATAGGGAAATTAGAAGAGTACTTACTCCGACCACAGAGGAAAGCAGTAACTCATCAGGAGAGAGCAACCTTGAGAGGAGTAAATCTTACCAGGAGCCTTCACCGCTGACTTGTAGCTTCAAATAGGGGAAAGTGTAAGTATACAGAAACAGAAGGGATTACTGCCCACACCCACTATACGAGCTGCAAGGAAAAAGACAGAAGAGAAATATCAATAATCAACAACAACTGGATTCACACAGAAAACAAACACACAATTCGTTCAGAGTAATGAAGGGCAGAAAATCCTGCCTTGTGCACTAAACTTTGGCAAACAACACCAAAATGTTAACAATGGAGGTTGAAACAAGTATAAACACACTAAGGATATGGAGCTTCAAGTGAAAGAAGGTAACTGTGCACCTCAGCTATGCAAGCACCGAGGGCCCAAAAGGAGAGAGTGTAGTAGAACCAACAGGGTTCTTGTCCTCCTTGACTGGTGGCAGTACCTAGGTCTGGCACCGGGACAGCGGGAAGGATGGAAGCTAGGGATGGGGGAGAAGGGAGGAAAGGGGTAGCGGAGGGAAAAAGGGGGGGTGGAGGGGTAAGCCCTCCCACCAGTACAACTGTAGGCCAGTAATGGTAGGTTATAAGAAGTGGGGATCTTAAGTTGAGATGACTCCCCTACTTAACTGTAGAGCGGATGAAACCACAAAAGGGTTAAGTCAGGGTGACCACTAGCAATATCGATCCCCCACCTACAGCGGTAAGCGGGGAAAGGGGCAGAGGTGGGCAGGATGTTTACCTAGGATGTGCCCGGAAGGAGACAGTAAAAGGAAGGTGGAAGCAAACCACCAAACAGGAATGTCTCTCAAGCCTGTCCTGCTGATATAAAGCTGCCCATTAGACCAACAAGGCACCACAAATGGGGTGGAAGTGGGGGCAGAATGCAGCCCAAAGAGCCACCTCACCCACATCCCCACCCAAAACCAACCCCCCCAGAACCTAAGTTTATCAGGTGTGGGGGGTGAGGGTATGACAGCGGCGGGAGCCACAGCTAACAAGAAAAAAACCCAGCCCCAGAGCTCAACACTTGAAACAAGCACAATAGGGATCACAACAATACAGTTCATGGATTAGCTTGCAAGTCCTTTGGCCTGCCCAGGAGGGACCCGGGGGGAGGGGATTCAGCCAGGTTAGGCACTCCCGTGGCAACCATAGCTGTATAATTTATAAGGCCAGGTCTCACTGTAGCTGACAAGTCCACTGTTTCCACCAGTGTTGTGTCCAGGAAGTCAGCCCAGTCAGCAGACAGTTCATTCTCCATATCAGGTGAATCAGGTAAAGCAGCCTGGGTCAGAGTAGGATCAACTGCGGCATCATCCCTGGGGATTTTTGCTGGAGGTGCATTCAGCCAAAGGTCGGGGGCCTGGCAATTGCTGCTTCTGGCCTGCTGTCTGTGTCTGGAGGTGAATCCAGGTTGGTGTGGAGGCAGTAGGGGGACATTCAAGACAGAAGCAGGGGTGTTGGGTGCTTGACTAGGAGAAACAACTGCAGGCAGCCTGGATGCCAAGGGGGGACCTGACGGAGGTGACACAGGTCTAGCTGAGGATCTAGTCTCTGGAGTCTGTTGCCCAGAGGTTTGGTTCCTAGAGACTGGTGTAGCCCTGTTCAGTTCCCAAAGCCTTCTGGGAGTTGTAGTCAGGACAGGAAGGGCAGGCTAGAATTTATGCAGCCACTTTTCAACTTCACTGGGATGATCCACCACGAGCTCTCTTCCCTTCTTGGATACCATCAAGCTAGTAAGTCCTTTAAATTTAAATCAGAAATCATGCTGATACAAGAACCTTTTAACTGACCCAAAGGCTCTTCTCCTTGCTGCAGTCTCCTGGGCAAAATCTTGAAAGAAATAGATTTGAGCTCCATGCCAGTGAACTACCCCCAGAACTCTAGCCACCCTCAGGATTCTCTCTTTGGTTGTAAAATGCAGAAAGTAAGCTACAATGGGTCTAGGAGATTGACTGGACTTGTTGTGCCTCCCTGATACATGGTGTGCCCTTTCCACCTCAATGGAGACCCTCCAGCTATCCCCCAGCATTACGGGGATGGATTCATTTAAGAATTGCTCCATTGACTGCCCTTCAGCCCCCTTGGGCACTCCGATTATGCACAAGTTATTGCAATGCCTTCTATTTTCTTGGTCCTCAATCCTGGCCCAGAGGGCCGCAAGTTTCTCCTTGTGGGATTGAAGGCAATGCCAGAGTTGAAGTTGTTGCTGGTCACAGGTTTCTGCTCTCTGTTCAGAAACATTCATTCTATCATGCAATTGTCTTACTTTGGCAACTGTGCCAGTCAGGGAGAGGTTGATATCATCCACTTGTGTGAGCAAAGCCTCTAGCATGCACCTGATATACTGTAAGGAGTCCCCTACAGAAACTGGCTGGGCTGGAGGTGAGGCATTGGGGAGCAGCTGAGTAGGGGATCATTGGACAGCCATTCTCTGTGAGCCGTGTGAGTTAGCAGCCTAGCGGTTTGGCAAAGAAGGTGTCCCAGGCGTTCATGGTGTAGCAGGTAAGTTGCCTGGTATGGGTAGATACCGGAGAGCCATCTGCTGCCTTGCAACTGGGATTGGGCCTATGAGCCCTAACGACCACAAACTGTCTCGCGGATAACCGGTGCTACTAAATCAGCAAATCACATCGGATCCATCTACTACAGGGCTGTCCAGTGGAGGGTAGATTACCCAAACATGTAGAAGGGATAAGGGGTCTTGGTGGCCTGGGATCACAGTGCCTGAGCTTGGATGCCGACCATCTTGGAGAGAGCTCAAACATTAAGCAGCCATCACGACGGTGGCTAGACCACGCCCCCGTAATGTGATTATTTAGACATTTGAAATCAAAAATAAATATGGATGCATAAATTGTGGATACATAATGGCAATATAGTTTATTTTCAAAATACAGAGAAAAGAAACAAGGAACACATGGAATGGCAACCACCATTAATACATCATGTGATTGTTTACAATGGAATGGAACTCTTATGTAAACCAGGATGCATCCCATACTATTTGTTTACAAAACAAATGTTATAGAAGCAATAACATATTCATGGTCATTGGTAGTCATGGGTCAAACACCATCAAAGTTGATGAGGTAGGCAATAAGACATGGTGGGGCATTGGTTGTGCTCATTTTACCACATGCCCTGGAGCATCGTAAGGCATGCGGGGGGGGTCTTCAGCCCCAAGAAGTGTGGTAAAACCTGCAAAACTGATGCCCCAATGTATCTTGTTGCACTTTTAATATGGTTCCAGGCAACTTTTTTTTTAAAAAGAACACTCTAAAAGCTTGAAAAATCACACAAAAATATTATAAAATATTGTTAAGAAATGTAAATCAGTCCCTCCACAGATGGTTTTCACCTGTCAGTCATCTGTCTTTCTACACATTTAATACATCATGTGATTGTTTACAATGGAATACAAGAATTCAAAACTCTGTAGAATTACAATAGTAGAATGCTCACTCCTCCCTCTAACTGCACATGGAATGGTAATACAGAAAACATGACCTCAAAATTCTGCAGAATTCCACTGGCATACACACACAGAAACATACAAAAGTCACAAGTAGAGCTAAATCCTCAATTTCATCTGTTGAATAGTAAGGAACAGGGAATTCTTTGGCAAACTATTATGAATAGAAGGGGGATTTTTCATGGTCCTCATTCCTCAAAGAAACACCAACAATGGAAACTCTGAATAGTACTTGATTTTTATGTTCACACTTGCACTTGTGCAAAGCATATTGATACGATAGTGGGTTAGTGGGAAATGATAGAAAGTATACTTAGAATGGCAGAAAAAGGGGAGATATTGCTGATGGGTGATCTGAATATGCCAGATGTTAACTGGAGTGCAGTTGCAGCAGCCACTTTGAAGAGTGGGGTTATTCTAAAATTCTAAAAGAACTAAGGGTAGAACTAGTGACACCACTGACTACCCCTTTTAACAAATCATGGGAGGATGGGGTGGTACACGAGGACTGGAGGAGGGCAGATGTGATCTCCCTTCACAAAAGTGGGAGCAAGGCAGAAGCAGGAAACTACAGACCTGTTAGTTTAACCTCAGTGGTAGGGAAAATGATGGAATCACTTCTGAAGGAAAGAATTGTCGAGTATCTAGAGGCCAGGGCACAGGACCCAAGGCAGCATGGATTCTACAGGAAGGTCATGCCAGACAAATCTGATAGATTTCTTTGACTGGGTGACCAAAGTAGTAGATAAGGGAGGGGCTGTGGACATGGCCTACCTAGACTTTAGCAAGGCATTTGACACAGTCCCACACAAAGATTAATATACAAGTTAGCCAGCCTGGGGTGGGTCCCAAGATGACAGCCTGAGTAAAGAATTGGCTGGAGAATAGGACACAGAGAGTAATAGTAAATGGAGTCACTCTGAAGAAAGGGGGTTACTAGTTAGGTCCTTGAGGTTCAGTATTAGAACTGGTCCTCTTCAATGTCTTTATAAAGCGACATTGCAGAGGGACTGGAAGGAAAAGTATGTCTCTTTGCAGATGACACAAAGATCTGCAACAGAGTTGATGCAAGGTGGGTGGAAAGGATGAGAAAGGACTTGGCAAGGTTAGAGGAATGGTCAAATGTATGGCAGCTTAGATTCAATGCTAAGAAGTGCAAGGTAATGCACCTGGGAAACAAAACCCAGGAAGAGTACACAATGGGGGTGAGATACTAACAACAACAAAAATGGAAGGGACCTGGGGGTAGTCATATCAGATGACCTAAAGGTGGGCAAGCAATGTGAGAGGGCAGCAAGGAGGGCTGGGGGATACTGGGATGCATAGGGAGGCATCACCAGTAGAAAACAGGAGTTATTATCCTCTGTACAGACAGCTGGTGAGACCCATCTGGAGTACTGCATGCAGTTCTGGAGACCCAATCTCCACAAAGACATAGACAGGATGGAAGCTGTCCAGAGGAGGGCAACTAAAATGGTGTGGGGTCTGCACCAGAAGACAGATGAAGAGAGACTTAAGGAGCTTAATATGTATAGCCTCGAGATAAGGAGGGAGAGAGGGGACATGATAGAAACTTTCAAGTACCTCAAGGGAATCAACAAAGTCCAAGAGGGTAGCATCTTTCAAAAAAGAGTGTGCAAGAGCAAGGGGCACAATTTGAAGATGGGGGCAGTTCAGAGGTAATTTAAGGAAGTATTTTTCACAGAGAGGTTGTGGATGCATGGACAGCCTTCTGAAGGAGATTGTGGAGTCAAAAACAGTGGTGGAATTCAAGCATGCATGGGACAGTCATAAGGCAATTCTAGGGGGTTGGGGTAGGAAGAAGTAGGCTGCTGGTTAACTAGGATCTGCAGCTTATCCATTAGGTAGGGAAATGGGCAGACTGGGTGGGCCAAGTGGTCCTTATCTGCTGTCAAATTCTGTGTTTCTATGTTTCTATGTTTTGAGAGGTGTGTCACCGATGGTCCAATGCAGGGTAGTCTGCAAGGGCTCAGCAGTGTCAGACCAATCATCAGCGACGCTGATTATGAGACACTTCTAATCTTGCTGGGTGGAAACTTCACACAGCTCAAAGAAGAGAACCAGCCTGATCATAGGGTGGCTCTTTCCTTTGATCTGCATAAGGCTGCCCAGCAAGTAGAGCTGATCAGCATCATGATCAGCCTGCCGTGGTGCACCTCAATGTAGAAAAATCCCTCTCGCCCTCTGTCAAGTACCCCTTCCACTTCTGATTGCTTCCCCCTTCTTAACTGTCTGACACGAGGGTGCCCAAGTGCCAGTGCCAGCTAGTACCACCCACCTTGCCCATTTTCATTGTGCAACACTGGGGAACTAACCCTTGTAGCCACCAGACATAACACCAGCACTGGGGTGTCCAGTCCCCAGTGTTGGTACCTGAAATAAAGAAAACTGTCCCTCGTAGTCTTTTTTATTTTTATACAACCTATAAAAAAGGAAGCCACCCAATGATGTCTGTTGCCACTGCCGGCACACCGCTGCTGTTACCTTTCTGCCACCTGAACCCTACCACTCAGCACCCACCACCCCACACCCACCTTACTATTAATTTTCTGACACTGGGGTGCCCAATCCCCGCTGCCAGCTAGTACCCCCCCCCCAGTTTGCACTGGGAGATACTGGGGAGCCCATCCCCAGTGCCACTAAATATAACACTGACACTGGAGTGCCCATCCTCAATGTCCATACCTGAAATAAAGAAAACCATTCCTTGTAGTCTTTTTTAATTTGTATATACCCTATAAAAAAGAAAATCATCCATTGATATCTATTGCACTGGTAGCACACTGCTGCTGTTACTCTCCCATCATCTGAGTCTCCCACTCAGTACCCACCACCCCATAGCCCCCATCCCTTACTTATATACCTCGGGTCCAACATCATAATCCTTGCTGGACTGGAGAAATGTCTTCACTCTTTGATACTGGACAGGGAATTGAATAAATCAGGTATGCGGTTCAGTGTATTTCAATGGGTTTTGAACTTGTCCTCATAACTTGGTCATTTTTTAATATTCTTTTGCCTATTTTTTTCAACATGGCCTTTTTGGTACCCCACCTCATGAATAAGGGTGGTAACATAATGCAAATCATCCCAAAAGATGATTTTATGGCCATTGCATGAAATCACCTTTCAGGTGGGATTTGACAAATTTCTCTACCCTTGTTATTGAGGTGGACTCATAAGAAGGCTATTTTGAAAATTTGAGGTAAAAATATTAAAAAACAACAAAGTTATAAGCGTAATTTTAATTTTTTCAACACATGCTCCTAACTTTGGTAATTTTCTATATTTTGACCCCAAATTTTCAACATAGCCTTTTTTCCCATCACCTCATGAATGTGACAGTTACTATTTTTCAAATCCTGGCCAAATTGTGTTTTCACACTTGTGGCAAGAAATCACTTTATGGGCAGGATTTGAACATTTTTCCACCCTTGTTCATGACATGGGGTCATAAGACAAGTATGATGAATATTTGGGGTAAAAATGTTACAAACACAACACCGTTACCCGAGTACGTTGAAATTTTTCAACGCATGCTTGTAACTTTGGTAATTTTAAATATTTTGATCCTAAATTGTCAAAATAGCCATTTTTTCCCACTACCTCATGAACACAACAGCTGTCATTATTCAAATCCTGTCCAAAATGTGTTCTCACAATTGGGGTACGAAATGACGTTTCAGTCACTATTTTATAAATGACACCTGTCATGTTCAGAAGGAGAGGTCATAAAAAGACTATGTTGAAAATTTGGAGTCCGAATGTGAAAAAAAACTAAGTTATGAAGAAACATTGAATTTTTCCAGTGTTTACTTATAACTTGTTTTCCTCCCAGATTTTGACCCCTAATGATCATATCCTTTGTGTTGCCCTACCTTCTGGGCATGACAGGTATCATTTTCAAATCCCCTTCGAAACTTGTATTTGGAGTCACACTGTGAAATCACCTTTTGGATGGGATTTAAAAAATTCCACCTGTCTTGATCATAACATCAGGTCATAAAACGACTATGCTGGAAACCTGGGGTTAAAATGTGAGAGCCCACTGACAGTTACATATTGGCTCTCAACTGGCCTATCCTGGGTAAATACAATCTAAAGAATGTGTAAAAGCAGGACACCACAGAAAAGGAGATATATCTGGTCTATCCCAGGTATATATATATAATAAAAATGTGTATAAGCAAGATCCAGTACAATATCAATGCAAGCGGCAAACATTTGGCATTGACAAATGCTTATTTAAATGTGTTTATATGTGTAAGAAGGTGCAACATGAGTGTAAAGTTCATTTCATTATGTACTTATTTGGTTTAATGTAATGCAATCCAGAACCAATAGTACATTACTGAAACAAAAGTAAACCAAAGAAACAAGCAACAATGCCCATGTCAAAGAAGTTCCAAAACCATCAGCAGGTATGTCAATCTGTTGATCGCATCTTGCACACTTTCTGTACAGCATTTCTTGAGCAAACATCAACAGATTTTCTTTCTTTTTTTTCACTTTTATTTTTATTACAAGTTTGGAAAGACATAGACAGTGCAACACAAGTTGTTACAGAGACAGTAACAATAGCTGCGTGCAATTTAACTAGTGATAATTTTTCCCACATTACAATTTCATATTTTAAACAAGGCAATTACTAAAATGCTCAAAATTATACTGAAATCTAGAGTTAGTGTTTGCTGTAATGGTCCTTGTAAGAACAGATCCAGAAGCAAATGATTTGATACCTTTTAATGGACCAACATAGATGTAACAACAAGAACAGAATGTTCTAGCTTTTGGGCCAACAAGTCCTTCGTTAGAAGCGTAATGACAGTTATTCAGAAAAAACAATACTTTTAACAACTAGATCATGCAGAAAAAAATCCTCATTGGTTTAAAATACTCATTTAAAAAAAAAAAGAGAAGATGATGTCAGAGAAGTATAACAGTACCATGTTACCTTAAGCTGGGAGGGTCCCAGGGTCAAAGGTGCTTGGTGCAAAACACATACAAAGAATTCTACTGCATATAAATTAAACTGGCATGAGATAACAATACTTGAGTAGATGACTCTTAAATCATATGAGTGTCACAATGTGCATAAGAATGCAATTAATGAAAAACAACTCCCACACAGATTAAAGACATACTAATATTGTCTTAGGACTCCAAGAAGTTTCAATGTATGTATTACAGACAAGAAATTATCAGTAAAGCTGTCTTAAAAAGATTAGTACACACTGTATGATGTGTAAAACTTAGCTGGACCCATTACCCAGTTATACTGTCTAGCTAGATATTATGCCCCATAAACTTCAAAAGCCTCTAGTGTAGTAACAGGACTTTATAAATGATAATATAACTATTAATTGACAGTATTAGCATCAAATAAAAAACTGTTGTCAAGGACCACCAAGGAATTAAGACCATGCAGCCTGATATGTACTGATGTCAATAAATTCTTAGTGTATAACAACTTGATGTACCAAAAGTGTCTAAGGAATCTGAATAAGAGATAAAAATTAAATTATCTTCTCCTCTCCACACACACAACACACCCTACCCCAACCCACATTCCCATAATGCGAGGGGGGGGTAACTAGTTTTAAGGAGATACACACACACACACACACACACACACACACACACTCCTAATGCACCTTCATTCACATCAGTCACTGCAATTGTTCCCCAAAGGAATTCAACTTGTCATGAAATTCCAAGTAAAAGGGATCATGTATCCTAATATTTACAGAGCAAAAAAGTGACACTATTTAACCTTACTCCTATCTGCATAGTAACATCTCCAAGGATTCTGAATAGAACCACAATGAACTAAATCTGCCACCCTCCCCAGGGTAAGGTAGCTAGAAGTAAATATAAAGTATGTATGTAAGACAAGAATCCTAACATACCTACATTTCCACAAATCACTACAATATTAACCTAATGTAAATAGATCTGTCAGTGAGTATTTTAAACCAATGGGGAATTTTTCTGTTTTTTTCTGCATGATCTAGTTGTTAAAAGTATTGTTTTTTCTGAATAATTGTCATTACACTTCTGACGAAGGACTTGTTGGTCCAAAAGCTAGAGCACTCTGTTCTTGTTATTACATCAGTGTTGGTCCATTAAAAGGTGTCAAATTATTTGCTTCTGAACCAAAAGTATACTGGAAACAACCAGTGCCCATAGACTCTGCCTTCCTACTAATTTACTTCTAGAACCTACGTCCCCTCAGGGAATAAAATCCCTTCAATGGTTCATAATATACAGCACCAAATGTCTCCACAGGATTTCAAACTTTTCTGACTGTTGATTCAGCTGTGATCTTCTCCATATTATAAATATTCTATCTATTACCAGGTCCTGCCAAAGGGAGACTATGGGAGTGGTGGGAGTGAGCCAATTTTTGTAATGGCTGTTTTTGCTGCTAAAACACAGATATTTAATAATTAGTAGGGGGATATGCAGGAGTCCTCCAATACAAGAGACAAAAATATGCTTACTGTTAACTGAATCTGTATTCCAAAGATGTCAGAGAATGCTCTGTTCAAATTTATAATAAAGGGTTTCAGTAGTGGGCAGTCCCAAATAGACGTGCCCATGTATGGCTGGGGAATGGCCACAGTTTCTCCAGCATGATGTGCCCCTTCCAGGGACATATTTATGTTGTATTGCAGGGACCTGAATGTATCTAACTGTAACATACTAACTTACTAATTGCCAGCAGATTAGGCCTTATGGTCTATTGAGTCTGCTCGAACCTCAGATCCCTAGTTGGGTACCGAGGCCCTCCCCCCCTTGTGTTCAGAAACCCCTATCATCCATCCCCACCCCCCTGGGACAGGCCATCATCTGATACATCCGCTTTCTGTGTCTGTCCCACCCTTTCTTGAAGCCCTCCACTGTGGATCTCTGAACCAGCTCGCCAGGCAGCACGTTCCAATGATCCACCACCCTCTCAGTGAAAAACCTCCTCCTCTTTTCCCCCTCACCCTTCCACCTTCCAACTTCAAACCATGCCCTCTGGTGATACCTCCCTGCTTTAGTCTAAAGATCCCCTCTGTGTTTACCCTATTTATTCCCTTGAGGTACTTGAAGACCTCAATCATGTCCCCCCATCTCTCCTCTTCTTCAATGAAAACAGGCAGAGTTCCTCAAGTCTGTCCTCATACGTCAAATCCCCTAGACCTCATATCATCTTAGTTGCCCTCCTCTGTACCCTCTCCAGGAGCTGTATGTCCCTCTTCAAGTGTGGTCTCCAGTACTGTACACAGTACTCAAGGTGGGGTCTAACCAGTCCATTGTATAGTGGCAGAATCACTTCCCTGCTCCTAGAGGTGATCCCCCTTATGATGCATCCCAACATCCTGTTTGCTTTGCTAGCCACTCTCCTGCACTGCTCAGAGTTATTGATACATGCATCCACCATGACCCCCAGGTCTTTTTCCCCTGTTTAAGCCTCCAGCACCTCCCCTCCCAAGGTGTACCTGTGTTTAGGGTTTCCCCACCAAAGATGTAAAATCTTGCACTTGGTGATATTGAAATTTAATTTCCATGTGTGAGCCCACCTTTCCAGGGTGTCCAGGTCCCCTTGCAGGGCCAACCTCCCCTCTTCCCCCTTAACTACTGCTCCCATCTTGGAGTCATCAATGAAGAGACTCATTTCACACCCTATACCTTCCTTGATGTCCGATATGTATGCATTAAACAGGATTGGACCCAGGACCGAGCCCTGCAGTACCCCACTACCAACCTCTCTAGGGTTCAAGAGCTCCACACTGACCATTACTCTCTGAGTGCATCCAGCTAGCCGGTTTTCAATCCATCTGACCATCAATGGGCCTACTCCCAACCCCGTCAGTTTCTCCACCAGACCATTGTGGGGGACAGAGTCAAACGACTAGCTGAAGTCCAAGAATAATACATCCACAGGCTTTCCCCTGTCCAGTTCTGATGCTACCCATTCGCAGAACTCCACAAGATTGGTTTGACACGATCTACCTGGAACAAACCCATGTTGCAGACTATCCAGACCTCCCACCTTCTTCAAGTACACCCCAATCATTCCTTTAGTATACTCTCCATTAATTTTCCCACCACTGAGGTCAAACTGATGGGTCTATAGTTACCTGGTATTTCCCTTGACCCCCCCCTTTATGAATTGGCACCACATGTGCCTCTTGCCAATATCTAGGTACCCTCACTGTCTCAAGTGACCTGTTGAAGCCTTCTTTTCTCTGACCGCTGCCTGAACCTCACTGGATCACCAGCATGGTTTATGTGACCTTGCTCCCTTACACTTTACCTTAGCGCAGGTCCTGACTGCCTCATGAAGTCTCCATTTTGTGACCTCCCATCTCTTTTCCACATTTGTTATTGTTGTAATCCCCTTCAAGTGCTCCTTGAGAATATTTGCCATGCCCACAAAGTCTGTCCCCCTGAAGTCCACTGCCAGTGGCCTAGATCTCTCCCCCCCTCCTCCCATGCTTATTTGAAACCAGACAGTATTGAGGTCACTCCCAGTCAGGGGATCCTCTACAACCAGATCCCCATCCACCAGAACCATGTCCAGGACATGCCCCCATAACCTTCCATGAAAACGTCTTCTTCCCAGAAGAAGCTGTGAAGGAATGCACTAATTGAAGATGCTGCTTCCACTCCTGTTCATCCTTAGGTTTATGTTTATCTCCCTCCCACTGCCTGTCTAATTGTGTTTACTGAGTCTGCCTTTAACTGCTGTAGTGCCTCATATATGTAAGAGATCATATGTGGGAAGGGAGCAGCACCCCTCCACTGCTGAATGCAATATTGTTACTATTTGAGGGATGTCTGTCCTGTCATGGGTGAATGGCAATTGGTTTTTATTAAATCTGCCCCTTGCAGGTAGCAGAATCTGTCCTGGAGATGTAATGAGTGCTGTTGCTGCAATTCCAAGAAAGACTGTAACTTTCTCTCTCTAATGAAGTGTGCTACCAGGTGTAAACCTAGTTTCTACCATCTCCAAAACTCATAGTAAGTGTTTACTGGGAGAAAGGTGGATAGGTATGGGAGGGGGTATAATAATTATCTGAACCCCTGTAGCTGATGCAGTCCCATTAAGGTTTTCCAATGTTTTAGAGTGTTACTAGTATAGGAATTCATTGTGATTTCATCAAGGAGGGGAATACACTGGTAATATTTTATTCGGGCTATGCAGGTCCTCCTCCTGCATTTGTAAGGTTTTACAATGTGCTTTGTAATCTCTGTTTAACTAACAGAATATCATAATAATCTGTGCTGCCCAATGGTTGTGTGCCAAATTTGGTACGGCCAAGCCCTCCCCCCAATATGTTTACGTAGCTGTAGCATAGAGAATCTGATAAGCGATCTTTGAACATCTCATATATTATCTTGAATTTTTCTTATTTAAGTCCCTAAAAAAGGGGGGGTACCAGGAGACTTTGTTCTATGTATAGGAGCCTGGGAAGTAAATTCATGAGAACCGTATCAATTTGCTGCATCAAAGAAAGAGAAATATTCTTCCAGGTCTCCATATCTAATGTTATTTGTCTTAATAAGGTGTCGTAATTAAATGGTATGGTATGATGATGATCCTCCACCAGATAGACCCCTAAATGTTTCAAAGAGGGGAGGTCCCACCTAAAAAGGTAAGTTTCCCTAATATTAGGGGAATGTGAATAACTCCATGGATGTATGTCTGTCTTTGCCATATTTAACTTATACCCTGCCAGCTGTCCAAATAAAGTAAGAGCATGCTACAAATGGGGTACAGACTGCTCGATATGAGTTAAATAAACTATCAAATCATCATCATATAAAAATGTTGTTGCCTCACCCCCGGAGTGGTGCCAGTATTCTCCTAATTTTATTATATGGCCTTTGCCAGCTGGGTCTCCAGATCTGTGGTGAATAGCAGGGGTGAAAGTGGGCAACTTGATGAGTGCCCCTGGAAAGTGGGAAAGGTGCTAAAACACAACTATTTACTTTCAAATATGCCATTGGATTATCATATAGTTGTTTAGGGAGTTTTCCAAATTGTTTGGAGAAACCCATCTTTCCCAAGGTTGCAGCCAAAAAAGACCATGCCACCCAGTCGAAAGCCTTCTCTGCATCAAGACTAAGTAAAAGAAAAGGAAGTTTCAACTGGGTGGCATGGTAAAGATGTGGAGGGTTCTTTTTATATCATCCTGCATTTGTCTAGCTGCTATAAATCCTGTCTGTACTCCATTAACAATAGAGGGTAGGATTTTGCCCAACCTCTTGGCCAAGATGGCAGAAAATAGTTTTTAATCAATATTTAATACTGAGGTGGGTCAATATGTAGAACAGTGAGTTTTATCTTTACCTGGTTTTGGTATAGTGGAAATTGTTGCTAATTTCCAAGTGGGTGGAGTGCTTCCCCCTCTAGCACCTCTCTACAAGTACCAAGCAAGGATGGTATAACTTGTTTGTGAAACAGCTTATAAAATTCAACCGTATACCCGTTCGAGCAAGGGCTTTTTCCAGTTTTCAATTTTTTTTAATGGCCAGCTCTAATTCTGCATAGGTGATTGGTGCTTCCAAGAAGGAAATTTGTTCTTTGTTCAGTTTGGGGAGATACAACCTATCCAGATATGCTTTAAACGCCTGTGGCCTGAGGTTAATATCAGAGGAATATAACTTTTTGTAATATTTTTTGAAGGTGTCCAAAATATCCTGTAGCAGTTTTAGTATTTTCACAGTAGAAGGATTTGTGTAACTGTCAGGTGTCTGATTTGTTGCCTAATCCTGTATGCTAAAGTAAGGGCTGCACATGACCCTCCCTCATAATACTTTTGCCTTAAAAAAAAAAGACAAATTCCGTCTTAGCATCTAAAATTTCTTGTATTCTTTGTCTAGTTGTAGCAAGGAGAGAGTCCACCAAGAAGTCACCTCAAGCATATTGATCCTGTAGGTCCGTCAGCTGATTCTGTAATGTGTTCAGTCGCACTGCTTGAATTTTTTTATAGTGAGAGGAAAATTTGATAATTTCCCACACAAAACTATTTTAACCATGTCCCACAAAATGCCTGCCTTCACTCCTGTGTGGCTATTGTCTGCATTAATTTGTGAGACTTTCTCTCTGACCATTTGCTTAAAGGCAAGTAAATTAAGTAAATAATTATTGAGGCTCCAGAGAGTCTCCCCTTGGTTAGGGCCCGAATCTAACATCATAATCATCAGGGCATGGTCAGAGAATAGGATCGGAAGCATTCAGCAGTCCACAAGTAAATACTGGTGTTCCTTGTATACATGACAGAGGTCAATGGGGTGTAGAGATTATGTGGGTCTGAGTAGTGTGTGTAACCCTGGGTATGGGGGTAGAGAGCTCTCCATGCATCAACCCAACCAACCTTCTTAAAATATATCTGTGCAGCTTTTCTGCTCCCATTTTTCTGAGGATGGGAGAGGTTGGGTTAGTGGTATCCTTATAGTTGAAAACCATATTGTAATCTCCTCCCATTAGCAGGACCTCATTCTGTATCTCTGCTACTTTTCTAAAAAGATATCAAATGGTACCAATGTCGGTACCTGGTGGTATATATAAATATTCACAATGGTAAGCATGGTACCCCTATAAATACCTATAAGTAATGCAAGCCTGCCCTCAGGATCTGCATAAGTCATAGATACCTGAAAGGTAGTATTTCTGGGAACCAATATAGCTGCCACTCTGTCTCTTTCCCCTCTGGAATGAAAAGGCCACCACATGTGTATAGCCAAATTTTCCCAATTTAGTATGTTCCTCCCTACTTAGATGCATTTCCTGGAGGAGGACAAATGTTGGTCCAAGTTTTTTTTATGGAAGCCAGTACTTTGGAATGTTTAAAAGGATTGTTCAACTCGTTAACAGTATGAGAGTCTATTGTAAGTTTGTCAGTGGTAGCTGTGGCTATGCTCCTGTGGGGGAAAGAACCATTTGTTCATTACTATGGTATGCTGAAATAATTTGGTTTCTTTGGGAGCCCCAACTTCTCCAATATGAAATGTAAGTATGGTACCTACAATGCACAGTAAAAAAATGACCACACTCCCATATATCAAAGGGTAAATGATGCATACTCTGTGGGCAACTTGATAAGAATAACCATGGGAAATATACCGTATCCATCTCCATTGTGCAGCTAATAGGAACAAATAACAGTGATGTGCACAATCCACAACAAAAAACAAAGTGTACTGTAGGAATGCTGAACATATAAACATGAACAATGCAACCAACAGTTGACAACAAAAAGGGTTTCCAAGGTAGGAGAGCAAGTCAAAATGCTCTCTAGGCCACTGGGGCATGAACACAGAAGTGCAGCATCATCCACCTGGGAGGAAAGGTGTCTCTTTAAAGAGTACCAGGCCTCCCTGGTATGGGAAAGAACCAAACCCAAGAGGGAAGGAAGATTTGGGATGGACGCACGCTAAAAGTTGCAGAAGGAACTGTGGTAGTAACAGCAAGGTTGTAGGGCTCAAACAATAGCAGGACCTAAATGTCTGCATTAGCTGGTAAAATATAATTAAGTGGTCCCAGGCTGAGCCTAAAATACAGATTGGTCCCAAGGTCTTACAGGTATGTCCCATATTACTAGACAAAGTAGTGATGCCATCCGAAGTTTAAGCATTGCTATGTAGATGGTAAGCTGCATTAATCCAAAACCTATCATATGGAACACTGATCAGAACCAGCGATCTCTCCAATACCAGCCTTAACAGATTAGAATGATAGCTATTTGGCAGTTATTGATTTCCAATACATAGGTAGTGAGTCATGTGACATTTCAATTGTCCATATGATTCCTGGGTGTCCTTTAGGGTGATTACAGGGTGAAACCCTGTAAAAATATAAGTAAATAAAGTATATGAAAGAATATAAGCATGGAAACAACTCTGGCATGCCCTTTAGTGTCTGCTCATTGGGCAAATCCAAGGAAATATATTGTCTCTCTCATGAACAAACCACCTCATGGCACCAAATAATCATGGGTAGCTGGGGTGTTCACCTCATAGGGCTGCTGAGTTTCAGAAGCTGGAGAGTCTGAGGTATTAGCTGTGCCATGGCCACTAATCACTAGGGCCAGTGAATTCTGACAATCACCGAAATTGCCACAGTTTTTGCCAAAATTACAGTGTAGATCCAAAATTGCTGATTTTGCTCACCTGTCTTCCAAAAATGCTGCACCATGCTTCACTGCAGAGTTCCCATGGAGAAAAATCCACAGAGCAGGCATTAGGAAGGAGTAAATATATATTTTACATTCTTTGGGAGTTGCAGAAAATTGGGAACCTTCAACTTGTTGTTTTCTGTGCTCCCACAGTGTCCTGCACTGAACCAGACAGGTTTAATACCTACATTTCACATGCAAGTTTGTTGGAGTTTCCAATCACCTCCTGTATGAAAGCAAACCTTCCCCCAGATTCCACAAAATGTAATAAGACAGAAATAAAAGAAATACAGAGGGGCACATTAATGTATTGGTAATAGTTTGGCTGTAATGTTGGTGTATGTGTGCTGGTGAGGGTGGGCTAGTGATGTGTGAGTATGACAGTCAGGGAGGCTGAGATCTGGAAATCAGGAGCACACCATTCAGCAGTAAGGGACACCTTGGTGGACTGGTGGCCTAAAAAATAAACAAGTCCAATCAGGTTTTCTTTTTTGTGTGTGGTGGTGGTGGGGTTGACCAAGTTTGACTCAGCACAGTAGTAGTCAGCAGGTGAAGTGAGGGTGTACACTTACAGTATACACTATGGGGCATTACTTTAAACAGTGTTGTTACTGCTAGCTCAGCAAGTCATGAAATTTAGGATTAGAAAATTGGCAGGTTGAAAAAGTCAACTAATCCAATAAGGTTTCTTTTCAGAGACAACTGTGAGGAGCAGTTTTATTTATTTATTTATTTATTTATTTTGTTAACTAGGTAAACATATGAACCAAGGCCCTTTTTCATATGCAACCCAAGACTATAAAATAGTCACAAGACGTTATACAAAAAGATAACTTTTACATTCACTTAATACAGAAATACAAATACATGACACATAAGACAAACAATATAATACAAATTATTTAAAATAGCAGTGACATTGCAAGCTACTCAATAAATGCTGCTTCAATTTATTTTTGAATAAATTATGACTACTCATAGTTCTCAATTCAATTGGAAGATCATTCCAGTATTTTGGTGCTTGAATAGAAAAAGTTTGAGCACCCATTTTAGTTTTAGTGACTTTCAAATTTAAACAAGAAAGAAAATTTGATCTCAAGTTTCTCGGAGCTTCCCTTACAGATATCAGAGAATACAAGGGAGAGAGACTTTTTTGTCTCAATACATTATCTGTTTTACAACAAAGAGAGTAAATGAAACTCAAGTTAGGTGGTAGAAACCCTGAAACTTGATATAAAGCACAATGATGTGTACTATAACGCAATCTATAAACAAATCCACAAATACTACGAAAAGTCATTGTTAAGTTATTTACCACATGTTTAGACAAACTAGTAAACACAAATGAATTATAATTCAGTTGAGAAAGTAGTATATTTTGGGCTATATGTTTCCTGGCTTGTAAAGTTAACATATTCTGTAGTCTGAATACAACCCCTAATTTCTGATTTACTGATTTTGTTAAAGTCAATATATGATTTGAAAATGTTAAATTTGAATCCAAATTCATTCCCAAATATCTAAAACATTGCACCTGCTCCAAATTAGTTCCATTTTTACCAGAAATATTCAGTTTCCCTAATTTAACCAACTTTTGTTTAGAGGCAAATATCATACTCTTGGTTTTTGAAATATTCAATGATAATTTTAAGTCCAACAAACAATTTTCTAGACTCTGAAAATGTACAGTCAAATTTTGGGCAATTTTATCTAATGAATTAGAGCTATTATATAATATTATATCATCAGCACATAAGACTGTCTTATCCTTAAGAATTTTACTTGGTATAATATCCACAAATATGGAAAACAATAGGGGTCCCAAGATTGACCCTAGAGGTACACCCGGTTCTAAAATTCTACTCTTTGACACTTAACCCTCATAAAGAACTTGTAGTTCCCTACCTGACAAATAACTCTCTACCCATTCGAATGACAATCTGGATAATCCCTTGGCAGCTAGGCTCCTGAGCAGCAGGCGATGGTCAACAAGGTCAAATGCCTTGGACAGGTCCACAAAAACAGCACCAGTGAGCTCACCCCTCTCCATAGCCTCACTGATGTGGTTTGTGAACCTGGCCAAGGCAGTTCCTGTACTATGAAATTTCGTAAAGCCATGCTGCTCAGGAGCCTAAAGCCCAGTCAATTGTGAGTAATCACTAATTTGTACCTCTGTTATCTTTTCTAAAATGTTACCTAAAGGATGGAGAAGAGAAATAGGGCAGTAATTCCCCAAATCTTTACTATTTCCCCCCTTAAAAATTGGTCTTATTATGGGTTTTTTTCAATTGTTGTGGAAAGATCCCTATTTCTAAGGACAAATTAAATATTTTTGTCAAAGGCTTATAAATGTATGAAGATATTAACTTCAAAAACCTTGGCTGAATATTATCAATTCCAACAGTTTTTAAAGGAATTTTCTTCAAAATTTTCAGTACCTGATCGGGCTCTATTTCTTTAAAATTAAATAATAAATCATTTTGAGGTGTTATAACAGTGTTCTTTAAGTCCTGATCATAGGAGCCAGGTTTGCAAAATTTTTTGTGGGGCTCAGGGGGCCGGGGTCAAACCCTGCCCGCTGGCCCAGGGATCAGAGGTCATTCCCCACAATCAGGGGTCTATGGGAGCAGAGCACCCTGTGAAGTAATGTGGGGATCTGGAGGATAAGCCCCTGCCCTCCAATATGAGTAAAGATTTGAAAGTACTTTTTAAAAGCTTTGGGGCTGGCAGTATAGCCTAGAGGCTAGAGTAACAAGCTGTGAATGAGCTTCATAGATCCAGCAGACAGACTTGGGTTTGATTACCACAACCTCCACTTGCATCCTGTGTGACTCTGAGCAAGTCATTTAACCTCTGTAGTGCTCCCAGGTCGCCCCTGAAAACAGGCACCTGTGCCTAGTGGTCCTTACCCGGTTAACAAAAGAATAAAATAAAAATAAAAAGCCATTCTTTTTTCAACTTCAAGGATTCAACAGTCAGCATGCAATGACAGTAGCCTAAGACAGCTACAGCACAGCAAACCCTTGACAAAACTACGCTGTATTCTTTGTAGCTCAGTCAGCGTTATGCTATTAGAAAATGGGCTTGAAAAATAAAGTATCCTGATTGGCTGAAAGCCATGGTTTGGCATGCATTTATTTTTCACTAGTGCCTGGTTCAAAACAAGTGCCAGTTCAGGGGTACCACATTACATAGTGTATCATTTGGGCACCACAAACTACTCACTTAGTGACGGGAAAGACCAATCAGACTTTCTCTTTAGTGACTGAGTGACCACCCCAGCAATGCACCTCAGTTGCAGCAACATGTAACTCAAAGAGCAAATATTCAGTAATGAATGGATATCTGCTCTTTTAGTTCACTTCTATCTTCATTGTTGAACTGAAATTCCATAAGCACAGTGGTACTCGCTTGAGCTGCAAAATAGCTGCATATATTCCCCTCTCCCTTGGCAAAAAAAAAAAGGCAAGCCTCAACTTTATTTAAGCAATAATGACAGAGAAGCCGGTCATTTCCGGAAGATTAATGACCGGTTGGGGAGACAGGTGGCACAAGGCACAGCCAAGGGCCACTTCCCTCCAGCCAGTTGTTAATCCAAGGAAATGACCAGCTTCGAGGTTGTTATTGTGATTATAAATCTAATCACAATAACAACTGTTTCCCCATTTTATCTTTATCGCATTTCAAACAGTGTCGTGAGCCATGCATGTCACACAGTCAGTTGACAGCTAGATCTGTCATTTCTAAAACATTAATGACCGATCCAGTTGCCAATCAGGAACCTCATTAGGCTCATGAATAATTAATTAGACATTTTAATAAAAAATTACTTAGTATAGGTGCCACAACACTTTCCACATACTCCTGGTCCAGATCTCTTCTCCCTGCTTGAGGCCATCCCACAAACTGCAATTTAACAGCATGAACTTTCAGTGTTGGTAAAACTTTCTGTAGCAGCGATAGTCTCTTACCTAGCCATTTCTTCCATCTGCCCCTGCTGCCTCCTGCATGCTTTTTTCTGTTTCTGGTATTGGCAAAAAGGAAGCTGGCACACCCACACATAAGTATACATACATACATACATAAACACAACTTAATCTTCACCTTGTGATTTTGTCTCTGTCAGCTGTCCTGCCAGATCCTGACAGGAGTCCAGATGAATTATGGCAAAATGGAGATAATGGGGCTTGCGTGGGGTTAGGGGCAGCGGTAAAGTACAGTTCATGAGAGCCAACAAAAAAAATTTCAGGGAGACTCCTACTAAAGAGAATTTGAAAATATGGTCACTGGACCGTGTAACAGGGTCCTGTTATGAAGAGAAATATCAAGAATTTACAAGATGCCCCCCCCATACTTTTCAATTTTCACTCTATCCTGTCTGCTTCTATATTCGTATCTATCCTAATTTTCTTGTCAGGGTGGCCAACCTGGCAATCTTTAAACCTTTCTTTACTGTCCCTGATTATCTTTAAAACAATCTGGCATCCAAATCTTGATAAGCTGAAAAGCAGTCAGCTGAAATTCTAGCTGTGAGGAATTTCATAAAACAAACATTATACAGCACATATAAAGAAAATATGTTAGAGGAGACTACTGTGTAAAAAGATTTACTAGAATTGTTGTCTTAAATAAATGCATGTTTGCTTTCTGGCAATTACATTTAAAAGCAAATAGAATCCTGAAGCCTTGCAAAGGAAGACAGATGAGAACCGCCCTCATCTGTTTTCCTTGCCAAAACTCTAATTCTAATTCAATCTTTAACAAGTGTTTCTTTTCTTTCTGTATTAAAACAAAATGAATGTGTACCTGAATGTCTTGCTTCTCCTGCTGAGGTCCTGCTATAGGGATGGCAGCCTACAAAATGGCTGCTTTTATAGTATTCAGGTAATGTGATGTCACAATAGGGGAGGGGCTCAGTTCAAGACACACCCCTTCTGGAAAGTATATAAACCCTCCACTAGGAGACCTGTGTAGATGGATAGAGAGAGGAGAGTCAGTATTCGACTGACCACAGAGCAAGAAGGTTGTGTGTGTGTTTCCACACAAAGTGCTGTACAGACAAAAGGAAAGGAAAAGGCAATTCAGGAGTCTGTGGAAAGAAGTATTTCCTGTTTTTGGGTGTGAAGACTAACACCGATTGTTTTCCTTTCTATGAACTTTAAGTTAAGAATATTTTTTTTTGTTTTGTTTTGTTTTTGGAAATAAATTGACAAACGCATACCGTTGCATTTTTTATGCATCTTAAACCTTTGGTCTGGACATCTGTTATTTCCCACGCTTCTACACTGGTGTCAGAAGTGGGATATAACTGGCACGTCGAGACTGCCTGGGAGGCGTTGCCAGGGGGTATTGAAGTTAAGTACCCTAACAGATGGAGGAAGAGGACCTGACAAAGAAAGATGTATATCATGTCACTAGAGCAGTGACTGAAAAAACTGGTATTCAGTTATTGCCTAGCCTAGAACCTGGAGCAAGGCCTAAAATGAGAAGAACAGAGGAGGAGAATATGGATATGGAACCCCCTGAAGCAGGAGGCAGCCCAGGTGACCCCAGTACCAGATGACCCCGGAGAATTATTAAAGTGGCTGTGTATTCACCAGATCAAAATGGATCGTCAGAGGGAAGAGGATCGTCGCTAGAGAGATGAGGATCATCGCCAGAGGGAAGAGGACAGGCGTGTCCAGGCTGAGAATGTGGCGACAGGATGAGAAATGGATGGATACCTGAAGGCTATTCAGGCACTTGCACAAGGTCAGTCTGATCGAACTATACCCAGAGACATTAAATTAACAAAGCTGTCAGAGAGTGATGATATAGAGGCATACCTCACCACTTTCGAGCGGATTGCCCAAACTTGCGCTTGGCCCCAAGATCAATGGGTCATAAGACTGGTCCCATATTTAACTGGTAGAGCTCAAATGGTGTATAGCCAGTTAAGTGGGTGGACTCAAATAATTATGATAGAGTAAAAGAGAGATATTGCGACTTATAATATTAGCGTGGAAACCTACAGACAGCGGTTTCGTACCCAGAGAATGACTATTCATGATACACCGAGAGAAATCTATGCAAAATTAAAGGACTATGGTGGAAATGGCTACAACCTTTAGTAAAACTAAAGAGCAGATGATGGATATGATTGTCATTGAACAGTTTATTCAGGTGTTACCTCATGATGTCCAGCTATGGGTGAAAGAACATCAGCCTGAATCTGCAGAGGATACAGTGAAGCTGGCAGAGGATTATATAGCTGCTCGACCCACTAGACCCAGAGGGCAACAAAATACCCCACCTCAGACATCAGAAATGGTAAGGCCTTTTATTCTAATGCACGCTCAGAATAATTACAGCAGGCGAGACAGAGGGGAAGAATACCATATTCTGAACTGATTTGCCATGGGTGTCTTGGCAAAGGCCACATAATGAGAAACTGTCCAAATAAGAAAAGAACTGACATGACTCACCTAGCATTGGCTAATATTGGGTATGTTGCAAATTGGGGATTGGAGACCAACAGACATTGGATTTATTAGATACAGGAGTAAGCAGACCCTGCTGAGAGCAGATCTGGCCCGGACAGTAAAGTTACCTCAAGTGATACAACAGTAATGTGCATACGGGATATTCATCAGTATTACACTACAGTGGTTGAAATGACTGTCAATAATGAGCACCACTGTATGACTGTTAGCCTGGTACTCGATTGCCAGTTCCAGTGATTATAGGCCAAGACTTTCCCACTTTAACTCACTGGTGCAAGAACAAGACTATGTAAAATCAGTAAATGTGGTAACCCGTGCCCAACAAAAAACAACAGTCAGAGCCAGTGTTTTCTTTTGAAGAGGATTTCTTTGAAGGAGCTGAAGGTTCAGGGAAACCCAGAAAATCAAAATATCAGAAGAAAAAAGAGCAGAGAAAGTGGGCAGAACAACAAACGAACAGTATTGCTGGCATTTTGCCAGAAGTACCCTTGCAAGGCATTATTAAGGAACAACAAGCTGATGTTTCCTTAAAACCTTTTTTTCCACAGGCTCAACAAGTAAAACACCCTGGACAATCTCATTTTATTGTGAAAAATAATATCTTGTATAGAGTCACTGTTGATACTACCATAAATGAACCTGTAGAACAGCTAATGGTACCAAAAATGTATAGAGAAAAGGTCATGCAGTTAGCGCACAATATTCCAATGGCAGGCCATGATGGGAGGGATCGAACCTTGCAAAGATTACTTGCACAGTTTAGCTGTCCAGGTATACATCAGGATGTGGCTGAATATTGTTGTGCCTGTAAAGAATGCCAATTGGTTGCACAAGGAGGAAAAAGAGATCAGGTGCCCCTTCAGCCAATACCTTATGTCACTACCCCATTTGAACAATGCAATGGATGTTGTAGGCCCTCTTACCAAAAGTTCTAAGGGTAACGGTTCATATTAGTGGTATGTGATTATGCCACACGGTACCCTGAAGCTGTTCTATGCTAACAGTTACTGCACCTCGCATAGCTGAAGAGTTAGCCAAAATATTCAGCAGAATGGAATACCCCAGGATATTCTCACAGACAGAGGTAGTAATTTTACTTCTGTTATGTTGAGGAGTTATATCACCTCCTAGGGGTATCTGTGCGTACTTCACCTTACCACCCCAAACAGATGGTCTTGTGGAAGATTTAACAAAACCTTAAAAAAATGCTACAGAAGTATGTTCAGGAAGAAGGTAGAGATTGGGACAAATATCTCCCTTACCTCCTGTTTGCCTACAGAGAGGTACACAGGCTACAACTGGGTTTCACCTTTTCCTTACTTTATGGTAGAAATCCCAGGGACCCTTAGATGTGGTAAAAGAACACTGGGAGGATGGTAAAATGTTGGCTATAGTAACATCATAGATTACATGACTGCATTAAGAAAGATTGGTCAAATATGTAAATATGGCTCATTTAAATGTGACCCAGAAACAAATGGGACAAAAAAAGCATATGGCGTGGGGTTAAAGTGTAAAAGTTTTATACCTGGAGAAAAGTGTTGTTATTATTACCCTCAACAGAGAACAAACTGTTGATGCACTGGCAGGGTCCCTTTGATGTAATCAGACAAACAGGAAGTGTCAACCTTGAAATTGAAATGCCTGGTCATCGACCAACTAGAGGTATACCATGCAAATCTTTTGAGGAAATGGATAGAAAAACCCAGGTCCAAGCACTCTACATTCACCCTGAGCCCCAGCAGACAGAATTGGAGATTGCTTATGAGAGGCTTGACTGGCCCATGAATGATAAAAGTATACAAATAAATCCTAATCTAAGCCCTGAACAAAAGGTGGAGATAGATCAATTGTTACACTATTTTCAGGACACTTTCACATCCACCCCAGGACGAGCTAAGGGAGTAGAACATGACATTAAGGTCAACCAGCAGAAGCCCATACACCAAAAGCCTATAGATTACCGGAAAGATTAGGCAGGAGGTAATTGATGAGATAAAAGATGGAACAGTTGGGGCTGATTGTCCTTCCAGGAGTGCATGGTCTTCCCCAATGGTGGTAGTGAACAAAAGGAAGGAGAATAAGAGTATGTTTAGACTTCAAAAAATAAATTCTATTTCAGATTTTGATGGTGCCCATACCCAGAATAGATGATCTGTTAGATAGAATAGAAAATACCCACTACATCATACGTTAGATTTAACCAAGGGGTACTGGCAAATTCCTTGGCCCCGCTTCCTAACATACAGCTTTTCCTACACCAATTGGATTGTACCAATTTACCACTATGCCATTTGGACTCCATGGGGCACCTGCCACATTCACCAGTACATGGACCACATCCTAAGAGCACATATCCAGTACAGTTCAGTGTACTTGGATGATGTAGTCATTTTCAGTCATAACTGGCATTCACATTTGGTGCATTTAAGTGCAATTATTCAGACCATTAAGGATGCGGGATTAACAATAAACCCTGCTAAGTGTGCCATAGCAAGGACAGAGACCAGATATTTGGGTTTCATAATTGGGAAGGGATCCTTGAAACCAGAGATTGATAAAGTGGAGGCAGTAGCCAACAGCCCCACCCCCATTACAAAGAAACATGTTCGATCTTTTTTGGGTTTAGCAAATTATTACCGTCGATTTATCCCAGATTTTGCTACTCTGGCAACTCCCTTAACAGAGCTGACCAAAAACAAATATCCTAATAAAGTTAAATGGACGCAAGCATGTGAGGAGGCCTTCAGGAACATAAAAGCGGTCCTTTGCTCAGCCCTTGCTAACTAGCCCAGATTTTACAAGACCGTTTGAAATTCAAACAGATGCCTCAGAGACAGGTTTGGGGTCTGTGTTAACCCAATATGATGAAAAAGGGAACATCCAGTATTGTATATTAGCAGGAAACTTCATGAGCATGAAAGGAAGTACTCACGATAGAGAAGAATGTTTGGCACTGAAGTGAGCCATAGAGTCCCTTAAGTATTACTTGTGGGGAAATGATTTTGTAGTGATGACAGATCATAATCCATTGTGTTGGATAACCAGATGAAAGATAAAACCATACGGATTATGAGATGGTATTTGTCTCTACAACCATAAGTTTACCGTGAAACACAGGTCAGGAGCGAAGCATTTAAATGCTGATTTTCTATCTCGATATGGTGCTGCAAGAATACCAAAGTAAAATGAATATTGGTGCTAAGTAAGCACTAGACACCTCAGGAATTGTTTTTGTACAGTAGTTCTGATAAGATAGTAAATATTGTTTCTGTACAGAACTAATTATAAGTCCCAGGTGGAACCTCTGAGTGGGTGGGCGGAAGTTCCAATCCTTTCAAGGGTGAAGGTCTCAGCCAACAAATAAAAACTTGTTATGTTGCCTTCTTGTGGTGGGGGAGGTGTGTAACAGGGTCCTGTTATGAAGAGAAATATCAAGAATTTACAAGATGCCCCCCATACTTTTCAATTTTCACTCTATCCTGTCTGCTTCTATATTAGTATCTATCCTAATTTTCTTGTCAGGGTGGCCAACCTGGCAATCTTTAAACCTTTCTTTACTGTCCCTGATTATCTTTAAAACAATCTGGCATCAAATCTTGATAAGCTGAAAAGCAGTCAGCTGAAATTCTAGCTGTGAGGAATTTCATAAAAACAAGCATTATACAGCACATATAAAGAAAATATGTTAGAGGAGACTACTGTGTAAAAGATTTACTAGAATTGTTGTCTTAAATAAATGCATGTTTGCTTTCTGGCAATTACATTTAAAAGCAAATAGAATCCTGAAGCCTTGCAAGGAAGACAGATAGAAACACGCCCCTCATCTGTTTTCCTTGCAAAGGCTCAGAATTCTAATTCAATCTTTAACAAGTGTTTCTTTTCTTTCTGTATTAAAACAAAATGAATGTGTACCTGAATGTCTTGCTTCTCCTGCTGAGGTCCTGCTATAGGGATGGCAGCCTACAAAATGGCTGCTTTTATAGTATTCAGGTAATGTGATGTCACAATAGGGGAGGGGCTCAGTTCAAGACACACCCCTTCTGGAAAGTATATAAACCCTCCACTAGGAGACCTGTAGATGGATAGAGAGAGAGGAGAGTCAGTATTCGACTGACCACAGAGCAAGAAGGTTGTGTGTGTTTCCACACAAAGTGCTGTACAGACAAAAGGAAAGGAAAAGGCAATTCAGGAGTCTGTGGAAAGAAGTATTTCCTGTTTTTGGGTGTGAAGACTAACACCGATTGTTTTCCTTTCTATGAACTTTAAGTTAAGAATTTTTTTTGTTTTGTTTTGTTTTGTTTTTGGAAATAAATTGACAAACGCATACCGTTGCGTTTTTTATGCATCTTAAACCTTTGGTCTGGACATCTGTTATTTCCCACGCTTCTACAGACCGAACCTCAGAATTCTGCCTGGGCCACACATTTCAGGGACATATCATAGAAACACTAAACATTCAAATATAGAAGATGTCAACAGATAAAGACCTCATGACCACTCTACTGTGTCCTATTTTTCCCTAGCTACAGCTACACTACAGACCCTTAATCAGTCTTTGGACTACCCCCCCCCCACAATAGACACACACAAACACCCATGACCATACCACACACGTCTCATCAAACATTCATAGCAATCCCTGAATGCCTATTAGGTGGGAATGACAATATATTGTATGAAACAAACAGTGTAAGGCAGTACATAAAGCTTTGCAGTTCCCTGGCCCTCAAATCCCTTTCTGACACTGACACCTCACCTGTGACCACTACCACAACATCCAGATGTCAGTACCATTTGGTATCTGCCCTCTCTGTATATATTATTGAGGAGAATGACTGCTCACTTTACTTCACTAAGGTTTACCAAATACCACATTATCATCTCATCTGGACATAACTAAGTTGAGAGTCTGTGCCTGTCCACCTAACAGCAGAGCTGAGATTCAATCCCATGGCCTCAGCAGGATGTTTGGTGGAGGTCAGTAGTACTCCTAATATGCTATTAACACCAGCTTTAATCATATTTTTTGAGGACTTATGAGTAAGGTAATAGCAAGGATGGAGCTGCGTGTATTGACTCCCCTATATTGGGTACCTGGCAATCTTCTAAACTCTACACAACTTTGTTTTTATGAGCTGTTTTGGAAATAATTATGTGCCCTGTGATTAAATGTAAGATGCAAACACAGAGCTAGGGTATCATATTCGTACTACAGTGCGTAGTAGAGCAGTGTCCTATATAGAAATCCCTTCTTTGAAAATGCTGTTATACCACAGTCAAAGGTCATGGAATGTGATTGTACCCTTCTGTGGTAGAACAGCATTCTAGAACCTCTAAGGACTGCACAAGGTAGTTTCACTAAGAAACAGAAAGAAAACAATGCACACATGTCATATAATGCTATACACTATAAAAAAAAAATACAGGATGAGCAATGTTATGCATAATCAGTGGGTTTTGCCACCTCGGGGTTCTGATTGCCACCAACCTCGGAACTCGCATGTGGCAAAACACACTGGTTGCGCACAGTTGCCCATGCAGTATATTCCATGATGTGGAACTGAATACTAAAGAGTCTGTCACCCTGCACCCTTCCCTCTTGATTTTCAAGGCATCCTGGGTAGGTGGACCCCTTCATCAACTTTCCAGGCAGTCCCCCCACCTCAGTCCAAACCTATCTGGCTGCTACTGCTCACCATAGGCCCTGAAGTTAAATTAGGCAGACAGGCAGTGCCCCAATTGAATCTGGCTCCCAACTTTCACATCACCTCACATCTTAAATGTTTTATGACGGAATCAGTTTGGCAATAGTATAGATTATCAAGTATGAATAGGACCTATTCTATGAGCTCAAGTTACATCATTTGGTCCAATCACCCATTCCTTTACTTTTTATTAGTTTGAGTTGGTTGGCTTCGACCTCCCACAACCCACTTAAAAAAAAAATACAAGTGGAGCATAGGGGGCCAAGCCCCGTAACACAAATAAACTGACAAAACCAAAATTCGTTTTCTGTGCGATCCTGGCGCCCTGTGACTTAATCCTATCAATGTGGCCTGCTGTAAGAGTCTTTGTCAAAGTAAGATGAGCAGGCACAAACTCTTGGCCAAATCACCCATTCCATTACTTTTTATTACTTGATTTGAAGGGGGGAAGGCTTCAACCCCCGCACCACCCTGTAAAAAAAAAAAAATAAATAAGAATATATATGTGTGTGTGTGTGTGTGTGGGGGTGTGACCCCCACACAAATAAAGTGACAACTCAACCACAAGCATGAAACTAAGGCATGTGACCAAAACTGCACTGTATCCAGGAAGCTTTTATGGCAAGCTTCCTACACATACCCAATAATCTACACTATTGCCCTTAGCTCCACCACTTCTCTATAGTCCATATTCTCCCCCCATCAAACACTAGTTCCTTGGCTTTCCTGACAGTGTTGGTCACATCACCCGTACGTAACTTTTAGAACAGAAGTGCAGTAATACAATCAGCAATGCCATGTATAGAATATACATTACAGAATACACATTACAGAATACATTTCCAGAATAGTTTTTTTAAAATGTCAAAGTTTTTTTTTTAATTATTATTTTCTAACCTCTTTAAAAAATTCCATAATGTCCATAGACTTCCTAGTTTCTCATGCCTGTATTTTGAACTGGAAGAGCCACTTTAAACAGTAAATCAAGCAAGATCAGACAGCCAAGCAAAAGGACTTCTGGCGTGACAGTCGCATGTACACAACCTACAGTGAATGATAAAATACAGCATATTCCTTACTGAATCAACAACACTTTCTGGATGTAAGGGAAAATGGCAACTTTAATAAATCCTCCATATGTGATTCTACAAATTATAAACAGCACACGTTTCAAAATAATTGCTGAAAAAGAAACAGTAAGTTATGTGACTGAAGCTTCTACAAACAGTAGTAAAAGTTCCTATTCTGTCCCATGGATGAGGCTTTAATTTTTTTTTTAATGGCCCATGCCCATTGATGCAATAACTAAAAGCGTCCCTCCCATCCAGCCCACAGAGGCAACATCAGTGTCCCTCTCATCCATCCCCAGAGAGGCAGCATCAGCATCCCTCCCATCAATCCCCACAGAGGCAATATCAGCATACCTCCAGTCCATCCCCACGGAGGCAGTGTCACCAACATCATCCCTCCCATCAATTCCCAAAGTGGCAATATCAGCATCCTTTCCCTCAGAGGCATCAGAATTTCTCCCATCCATCCACAGAGAGGCAACATCAGCGTCCCTCCCATCCAACCCCAGAGAGGCAGCATCAACATCCCTGCAACATCAGCATCCCCTCCTGCCCATGGCACCACCACCATCTGCATCCTCTCCCATCAGTTCCCACAGTGTCAACATCAGCATCCCTCCCATCAATCCCCACAGAAGCAACATCAGCATCTCTCCAGTCCATCCCCATAGAGGTACTGCCACCATCTACATCCCTCCCATCAGCTCCCACAGTGGCAACATCAACATCCCTCCCATCAATCCCCAGAGAAGCAACATCAGCATCCCTCCAGACAGTCCATCCCCACAGAGGCACTGCCACCATCTGCATCTCTCCCATCAGTTCCCACAGTAGCAACAACAGCATCCCTCCCGTCAATCCCCAGAGGCAACATCAGCATCCTTCCAGAGGCACCACCACCACCATCAGCATCCCTCCCATCAGTTCCCACAGTGACATCAGCATCCCTTCCATCCTTCCACAGAGACGTATCAGTGTCCCTCCCATCCATCCCCACAGAGGCATCCCTCCCATCAATCCCCAGAGGCAACATCAGCATCCTTCTAGTCCAGCCCCACAGAGGCACCGCCACCATCAGCATCCCTCCTATCAGGTCCCACAGTGACATCAGCATCCCTCCAGTCCATTGCCACAGAGGCAGTGCCACCATCAGCATCCCTCCCATCTATTCCCACAGTGGCAACATCAGCATCCCCATCCCCACAGAGGCAACATCAGCATCACTCCCATAGAATAAGTTTAACTGTGCCAGCCCCTCCTCCAGCATGGGCTAAGGAACCCAGAGAATACTATGAGCTGAAGTGCCTGAGGAGCAGGGTTGGTTTCCTAGCCTGATTGGCAGTAGTCAGGAGACACTCTATTGTGATTGAATCATGTGCACCCCAGCCCACGGAACAGTTCTGCTGCTGGCCTACCTTTACTTGCTGGCTGACGCTCTCCTCCTCCTCCTCCTCCTCTGCTGGCAGCTGCTCTTCATGGACATGTTCACTCACTCTGTGCTGCTGCCACTCCAGCTGCCTGAACTGAAGGACCCCCACCTGGCCACTTGTAGGCCTGCCACCTGCACAAACCTCCCTAACCCCACCAATGTGCTCAAGTTACCCACTCGCTATACTCCATTCCGCAGTGCAGCACTACTGTGCTGCTCAGCCTGCTTGTGACGCCAACACCAACCCGACTCTGTTCAGACTACAACTGGCCTGCTGCGCTGCCTGGGTCTGGCTACTGCTGGTGTGGTGTTGTCGTGGTCATGGACACCTGGCCAACTGCTGGTTCCCGCTGCACCTCCACCGCCAATCTTTTGCTGTTCTCACTAGCTCCTCTCTCTCTTCTGACTGGATGCCTGGACCACCACTGCACCACACTGCTCTCTTCTATGCCAATTGCCAGACAGCCCACCACTCACTCTCTCCTGCTGCCACATTGTGGAAATAATCATTGCTTCAACCGTCCATACGCATGCATATTGCGCCTAATACAATCCCCCCAGCCAATCACTGTGTGGCAAGTTGAAAAATGGCACTTACTAAGCGCCAATGATTTTCTGGAGGAGGCACAAACCAAGGGAAAGGAGGGAGGTAGTAAGCTGCAAAGGTGCCAATTTTAAATAATGCCACAGCCGCCAGCCTAATTAAACAGTGGGGGTGGCGGGGGATGGGGAGGAGGGTGCGTATGTGTGTGGTCATGGTCACTGTCAGCGGAGGGCATGCAGAGAAACCAAGGGAAAATGCCTTTAAAAAAGGCAGCATGTGCAAAATATTGCTGGAGCTCAGCCCAGGTCCCAAAATATTGCTGGGACCAATGCCCCACGGGCCCATACAACCTGGCGCCTATGGTCCTGATCATCCTTATCTACACTATATTTACCCATATCCAAAAATTGTTGTAAAAAGGCTTTACTTATTTCTTGTGGATCTTTTATTGTAACTCCTTCAACAAGGAACTCACCTGATTGTACATATATGGGAGGAGACACCAAAGAGTTGATTGAAGACCAGAATTTTTTTGGACCTGACAAATTTAGATCTTGTTTTGTATAATAATCAGATTTACATAACCTTAATTTTATCTTACATTCATTTCTTAATTTCCAATAGCTTTGAAAATCAATAATATTTTTACTCAAGCAAAATAGTTTCCATGCTTGATCTCTTTGTTTCATCAATTTAAACATCCCCGGAGTAATCCATTTATTCACTGTTCCCCTTACTCTCCTTGTTAGTATTGGACAGAATGTATTTTGTAACTCCAAAATTTGTGTTGTAAAGTAATCTACTGCAGACTCTATGCAAGGTATTACATCCAAGTAAGACCAATCAACATCTCTTAAATCAGACTTTAATCCATCATCTAAATCTTCGGGATACTTTCTATAGGTAATCAAACGAAGGGGAGGCTTCATTTTCTTTGATTTCCAAGTACAATATATTGCCAGGTGGTCACTGATAACATCTGGTAAGACTCCAATCTTAATCATTTTAGTATGATTATTAGCCAAAATCCAGTCCAAAATTGAATGATTATCTGTCTTCAGGTTCATGCGTGTAAAAGTTTGTACTAACTGACACAAACCTGCATTCATCAACAAGGACTCCATATTAGAAGCATCACAAGAGTCCCAATGAATATTAAAATCACCGAACACTAAAAAGTCACCACTAAATTAGTAATTTGAAACAAATTGTAAAAACTCTTCAAGGCCTTTACGTGCAGATTTTGGTGGATTATAAACAGTGCAATGTTTAAGTTTAGAATTATCCCATTTTTTTATCTCAATCAATAACAATTCACACTCTAATGGGGAATCAACCTTCAACTCCAGTTTAGACACAGTTAGTTCTTGTTTGAATTAATAGGTATACCTCCACCCTTTTTTTTTACCTGCCCTGTCTTTTCTTATTATTTTATAACCATCTAAGGCCAAGACACCATTAGTTACTGAAGGTTTTAACCAAGTTTCTGTTAAACTCAAAACATCAGGTTCATATTTTAAGACCCCAGCCTCTAACTCTTGTTTTTTGGGAAATAAGCTATGAATATTCGTGTGTGCCACTTTTAGGCTGCCCTTCCCCCAAACTAAGTGATCACCATACAGATTGGGACCTGGGTTTACTTCTGTATCCCCAGATAGAGTTAACAATAACCCAATACAAAAAGACAATACAATATTTGGGCATAAGTTAGGAATTGGTACACTATAACCACTTATTCTATACTGTGACTTTTTGTTCAACAACCCTACCACTTCTAATTTTAACATCATATTATGTCTAAATTCACAAAGAAGATTAGAATATATAAAATTATCTTTGAATCTACCTTGTTCAAACTTACCCACAGCATTATTTGCCAGGATCCAAACACTTGAATCCACAAGCATCAGCCCCAGTACACAACCCACCATTATTAAGCACTTTTGCATTTTCATTCTTAAAAATGTTTCTAACACTTGATTATACAAATATAAGTGTCAATTTTTAGTTTTAAAACGTCAATAACCTTTATATCTTCCTTATTTCCTCTGCTGAGTCGCTCGTGCTTGCGAGCAGCTCAATTTATTACCCTGACTGAAGCATTCAGCCACTGGGCCAGCTGAGCAGAGTTGAACTAAACAGGGTAATTAAGCAAGGAAACACAGAGCCCTTCTGTTAGAAATAGTAAAACAGCAGTTCTGAACAGGTTCAAAGTCAGCAGTTAAACACAGTGTTTCCACTCACTCAGCAGCAGCTCAGTCCAACTCAGCAAGATGTTACAGCAATAGAGGGCATACAGAGCAGGATCTTCCAGTGCTTGCAAGCAGCTCAATTTATTACCCTGACTGAAGCACTCAGCCACTAGGCCAGCTGAGCACAGTTGAACTAAACAGGGTAATTAAGCAGGGAAACACAGAGCCCTTCTGTTAGAAATAGTGAAAAAGCAGTTTTTAGTTTAAGTAGGATATTTTATTCGGACCACAAACAGCAGTGCACAGAATTTCAGCAAGTGTGGATTCCAGTTTGGACTTGTAAAGGCAGAAAATGAAACGTATAAAATTAATAAAAAATGTTCACTGTAAAACTAAAATATTTTTACAGTGAAAATTTGCAGTTATACTGAGTATTCTGATTGGCATCTGGAATTGTCTGAAATTGGCAATTTTTAACCACTGAAATTGGAACAGTTTTATATCCAGAAAACACTGGCCCTACTAATCACCAGTGAAGCTATGGAAAGAGCACACTGCTTTATGTAAATAGCACTGCCATATTCTGAGACTTGCTTCTGTCTAATAAAGCAGAATCCCAAGTGGGTCATCTCCCATCGGTGCTGTCAGTCCTGCAGCACCCCCCCCCCCGTCTCCAAGTGCCGAGATGAACCCAGTAACTAAAGCCCGTAGCTCTCCCTCTGGATCAATTTGAATGTAACTGGGCAAAGTATAGAAACACAGAAACATAGAATTTGACGGCAGATAAGGACCGCTTGGCCCACCTAGTCTGCCCATTTCCTTACCTAACGGTTAAGCTGCAGATCCTAGTTAACCAACAGCCTACCTCCTCCTACCCCCCCACTAGAATTGCCTTATGCCTGTCCCATGCATTCTTGACTTCCACCACTGTTTTTGACTCTATGACCTCCTCAGGAAGGCTGTTCTATGCATCTACAACCCTCTCTGTGAAGAAATACTTCCTTACATTACCTCTGAGCCATCCCCAAACATAACATAAATGAAGGCAAGCAGGGGTTGTTAAAGTGGCCTAACATTGTTCAGATGCTTTTCAACTGCCATAGGGAGGAGTACCACAGAGCAGGAGTAGAGGGCGTGCAAGGAAGCAGCAAACTGTGCACAGAGGGATACTAAAAAAAAGATCTCACCCAAAGTCCTCAGGTAGACGTTCTCTGCTAGTCAACATTCCATGGTCAAGACTCTTGAAAGGATTTCAGGATGTTCCTAACATCCTGCATAGTCATGGGCACCACTTTCTTCCTGGTGGAGCAGTGTAGATGCTGCTGTCTGGGTTTCCATGCTGATTGCTGTGGGAGGGGCTGCTGTGTGGGGGGCTCCGGGTTCTGTACAGTCCAGTCGTGATCCTCAATGACTCGCTATACCAGTTCTGGTATGGTATATAGGGTCATGCCAGAATCTCAAAACACCCTTAATTTAGCTGGTATGGTGTCTGAAATCAAACATGATGCACCTTTAATGTACAGAGTACCCCTGCATAGGCTAACCTTCTTTTTAAAATTTCAGGTGGGTAACCCTGATTGTAGAACAACAGCAACATTATATTTGTAAGTTTTTCACCCCAGGCAATCCACAGGATTTCTTCTTTATAACTAGTAAATTTTATTTATTTATTTATTACATCATCGGTTTACAAATCTTTGAGTCATAGACTCATTTACAAAGACACCTTGTCAAGAGAGCAATACATCACAGCAAATAAAACAGTACAGTACATAACACTTAGATTAAAAAAGCAGCCAGTGTTACAGGCATTCACTGGTGGTACATGCTTGGTAATAGATAGATCACAGTAGTCATAATATAGTTGCATGAGTACCACGTCAGGTAGCAACCAGAGATATTTTATTACAATAGTCAGCAGATGTTCCCTGAGACCCCAGGTATATACAGCAAAAGTAGACAGGGCAGACCCAGCCTTGGGGTGAAGGTAAGGGGCAGGTGGGGGATTATGTGCAGTTGCAGCAGCAAGTGCTTGTCAGATGGCTTCTGAGGGAGACCTTGAAAGAACCAAACTTTGTGGAGTCAGCTAAGTTGGCTGGGAGGGAATTGAACCAGGAGGGAGCCCAATAGCAAAAAGATCTCTGGGCCATAGAGGTCCTTACCCTGGGGACAGTAAGAGAGGTTTTGACAGTGCTGCAGGTGGAGACTGAGGGGGAGGCACGCTGCAGGGAAGTGGTGACCCTGGGGGGGGAGCCCTAGCAGGGTCTTTTTTACAAGAAGGCAGGTTTGGAAGCGGAGTCTTTCTTCAAGGTTGAGCAAGTTGGTGGTGGAGTACAGCAGGCATGTATGGGTGCACCTAGGGGCTCCCAGCAATAGCCTACAGGCGTTGTTTATGGAGAGCTGGATTCTTGCAAGCGCAGTGTTGTCAGCAGCAGCATAGATGGGTATCCCATAGGCGATTAGTGACAGGACAGAGGAGGTGATTGCCAATCAAAGGGCCTCTTGTGGTAAGCAGTCCCTATGGAGGTATAATAGTCCAATCCAGACATTGGTGGCAGCAGAAAGGGCATTGATATAGTGCCAAATCAAAGGTAATGCCCAGGTACTTGTAGGTGGAAACCTGCTCAATGGGGTTTAGTGTGCTAGGCAGTATCACGAGGGGGCACCACTGGCTTTGCTTTGGCGATGTGAAAAGAACATAACTTTGGTCTTTTTTAGGTTCAGAACTAGCCTTCGTGATGTGAACCAATGCTCAGCTCCATCAAAAGCTTGTTGGAGGGTGGCCTGGAGTGTGTTGGGGTTGGGGTCAGCAGTGAAGAGCACAGCATCATCCGCGTAGTGGAGGATCTTACTTGGGCAGGCCAAGGGGAGGGAGTTGAGGTAGAGACTGAAGAGGACAGGGCCTAAAATGGAGCCCTGGGGAACCCCAGAGTGGAGAGGTCATGTGTCAGATAGGGTGCTGTTGATTTTTACACACTGAGGTCTGGCAGAGAGGTAGCTGGTGAACCACGCAAGGGTTTATTACCACAGAGTGTGGCTGGACTTTTGAGTCTGTGGGTTTGGGGGTAAGTGCCTAGTATGCCCGTTCAAACTGAAACTTGAAGGCAGCTGGCAATTCCAATACATCCCTGAGCAGGTATTCCATAAATTCAGTCATCCAGCCTGTCTCTGAGCCTTCTGGTATGCTATATCAATGGAGTTTGTCCCATTCAGAGTGTGCTTCAAGGTCCTGGCATTTTCATTTAGTGTCACATTTTGGTCTAACAGAAATATGATTGCCATGTGTAGTTGCAAGGCACCATCTTCCACAAGGGTAACTTGGTCCTCAGCCTTCTGAATGCACTTTTCCACTGCCTGTAATTTGGAATGAAACCAGTGGAATTCTTGCTGAGTTTCACTTAGGAAGTTTTTTAATTTTGGGAGAAGTATTTTAAATCTAAACTGAGAGAGGCACTATGTCTCCACATCTGTGTCCCAGTCTAGGCCCGTAATGCTGGCTGAAGAAGGGCTTGTGCTAGGAAGGCTGCTTCGGGACTCAATCCTTGGTCATGTTTCTTCTGTGGTGCATTCTGTGACTTGGATCTCATCACTCTGTCTCCTCCAAATGCCATATCTACTGTTTTGAGTGAGTTTTGTACATTTTAGATGAGTTTGTCACCAGGCATTTAGTGGTGTTCCAAACTTAGCTTGTCATCCAGATGGTGACGTCACCAGAAGTACATGTCAACGGATTTTCAAAGTAGACATGATAAATCTTTTTTTTGACAATACCATCTGCATATGCTGTATCTTCATGTGTATTTGCTTCTAATGTTCTTGCATTGGTGCTGTCTTCACAGTCAATTGAATTGTCATCTGGATTACCTGAAAGTAGCCACGCCGCAATGCTTGGCTCAAAATTACCTTTATTTTGAGCAGATTTTCTTCAGTACAACTTACGCATGTTCACAATTTCATACCTTTACCATTTCCATTTCCACATACAAAATCACAACATTTCTTGGGGTTGCCCCTTTATTTACAATTCCCAAACCATTCAGTCATTACTTACATGTAATTTTCCTCTTCTTGGCTCGGGTGTATGTCCCGATACTTCTCCAAACTCCTGGTTCATTTCCTGGGGTCTGGTGTCCCACCTGATCCCCAGACCTGTCCCCCCTAGGGTGACTACCCCATGTGTGGCCCTCCCATCCCCCTGCCCACAGGATCCTTTATAGCTGAGCCCAGTTTTTCCCCATTAGCCCATATTCATCCCCCGGTGGACTATGGGATTCCCCCCATTGAAAAACTAACTCCACCTGGTGCCCTCTAGTTCTCTATTGTCTCCTGAATCTTCCCATTGAGTGCTGTATTTCCCACCCTGGACATGTGCACCCCATCATTCCTGTACATTCCTGGTTCATCTTGCGTGATGACCTTGTGCACAATATATATGCCCCCCCACCTCCTTGATACATGCCACCATCTTCCTATTGACCCTTTTGTGGGCTTTATCAACTGCTTTTAAATCTCTGGCCTGCCTCCACACCCTCATGGGTATTATTTCTGACCATGCTAGGGTCGGCTGGGGCTACCAAGACTTTATGATTTCCAAATCTACCTGTATTTGGTGGACCAGCACCCCCCATGGAGTCTCCCTGAGGTCATTCCCCCAGCATGGATGATAAGTAGGTCAGGCCATACTCTGCTTCTCTCCTGGAGCAGTGGTACCATCTGGACCCATCGTAGCCCTCACGCCCCTTTCCACTTGATTCTGGTTCTGTCCTGGTCCTGTCTCATTTGGCTGCCCCCTGGTGTTGATATTGCAAATTTTTCAGCCCAATAAATAAAGGAATGTCAAACTATCAATACCACTTTACGTCGGTCCACCCCTGCAAAATATGAAATGCATGCTAATAACTATTTTCTGATGTACCTTCTATAGGCCTGAGAGATCCATCTGCCCACCTGTTTTACATCCTCTGAGGTCCCACCTTGCACCGCCATCTCGGATGTGGCACTGATCCAGAATGAATGGGATGCAAAAAATATGGGATCTTCGCCTATGAAACACATCCCTTTCTTAATTATTGCTGTCACCTGATATGCCATGGTGGGAGCCCCATTCCTGTGTAAGAATAAACAACCTCCCTCATTTGGCCTAACTTTCCTGTAAGCCTCGAGGCCTGCCACTGTGCAAGGACCAGTGCAGTCATTTTTTTTAGCTCCACCTTGGTGCCTTTCCCTCCCTGGTCTTCTTGGACTGATGTAGCCATATGCACACACTGTTGCCTGCCCAGGTAATGTCCTTCCAACATAAATCCCCACTGTAGTCCACCTTACTCTTGGCCACCACCTTGCTGAACCAAAAAGCCCCCTTCTGCATTACTAGGAAGATCACCCCAAATACCCTAGCCTCATATGCTGATGTACAGACTTGCCTGAGACTGGTCACTAACCTGTTGAATACCTCCCCCCGAGTGGCATCCTCCAGTCTGCCCTCTGCCCCTGCAACCAGACCTAGCCTTGCTGCATCCTGCATATTGCAGGTGTCCTGGTGGGCTGTCTCCATCCCTGTAATTGCCATACCATGCCAATTCCCGCTAATTGCAAACCCATGATGGATCCTGCCATACCAGCCTGCCATCGGTCTGCTGTGTACCTCATGACTTGGGCTTCTGTTACAGGACCACTTACCTCTAACCCAGCCCCCTACCAGAACTGAAACCCCCACCACACGCTCTTGTAAGCCCTCAGCATGTTTTGTGCCCAGGTGCTCTGAATCAGGAGCTGGGCTAGGTCCATCCAATCTCCCATAGGTGTGGTGGTACCTGAGTTCTCTAGGCAGCTGCCCCAGGTGCCAACAACAGGAACCTATCTAACTGTAAAAGTTAGAGGCTGTCAGCTATGGTGATCCTCGTACCCTCTATGTGCCTAGCTCTGAAAGACATGTTCATCCTGAGCTCCCCTAACACCAGCTGCGTGGCCATCCTCAACACTGCCTCCCAGGCACCCAACTGTCTGTTCAGGACCTCGACCTCTGGTTTGTTGTCACATCTGAAAATAACCCTCCTGTTCCTGAGGCGCTCTCCCCATACCACCAAGACCACCCAAATGGAAAAAGCCTCCAGGAACATGATGTCCTTCATGAGCCCCAGCTCCACCCATTTTGGGGGCCACTTTTCCAAAATCCAGTTCCCTTGGAAATATTTCCCATCTCATGTCCCCCAGCCGCATGTGTGTATAATTCCAGATCGTTATCCCATAGACATTCATCCTGCCAAAAGGTAATGCCATTGTAGTATGTCAAAAACTCTCTCCATTCATATACAGTAAATCCTCAGTTACCCCTTTGTTGATGTCCACCCAGTGGTGGGACAGTCTTGCCTTGGTGGTGGCCCTGGCCAGTCTGCGAGTAAACACTGCCTGGTGCTACCACCCTACAGGTGAAGTTCATATGCCCGAGCAACTGTTGAACTAATTTCAGGGGTACCCATCTTTTCCCTGTGACTGTCCCTATGAGCTCCTTCAATCTGTCCATCTTGTCTGTGGGTAGTCAGAAACATTTCTGCTCCAAGTCCAACTCTATATCTAAAAATTCCATTCTCTTATTGGGGCCTTCTGTCTTGTCCCCCACTAACGGTACTCCCAGTTCACTGCACATTTCTTTGAAATCTCTCATCATCTGCAGGGTCTCCTTCTCTCTCTCTCGCCTATCAACAAAAAATCATCCAGGTAATGCACCACTGTCCCATGCCCTTACCTGTCTGTGAAGACCCACTTCAGCCAAGTGCTGAAAGTTTCGAATGTGGTGCATGTGACTGAACACTCCATAGGCATAGCCTTGTCAAAGTAGTATTCCCCCTTAAATTGAAACCCATCAAACCCCAATCCTCCGCCTGGACTGACAATAGCTGGAAAGTGGCCTTAATATCTGTTTTAGCCAACCATGCCCCTTCTCTTCCTTTTACTAGCTCTATTGCACTGTTTAATGTGGCATATGACACCACGTTGTCCTCTGGCACAGTGGAGTTGGTCACTGAATCCCCGTCTGGGTATGAAAGGTGGTGAATGAGCCAGAATTCCCCAGACTGTTTCTTTGGTACCAAATCCAGCTGGGATACTCTTAATACAGGGAAAGGCGGTGCTGCGAAGGGCCCATCTATCCTGCCTGCTGCCACCTCCTTCTGGGTCTCATTTTAAACCATGTTGTCCTTCCCTTTTATGGATTCCAAATTCTTAGCCCTCATGTTTTTCCTTGTCCCCCTGTAGTGGAGGCTAAACCACGTCATGAAACCCTCCCTCAGAATCCTTCTTGCATTTGGATATGGATACCCCTCTGACCATGCATACAAAATGTCCACATTAATGGGGGTGAAGGCCTTGCAAAAGCCCCTCCCTTCCAGTCCATTTGGTTGTGTGGTCTCATCTCCCCCCAAAACCCCCACACTCATACTGACCCCTGTGGCTGTTGTTCTGCTCCATATACTGCCACTTCCTCCCCCGTTACCTCCCCAAAAGGGCTGTCCCTGCACCTGGTATCCCAGTTTTTCTGTCTGAGTACAGCATCGTATCACTGGGTGGACCCTCCACAACCCGAGCCCACGTGCTTGAATTTACAACTAACCCATGTGCAAGCTGCCTTATTGTATGCCCAACATGCTTTTGCAGCTGTAGCCCCATTTCCTTTACACCCTTCATTGCCTGCCCCCCGAACCACATTGTTCTTATCCACAACTCTGTAAGTGTGACATCCCACTGGACGTCCCCATGGGATGCCATTCTTTGTCGAAACCTTTCATTGTAAATCAGCCACCCATACTCACTTGTTACCCTGTAAACATCCCTGATTATGGCTGAATATGTCAATAGTGGTATTGCCAGTTCAAGTCTCTCTTGCAAAAGAATGGCACTGAAATGTGTAAAACCCTCCATCCACGCCCCAAAAGTCTTCCTCTTATTGGAGTTCTCACTGGTTTTCGCCATGATAGCCAGTGCTACTATCATCTTTGACTTGCCTACCGACTCCCTTTGCTTGTATTTTTTGGCTGTGTCCTTGTCCACCAGGGTGAACATGTCCACAAACTTGCCCTTCCATATTTTCTCCTTGATAGATTGTGGGACATGATCGCCCAAGGTCATACCTGGAGACCTCTTTACCCCATTGACTGATCCCCTGTGCCCCGCCTACTTCTGTCTCCCCTTGTCCACCTCCTCCCAGCCTTTTTCTCCCTTTTCCACCATAATGCCCGCCAGGTTGCCCTTCAGGCTACCATCCACTGTCAAATTGACAGATGGTTCCTTACCCAGGTAAGGTTGTGCCTCTCCACCCTCTCCAGGGTTGCTTCTCGTGGCCCTCTTCTTTGGTAGTTCTTTCTGAGGTGGCAGGTTCTTGTTCTTCTTCTTATTCATCTTCTGTTTCTCCTTCTCCTGCCTGTCCTTGGCCTCCGCCTCTCTGGATTCCTTTAGGAGCGTCTGAACTTGCTCCATCAACTCGGCTGCCTTCAGTGCCAGCTGGTCGCTGGCCTTCCCCTTCTGCTGTGGGGCCTCTTTGGGTCCCATCCTGCAACTAGACAACACACTGACATGATCACAGTCCTTAAAATACTGCCTGGCTTTCCTGCATTATTACCGACCATCTTCCATTCAAATTTCTGTTCCTTACTATTTTCTTTAAAACATGTAAATTATTATTATTATTGCATTTTATAGTATTATTAATTTTTTTTATATATCCCCTTGTCGATGGCTTGTGCTGCCTCCCCACCATTGCTATGGGTGTACAGCCTCTACGCCGATTGGTCATATGTGCCTCCTTTTTTTTTTACACCTCCACTACGTATTCTCCACTGGCCAGTATGCAGCTGGTCCGGAATCACTGGGCTGTGCTCCCCCCTGCTGACTGGCCTGTATGAAGCCACTGGGCCCCACAGCCTGCTGCCCATCCACCATAGGTTATCCCTTGACTGCCGTACCTCCCTCAGCTTAAACCCCAGTTCATACTTATAATCTTGTATTATATCCCTTGCACTTTCCTTGAAAGGAGAATTGAAACCCTCATTATTTTTTTTTTGCAGCAATTCGTCAACCATCTGAGATGTCTTCATTTTCCTTCTTAAAAGCCAACCAAAACCTCCGTGTCGTGTTTCTTTTCTTTTCTTTTTTTTGAAATTTCTCTTTTTATCCCCTACTGCCTGCCGGCCCCGACCCTTCAGGGCATCCAGGGAGTCTTTCTCCAGCCTCTCACCTACACAGACCTACCTCTCAATCCCCCACAGAGCTTTGGTTTTCCCCCTGAGCAGGGACAAGGTGGGGTCCCTTCACCCTGACATCCTTCATTTTGTCGGGCCGAGGAGAGGAGGTGGTCCAGTGAGCGGGGCACATTGGAGGCACGCTCCTGGAAGCCTGTCTTTCCAGAGCCGGCAGGTGTTTTTCCTCTTTTCCTCCCTCCCCTACAACATGCGACCCCTGATGTCATGGCACAAGGCACCAACGTCCACACTGTACAGTGGCCACCCTATCCCCGATCATTGGGGCTTGCAGTACTCCGAGCCTCCACTCGGAGTCAAGCAAGTGTGCGGGCAATAGCCTCTTCCCTCTTCGGAGAAGGTGCGCTGTCATGGGACGCTCAAGCCTGTCTCCCCCCGGCCGACCGCCAGCAACCCAAGTCCGCTCTCAAACCTGGGTTGCCGGCATGGTGCGAGGTGTGGCATCCAGTGCCTCAATCCTCAGTGCCACCGGGCCGGCCTCGTTTCTTTTTTTTTAACTCATTGGCCTTCCGAGATGTTCTCCCTGCGGGGCCTATTATGCAGCCAATTCACCCTGCTGCCTGGTGCACCAGCAGCCCCCATGCTCCCCTTTCATCCTCATATCCTATGCCTGGCATGGCCTACTGCTCTCCTGACCATCTATCCTGAGGCGATGAGGCCACAATCTGTCCCCCTTCCACTGCCATGCTACCCTCTTCTCACTGCTCTTGTCCACCCCTCTTCCTTCATCCAGAGTTTCTTTTCTATTCCCCCTCTCTCCTATGCATTCATTCATTTTTATTTTCATTTTGGGGAGAAATTGACAAAACCCATGGCTGCTCACCGCCTCCCATGTGGCCCCCCTCCCCTGATCAATTTCGGCCCTTGTTAGTATCCTTTGCCACCGCCCCTGGCCATGCTCTACCTTTGGCCACAAACCACTAGGTGCCCCCATCACGGAAGAATGTGTGGGTCCCTGCAAAAACTGGCCCCACCACAACTGGCTTCCCTGGGCCCAAAACCAGAATACTGCCTGTGGACATCCTGTAACTTCCCAAACTATGTGGTGCCTCTTCTCCAGTCAGGCCTTACCCATGCGGCCCCCTTCTGCCCATCACTCCCATACCTTGGGCAGGTCCTCTCCATGTGCCCACTATGTGGTACTCCTTCTTGGGGAGGGTGGACAGATCGATCAAAAAAACTGTTGCTGACAAACCTGGGTCCCCCTTCTGGCTCAATAGCATGGTCCCATACTATATAAGAGGTGTTCCATATGCTAGGACCTGGCCACGTAGTAGCTCCTACCCAGACCCTGCACACCGAATGTTCATACCCCTGCCCAACAGGGAAAAGGCAAATGCTCTTCCATGGCATTCTTCCTTCCAACCACCCCTGTTTTTGCCTTCGGGTAATATTCAGCACCAGACCAAAAGCTATCGTGGAGCATGCCAGTCAGGGCCGAATATGACTTGTGGCCTGCTTCCCTGGCCCAGTGCCGGACCCTAACCAGATGCTGAAAATCTCCAGATCAATAATCCCAGTGAAACTCCATCTTCCACCTTTGCCTTCCTTCTCCCATGTGCCTCCTGGCTGCCTAATCCACCAGCATCACAGTACACACTCCCATTATCAAGTTGCCACTGAAATGAAACCTGAACCTGTGCTTACCCAGCTTATCATATTCCTTGTTTTGTGGTTTCTTACTCTTATCACGGACATTCCCACAGCAAGAAAACCACACCCAGCTCCTATATAACAATATCCTATGCACTGCCATACCATTCTGTGGAAAACAGCTACCAAAAACAGTGAAATTCATAAAAATCTCTTTAAACGACCTTACTCCTGCTAACTATCCCCTCTGCTGGTGTCTCCCCTGTTAGGCCTAGATCCTGCTCCTTACGTGCTAAAATCTGCTCAACCTTACAAAGGTCCTTTACTGCTGCTCAGGAATTTTTCTGAGCTGCAGAAGAGAGGGTCTCTGGCTCTCTGCAGTCCCTTATCTACCCACTACTCCCCTCCCCTCCCCCCCTGCCCCTGGCCAATCCCCTTCCTTGTCACTCACCTGGCTATCCCTGCCCTCCTATGACCTCATTTCACCTCCCTTTCTCCTGCTGTCCCTCTCCTTTTCTAATTCCCACCCTTTTATTATCCCCTCCTTTCAGAGAAACCCTGACAACCCAGGTTGCCCTTTAGAAGGCAACCTCTATTGTCATTTTCTAATCCGGGTACATTGCTCAGTAAAGAAGCTGCTGGCAAACCTTCAAAGTCTTGAAAACTACATTTAAGGAAGAATTAATCATGCAGTTAGTAATGCAATATAGAATTGTTGATGTGAAATATTTACAATAAATAATAAGTCTGTCACCGCTTACATGCTTTATATTTCTACAACTCTGTGTCACTGTCTTCAGTTTTCCATTTCAGTTCATAACTGGAATCCTTCACCTGCTGGTTCAACTCATCAGTACTCCTTAACTGACATAGTTTATAAATAAGACAATAAGAAAAAATGAAGAAAATGAAATTATTACATGTAAACAATACATACAATGATTACAAAATAATACAAAAATTCACATATTAGGCAACATAGTCCAGCAGATTCAGTGTTGTCATTAGGTGCGGTTAAAGTCAAAGTTAGCACTATGATGAGTGACCATGTTGTGTTGCTATGGCCACCAGCAAGATAAACATTATTAAATGGTACTGCTGGCAGCATGCTAGCATCTACGATAGCCAATTTCATAAACATACAAGCTGTCTGCCTAACACTGTGTGTACTGTAGGTCAGGGTGGAGAGCTACAGATCCTGGTCACTCTTGCATTAAAACATATGTATACATTTATTTGTTAATAGAATAAAAATTGATATCCATATAATTCAAATATTTTCTACTAAACTAAACAGGACCAGCACTTACCTCATTTCTATCTTAGCAACTAAAGCACTAGAGATAGATTTCTTGTAGCCTCAGGGTTTTTATTTAGTGCAAAAGAACAGTGTAAAATATGTAAAGCAGTCAAGCTTAGAGCTGCTGACCTTGCTTTAAAACAGGCATGTAATAATAATTATTACTACACCTCTTGACTGTTTATCCAAAGTAGGCAGCAATTGGATTCTTCTAATCATCTGCAAGGTGTTCAAGACCTTACATACATTCTTGAAACTCACTGAAAATAAAATTTGTTATGTGTGAAATACTGTATTACTAATGAAAACAATATCTGTAACAGTTGTGGATTATTTTTGTCATTACATTTAAGTAAATTAATAGACATTGTAACAGTTGTGGAATGATTATTCCACTAGAGAGGAGTTTGGGTACTTAATTTCTAGGGGGCTACTTGGTGGGAGGGTCAGAGCTGTAGGGATCTTGCCCGGTGGGTGGTCATACTCCATGTAAAATAGAAGAAAGGTTGTGAGCTTATCATTAAGTGTACTAGCAGGTGAAAGCCCTGCAGGGGGGGAGGGAGTGATTGCCTACACTGCTTACACCCAGTACACATTATTTTGCAATTTTAAATGTTGTCTGTCTCTCTTTTGTAAGGAAATAGTGGGTGCAGCTATTTTTGGCAGCCAGGGGCTGTTAGATTAGTTGCCCTGGCTTGTCTTTTGTTTGTCCTGTTTGTTGTTTAGTAGCCCTGGTGGTCCAGTCGTAAATGTGGGGCCATTATGGAGCTGTTTAAAGCAGCCTATATAAATAAGTATAATGCCTCTGTTTTAGAATAAAATAGTATGCCTCCTACGTTTAATTAATTTTGTTTCCAAGCAGTGTTTATTTTATTCAATTGCAGAGTGGCAGCTGCATGGTGCCAAGGCACCAATGAGAGGAGCAGGTAGTGAAGGGGCTGTAGCCAAGTCACGGTTCCATAGTGGTAGTGTCACTGTGCTGCAAGGGGGATCCCCTCTTTGAGCCAAGGGAGCGGCTCAGCATGTACCATGAGCATGGAGCAGGTAGTGAAGGGGCTGTGGCCAAGTCACGGTTCCATAGTGGTAGTGCCACTGTGCTGCAAGGGGGATCCCCTCATTGAGCCAAGGGAGCGGCTCAGCATGTACCATGAGCATGAAGCAGGTAATGAAGGGGCTGTGGCCAAGTCACGGTTCCATAGCGGTAGTGCCACTGTGCTGCAAGGGGGATCCCTTCATTGAGCCAAGGGAGCGGCTCAGCATGTACCATGAGCACGGAGCAGGTAATGAAGGGGCTGTGGCCAAGTCACGGTTCCATAGTGGTAGTGCTACAAGGGGGATCCCCTCATTGAGCCAAGGGAGCGGCTCAGCATGTACCATGAGCATGGAGCAGGTAGTGAAAGGGCTGTGGCCAAGTCATGGTTCCATAGTGGTAGTGCTACTGTGCTACAAGGGGGATCCCCTCATTGAGCCAAGGGAGCAGCTCAGCATGTACCATGAGCATGGAGCAGGCTAAGGCCTGCCAGAGCAGTGGTTAGTGTGGGAGGGAAGTGCAAAGAGAAGTGTGCTTCTCATGATGGCAGAAAACTAGACAGTTTATATAAAGAAATAGTTTGGTAGGCAGCAAGTGGCAGGTTGTGAATTTAGGGACTGGCTACTATTAAATGAAAGGGGGCACACATTGTGATATGGGGATGGGCACCCAAAATATAAAGCACAATCCAGACACCATCATATGCAGCAGGGAAGGCTGCTAGTAGAGAAAAGCACCAAGAACAAACTTTGAAGTAAATAAGCACAAAACAGATTAAAAAAGTAAAATAAAGCCACAGAGGGATAGACTACAGTCTCATGTACACACACACACACACACACACACACACACACATATGTATCTTATGCCACACAATTGTTTAGTTTACAAAACAAAGCTGCTTAAAAGTAAAGTGTTACTGAAGAATGAGTCAGCATTATTAAACATGTAAAAAATGTGTAATCTTTTTTTATAGGCACTGCCAAGCTATTTTAAGTTGGATTAAAACCACGCTTGGCAGATTTCAAGATTAAAAGGTAGGGTATCAGGTAAAAAACAATAGTCTCATCTGGTTAAAAGTTTAGGAAGGAGGGGTCATTGACCTGTTAAGGTGGAGTAGTATGGGAGGAGAAGCTGCAGCCCAGAAGCCATGCTGGCAGGCAGGCAGGAAGGTTGAAGGAGGAGCCAGGAAAGGGTGCGTGCTATTGGGCAGGATTGGTTACTGATGCCCTTGGGACAGCCCCCAGAAGGAGTCTCAGACCTCAAATGAATATTTCATTTGTCTGAGCTCCAGACAAAAGGGAAAGTGTTTATTTAAAGAGAAATTGCTTAATTTAAGTGGTAGTTTTATCCTTATTTAGTATGAGAGTTAAACAGTAAGCTGTCTTTTTCCTACAGGGAGGAAACTTTAAACAACATGATGAACCCTTAACCCAACTCATTAATAGAAAATATTGGAGAAAGTCGGAAGTATGAGTTTTCTTATTGAGAAATTGTGAAGGTGATTAAATTTTATTTTGAGGTAATTTTATTGTGCTTAATATAATGTACTATTATATTGAATCCAAATTAACAGAGCAGAGCAGGCTCAGAATTTTTAGAAAGGCAGTTGAGAATTCAAACTTGAGATTCTATTGTGGCTCATCCTGCTGCAGGATTCCAATGTAGAATCAAAGCCAATTGGTGCTGAGGACTGGAAGAGGTTCCTGTCCACTCAGTGACCAATATTTGAGTGAAATGGAATGTTCAGGGGGTGTAAAAGGAGCTGCACAGCTCATTTACAGAGAGATCAAGCAGGGAGACAGACCTAAAAGGACCAGTCCTGTCCAGAGGGAGTTCAGCTTATTGAGGCCTACTTGTAGTTTGGGCCTGGGGGACTAACCCTCAGTTAAATATTGTAGACTGTAGGTGATCACCTGCATCCCAGTGTTAGGGACAGAAGGGCGGTAAAGTGAGAGCAGGAATAGAGTAGATTAGACTGCTGCTTTGTGTACCTGTTTTTTCTCAAGTGTCTAGCTGTATCCAGCAAGTTCGCATCTGCTTCAAGCATCCAGGTCATCATTGAGGATCAACCGCATCAGATCTACTGCCATCTCCAGAGGGTCTGGGTTGACAACATTTTCCTACAACTTAAGGAAAGTGGTACAGTAATTTTAATTTCACTCCGGGACAAGTTCAAGAGGGTCACTCATTTGCTATATTGAATTCTGGAATACCCATTGCTTCAAGAACTGCTGTCCAGCAATTGAAAGACTAAAGTCAGAGACTGAGGGGGGAGTATATTGTGAATGCCATAAAGTAACTGTTGCGTAATGCAAAGTGAATGTTTTTGTGAAATACTTAGAGTATAAGTGAATAGAGTGTATAGGCAACATAGAGTTCAGTATTTCTGTGTTAAATAATTGGAAAGGTATCTGGTGATAAGGGGTGAGTAGGTTGACTGAGAAGGGTATAGACCTAGTAGCCACTGCACCCAATTAAGGCAAATAAACTGAATGTGCAGTGACTGAGATCCAAGGGGTGGCCTAGTGCGGGGTTGGTATTAAAGGGATTTTTGGATCTTAGGAGGGTAACTTACAGCAAATGATAGGTTATACTGGCGATAGTCCCTCTGCAGAAATCATTTGAATTTTTCTGTGGCCGTTATTTCATTGGAAGGAATCATAGTTTGGCCCCGACAAGATGTCCAGCCTATCCCTTCCACTTCCTGATTGCTTCCACTCCCCCATGCTCAGACATGTTATGACATGCAAGGGAGAGTGTGGGGGCATGCCCCATTAAAATGAATGGAGGAATTTTTAATTAGCATTTTATACTTTATGATGGTGAGTTAGAGATTAATGAAGGCCACTGCTCTACTAACAAGTGCCTTTTTAGTTGAGCAGTGGCCTTCATTAATCTCTAGCTCACCATCCTAATGTACAAAATGCTAATGAAAAAACACCCCCATTCATTTCAATGGAGTATATTCCTGTGCTCTCCTGCTGCACATCATAATGTGTCTAAATGTGGGGGCATCAAAAGCAATCAGGAAGTGGAAGGGATTGGCTGCCCAGCTTGTCAGGGTCAAACTTTGATCCCTTCTCTTGAAATAATGGCCACAGAAAAATTAAAATTATTTATGCAGAGGGACTATAGCCAACATATTCTGTAGTGATTTTCATATGCAGCCCATGATGCTTTGCATTGTGGAGGCATGTGTGATTTTGTATTTTCTTGAAACTTGGCTTCCCAGCCAAATGCCCTTTGGGGTAACCCTTGCCTCAGCGTTTGCGCACAGAGGTTCTTTGTCTTTTAAATTTTTTTTTATTTTAATGGGTTCACCACAATATATCCAAGGCACACTGCCTTAAGGGTAGCTGGTCCATTCCACTGGGGTGTCAAACAGATGAGGCAACTGATGAGTCCTGGTAGGACGAAACACGTGGTTATGTCTTCTGTTAGCACCTTGCAAACTGTGTGAGAAGCCTTCGCACCATGCAATTCTGCTTAAAGTTGGACCAGCATAACATTCTGTGGTGATTTGCATTAGCAGCCCATGATGTTGCATTGTGGAGGCATATGTGATTTTGTATTTTCTTGAAACTTGGCTTCCCAGCCAAATGCCCTTTGGTAATCCCTGCCTCAGTGTTTGCACACAGAGGTTCTTTTGTCTTTAAATGTTTTTATTTTAATGGGTTCACCACAATATATCCAAGGCACACTGCCTTAAGGGTAGCTGGTCCATTCCACTGGGGTGTCAAACAGATGAGGCATACTGATGAATCCTGGTAGGATGAAACACGTGTCTATGTCTTCTATTAGCACCCTTTGCAAACTGTGTGAGAGGCCTTTCGGCACCATGCAATTCTGCTTAAAGTTGGACCAGCATAACATTCTGTGGTGATTTGCATATGCAGCCCATGATGCTTTGCATTGTGGAGGCATGTGTGATTTTGTATTTTCTTGAAACTTGGCTTCCTAGCCAAATGCCCTTTGGGGTAACCCTTGCCTCAGTGTTTGCGCACAGAGGTTCTTTGTCTATAGCCAACATGACCTATCATTTGCTCTAAGTAATGAAGTTTAATATTTGAGTGTACAAAAGCACTTTAAGGTAACTGGAGGGATGGTGGGTGATGGAATATCCTACAGTCTCTAAGGGTAGTGGGTACAGACCTGTGGAAATATAAAGAAATATAAAGTGAGATTGTATTAATGATCAAGATATTTGTTCAATTCAAAAGATTATTTACAAAAGTGTGTGTTGTTATTGCTAATTGCAATTATTTCTTATGTATGCTGTTTCTGTAAGTTGGCAGAATAGTTTAATAAATGTTACCTTGATTTTCACTTGGAAATTGTGTCAGAGTCTTGCTTCAAGCTTGTCTAAGTCTCATGTTCCTGTGGTCTCCCTGGTTAGTCTGGTACAGCACCTTTCTCTCCCACACAGCTTCTGCAGCTATCTGGTTGGGGAGGTATCCCAAAAGTATTCATGTATGTATCCATATCAGTGGTTGTGTGTGAGAAGAGATGTAAAGAACCTACTGGTGATGCAGCTCTGCTTTTACTCTCTGTGTGTATTGTGCACCTGGTGAAACAAAATTGGCACCCAACGTAATGTGTCTGCCGGCTGTATCCACCTGGTGTGAGTATTTGTATTATAACATGAGACAGCAGGACATAATTGTTAGTAAAGATGTATTGTTAATTTCTAGACATCAGTGATACCATTCTTTCCATAACTGAATATATCCTTCATACAGTTCTAATGTTCTACATTTCTAAGTTCAAGTACAACAGACTATTTCATCACACAGGGCTTTATCTGATTTTTTATTTTTTATTTAAACTTTTGTTGACCAGGTAAGCGCAATAAGCCAAGGCCCTTTTTCATGCACGACCCAGGATGGTAAATAACAGTCAAGATGTTACATAAAACAAAAACTGATTATAACAAGAAAAACATAATACAATGATACTTACATACATTTACAATATAACTTTCATTGAAAAAACTCACATATTAAATGACTAAAATAGTGTTTCTTAAGATGCTTTTTAAAAGTTTCATGTCCCAGGCCTAGTTGTAAAAATGCTAGTAGGTTGTTCCAACTTATTGCTGCACTTACTGAAAAAGCATGCATACCCATCCTTGTGTTTGTATTTGGGACAACAAGTTTAGGTGTTCAGTTAGAGCATAAAATCCTGTCAGTTTTCTTAAAATCATACATTGTAAATAAGGGAGAATCAGTCCCTAATCTTAAAAGATTATTTGTCAGACACTTTAAATTATATAAATAACTAAGATTTGGGGGTTGCCAACCTACCAATTGATAAAAATTGCAATGATGTGTTAGAAAAGGTAATTTTAGAGCAAACCTACAGACAGCGTGAAAGGTAATAGTAAGCAAAGACATATCAGACTTGGATAATTGAGTAAACAAAAAATTACTTGTAATTCGTCATGTATGGAGCAATCATTTTGTGAATTGCACTGTGGGGATATGCAGGTCTCCTCTCCCTCATCTGCATTACAGTGCCCCTCCCAACTTTGCCAGGGCACAAACCCAGTTTGTGAGGCAAACCGGGCTTTGTGAATACCAACTCCGGGCAAAAAACTGGGTTTGTATTGGGCAAGGTTTTGTGAACCTGGTCTCAATAATTTAGTTGAAATTAAGAGTTTTCCACACTTGCTAAATCAAAACAAAATGTGAGTTACCGCTCTCTCTCTCTCCTCCTTTTTGCCCATGTAAGGTTAAGGGAATGGGTTGGAGTCTGCCCCTGGGCATGGTTTGCCTGCCCCACCAAGGAATAAAAGGGTGAGTTTTCTGGAAGGAGAGGAGGTCAGCGGGACTGTCACAAGTGGGCCAGGGGGTTAGATCCCCAGCACAGGATGGCATCCTAAGTACTGCAGCGAACTGTTTAAATGCTTGGGAATTAATTTGGGAGATTGCTAGGGAGTGCAGTCGGTAGGATCTCAAATGGTGCCACAGCCTTGTGCTACAGTTTGGAAATTGAATGCCAGCTTTTGTGCCTGTCTCCAATTGCCTCCAGCCCCAATGGAGCTGTTTGGTTTTATTTTAATATACTGCAGATTATTTTTTTTTATTCTTTTAATCACTAGTGCCCTGCTCTGTCTGTGCTGCTATTTAACCAAGATTTTCCCCAGAAAGCTCCGGGACCGTACCTGCCTTCTGGCCTGCTGCTTGTTGTCCCTGCCACTTGGGTTGTCATCATCTGTGGTAAGCAGCTCTTGGGATGCCTGTCTGTGTCATTTTTCATATTTCAGGTAGGCCAAGCACTTTTTCACTCCTTTTGGATGGATTCTCAGCTTGCACCCCGACTCCAGTCAAATTTTACATTAGGCCCCTAGATATGAGCCAGAGGGAAGGTTACATTAATATACATTTTCCTTTACATTCTAACATCTGGACATAAAGTAATCCCTTTTTCTTAAAGCAGTTAACTTTTATTTTGTTAATGGTTGCAGCACTTTAATAACTAATATGCTGATTTACATATAGCAAGAAGGAATTCTGGGTAGATGATAAAGTTAACTTACATTTTCATTACTCAGCAGTGCAGTCTCCTATTTTGGTAGTGGTGACGGCAGTATCACACCAAATATGTAATGGTCACAGCAATATAACAGCTAATATGCTGATTTACATATAGCAACAAGGAATTCTGGGTCAATTACAAAGTCAACTTAAATTTCCCTTACTCAGCAGTGCAGTCTCCTAGTTCGGTAGTGGTGACTACAGTATAGCACCTAATATGTAAAGGTACAATGTAAAACTGTTACATTTTTCCTTACTGGGAAGTACAGTCTCCTATGTTTGTAGTGGTTACAACACTATAAGATCTCAGATGTTTATTTTCAAAATGAAGCATTGTGTATGCACTGATAGCTGAGAAGATGTCTTTACTGAGAGAGGAAGTCTTCTATTTCTGTAGTGAGTACAGAAATATAATAGCCTGTATACTAATTTCCATAATGAGGAATTGTGAGTACAGTAAATAGCTAGTTTTCCTATCTCCCTAATCTGCATGTGGAGTGATTTTTTTAATGATGACATTCAGTCTTGTGTATGCTGGGACTAGATCCATGATGTTATGCTGGGATAACATCACAGGTACAGCCCCAGATTGACTAATCAGAGCCCAGCATTCGTTCTTGCCATTGTGTAATAATAATGAAATCATATAGCTAATATTGAGAAGACATGTCAATCTGTGTTGCTACAACATGACATAACAGTTATCAATGTTAGATATCATCAAAACAAGTATCATGCTATGGAAAACAATAATATCTCACAGTTCTAGCAAAATGAGCTTATTATTGTAGTAATCATGCAAACAATGAAACTTGCACAAAATGTGCTTGTATTTCACATCATACACTATCATAAAAATAGAAACTCTTTTAAAATTACTTGAATGAGTGACTCTTGATGTATGTGTGTGTTATCTTGGGTGAGAAAAGAAAATGAATAATGACGGTATTGAATTATGACAGTACTAGTGACCAGTGTATGACTGTGTGAGGAAAATCGTATCTAACCTATTAATTGTTTGTGCTGTTTTATAATGCTGGTTTCAGAAATGGTGGGTGTGAGGGTGTTAAATATGCAATACTTTATTTATATAAGGTGCCAGCACATGAAGCAACAACTATCAGTGTTATTACGTAACTCTTCAGCAAACATCATTAATTCAATGATTGTAGACAGGATAAACACACAGACAAGTTATTGACTTATTCGTGACATGATTGGATTGGTTAGTGTTGGGAACTGTAGAACGAAAAACTGACTGGAGATCCTGCAACTTTGTTTTCTGCTACAGTGATGAACATTGCTTTTTATGATTGTCTGTTTGCAAAATCATCCAGGTTCGAAACTTTGCCAGATTAAACCCTGACCTATTCTTGGAGGAACTCAGGCTTACGGACTGGTCAACAGTCTACAGAGCACTGGATCCCTCATCGGCCATCGCCGCGTTCCACAACATCTTTGTGGATCTACAAGATAGGCATGCCCCTATCACTAGGCGTAGGGTCCGTGGGACAGCCACCCAGTGGCTGAAAGGGGATCTCCTCTCCCACATGCGAGCGAGAGACAAATGCTGGCATCAGGTAAAATGCTCACACGACACTGCCCTGTTGCAGCAATACAGAAAACTCAGAAATGAGTGCAAGAAAATGATCAGGGGGGCCAAAAGCGACTTCTGAAAGGCCGCCCTTCTCAGCTCTGCTAAAGACCCCAGACGGTTCTGGAGAACCATCCAATCACTGGTTGGCGGTCGCTCCTACTCCGGGGTCACTGACATGCTCATTGAAGGAGTCTCCTGCAACAATCCTCACGTGATTGCTAATGCTCTAAACTCTCATTTCACAGACCTCCCTTCTGCTCTCCCGCTAGGGTCCTCAGCCCAAAACTCAAACTGCCCTGCCTCCCGTCCCAATGGGAGTCTGGTCTGACCGCCTCCATTTTACCTAAGGGCGGTGTCGGTAAGCGAGGTGCGGCCTCCTTCTTGATATCTCCCAGAATGCTAGCCCTGGTCCTGATGATCTGGAGCCAAAGCTTCTCAAACTAGGTGCTTCCTTATAGCCTCCCGGTGGCCACATTTTCAACCTATCCCTTACCCAGGGACTGATCCCGGATATCTGAAGGTTGCCAAGGTCGTCCCTGTCCCTACAGGGTGACCCCAAAATCCTGGACAACTACTGTCCCATAGCTATCCTCTCTGCTGTCAGCAAGCTCCTGGAAAGGTGGTCGCGAAACAAATCTCGGATATATCCACTCCCATGGTCTGCTGACCCCGGCCCATACGGCTTCGTAAAGGCACAGCACTTCCATGGCTCTCATCTCAGTCTCTTCCAGCATCAGAGCTGCTATGGATCAGGGAAAACTCTCAGGTGTGGTATCTATTGACTTATCCAAGGTGTTCACCTCGCTGGACCACTTCACCTGCTTGCCCTGCAGATGAGGTCCCTTGGTTTGTCCCCCACCACCCTAAACTGGCTCTGACTGCCTATATGGCAGAATACAACTAACTAAATTCAATAAAGTCCTCTGCCCCCGGCCTGTCACCTCTGGTGTCCCTCAGGGCTCTGTGCTGGGTCCCCTACTCTTTTCCCTGTTCATCAACAATCTCCCTGATGTGGTCTCCAGCTGCCGTGTCATCATGTATGCGGATGACCTGGTTCTCCTGGCCCACTCCTGTGATACAACCACACTAAACTGTCACTTATCTGAAGACCTCTGGAACATCCAGGCATGGCTCTCCAACCATAAATTGGTCCTAAATCAAAACAAAACCCAGGCTATGCTCTTCGGTTCCTCTGCCAAAATACGAGCCTCTTCAACTCCCCACATATCAACTATGAAGATGGCTCTCTCCCTACCGTGACCTCCCTCAAATATCTTGGAGTGACGCTGATCCCCAATTGGACCTTGGTAGTCATATCCATAATGCCTGCAGTGGGGTAAACTGCAAACTGGGATAGCCTACAGGGCTCTGCAAACCTCACTCCAGCGGCTCGCTTAGCTCTTGCCAGGGAGTACTACTTCCTCCCTCAGCTATGGCTCCCTCATATTTGCTCATACTTCTAAGACCCTCCTAAGCAAGTGGAGCATAGCGTACAACAACATCTATGGTTTTGCCCTGGCGCCCCGCCTCACCCATCACTGCGAGCTCTACGGAGCTTGGCTGGCTATCCCCACTCAGTCACCTTAACTTTAGCACTGGGTGCCTGTGAGTAAGCACTTAGCTCCGCACCCTCTGGAACTGGCCTGGTTTCTAGCTCCTGCTGACCTCTCCCCACCTGCTTAGATCCCAAGGCCCCGCCTACTAAGTGTACCTACTTCCGCACCAACATGGGGACCAGAGTTTTGCTGTCCATGGCCCCAGGCTCTGGAACTCCTTTCCTGAAAGAGTCCGGCACTGCCTCCTCTCACAAGAGTTTCGGACCTCCTGGGGGATCATCTTAAGGTGGCTTTCGCCAGAATGTCCTAAGCTTCCTTAGCCTCCCGGTGTCCACTGGTGCCGCTTCTTCTCCTGCTCTGGCGCACCACTCTTGCGCTATGTCCTCGTCCCAACTCTCCCTTGCTTGACCGACGCTATGATGTTACTATGCTCATAATCCTCACCAGCCCTGTTGGTCATTGAATTTATCTCTAACTTATACCTTGCCCCGGCACTGTATCTGGGTGTACCTTCCACGTAAATGTAAAAACTGTAAAAATTGTCTTTTCTCCTGTTTTTGTACCTGAATGTATTCATCTGAACCAATTACTGTATCAAAGTACCTGTTGTACCCTTTTGTACTCTCCCGGGTCGTTCCTGAAAACAGGCATAAAACTTGTCTAGTGTACTTACCCGTTAAACAAAAACTAAATAAATAAATAAATAAAGATCATGTTGATGAGATGCATGTGGGAGAGAGGAGAGTTCAATATTGATACTACAGTTTTACCGCAAAACCTGACATCAAATATGTGACTGTCAAGCTTATTTGGAGTAATTTTCAAATACAGTAGCATATAGATAATACAAATCACTGGTTACTGAGCTGATTTCAGGCTGCGCTGTTGTCTGATTCCACACTAGTTATGTGACTACCATTTTCCCCACAAAATGAATAGTCCCCCAATTATATAAGCATTAAGACACAACAAAAGAGTATTCTACTGTGGAATTAATGCATGGTTGAGGGGGTTGTGGCACGAGCCTACAACCACCCAACCATGCATTAATTCCACAGTATAACATTCCTTTGGAGTGTCTTAATGCACTTGCAACATGGCAAGTGGTGTGGAACATGTGTAGTATTGTTGAAAAATAATTACTTTAACAGGATGCAGAAAGGACACAGAGACAGGATTTCATATCATATTTGTTATTCAATGAACTTAACTCTCTATTAGCTTCTACTTCTTGAAAATGTGCACATGCACATTGAAGATTTAACATCTGTTAATATAATGATGTTGTTTTTCTTAAATATACACAAGGTGGCTAAACTATACAGAACACCTATACATACTACTCAATGTACCTTATTTCATGTTTTATGTGTATTTCTTGTCCATCTCAGCGCCGTTCGTAATGCTGTCTGCGGGCTTTGCTGTTGCACTGTGGGTATGTCTGCACATTTGCATATTACCGCGCCATGTGTCATATTAATGTGAGGCACTCTGTCATTTATTTAGTTTATTTTCTGGCATTTTCATTTTCTGAACTACTGCTTGGATTCTTATTTTGCGTGCAATGCTACGAGGTGCTGTGGGTGGGTGGCTGGGAAACAACAATGTTTGTTGTACAGCAGCTGAATGCCTACAACACACCGTGGGAACCATGGAATGTTTTTACTGCTGCTGGTAAGTGTATGCGCTTGGTGCCCTGAGTTTCCCTGGGTGGGTGGGTAGGAAGGTATTGAGGACCTGAAAATAATGACACTGCGCAGGCTACCAGCAGCAGTTGTGGGTACAAAATAAGAAACTGAATAATTAGGGTCTGTCACTGATATGGAGAGAGAGACAGACACTGATCACTGCTGTGTGTCTGTCTGTCTCTCTCATCTTTCTGTGTCTGTTTTGGTCGATCGCCGTGCACTATAGACCTGAGTGTAAGGACTGCACTGGAGGTCCAGGACAGGGAGCGAGTGTTCCATGTCTGTGTGAGTCTCTGTGTCTCTCCTGCTGCCCGCCCCTCCCTTTCCAATCTCATAAGTACGCTCTTGATGGTAGAGAGCTTAGGAGGGGTCAGTGGTCATAGACAGTACTACTGTGTGCACCATGCATTACTAGGGAATTAATGCATGGCAATTTATACTTTTCCAGTCAATGACAGCACTGTATTTCACTTATTGGTTTTCTGCCATGTTACAATGTAGCTCAGTGCATGGTTACTCAATTATAATAAAACTGTGTCAGTAGCTGAATGAAATTAGACACAGACATCACAAATAGTCAATTACTGTATGCTGGTCTGCAACAAGAAATTCATGACATATGGTATGACACAAGTAATGACACTGTTAAAAAGTCATCATCATTATGTGTCGTGTACTAAACACAGTCTCAGTCTTCCACAATACTGAGGCACATCATTATGTGTCATTTTTTTCCATGAGTTCCTCTACCTCAGGTAAAGTTCACTCTACTTTACAGAGCCCAAACTGACAGGCAACCTGAGTGTGCTGATGTTGCAAGCTATGAAGGAAGTATGTCCAAAAGCAGAAGCCTCTAGTAGGTGTGAGCACCCCAAGCATATCTCAGTCAGAAAAAATGGACCATGCATCCAGCATCGAATTTCAGTCAAGAACATGCAGAAACTCATTCAATAGCAGGATTTGAGGCAACCCACTCCTGATCTTAAACTGTAAAAAAAAAATAAAAAATAGGCAAAGGGATAACCTAACACCATGTTAAATACTAACAGAAAGACAGGCACGTGTTTAAACCAGAACACTTTTTCTTTGTTAAAAAAATGAAAACCAATCACTGACAATATGGAGGAACTCTCACATTTAAATTTTTATGTAGAGCAACTGTAATTTCTAGGTGGTAGAACTCTCTTATAGTATTTATGAGAGAAAGACTACAGAGGTGCTAGAACTCTCATTCAATTTTGTAAGATGTGGCAGAACTGAATTCCTTGGGACTCTTCCCAAGTTTAACCATGAGAATACATGACATTCAACAATGCCATCACCTCCTTCAAAGGTATTTTTGTGTGTGGGAATTGTAATATTTACAAGTACTGTATTGTACATAGTATATTAAAGTGGACAAGATGCTTAAATCCCTAGAGAATGATCTACAATATGAGATCAGGGGCCAGATATTCAAAACTTTGCCTGTTGGGCAAAGTGATTGTGCCCCATTTACCTGGGGTTTGTACCCGAGTGCAATATTCAAAGGAGGCAGTGGCACGTGCAAAAAGGGTTAGTGCAAGTGCAAACAAATAATGCATGTCATGGGCAAAGGGAGGGGCAGGGACATGAATTCCAGTGAAGTGCAATATTTAGCGTGGTAGTGCTTTCCAAAAGGATTAGCACAGGTCACCTTGCACTGCACAATTACTGCCAAGGAGAAGCCCAACTTTAGCCATGCATCACTAGCAGCCAGCAGAGCCACTGCAGCCAACAACCATGTTTCTGGTTGGAGGAAGACACCTGTTCCCTGGTGCCCAGTGGACCCCCCGTCCTCTGATCCCCATCCTCATTAGAATTAATATTTTCCTGGTGTTCAGTGACCCCCCGATCCTCTGATCCCTATTCCCATTAGAATTAATAATTCCCTGATGCCTAGTGGTGTCCCCTGTACTCTGATCCCTGGCCCCAGTAAAATTAAGTAGTACCCCTCATCCTCTGATCCCCAACCCCAGTAAAATAAACATATTCCCTGATGACTAGTGGTCAGTCCCCCCACCCTCCAATCCCAAGCCCCAGAAATATTAAAATATTCCCTTGTGTCCAGTGGCACCCCCCAACCCTGGTCACTCACAGCAGGTATGTACATGAAGTCCCTGGCATCTTGTGACCCCCCCAGCACTGCCCTACAGTAGACAGTATGCACACTCCATTTACTGTATGCAGTACACATGCACCTTGTCATTGCATATGGTGGCCAGCTGATGTGGTGAGAGGGGGGCTGTGTGGATCACCATATAGGCTCCCCATGGCACCAGCAAGTAAGGTAATGGGGGGTGGCAGGGTGGTGTTCCCAGTAAGGGCAGTGCATGGGGGCCACTAGATGCCAGGGACATCTTGTACATACCTGCAGCGAGTGACTTGGGGGTGGAGGTGCCACTAAACACCAGGAAATATTTTAATTTTATTAGGGCTGGGAATTGAAAGGTGGAGGGGACCACTAAGCAGCATGGAATATTTTAATATTACTGGGGCCAGGAATCAGAAGATTGGGGGACCACTGGACACCATGGAAATATTTACCTCTAATGGGGCCATGGATTGGAGGATATGGGGACCACTGGACACTAAGGACTATATTATTTATAATAGGGATAGGGATCAGGGGAGGGAATTACTGGACAACAGGGAATACATTATTTATAAGGGGGTGACTTAAGGATCACATTGGACAAGGATTGAAGGATGGGGGAGAACACTGGACACCAGAGAAATATTTTCTTATAATTGGCTGGGGATCAGAGAATGGGGGGGGGCACTGGACATGAAGGACTACATTATTTATAAGGAGAACAGGGATCAGAGGATGGGGAGACCACTGAACACCTGGGTCATATTTCTTTTAACAGGGATGGGGATCAGAGTGGGAGGGGCCGGCCTCAGGAGGTGACGCAAACCTGCTGCCACTTCCCATGAAAATGAGCCCATAATGGGCATACATATGACCCTTAGCACCTTACATGGCCAATGGGCTCATTTGCATAGTGCCAGCTGAATATCATGCCAGGGGCTCCTGATGTTATTGGGTCTGGGAGTGCTGTTCCCTGCACTTTCAGGGTCCATGTCAGGGCAGTACTACTTGACTTAGCACTGCACCTACATGCCCCTATATTCAGTTGGATAGTGCCAGTGCATTATCTGACTGAATATAGCATCCTCACGGTTGTGGGAAATGGGCAAGCACAACGCAAACCTTTGTATTCTGCTTTGTCCATTTTCCAGTATCGGGACGCAGGAAATTTATAAACTGCACTACAACCTTTGTTGTTTGTGCTTTACACTACACTTACAAAATGACCTGTGCTGTGAGAACAATGCGCTAAAATTGAAAATGTGTATACTGCAACATGTGTGATCAATCCTAAATGAACAACTGGACTCCCCATTAGGATCACACTTTGTGAGAAACATTTCTCAGAGCCTACAGGTTTATCATTTACTGTATGGGACTGGTATGGGTATCACCATCTAAGAGGTGTGGGAACTGATTGAAAATACTTTTACAATAAGAAATGAGAAGGGTTAAAACTAGGATCTGCAGCTTATCCAATAAATAGGGAAATGAGCAGACTGGGTGGGCCAAGCAGTCCTTATCTGCCATCAGAGTCCATGTTTCTATTTTGCTTAAAATGCCTTAAACCAGCAGTTTTGAATGAAGAACTGGGTTTTAAACACTTTTGAAATTTAAAGCTGTATATGACGAAACTTGATTGACTTCTGAATTATGCCTCTCTGTGTGTAAATTATCTGACTGCTCTTTCTTTCCTTATGATTGGATCCCGAATAATGTAATAAAAATCCAGTTTGGTAACTGAATGTTGGGGGATACTCTCTGTGCTCCTTTGCTAACTTAACCTTCATTTTTTCATATTTTTCTGCTTTAATCTACATGCTCCTGCTTCACTCATATTTGCATTTTTGTTTACATTGGACTTTATATCTGCATCAAAGACAATGATAACTGATGAAATATCAAAGGGTTACATGAAAAAATTCCTTTAAATAAATTATTTTACTATGTTATGCAAATGTCATTTGTCTAAATAATTTAAAATTGGGTTTCTTTACATATTATATGGGGACAAATAGTTATTTGAGTATTTTACTGTTTATATCTTTTAATATGCAGATCATAAGTAGAGACCCATGTTTTTCTTAAATAAGAAATAAGTAATTCAAGGAATAAAAGGAAATAAAAAGAAAACAAGCATAAAAAAGTTAAAAAATTGCTTGTTTTTTTGGCAAAAATGAAATGAATGCTTGCAGCAGTTGTTTTTTAGGCTCCATTGCTACCTCAGAGACTGTCTGAAAGGAAGCAGAAGGGCTAATTATTGTCATAATATTCACTGGCACATTTAGATATGTTGATTTTCTTTTATTGTTACTTTTTATTTAAGAGTTTGCAAGAGCATGTTACACAAAAAGTTGCTGAATTATTTTACAGAATCCTTCTTTTATCTAGGAAACAGAATATAACCCCCTTTCTATCAGGTACAACATAGAGGAAGTACATTGCTAATACAGCTCAGAGCTGTGCTGGGAAGTATTATAAAGAAGATTTCAGATCAAATTCCCTTTTACCAAAATGGGCTATTTGCCTCAAATGTTCCCACATAGTATACCACATAGTTTAACTTTATAAAAAATAACATTCTGAGGGCCCATTTCTTAAAAATTCAAAGAACTGCCAGAAGTATCAATTTCAAAAATAAAGAGAAACCACAAAGCAGAATACGGGTTTTGAGGAATGACATTTGATTGAGCACTTTCCTAAGCAGAGTAAGGGGTGTCAAATACATCAAACACATGTAAAAAAACCAACAATAAAAAAAGCCTAAGCAATCAGTGATGGTGAATATACCACTGTAGAATATTTTGGAGAACCAGTATGAACATCTAGGAGAGAATGTCCATGCTCATAAAGATATAATCTGCATTATTTCCAATGTGATCCTTGAGTCATTCACTTAGGCATGAAACTAAGAATTCAGTCTCCCATGCAGTTGTTCAACAGGATCACCATTTTGTTAATGTTACTTGTCTCAAATTCCTGACATCAGGGAGCACAATGTGCATTCTACTCTTCATGAACATTTAATGTAACTAATATTCTAGCATTTCAAAACAATGTAGCCTCACCCCCGCTGCTCCCTCCAAACTAAATTCTTATATTAAAATCCCCTTCAGCCAACTTAGTGCAATTATCAAAGTCAGGATAGTTCAGGAACATTTAGCTGATGGAAAAAATAAGTGTCTGTGCATTCAAAATACTCACAAATTAATCAACATGAAAGTTCATAGAAACACATTGATTCTTCTCCTGAGTCCTCTGATTCAGGCCCCTCTGTCCCTGCAAACTCTTATTCGATCATGGCCATTAGCTTAGCAGCTTCCTTTTGGCTCACTGAAGAGGTACACATGTCCATTCCTGATGATCTTGAGTTTTGCAAGGATGAGGAGCTGATGTTAGTAGTAGTAAAATTCTTTATTTTTATACAGGATAAGGTGTTACATACATCAGTCCCAAAGGGCCTATCTTCAAGATGGTCCTGTTTATGCTGGCCCGGTGGTGCTGAGGGTTGAGGCACTGGACGCCACACCTCACACCATGCCGGTGACCCGGGTTCGGTAGCAGACTTGGGCTGCCATGGGTCGGCAGGGAAGGGAGAGGATAGAGCATCTGGAGGACAGCTCTCCTCTCTCAGGGAGAGAGCCAAGGGCTGTTTGGTGTCTCAGTAACCCCCGATGGAGATTGGGGTACTGCAGGATGACTGGCATGTAACAGCAGAGTGGGTGCGATGACGTCGGCAGGGTTTCCATGTGCCAAGACATCACTGCACGTCACACTCACAGGGGTGTATGGGAAGTATGTAAAATCCCCCTGGAGGACAGTGGAGATGATGGGAACTCTGGTGCCATGGCCCACATCCCAAAGCCGGCCTGCATATCAGGATCCTCCCCAAGGCATCAACCTGAGTAGCCAGGTAGGGCTCCTTGAGTCTGTAAGGTCACCAAGGGTGAGCGAACCCTCCCCTGGGGGTACCCAGTTGCTGGAGGACTGGGTCTGGACTGTGCTGTTTGGGTGGGGAGTTCCTGGTAGGGTTCAGGCAAGGAGTGAGATGCCCTCGTTGTGTGGGTACCCCGGAAGGATGCCCTGCTTCCTGGGTGCATAAAAGAGAGTTGAAAAAAAAAAGAAAAAAAAGATGGTCCTGTTTATATAAAATTCTGTACTTAACATTTAATATCCACAACAAGGTATGCAAATATAGCTTTACAAATGCAATTAGCCTAAAGTTAAAATATTTAACTATTATACACATATTAGATAACTATGTTGCACCTTGCAATTTCGCGGTGTGCTCCAAATCTTGTCAAAAGCTTTGCAGTGCAATCAGGTGTTATAGGACTGGTCCAGGAACAGTGATATCACAGCTTCCCCACACTGCAATTGCCTCTTCTGCCTTGCTGCAGTTAGTATATTCTCTTGATCGTCACTTGGTCCTTGCCTGGGAGTGATTTGGTAGGCCTTTTCAAGTGAGAGTGCGGGCTTCTCCTCCATGAATACCAGTATCTGTGGGAGCATCTTTTGTGCAAAATCTAGGGATTCTTCTCATTCAGCAGAATTTGGTAACCTCACTGCTTGCACATTCTGTTCCTGTGCTTTATTCTCTAGAGTTTCCATGTGTTGCTTTCTTTCACAAGCTTAGCTGTAGCATCTATAACTTTGAGGGATGAGCCCTACAATCTTTGCATTACTTGTTTTACCTCATCCATTCTGGCCTGCAATGTTGTGACCAGAGGGTTTAAAGTATTCATTTTTTTGCTCATAACTCGTAAAGTTCATACAAGCTGGATAAGGGTTATGTTGACTGTACATAGGGACACCTGCTCTGATCCATCAGCCAAGTGGTCAGAGGTGCCATCCTGCTGCTGAGGCCTCATTTTGTCTAATTATTGTTGTTTTGGCTTGGAAATGTCTGTAGCCAGGGCTGCTTTATGCCATTTTCCCATTTTCAGGCGCAGGTGTCTTGGAGTTAGCAAATGAAGGTCTTTGATCCCGAAAATCACCAAAAATACTTTGTTTTATTAAGTAGTAAGAAATCTCGCTTCAGACCTCAAGGAAAGAGCATGCTCCGTTCAGCTGCCAAGGCATGCCCTGATATGCTGATTTTCTGTAGTGCACGTTATATCAATGAAACCTATTCAATGGGCCTACACAACCAGAGTAGTGTTATGCTTGTGCAACTGTGATAACTGTTTGGTTGTTCACACTCTCTATTAAGTGGGGAATTACCACCCTGTAGGGGTACCGAAGGCAAAGAACCCATGAAGAGGGTTCCACCCCAGAGGTGCTGTGGGAATGATTCCCTTAGCTAAAGGTAAGTTAGGAAGGAATCCCGAGGAGAGAGATGTGCCACTGGAGGAGTAGGGGAGGATGGTGGGGCAAAGAAAAAGTGCTTCAGAAGGAGGATGGGAGGAACTGCGTATATAGCACAGGAAGGGAGTGTGGCTGGTTGCTTCCCTATTGAACTACAGACATAGCCTTTCAATTCAATGGGCCTATACAACCAGAGTAGTGTTATGCATGTGGAACTGTGATAACTGTGTGGCCATTCGCTCTCTATTCCACAGGGAATTACCACCCTGTAGGGGTACCAAAGGCAAGGAACCCTTGAAGAGGGTTCCATCCCTTGAGGTGCCACTAGAAAGATTCCCTTGGCTAGAGGTACCTTAGGAAAGAGCTCCAAAAGACAACTGAGTAGTAAATGTTGACTATGAGGTGGAGAATCTAACTGATAGCAATGAGACAGCTTGAGGAAGCACAAATAAGATGCACAGGTTTTCAGGATTGCACTGTGGAATGGATTGCACTGATGAGATCATGGGGCTTCCTAAGGAGAGAGGGAACAATGAGTAGGGTCACCATCTAACTCCACCCAACAGCGGAAACCTACCTAAGGAAACTAGGAAATATACTGTAAACAACTACATATCAAGACCTTTGGTGCAGAGGAGAGGGGAAAAACCCCCTTTGAAAAGGAGGAAACCTCTAGGGATCCAAGGCCTAGATCACCTTCCCTCCAGGCTAGGGGTAATTTATTTAGTGATGGCTGTGCTGCTCAATTTAGAAACTCAATCAAAAGGGAAGAATATTCCAATTTGGTGGAAAGCTTTCACAATTGCTCTAAAGCGAACACTGTGAAGTGCTGAGAGAGGCCTCTGCAGCAGTGGGTGCTCTGAGTAAGAGTGGACCCCCAAGGTGGGAGGAGGACAGGGACAACCACTGAGGCACTCACCTAGCCAACCGACTAACACAAACTGGGTGAACCAGAGGCAGTTGTAAGGAGAATAGTTTGTGAAGGTACCACAGTGAAGCCATAGCCAAAGGAGCTCTCTTGGGCTGAAAGGGCCCCACCTCTCAGTGGCTGAAGTCATAAATTCTGCATCGTATGAAGCTGCATGCTAAAACTCCACCTGGAGCAAGGACAGTCCTACTATGGGCCAAATGAGAAGGACCTTGCCCCAAGGTTCACATGCTCACGATGCGGACTTCATGCATGCAGAGCAAGACCATTTACTTACAGGGTGAGCTCTGAGCCAAAAAAGCTATGAACTTGGTTGGCATGCCTTCAATTTAGGAATGAGAGCATGATTCAACTTTGAGTGCTTGATAGAAGGGGCTGGGTGAAGTATTATAGATGAATATAAAAAAAGAGAACAGAAGATAAAGAGAAGTGAATGATACCAGCGGTGACAAATTCAATATTTTACACAGTACAGCACTGCTTGCATAGAGATCTAGGACATAGGAGTAGGATGTCTGTGATTTACTTCTTTCAGCTGGTGAGCAGGATGTGATTCCGGTTACAAGAAAAGCACTGGAGGAGAAGAAGGATACATCAGAGTTAGAAAGGCAGTTACAGGCACTGCTGCAGGTGAGAGGCTAGGCCTAATAGGAGGCTTGTTTTCTGAACTTGAATGGGGAGTTTGGGAGCCCAACAGAAGGGCCATTGGGTCTAATGGTGCAGTCTACCCCTCCTGCAGTGCCAGTCCTGTCAGAGAATCTTCAGGTTCTGGGACGGCACCCCAACCACTGACAAACAAGGCATGAGGGAAGAAGAGGGCAGCAGCACCATGGTATCCAGTGGCCAAGAAGATGGTGGCCATGATGGCAACAGGTAAGAAGGCAGCACTGACCACACAGCAGAGGTGGTCACCAGCAGCACAAGTCAGCATGGAGCAAGGTTGGCCCAATTTTGGGGAACAAAGATGAAGCAGATGATGGAGCTGCTGCAAATGACATTTGAAGGGGGTAACCCTGGGAGAGCTGGCAGGAAAAATGTCCAAGACCTGCAGAGGGAGGTGCCCCCCCTGCCAGCTGGTCTGGTGGCTTGCAGGGGGGCCTGGCATGGGCATTGCTAGTATGGGCTATGCCTGATGGATCCCAGGCACCAGAAGGACCAGATAAGACCCAGGTAACAGCCCTTCCCCTACAGATCCTCTCCCAGAGAGGAGCGACAGGATGTATGGGCTTCAAGGGGTCAGACTGGAGCAAGGGGGCTGCAGACAGAAGATGACGTTTCACAGCAAGGTAGCCTTGTGATACCAGAACCAGCTCACCAGCCTGCTGGGGGGAAAGTTGGGGGGGGCATTCAGTGTCAGCATTGGAGCAGAGGTTTGACAAGTTCCTTGCTTTTCTAGAAGGGAATGCCAGAGGTGAAGGAGGCTTTTGGCCACAGGCATTGGTACCAGTGCCCTGAGAATCGTGGTTAAGCACCGGGACTGGGGACAGAGGTCCTGCTGGTGATCCCTTTTATTGTCTCTCCCTTTCTCTACATGGGACTGGTGTCCTCTGTCAATGGGCAGGGTCAGTAACAGGACCCAGGGATTCAGTTGGTGGGCCCCAGGCAGGACCTACTTCCTCCATAGCCAGCTTCATAAATCTGGGAGAACTGATTTGGTCTCACTTGACTGAGTAAGTGTGGTAGCAGCTTTTGGGTGGGGAAGTATGTAGACTTATTCTCACTCCTTAATTAGCTTGGGGAGCCTGATGATTACAATGAGGAAAAGGAGAGATAGTAGAGGTCAGGCAATGGGTGCAAATCTACGACACACTGGAGAATTGGGCTGCTGCATTCACCATATTTACAGGTACAGTTCAATGGCTCTAAAATGCTGGTTCAACAACACTTTTGTTGACCAGCATCTCATTGACAGGAATTATGTCAACCACAAGTTGTGGTCAACATAATTCCCCGTTTGTCTCCCGGTCCACTGTTTTCATTGGGGGGCTTTGCCCCTCAAACCTCCTCTGCCCCCCCCACCCCCCATATTTAGGATTATCAACTCCAGTCAGAGTTGATTTGGGGTGGGGGTGCAGGATCAGGAGACAGTGTACCCCTGTGTCAGGCGCACCAACACAGCTCCCTGTCAGCAACCTGTCGATTTTGTCGATGGGTTGGTAGGTCACTGTGTTGGAGTTGCTGTCGGGGGGGGGCATACTCAGTTCAACATGGATCCCCAAAGAAAGCTCATGGGCTGTGGAATTATTATAGTAGGGTCATGACCATGCATGTGAATAAGCCATGGTATGGATGGCTGGAGTACAACAAGGAATTCTGTTGATGGAAAATGGCAAACCTTCCAGGCAATGGGGAGTATTGGACATGACACTACTGTTGGCCATAGAGCATTGGAAGGGGGTGCAGCACACCGATAATGGCTTCCCAGTCAGGGGGTGCCCTTCCCCAAAGACTGGGGCACAAAGGGTTACAGCCCGGGGAGGGACTGGGACTGAGTTTTGCTACAACTATAATCAAAGTGTGTGTCAGATGGAGTGGTTTAAGTTCAAGCAAGAATGCAGGGCCTGTGGGCAGCTCCATCCAGTCACACAGTGTAAGCCACAAGGTGCTGCATCTTGGCCATTTCAGAAGTGGCATAATCATCTTCCCATTGCCAATAAGGGTGCATTAAATTAGGCCATGGCTGCTCCATTATCCAGACTGAGTGACTGCTTAGGCTCTGGCAGGTTTCTCCATAGGTTTCCAAATTCTGTACAAAGGTCCTCATTGGAGGTATGCATTGGAGAACATGAAATCTGCCATGGACTGCACAGACTTGGTCAGGCAAAAGTTAGCCAACGAGCTGAGAGCTAGGAGGATCAGTGGCCTCTTTTCATCTCTGCCCTCACCATTACTGCATGTAACACTGATTGGGCTGCTGCTCAAAACTCCCTGGAGGAGTTTAGGGGGATTCTGTCAATGACTACATTGACTAGTGTTTTACAGTGGTGTCATATGAATTATTTGACAGGTCTATAGAAGGGGTGAAGGCAGCAGGAAAAGGGGCATTACTGGCAAAGGCAGACATTGAGTCAGCATTCTGGCTATTGCCAGTGCACAAAGGAGACAGAGATTTACTGGGGATGAAGTTTGAGGGGCAGTACTACATAGACAGATGCATGCCCATGGGGTGCACAGTAGCGTGCACAGTAATCGAGCCTTCTGGTGCATTTTTGCTGCAGGTAGTAATAGTGAAATCAGAGCGAAGAGAACTGGTTCATTACTTGGATTGCTTCTATAGGAAAGGCAGGTACAGGGGAATGTGGACACTTGCAGAAAGTTTTTCAGGAAGTGTGTGCAGATTTTGGGGTCCCATTGGCAAAGGTTAAAATGGAAGGCCCCTGTGCGGTGCTGTCATTTTCGGGAACAGAGAGTGATACACAGGCTGTGGTCTTTCTATTGCCAGTAGACAAGGTGCTGGCCTTGTGGGACATACTGGTTAAGTTGTCAGGGGCACACAAAATTGCATAGAGAGTTACAACAGTTGATGGGGCACCTCGGTTTTGTGTGCAAAATAATCCTGATAGGAAAAACATTTCTGTGTAGAATGGCGATGGTAGGGGCAGGCTGCCACAAACCACATCATAGACTCCTGATCATGGAGGGTATGAAGTAGGATCTGGCAGTGTAGATGGCCTTTTTGCACTTCTATAATGGTGTGTCAATCTGACTGACTGCTACCACTAGCCAAGAAACAGAACTCTACATAGATGCATCAGGGGGCTTAGGCTTCAGGGTGTACTTACATGGACCATGGTGTGCTGAACAATGACTGTCCAGCTGGCAAGACACTGGGTTAACAAAAAATGTTACTGTGCCTGAATTCATCCCAATTGTGGTGGCACTTTTGAGTGTGGGGTGAACAGTTTCAGGACAAAAAGGTGATTTTCAGATTGAACAACATGGGGGTAGTACATACCATCAACGGCTAACTTTGGGCAAAAGGGCTAATAGAAGATTTGATAAGAGTTTTTGTTTTTAAAATGCCTAATGTTAAACATCTATTTTAAGGCATTAGGCATGCCTGGGGTAGATAACATTGCTGATGCTCTTTCTTGTTAGCAGTGGCTGAGGCTCTGGAAGCTGTCTCCCAAAGTGGAGGAGTACCCCAGGGCAGTCCCAGCATTCCTCTGAGAATTGGTGAGCTGGAATCCTGGGAATTGATCAGGAATGTGTTAGCTCCAGGCACAAGGATGACATACAAAAGGAGGGCTGAGGGTTTCTTGAATGTCAGGGAAAAATAGGGGCAGAAAAATTAATGACTCATGCTGGTGGACCAGTTATGTCAGTGCATTCTGTAGAAGAAACAGGAATGGGACATACCTGGAGTGGTGTGCACCTGGCAGGGATAGCACAGTTTTCCAAGGTGACAGGTTTTGAAGAAAAAACGCAAGCATTTCGGTGCTGCAAGTTGGTAGAAGGATGGGTGAAAGGGTCATGTAAGTGGTCTGATCACTGTCGAGCAATTAATCCTGGCCTGCTGGAGAGTGTTTGGGGTGAGTTGGAGACTGTGTGTTCATCCAGACAATTGAAGAAGTGTTTTTGCGTATATGTAAGTCCAAAATGGACCATCTGTCATTTATATGTTTGTACAACCTGCACACCCATGGGAACCACATGGGTTTAGGGCAGAACTGCCAAAATACATAGCCCAGAGACCTGGGGGTGGTGGAATTTTTTCATCATGAAAATGGAACTCCCTTGACAGTATTTCAGTTCAGATATATTCTTGGCAGGGCAATGAAGGAGTTGGGGATGAACTTGGTGGAGTTAAATACTCTTTTCCTTGAACTGCAGCAGCCATAAATGCAAGGACAGCATGGTTTTCAGACACCCAAATAATAGCACTGGGATGATGGAGGTCACTTGCCTTTGAAGAGTATGTACATTCTCATCTGCTGTAACTTTCTTTTATTGACAGGTGGCATAGCACAATTAAGTCATGTGTGGATCTGTGGCCACTTGTTTTTCCATTGGGCAGCCAGAAGGTTACAGCAGACCCCAGGGGCACTAACTTCTTTCTGGACCCACAGAAGCAATGCGTAAAATGGATTGGGGCACCACGAAAGCAGGTGGAAAGACTTTGTGCCGTGGGTCATGACACAGGCCTGATGACAAGGCCCTTCTGGGGTGCTGGTTGTCCACTTGGTTGGTAATGACTTGGGGCTGGTGAAATCTTTGAATCTGATTTGCTAGATGAAGGATGACTTATTTTTTGTGGCACTGCTGGCCAGATATAGTTCTGGTTTCGTCACACATAGTACAACATCAGTGGTGGTGGCATGAAAGAGATCCATCAGTGACTGAGCAGGCCTGCAGGGGTGTCAACATGGTGATGCACACCTTTATGGGGTCTATAGGTAGACAGGTGCTGTGACTTGCTGAAATCATGCCATTGCCGCACCTTTATGCAAGGGATGGGGTTCACTTGTCTATGATAGGTATGTATAGGTCTTTAGAAGATATACACGGTGTTTTGGAGAACTGTTAGCATGACTTGCTTTGGGGGAATGACTACAGTCATCCTGTGGCTGCATGGTAGTGTTGCAGACAGAGTACAAAGGTGTAACGAGGGAACCTACCAATGATATATATGGGTTCCTCTTGAGGCTGGCAGGAGGAGAAGCACCCAAGGGGCCAGTCAGGGTATAGCATCCTTGGATTTTGGCCCATGTGTGTAACGTCCTCTGACAGAAGAGGGGTGCATCACACATGGCTCTGAAGCCATTCCTTAGGCTTCAGAGGCCATAGTTGCTCTGGAGGCAGTGCCCCTCCCTTTAAAAAGGATGGCAGGTCCACCTGGTAGGGGTCCATTGGGGGTAAGAGGACACACTGGGAAGGTAGGACAACTTAAAAATTGGCTTATGTCTCTTCTGTTTAGCATAAGGGCACTTCTCAGATTACAGTTGTGCTATGTGACTGGCTGAAAGGGGACGTTTGAAACGAAGTTCCACCTGAGATTTTGCCAGATCAGAACCAGCCCTAGACTCCTAGACCCTGGTCTAACAGATACCAATACAAAACTCTGTCTCCAGACCACAGGTCTAGCCATCTGTGCAGTTGCCATATTAAATCACTTGCTTTCCAGACAGAGGAACATTTTTAGTTGTTGTCTTGAGTGTCACAATTTTTGATGATTGCTTTCCTTTGAATGTTGTCTAACTCAGAAACAATGACTGGTTTTCATTTTATGTGTAAGATGTGCAGTGGTAATTATTGAACTGGAAAATAAGATCTTAAATTAGAACAGGAGAACATTTTCTTATTCATGTCTATAACCCTGACATAAAGGTTATTTTTCTGACAAACAGAATATTTATCTGGCAATTATTTGCACATCAACGCTTGGTAAAAACAAGCTGTGTTCTGTCAGCTGGCTATGTTCGAAGACCTGATGCAGACATGTTCACTGGAAGATGGAAATTTAAATCTTAGCTTTGCTGTTTTCTTTTTGTTCTTTTGTTTATTTTGTTCTACATTTGTCATTCTTAATTTTGCAAAGGCTTAAATTTCTATCCCATCTCCGCCCCCAAAAAAGAAATGTAGTAGCATTACTGTACTTTCAGGACTGATTTAAGAGATCTAGTCAGTCTGCTTGTCAGACAACAACATAATGCAGGAATACTAATATACACTAGTATTTGAATCAATACTGTATAATTTCAGTTGCGTGTAATAAAAAACATCTTCACAGTTAAAGCTCTTAGTGGAACTGATAAACTACCATGTTAACAGACAGTGGTAGCCATTGACAAGATTCACTATATATCTGAACATATTGGAAAATATCACAAAAATCCAATTGAAATTAATGTGTAATTCCTGTGATGCAATGTTATGCAATGTGATACAGTATATAGGGAGAGAGTATAACCTAATGGTTAAAAGCACCAAGCTGTAAAACTAAAAATCCAGCAGACCTGGGTTTGAAACCCACATCCACCATTTGCATTCCGTGTGACCCTCAGCAAGTCATTTAACCTGACTGTGTTCCTGGACAGCACATAAAAATTAGTTTTGAGTTTCTGTGCCTTTCTCAGACAGAAATTCTGAGATAACTACAATAAAATATCTGTACATTCTGCATCAGGTCACAGGCTACCGGTATATATGTTAATTTATTTTGTTTTGAAAGTTAGTGACCGGGAGAGGCACACGGAGCCGAAGCTTATTTCCAGGTGCGACCCCGGGGGAAAGGGAAGAGGAATATATGTACAGAGAAATTTTGCCAGGACAGTGCGGAAATTCCCCTACTCATCAGTAGGGGGACCTCTTCATCGTCTAGTCTCTGACAAAGATGGTATCCGCCTTCCCAGCAGAGTGTGAGCTTGCATTTGATGCGGGGGACCTGACCTCCCTTCCCGCATCGGGAACCTTTGAGGTCCAATGAATGGATATTGCACAAAACCTGGAGGCAGATCGACTCCTCAGATCTTTTCCGGACCCAGATATCTCTTCTCCTGCTGTTAGAGGGACTCCTGATGCTGTACTGGACTTAGCACTCTCTGACTGAAAATGCTTACTTCTCTCAATGCTCACAGAGGATGAAGCCAATCAGCTGTTACATACCTTTTGCCGACAGTCTGTGTCGACTGCCATGGTGAGTGACTCCGCTAATGAGACTCCTGTTGTGGTGCTGCCCACTGCTACTGCTGCTGCTGTATCTCCTTCTGTGCCCATGCTGAACATTCCTCCTACAGTTCCCCCTTCTGCTTCAATGCAGCCTACTGCTGCAACCAGGACTGAGTTTCCGCTGCCCACTGGGTCTCCACTTGCATCACTGCCTGCCTCTGACACTGGGATGCGTCCTCCACTTCCTTCTGCTACCGGGACCTATGGTAGTGGTCTAGATGATGCCTGCTTGATTGCTCCTACTCCTACCACTCATACTGCAGCACAGAGAGCCCTATAGACCCTACCTGATGCCACTTCCCACAGCATGAACCTGTGGAGCTCTGCTTACCTCCAAGAGTGGTGCTGTAGAACATTTCAGACCCATCCTGTGATCACTGACATTCTTGCTGCTACCCCACTGGCTTCCTTTCCTGGTGCTTCTCCCACTGCAGCATGAAGGGCTTCTTCTAGTGTTTTGGACTCACTGCATGCGGGCATACACTATGTTCAGTCTGTGCCGGCCCTTCCCTCTGTGAACTCTTCACAGACCATGGCTGCTGTTCTACCAGCTGCCCCGAAAGACCTACCCCATGGGATCTCTACAAAACAATCTTTCAAAGCTCCTCTTCCCCTATAAGCTGTGGGACACACTGAAGTACCACTGCACTGGACTGGGGAAGACATCCAGGGCAAGCCTCCTATCTGAGGACAGTCCACTCTTAGCAACATCCAAACTCCCCGCGTACCCCAGAACTTGCAGCAGCAGATGCCGTAGAGGCTCCCCTTTGACCATGTCCCTTGAAAATTTTTCTTCTTGACTGACCACCAGGCTGATGGGCCCATGTAACCCTGGTCAGCTGATGCTGCCCTCCTAGTGTCTGGATGGTGAAGGTCAGAGAATGGTGCCTTCTAGGAACCTACCCCTGTTGCAAACAGGACCACCCAGCCCTCTGTCCTTCAAGATGCTCCTTTTCTGTCTGCACACCCCCTGAACTGTCAAGACCTTTTCTGCCAGTTTACCTTCCCAGTTATGGGCTCTCTCCCTCGTGGTGGATGGTGCCCTCCCAAGCAGCCACCTGAGGTCTCGGCAACCCCCTCTGCTTCCCAACCTTTACCAGGACCATGTCCTCCTAGCTCTTTCAAGATGTTTGATCTGTTCTCCTTTGTTTGAGAACCTATTTAGAGGCACAATATGGTGTGTATTCACTACAGGGAGGGCTTGGACCTACCCCCCGACAGGACCTATGTCATTCGGAGACTCACGAAAGAATCCATGGGTTTCCTCACAGCGGATCTGTATGCTGTGATCCAGATCTCGGGGAAGGAGACTTTTGATGTCAGTTTCTATACAACTGCCTCATTTGATTGCTTTTGGTTTAAGTTTGAGAAGCTAAAGTTAACTTCGGTCTGGTTCCCTTCATGGCTATCCCCTTGTCCAAACCCACAATTAAGACTATCACTCTATTTTTCCATGATGAATGTGTCAACATTACTGATGTCCTGTATTGGTTTGTAAACATTGTGAGGTACTGGACACCCCCACCCCTATTACTGACAGGAACAGGTCTGAACAGGGGGCTGGAGGGTTAAGGTACAGCTTTGCCAAAATGCCTTAGGCATTGTTCACCTGCCAGGGAACTTCTACATTGGTAGAAACAAAGGCATTTGCTTCCATCCTGGCCCGCTCCAGACCTGCCACAAGTGAGGGTCCTGGAGCCACCTTAGCTCTATTGTGATGCAGCCCATTGTAATGGCTGCTTGGAATATGGAGACATCATTGCTACTTGCCCTAATCCCAACAGATGCAATTTGTGAGGAACAGGGCCATTCCTTCGCCCAGTGCTGCTGGGCTTCCCATAACAGCTTTGATGGACTCAACCAGGATGCTATGATAACTAAGGGACAAAGCTTGGTGGCCCAATCAGAAGACACCCCCTGCCCAACCCCTGAGACTCTTGAGACATTGGTCCCCAAGGTACCACAGTTCACCCCATGGTCCCTTCTCCTTCATGTGTGGTGGACACAGGGGAGTCATCTCAGGACCCTCCTGATCTAGAGGTGTAAGGCCCAGATCTCCCACCAACTGATGTTTCGAACTCTGACCCTACACTGGTATCCCCATCCCCCTTCCTCCTGCCCTGATGGAGGTGGAGGAATTCTGCCCTCTGGTGATCAGAAAGCATGGTCACAGGCACGGTGGTAAAACACAGCCTGTGAAGAAATCAGATATCACCCTCAATAATGCTTATGCTGGCTTAGCCTCTTCTTCTAATTGGGAAGACACGGAGGATGAAGGAGGGGGCTCAGATGCCTCTTTTCATTCTTCTGTGCTGGATCTTTCCTCCGGGGTAGATGAACCCCCGGATGACTCAGTGCCCAAAAATGTTTGCGATAAGACACAGTTCCAAATGACTAAGGGAGGCACTGGGTCCTCTTAATTTTTCCTGTCTTTGATTCATGGGCTGGTTTTGTTGTTGACTCTCAATGTTAACTGCATTAAGTCCCATCGGAAATGGTTGACTACCTCTTCCTTGCTTACCACTCTCCCAGGGGATATTGTGATTTTGCAGGATGCCCACCTGAAGACACAGTATGAATTGTCTGCATTTCAAACTCAGTGGTCGTATGGTCCTTCCTATTGGTCACATGGTTTGGATATTTGTGATGGGGTTGGTATCCTTTCCCGAAGCCATGATTTTCACCTCCATAGATTAGTGGACATTTCCCCTGGCAGGGCCTTGCTTCTGGATAAGCGTTTGGGCCCCCACCTTTTTAGAGTTATTAATGTGCATGCTGTTCAACTGAAATCTGCCGGAGTTCACTTGTTTTCCTCCCTACAGCCATACTTGTGTACCATTCTCCCTGTCCTACTGGGTGGGGACTTTAATTGTGGCCTGCACTTGTCGGACAGGGGAGGAACTACCTCCAAAGTATATTCTGACTCCCACTTTTTATCCTGTATGATCACCACAGTGCAACTACAGGATAGCCAACTGACTTTTCCAGGCCCACCCTCCCGACCTTCATGAAAGGACCCCTCCGAATCTGCATAGATTTCTTATTTCATTCCCAGCTCTATCCAGATTCTCCTCTCCCAGCTGCTCCTGGTAGAATCCTCTGATCATATGGCCATTGCTGGATACTATAACCTATTCTCTTCCCCTCCCCATGTCACTTGTGGAGGTTGAACGCTTCCTTCCTGTATTCTGCTGCTGTCCAGAAGGCCTGAGTGCAGACCTTCTTAGACAAATGCACAGTCCTCGGAGCCTACAAGGATTTTGACAACTGGTGGGACAACTCCAAGTGGTGGTTTAGTTCCTTCTTCCAACAATGGGCTAAGGACCTTGCCCAATCCCATTGCTTTAAATATTTTACCCTATGTGCTCAGTTGTACCGTCTTATTTCATGTATGCATACCACATGGGCTGACTTGACACAGGATATCATAAAGGTGAAATCTGAGATGCTTACTTTCCAATATGATGGGGTGAAGTCCCTGAATTCAGAAAGCAAATTCAGCACTCAGGGTCGTGCACAGTCCCTTGATCCCTTTAAAGCCTGTGCCTCTCGCCTCCATAGTTGACACATGTGGTCCTTGCTGTTATCTCCACAAGATCCCCCCACCACCACTCTGCAGGGCATGCTGCAGGTAGCACACTCAGACACTGCCAGTACCTTTGGTACCTCGGCCGTGACCATGCCACTTCCTGATACCCTACCATTCCCAGTCCCTTCCCCTCTTCCAGATGAAGTACATGCCTCTTTGCAAGCACTGATTCAGCTACAGGAGGTCACCACTGCTATTAGTTGCTTACCTTCTGCCATTACCCTGGGAACAGATGGACTCCTCCATGAGTTTTATAAAACCTTCTCTTGGTACCTATGACCTAACCTGGTAGTTCTGTTCAATTGGATACTGCACCAATTCAATTCAATTCAATTCAATTCAATTCAATTCAGTTTTATTTATATGGTGCCTTTCAAATAACAAGGCGCCTTACAAAAGATTAAAACAACATCAGCATAAAATTACATATATAATAAATAGGATAAAATAATAATAAGCAGTCAACAATATTAGGCTAATCCCCAAAAGCATGACCAAGAAGCCTTACCCCTGACTCTTTTGTAAGCTCTTTTAGTTTTTATCTATGAGAAAGCGGACCAAACTCTTCTGCCCAACTGGCACCCTCTATGTCTATTGAACATGGATTATAAGATCTTGGCTGGTATTTTAGCCGCCTGACCCATGCAGACCACCCCTTTCTTAATCTCCCTCTCACAGGGGTGTGCTATCCCTTCCCGACATACCACTGACCACTAGATCCTTCTTAGAGAGCTTTTGAATGAGTGTGCCAGGACCTCTGCTCATGAGTAGTCCTCTCTTTAGATCAAGAATGCACTTTTGATCAGGTGGCACACGACTACTTGTTTGCTGCGCTTGTCAGATATGGACTTCTCGTTCATTGAGTGGATTTGGATGCTTTATAAGTCTGTCATGCTCACCCTGTTTATAAACTCCCACTTGGGCGACCCACTCCCTTTGCGCCAAGGAGTGCGCCAAGGATGCCCCTTAAGCCCCTTATTATACATGTTCTCTATAGACCTGCTGCTCCATTTTCTTTCCCCCTCCTCTGACATTCAAGGCATCCCATTGTCACCTGAGCTTACAGATTTCCATACCCTGACCTACATGGAGGATGTCTGCATTATGCTCCCGGATACCTCTTTTATCCCCAAGGTCCTTATGGTCCTTTCTCTCTATACAATGCTATCCAGCTCTGCCATCAATCACTTTAACAGAGTGATCATCCCGCTGCACCTTTTACCTCCAGGGAGTCCAACATCCTATGGGAGTATCCCAGTGTGTGCAGGGCCTGTGAAAATACTGGGGATTTACTTTAATCACCTGGACCTGGTACCTTTAATTGGGAAATGTGTTTGTCCACTGCTACAAGAAGGTTGCTGGTTTGGAAACAGAACTCTGGCTAAGTTTAAGCATGTCTATCTCATTAAAACTTTGTTGCTCACTTGCTTCACCTATCTCAGCTGTGTGTACCCTCCACCCCCTTCCTTGGAAACCAAAATATATAACCTTTTTTCCAAGGGCTTTGGGGCTCCCGCCTCAACCCTATTAAGTGAGATGTCACTTATCGTGAGTGCACTCTGGGAAGCCTTGGCATGGTTAACCCTATAGCTTTTGTTACAGTATGTAAAGTATGTACTTCTCCACAAATTTTTCCCCTCTTTTTAAACTAAGCATATCAGCTTGGCACTCCCTTCAGTGGGACTGGATTGTACCATGTTTAGCTTTTCCCTCTGCGGTGCACATCTGCTCCCTGGGACAACAATATGTGTTTGTGCTCCCTAGTTAAATCTTTTTCTGCATAAAAAAATTGTACTATTGGCACTTGTCCTTTGATGGCTGTGCCTGCCTCTCCCAGAAAGGGTTGTATGCCGAAATTATGACCCTTAACTTTCACCACCTCTTTAGTAGTCAAGTTCTGCCCCCTGCTGCATCTTCAGTCTGCTTTGTCTCAGCTGAGGAACACCTTCATCTCCTTATATATGTGGGACATTGTGTGCTCTGCTTTCATGGGAAACTGGCTGTCTGTGACTCCTTGAAACATAAATCCCATCAAGAATGACTTTGCCCTCACCTATCTTGTGCCCAGAAGATAGAAACAATTATCCATTTTCTCTTTGACTGTCCCACCAGTGTAGAGTTTTGGCAGCAAGTCAGCAACATGTGGTTTAACCCTTCCTTTCTTAGTGTGACATACGAGATTGTAGTTTTGAACTTTTTCGTTCCTATATGGAACTGTTATTCTCCTCACATTTTGCAGATATGTTTTGCTGCCTGCAAATATTACTTGAGGCAGGCCAGATGCACCTTCACTGTATGACAGCAGGTCATTCCTCCTGCGGTGGTGGCTCGCATGGCCACCAGGTCTCTCTCCCATATTTATATGGCAGATAGGAATCACCTTCATCCCACAGCCTTTTCAAAGCTGTGGTCAGGATTCCACAGAGTGTACGATAGTGTATAATGTACTGTATCTCTTTTATTTTTATTTCATTTTCCTTTATATTCCAGTTATTTCATGGTTCGTTTTTCCCTCCCCCTTTATAACATTGTACCCAACTGTGTTTGCTCTCCCTGAGCCTGTACAATGCTTTTGGTTTCTTGTTACAAAAAAAAAAAAAAATTATTAGACATTTTTTTAATTTATCCCTCCCATTTTATGTTTTCCATTTCCCAAACTCCCCACATTTTTATGGTTCCCTTCCCTGCATGTCGTGAATGGTCTCTTTCTCCCTTTTATTTTTTCTTTCCATCTTCCCTGGTTATATTGTTTTAAGCAGTGCCTATTTAACTGCGTCTGTATATGGTTTTCTGATTTTCTTACAGAAATTCCACTACTTTTCCATTTTCACCCTCCCCTATTTGCAGTTTATTTTGGTGCCCCTCCATGTTTGCTGTTGTAGGTTTCATTGTCACCTTATGTTTTTATTAATTTCTCCCTTGTATCATTCTACCTAACAGTGCCTATTTCACTGTGATTGCATAACATTGCCTACTTTATGATTTTCATTAATAAAATTCCCCTACTCTTATTGAGAAGTGCCATGGGATCTTTAACATCCACCCGAACAACCACCAGAACAGGCAGACAGGACCTCGGTTTAATGTCTCATCCGAAAGACAGCACTTCAGGAGTGCAGCACCCTCTCATGATGCACTATAGTGTCAGTATTGAGATTTATCCCACATTCCCGGTGTGGGGAAAGAACCCACAACCTTTCGATCTTCTGGCCTCAGAGGCAAGGATGCTGCCTGATGAGCCATTGACACTGCTAAATAGGGGCCCAATTCTGAAAAAAATGAAATGATGTTATGGGATTCATTCAGGGCAATCAAGCCATTGAGGCACCAAGGAGTATAAACCATATTCAAATGTTAATAACTTTAAAATGAAAAATGATAGCACTCGTGAGATATCATAATATCATTGGTGTCTCATGAAGACAAATATGATATCTTCAGTCAGGCCATGTCACATCCCTTATTTATACAATAGGTTTGGACTTAAATCAGTTGAAATAAATCATTTATCTCACTGTTGAACAGTGAGTAGTGAGACAAATGCATTTATTTCAACAGTAGCCATGGCATCACTCCCCGCTAGTCCGCCAGCACTACTTCTGCCATACCTTGGTATTTTATCTAGTTGATTCTACATTTGGTGTGGTTTGTGCACCAGCTGCTGCTGTAGCTGAGGGACTGGTCATGTAAAGAATGAGTGTTGCAGTTAAACACTAATTAGAATTACAAAAAACACAGCCAAATAGTGCTTATCCACAGCACTCATTCCTTACATCGCAACTCCCTCTGCTACAGCTCCTACAATTCCTCTCCCCCGCTCAAACCACTGAATGCAGGATCAACCAGATAAAATGATGCATGATCACTTACACAACTCCACATAGATGCAGGATCAATCTGATATTTCAACAAAATGCAGGGTCAATCAGATATTTTTTCTTACCTACAAAACCCACCACAGGATCAACCAGATAAAATTCAACACAGCTCCTACTAATGGAGAAATACAGATGTCATGTTTTTTAAGATCCTCCCAAATGCAATTTTCAACCAACAGACGTCGGAACTATAGATGTAGAGAGATCTTGTCAATAACAACCATCAACCAGACCTCAACCACAGAATAACATGCAGCAGAGCACAAGTAAATCCCCTTTCTTTTGTTACAAAAAAAAAATCAGAACCACACAAAATAATTACAACCCTGTTGTATAAAAGAATATGCAATAGGCTTAGGTGGAATACATGATTTATCAGCACTCATGTACAGTTGAACTCGATGGCTTTATTTGTGGCTCCACTACTCTCTACCACTTGTGAGGTCACCGAGTTCAGCTGTATGCTCATATTGATAAATCATGTCTTCCACCCATGCCCATTCCATATCACTTGGATATCTATATCTATATATATGTTGCAAAAAACTTAGTTAATGCTACAGTTAGGGTCAAAGTGACAAAAGTTGGGCAATGAGACATTAGGGTTTCCAACCCCAACACACCATTCTCCCAAACCAGACAGGAGAGCAGATGTGGGGTGTGTCTTTGCTTCTCAAACCTTCTCTCCTGCCTAATTTGGGAGGGTGAGGTGTTGGGGTTGGAAACCCTAATACCTCATTTCCCAACTTTTGTCACTTTGACCCTAACTGCAGCATTAATGAAGTTTTATGCAACTTATTTATTTACTTTTTGAGATAGTATGATAGTATCCTTATTTTACTGTTGGAGCACAGGGTCCTTTGGACCCTGCACTCCCATCCCTTCGTAGATGTGTATATGTACAGTATGTAGCTCCAAAGTTATTAAAGTGCAAAATCTGAGGTTGTGCCCCTATAGTTAGGGTTAACTAGCATGTTTAATGTTTAGTGTTAAACCTCAAATTTTGTACTTTAATAACTTTGCAATTGATCAATGGATTTGCACAAAATTTGGTATGTGCTGTCCTGTGGGGTAGATCTTCTGATGTGGAAAGTGTTGTTCTGGACGAATGTGCGGCTTCTGAGATCCAGATAGTGAAAAAAAGTAACAAGTCACCATTTTTTGCAGTTTTTTCCTCATCACTTTGTGCCCAGATGGTGTGGAATTTTGTTTTGATTTTTTTGGTAGAAAGTACTTGAGTAACAGAACTGTCACTGTTAGTTTGGTGCAAACATATTGAACTGTTGCAAAGTTATTAAGTTTTTAAGTTCCCATTATATCCAATGGAATCCTATGCTATAACTGTTATTATTGTGTAAAAACTGGTTTGAGTTTTCTCTCATAGAGGCAGCAGGTCATAATTCACTGTTATAACCCGCGGGTTATAACAACAAACATGCGGCAGCTGCTCTTTCCCCTGGCTCGCGCTGCACCTCAGCGCATGACTAATAGTCAAGCAGGCAAAGTAAAACACCTCAAAGAATACCATCACAGATGTCAAAGTACCAGGAAATAACCATAGAAGAAAAATCTTAAGTGACTAATCTTCCAGTCTCTCCCTCTCTCTCATCCCCATAGAAACGAGAAAGCCATGTGACCTAATTATTGTTATCTCCAAGGTAACCACACCTGAGGCAGCAGACGAGAAGAAAACCTTCAGCAGAAACAATAAATCACAGTATAGAACAAGCATTTGTCAATGCTGAATGTTGTCTCGCTGACATTGGCATTGGTAGTGCTGGAGTTAGAGATGCATAATAAGAATGGCAGTGAAGTATTAAAATGATGCCAACCCCACCCCCACCCTGTACAGACTGACAGGCATTGGGGTGTGCCTTTGGGTCATCAGCTATAATGCTCATGCCATTTCGCCTCACCCTACCCTATAGACACTGACGAGTGGCGTGGTGTGCTTTGGGGTCTTTGGGCATTATACGTACCCCATTCCATAAGAAAATACACTGAGGTGGGTGCAGTATAGGAGAATGGGGTGAACTTTGTGGCCGAACAGTGCAAGGCACACCACGATGCCTGTCACTGGCTGCAGAGTGGGGGTGGAATGGCATGAGCATTACAGCCAATGATCCCAAGTCACACCCCTGACACCTGTTAGTCTCTACAGGGTGGGGTGCTACAGTTGGGAAACCCTAACACCATAGGCGTGTGTTGGTATTTTCACTCCAAATTTTCAACATGGGCTTTTTGTGAGCCCACCTTATGAAAATCGGCACTATCAGTTTGTTAGCTGAAAGGTGGTTTTGCACAGTGGCTATGCCATTTGGCAACACAGGGATGAAAACACATGTTGGGCGGTATGTGGAAAATGACAACTGTCTTGTTCATGAGGAGATGTAAAAAAATGGCAACGTTGAAAATCTGGAGTGAAAATACGAAAAATTGGTGAAATTATGAGCATGCATAGAAACTGTGCAACACATGTCTATAACCCAATTATTTTTGGGATTTTTTTAACCACATCTTTAATATAGGCATTTTGGGACATCCCCTCTTGAACAGTGGCAGTGTGATTCTGGTAATGTGTCCGAAACGTTGATTTCGCACAGTGACCACGCCATTGTGTGCCACAGGTGCAAAAACACATTTAGGGCAGGATGTAAAAAATGGCAGCTGTACTGTTCATAAGGAGGTGTAAAAAAATGGCAGCGTTGAAAATCTGGCATGAAAATATTGCACATTTGCGAAGTTACAAGGGTGCGTGGAAACTGCAAAATGCACGCTTGTAACACAGTCCTTTCATGGAGTTTTGTCACCAACGTAATGCTCTAGTTTGGGATAAAGCCACAAAAGCAGGGAAATGTAACACTAGGGTTTTCAAAGCTAACACCCCACACCCACCCTGCACACACCAGCAGGCATTGGGGTGTGTCTTGGAGTCATCAGCCCTAACTCTCACTCCATTCCATAAGTAAATAAGCTGAGATGGGTATAGTATAGGAGAATGTTGTGAGCGTTAGGGCTGATGACCCAAAAACACACACCTGATGCCTGTTGATGTGTGCAGGTTGGATATGGGGCATTAGCTTTCAAAACCTTAATGCCACATTTCCCTACTATTGTGGCTTTATCCCTAAAGAGAGCAGTAACACAGTTTTTGCAATTTATTTCCTTACTTTCTGAGATAGTATAATCGTATCCTTATTTGCCTATGGGAGCCCTCCGGGACCTGCACTCCCATTCCTCCATAGATGCATATATGTATATAGCTGTGGAAGCACAGGGCTATCCAGGCCCTGTACTTCCATTTATAAGACAACAGTGACTAAATTGCCAGCATAGCCATCTTATTATCCCACCTCATGTACCCAGTACAGAAAATTTTCAAATCCCTGCCAAAACGTAATTCTGCACAACTGCAATGCCATTCTACACCAAAGGTACGAAAACACATTTTGGCCAGGATTTGAAAAATGACAGCTGTTGCATACATGAGGTGGGCTAATAAGATGGCTATGTTGAAAATCTGGGGTCAAAATATTGAAAATTTCCAAAGTTACAAGTGGGTGTTGTGAAATCACAACAAATGGTCATAACTTTGGCATTTTTTCATATTTTGACCCCAAAATTTCAATACTGTCTTCTTATGACCTCACCTCATAAACCCATAGGTGAAAATGTTCATGTCCATGCCAAAATGCCATTCTGTGTCACAGGTGCGAAAACACATTTCAGACAGGATGTGAAATATGACAGCTGTACTGTTCATGAGGTGGTGAGAAATAATGGCTATGTTGAAAATTTGGAGTCAAAATAATGAAAATTACCAAAGTTATGTGCATGCGTAGAAAAATTTCAATGCATGCGCATAACTCAGCCATTGTTTGGAATTTTTTCAGCAAATTTTCAACATGGCCTTTGGGATCCCACCTCATGAACACTGGTGGTGAAATTTTGTTATTCTGTCCCGAAAGGTGATTTTGCGCAGCGACCGTGAAATCACCTGCCAGGCCCGATTAATGAAATTACAGGTGCAGTGTCCATGAGGTGGGGTCCCACTATGGCAATGTTGAAAATCTGGTCAAAAAATGGCAAAGATATCAACATAAGTTGTTTTTTTTTTATATTTTTTTATTGTTTCATTATTTTTTGGGGAGGTACAGTATACATCTTTTGTTCATACATATTTTTCATAGATTCTGTATAGTTATGTCCTTCATATTGGTCTCAGGAGTATTTCTTACTATACCCTTTCTCAATAGTACATTTACTGTTTAATTCATTGGTTCCCTTGTGGTGGTCCCAGGTCTGCCCTTGGGTATCTGCCCTCATGGTATCAGATCAGGTCTATGCCCAGAGATCCAGAGCCACCATTTAGCCCAAAAAGCTGTACATTTCTGGATTTTTAAATTAATCTGGGCTGTCATAAGTTCCATTCTATATATTTGATAGGTTATATCTTCCCATTCTCTAGAGGTAGGTGGATCTTTTTGTAGCCATTTCCTTGTTACTGCTTTATTTGTAGCCATGAGCAATATGGCTAGTAAGAGCTTTGTGTTGCCTCTTCCTAATTCACTACTGAAATTTAAAATAAGTGCTATTTCTGGTGTCAAAATCCCTATTTCAGGGAATAATTCTCATAATGCCCCCCCCAACATCTCTCCCAAAATGTTTCCAGAGTTGGGCAGTTCCAAAATATATGTTTATGGTTAGTTACAGATTCCCCACACCTTCTCCAGCATGTCATTCCCATTTGCGGATCATACTTCCCCACTATTTGTGGGGTTCTAAAAAATCTTATCAGACATTTCCAGCCAAATTCTTTCCAAATTGGAGATCTTGTAATTCTGTGTACTGTTGTGTATATCCCTTCCCAATTCCCTTCATCCAGACTTATGCCTAATTCTTCTTGCCACTGTTGTTGGGAGTGCATCTTAATCTCTTTCTGGTTATTAATTAGAGCTTGATATGTTTTGGATATTATATGTTCTGTAATTGCTATTTCTATTGTATTAATTATTATTCTCATAAGTGGGTGTATCTCTCCTGAGTCCCAATCATTTCCTAATAGGTTCTTGCAATAATGTCTTATCTGGAGAAATCTAAAAAAGTCTTGTTTCCCTAAGTGGTACTTTTCTTTTAGTGACTGGAATTGGCAAAAGACCCCTTGTTCATATAATTAATAGAATCTGGTAAGACCCTGTTGGTGCCACCTTATAAAATTATAATCCTGTTTGGTTGGTTTGAATTTGGGATCTGCTGCGATTTTTTTGTATTATATTTTGGGGTCTTTGGTTTTTTTAATTATTGATCTCCAAATTGTCAGTAATTGTTTGGTTTGTTTAAATCTGATCTCTTTTTTCATGATTACTTTTGGTACTGTTTGGCCAAATAGATATTTCTCTATCCCCTCTAGCTGGTTTCCTCTCTCTATCTCTTTCCAGTGTGGATTCATTCCTTCATCTAACCACTGTAGTACATGCACAATTACTGCTGCCTGTGTGTATTGTTTTAAATTAGGTGAGGCAAGACTCCCTTTATTTTTAGGTAGTTGAAGGGTTTTTTATTTTATTCTTGGTTTTTCCCCTGCCATATAAATCTTGATATCATACTATTCCATTTTTTAAAGTCTGTCTGTTGTGGGTAGATTGGGAGGGTCTGGAAGAGGTATAGGAATCTTGGAAGTATATTCATTCTTATAACCTCAATTCTTTGATTAAATGAGAGAGGTAAAGGATCCCATCTCAGAAAATCTTCCCTGATAGATTGTATAAGTGGGTTATAATTGGTGTCGTATAAATTGTGCGTTTCCTTAGTAAGATTTATCCCCAGATACCAAAATTTATTACTTTTCCATCTCAATGGGTATCTGGTCCGGATTGTCTCACTTGGTTGGTAGTTTAGACATAGCACTTCTGTTTTACTTGTATTTAATTTATACCCTGATATACATTCCAATTCCTCAAGAAGAGAGAATATTTTTGGTATGGATGTTTCTGGTTCTGTTAAATATATTAGTAAGTCATCAGCGAAAAAAGTTGTTTTGTGAGTAGTGTTAAGAAATGTTATCCCTGTGATTAATTCATTCTCTCTAATTGCCTGGGCTAACGGTTCTGCATATTTGGCAAATAGGGAAGGGGATAGGGGGTAGCCTTGGCGGGTACCTCTATTTAGAGGGAAACGGGTTGAGAATGATCCATTCACTTTTATTGTAGCTTGTGGAGATGTATATATTCATTGTATTATATTTAAAAAGGCTATTGGGAAATTCAATTTTTCCATCGTGTATCTTAGAAATCTCCAAGAAACTCTGTCGAATGCTTTCTGGGCATCCATACTTAAATGTATGGAGGGTTTTTTCCTCTTTTGTATTTCTTCTGGTAGAGATACTGCTTATTTAACATTATCTGCTGTTTGGCATTTTATAATGAACCCTGCTTGGTCTTTATTTATAATATGGGGTAATACACTTTCTAGTCTTTTAGCCATAATGGCTGTGAAATATTTATAATTCTGATTTAAAACTGAAATAGGACAATATGGTTCACAGTTCGTTGGGTCTTTATCTGGTTTAAGTATTGTGGATAAGTTAGCATATTGCCAGCTGTTTGGAATAGGGGCGCTATCTTCTTGTATAGCATTAAATAGCTTAATTAGTGTTGGGAGTAGAGTTTTCTTGAGTGTTTTATAAAATTCTGCAGTGTATCCACCTGGGCCTGGGCTTTTATTTGATTTGGAGTTACTAAGGGCATTACTTAATTCTTGGGAATTTATTGGATGAGTTAATATCTTACTTTGTTCCTCTGTGATTTGGGGTAATTTCATATTTGTAAAAAACATTTTGTATTCTTCTTCTTCTGGTTCTTGTTGCTGATAATATAATTTTGAGTAGAATGTTTTGAAGTCTTCTAATATATCCTTTGTTTTATTAAGTATTTTGGGTTGTGTTGGGTGTTTTATTTTAGTTATTGTTGATATTACCTGTTGTTTTCTTAATCTATAAGCTAGTATTTTGGCCGCCCTGTTTCCCCCTTCATAGTACAGTATCTTTGTTTCACATACATCAAGGCTTGTTCAGTTTTTTGATTTAGTATATCTTGTAGTTTTGTCTTTACCTGATTAATCTGTGCAATCGTATCTCTCTTTCCCTCTGTGTGCACTTGTTGTAATCTTTCTAGTTTCAATTCCAACTCTTTTTGTTTCCTCTCATTTTCTTTTGGTGGGTTGCATATGCAATTATTTCTCACCTTAGAACTGATTTTAATGTATCCCATAATGTTCCCTCCTGCACCTCTTCTATTGTGTTCTCTTGTATTATTCTGGGGATCCATTGCTGCACTTTTTCTTTAAATTGTTTGTCTTTAATTAACATATTAGTGAACCTCCATTGTTTGATTATTACTTCCTGGTCTGCTTCTAGTTCTACAGTAATAATTGCAAGGTCTGATATATAAATTGGGGAAATCTTGGCCTTACGTATTAAATCTAAAGATTCCACTTCCACAAAAAATAGTCTATACATCAATATGTGTTATGGACCCCATGGGTGTAGCCAGGCATACTCTAAGTACTCCACAGTGTGCTATTTTATTTAAGGGGAGTAGCAAATAGGCTCTGAACTGCTTCCTTTTTCCATGAAAACTAACAAAGAAAATACTGAACCTTTCTGTAATTTTATTCATAGGAGTCAAACTAGAAGGACTGGTCACTAATACTGACTTTTCATCCCACGTACAATACAACTTTACAGGCTCTGGGCTGGTATGTGGGTGTCTTAGGGAGCAATGCATGGCATTTGTATTTACCCATGCATGGCAACAACCATTGTTGTGAGATACAAAAGTTGTATTTATCGTGCCAAATGAGGCAACAAACACGGTCCTGGTGTACATTTGTATATTGTCTGGCTACACCTGGGGAGGTAGCACACCCTAACGGGGGGGTGAGTCCACTTGGTGTGCAGATCTGAAATCCCTGGCTACACTCCTGATGGACCCTTGAAAAATGTGTATATCCCTGGGATGTTGGGTAACAATGTCTCCAAGTATCTATTAAAGCAAGGTCTTTTATAAGTCTCTTACCGTGTTTCTGTCCCCTAGCAGCTTTGGGGGTATTAAGGTTTGAGCTATCTTTTACAGGATTCATTAATAAGTTCAAGTTCCCTCCTATTATTAATTTCCCTTGTTTAAAGGCTATAATTTTATCAAAAACTGCTTGATATACCGTATTCTCTGATCCTGGTGGTATATATATGCTTCCCACTGTGTAAGTCTGGCCTTCCCAGTTTCCCTTAACCAAGCTTAACCTGCCCTCTCCATCCTGATACAATTCAAGCATTTGAAATGTTGATAATCTTGGTATAAGTATGGCTGAACCTCTCCTATGCCCTCTTGTGTATGTACTAGCCACAACATTCGACATTCCATATTTTAATGATTTCTGGTGCTCATCTTTTGATAGATGTGTCTCCTGTAATAGAATAATTTGGGGATTCATTTTTCTGAGATGGGAGATTATTTTAGTTCTCTTTATAGAGTTACTTAACCAATTGACATTCTGGGACACCACTTTCAGGGTTTTCTTAATCTAAGACATCTAAATACTTTTGATAATGTTCCCATATTGTCATTCTCTTATATCTATTACATTGCCTATCTTCTATGTTGCTTATGCCCCTGAGTATACTCAAATCTTGCTTTCTTTTTTTTGATTCATATCTCGTCCATTTAAATTCTCTGATGTTTCTGTATCCTCTCCTTTTTTCCTTCCCCCCTCCCAAATAACTATCTCTCCTCCCCTGAGTATAATCTATATGCATTGTGACTTCCAATGTCAGATTCTTCCCTGACAAGGACGGAAAAATCCGTTTGATGTGGGCTATTTGCCTTACTCTGTAGGCCTGCCCTGGGGGTTGTACATATCCCCCATAATGCAAACCTATATTAAATTGGGTCTTAACGGGTTTCCTGTCTATCCAGTCCCTTTAAAGAAATTTCTAAACAATAAGTGTAATTTCCAACATAAAATATAAAGAAAATAAAATTGTTAACACAGGTGCCAAGCTCTGGTCACTTCATCGCTCTTTCTCTCCCCCCCAGCATAATTCTCTGGTAGTCCATCTTCTTTATTCAATTAGTCCATTTCCTTTACTTTTACTTGTCCAGATTATCAGTTTTCTTTTCCTCTTTATTCTTCTTGTTGGTTTTATCCAATATTGCTTTGGTTTATTTCTATTTTTTCTATTTTCCTCCCTTTCATCCGTTCTGTTAAAAAAAATTCCCTTGATTCTCAGCTGTAAGAAGAGTGCACCCTCTGGTGGATTTTATTTTTGCTATATGCCCTGAGCTCCCACTAGGAGGCCCTTGGTCTTCACATCCAGCCCATTATTCGAGTTCAGCAAGCCCCCCATCTCGGCCGTTCGGTCCCTACAGAGCTCTCCAGGCCCAGTCTGGATGTCTCCCCTGGGATTCCACTAAAGAAAACCCCCAATTTAGCTGGTCCTGTCTTATTCTCCACCCTTCTCCCCACCAAGAGAGTCCACATTTTTACCTTGTTTCTCTATCCTTCGCTTCAGGTGCCCCACCCCCTCAATTTATCTTCTTTTTTAAGAGATTTTTAAATGCATATCTTTAAGTAAGAAACAGTGACCAGCTCCCCAATCACTTCTCTTAAACTATTAAGCATTCTCTAGTTTTTGATTCAGGGCTCATTAGCGCCATCCCATAAGCGATCTTTCTCACAGAACCATTTGGCACTCTTTAGTGGAAACAATCCCCGGAGAACTCCCATCCAGCTTACCGGGATCTCTTCTCCCCTAATGGGGACATTCGTGTACTTCCCCTGAGGGCTCAATCACCACAGGCTTGGCCTAGATCTGCTCCCCCCAGTTAACCACCACAGTCTAAGCTGAGGGCCTACCTCCTCGTGGGCTGTTTTCCCATCTCACCTGGGTGCTGTGCTCTAGTTCATCAGCCTACTCATCTCAAGGGGATAATCATTGTATTTTATTTGCAAATTGACCCAATAGTCTCTTTATCTCATCTAGTACTTCTTGCTGTGATTCCCTTCCTGGTTTCTTTTCTTTGTTCAGTCCCGAGCTCGGAGTGTATGATTTCCCTGGTAGTTTGGGGGGCAGCTCAAATCCTCTCTGTCTCAGGTTCTCCATCGCACTTGCTATGTTATCATATGTGGTCTGTCCATTGGGGTATTGGATTAGAAGTCGGGATGGATAAAGTTTTCAGAATTTCAACTGCAGCTGTCTCAAAATCAGAAGCAAAGGTACATATTCCCTTCTTCTTTGCATTGTTACTCTCACATAGTCATTGTCGAAAAACAGTCTCTGTTTTCCCTTAAATATTTTCCCCTTTGCCCATGCTTTCTGCAGTATTTTTTCTTTAGTATAGTAACTCAAAAATCGCACTATTATCGAGCGTGGGTGTATCTCTGGATCCACAAGTTTGGGATTGAGTGCCCTGTGAGCCCTCTCTTATTTCTAAGGGAAAGTCCTGTTCAAGTTCTATTTCTTTTCTTAACAAATTCTCTATGTTGCCCCTCATGTCTTTGCCCTCACTATTCTCTGGTATTCCATAAATTCATATATTCTGGTGTCTCTGTCTGTTCTCTGCATCTTCCTGTCTCTCTCCCAGGGCTTTAGTTATATCTAGAAGCTGGGTTATAGTTGTTTGAATGTGCGTGATCTCTGAGGCTTGGTCCGAGTTGTTTTGTTCCATTGATTTTACTTGGTTTTGTAGATTTGATGCAACTGTGCGTAGAAGATCATGTTCTGAGCGAAAGTCCTGAAAATCCTTTTTGATTTCTTGTAAGTCCATTATTATTCTATCTAGTTTGTTGTTTAAGACCTTAGTTTTTGTTTTCTTGTGTTTCAGTTTCTTTCCTGATGATACTGTCTGGGCCTGTGATAATTCTGAGGTCTCCGAGTCCAATTTTTCAGCTCCTGATTTCTCTTCTTCTATTGGTAATACTTCATATCTATTCATGGTTCCCTTTTGAGTAAACAATGCCATCTGTAAGAATTTCTCCATCTACCAAGTTTTTAAGCTGAATTTTGGCTTTTTTATTGTTTTGGGGGAGAGGTCTGAGCAGAGCTCCGATCTTATGCTGCCATTTATTCCAGAGCTGCACCGGAAGTCTCAATATCAACATAAGTTCAAAACGCCATTGAACCTTGATTCCTCAGTTCACAGTTCAGCTTTGAAGAGTGCAGACATGTCTCAGTCCACAGAAGATGACAGCCTACAACCTCCAGTGGTAAGTATAGGGTAAGAGGGGAGCAGGGTAGTGGGTGTTCAGTGGGAGGGACAGTATGGGGATGGGGATGGCAGGAATGATGAGGGACCATTTTCTTTTTTTTCAGGCTTAAAAAAAGATGTTGGGGGACTGTTTTCTTTTTTAATGGAATTTAAACATCCCTGGGGGGAGGGGGAGCCACTAACCACATATTAAGAAATTAAATAAGGGGATCAGAGAGTGGGAGTGCCACTAGACATCAGAGTAACATACGGGAGGGTGGGGGTACTACTAACACCAAGGGAGAGATTCTAAATATTTAATATGGGATTGTACAGCCAGTAAAAGTCCTAAACAGGAATGCAATAGATACATTAATGTAATACAATCTCAACCCCCAGTCAGATAAAGGAGCTCAAAATACTAGGTGTGCAGCAAATTAAATATTTTATTTACTTATACACATATAATAAGAAATCCATATAGGAAGCCAGTGAAAATCACCCCCTGCAGATCACCACCAATTCACCTGATGGCTTTTCGCTCCTACTGTAGGAGCTTTTTTAAGCTCTTAAAATACCCGTTGAGGCACATGGATTTGTCCACCTTCGCTATAGTCACTTCAACCCCCTGTCCTCTGAAATCAAAACCTCACAGACCAGACACCTCCCCCTTGCAGTAACTACAAAGTTTGGTAATGGCACTCTGTCCTCCACTGTAAATACTGTTTTTGTACTTTCTGAAGGACTTCTTCTTCCCCCTTACAGCCTCTCCTACCTCCTGTGTGAACAACAGTGGCTTTCTGCCCCTCTTGTTTTTTTCTTCTTCTCTGATACAAAGATATGTGACCTCCAATATGGCTTCTTCTATCACTTCCTATGTATTATCTACAATCTCTATCTTCACCACTTCTAGCTTGTCCTACAACAATTCCTAAATCCTGCCAAAGTTTCCCCTCATGAACTCCAGGACCTTTGCCTATGACATCTCTCCACTTCTATTATGACAGTACAGCACACTGATTCATGGTCACTGGTTCCCAACAGATCTAACACTGTGATCTCCCCTATATTCTCCCTATTCTTAAAGACTGAGTCAAGGATGGCCCTCACCCTTGTAGGATCCTTGAGCCTTTGGGTCAGGAATGCCTACTGGAATGGTTCTGGAGGCCGCACCTCAGAAAGGATAGAGACAGGTTGGAGGCAGTCCAGAGAAGAGCAACTAAATGGTGCAGGGGTTGCATCAGAAGACCTACAAGGAGAAAATGGATCTCAACATTTACACCCTGGAAAAGAGGTGAGTGCAAGGGGACATGATAGAGACCTACAAATACTGCACGTGATAAACAGGGTGCAGAAGAAGAGTCTCTTTCAAATGAGAAAGAACACCAGGATCAGAGGGCATGAGATGAAGCTGGAGGGAAGAAGTCAAAGAGAAATGTAAGGAAGTACTACATCACTGAAAGAGAGGTGCATGTCTGGAACACATTGCCAGTGGAAGTGGTGGAGGCAATAACAGTAGGGTGCTTCAAGCTTGCATAAGATAGGCATAGTGGAATATTAGTAAATAGGCAGGGAGGAGGGAGGGAGGGAGGGTCACTGGAGACCACTTAGGGTCTGGAGAGACAGACTAGGCAGGGATCATATTGGCAGACAGGGTGGGCCAAATGGTCCTTTTCTGCTGACAAATTCTATGTTTCTATGGAACACCTCTCTAGCAGCTGATTCTTGTCACCTGCTGTTACTGGGATCCTCCAATTTACATCTGGCATGTTGAACTCATCTGTTAGCAGCACCTCCCCTAGTTCTAATTTGTTCCCGTAGTTGCTTGTCTGCTGCCTGTTTCTGTAAAGGGGGTCTATATATCACTTCTGTCCTAAATTGTCTTAATGTACACCCTAGCATTCTGGTGTCCCATTCAGAGGGATGTACACCATCCCATTTGTATAGCTTTTTATCTCTCCAGGTTTGCCTCAGTGTCCAAAGTACCTGAAGCCCTCATCCCTGCACCCCTCCTTCACCTAGGCATCAAACTCAGAGATCAGGAAAAGTCTCTTTCTCTCCCTTCGTCCGAACTGACAGGACTTCAGAGAAGGATATCAAGGCTGCTGTCAGCCCATACCTCCTTCCTAGCTTCCTAAAATTTACACCTCCCCTAAGGGTCTACTATCCAGTTTATTAGTCTCTAGGTGGACAATGACAATTGAGCCCATCCCTCTCCCTACACTTCTGTACTCTGTGTACATCCCTCCCTGCCAGAATCCCCTGAAGGCACCTGAACTCCACCACCTACTACCTCCTCCATATCCCTTATGATGGATTCTCTTATTAATAATTTTCTAGCTCTCCTTCTCTTGGGAACCTCAGCTCATTGCAGGTGTCTCCCTAGGAACAGACCTGCTATCCTGGTAGATAGCATGGTTGCACAAGGTAGTGAACCAGTTCACAGCTACCAGCCCAGAGGCCTCACTCCTGCTCAAGTGGACCTTACTCCCTCCTCCCTTAGTGCCAACTATAGTCCACCACCCAGTCTTGGTCCTAAGTGTCTGTGACAGGCTGTGTCATGGGCAAACAGTCAATGCCCCCATAGTTAGGTTAGTAGGCATGGCAATCACATTTGTTTTCTATTTCTGCAGTGAAAATGAGTGGTCTTGAGTAAGCAGCTTACTGAAGGCTCACATGAATAAGGCTGTTACAACAGACACGTAATGGAGGGACAGCAGAGACATTAACCAGCAAGGAGGGGTTGGGAAGCATTGCATGTAGACTAAAGAGGAGAATTTAAACTTAAAAGAGATTTCTTCACACATTTGCTGGGACAAGGAGAGATCAAAGTTAATTAAATGAGGGGAGAAAGTCAATCTGAATTTGAAACATAGAATCTAACAGAAGATAAGGGATGCTTGATGAACCCAGTCTGCCCAATTTTATTTTTTTCTACCTTCATTTTTGTTATACACACACTTGATCTACAGTGCAGTCTCTCCCCACCCCCTTACCCCTATGATTTCCTTACGCCTATCACAGGCTTTTTTGAACTCTACCACTGTCTTTGCCCCCACTACCTCAGCTGGTAGGCTGTTCCAAGAGTCCACCACTCTTTCTGTGAAGAAATATTTCCTCACATCTCTCCTGAACCTACCCCTCCAGCTTAATAGCATGTCCCCCTGTTCTAGAGCACCTTTTTTTCTGAAAAGTACTCCCTTTCTGTACCTTATTAACACCTGTGAGGTATTTAAAAGTCTCTATTATATTCCCTTCCTCTCCTCTTCTCCTCCAGGGTGTACATATTGAGCTCCTTTAGCCTTTCCTCATAGGGCTTTTGATGCAGACCCTGCACCATTTTGGTAGCCTTCCCCTGGACCACCTCCACTCTGTCTATGTCCTTCCAGAGATGTGGTCTCCAGAATGGGACACAGTACTCAAGGTGGGGTCTTAATAATAATCTATATATGGGCAGCACCACCTCTCTTTTACTGCTGGTGATGCCCCTTCCTATGCACTCCAGCATCCCACTAGACTTCCTGATTTCCTTGTCACACTGACTGACCACCTTTAGATTATCCAGTATGACTACTCCCAACTCTCTTTCCTGCTTGGTCATTATCAGTATCACTGCACCCATTTTGTATTCTTCCCCTGGGTTTCTACGACCTAAGTGCATTATTTTGCACTTTATTACATTAAAACTTAGCTCACACACCCTTGACCACTTCTCCATTTTTTTTCAGATCTCTACCTATACTTCCCCACCACCCCCAAGCAGTGTCCAACCTGTTGCAGATCTTGGTGTAATCTGCAAAGAGATAGACTTTCCATTCCAGCTCCTCTGTTATGTCACTAATAAAGACATTAAAGAGGACCGGTCCCAGCACTGAACCCTGAGGTACCCCACTGATCACCCTGCCTTCCTTGGAGTGAACTCCATTTACCACTACCCTCTGTCTCCTATTCCTTAGCCAGTTTCTTGACTCGGTTACCACCTTGTTGCCCAACCCCAATTTACTGAGCTTGCTTACCAGTCTCCTTCATGGGACAGTGTTGAAAGCCTTGCTGAAATCCAGGTAGGCCTGGGTCACCCAGTCAAAGAAATCTATCAGATCTGTTTGGCATGACCTCTATCCTGTGAATCCATGCTGTTTCTGATTCTGTAACCCATTGGATTCCAGATATTTCACAATCCTTTCCTTTAGTTGTGTTTCCATTAACATACCCACCACTGATGTCAGGCCGACTGGCCTATAAGTGCCCACCTCTTCCCTACTACCACTTTTGTGAACTGGGACTACACCTGCCCATCTCCAGTCCTCTGGGACCACCCCAGTCTCCAGTGGTCTGTTAAACAGGTCTGTCAGAGGTGCAGCTGGTACCTCCCTGAACTCCCTCAGCACTCTTAGATGCACCCCATCTGGCCCCATAGCTTTGTCCAGCTTTAGGCAAGGAAGTGCTTTCAAAACTCTCTTCTAAGAGAAAGGACTAGTATCCACTTCCCTCCCATCTATGCTCCTGGTGCTTTTTTGTGGTCCCTTCCCTTCTCCTTACACTGTGAACACTGAGCAGAAGTATATGTTCAAGATGTCTGCCTTTTCTTGTTCCTCCTCCATACAGTCTCCCCCTTTAACCTTACAATCCCTCCCTTAGTCTTCCTTTTTTTTGCTAACATACCTAAAAAATTTACCCTTTTGATACTCCCTGAGCTATTTTTCAGTTTGCACCTTTGCACTTCTTACTGTTTTCCGTACCTCCCTCTTTTTTTTCTGATACACTTCCTTATTCTCCCCTCTCTAGGTTTCCTTAAACATTCTGAATGCTACTTTCAGTGTTTACCTCTCCTGCCATCTCTTTTGAGAATCATAGTGGTCTCCTCTTCCTTCTGCTTTTACTTACTTGCTTGACACAGAGGTTTGTTTCCTTCACTATGCCCTCTTTTAGTTTGGCCCACTGTTTCTCCAACTCCCCAGGTCATCTCCCCCTGCCAGATCATTCCTGAGGCATTCACCCATCTTTATAAAATCAGCCCTTCTGAAGTCCAGGACTCTCACCCTTGTGTGGTTGGATTTCGTAGCTATTCTTATGTTCAACCACACTGTATGATGATCACTGGTCCCCAGACAGCTCTCCACCTGGATGTCTGCAACACTGACCGTGTTAGTAAGCACCAGATCCAGTAGTACCCCATCACAAGTGAGTTCACTGATTAGTTGCCTGAGGAACAACCCCCCCCAACAGGGAATCCAGGATGTCCCTGCTTTTAGCTGAAGCCACAGCAGGAAGGCTCCAGTCTACATCAGGAAGACAAGTCCTCCACCAGCAACACCTCCCTCTTTTCAGCCATTTTGCCAATTGCTTCCAACGTTTTCTTATCTAACTCCTCCCCCTGTGCTGGAGACCTGTAGATCACGCCTGTTTGAATAGTGGCTCCATTCCTGGACTCGAGGGTTACCCACAACACTTCCCCCCTCCAAAATCCCAATATTTCTGTTGCTTTTGTGCTTTTCTTCACATAAACCACCATGCCCCACCATTCCCTCCCACACCAAATCCTTTCTGAACAACATGTAGCCTGGTATGGCCATGTGTCAGTCATGACTGTCAGTGCACCATGACTCGGTAATAGCCACTATATCCAGGTCGGTCTTCAACATTATGGCCACTAGATCTTGGATTTTATTTCCCAGAGTTCTAGCATTAGCATATATAGCCTTCCAGATTTTGTTAGCTCTTTGTTTATTGCCTCCATATTGCCTTTTGTTCACCTTTCCTCCCCCTTCTCCTCTGACTGCTGTTCTACCCTCCTTTCTCCCTTGCTAACACCCTGCTTCTTTGATTAACTTGCACCCTGATGGGACTGTCTTCCCTCGAGATAATCCTATTATATATATATATACCTCTGCCTGTGTGGGGGCAGATTCTGCCTCCCCATTTTCCTCCACCACCTCCTCGGCTAGTTTAAATGTCCATGAAAGTAACACTTAAACTGTCCACTGAGGACTGTGGTTCCCCTCCTGGATGAATGCAGGCCATCACCTCTTTATATGTTCTTATCCTCACAGGTGGGACCCCAGTCACCAATGTAGCTGTACCCCTCCTCTCTGCACAATTCTTTCAACCATGAGTTAAAGGCCTTGGTGCAAGATCCCTCTCCTTACCCATATGGTGCACAGGCAGCACCTCTGCAAAAGCTACTGAGTATACTACCTGTCTCAGAACTTTTCTCAGTTCCCTAACCTTCCCCTGCAATATTCCTGCCCAGTCCCTAGAAAGGTTATTTGTCCTCAAGTGGACAATGACATCCAGCTCCCCCTTTCTTCTTGCTGCTCTGTAGGATATACTTCCCATCCTTCTTGGCCATGGCTCTGGGCAGGCAACTGACCTCCTGCTCTGCCCCCTTTCCTATTCCCAGCTCTATCCCCCTGACAATTGAGTCCCCTACCAGAAGTTGCTTCCTCTTCCTCTGGGGTTCTCTTCCACTGTCCTTGGGGTCTGCACTAGGGAAGGACCCACATCCTCCCTGGCCACTACCATGGGTGCCTCCTCCTAGCAGTCTCACTCTGCCAGAGTGATGTAGGAATTTTGTAGTGGCACTGGTTGCAGACTGTGCCTGTAACCCACCTCCAACCTTCCAGATCTCACCCTCCCCACCCTCTTCAAGCCCACTGTAGCCCAGCTCCTCCTCCTTTCTGACATCCTTTGAAATAACAGTGTCAGACTTGGTGGCCTCTGGGCTGGGGAGAAGGTCCCCCGACTGTCAGTCAACTTGGTCCAGATTCCAGCAACCTCCTCCCTCAGCCTAGAGATATGCATTCAGATTGGGCAGCACCACAGTCTCCGGAAGGTCTCCCTGAAGACTGCCACCCCACAACCACTGCACAGCACCACTCCCCACATGATTTATTCCTGCTCTCCCTGTGTTTTTTGGCCTTCTTTTCCAGAACCCACTAAAGGCTAAGCTGAGTGCTGTATGAGTTACTAAAGCACAATATACAACCCTTTAGTTTTAATTACCCTAGGTATGGCACAGATACAGAAATGCTATATACACAAACACTATTACAAATATTTGAAAACATGAAAAAAGCACACTAGGATGGGGTGCTACATGACAAAAATTGAAACAGAAAGCAGAACAGTCCAGCATTCACCACCAAGTATAAATAAAACGCTGCTTACCAAAATGTTCAATGCCCAAAAGTTTATTAAGGTGCCATCTAAAAAAATACCTTGATGCATTTCAGATTTGTAACAGAAATCCTTTTTCCAAAGGCTAAAGACTTACAATGAGGGATAACTTTATATATACATAGAATGTGATGCCATAAAGGGATGTCAGTGATTATAAAGTCACAGCAATACAGAAGTACAAAAATATAAAAAGTCAAAGGGTGGGATATTCAGAAATGTGTCAGGCATGGGTGCAAACCTGGGCGCAGTGCAACTGGGATGAGCCAGGGCATGGCCCGGGCGATATTCTATGATGCTGTGCCATGGCTCAGCACCATTGAATATGGCACTGGGGCCACCTGCACTGCATACAGCACAGTGGCACTGCACACAGTGCAGTGGCACTGCACCAGTGCAAGTAGGAAATGAGGAGCAAGGGGATGAGCCAGCACAAGTGCGGGTATGCTAGGTGCAGCAACCACGATATTCCACACTGGGCATGCAAATGAGGCCATTATGCATGCAAGGTGCAAATGGGATCATTTGCATGTCATTATGACCCCATTTGCATGCAGGTGTGCCAATCCGTGGTGACTTGCACCTGGCTCCCTGCCAAGCTGCAGCTGTTGGGGACCAACGCCCCCTGCCCCTCAGCGGGTAAGGCGTCCCAATGCCTGATCATGGGCTGTGGTTAAATATAAAGTCCCTGGTGGTCCAGTGGACCTGCTCCCCTGCCCGATCGGGGGCAAATAAAGAAATGTAATCCCTGGTGGTCCAGTGGACCCAATCCCAGTGCAGAGAGGGGATATGATAGAGACATACAAGTATCTTACAGGGAGGAACAGGGTGCAGGAAAACACTATTTTTAAGTGAAAAAGATGTTCCAGGACTAGAGGGCATGGGTTGAAGCTGGTGGGAGGATGATTCAGAGGAAACATGAGAGAGAATTTCTTCACAGAACGGGTGGTGGACAAGTGGAACACCCTGCCAGAGGAAGTGGTGGGGGCTGAAACAATCACGGGATTTAAGAATGCATGGGATAGACATAAAGGAATTCTGGAGGTCAGGGGTAAGGGGCAACAGACTTCTAGGAAAACAAACTGAACTTACAAGCTCAAATGAGCAGACTGGGTGGGCCATAGGCCCTTATCTGCTAACACTGTCTATGTATCTATGTATCCCCAGCCCGATTGAGGGCTTCCATTGTAAATAAATGCCCAGGTGAGCCATCAGTGCCCCCCCTCCCCACCACCCACTCAGACACTCCTCCCCTCTCCCCCACTGGTCAGTGGTGGGTGGCAGCTCCCCACCTGCAAGCCGTCCAGCTGCCTGCCGACTGACAGCATACAGTACAGCTGTACGCACATTGGTCCACTGCGTGGGCTAATGGGCATGCAGACTGTACTGTACTACACAGTTCCAAATGTGAATGAACATTCACATTTCGGGACTGTGTAGTACAGTACAGTCTGCATGCCCATTGGCCCATGCAGTGGACCAATGGGCGTACAGCCATACTGAATGCTGTCAGTCAGCGGCAGCCAGGCAGCTTGTGGGTGGGAGCTGCTGCCTGCTGACTGGGGGAGCAGGATGGTGGGTTTGAGGGCGGGTGGGGATGGGGGTACCATGGCCCACCTGAGCATTTATTTACAACTGAAGCCCATGATCAGGCTTGGGATAGGGTCCACTGGACCACCAGGGAAATAAATTATTCATCTGCCCATGATCAGGCTCGGAATCAGGTCCACTGGACCACCAGGGATATAGATTCATTATGCCTGCATTTGGGCGGGGGGGCCACGATGCCCGGCCTGTGTCTGGGGTGGTCGGGTGGTGACCCACAGCTGGCGGCTGTCATGTTGCACCCTGCAATACAGTAGCTCACCTGTTGGTGGCCAGGACTTGCTCCTGCTTTTCAGGGGCAGATCTTTGCGTCCCCCCTGTGTGGCACAAGGCGGGTTTGTGCCAGCATATGCGCCGCAGATCCCAGGCTGAATATCGGGATGTGCCGCATATGCATGGGCACGCCCCCTGCACTTGCACTGCATACATTACTAGTGCACCCCGGCACATCTGGAATTGTGCAGCGCAACATCCCCTTTTGAATATCATGCTGGGGCGCATCAGTGGGTTGCACATGGCACAACACTGTTGCGCCATGTGCAACCCCTCTGACTATCCCACCCAAAGTGCATATTAAAAGTGGCAAAATTCATTTTGAAAAAAGCACACACTTATTACAGAAACAGCACAATAGAAATATATACAATTAAAAACATATTGATATGAAGACATTTCATGGCATCCCAATGTCTCTGAACTTCAGTATGTCGCTTCAAAAGGCGAATGTTCTCATTATGTATCTATAACAGAGAAAGTGAAATAAATTACTTGTCTATTAAAGCAAAGTTAAGATCTGTATACAGAATAGAGAATTCTGAAATAAAAAGTGAATTCAGCATGTAGACAAGACATATTATGTTCAAAAAACTAAGCAAACAGATTATTATAAATGTTATATAGTAAATATCTTCAACAGAAAACATTATCATCAATAAAAATCTAACAAGATAGGGAGACCAAAAAAAAGGGGGGGAGGGGAAGGGGAAGGAGAGAGAGAGAGAGAGAGAGAGAGAAGGGAATGGAATATGTACAATTTCTTATTGGTCACTGACTTGGCTCACAGGGTGCAACGCAGCACCCGCCAGCCATGGGTGGCCACCGACCCAGCAGGGACACCAGCCAGTAGTACACACACCCTCCCCATTGCCAATGTGACCATCTCCCCAGTATGCCCAATCGTGGGCTTATGTACAAGCACTAATAACCTGATGGTCTAGTGATCCCCCCCATCATGCCCGATCACAGGCATCAGTGAATTAAACTCCTACCTGGTGGTCTAGTGTCCCCCCCACCATCAAGCCCAATCACGGGCATCAGTAAAGGAATCCAGTTACCTGGTGATCCAGTGTTCCCCACTCCCCTACCCTCCCCTTCCACCCTCAGAGGACCCCTGGCCATCCAGCTCCCCCCCCCAGTCATTGGCGGGTGGCAGCACCCTGCCCATATACCACCTGGCCACCTGCCGAATGACAGCATACAGTACGTGCTGTATGCATATTGGTCCACAGTGTGGACCAATGGGCCTGCAGACCATACTGTACTACACAGGCATAATGATTGGGGGAGGAGCTGGGTGACTGGGTGTTCTCTGAGGGTAGGAGGGGAGGGGGAACCACTGGACCACCAGGTAATGAGATTCCTTTACTGATGCCTGTGATCGGGCATAATGGGGGGACCACTGGACCACTAAGTAGGTGTCTAATTCACTGATGCTCATGATTGGGCATGACGGGGGGACCACTAGACCACCAGGTAGGTGTATACATCACTGATGCCCACGATCGGGCATGATGGGGGAGACCGCTAGACCACCAGTGTATACTGTCTGTTACATATGCCCACAAATGAGCATACGGGAGGGGGGTGCACTAGCCCACCAGAGTAGATACCTGCTGCAAGCAGCTACGCAGGGTGCCAGGAACATGTCACTGGGCTGCCCTGTGCAATGCATGCAAATGGGGCCATAATGACATGCTAATGGCCCTGTTTGCACCATGCATATATTATGACCCCATTTGCATGCCCTCTTCTGAATATTGCAGGTGCTGCGCCTAACACAACTGCATTTGTGCTGGCGTATCCCCTTGCTCCCTATCTGTGGTTTGTGCTGGCGCAGTGTCACTGCACCATGCGCAGTCCATGCCATACTCAACATTGCTGTGCCATGGTGCATCACCGTTGAATATCACCTGGTCCTGGTCCTGGCCCCGGCGCATCCCAGATGTGCTGCGCCCATGCTTGCACCATTGCCAGGCGCAGTCTGAATATCCAGCCTTGGAACTATAAGATTGCCAGGTGCAGATCTTTAGAGATAAAGAGGGGATAACAGCAATTAACAGCAGCAAAACTGGAATATATTGAGAACATGAAGGAAAACCTGTAATGGAAAAAGCACAGAGTAAATAATCTGTTTCAAATAAGATATTATATCAAAGTTGCCATTGCATGCCTATAGGGTGTAGAACCAAAAACCTTCCCTCTTTTTGAGCAGTTTGTCAAAGTCACCTCCTCTGTGAAGGTATTTATTAGACAACATTTATAATAATCTGTTTGCTTAGTTTTTTGAACATAATATGTCTTGTCTACATGCCGAATTCACTTTTTATTGCACAATTCTCTTCTGTATACAAATCTTAACTTCACTTTAATAGACAAGTAATTTATTTTGTTTTCTCTGTTACAGATACATAATGAGAAAATTTGTCTTTTGAAGTTACATAGCGAAGTTCAGAGACATCAGGATGCCATAAACTGTCTTCATATCAATATGTTTTTAACTGTATATATTTCTATTGTGTTGTTCTGTAATAAGTGTGTGCTGTTTTCAAAATGAATTTTGCCACTGTTATGCACTTTGACATTTTATATTTTTGTACTTCTGTATTGCTGTGACTTTATAATCACTGACATCCCCTTATGACGTCATATTCTATGTATATATAAGGCAACCCCTCATTGAGAGTCTTCAGCCTTTTGAAAAAGGATTTCTGTTACAAATCTGAAATGTGTCAGGGTGTTTATTTTGATGGCAGCTTAATAAACTTTTGGACATTAAACATTTTGGTAAGCAGCATTTTATTTATACTTGGTGGTGAGTGCTGGACTGTTCTGTTTTCTACTAATACAAATATACGTATATTTTTTCCCAGATGAGATAGTACCCTTCTCACCTCAATATCAATCTAGCAGCAAGTTCCCCAAACCACAACCTGTTACCAGTCAGCTTCCATACAGCCCTCAATCACACTCCAACTGACAAACCCACAAACAATACCAGTGCGCCTGGGTTCAGACAATCAGGGTTCCTAGCTGTTGGCTGTCTCCTGGCAGACTCCAGTCATGGTTCATTATGTTAGTCCTTAGCACAAGGACTGCAAGCAGATAGAATGCTGAGTCCTGATTGGTGATTCAGTGTTTAAGATCCCACCTACCTGCCCAAACTCCGGTCGGCATTCTGACCCTCCCATAAGCACACAACCCCTGAAAAAAAAAACACTGCAGTTAAGCAAATCCTCCCTTGTTTCAGGCTCTACTCCCTGCTGCTCTGCACTCATGTGGGAAACTTTGTGCTAAGAAAATTGTTCTATGTACTCAGAGTCAATTAAGAGTACAGCAAATTCTGTTTCCATCTCTAACTTTGTGTTTACTGGGACCAACCTCTGCAAATAGCAAATTAAGAGATATTATTTTCATATATTTGTGGTATGTGACCTGACTTCCATATTTAAGACAGTGACAACCATTAACTGAAGACTTGACTATCAACGGCATTCTGGGACATCCAGAAGAAAAAAGTTGTTGGACTGTATTGACACCCCTAAAGTAGGTGAGCATTATCCTGAAGGACTGAAGGACGTGCAAGTAAGGTGGCATAGGTAACCAGGCCAGAGAGGAGAGCTTGCAGGTTGTCACCTTGATGAGTCCCGTATTAGTGGCAGCATACTATTGTGCAAAATGCTTGAGAATAAGCATAGCTATCACATATTGGTGGCACAGTGGCTGAGATTTGTCACTGTGTGACAGAAGAAAACAAAGAACTTAATCCAGCTGCAAGGGAAATCCTAGTAGAGCAGCAACATGGTGCAAAAAATATAAAGACTGAATGTGCCTGCAATACAGGGCTTGTGTGGTTCGAAAGGACTGATACCTAAAGGTTCACTTAATGCAGACTTGGTACAGGCACTGATGAAAGCTGTCCAAGCAGAAGCAAAAACAGTGATGGGTAAATCATCAAATACAATGGAGGGACTAGCTGTTCAGTAGAGATCACACCAGTTAGCACTGAAGAAGAAACAGCAGACTGCAAAAGAGAATCTGCATCTTGAGACCTCAGAGACAGTGCAACAGGAGAGGCTAAAGTTTTAGCAGCACTTCGAGCAGGAGAAAATGAGGCTGGAGCAAGAGTGAAAGTGAGAACAGTTAGATAGAGACAGAGAGCGAGCAAGAACAGTAAGAGAGAGAGAGAGAGAGTGTGAGATGAAAATAAAACAGAGGAGGAGACGGAGATGAAGTGACTGGAGCTAACAGAGAAAGTGAAGAACCTTCTGCCTCAGCTGGAACTCACAAAAGTGAAAACACCAGACCTGGTGAGTAGTGGCACAAATGAGTTAGCCTCAGGTCCTGTAGTCACTAAATTAAAAATAGTTAAGGACACTAATTTACGGTGATTAAAATAATGATATTCCATTTTTAAGACTTGGAATTCTGTGAATTTCACCACTGATTGCTAATCTAATTTCCGGATTTTACCAGGATTCTACTGTCATTCTTTGAGAATGTGTAAGAATAATCAGAATAACAGAAGACTTAAAGAGGACAGAAAATCATTTCTAGCTGGCAACTATTTATAAACTTCTTATTCTAAGAAATGATATGCATTCCCTAAACTATCCATATGTCAGTGAACCTGAATAAAAAGTGATAGGAAGAACTGTATTTTACATTGTTTTGTCTTTATGGACAGCATTCTGTTACAGTTCTTGTCATGGAACCAATAATTTGGAGTTTAAACTATGTCACAGTTTGTGCACAGAACTCTAAACAGGCTTCTAATAGGCCAACAGCTCATAACAAGCATTCTGTACACAATCCATGACATAGTAAAAACTCCAAATTACTGGTTCTATGATGAGAACTGTAACAGAATACTGCCTATAAAAACAAAACAATGTAAAATACAGTTTTTCACATCACTTTCTATTTGCATATAGTTAAATATGGATAATTTAGGTAATGCTTATCATTTCTGAGAATAAGAACCGTATAAACAGCTGCCAGTTAGAAATTATTTCCTGTCCTCTTTAATATACAGAGCATTAATTGAAGCAAACTGAAAATAGTACATGAAGCAATTATAAGAAAAATGTACTGTAAGTTCTGCAGATTTAGTGATCTGGCTTAAAATGCCAAAGTCCGTGAAGTTCTTTGTTTTTACTGATGTGCAATCAGTCCAAATTCCAGAATTTTACCAGGTTTTCAGGTAAAACTGAAAATCAGTGGCCTTGAAAATAGTTTCTTGGCACAGCTTAATGATATGATAATGTTCACATGTTTCTATAGTCTTTTGAACAATTGCCTAAGCAATATAAACATGGAGAGGATACAGGGACTAGTCATCTGGCATTCTCATTTACAGGCAAAGCATTAGAAGCTTATGTTAGGTTAAGTGATTAGGACTCTAGTACATACTAACTGGAAACAAATGTTATTTAAAAGAGGTATGAACTGACACCAGAAATTACACACAGAAGCTGCGAAATATTAGGAAGGGACATGGTAGCCCGTGACATGGGCATAGGCGACTGAGCACTTGCAATAATGATGATTCAATCCTGGCACATGTCAACAGGGCTACCGCTGAGGAAGGGCAACTGGATGGGGGAGGCAGGCATGTATAATGACAGGATGTCGCTATATGTATACGTGTGTGCGGGGGGGGGAAGCGAGCGTGAAGGGAGGGAGGGTTGGCCTGGTGTGGTGGCATGGGGCTGCCGAGCTGGCCCTGTAGTGTGGTGGGTGGGTGGCAGCCTAATGCTGTGAGAGTTCCGGGTTCAGGTCCAGGCACGCCTACATCTTTGCGAGCCCAACCCGAAATTTTTATTTCTCGAGATTTTGCACCTCCCCGACATGCACCCCCCTGGAGTTAAGAAACCTTTAGTAGGGGGAGGGTGCAGGGGGCACAGTCCCCCACATGATCAATTAAAATCCAAGTCCCTGATGCTGTTTTCTTTTGCGCTGGGGATGTACATCGCTGAAATTGATTTTTGGCAATGTACGCTCGCCCTGCTGCCGATCGCGATTGGGCTTTTGCCTTTATCACATAAATCCAGGGACATGATGTTAGCTATTTTGACTTTTCTGTTGAAATGTGCATGCATTTTGATCCTTGGGTGGAAGATTCTGGGGCAGAGTCTTTTGAAGAGCTCTATGAGATTTTGTGTCTGGAGTAGCTTTAAAGATTACTCCTGAGGAGCTCAGGTATTGGCTGCTTGACAGATTACCACAAACCATGAATCAGGATACAGAGTAGTCCGCTCAGTATGTGGCAGGAAGCCCTTAGACTAAAAGACTGGAAGGGAGTGGGACTTTAGGCAGCAGACCTACTGGAGTGCACACTGATAATCCCAAAGGCAACCAGCAAGGTAGCTATACCACTACTCCAACTGTTTCTGATCAAAAGGGAACAGATAGAGAAGAGAAATTATGTTCCCTCTGTGACAAAATGGGACATTTGGCAATACATTGCTAGAAATATGAAAATGCTCATGGTAGATTAGGAAGATAAACTTTAATCCAGGGGAGTAAACATGTAGCAAGTACTCAGTCAGTCAGATTATCTCCACCAAATCCATTGCAATAAATGCATAAGGTGTTGGGAAAAGATGCCTAAACTATAGGCCTGCAGGATACTTCAACAAGCCTGTCACTGGTTAAAAAAATCATTGGAGTTAATGGTCAAATTCAGACAGGGACGATTGCTAGAATTAGATCAGTTACAGGGTCCACATTGGTTTGTCCTATAGCTGAAGTTCTTCTAATACGTAAAGGTATGAGGGATCACCAGAAGTGGGTGCTTACAAACCTGCCCTCTGATGTCATTTTGGGCACAGATCTTTACTTTATTTCTATTTTATTCTTTTGGTAACCAGGTAAGGCTCACTAGGCACAATTCTTGTTTTAAGGGGTGAGCTGGAGCACTGGGGAAGTTAAGTGACTTGCTCAGGGTCACACAGTATGCAAGTGGGGGTTGTGGGAATGAAACCCAGGTCTGCTGGATGTACCAGCCTCATTCAAAGCTCATTGCTGTAACATGTAGGCTATACTACCAGATCTTGACACTTCTGGAAATATTGCCTGTGTTGCTTCTAGGATCAACAGTCAGAGAATGACCAGAGGGGAGACTACAGATACTAATGGGATTTTGTTTTGCCCTGCACTGAACAGGAGCACAAGAAAAAAGATGGTGATCCCACCGAACTGCATAAAGTGCAGCTTCTGAGCTCTGTTGTCCAATGCTACAACAAATACCTCACTGAGCTCTTATTTGTTATATTTAACTAAAACATTAGTCAGGTATGAGGTGTGCTATCTCTGTAAGTGGAAAGAAGCAAATAAATGGTGAATGAACTTCAATCTTGACTGGAGAATCAGCTTTAGACATACACAAAATGTTCATCCCCTGCTCCAAGTATGGCATCCCCCCCCACAGGACTCCCCCCAATCATCCCCAGTGGTTACTAATGCCAAATTATGGAGTAGTTAAGGGCAATTTGGAAGGAGATCTGCGACAATAAGCACTCACTTCATACCAACCTGGAGGCAGTCAAAAAATGCGTGGACTTGCAAAAGGCAATGACATAGATTTCTGAATGCTCTGATGATGTCTGCAATCTAGTCCTTCAACTTCATCACAGGCAGGTACAGTTAGAGAACAAGTAGGGGGATCAGGCCTGTTAGAAAACAAAAGGTGAGGGGTGGTTCAATTTTCTGGTTGTCCTCAGAGGTAAGAAAACCAATGAAAAAAGGAATAAATGATGAACATTGACCAGAGAAACCAACACACTAGCACATATCCAGAAGTTTAAGGAAGTTAGAAATTATGTACAAAGGTAAGATGTGAAAAATCTGATTATTATAAACAAAAGCACAGTTTGACCAGATCCAATAAGTTCTGTAACAATGAGAAAGTTTCAATGAGGAAGCAAGAAAAGTGGTCACCAAAAATGTTAAAAATATATAGGAGACAGGTGGCGGATCAAACAACGATTGCCACCAGCTTCAAGTATTCACAAAGTTCCATTCCTACATGGTGCCTGGCTCAGACTCAACTTTGCATAATGATGGGGGGATAGACCCATGTCTTGATGCTGATGCTGAAAACTCCAAATGTTAGTTCAGACAAGTTACTGAGAGTGAAATGGTGAAATATGCTAAACAATTGCTAAATAAAACAAGAATGGGAGCAGATAATTTAGAAATGAAGCTTTTGGCAACTGTTGTTAATGAACTGGTATATCCAATAATAAAAAAATTTTAACTTCTCCCCACAGTTGTTGCAGTTTCCTAAGGCATGGAAGGTTGACCATGTTACCCTAGTTTTTAATAGTGGTGACTAAAGCAGTGTTTCCAACTATAGGCCTACTTCCACTTTGTCCCTTCTGTCCAAGGCTCTCAAAAGAATTGTAAGTGACCAGCTTGTTATGTACTTGGAAAAGTATGCTGTTCAATGTACTTCACTGCATGCATCTAGAAAGTGACACAGCAGTGTGACTGCACTTGTTGAGTTCACTGAACACATATATGAGGCCTTGGACAGTGGAGACATGATTGGGGCAATCATAGATTTAATGAAGGTCTTTGACTTTGTAAATCATGGTCATTATTTGAGCAAGCTATCTAAATTGGAGCTGTCACAGGATACTAAATCCTGTTTTTAAGATTATTTGACTGATCCACAGCAAAAAATTAAAATTGATGGGATGTGGCTTAGCCTCCAAGAAGATGGCTGCCTGATTCCTATAGCTCCTCTAGTCCCTCAATATATCCTGCATCATCTGTACAGTCAACGATGCTTTTACAATGTTAATAGCAACTGTCCATCTGCCAAAGACCCCCTGACCACATATCTGTCATCTGGTCTAAAATCACTGCAGCTTCAGGGCAATCTCCCAAGTCATGTCTCTTCACTGGGTATGGGTTAGTGGGAGGCTGAAGCAGGGTCAGGGACAATAGGGATCTGTACACAGGGGACAGATTACATTTGAGCAGGGAGGGGAAGGGGGTGCTAAAACAGAGGTTAGAAGAATACATAGAAACAAAGGTTAATTTAAACTTGGTGGGGGGTGGCAAATGGGTTGCTGAAGGGAAGGATCTCTGGAGAGGGGAGACAAACAAGCCTACCCCCATACAAACAGAGTTGGAAGCAGGGAGGGATTGAAGGGTGGGGCTGAGAAGGGTGTGAAACTGGGTAAGGAGTATAAGGGAACATCTTGGAGGATTATCTCCTTGAATGCAAGGAGTCTGGGGAACAAAACCACAGAACTACAGGCTCTGGTGGCAGAGGTGATGGTGGGCATAGCTGCCATCACAGAAACATGGGCCAACTAATACTAGGACTGGGACCTGATGATTCCAGGCTATAGGATTTACAGGAAGGATAGGGCAAAGAGAAAGGGGGAGGGGTAATGATGTACATAAGGGAAGGGGTAAAGTGTGCAAGGGAAGTGGGAGAGGAAGGTAGGACAGAGGCCTTGTGGATGTAATTCCAGGACACGAGGAATAGAATTCTTAGGATGGGGGTGGTATACAGGCCACTGACTCAAGGGGAAGACCTGGACAGGGAGCTGGTGGAGCAAATTAGAAAGATGATGTGTGTTAAAGGTAACACAGTAATCGTGGGGGGCTTCAATCTACCAGGAGAGGATTGGGGTACCCCAACCACCTTGAGTGCTAGGGAACAAATGCTCCTGGATGCTTTCCAGGACTGCTTCCTGGCATAGATGGTCACTGAGTTGACTAGGTTGAGGAATACACTGAATCTAGTTCGGGCCAATAGGGAATCTTTAAGGGAGGTGGGGTGGAGGACCCACTGGCTGGGAGTGACCACCAATTGGTGTGGTTCACACTTAATATGAGCAGACAAGCAATGGGTACAGGGACATGGGTGGTGGACTTCAGACAGGCTGACTTTGGTAGGATGGGTGAAATCTTAAGGGGGCATCTGGAAGGAATTCAACCATACTGGGATGCGAATCAGAAATGTGAAAAAATCAAAATGGGGATATTGGAGGCTACTGAGACATGTACCAGATTGCAGAGCAAAAAGAAGAGAAGGGCTAAAAAACTGAGCTGGTTAAGTGGGGGTGTGTGTGTCTTAGAAATGGTGAGGTCTAAAAAAAGCAGCGTTCAAGAAATACAAGAAATCTGGGAAGGAGGCAGATAGGGAGGAACATGTGACGAGGTCCAAGGAAGTTACCAGGGGAGTCAGAGCAGCTAAGCCCTCCAGGGAATTCAGGCTGGCTCAGGGCATCAGGGATGGGCAAAAAGGACTTCTTCAACAGGAAGTTGTCATGCCTCTGTACAGACAGTTGGTGAAACCCCATCTGGAGTACTGCATGCAATTCTGGAGACCCCATCTCCGCAAAGACATAGACAGAGTGGAGGCTGTTCAGAGGAGGGCAACCAAAATGGTGCAGGGTCTGGACCAGAAGACATACGAGGAGAAACTAAAGCAGCTTAATATGTATACCCTTGAGGAAAGGGTGGAGAGGGGGGACATGATAGAAACTTTCAAGTATCTCAAGGAAATTAACAAAGTACAAGAGGGTAGCATCTTTCAGAAAAAGAGATGTGCAAGAACAAGGGGGCACAATTTGAAGATGGGGGGACGGCTCAGAGGTAATGTTAGAAAGTATTTTTTCACAGAGAGGGTAGTAGATGCATGGAACAGCCTTCCTGAGGAGGTTGTGGAGTCAGGAACAGTGGGAGAATTCAAGAATGCATGGGACAGACATAAGGCCACTCTAGTGGGGGGTAGGAGGAAGTAAGCTGTTGATTAACTAGAATCTGCAGCTTATCCATCAAGTAGAGAAATGGGCAGACTAGGTGAGCCAAGCAGTCCTTATCTTTCATCAAATTCTACGTTTCTATGTTTTAAATACAGTAAATACAGGAGAGAAGAAGCTGCAAGGACCAGATAGTGAGAATCAGGAAGGACGGTGGGGGGTGGCAGAGAAAGAGGTGGATCAGGCAGAAGCACTGAATGAGTACTTCTGTTCTGTATTCATGAGGGAGAAAGGAGGGTATGAGGTGGGCAAGGTGGGCATGGAGGGAGAGGGTGTAATGGACGGGATGATCACTGAGGGTAGTGTATTGGAGAGGTTAAGGGCTCTGAGGGTAGATAAGGCACCAGAACCTGATTTCATATACCCCAGGGTGTTGAAGGAAATGGCTGAGATCCTGGCTGAACTGCTGGCAGAACTATTCAATACCTCCTTGGACACAGGGTGCGTACCTCATGACTAGAGGATGGCCCACATGGTACCCATCTATAAAAGTGGACCAAAGGATGAGCCGGGTAATTACAGGCCGGTAAGCTTAACTTCCATCGTGGGGAAGTTGATGGAGACAATACTCAAGGAAAGGCTGGTAAACTTTATGGAAGACAATGGGCTCCAGGACAGTCACCAGCATGGATTTGTCTCTGGAAAATCCTGCCAGATGAACCTAGTTGAGTATTACGACTGTGTCATAAGGGAATTGGACAAGGGTCATGCAGTGGATGTCATATACTTGGACTTCAGTAAAGCCTTTGATTCGGTGATGCATAGGAGGTTGGGAGGGAAGTTGAGATATGTGGGGGTGGGGACTAAGATGGTTAAATGGATTTAGAATTGGCTGCAGGAGAGACAGCAGAGGGGAGTGGTGGTGGTGGGGAACTCTCATTTCCAAGGGCTGTGATGAGCGGGCTGTCGAAGGGATCAGTACTGGGGCCAGTGTTGTTTGGAATATTTATAGCAGACATCTCGTATGGTGTCAGGAATAAGATCAGTCTACTCGCTGACGATACCAAATTGGGGGTGGTGGTGGACGACAATATAGCAGATTGGCAGGGGCTGCAGGATGACCTGACCAAACTGGTGGAGTGGTCGGTGTCACATATTTACTCAGCAGGTCAGTCCCTCTACTCCCAAAGTGCCAACCTCTGAGCGCAGTCTTGTAAACAGTGTAACAGACAAAGTAACCCTTTTGTCTGCTTTTGTGAGTTCGGATCAACCTTCGGTCTCAGTTCTGAAGGGATTCAAACTGTTAACCTCTTGCTAGCATACCCAATGCACAGACTCAGATATATCAGTCTTTGGAGGGCCAGATATCTTTGCCTACAGACACCTAACCAGGTATTCAGAGATGAACCCTTTAAAACTTTTATAAAGACCACAGATTTAAAACTCTTCTCCTTCCAGTTTGATACCACCATACAAACTATATGTCTGTTGAATCATAAATATTTCTTAGCAAAAGAAAGCAATTCAAAGACAGACCAGGTTTTCTCTAAAATTAGAGTTTTTACTAAAATATAGAATAATATGTCAAACATACAATACAGAACTCTTATATCACAAGACATACAGATCTTTAAACAAACCAAGGTTTAAAACAGTGCAATTCCTAATATTTAGATTTATCTAGCTTTCTAAATACCTCTTTTCAGTGCTCAGGTGTTTTCTTGGTCAGCATCAGATACAAAATGCAACTCTATAGTGAAAGAGAATAGTCTTTTCAAGCAGTATTGGCCAACCCCTTTTGGATGAAGTCATCCAGCCCCTCCTCTGGTCAAATATCTAACAAAAATATATTTTTATACAACCATAGGATGTAATTTCAAAGTATTAATTCTGCAACCTTAGCATAACTCAAGTTTCAATGACACCTCTTTTGATCTCATGCTGTGCCCTCTTCACATAGGCTTCACAGGGCCATTTACAACCTTACACCTCTATGTAACATCCTAGCTTCCCTTATTTAATGTCATAAGCTTAGTTTACGATTTCTCTCTTAACAAAATTAACTTAACAACTCTGTAATTAGCTCAGAGAAACAGGATCCTTAATAAAAGTCTTACAGTAACTGTCAACAGTTCTCTTGGCCTGCATCTGTCAGCTGAAATCTGTGGGGGGGGGGGGGATGAGAGAGGTCATTCCTGGAGCATTTGAATTTTCAGCAGACACATTAATACATTTTATAGTAAAAAAAATGTAATACAGCACTCAGAACTATCTGTCTATGTCAAAGTCGGAAGAGGGGCAGTTGGGGTTCAGTGCGAAAAAGGGCAAAGTCCTGCACTTTGGAGCAAAGACCTCAGGGAGGGGTTACCAGCTGGGAGGGTGCAGCTAGGTTCCACCGAGGAGGAGACAGGTCTACTGTAGGGGTGGTTGTAACAAGGAAGATGAACAATACAGAGTATTGTATGAGGGCGACAGCAAAAACCAATGGGATGCTGGGTTGTATCACGAAAGGGATCTCCTCCAGGAGTAGGGAGGTTATCCTGCCTCTCTACCGGGCACTGGTCAGGCCCGCACCTGGAGTACTGTGTGCAATTCTGGTGGCCATATCGGAAGAAGGATGTCAAATTACTGAAAGAAGTACAACACAAGGCAACAAGGATGATTCAGGGATTGAAGGACAGACCACACAAGGAGAGGCTGAGAGAGTTAAATATGTACTCCTTGGAGGAGAGAAAGGACCAGGGGGATATGACTGAGACCTTTAAGTACATAAAGGGGATAAACAAGGCAGGCAGTGAAGGGATACTCAGGCTGAGGAGGGGGAGGGACACGAGATGGCATGGCCTTAGATTGGAGGGGAGAAGATTTAGGATGGAAATGAGGAGACACTTTTCCATGGAGAGGGTGGTGGCAGAATAGAATGCTCTACCAGAGGAGGTGGTTACCTGTAAGACAGTGGGTAGTTTCAAAAGGGGATGGGACATGGTGAGGGGGGTAACTGGAAAGGGAAGGGTGGGGCAGCTGCAAGGTGAAGGTGCTAGCTGTACACTCGAGCTGGTAAATTCATATGTTCACTATCCCCTCTGCCTAAACCTGGCCAGCAACCCAGTCCCATTCTGGTGAAGTTCCTCCAGTTTCTAATCAGGGAGCAAGTATGAACTTTAGCCCATGAACAAGGCCTGCTTATGTGGTAAGGGTAAAGAATTCAAATCTATCCTGACCTTTCCTCAGCATTAACTGAGCGGCGCCTGGGCTACACAAAAGCCAGACATGCCCTCAGACAGTTGAATGTACATTACAGCCTGAGGTACCCTGCTACTTTAAGAATGAGCCAAAGGCCTGACGCCACAGGCGGCGGACCTTACAGCCCCTGGAAGGTCTGGTATTGCCCACAACACCCACCCTGGAGGGTATTATTGTGCTTAGAAAATGGGCATTGTAAAGCAAAATAAGTCAAATTTTAAAAAGTTTGAAAAAAGAAGTTTAAGGTATGTGTTCAAATAAAATAGTTCCTTTGCCTATACTATCCATCTACAGCTTCTGTAGTTGAAGGCTGAAAGTTTTGGTCCTGGTTGTCATGGTCCACCTCCCCCCCCCCGAACAGACCACTGTATCACACAGGATCAGATTCACAGGTAGAGCTACAATCATTGCTCTACGGAGTTTGTTGTCTTTTTTTTTTGGTGGGCAGATCACGGGTGCAGTGAGACAGAACGGTACATCGGGATCATCCAAAACAGTGCTCAGTGAGGTGCGAGCTGTGTTTCTCTTTTTACTGCGAACATGTGGGTTTGAATACACTATCGGGGAGAAGGCTGAGAGGGAAGGTGGTCGTAGGATTTTTAGCTTACCTTGCTGACTCATTTATTGGTGTGCCATAGCTAGAGTTATGATGGGAAGACAGCGAGTGTAGCGCAAGTAAAGAGGAAGTGAGCTGAACATTGGGAACTCATCGGTTATTCACAATGGTGGTCAGTGAGGTGCGAGCTGTTTATGTTTTTTTTTTTGGGAGGGTTGCTGTGAAAGTGTGGGTTTAAAATTATGGAGGGGGAAACAGTGAGGGACAAGGCTGAGTGGGTGGCCAGCTGTAGTATTTTCTGCTTCAGGTTTACCACCTCGGTGACTCTACTAACAGACATATCAGCTGTTGTCAGGTTACTATTCTGGGGGTGAAGCGAAGTCTGTCACTCACTCTGTAAGGGAGCTGAAAATAGTAAAGGCTTTGTGATTGTGTGTGTGTGTGTGGTGGGGGGATGGGAGGGCTATGCTAAATAAATGTGTTAGGGTGTTACGCCTGCAGCTGAAATGACGGGTCTCGCTAAGGGATAAAAAAAATGGCCGCATTTTGGAACCGTGTGCCCAGTGCTTCTGCCAATGAAGAAGCAGGCTGGGCACAAGGATACTTCCCTGGGCATGAGGCAGGTTTGGGCTCGGGCCTTTTATTTGGTGGGCATCTATTGAAAGTTAATGTACCCCTGTGGAATGGGTACTAGCCAATCAGATGCCTCCAAATAAAAAGCCCATTTTCTAAAACAATTGCTTCTGGCAGGGAATTCCAGGATGACACTACTCTCTGGGAAAACCATCTACCTCTTTAAGTTGTTTTGTAGTTTTCTCCCCTCAGTTAAAGGGCGTGTGATCTGGTTGTTCTTTTTATATTGTTTTTACATAATCCTGCTGTTTCCCATAAAGCCTCATTATGAAAGGCCTTGTATACATAACACAGATCACCTCTCTGCCTTCTGTACAGTAACGAGTATAGGCCCAAATTGTTTAATTTTTTCTGGTATGTCATTTCTTTTAATCATAGTCCTTTGCACTTTTTCTATCATCTGAAAGCTACCAACACTTTGTGGTGAGCAAAGTGGAGCACCGTATTCAAGACGTGGCCTTACAAGGGAGGTATACAATGGAATGATTACCTCTGCCTTTCTACTCTTGATATGCTTAAATGTGCATCCAAGGATTTTATTGCCTTTTTTTACCATCTCTCTTGTGTGTGTGTGTGTCAAAGGACAAAGAATCTGTGATATAGACACCCAGGTCTTTTTTTCATTTTTCATTAGTTGTAGCTATAGTCATGTTGTTTAAAATGTAGTTAGCCATGATGTTATTGGGTGCTAAATGCATCACCTTGCATTTATCGGTGTTGAATTCAAGTCTGTAACTCAGCCCAATTTTCCAACTGTTACAGGTCTCTCTCTGAAAATGCTCAGCTACCTCCCTGTTATTAATAACTGCCCCGATCTTAGTGTCATCAGCATATTTGCATGACCATGACCCTGTTGATGCTTGCATGCTAGAGACAAAAATATTACAAAGTGTAGGTCCCAGAACGGACCCCTGGGAGACTCTGCTGGTCACCTCACTCCTACCAGAGGAGTAACTCTGGATGCACACCCATTAGTACCTGTTATTCAGCCATGAATGTACCCATTGTATGATTTTTGGCTGAATTTGTAGAATTATCAGTTGATTTATGAGTTCTCTGTGTGGCACTGAGTCAGAGGCTTTGGAATAGTCCAAATAAATTATTTCTACAGGTAACCCTTTGTCCAGGACACAACTAACTGGTTTAAAGAACTGTGTTAAGTTTGTCAAACAGGATCTACCAGGGCAGAAACCATGCTGTGAGATATAACCCCATTTTTGTTCTGTGTTTTTCAATAATTTCTTGAATGAAACCTTCCATCAATTTGCCAATAACAGCTATCAGGCTAACTGAGCTGTAATTCCTGACATCCAATTTGCCACCCTTTTTATGCTGGCTCGTGCATGCTCAGCCAACATATTGTAGTAGTAGCAGATTTGGAGGTGCGGTCACTGTTGGGCGAATGCAGGGCATGCATCAGTAGGTGCGTCCCTCTTTCCCTAATCAGGCAGCATACAGGTGCCACATCAGCAATTTGGAATGTGGCCACCAGATCTAACAAAAAGTCCACTGCAATGAGAGCGGAGCTCTCATGCAGCCTGACCACAGCACGCCTCCCAACGTGCGCGAAACACTGCCGCCACCTCCTGTCAGAATGTTGACGGGGGAGCCCACTCCCCATCTGCATAATAACCCCCCCTCCCATTAACAATGTATGCCAAGGGGGTGCCCAATCCCCCTCGGCATCATGCGTGCCCAACAGTTTTTCTTTGCTGACGGGGGCACCAATCCCCATTGGCTTCAGTGCCTGAGTGATGTTACCAACGAGGAGCCCACTCCCCTTTGACATTATGTAACACCTCCCCTGATTTTGTTGTGTGCCGACGGGGGTGCCCAATCCCTGTCGGCATAATGTAACCCCCCCTTTTGTTGCGTGCCGACGGGGTGCCCAATCCCCCATCAGCTACAGCTGCCCCCCAAAAAGAGTCCGTTGGCACTCTGGGAGCCCACCCAGTGTGCCACATGCCTGTTAAAAAAAAAAACAGTCCCACAATGTTTTTATTTTTTCACCCTGTCAAAAGAAAACAGTCCTCACGGTCTCCCTACCCCCCTCGCACAGCCTGCTCCCACCCACTGTGCACCCTGCCTCCCCACAACCCCCTCACTCCATACATACCTCCGGAGTCTGGCGTGATGATCTTCGGTGGATTAGGAACACGTCTGCACTCTTCAAAGCCGACCATGAACTGAGGAAATGCCAGTAGGCTGTATAATGGAATAAATAGGTTTTTTTTTAACTTTGATGCATATCTCAGGCATTTTTTGGAATTTTGGCACCAAATTTTCAACATGGGGTTTTGGGACCCCTCCTCATGAATTCTGGCACTGTCATGGTGTTCATCGGCCCCAAAAGGTGATTTTGCAGTCCCTGCATGGAATCACCTTTCAGGACTGATTAATGAAATGACAGTGCCAGTGTTCATGAGGTGGGCTCTCAAAAATCCTGTGTTGCAAATTTGGTGGAAAAAATTCCCAAAATGACTGTTTTATGAGCGTGTGTTGTGCAGTTTCCACGCACGCTCATAACTTTGTGAATCTGCAATATTTTCACTCCAGATTTTCAAAATTGGCATTTTTCCATGCCTCCTTATGAACAATACAGCTGCCATTTTACATATCCTGGCCGAAATGTGTTTTCGCATGTCTGGCGCAGAATAGCACGGTCGCTGCGCTAAATCATTTTTTGGGACAGTTTCATGAAATGATGGTGACACTGTTCATGAGCAGAAGTCCTAAAATGCCTATGTTGAAAATTTGGTGACAAAATTCCATAAAATGACTGTGTTACAAGTGTGCATTGCGCAGTTTCCATGCACCCTTGTAACTTTGCAAATTTACACTATTTTCATGCCAGATTTTCAACACTGGCATTTTTTTACACCTCCTTATGAACAGTACAGCTTTCATTTTTAACCTCCTACCCTAAATGTGTTTTCACACCTGTGGCACACAATGGCGTGGTCACTGTGCGAAATCAACGTTTTGGACACATTAACAGATCACACTGCCACTGTTTATGAGGGGAGGTCCCAAAATGCCTATGTTAAAGATGTGGTTAAAAAAAATCCCCAAAATAATTGGGTTACTGATGTGTGTTGCACAGTTTCTATGCATGCTCATACCTTCACCAATTTTTCATATTTTCACTCCAGATTTTCAACGTTGCAATTGTTTTATATCTCCTCATGAACAATACAGTTGTCATTTTCCACATCCTGCCCAAAATGTGTTTTTGGCCCTGTGTCGCCAAATGGCATAGCCACTGTGCAAAACCACCTTTCAGCTAACAAACTGATAGTGCCGCTTTTCAAGAGGTGGGCTTACAAAAAGCCCATGTTGAAAATTTGGAGTGAAAATACCAACCCACGCCTATGGTATTAAGGTTTCCAACTGTAGCACCCCACCCTGTAGAGACTGACAGGCATCAGTGGTGTGACTTGGGATCATCGGCTGTAATGCTCATGACATTCCACCCCTACCCCCACCCTACAGCCAGTGACAGGCATCGTGGTGTGCCTTGCACTGTTTGGCCACAAAGTTCACCTCATTCTCATATATTGCACCCACCTCAGCATATTTCCTTATGGAATGGGGTTAGTATAATGCCCAAAGACCCCAAAGCACACCATGACACTTGTCAGTGTCTACAGGGTAGGGTGAGGTGAAATGGCATGAGCATTATTGCTGATGACCCAAAGGCACACCCCAATGCCTGTTGATCTCTACAGGGTGGGGGTAGGGGTGGGGTTATCACCATTTTAATACTTCACTGCCATCCCTATTATGTGTCTCTAACTCCGGCACTACCAATGCCAATGCCAGCGAGACAACATTCAGCATTGACAAATGCTTGTTGAAAATTGGTGTAACACTCACCTCCCGCCATTCCTGAACTGTCTTCCCTTCCCTCAGTAAAGTGTTAAATAACATGGCAAGGGACCCGCCAGTACATCTGCCAGGTCTCTAAGAACCCTAGGATGGATTCCATCCAGCCCAGCAGATTGATCTACCTTAAGTTGTTTCATTTTTTTCTTTAACTTCCTTCACTTATACTGTTTTGATTTCAATTTCATGACTCGTACTTGTATCGATAGAAATATTGCTGTTTCCTTTAGGTTTGAAAATGCTTAGAAAATATTCATTAAACTTGTTTGCTATTGTTTGCTTGTCCCTTGTGATCATACCATTGTCTTTTAGTTCATCTATTGTTTTTTGAGCCCCTTTTAAGCTTCCAATACAATAAAAAAAATGTTTTTTGTTGTCTGTAGACTTTACCATTTTTGTTTTCATGTTAATTTAGGGTTTGTTTTCATTTTTTTACACTTGTTGGCTACTGTCTTATATTTTGTCCAACTTTCTGGTATTGGGTCCTTTTTATATTTTTTGTATGCTTTCCTCTTTCTTTTAATACTCTTATTTATATTTTTAGAAAACCATTTAGGAATTCTTGTTGACCTAGTATATTTCTTAATCACGGGGACATACAGTGATTGTTACAGAAAAGTTTAATGGTACTGCGGTAAAACTTACCTACAATTTACTGTAGGTACTCACGGGTAAATCCCATTGAATAACATTGGGATTTTATTACGGTACCGCAGAAGCACGATTTTACCATATGGTAGCGGAATTACTGCGGTACCATTAAACTTTTTTGTAACAAGCACTGTATGTATCTAAGCAGAATTTAATCTTAGTGTGAACACGGCAAGCTGTCTGTCCTCTATAACAGGATCGCATGCTTTGCTACCCACTCCCCACCCAGGAGGCATCATTGTGAGGTCCTTGCTGATCTTACCTGACCCTCAATAGAGAATAAACTCTCTTATCCCTTACTATGCCTGGCCTACAAACTCACCCATGTTAGCACCCCACTAGCTTATCTTGACTCCTGGAGCTAAAAGCTCCCCAATGGACACTGCAGACATCAGGTAGCTGCCTCCTAAATGTCCCTCATGTGCGCACTAACCTAGGCAAAAGATCCTTTATGTACTCAGCACCCTACCTCTGGTGCTCACTCCTGGAAGAGCTGACCAGAAGTTCCACACTGGAAGGGTTCAAATCCAGTCTAAAAGCATACATGCTGGAGCAGTGTCTCTGTGGTTGCTACCATTAACTCCCCTTCCTAGCCCTGAATGCTGCTGTCCTGTACATTACTATAGGTCTAACAGGGCCTGCACACTATAGTAGGTCTTTGATGCATGAACACATTCCTCCTAGCATAAGAACCTGTGGAAGGTATCCATAATGTTCTCACTCTAATGTCGCTGTCCAATTGTCTCCTCCCTTTGTGACAAATTGCTGTTGCAATACTCTTTATGTAAACCCTACCGGCCAGATATTCAGACTGCACCTGGCAGTGGTGCAAGCCTGGGTGCAGTGTTACTGGACTGCGCTCGGGCCAGAACCAGGTGATATTCAACGATGATGCACCATGGCTCAGCACCATTGAATATGGCATGGTCAGTGCACATACTGCACATGGCACAGTGGCACTGCACCAGCACAAGCCACAGAAAGGAAGCACAGGGATGCACCAGCACAAGTGCAGTTGTGCTAGGTGCAGCATCTGCAATATTCAGCCAGGGGCATGCAAATGAAGCCATAATCTATGCATGGTGCAAATGGGGCCATTTGCATGTCATTATGGCCCCATTTATATGTGATGCACCTCGCGTCACGGTGAATTGGGACTGGTGCCCTCCCAAGCTGCTAATGTTGGAAGTTGGCTCCCTGGTGGGCTATTGCAGCCCCCCATCCCACATGCCCGATCATGGGGAGAAGTACAGATAATCAAAGTCATATGCCTGATGACGGGCAGTAGTGGAAATATACACATCCCAATGCCTGATCACAGGCGGTAGTGGAAATATACACATCCCAATGCCCGATCATGAGCAGTAGTACATTTATTAATTTATTTATTTATTTTTTAAATTTTTTTTTATTTTAGTCTTTGGTAACTGGATAAGGCCCACTAGGCACAAGTGCCTGTTTTCAGGGGAAACTTTGGCGCACTGGGTGGTTAAGTGCCATGCTCAGAGTCACACAGTATGCAAGTGGACATTGTGAGAATCAAACTCAGGTCTGGTCTGCTGGATGTATCAATCTCATTCACACCTCATTCCTCTAACCTCTAGGCTATACTGCCAGACCATTTATACATGCTCCTATGCCCGATCACGGGCAGTATTACGAATAGTCATAAACCTGGTGGTCTAGTGGAGCCCCCTTCCTCCCTGTATGCCCGATCATGGGCTGTAGCAATACGTGACATCAACCTGGAGGTCCAGTGGTACCCCGCTCCCCACCCACCCACAGAGGTCCCTGGCCACCCAGCACCCCCCCGTCATTGGCGGGCGGCAGTACCCCACCCATGTACCACCCAGCCACCCACCGAATGACTGCGTACAGTATGATCTGCATGCCTATTGGGCCACAGTGTGGACCAATGGGCATGCAAACCATACTATACTACACAAGACCAGCTATGTGAATGAAATTACAGTCACTGATACCCTTATACTTCCTATAAAAGGTTGGCCTTACACTGCATCGCTTGGAATGTTAAAGGGCTTAACTCTCCAATTAAGTACAAAGAGGTTCTCACCCACCTTAAGAAACTGCATGCACAAGTGGCTTTTCATCAGGAGACCAAACTATCCTACTTGAAAGCCCCAAATTAAAATGGGAATGGGTAAGACAAGTGGTACACAGCACTGTCGCCTCAGCTAAAAGAGGCATTTCAATCCTGGTACACAAGTCCTTGAAATGGTCATGTACCACAACCAAAGCTTCCCTGACAGAAGGTGGAATATGGCTAAATTTGATACCCCTGAGGGCTCCCTAACTTTACTAAAAGTAGATGCTCCCAACTCTGATACCCCCTCTTCTTTGCTAAGATCTCTGAAGAAATCTCCCAATTTAATAATCTCCCCACTCCTTTTCTCATGGGGGTGATTTTAATCTTGATCTAGATTCTACCATTAACAGTTCCCATACTACCCATGAATCCAACCATATAGCTGCTGCTGTCCTTCATGCCATGCTAAAGGAGTTCTCTCTCATGGACATTTGGTGACTAAACTTCACCTCAGTAAATGGCTATACCTTTCATTCGCAGGTCCACCACTCATTTGGCCACATTGATTTTTGGCTTACATCCCCCCAACTGATTCAAAGCACTGTTGTGGCCCACATTCACCCCATAGTCATGTCTGACTGTGCTCCTATCTCAGTAACACTCCTGTGGGCCCCAAGCTCCCCATGCACATCATCTTGGAGACTAGACCCTCTTCTTCTCAAAGACCTCAACTTTGCTCCATGGGTCAGATAAAAAATTCAGGATTTCCTCAATACCAATGACAATGGTTCTGTCCCTGATGACATTCTTTGGGATACACACAACGCCTATCTCAGGGGCTGCATAACTGGCATTGACACAAAACAAGGGAACATGAGGCAAGAGAACTTGAAGGTAAGCTTAAAATACTGGAGATGAATCAGAAAAAAAAACCCTCTGGTGACCCATTGGAACTGATCAGGAAGTAGGTAGCTCTCAACTCCTTCTACACACAGAAAGCGGAGCTAGTCCTCCTCCATGCTAACCACAAATACTGGGGGGGGGGCAAGTGAAATTCTGTTATACATGCTATGCAAACAGCAGGCTGAACACCATAGTGCGGGACTCTGTAACTCAGCTGGCCAGACATGTACTGACCCCTCTCAAATCAATAACATCATGAGACAGCCATCCCAGTGGCACTGAGGGTTGAGGCATTGGATGCCACACCTTGCACCATACCTGCAACCCCTGTTCGGGAATGGACTTGGGCCCCTGGGGGTTGGCTGGGGAGGGAGAGGATCGAGCATCCAGAGGGCAGCTCTCCTCTCCCAGGGTGGGTAGTGGGCCATGCATCATTCACCAGTGGCTCCCAATGGAGATTGGGGGCACTGTAGAAATGATCCCATACCAAGGGGTGGAGTGGTGGTGGACTTCAGCATTTTAGTTGTGCAGACATCGTTGCACATCTGTGCTCCAGTGGCAATGCTTACAAGAAAAAAGGCCCACTCCCTGGATAGGTAATAGCACCTCCCATGCCCACCACAACTCACCCAATGCTGGGCTCATCCCACTGGCTCTCCCAATCCCCTGCCCTGCCTTGGTTCTGGCATTGCAAGAGTGCCCCAGCAGCCCAGGTAGGTAGGGAAGGGTCTGTCCCTGATTTCCCAGTGGGGTGGTGTCAGGAGGGTAGTATCGAGGTGGTGGTGAGCAAGGATGCCTGAGAGAGTTCCAGGGCCAGTGGAAATAAAGAGAATTCACAAAAAAAGGAAAAACATATATCATCATGAGACAGTTTTATAATGAGCTCTATTCTTCACAAGTCCAATCCACCCCTGAACACACAGACTGTTTCTTAGATCCTCTGGATCTGCCTCACCTCTGCCCACCACAACAACAGCACCTGGATCAACACACGACTAAAGAAGAGATTGCAATCTACAAGGCTATGATTACATCATAGGTATTGGACTCAACTGCTTTATTTTTCTGTGTAAGATGTTGTTTGATGCAGGGTGTATTTTCTGGTAGATTGTTGTGCAGGTTGTCTTGCTGAAAGGAAGGAAAGCATTCACCGGGGTGGTTCAGAGCTATAGCCGATTGTTTTGGGAGGGCACGGGCTTGGGGCCCCCCACCCTTCACTTCATCCCACCCACCCCAAGGAAGTCATTTCCTTTATACCAAGGGCTCTGACATCACTTCCCCATAAGGGCAAAGGACATACACCTGTCATATCCTAAGCAGCCCAGCACACTGATAGGGGGTAAACATACCTACACACTAACAAGAAAGACAAAAAAAAATTATCCAACAAAAAAGAAAAAAAAATTAAACAGGAAGGGTGAAAGACATGTGGGGAGAATTAAACAGGAAAGGTGAAAGACATGTGGAGAGTGGTGCAATGCACTGGCTGTGGGATGGCAGTCTTCCGAGATACATTCTGGAGACTGCGGTGCTGCCCTATTTGTAGGCACTTCTCTGCTCTGAGGGAGGAAGTTGCCCATCTACAGGCTCAACTGATGAATAGTAGAGAAACCTCCTCCCCACCCAGGGACCACCAAGACTGCTGCTGCCTCCCCAGAGGTTGCCAAGAAAAAGGAATGGTTGGACTAAGGTGGGCTCAGGGAGGGTGAGGGTGGTGAAACAGAGGTGCATCCTTCCAGTTGTACCTCTCCATAATTCATACACAATTCTGGTGGAGCATGGTTCCTCTGTTGAGGCACCTGCAGTGGAAACCAAGGAGTATGCTGGGAACCTCCACAAGGGAGACCCAAAGGAGGGTATCATGGAACTCCACAGGGGAAGGAAACAGCTCTTGGTGGGAGAAGCAATTGTTAGAGAGGTAGAACTATAGGAAGGAGTGGAAAGGGAGGTAAGGTGCCTGTCCGTCACCATGGCTTGGACATACAGGAATGACTCCTCAGGATAGCGGAAGCAGCTGCACAGGAGAGAGAGCTGGACATCATTGTCCACTGAGGGAAAAAACGACCTAGCTGGTAATGGGATCAGAGCAGTATGGTACAGGAGGAGTTTGTAGAGTAGGAGAGGGGCCTTAGACAAGTAGCACACACAGTAACCTTCTTGGAGGTGCTGCCTGTCTATAGCATGAGTGAGGCTAGTGTACTCTGCACCATGGGATTCAATGAATGGTTGAAAAACTTGTGTGGAGCTTAGGGTTTGGGCTTCATTGTGAACTGGGGATCCACCAGGAGGGATACAGGCCTATACTGGCATGATGGTCTGCATCTGTCCAGGAGGGGAACCAGATCTAAGTTGATAGGTTTAAATGCTTCATAGGAAAGCTTTTAAACTAGTTAAGAGGGAGGCACTGAAATGGAGCAAGGAATTCCCAGCCTCCCCACACAAAACAAGGTAGTTAGCGAAGTAAACATTAAGGTAGAGAAGTCAATGGGAAGCAGGACAGGGATCAATGGAGAAAAAGACAAAGGCAGTAAGGGCAGGGACAGGACTAAAAGGGGTAAGGCCATCAAATAAAAGAAGAAGAAGGGGGTGATGAGTACCAATGCCAGTAGTCTGGGTAGCAAGCTTCCTGAGCTAGTGGCTTTGATGGAAGAAGAATGGCTGGATATTGTGGCAGTCACAGAAACATGGTACACAGAGAGCCATGTCTGGGGTGTCAACATACCAAGGTACACAATCTACAGGAGGGACAGGGAAAGTAAAAGAGGAGGAGTAGTAGCTTTCTTCATAAGGGAAGGGATCAAAGCAATGGAACTAAAGGGTAAACAGGGAGGAGAGGAGGCACTCTGGGTCACCTTGGAGACAGGAAATGGCACCACAATCTGCATGGGTGTTGTTTACAGATCCCCATCTCAGGGGGAAGAAAGGGACAAGGAAATGATAGAAGGCATCTTTAGAATGGCAGAAAAAGGGGAGATATTATTGATAGGGGACCTGAATATGCCAGATGTTAACTGGAGCACATTTGCTGCAGTCACATCCAAGAGCAGGGTTCTTCTCAATGCCCTACAGGGGCATGCCTCGGACAGCTAGTGTTGGAATCCACTTAAGAGGGAGCAATCTTAGAACTGGTACTCTCCAATGGGGATGAAGAGAGGCTCTCAGATTTAGAAGTGGATAGACATCTGGGAACAAGTGACCATCAAACAGTGTGGTTCACAATAAACACAGCCGTAGAGTCAAACCATATGAAAGCGAGGATACTGGACTTTAGGAGGGCTAACTTTCACAAAATGGGAGTGTGCATAAGGAATGCCCTAGCAAATGGGCAGGAAGGAGGGGTGGAGGAGCAATGGGGAAAAATCAAAACTGCCATCACAGAGACAGCACACCTTTGTGTAAAACAAATAAAACAAAACAAAGGAAAAAACCACTATGGTTCTCAAAAGAGGAGGTGGGGAAGGTTAGGGAAAAAAAGATAGCATTCAGGAAGTATAAGGTATCACAGAGGGAGCAAGACAGGGAACTGTATCAGTTAAAACAGAAGGAAGCAGGGAAGGCAGTCAGAATTCAAAGGCCCAGACAGAAGAAAAGAAAGCCAACTCTGTTAAGAAGAGGGATAAAGCCTTTTACAGGTACATTAGGGAACAAAGAAAGACCAAGGGAGGGAGGGATAGCAAGGCTCAATAAAGGGGAAGGGAGGTGGTCAGAGGGCGACAGTGAAAAGGCAGAGATCCTGAATGAATACATTTGCTCAGTATTCACAAAAGAAGAGGAGGGGGGTACCTAAACTAAACAATAGAAGCACTTTGGATGTTGTGTGGGGGGGGGTTGATACCAGTCCATTCACAGAATAAAGGGTCCTGAAAGAACTCCTAAAACTTAAGGTGGGCAAAACAATGGGGCTTGACAGGATTGATACTAGAATTCTAAAAGAACTAAGGGGAGAACTAATGACACCACTGACTACCCTCTTTAACAAATCATGAGAGGATGGTGTGGTACCTGAGGACTGGAGGAAAGTGGATGTTATTCCCCTCCACAAAAGTGGGAACAAAGCACAGGCAGGAAACTACAGACCTGTTAGTTTGACCTCAGTGGTAGGGAACATTATGGAATCACTTATGAAAGAAAGAATTGTTGAGTACCTAGAGGTCAGCAGGGCACAGGACCGTAAGCAGCATGGATTCACAGTGGGGAGGCCATGTCAGATGAATCTAATAGATTTCTTTGACTGGGTGACCAAAGTAGTAGACCAGGGAGGAGCTGTGGATGTGGCTTACTTAGACTTCAGCCAGGCATTTGACACAGTCCCACACAAAAGATTAATAAACAAGTTAGTCAGCTTGGGAGTGGGTCCCAGGGTGGTAACCTGGGTAAAAGATTGTCTGGACCACAGGACACAGAGGGTAATAGTAAATGGAGTTGACTCTGAGCAAAGGGGGTTTACTAGTGGGGTATCTCAGGGTTCAGTACTTGGACCAGTCCTCTGTAATGTCTTTATAGGTGACATTACGGAGGGGCTGGAAGGAAAAGTATGTCTCTTTGCAGGTGACACAAAGATCTGCAACAGGGTTGATACACAAGAGGGGGTGGAAAGGATGAGAAGGGACTTGGCAAGGTTGGAGGAATGGTCAAAAGTATGGCAGCTTAGATTTAATGTAAAGAAGTGCAAATTAATGCACCTGGGAAACAAAACCAGGGGAAGAGTACTCAATGGGGGGAGGTACTAACAACAACAAAAATGAAAAGGGACCTGGGGTAGTCATATCAGATGACCTAAAGGTAGGCAAGTAATGTGAGAAAGCAGTAAGGAGGGCTGAGGGATACTGGGATGCAAAGGGAGAGGCATCACCTGTAGAAAACAGGAAGTTGTTATCCCTCTGTACAGACAGTTGGTGAGACCCCATCTGGAGTACTGCATGCAGTTCTGGAGACCCCATCTTCAAAAGGACATAGACAGGATGGAGGCAGTCCAGAGGAGGGCAGCTAAAATGGTGCAGGGTCCACACTAGAAGCCATATGAAGAGAGACTAAAGGAGCTTAATATGTATACCCTAGAGGAAAGGGGGGGACTTGATAGAAACATTCAAGTACCTCAAGGGAATCATTAAATTCCAAGAAGGCAGCATCTTTCAGAAAAAGAGCTGTACAAGAACAAAGGGGCACAATTTGAAGACTGAGGGGGCAGCTCAGGGGCAACATGAGGAAGTATTTTTTCACAGAGAGAGTAGTGGATGCATAGAACAGCCTTCCAGAGGAGGTAGTAGGGACAAAAACAGTGGAAGAATTCAAGAATGCATGGGACAGGCATAAGACAATTCTGTGGGGGGGGTAGGAGCAATTAGGCTATTGGCTAACTAGGATCTGCAGCTTATCCAAAGGTAGGGAAATGGGTAGACTGGGTGGGCCAAGCGGTCCTTATCTGCCATCAAAGTCTATATTTCCATGTAATAGTGGTGATGGTCTTGAAAAAAAATAAGTCCTGGGCAGAGATGGCATCCCCATTGACTCCTACTTGATGTTCCTGGACATCCTCTTACTCCTCCTCCTCCTCCTTAGGACCTTTTCTCATGCCTTACAGCATCTCCTCCTCCTTGACACCTCTAGAGAAGCCACTATCACTGTCCTCCCAAAGAAAGGGAAAGACCCTCTTTCCTGCAGTAACTACAAGCCGATATAGAAACATAGAAATTTATGGCAGATAAGGACTGCTTGGCCCACCTAGTCTGCCCATTTTCCCAACGTACTGCTGAACTGCAGACCCTACTTGATCTCCGACTTTACCCTCTCTTTCCTATCGCTAGGGTTCCCTTAGTCTATCCCATGAATTCTTGCATTTCCATACCATTTTTGCCCCCACCACCTCCTCTGGGAGGTTGTTCCATGCATCCGCTACCCTTTCCTTGAAAAAATACTTGCTCATGTTGCCCCTGAGTCTTCTCCCCCTCCAGCTTCATGTCATGCCCCTTGTTCTTGAACACCTGTTTTTCTGAAAGATGCTACCCTGTTCTACCTTATTTATCCCCTTGAAGTATTTGGAGGTCTCTATCATATCCCCCCATTCTTTCCTCTCTTCCAAGGTATACATCTTGAGGTCCTCTAGTCTCTCCTCATATGACTTTTGGTGCAGACCCTGCACCATTTTTGTTGACCTTCTCTGAACTGCCTATATTCTGTTTATGTCTTTCTGGAGATGCAGCCCCAGAACTGGATACAGTACTCCAGATGAGGTCTCACCACTAATTTGTACAGCAGTATCAGCACGTCTTTTTTTATGGCTGTGGGCAGAGCCTACAGCTATCTTGCTTTAGCTAGAAAAATGGGATACCGTGGAACACATTTTTGGACTTTTCAGTGTATCCTTCCATAACTGCAAATCACTATGGCAGTTAAATGAAATACTCTCTTCTTTATTTTTAGTATGTTGGAGACAGAACTCCAGGCTGCTTTTCTCTGGAAATCCTAAGGCACTGTGCAGAATTCTTAGCAAATGTGCACACATTCCAAACAAATCTAAATATCTTTAAAATTATTCAAAGCGCACTAAAACAACCAGCATGAAAGTTGTTTGGGACAAAAAGACCTTTCACATGAGGGTAGTCACTGATCTGAATTCTTTATATTTTGCAAATATGGTCTTCCAAACAGCCTCATTTTTTTTCTGTCTGAGTGAACACAGTAGGAGTCATGCCAAACAAATGTAAATATCTCAGTAAGTATACAAGGTACCAATACACAACCAAGATGAACGTTGCTCAGGACAAAATTACCATTCAAATGAGGGTAGTCACTAATCTGAATTCATTAGATTTTTTAAATAAAGCCATCTGAAAGGTTAAAATTGTGAAGAAAAAGTAAAATTCAGGTAATCAGATGACCATAGTTTAAAAAATGTAATTAGTGCAGCTTAATGAATAGGCTAATTTGAAAGGTCTTTTTGACCTGAACAACTTCCATACTGGTTGTTTATGTGCAACTCGTATACTTTTAGAGATACTTACATTTGTTTGGCATAATTCCTATTGCACTTCTAAACAGCCTCATTTTTGCAAACCACTACACCAGTTAAATGAAATACTCGACCAGACCACCTTGTTTATCTCTTGTCATGCCTAATTTAACTCATTCAGACCCATAGTGTGTTTAGAACATTGGAGACAGAACTCCAGACTGCTTTTCTTTGAGAATCTTCTTAAGGCACTGTGCAGACTTCTTAGCAAATGTGCACACATTCCAAACAAATCTAAATATATTTAAAACTATTCAAGGTGCACAAAAACAACCAGCATGAAAGTTGTTCAGGACAAAAAGACCTTTCAAATGAGGGTAGTCACTAATCTGAATTCCTTATAGTTTGTAAAATATGGTAGTCTTAGTACCTGTATTTCCATTTTTGGTTTTACAAAATTCACATTTCTGATGGCTACTAAAAAAACAACTAAAGACTTTAGATTAGTGACTGCTGTCATTTGAAAGGTCTTTTTGTCCTGAACACAAAAATGTAAAATAATGCAATTGGAGTACAGAAATCCAGGGGCAGAGTACAAAATGGGTGGACTGGTATTGACAACATTAAGAAAGCACACATTGAAAAAAACAAACACGCTTTTACATACAGTTGATTACTGATTAACAATATTATGCATCTACTGTATGGTTGCCACTGTACATCTGATGCAAACCTATAATCACATTCCTCACTGGAAGCAAAAAAAGGGGGGGCATAACTGACTCTTTGTTTTTGTGTTAAAGGGTCAATTTTCTTACAGCAAAAATAAGGAAAGTGGTCATTTCTAAATTGTGCAGGCAAGCATGGGGGCCACTTTTTTTTCAGAGCATGCCACCACCAGCAGCCTACCACTTCAAGACTGCTACAACCCCCACTTACAACAATCAGGGAAAAAACAGAAGTAGTCTACCAGCACAGAGATCAATATGGTTAAGGCACATTTACCAGAAATTAGTGCTTAGAAAAGAATGAGAAAGTGACTGTGATGATGAGCAAGTCCCAGACCAGATCTCTAGTTTGTTAAACTCCTCCTGAGTCTGATTTTTATGGCTGCCCGGCCCAAGCTCTACAGATGTTGCGCCATCATCAGATTTTTATAAAAGCAATGTGGAAGCACGTGACTGGACCACTGTCTGATGTGCTGCCACAGTGCTCCAGCATAGTTTCCAGTGATTCTGTTTATGCAGCCTTTCCCCTCTGCGGGCCACATAAACACACCCACTTCCTGGTGCACTACTTTTCCTTTCCACAACTGCAGAACTGATGGCTGCTGTGTGCAACATGGTGGTGCTGACTTAAACTGTGCATGCACTAGTATTGTGCATATGTAGTTATGTCAGTGCTGCCATGTTGCTCATGGTTGACTCCAGGGCAAACTGCACATGTGCAAGTATCACGCATGCACAGTACTGTAATCACTGCAGTATTAGTTATGGTTGACTCCCGTGCAGCACGAGCACCGCATATTCTTTTCAACTCTCTTGCCACTCCTAAAAGCTCTCCACAGTCATATCGACTCTGACCAGAGTTTGTTTCTGCTGGTGATACCTCTTCCTGTATACCCCAATGTTCCACTGGCTCTCCCCACAGCCTTGCCACACTGTTTGGCCACCTTTAGGTCATCAGATATGATTACCCCAGGTCCCTTTCCTGTTTGGTGGCTGCCAGTATCCCCCCCCATCATATACCCCTTCCCTGGGTTTCTGTGCCCCAGACATATGATTTTGCATATCTTTGCATTGAATCTTAGCTGCCACACTCTTGACCACTCCTCAAGCTTACTTAGGTACCTACTTATTTTTTCCACCCCTCCTGGAGTGTCTACCCTGCTGCAGACCTTTGTGTCATCTGCAAAGGGGCATATCTTACCTTTCAGTCCCTCTGCAATATCACTTATGAAGACAATAAAGAGGACTAGCCTCAGAACTGATCCTTGTGGTACCCTGCTGTCACCCTCCTCTCCTTGGAGTGAACTTTGTTTATCACCACCCCTTAAATATCCCTTATTAACACTGACACCAAAATCCTGCCCAAAGTCTTAGCCACACACCTAGAGAAAAATCCTCCCCTCCTGAATACACCCATCACAAGCCAGCTTTGTCAAAGGCCGACTCAGCTACAGCCATCTTCGTTACTTTATCAACATTCACCACCTGGCCAGATCTATCCCCATCCCAGCTGCTACCTTCACCATTGACTTCAAAAAGACATTTGACCCTATGGAATGGGCTTTCTTTTTTAAAGTTCTGAAATGTATTTGTTTTGGACTGTACTTTCTGTTGGTGGTATAGACACTCTTGTCAATGCCTTTCTGCCTGTATTCTCATCAATGGTCTCCTATTTCCTTTATTTCCACTTCAAAGGGGCACCCACCAAGGTTTACCCTTCTGCCTCCTACTCTTCCTATTGGCAAGTGAACCCTTGTCCATTGCCTCAGAACATCCCCACAGACTGTCAGATTCAAAACATCCTGTACTGAATATAAATGCTTGTTATATGCTGATGATTTACTTGTCCTACTTGCCGATATTCTGACAGCCATCCCACCATTACAACTCCTCTTGGCCTCATTCTCCTCTATTTCAGGCCTTAAGGTTAACCACACCAAATCTGAAATCATCCCCCTTAACCACCTATATCAACATTCACACTTTCTTAATACTACATGGAACTTGGCAGACAAAGGGATCACTTACCTTGGCATTCAGATCACCCTCTTTCCACCATATCAGCTAAGTGAACTTTACTCCCCTCTTAGAAACTCTTACCACTGACATAGTGTGTTGGAAAACTCTTAACTTATTCTTTTTGGGTAGAACTAACATAATAAAAACTATATTGGCCCCTAAAGTCCTACACCTTTTGGCCCACTTTCCAACTGTGATACTCTTCGCATACTTCATCAAGATCTATCAGTTGCTGGGGAGCTTCATTTGAGAATAGCTCAATACCTAGAATCAATTGTTCTAAATTACAAAAACATTGGTCTAAAGGTGGTTGGGGCCTTCCCCACTTCAAACATGATCACGTATCCTTCATATATGCCCAAGTCCTCAGCTGGTTCTGCTTTATCCGACCTCAATCTTCCCTGTGGATGGATCTAGAAGGATTTGTCCTCCAGACCTCTTCTCCATTACTGACTTTCTATCAACCTTAACACCAGGTGCCCTTAAAACACCCAACCCTGAGTATTTCCCTTAAATACTGGTGTCTAGTCACCGCTACTGTGAATGTAACCCCCACCCCCACCACCAACGCTCCCATCTGGAACAACCCACAGATATACATCGGCCATAAATCTATCAACTGGCCACACTGGTAACAAGCTGGCTTTCATCAATGATACCATCCATGCAACCTTAACCTTTACACCATAGCCACTTTTGAGGACATTAAAATTAAATTTGTTATCCCCCCAAAAGGCTTCTGGATATACCTTCAACTCTTGTCAGCCATACAGCCTCTTCTTAAAGCCAGGAACACTCCTGAAAAAGATCTCACTATAAACAAAAGTCTCTCCCTCCCCAGTGGCAAGGTGAGCAAAATGTACACCACACTAAGAGACATACAGTACACCAATACCCTACTGAGGTTAACAGACAGAAATGGGCCATGGAACTCAATACCCCTATATCACAGCAAACTTGGGAAGCATGCTGGCTCTGTCCCCATATGGTCTGCCGAGATTTTAGAACCAAACTAATACAAAAATAAAATACTACACTTATGGTATAGAACCCCACAATTTCTCCACATACGTGCCATTCTACATCATGACAAATGCTGGTGATACAACCAACAAGTAGGATCACTCTCTCACCTCTTATAGATAGATAGATAGATACTTTATTTCTGTAGCACCCCTTTCCAGGGACTCAGAGCGCATCACAATTAAAACACAGTACAGTTTTAAAACATTCATTAAAAGACAGAGCTGGAGCAAGCAGCAATATACAGGCAGCACTATACATAGAACTATCTATCTATATAATAAAATCCAACAATTTATACATTAAAAGCCTGGCTAAATAGGAATGTTTTTAATCCTTTTTTAAAGGTTTCCACTGAGGGTTCCTCCCACAGCTGTTTGGGTAAAGAGTTACATAGAGCAGGTGCAGCCACCGAAAATGCTATATCACCAGTGTGATGCAACCTAACCCTAGGAACACAAGGTGGGGCACAAGGAGATCTTGCAGGTAGACTAGTCCTCCCTCATGTAAGGCTTTATAGGTCAGTAGTCCGATCTTGAAGGCAATCCTCCACCTAACTGACAACCAGTACAGTTCATGGAAGACAGGCATCTTCTGGTCTTGTGGTCTTGCTCTCACATCTGCTCCTTTTGGGACCAGGTTCTAGACTTCTGCAGGGCCATTCTTCTAAGTTACATCCACCTCAATGCCCCTCTTATACTGCTGGGCCTCCACCCACCTAGCTTACCTAAGTCTGACCCACACATTAAATGGACCATAGCAGTCACCCTTGTGGCCAAACAGTTAAACCTTCACAGATGGTGAACTGCCAACATCTCTACTAGGAATGAAGGGCTCCTAGGGGTAGGTCAACTTGCATCACAGGAATGGATGTCCCATATTATTTTCTCTAAAGTACCTGCCTGTAATGAGATTTGGGCCCCGTACTTCAGCTATTTATCTAGCCATACCCGCCATCCCTCCCCCCCCAATGTACCGCATATAATCCAACTTGACATTCTATCTCTAATGTAATCAATATTTACTACAACTATACAGAACAATACCAGGCTTTTTATGCTCTGATAGATGTAACTGTATCACTTGCTTGCTAACCCTCATGGCTGAATACCAATTTGTCACTTCTAGGCACTTGAACGGTAACCCTCACAGACTTCCTTACAGCTCCAGGTTAGTGATTGTTGTCAATGTTTGCTTTTCTGTTGTGTTGACTGGCAGTTTATGTACTAAATGTGACTGTTGTTGTTTTAAAGTGTTTTTTCAATAAAAAAAAATGAACATTAAAAAAAAAATGAAACTTGATCCTTCCTTTTATGAACATAAAACTGCCTCTGTTGGAGTGCCTTAATGCTAAGTTTTGGGCCCTTTACTATTTAGTTTATTCACCAATTGTTTGCCAGGTGCATGTCATTATGTCAAAGTACTCCTTTATGCAGATTATGTGGTTATTTTTCTAGCCACTCCAACACAGACAGCCTTACCACTATACTGGTCCTCCATGATGGTGACCTCAAGGGGGGAGCAAGAGACCCACAGGAGGAGGAAGGAATCCTCATGGGGGACTCAGTTGTGAGGGGAATTCAGTTAGGCACAGGAGGGGAGGAGGAGAGGGAGGTGAGGTGTCTTCCAGGTGCCACAGATAGGAGGGATGGAAGAAGGATCATACTGATCACCGGGCAGGCAGGAAGCAAGGGTGAGCTGGACATCATTGTCCACTTAGGGACAAATGACCTGGCCAGGGACAAGCCAGAAGCAGTTCAAGAAGAGTTCAGCAGATTGGGGAGGAGTCTGAAGCAAGTAGCTAACTGCCACCTTCTCTGAGGTGCTACCTGTCCGAGACTGGGTAGAGTATAGAGGCATCCACACCAAGAACTTCAACACATGGTTGAAGAAATGGTGTGACAAGGAAGGATACAAATTCATTGGGGACTGGGGATCCACCTGGCCAGATGGAGACCTATTCAAGAGGAATGGCCTGCATCTGTCTGGGGGGGAGGGGGATGAGCTCCTCAGTGATAACTTTAAATGCTACATTGATAGGTATTTAAACTAGCCAAAGGGGGGCAGACTAGGACTCAAGGGCAATGACTGTTCACCCCAAATGCTAGCAGAAACAATACCAGGGTCAGCAAGGGAGTGAAATCACATGAAATCCTAATTCATGGAATGCAGTTTGAAGAAAAGAAAAGAGGAGGGAGCAAGGGACACAAGAGAAATGTCAGGGAAGGGAATAAATTCAATAATGGGGAGGGGGCAGGGAGATCTGGAAAGCCATGTCCACAAATGCTCAGAGTCTGGGCAACAAGGTTGAGGACCTGGAGGCAACCATAATGGAGGAGGACCTGGACATAGTGGCAATCACAGAGACCTGGTTCAATGAAATCAGGACTGGGAAGCTGCCATACAAGGGTATGCACTTTTCAGGAGGGGCAGAGTGGGCTTAAGGGAGGTGGGGTCACTTTATATGTAAAAGAGAATATAAAAGCCACAGAAATACAAAGGGAGAAGGGAGTAGCTGATATACTGTGGGTGGCATTAGAGACAGGGAAGGGGGCTGTGATTTGAAGAGGGGTTATCTATAGACCTCCTGCACAGGAGGAGGGGGAGGCGGTAGATAAGGAAATGATGGAGGAATCAGGGGGATGTTCAACAAGAGGAGGTATTACTGATGGGAGATTTCAATATGCTAGATGTGGACTGGAATATCCCAGTTGCAGCAACAGAAAAAAGTAGGAAAGTCCTAGACTCACTGCAGGAGGCATTCCTAAGGCAGCTTGTCAGTGAACCCACCAGAGAGAAGGCCATACTTGACCTAGTAGTGTCAAACAGAGACAGTGTCACCAATGTGACAGTGTGAAGTCTCCCGGGGACAAGTGATCACTGCATGGTGAGGTTCGAGGTAAGAACTGGGCAGGAAGCAGTCCACATGAAAACAAGGGTCCTGGATTTCAGGAGAGCTGATTTCAGGAAGATGGGGGAGTGTGTTGAGAATGAACTGGCACAGATATGGGATGTAGGAGGAGTACAGGAAAGGTGGACAGAAAAAAGGAAGGCCGTTGAGAAGGCAACAAACCTATGTATCGAACAGGTTGCAAAGAACAAGGGAAGGAAGAGACCACTGTGGTTCTCCAAAGGAGAAGCAGTAAAAGTTAAGGCAAAAGGATTAGCTTTTGAGAGGTGTAAGGTGACACAGAAAGCAGAGTACAGGGAAAAATATCAGGGGAATTGAGGGAGGCAGCAAAAGCTGTTAGGACCGCCAAAGCACAAACAGAGAGAATATTGCCAGGACAGTGAAGCTGGGGATAAAGCATTCTTTAGATATATAAATGAAAAGAAAAAACAAAGTAGGGATAGTCAGGCTAAAGGGTGGGGGGGGGGTGTTTGGAAGATGACCAGAAGAAGGCAGGCATACTGAACAAATATTTTGTGTTCAGTATTTACAAAAGAAAGGGTGTGTGAAGGGCCACAGTTCAAATACAAAGGAACTATTGGAAAGGAGGTAGACACTAGCACCGTTCTAGAGGAGAGAATACTTAAGGAACTTGAAAGAATAAAAGTGGAAAAGGCAATGGGTCCAGACGGGGTGCACCCAAGGATGCTAAAGGAACTGAGGGCAAAATTATCTGCTTCCCTGACAGCCCTCTTTGATCTGTCACTGGAGATGGGGGAGGTACCAAAGGACTGGAAGAGGGAGGATGTGGTACTGATTCAGAAGAGTGGTAGCAGAGAGGAGGAGGCAGGGAACTATAGACTGGTAAGCTTGACATCAGTGGTGTGAAAAATTATGGAAACATTAATAAAAGAAAGGATGGTGGAGTACCTTGGGGTGAATGGGTTGCAAGATCAGGGACAGCACAGGTTCACTGGGTGGAGATCTTGCCAAATAAACCTAATTGAGTTCTTTGACTGGGTGACAAGGGAGGTGGATTGGGGGCAGGGGGGCAGTGGATGTAGCCTACCTGGATTTCAGTAAGGCCTTCGACACTGTCCCACACAGAAGATTAATAAACAAGCTGGGGAATCTTGGAGTGGGGTCCAAAGTAGTAAAATGGATTCAAAATTGGCTAAGTAACAGGAGCTAATGGGTAGTGGTTAACAGGGTACACTTTGAGGAAGGGAAGGTGACTAGCGGGGTGCCAAGGGGGTCAGTTCTGGGGCCATTACTCTTCAATGTCTTCATTAGCGACATGGCAGAAGGACTGGAAGGGAAAGTATACCTTTTTGCAGGTGACACAAAAATCTGAAACAGAGTGGACACACGGGGTTGGGGTAGACACAATAAAGAAAGACTTAAGAAACTAAAGGAATGGTCAAGGGTATGGCAGCTAGGCTTTAATGCAAAAAAGTGTAAAATCATGCACATAGGACACAAGAACCCAAGGGCAACATACCTTTGGGGGGGAGCAACAACAAATCAGGAAAGGGACCTGGGGTCATCATAACGGATGACCTCAAAGTGGCAAGCCAGTGTGAAAAGGAAGTAGGAAAAGCCTGTAGAAAATGGGGTGCATAGGGCGGGGTATAACAAGCAGAAAGAGGGAGGTGGTGTTGCCTCTGTATAGGACACTGGTGAAGCCCACCTGGAGCACTGTGTCCAGTTCTAGAGGCCCCATCTCAAGAAGGACATTGATCAGGTGGAGGTGGTACAGAGGAGGACATCCAAAATGGTACAAGGCATGCAGTAGAAAAGCTATGAGGAAAGACTTAAGGAATTAAATATGTACTCTCTGGAGGATACAAGAGAGGGGAGACATGATTGAGACATTCAAATACCTCAAGGGCATCAATAAGTTACAAGAGGGGGGCATTCTACAGAAAAGGAAATGCTTGAGGACAAGGGGACATGATATGAGGTTGGAAGGGGGAGACTCAGAGGAAATGTGATGAAGTACTTCTTCACTGAAAGGGTGGTGATGCCTGGAACAGACTACTAGACGAGGTGGTAAGTTCTAACACTGTGGAGGGATTTAAGCATGCATGGAATTTTTAGAAATGGTGAAGGGGAGGTGAAAGGACACAGATCAAGGGGGCTCTGCAATGGAAAATTAAGAAGTAATCTGTTCTTTACGGCAGACTAGATGGGCCACGGGGTCTTTTTCTGCTGAAAACTGCGTTACTATGTTACTGCAAGAGGATTTTAGGAGTCTTAAGGAGTGGTTGTCCTAAATAGATTATTACTTAATTGAAAAAGAAACAAACAATGCTTTTTGGAAGTAACAGTAGAATAAATAATGCTACCTCAGTTGATGGAATGGAATGAGGCTTGATCAAGTGAATATCTTTGAATGTCAGTACTTTTCTGCTAAGGTTCTTTGTCTTTAAATATCTGGGCATTCATTCAGATAACACTCTAACATTTGTACCCCATATGTATTATCTAATAAAGATGATTAATCAAGATTGGGGGTTCTCTACCGGAATCGGCATCATTTTACTCAAGAGGCCAAACAGTTGATAGTGTCTAGTTCCCTACCGTTTCTTATAAACTATGGATTGACAATATGTTCACCTGCATATGATACTGTTTTAGACAGGTTAAATATTGTATTTAATAAAGGCTGCAGAGTATTGGTAGTAAGCAAAGCTATACATACAAAAAACAGTTGAAATCCAGCACTTACCACCTCCAAAATATGAAAGACGCTTGCTAACTTGAAAAATTCACAGTGTGCCAAAAAGTTTTATTGCAGCTGCACAGTCACAATTAAAAACTCATAAAAATATCCATCTTAACCCCATCCTAGTGCGGCTTTTCCCTCTTGTGTACAAAAGATGTACATAGTTGCTACTTGTATCAATTGACCAATTGGCTTCCATACTATCAAAGAGGTACCAGACCTGTTTATTAGGTAAAAATGCTTTAGTGAGCGATACTTCTACTAACATAAAGTGTTTTCAGTTCATAGATAATTGGTGCAATATCAGGAGTATGGATAAGTGCAGCTTGGTGAAATGTTTTTTGTAAATCTTCAGAGGGTCAATGCCTCTTTCATTACAGGGCCTGTGAATACTTGAATTAACTACCATTTGATCTTGTTCATATACGAACATACAAATCTGCCAGCAGAAACAAACCTTATGGTCTATCAAGTTAGTCTGCTCGAATGCGCAGCTAGCACCCTTATATTGCAGCTACCCCACCCTCCTTTCCCCCATCACCTTTACCCCTCCTCGCACCCTGTTCAATGCCCTTTTAAAACTGCCACCTATGCTACAGGATACCACCTCCTCGGGTAGAGTGTTCAATTTCTCCACCACCCTCTCTGTGAAAAAATGTCTCCTCATCTCTCTCCAATATCTTGCATCCTCCAACCTGAGACCATGCCCTCTGGTGTTCCTTCCTCTCCTCAGCTTAAATATCCCTTCTGTGCCTGTTTTGTTAATCCCCTTCAAATATTTGAAGGTTTCAATCATATCCCCCCGATCCCTACTCTCCTACAGGGTGTACATATTCAACTCAGTCAGCCTGTCCTCATAGGTTCTGCCCTCCAGTCCCTGGATCATCTTAGTTGCCCTACGCTGCACCTCCTCCAGCAATCTGATATCCTTCTTCAGAAAGGAATGTCAGAACTGCATGAAGTACTCCAAATGTGGCCTGACTAGTGACCTGTACAGTGGCAGGATCACATCCCTATTTCTGGATGAGATTCCTCTCGCAGTACACCCCAGCATCTTGTTGGCCTTAGCTGCCACCTTCCTACACTGAGCTGAGTTGTTCATGTCACCTGTTAAGATCACCCCAGGTCCTTCTCCTCCTCCTCTGTGACCGCTATCTGAACCCCTTCTAACTGGTAGCTCCTCCGTGTTCCTTGCTCCTAAGTGCATAACCTTGCACTTCTTCACATTGAAGCTCAAGTGCCACTTTTCTGACCACTCCTCCAGTTTGATCAGGTTCTCCTGTAGCCCCTGCCACTCCTCTATGTCATCCACCACCCTTTTCTTGGTATCACCTATGAACAGACTGATCTTGCTCCTAATGCCATGTGAGATATCCAATATGACTAACTCAAACAACACTGGACCCAGGACTGAGCCCTGTTGCGCCTGCTTGTAACCACCCTTGGGGAAGAGAGTACCCCCCCCCACCACCACCACCACCTGTTGCTGCCTCCCCTTCAGCCAGTTCACAATCCATTTTACCATCTTTGTCCCTGCCCCCACATATTGCAACTTACCCCCCAGCCTCTCAAGAGGCACTGAATCTAAGGCCTTGGTGAAGTCTAAATACAGCACATCCACTGCATGGCCTTCATCCAGTTCTCTCATTACCCAGTTGTAGTATTCAATTAGGTTGGTCTGGCAGGATCTTCCAGAGATGAATCCATGCTGCTGACTCTCCTGGAATCCATTTTCCTCCAAAAAGGTCACCAGCCTCTCTTTCAGGATTGCTTCCATAAGTGTTCCTTCAATGGATGTGAGGCTTACAGTTCTGTAATTGCCTGGTTCATCCTTTGGGCCACTCTTGTGGAGGGGCACCACTTGAGCCATCCTCCAATCCTGTGGTATGCAACCTGTGTCCAGGGAGATATTGAATGGGTCCACCAACAAGCCCACCAATACCCCCACCAGTTCTTTCGGCACCCTGAGATGAATGCCATCCATACTTGGTGCCATATCCACCCTTAATTCAATCACTTCACTACCAGTCTAGCATACCTTGTAAAGCGCTTTGGATGTATGAACAGCGCTGTATAAATGCTGATTATTCTTCTTCTTCTTCTTAATGCCTTCAGACTCTCCAGCACCCTGTCCTCTGTAATTAGCCCATCTGTCACTCCTTTCTCCCTCTTGCCCACCTTCTGCATCCCCTGAGGTAGCTGTCCACCCTTCTCCTTCATGAACACAGAACAGAAGTACTCATTTAGTGCTTCTGCCTGTTCTGCACCCTTCTCCACCAACTCCCCATCCTTCCTAACCCTCATTATCCAGTCCCTGCAGCTCCTTCTCTCCCTTTTGTATCTGAAAAAGGTTTTCTCCCCTTCCCTGATGCCCTGTCCAGCCTCAGCTCCCTGGAAGTCTTGGCTACCCTGACCAATCTGGTTACCTCCTTGGACTTCTTTGCATATAATTCCCTGTCCTCCCCCCCTCCTGGACTTCTTGAACCTCCAGAAAGCTGCTTTTTTTGCCATTACCCCTTCTAAAACCTCCTTGTTCAGCCAGCTTGGCTTCTTAGCCCTACTCTTCTAGCTCAGCATCTTGGTACATGACCCAGTAGCCTCAATCAGCCCAAGTTTGATAATATCCCACTTCTGATTTGCATCTATATCAGGCCTAATTCCTACCAGGTGCCTTCCTAGAATTTCCCCCATCTTGATAAAGTTTGTCTGCCTGAAGTCAACCACTCTGGTTCCTGTACCTACAGTCTCCCTGCCAAACTGAGCGTGAACCACACTGATTGATGGTCACTCCCAGTAAGCGGGTCATCCACTCTCAGATCTCTCACAGCCTCCCCATTAGTTAGCACTAGGTCCAGAGTGTTTTCCAACTGAGTTGGCCCACTGACCATCTGCACCAGGAAGCTAGCCTGGAATGTATCCAGTAGCACCTGCTCCCTTGCGCTTGAGGTGGCTGGGGTTCCCCAAGCCACTCCTGGTAGATTTGAGTCCCCCACGATCACCGTGTTTCCTTTCCTGCGTACACTTCTAATCAGCTCCGCTAACTTCTTGTCCAAGTCATTTGTCTGAGCTGGAGGTCAGTACACCACCCCCATCTGCAATATCCTACTTTTATAATCAAGGAAATGCATCCATAATGCCTCCATTTTACCCTCCTCCCCCTCATACCTTGTACACCTTATCCCTTCTCTAATGTAAATTGCCACTCCTCCACCTCTCCCCATTCCTGTCTTTTCTACATATCCTATACCCTTGGATCATCAGATTCCAGTACTGGTATTGTGTGGTCCAAGTCTCTGTGATGGCAGCAACGTTCACCATCTCGATGGCCAAGACAGCCTGTAACTCAGCTGTTTTGTTCCCCAGACTCCTTGCATTCAGGGAGATCACCCTCCACCCAGTTCCCTTCCTTACCTTAACCAGTTCTCCCTCATCCTGATTCACCCCCTTACCCAAGTACCATCCCTGTTAACATGGGGGATTAGCTTGTTTGGCTCTCCTATCTGGTGGCCCTGCATACCTGCTGCACACTCGCCTCTCCCCATACCTAGTTTAAATCCACCCTGGATGCTATGTACTCCCCCAGCCTTTGTTTCAAGACTCCCTGACCCACCTTACTCAAATGCAATCTGTCTGCGTACAGATCACTGTTGTCCTAGATGTTTCCCCAACCTCCCACCAGCCCATATCCTTGGGTTTGACACCACTTTCTCAGCCAAGAGTTAAATTCCTCTATCCTTTCTTTCCTCGCTGTGCTTGCCCTGGGTACTGGAAGCACTTCCAAGAAGGCCACTGAACTCCCTACCTCCAAACACAGCCTCCCCAGTTCCTCGAATCTCTCCCTTACCAATTCAACCATACTTCCCCCAAGTCATTTGTGCCTATGTGCACCACCACATGTGGTTTATCTCTTCCCCTCCTAACACACTTGAGCAAGGACTGTCCTGCCCTACCCACTGTCAATCCAGGTACTGATTCCACCCATATCTGACTATGCCATTCTCCCTTCCCTCCCCATCTGATCTGTTTTAGGATTGAGTCCTCTAGCACTAAGACCCATGCCCCCTTCTCCCCACTGTTCCCCATGTACTGTCCTACTATCCCTACCCTCACCTATGAGTCACCTTGGTCTGTTTAAATCTAGTCTCAAAGAGCTGCTACCTAAATCACTTGCGTGCAGTTGTATGTAAGTATATTGTACTTGCTTTCTATTTGTTTTTCTTAATATATGTTTATTGTTATTTATTACATGACGTGGAAATTTGAAAATGGGCAGTTTTTGCTCAGAAGTGTTTCCTAATAAATAAGATGAAATGAAATGAAAATAAAATTTCATGTCTTTACAATACAAAACATTTTTTAAAATACCAATCACACAAAATTCACCTTTTATAAATATACACACAATTATATTGCACATAGTTGTATTGCACTTATAAAACTAAACTAGATTATAAATCAAGGATGCGAGCAGCTTGGCAAGTCCTGTCTTACTAATACTAGTTCTAATCATTCTGTTCCTTTGTGAATAATTTTTGACTCTACCCACATGAAAAAACGAGGTCACTTTTTCTAATACTTTAACAGAGTCTGAGTTCAACAGGTGATACAATATCTCATCTATAGGTAAGTACAATTTTGACCAATAATGTCACCTAAAATATTTTTTCTCATTTCTTCAAACATAGGGCATACAAGCAGTACATGTTTTATATTATCCTCTTCTACCGTTGGAGTTACCATCTTCACCCTCTATAATTTTCTCCATTCTTGCACTCTTAAAGTACTCAAAACAGTGTTATATAAACACTTGTCTTCTTCTTGATGATTTAATGAATTTTAAATATTTCTCTAACTCAAATACTCTTTTATTCTGTGCTAACCATTTACTTAGTTCATATTTTGCACATTGTTCGAAATCCTTTTGCTGTGCCATATCTCTAATTCTGTTTTTGATATGCAGTTTAGTTTCTTCAAATGGTTGTCTCAGGGAATCTACTATAGTTTGGAGTAACCCATATGGTTTTATTATATTCTCCACCACCTTACTTGCTGGAAAAATTATTTTACAGCTTTGGTATTCCAATATTTCATCTAAGCACAATCTTGGCAATCTTTCTGCATTCATTTATACACTTTAATCCAGTAGGTTATTCGTCTCTGTTAAATTAGACTTCCAAGTGACAATTGCCCCAACTCAGCTCGTATAAGTGCTGTTGGGGCTCCATTTGGTAGACCCATGATTTTCTTGTAGAATATGTTCACATACTTTTCAATATCAGTACTGCTATCTATCCCCCATATTTCACAGCCACACAGAATTTGTGCTTCGATTTTTGCATTGATCACTCTAATGCAGCTCTCTATTGAGCTGCTGCCATGATTATGAGCAAATCTTAAAATAGCAGGAAAATACTTTTTGGATTTCATTTCGATATCTTTAACATGGGACTTCCATGATAAATTATTGGTCATGGTTAAACCTGAATATTTAAATTATAATACTTGTTCTGTATTTTCATTTAGAATTCTTAATGTTTTCCTCTTTTCATCTTTTTGCCCAAATATCATCAGCTTTGTTTTATTATAATTTATCACTAAATCTGATTTATTACATTTTTCTTCGCAATCTTTTGCTGATCTTTTTATTCCTAGTAGGCTGGTGGACATCAGTACTATGTTGCCTGCAAAAGCTAAATACGGATTTGGTCTATTCCCTATTTTAGGCATGTGATATTTATCCTTGTATAATTATATTAATATTGAGTTTATGAACAAATCAAACAGTACGGGAGATAAAACGCAACCTTGGCGCACCCCTCTATTGTTTTGAATTTCTCCCGGTAAGTCCACTTGGTTATTACATCTAATCCTGCAGCTGTTCTCTTTATACAGCATCACCAAATGGCACAACATGGCTCTCTCCATCCCTATCTTGTCCAAAATTTGCCATAGTAATTGTCTGTTGATGCCGTCAAATGCTGCCTTAAGATTGACAGATACACGGTAACATTTCTATTTTTTAATTTTTGTACATTTATAAATTAGATGATACAAAACATAGCATTAATCCATGGTTGAGTGTTGTCTATCTTGTGATATTGTTGTACCCATTGACCTATCTTATTATTTAAAATTCTTGCAAATATGTTTTGTGTAGTATCAATCAGGCTTATTGGCCTATAACACAAGGGGTCCTCCCTATTTCCTTTTTTAAATAAAGGTATTATGATAGCTTTTTTTCCATGATTCAGGAATAATACCAGTTGTCTCTCTTAAATTGAATAACTTTTAAGCATTGATATCCATTTGTCACAGGGATATAATAGTGCATCTATAGGCACTCCATCTGGGCCTGGTGCTTTATGCTTTCTAAATACCTTTATTGCCTCTTCTAATTCTTTATCATCTATTTGGTCTTCAGATTCTATCCATGCTGGGGTTTCTAACTCCTCCAACCTTTCTGTTTTATCCACACTGAATATTTTCTTAAAATATTTCATCCACTCCACTGGTTCTTTTCCATTTTCAATTTGACTTTCATAGTTTATTGTACCTTTGCTTACTATCTGCCAAAATTTTCTATTATCTTTGTCCTGTATTACTCTTTCCAGTTCTTTCCATGCCTTTTCTCTATACTTTTCTCTTAGTTTCCTAGATATTCTTATATACCCCCTTCTTATCTCCTGAAGCTTACTTTTATTATCTTTTTGTTGGTACCATTTTTGCTTGTCTTGCTTGTCTATTTAGATCTCTTTTTTTCTTCTACATTCCTCATTATACCATGGAGATCCCTGATTTCTAGTATATATTTTTGTCACTTTGCTCACTAACTCAGCTATGTATTGCATTATGCTGTTAAACTTCTCAACATAGTTAGCCTCTGATAGTTCCTCAACATATAAATCCATGATATCTGTTATACTTCTGTAGGTTAGTAATTCCCCATATTCTTTTCTATTAATTAAATCCCACCCTATCCCTTTCTTATATCTAATCAAATTATCATTTATGTGTCCTTTATGGTGTTTTTGTTGGAAAGTTGGTCTAATAACTGCTTTTGCCAACAATAGCTCAAACTCCAATAGTAGGTGTTCACTTTCCCCTCTGTCTCCAGTTTTTAGGTTACTATACTCTGTAATTAAATTCACATTTATCCATACCAAATCAATACAGGAATTTCCATCCAGAGGATGAGGAGGGGACTCATATAACTGAATTCATTGACAAACTGCTGAATGACATATTTATCTTCTCAGATGACTTACAGCTTCAGTTAGAGCATGTGCAACAAGCCCTAGTGCCCCAAGCCAAAACCATAGGAGTGACCCCACTCAAGTCATAAGGTCATTTTTAAATTACCACATCAAAAAGACAGTACTATCAATAGCCTGTCAACTAAAAACTGTCATATGGGGATGGCATTGAGTGTACTTTCACCAGGACTATGCCCTTCCTGTTGATGCTAAACACATGGTGTATAGGCCATGTCTCAGAGCTCTGCGACTAACTAAAATAAAATTCTAAGCTCTGTTTCCAGGCTGGCTGAGGGTTTAATTTGAAGTGGACTGATTCTCTACCACACTGCGGAGGGAGCCTGAGCGGACCTAATTTGTTGGGGCTTTTCAATCCCTCAGTTGTAAAGATGACATAAAGGAGACAGAGGTCTGAGTAGGCAGGGCCATGACATGCAGGAACATGAGTGTATACAATCCCCAGTTGAACATCCCCTGCATTCAGAGGCCACAAAAAATTACAGTGAACTCATGATTCCATCAAATACCTGCTCCACTATGTTCAGAGACAAAGACACTGAAAATCACTTGTGTGAAACTATTGAACTCACAGCATTTATTTGAATTGTATGTATAGTAACTTTCTGATTTGGGGGAAATTAGCCATGGTTCATACAGAGGGTTCTTCTGGACCAGATTAGTTGTGTGCATTATAGTACATACTCCATAGTGATATTCCTGAGGCAGTGTTCTGGTTGCAGTCTGGCTTTGTGGCAGGGGTGGAGCAGGGTCTTTACCGCCCCCATTTTTACAAGTACCATATCTATGTATCTCTCTCTCTCTCTCTCTATATATATATATATATATATATAGATTAGGCAAAAACTCCATTTAATGGCTCAGTTAGGTTGTTCCACAGCAACAAAAGTGAAGATTTGTGTTAGGGTTGAAACCCCCTTGCACCCCTCAGCCCGCCCCCAACTAGCATCAGGGGTGTGCCTTGGGGTCGTCAGCCTAACTCTCACCCCATCACATGCATGAACAAGCTGAGGCATAGGAGAATGGGGTGAGAGTTAGGACCGATGACCCCAATGCACACCCCGATGCTAGTTTGGGGGTGGGCTAAGGGGGTGCAAGGGGGGTTTTCAACCCTAACACTGAATTTCCTTACTTTTGTTGCTGTGGAACAACTCTAACTGATGCATTAAATGGAGTTTTTTGCCTCTAATTTCACTTGTTTTTGAGAATGAGGACTATAAATAGTGAATGGAATGCTCCCACCACATTATTTTTTGTGACATAGTAACGGTAACAGCATCGCAAATGGAAGTGGTAACGGTTACACACATGGTGACACAAACATAAATTGTAAAGCAAGCATTAATAGAAATGCAGGCACAAAGTGACACCAAAGTGAACAGTGACACAAACGGAGATGCAAGCGCATATGGAAACACAAGTGGTAACGCGCACGGTGCCGGTACAGTAAACACAAATGATAACTGTAACAGCAACAGTAATGTGAAAGGAAACAAAAATGGAAATGCAAACGCAAGCGCATAGGGAAATGCAAACTGTAACATGCACGGTGACGATACCGCAATTGTAAATACAAATGGTAATGGTAGCAGCAACAATAATGGCAAAGAAAACAGTAACACAAATGCAAACGTAAGCGCGCATGGAAACACAAACTGTAATGCGCACGGGAATGAAATTTGAAACATAAATGGTAATGGTAAGAACAATGATGATGCTAAGCAAAAGACAAACATGAACAGTACTGGAGACACAAATGGTAACAGTAACACAAAAGAAAATGCAAAGGGTAACACACACGGTGGCGTACATGGAAACACTAATGCAAGCGGGCAGGGAAACACAAGTGTAAAGCCTACGTGTAACAGTAACTGGAGTGCACACCGTATTTTTCCCCAAAAGCTCCATTGAGAAACACAGTGAAAACAAAGAATGTATGCATAATAATGGGCCTCAGAGCAGAAAACGAGCAGTTGTAATACTAAAATGGTACTATCTCAGTAACCATACGACGTAGAAAAAAAAATTAAATTTCACATGATTCATGAGTTTCCTGGCTAGGTTTTCACTTAACATGAAGCCCATAGGGCTATGCATTGTGGTGATAAAAATTCTGTATCTCGCACCGTTTCCAAGATACGAGCCCCGAAAGGCACGGCGGACGCCACCATGTTAGTCTATGGAAAAAAAGGCAACCTCGGAGTACCATAACTTTGCATCTGTGCAATATTTTGTCACCAAACAGCATCTGTGAGATGTTGGCTTCCCTTCCTCCAAATTTCAGCCCAAAAGACCGAACCGTTTTTTTTGCAGCAAGGTGGCAAAGAATTCCTGTCATTTTGGCCATAGTCCAGAAAAGTAGTGTCGTGATTTGTGACACCTTTCACAAAAATTTGCAAAAGTATCACAAGTGCAACACTACTTTACGACACTACTTTTCCCAGAAATTTGAAAAACATATTTCTGAGGTGTTTAACCCCAAAATAAAGACATAGCTAGCATCCTCAGGGCTCAAATAGGTAAACACAAAAAGAATTACGTCCCTCGATAGTCCAAATTTTAAATGCCAAGCATTTCTGTGATCAGTAACTGAAAACAAAATGGTGGATTTGTGACACTACTAGGGCCATTTGTGACACTAAAAAGTGCATTTGCGACACTTTCGAACTTTCTGTTAACTTTTTCCATTGACTTATAATGGGAACTTGTTTTTTGAATAACTTTTGAAGCATTTAATATTTTTTCACAAAATCTTCAAAAGGCACATCGGGGACCCTGGCTGCATGTTCTGTGAAGTTTTAGGACCAGTCGCATAAACCATGCAACCTGTAGGTGTGAGCAAAGAATGCGCAAAAAAATTTAATTGCATGCACAAATGTCGCTTAATAACTCTGCAGCCATATATCCGACCACTTCAAAAGTTGGCAGCTCCCAAGATCTATGGTTATGCCCTGTGTCTGCAAAATTTCAGGCAAATCCATTGAATGGTGGCAAAGTTATTAAGGTGCAAAGTTTCACCATTTAACCTTAAAAGGGGTACTCAACCCTAACTATGGTAGCACTACCATGCTACCATAATATATATATATTAGACAGCTAAGCTGACTGTGAGGGAGACAGAGGCTAAGGGGAATACTGAGAAGGGTAAGTGGGTGGGAAGCCTACTGTAGCTAGTGCTCCACTTTAACAGGGAACTAGTAACAGCAAGGTGGGTACCAGTAAGGTTGAAGTTTGAATTATGTTAGGGGAAGAAACCAATGAGGGAGTGCTGACAAAGCCTACATTCAACATGAACTATAAAAAAGTAAGGAGACTAGGGATGTATAAGGGAGAAGGAACAGGAAAAAATAAGAGGAGAGCAGATGAAAGTTTGAAAGGGGTCTGCCTTATTACCAGGAGTCTGTGGAATAAAATTATTGAGCTCCAGGTAATGGTGGCAGACATTGAGACAGACCTAGTAGCCATTATAGAAACTTGAGCAATGGAGAATAATGATTGGGACCTGACAGTTCCAGGTTACACTATGTTTAGATGGGACAGAAGAAAAGGAAAAGGAAGAGGTGTATCCCTATATGTCAAGGATGGCACAGAGGCAGCGGAGGATGGAAACATCAGGGAAGGTTATGGGGAAACAGAATCAATGTGGGTTCAGCTTACAGCGCTTCAGGCAAGAAACTATGGATGGGGATGATCTATAGACCTCCTGGTCAAGGGTAAGAGAGAGGTAAGGACCTGGGGCAGAACTAGAAGGGGGGGTGGTAACAGGGGAGGTGGTGGTGTGAGATCTAAGCTTGCTAGATATTGATTGGGGTATTCCAGTGGCCAGGGAATCCAGAAGTTAGGCCATGCTATATACATTGCAGGACTGCCGGCTGGTGCAGATGGCTAAGGAACCCACTGACAGGCTGCCATTCTTAATGTGGTGCTCACCAACTTGGCAGTGGTAGGAGGAGTATGTGTGGGGGAGCCACTAGAGTCCAACAACAGTAACTCTATATACTTTGACCTGGCCCTTGGGATCAATAAACCATCATCATAGGCTGATGTCCTATATTTCAAAAGTGTACCTTATTTGGATGTAATGATAAGACCGTCAGAGCAAGGAATTACAACATCTTTATATAGAAAAGAAACAGCAAGGAATACCATATTACATGCTTACAGTTATCAATCTAAAAGTTTGATAGAGAGTATACCATATTCACAGTATTTAAAGGGGAACTAATATGAATTATGAAATGTATCAATATTGTTACCAATGGAAATCCACTTTACATAAGCAATTGGCTGAACCTGTAACACTGTCAGGGTCAGAAATGTAACCCATTTAGTTACCACTCCCTTTATAGCTGCAGGCATCCATTTTCTAAATCACAGGCACATGAAATGACATCACATCAGGGGAAAACAGAAGGAAAATACAGTGCTGTCAGTAATTTACAATGAATAGTTTTTGATCCCCTCAACTCTCAGTGATATCTACAGTAAATTGAGCTGATGGCATTTTCAGGCATCAGCATCCCTGCCATCTTACAAATTTGTAAAGCCACTGTGTCATGGAGCTACAAGTATATTGCCCTGTTGTAAAAAAAAAAGTTGTGTACTGCCAGTGTCAACAGTTTCTGAGCTCCTTTGAGGTTCTGTTGATTTGTACAATGTTTTGTGATATTTCAGTTACGTGAAATATTTTGCAACTGTGTGGTTTGCAAGGAGTCTTGCTAGTACCACTCTAAACAATGTTTGCACTAGTGCTGGTTTACATTTCTATGTACTGAAGCAGTTGTGTATAATTTTTGTTTCGCTAGCATCATCTTGTGTAATAAGAGGCAGTGTGGTCTATTGGTTTTAGCATCAGATTTGCACCTGGGAGGTCACAGATTCAAACCTCAGTAGAGCCAAATACTAACAGTGTGACCTTCAGCTAGTGATTTGACCTCCATGTGCTCCATTCCACTCAGCTGTACAAACAGGTAGAAAAAGGATCCCACTGGAAACAAGATGTTACATCTCAACTAGGCTGCCTTTGATAAATCAGTTATTGTTTTGTGCTGGTGAGCAATATGGAAGATAACTGGTATAAGTGCTATTGGGAATACTCAATAGAGGACCCTTTTAAGGGTTCAAAAATTAAAAGTATTTATTTGAGCACTCTAGAAGTAGGCTTTCTTTTATCAAAATAAAAAAAAACAGGTTAATTTTCTTTATAACTCAGCTTGTTCACTCTATCTTGCCTTTCCAGCATAAAATATGTAGCAACTTCTCATCTCATTGAGGCATAACCATTTCTATGCCAACAAGTTCTAAACACTCTCAAGTACTTAATACTTCGTAAATGTACAAATGTTCTGCTTTATTGTGGCACAGAAACATTATTGCAAGCAACACCTGCTGCAGTACTTTTTTATTTTAGCACAGAAAACTTACTGCAAGCAGCAGCTGCTGCAGTACTGCGGGCCTACTGGTGAGCTGGTCTCAGCTAGTCTCTAATTTACTGATTGCAGTTGGGAGGGTCAGGGAGCTGAAATGGTCATGCCTCAGTGAGACGAGGAGCTGCTGTAAATTCCATGTTGGAAAGGCAAGATAGAGTGAAAAAGCTGCAGTTATAAAGAAAATAAACCTATTTTTTATTTTAATAAAAGAAAGCCTATTTTTATAGAGTTCAAATAAATACTTTTGATGTTTTAACCCTTAAAAGGGTCCTCTATTGAGTATTCCCAATATCACTTATACCAGTTATCTTCCGTATCACACACCAGCACAAGACAATAACTGATTTATTAAAGGTAGCCCATTTGAGATGTAACATCTTGTTTCCAGTGGATCCTATTTCTACCCATTTGTACAGCTGAGTAGAATGGAGGACAGGGAGGTCAAGTCACTGGCCGAAGGTCACACTGTTAGTATTTGGCTCTACTGGTGTTTGAATCTGTGACCTCCAGATGCAAATCTGGTGCTCAAACCAATGGACCACGCTGTCTCTTATTACACAAACTGATGCTAGCGAAACAAAAATTATACACAACTGCTTCAGTACAAAGAAATGTAAAACAGCATTGGTGCAAACATTAGAAACATAGATTGAAACACAGACTTTCATGGCAGATAAGGACCGCTTGGCCCACCCAGTCTGCCTATTTCCCTACTTATTGGATAAGTTGCAGATCCTAGTTAAAGAACAGCCTACTTTCTCCTTATCCCCACTATAATTGCCTTATGTCTGTCCCATGCATTCTTGAATTTCCCCACTGTTTTTGACCCCAAGACCTCCTCAGGAAGACCATTCCATGCATCCACCACCCTCTCTGAGAAAAAATACTTCTTAACATTGCCCCTGCGCCGTCCCCCCTTTATCTTCAAACTGCCCCCTTGTTCTTGAACATCTCTTTTTCTGAAAGATGCTACACTCTTGGACTTTGTTGATTCCCTTGAGGTACTTGAATGTTTCTATCATGTCCCCTCTTCCCCTCTTCCTCGAGGGTATACATATTAAGCTTCTTTAGTCTCTTTTCATATGGCTTCTGGTGCAGACCTTGCACCATTTTAGTTGGCCTCCTCTGGACTGCCTCCATCCTGTCTATGTCCTTGGGGAGATGGGGCCTCCAGAACTGCACACAGTACTCCAGATGGGGTCTCACCAACTGTCTGTGCAGAGGGATGACAACTTCCTGTTTTTTACAGGTGATGCCTCCCCCTATGCATCCCAGTATCCCTCCAGCCCTCCTTACTGCCTTCTCACATTACTTGCCTACCTTTAGGTCATCTGATATGACTACCCCCAGGTCCCTTTCCATTTTTGTTGTTGTTGGTACCTCCAACAACAACAAAACTCTTCTCCTGGATTTTTGTTTACCATGTGTGTTACTTTGCACTTCTTTGCACTGAATCTAAGCTGCCATATTTTTGACCATTCCTCCAACCTTGCCAAGTTCCTTCTCCTCCTTTCCAACCCCCCTTGTGTATCAACCCTGTTGCAGATCTTTGCATTATCTGCAAAGAGGAATACTTTTCCTTCCAGTCCCTCTGCAACGTCACTTACAAAGACATTAAAGAGGACCAGCCCCAATGCTGAACTCTACGGTACCCCACTAGTAACCCTCCTTTCTTCGGAGTGGACCCCGTTTACTATTACCCTCTGTGTCCTCTTGTCCAGCCAATTTTTAACCCAGGCTACTACCCTGGGACCCACTCCCAGGCTGTCTAACTTGTTTATTAATCTTTTGTGTGGGACTGTGTAAAATGCCTTGCTAAATTTTAGGTAGGCCATGCCACAGCCCCTCCCTGGTCTACTAGTTTGGTCACCCAGTCATAGAAATGTATTAGATTCATCTAACATGACCTTCCCACTGTGAATCTATGCTGCCTTGGGTCATGTGCCCCCTGGCTTCTAGGTGCTCAACAGTTCTTTCTTTCAGAAGTGATTCCATCATTTTCCCTACCACTGAGGTCAAACTAACTGGTCTGTAGTTCCCTGCCTCTGCCTTGCTCCCAGTTTTGTAAAGAGGAGTCACATCTGCCTCACTCCAGTCTTCAGGTACCACACCATCCTCCCATGATTTGTTAAAAAGGGTAGTCGGTGGTGTCACTAGATTTCCCCTTAGTTCTTTCAGAATTCAGGGGTGAATCCCTTCAGGCCCCATTGCCTTGTCCACCTTGAGTTTTAGGAGTTCTTTCAGGAGCCTTTCTTCTGTGAATGGACTGGTATCAACCCCCGATCCAGAGTGCTTCTATTGTTTGGTTTAGGTATGTCCCCCTCCTCTTCTTTTATAAATACTGAACAAAAGTATTTGTTCAGTATCTCTGCCTTTTCACTGTCACCCTCTGCCCACCCATCCCCTTGATTAATCCTTACTATCCCTCACTTTGTCTTTCTTCACTCACTAATGTACCTATAAAAGGTTTTAGAACTACAGAAGAACCCCAGAACAAATGCCCTGAGGCATGGGTTATCCCGGAGGATATTGGCCATACAGCCAGATTTTAAAGAAATCACAATTGCACATACCCCAATAATGCAAAGCATTGTGGGAAACATATGCAAATCCCCATGAGAGAATTTGGGCTGGCTCAACTTTAAGCAGAATTGCAAGGTGCTGGAAAGCCTCACAGTACAATTAGCAAAGGCTAAGAACAGCAGACACATACACGTGTTTCATCCTCATTTGGACTCAGCAGTGTGCCATATCTGTGTCTTAGCCCAGGAAGAGGGAGCCAGCCACCCCTTAAGGGGGGTATTTGTTTGAGCCATGGGAACCCCAAAGTAGAGATGGAAAAGAACTACAAAAGAACCCCAGAGCAAATGCCCTGAAGCATGGGTTATCCCAGAGGATATTGGCCATACAGCCAAATTTTAAAGAAAACACAATTGCCCAGACCCCAATAATGCAAAGCATTGTTAGAAACATATGCAAATCCCCATGACAAAATTTGGGTTGGCTCAACTTTAAGCAGAATTGAATGGTGCCGGAAGGCCTCACAGTACAATCAGCAAAGGCTAAGAACAGCAGACACATACATGTGTTTCATCCTCATTTGGACTCATCAGTGTACCATATCTGTGTCTTCGCCCAGGGAGAGGGAGCCAGCCACCCCTTAAGGAAGATGTTGTTTGTTTCAGCTATGGGGACCCCAAAATAGAGATGGAAAAGAACTACAAAAGAAGGCTTTATCCCCCTTAACTAAGTTGGCTATCTTTTCCTCGGTTTGGGCCTTTGCTATTCTGACTGCCTTCCTAGCTTCCTTCTGCTTTAACTGATAGAGTTCTCTTTCTTGCTACTTCTGTGATTCCTTATACATTCTGAATGCCATCTTTTTCTCTCTAATCTTCCTCGCCACCTCTTTTGAGAACCATAGGTTTTTTTTCCCCTTCGTTTTGCTTTGCTTATTTGCTTTACACAAAGGCTTGTTGCCTCTGTGATGGCAGTTTTAATTTTTCCCCATTGTTCCTCCACCCCTCCTTCCTGCCCTTTTGCTAGTGCATTCCTTAGGCACTCTCCTATTCTGCCATAGTCAGCCCTCCAAAAGTCCAGTACCCATGCTTTTCTATGGCTTGGCTCTATGGCTGTGTTTATTGTGAACCACACTGTCTGTTGGTCGCTTGCTTCCAAATGGCTACCCACTTCTAAATCTGAGATTCTCTCACCATCCCTGTTTGAAAGTATTAGATCTAAAACTGCTCCCTCCAGAGTGGGTTTCAGCACTAGTTGCCTGAGGCATGCCCCCTGTAGGACATCGAGAATGACTTTGCTCTTGGATGTGGCTGTAGCAAATGTGCTCCAGTTAACATCTGTTTAGAGTGGTACTAGTAGGACTCTTTGCAAATCACACAGGCGCAAAACATTTCACTCAACTGAAATGTCACAAAACATTGTACAAATCAAGAGAATCCCAAAGGAGCTCGGAAACTGTTGGCACTGGCAGCACACAATTTTTTTTTACAACAGGGCAATATACTTGTAGCTCCATGACACAGTGGCTTTACAAATTTGTAAGATGGCAGGGATGCTGATGTCTGAAAATGCCATCAGCACAATTTACTGCAAATGTCACTGAGAGTTGAGGGGATCAAAAACTATTAATTGTAAATTACTGACAGCATTGTATTTTCCCTCTGTTTTCCCCTAATGTGATATCATATCATGTGCCTATGATTTAGAAGATGGATGCCTGGAGCTATAAAAGGTGGGGGCAACTAAATGGGTTACAGTTCTGACTCTAAAAGTGTTATGGGTTCAGCCAATGGCATATGTAAAGCAGAGTTCCATTGGTAACAATATTGATACATTTTATCATTCATGTTGGTTTCCCTTTAGGGATAAGTAGAAATTGCACAAGTGAGCAGGATTCTGAGCAGGAGTTGAAGGTAGCAGAATTTAGGTTTCAGCAAAGGTGGTATACCAGGCACATTCTACAGAAAGCCAGGAACCATATACAAAATGTGTCACAAGAACAGGCCCTTAGGGGAAAAGCCACTAGAAATGATAATATAAATAAAATAGTATTTTCTACATGATATAATCACAAGACAGGAGCCATAAGAAAAATATTAAAATCTGATTGGCATATTCTAAAATATTTTCCCAGTAACAAGAATATTTGTCAGTAACCACCTTTAGTAGCAGTAAAGAAAGTACAGAAACAACTACTATTAGGACCCCTAGCACCAGGAATGGTACCATGTGGACATTGCTCTGTTTGTGGACACATGAATAAAAAATCTACATATAGGCACCCGTATACAGTACATCTAAAGACTATACCATAAACAGCATACAACCTGTGAAACAGCAAGGACAGTGTGCTTGTTATAATGCCCATGTGATCGTATTTGTATAAGAAAAACAACAAGACAACTAAAAGCTAGAATACAAGAAAATAAAAGTAACATATGCAATAAAGTACCTAAACCAGTAGCAGAGCATTTTAATACAGAAAATCACACAGGGACCTCTTTGTGGTTCTGGGGACCGGACATTATACACCCTTCAGATAGCAGTGGTGATCCCGGTAAAGTATTAGAATATATGGAGATAGGCGATGGATATATGAAATGCAGGCTTTGGACCCAAACATTGGCATGAATAGGGAGGCTAACTGGACTGGAATGTGAGCCACTGATCTCCACAGCCGCAAATCTAATGGAACAAAATCTGGATTAAAGCCTGTAAAAGAGAACCTTAGCAACTAGGTTATCCTATTTTTAAACTAGGATTCAATTTTATATTTTTTACTAAAAAGCAACTATGATTTGATTTGTACCCCAAAAAATTAACTTACTGAAGTTTGACACAGACACTTGTAACTGAATCTTCTGGCTTAAAACTCCCCCCTTCCTTCCAAGTTTTCCCCCTTGTTTACCTAGTTTTAAAATCATTGTTGTCAAAAATTGTTTTTACATTGCAGAGACTAAAAGCAAATAGGGAATCAGGATATAGAAGGTGAGTAGAGGAGCTTACTTGCAATAGGGTCTCATCAAAAACTGTAATAAATCCTATGTTGTAAACAATGGTGGTGCAATGTTGTAAAGAATGGTGGAGCAAAGAGAGCAAAGTTGGGAGACTACTGTAGCAGGAAAATGTTGCAATAGTTCCCCAAAATTTTCCTCCCCCTGTTTAATTTTTTTTTAATGCTCTCATGCTCAGGAGCTGTGTGTGCACATGGGGAACATGGCTAGGTTCCCCAGCATGAGAAAGGATCAGGGCAGGGGATTTTTTTTTTTAAAGGGGAGCTCGCGACTGAGAGTGGTGGAACTTTGGGGAAGGGGAGATTCAAAGAGAGACAGTTGGGGGAGAGAAGCAAGTGACAGTTGGAAAAAAAATCCAGGTAGCTGTGTAGGACAGAGGATGCAGCAGGTCTGGGGGGACCAGAAAAAGGCTTACCTGGTGGGTTGAAGCCGTCCCTCCAGGCTTGCTTGCATGCCTGCTCCTTCTCCAGTTGCTGAAGACTGCTCAGAAGTTATACGGCGTGGTAGGTGGTGCCATCGTGGCATCACAAGAAGAAAAGTCGACCGGTTCCTGTCGCCAGGGCTGAGAGCCCTGTCCGTTTATTTATTTAATTTAATTTTTTAAAGTTTCTCAGTCCCACATCGGCGGCTACCTAGTGCCACATCGCCGGTGTTCTTGTTGGCCTTCCAGAGGCTCCCAGACATCCACCGCATCACCTGTTTTCCCTCCCACTGCCAGAATACCTCTCTCAACCTGGATACGGTCCCAGCAGCCAACAGAGTGGTGAGTCGGCGGCAGCAGTCGCTCCGTGCTGACCGCCCAACAAGAAAAGGACTGTGCTTTTGGTTTTGTTTAAATAAAGCTCGAAGTAGGTGCAGAAGGAGTGGCTGAGCACTGTAGGGAGGAAGCGACATAAAGATCCATAATTTTGTATTCGGGAGGGGCAGGAGTAAGTGACGTCCATGGGGAGGGGCCATCAGTTAAGGCCATAGAAGAGGCCTATTATTATAATTATTCATTAAGGGGGCTGGAACAAAGCGGGGCTGAAGGAAAGGAGTGACAGCAAGGCCCAGGCAGGCTGAGAAAATTAAAAGGGAACCCGCTTAAAGTCAGCCCAGGAGTCTTAAGAGGGCAAGGGGAGCCAGAACTGAGAAAGGCACCAGGCCCAGTAAAGTGAAGGGTACCAGGCCCAGTAAAGTGAAGAGCATCAGGCCCAGTGGTAAGAAGGGCACCAAGCCCAGTGGTACTAGGGGCATGTTAGGCCCACTACTACTTAAAGGGGCAAGTTTAGGCCCACTGCTACTTAAAGGGGCAAGTTAGGCCTACTGCTACTTAAAGGGGCAAGATTAGGCCCACTGCTATTTAAAGGGGCAAGTTATGCCTACTGCTATTTAAAGGGGCAAGTTAGGCCCACTGCTACTTAAAGTGGCAGGTTAGGCCCACTGCTAGCCATTTAGATAGAAATACAGAAACATAGAAACATAGAAGTTGATGGCAGATAAGGACCACAAGGCCCATCCAGTCTGCCCAGATTATTAGGGTGTTAGTGGGGCCCAGCAGCATTAGTCACCCCATAACAGTTAAGCAGTCTAACTAGCTTTACAGAACCGGAGTAACAGGAAGAGCCCGATCTAGTCAGAGGGACCCCTGTTAGTTAGGTCCACCAGTGCTAGGGTTCAACAAGAAGTGTATTGCCTGTACATTTACTGTGGTCTGAACTTTGAGACTGAACTAACAACCTCTGAAATAAGAATTAAGACTGCATTGGCATGGCTATTACTGCTACGAACAATGGAACTGCCAGAAGTCCAAAGATGCAGCATCTGAAATTCAGGGTTGGAGATCTATAATTAAGGTCCAAGACCAGAGGTCCGGGAGTCAAGTGTCAGAACACTGGAGGTCCAGAGGTCCAAGGCCTGAAGTCCTGAGGTCCAGTGCTGGAGTGTCGGGGGGGGTCCAGAGTTCCACTGCTGGAGGTCCAGTCCCAGAGGACCAGAGGTCCAGCGCCGGAGGTCCAGAGGTCTAGGCCAGAGGTCCGTACCCACAGGGCTAGTGTTCCAGCACTTTAGTATCCATGATCCTAGGCTTAGGAACAACTGTAGAAAATTGGAACCTTGACGTTGGGGACAAGTTGAGACCATTGAGGGTGGTCAGAAGAGGGGCAGTGCCATAGCAGTTTGCCCCAACGCAGACAGTGGATCATGTCAGGGACAAGTTGAGGCCATTGAGGGTAGCCAGAAAAGGGCCTGCGCCATAGCAGTTCACCACAGTGCAGACAGTGGGTCACATTGGGGACAGGTTGAGACCATCGAGGGTGGTCAGAAGAGTGCCAGCACCGTAGCAGTTTGCCCCAACGCAGACAGCGGGTCACGTCCGGGACAAATTGAGACCATCGAGGGTGGTCAGAAGAGGGTCAGCGCCATAGCAGTTTGCCCCAACGCAGACAGTGGATCATGTCAGGGACAAGTTGAGGCCATTGAGGGTAGCCAGAAAAGGGCCTGCGCCATAGCAGTTCACCGCAGTGCAGACAGTGGGTCACGTTGGAGACAGGTTGAGACCATCGAGGGTGGTCAGAAGAGTGCCAGCACCGTAGAAGTTTGCCCCAACACAGACAGTAGGTCACATCGGGGACAAATTGAGACCATTGAGGGTGGTCAGAAGAGGGTCAGTGCCATAGCAGTTTGCCCCAACGCAGACAGTGGATCATGTCAGGGACAAGTTGAGGCCATTGAGGGTAGCCAGAAAAGGGTCTGCGCCATAGCAGTTCACCGCAGTGCAGACAGTGGGTCACGTTGGGGACAGGTTGAGACCATCGAGGGTGGTCAGAAGAGTGCCAGCACCATAGCAGTTTGCCCCAACGCAGGCAGCGGGTCACATTGGGGAAAAGTTGAGGCCATCAAGGGTGGCCAGAAGTTGGCCAGTTCCGAAACAGTTGCCCCACCTCATACATTCTTGGCTTCTGGGTCAAGAATTTGGCAAGCCCAGTGCTTGTGACATGCTGCTTCTCCCAGCCGTTGACTCTAAGACTCTTTCGTATCTTGTTGAAACCTCCCTCTTTCTTAGAATCTAGCATTTTGTTCTACCTTTCCACCCCATAGAGTATAGGTCTCCTCACTATTCCTTATGTTTGTTAAGGTCTACAAAGATTCAGTAAACTGTTGTTGAAACTGATTCTCTTGTGTCTGTCTCTTTTCTGTTGATCACCCAGTGGTACCCACACAGGGGAACATAGCCTCCCCTTTTAATCCGACTCGCTCTAAACTTTCCAGTGCCGGCACTGACTGGCCTGTGTTTAAATTAGGGTCAGTCACCTGGCTGTTGGGCCGAACAACCCAACAAGGCCCTCACCCTACTCCTTGGCTAATTGGTTTTTGAATCCTGGCTGCACTGCCACGGTTGGTTATTTCCTGGCTTAGGAAATCAGTGGACAGAATGCTGAAGTATGGTTGTCAAACATGGGAAAATTTATTTGCATTACATAAGCATAACAACTGCAGGCTTCTGGTGAAACAGCAAACAATCCATACACCACAATGCAGGTGCCCCGGCACTTCCCTCAGTGGAGCTTCATCAGGGGCAGGTACCTGGGTTTACTGAATTCCCTGATATGCTGACATCACTGTAACATCATAGTAACATGGTAACATAGTAATTGACGGCAGATAAGTACTGCTAGGCCCACCTAGTCTGCCCATATTCCCTGTCTGCATCAGTGGCCCCTGACCCTACTTGATCACTGGCTTTCTCCTCTCTTTCTTACCTCTAGTGTTCCCTTATTCCTATCCCATGCATGTTTGAAGCCCCCCACTGTGCTAGCTCCTATCACTTTCTGGGGTAGGTTATTCCATGCATCCACCACCCTTTCCATGAAGAAAAACCTTTTCACATTCCCTTTATCCTGCCCCCTCTAATCTTATATTGGGCCCCCTTGTCCTTGTACAACTTCTATAATGAAAGATGTCACCCACCTGCACTTTGTTCACACCCTTAAGGTACTTGAAGGTTTCAATCATATCTCCCAGTTCCTGCCTCTCCTCCAGTGTATACATATTGAGGTCCTTCAATCTTTCCTCACAACATCAGGTTGTGTTCATGCCCATTTCTGAATGCTTAATGTGAATGTGTGTCTACCTGCCTGTTCTCCCATAGCTAGGCCATATGACTTGTTCAACTGCCTATTATGTAATTAATTGTATTCAACCTCAACGTGACCATTCTTGCTGTTTTCCTTAAGTTGTATCAATTTCTGTTTCTGGTTTTGTTGACTTGTTTGTCTTGTTCAGTTATTCTTGCATTATGAATTGGATTGTTGTCATTGCTGTAATTTTAAATTGTACTCTCCCTGGTCGTGCCTGAAAATAGGCAGGTTTTTGCCTACAGCATTTACCTGGTTACCAAAAGCTAATAAATAAATAAATGTCTTCTTTGCAATCCCCGCACCATCTTAGTTGTCTTTCTCTGGACCACCTCCACCCTGTCTATGTCCTTTCAAAGGTGCAGCCTCCAGAAATGTACACCGTACTCCAGATGGGGCCTCACCAATGTTTTGTATAGTGGCATTACCACCTCCCTTCTCCTGCGAGTGATACCCCTTCCTATGCACCCCAGCATCCCACTGGCCCTCCCCACAGCCTTGCTACACTGTTTGGCCACTGTTAGTTCATGTGAGATGATTATCCCTAGATACCTTTCTTCCCTTGTGGCCGTCAGCATCTCCCCCACCATCATTTAGCTTTCCACAGGGTTTTTGCACCCCAGGTGCTTGACTTTGCACTTCTTTGCATTAAACTTTAATTGCCACACTTTGGACTACTCTTCCAGCTTTTCTAGGTCCCTCCTTATTCTTTTGACCTCCCTCTGAAGTGTCTACCCTGTTGCAGATCTCTGTGTCATCTGCAAATAGGGAAACCTCTCTCTCCAGTCCTTTAGCAATTTCACAAATGAAGACATTAAAAAGGACTAGCCCCAGGACTGATCCTTAAGGCACCCCACTGGATACTCCCCTTTCCTTGGATGTGCTCCCATTTGCTACCACCCTCTGCTTTCTGTCCCTCAACCAGTTTCTAACCCAGTTATCCACTTTGTGGCCCACCCCAGGCTACCCAACTTATTAACCAGCCTTCTGTGTGGAACAGTGTAGAAGGCCTTGCTGAAATCAAGGTAGGCAACATCCACTGCCCCCCCGATCCCCCCCGATCCACCTCCTTCATCACCCAGTCAAAAATAGTGTAGCAGGTTTGTTTGACATGACCCTCCTGCTTCCTTTCTGACATAAATTACATTGCTATCAATCAAACCAAATGCAGACACAGTATCAAACAGATAATAATTGTCAGTAGCTCTGGCAGGACTTAAACAAGAACACCATGTGCTGTGACTAAATCACATACACTGCTATACATAGATATATCATTACAAGAATACATTAAATATAAAGGAAAGAACAATTTATTTTGCTGAACCATTTCTTGGTGCTTTAGAACAACTGCATATTTGCATGACCAGTACTGGCTCTTCAAATATTTATGCACAAACCAAACAGAATGCAGCATATCTTTCAAATGGGCTTATATAAAAATCAATATGTATTTGTAGAAAAAATGACTGAAACATCGTGACCAGTCAAAGACAGAAGACAGAGGAAGATTAGAATGTTGGTGCATTCCATGGAATTGGGGATAGAAGCAAGAAGTCCTGCACTTTCCAAACCTCATATTGCATCTGAAAAGAAAGAGAGGTAAAGGAATAATCAAAACCATAATTCATGAGCCCTTTAAGGCAATAATACGGTAGCGCTGCTGTACAGCATATTTAACAGCACTACCATTTTAACCAAAACCACTTATGTTAGAACAATTTCTAAATATTTACACTAATGTGAATCACAGATTTTTTTTTTGGGGGGGCCTTTAAATTATATGAAACTGATACCAAGGAAGATTAATGAAAGGGCTTTAGATCCCAATTATTGTTCAAACCTTCTGTCTGCAAGCTATTCAGGGGAAAAAATCCAATAACTTTCCCTCTGTAGGAGCCTTTTAAGTCTGTTGCCACCATGTGTTACTACTTTCACTTGCTCAATTCCAATAAAAATCAGGTCAGAGAGTTTACTGTTATGGTGTAACAGAAGGTGTTTTGCCACTGGACTCTCAAGATTGCTGCTCTGATGTCACTTACATGTTCCTGTGTCATCTGTTTAAGATGTGTACTGTTCAGCCAACATAAACTTTGTGGCAGCTACACCAAAGTACATACACTACAAAGTTTGTGCTGCAGGAGAAAAACTGATGCATTTGAACCTTTCTATCCAAACAGGTAAAGAAAGATTGGTGCCCTGATTGCAATAATTGCAAATATTGCAGTTCCTGCATCTGTGCATTCCCAGTGGCTTTATGGGAATCCAAGTAGGAGTCTGCTCCTTTTGTGTGGTGAATTAACTTCTTACCAAAATGTCCATGATGTTAGGGCCCCTGCTGAAAGTTATTCTGGGTTTGTATCCGAGACTCTCAAAGTAGTAAGTGTCCTAGTAGAATTGGCCAGTACTGAGTTATGATTTTGGCAATCATACCTGCCAGTGGATTGTAATCAGTTATGAAGCATACGGGGGCATTCCTTTCAACATTGTGTTTCTTTGGCTGTAACACAGTGAGCCCATCCTGAGATTTAGTATGCATACATGCTGCGTCTAATACTTTACTGCTACACCCCCATGATAAAGGTCTTTCTCTTAACTCCTTAGGTTGTTGTTGTTCAAAATCAGAAATATTGGAGCAATTTCACCTACGGTGTAGAAACTGCCCATACGGTATAGAACCCTTCAGTGGTTTGGAATGGCAACTGGTGGCTAGTAACAGACTGTTTGTGGATATGGGTTTTTGTACCCCTATGAGAAGACTTTATTCTCTTTATCCATGAGTAATGTGAAATCCAGGAAATTAGTGGTTCTTGGGTCAATTTTGCATGTGAATCTTAGATTTATGTCATTGCACATTATCAGTCTCAAAAATTATATGGATCAGGATCTAGCCTCAAGAGGACTAAGAGTTAATATTGTGCCATCATAGGGGTTGGAGGAGTTTGAGAATAAAGATGCTTGTTAGAAAACAGTGGTAGATTGTGCCAAAAATGCAATCCTCCTGCTAATTAAAAAAGACACTGGCAAACACAAAAAAAAATGACAAAAGAAATTGCAGAAAGTAAAAAGTCACTGCAGAAATTCATTCATCATCCGAGTTTCACAAAATATGATAAAGGCCTTCAAACAAAGTTTCAAAAACAAGAGGCAGAATTAATAAAAAGGAAAAAAAATAAAAAACTGAAAGGGACAGTAATGACTACAAAGAAAGCCACGTATTTAGCTGGGCAAAAAACAGAAGGGGACACTCTGCTTCTCAGGACCAGTCTAAATCTAGACCCAGAGAAAAAAATCAAATCGTCAACATCAACCTGAGAGAACTGCTCCTGCCACAGCTAACTCTGTGGTCAGTTCCATATCAGAGGAGAACAACTTGGAAGAAACTACTACACCAGGTACTTCAAAGGGAGTGTCTTTTTTAACGCAAGGACACAAGGACCAAGGTGAAACAAAAAAAAAAAAAACACCAAAAAGAACACCTACAGAGAAATGCTGGGAGGAAAGTGGCAACACAAACACCAGTACAAGGAAAAAAACAAGGAGTGGCAAATCATAAACCTCACTCCACACATTGTTACACTGCTGCAAAAAAGTCTGTTATACAAAGGTTTCTCATTTTCCCCCACACATCACCAGAAAAGTTTAAAATAAACAGACTTGCAGAAATTTCTCCATGGATTTTGAATTTACATACCTGCATACAGTGCACTCGACTTTACAGGACTGACAAAATTACTTTGTAGTGGACTCCTTGATTAATGAGGCAAATACAAATGTTTCAGGTAACAATGGTATCACCATTTATGATGTCAACAGAGATAATTTTCTAAACACACAAAATACATTGTGCAGTCAAGTCAGAGTTTTGCCCAGCCTTATCCAATCCAGTCATTACAGCATAAGAAAACTGTTATGAAAGAAGTAAGTAGGATCTTAAAAGGGTGAAGTAGGGCAATTTCAGTCATCTAAATCAACATGAGTAGTGTGCTCTCAGGAAATTGCAGGAATTACCTGATGTAGTGTGGGCAGGGGCAGTAATATTGCAATGATGACAAGAGACTTCTCAAGACAAAAGTGTTAGATCTTTTAAGCAACTGATAACTACCCAAACTGCTGCCTGAACCACTGCTTGTATTCAAACACAAAATGCTTAGCTTCTTACAAAGAGCACATTCTATGGGTGAAATAAATAACAGGGAATTTGAATACCTGTGGCCACAATTCCCAATAACACTGACCCTGTATATTTTGCCCCAGATCCATAAAGATCCCCCAAATCCACCTGGGTATCCTATTGTTTCGGGGCAGGTTATCTGACAGACGATCTCTGTAAGTTTCTTGACTTTTTCTTACAGAGGAGTGTGATCTGTCTGGCATGCAACCTTCATGATACCATGCGTGTTCTGAAAAAAATTGTTGATATCCCAATTCAGCCAGACTGTCGCTGACTGGGGATCAGTGTGGAATCTTTGTATATATTGATCCAGTACCATCATGGTATTGCTGCATGCCAATAATTTTTTTTTTATCAGGACCCTTTTATAAGGATATTATGCCCACCAACTTAATTATAGAGAGACTGGAGCTTGTGCTGAAGCACAGTTACTTTGATTTTGATGAGAGCTACTATATTCAATGTTACAGAACTGCAATGGGGTGGCATGGCCCCCTTATTTGCAAACATTTTCTTAGGACTATAAGAACAAATGTGGTTTTGAATGCTAATTAGAACCCCTACCAAACCAGCAATGTCAAATGGCATTGTTTTATTGATGATGTCATTTGTATTTAGCAGGGTACTGTTGCAGAAACTAAATATTTCATTGATTGACTCAACATTAATGACATAAATCTAAGATTCACATGCAATATTGACCCAAGAATCACTAATTTCCCAAATATCACATTAGTGGTGGATGACAAGAATAAAGTAATTTTAAGGTACAAAAACCCACATCCACAAATAGTCTGTTCCTGGCCAGCAGTTGCTACCCCAAATCCCTAAAGGATTATGTACTCTATGGGCAATTTCTGTGTTTTTGGCAAAATTGCTCTAATACCTCTGACTCTGAACAACAATCGAAGGAGTTAAGAGAAAGATTTTTTATCATGTGGATATAGTGGGGCACAGAACAGATGGAACTGGAAATTTGGGCTCCAGAGTTTTGGGCATGGAAAAATTGAACTGGAGAGTTGGGCACAGAAAGCCATTTGTCAGAAGTGAGTGTGTGGAAATTTGGTTATGGTTGTTTTCCTGTGCTGTGGCTGCATCATCAACATTGTCTAGAGGCCAAGTAGTCTGAGTTAATGAGTGTGTGCAGCCAAATTGTGTTGGCAGTTTACTGTAGAAATTAGAGACACAAGCTATGAATGGGCTTGTTACATTCAGCAGACTTGGGTTCAATTCCAGAAGCCTCATTATTTTTTGCTGTTGCCCCCCCCAATTGCATCCCCTTCAGGATGGAATAGTAAATCTCCCCAACTTTCTCCCCCAATTTGCATTCCCAGGAGATGGAATATTAAATCCCCAATGTTCTCCCCTTCCCTGAGTTGTGTCCCCCAGAGTTGGAATAGTAAATCCCCCTGAGTTGCATCACCCCTGACAGTACTCACCCCCATCCCTTGTGTGGTCCTTAGTTTGCACCTACTGACTGGTTATTTCAATGGGCGGGAGTAAATTTTCAGGTTAGGCATTGTGCCTAATTCTCCAGCACCATGATGTCAGTGCCAAACTTTCTGGGGGTGGACTTTGCAGTGCCAGACTTTCCAGTTCCATCTTTTCCTACACCTGGTTATAGCAGTAGAATATTGGACACAGCATGTACATGTACCAAATCCCAGGATAGGTTGACTGTGCTACAGCCAAAGAAACATAATGTTGAATAGAATCCCCCCATTTGTTTCATAACCAAGTGCAATCCACTGACTGGTATGACTGGCAAAGTCATAACTCAGTACTATCCAATTCTTCTAGGAGACTCAATACTTTCTGAGTGTCTTGGGGACAATCAAGGACAAACTGGTAAGAAGTAAATTTACTATACAAAAGGAACAGTCATGCATTTGTAGTCCCACAAAGTCAACAGGAGTGCACAGCTGTAGGAACTGCAATAGTCACAATTACAGTATTGTAATCAGGGCACCAGTTTCACTTCATCAGTTTGTGATAGAAAGGTTATAGATATCTGTATAGCATTGCAGGTGATTTAGTTGCAGCAAATTGTGTTCTTGTTTAAGTCCTGCAAGAACTACTGACAATTACTGTCTATTAGAAAATGGGCAAAGACAATGCTCTCTTCTGATTGGCTGAGACACTTATTTAGGTGGGCATCTATCAGACAATAGATGCCCACCAAATAAAAAGCCCCAGTCCAAACCTGCCTCATGCCCAACAAAGTATCCTTGTGCCCAGCCTGCTTCATCATTGGCTGAAGCACTGGGCACACAGTTTCAAACTGCTGCCATTTTTTTCATTGCTTAGCGATAGGGTGAGAGCACCCCCACCTCCACACACACACACCCCTGAAACATGACACTACCCGGTAACAGCCGATATCCGTGTGCCTGTTTTCTCTGCTACAAACTACTTTTTCCTTATTTTTAAGAATAGTAAAGTATTTTAAATCGCAACTGCACAGCCACAGTTTACAAACAGAATGCACTGTTTTCAGCTCGCTTACTGAGCGAGCATGCTAGACTGCCCCCCCCCCGTGAAACACAAACTTACATGGCAAGAGATGAATTCTCCCATTAAACATTTTCTCATCTTTTTAATAATAAAAATGAGCTTTTCATTTGAAACAATACTGGTAGCATGTTGTGTGCTCACCGCTACTAGAAGACAGGCACGCTCCGTCCCCCATCAATGGAAATGGACAAAACAAGCTTTTTTCTTTTTTATCCATAGCTATTTCAACAATCTCTCAGCCGATCAGGCTCCTTGTGCGAAAGAATCATACCTTCTGCTTCAGTTTGCCTCTGTTATTCTGACTTCCTTCTCCCCTTCACCTGCCTCTGTTCCTGCTACACTTTATCCTCTCCATTACCACAGTCCGTCTCCATGACCTGCAGACTCAAACTTCAAACTGCAGAATCGAAGTCTCAAATGAAGTAAAACTAAAGAACCGGCAAGCAAGAAACACACAGATGTAAACTCTGCAGTACCAGTAAACAACTGTAAAAGTCTGCTGTGCCCTCTAATCCCAGCTCAGTCGACTTCCTATTACAAAATCTACAGGTCTTGCATCCATTCTTGCTTGATCCACAGTGCGGCCAACCGCCTGCTCTCGAGCCCGATTCCCAGATGCTTGCAGGTTTTTAAATTGCAGTGCAACCAAAAAAAAGAACATAATAAAATACCTCATTGGGGCACAAAAAAGAAGGATATTTTCAGTAATATAATGAAATACACTTTGTTGCCAAATGTGCTCACTTTGTCTTACACTCTGCTGCTAAACACGTTCACTCTGTTTTTCTTCCTGTTGTGATCAGTATGGCAACTGCTGCCGGCCAAAAAACAAAGCAAAATTAGTAAATGTCAGGGGGGGGCATTAAACACAAAATAATTAAACACACTCTACATGGGGAGGAGGTATAAACAGACTGCTGTGGGACTATGAGTGGATGTGACTTCATAGCTCATCCTGGCGGAGGAACTATTTTATTACAAAACTAATCTTAAACTACTAACAATTTTTTTATTGAACTCTTTCTTTTTTTTTTTCAACAGTGGGCATTTTCTAAGCGCAATAATACCCTCCAGGATTAGGCGGTATAGGCAATACGGACCTTCCAGGGGCTATAAGGCCCTCCACCTGTTGTGTCGGGCCTCATTACGCCCCTGGGCGGTCTGGTATTGCCCAATACCCCCCACCCTGTTGGGTATTATTGCTTACTTTGATACTGTGATGGCATTTGGTTTGATTGACAGACAACATAATTTATGTCACTATGATGTTACAGTGATGTCAGCATATAACCATGCTCCACTGAGTGAAGTGTTGGGGCACCTGGATTGTGCTGCGTTGATTGTTTGTTGTTTCACCAGCAATCTGTAATTGTCATGTTTATTTAAAAGCAAATACTGTATAACACCTTATATTCATTGGTATTTTATTTTCACTATATTCACTATTTGAGGCTTGAGCTCTAAAATAAAGTGCTAGCGAATATATGTTACCGCAATAATAAATAATAATAATAATAATTTTATTTATAAAGCGCCTTTCAGTGTATCAAGGCGCTAAACATTTTAAGATCATAAATTCAAATTTCAAATACAAATCTACAAAACATGTATAAAAATGTACCATAATAACATCAGATATTAAAACATAATAAATTACAATAAAAATACAGACATTCTAAAATTAATTTAGTTATCCAAGAAGGCCATTTGCCATAAGTATGTTTTCAGATCTTTCTTAAATATCTCCACAGAGGTGCACTCCCTTAACCAGCGGGGCAGAGAATTCCAAAGAGTGGGTGCAGCGTGGGAGAATGCTCTGCTGCCTGAAGATTTTAGACTCACTCTTGGAATCTCTAACAACCCCTCATTGGCCGAGCGGAGTGATCGGCCAGGGCAATAAGGCACCAGAAGTTCTTTAAGATAGGTCGGACCCTGATCGTGAAGGGCTTTAAAAGTCAATAAAATGACTTTAAAGGTGATCCGCCACCGTATAGGAAGCCAGTGCAGTTCACGCAGCACTGGGGTAATATGACAGGACCTACTTGTCCCAGTCAAAACCCGGGCTGCAGCATTCTGCACCAGCTGTAGGCAATGGATTTCTTCCCCAGAAAGCCCAAAGTAAAGGGTGTTGCAGTAGTCCAAGCGCAAGGACACAAAGGCATGGACCAACTTGGCAAAGAGTCAGATGGAACAAGGTGCCTAACCCTGGCAATATTCCTAAGATGGTAAAAGGAAGTCCTGACAATGGCCGACACTTGAGATTGTAGAGTCAGCCTGTAGTCTAGGACAACCCCAAGGCTACGCACCTGTTTGGAGGTTGGGAGTGACACGCCGCCAAGAAAAATTCCAGAAGGCGCGCCATTAAGCAACCTCTCGATCTGACCATCTGGGTCCACTACCAAAACCTCTGTCTTCTCCGAGTTCAACTTTAGCCAACTAGAATCCATTGAATCTTGGATTTCCACCAGACAGTTGTTAAACACCGCGAGAGCTCCATCCTGGTCGATGCCAAAGACAGGTATAGCTGGGTATCATCTGCATGGCAGTGAAACCTCAGCCCATACCGTCTTATAATGTCTCTGAGGAGCAGCACATACACTGCAAATAACATGGGTGACAGCACAGAACCCTGAGGCACTCCACACAACAAAGAGATTGGGCCAGAGGAAAAAATCCCCAACACAACTCTTTGTGATCTCCCAGAGAGGAATGAAGTGAACCATTGTAAAACAGTTCCCGACATTCCACAAATTTGCCTCTGGCATGCTAACAACACCATGTGATCCACAGTGTCAAAAGCTGATGAGAGAGCAAGGAGAACCAGAATGGAACGTCTCTTCTGATCCCTCACCCTCAGAAGATCATTAAGCACCCGAACCAGCGCAGTCTCGGTGCTATGTCTTTTACGGAAACCAGATTGGAAGGATTTGTAGATACTATGGATGGTTAGACGGTCATCCAGTTGAGCAGCTACGACCTTCTCAATAACCTTCCCAATAAAGGGAAGGTTAGAGATAGGTCTGTAGTTTGAGAAACAGTCTGGGTCCAAGGAAGCTTTCTTCAAGAGAGGTGTCACCACTGCCTCTTTCAGGGAGCTAGGAAACTCACCTGACTCCAAGGAGCACCAGACTATTTGCACCAGGACTGGACCAATGATATCAGAACAACTCAAAATTAGGGAAGTTGGTCCAGGGTCCAAACCACCACTTGTGGGATGCACACTATGGATGATCCTCATAATATCCACGGACTCAGGTCGACAAAAGGAATGCCAAGAGAACTGAGGCACTGTGATCTCACACTGTTCTACAACATCACCCTCGGAGGTTGCTGGACACAAGTCTGCCCTGATGTCAGGCACTTTAGTTGCAAAGTAACTAGTGAGCTCCTCACACTCTAATTTCAAAAAGGCTTTTCGAACTTGCAGACAGGCTGGGTTGCACAGTCTGTCTACAGTTTGAAACAGCTGAGCCGGTCGATTCTGAGCAACTGCAATCTCCCTGGACAGGAATTCTGCCTTCTTATGGGTGATTGCAGATTGATAGATAGAGTAATGTTCTATCAATCTAAGGCGGCCGGCTTCAAGGGCGGACTTGCACCAACAACACTCTAACCTTAGCCACTGTCTCAGCATCTCCCTCAGTGTCCCATCAAACCAAGGGGACCTGGGGTGAAGGGATAAGGGGCGCTCAGGAACAGGAGCAATAAGATCCAGGGCAGCCGTGATGGCCTCATTATAGGCCGACACGAGTGCCTCTGGATTACCGCTCACCAACATGGGGGATGATAGGTCAAGGACTGCCGCTAGGCCTTGTGAAGTAATATTCCATAATGGGCAGTACCTGACCATCTCCACAGGGGAAGGCCTTCTAAGGGGGGATGCAAAAATTGAACCTCACGGTGTAGTGGTCAGACCAGGTGACTGGTTCCACCCCCACGTCGGATGCATCAATCCCTAGAAGGAAGACTAAGTCCAGAGAGTGTCCAGATTTATGCGTAGCAGTGGAAACTACCTGTGTAAGTCCCAAAGAAGACATTAATTGGAGGAAGTGATTACCAAATTGTTAGAGTTCATCATTGACCCAGGCATTGAAGTCACCCAGAACCATCAATCTGTGCGACTCAAACGACATGTCGATGAGGAAATCTGCTACTTCCTGTAAGAAATGTTTCCCATCTCCGGGTGGACGGTAGATGAGAACGATTTGAACACCTACACCTACTACAACTGTGCACTCGAAGGATTCAGCCTCACCTGCTACTACATTTATGAGGCCCAATTCAGTCTTAAAACAGACTGCAACCCCTCCTCCCCTGCGGTCCAATCTCGGGCGGTGTATCACTGAGTACCCGGCTGGAGTCATGGCCTCCACTATAAGGCCTGAATTTTCATCCAGCCAGGTCTCGGTGATGCAAGCCAGGTCAGCCGAGCCAACAAGATTGGCAATAATGGCGGTCTTATTCCTAACAGACCTGGCATTGCATAACACCGCCTGAGTTGGACAAACCTCGGAGGTTGTCAGGCCTATCTGCCTACTGAAATCAGTAGTGCCCTTGGGTATGGACACCAGACATGGTAAACCCTGGTCTGGATTCCATTTTGCCCCAGGAGCGCCTTGAACTTAACCCTGATACGATGGCCTTTCGTTCATCCTCTCCTGTTCGCATACCCCCACCCCCCTTCACTCTCCCATGAACAATCCCCAATGCTCTACAGTGCTGGTAGATGTCAAATTGTAGGGGAGGAGTATTAAAAGGGTGGAGGGCGCGAAGAGAGGAGGATGAATAGCACACCACCATGGGGACTAAAGGCCAGCACATGTCGCTACTTAAATGAAGCAATAAACACCAAACACAAAATACACAGTCTTAACAATAAAAATTATCAAATAATCCCTAAATGTATCCAATATAATTAAACAAAACAAATAAACAAAAAACCCAACCTCGCAAGAAAATTTGAAACTGGACTTGACTGAAGACCCACTAATAAAATAAAATAAAGATAAATATAAAAATAAAACAAAAAATATGAACTTTAAACAAATAAGTAAATAACAAATCTCCTCCTGTATAATCCTCCCCTCCCCCCCAAGTCCTCTCACCACCAGGGAAAGAGGGTAAAATGGCCTTCTCACTGCCAGATCATCATGAAAATATACATTTCAAACAATAAAAAGAGTTATGGACTCCCCCTAGTTCTCTCACAGCTGGGGAGAAAGATAATATTGACCTTTCTCACTGCCAAGAGAAAAATCACAAACTGTAAAATCAAACAAACAAATATAAAAATAAATAGATAAATGAACAAAATATATGGACACAGGGTCCTCTCACCACCCGATTGTCCAAACAAAAAAAAATTTTAATCCAAAGAAAAAGTCAGCGGTCTCTCAGTACAAGCCCAGAGTTCCACGAAAATTCAGTAGATCCAGATCCAGGAAAAGTCATAAAACCAAATAAATCCAAGAGGGAAAAACGGTCCAGGGAATAGGTCCACAAAGTGCTTTATTTGAAGAGACTCAGCCACATTCAGACCCCTTTACTCCCTGCTAAGTGCATTCCCAGGGAAATAATGCAACCCACACCAAAAGGACCATAGGAAAGGCCACTATTGCAGCCATTTCCATGGATCCAAAGGAGCATAGTAACCCAGTCGGCTCCCCGACTGGAAAAATACCCACACCCCCCGTGGAGTAGCAAATCCCAAAAAGAACACCTGCTGGAGTAACCACGCGACAGAGGTCTCAGCGTAGTCAAAAGTTCTCCACCAAACTCAAACACCCCACCACCCAAGATTTTAAGGTGGTCAGAGAGCACACAGCAGTCTCCGGTAAAGCCCCAATCGTGAATTCTCCATTCTCTATTCTCCGTTCTCCTTGCCAACATTCACCACATCCAGGACTCTACCAAGCACTCCTCAGGGACTATCCAAATGCTCTTTGATAGCTCCTCATCCTCCGCACATCTGTGAGGTACTTCCAATGTAGGGAGCAAGGTACAGTAAACACAAAATCCCTGTACACTTCCGAAATCCCTTGGACCAAACAAAGCCGGTATCAGCGATAGGCAGGAGGTGGAACGCACAAAGTCTGTGAGGGAGGAAAAAGGAAAAGCCCAACTGGCCTCTCTCCCCAAGTCCAGAAAACAAATCACACTCGTCGCCAAGTCACTGCCGAACGGCAAAACTCAGAACCGAAAACCAGGACAAAACTATAAACAAAAAATACGAGATAGCTAAAAATAGCTAAAAAATAACTAAAATACATAAAAAATAAACTTTCTCAAAAGAGTAGCGGCAACACGCCCAGCCTGGCCGCCATCTTGAAATCTCTATCAAAAGTCTATCAATATGCAGTTGTTCAGTACTTGGTATGGTAAACTTTTTCTACTGCATAACCACAGCATAACCACAACAAATACAAGTAGTGGTGAGTATAAAAAATGTTTAATACCATTAAAAATTTAAAAACAGACATACAGTCTAAGACAAAGTGCAAAAAGTGCAATTAGTCAGAATCTGTCATTAAGGCAGTTGTAATGAGCAGCAGCAGCAATACCTGCAGATTCAAAACCGAATCTGATGTCAGTGTCTTGAAGAATCACAGGGTAACTGTCAGTTCATCAACTCAATTAGCACTCATACCAGACTGGCAATCACCCTGTCGATTATGGCTGCAGGGGAGCAGGATCACTATAAGAAAGCACTATGAGAAAGTTTGAATAGCAGCACTAATGTATTACCAAAGGATGGAAAGCGAAATTAAGGAAAAGCAAAGTCAGTTCGGGACTGCAGGTCGCAAAATATAAGCAGTGCGCAAATAAGGTGTTCTACAGTACATTTTCACTTGTTTGACAACTGTACTTCAGCATTCTGTCCACTGATTTCCTAAACCAAGAAATAACCAACTGTGGGAGTGCAGACCATTTTTTGATAAGCCCTGTTCACGTTAAGGGGTCAGCAACTCCTGGCCTACACCCTGTTTTGCACCGATGAGCACCGACCTCTACATGTTCTGAGCCAGATGGGGTGCATCTAAGGGTGCTCAAGAAATTGGCAATGAAACTAACTGAACCCCTAACAGTGTTATTCAGTAACTCAGTTCAGACATGGGCAGTTCCAAAAGATTAGAGAGTACCAGATGTAGTCCCGCTGCATAAGGGAGGTGTGGAGCAACCAGTTAACTACAGACCTGTCAGTCTTAACTCTATTGTGGGTAAACTGATGGAGACACTAGTCAAACAGGACCTTGTGGACAAATTGGAGAGCAATGGACTCCAGGAGAGTAAACAGCACAGGTTTGTAGCAAGGAGGTCTTGTCAGACTGACCTGATGGTATTCTTTGAATGGGTAATGAGGAGTGGATAAGGACCACACTGTAGATTGACTCTAATTTCAGAAAGACTTTCAACTTGGCACCTCACAGAAGATTGCTGAGAAGCTGGAGGATCTGGATGCAGTGAAGGGTACTGTTAGATTGGTAAGAAACTGGTTGTAAGGGAGATGGCAGAGAGTTGTGGTTAACAGAATTATATCAGAAATGAAGGAAGTCACCAGTGGGGTACCACATGGATTGGTCCTTGGTCCAGTCCTTTTTATTATGTTCATCAATGACATGCAAGAAGGTAGCCAGGGCAAGATATGTCTCTTTACAGATGATGCTTAGCTCTGGGGCAGTGTAGACAGTGAGAAGAGGGTTAGAGAGATGCAGAGAGACATGCAAAGGCTAGAAAGGTGGTCAAAGGTTTGGCTATTGAAATTGAATGCCCAAAAATGCAAGGTGATGCACATACTGAACAAGAACCCCAGAACAGAGTAATGATTGGGGGGGGGGGGGAAATTTGTGCATGATCTCTGAGGAAACAGACCTAAAAGTCATCATCAGTGATGTACTACAACAGTCAAGCCAGTGTAAACAAGGCTTACAGTAAGGCAAATTGGATGCTGGTGTGTAAAGGAAGGGGTACTGACAGCAAAAGGAAAGAGGTATTACTACCTCTCTATAGATCACTGTGGATGCTCCACGTGGAGTACTGTGACCACTTCTGGAGTCCGCACCTGAGGAAAGATAAGGACAGGCTGGAGACAATGCAATGTAGGGTGACCAAAATGATTCAGAGTCAGCAGGGCAGATCTGACAAGGATCATCTTAAAGCATTGAACATGTACTCGCTGGAGGCCAGAAGAGAGAGAGGGGAGATATGATAGGGATGTTCAAGTTCCTGAAAGGAATGAAAAAGGTAAACTGTGTTGAACTATTTAGCATGAGTAGTGGATCAAGAACAGGGGCATGAGTGGAAACTGATGGAAAGGGGTTCAAGAGGTACATGAGAAAGTTTTATTTTACAGAAAAGGTGATGGAGTCATGGACCAGTCTGCCAGTTCACGTGGTGGGCACCAAAACCATCAATGGTTTCAAACATGGCTGGGGCAGTGTTAAGGGCTTAGTGGTTGCTTGGGATAGTAGCGGTAGGGTGGGGAGCATGAGGGTGGATAGTGTGGGTTAGAACTCTGTATTTGTGGCACTGTGGCTTAGCCAGCCTATCTAGTTTACAATGTGATCTCTGGGAGGAAATGCCCAGAGGCAAGGTCCCTGGAATTCTGTGACTCCATGGTTGTGGAATTTTCCACAGAATTTGCATCATGCCGCAGAATATATATAGTGCAACAGAATTCATTATTTTTAGTCAATTTTCACTCAGATATACAATTTTTCCATAGTGCCAGGCTCCCTTACCCATCTTGTTTATACTGAAGCCCCTCCTCTGTGCTTGACATGTGATGTCATCAATGACATCACATCATATTTTAGCCAATGGCAGGACTGTATTCTGCCACAGAACTCAGAAAATGCTGCTGAAGAGCACTAGGGGCCCTGCCCTGAGGAACTTCCTATTAATAAAGTAGGTGCCATATTACTATCAACTTGTGTGCATCATGGATCTTAACAGCACACTCAGCATGATGTGAGAAGAGAACAAAATCATCCCGCATCTGTAATTCTGAGCCCTCCGTTTAGTAGTCTGTCATCAGGTGAATCAGTAGGTCCCTGTAGGAGCATGCTGTAGTGTGTTGTGTTATTATTTGTAAAGAAACCAAGCATTTGTCAATGCTGAATGTTTGCTTGCTGGCATTGGCATTGGTAGTGTAGGAGTTATAGAGCTGCATAATAGGAATGGCAGTGAAGTATTGAACTGAAGCCAACCCCGCCACCACCCTGCAGGGACTGACAGGCATTGAGGTGTGCCTTTGGGTCATCAGGCATAACAGCCACGCCATTTCACCACACCCTACCCTGCAGACACCGACAAGTGTCACAGTGTGTCTTAGGGTCTTTGGCCCATGTCGCATCCATTCCATCAGGAAATATGGTGAGATGGGTGCGGTATAGGAGAATGGGGTGAACTTTGGGGCCGAAGAGTCCAAGGCACACCTCGATGCCTCTCACTGGCTGCAGGGTGTGAAATGGTATGAGCATTACAGGCAAGAATCCCAAGTCACACCCATGATGCCTGTCATTCTCTACAGGATGGGGCATTATGATCGGAAACCCTAACACCTCAGGCATTCATTGGTATTTTCACTCCAAATTTTCAACATGTTTTTTTTTGTGACCCCCACCTCATGAACAGTGGCAATATCAGTTTGTTAGGCAAAAGCTGCTTTTGCACAGCAACTACTGCATTTAGCACCACAGGTGTAAAACACATTCGAACAGGATGCGAAAAATGACAGCTGTACTGTTCATGGGGAGGTGTAAAAAATGGCAATGTTGAAAATCTGCAGTGAAAATATTAAAAAAACTGGTGAAGTCACGAGCGTGCGTAGAAACTGTGCAAAGCACACCCGTAATATAATTAGTTTGGAGATTTTTTACAGCAGATTGTCAACACAGGCATTTGGGGACCTCTGATCATGAACAGTGTCACTGTGATTTTCTTTATCTGTCCCGAACAATGATTTCCCACAGCGACCATGCATTTCTGCGCTGAAAGTGTGAAAACACATTCCGGCCATGTTGTGAAAAATGACAGCTGTACTGTTCATAGGGAAGTGTGGAAAAATGCCACTGGTGAAAATCTGGACTGAAAATATTACAAATTCATGAACTTAGGAGGGTGCATGGAAACTGCGCAATGCTCACTCGTAAAACAGTTATTTTATGGACTTTTGTCACCAAATTTTCAACATAGCCATTTTAAGACCTCTGCTAATGAACAGTGTCACTGTGATTTTCTTAATCTGTCCCAAACATTGCTTTCGTAATATGTGCGGAAACACATTTTGGGTGAGATGTGAAAAATGGCAGCTGTACTGCTCATAAGGAAATGTAATAAAATGGCAATGTTAAAAATTGGCATGCAAATATAAAAAATTCGCAAACTTGCTTGACGTGCGTAGGAAACTGCTCAGCGTGCGCTCCTAAAACAGTCATTTTTGGGAATTTTTTCACCAAATTTTCAACATAGCCATTTTAAGACATGCGCTCATGAACAGTGTCACTGTAATTTCTTAATCTGTCCCAAACATTGACTGCGCACACCGACTGTGCCATTGTGCGCTACATGCAGGGAAACACATTTTGGGCAACATGTAAAAAATGACAGCTGTACTGCTCATAAGGAGGTGTGGTAAAATGGCAATGTTGAAAATCCAGAGTGCAAATATTGAAAATTCGCGAACTTATGAGCGTGCGTAGGAACTGCGCAACGCACGCTCGTAAAACAGTAATTTTTAGGAATTTTTTCACCAAATTTGCAACATAGGCTTTCTGAGAGCCCACCTTATGAACACCAGCACTGTCGTTTTGTTAATCAGTCCCGAAAGGTGATTTCATACAGGGATTGCGAAATCACCCTTTGGGCCCGATTAACGCCATGACAGTTCAAGAATTCATGAGGAGGGGTCCCAAAAACCCTATGTTGAAAATTTGGTGCCAAAATTCCAAAAAAATGCCTGAGATATGCATTAAATTAGTAAAAAAACTATTTATTGCATTATACAGCTTACCGGCATTTCCTCAGTTCGTGGTCAGCTTTGAAGAGTGCAGACATGTTCCGGTCCACAGAAGATCGTTGCGCTGAGCTCGGAGGTAAGTATGGGGTGAGGGGTGTGGGAGGTAGAATGTGCAGTGGGTGGGTGCGGGTGGGCAGGAGACTGCCGAGGGAATGTTTTTTGTTTACAGTTTTTTTTTAGGAAGGCGGCATGGATGTTTGCCATGCTGGGGTGGGCTCCCAGCGTGGCAGCTGGAAGGCTGTTTGAGGGGGGGCCTGGAGCCGATGGGGGATTGGGCACCCCCGTCGGCCATACAGTGTGTGCGTGGAGGGGGGAACGCACATGAGCACACAGTGTGCATGTGTGTGGAGGGGGGAGCACTGCTCACTGAAGCAGAACTCTGCCTTTCAACTGTACAGCACTACATTTTCAACTGCTGTCATAGACAGCTGCAGCGTTCATTGGAGAACTGCGGCCGCACCTGCAAACACACTGACTGAATTGGAAGACGGGTGCCACACCTCCGAAAACTTGGATGATGGCACTATGTTTCTTACACATGCATGCAAGCAAACCTAAAAAGCAGGAGTCTTTATTTTTGTGGGTAGCACATGGTCCAGAGTGAGAGCTGAACTACAAACAGAAAGGCGAATGGGAGCCAGAGCATCAGCCTGCCACTGGGACCAAAAGCAGCACAGCAGCAGAAGAAGCAATGGGGGGGGGGAGGGGGAGCTGGAACAGAACTAAAGCCCAGCAAGCTGGTAAGACCGCACCATTACTATTATTCTTATTTACCATTAGGAGAGTGAGGTAAATCCACATTGGGTTCTTCTGGTCTCCCTCCCTGTATTCCATTGAGAGCTGGAGATGCTGAAAATAAAGGCTGTTAAAAAGAAAAAAAATGCAAGAGAACTTCTCTCACAGAGAGTAAAGAGAAAGTGAAACTGAGTAGAACTGAAGCAGGCTTGGGGAACGAAAGTATTTGGAGACCTGAAAGATTTAAAGAGACAGTCACAAATTTTGCTTAAGTGTACAGTATAGCTTAAAGTTACTTTATTCAGTGAAAGTTTGTTACTAATCAATATCGACAACAGCAACCTATCAGATCCAGCCACCTTTTGATTTTTCCATCCCAGATGATTTTCCAAAATGGCTCAGCTGCTTCAGAAGGTTCCATCTAGCCAGTAGCCTAGCACAGTCAGCAGCAGAGAATCAGGTGAATACCCTGGTACACAGCATGTGGAACAAAGCACATGACATCCTCAGGGGGACGATGTTAATGGATGCAGAAAAGAAAAACTATAATGTGGTACGGGAAAAAGTAAGTGCATATTTCACAGCCCACAGAAATGCTTTTTTTGAAAGGGCCAAATTTAATGTACACAGGCAGGAAGCAGGGGAACCTGTCAATGACTTCATTACAGCATTGTGCACCCTAGCTGAGCACTATAATTATGAAGGTCTAGGAGAAGAATTAATCCAGGACTGGACTGTCGTGGGGTTTTGAGACCGCAGATTGGCTGAACACATGCAACTTGACAACAACTTCACATTAGAGAAGGCTGTCACAGTGGCCCAACAGAGCGAGGCTGTATGAAAACAGCAGTCAGACCTCTGGCCAGGAGCAGGCCAAGGCCCCAAACAAAGCACCCTACAACTGAACTCCATGCAGGGCAGACATTTTTCCATTGGGAGGAGTCTGAAGAAATCCAATGAAGCTCCAAAAGTGTTGCAGGATCAGTGATGCAGATGAACACCCCACAAGGGAAAGGACATGCAGAAGCCATGCAGAAGGTGTGGGAACAAGGCGTCACACCATCAGAACATAAGAGAAGTGTCATCAGGTGGGGACTGTGTGGTCCATCTAGTCTGCCCAAGGTGCTGGCCCCCAATTATATTTTTTTTCCTAAGTTGCCCACATTGCCTGTCCCAAGTTAGTTTGAATTCCCTTACTGTCTTTGATGTCATCACTTTTGGTAGCAGGCTGTTCCATGGGTCTATCACTCTCTCAGTGTAAAAGTACTTTCTAGAGATACTTTTAAACTAGCCTCCCACCAGACACAAGTTGTGCCCTCCTGTATGCAATGCCCTGTTTTCCTGGAAGACGTTTTCCTTCTGAGTTGTGTTAATTCCCTTGATGTACTTAAATGTTTCTATCATGTCCCCCCTGTTTCTTTTCTGTTCCAGAGAGAATAAATTCAGGTCTTTGAGTCTTGTCTCATATGACTCATGATGCAGCCCCTGCACAATCTTTGTGGCCCTTCTCTGCACTGTCTCCAGACAGTGGATGTCCTTTTTATGTTAGCTTGCACGCGCAGTGCACAAGAAATATATTGAGGTAGTAAAGCATTGCAAAGGTGTGGCAGTATTGTGGCCAATCCAGTGAATGCTTTAATGGGCACGTCTGTTGGCCACCAATTAATGCTGTTGCTGCTGATGATGGCAGTTTCAGAGTGAATGTCGCACTTGAAAGAAATCTGCCGCTGCAATCAGGGGCAGTTTCATCATTGCAGCGGCAGTCCCCCCTCCCACCCAACCACTCACACAGCAGGACGACGAATTAGCTCCCTTCCACTACTGCTGCCCATCCCGCACCCTGTATGAAATCTGCAGCTGCAATCAGGAGCAATTTCATCATTGCAGCGGCAGTCCCCCCCCAACCAGTCTCACAGCAGAACAACAAATTAGCTCTCTCCCACTGCTGCTGCCCATCACGCACCCTCCATTCTCTGTCCCCTGCTGACATCGGGGTGCTCAATCCCCGCGTCAGCATGTATCCTCCTCCACCCATTAATGTGGCACTTGCAGCCCACCCCAGTGTGCCATAAAATACTTCTTTGATGTTTCCAACACCCAGATGCCCACTCCCGGTGTCAGATGCATGGCCCCCTCACACCCTTATGTTCTCAGTCGACCTTGGGGTACCCAATCCCTGGGTCGGCATTGATCCCCCCCCCTAGTACTCTGGCACACTGGGAGCCCACCCCAGTGTGCTGAACTCCATTTTGTAATATTTCACCTGTAAAAAACAAAACAGTCCCACAAAGCATTTTTTAACCTGAAAAAGAAAACGGTGCCTCATTGTTCCTGCCAGCCCCTCCCCAACCCACACTCTCCCTCTGTGCCCCACCTCCCTCAGCCCCCACCCATACTTACCTCTGGAGGTCAGGAGCAGTGATTTTCTGTGGACCAGGAACATATCTGCACTCTTCAAAGACCAACCAGGAACTGAAGAAATGACGGTAAGCCCTATAATGGCAGTCAGTGGGGAGTTTTCAATTTAGGTTGATCTCAGCCAGTTTTTGGAGTTTTGGTCCCACATTTTCAACATGGGGTTCTTGGGTCCCCACCTCATGAACACCATCACTGTCATTTCATTTCTTTGTCCTGAAAGGTGATTTTGTGGTCGCTGCATGGAATCACCTTTCGGGACCAGTTAATGAAATGACAGTGCCACTGTTCATGAGGTGGGGCCCAAAAAGCCCTTGTTGCAAATATGGGGAAAAAACTCCAAAAAATGACTGCATTATGAGCATCCATTGCACAGTTTCTACGCACGCTTGTAACTTCATAAATTTTTTATATTTTCACTCCAGATTTCCAACATTGGCATTTTTTCACACACCCCTTATGGACAGTAAAGCTGTCATTTTTCGCATGCTTCCTGAAATGTGTTTTTGCACCTGTGGCACAGAATGGGGTGGTCACTGTGCGAAATCAACTTTCGGGACAGATTAATCAAATCCCAGTGCCACTGTTCATGAGGGGAGGTCCCAAAATGGCCGTGTTGAAAATTTGGTGAAAACATTCCCAAAAAAATGACTGCGTTACGAGTGTGAGTTGCACAGTTTCTACGCATGCTCTTAACTTCGCCACTTTTTCATATTTTCACTTCAGATTTTCAACATTGCCATTTCTTCACACCTCCTCATGAACAGTACAGCTGTCATTTTTCACATCCTGTCCAAATGTGTTTCGCATCTGTGGCACCAGATGGCACATTAAGCTGTGAAAAATCACCTTTTAGAGATTGGCTTGAAATGATACTGCCATTGTTCATGAGTAGGGTCCCAAAAACCCATGTTGAATATTTGGAGCAAAAATACCAATAAACGCCTGGGGCATTAGGGTTTCCAACCATAACACCCACCCTGTACAGACTGACAGGCGTCAGGGATGTGACTTGTGGTCATTGGCCATAATGCTCACCCCATTCCCCCCCCCCCCCGCAGCCACTGACAGGCATCGAGGTGTGCCTTGGGGTCTCCGGCCCTAATGTTCATCCCATTCTCCTATACTGCACCCATCTCAGCTTATTTCCTTATGGAATGGGGTGAGCATAAGGGCCAAAGACCTCAAAGCGCACTGCAACACCTGTTGGTGTCTGCAGGGTGGGGTGAGGTGGAATGGTGTGAGTGTTATGGCCGATGACCCAAAGGCACACCCCCAATGCCTGTCAGTCTCTGTAGGGTGGGTGTGGGGGTTGGCGTTACTTCAATACTTTACTGCCATTCCTATTATGCATCTCTCTAACTCCTGCACTACCAATGCCAATACCAGCAAGCAAACATTTGGCATTGACAAATGCTTGTTTTAGGTGAGGCCTCCAGAACTGGACACAGTACTTGAGGTGTGGCCTCACCAAAGATCTGTAGAGGGGCATGATAACTTCCTGCTTTCTGCTCTTAATACCCCTTCCTCTGCATCCGAGGATACCACTTGCCTTCTGCACCACTTTTTTGCATTGTTTTCCTACCTTTAAGTCATTGGTAATGATCATGCCCAGATCCCGTTCCATCTTTGTCTCCTCTAATTGATTGCATTCTAGTACGTACTTTTTTCCAGGGTTCCATTTCCCCAGGTGCATTACCTTACACTTCTTGGTGTTAAACTTTAACTGCCAATTTCTGGACCATTCTTCCAGTCTCCTTAGGTCAGCTTCCATTCCTAATGCCCCCTCTAGTGTATCCACCCTGTTGCAGAGCTTTGTATCATCTGCGAATAGGCAAACCTTCCCCTCCAGTTCATCAGTGATGTCACTGATGAATATGTTGAAGAGGACTGGACCCAGCACCAATCCCTGTGGAACACCACTAGTCACACCTCCTTCCCTTGGTAATGCCCCATTGACCAAAACTCTCTGGATCCTATTCTGCAGCCAGTTTCTAATCCAGTTTACTATATTCTGTCTGACTCCTGTGTGTTCTGGTTTGTTAGCAAGTCTCCTGTAGGGAATGGTGTCAAAGGCCTTGCTGAAGTCTAGGTAAACCATGTTCACTGCTCCACCCTGATCCACTGTTCTGGTAACCCAATCTAAGAAATCAATCATGTTTGTTTGGCATGTGTGCCCTGCTGTGAAACTAAACTGTTTGGGGTCGAGTTTTCAAGTTTCCTTTAGGTAGTCAAGTATTCTCTCCTTTAGTAATGTCTTCATAATTTTTCCCACTACAGAGTTCAGGCTGACTGGGCGGTAGTTTCCTGTCTCTTCCTTGCTTCCACTTTTGTGCAAGAGCACAACTGTTGCCTTTTTCCAGTCTAGAGGTACTCTGCCGCTTTCCAGAGATAGATTGAACAGCTCGGCTAGTGGTGCAGCAATTTCTTCTCAAAGATCTTTCAGTATTCTGGGGTGGATACCATCTGGCCCCATGGCTTTATCCACTTTAAGTTTGCTTAGTTCTTCTAAGACCCTTTCTTTCATGAAGGGACTTGTGTCTTCCCTTCCACTATCCTGCTCTGTCTTACTTAGTGTAAGTCCTTTGCTAATATCTTCTGTTGTGAAGACTGAGCAGAAGAATTTGTTTAACAACTCTACTTTGTCTTCATCTTTCTATAACAGCTGGTCCTCCCTTGTTGCTAGTTGGACTATTCCCCCTTTACTCTTCATTTTTTTTTTTATGCATCTATAGAAGGTTTTATATCCCTTCCTAACCCCCATGCTATTTTTTCCTCTGTTTGGGCTTTGGCTATCCAAACTGCTTTTCTATCCTCCTTGAGTTTGTTCCTTTATTCCTCACTGTCTGTTTCTCCTTTTGTTTCCTTCTACTGCTTAAAAGCCCTTTTTTTCCTCAATTTTGGTTGCTACCTCTTTGGAGAACCAGAGAGAGATCTTCCTTCTTTTGGCTTTGCTGATTTGTATTGCACATTGCTCAGTGACTGTATTTAAGACATTCTTTAAGTTCTCCCAGAAGTGTTCTGCATCCCCCTTGTTACTGGTGTCCAGCATGGTCTTGATCCCAGATTTCATTTTGGGAAAGTTTGCTTTCCTGAAATCAAGTATCTTGATTTTTGTGTGACTTTTACCTTCCTCTTTATTTACTGATACCCAGACTGACCTGTGGTCGCTGGTCCCCAGATTGATATCTGCATGAACTTCTAAAATCCTGTTGCTGTTTGTGAGCACCAGGTCCTGGGTTGCTTTGTCTCTGGTGGGTGAGTCTACCAGCTGATTTAGACCTGCCCCTCTACAGCATGAACAAGAATTCTTTGCCCTGCTCTGTGGCTGCTGTGTATGAGGTCCAATCCACATCTGGTAGATTGAAGTTCCCTACAAGCAGCAACTCACCCCTGTCTTCCATCATTGAGATGGCTTCCAGGAGCTCTTTGTCGATTTCACCTTCCTAGATTGGGGGTCTGTAGACAACTCCCACACTGAGGGGGGCCTTTTCCCCTGCTCCTAGGGTGATCCATAGGGCTTCTGCTTTACTGTGCTTCCCCTGGATCTCCATTGCACAGATTCCCTTCCCTACATACAAAGCCATCCCCTTTCTTTTCCTCACAATCTTTTCTGCAGAGTGTGTAACCTGGGATAGTAGTATCCCAGATGCGGTTGGTGAAGAACCATGTTTCTGTAACTGCAACCCAGTCCAGTTGTGCCTCTGCCACCAAGGCTGTGAGTTCAGAGATTTGTTTGATAGACTATGAGCATTGATGCAAATAGCCTTCCACCACTGGTAGTCCTTTTGCTGTGTACCATTTCCTTGTTCTTATCCAATTTTTTTGTGTCTTAATCGCTTTATGCCTCTCCCTAGTGGATCAGGCTGGACAGTGCCTTTACTATCTCTGTTGTTGGTATCTTTGTGGTATCTAGGCACTGTGATAACTGATGCTGGGGGAGGAGTAATTGGCAACCCTTGCGATGTGAAGGTTGCCTGCAACTCCTCACCCTCCACTAGTTTAACTGATCAATATGGACATTGAATTTCTGTCTGCACACAACAGTCCCTTCCTTAGTGAGGTGCAGGCTGTCAAATTTAAAGAAGTCCCTTTCCCAGAAGGTCTGCCACTTTCCTAGAAAGTGATGCCCTCTTTCTTTGCACCAGTTTTCTAGCCAGCAGTTAAGATCAGCGATGTCCTTCTCTCTGATCTTCTGCCTGCTGTCCTCTTTTCCCCAGACAGGCAGATAGTGGATGAAAGAGCTTCTGATTCCTTACCACCCTGTACGACAGCTCTGTTCAGCCGACTAGGGGTTGCTTGAGGTTCTGAGGGTTACATTGAAGTCTTCTGGGGTCAGGGCTCTTGTGTTTATGGCTCCAACCCTCTGGAATTCTCTGCCTTGTCGGCTTAGGGAATGCATGACCGTGGAATCCTTTAGGCGGGAATTTAAGACACTTTTGTGGAGTAAGGCTTTTATGAATTGATGTTGCTGAGAATATTGACTTTATATGTGTATTTTTGTTTTTAACATTCATTTGTACAGTGCCTTGGTGCCTAAAAGATGCTTAATGAATAAAGTTTTATTTTTTTATTTATTATTATTATAGTTTGTCGCCTAGCCTAGTAAGATTTTGTTTTGTTTCTTCCACAGATTGACTGGCTAGGTCATTTGTACCTATGTGGAAGATGACCTGCTTGTCCTGTTCCACACTGCGTACAATTTTCTCGATGCAGTCCATGTCCCTCCATGCTGATGTGCCAGGGAAGTACCGGGCCACAACTTTGGCCTGGTCATAATGATGAAGTTGGGACTCTACTCCCTTTATCATGGAGTATCTGACTATCAGTACAGGATTTTTAATGTCTTTTTTAGTGATCTTTTTGGTGGAGCGCACATCCTTGTGCTGTGTTGGGCTCCTACTGCCCTCCACGCCTGCTGTTTTAGTAGTCCTGGAGGATAGTGGCGTGTATTTATTTGACTTGTATATACTGTAGGTATGTTTTCCTCCTTCACTATGGGTGTAGGATTTGTCCAATGAGTTCCAACTATTTGCCAGCCCTCCAGCTGGTTTGTCCTTTGGGGTAGGGGTAGTTATGACAATGGTTTTATAATTGTTGATATTATATTGTTGCCCTTTGAGGACCAGTGGAGTTTTTGGAGAAGATCGTGTATCTCAGTCCATGCTGACTAGAGCTGAGACCTTAGGTCCTTGAGGGTGATGCATGTAGGACCGTGCCCCACCCTCAGGGGAAATGCTCTGGCTAAGAGTGTTTCACAGTTGTTGCAGTTTACTAGGTCCATAGCTGGTGGGAGTTAGCCTTAATTATGTGGAGACTCCCAGCTGAGCAATGTGCGGATGAAAGTCAGAGAAAAGAAAAGAAGATCAATTTTTTTTCTGAGATGTGCAGTAAGTCCCCCTTACTTCTGCAGGAAGGATATGAGGGGTCAGGGCTATATTAGAGGAAGAGCAGGAATGGTGGGTAGGGTGGGTGGGTACTCCCCTGTGGAAAATCAGTGGAGGTACCTGTAGAACAATCAACTTTTGGCAGTGGCTCCAACAAACACCACCAACCACAGCACCCTCAGATGAAAGTAAAGGTACCCTGACATTTTAAATATTCCTTCTGTTGGAAGGTACTAAGCCTTTGTCAGCTCCACTTCCCAGTTACACTCCTAATCCTCTGGAAGAGCTGTGGAAGAAAAACAATTGGCTCCTTCAGTGTGAGAAAGAGACTGCAAAACCTATAAGCCCAAAACAAAACCTGTAAGTACAAAACAAAATAGTAACAAAACAGTAACTCTGCTTAGCCTAAAGAGAGAGAGATCAAACTGTAAAACCTATAAGCACAAAACAGTAACAAAACCTATTAGCACAAAACAAAATAGTAACAAGACAGTAACTCCACTTAGCCAAAAGAAGCCTTAATGTTTCTCCTTGCTCTGTTAATGTTGTTCCTTGCTCTGTCCTTTCAAGCAAACTTAAAAGACAAAAAGCTCAGGTAAGCTAGGTGCTTTTTGTCAGCAAACCTTAGTCTTCCACCAAACAGTTCAGCGTCCAGCAAACAATGTCACTTGCCATGCGTGCCACAGGAGAGGCCATTACAAGACTATGTCGGTCAAAAGTAACACTGCATGAAGTACAAGAAGTGCCAGAGTATGACAAAGAGTATATTTTTGTACTTAGGGGCTGTTCTAGATCAAGACTGTACCTTCAAGGTACATATTGACCAGCTGACCAAGATCCTGAACCAGAAGTTAGGTCTACTGTATCGCCTAAGCCCTTTACTCACAAAGGACTCCCATCTAAAGGTAGCAACTGGTATACTATTACCCTCCATGTTATATGGTTCCTCAGCTCTATACTCAGTTAAAGGTGCAGAGATGCAGAAGCTTAGAACCATGTACCACAGGATAATCCAACTTGCTGCAGGGGCCCTGCCCCTGGAGCATCACTGTCAAGTGCTTCAAATCTTAACTTGGCCTTCATTAGAAGGCAAACTAACATATGCTTCTCTGTGCCTAATCTTCAAACTCAGGCTTGACAATGCCCCCCCTCCCCAGCCTCTCTGCTACTGTAACAACTAAACAAAGCAGTAGGACTCTCAGATCCTCCAACCATCAGCTCCTTCAAGTTCCTAAAGTAAGGTCTTTCCAGGGACTATGATCATTTGCTGCCTACACCCCGCCCCTTTGGAATGTACTTCCAGAAAAATTACAGGAATGAAACTCTCTTGGGGGATTTAAGATGGGACTCAAGGCTCACCTGTTGGAGCTGAACCACTGCACTTGTTACCGCTGATACCACAAAAAAGTCCTCTTTGCTCTTAATTTGCTATGAACATAGTACACTGTAATGAATGACACCCACCTCTTCCTCCTGCCAAAATTTGATCATTTATGATTGTTGGTTCTTATTGAGTACCACACTGCTGTAACCTACAAATGCCTTGCTTTGATTAAACAATGTCAATCACCATTGTGCTGTATGTTGTAATGTGAACGCTTACCTTATCTGACTTTGTAAAATGTTTTATTTACTTGAAATTAATTCTGGGTCACCCCTGAAAATAAATGTGACTGTAATGGTCCCAGTGGGCCAACCTGGTTACCAAAATTAAATAAATAAATATTTGGGGATAGGTTCAGACCCAAGGAACTAGCTGGAAAAAGACAATTCTCATCAACAAGATGACAAAAGAGTTCAGTATAAAAATGATTGCAGACATCACAGCTGTGCCAGAAACCATATACAAGGAACTATGGGGCAAACACTACATACCTTTGCAGGCCACAAGTAAAGTCCTGATGGGGTCAGGAAGATACACCCTGGATATGTGCAGAGTATTCACTGCCACTGTAGCTAAAAGAAAAAGTGCAAGTCAAGAGGACCCTCCATACCCCATTGTTAGGCAGAAAAGCAATCGAGACACTTCATCTTCTTGCCAGACTTGATAGTGTGGAACAAAACAGGTGGAGAGAGGAGTTCCAAACATTATTCAGTGGCCTAGGAGAACTCAAAGCTTACCATATTCAGCTTACACCAGGAGCCATATAATTTTTGCTGACAGCACCCAAAAGGATCCCAGTTCTGCTGATGTCCAAGTTCAGAAAGGAATTTTCTAGAATGGGGGACATGATGGTGACTTGGCACCTGTGAGGAATGAGCATGTGACGCAACACGCACAAACCAAGATGGCCAGGTGAAGCTGCGGCAGCACAGGATGGCATCTCTCTTCACAGAACATGCTTCGCTTAATGTTTAGTTGAATTAAGCAGTCGTAAGTTGATATTGATGCACGACCTTCGGGCCCAGAAGAACTGGTAAGTTAATATCAGCCTATGTCTTCTAGTGGGCCTTTTTTTCTTTTCTTTCCAAATATGCCAGCAACCTGGTTTCCACATCATGTTTTAAGGTATGCTTTAAATACAATTGCAATCCGGCTCTGCAATATGTTTTGTGTAGCATGATTAGTGGAACGAAAGCCTCGCTATGAAGTTGCTACCACGGCCTGTGTATATTAAAAGGAAAAGAAAAAGGAAGGGGAAAAATCATATACACCATCAGTGTGGGCAAGATAATGGTAATTTTTGTTCATTAATGAGCCTATCTTCTCTCTAAATAAATCAGAATCAGAGGGTTAACTACCTTGCCTTAAGCTATGTTTTAGACAAAGACTGTAACCTGACATTGTGATATACACTTGATAAGCACGTTTTGTGGAAAGAATATTGGGTTAAATATGATTTTAGCACCAGCAAAAATATTTCTTCCCTGAAACCAAGTGATTTATTGGTGGAGTTTGCTGGTTTTATCAGATTACAGGTAGTTAAGTGAAATATCCTGTGCTTCTGAAAATGTTTTAAGGCATGTGGTATTATAAAAGAAATATGTCGCATTAGGGAATGATCAAAAGAGCACTTCAGTGATAAAAGAGTGGGTATAAAAAAGCTGCGTTAATACTGCTGGTGTGAAGATGGGAAATGTTGTGAGAATATTTGATGAATTCTTTGTTCTCCCAGATTTCAGTAGGATAGCAATCATAGAAATGCCACCTAAAAGGCATTTAAATAAAGCTATCGAGTTTGCTGAAGTGGGCCAAACTACTACGAAAAAACATTTAACCAAAATAAGTGAAGAACAAAAATCGAATGAAAATACATCCTCAGCAACTGAGCAGTTAACTCAGGATGAGCCCTTACCTTCCACTGAAAGAGAACAACCGGTGGCTGCTACATCTAAATTAGCAAATGAAGAGCTAAATGCACATCCCATAAATTCAGATAAACTTTTGGAGGCTGTCAAAGAAATTAAAACTGAAGTGCTACAAGCCCTGAAGGACATGAAAACTTCACTGCAGACTATTACTAACTCTGCTTCAGAATTAACCACTCGTATGGAACATCTTTCAGTTAAAAATACTGAAATGCAAGATTGTATATCTAAAATAGAGGATATTCCCTCTATGGGCAAAACTCTTACATGACAAACAACTACAGCTACTGACAGATAACATTGCAGAACAAAAAGATCTCTGTAGGAGGGGAAATCTTCATTTATATAAAGTACCTGAGGGCCTGGAGGGGGCTCAAAATCTGGTATTATTTTTTGGAAAATGTGTTACTCTGATGCTTAGTAAAAAATATCCAGAAGAAAAAATTGTACTAGATTGGGCATACAGAAGCGGAACAAGATTTGCTATGACAAATCAATCTTTATCTAGAACGTTTTTTATTAAACCCCATAACTATCAGCACAAAGAGGAAACTTTGATGAAAGCAAGAATAGAAGAGGCCTTAAGGGTGGAAAATGTGCATTTTCATGTCTATCCAGACCTTTCCCATGAGACCATGATGAAAAGACAATTATTTAACCCCTAAAAACCCTGCTATTCTCAAAGGGCATCAGGTTCTCGATGCAATACCTGGCTAAAATTAGGTTCCTGATCAATAATAAACTGCAGACATTTGATGATATCAATGAAGCACAGGAGGCTTTTGATAAATGCTATGCAGAAGTACCATCTAGCAGTTATATGTCACGGCCCTCCAAAACGTGACCTTATTCCACTTACAACTGAAAAATCTAGAAAACCAGCAGAAACTGAAACTGAAAGACAGGGATGTGAAGAAGGATGCGATGGACAGCCATCCCTATTCCCATCTGTGAGGTGAACAAGAGAAGGAATGCAGTAGTAAAATGGCTAAAATGAAGGAAGAAAAAAGACTATCGACAAATGAAGCTGAATTTATAGAATAAGATTTAATGTACACATTTACTAACTCTCCTTATCTTTTATAAGTCAATAAAACTTAAATATCCCTTCTTGCCTCCCTTTACTTTTTAACAAAACACTATTTTTTTAATTTTATTTCCCTCTCTTCTCCCTCTTACTTCATTCACATAATGTAATAAGTAGAATATGGCTATTAAGTCACTGTGTTATTAAGGTGAGGGGAGGAGCTGTGGGAATGGGGTGGGAAGGAGGAGAGGAGAAGTGGAAGGAGAGAAAGATGGGAGAAGCAGAGCTGTACAATGAAATAAACAGAATAAAATAAGGGAAGTAAAAATGTAAAAAATAATGACTGTGATTGATATGTATATATCGGTGAAGTAGAGGTAAAAGTCTTTGGTGCAAAAGTGCAATAGATAGCAATTATAGCCATCTACACTCAAACAAAGGGGAGGGTAGAGATCTTTGATCTCTTAGCAGAGTCAAGGGGTGGGATTTTTGTTGTACATTACTTGCAATTGTTAAAACTTGTTAAAATGGTGCAAGTAAATTTGGATGTATTTTTTCTCATTAAAACCAAGGGTCCAAGTGAGGATGTAAACATTTTTGTAAAATATTATGCACAATGTACACTAAAAATCAAATGCTAATATGACTGAAATCTTGCAAATTGCATCCTGGAATGTAAAAGGTCTACAAAAAATAGAGTACAAAAGTTAAAAGTAAGTATACTGAATTACATGCTATTAACTGTTTATGTTTACAAGAAACACATTTTAATCAGCAGGATTTTGATTGGCTCACTAAAAAATCTGGATCAGGTGTTCAGTCTATCATAATAATAATTCCAGAGGGGCAGCCATAGTTTTTAAAAAACATACTTTAAAACCTATTATTCTAAAAACATCTAAAGATGAATTTGGTCGATACATTATAGCCAAAATCCAATTGCTAAACCAGATAATGACGGTTGCTACTTTATATGCTCCAAATGAAAATTCACCTACTTTGTTTACTGATTTTTTTTCTCCAACTAACAACACACACTCCCCTATACATTATTACAGGTGATTTTAATTTAACATTAAATAAATCTGACTGTACTTCCAATATATATAATACACACAAGATGGCAATAAAGGTTATTAAACAGTTTCAATCCAAACTTCATTTAGTAGATCCATGGGTTTATTTTAACAAAGATAAATATAAATACTCTTTTTATTCAAATATACACAAATCATATTGCTGTATACATTTTTTCCCATACTCTGAAGCTTTAATACATCAAACCAGTAATGTAGAATATCTGGACATAAAAATCTTGGATCACTCCCCCTGCATATTGAAACTGACATAAAAGAGTAATATCTCCATGTAACTGGAAATTAGACTACAATATTGCACAAACCCGAAATGCTGTAACCTGTACAAGATACTATTTGGGGATTTGTTTTTATATAATGACAATGAAGATGCAAGAAGTAGCATATGGGAAACATTCAAAATAGGAATTTCTGGGTATTTAAGCAAAATACAGAGGAATAAAAAAAAACATGGAATCAGAAGCAAATACATTTGGAGCAGCAGATACAAACATTACAACAAATCCATAGCCTTAGTTTGGACCCTAGGATACACAAAGAACTCTTACAAAAACAGACAGAATATAATAATTTAATTACAGAAAAAGCAGGAAAAATTTTAATTCAAACACAAACTAAATACTATATACTATCAGATAAACCATTAAAATTACTATCTTGGCAGCTAAACCAAGAAAAAGAACAGAACTCAATCAAAAAAATAATAAAAAAAGACGGTACCATCACCACTGACCCAATAGAAATTAACTTAACCTTTACTGAATATTATAAAGAACTATGTCAGACACAGCAAATATTAGATGAAACAGCAACAACAGAATTTCTAGATACAATACAACTAAATTCGCTTCCAGAACATATGCAATATATTCTGAATCAAGATATTTACGGTTATGAAGTTGGTCAAGCAATAACTCAATTGCCGCAAGGAAAAGCACCGGGACCCACTGGACTAACTATATAATTTTATAAAAAATTCAAAGATAACTTGATTCCTTTTTTAGTAAAATTATATAATTCTTTTATTTCTGAGCAGAAAATACCCTGTTCATTTAATGAAGCAAATATTCACTTGTTTTAAAAAAAGGTAAAAACCCATTAAAATGTGAATTATACCATTCTATATCATTACTGAATGTCGATTATAAAATATTTACAAAAATATTAGCAAGCAGACTTCAGAAAATTATTCACTTGTTGGTCCATCCAGATCAGAATGGCTTCATTAAAGGCCGTAGAATTAACGATAATATTAGAAGAACAATAAAAATAGTAAATAATGCAATAAATCTGGATGCAATCATATTAACAACTGATGCTGAAAAAGCATTTGATAAAATAGAATGGCAATTTGGTTTTACAATATTACAAAAAATGCATCTGGGGCAGAAGTTTATAGACTGGATTAAGTTAATTTATAAAGCACCCATATCTAAAATTAAAACTAATGATATAGGGCCAGATATTCAAAACATTGCCCTGGGGCTAAATTAGCACTGCCCGGCGGGCAAACTTAGCCCGGAGCACAAAGCAAACTATACTGAAAAGGAAATAGCCCGGTGCTAATCCTGCTGAATATAGCAGTCTAAGGAAGCTGGGCAAACCAGTCTGGGAGTGCAGGGCAAAATTAGCCTGGGAATAAGACTGCACTGAATATAGCAACAGGGAAGTGCAAACTGCAACTGCAGCTCATTAGACTCCGTAGCAAGCCAGTGTTGCAGGTGGAGAACATTATGTGTGATTGCACAGAGATGTCTCACATCTACTGCAAACACACCTCTCAACCCCGTCTTATAAATCAGGGACAAGGCATAAAAAAATCAGGGACAAAGGTTTAAAGCCAGGGACACATCTTAAAAATTGGTGATATCCACTCAGGAAACTGGTAGACTAAGTGGTGTAGTGTAAAATGCATTTTCTAAAGAAGAACACGTCTGTAACATTAATGTTTGACAGTATTTTATGCTTACAACCCCCACTGTTTGGTCATAGAAACACAATACTTAGGCAGGACAGAGTAAAATTTTGAGGTAAAATCAGGGATGTCCCTGCAAATCAGGAACAGTTGAGAGGTATGACTGCAAACAACAATGTGAACCACACACTGCAGAACTGTGCTATGCTGAAGTAAGGCTTGCCCGGGGCTAACCCGATTGCATAGTGCTAACACATTAGCCCGGTGCAAACTGGTTAGCCCGGGGCAAACAGGAGCTATATTCAAAGCTCCCATGCAAATGAGCCTACTTAAGTAATCCATGGGCAAACAGGTATATTTGCATCTCATTAGGTGCTGCTTAGCATACATTACCATGCAGTTTGCCCGGTGCTACTGCATGGAGCACAAACCTCCCCCTTTTGGTTGGAATGGAAGTACAGGCTGAACACTGCAGGCCACGGCATGCCCACAGCATCCCCTGTTGGTCAGAATGGAAGTACAGGCTGGAAGCAGCAGGAACTGCGTGGTGGCAGGCACAGTCAGAGCATACATACCTCACAACCCCTTGCCTCAAGAGAAGGGACGAGGCTTCAAAGGATTAGGGACAAAGATTCATAATCAGGGACACAGTTTAAGAGATATTTATTTATTTATTTAAAAGTTTTACCAGGAAAGACACACTGAGCAGACTACCGCTCGATTCCAGATGCGTCCTGGGGGTAGAAGGAATGGGATAGTACATACAAGGGGTTTTGTGTTAAGAAGCAGTTTCAGAAGCAGAACCAGTCTGTAACAGTCATGTATGACATGAATGTGTGAGGTTAATCCCCACTGTTCTGTCACAGTAACACATATTCTGTGAGGGACAGAGGAACATTTGGAGGCTAAATCAGGGACCACCCTGAATAGTAGGGACAGTCAAGAGGTTTGAGTGCATACAACGCACCCATGCATATGTGTGCTTGATACACGCAAGTGACCCTGGTAATCTAGTGGACCCCCCCAACCCCAAGCATGACTCCAGACCCCTGTTCCACCATATAACATTATATTTCATGGTCATGGAACCATATAACATTATATTTCATGGTCATGGAACCAACTCGGCAGAAGGCAATACTGGACCTTGTGCTCACAAACTGGGGACAGTGTGATGGGGGTAACAGTGGGGGAGCACCTGGGTAACAGTGACCACCAGTCATTGTGGTTTGAAATCACAGAAAGAGCAGAACCAAACCACACAAAAACACGTATCCTGGATTTTAGGGGGGCAGACTTTGGGAAAATGGGAGATGCTTGAAAAGAGGCATTAAGGGAATGGGACAGGAATCAGGGATTGAGGAACAGTGGGCAGTATTTAAAATGGGGATTATAAGAACAACAGAATTATGCATTAAGCAGGTTAGCAAGAGGAAAAGAAAGAGGAGACCATTATGGTTTTCCAAAGAGGTAGCAAAGAAAGTGAAAGCCAAAAGATTGCATTCAGGCAATACAAAAAGACACAGGCAGAAGGGGATAGGGAGAAGTACCAGGAGAAACAAAGGAGGCAGGGAAGTCAGTAAGGGAAGCCAAAGCTCAGACAGAAGAACACATTGCAAAATCAGTGGTTAAAGGGGACAAAACCTTTTACAGGTACATAAGTGAAAAAAGAAGGACAAAGGAGGGATAGTGAGACTGAAGGGGAGGATGGAGCAGCGTGGAGGATGACAACAGTAAAGCTGACATATTGAACAGGTATTTCTGCTCAGTCTTTACTAAGGAAGAGGAGGGTAATGGGTCTGAAGGAGTACAAGGGGTGAGAATGGTGCAGAAATGGACACAAGTCCCTTTACGAGAAAGGGTCCTGAAGGAACTGGAGTAATAAGAGCTGATAAAGCAATGGGGCCAGATGGGGTGCACCCAGGGTCCTTAAAGAACTAAGAGAGGTGGTGGCTGAACCTCTGGCTATCCTGTTCAGCCAATCACTGGAAACAGGGAGGTACCCAAAGACTGGAGGACAGCAGATGTAGTCCCCTTATACAAAAGTGGGAACAAGAGGAAGCAGGGAACTACAGACCAGTCAGCCTCCTCGGTAGTGGGAAAGATCATGGAAGCACTACTGAAGGAGAGATTGGTGGAACATCTGGTTGTCAATGGACTACAGGACCCAAGGCAGCATGGTTTCACCAGGGGAGGTCATGTCAGACCAACCTCATTGAATTTTTGACTGGGTGACTAGGGAGGTGGATCAGGGAGGGCAGTGGACATGGCCTATCTGGACTTCAGCAAGGCCTTTGACACTGCGCACATAGAAGACTATTACACAAACTGGGGAATATGGGTGTGGGCAGGACAGTAGTGTGTGGGTAGGTAACTGGCTGGGTGGCAGGACACAGAGGGTGGTGGTAAATGGCTGTCACTCCACAGAGGGAAGAGTGACCAGTGGGTACCACAGGGATCAGTGCTGGGACCGGTCCTATTCAACATCTTCATCAGTGACATTGCACAGGATCTAGAAGGCAGAATTTCACTGTTCGCTGATGACACAAAGCTCTGTAACAGAGTAGACACACCAGAGGGTGTAGACAGAATGAGAAGGGACCTGCAGAAACTTGAAGAATGGTCAAGGGTTTGGCAGTTGAAATTCAATGCAAAGAAGTGCAAGATAATGCATATGGGCACAAAACCCTGGCACAATATATCAGTTGGGGGTGAGGATATAGCATGCACCAAGCAGGAAAGGGATCTTGGGGTTGTCATCTCTGATGACCTCAAGGTAGGGAAACAGTGTGACAAGGCATCAGGTAAAGCAAATAGGATACTGGGATGTATAGGCAGGGGCATCACCAGCAGGAAAAGGAGGTCATAATTCCGCTATACAAGACACTAGTGAGGCCCCACCTGAGTACAGTGTACAGTTCTGGAGACCATACCTACGTAAGGACATAGACAGGGTAGAGAAGGTTCAGAGGAGGGCAACAAAGATTGTGCATGGGTTGCATCACAAGTCCTATGAAGACAGGTTGAAGGAACTGAACATGTACTCCCTGGAGGAGAGGAGGGAGAGAGGGGATATGATAGAGACATACAAGTATCTTACAGGGAGGAACAGGGTGCAGGAAAACACTATTTTTAAGCGAAAAAGATGTTTCAGAACTAGAGGGCATGGGATGAAGTTGGAGGGAGGACGATTCAGAGGAAACATGAGAAGAATTTCTTCACAGAACAGGTGGTGGACAAGTGGAACACCCTGCCAGAGGAAGTGGTGGAAGCTGAAACAATCACGGGATTTAAGAATGCATGGGATAGACATAAAGGAATTCTAGAGGTCAGGGGTAAGGGGAAATAGACTTCTAGGAAAACAAACTGAACTTACAAGCTCAAATGGGCAGACTAGGTGGGCCATAGGCCCTTATCTGCCGACACTGTCTATGTATCTATGTATTTCCCTGGTAGTCTAGTGCTCCCTGCCCCACCCCCTAGCACGATCTCTGACCCCCGTAGCTGCGGTAATTATTTGATGTCCCTGGTGTTTTAGTAGTCCCCCCCCCAAGCATGATCCCTGACCCCCGGTTGCCCTGAAATGACAGCAATACCTGGTGGTCTAGTGGTCCCCCACACCTGGAAGTGTGCCGCCTGTCCTCCCGTACACAGACTAGGTACGGCGCCAGTGACCGGCTCAGCCCTCCTCTCACCACCACGGCTGGCCGCCAACTGCAGTATGCATGAGCGCTACTCCCAATATAAACAGTGCTACTGTATCATTTATATATACTGTCACTGTATACTGTAACAAATTGCTCTGTATGCATCTTGTAGTGTTGCACTGTTTGTAGGTTATGATAAGGGCAGCATAGGAAAATGGGTACTTGTATTTCTAGGCGTTCATTTACTAATGCAATGAAATGAAAAAAAAAAACAGTGAGGAGGACTAACTTGAAACTGAAGTGCAGAAAACTGTCGGGTTGTGATGGTACAAGTTGCACTTTCAGACCGAGTTCAAACAACCCCTTGCAGAACACTCCCTCACCCACCAGGTCAGCCCCGAGTGTGTTTGTTTTAGTCTTTTAACATATGTATATATATATATATATATATATATGTGTGTATATATATATATATATATATGTGTGTGTGTGTATATATATATATATACACACACACACATATATACACATATGTATATATACATATATATATATACACACACATATATACACACATATTTTATATATATATATATATATATATATATACACACACACATATTATATATATATATACATATATATACACACATAATATATATATATATATATATATATACAGCATTGTGCAGCCCTCCCTGCACTAGGGACAATATGGTTAGTTTTGTTTGTGCAAAAAATAATCAGTCAGTCCCTACCTAACTCAGATCCCCTTATATCAGCAGCTCTGTTTCGGCTCAACCATCCCACCTACTATAACTACAAGAAGTGGTGAGAAAAACTTCATCCACCAAACCAACATCTTCCCTGCAAACTGAGCTGCAATCCCTTAAGCACCGACCCCACAGTCCTGGGCAGCACCGCAGTGCACAATTTAGCAGCTACCCTTGACTCCTCAGTCCACTTGCAAGGTTGCCGGACTCACTGCACGCTTTCTGCCGAGTCAGGCTGCCCCACCTGGTGTCAAGGAATTTCTGGGAGGGCCCCACTTCAGATGGGCTCCTCTCTCCAACTAAATTTTAAAATCCTTGCATATATCTACTTTCTAGTAGTGAGCTTCTGATCACCGTAAGTAAATCTAAAATGCAAACACTGAGACACTGTTCGAAGATGAGTAAAAACAGGTTTTACTCGTGGGGCCCCGCCCTATTCTTTTTCCAGGTGGCCCACAGTGTCAACCTTCCAAGTGGGCCTCCTCCACCACAGTCAGACTCTGTTAATACCCTCTCATTTTCTAAACATCTCTCTGCTTTGGGTAATTACAATATTCCACACCCCACACCGAAATAAGCCAAATGACAAACACAGACCCATAGAACAGGGGAGGGTTAATGTTGCACATGGCATGTTCTCTCTCCCCCCAGGCAGTTTTCTGTCTGTCCAATACCTAAACACAGGACAGGGGAGGGTAAACCTTCCACATGACATGTTTTCCCTTAACCCAGTCTCATACTACCCGGCCCGCATGCCAGCATGTTTTTGCCCTCCAATGCCAGACTCCCCCTCCAGAGATGTGATATTTGAAATAATCCGGAGCTACATCTCCTTGCAGAGCCTTTCTCCCACCCACCTTAAGGCTGTTTTATGGCATTATTTTCTGGGTCTGCTGACTGACTCCACCCCCCCATCCCATCCCATCCCATATGCTGCTGCACTTTTCAAGGTTACAGTTTACATCGTCTCTCAACCTCTTCTTAAACCTGCAATTTATTGAAACAGCAGCTCGATCTTTGCCACTTGTAGCAAATAAGTCCCTCGCCTTTGACTCCGAGACTCCCAGCACAGATTTTTAACCAGCAAGCACATAGCAGCATAAACAAGATTCCGAGCTACTTACAGTACTCTATGCAGATGCCCGAGCATCAAGATCCTTGAATTAAAAAAAAAAAACAGTTATCTGCAATGTAAACTGTACAGTAAATGGCTAATCATCTCGTTTTAACTCCCAGTAGTGCTCAGGCATAACGCAATCGGTGGCCGGCCGTGGTGGTGAGAGGAGGGCTGAGCCGGTTGCCAGCGCCGTACCTAGTCTGTGTACGGGAGGATGGGGGGCACACTTCCAGGTGGGAGGGACCACTAGACCACCAGGTATTGCTGTCATTTCATGGCTATGGGGGTCGGGGATTGTGCTGGGGGGACCACTAGAACACCAGGGATATTCTGTCATTAACGCAGCTATGGGGGTCAGGGATCATGCTTGGAGGGTGGGCAGACCACTAGAACACAGAACACCAGGGAAATTATTAAATTAACGTGACTATGGGGGTTGGGAATCATGCTTCGGGGGGTGGGAGGACCACTAGAACACCAGGGATCTCCTTATATTTGGTTGCATTAGAGAGGAGCATGGCCAGAAAGTCTATGCAGCCCTAAGAAAGGTGTTGAGTGCAGGGTTTACACTGAATGCTAAGAAATGTGAGTTTGGTAAAACCAAAGTTTGGTCCCTGAGACACATAATCTCAGACAATGATGTGCAAATGGACCCAGAGAAGTTGACAACCATACAGGGGATGACAAGTCCCACAAATGTGTCTGAAGTTCGAAAGGTTCTGGTAATGGTCAACCAACTGAGGACGTTCATACCTGCCTTAGTTGAGAAAACACAAGCCCCACGAGAACTTTTGTCATAGGAAAATCAGTGGGTCTGGTATCCAGCTCAAGAGCAAGGGCTTACGGCTCTCAAAGCAGAACTCATGGTACTGCCGATCCTAGCCTTTTTAAATCCCAGCAAAGAAACAAAAGTTGTGGCAGATGCATCGTACTTTGGACTAGAAGGGGTCCTGATGCAAAAACATGAAAACCACTGGAAACCTGTCAAGAATGTCTCAAAAGCAGTGATGACAACAGAACAGCACTGTGCGCAAACACTTGCCCTAGTGTGGGCATGTGAATGCTTTAGTTGTTACCTTGTGGAAGCACACTTCATTCTAAATATAAATCACAGACCTCTGGTAAGTCCGTTGGGCACCAGAAGCCTAGATGACCTTCCTCCTATGATACAGAGGTTTCATATGTGGCTAGTGAGATATGCCTACACCATTGTTCATGTTCTGGGCAAATGTTTTCTTACTGCTGATGCCCTGTCAAAGAATGCCTCTCAAAGGACAACTTACAGAAGTAGATGCAAATCTCATGGAATACACAAATATCTATCTCGCTCAAATTCAAGACACCCTTCCAGCATCAGACAGTAGTGTTGAGCAGATCAGACAACAATTACAGAAAGATCATGTATGTCAGCAAGTCATGAAATTTTGGCAGCACTGTTGGCCACCAAGGGTTCAAGGTCAAGATACTTTCAAGCCATTCTGGTATGACTGACACACCTTGACAGTTCCAGATGGCTTACTTCTGATAGGATCCAGAATTGTGATTCCTCAGTCTCTACAGGATGCTACCCTGAAACTACTCCACGAAGGACACAAGGGCATGGAAAAATGTTGCAGGAGAGCACAGCAGACTGTGTGGTGGCAGGAGATTGGTGTACAATTAACAATCCCGATAAACAAGTGTGAAGTTTGTACCAAACTCTTCACAAATCCATTAGAACCACTGATTCTGTCTAAATGTTCAGATAGACCATGGCAAAAAGTTGCTACAGATCTCTTCAACTTGCAAAATCAGAAATTCCTCTCAGCTGTAGACTATCATTTGAGATTTATCTGAACTTTTTAATTGCAAGTCGTGTTATCGGAGACTTAAAAGTAATATTTGCTCATCAAGGAGGGCCCGAGATTCTAGTATTGGACATCGGTCCACAGTTCAATTGTTCAGCCTTTCTCAATTTTGCAAAAGACTATGGTTTTTTTACATCTCACAGTCCAAGTTCAGCTATGGTTTGCTTCTCATCAGCTTTTTCTAAAAACCAGGAAGACAGTCTCAGTGACCTTTGGCACCAGGCAGAGACTCTCTAGGCTCTAGGCCCTACCCACCTTCCACACCCTTGATGGGACCATCTTGGAGGACACCTCCTCATTTTGATATCTGGGAGTTTGGCTGAACCAGCACCTCAACTTTTCTGTGCATATCGATACTATCCTGAAGAAACTGCGTCCCAAGCTTGTTGCTCTGTACAGGAATCATAGTTGCATCCCGCTGACTGCAAGGCACGAAATTGTCCAGAAGATGATACTCCCCATCTTTGACTACTGCGACGTAGTCTACGGTGCTGCTCCCAAATCTTCCCTGAACAAGTTGGACACTCTACCTCCTTCTGCCACTTTGCTATCGACTCTCCTTCCCGCTCCCACCACTGTAAACTCTATCGCTCTCTAACCTTCCTTCCACTATCTCATAGATGCATCTCTCACTGTGCCAAACTAAGCTACAAATTCTGGTTTGGGGGGCTCCCCTCCTATCTTTCATCCTCTCTGTCCACTCCTCCTCCTCCCACTCACTCTCTCAGATCAAATGACGCCTGCACCTTGTCGGTCCCTTGCTGCTCCACCCTCATTGGTCAGACTGGTTTCGCCCATCGTTTCCCTAAAATCTGGAATTCTCTCCCCCCTGAAATACGACACTCCTCCTCCAACTACTCCCTTACCTCTGCCCTACACAATTACCTTTCTCTCAGCTGTTCCTGCTTTAACCCACATTAATACCTGTCCCCAGCTTCTGCCTTCCTACCTGGCAGAATTCTCAACATCCTGAAGGGGGAAATCAGGAAATAGCTACCCCTTGTCCTCATATTCAGTTCTTGCCTCTCCCCTCTCTCTTCTCCACTTGCCCTTCTGGGTCACCAGTGTGCACAACCTAACCCCATCCCTTTTACCCCAACAACACTTGCGTACTACCTCGAGCCTGCTCCTGGTACACTCATGCACTATAAACGGTTCTATAGGTTTTGTACATTCGTATGTTCTTTTTTTTGTGTTGTAATTTTTTATTAATTTTTAACAAGAAAAGTACACAAACTTACATCCACCAGGCCAAGGCCTATGACAGTAAAGCAGAGTACATATACTTAAAACATTAAACATTACCTATCTTATGGGGAAAGGGTAGGAAAGGGGGAGGAAGGGGAAACTAAATCACTACAGAGGGAGGGAGGGAAGGGAAAAGGATCAACAGGTTACATACATATCCATATACAGGAAATTTCAGGTAGGATCCATTTCCATTCTAGTCTACCCATTAGGAAGGAAATAGAGCTTGTGTTCCACCTGTCTGTAGTTAGTCAGCAAAGGATAACGGTAAGAGGGAGGACTATTAGTATGGGATGGTCAAGAGGAATAAGAAAGACCTAATGCATTCCAGTTTTTAGCAGTGTGCCGTCATTGTTTATAACAGTATGCAATCATTTATATATAAATGTACTCACCGGAGGGTTGAGCTTCAAGACAGGGTTTGCTGGACATAGGCACATGAGTCAGTTCTTCTATATCTGTGCAAGTCACTCTAATCATTTTCATGGCAACATAAGAGGAGTCGAAGTAGGAGTGTGTATATGTTCTGCAATCTCTGGCCGCTATCTAGAGGCAGAACAGAGGAACACAAGCAATCCCAAAGGTTCAGGTTCATAACATAAGTAACAATTATAATGCAATACAACCAAGTAGAGCCAGTAATTGCATAATGTAAGGCCTTCGAAGGGCTTGACTTTTATATATCTATAGGGGATAGGTGGAAGATCTTACTAAAGTTGAGGGGAGATAATTAAGGGGAGTAGGTACCTAAGTTTTCCAGTCATCCTTACACTTGGTTAGTAAGATATTGGCCCAGCTGTGTTCATCAAGTTAAGAGGGGTAATCATCCTATACCCGTCTGATGGTGAACATAACTTAAGTAGGGGTCCCAACAGAGTCTAAATTTAGAGAGTTGGTATTTTTGAAGATGTGAGATTCTGTGCAATTTAGCCACTGCCAAAAGACAAGCCAGCACTTCCATCAATGTAGGGACCATGGAAGATCTCCATTTACAAAGCAGGGCTTTCTGGTTTGCATTGCCCGAAGGGCGAGACATCTGTATTCTGGGTAAGAGAGCTTAAGAAGATCGGTGGTAATACCCAGGAGATAAAAAAGAGGGCAAAGAGGGACTTGGAGCTTTAATACTTTGGAAGCCACATCTCGTATTGACTGCTATAAAGGCTGAATTAATGGGCAGGACCACAGTATGTGCATTTCATATGTTCTTTTGTATGATTTTGGACATGTATTGTAATTTACCCAATGTTCCTCTACTGTTTATTGTACAATACCATGTGTTTCAACTGTTGCACAATCTTACAATGTTGTATTGTTTGTACTACCCACATACTATTGTAACTGATCATCCTTCACAACCCTATGTAACCTCTCCCCCCAAGTCGCACCATGAGACAAGCAACTTGTTGTTCAGTGTGCCCTCCTGGTGAAGCATTTCAATAAATAAATAAATATGCAAGATAATGGAGTAGCTGAAAGAGCAGTACAAACAGTAAAGAGACTTCTCAAGAAAGCTAATGAACCATTCAAAGCTTTACGTGCTAACAAGCCACACAACTTGATGATGGTACCCCATCAAGTGAGCGCTACCAGAATAGTGCCGCACTATACGGCACTAATCTGGAAAGAACTCACATGGACAGTGACTGGGGATTTACAGCACTTGCTGTAAGCACTCCCTCAGTTGCTGTCCATGGTGCTGGTGCATCACAAGGGCACCAAAATCCGGGTTCTAATCCTGGTCTCCATTCATTTTATTTGAATCGGGACTTAGTTTTTTTTTCAAGGGACTGTGGAAACAGTATTCCACAGACCCAGAAATTTAATTGCCCCATCATCCTCCCCCCCAGTAGAAATCCTTAAGTCCAGGGAGCAGAGCTGCCCCGCACAAAAAAAAGCTCTGCTATTTTTGCCACACAGGTCTTGATTACACTATTGTTGTCAGTGCTAGTCTGATCCAGTGCCCTTGCCAACAGCAACAGTTTGGCAGAACTGTTGATGGTCCACAAACTGAGAACAACTGTACCCATTTTGTCATCTCTTTTAAATCCTAAACTTCTGACTATCAAAAAATCCAAGGCCATAAGCAGTTTTCAAGTTTCAAATGCAAGCAATCATATGACTTAAGACACAAAACTTGTGCTTTGCCACAGCTTCAGCCAGGAGAATGAGTCTGGATTCCAGATATGAAGATTTTGGTACAGGTCACAGAAAAGCTGCCACCTTATTCCTATATTTTGCAGAGTCTACAGGTATCTTTGTGACACAACATGTGCCACTTTGCTTGCCTTCACTCTGGAGAGAGAGAGAAAAGTCCAGGGATCGGAAGATGGACTGTCACTTCTGTAGGGGATCCACCAGATGATCCTCCAAGAGATCAAGCTGCAGGGGTACAATGGGTACCACTTCAAAATCCTGTATGATTACTGAAACCACCCCAGAGACTGTTAAAGAACAGACCAGTTGCAGAACAAGCAGCCATGAGATGCAGTGTCATGACCTAATCGGGATAGGTGTCAGTCAAACCTCAAAGACTGGACTTATACATAAAAGGACAGAATGTGGTAAAATAATTTCATGGCAAGTGACCAAGAGGCAGAATAATCCTCCCACTGAGCTGGAAGTGTTTAGACAGTCTACCCTGACCTTAATTGATAGCCAATGATAACAGTAACAGAAAAGCTTAAACATAGTTTAAAAAGTTAAAGTGCAATAGTAAACTGTTAATATAAGACTGCTTGAACTTCTGTAGAAATGTGTATCTATTCCAAAAGGGGAGATGTGGTGACTGCTGGCACTGTAGCTTAGCCAGCCTATCTAGTTTACTACAGTGCTCCCTCTCTATAATGAAAACTTGGGTATAACGAATGCCCAGTGTGGCTCCCATTATCATCAGCAGTTCCCCAGTCCAGCTTTTTTCACAGATTACGACCCATCCTTTCAGCCTCTTATCAGTACCCTTCACCAACTCTTTTTCAAGGGTAAATGCCAGAAAATACTGTACAAAAAATAAAACAAGTGAATAAATAACCACTGTTAATGTGTGTTTCAGAAAAGAGCAACCAGAAACCATGAGGGTGGAGGGACCGAAGCAAACAGCTGCTCTCAGAAGTTTGGCCCCATTTCCGTTTATTTTAGTTTTTTACCAACCTCTCAGCTAAAATACAATAAATAAAAACAACACTGTCCTGTGTGAGTTATAGGATCAGTTACTGAAACAAAATAGCTGCTGTTGGAGAGCTGGAGAGATCAAAGCTGAGCAAAGCTTTACAGTACCTGTACTAAGCTCCTCCGAGTCCCAGCATTTACCTCAAGCACGCCTGCAGAGTGAAAGGTTGCTCTCTCAAGAGTACAGAAGCACTGAGGCCATATGATTTGGTAAGCAAAGGCCACAGCTCTCTATTTCTGTTTATTAAACTGTATTTTCAGACCAGATGAGCACGAGGGAGGGGGAGCACTGAATGGAGCACATATTGAGAACAGCTGACAGACTAAAATTCTACAATCATCTACTGGCTACAGTATTTTTTGTGTGAATTCATGGTGCATTACAGCAGTATTACAGAATAAATGTTATTAAAATACAAACACTGTGCTGAGTACAGCTCAGTAAACTCAGCGATCTATGTAGTACCATGGAGTCGAAGAAGTGGACAGGAGGAGACAAAACTTATTTTCCAGCATTCCTCTGTGTAATAAATGGGGAACTATAACAAAGTTATGTTATGGACCCACTTCATTCGTTATAGTGAAGGATCACTTTATGTGACCTCTGGGAGGAACTACCCAGAGGAACTTTCTGTTAATAAAGTAGTTGCCATATTACCTTCAATCTATGTACAGCATGGTTCTTAACAGCACACATGGCAGTATGGACAACAGGTCCCATATTTGTTAGTTTTTTATGGGCAGACTGGATGGACCAATGATCCTTTTCTGCCATCATTGGCTATGCTTCCATGTTTCTAGGTTTCCAATTTTTTAGACTGCCATCTCTCCATGACCTGCAGTTTCAGAATGGTGTACATCCTTTGTAACATGGGTAGAGGATTCTTTATGTCAAGTCTGATAGTACAGTTGAAGCCTCTTATTTTTTTTTAACTCAGCTTTTATTGATAAGAATTGGCAATTACAGTACAACCACATGTAAAATACAGATATACATAAAAAAAGCTGTTTTACAGAATTTGTAATACAAATAGTATAATGGCATACATGGCAGTACGAATGTAGAAACCATTCATCTTGCTAATACTATGAAACTGCATTCATTACTGTTCTTGGGCGACTGTGGTGTACTGGTAATGGCATCTTCAAAACCTATATCCGAGTGAGCTGAATCAAATAAACCATGCTGTGCAGTCACCAAGATTGTCCTGAGTCAATATTTCAACACACAACTTTAGTAATTAACAGTAGTAGAACTTGGCAGGCCTCCATGATTGTCCGTCCCCTAGGGCTACCCTAGTTAGGCATCACTTAGTGTTTCAAGAAAAGAGGGAAAAAAGTGGGGAAAAGTGAAGTAAACAGCCTTAATGACATGTGGGGGAGGCCACCCAATATCCAGGAGAGCAACGTGGAGAGAAAGGCGATGGAGGACATTCCTTATGGAACTGCACCCCCACACAGGGATTCCACTGACAGGAGCCTGTTGGCTTCTCCCTGATTGCCCATGGGTGCATCCCAGTTCATCTCTATTAAGTACAGTAGCTGTCAACATTAACAGAAGCCAAAAATTCTAGTTTGCTTTGATGTTTACTTTGTACTTTATTTTACTGGAAATAATTCATTTAAACACAAACATGTCTGTCCCTTTCTATCATTTTATTTCATTTCATCATTTTCAACTAGTTCACATTCAGTTTTGAGTTGCAGACTGCCTGGCTGTTCGAAATACCAAACTGTTTGATGGCTGTAACCTGTAGTGTGGAGGCCTTTGTAAATTGCATCTAAAATGTGTCCTTTAACTGAATATCCCCATTATCAGGGTCCCAATTAAGTAAACTGTACTGTATTGTGAGAGGGTGTTTCCTGGGGCTGGAGGCCTATGTTTCATGTGTCAGCTAGTGCAACCACCTGCAGGATTTGTCACTGCCCCATAGTGCTACGTTAAGCTATGTAACTGACTGACACTCGTTGTGGGGGGGGGGGGTTAGAGACTGGTGGAGGAGATCTGAAGTTGTCAGCTGCTTTTAGGGAGTCCCTCACAGGATCAGCCCTAGAGAACATGGCAATCCTCTCCAGCTGCTCTGCTTCTCCCCTCTCAAACAACACTGCTGCAAGATTGATGTTATTTCGCCTGCAATACCAGGCATACAGACCTCAAATAAATCCTAGATTATTACCTGCATCTCTCTCACCAAATTACAGTTGGCAGTAGAACCTGAAAACTAAGGCATCAATGTAAGAACTGATAACTCTATGATTGGACTACATTTCTACTTTCAAAATCTTTATTTATTTATTCAGGCGAACATCATTGAGCATAGCTCATTTACAAGATGGACCTGAGTGGTCATAACAAGAAAAGGTTACAGAGTGTATACAAAAACATGATATTGAAAAAGCACAAATACAATCATTTATGAGTGAGATAGATGTACAAATATTTACATACGTACAAGGCAAAGGACAGTAAACCAAAAACCTAATAAAGGAGAGAAACAAACAGTCTAGTAGGGATAAGGCTTGGATAAAGGTACATGGGTAGGCATATATGTTTGAGGTTTGATGTGGAAAGGACCAGAGGAATAATAGAAGAATAGGGAGGAGCTTTAAAGAGGGGGTGGGGTGGGAAGAGGGGGTGTGGGAGGGGTGGGGGTGGGAGGACTAGGCCTTGTGGAAGCAATTACACGAATCTGGGATTAGGCTGGTGTACAGCTTTTGAAGGATGGAGGAATCAGTGTTTCCATTTTCAATGTCTTTTGGATAGAATTCCAGATAAGTGCCAGGGAATAACTGATTGCAGCTCTTCCATACCGGGTGCAGGTGATAGGAATCTTCAGCAGGATCAGTTTGTTGATCCTCAAGGTGTAGGGCCTGGATGTGATCTGGTTGAAGCAGTCTGAGATGTAGGAAGGAGTTTGTTTGTCAGAGCTTTGTAGATCCAGGTAGCAGCATTTTTCTTCTTCTATGTTGCAGGGATGTCCAGCTGACTGCATTGTAGAGAGAGCAATGATGGGTGCTAGAGGAAGGTCAGTAATGAATCTAATAGCTCTATGATACAGGGTGTCTAGTTTGTTTAGATGGGAGAGGAGCAATGACCACAGAGGAAGTCAGCATAATCAATGAGGGACATGAATGATGCAAGGATTAATCTTTGTTTGGAATCTTTGGTCAGGTAGTGTTTGATCCTATAGAATAGACCAAGTCTTTGTCTTAGCTTTTTCAGGAGCTCTTCAACGTGGGTAGTATAGTCTAGTTTATTGTCTATCCATACTCCTAGGTATTTGAATTTGTCAACATATTCCAGATTTTCACCAAGGATGGTAGAGAGTTGTGGGAGGGTGAATGATGGGATAGTGGAAGAACAGTTCTTGGTGGCAAAGAACATAGCTTTGGTTTTCTTGGCATTTAGTAATAATTTCTTTTCTAATAGGTTGTGCTGAAGGAGGGAGAATTCAGACTGTAGGAGCTCACAGGCTTTTGATGGTGAGGATTGCTCACATATAGTACAGTGTCATCTGCAAAGAGGTGGATATTAGAAAGTAGAGATTGGAATCAATATTGTTGATATAGATGGCAAAAAGGATGGGACCCAGGATGGAGCCTTGCGGTACACCTCTTAGGAGAGGTTTAGAGGTAGATAGATCACATTCATTTTTTACCAGTTGTAATCTTCCGGAGAGATAGCATCTGAACCATTTAAGAGAGAGTGAGTCAAGGCCTATGGAGTTCAGAGAGGAGATTAGAAGATCATGATCCACAGTGTCAAAGGCTTTGCTTAGATCCAGAAACACAGCACAGGTGTTATTCTTTTTGTCTAGGGCAGTCTGCCAGTCATTTGTGACTTTTGCTAGTGCAGAGATGGTGCTATGCATAGATCTGAACCAGATTGAGCTGGATTTGGGAGATTGTTGGTATCAAGGTAGGCAGTTAACTGAGAGTTTACCAGCTTCTCAAGCATCTTGGATAGTACTGGTAAGATAGAGATGGGCCTATAATTATTGAGGTCCATGGGATCACCTGCCTTAAGTAATGGAAACACTTGAGCTGTTTTCCATATTGAGGGGATAGAACCAGTGGCAAGTGATAGATTGAAGAGGTGGGTGAGGGGCGATTAAGGCATGCAGAGCTACTTTTAGAAAGTAGGGGTCAGGAGTCTGCACCTGCACTTTTGGTGGTATCTAGCTGGAGTAGAAGGTCTTCTACTTCTTTGAAGAATATTGGCTTGAATGAGAATGTGGAAGCAACCTTTTGACCCTCAGTAGATTGTAGGGTTAGAGATGATCTTAATAGGTTTGCAGGAGAGGAGTCGGAAGCCAGGCCAGCTGTAGTGAAATGGTCATTAAAGGCATTCAAGATATTTTGCTTATCGGTGATTTCAATACCATTTAATTGAATTTTGGGTGGTAAGACAGGAGTAGAAGTTTGACCTAGGATGCCCTTTATGTACCCCAGAACTTGGAAGGGTTGTTATAGAGGCATCTAATTCAGCTGTGTAGAAGGCTGCCTTGGCTTTTTCTTACTTGTTTTGTGCAGGAGTTTCTGGCTTTTCTGAATTGAAGCCAGTCATTTGGGTCCTTTGTCTTTCTTGCCCTTTCCAGAGTTTATCTCTGGCAAGCAATCTGGATTTAAGGTCGACAGAGAACCAGCGACAGGATTTGAGTTTGGTTCTGACACTGGTGAGGGGTGCATGTGAATTGAGGGCACTTGTGATTATATCATTTAAGATTTGAAGAGCTGTCTCTATTGAGGCTGTGAGATAGAATTCTTGCCAACGTGTGGTGTGGCACAGATCATGGAGATATCCTGAAATATTAAAGTTCTTTTTGACCTTCGGGAGGAATTTTGCAGGATTGGATGGCTTGATTGTTGATCTAATGGCAGCTATGGGACAGTGATCACTTATGTCACTGAATAGTACTCCTGCACAGGGATAGTGATGAGGTTTATTTACCAATATAATATCCAGGAGTGTGCTGTTGAGAATATTCTTTGGGTTGATCCTTGTTGGTTCTTTGATTAATGAGAGAATCCATAGGTGTCACAGAAGGTTACCAGGGGTGCAGATGCATTAGTCAGCCAATTCAAGTTCATGTCTCCTAAGATGATGGTGTCTTCAGGGCCCAGATTAAGTATAGAGCCTAGGTGGGATAGGAGTTTGAGGCCTGCAGAGGGGGGCCTATAGCAACCAATCAGTTGAAAGGATGATGTGTTGGGAAGGGTTATTTTAATTGACAAGCATTCGAATTCCTTTGGTTGTGATGTAGAATTGAGGCAGGATGCAGAGATGTTTGCTTTGACATAGATGGCTACCCCACCGCCCCTGGATAGACGGTCAGATCTGAAGAGCTGGTAGTTGGGAAGGTTTATTTCACTATCTTTTGTAGCCGATTTGAGCCATGTTTCATTTCTTACAGTTCTTCCAGAGATCGGACCGGAAAGCCAGTTGGCTGCCTACTTTGTTTAAAGATCACATGACTTTCTATTTTATTAATAGGTGATACTTATTGTTTTGTTATTATAGGATATTGAATATTTCATAGGTAGTTAATTGACTGGAAGTATTCCAGGTCACTCTACCTTACCATAAGGGGTGACCCTTCACTTCTTAATGGGCAATATTCCTTTAATTGCCTGGCTTCCTTCCACCAAATGGATTTGCACCACTTATAAAAGTAGCTTTGGATCCTCAATGGAGTTTATATGTTTAATATTCCTTTATGCCTGTGCACCTGCACTCATGAAAGTGTTTTCTTCTCTCTATAGGATTCGTGTATTAAGGACCTGTGTCTTTTCAACACAAATTTCCCTTACTTGGGGCCCCTTCCCAACAGGTTCTTCAAAGGCGCGATCTTCTGGTTGTTGCTCTCTACCTTGGAATATTTGCTACAGTGGTGCCCACTTATAATTACACCCTACTTGCGCAAGAAAAATTTTCCTGTAAGGGGGCTATTCCTATATGTCGGCTGCTGTAATACCGCATTAGACCACAAGGTGGCAGTATAATATTGCAGTTTCCTGAGTGTCTGCCAAATGGGATCATCTCTGTCTCTCACCTGAGCTCATTTATTTTAAAAAAGTTATATATCAAAGGCTAATAGTTTGAAAATTTCAAAATAACTATTCACAGCTCAGATGGATGCAGATCAGAAAATTTAAGATTCAGAGCAACTCTCTGGTCAGAACAGTACATTATGCTTTTACTGTACCTTTCTCCCTCTGTCATTTTCTCTGATAATTTTTATTCACTGCACATGTTGACTGCTATTCAGTGTGGTGAGCAGTATTAGAGAAGATACAGTTTACTAGCTCAGTCTAATGACCACTCTGACTGCTGCACCAGCTATTTTCTATACATGTACCTTTCACCCTCTGCCATTTTCTCTGATCATTGATACCACCAGTTAGATACCTTCTCAATTGCTTTGCTTGCATGCTCTGTCGAGTCACTAACTCACAGCAGCATGAGTACTCCTGAAGAGCTCTTCTGTTCCGATAAAAATCCCAGCTATTGGTTACTAAGTGACCAAATAATAAAGCGAAAATAATTCCAGAACCCACTCATCACAACTATTCTTCATGCCTTGCTGATGGACTGGAAAGAGACAGATGATTGTGCAGTGAGTGAAAGAGACACAGGAAGATAGCCGAGAGAGAGGGTGAGTCTGGTATAGGAGAGCAGAATTAGCAGGGACAGCAGGTTGACTGGGCAGTGGGCAGACAGGGCTTGAAGTAGGGAGAAAGAGGGAAACTGCTAGGATGACTAAACTGAATGACCCTAATCATTGCAGTTCACACCTTATTAGTGTGCCAACGAGCCTGGGGTAGGGAAGGGGCCATGGTCAGACAATGTGAGAAGTGAGTCAGCTAAAGTGTGAGGAGCTGACAGAAGCTGTCAGCTACACTTAGAAAAAATACATGATTCTAATTAGGCTGATAGTGGTTATAAACGGGCTGCAGTTACATAGAACTGAATGAGGGAAAAATGGGACATAGACACAATGTTCTTATATCTGGGATGTGATGAGATCTGATGTGATCATAGGTGGACTCCACTGTAATTGTTTAATATTAGTTTATTATTTTATATTCTTTTTATTTATTTTAGAACTTCACCAGGAAAAGCATACTGAGTTATATAGCAGCTCATTCTCAGATGCATCATGGGGGGTAAGGGGGAAAGGAGGACAAGGAAATAGTACAAGTACAATGACATCAGATATGAACAGATAACAATTAAAGTACACAATCAAAAATGATCAGATACAGTTACAATTTGTTAGAAGCATATTCATATTCATATAGCATTCATATATGAGTTCATAGTCATATATTCAATTCACAATCGCAGCAATGGGCGCAAAACAGTAAATTAGTTAAAGTGCCTCAAGTTAATGTTTGGGAGGAGGAGGGGGCTGTATCAGTGCATTTACTGAGACAGAGAATAAGGGAAGGGAGATGTAGAAGGGGTAGGAGGGGATACAGTAGAGGAAGCCACTAAGTGACACTGCAGAATAGGGTAAGGGGGAGGAGAGGGGAAGCACAACAAGGATGTCCGTGCTGCAAGGTTTAGAGGAGACAGTAGAGGGGAAAGCAGAGTGGCAAGGGGAGAATAAAGAATTGAGGGTTTGGGGTGGGTAAGGGGGAGGATAAAGAATTGAGGGTTAGGAGTTGGAGTTGGGGGAAAGCAGAGGGTGGAGGGTAGAGGGTTTGATGGTTGAGGGATTGTTCAGTTTTTGTACTGTTGTTATTTGTGATGGTACTTTTGTTCAACTACTGCATACATCAATAGGTTCTTACTCACGTTGTGGGGAGTTTGAAAGAGGTTAGCATGGTGGTGGTGGTGTTCCAGACCATCCAGGGGTCAGGCACGGGAAGCAGTTGCAGGTGACCAGACTTTAATCCCCATGGTGGTCTCACCAATTAAGACTCTATCTTATAATGTGAATGATATAAATTGTTCCATGAAAAGGACTAAGTTGCTGTAGATGGTCAGGTGAGAACACCCGGAATTATTATTTTTAAGGAAACCCTTCTATGTCACATAACATCTGAGAAACTGTGCTTCCAGACAGTGGTGATCTCCTCTTATTAGAAGGGGACATCTAAAAGAACAATCATACTGATCCCTGCATCCACCCCCTTCCAGATTCAGGATATACTGGTGAATATGTAGGGCCAGTCCAGTATTGTAGTAGGTACCTTATATGACACTTTAGCAATAATGAGTGTGCTTTTCCACTGTGGATAAAGGGTACTAAGCTCCTTTTTTAGTAAACTCACCCCTCCCTTTAGGGTTAATTTATTATCGGAGAAGACTTAAATTTAACACTGAACTATGGGCTAGATTCTAACAGATCAGCAGCTTTTTGTGTGGCTTCTACCCAAAAGTACTTTTAAATAGATGGTTGCCCATTTTGGCTTTGTAGATGTCTGGTGGCAATTATTTCCTACTGTGTAAGAGTTCCTCATTAATCAGCCAGAAACCAGAGCTTTGCTAGACTACGTTATTTTTTCCTAACTATTGAGCATTTTAGAATTGTGCAGGATCTGACATATGGCCCATTGTCCTTGCTTGATCACACATTTACACAGTTTTAGTCCTATAGCTGGAACTGGGTAAGCATCATAGAAATACAAACTGGAGATTTAACATATCCCTCCTTCAGGATGACAATTCTGTAAAACTATTGGGGGACAAAGTTCCTCAAACAATCTGGGAAAATGATGCAGAGGAAATGTCCTCAGTACTATTATGCAACACTCTAACAATTGTGATAAGGGGACATTACACTGTATGTGACACATAAAAATGGGTTGTTGATAAAAAAATGTCAGAACTGATAGACAACCTTAAAATATTTTAAATACTTCTTGTGCAGGGTGATAAAATGGTGACTGCTAAAACACAGCAGGCTAAAGCTAAAATCCAGGAATTGTTAGACCATAAATTGAAGCAGGGTTTACAACACATTAGACAACAGTATTATGAGGGTGAATCTAAGGAAACCAAAACCTCACCTGACACATTAAAGCACAGAAACATCAAGCTTGTGTGCTACAGCTGACTGATCTGCTTACATAGATCATGGAACATAAGTCCCATAAAGTGCAACAAGTCATGATTCAATATTATCACCAGCACTATACAGAAGAGAGGACTCCTGCAGCTGAAGACATAAGAGAGAGTGTGTGTGTGTGAGTGTGTGTGTGTGTGTGGTTGGGGAGGGGGGCGAGAAGGAGGGTGCATATTACACAGGGACAAAAAATATGAAATTCGGCTCTGCCAGACAAGTCCTTTAAGGGGAACAAGTAGTTGTGACTCTCTGCCTGATTTTTATCTCCTGTGCAATATTCGTACCCCCAATCTGATCCCACCCTCCAAGCATATACTAGCCAAGAAGTGGTTTTATTCTGCTTAACAGGTGGTCCTTATAAATTAGGTATACACTGTGAAAAATTAATGTTGTTACACATACTGTGGCCCAGATATTCAGAGCAGTTGAACATGACGCAACTGAGTTGCACTGGTGCAAGTGCAGAATTGTGCCAAGGAGCCATATTCAGTTGGAGCCATTGTGCAGTGCAAAATCCATTGTGCCAATGTACAACTATAATGTATGCAGGTGCAAGTGCAGGGGGCAGTCCCATGAATATCCAGTGCAGTGGCATGTTCAAACATGAAACCAGGACTTTGTGAGAGAACTTACAGGGGAGGAACCGCTGTAAGGGAGTGACCACCACTCAGTATGGCTCACATTGGATATGGGCAAGGAAGGAGTGGAATCTGGCACAAGAGTGCTGGACTTCAGGAGGGCCAACTTTGGGAGGATGGGGGAAGTGGTAAAAGGGTACCTGGCCAGAATTCAATCTAGTATGGACACTAACCAGAGGTGGGAGCCCATAAAGCTGGGGATAGTGGAGGCAACCAAAACCTGCTGCAAAGCCCAGAACAAGAAGGCTAGGGCTAAGAAACCAAGCTGGTTGAGCAAGGAGGTCATGGAAAAGGTAAAGAGGAAAAGAGCTGCCTTTAGGAAGTACAAGAAAACAGGAAGGGGGGAGGACAGGGAGGAGTACTTGACAGAATCGAAGGAGGTGACAAGGGGAGTCAAAGCATCTACGAAACTCAGGCTGGCACAAGGCATTAAGAAGGGGGAGAAGGACTTCTTTAAGTACATCAGGGAGAAAAGGAGCTGTAAGGACCACATAGTAAGGATTAGGAAGGAGGGGGGTTGGGTGGAAGCAGGGCGTGATAAGGCAGAAGCACTAAATGAGTACTTCTGCTCAGTATTCTGAAAGAGAAGAGGGGGGTAACTCCCAAGGTGGGAGAAATTGCAGAAGCGGGGGGGGGGACAGTGGTGACAGATGGGGAAATCATGGAGGGCAGAGTTCGAGAGGGTTTGAAGGCACTGAGGGTGGACAAGGCGCCAGACCCAGATGGCATCCACCCCATTGTACTGAAGGAGCTGGCAGAGGTCCTTGCAGGACCTTTGGCAGACCTATTTAATGCCTCACTACACTCGGAGTGTGTACCTCAGGACTGGAGGATGGCTCATGTGGTGCCCCTCCACAAGAGTGGCTCCAAGGATGAACTGGGAAACTACAGACCAGTGAGCCTCACATCCATCGTGGGTAAGCTAATGGAGACTATCCTGAAGGAGAGGCTGGTGGCCCTCCGAGAGGCCAAAGGACTACAGGACAGCAGACAGCATGGCTTCATACGTGGCAGATCCTGCCAAACCAACCTGGTGGAGTTCTATGACTGGATAACTAGGCAACTGGACAGGGGCCATGCAGTGGATGTCCTGTATCTGGACTTCAGTAAGGCATTCGACTCAGTGCCGCATGGAAGGCTGGGAAGCAAGTTAATAGGCACAGGGGCAGGTGCAAAGCTGGTGAGATGGGTAGGAAACTGGCTTCAGGGAAGGCAACAGAAGGTGGTGGTGGGTGGGGAGCTCTGACACCCAAGGGCAGTGATGAGCGGTGTTCCACAGGGCTCGGTGTTGGGACCAGTGTTGTTTGGGATATTCATTGCAGACATATCATGGGACATCAAGAGCAAGATCAGTCTGTATGTTGATGATACCAAGGTAGGCGCAGTTGTGGATGACCTAGGGGGATGGCAGGGGTTGCAGGATGATCTGGCAAAGCTTGAAACCTGGTCAGACACCTGGCAACTGGGGTTTAATGCCAAAAAGTGCAAGGTGCTGCATTTTGGGATGAAGAACCCAAGGAGGAGTTACCAGCTAGGGGGACTGCAGCTAGCCCAGACAGAGGAGGAGAAGGAGAAGGAGAAGGATCTGAGTGTGCTCATTACAGGGTCAATGAACAACTCGGGAAGTTGTTCATTGACTAGGAAGGCAGCTGCAAAGGCCAACAAAATGCTGGGTTGTATTGCAAGGGGTATATCCTCGAGGAGGGAGGAGGTGATTCTGCCACTGTATATGTCATAAGTTAGACCACACCTGGAGTACTGTGTGCAGTACTGGCGCCCGTATCTGAAGAGGGACATTAAGTTACTCGAGGGGGTGCAGCGCAGGGTGACAAAAATGATCAAGGGGCTGGGGGACTTATCATACGACAGGAGGTTGAAGGAGCTGAACATGTACTCACTGGAGGAGAGGAGGGACAGAGGTGACATGATTGAAACCTTTAAATACATGAAAGGAATAAACAAGACGGGTACAGAGGGGCTGTTCAAAGTAAGGGAGGAGAGGGCCACCAGGGGCCATGATATGAGACTGGAGGGAGGAAGGTTCAGGAGGGAGATGAGGAGGCACTTTTTTACAGAGAGGGTGGTGGCTGGGTGGAATGAGTTACCTGCAGAAGTGGTATGCAGTAGAACAGTGGACTGCTTCAAAAGGGGATAGGACAGGACAAGGGAGAGGGTTAATGAAGGGGAAGGGTGGAAGGGAGGGGCAGCTGCAGAATAAGGGGTGCTAGCTGCACATTTGAGCAGACTTGATAGACCTCTAGGACTTTAGTTGCTGGCAAATTTCGTATGTTCATATGAAACCATGGCGCAAGTGTGGAGCAAATTGAAGTTGCGCCGACCAGACTTGTTCCTAGGAAAATGGCACAAACACACAGACAGCAGTTGCACCAAGAGTGGGATTGAGAGGGAAAGATACAGAGAGACAGACACACACACACACGACCAAACACAGAGGGAGAGGGACAGAGAGGTGGCGTTGGAGAGGGAGAGAGGGGCAGAGAGAGAGAGACAGACACACACACACACACACACACACACACACACACACAGCCTGTGTACCAGGGTGGCACACAGCCAGCAGCCAAGTGCCCAGGGGTGAAGTGGACAGCAGGAGACATGGAGAGTGTGCCTGTCCTGATAGGGGTGGTAATGAGGGGTGTGAGGCAGCAGGAGGAACACCTATGTGGCCGATGAAGGGCCTGGCAGTGGCATGCCAGACACAGGTGGTACCATGCTTGAGCACCGTTGGGAACCAGAGTGACACCGAGAATGTGGGCCAGTACCACCTGAACAGGGCCATGCTGAGGCAGCCCTGCAAGATGTGCAGTGCGGAGCTGCAGGCACCCACAAGATGGAGCCATGCCATGACCATGGAGATGACGGTGACTGCCATCATGTGCCTGCTCACCATAGGCACCGGCCAAGGACCAAAACAGGACACCATGGGCATCACCCAGGTGGCCACCACCCACCTCCCCACACAGGTCCCCACCGCTGTGCTGCCACATGCTGTGGAATGCAACCATCTTCCCAGCACACGGGCGGAGCATATGGCACCAATGCAGGACAGCCACAGGGTGGCATGCATGCCTGGTGTATCTGGGGCCAGTGCCTGCACTCATGTGGGCATCCACATGCCATCTGGCCCTGTGGGACTGGTGCATATCAACAGGAAGGGGCGTCCAAGCATCACCTGCCAGGTGGTGTGCGATGCCATGGGGCACACACAAATGCCTGTGCCACACACCCTGGGTGTGCACAGGATGCCATCAACTGGCACAGCCCTGCACCATGCCATGGATGTGCACATGGGGATGACCCTACAGGCTACCCAGTGGGTGTGTGTGGCATGGGCAGGGTGCGATGGGCAGCACAGTCCTGGGGATGGGGTGGGCAGGGTGTGCATGGTGGTGTGGGTGCTAAGGATGGGCAAGTGGTGCAGCACAGCAAAGCAGAGGGCAAACCATGTCATGCTCCATACAGCTGACAGTGCATACCCGCTGAGGCTCTGGCAGCATTACCATGGTCCATTCCACCCTGTAGTGCTGTCTGTCCCCAGTGTGCTGCTGAGGCATCCACCACACCTAGCAAGGTTGCAGTACCAGTACATGGCCTGTCCGGTGGCGCCTTTGTGGTGCAATGCATGCAAAAGAGGCTGTGCGCAATGGTAATGATATGCTAATCCACCCCACTGTGCCACGCATTGACTGATGAGCTCATTTACATGTGATATCTGAATATCGAGCTATTATGCCCTGCACAATGGTAGTGAGCCAGAGCAAACGGCGGCACAATGCCCAAGCATGCGTGGTGCTCAGGTCTACAGTGCGCATGCGCTGCCATGGTGTCAATATGCGCGACCAGTGTGATGTATTGGTATAGCGCAGGGCCAGCAATGCACACTTCGAGCATGATGGTGTGTTCCCTCTCGAGCACATGTGCACCATGGGTGGGCATGGTTCCTTGAGCCATTGCACTGGGCACCTGCCATGTCCCTTGCTATAGGTGTCCAGCTTCCAGTGCGGACACCGCTGTGCCAGATGATGAGTCAGCTCATGTAGCAGCCTTTGCTCATGGTCTCGGGCATACTTGGGGTGATGGTGGCCATGCGGGGCATGCTGGTGGTGGAGAGGAGTGTGGGATGGCATGCCAGGGCAGCCAGCAGGGACCATTGCTAGGGTTGCCTCTGTGTCCCCTGTTGCCCCTGTTAGGCCTTTCCCTACAGACCCCCCTTCCACTGCACACTCCCTGTTCCCTGTCCCCTTCACTTGCTGTCCCTACCCTTCCCCAGCCTCTGCTGTTTCTGTACATACAGTAGTTGTTCCACATACATCTGTTGTCTGGCATACCCACCTGTGTCTGTGTTTGCTTTGCAGGTGGCGTGAGGTGCTATGCTGCAGTGGCCCAGTGTCTGTCCATGTTGTGTGCATGTGAGGGGGCATGTGTTGTGCTTCCGAGGTTCCCTTCTGTATGCTGTGGTTTGTCCCACTGTGGTGGTGTCCATCCCCTGGATTGGTGGCTGTGCATTGGGGTGCCAATGGGGCAGCGGTCAGGGGTGTGTGCCGGGTGTATGCAAGGTGGTGGCTCACATCCTTGCTCATTAGATGGGTACTGTCTGCACACTGTGTTGGGGTCCTCTGCCTGGCATTGTGCAGCCTGTCCCATGTGGTCTGCTACGCTGCCTGCCATGCTGCCTGTTCAGTGCCCACTGTGTGGGCTCACTGTGTGCCTGTGTGGAGTGTGTGTGTTGGGCTGCATGGTCCTGGGTGTGGCTTGCTATGGTCTCGGAGGGGAGGGGCACAGCCAGCAGCCTGCTGGGGGGGCTCCCTTGGTGGCCCTCCATTGGCCATTGGCAGCTCCTGTCACCTGCTATCCATGCCACTGTTGTGTTCTGGGGTCCAGTGTTGGGGTGCCTGTGTGTGCCCTGCTGGTGGAGGCCTCCTGTGGCCTGTCACTGTGCTGCCATGGCCCTGTCCCCCTCTGTTTCTCCACTGCTGTACTGTCAGGGGTGTGCTGGAGCATCTCTGTGTGTGCCATGGCACACCACTGTTTGTGCCATGGTGCATCTCTGCCATATTCAGCCGCATTGCGCTGTTGCAGTTCGGCCTGCACAACCTCTGAATATGGCTCTAGTTGCACCATGGCACATCGGATTTACACTGCGCCGTACTTGCGCCAGGTTTTGGTGCATTTCTGAATATCTGGGCCTGTAACTACAGACATAATATGTACTTACGAACATATGAACTTGCCAGCAGATAAAGGCCTTTTGGTCTATTGAGTCTGCTCAATTGTGCAGCTAGCAGCCCTTCTAGTGCAGCTGCTTCTCCCTCCCCTCCCCCCGCTCCAGTGACCCTCCCCATTACCCTGTCCCATCCCCTTTTGAAGAAGCCCACTGTCTTACAGGATACCACTTCCTCTGGTACTTTGTTCCACCCTGTCACTACCCTCTCTGTCAAAAAGTGTCTCCTCATTTCTCTCCTGAATCCCCCACCCCCAATCTCAGATTGTGCCCTCGGGTGTCCCGGCCCCTCCTTAATTGGAAAAGCCCTCCATGCCTACCTTATTTATTCTCTTCATGTACTTGAAGGTTTCAATCATGTCCCCCCATCACTTCTCTCCTCCAGGGAGTACAAATTCAACTCCCTCAGTCTACTCTCATAGGACAAGTCTCCTAGTCCCATGATCATTTCTGTTGCTCTGCATTGCACTGCCCCCAGTAACTTAATGTCCTTCCTCAGGTATGGATGTCAGAACTGCACACAGTACTCCAGGTGTGGTCTAACCAGTGTCCTACATAGAGGCAAGATCACCTCCCCTTCCTGGAGGATATGCCTCTGGCAATACAACCCAACATCCTGTTAGCCTTTGCAGCTGCTTTTCTACACTGTGTGGAGTTGTTCATTGCTCCAATTATGATCACCCCCAGATCCTTCTCCTCCTCGGTTTTGACTAGCTGAATCTTTCCCAGCTGGTAGCTCCTTCTTGGGATTTTTGCACTGAAATGTAGCACCTTGCATTTCTTGGCACTGAACCCCAGCTGCCAAGTGTCTGACCAGTCCTCCAATATTGCCAGATCCTCTTGCAGCCTCTGCCACCCCTCCAAATTATTCACTACTGCTCCCACCTTGGTGTCATCTGCAAACAGACTGATCTTGCTTTTGATGCCTATTGAGATGTCTGCTATGAAAATCCCAAACAACATTGTCCCAGTACAGAGCTCTGTGGCACTCTGCTTGTCACTGCCCTGGGTGATGAGAGTGCCCCACCCTTCACCACACTCTGCTGTCTCCCTTGCAGCCAGTTGACTATTAATTCTATCATCTTCACCCCCACCCCTGTGTCTTCCAGCTTACTACCTAGCATCCCATGTGGCACTGAATCAAATGTCTTAATGAAGTTCAGGTATAGGACATCCACTGTATGGTCCCTGTCTAATTGTCTGGTTACCCAGTCATAGCACTCTACTAGGTTGGTCTGACAGTATCTGCCTAAGACAAACCCATGCTGCCTGCTGTCCTGCAGCCCATTAGCCTCTAGGATGGAAACTAGCCTCTCCTTCAGGATCGCCTCCATCGGCTTTCACACAATGGATGTGAGGCTTACTGGTCTATAGTTCTGCAGCTCATCTTTGGGGTGCTCTTGTAGAGGGGCACCACGTGTGCCATCCTAAAGTCCTGCAGAACACTCCCTGGCTCCAGGGATGCATTAAACCGGTCTGCCAGGGGTTTTGCCAGGACTTCTGCTAGCTCCCTTAGCACCCTGTGGTGTATGCCATCTGGCCCCGGTGCCTTGTCCACCCTCAGTGCTCTCAAGCCCTCCAGTACCCTGCCCACTAGAATTTCCCTGTCTGTCTCCTCCTTGCCTCCCCTGCCCACCCCCAACCCGCTTGGGTATTGCTCCCCCTTTCTCTTTTGTAAATACTGAGCAGAAGTACTTGTTCAATGCTTCTGCCTATTCTGCCCCTTTATTCACCCACCCCCCTATCCCTTTTTATCCTTACTATTTGATCCTTGCAGCACCGTTTCTCCCTGATGTACCTGAAGAAGTCCTTATCTCCATATTTAATGTTCTGTGCTAGCCTGAATTCCCGGGATGCCTTTGCTGCCCTGACTGCCCTTTTTGCCTCCCTTGACTCCTTCAATGATAAAATAGCTGAATAATATGATTCATGAGTCACATAGAATACCTTCTGCCTCCCTTAATGTGAGGTCTATTCTTAAGTACTGCTCTCTCATGCCTAAATCTAAGTGTATGTTTTTACTGACTGGGCATGCTCACTGTCTGAGTTGCAATGGACACACCTCATGTACAGTCTATGCTTAAGTAATGTTATGTCATGCTTAATTCTAAGTGCATGTTTTTACTAAGTGGGCAAGCTCACTCTCTGAGTTGCAGTGGGGATAGTAGACCCTCATTTTTGGCCCAGTTTTCAGTCACCATGATGACACTCAGTGTGTATTAAAGGATGCATTAGTAGGGGATTAATTCCTTTCTACAGAGGAGACTGCCACTCCCAGAATCAACGTTAGACCTTTCATTTGAGGTACATTACTCTTTATAGCTTTTTTAAATGTGTTAGAATATGATGCAGAAACCTTTTTTTGGCAATTAGTATCACATAAAAAGTGAAAAAGGGCTGCAAAAAGGAAATAGGCTGTATAAGTGATTAATCTGAATTTTGCAATGCACAGAATAAGATGACAGTGTGAGTGTAAACTGCTTTGATATAGCATGTGATTGTTAGTAGTAGAGGTATTATAAACAGTAAATAGAGATGGGATGGTAACCAGAGGATTTTGTATGATGTCACCTGTAAAGATATATGGCAATAAAAAGATTTAACTGCAAAGATATATGGAGACACATCATTATGATTATAACCTTAATAATGAATATCAGATAGTACTGTCAAGATTATACCTAATACAGTCTAAAGCAATACATGACTGAGAAGGAGAATGACATATCTGCAGCATATATAATTGATTTTGTCAAGAGACTAAAGTCTGGAATTGTGCCTTGTAGCAGTATTGCAACATTGAATGGAATTCATCTTAATGGTTTAAGAAGTCCTAGGTGGGTTCCAGTAAGCAGCATTTATTTTACAGAATGCATCCATTCACTTTCAGTAATGTTTATTTGAGTCTTTCATGTTATCAAATGGAGCTAATTTTATACAATTTTATTTATTAGATCAGAATTTAATTTTCTTTTTAGAAGGTGTATTCATGTGTAATTTAATTTGCTTTAAGGCTAAAAATTGACCAGAGTAAGGTAACAAGAAAGTGCAAGCTGACAATGTTTGGTCTTTTCTAATGTAAGCATTGCTCTAAACAAAGCAATGGCACATGGAGATTGTAAAGCATGTAACAAGGTACAGCTATAAACATTTGCTTGGTATTGTATGCAGGGGAGTTATAATGAAATTCAAATGGTTCTTGGTGGAGGTTCATAGTTTTCAAAGGCTGAACCGTCAGTTAAGAATGTGACAAAAAAAATTGGTTGTTAATAGAGTGAAATGTTTGACTGTATATACTCTCCTGGGTTGTGCCTGAGAAAAAGCAGTTCTGTCCAGTGCACTTATCCGGTTACCAAAAGCAGATAAATAAATAATATAGTGTGGTTATGTCGATACTTGGACACTAAATAAGATAATATTTGATATAATGTTTAATTTTGTGTGTGTTTATTTAACCACCATAAAATCCCGATGAAGTGGTTTGTCCACAAAATGTCAACTTGGAAGGTAGAAGTCAAATAAACATTATCTATAACTATAACATTATCTATATCCCCCTTTCCTACCCACCTCTTACATATCCCCCCCCCCCAACTTCTCCCTGCGAGGTCTTACTACCTCAGTCCTTCCTACCTACTTGATCCCTCTTTGGTGCCATATTCTTTATGTTATAGCCAGTTCTGTAGAATAGAGTTGATGCCTAAATTGATAATTAACTGTTACATGTGCACTTACCTTTGTTGTGCTTTGATATGTGAAATGTCTGTATTGTCTCCTGGTTACACCAATTGCTCAAACCGTGTCCATGTTTACTATATCCTTAAATGCTATAGTATAATATGCACATATTTTCACTTCTGATATGAAGTACATCAGAATGTTTCTCCAGTCACCTTAAATTGCCCAAATTGTTATCAATTTTAATTGTATCCCTAATATGCTGTGCTCCTATATTGTACTGTATCATCACTGTTTTTTTCCTGTTGATGTTATAACCTCCCAGGTCATGACTGAAAATAGTCACTTTTGTGTCTAGTGCACTTACCCGGTTATCAAAAACTAAATAAATAAAAATAAATAAATACAAAATAACAATACAGAATGGAGTTTCCCATTTTGTTTGATTCTCTAAGTTGCATCCCACCCTGGGAAGGACTCTTCCAAATTATTATTGGCTTTAGACCATATAGGGATGCAGGCATCATGGGCCCCTCTTGTTAAGTCTCAAATTGATGACCGTGGATTACTGTTCTTTTCAAACTTACTGAATTAATTCTGACACATAATAACTTCAGCTTCAATAGTAAACATTATGTTCAAACTATGGGAACAGCAATGGGCACCAGGATGGCTCCACAGTATGCTAATCTTTTTATGGCAGATTTGGAGGAGGAATTTTTAAGGCACTGTACACACAAACCACTTACTTATTTCCATTACATCGATGATTTATTTATAATTTGGATGGAGGGTACTGACACACTTAAGGATTTTCATCAGGAACTTAATAACTTCCACCCAACCATAAAGTTTTCCATGGAATATCTTGCTGCAAGTGTTAATTTTCTGGACACCACTGTCACCATCAAGGATGGAACCTTACATAAATGTATTTACAGGAAGCCAACAGACAGACAGAGATACTTACACAGGAATAGTAATCACCTCAGTCACACTAAGAAATCTGTCATGTACAGTCAAGCACTTCGTTATGAGCATGCTGTTCAAATGAGGAGGACAGAGATACACATTTGGCTATGTTGAAAAACACCTTTATTGAGCAGGGACACTCTTCCAGAGAAATTGACAGGACAATAGAACATGCAACACAAGTACCAAGACAACAACTACTTCACTATAAGGAAAGGACAGCTACCAACAGAATATCCTTAGTGGTCACATATCATCCTGACCTTGAACTTCTGCACAAGATTATTAAGGACCTCTACCCATTATTTAGTGAGGATGAGACTCTTAATTGTATTTTTAAGGACCTACCACTACTACCTTTTAAACAACCACCAAACTTAGCAAAACTATTTATTAGGAGTAAACTTTCACCAGAACAGAATGCCATGACACTTAATGGTACACGACCCTGTAATCAACTCAGATGTAAGACTTGTGAGCTAATTTCCACTTTGGACTGTGTGGTTGCCTCACAAAACAAACAATTTAGGGTACAGGGAAATTATACATGTGCATCATAGCATGTTGTTTATTTCATTCAATGCAAGAGATGTCCGCAAACAGGTTATGTTGGAGAGACAAGCCAACCACTCCATGCTAGAATGAACTTGCACAGACATAATATTAATCTGAAGATGACTGAAAAACCAGTGGGGCAACACTTCTCTCAGCCAGACCACTCAATCTCGGATATGTCAGTAACGGTCTTAAAAGGAAATCTCAAAAGTACACACCAGAGATGGGCTTTTGAGATCAAACTTAATTTGCTTCTCAATATGGTAAACAATGGCATGAACACAGATTTGGGATTTATGGCACATTATAGGACTTAAACATACACAGATCTTTTCTTCAAAGGATAGACCTATTATAGGACTTCAGCGTCTCCTTGGGTGACAGTGTGTGTGTGTGGGGGTTATGTGAGTATGATGGGTGTGTGGGTTGCTGTTACATTGAGGTGGGCTTATTTTCAGGTACATGACATAATGGTGTTACAGTGTGTTATGACTATTCATTTACACTCATAATGAATATTATTTCCTTTAATAGCTATCTTCCCCAGGGGTGGGGGTAGAGTTAATTCCTTTGGGTCTTATCCAGATTCCTTGCTGTTACTCTTTATACAGTAGTTTTATTATATACTGTCACATTTTTGTACTCTGAACATATTGGAGTGCAGGATCTCATTTGCATGGGGGTCCTTGACAGATTAAATTACATTGGGGTAATATTGTAGTGATCTGTGGAAATGAAGGTATGTTAGGACTCGTGTCTCACATACATATACTGTAGTGTATATTCTCTTTTGCTTGGAGGTTCAGAACTAGTTTAAGTCCTTTGGATAACATTTGAATTGATTGATGTGAATGGTGGTTCGTTAGGACTCATATATGTGTGTGTGTGTGTTTTCTTACAACTAGTTGTCTCCCCCCCCCTCGGGTGGGATTTAATTTAATGTGTATGATTTCTTATTCAGATTCCTTAGACATTTTTAGTACATCAAGTTGAAATCTGTACATATTAGATTGCATGGTCTTAGTTTCTGGTGGTCCTTGACAAGCAGCTTTTTATTTAGCTGTTATACTGCCAATTTATATTATCATGTATAAACTCCTGTTACAACACTAAAGGACTTAAGGTTTATGGAGCATAATAACCAGTTTGAGAGTATAGTTGGGTAATATTTCCAACTCTTGCTCACATTAGGTAAACTTTACTTTAAACCCTTTGTATGCCATGTATATTTATTTTTTGTAGTTCTAGTTTATGTGGCTTATTTTTAACTTACAGTTATGACAATTCAAGTGCGGTTTATTTTTCATAAACTGCACTCATAATTGAGCTATACAGATCTATGTTGCAGATGTCCTTATCTTACTCTGAAGGTATCTACAAGTCACTTTAATTTATGTGCAGTGCACTCCTCGCATGATGCTAGGCTCTAAGCACATCTGACCTTTAGGGTTTTTTCAGCTGAAGCTGAACTGGTATTTTTCAGCTTCTCTGATGTGTCTTTTTTTTAAATGAGTATTTTAAACCAATGAGATTTTTTTCAGTTTTTTTTTTCTGCATGATCTGGGTGTTAAAAGTATGGGATTTTCTAAATAACTGTCATTATGCTTCCGAGGAAGGACTGGGTTGGTCCGAAAGCTAAAGCACTTTGTTCTTTTTGTTACCTTTTATTGGACCAACATAGATATATCAGATCATTTGCTTCAGGATCTGTTATTTTCAAAAGAATATGTTAACCCTGCTCTGTTAGAGTCCCACCCTGTTCCTGCTATAGAAGCACTGCCTCTGAATACATAATCAATACAGAAGACTGTGAAGTCGAGACAACACTAAATCACTCAATCTTCTTCTGTAAAGTCAATACAGAGAAGGAGAGTGATTATAAGATAAAAATCAAAGCAGACAGCATGCTTCCAGTTAGTTCTGTCCTGTGCTTGAGATATGTACACTGTCTCATCAGTGACTTGTTCTACAACTTGTTAAAGAGGCAAACGTCTGACTTAATTCTTCTGATAAAAACAAAGTGGCTGAAGGATGTTCCAAACCATGACGGTATGCTCAAAAACATAGGTGTATGTGCTTTAGATTTCCAGATAGGGAACAAGACTATACAACACCACTTATATGTTGTACAGGGCCTAAGGTCTCTTTTGTGCACTAGGTTGGATATCGTTATATGAACAAGGGATATTTGTACAGTAGATCTGATCAATAATGCCGTGCTGTCGACATTAAGCAGAATTTCTTACCCAGCATAAATATCCCCATGGACTTTGAGATCAGGACAGATCATTCCTTAAGTATGCCAAGTAATGAATGAGTTCACACTCATCATACCTAGTAATGTGAAATAAGTTTCCCTTAGAATTAATAATCAGAAAGTCCAAGAAATGCAAAACATATTCATTATTTGAGCATAACCAGCAGTTTTGTAAAATGGGTTTAAGGATCTATTCCATGCCCTGCTTAGGCATGAGCAATATACAGTAATTACACATAGTTTAGTGTCCAGTCTTACACCACAAGTTGTTATTATAAAGGCAGATATAAGGTTAGGAACCATAACTGGTCAATAATTCTATTATCTAGGACTTACTATTCCTGCTGTTGGAAGAGTATCAGAAAACATGCGAAAGGAGGCAAAGAGTAGTAAAACATTAGGTCATCACCTAGTGGATTACTTACCCTTCAATTAATCTGGCCTTTTGACAAAGAGGAATTGTATACCTGAAAATGTAAGATGTAAACTGTGAACCTTGTACAGTTCAGAATAGTTGCTGTAGAGGAAATTCCTGAAGAGGTGAATGTGAAACTGAAAATATCTCTGATACAATTGAAGAACAGGTAGAAATGGGGCAAATTTGCCTTATCTTTAGTTTATGGAACAAACTGAACACACTTTTCAGAATAGCACAGATGAAACTGAAACAGAGAAGGAACACATAGATAATTTTACATAGTGTCCATAAAATGTTCTAAAAAGAAGTCTATGATTGTAGAGTTACTGATTTTTTGAATTACTAAGATACTAACAGACCCTTACAGATAAAAGACATTCTGCATAACATGCTTAGATATTCAGATAGATTGTATAGACCCAGTTATAAGGTCATCAATGGGTACTGTAATAAGTACCTCCAAATAGTTATGTCTATTTACAAAGCGGGTTAACTGTATACTAGCTTCAAATAATAAGGCTGTAACAGTAGCTATATTGTTACTGAACCATGTACTTAGTTATTAGGGCTTACCACTGAAAGTAGAATCCAATGGAGAGGCCACATTACAGCAAAGATGATGGAAAACATGCAGAAAAGTTAAGGCATATGAAGGAAACTGCATGTGTCCTACCATCCAGAATCCTCTGGAAAAGCAGAATGTGCAAATCAAACAATAGTACCCATTCTATAGAAGCATGACAGTACTTCTGGAAAGGATTGGAATGTAAAACATCCACTTGTTGTAATAACAGTACATGCAACCCCCTGTCAACCTACAGAAATGTCACCTTTTGAAATGATGACTGATAGACAGATGGCACTACCGCTTCACATCTTGTGTACAACAAGAGACGAAACAATAGCTGGTATTACTACAGCACATGAATACAGAACCAATCTAAGACAGTGCCTTCAAGAAGTCTTTGCATTAGCACAAATAAATATTGACCAAAATGTCCATGGTTCTAAGGCATATTCTGACAGAAAAGCGACTCCCAAGGAATACCACATCGAAGGCAAAGTATGTTATTTTAATTATAGTAGAAATAAGGCCACACATAAGAAATTTCTACAGACATAGAATGGACTTTTTGTCATTAAAGACAATGGGCCAGATTGTCAAAGGGCCCTTAGACTAATGCAAGGTGCGTCAAACAACCACCTTGCATTAAATCCAAGTGCACCAAGCACTGCATGCCGAAGATTGTGAGAAAAGTGTTCTCTGTAGCAAAGTCCCCCAAAATGACGAACAGGACCACTGCATTGAAAATGACGCAAGCTGAGAATGATGCAAATTGAGTCAAAAATGCGATGCATTGATTGAGATGGAGCAAAAATGACACAAGTTGAGTTAAAAATATGATGCATGGAGTGAAAAATGACACAGGCCGAGTCAAAAATTATGGCAGTTGAAATTACCTTTGGAAGCAATATTTTATATGCTACAAACAGCATTATGATGTCTACAATGCAGGACTCTTGCAACAGAATGCCATTCATAGTACTATAGTCAGGTCTACCGACCAACAGTAGGTCTTTGTATCTATCTTAGTGTCAGTTAGATCAGCTTTGGCTAATCTAACAGTGACAAGCATCTTTGATGCAGCATTGACAGCTTCCACCTTAGAAAGTAAACCAGAAAAAGGGGAGGGTGCATCATTTTCTTGGTGTAAGCCCCATTGCGACATGGTGCATCCATTTTTTATGCAAGCCTGATGCAAGCCACTTTGGTGCAGGCAGTTCTGCTTTTGATGCAAGCAGCATTAGAAGATCAGAATAATGCAAGATATGATGCAGCTTTCTCCTTGCATCATTCTTTTCTGCTGTAAGCACCTTGTGTCATTCTTGGCCCTTTGAAAACTGAGCCCAATGTGTCACCTACAGCCTACCAAACTGAGATTAAAAAGAGTGGCACTAGTGGAACTGTACTTAAGGTGGCACATATTATCAACTGAAACCATATTATGCACACAATTATAGGTATCATAGGCATTATACAAGTCAAGCAAGCCAAAGGCCCATATAGAGGCTTGCCCTTTATGTAAAGAGATAACCCAGAAATCCCAGTCTTGAAAAAATGATTATCCAACCTACTCTTAAAAACTGTCATAGAGCAGCTACCAATAACGTCTAATGGAAGTACATTCCATAGTCCAACAACCCTTTGGCTGTACCTGCCAGCCCTCTTTTTTGTTGTTTTTTTTCCATCTTTCAGCTGTAAATCATGGCCCTTGTCATATAGTTTTGTTCTCTTAGCTCAAAACCTAGGAAGTTCCAAAGGTCGTCACTAGTAAGAGACTTAAAAAGTAGGCAAAGGTCACCCCTTAATCTATATTCAGGAGTGTATAGATCTAAATTGGCCAACATGTCCTCATAATTCATAGTTCGAGGCCAGTGATCATCTTGGTTGCCCTTCTCTGCACCCTATCCAAGATCCTGATCTCTGTTTTAATACCTGGTGACCAAAACGGGGAGCAATATTCATCTGTGGCCTTACCAGGGAATAGACCAGGAGGATAAGAATATGCTTTTCCCTACTACAGATGTGCCTTCCAATACAGTGCAGTGCTGCATGTGCCTTCTTTGCACTTTGTCTACAATGTGTTTTAAATTTAAAATAATTTGAGATGGTAACACCTAGGTCCCTCTCTTCTATTGTCACCTTGAGTTTTATTCCTTTAATCATATAGTCAGCACATGGATTGTTTCTACCAGTGTACATAACTGCACACATCTGAACAACAAAACCCAATTTATGTGTCTCGGCCCATACTTCCAGGTTTCTTATTGCAGTTTGCAGTCTATCTACATCCATTTGGTTGTTTACAGTAGTACCAATCTTGGTGTCATCAGCATATTTGGTGATCCAGACACTGCTATCACATGAAGCAGTAGCAACATATATGTTAAACAGAATTGCCCCCAAAACAGACCACTGTGGCACCCCACTTATCACTGTAGCCAGGCCCAATGTTGAGCCCCTAATTCTAACCTGCTGTGTCCTTCCATACAGCCATGATTTTATCCACACCACCACAGCGGTATTCAAGCCCATTTCTAGTCATTTCTTTATTAGTTCACTGTGTGGAACAGTATCGAAAGCCCTGCTGTAGTCAAGGAACACAACATCCACTGGATTGCATTTATCGAGGGATTGACTGACATTTTCAAAGAACTGTAGGAGATTTGTTTGGCAGGATCTGCCAGAAGCAAAACCATGTTAATTCATGTCTACTTGGCATGTTGTTTTTATAAAGTCCTCTAAATAGTCTTTAATAAATCCTGCTAAGATTTTGCCAAGGTTTTATGTCAGACTTATGGGTCTGTAGTTACCAGGTGTTTTCTTATCCCCCTTTTTATGGATGCAGTGGGTGGAGCCCTGCAGACATTTTGCTTCAAAAAGGGACTCGGCATTACTTCAAAGCATTCTTTCCCTACTGAAGAACATGTTCAAGTTGCTGCACAGTCTCCTGCACCAGATAACCTTTCCAGACAACAAAGTGCCTTCCCCAAAAACAAGAAAAAAACAGTGTGTGTTTCTTTTGCAATTACATCTCTCCTACTATGCCAGAGTTACAGATCAGTTATTAGTCCAACATTCCTTTACGTAGCATCCTAGTTCTGTCTGTAGGCAGCAATGTTTACACACACACACACACACACCACTGTGTTTAAAGATCATATGCAACATATTTGCTACCCCTATTTTTCTGTAATAAACACTCTAGTACCATTCCTTGTGTTGCTGGGAGTTATTTCTGAAATACTTAATAAAAACAAGTCAGTAGTTTCTTTTGTAATTAATCTTGATTTGCCTGCACTTTAATAGCCCCCAAGCAGTCATGTTGTTCCTGTGCCTCTGAGCCAGCACGTGGGAGTGCTGATGTAATTTTCATTTTTCATTTCATTTTTTTCATTTTTAACCAGGAAGCAACTGGGCATAGCCCTTTTCCAGTCACGTCTGACAATAAAAACATACAAAACAATAACATTTTAACAAATAATTCATAATTCAACAAGTATTAAAAGTACATAAATTGACAGTGGGATAGTGAGCTTTCAACAGTTTTTAAAATGCAGTACATTTTTTGCTATTTTAATTGATGTTGGAAACTTATTCAGCAAAGTGGGAGCAAATCAAGTAAAAGAGCAAAAACTCATTGCTACTGTAATTTTGGTATAGTAGGGTACAAATTTGTGTCCAGTTTTTTCCTTGTTGAGTATGAACCTGTATTCAAAGGAAATTTATCAAAAAGACACTGAGGTTGTGAATTTTGGAAAATAGTGAATGCAAATACAGAAACTGTATACTCAATTCTCTGCAATGGTGGCAAAATACTCATCTTTTCATACAAAGAGCAGTGATGAGACCTTATGGGTGCCGTTAGAGCAAACTGACAAACACTGTTCAGAATTATCTGATACCTAGCGATGAATGAATTTCCCTGATTCATGAACAACACTGCACCGTAATCCAAAGTTGGCAACATAATTTGTTTGGCTATGACCATTCTAGCCTCGTTTGTTAGGGCATTAACATTTCTATACAGGAAACCTAATTTTTGATTTATCTTTTTTCCTGTTTTTTCCAGATGTCCAAAAAACTTAAGATGGGGTTCAAATTGATACCAAGATATTTAAATGACAGCACTCTAGAGATTTCTTCTCCATTACTGCCTTTGATTGACAGGTTTTCTACCCCCCGTGCCAGCCTCTGAGATGTACCAAATAGCATCAAGTTAGTATTTTTGTCATTCAGTTTTAAATTATTGTGGGTCAGCCACTTTGTTAGGGTTTGATAATCTTTCTCTAATGCTTGTTGAATTTCAATAACAGATGGGCCCTAGCTGTAGAAAACTATGTCATCAATTAGTAGGGATAGAAAGGTATTGATCCCACTTTACAGTGCACTAGTGAGACCTCACCTCGAATGTTGTGCTCAGGTTTGGTCTCCTCAAAATAAGGCAGATATTTTATCAATAGAAGGGGTTCAGAGAAAACTAACTAGGCAGATAAAAGGATTAAAGAACAAAAGTTACTATGAAAGATTACTCAGTCTAAATGTTTATTCATTATCCTATCGTAGATTAAGGGGTGATCTGTGTTTTTTTATATAAAAACATGAATGATGTAGATTTAATGGGAGAAATGGGGCTCATAAGAAACCTTGGAAGAACTAGTACTAGGAAACATGCCAAACAACTATATCAACATGCATGGGAGCATAATTTTCAGAAACAATGGTATAGTTGTAGAGTTGTGGGGGTTTGGAATACCTTGCCAATAGAACTGGTAGATAGTATTACTATGACCGAATTTAAGAATGGGATCGACCGACATTTTGGTAATAGCAAATTTTTAATTTAATTATGTTTGGCAAGCCTTATAAGGTAGTATACTATCTTCTGGCTTGTAATTACCTATGATACCTATGATCAGGATATAACATGCACTCTATCCCTGTGAACTCCCTTGGTAGGTCATTCACAAAGACTGAGAATAATAAGACTCCCAGAACTGATCCCTGGGGACCCCCCGCCCTCATCTCCTCTGGCCCAGATATGGTATTGCCTGTCCATACTCTTTGCACCCTAGCACCTAAGTAATTCCTAAACCAATGTAAACTTGTTCCAGGTATACCATAAGAATCAAGTTTCTGTAACAGTATTATGTGGTCCACCATGTAGAAGGCTCTGGTGAGGTCGACAAACACCACACTTGTCAACAAGCCCTTGTTACAGGTATCAAGTATGGTGCTCGTCAACCCTACCAGAGCCATTGCTGTGCTGTAACCTTGTTGAAAACCATGTTGTTGTTCAACCAGCAGTCCGTTAGTGTCAAAATAAGACACAAGCTGCTTAAACACGCATTTTTCTAGTAGTTTTCCCAATATTGGCAGCAACAAGATCAGGCTATAGTTTGCAACATTTATCCTGTCCCCAGATTTAAAAATGGAACAATTTTGGATTCCTTCCAGACTGATGGCACAATTCCAGTACTAATAGACAAACTAAACAAATAAGTCAGAGGACTAGCAATTTCAGCAGCTACCAACTTCAGAATTTTAGAATGAAGCAGGTCTGACCTGCTTCCTTTGCTTTCATCCAGTTTCCAAAGTAGACTCAATGCATCCTCCTTGGGAATTGGAGCAAACTGAACTCTTACTCCCCCTTCCCTGGCTCCTGAACTTATGGGTAAGAGTGCTGAATTTTTGTTAATGTCGACTCTTATCTGATTTATGAAAAATTTGTTAAAGAAATCAGCTATTTCCTTTTCCCCTGTTGTGGTAGTATTGCCATGAAGCAGGCAATTTATTTCAGATGTTTCCTTGGGATTACAGATTTTATGAAATGAGGACCAGAATGATTTAGGATGGTTTAGGTTTTTTATCTATTGTTGTTGGAAATATTTTGATTTAGCCTGCTTTAATTCTTTCTTTACTATATTTCTCTTTTGTTTATACTCTATCAAACTTTTCGGGTCCCTAGTTTTCACATATTGTTTCTTAGCCTTGTCTCTAGATTTCATTAGCTGACATAGTTCTTTGTTAAACTAGGGTGAGTAGGTTCCCTAATTCCAGATTAGAAAGTACTTTCCAGCCTATTAGAGCAGTAGTGTTATGTGTATGGTTGCAGTTAGTGCTGTGAAGTTTATAACATTTAGACTGAAACCCAAGATGTACAGTATGTTACTGCCAAGTCTAAGTTCTTTGAAATCGAATGCATTCCATTCATTTTACTGTGAGACGAATTCATTTGTCTGGGCCATTTGTTTAGCAATGGTTTGTCACCTTTTATTCAAGTCTGCTGTAATGGTCCCTGTCCTTTCCTCCCTGCCTTCACATTTTACCTATTGACAGTGGGGGTTTTGTGTCTGCAGTGATAGCCTTTACTTGTATAAATGAAATAATAAATTGTAGCCTCATGGACATGGCAAAGTGTACCCATTTTTGCTTTACAGATCAGTAAACATGACAATCTGAAATACATACAAATAGAAGCAGGCTGTCAAGCAATGTAACTGTTTCATTACAATGATCCTACATAATTGTGATTCCCTGTGTATGTAATGGAGTGTTCCCCAACTAGTGACCCACAGTTCTATATGGTATTTATGGCTATCCTCAAGTGTCTCAGTGTGGTCAACTTCATTGCTTTTAGCATTCATATCAGCACAATGCTTTCCCCCTCTTAGTTGTCACTCAGTGGGAAGATATGGTGCGACAGTATGTTGCAGGCCTTTTTTCCTTGCATCTTTGTTGCTGGCTACTTTTTTTCCTTTCGAGAGACCATGGTCTTAAGAGCATAGCCTAAAAATCTGACTTGTAAGATTTTTCCATCCTTTGCTGTACAGTACATTATGGCATATTAATTAGCTTTCCCTTTTTTAACTTCTTTTATTTTATTACTTTTCATGTAGACACAATCACACTCAAAACAAAGAAAAACACAAAATCAAATATTATGAGATACATTGACGGTATCTGGAAGTTATTAAATTAACCATACCATCCCCCCTTCCTAGATCCTCCCAACTAGCACTACATTTACATAGTGAGAACATATTATGTACTATGTATTTGTATGAGTCTGCAAGGCAATAGAGCAAAATAGGTTGACTTCACCTTATATATATTAAGTTACTTATTTGGTTACCTGTATGCCTCAGAAATACTACATCATTTTGTATTATATTAATTCGAATTAAGGATGAGTTATGATAAAAGATCATAAATCTTTCCCACATCTGTTATAAAAGGTAGTAACATTATTGTGAAATATATAAATTAATATAGTAATCTGTAAATTAAACAAAATATTTGTGGTCCATTCTTTTATACTTAGATCCTCTTTATCAAGTAACTGTTTAATTATTACTTGTTTTGTTGAGATGCTATTAATGACAAAGTTACTTTGTTGGCTGTACCTCTAACCTTTTCAAGATTTCCCAGGATGCAAGATTGAAAACTGAAAGCATCATTTAGCAATAGCTTTCCTCCTATACATAGAAACATAGACAATAATGGCAGAAGGGGACCTGTGGTCCATCGAGTCTGCCCTAGCGAGGAATCCCAGGACGTATTGCACATTGGTGTTCTGTCCTCCTAGAAACCCAACCTAGACCTTGCCAATGCCATGTGTTTGTTCCCAATACTTGTCCCACCCATGCTTAAAGCTTCATACTGACTTTGTAACCACCACCTCAGGAGGTAATCTATTCCAAGGTTCTACCCCCTCTTTGAGAAGCAATATTTTCTGATGTCCTACCTGAACACTCCACCCTTCAATTTCCACTCATGACCTCTTGTGGTAGAATTGACATTCCTGGTAAAAAACTGCACTTCTGGCACCTTGTTGATGCCTTTAAGGAACTTGAAGGTCTCAGTCATATCCCCTCTCTCCTTCCTAGTCTCTAGCATGTACAATTTCAGAGCCCCAAACCTCTCTTCATAGGTGATTTCCTGAAGGCCATGAATCATTTTTGTTGCTCTTCTCTGGACCACTTCCAATCTATCAATGTCCTTTCTTAGGTGAGTCCTCCAGAATTGTACATGATACTCCAGATGAGGCCTCACTAATGACAGGTAAAGTGGTAGTAACACCTCCCTGTTTCCTGCTGTCTATCCCCCTGCCAATGCATCCAAACACCCTGCTAGTCCTGCTGTAAGCCTTAGTGCATTGACTTTGCTGCTTGAGGTCATCCTTAATGATGACTCCCAGATCACATTCCTCAACAGAGGAGCTCAGCTGGACTCCGTTTTGCCAATATTCTTCCTCGGGGTTGACCCTACCCAGGTGCATCATCTTACACTTCTTAGCATTGAAGTTTAATTGCTATATTTGTGACCACCTTTCCAACTTCTTAAGGTCCTCCTGCAGTTGTCTGACTCCCTCTGTACTATCCACTCTTCTGCTGAGTTTCATGTCATCTGCAAACAGGGCAATGTTGCCATTTATGCCCTCGCTGATGTCACTACTCACTAATGAATATATTGAAGAGGACTAGCCACAGGACTGACCCCTGAGACACCCCACTAGTGACCTGTCTCTCATTATATTTCACCCCATTTACTATCACCCTTTGTTTTCTGTCTCTCAGCCAACTCCATACCCACTTTATTATCTGTTCTGCTACCCCAAGGTCTTCTAGCTTTCTTAAGAGGTGTCTGTGCAGGACTGTATCAAATGCCTTACTGAAGTTAAAGTAAGGCAAGTCCACTGCAAGACCCCTCTCCAACTCCTTGGTCGCTTTGTCAAAGAACGTAATAAGGTTCGTTTGACATGACCTGCCCATCACAAACCCATGTTGTTTGTAGTTGTGGAGGTGATTTACTTTGAGATATTTCACTAGATTTTGCTTGATAAGGGACTCCATAGGTTTACCCCCTATTGATGTGAGGCTGACTGGCCTATAGTTACCTGTATCTTCCCTGTCTCCACTTTTGTGCAGTGGCACCACATCAGCCACCCTTCAGTCACCTGGAACTACTTCTGACTAAAGTGACCTGTTGAATAGGTGTGTGAGAGGCACTGCCAGCTCTTCTGCAAGCTCCCTGAGCACTCTAAGGTGTAAACCATCAGGAACAGGGGCCTTGTCAGGTTTGATGTCTGAAAGGCCCTTCCTGACCCTGTCTGTGGTGAACTCCTGGGTGCACATTCTCTGAACTCCTCTGATCTCTGCTCTGATAATGCTGTCTGGCAGTGGGCCCTGATTCTCCCTCGTGAACACCAAGCAAAAGTATTCATTTAGGGCCTCAGCTTTTTGTCCGCTGTCCTCCAGAGCCTCATACCCACTTTTAACCTTATAGTTCCTCCCCGTTTCTTCCTTTTTCTGCTGAGTTTTCTTCCCTGATTTGACTCCACAAGCAATTTGCAGCTCTTTTGCTGCCTTGGCCTCCCTCCTTATTTTTCTGGCCTCCTTATTTTTTTGAGTGCAATCCTCCAACTCCTGTCCCCCTTATGTTGCCTGAACCATTTGTATGCATTCTGTTTGGCCCTGATTGCCTCTCTTACTGGATGGGAGAACCACAGTGGTCTTTTAAACCTATTTTTCTTTGTTGTAGTCCTGATGCAGAGTCTTGTTGCCTCTAGAACGGTATCTTTGATATCTTTCCATATTTCCTCCATGTCTGGCTTGTCTCTAATGTTTGTCAACTTATTCCTCACTATCTGCCTCAATCTACCAAAATCAGCCTTCTGAAAGCACAGCACCTCTGTGCTTGAGGTGGTTTTAGTAGCGCCCATGGTTATTTCAAACCAGACTGTATTGTGATTGCTGCTTGACAAGGGTTCTTCCACCCTCACGGGTCTAATTCTTCAGCGTTTGTGAGGATCAGATCCAAGATGGCATCCCTGGTTCGGGTGCTTCACTAGTTGAGACAGCAGGCAGTCCTGGAATATGTTCAGTAAAGCCTGACTTCTGGAGCTCCTGGTTGCTGGGATATTCCAAATCTGGCAGATTAAGGTCCCCAACCACCATTTTTAACCAAGCTCCAAATCTGTTGGGCCTTAGGACAGAACCAAAGAATATGACTAATTGATCCCTCTGATATGCCACATTTAAAGAATGTGTTTGAGTCTGATAGCTGGAACCGGAAAGCTTTTGCAGAGTCATATATGCATTATGTAACATTTTAAATTGAAACAGTCTTAAATTGTCCAGTGGAATATATTTATAAATATTGCTCCATAAACTGGTCCAGTTTTGTAAAGAATCTTTAGTTTCTTTATTCCAAAAGAAGAAGATTATTGGATCCATTAAATATTTTAAGTTTAGCAGTAGCAAAGAGACATTAGCTATAGGATGGGGTCTAGAACTCCCTTGTTGTACAGTAGCTCCATTACTACATCCTGTGTATCGGGAGTCCACGGTTTGGGACCTAAATAGGCCTTTATAGCTATTTTAACTAATAATAAACTTGGTAGGCACCTTTTCTTCAAGTTCTTTTTCTCTACTACTTCCACAAGAGGAAGGCAATTCCCATCTTTTAAAAATGAGGATAATTTAAGGTATGTGGACCTTGTAAACCAGTTAGAAGATATGGGCTTACCATTTATCCTAAAATTTAGATTGTCCAAAATAGATTGGCTATAATTCTTTTGAAACTTTAGTCTCATATATGATGCAATCTGTTGGTGGATTTTCAGTGATGTTCCTATAACCGAAAGTTTTATTTTAGCGGGGGAGAAGGTTGGGTCTAATTTTACTATTTGTTTTTAATTTATGACTTTTGTTTGTAATATATAGAATAATCTCAGGTGATAGTTTAAATTGCTGTAACAAACTAAGTTCTAAATCCAGCTAAATAGGGGAATAGCTCCCATGTTCTGGGGGTAAGCCATTTATATATTTGTTTATGTGTGGCCCTTTAATATAAAAAGCAGTTAGGTAATTTTAATCCCCTTTAATTTATCCCTCACTATTCTTGGAGTCTTTCAATTCCATATAAAGTTAGATATTAATGAATGCAGTTTGTTGAATCATTTTAAAGAAGTATAAGAATTCAACATTTTAATAGGATGAAATATCCTCGGGAAAATATTTATTTTTGACTATGCTTACTTTCTCCCAAAATGAAATTGGAAGACTTTGCCATCGTCTTATGCCCTGTTTAATTGTTGTAAGTAGGTCATCTAAATTTAGTTTTATAAGCTGAGATTGATCCGGCTTTAAATAAATGCCCAACTATTTTAACTTGTGAGGTGACCACAAAAGACTTAAGTTATGACCTCTTTTCTAATGTTGTGACAGTTTAAAGGTAAAACTTCTGTTTTTTCTATATTTAATTAATTAATTAGGAAAAATACTATATTCCTGTATAGTCATTAGTGCAGCTTGTATAGAAGAGATTGGATTAGAAACATGAAGTAGGATATTGTCTGCAAAAGCAGACATTTTAATTTGGTATTTGCCTACTCTGATGCCAGATATTACTGGGTTTGAATTCAAATACAACAGTAAGGACCCTAAATAAAAATTAAAAAGTAATGAAGATAGAGGGCATCCCTGTCTAGTACTACAATAGTTTTATTGTGTCTGATATTACACCATTACAAAATACTCTGGTAGTGGGAGAAGAAGAAAGAGTTTTTAGCCAACCAACAAAGGTATCAGAAAATCCAAATTTTGAAAGTGTAAGAAAAAGAAAATCATGGTTAACCCTGTCAAATGCCTTTTTGGCATCCAGGGACACCATCGCCATTGGAGCATTTGAGTCCCTGGATATGGAAAAGTCATGGAAAAGTTTCCTAATATGATCTGAGGCCTGCTTATGAGAAATAAATCCTACTTGTTCCCTTGAAATTAATGGATGACAGACCTTTTTAATTCTTTGGGCCAAGACTGAAGTGAGCATTTTAATATCATAGTTTATCAAAGAAATTGGTCTAAAGCTTCCTACTCTATTTCTTGGTTTACCAGTTTTAGGGAGCAAAATTAGAAGAGCTTCCAAAAGTGAAGTTTCCACTAGCCCCTTATCCAGAATAAAACTAACGGGCAGGATTCACAAAGCAGATGTGCTGGGCGCAAATGAGATGCACGAGTGCAACCTGGAAATGCACCATGGAGCCATTCACAGACAGCACAGTTGCCCCGGTGCAAGCTGGATGCGCTGCACCAAACAGGATGCACCAGAGACCTAATGTAATGACATGCGGTGCAATTCGGGGGAGCGTACACCTGCATAGACAGTGCAGAGCCATTCACTGTGCAAAATGAATGTGCAAGTACAGAGCATCCACTGTGCAAGTACCAAATGCGCCATGGGGAGATAAGTGCAAGTCCCAGCAGGCCAACAACAGGAGAGCAGCGACAAGCAGGAGGAGAGATGCAGCTGAAAGCAAACAATGGATGGTGCACCATTCCTGATGGTGGGCATGATAATGGGGATGAGGAGATGGGCAGACCAGCAATGTGTTGGTGGAAGGCACCGTAGGCAGCCAGCCCCATGGTGGTATCATGCCAGACTGACATTTGAGCAGCTGACAGACACTTAAATGGTCAGCCAATACCGCTTGAAAAGGGCCATTCTGAGGCAGCTCTGTGAGCTGTGCCATGATGAAATGCAGGCACCTATGGGAAGAGGTCGTGCCATAGCTGTGGAGACCAAGGTGACAACTGTAAAGTACCTGCTCACCACAGAAACCTTCCAGAGGCCAGCCAGTGACACCACATGCATCTCCCAGACACCCACATCCCATCTCCTCACACAGTTCCTCACTGCACTGCTCCCATATGCTTCAGAGCACATCCAATTCCCAAGCACACAGTCAGAGTGGACAGAAGCCATGCAGCAGTTCCACAGGGTGGCATGCATGCTAGGCATCATAGGGGCCATTGACTGCACCCATGTGGCAATCTGCGTACTACCTGGTAAAGATGGCATGACATACGTTAACCGCAAGTGCTACCACTCTTTAAACTGCCAGGTGGTGTGCAATGCCACAGGGTGCATCAGCAATGTCTGCGCCACACACCCTGGGAGTACACATAATGCCTTCATATGGTACCAGTCCACCCTCTGACACAGGTTTGAGGCTGGGGACATACCGAGCCGACACCTTGTAGATGTGTGGGACATGCTGAACTGCAGAAGAACAGGACACCATGGTGCAGAACAGGATGGGAGGGAGCAGGTGTGCAAGTGGCATGATGCACAATACACAGAGGGGCAGCACATGTGGGACACTGGAGGGGAGACAGTGCTGCAGTTGTGCACACAGTGGGACATTGCAGCACAACAAGAGCAACAATGCATGGAAGGTGGGGTGCAGCGCAACAGCAGGCACGTCTGGCAGGGCAGAGCACACCACATGCAGACAGGCATGCGCAGCTGCCTTGCACACTTGGGCAGACAATGGGGGCAGGATCACATGTGGGAAACCATGGCATGGGCAGGCATGGGCAGACCTGTGCAGTAGGACCAGCCCACAGCAGGTGGGAGGGGGAGGTAGGCTGGCAGGGATGGCTGATACACAGTCAGTGGTGTACCCATGTCACACACAGCAGTGCACCATGGTGCAGGGGGGAGGTCATGATGCACATCTCAGCAGTGGAGTAACAGCCACCCTTGGTCTCCACAGGTGACGCTGCATACCCACTCCGACCCTGGCTACTGACCCCCTTCCGATGACCCGGAACAGAGGCAGAGGAGAGGTACAACAAGCCACACACTGCCATGTGTGCCATCATCAAGGGTGTCTTTGGCATGCTGAAGATGCACTTTTGGTGTCTGGATAGGTTGGGTGGTGCCCTACAGTATAGCCCAGAGAAGGCCTGTGGCATATTCCTGGCCTGTTGTATACTACACAGCATGGCCATAGACCATGGAATAGCTGTCCAGGCTGTGAAGGGTAACAGTTCTGGGGAGGAGGAAGGGGGGGAAGAGAATGTAGTGGTCCAGGGGCATCAGCCTGGACCACCAGTGGTAAGACGAGATCCATGGCTTGTCACGAGGACCTGGCAGCACAGGGACACTATTGTGGAGGAGCGCATTAGTGACTGCAAGTGAGTAACACAGGTGGGCACTGCACGGAGGGCACCCTACATCACACACACAGTTCCACACAGCCAGACACACACCACAGGCCACGCAACAGTGGCAATGCTGCAGGGGAGCTCAGCCATGCTGTTGACTATGCTGCACACACACACACACATATGCACACACCCACATTGGCCAGGCTCCGCATGGACATGGGCCACTGTGTATATGCCAGGGATGACATGGATCAGTGTACAGATGGTGGCACACATGCACAGCAGACACAGGGTCACACTCATCATGCCCATGCTGCACGGCACAACAATAGTGCACATGGACATGCAGGTGGCACTGCACAGGGGACTCACGATAGCAATGCACTGGGGCAGGTGCATGCCACCCATGCCACCCCAGGCAGTGGGTGCCAGGTGTGTGGGACACACAGGTAGCAGGTGTGGTGGCCATGTGAACAGTGACTCAGACATCACAGGGAGGCACCACAGACACGTGAGTGGTCACACCCATGACTGGTGGCGCTGATGCAGCAACATTATCCACAAGGGGGTTGCTGCAGTGAGACCATGAATGGGTGCTCACTGGTGTGGTGGCCCCATGAACCATGTCAGTTCTGTGGATGCTGGGCATGGTGAGCTGTGGAGATGGCATCAGCAGCAATGGGTTCAGGTGATGCCACTGCCTGGGCATACATGAGGTGCTCCTGGGTGTTTGGCTGGAGGCCCAACAACCACGTTGCACACTGGATGCACACAGCCTCAGTGGTGTGTGCAATCCATTCCAGATTTGCTGTCATGCCCACCTGCAGTAGGTGTGCCTCTGCCAACATCTGGGCATGCCAAATGGCTGCCAACTCATGCTCAATGGCCAGCAGTATCTGAAGTCCCCTGAATTCCACCTGTAGGGATGCTTGCCCCTATATGATGTCCCGCAGGAGGTGAGCATAGCCCTCAATCTTGTCTGCAGGTAAAGGCTCACAGTGATGGCTCTGATTGCTGGGTGGTGTGCCAGCCTGCCACTGTGCATCCATAGTCGGTGGGTGCACCACAGCAGGCTTGGGCATGGGTGGGAAATGGGCTTGTGCAAATGCATTGCATCCAGGTATGGCAGCATCACAGTCCACAGCCACCTGCATAGGACCCACAGCACCCTGCCTGGATGTGCTGTCTGTTCCTGCTGTCACAGAGGCACCAGGTGCAGAGGGCATGGCACCTACCACCATGGGTGGCTGTGCTGGCTCTGCAGACATGCTGTGGGCAGCAGGGACACCAACACTGGCAGGTGCCACCTGTGCAGGCACCTGTGCATCATGTGCAACACTGTTGGCTATGTTCCCTGGAATCTGAGTGGTGTCAGGATCATTGTGGACATAGCTGTATGCCCCCTGTGTACCAGATGCCAGCACCAGCAGGGCATGTGTGATGTCCACCACGTTCTCTGGGTCATCATCAGCCAAACCCAGGAAACCCTCCAGCCAAGTGGTGTCACGGTTGCCAGCAGTGGCACCACTAGCTGAGGGGTTCAATGGGCCTGCCACGACTGGTTATGCAGCTGGGGACAATGTGGTGTGAGATAGTCCATGGATGGCACCACCCTCAATCGTACCAGCAGCCCTGTGGGATGGCCCTGCATCATCACCCACTGAGGCATCCCGTGCTGCACCGGACACGGCAGCACCCATGATGCATGATGGGGATGCAACAGAAAGAAGGGAGACATGGTCACAAACAAGGGAGACAGTAGTGGCAGACAAGCATGAACAGTGTGACATAGTGGTGTGCCATAGTTGCACCTAAGAGTCCCTGCCACAGACATGCCACATCCAGTCCACTGATGCAGCTTTGCACTGGCACCAGCTGGAGTGGCCCAGTGCCTGTACACCCCCACATGACACCATGAAGGACAGTGCAACAGCCTGGCCAACCAACAATGGGATGGTGGCACTGGTATGTGGAGAACCACAACAACATGGATACCCCCCCAGGCATGCTCAGGCCATCACATGACTACACAGCATGGGCCACAGATAGGGCACACACACACACGGTGATGCACACAGGCACATGGCCTGCCAGTCACACACAGCGGAGCTGTCATGGTGAACATGATGCACACACATGGACAGACACGTGTCAGGGACATGTATACTCACAGTGCTGCAATGGGCTTCCACCCATCTGGTACCCCCCTCCAGGGGTGTCCTGCATGGCTTGATGGCCCATGCTGGCCACAGGCATTTCCTCATTGGGTGTGAGGTGCACCCCTGTCTGTAGACCACCCCTGTCCTGCTCAGGGAGGCCTCTGTGTTCCACCTTCTCCTTGGCCCTCCTCCTCTCATCTTTGAGATGTTTCTTGCACTCCTGTGGGGTTATGTTGTACTTCTCTATTGCATTCACATGCCATGCCACTGCCTCCCAGCCCTCATCTCATAGTGCATGGCTGTCACCCCTGTGAGACAGGACGTCCTTCCACAGCAGGTATGCCTCTATGAGCGTCCTATCCTCATCATTAGTGAAGTTTGGCCACCTGCATCCAGCAGCAGTGTCTCATCCAGACATTTCGGCTACTGTGAGAAAGAATACACAGACATTAGCCGTGCACATGCAGGCCCCATTAGTAGCATGAACCGGCATCCAGGTGCTGCTGGGTAATGGTACCCTGCCAGGCAAACACACACCTGCCTGCACTGAATGTCGGGGACTGTCAGGGACTTCTGTGCTGTGGCTGTCTGTTCCATTTGCATTGGCCCAAGCAGATGCACTGCCCTGGACATGCCACAGATGTTGCATGTCATGGAACACCAGCTGGTGGCTAGGACTGCATCACACATGGCATTAATCTATGTTGCACTGTTACACCACCCACTACCAAGCCCCCCGAGCTATGCCTAGTATGGTCTGTGGGACAGTGTGTGGCACACACCAGGGTGTGTCTGTTGTCCATGCACATCTGTGGATGATACCTGCCTGTCCAAGGCCTCACACTATCCTCTGCTGCAGCTACACTGCCCTAAGAAAAGTGTACAGAACCTACCTTCAAGGCTGCAAATTCTCTCAGTCACCTATCCTCTGTGGGGGCTGATTCAGGAGCAGTTATGGCTCAGGGCATGCAAATGAGGTTTGGAGTAGTATTAATGAGATGCTAAACAGGTGAGGTGCCCTTGAATTTGGCAATGAGTTGATTTGGGAGCAATGTCTGTGAATTGCATAATTGCCCTCAGCTCATCCCAATCAGCAGGGTGCATCTGCTGCATTTGGCGCATCTCCACATGGCACACTTCCCGAGCATGTGCAGTGCCTTTGGGGCATTTCCTGAATATGGCGCAACTCTCTTGGCATTCAGCCGCCCCTGTATGTGCTTGCACGACCATATGCACAATGCCCACTGTACTGCCTGTCACGTTGTGTGTGTTGACCATGCAACAGGGACCTATGCATATCTGTGGCCTACAGCGCATCACCTGCACATTGTGCAATGATATGTGCTAGTCACAAAATGGTATCCACGTGTGGTGTGTGCATGCATGACCTGGCCATGCCCCATGACCCTGCATTCCCGCCTTGTCAGTGCATGGTGCACATGTGCAATTCAGTGCCATTGGTGGCAATCATGCTTCAGCACACTGTGCTCAGTACTTTGCATGTGGGCTATAGGCACATGTGGGTTGATTGGGCCATAGGCGTTCACAGACCTTCCTGTGACAACATGCTCTGCAGCCACTGATTCTAGCAATGCCACATGCCCAGAAGGTCTGGGTCAAGGCCCATGAACTGGACTGAGGTGGAGCTTCTTAACATCATGGCCCAGGTGATGCAGGTGGAGGGCCAGCTGTTTGGCCAAGAGGAGCTGCAAGAGCCATGGTCAGCTGTGTGGGCCAGGATAGTGGAGCAACTGGTGCAGAGGACAGGTGCCCCCCACAATGGGGAGCAGTGCAGGCACTGGTACAGTGACCTGCAACGCAGGCACAGGGTGCGGCTGGTGAGCCTGCAGGACTGTGCATGCAGGGGTGTGGTACCACGCCCAGATATGTTGTAGTTCTACATTTGCACAAAGCGGGCATGGGGGTTGGGGCAGCTGCACCACACACCACTACACTCATGGGGGCACACACACACACGTGGGTATGGCTGCACATGCACAGTGTTGCCATTTACCACAAGTCACAGGGGGTGGGCATGTGTGCTATGGTGCTTGGGTGGGGTGTGGCCACTGTGGCATGCATGGGGTGGCACTGCCGTATGGCTTGCATGCCTACATCTGTGCACATGGGGGGCACAGGATGGGGTGCTGTGCACAGCTGCACACTGCTGAGCCTATCATCACTGGGGCACTGTTGGTTACCACCTTCACTGCATGCCGGCACCAGTGTTGTGGGGGGGGGGAACTGCTGACGTCACATCTCCTCATGTTGTTTTCTGCATTTGCTTTCCCTGCAGGGATGGCAGCCAGGTGGCAGGCCATGGAGGCAGTGGGGGTTCATCTCACTAGGGCCACTGGAGGTGCACCTGGACAGGGCCATGCTGGTGCAGGTGAGTGACTGTTTTGTGCATGCTATATGTGTCATGTGGGGGGTGTGTGTGTTCTGGTGGTTGTTGCTGGTACACTGTGCATATCCATGTATCGCTGGATGTGCACACACATTGGGGTGTTGTTTTTGCAGCGTGTGCCTGGGCCACAGTGCACCTGGTCCCTGCATGGACACCCACCATGTGTGCATGCCGTGCTCACTGTGGACACACAGTGGTGCTCCAGTGGTGTCCTGATGGGGTCTGCATGCTTGTGCAGCCCCCTGGATTGTGCAAATGTTGCATGGGGCTTGCCCTATGTCCCTCTGCACATGCCTCTGTCTGCACGCATGGGACATGTACCCACTTGGTTACTGTGCACAGTCATGGTGAGGCACTGTGTCCCTGCCTGGTATGGTGTGCATTGTGCCTGGTGGGATTTTGGCCCTTTTGGTGGTGGATACCTTTGGCATAAGTGCAGGTGGGTGGGGGTGGTTGTGGAACATGACACTTAGTCTCTGTTGTCTGTGTCCCCCACTCTAGGTCCACAGGGTGTGCTGGCACAAGGACAAGGCTGTGGGGGATGCCATTCAGGAATGATGCAGCGATTGGAGCTCCAGGTCAGATGTGCAATGGTGGACTCCTTGAGGCCAATATACTGATGGCAGAGTCACCTTTTGTGGGTCCTGTCACAACTTATCCAGCTGCTCTCTTCATAGGGTCATCGGCGAGTGCAGCATAATGTGGCTTGTCCCGTGGCCTACTATAGGACTTTGCTTTTGATGCTCACACTCCCCTCAGTCCCACAGTTTCCCTACCCATCCCCTATTCCTGCACCCACACACATTCCTCCCCTGCTTTCCCCTGTCATTGTTGTTCAGGACACCATACTCCCCTTCCCAGTTTTTACCTGTTCTTGTATATAGTTGTTATTGTTCTATTGTGTTTAGTAAACTTGTATTTTTCTGAACCATTGTCTGTGGTCATTCACTATATATTGTGGTTGTGTTAGCTTGTTGTCTGCAGCTTTCCCTGTCCCCTTGGTGCCGTAATCTTGTCTGCACATGTGTTATGGATAGCATCTAGCTCCTGCCCCCCTGCCATGTCCTACTGTGTCACCTGTGGCATGTGGGTCTGCATGGTGTCATGCTGCCTTTGTCTGTACCCCTGATCTGTGTGTGATGCCTGTGGCATGTATCCATTGTGCTGCTGCACTGTTAGTCATCAGACCTGTGTGCAGTCCACAGTGGTTGGAGGCATCTTATGCCTGTGTGGTACACTGCTCTCACCTGTGTGCCAACTGGCCTATGCACCAGTGTGTCCCTGTGTGGCATCATTCACCTCCACATCCTTGGGCTCCACTGCAGGTGGTCATGTTATGTGGATACCATTATGCTGCATGGTGTCTCCGGCAGCTATGTTGTACCTCGCGGGTGACGGTGTGCCTGTCATATGTGCCAGCTGAGGTCCTGTGTGGGTTGTGTCATGTGCTACTGGGTGTTGCTCTGTGTGCCTTGTCTGTGCACTTCATCTGCTGTGGCCGCTGTTGGGCCATTTGCCACTCTGGCTTGTCCCTTTGGGTCTGTGTCCCTGCCTCCTTTGTCCCACTGTGATTTCCCCTGTTGCTCCCCCATATCCTGCTGTGTTGCTCCTTATTCACTGTTCTGCTGCCCTGGGTGGTTTTGTGCATCATGGTTTTGCTGGGGTATCTCCACTTGAGCCATGCACCAACCACATGATTCACAGTGGGGATGCGCATGGGGTATCCTGTAGTGCATCCCTTTGTGAATCACACTGTCTTTGGTCAGCACATCCTGGCTGCACTGGTGCATCTCATTTGAGCCCAGCACATCCGCTTTGTGAATCCTGCCCAACGAGTTCCTGCAGTAACAGAACTAAGGCTTGTTTAAATATTTCATAAAAGTTTGCAGTAAACCCGTCTGGGCTCAGAGATTTATTAAGCACTATGTTATAACTTCCTCTATATCTTTTTGTTCAATGGGTTTTGTCATTTCTTTAGCTTGATCTGTTGATCTTGTTGGACATATACAGTAAATCTATCTAGATAAGCAATAATTTCTGCTGAAGTGGGTGGAGTGTGCATTGGGCCGTATAACTGGGCATATAGTACTTTTGAATTCCCACAATATTTCTTTGGGATTAGTCTTAACCTCCTTGGTGTCTCCTGTAATGATCAGCATCTATGAGTCTTGATTGTTCTTGGTATTTAAATCTGTTGGCTAATAGTTTACTAGGTTTGTCTCCTAGATCTATGTACTTGCCATTGGTCTTAATTATAGTAAATTCAGCCTTTACTTTAGTAAGGGAAAATAAGTAATTTTTATATTTTTGTAACTGAGGTTTTCTTGTTCAGTTAAAATGTTATAATCCTTTTCATCTAGGGCATCTATTTTTAAAGAAAGTATCTGAAATTTTCTAAAGTTTGCTTTTTGTGTTTAGAAGCAAATCTGATAAATTATCCTCTAACAGAACATTTAAAGGCTGCCCATATAGTATCAAGTCTCTTAATAGAGTTTAGATTTTCTTTCCAAATGTTTTTAATTGAGAAATTTATGTAGTTGATGATATACTGTACTCTTGCCTCAGCAAAGTATTATTTAACCTTCATATCAATTGCCTTATATAGTTTAGGGGTAGTGAAATATACAAATCAATCAGAGAGTGATCTGACTAAGACCTCTCCATAATATATGTATCATACACTTCTTTCATCCAAAATTTAGAGACAAGGAAAAAAATCTATCCTGGAATATGAATGATGTACCAGGGAATAAAATGAATATATTCTTGCTTCTAGATTTAAAGTTCTCCATGGATCCACCAAATTGCATTTGATACGTACAGTAGTTCATTAAGTGCACGCATATCTGAATGAAGAGTTTCATTGGCAGGGTTTGACCTGTCCAATGTCGAATCTAGTGGGATGTTCTAATCCCCTCCAAGTAGTAACCTCGATGTTAGAAAGGGGGTTAAAGCTGTGAGTAGTCTCATTCAAAATCATGAAAAGTTCACATTTGGACCATATATGGAGCCAATAACAATTTCTGTCTGATAACATTTCCCTGAGATAATAATATATTTACCCTCTGGATCTTGCGCAATTTGTGTGGGGATAACATTTATTAAAGATGCATCCACCAGGATAGCTACAACACATTTTGACATGTATTTCCCTGCCCCAAAAATCTGAGAATAACCAAATCTTTTAAGAAGATGTAATTCTGAGGTTAATAAGTGGATTCCTTGTAGTAATACAAGGTTATATCTCATTGTATGAATGTATTGGAGAATTTGTAATCTTTTAACTCCATGGCAAATGCCTTTAACATTTCATGAGGCAACCTTAATCTGGACTGCCATATGGAAGTATGTGTTAGGGAACACTGAGCCCTCCTCAGATTCTAGATGGTAATAAACCAGCAGAAGAAATGACAGGCAAGTGGCAAAAGCAATAATAACTTGTTTATTACTTACAAGGATTATATTTACACCCTAAACAGTATCTTCAGCCAAGTGGACACTGGGAGCCTGAGTTTACCAATCCCCCCATGACGGCCTCCGTGAGAATGTGTAATGCAACAGTTCTTATAGTGAGATAGTGACTATGGCAATAGCTAGTCCATGCATATATTATAATTAGTGTTACAGTTACAGAAAGTCCCTATTAGCCAAAATAGCTAGGTGACTCCCAATACAGATAACATTGTACAGAAAGTGTTATGTCAGCTGAAAATAAAAAAAAGAACTTATACATAGTACAGGAGAACACATGCAATGTTACATAATAAGTGCAGTACTACACAAATCCAAAAGATGGTGGTGCAGACTGTATAACAATATCTTAGAAGATAACAAAGACACAAATTAATAAAATAAAACATTATTATTTCTGTTTATTTGAAGCCAAACAAGATCTTATTTGAAATTACAGTACAACACACCATCCGTATGTGAAGACACGTGTAGGAGACCATAGACTATGCCCTATGGTATGTCACCAAAATATGGCACTCAGCCATTTTGAAATCTCTGTGATGAACATTTTATTCCTCTTTAGCAAAGAGTTTCTGGTTTCAAGTAGAAGTATGATAAAGCCATTTATAGCTGTTAATAAAACAGTCAGATAAGAGGCAAAGAAGATTTTTGCTTTTGTCCCATAACTTACATTTGTTAACATGTTCTGATCTGAAGGCAGTCAATGCTATCTTCAGAGCAACCTTGAGAAAATAACATAACCACAGAACACAGATATATGCTGGAAACAATGAGAAAGAAAGAAAGAAAGAGAGAGAGAGAGAGCATTACTTTGTTTAGTGTGTGTAGTACTACAGAAATAAAGCAGACAGACAATAACTAAAGAAAACTGTAGGGAAAAATACACAATATCTCATCCCCATGACAATGACTTTTAGGATAAGTCACACATGTACCCTGTGCCAAGGTATTTTTTTCTTTTCTCGGTCCTGACAACTCCCATCTGGAGAATGACCGCAAAACCTGGATGATTACCTCTGAGAAGTGCAGATATTAACCCTTTTAAATCAGGTTTCCTTTTGGCCATTTTAGTAGTCTGCAAAGTCAGCTAATTTTTACAGCTGCAACTTGCAGTCCAACAGTATACAATCAGAACTGGGTTGCTTTTAAAGCAGGGAAGGAAGCAGGATACAGTGTTGTGACCAACAGACCCTGCAGAGAGTGGGTCTGTTCAGTCTGTAGAAGCAACAATGGGTGCTGGGTTGAAATCCAACTGGTGGAGGTCCCCAGTACCAGAGTTAGGGATTAAAATGGTGCAGCCACCATAGGAGGCAAGGGAACTTGAAATTGAGACAACAAGCCTCAAAGTTGCTCAGATAGTAAACATTGGGGAGGGGGGACTCTCGAATTAACCCATCTGTAGTCACCTGCTGTGTATGCATCCACAGTGGTTGAACAGACAGACAGTCGAGCAGTCTGTACTCAACACAGTCCTGAAATACAAAACTGCCATTGAACAAGGTGAGGTGAAATCAACCTTGCCCAGTAAGCAGCCAGACCTTATACAACACTACAGAGTTAACAACAGAACACAGGTGAGCTGATATGGGGGTGTATTCCTACTTAATACCCACAAGGGAAGGGTAAGTCAACATGCAACTGAATCTTCACTTGTTTAGACCATCCGAGTCACAGTACCAATTGTTAGGGAACAATAAACCCTCCTCAGATTCTAGATGGTAATAAACCAGCAGAAGAAATGACAGGCAAGTGACAAAAGCAGTAATAACTTGTTTATTACTTACAAGGATTAGACTTACTCCCTAAACAGTATCTTCAGCCAAGTGGATACTGGAAGTCAGAGTTTATCAATCCCCCCCATGACGGTTTCAGTGACAATGTGTAATGCAACAGTTCTTATAGTGAGATAGTGACTATGGCAACAGCTAGTCCATGCATATATTATAATTAATGTTAGAGTTACAGAAAGGCCCTATTGGCCAAAATAGCTAGGTGACTCCTAGTACAGATAACATTGTTAGAAAGTGTTATGTCAGCTGAAAATGAACAAAGAACTTATACATAGTACAGGAGAACACATGCAATATTACATAATAAGTGCAGTACTACACAAATCCAAAAGATGGTGGTGCTGACTGTATAACAATATCTTAGAAGATAACAAAGACACAAGTGCCTTGGCCTACTTCATGCTGTTACTAAGCAGAGTAAAATGGAATCATAATGTTTTCCTGGCTACTTACACTTGTACGGTAGGTGCCAATGCTCTACAAGTAAGGAATGGTTTGTCATAATATGTATAACATAAGGTTTGTCTAAGGTTCACAATGGGAAGCTAATTAGGGTGTGGGGACCACATGTAACATATGTTATAACATTCAAACAGTATATAAAGTTTATCTCCTAACATTAACCTAGCCTTGCCCAATGCCTTACAGACCTAGTGACCCCACTACCTAAAAACTATCAACCCCCAAAAGAAAGAAAAACATACAAGATAAGTCATAATACCTGAAAGTGAAGTACAGATTGCTCTTAAAACCACTATCCCTTCCCCGTCCCTGAGACTGGTCTCCTAAATACATTTTAACAGTAATGAAACCCAGCTTACCCCCCATTACCCCAACCTAATACAACTGGCAAAACTTCATTGCCAAAGCAATGATCACAAATGCCATCACTAAAAACTGATATAAAGTGAAACTCTTTCCCTATAATATATTTCTATGAACCCGTTTAAAATATTCATTCCTTGTTCACAATTTAACTAGAGACCCCTGAATTCTTAAATTCCCAGCCCCTTAATAATAAATTATGATGAGCTGAGTCACAGAAATATTTATATCAAATGTAATCAGAATGAAATGGTCTAATTAATATCCCATTTATATTAATGAACTAATAGTTGACTGGAATAAGCTAATAAATAAATTTGAAAGTAAAGAGAACTGGAGCCTCCTGCCCTAAAAAACAACAACTAATATTGAGCCCATACATTAAAAGAAATGCATCTATGAAGAAGCATTCTTGTAAAAGAAGGATACTACTGTAAATATAAGGAAAGGGCCAGGAGGGTGTCTCTGAGGGGTATTAATGACAAGTTTTAATCCCTTATATACTGGAATATAAAAATATAAAACTGATAAGAGTTCGGCATATAGTGCACCAGAACGGGGTGAGTATCCAAAACTATTTCCCTCCCACATGATCAGGTCACCAGCATACCTCCAGCGAACATCCATCTGTAATTATTAACCCAAAGAGACGCCTGCCCACGTATTATGTCATCCACCCATTTGAACTGATCTATATTTACATAATGTAAAAGTGGCACAACATCACCATAGCCACTGACCCCCATTTAGCGAGGTTATTACTGACTAGATCTTACTTCATAAGATCCAAGGCAGGAATTGCATGGTGCCTTCATCTCTCCAGAACCTGTCTTGAACTTAAAAGGTTAAACAGTTGAGGTTTACCCTAACTAATGGGTGAGACTTACCTGTGAAGCTTAAGGACAGACAACACCATCCCTCAAGTTGCCAGGTCAATGTTCAAAGAATGTAAAACTGGAGGTCTTTTTGAATTTCCCAATCTAGCGAGATAGGAAATGGAGGGTTTGACCTTGTGCCACAAAGCCCTGTTGTATGGGCTCCAACAAGTCTCTGTCCAGACCAGTTGACGATGACCTTTGAATTAAATATTCATAATAAATTATCTTGTTTATGTTGGCCCTAATAACAGGTAAAAGTAATGCATGATGACAGACCATAATCCCTTCAGTAAGGTCAAATCATGACGCATAATAATTGAATAATTGTACTAAATCACCTATTATAAGGTGATCCCTATTTAATGGGAAATTAATGGCAGTGGATTAGGTGATCACCAATTAAAGCTTAAAGTTTACATAATAACTATTACACTGAGAGTCAGTCTGAGGATCCCCAAGCCCATGCAGAGAAGAAACAGTCATACTTAATAACTTACCCTACCTAGCGGGCAGGTTTTATTTAATCCCCAATCTGTGTGCACCTCCAACTTTTCTACATCCTCTAAATAGATGTCCTCAATAGTCTTATAAGGGGAAATGACCAAATTCAATTTATATAGTTTCAGACAATACATAACCCCACTAAACTTTAAAATACTTTGATATATCCCCCAATCATGGATTTTATGGTAGCTCTTCTAGAGGTCTTCATGTAGCAACCAAAGTTCCCGACAGCCCTATTTGTCCCCAGTCTTAACCCAAACCTCTGTCATCTAGCACAACAGTTGTATAAGGGAAGCCAAACCAGGCTTTCTTTCAAATTATGCAGATTATTTGAATTTTATTAAATAACCTGATCGCTAAGTTCTTTCGGTCTCTTTGGTATTCAGTTGTTCTGGAAGCTCACCCAGAAGTCCCCCAATAGTAACCAAAACTGCCAACATCCCTGCTCAGTCCCAAATCAAAGATCAGGCCCAAACCATTTAACACTGCAAATGTATGAAAGAAGAACCTACCACTATTTTTTTTAATTCTGCAGTCTGTTCGGAATGAGTTAAATCATCTGACCAGCCAGCCTTTTCAGCATCTCTGTGAATCAGCTCCTCTCTATGTCCAAATCAATGCGGTAGCATCTTAAAAGCCCTATTTTCCACTATCATCATCTAAATAATATTCCTCTCTATAACCTAATTAATATTAAAACATCAAAATTAAATTGCAAAGCATTACTCTTTATAATGGGACCACATTTAGAGCCCTCTGAGGCTTCTCAATTCTTCATGCTAATGAACCATTGTTACTCTTCCAGAAACTTCCCTTACCCGGTCCATTCGTTTGTACATTAGAAGCCTCCTTTTAGGTTGGAACCAAAGTCTTACCAAATATAATTTAGGATATTATAGCCAAAATTTTAAACTGCAAGTATGTTGTAAATTAATATCAAGTCAGAAAAAAAAGGCCTTCAGTTACTTTTCACCAGATCTTCTGTTTTGGCTATAATATCCTAAACTCTTTTTGTTCCAAAATATTGCTCTAAGAAACAGCAAAGTTCTCATATAACCTTCTTCGTGAAAATAAATAATTTGGACTGAAATTCACCATCCCTATACATTTACCATGAGACATTTCATTTCACAACATGGTTCAGTCATATCAATAAAAGTTCTCCAATGAAACCTCAGTTTTTTTTTGAACCAATCAGGAAATAGTTGCCCCAGCTGAAGTTGTACTTGTTCGGGAGTTTCAAATGAATGAGATTTCCCATCTTTGTAAATGGAAATCCTTGCTGGATAGGACATTTTGAATTTAATTCTAGCTGATATTAACTTGCTAACAACTGGGGAGAAATTTCTTCTCTTTTTTCCTTGACTTCTTGAGGGAGGTCTTTTGAGATACAGATCCTTTTTCCATCCCAGGATATATCTCTGGTGTCTTTAATTTTATTCAGCACTTGACTCCTGTCTCAATAATTCAAAAACCTCATAATAAAGGGTCTCAGTGGTTCACCTTTTTGCAGGGAGAGGTCTTAAAGCTCAATGAGCCCTTTCTATCACATACAAGACTCCATTAGGGGACTTCCCCGCAACATTCGTGCATAACTCCTGGGCAAAGTGTATCAAGTCCGACCCTTTGGAGGATTCTGGAAGCCTATAGACCACCACATTGTTCCTGCATGATCTACCTTCCAGATCCTCCAATTCTGATTCAAGCTTATTGATCTTATGTCATATTGCTGGAAATTCTGGCACTGTTCTGGTTCTCCAGTCTTCAACCAAAGAGATTATAGCCTTTGTATCGGTAAGCCTGATATTAATTTTATCAATTGCCCCACACACTGCTTTGGAATCTTCTATCAGGACAGAGATAGCCTCCTTTAAATCTTTTATTTTCTCATGAACCTTTCTTCTGACAATGGAGTGCTGCTTGGAGAATCAACAGTGTTCTTGCCCATGGCCTGTTTCGCGTGTTTAGAGCTCCAGCCTGGTCTGGTGTCAGCAGCGGGGTATGTTTAATTGGATTTTTCTTCTCCATGTCCTTGTTTCCACCAGGTCTTAGACAAAGATATGATGAAACTGATTATTTAAATCCTGCAGGTTACCAGAGATTTTAAAATGGATCGCTTTAGCTAAGTAAAAGGTTTGTTTTTTTAAGCGGGGGCCCAGAGAACAGTGAGACTCAGCAAATCTCATCAAGCTCATCACTGGAAGTCCATTAATTAGCTTTCCTAATCAGTATATCTAGATGTTATTATATGTATTATGCTGTACTAAACGATCATTGTGAAGCTAAGGAATTGATTGTTCTTTATGATAAGTACTGCTGCCAACTGTGTCTTTCTCATATCTGGGTGACACATATGCATATGCTGCTAAAAGGATGGAAACATCAGTTTGTCAAGATCACCACCACTTGTTGTAAGTACCACTTTGTGACAGTCCCCATAAATGCACAATGCTGGTTCATGTGGACAGTGTGCTTTCTTGTGCATTATTTATTATCTTGCATACAGTGTGAACAGTTACTATCACTATGCACTGTCAGTATACCGTCAGTGTATTCATACAAGTGTGACATGAAAGTACAACTCCATCAGTGATGGTACTTCTGATAGATGGTGGTGAGCAGTAGAACATCATCACTGGTACTGATAATTTAATGCCAAATGTGGAAGTGCACCATGGCTGACACATACAGATTTACAGTCGATAGAATGCACAGTAAGTGGCACATGAGGGGGTGGTGGTGGTGGTAGGAAGCTGGGAGAATCAAGTGCACCCCCCCAACAGAATAGCGCTGTTAACATGGAGGATCATAAAGTAATGATATCGCCAGAAGTAACTAAACTCATAAAGGGGGGAACAGCAGAAGACAGGAGGAAGGGGTTAAAACAGAAAGGACAAATGGAGGAGGCAAAACGGCAAAAGGGGGGGATGATAACAGGAGAAATGGCAGAACATTGAAGACCATGCATACCAATGCCCACAGTGTAGGAAATAAAATCTCAGACCTTGAGGCATTGATGACAGAGGCTGAACTGGACATTGTAGCTATTACTGTGACATTGTGTGCTGGAATCCATGACTAGGATGTAATAATAGGTTATACTCTGTTTGGGAGAGGCAGGGAGGATAAATAGGGAGGGGGTGTCTCTTCACATTGGGGAGGGTATTAGAGCAACTGAGATACAGGGAATGTTGGGGGGGCAGGGGTACAGTGGGTCACCCTTGAGACGGGTAATGGCACAGCTATTTGCACAGGTGGGGAATACAGACCTCCAGCATAGGGGGAGGAGGTGGACAGGGTTCTTGTGGAATCCATTCACACAATGGCAGCTAAGGGGGGAGATGCTGCTAGTAGGTGATTTCAGTCTGCCAGATGTGCATTAGAGCATCCCAACAGCTGCCTCAGCCAGGAGCAGGGACATCCTGTATGCCATGCTAGGAGCAGGCCTCAGGCAACTAATGCTACAGCCCACTCGGGAGGGTACAATTTTGTACTTGGTACTCATCAATGGGGACAGAATTGTGGAGATGTGGGTGGGAAGACACCTGGGGTCCAGTGATCATCACATAGTGTGGTTCAGTATGAATACAGTAACAGAGTCAAGCCACACAAAGGCGAGGGTCCTGGATTTCAGAAGGGCAGACTTTACTAAGTGGGGCTATATCTCAAGAATGCACTGGTAGGGAGAGATGAATGGGGGACTGAGGAGCAGAGAGACCATCTGAAAGGAACCAGAGTGGAGCTGACAAACCTTTGCATTAGGCAAGTAAACAAGGGCAAGAGAAAGAGAAAACCACTATGGCACCTGGGAAACAAGAACCCAGAGGAAGAATACACAATGGGGGGGAGGTAGTAACAACAACAAAAAAGGAAAGGGACCTGGGGGTAATCATATCAGATGACCTTAAGGTTAGCAAGCAATGTGAGAAGGCAGTAGGGAGGTCTGGGGGTATACTGGGATGCATATGGAGAGGCATCAGCAGCAGAAAACAGGAAGTTTTTATCCCTCTGTGCAGACAGTTGGTGAGACCCCATCTGAGTACTGCGTCCAGTTCTAGAGACCCCATCTCTGCAAGGACATAGACAGGATAGAGGCAGTCCAGAGGAGGCAACTAAAATGGTGCATGGTCTGCAAGAGAAGCCGTATGAAGAGAGACTAAAGGAGCTTAATATGTATACCCTTGAGGAAAGTAGGGAGAGGGGACATGAAAACTTTAAGTACCTCAGTGGAATCACCAAAGTCCAAGAAGGTAGCATCTTTCAGAAAAAGAGACATGCAAGAACAAGGGACACAATTTAAAGATAATGGGGGTTCAGGGCAATGTGAGGAAGTATTATTTCACAGAGAGGTAGTGGATGCATGGAACAGCCTTCCTGAGGAGGTTGTGGGGTCTAAAACTGTGGGAGAATTCAAGGATGCATGGGACAGACATAAAGCAATTCTTGTGGGGGGGTAGGAAGAAAAAGGCTGCTGGTTAACTAGGATCTGCGGCCTATCCTGTAGGTAGGGAAATGGGAAGACTGGATGGGCCAAGCGGTCCTTATCTGCCGTCAAAGTCTATGTTTCTATGTTTCTATGTTCTCAAAGGAAGTGGCCGGGAAAATAAGGGCAAAAAAGATGGCTTTTAAGAAACACATAGAAACATAAAAGGAGAAGAACAGGGTAGTGTACCTGGATAAACAGAGGCAGGTAGGGAAGTCAGTCAGGAGCACAAAGGCACAAATATGGGAAAAAATAGCACAGAAGGTAAAAAAGGGGACAAGACTTTTTATAGGTACATTAGTGAAAAGAGGAAAACCAGGGGTGGGATTGTAAGGCTTAAAAGGGAAGCAGGGGAGTGTGTGGAAGAGGACCTGGAAAAAGCATCAATACTCAACCAATATTTACCATTGTCCTCTGATGTACTATTCACTGTTGATCTGTGTTGTGGCAAAAAAATACTTTTCCATAAAACTAGAAACTGAACTATATGATATAGACATTGCAGTGAGGCAATAGCAACAAGTTCATTTTCATAAGAATTTGATTACACACTTTAAAATATAAACATCATTGTCTCAGTGAAGATGCTGTGATAGAGATACATTGAACCCATGGGAACGTTAGTCACACATTGTGTACTTGTCAAAATATCAGAGTACAGTTTATTAGTGATAGCTGATGTTAACCCCTGTTATTCTTTTTGTGATGTGTAAGGAAACAATACAGTTTCTTTAGCAAAAACGGTAAACTTTGAACCTGACATAACTGTTGTGATCTTTCAAATGCTTGGTATGAAAGGAAGCATGACATTTCCAATGTTTTGGTACCATACTGGTAAGCTGTGTGAGAAAAGCCATACACAGACAAAACTCAATTCACACCAGATATTTGCAATTTTGCAAGCAGCAATATGCCAACATACAGTGAGGTGTGCATGGCTGGTACATGGCACTGCACCAGGTGCAGCACGGTTTGGCATGTGAATCTCATCCCGAGCTTGATGTGGGACTTCATGCATAGCAGGCGGGCCCCCAGGGGTTATGTGACAGGAATACAGCTAGCATACTGCGACTGACCCTGTCACTGGGTCTGTAGATGTGATTTTGGCCTGAGGACAAAATTGCCCACACTGTTACCTGCCACACCCCAATGTGGCAATGCCATCCAACAATGCAGTATTCATGGCCACAGCACATGACACAGTTTCACCACCTCAGAACTGGATATCATAACCGTGGTTTGTCATTGCACTTAGCAGGTGAGGATTGATGTGAACCTCTGACAAACCCATCCACTGTGTGCATTTATTGCCCCAACAGTGTGTCTGGAGGACACTGAGTGATTGTATATGGGTGTGGAATCAGGTTGAATAATGCTGTACATATTTGAACATAGCAACCATCACTAAATTAAAGGGTGATGAAGGGGTTGGATTATGGTGCAGAGGTCACACACACAGAAATTTGGATGAGGGGCCAAACTGGGCAATCGGTAGGGGAGATACCAGGGTGACACTACCATACCAATATGAAAAGGCCAGGCAGTTGAAAGATAATGGTAGCATACTATGGTTATGTCACTGTTAATCCATTTCTGTCAGTAGACATGACATATACCATTTGACATACCTCACAAGTAATAGTCAACACATGTGTCTGGGAGGCAGGATAATGCAATGGTTTAAGGCTCTGAGCTGCAAACCTGGAGACCTGGGTTTGAATCCCACAGCCCCCACTTGCATACTGTGTGACCCTGAGCAAGTCACTTAACTTCCTTGTGCTCCCAGATTGCACCTGGAAACAAACTTCAGCTTAGTGTGTCCTGGTTAAACAATTTCCCTTCCCTTCCCTCCTTCCTTCCTTCCCTTCCTTCCCTTCCTTCCTTCCCTTCCTCCTGTTGGCAATCATATGGTACTGTTCCTCAACAATGTAAGTAAGAAAAGCATGAGAAGAGAGCATAGTAAAACAATGAATTTGATTTTTCTGCACCAAAGTGTTGACAAAACTGGGTTATTTTTAATAATGCAATAAACAGGGTCCCGCTAATACAATAGCAACAGATAACTTCACATATTCATGTCATCAGTCCATGCTCAAAAACAGGGGAACAACAATCGACACATTTCTTTATTCTGACTACAGTGGAATAATTTCTTATATTGACTTTCTCTCATTGCTTGAATACCGTCGAAGTTACTTGATAGAGTAACTTACAGTAAACTGGAGATAGGTCATTCCCGGTGTGTATACAAGCAGGTCTCAGTGAAGAAGATGGGATACACATAAAACGGAACCCATGGGCTGTGGGGAAGTTATGAAGGAAAGGTTAACAGGTTATGGGGGCCAGGGTCAATGTAATAGTTCATGTTTGCAGGTAGAAAATGCTGTGCATAAGGCTGACTGTCATCACAAACTATTCAGTATCTTGATATCCAATATATTGATCAGATGGGAACTGTTCTTGGATTTTATGATCCACACAAACTGGAAGTATTGTTCTGTTCCTTCATCTCAACTTCTGCCAGATACAGTGGGTGAATCTTCTGTAAGCCATATACATAAAAAGCCAGTAGGGAACACAAAAAAATTAACAAAGTTAGTTCTTCTTCTGATATCTAAAGGACGGTACAGATGCAGTACCTATGCTGAACAAGAAAAACAACAGTTTTCAATGTTGTCACTGTTTCATAGATGACTGAGATGCTATTTGTCTGAGCTCCATCCTTTGCAGCAGACATTTGGAATAAATCTGGACTGATGAAAGGTGCAGTGCCACACAACGGAGTAGTCAGTTACCAGTCAGAAGACATCCACCCCCTTGTACTGCTGTTCTAGGACCAGGTCTTTGGTGTCTGCTTTTCTCCCCCAACACCAAACATCCAACACCTCTACCACCACCCATCCCTATCCCACAAACACTGCTTACGTGGTCAGTGGAGGGTGAGTGACACAAACATCCACACACCACCATCTTGCAGAAGCAGTAAGCACAATGATTATTAATAGGGCACTGTGACAGAGACACAGTGACTTATAAATAAGCAGTGCGCTCTCTCATGTTATGCCATGTAGTGGGCGACCAATGCATGGTGTGTTGAGTGCTGTGTCACTCCATGTCCGATGACCTTGGCTATGATGTCAGAGTTGACAGTGATGGTGGGGCCAGAGGGGTCAGATGTTTGATTCCTCAGAGGTGGGGTATATGTGGTTGCCAGTAGATGCAGAAGCCTGTAACGCAATCTGCAGTACATGGGGTGGTATTTCTGTTGAGTGGTATCTGAATACTCCACTGTGTGTCACTGCACCTGTTGCCTGGAAACTGGTAGGAGCTGCTAAAATGGGTATGAGAATTATTGTGTGTGATGGTGGTGGAGATGGGCGCAATGCTACTGGTACTGGTTGCATACCAGTTGGGGGGAACTTCACTTCAGTAGGCATGCCTTTTCAACCGTTGGTGGGGGAACACAGTAATATCAAGTGTACCATCATGGTGGCTTAATGAGGACAGGGATACTCAGGAGGATGGATGAGTGGACAACAGGGACAGGCAGCTTCAGTAATGGGCATGGGGTCAGGCAGGGGAAGGCAGTGCTGCACACAAGGAAAACAAAATTCACACATTGATTATGGTATTGGGATGGATGGATCACTGAGTAGCAGTTAAATGGGTTTCAAACATCACACATGGGATCTGCAGTTGGGAGGTACCAGAGGATGCCAGAGAACTTAACTGTGTACATGGGGCATGGATGCTGGTGGTGAGAGGGAGCACTGGACACCAGGGACCATGTGTGTATTCATCTGGTGAGGGATGGGATCTGCTGGGACCACTAACGCCAGGGATTGTGCACTATCCTTGAATGGATGATTTGGTGCTACAGTACTGTGGTCAATTGCATGGTCACACATGAAAATGAGCACATACTGGGCTTGCAAATGGCAGCTTGGTCACTTGCACGCCCAATGGGCTCATGTGCATGGGTCCATTTGTATGCTGAAAAATTGAGCTTTGGTGCAAGACATTGTGGTGGCGTAGTTTGGTGAGCCATGTGCGGTCTGCGCAATATGGCTCTGCGCTGTTCCAACATGTTCCTATATTCAGTTGAATAGTGACATTGCACTATCAAACAGAGTATTTCGTCTTAGGGCACCCATATCATTGCAATGCAGAGTGAAAATGTTTAGACACCCTATGATGCATTTTTGAATATTGGCACCTTATGCACATAAATTGCCTTTAATGAAAAGTGACCAGTGGTATAAAACAGTGACATGCATTGCAACATTTTATTCTGAACTTGCTCTTCTTGGTGAGTCTCATCTCCTACTGGACCTTTAGAGTGTGTACACATATGCAACAAAGATCTCTGAATGTATTTATCCAGGCTGTTAGACTGAAATCCAGGGTGATCAGTTATGCACACCATGTGTGGAAAATCTTCAAACTGAACTGTCACCGCAGTGTAGTAGTGACAGCATCTGTTCTCCCATGCTGTTTTCATTGGGCCACAGTTTCCACATTCACACCTGCAAGGCAAAAGATTACAATGAACCATTAGACAACAGAGGGGAATCACACATTATGGCATTGCCACATTATGGAGATATCTAGCATTATGATTTTTATGACGAACATAGTCCTCTTCAATTTCTTTGTGTGTGACATTTCATGAGGGTTAGTGGTATTATAAAAAAAATAATTTTTTGTCATGCGATTGATGTACACATTCCAACCTCTTTTTCCCTTTTTCATACGTATTTGTTGCCCTTGCATCATAACCTAGTCTATATATTTATTCAGGGATTGGTTTCCCCACTCATGTCACTAATCTTATTTCTTTACTGAACTATAATTTAATTACATTAACAATCAAGAGCACATAAACAATTGCAATAGACTAGATAGGTTGGGCAGTGAATATAAATAATCATGTTTTACTTTTTATTTTTACATTTATTGCTCTCTCTGATCTCTACCACTACAGCTTGTAACGCCGTGTGTTAACTTGAGTTGCATAATTGACAACCTCACAGCCTTCTCACACTTGGAGGTTATGGAGGTCAGAGGGAGACAGATATGCTCATGTGTTCTAGAAAAAAAATTCTCACTTGATAGAGTTACCATCCTGCAATCTAAGTAACCACAATTATACTATACAATTTATGTCTGTATCATTATTAATCACACAATGAGATATTTACAAAAGTAGCACAAGAAACTACAGTATATTACACGTTTCAATTCCGTGCCATGCATTTATACTTGGCCAATGACAAAATGTTCTATAATTGTTTAAAAACTGTTTTCTAAATCCATTTCAGTGAACACAAGGGGCAAGGTGACAGCATTGGCAGCCATTAACGAATAAAGAGCACAAAGGTTTTCTTCAAGAACTGCACTAACAGGGTCACTGTTCACACTTGTTAGTACCTACTTTTTTAAGCTATTTTTACAATACCACAGTACCCAATATATTAATAATTTGACTCCATGTCCCTGTTGCATTATCCTCCCCCCACCCTTTTTTTATTGGGTTCTATAGACTCTGTTAGTGCAGTTCTTAAAGGAGAACTTTTGCATTATTACTAGTTTATGATAGACAGTGCAGTCACCTTGCCCCTTAGTGAAGTTCACTGAAATGGATTTTGAAAATATTTTTTTAAAGAATTATAGAACACTCTGTCATGCAATGAGTGTACATGCATGGCACAGAATGGAAATGTGTGATATAATTCTTTCTTGCACTACTTCTGCAAATACTGTATCTCATTTGGTGGTTAATACTGGTACAGATATAAATTGCATAGTGTAACTGGGGTTGCTTAAATTCCAGGATGATAATTCTATCAAGTGAGAAGTTTTTTTTTAAAACACATGAGCATACCAGCCCCCCCTCTGACCTCCATGACGTCCCACTGTGAGGTAATGAATAATACAGCTCAAATTAATACACAGCCTTACAAAATGTAGTGGAAGGGAACAGAGAGAACATGTAAAAAGAAACAGTAAAATATGATTAATTATATCCACTGCCCAACCTATCTAGTCTTTTGTAATTGCTTATGTGCTCATAATTGTTGATGTAATTAAATTGTAGTTCAGCAAAGAAATAACATTAGTAGCAGGCCAAGTGGTGTACAGGTCTGAAGCAATGAATGCCTTACCTCTTGTCATGCCAGTGACCCTGGTTCAGGAATGAGCCTGGGGTGCTGGGGGTTGGCCAGGGAGGAAAATGATTGAGCATCTGCTGGACTGCTCTCCTTTCCAAGGGAGGGAGGACTGCCTCTCCAGCTGAATGAGGTGTGGTGATAATGTGGGTCTGAGGATGGCAGGGAAAGGAGGGAACTGCGGGATTCCGCAAGGGTGTGCACACCTCCACGTACACACATTCGGCTTGCATGCCCCAGTGCAGGAAAGGGGACAGACAGAAAATGGAAAACTGAAAGCAGAAGCAGGGCCCATGACACTCTTACCATGCTTCCATCCTGAGGTGTTCTCAGGTCTCAAGTCAAACTGGATTGTTGCACCATGGGGGGGGGGGAATGACCCTCCCTTCTGTAAATACATAAAAAAGAAGCTGGAATGTGCAAATCAATCACATGATGAAAATCTCATCACTTTATAATACCACTAGTTTATGAAGAGAGGATACAACCTGGATGGAGAAACTAGAGTCTCATGCATGTAAGCTTTTGATAAATGTCCAAATGCTTGTGCCGCTCAAAAAACACTTACAGGTATAGTATATGTTTCTTATGATACGGTCTTTCTTACACATTTTTTTCTACCATCAATAATATTATTTTGCAGCCATCTTGGCTCTGGCTAGAGTTTGTTGTATATTGGTGACATGATGGCCTCCCACCAATTTTTAACTGCACAACCATTGTTTAGTGACGTTTGGAATAAAGCCATAATTGGTCCTGCCAGCTCCTTTGCCAGTTCTTTAATCAATCTTATATGGATTATTTTTTTTTTAAATCTGGTCATAATCTGTAGTTCAGATATGATGACTGGTGATTTATTACCCTCCGCCATGTCCAAATCAGGCCCAGATATCTGTTTTCCAAAAACTGATGTAAAACAGTTGTTCATAACCTCCACCAAGCTCTTGTCATCCCTAATTAGATCACCCTTGTCCATTGTCAAGGCATCTATATGTGTACCGGTAGCACAATGTTGGTTCACATAGTTATAAAAGGCTTTGTAGTTGCCCTGAACTCGTGTTATCAACCCTAATTCAAATTTTTTTTTGGCATATCTTATCCTAGGCTTACATGTCTTAGCCAGTTTTTATATTTGGACCAAGCTGTGCTTGTGTAAGTTAGTTTTGCTTTTTGTAAGCCTTCTTTTTTTCTATGTGTGTCAATAAATCCCATCTTTGATCTAGATTTAGACCATTAAACATTATCCTCTAATCCCAAAATCGAAATTCCCTCTGTATTTTGTCAAAGTCCACCCTTGCAAAACATTTAATCATGGTAGAGCCCTTTATCATGTTTTTGGTCTTTTTTAATATAGAATTTTACCATTTTATGATCACTATTAGATAGTGGCTCAATAGCTTGACACTTTTCCATGTGGCCAGTCATGTTGCTAAACACCAGGCCCAGTGGCGCTGAGGGTTAAGGCACTAGATGTCTCACCTCGCACCACACCGATGAACCAGGTTCAGGCAAGCCGGAAGTCGCGGGGTCGACAGGGGCGGGTAGGGATGAAACATCTATGAGACAGCTCTCCTGCCTGGGGATGTAGGGATGACATCGCCTTGAGTGATTCTCTGGCGATGGCCAGGTAGTCAGGATTTCACTACGCAGCCAGAATGGCAATGGGGCGGAGCTCGGCAGATGCTAGTTCATCATTGCATGACCGAGCTCCACAGAGGCGGGACAGAACAAGTGAAAATACCCGGAGCACCTGATAGGAGAAGACAGGTCCAATGGTCGGTCCCCACATCCAATGCTGGGTCTCCCAGCTCCACAGGGCCACTCCCTGGTCACCCACTAAATTGTCGAGAGGAGTCAGCGGTCCTGCCCCATGGGGAATCAGAGCTGGGGGGGTTTGGTGGCCAGGTGGTGCGGTAGGGGAGGTGGAGTCTGGGGGCTTCAGGTGTATGGGAAACAGACCGAACCGAGTGTCCTGCTGGACAGAGTTCAGGTCTCCGGTGTAGGAGGAATAAAGAAAGTTAAAAAAAAGAATGTATATTGTCTCCCTTGGCTCTGGCCTTAACATACTGGTCTAATCCCAATCCAGTCATTATATCTATGAAGTCTCTTTCATTTGCTGACCTGCCTTCTCTGAGTTCCCAATTAATGCCAGGCATGTTAAAATGTCAGAGTAGGATGATATTATCTGATGGGTTTATTTGTTTTAAGGTATCATAAAGTCTTTTGTCTTGTCCTGCCTCATTTGATGGTGGCCTATAAATAATTCCCATTATGATTTTATCTGTCTGTTGATCTATTTTTACCCAGACTTGGCTGGAAGACTCAATGATATCTACCTGTATTTCTTCAGCCTGTAGGGAGTCTGATATATACACCGCTACCCCACCACCAGTTTTATCAGGCCTGTCTTTATGAAATAATTGAAAACCAGTCATGTCCTTGCCCCACGGATCATCCTGTCACCACCAGGTCTCCATAACAGCACAGATGTGAATTCCTTTATTAACCAAAATACACTCTAACTCATCCTTTTTTTTATTAGACTTCTCACATTTATTAAAATACACTTACATTTATTGGGTTTCTTTATTTCTTTATGTTTTCTGTTTGAGTGGCCTGATTCTCTGTTTGAGATGCTCACTCCCCCTTGCCCCTGCACTTTTAAATTAAACAGGTCTCCAGAGCATTGTTAATTGTATTTGCCATAATACTTTTCCCTTGCCTGTTTAAATGTAGACCATGTTTTCCAAATAGTCCATAATCCTGAAAGTGTCCCAATTTCTTTGGAATTGAAACCTTCTCTATTGCACCACCATCGCAGCCAACCATTAAGTTGCATAATGTCACCATTTTTTCTATGACCAGCCCTTGGTACTGGCAGAATTTCAGAAATTATGACATCACATCACATCACATGTCTTTCAACTTTAGTCTGACCCATTCAAAGTCCCTCTGAATTTCAATTGTAGTTCTTCTCCCTATATCATTTGTACCAGTGTGTAACATGACAATAGGGGTATTAGATCTTTCAAGGTATCCTCCAAGATTGTTGCAGATATCCAGAATTTTTGCACCTGACAGGGAGCACATCACTGCATAATCCTTTCTACCCTCACAGATTATGGAATTGGTATATTTCAACATAGAATCTCCTAAGATAACTATATCTCTTGGTTTGGCTGGTTATTCCTGACTTTTATTTGTAACACAAGATGTTGAGTGCATAGCTGGTACTGACTGAGGGTAGACCATAGTTTTTGCTGTCCTGATGGAATAGATATGCCAGGTGTTGATGTTTCACTACAGACTGATTAGAAGTAAGCCCCAATATTATTTGTGAAAGCCCGGGGCGGGGGGGGGGTATACTTTGAGCCACTGTTACCTACATCCTTCTTTCCTGTATTTATACTTTCCCTGCCTTGATCTTGTGGATCTGAGGCTTATAACCCCTGATTTGTTTCTGATTCAAAGTCAATGAGCATGGAATCACAGTCATTATGGTTTTGAAGGATAGCAAACCTATTTTGCAGTTCAAGTTCTATACCCTTACCTGTCATAGCCAACCTCCTTTTTCTTTTGCAGCTGCCTACAACAGAGATCCAGTTTTCATTGGACCTTACTTGACAGCAATCCACCTTATTGGTATCAGTTCTATTCCTCTTTCCTCCTTCCTCATGTAATATATCATTACTAGGGGAGTAAGAATAGATGTATCTCATGGTCGTATAATCTATGAATTATTGAATAGTTTTAATCTCATTTCTTGTATCAGGTCTTTTTGTTAGCAGGGCTGTTTCCTCTCTCAGTTCTTGTATCAAGGTGCATTTAGTTCAGATAAACCCTCCTCAATACCCTCCCAAGTAGGAACATAACCCACTTGATACAGCATTTCATATTTTGGCAAGGATTTATGTCCATCTTATATATACCTAGTTGAAAGTTTTCTGACCCCAAGGATCTTAGTTTTCATTTTCTGTTACCTTAGATAAGAAGACCTGCTTTGATTCTACAATTTATCCAACATACCTGTTGTACAGTTTGGTGACAAGCTTTGCAAACTTCAAAAGGGGGTTGGCCACCTCACTAGGATGATGCAGGCAGATGCAGCTTGCCTCTGCCTGCAATGACTCTGCCCTGCATTCACCTTCACTTGCTGAGGCAAGTGCTTTATGCTCCCCTAAATGGAAGTGATTGCTATGGCAACCCTCAGCACTAGAAACCCTTTTTACTGTGCACTCTGTTAATAGTCTGTCTTTAAAAAGACTGAATAGAAAATAGTGGGGAACACTAAGGGGCTGCCCCAGCCACACAGAACACTTGTGGCAATGGATATTCCTTCATCCCTTGTCTCACGGGGGACAATGGAGCAGTGACACTTTCTCCTTCCTGCGCTATAGCAAAGCTTTTCCCTTAGTTTGTGGTGGCATAAAACTCACAGCTGCCCTGTCCCAGACAGCATGTCCAGCACCACTAATGCTCTGTCCTCACCTCACTCACTGAAACAAGTGCTTTATGCTCCCCTAAGTGGAAGTGATGGCCACCGTTGATATGGCAACCCTCAGTGTTGGAAACCCTTTTTACTGTGCACTCTGTTTATAATAACCTACCTAATTTGAAAAAAACATATGAACATACAGAAGGATCTCATGAGACACCTACCTCAGCCTCACTGCAAGGATCCAAAGACTGATATCCAAATCAGAGACTGATGTTCTAAATGAAAAGGACTGACAACATATGCACAAACAAAATACTGTAAATAGCAAATGTGAGAAAGACATGTGTATGCAACGTTCACTCTCATGTTAAGTACATATTAACCTCCTATATATGGTGTTGCATTTATATGTATACATGATTAATTTATTTTATTGAATTTTGTTGACCTGGTAGGCCCACTGAGACTAGAAGTGTATTTTTCAGGGGCGACCCGGGTGGAGGGAGTACAGATGGTAACCAACTGAAACTGAGCCAGATTAAGCTGTTGGTGATATTTTTAGTGACTGGGAGAAATTTAGCCAGGACACTAAAGAAAATTCCCCTACTCAACTCTGGGGGAACCTTTGACATCCTGGTCTTTGGCCAAGATGGTTGCCCCGTTGATCCAGGAGGAGGAGGAAGACTGCTAACAAAGGAGACAGAGATGAAGGAATCCCTTTCTGTTCCCATTGCTGATGATGACCTGAACTTGGAAGAAAAATCTGATGTGCCTGTATGTTTCCTGGAATCTGATATGGACTGGTCGCAAATTGTAGAGAATGCCACAAATGAAGCTGAGGTACTGTCTTCTTTAAATAATGATAATGATACAGCCACAGAAAAAGTGAAACTGGTGCAGAAGTTACTGAAGGCAGAAGGATGTTGTAAATTAAAGAGAGAGGCTTTAGTGGCTGAACTATCAAAGCAGTAAGACAGCAATGAGGTACTACTTGTTGGAAAAAATGTTGATGCTTTAAATGTGCCTGGCTCAGCTTCATGTCAGGCTGAAACTGTCTCTAAAATTCAGTGTTTGCAAGAGAAACAGGCACAATACTTATTGAAAGTAAGGACTTGGAAATAATACTTGCATCTCTAGAAGAACAGGTTTCTGACAGCACCGCAGTTCAAAGTGACAGCAAACGGATGAGTCAGTAACCTGGAATTATCTCCACATGTCAGACTGAGGACAAGCCTAAAGTAGGTTCAATTAAATCAGCTGAGAAAACAACAGAAGTGGGTGACAGTCAAATCGGTGTTTCTGCTGAATGCCCGAAGCTGCCACTTTCTGCTGCAACATTAGAAGGGAGGGGCCCAAGAGTGAGATTAGGCCCCCATAAACTGACCTGCAACACAGTGGCTGCTTCTACTGTTGTGATCTCACAGAAGGGCCCAACAGCTCCTCAGAAAGAAACATACACCTGGTACTCTCAAATGGGGATGGAGAGAGGATCTCCGATCTTGAAGTTGGTAGCCATCTGGGTACAAGCGACCACCAAACAGTGTGGTTCATGATAAACTTAACTGTAAAGTCAAGCCATGCAAAAGTGAAGGTACTGGACTTCAGGAGGGCTGATTTTGTCAAAATGGGAGAGTGCCTCAGAAAAGCACTAGCAAACAGACAAAAAGGTGGGATGCAGCAACAATGGGGGAAACATCAAAACTGCCATCACAGAGGCAACAAGCCTTTGTGTGAAGCAAATAAATCAAAATGAAAGAAAAACCACTATGGTTCTCAAAAGAAGTGGTGGGGGAAGGTTAGGGAGAAAAAAACAGCATTCAGGAAGTATAAAGAAACACAGAAGGAGCAGGACAGAGAACTGTACCAGTTAAAGCAGAAGGAAGTGGGGAAGGCAAGTTAGAATAGCAAAGGCCCAAACTGAGGAAAATATAGCTAACTCGGTTAAGAAGGGTGATAAAACCTTTTATAGGTACATTAGGGAGCATAGAAAGACTAAGGCAGGGATACTGAGGCTGAGTAAAGAGGAAGGTCATTGGGCATAGAGCGACAGTGAAAAAGCAGGGATACTGAATGAATACTTCTGCTCAGTATTCACAGTGGAAGAGCAGGGGGAGATACCTAATCCAGTCAATAGAAGCACTCGGGATGGGGGTTGTTATTAGTCCTTTCACAGAAGAAAGGGTTCTGAAAGAACTCTTAAAACCGAAGGTGGATAAAGCAATGGGGCCTGATGGGATTCACTCCAGAATTCTAAAAGAACTAAGGGAAGAACTAGTAACATCACTGACTACCCTTTTTAATAAATCATGGGTGGATGGTGTGGTACCTGAAGACTGGAGGAGGACAGATGTGATTCCCTTTCACAAAAGTGGGAGCAAGACAGAGGCAGGAAACTACAGACCTGTCAGTTTGACCTCAATGGTAGGGAAAATGATGGAACCACTTCTGAAGGAAATAATTATACCTAGAGGCCAGTGGGGCACAGGACTCAAGGCAGCATGGATTCACAGCAGGAAGGTCATGTCAGGCAAATCTAATTGATTTCTTTGACTGGGTGACCAAAGTAGTAGACCAGGGAGGGGCTGTGGACATGGCCTACCTAAACTTTAGCAAGGCATTTGATACAGTCCCACACAAAAGATTAATACACAAATTAGCCAGCCTGGGAGTGGGTCCCATGGTGGTAACCTGGGTAAAATATTGACTGGACAACAGGACACAGAGGGTAATAGTAAATGGAGTCCACAGTGAAGAAAGGGGGCTTACTAGTGGGATACCGCAGGGTTCAGTACTAGGGCCAGTCCTTTTTAATGTCTTTATAAGTGACATTGCAGAGGGACTGGAAGGAAAAGTATGTCTCTTTGCAGATGATACAAAGATCTGCAACAGAGCTGATATGCAAGGTAAGGTGAAAAGCATGAAAAGGGACTTGGCAAGGTTGGAGAAATTGTCAAATGTATGGCAGCTTAGATTCAATGCAAAGAAGTGCAAATGAATGCACCTGGGAAACAAAAACCCAGGGGAAGAGTACATAATGGGGGAGTGAGATACTGACAACAACAAAAATGGAAAGGGACCTGGGGTAGTCATATCAGATGACCTAAAGGTGGGCCAGCAATGTGAGAAGGCAGTAAGGCTGTCCAAAGGAAGGCAACCAAAATGGTGCAGGGTCTGCACCAGAAGACATATGAAGAAAGACTAAAGGAGCTTAAGATGTATAGCCTTGAGGAAAGGGGTGGGGGGCATGACTGAAACTTTCAAATACCTCAAGGGAATCAACAAAGTCCAAGAGGGCAGCATCTTTCAGAAAAAGAGATGTGCAAGAACAAGGAGGCACAATTTGAAGAGGGGGGACAGCTCAGAGGTAATGTGAGGAAGTAATTCTTCACAGAGAGGGTTGTAGATGCATGGAACAGCCCTTCTGAGGAGGTTGTAGAGTCAAAAACAGTGGCGAATTCAAGAATGCATGGGACAGACATAAGACAATTCTAGTGGGGGGGTAGGAGGAAGTAGGCTGTTGGTTAACTAGGATCTGCAGCTTATCTGTTAGGTAGGGAAATGGGCAGACTAGGTGGGCCAAGTGGTCCTTATCTGCCATCAGATTCTATGTTTCTATGTTGCTCCAGACCAGTCGCAGCACAGTTGGAGTGCTCAAAACATGGCAGCTGTCCATAATGTGCAGCAACAACTTTCATGAGACACTATAGCAACTAATTATATGAACTGGTCTCCAGTGCATGCTTTAGAAGGGGCAGGTTTGATCCAAGACTCTCCTGGACACTGGACGCTGGATCAAAATGACCCATCCTACAAAAAAATGACTGATTTTGCTTCTACTTCTGTGGCCACCATCGAGGGACAAGAAAAGAGCTCCACCATACCCTGGGGTAATAACTCTAACTCTGATGACTTTATAGTGAAATTAATAATGAAACTGTTGTACCTTTTTCTGATAGTGATGTTATTGATTCTGTTTCACAGGTTTCACAACCCCCTTCATTAGGCCAACGTAATACACCCCAAAATAGGGAGGTAAGAGGATCCTCAAGGGCTGAGCTTCCAGTAGATCTACAGCAGGGTGAACAAAGAGAACCTTTAAGGGCCGGCCCTCCAGCTGACATGCAACAAGATGAACAGGGCAGAACTAGGTTTGATCCTATGTTCAAGTTATCTGATCTGTTCTCTAATAAAGGTGAGCCTGCATCTAGGCATAATGCCATCAGATTGCTTTATAAAGGTAGTTCGCCCCCCCAGATAGACTACACATTGCTAGCGTTTTTTTGAAACAATCTGTGAAATTCTTCTCCTCAGAGGTATTTGCTCTCATCAGTCTGGGTAACTCTAATTTTGATGTGAGTTTCAAAAATATTTCTAGTTTAGATCATTTTTGGGCTCAGTATCAGGCATTAAAAAACACTCCTGTGTGGACCCCGTTCCACGTAATACCCCTAACAAAACCCTTGGTTAAGAACATTATGATTATGTTTAAAAACGAAGGTGTTAACGTGGAAGACATTTTGTTCTGGTTATGCCAAAGGTGTGAGGTTTTGGGTAAGCCCGCCCCAACATTAGACAGTGAGCAGATCTGGGATGTAGGTTGGAGAGTTAGGGAAAACTTTACTCCCTAAACACAGGCCCAGTACACTTGTCCAGTTCCTTTTTTCTAGGGAAAAGATTGGGGTTCTGTTTTCAACATTGGTCAACCTTATTCCTGTTTTAAATGCGTCTCTCGGGCCCATCTAAGTTTAGCATGCGATACCTCACATTGTAATCACTGTTTAGAATTTGGGCATGTTTCATCAGCATGCCTAAATTTTTTAAAATGTAATCTGTGTGAACGTACAGGTCATGCATATGGGAGATGTCCTTGGGCCTCTCATAATCGAGAGGATTGCCCTTCCCATGAGGATCTTATTAATTTGGCACAACAGCAACAGGCTAGGAGGGTTGCAGAATGGAATTTGTGGGCTGCACAGGAAATCATGAGAACACAAAATAATACAGTGCCATTCCTTCAGGTGCAACCTTCAAGTACACCAGTAAATTTTGATATCCAAACAGCAACAGTCACGCTTGGGGAACGCAGGGATCCTGATGTAGATATAAGTGAAGGTACTATTCCAGCTCCTCCCCCACTTTAAACTGAGGATGGAAACACTGATACTTTGGTTATGCCCCTGCCCCTCAAAGGAATCTGAAAAACCTTTTAAATTGGTAACCCCCCCCAAAAAAAAGAATCCGTCTAGGTAAAACAGTTAAGAAAAGTATTGAGGAAGGGAGATCTTCAGAGTTCAGGTTCACACTCATGGAAAGGAGGCAATAAATATGTGGCGCTCCATATCGATAGAACAGAGAAAGATTCTTAGGATGAGGGTACTGATACCTCATCTATCACCTCCAACACAGATACAGAGGAAGGTGTGGGGGAGGACGCCATAGCAAAAAGGACTAGGCAAAGGCGATCCTCTAAGACCCCATAAGTACAGAGACTATAATGAGTAATGGTGTACTTCCCTTTACTATTCATGCATTTTCCAACCATTTCAACTCTGAATGTGAATAGCAATAAAAGTGAATGCAAAAGAAAGGGAGTTTTGTCTGCTTTACAGTAGAAGTATAATTATATAATCTGGCAGTGATAGATGTTAGACCAGTTGATACAGGATACATCATAGAGGAAAGCTTCCACGTCCAGTTTGGCAAAGTTGGTAACTGTGATGTAGTGCAAAGGGGGGTGGAGGAGCAGTCTCCGGGCTCCATACACAGAAAGTGGGGAGTGGTCTATGATAGCATCTGCCAAGATACCTGCAGTTTGCACATGGTCAAGGCAATTCACCAGTACCCAGTCTATGAAGGTGGAGGTAGTTAGAGAAGAGGTGGTTCTAATGGGTTCAGTTAAGATCTGGTGCAGGTTATAGCTCTGTGTTAGTGTCAGCAGTGTGCTGTGAGTTGGTCCCAGCCAGTTTAGGTTAAAGTCACCTAAGATTATGACCTCATTTTGCTTGGCATTTGTGATGGTTTGATTAAGTAAATCCTGAAAACCTGTAATACTTTCAGTGGGCAGGGTGTAAGTGCAGATGATGTGGAGTTTTTTTGCACCAAGGGCAATGGTTGTGTGTAGGGACTCACAGACTGTGGGGGAGCCAGTGGGTGGGCAGACTGTAACATCAAGATGGTTTTTATAGAGGAGAGCGCCCCCCCTCCATGTTTTGGGGAAGATCTATCTCTCCGTATCAAGGAGCAATTGGGCAAGGAACATAAGGAGTCTGGTATGTGAGGTTTGAACCATCAATCATTCAATCCATCAATCAAAGTCTTTATTTAACCAGGCAATCGCCATTGAGCAAGTTCATTGTCGAGGTGGACCTGGGTTTATTAACAAGGAACAAGTGACACTATACATGGGATGCAACACACAATAAAATAGTAATAATACAAATAAAGTGAGATACAATAATACAGTATATACAAAATACCGGTAGGTAGCATTGACAGTAGTAAATGTTTGGAACAGAAGATACAGCTAGTTTTGAGTAGGACACAATTTTTCATAAAAGTAAAGAAATATACATATCAGGTGCACCAAACACAAATAAAACCTAACATAAAAAGATATATTGTGATATGGTATGGAGAATTTAGAGCTGGAACCAGGGTCAAAGGAATGAGGAAGGGACAGATATGGGGGTAGAAAAAGAGGAGAGGGAAGAGTCGACTATAGATGTGATCAGTCTTTTAACAGTAGTAATTAGAGTGTGCTTGGACTTATAGGAGTCACTATTTAGGGTAGACAGGCACATGACTCCTTATTATGATGCAGGTATAGAGATTTAAAAGCTGCTAGGCTGATGGGGTGAGTTAATTTCAAAGTTTTTTGCAGCTTGTTCCACAGTTGATGGAGCACAAAGCTGATGGCTTCTCTGCCAATGCAAGATTTTGCTTTGTAAACATAAAGGTAGATATATGAGGTGCTTCTCAGGGCATACTTCCCCAGAATGCACAAATGTAAACAGACAGAGATATACTGGGGCAGTTTATTTGAGATAGATTTGTATGTCCAAACCGCAGCATTTTTTTGCCGTCTGTAAGCAAGGGATGACCATCCCACTGCTGTGTACAATGCACAGTGGTGGGTTGAGTATGGAAGACCTGTGATAAATCTTATGGCTCTGTGATGAAATGTATCGAGTTTGGCTAGAGTACCTGCAGGTCCCTGACTATATAGAAAGTCTGCGTAATTCAATAGGGAAAGAAAGAAAGATAGTTTGAACCAGTTTCAGTTTAGCATCTCTTGTGAGGAGATTATTAATCCTAAAGAACAGACCGAGTCTTTGTCTAAGTTTCTTTGGCAGTTCTTCTAAGTGATCTGCGAAAGTAAGTCTATGGTCTAACCAGATTCCCAGGTACTTGAACTTTGGTACGTAGTCCAACCGCTCACCTAGAATGGTAGTGATCTGTGGGAGTGTTCCAGCAATTGCAGGATTTATTGCATTTTGAAGGGGTGAGAGGAACATTGCTTTTTTTTTTGGTTTTGCATTTAAGAGCAGTTTCTGATTTATAAGCTGATGTTGCAGCAGATTAAATTAATTTTGAAGGGCTTTACATGCCACTTCAGGTGTGGGGCTACTAACATAGAGTACTGTATCATCCGTGAATAGGTGTATTTGTGCTTCTTTGATGGGGGCATCTACATTGTTAATATAAATGGTGAAGAGCAAGGGACCAAGAATGGAACCTTGCGGCACACCCCTCAATAGGGGTTTGGGTAGAGAAACTTCCCCTTCTGCCTTTACTTGTTGAAGTCGCCCTGAGAGGTAGTTGGAGAACCATTTAAGGAATAGGAAATCCAAACCAATGTTCCGGAGGGATGACAGAAGCAGTCTGTGATCAACGGTATCGAACACCTTGCTTAGGTCCAAGAAAACTGCGCAAAGTTTTTTTTGTCTAATTCAAGCTGCCAGTCATTTGTCACCTTGGCTAGAGCAGAGATTTTACTGTGCTGTGCTTAAAACCGGATTGTAACGAGTTGAGCAATTTTTCTGATTCCAGGTACTTCCGAAGCTGGGAGTTCACTGTTTTCTCCAGCATCTTTGACAGGATTGGAAGTTGGGAGATTGGCCTGTAGTTATTGAGGTCACTAGGATCTCATGACTTAAACAAAGGGACCACAAGTGCATTTTTCCAAATGGGTGGTAGGTCACCCTGGGACAAAGATAAGTTGAAGAGATGAGTAATTAAGACTGCGAGGACATGGTAGCCAACCTTTAAAAAGTACGGGTCAATGAGGACAGCCCCAGCACTTTTCCTAGTGTCCAGCTGAAGGAGAAGATCTTCGACTTCTTTCAGGGAGGTAGGCTGCAGAGATAAGTATGGACTGGGGATGGATTTTTCTTGTGTATCCAATCTAAGTTGTTGGCGGTGGATATTCACGGGAGAGGAGTCAGAGGCTAGCCCTGCAGTGGTAAAATGATTATAGAGAGCATCGAGGATAGATGGTCTGTCGAAGATGACAGTATTGTCGATCAATAATTTAGTAGGTAGGTAATTTACAGTGGTGTTACCTTCAATGTCTTTAATAGTCCTCCAGAATTTGGAGGCATTTCTTGAGGAGCTCTCCAGCTGAGATCGGTAGAAATTAGCTTTGGCTTCTCTGACCATTTTGGTGCAGAGGTTCCTCACCCTCCAGAAAGAATTCCAGTCATTTATTAAATTAGTTTTCCTAGCAGTTCTCAAGAGTACATCCTTACTCTGCAAAGCATCTTTCAGGTCTTCTGTAAACCACTGACAGGATTTGTTTCTGGCACAAACGTTTACTATGGGAGCATACTTGTTGAGAGCCCCTAGCACAATTCCTGAGAAAATATCATAAGCCATAGTTAGGGACTTGGCTAGATAGAAGTCCTGCCATCGCATGGAGTCTCTTAGGTCTGATATATACCCATGGAGATCAAAATTGCGTATGCACCTTTTAAAGGAGAATTTTGGTGCAGTTGTGTATTTAAGAGTGGATCTTACACACGCGATGAAGCAATGTTCACTAATATCAGAGAAAAAGATGCCAGCATGGGAGAATAAATGAGGTTTGTTAACTAAAATGATATCCAAGAGAGTACTGTTATTAGGGTTGAGCTTGTTAGGATGAGTAGATTTGTTTATTAGCTGTGACAATCCAAGAGAAACACAGAACATTTTAAGTGGGGTGGATGCACTGGAGAGCCAGTCTAAGTTGAAGTCCCCTAGTATGATACACTCTGAAGATGCCGAACCCAGGATGTTTCCGAGATGTTTTAACAACTGTAGTCCAGCTGATGGGGGTCTGTAGCATCCTATTATACATAATGAGACACCGGTAAACAATTTCATTCTTTAATGACAAGCCTTTGAATTCTTTTGGGACAGAGGTTGAGTCAATTATGGAGGCAGGGCATTTATCCTTGATTTAAATAGCTACCCCACCACCTCTGGTTTGCCTGTCGGCTCTGAACAAAGAGTAGGAGGGGATGTTAACTTTGTTGTTACTGGTAGCCGTTCGGAGCTAGGACTCTGTAATCACCAGAACATCTGGAGCAGTATGACATACCCAGGCCTGAACAGAAGTGATTTTTTTAATAGGCTACATACATTAAGATACAAGAATGTGAGCCCCTTGAGACTTTGTAGCTCTGCAGGGGATTCCATGCATGTCAGAGGGCCTGGATTAAGCTCAACATTTCCTGAGCATAGTAAAAGCAGGAACAAGAGTTTCCTGCAGAGTCCTAGGAGAAGTGTGGGTGGGTGAGTCTTCTTTCAGCTATGTGATTTGTCTGCAGCAGTATAGGGAGTTCTGAGGCTAGTTCCCAGTTTTCCAGATGCTGCATACAATAATACCCTGACTGAGAGAGTCAATGGGAGTAGGGGGGAGTATGCAGAAGGTGGTGTAACCCTGTGGGCAGGCTCTAGGAGAGTTCCTGTATGCCGGTGCAGGTGAAGGACCAGCAGTGGGATGGGGAAGTTAGAGCACATACAAGTTCTTCTACTTGACAGGAAAAGTCCCGGTCAGACAATGTAAAAAGAGAGCCATTCTCCACTCTAGGAGTTATTTTTTGGTTCACTTTTGGGTCCAATACATGTAAGATGAGCAGAGACAAGCAGAGAAGCAGTAATATGCTCTCTTTATGAGACTATCACCCAATGGGCACTACAAGTGCAGGCAAGAGAAGGGATTCTCAGTGGAGGAGAATTTCTTAATCCCTGCAGAATACTACCATAGACAGTGGAGCCTGAAGCAGTAATCCTTCAGTACAGCTCCTAGTCAGGATAATAAGAAAATAGTTCACCTGACTATAGAGTAGTACTAGGGACAGAGAGGCTTTGAAGCAAATTTCTTAGTTACTACTCTGGAGCAGACTAAGTACTAGAGAGATCACCTGACCTAAATCAACTGCCTTAGCAAGACAGGATATGCTAGTGAGCAATAAGCAAACCTAAAGTACCAAAATGGCATGCCTCAGCAAGACAGAATGAGATAAAGCTGCTAGAAGGCTTAGTTGCAAAAAGGGGATGGGAGGAATTCCAGTTGTTGACAGTAAGTAACCAATGAATTGAAACATCAGATAGGAGTGAGCGGAGACTGTTTGCATTTAAAGGAGGCCTGGGGGGGGGGACAAAAATCAAGGGGAAGTCTGCAGAGCTAGCACTGAAACCATGTTTCAGATAGGCAGAGTAGGTCAGGATTGTATACTTTCATCCAAGCCTCGAAATCAGCAAAGTGCCTGGTAATGCTCCTAATATTCATATGGGCAATGAGAAGTCCTTTTCCTGAGACAGCCAATTGGTCAGTGGGAGAGTGGTAGGCAGAGGGGCCTGGGTTAAGTTCTATGTCCCCTGACAATAGGATGATGAGGAGTAGGAGAAACCACAATTTAATAGTGTGGAATGGGAGATGAACCAGTTGTGTCATTTTGTATTTTCTGAGCATACAAAACGAGTTGTAGGTACAGCCCTTCAGAAGGATAAGTGTGGTGTAGGCATACACATGATGTGTTTCAGCAATTTGGTTGGAGAAAGTAAAGTTGTTGTGTTGTGAGGTATTCTCTCCATGGTGGTTGTTGATTGGAACAGAGGTAGATACCCCATGTAAGCATAATAGCAGTATCAGAAGCAGGATTCGTCCCCCCCAGTCTATGAGCTGCCAGTTTTGGCAGAAGACTGCAAATGTTTATTGTAGCAAGGGTGAGTGTTCCAGAGTGACTCATGGTGAACTACTGGGGACCAGAAAACTGCTGTTATTGTAGATCAAAGACCCAGAATGTGCTAAATTCCTCAAGGTGATGAACATTGGCATGGGGCATATGCAGGATGTAAAAATCCTTTGTTAGACTCTTCCCTTTGTTCTCCCAAACAGTTGTGAATAGACCTCAAAGACAAGCATACTTCCTTTAAGAACAAGTCAGATAGAAATGTGGATTCAATGCAGCACTCCACAACCCAGAGCTTGTATAAAAGATTTACTGACCTTACTTTTTGCTTTTAATGTCTTCCAAAAAAGTTGATTTATGATGAGAATGCCAATATCTGGTGGTGATGTTTTGCAGTTTTTGAGTCCAAGAAATGTTCATAGATGTTATGTCCAAGAATGGCCCAGTTCTTCCAAGCAGAAACACATGAAAAACCACAAAAACTAAACTACTGACAGAGGCAAACACAAACAGCCAGCCAGCAGAAGAAAGGTAGACATTTTCTTTCAGAATAAAGCTAATTCTAAAGCAAATAAAGAATTTATTCAGTATCTAAAGCTGAGGCACCAGCTACACAAATTAATTTCACAAACAGAAGTTTCAGATTTTGATTTTAATTCCCAAATTTCAAATGTTAAGGCACAAATGGTTGCCTTACAATATGACAGACTCAAATCTCTAGAGCAAAAATTGTGCATTGGTACACAAGTTCAAAAAGGCTCCTTGGACCTGTACAAGGAATGTAAGTCCAGAACAAATAACAGAGTCATATCAGAATTACAGGCACCTACAGGTCAAAAGGTAAGCTCGCCTCCACTACTGTTGAGGGTGGTGGAAAACCATGTGGAGAATCTCGTCCAAGAGAATTCACAGGTGTCAGATGTAACCAAAATCTTTCAGTCTCTTGGTCTACCCCAGGTCTCTGAAGAAGATTCTGAAAAACTAATTAGGGAAATCTCTGCTGATGAGTTTTGTAAGGCAATTACCCAGTTATCTTCTGGAACTGCACCATGGTCGGATGGCCTTGGATCAGGTTTTTACTGTGTATTTCAGTTTAGAACTAGTCCCTGTCCTAACAATTCTTTTTAATTACATATTGCAGTCTGGCACCTGTGCTGACTCCATGAAAGAGGCAGTTTTGGTCCTTTTACATAAAAAGGGACCAAAATGTGAAATAGGCAGTTGGAGACCCTTGAGTCTACTTAATACAAATCTTAAGATTTTGAGCAAGATTTTATTAATAAAGCTTTTAGCTATTTCAGATTCACTGATTAGTTCTCCTCAAACATGTGCCATTCCAGGTAGGAAGCAACAAGACTACTTAACAGTATTAAAATAACTATTCTTCTAAGCTGCACAAGGCAGCATACAAGGCTATGTGCTCAGCTTAGACCAGGAAAAGGCATTCAACAGGCTATTCTATGAATTCCTATTTTCCACACTAACAGCCTTCGGGATTCCCTCAAAGTTTGCGTCTTGGCTACAATGTATGTATGATAATGCTCTTATCATCCAAAACGTTAATGGCTGGTATGGTAAGAAACTTAAATTTAGTAGAGGAGTAAGACAAGGATGCCCCCTTAGTCCTTTATTGTACATTTTTGGTGTGGACATCCTATTATGACTTCTCAACTCTGATAATAAGATAAAAGGGATTCGGGTCTCACCAAATGTGCATATAATTAAAACACTAGCTTATACAGATGACCTAGTTCTAACTCTTGATCCATCCTCCTCAGAAACAGTACTAGTAGACACCTTAAAATTATATTTTACAGTTTCTGGGTCAAAGGTAAATTTGGGTAAAAGTAAAGGAGTCACTTTAGGCTTAACTCCTGTGCCTGCATCTTGGCAGATGGCAGGAATGTTGGTTTCTTGAGTCCCAATTACTATTTTGGGTCTAGATTTTGGACCTGATGATTTAGCTTCCATACATTGGGAGAAGAAGATGGTTAGGGCTACTTGCTTGGTAAATGGATGTAAATGCCAGCAACTGTCCAAAACGAGTAGGGTGGTACTTATTAAATCCTTATTGGTCCCAGTCTTTTTGTACTTGTGCTATGTTTTCCCTGCCCCCCCAAAGCATATTAACTAGGCTGTACAGTATTTTTTTCCAGGCCTTTTGTGGCTCCAGATTAAACCCTATTAAGAGGGAATACACATATTGGCCTATTGCAGAAGGGGGACTGAGTATGATACACCCAGTTGCTTTTTATTTCAGTATTTTTTATCTTATAGCATTGGCAATGCACTAAAACCAGAGGACATACTACGGAAGCCCTTAGTTAACCATTGGTTGCAACCTAACTTAATATACTGGGCAGAAGAAAACTCTCGTGCAGTAGGTAAATGTGGCAGATTACCTGAATGTGGGTTAGATAGTTTAAAATGGGCAATCAAATGGGATCTTTTATCTAACCTGCTCCAGACTAAAGACAGGAAATCTATCTATAACATGATTTTACAAAATGAATGTCAGACCTCGGTAGAATTCCCACAGTGTCCCATTGTTCAGACTAAGAAAGTCCTGCATCAATTAAGTAATCCCAGAATCCCTCCTTTCATGTGGGATGTCATCCGGCTTGGAAACTTTGGGAGGCTTAGTGTTAAAGGAAATAATAAGCACAAGCAGATGTCAGAAAGGTATTGTCCCATAGACTCCTGTATCCAGATACTGGAAACACAACAGGATCTCTTTTTAGACTGCCCTGATTCAAAACAGCTTTGGTCTTACATTACTAAAGAATGGCAGGAACCTTGTTTTGTTTCCTTAACTTACCCTGGATTACTATATGGACCATCAAATGGGGCCTGGGTTAGATATCACCAGGATACTTTATATACAAGTTTTACTACTTTGCGATACTATATTTGGCAAGCCTGCTGTATATTGGTTCTACAGCAAAAAGGTAGTGTCATACTTAGAACTATTCTCCAATGTTAAAAAATCAGTTCAGAGAACTTACCAATTGGATGAAGATCATTTTTCTTTAGAAAAAGTTAAACATTTATGGATACAATGTGAAAAATGGTTACACTGATTGTGTGGAAGGGGAAACAAGGGTGAGTGAGTAATCTAATGGGACAATTTCTCTGTTTTCTGAATGTTGTATATTGTCATTGATGGTTTATGGATGTATGTTTTTTTTGTAATGAAGGCCATTTTACAATAAAAAATTCCCCTACTCTTTTTGAGAAGTGGCATGGGATCTTTAACATCCACCTAAACAACCACCAGAACAGGCAGATGGTACCTCTGTTTAATGTCTCATCTGAAAGATGGCACCTCAGGAGTGCAGCATCCCCCTCATGCTGTACTACAGTGTCAGTATTGGAATTTAACCCAAGTGCCTCATGTGAGGATAAAACCCACAGCCTTCTGATCTGATTTTACAAAATCTTTGTTGATGATTTTGCTCCAGCTTTGGCCCTGGTATTAAATGAAAAGATACTTGATTCTTCGCTGGCAACCTTAATGAATCAGGCAGTATTAATTCTGCTTTATAAAAAAGGGGCAAGGGAGGACCTGAGAAATTGGAGGACCCTAAGTCTGTAAAATACAGATTTCAACATTTTATGTAAAATCATGTTAAAAAGATTATCCGCTGTGTCAGATAAACTAATTAGTCCTGAACAAACATGCACAGTTCCAAACAGATTTCAATACGATAATTTAATCACCCTTAGGGAACTTTTTCAGAAAGCACAGTTAGGCTCCTTACAGGGATATGTTTTGGGTCTCAACCAGGAGAAAGCATTTGATCGAGTATCTCATGAGTTCTTATTTTCTGTATTAAGGGCATATGGGGTTCCCAGTTCTTTCATTAAGTGGATTCCGATTATGTGTAGCAAGGCTACAGTGATCCAAAATATTAAATGGATGGGTAGGCAATGCTGTGCCACTACAGAGGGGAGTCAGACAGGGGTGCCCCCTTAGTCCCCTTCTAAATACTTTTAATATAGATATTTTGATCAGGTCAATAACACAGAATGGACAGATCCATGGATTAGGGATTAGCCCAGGCTTCCCCTGGTAAAGATGCTGGCTTATGCCGATGATCCTGTGCTATGTTTATCTCCCGTTTCAGAAGAAACAGTATTATTGGATACCTTCTCATCCTTTTCTAGAAGCTTGGGTTCTAAGATTAATTACTCTAAAAGTTTAAGTGTCCCACTAGGTAACATTTCTGTCCCAGTGGGAAATAAATTTGCTGAAATTCCAATACAAGAATGTACAATTTCTATTCTATGAATAGATTTTGGATCTGAAGATATGGCACACTTAAACTGGGAAAAAGGGCTACAGAAGATGAACAGACTAGTTTCAATTTGGAAAGGGTAGCAAATAGCCAAAAAGAAAAGGGTTTTGCTCATTAAAACCCTGTTAGTACCTGTCTTTTTATACATACATTATGTAGTCCCACCTCCTGTAGCAGTATACATGGCAATATTGAACATGTTGTTCCAATAACTATGTGGGTACAGCCTCAATTCAATTGAAAGAGAACATACTTATAGGAAAGTACAGGATTGTGGGCCAGACATGATCAATCCTATTGCATTTTATAGCAGTATATTTGCATACTATAATGTAGGACCTGCTTTAAAACCAGGAAATACGATTTGGGTGCTCCATGTTAGGGTATGGGTATCTTTATGATAAATGCATTGAAACATAACATAGAAACATAGAAGTTGACGGCAGATAAGGACCGCAAGGCCCATCCAGTCTGCCCATTTCTTTTTCTACCTTATAAATGTGCCATCGGCCTTTGCTCTGTCAGTGACCTATCTATTCATAGTCATTTGTATTGCTCCCTTATGCCTATCCCATGCCTGTTTGAAGCCCTGCACTGTATTCATAGCCACCACTTCTTGTGGTAAGCTATTCCATGCATCTACCACCCTTTCTGTGAAAAAGAATTTCCTCACATTCCCCTTAATCGGCCTCCCTCTAATCTCATGCTGTGTCCTCTTGTCCTGCAATTTTTCTTATATTTAAACATGTTAGACTCTTTCACCTTGTTTATGCCCTTAAGGTGTTTAAATGTCTCGATCATATCACCTCTCTCCCTCCTTTGCTCAAGGGTATACATATTGAGCTCCGTTAATCTGTCCTCATATGTCTTCTGATGCAGTCCCTGCACCATTTTGGTTGCCCTTCTCTGGACTGCCTCATTGGCATATCTGCATTGGACAAATAAGAAGCCTGTTTCATTGAATAAAATCCTCAGTCTTCCCAAATATGGGATGGAATTGATCAAGAACCTTATGTTACAGTTGCACAATTTCAAATTACTGATAGGAAAAGGTTATATTCTCACATCTTACAAACTGAGTCAAATGAACAGATTGTATTCCCAGAATGTCCACAGAATAAAATACAATGGGTTATTAGTCTTTTCACAAGTAAGCATCTCCCTGAATTTATCTGGGATGATGTTTGGCTAGGAAGTTAAGGCAGGACTGCAGTACGTAATAATAATAATAAACTTAGGCAGCTTTTGGATAGATACTGTATTCAAGTTTCTTGTACTTTGAAGTTAGAAACTCAAGCTCACTTGTTTTTAGAATGTGAATATGCTACTCAGTTTTGGGCCTTTCTAGCAATTAAATGAAATGAACCCCTTTTTACATCACTCTCATACATTACGTTAATGTATGTTTTTTTCAGCAGGATGGCGGAATACCATGCATAACTTTTATTTATTGTTTTTTCTGTCATTCGCTATACTTGTGGCAATCCAGATGTACAGTATATGGATCACACAACAAAGGGTAATACACAATGTTGAAATAGTGAAGAATATCCAATGCTCATTACAAACTATTGTGCAAAATGATTATAAGAATTTTTCTCTTGAGAAGGTTAATGTCTTATGGGCTAATTACAAAAGATGGACAGATCCTCCCTGAAGAATGAATTGTGATATGTATGTATTTATTAGGAATATATGTGTCCATAATTTTTCTTTTAGTTGTTTAAGTTATGGAAATATTTATGTTATGTAGCCCTCTATTTCAATAAAAATTCCCCTACTCTTTTCGAGAAGTGGCATGGGATCTTTAACATCCACCTGAACAACCACCAGAATAGGCAAACGAGACATTGGTTTAATGTCTCATCTGAAAGACGCCACCTCAAGAGTGCAGTACCCTCCTCATGCTGTACTACAGTGTAAGTATTGGGATTTAACCCAAGTGCCTCATGTGAGGACAGAACCCACAGCTTTCTGGTCTTCTGGCCTCAGCAGTGAGTGTGCAACCTGTTGAGCCACTGACACTTGATATATCCTACCTCAGAATGTTGGAATGAATGTTAAAGAATACCTAATTATTTGTATTACGGTAAACAGAATATTAGTAGTATATTGAATCAGGTTTCAAACTGGAAGCATGTTGTGAGATATACTTTGTCATCAAAAAGGGGAAATGTAATAATTAGTTTAAAATACAAAATATTATTTTATTATTAATTATCATTAGCATTACTATTATGCCTTATAACAAGTATTATTATTATTATTAAAAGCATTGTTATGCAGGAATTAAAGAAAAAGTATTATGTAGGAAATAAATTAAAATAAATACATAACATGTATGCGCAAATGGGAAAAAGGACCTGGGTTAACCATTTCTGCAAAGTGGCTATTATATGAACACAAGCTGCAAGAGAACACCATTTAAAAAAACATATATGGACATCCATGCTTGTGCGAGTAAGGAAAGTGTTAATTTCTAAGTAGCATATAGGAATTCAGAGACCAATTTCACCCATGCAGCCCCATATTATTGAAACTAACTACCTTTCTCTCTAACTAACTTTTATCTCTTAGTGGGTTGAAGAAAGGGCTAAAAACCTACCAATCTGAGTGGTGCCAATGTTCTTGCTACCACTAAACCATACCCACTTCAGTATAAGTTACTCAATTACTTTCTAAACGTCACTGTCCATAGTGTATGGATACTGCAACTGGTGTATTCCTGCCCATGTTTTGTATCTTTGTATTTCATCTGACTTTTGCTGCTGTCCTTGTATTTTGCTGACAGTTGTTGCTAACATACATTGCCCTATTTATGAGTAGTTGTGGTTAATAATTTACAGTGCTTCTTGACCCGTATCTGTACCTATTGCTTTCTCATGTTGTTTATGTACTCTGTAACTTTTGCCTGTAACTGTAACTAATCCTAGGTTGCCCCTGAAAAATGGCCTTTGGTCTCAGCAGGCCTACCCAGTTATCAAAATTCAGTAAATAAATAAATAAAACTAAGACTTAATTTATGGACCTGCTTTCTCCATGATATCTAGCACCAAGGCTTCCATCAGGTAAGAGACTTTACATCTCAAGGCACTAGACAAGGGAATGCTTTCTTCAGCTACAGCCTTGGACCAGTGGTGTGAAATGAATCATGCATAAGACAAGCTAAGAATCCTGCTAACGTTATGGAAAGGCAACTGAGAATATTTTTAGTCACATAGTGTATACAATCTTGTAAAAGAACTTTCTTAACTAAAAAAGACAATGTTTTGAAGTATGTAGAAATCACATAGATTTGTAAAATAAAGTTTGCAAAATGTGAACTCTGACTTAGAAATTCCAGCACCTCCCAGAAGCCATAGGGCCCAATTCTCAAAGCAACCCGGGGTAGTGCAAGGGGCTTATCTCCCAGTGATTTGTGCAAAGTGCTCCTTGTGCCAAACAATGCCCCAGCAATGACTCACAAAATGCAACTTGCATCTATCGCAGGCAACCAGCACTGAACTGGGCTGGCACTGCCTGTGCACCGCAAAATGATATGCAGCATGGCGCTAAGGGCCTGAGGCAGATGCAGGCTGCAATAGCTTCACATTCAGGATTCACAGTCCTAACCCGGAGGGCAAACTTCTAAGTACCCTTAGACCAGCCAGGGCTGGTCTAAGGGTATTGAGAAATTTGCGCTCTGGGTGAGATGAGCACTGTGTGGCAATGTGCCATGGTACCCCGTCCCAACCCCAATCCCACCTGATATATCTAATACATCCCTCGTAGTCTAGTGCCCCACCAAATCCCAAACTTCTCATAATGTACTGTACATTAGTTCATAAATTATATTCCTAGTGATCTAGCATCTCCCCCACAAACCCTGATCACCTGTAAAATTTTGTATAAAAACCCAGTAGTGACCCCCCGCAACAATCTACCTGTAATGTACATTAGTTCATAACTTGCATACCTGCTGATCTAGCACCCCCCCCAAAAACACCAATAACCTGTAATAATCAGAATAAAAACCCAGTAGTGACCCCACTAAGCCCCGATCTCCCGGTATAGGAATGAAATTATCCCTGGTGGTCTAGTGGATGCCTCCAGCCCTGAATACCCCATCGTGGATACCCAAATACCTGGTGATCTAGTGGACCCCCACCCCTCACCCTGCAGTGTCCTACACCCCTCCCCATTTCCATACCTGAACATTGACTGGATACAGCCCACCATCCTCACGATGTGGCCGATGACCGAGCTCTGAATGAGGGCATACTATATATACTGTAGAACACGCTCAGTAAAGGACATCTGCTGTTAATCACTGAACATGTACTATATATAGCAAGTGCTTATTCAGAACTCAGTCAGTGGCTGGCCATGGTGGTGAGTGGTGGGCAGTGCCAGTCGATGGGTACAGGATGGGGGGAGCAGTGTGGTAGGGCACTTTGGGGTGGGCGGTCCACTAGACCACCAGTTATTTGAGTAATTCACATATGGGAATTTTGGGCTGGAGGGCTCCACTAGACCACCAGGGATAATTTCATTCCTATACTGGGAGATTCGGGCAAGGTGGGAATCACTACAGGGTTTTTATACTGATTATTATGGGTGATCAGGGTTTGTGGGGGGGGGGATGCTAGACCATCAGGTATATAAGTTATAAACTAAAGTACATTACAGGCAGATCAGGGCATGGGGGCAGTTCACTAGGCCACCAGGGACTATTATGGGACATTGCCACACAGATGCCCATGGCTTGCAGCACCCTGTCCAAGTGTGCCGTCTGTTTGGCGCACCACTGTGTTTACCGCAAGCCATGTGACTTTGCCACTGGGACCCTACCTGACCTAGAATCGGGTGCAGGGTCCTTGGAGCACTGGAAATTGGTGCAAGCCACCTTTGACATGGCTTGTACCTTCTTTTGACAATCTAGCCCATATATTTTTGTCTTGACAAGCACGGAGTCACTTCTTGACTAGTAAATAAGTGGAACAGACTTTTCACAGTGAACCTGGTTACCAAAGAATACAAAAACTCTGAAGGCAAAGTTCGTCTCTTCTTTTAGATGCCAGCATGAGAATGTGAAACAAGGAGCAATGAATTTCTCTCTTTATATAGATGACAGCATGAAGCCGTGAAGTTAAGATAGATGCATAAAGAAATCCTGCTGAAAGGTGCATGTTCCAAGAACAAAATAATGCACAGTATGGGAATCTAAACTCATTCTAAGTACCCCTGAAATTCTGTGCCTGGATAATGACCCCTGATGGCAGCTAAGTCAAATCCTACAACAAGAAATCCTGCTTGCTCAGGAGCTTCAAGTTTTGCTTTGCATCATAGAATTTACAGGCCCGAGATGTTGCATATCCCATCTACCACAATCATCAGACTGCAGATAAAGATTCTTCATGCCACCACCAAAACCTAAGTATTCCATTTGTTTAAAGGTACGTACTGGGAACTGTTTTATAGTAGGCAGTCCATTGTCTTAAAACAGTTCAGTGGGTATATACTTTACAGTCAAACCTGTTTGACTATAACTGTCAAAATATAAATCAGTATCTTCTTTTTTTTTTGTTTCAACTGCATTATTTTTTGCTGGGGAACACCTGATATCCTTCAATATCATTGCCCTCCTCTTACCCCTGCCCACAGGGCCACCTCTGTGGGACAACCCTCCAGCCATCAATGCCCCCAGGGTTTTCCCTCCAGTGGGGGTGGCAGGTCCACGGCCACACCACCATACTTCAGGATCCAGCTATGCAGCATGGAGGGTGCCCACCATGGTCAGGCATGCTCAGGGTAGAGGAGCTAGTGTCATGTGCCAGGTTCCCCACTTTTACTGCTTAATCCCTTCCCCAATGGCTACAGATGTGCAATGATGTCAATGCAGCACACACATGCACCCATACACGTGATGCAGACATCCACCGTTGGCCAGAACGTTCTCCTTATCGTCCCAGCCTGGCGCAAACCAAGCCTCTGCTGGGCAGCACTCAAGAGCCAGACCACAGTGGAGCCCCCCAAGAGGCAGAGAGCAGTCCAATGGATGCTTTGTCAACCTCCTCCCTTGCCAACCCTTGGACCCCTGGATTTGCTCCTGAACCCAGGTCATCCACTTTGCAAGCGGTAGCACTACCACTGCACTGGGAGGCGAGCCAAATCACAATATTTTCTGAAAAGAAATGTTTAATTGGGTTGCAGCTTCAGTAACTGGCATGACCAGTGGTAAATACTCTACAAGCAATCTTTACAATGCCTTTACTAAATGTGATTCTTTGTTTGAAACCTAATGCATTTTCAGGTCTTTTGCAGTGAGTAGCTTAGTTAATAATAAATATATATAACATATTCTTTGCAAAAAACTCCATTAATGCATCAGTTAAGGTTAATAGTCCAGTGAAAAAGTCTGGAAATTCAATGTTAGGGTTACCAGTCCTACCACTCCACCCTCACCACTCCACCCTCCACACACCAACAGGCGTCAGGATGTGCCTTGGGGTTGTTAGGCCTAACTCTCACTCCATTCCATGTATAAACAAGCTATGGTATAGTATAGGAGAATGGGGTGAGGTTGGCAAACAATATTAGGCACCCCAGCACCTGTTGGTGTGTGGAAGTGGGGGGAAGGTGGGGGGGTTTGGTTGGTAACTCTAACATCGAATTTCTAGAATTTTGACACTGTACTATCAACCCTAACTGATGCATTAATGGAGTTTTTTTGCAATGAATTTCCTTCTTTTTCAGATAGTATAATAGTATCCTTACTTTAATGTGGGAGCGCAGGATCCTTCAGACCCTGCACTCCAATCCCTCCATAGATGCACATATGTATGTAGGTGTGGGCCCTGCTCTTCCATGAGTCAAACAACAGTAACTACATTTTCAGCATAGTCATCTTATTACCCCACCTCATGCTCCACGGTACGGAGAAATTGTGAAATATAAGGCAAAACGTTATTATGCGGAAATGCAATGCCATTCTGTGCCACAGGTGCCAAAACACATTTCAGGCAGGTTGTGGAAAATGGCAGCTGCACTGTTCTTGAGGTGGTGTGAAAAAATGGCTATGCTGAGAATTTGACATCAAAGTATTGAAGAGTACCACAATTAAGCATGTGTGTAGAATAAATTCAATGGGTGCACGTAACACGGGCATTTTTAGAAATTTTTACACCAAATTTTCAACATGGCCTTTTGGGGGCCTCCTCTCATGAACAGTGACACTGTTATTTCTGTAATCTGCCCCAAAAGGTGATTTCGCACAGCATATATGCCATTCTGCGCCACAATAGCGAAAACACATTTCAGGCAAGATGTGAAAAATGGCAGCTATACTGTTCATGAGATGGTGTGTAAAAAATAGTAATGTTTAAAATTTGGAGTGAGAATATTAAAAATCAGCAAAGTTACACATGAGAGTAGGAAAATTTCAACGAGCACATGTAACTTGGGCATTTTTTATATTTTTGCACCACATTTTGGTCATTCCACACAGCTACTAAGGAATCACCTTTTGGGACTGAGTAACAAAATGACAGTGCCAGTGTTCATGAGGTGGGGTCCCAAAACACCCATGCTGAAAATTTGGTGCAAATATACAAAAAACAAATGGCTGAGATATCAACATAAGTTTAAAACACCATTGACAGCCATTATACGACACTTACCTTGATTCTTCAGTTTGCGGTTCAGCTTTGAAGAGTGCAGACATATCCCAGTCCACAGAAGATTGCAGCCAATGGTCTCTGATGGCACAAAAGCAGGAACAAAGAGGAAGCGGGGAACTACAGACCAGTCAGCCTGACCTCGCTAATGGGGAAGATCATGGAGGCACTGCTGAAGGAGAGATTGGTGGAACATCTGGTTGCCAATGGACTATAGGACCAAGGGAAGCATGGTTTCACTGGGGGGAGGTCATGCCAGACCAATCTCATTGAATTTTTTGACTGGTGACAAGGGAGGTGGATCAGGGGAGGGTAGTGGGCATGGCCTATCTGGACTTCAGCAAGGCCTCTGACACTCTGCCACACACTGTAGAAGGCTATTAAACAAACTGGGGAATATGGGAGTGCGCAGGACAGTAGTGTGGTGGGTAGGTAATTGGCTGGGTGGCAGGACACAGAGGGTGGTGGTAAATGGCTGTCACTCCATAGATGGAAGAGTGACCAGTGGGGTACCACAGGGATCAGTGCTGGGACCGGTCCTATTCAAAGTCTTCATCAGTGACATTGCGCAGGACCCAGAAGGCAGAATTTCCCTGTTCGCTGATGACATGAAGTTCTGTAACAGAGTGAATATGCCAGAGGGTGTAGACAGAATGAGGAAAGACCTACAGAAGCTTGAAGGATGGTCAAGGGTTTGGCAGTTGAAATTTAATGCAAAGAAGTGCACGATAATGCATATGGGGCACAAAATCCCCTTGAACAACATATCAGTTGGGGGGTGAGGATATAGCATGCACCAAACAGGAAAGGGACCTTGGGGTTATCATATCTGATGATCTCAAGGTAGGGAAACAGTGTGACAAGGCAGCAGGTAAAGCAAATAGGGTGCTGGGATGCATAGGCAGGGGCATCACCAGTGGAAAAGGGAGGTCATAATTCCACTATACAAGACACTAGTGAGGCCCCACCTGGAGTACAGTGTACAGTTCTGGAGACCTTACCTATGTAAGGACATAGACAGGGTAGAGAAGGTTCAGAAGAGGGCAACAAAGATGGTACAAAGATTGCATCACAAGTCCTATGAGGACAGGTTGAAGGACTTGAATATGTACTCCCTGGAGGAGAGGAGGGAAAAAGGGGATATGACAGAGACATACAAGTACCTTACAGGAGGAACAGGGTACAGGAATACACTATTTTCCAGTGAAAAAGATGTTCCGGGACTAGAGGGCATGGGATGAAGTCAGAGGGAGGGCAATTCAGAGGAAACGTGAGGAAGAATTTCTTCACAGAATGGGTGGTGGACAAGTGGAACACCCTGCCAGAGGAAGTGGTGGGGGCTGAAACAATCACGGGATTTAAGAATGTATGGGATAGACATTAGGGAATTCTGGAGGTTAGGGGTAAGGTGCAACAGACTTCTAGGAAAACATGAAGTCAACTTACAAGCTCAAAAGGGTAGACTGGGTGGGCCATAGGCCCTTATCTACTAACAGTGTCTATGTATCTATGTAAGTATAGGGCAAGGGGTGGAGGGGGTGGAGGTGGGTTGATCAGTGGGAGGGATGGGAGGGGAGACAATGAAGAACAGTTTTTCTTTCCGTGTAAAAAAAGACATTGGGGGATTGCTTCTTTGTTTTACAGGTACACATATGTATCGGGACACTGGAGGAGGGCTCCCCAGTGTCTCACAGTACTGGGGGCTGGATCATGTAACTGGGGACACTGGGAGTGGGCTACCCAGTGTTTCACACAGTCTGGGGTAGTGCCAACATGGGCATTGGGCACCGCAATGTTGGCAAAGGTAAATAAATATTTCAGTACACTGGGAGTGGGCTCCCCAGTGTACCACACTGGTGGGGGTGGATTTCTACTGCCGACCTGGGGTTTGGGCACCCCGATATTGGCAGAATCATTTTGTAGCAAAAAAAAAACATTACAGGACACTGGGAGTGGGCTACCCAGTGTCCCACAGTGGCAAGTGGGGGGGGGGGGACTATTCCTACCACTGACACAGGGATTAGGCACCCTGATGTTGGCACAAACAATTTTATTAAATAACTCATGCCTTGCCCCCCTTAGAGGCTGTAAAACGAGAAAAACTTATCAGGTAAACACCAGCAGGGGTTTAGGTGTTTACTTAAACGGGGACTGAGGAACAGGATTCTGTCATTATTTTGTGCAAAAAATGGCCTGAAAAGGTTATGGTGGTTTAACTGGTCTCAATGTTTTTTTCCCATTGAGATAGTGCCAGAAATTGCCACAATTTTCACAAAACAGTGCCGTTAGGTGCGCGAAAATTGCAGCACTGCTACGTGAAAATTGCCATAATTTGTGGCACTAGCAATGGCCAAAACACCAAAAACATATTTCCGACCATTCTTTTTAATAACTAAGGCCAGGAGCATATTCCTCAGGCTGCGATTAGGTAAACACAACTGTTGGTGTTTACCAAGCGGCATTATTTTCAGAATTACAGTGTTTTTTTTAACTGAAAACAATATGGTAGCAGCACAAAAGTACAAAACCCATTTGTGGCAGTATAAGGTGCTTTCGCAAACTTTTTCGTGCCTAGCACATATTTTGTCCCATAAGCTATAATGGGAAACTTAAAAGTTTAATAACTTTTGAACGGATTAATATTTTTCACCAAACCTTCAAAAGGCACTTCAGTGACCTAGTCCCCATATACTCTAAAAATTTCAGACCAGAACCACAAACCGTTTGTGCTGTAGAGATATGCGAAGAATTTACCAAAAAGTGAGGATTTTTCACACTTTCAGGCACTCTGCAGCTCCACAACCGCACATCTGACCGGAACAAATCTTGCCAGATTCAGAGCTCTATGGTACCAGATGGCACATGCAAAATTTCAGGCTAACTGGATAAACAGTTGCAAAGTTATTAAAGTGCAAAATTTTGGGTATAAAATAGAAGTGCCTGTGCAACCCTAACTTTAGTGTCACTACCGTGGCACTATAATATATAATACATACAACAAAACCTAATCTCCTCTGGGTGGCAAATGTGTGATGTCCTACATATCAAAAAGCCTTTAGTAATGACAAAATTAACAGCTCATCACACAAGGTCAATTTTTTTTCTCAATACATCCATCAGCTCTAGTCAGTATCTATCATATTAAGGTTTGTTAAACCACTGAACCCCACTCTTTTCCCCCATACACTCTCACCACAGTAGACTAAGTGACAATTCAGACAATCCTGAAAGGATTCAATTTTCTGAATTAATTAAATGTAAACCCATATGGGCATAATATTACAGGCACAGGAGTAGTAGTCAGAACTGGTGGCTACATTGGCCTCTTTTTAGCTTGTTCTGGCCCTAGCACTTATTTATTTATTAAATTTTGGTGACCGGGTAAGCCCACTGGGCCCCGGAGGTCCTTTTTCAGGGGCGACCTGAGAATTACATAACATGAGAGACAAATACAGCGTTAGTTGGGGTTACAGGAATCACAACAACACAGTTATGGTGGCAGAACAGAAGCATAGCAGTACAAGTGGAATAAATAGCTAGATCAGCAGTGATAACATTGTATGAATACTAGCAGCTTGACATGGAGTTTAAACAGTGGTGGAGGATAGGACCTGGTTAGTCATTTATCTCTGGGTTCCTATCAGGATCCTGTACAATGGCAGGAACTGGAGACTGATAGGTGGGCCTTAAGCCTAGTGCAGAAGTTTTTGATCGTGGGGGCTTCCTGCACCCCAAGAGGAAGCTGGTTGCATAGTGTGGGAGTGGTGAGGGCAAATGACATACCACCTGCCTTAGTTCTAATGCTGGGGACATCAAGGAGAGTTCAACCAGTTGTGCAGAGGTGTCAGTGGTTGGCCTTTAGAGCAACGAGGCCAGAGAGGCTGGGGGGGGGTGGGCTGACTAACGTGTAGGCTAGGCAGAGCAGGGGCTATTGGAGGTGCACATCTAGTGAGGGCTAGTTTGGGAAGGATAGGGAGTCACAGTGGTGATCCTTAGAGTTGGCCTGGGAGGCGAAGCGAGCCACCTTGTTGTAAAGTACCTGAAGTCTGTTCCTCTCCAGCTTTCCCAACCCTTGCATGACTGGGGCAGCATATATGAGTGTTGGGAGGAGGATGCTGGTGGTGATTGAGATTCTGGCATCGGGTACGAGCTGGTCATTCAGACGGTAGAGGGTGCCCAGTTTCCCATGTAAGGTTTTGGTGACTGAGTCCACATGGTTCTTCAGGGTGAAGCCCTGGTCCAGGGTTAGGCCGAGGTATTTCAGGGAGGGCACTACTTCTAGGCTGTTGCCAGACACAGTGGTGAGGTGTAGGTGCTGTGTTCTGTCCTGACAAAGGGATCTAGGGCCAAACAGCATTGCCTTAGTTTTGGAGATTGTTGAGGACCATTTTGTTCTCAGTGAACCAGTTCTCCAGTGAGTGGAGGTCACCTTGGAGTAAGGGGCTAAGGCCTCCCTGATTGGCAGTAGATTGGTAGATAACTGCATCATCCACATACTGGACAATGGATCTCCTGCTGCAGGGTCTGGTAGTTCATTATTAAACAGGGAGAAGAGGAGGGGGCCGAGTATCCGCCCTTGAGGCACCTCGTCTTTTAGTGGAAGTGGCCCAGATATGGTGTCCTTCCACTTTACCCTCTGCATGCGGCCAGTCAAGTAACTCTTGAACTACTTTAGAATGTGGCAGTCTAGGCCTGTGCTGCTCAGCTTAGTGAGTAGGAGATTATGGTGGACTAGGTCGAAGGCCTTGGAAAGGTCTATGAAGACTGCAGCAGTAGGGTACCCTTGTCCAGGTCTTGCAGTACTTCTGATGCAAATTTGGTCAGTGCTGTGTCTGTCCCATGCCCAGTTCTGAAGCCATACTGGGAGGGTGACAGGATTTTATGGCCTCCAAGTAGGCGTGGAGTTGTCCATAGATCAGCTTTTTCTGGATTTTTGACAGGATGCAGAATAGGGAGATTGGTCTGTAGTTGCCAGAAGATTCCCGGCGGCCGCTCTTGTGGATCGGAACTATGTCGGCCTGTTTCCACTGTGTAGGGATGGTGCTGTCCTTCACTGAGCAGTTGATAAGCCAGGATAGGGGTCTGGCCAGGGATGGGGCCCCATCCTTCAGCAGCTTGGGGGTGAATCCCATCGGGTCCCCCATGAACCAGAGGTTTTTAGAGTTTTAAGTTGTGATAGAACCTCTTTAGGCTTGACTAGCCGTAGATGAAAGGATGGGCAGTAGAGATCAGGGGGAGCCCTTGTGCTAGGTTCTGTGGTGAGGGGGAGTAAGGCAGCCTAATTCGGGTCTAGGTTTGTGAAGTGGTGGTTTAGGGAGGTGGCAATTAAAGGGTCCTCATGAATTAGTTGTTCGTTGACCTCAATGGGGCCGGGTTCGGACTTGCCGTTCCCCTTCACCAGTTCGTTGATGTGGGCTCAGAAAAGTCTAATGTTCCCTAGGTTATTTTTCTGAAGGCATATGATGTACTCTTTTTTTACTTTTTTTATGGCCAATTTGCATTTGTTCCTGAGGGTTTTGTATGCCACACGGTTGGCCTGTAGGGAGGAGTGCTTGAACTTTTTCCAAGCCTTGTCACGGTGCGTCATGAGGGCCTTTAGTGAAGGGGTTATCCTTTTGTAGCAGCTGCCCTTGGCACAAAGTTTTTTCATAGGGGCAGGGAGGTTAGCTGCTGTATTAAATGTCCTCTGGAAAAAGGCCACAGCCTAGTCCAGGGTAGGGAGATGCTTGATCGGGTTCCAATTTAGGTTGCTTAGATGATCAGAGAATTGTTTGGGTGTATAGTAGGTGTAATCCCTCACGGCCAGAATACACTTACTTGCTATGTTTTGTCTGTGTTAGGGATTTTAGGCAGCACCTGCCGCTTCTGTTATTTTTGATACATAGTGCCCCATTAAAGAGGACCTCATAGACTACCTGGAGACCAACAGGCTCCAGGATAGTAAACAGCATGGTTTTGTGGCAGAAAGATCTTGTCAAACTAATCTGATACTTTTCTTTTACTGGGTGACAAAGGAATTAGACAAGGGTCAGGCTGTGAATATGCTCTACTTTGACTTCAGCAAGGCTTTTGACTCAGTACCTCACAAACGATTGATCAAGAAGATGGACGACCTGGGTGCAGCTAAGACCATAGTGAACTGGGTGGGTAACTGTCTAGAGGGGAGACAGCAGAGGGTGGTGGTCAATGGGGTTAAATCAGAGGAGAGGGTGATTATGAAGTGTGTTCCATAGGAATCAATCCTCTTCAACATGTTCATTAGTGACACTGGAGAAGGAATCAGGAGCAAGTTGTGTCTCTTCACAGATGACACAAAACTATGTGGGAGGGTGGATAGTGAAGAGAGAATAAGGGAAATACAGAGAGCCCTACAAAGGCTAGAGGGCTGGACAAAGGTCTGGCAGTTCAAATTCAATGCTAGAAAGTGCAAGGTAATGCACATAGAGAAAAAGAACCCCAAGACAGAGTACTGGATGGCAGGAGAGAGACTTAGCACTACAGCTGAGGAACGGGATCTGGGAGTTATCATTAGCAACTCACTTAAGCAATCAAGTCAGTGCAACAAGGCCTATAGCAAGGCTAACAGGATGCTGGGATGTATTGGGAGGGGTATTGACAGCAGAAGAAAAGAGGTAATATTTCCCCTCTAAAGATCCCTGGTGAGGCCTCACCTAGAGTACTGCACTCAGTTCTGGAGTCCTCACCTCAGAATGAATAAGGATAGGCTGGAGACAGTGCAGTGCAGAGTAACAAAAATGATTCAGGGCCAGCAGGGCAGATCCTATGAGAAGCGCATCAAGGCACTAAATATGTACTCACTGGAGACCAGAAGGGAGAGGGGAGATATCATAGATAGAGACCTTCAAGTTTCTTAAAGGAATTAAAGTGAATTGTGGGAACTATTTAGCCTGAATATCAATTCATGGTCACGTGGACATGAATGGAAATTAACAGGAGGTAGGTTCAGGAGAAGAAGAAGAAGAAGAATCAGCATTTATATAGCGCTTTCCATACATCCAAAGTGCTTTACAAGCAATGTTAGGCTGGTAGTGAAGTGACTGAATGTGAGGAGAGATGTGAGGAAGTTCTACTTAATGGAAAGGGTGATGGAACCTTGGAACAGTCTGCTGGCTAAAGTGCTGGGTGCAAAAATAGTCAGGGGATTCAAGCAGTGCTGGGACATAACAAAGGGAATAGTGGTTACCGGGGATGACAGGACCAAGGAGGAGAATAGACAAAGGATGGGGAGGATTAGTACCCTGGAAGAACAGTAGGTTCCAGGGGTTATAGGGAACTTGGGCAGACTGCATGGACCTTTGGTCTTTTTCTGATGTCATTGTCTATATTTTTATATTTCTATTAATTTTACTGCACTCTTAGCCTCTTTTTTTGTATTGTACATGTATTTGCCTTTTGTTAGGTATGACTAACAGATGATAAACTTCTACCACATTGTCACTCCATCCTCTGCCCAAAGGAACCACGACTACACATATCTCTGGGTGCTCGGTTTGCTTCAATTTTTTTATTTTAACCACAGAGTGTTCTCATTTACAACAGTTGATCCATGTTACATAAAATCAGACTTTATTGTTACATATATCCATGCTTCATCCCATCAATATTTTCATCCATATCATATCTCAGATGTACAACCGAGCAAATCCTTGTTGCTGTTTCTTAATTCACCTCAGACCTGGATGTACATCCAAGCCCCCATAATGCCATCTAGATGTACACCCAGAGGTATCCCCCCCTCCCCCCGGTTGGCCGGCCACCTCAACCGGATTACTTCTTTCCTCTATTACCCTCCCCCTTCTTTCTGTTCCCTTTCCTCCTATGCTACTAGCCCACCCTTCTTTACCTACTGCCCCACCTCCACCCTTGTATTCCCTCTCAGCCATGTACTGCTGTTCACCTTCAGCAGTCCCCCGTGGCCTCTCCCCAAGTCTTTTTCTTTTTCTTCATTACACAGCCGCATACTGTCGTCCAGCTTTGGCAGCCCAGTTGTGGCCTTCCTTTCCTGCCCAATCCCCTTATCTATTCCATGGGGAGGGCAGTTGAGAATCAATATTTTTAGCTAGCAAAGAGGCAGAAACCTATTTTCCTCCTTCTTATATTACCCCAGACCCCTGACTCCCCCCACCTCATGCTGGCCGATCTCCTCTCCTCTTTCCCCTATGACCTCACTTCTGTCTGCCTGTCGATCATTCACCTTCCACATTGGCCTGTCCCCTCCCATAATTCCCCTAGGCCCTCCTCCTGTTGGCATCACTCCTCTTGCCCCCTACTCCCTTATCCTACCCAGCCCCTTACCTAAACCCTCCCTCTTTCCCTATCCTGTCTTTGGTCAGGTGTTGGATGACAAAATGGTCTGCCTCCTGAAACAGGCAAACCACCTTGTCACTCAATCGCCTGCCCAAAGGAACCACACATATCTCTGGGTGCTCAGTCAGCTTCAGTTTTTAGTTTAACCACAAAGTGTTCTTATTTACAACAGTTAATCCATGTTGCAGAAAACTGGATTTTATTATTACATGTATCCATGTTTCATCACATTAATATTTTCATCTGTATCATATCTCAGATGTACACCGAGCAAATCGTTGTTGCTATTTCTTAATTCTGAGCCCCCATAATGCCCATTGGATATACACCCAGAGGTACCCCCACCTAGTTGGCTGCCCACCCCAGCTGGGTTACTTCTTCCCTCTATTCCTCCTCTCTTCTATCCCCTTTCCTCCACTAGCCTGTCTCCAGCATCCCGCGATTGAAGGCGGCCCCCCCCATGGCTCCTTTTCTCCATTTTTCAATCATGTCTGCTAGCTGTAAACTGAATATCTTGAGCCCCACTTGGGAGAGATGTACCCCGTCTGACCTATATAAACCTGCACACTGCTGCTCGATTTCCTCATACTTCACCACCACACCCCTAGTTCCCTAACTATTGTTGCCACTCTCCTGTTCAGCCTCTTTCTTGACCTGTTGACTGCCTTCCAGTCCACAGCATGTCACCACACCCTGCTTGGCAGTATCACGGACCACCCAATCACCACATGGGGCCCTAATTCAATGATCTTTCCCAAATCCTCTTTTATCTCCCACAATATATCCAATCATGATCTACCCCCTCCCCAAAATTGTTACCTGCCAAATGAATAATTTAAAAAATCTGTCTCTGGCAGTTTTCATCTAATTTCTTCCAACAATAGCAGCAATTGTCCCCATCTCATGCCTCTCAGACCCTTCCAGTGCAGCCTTGTCCCTAGATTTTGGTGTAGATGTCTCCCTCCCCGGGCTGAGTTGCTGTTTTCCTTTCTACTCAATAAATAAACTAGTGCCCCACGATTCATACATTTCTTTTCCCATCTGCCTCTGCAAGTAAACACAAAAATTCATTAGTGCCACAGCTCCCTGATATATGTCCTGCAACAATCTGACTTCCATCTCCTGACTTTTTTCATGTCCTCCTGAACTCCCCCTTTTGCAGCTACCTCAAATGCTGCCCCAATCCTATATGAATGTGAGGAGTAACCTTGAACATCCTCTCCCAAAAATTCCATCCCTTTTTTAAAACTGCTACTATATGTGAACTGGTCACCGAGGCCAAGGTGCCACGGAAAAACAAAGGCCCTTTTCCCGTGGCCTAACTGCTTTGAATTCCCAGATGGCTTATTCCAGACAAATTGTGTGTACCTTTCACCCACCCTAGGTCACAGTGACACCTTTTCCTGCCTGGTCCATCTTGGACCTCCTCAGGCGCACTCCCAGCCTGTCCTCGAACCATTGGATATCATCCCAATCAAGCCCTAGGTGCCCCCCTGACCCGATCTGTCCCACTACCTCACTTACATGGAATGCCTCATGGTACATTACTGTAAAAACTGCTACAAAGAGGCATGCCTCGTAGCACATGTAACACACCTTCACCATTGCCCCTAGTCTGGCCAACAGCTTTTCCAAAATAGGTTTTCTCTTGTCCTTAGTCTTCCCTTTTAATCTGCTCAGCCTTGTATCATCCTTCTTACTAGCTGGCCTTTTTCTGGGTCACCCCACCCTCTTACATTACAAACTAGACCTATTGCTGACAAATGCACCCCCATGGTAGCATGTGCTACCCCTTCTTCTCATTTTTGAAATACAAACTTTGCCACCTGGTCTTCAGTCACAGCCCCACTTGCCTCCAGGCCACACTTCTCTCTGAAGGCCTGAAACACCCTCCAGAAGCTCCCATATGCTCTCAAGGTGTTCACCAACAAAGAGCTCCAGAAGAGTACAGTAGTTCAGCTCCTTCCAGCCAATTTCCTACAGGTACTGTGGGATGTTGGTCCTTGTGCCCTTGGGATGATGGCATGAAACCTGTCCAATTGAAGATGGAAAAGGCTGTCAGCTATGTAGTTCTGCACTCCCTCTATATGCTTTGCTCTTATCGGGGTGCTTTATGCCTCACCCCGTCTCACACATGAATCCCTCATCTCCACCCTAGCCACCTTTCCTGACCTGACATCAAATGGGGAACTGGCTCTGCTAGGTGATTTCAACCTGGATTGGCTCACACCCTCCTCAATGACCCACATCTCCAAAATAAAGTCCCTTAAACTTACACAACCGCTCAGCGAATCCACTCGCTACAACCACCACTCACAAAACCATTCTCTAAGTGACTGTATCCTCACGTCACATCCTCACAAGGTAACTTCATCTGGCATTCTCGCAAATGCACTAAGTGATCACTGCATCAGAAAAATTGGCCTGCCCAAGTCTGCTCCCAAGTACACTAACACATGTTCCCTAAACACCTTGGACACTGAAGTCTTGCTAACCAACCTTACTCACGCTGACTGGCACCAGATGTACTCAGCCCTGAATGTTGATGTTGCCCTCTCCACCTTCCATGCTCCCCAGAAAAAGTTCAGGGTATAAAAACATCACCACAAATGGATCTCTGCTCCCATTCTTGTCTTATGCAAGGCAACAGACAAAGCGTGGTCTGCTTTCAAATCCCTCCCTAACCCTAAAAATAGGCAAACCTACAAACCCTCCACAACGCCTGCACAAAGGCCATAAGACAGGTGAAAGCAGACTTCTTCAAGCCACAATTGACTCGTGCACAACCCTCCAACTTCTGGAATGTCATACACTCACTCCTAGACCCCCATCACAACCCAGTTCCCCTCCCATCATGAATCATGGGCAGCCTATAACTGACCCTATCAGCATTGCTGATTCCCTCAACAACTTTTTCACATCTTGCTCTGTACCTCATGGCCCCCCACTAAATGCCGCTATCCCCCCTCCATCTCCCTGTAGTAACAAATTCAAATTCTCACTTGTCTCAGAACACAAAGTCCACACAGCCCTTCCCTCATAAAATACCACCAAATCCAGCCCAGATGGGATCCACCCCAAACTCCTACAAATCTCTGCACCTACATTTACAAAGCCTCTCACCCATCAACTTAACCTTTCCTTCTCCTCGGGCTCAGTCCCTCAGGAAGGAAATCTGCCTCAGTTATCCCTTTCCATAAAGGCTGAGACTCCTCAAATCCTGGTAACTATAGGTCGATCGTCCTCCTCTCTGCTCTTGCAAAGCTACAGGAATCCCTGGCACACTCCAGGCTGGTGGAATATCTCAATGCGAACAACCTCCTGTCTCCACACCAGTCAGACTTCAGGAAACAGCATGTCCACTATCACCTTATTTATTTATTTTTATTTATGACTTTGATAGCCGGGTGAGTGCACTGATCCCAGGGACCGTTTTCAGGCACCATAACACATGGCGCAGGGTGACAGTGGAGTACAAGCTAACAGTAATACACATGAAACAGATTTGATACAAGCAACAATAGTAAGCACAATATACAGGTCTGATGCATAGGTCCATTTGAGAACAGTGAATACAAGGTTTCAATATCAGACATGAGAAGACTTGGTACAAGCAAACAAATCATAGGCACAGTGTACCATGTGAGACTGCACCTCTCTCCTGCATGTCACAAACCACATCCACACTGCCTCTGACCAAGGTCTCCTCACTGCAGCAGTTTTCATCAGCCTGGCCAAGGCCTTCGATTCCATATCCCTCCCTCTCCTGTCAAAACTTAAAGCTGCAGGACTTGCCCCTATCATCATACAGTGGTTCAATTCCTACCTCTCCAACAGGTGACAGTCTGTCAGAATCGCTGAAGTCTCATCCCCCCCATCCTAGCAGGTGTTCCACAAGGATCTGTCCTTGGTCCCATCCACTTCTCCCTCTTCATAAACTACCTCCCCTCCTCCTGCACTAAATCCAGCATACACATGTATGCAGATGACACTACCCTTTTTACCTCAGGTCCATCTATAAGCAAAGTTCAAACTACCTTTCAAAGTGATTTCAACAATATTCAACACTGGTTCAGACAAAAACAACTAAAATGAAACACTTCCAAAACTGTATCCATATTATTTGGCACAGTGCAGAAAACTAGCAGATCCCCCCTTCCCCCATCATTTCCCTAGATGATATCCCACTAGACCAGGTCAGTAAATACAAGTACCTGGGTGTTTGGCTTGAGCCCCACTTATCTTTCTCACCTCAGATAGATGCAACCATCTCTAAACTATGCCCCAAACTTGGCATGCTCTACCGGCACAGAGAGTCCCTCCCACTGCCTGCCAGATGTCAAATCTTAACTAAAATGATTCTCCCCATTTTCGATTATGCAGATGTGGTCTAAGGCACTGCCCCAGAAACCACCCTAGCCAAGCTAAACTCCCTCCTAAACTCTTTTTGCTGCTTCACTACCAACTCATCCCTTAGAACTCATCACTGCAATCTATACTCCCTTCTAGGTATAACCCTGCTGTCCCACCGGCGCAATATCCACTCTCTCAACCTCATACCTAAATTCTGGTTTGACATGCTACCCTCCTATATGGTGGACAGTCTCTCCCTGGCCCTGGACACCCTTTATGTACTGAGGCACAGAAATGAAAGCTCTTTCCTTATACCTCACCCATCCTCATCATCTGGCAAAGCTACTTTCTCCTACCAGCTACCCAGCCTATGGAACAAACTTGCTCCTTCATTAGAAGCACCTCCTCTCACCTCACTTGCCAGACACAACTACACCTCCTGCCATCCCCCCCCGCCACTGTGCCACATGATCTATCACCATGCCACAGCACTTACAAGACCTAGTCCATGCTGCATGCACTTACTTTTGTGAATCTGGTTTCTCCCAGTTGTCTCATGTCCAGGAAATGTTTTCAAGTTTGCCATTTTTTGTTAATTTTCACTTATTTGCTCTAAGACCCAAAAAGTTGTCTAACTCTGCTGGATCTGGATATCTTAAAGTACTGCTTGTAACTGAAAGTGTTTTTGTGATACTTTATATGTACTCTTACTCCCCCCTCCCCTGGGTCACACCTGGAAACGAGCCTTGGCTCAGTGTGCCTATCCCGGTCAACAAATATTTTAAAAAATAAAATAAATAAAAATAAATAAAGGACATGTTCAATCAAAGCCCTTGAGATACCAGTTGCCATAGAACCTGCATCACAGTGTTCAACACCATCGACTATCTGCTCAGTACCTCTACCACTGGCTTGTTGTCACATCAAAAAGTTACATTTTGGTTTCATAATTGTTTCCCCCATACCACCATTACCACCCATATAGGGAAAATCTCTAGGATCATGATGTCCTGAGTTAATTCCTTGACTATCCATTCCTCTGGCCATTTTTCTGACATAGATTTTCCTTGAAAATATGCCCCCATCCATAGGCTCCTGCTGCATCCATGTATAACTGTAAGTCTGTATTAAATACCCACTCATCCTGCCAGAAAGTCACCCCATCGTATTCACTTAAAAACTCCTCTCGTACATCATATCATCCTTCACTGCCCTGCTGATGTCCACCCAGTGATGCTGTAACCTTGCCCCTGTCATCACCCTCACCAGCCTCCTAGTGAAAGCCCATCCTGAAGCCACAGCCCTACATGTGAAATTCTTTTAGAGGTACATTAGGGAGCAAAGAAAGACTAAGGCAGGGAAACTGAGGCTGAATAAAGAGGAAGGTGGTTGGGCAGAGAGCGACTGTGGAAAAGCAGGGATACTGAATGAATACTTCTGCTCAGTATTCACAATGGAAAAGCAGGGGGAGATACCTAATCCAGTCAATAGAAGCACTCTGGATAGGGGGTTGATATTAGTCCTTTCACAGAAGAAAGGGTTCTGAAAGAACTCTTAAAACTAAAGGTGGATAAAGTAATGAGGCCTGATGGGATTCACTCCAGAATTCTAAAAGAACTAAGGGAAGAACTAGTAACACCACTGACTACCCTTTTTAATAAATCATGGGAGGATGGTGTGGTACCTGAGGACTGGAGGAAGGTGGATGTGATTCCCCTTCACAAAAGTGGGAGCAAGACAGAGGCAGGAAGCTTCAGACCTGTCAGTTTGACCTTAGTGGTAGGGAAAATGATGGAATCACTTCTAAAGGAAATAATTGTTGAGTACCTAGAGGCCAGTGGGGCACAGGACCCAAGGCAGCAAGGATTCACAGCAGGAAGGTCATGTCAGACAAATTTAATTTAATTGATTTCTTTGACTGGGTGACCAAAGTAGTAGATCAGGGAGTGGCTTTAGACACGGCCTATCTAGACTTTAGCAAGGCATTTGACACAGTCCCACACAAAAGATTAATAAACAAATTAGCCAGCCTGGGAGTGGGTCCCAGGGTGGTAGCCTGGGTAAAACATTGGCTGGACAACAGGACACAGAGGGTAATAGTAAATGGAGTCCACAGTGAAGAAGGAGGGGTTACTAGTGGGGTACTGCAGAGTTCAGTACTGGGGCCGGTCCTTTTTAATGTCTTTATAAGTGACATTGCAGAGGGACTAGAAGAAAAAGTATGTCTCTTTGCAGATGACACAAAGATCTGTAACATGGTTGATATGCAAGGTGGGGTGCAAGGATGAAAAGAGACTTGGCAAGGTTGGAGGAATGGTCAAATGTATGGCAGCTTAGATTCAATGCAAAGAAGTGCAAAGTAATGCACCTGAGAAACAAAAAACCCAGGGGAAGAGTACACAATGGGAGGAGAGATACTGACAACAACAAAAATGGAAAGGGATCTGGGGGTAGTCATATCAGACAACCTACAGGTGGGCCAGCAATGTGAGAAGGCAGTAAGGAGGGCCTGGGGGATACTGGGATGCATAGGGAGAGGCATCACCAGTAGAAAACAGGAAGTTGTTAACCCTCTGCACAGACAGTTGGTAAGACCACATCTGGAGTACTGTGTACAGTTCTGGAGACCCCATCTCCGCAAAAACATAGACAGGGTGGAGACTGTCCAGAGCAGGGCAACCAAAATCGTGAAGGGTCTGCACCAGAAGACATATGAAGAAAGACTAAAGGAGCTTAAGATGTATAGCCTTGAGGAAAGGAGGGAGGAGGGGACATGATAAAAACTTTCGAATACCTCAAGGGAATCAACAAAGTCCAACAGGGTAGCATCTTTCAGAAAATGAGATGTGCAAGAACAAGGGGGCACAATTTGAAGATAGAGGGGGATGGCTCAGAGGTAATGTGAGGAAGTATTTCTTCACAGAGAGGATTGTAGATGCATAGAACAGCCTTCCAGAGGAGGTCATAGAGTCAAAAACAGTGGGGGAATTCAAGAATGCATGGGACACAATTCTAGTCGGGGGTAGGAGGAAGTAAGCTGTTGGTTAACTAGGATCTGCAGCTTATCCGTTAGGTAGGGAAATGGGCAGACTAGGTGGGCCAAGTGGTCCTTATCTGCTATCAGATTCTATGTTTCTATGTTAAATGCCTCAGCAGCTGTTGCACTACCCTCAATGGTACCCTGCGCTGTCCCATAACTACCGCTAAAAGCTCCTTCAACTTCTTTACCTTCTGCTCTGTCAAGCGAAATACTGTAGCTTCCACAACAACCTCAACCCCTAAAAATTCTAACTTCATACTGGGCCCTTCCGTCTTTTCCACTGCCAGTGCAGTCTGCATAATTCCTGAAAATCCCCCAGCATCTTTGCCAATCTCTCTCTCTCTCTCTCTTTCCCTATCAGTAAAACATCATCCAACTAATGCACCACTGATCCATGCCTTTACTGTTTACCAAACACCCCACTCAACCCAAGTACTAAATTGTTCAAAAGTGGTGTATGACACTGGGCATCCCATTGGCATCGTTGTGTTGAAATAAAAACCCAAGTTAAACTTAAAACCCAACAAATCCAAGTCCTCCTGCCATACTGGGAGTAGCCAGAAAGCCAAATAAGTGTCAGTCTTAGCCAGCCACACCCTTTTTACTACCCTGATTATCTCGAGAGCCTGTTCTAGCATGGCATACATTACCATGCTCTGTTCTTCACTAATAAAATCATTTACGAACCCCCCACCCCTGGGTAGGATAGGTGATGTATCACCCTCATCTCCCCTGGTTGTTTCTTAGGCACCAATCCCCAATGGAGACACCCGAAAACTGGAAAAAGGCGGGGTTTGAAATGGACCTTCTACCTTCACCACCTTCTTTTCCTTCTCTATCTTTTTTGCCAATATGCCCTCTTTTCTCTTTACTGATCCCAAATTCCAAGCCCTAGTGGTCCTCCTAGCCCCCATGTATTGTAACAGAAAACCCCTTGTGAACCCCTCTTTTAGTAGCTTTGCTGCTGCCTTGTCTAGGTAACCCTCAAGCCACAAAACCACGTGGTCCAGATTGATGGGCAATTGTGCCATCCAAAAACCCCCTCTTACCCCTTCTTTACTCTTTGCCTCATCTCCCCCCATTTCTGCTCCCAAACCTCATCCAAATCCTGCAACCCTTCCCCATGTCCCCTGTCCCCAATGCTCCCCTTTTCCCACCCTGAAATGCATCGATAGGGCAACCCACCAGCCAGAAAATCTGTACTCCTGTCTCCGCCCCCTCGACACCTCATCACGGAATGTGGGCCCCCGAACTTTAAACCGGCATGCTTGAACTTGCAGTTTGGTCATGTGCAGAGTGCCGTGTTAAATCCCCAACAATATTTCTACGGCCCTGCCTTACTATTTTGGCCCTTCCCCTAACCCCCTGTGGGTAGTGTCATGGTCTCAAACCATATGTCAGTGTGTCTAGTATTCCACCACATATCTCCAGGAGATGCCATCCTCTGCCTAAATTTTTTGTCATATTGTATCCATCCCATCCCCCCGTTTCTTTCTTTGTGCATCCCTAATTATCAGGGAGTATGCCAACAAGGGAGTGGCCAATGCAGGTCTCTTTTCTATGATGATCGATATAAAATATGTAAGTCCCATTTGTCTACCACTGCGCCATGCATCTATTGAATGCCCCTTATAAATCTTTGCTTCCTCTGACTTTCCTAATAACACCAAAGCTGTGGCCATTTCCTACTTCCCTATCATTTCTTACTCTTCATATTTCTTTGTGGTCTCTTTATCGAGCAGCTCAAAATGTCTACATATTCACCCATCTATACTTTTTGTTTCAGGGAAGAGGGAACATGGTCCCCAATCCGCATTCTCGGCTTGCTGCCATCCATAGCTGCCCCCACGATCCTGTGGCTTTTCACCCTCATCTCTTTTTTCTTCCTCCTGCACCCTTTTCCTTTTTTTTGATCTCCCCAAGTACTTTCTCTAATTCCCCCACCTTGTCACTCTCATGGAACAAATCAGCTGTTCCACATAAACCTTTAGGCTTTCTTCCACTGTCAAATCCACCTGATTCGGCTTACTTGGGGGTGTATCATCCTTCCCTTACCTACCATTGAGCTTCTTCTTTCCAGCTCCTCCTCATGGCTTGGTGTTCTTCCTTTTCTCCCTTCTTGCTTGATTCTGGCTCTTCATCCCCCTCCTTGATCATCTGTTAGACCTTCTCTTGCATCTCCCCCTGTATTCTATCCATCATTCCCATGGCCTTTCCTCAGGGTCTGCTCCTTTGCATGCTTTCTGTCTGCTGGCCATCATGATTCATCCTATAACTGCTGATAAACTTCACATCATTTGTACCTGTTTTCAGCCCCATTGCCCCTCCTTTACTGTGCTACACACCTGCCCATTGTTATTTTTTTTTTTTGTTATATATACTAACCCCAAACTAGCCCAGTGCCATCTGTTTTTTTGTTCCACTCGTCCACACTGTTGGATGCCTGCTGCCCGGGGTTAAATGAGGTCCCCCGCACCCTTATTTTTCTCTCTCTCTCTTTTTGCATTCCTCTCAGCAGGGGACTATTGCCATCTCTGTCTGTATCCTGCATCTATTAATTCATTACCTAAGGCCTTCTTTACGTACCTCCTAACTGGGCCCTTCCACACACTGTGAAAATTGCCCTTCCAGTAATCTGATTCCATCAAAATAGTAAGGGTCCACCCATTACTGAAACTGTATGTTTTCACAACATTACTACCCTGTTACTCAGACAGTTACCCCATCTTCGACAAAGCAGCTTATACCACACTTCATCAGGAGGCAACTGGTTTCATTTAAATAAACTTACTTAAACCTGCTCCAAATGGGTATTGCATGGGGAAGCAGCGGCTTAAAATATGATTGCCTGTCTCTATACATATATATGCCTAGCCATTCCCCATCTTATACCTTTCATAGCAAAGACAGAGCCCACAAAACCGCAAAATGCAGTTCCCACATTGACCTCCCTGCTCACTACCAAATTAAGGCTCATGAGCGAAAGGCCCTTTTGACTTGCCTCAATGTTCTTTTTTTTTCTTCTCAGCAGTCCCTCATTTAACTCAATCCAGCTATCTTTTTTCCACAGACTGAAATCTCTAGCAACTACTGACTTCTTCCTGCACAGAATTACTTGTACCCTGTATGTCCCACTCTCCCACCCTTGCATTGTAACCCTGCCCATGGATAGTAACAAGGAAAGAAAGAGCCCTGCTAGGGTTTGTGTTGTTCCGAATGTGTACTTCTCCATACCCACCCATCCTCTAAACTTTTTTTTTTTTTAAATAAAACTGGACCTTGAAAACCTCCTGACTTTATATCCCTTATTGTACCTGCAATCGCTGCACCAATCTCCACACTGCTGCAAAGTACCGTAGCATGTCCCCCCTTCCCTGCTGCCCCCTCTATCCAAACAATGGCCATGCCACATGGCTGACTGCATTGCCTTGTCCTCCACTGACTGCCAGGCCTCCACTGGTCCCCTAAAACCAAAACTCTCTTACTCCATTGGCTCTACCTCGCCTGGTGCCCATCTCTTCCCCCTTTTCTTTTTTTTTTTTTTTTTAGGTTCTCCAGCCTGACCTCCCCCATTTGACTCCCCTCCCAAGCTGGCGGCTCCAAATGACTGGGCCTTCCTCTCCAGTGTGCCTGTACCATGTGGTTTCTCAGCCTCCTATGCCCTTTTGCCAAAACGATCTTGCTTTGCACTGCAGCTCTTTCCACCTTCTTTTATTTTACTTTTTGTCTGTCTGCTGCTCCCTACTAGCGCTCACTGCAGCTCTGACCTGGAGACCTTTGCAAACCCAAACCTGCATTCAAAATTCAACCTCGTATCATATTATCTAACATATTATTTTACATTTTTTGCATTTTTTTACCCACTCCCAGTCTAAATATCCCAGAGCAACTCTCTCCCCTGTTACTTATATCAAATAATAAACTTCCTTGCTTAATAATATTATAATAAAATAAAATACTATTCTCCAAGTGCAACACACATTATCTTAAATATAGCATTACCTTAATTATACTTACAACCATTTATTTTTTATCCCCTTGTGCCATCTCATATCTACCCCTCTTATTGCCCATACCTTATCTTTTTTGTCCTACTCCTCACCACTATGCCTTGAAGCCTCTGATTGATGTGCTAACCAAAATGTTTAGCTAGAAAAGAGGCAGAAACATATTTTCCTCCTCCTTATATTACCCCAGTCCTGTGACTCCCTCCACCTCATGCTGGCCAATCTCCTCTTATCTTTCCTGTATGACCTCACTTCTGTCTGCCTGTCAGTCATTCTCCTTCCCCACTGGCCTTCCCCCTCCCATAATCCCCCTTGGCCCTCCCTCTGTTGATGTCACTCCCCTTGCCCCCCCATGCCCTACCCAGCCCCTCACCTAAACCCTCCCTTTTTCTCAACCTGTCTTTGGTCAGGGGTCAGGTGACAAAAAGGTCTGCCTCCTGAAACAGGCAAACCACCTTAGTAACAAAAAGATGTACACATGGAAACTGAGAGTGCCCATACATCAGTTGATGGCAGTCAATATATGATGAGCTATTGCCTATCATTTGGAACTTCTTTCCATTTTTATTGAAAATAAGGGCAATGGTTCCTAACCAAACAGTGTCTTGTGACCTTGTTTTGTCCAACCAAGTCTGAACACTGCTAGCTTCCACATCCTCGCTGGGTAGGCTTTTTTTTTATTCCACATGTTTGAAAAACTACCCTGTGCCAAGTAATTGTTTATATTGCTTCCCCTTATTCCATCCCATTTGAATGCATGCCTGTAGTTTTATGATTTAGCAGGTTATACATTCTTCCTGGCCAGATTTTACTTGGGAAGATAATTATTTGTTTATTAACTGCAAAATTACAAAGATGATCAGCAACATTACCAAATAAAAATATAAAAAGTACAGTTTCTTACTGAAATGCGTTGTGCCCCTTAGTAGTTCAGAATTTCTGATATTACAATAACAGAATGCTATTGAACTTTGAAAAGTAAAGGGGTCCAAATCCTTTTCTTTGTGCAGCTGCACCAAGCATCTTTGCACAACTGCGCCTGATTTTGCAATCTCAGGTGTAGTTGCGACAGTTTCCATAAGTTCTATGTGTGGTACATAGCTCAGTGCTTGGATATGTAAGAACTGGGTAAGATATAGATAGTGTTTAGATACGTTTGAGCAGGATTGGTATACAGTTCAGTGCTTGTGGTACATAAAGATGGATAAGCTGTGGTTGGTGCTTAGATACATTTTTGCTAGATAAGGTATGGTTGCTGTTATGAACTTGATCTTCAGCCTTTCTTGATATCCCACCTTTGAGGGATGCTAGGTAAGTGTAGGAGTGAAGGTCCAGCACAAGGTGAGATATGAGTGCCAGAGAAAGAGCAAGAGGCAGGGGAGGATGGAGGGCAAGTGTGACTGTCTCTAAGCAGAGGGAGCATTAGCAGGATGCTTATGAAGAGGATGGAGGAGGAGCTATTTCCACCCCATAGAACCTCAGGAAACAGCTTTCCAGTTCTATGTGTGGTACATATCTCAGTGCTTGGATATCCTACCTTTGAGGGATGCTAGGTAAGTGTAGGAGTGAAGGTCCAAAAAAAGAATAGAGTAACATTGTGATTACCTCCTCCAACTTTGGAGACTGTGGCCAGTAGCACACAGGACAAGAAACCCCCTTCCCTTAGGGGGAAGCCTCTGAGGACCCATGGCTAGTGACCAACCCATCCTCTAGGCATACTAAAAGGAGAGCAATTGTATGATAGGCTAATAGGCATAAATGACTATCTCGAAGGAGATCCAGCAATTGATCGATAAATCATATCTTTGAGTTTGATGGTAGGCAGGAATAATCCTGGGGAATGTGGTTCTGGTGAACGATGAATCCAACTTGGATGGATGGAGGAATGAGATGGTATGTAATCCATGTCTGTGATGGTTGTAGGTTGTGGCAGCTAAAGACGTCCAGTTTGGATGCTGCTCAATTGTCATATCTGTGAATTTGATGACGTCGGAGGTCCATTCTGGAAAATGTATATTGTAGCAGCTGAAGATGTCCAGCTTGGATAAAAGACCAGATAAGTTGGTGAATCCTTGTCCAAGATAGCTGCAGGTGAGGTAGGCATGGAATGACTTATGCAGGCAGCTCAATGGTAAGATGAGGTGTGTTGAACAAGAAGCGTGGCCCCCACGCAGGGCAGTCGTGAGGATGGCGGGATCTGCCACGGCATAGTTTCAGGCATAGAAGGCAAGACCCCACTTGGGTCTGCCGAGGTGATGAGAGCATTGAGCAAGAAACATGGCCCCTATGCAGGGTGAGTGCAAGAGGATAGTGGTGGAATGCGTTGAGGAATGCTGTAGGCCCCCCTTGTGGGGCGAAGTAGGAGATAATGGCAGGACGTAGTACAGAATAGGCAGGAGAGGAGCACACTCCCATGGAAACACTCTTTGAAGGTCCAACAGGGACAGCAGTTCAGTAGAAACACAGAGAAGCAGATCCAATGCAGCGTACCTGACAAGAATGGCCGAAGCAGAGTTGGATGCATAGCAGAGTTGCCTAGGATGCGCAGAACGCAGGAAGGCACAATGTCCAATTTAGATGAATGTCAGGATGTGATAGGTGAGTAATCCATATCCAAGATGGTTGTAGGCAAGGAAGGCATAGGATGTACATATAAATGCAGCTTGGCTAGCAAATATCCATGAGATGCAGAGTTGAGGGACATAGATATCATAGGTGGCAGAGTAACAGAAGTGTTGCCCAACTGGATAAAAAGGAGGATCCTCCCAGGATGTCCAGAGAGTTGAGGTGTGCTCCAAGGAAGTGTCCAGCATAAAGCCAGGGCTGGAACTGAGACAGGAAGGTGGTTCGCAAGGAGAAGCAATGAGCTGATGAAATAACAGTCAGGCACATACATGGTTAGGACTTGCGTGGACCCCTTGCAGGTCCGGCATGTGCAGTGTTCGAACGGTCAAGCAGAAGTGTAGATCACAGGACAGTATGCATGATCCGAGGTAAGGAGGACGAGGCCTCTGTAGAGACAACCTGTGGATGATGTTGAACTCTATGTGGGAGATGAGTTAAGCCCTGTCATGTGCATATCAGTTAGTGATGGTGAGACCCTCATGTGGTTCATCAATGCTGTATTAAGACATAGTCCGAGGAAGGGGATGAAATCTTATGTGAGTCTACCAGTAGTAGAATGGAAGGAATCAGAGCAATGAAAAGGACTCCTCATCAGGCATAGTAGATGAGATGGCGGAGTTCCCAAGTGGGTCCGCCATCTCCGTACCAATGATTGTCTGGGCTAAGGATGGAGGTAGGTGTCTCCAGAATCCAGAAGTGATAGAGTTCATATAAAACAGCACCTGCAGATAGCCACAGTTTGTGAAGCACTGGAATCCTCGTTTGATGGGAGCTCTGAATTGCCAGTTGCCGAAACTGTCGATGGCAGAGGGCTTGATGTGAATATGACATATGAGACATGAATAGAAGCACATTGGGATAAAGTTCATGATGCAGAGAATGAGGGGGAGCCAACCCCAACAGGAAAACAAAAACAAGGGCACCATCCAGGGAGTTAAAAGCATGGGAAATGGAGAAGGAGGCCCACTCGGGGAAAGATGATTGGGATGGTGGACCCAACGTGGACCGCCATGCGTAGGTTCCAGGTATAGAGGCGAGACCCTTACATGGGTTGGCCATGATGAGATGGAATGAGGTGAGAGAGCAGTCAGGCCTCCTTGTGGAGTGAAGCAGGAGACAATGGTGGAACCCCATGCGGTCTGCCATTGCAGAAGTTCCAGACACAGAGGGTGGGATCCCTACGTGGGTCTGCCGTGGTACTAAGAAATACATTAGAGGCAGATCCAGTAAACATTGTAAGGCAGATACAGGTATGCCAGGTCACAGAGGGATGAGGCTAGCGAGCAGAGCATCCTTGATGGACAGAAAGCAGAAGGCTGAAGTCCAAGTGGCGGTCCAGGAGGAGAGTGAGCAGCAGTAATGTATGTCCCCTAAAGTGCCAGGGAGAGATGTCGACTGCAGCAGTAGAGCAGAGGCCCCTTCGATAAGGAAGCTCTGACAATAGCCCACTTGTCAGAGATACCCAGAATAACATAGCAGATGCTAAGTAGTGGCAAAGAACAGTTCATAGATAGTTGACATGACATTCTCCACCTCTCAAGCTGCAGTCACTGATATGTACATCCAAGGTGTGGAACATGGCAAGAATTGCAAGGATCAAACCTTAAAGTGTCTGCCATTGTGCTGCAGTAGTTGGTGGTGTGAAAGGAATCTCAGGGAACTGACAAGCTAATTCATGGCGCTGGCTGGCCCAGTAAAATGGAGATCAGCAGAGATGTGTAGCCCAGATCCACGTCACATAGCAACTGGCATAGCATGGCAGTAATTAACCTAAGGCGGGCTAGGACTGGGGTGATGAAGCAGAGGAAGGGTGCAACCAAATGAGACAGGAATCCAGGGGGCAGTAGGCAGAGATCTGGAGGTGCACCACAAGAAAGCAGCAGGACCGCAGAGAATGGTGTTCCCAGTAAACATCCAAAGTGGGCCGGCTGGCATGCGCCGGTAGAAGAGATAGTGGAGATCGGGGAGCGAAGCAGAACTGGATGCAGGATCCCCAGCAGGAGCTGAAGCAGGAGCAGAATCTGGATGGCAGCCCAGAGCCAAAGGAGTTCCAAAATTAGATGAAATGGTGGAAACAGAAAGGAACAGAGCATACAGCTGCATGGCCGAGTGGCCGCTCGGAAAGTAAAATGGAGAGGTAAACCCCTAAAGGAGACAGGAGAGCCAACAAGGCACAAGGAAAGAACAGAAAGTGAACAGAAGGGGGGGCAAAGCAAACAGACTTGGGAGACGGGGGAGCAAAAGAGAGAGCACGGCAAAAGCACAGAAAAACAAGGACGAAAGAGGGGAAAGCAGGCAGGGAGCAGCCGCAAGAACCACGCATCATGGACCATGACAAGCTAGTAAGACTCGCTCTACACAGAGGAGGCATTAGCAGGATGCTTATGATGAGGATGTGGGAGGAGCTATTTTCCCCCCATAGAACCTCAGGCAACAGCCTACAAATTAAAGTAGCTTGCACCATATAATTGGTGTAAGCTCTGTAAAAAAAGGCCTCTGGGATTGCAGCAAACTAGACCATAAAAAGTTGGCCTACCTTTTGGAAACTGGTGCACGGGATAGAAAATCCTGATTGCCGGCCAGAAGAATGCTGCATGCCCTAACATAGAAACATAGAATTTGATGGCAGATAAGGACCGCTTGGTCCACCCAGTCTGCCTATTTTCCTACCTAATGGATAAGCTGCAGATCCTAGTTAACCAGCAGCCTACTTCTTCCTATCCCCACCCCCTAGAATTGCCTTTTGACTGTCCCATGCATGCTTGAATTCCACCACTGTTTTTGACTCCACAACCTCCTCCGGAAGACCATTCCATGCATCCACAACCCTCTCTGTGAAAAAATACTTCCTTAAATTACCTCTGAGCTGCCCCACTCTATCTTCAAATTGTGCCCCCTTGTTCTTGCACACCTCTTTTTTTGAAAGATGCTACCCTCTTGGACTTTGTTGATTCCCTTGAGGTACTTGAAAGTTTCTATCATGTTCCCTCCCTCCCTCCTTTCCTTGAGGCTATACATATTAAGCTCCTTAAGTCTCTCTTCATATGTCTTCCATTGCAGACCCTGCACCATTTTAGTTGCCCTCCTCTGGACAGCTTCCATCCTGTCTATGTCTTTGAGGAGACTGGGTCTCCAGAACTGCACACAGTACTCCAGATGGGGTCTCACCAGCTGTCTGTACAGAGGGATAATAACTTCCTGTTTTTACTGGTGATGCCTCTCCCATGCATCCCAGTATCTCCCCAGCCCTCCTTGCTGCCCTCTTACATTGCTTGCCCACCTTAGGTCATCTGATATGACTACCCCCAGGTCCCTTTCCATTTTTGTTGTTGTTAGTATCTCACCTCATTGTGTACTCTTCCCTGGTTTTTGTTTCCAGGTGCATTACCTTGCACTTCTAGCATTGAGTCTAAGCTGCCATACATTTGACCTATCTCTAACCTTGCCAAGTCCCTTCTCATCCTTTCCACCCCACCTTGTGCATCAACTCTGTTGCAGATATTTGTGTCATCTGCAAATAGACATACTTTTCCTTCCAGTCCCTCTGCAATGTCGCTTATAAAGACATTGAAGAGGACTGGTCCTAATACTGAACCCTGCGGTACCCCACTAGTAACACCCCTTTCTTCAGAGTAGACTCCATTTACTATTACTCTCTGTGTACTATTCTCCAGCCTATTCTTTACCCAGGCTGTCATCTTGGGACCCACTCCCAAGCTGGCTAACTTGTATATTAATCTTTTGTGTGGGACTGTGTCAAATGCCTTGCTAAAGTCTAGGTAGGCCATGTCCACAGCCCCTCCCTGATCTACTACTTTGGTCACCCAAAGAAATCTATCAGATTCGTCTGGCATGACCAGGGCCCCAAGTTTTCCGCGATTCCACGGATGCGGCAAACCGCGGAAATATCCGCGGAATTTGCCATCACCGCGAATCAGCGCCGCCACGGAACAAACGCCCTTCATTTGCTGACGGGGTGCCCAATCTCTGTCGGCTTCACTGTCCCTCCAAATGCTTGTATGCCAGCTGGGAGCCCACCCCAGCATGGCAAAAGCGTCCCTTGCCGACGAGGGTGCCCTATCCCCGCTGGCTTCATCGTCCCCTCAAATGCTTACATGCCATGCTGGGAGCCCCCAGTGTGGCAAAATATCCTTTGCCGACGGGGTGTCCAACTCTGCCGGGTTCACCGTCCCTCCTTGTGTGTTATTAAAAAATAAAACCTGAAATAAAAACCTTCCATCGTTGCTTCTTTTGCCCCTCTCCACCAACCCGCACCCACCCTCTGCGTACCCACCACCCCACACCCCCACCTCAACCCATACTTACCTCCGGAGCCCAGCGCAACGATCTTCCGTGGACCGGGAACACGTCTGCACTCTTCAAAGCCGACCACGAACTGAAGAAATGCCGGTAAGCTGTATAATGGCATAAATGGATTTTTTTCAACTTTAGTGCATATCTCAGCCATTTCTGGGAATTTTTTCACCAAATTTTCAACATGGGGTTTTTGGGGCTCCCACCTCATGAACTGTGACACTGTTATTTCAGTTCATCGGTCCCAAGGTGGTTCTGCAGTCACCGCGTGGAACCACCTTTCTGGAATGATTAACGAAATGACACTGTCACATTTCATGAGGTAGGCTCCTAAAAACCCTATGTTGAAAATTTGGTGAAAATATTCCCCAAAATGACTGTTTTATGAGCGTGCATTGCGCAGTTCCTACGCACGCTCGTAACTTCGAGCATTTTTAATATTTTCACTCCAGATTTTCAGTATTACCATTTTACCACACCTCCTTATGAACAGTACAACTGTCATTTTTCACATCTCACCCAAAATGTGTTTCGCACATGTAGCGCTAATAGCAGCGTCGGTTGTGCTGAAATCAATGTTCTGGACAGATTAATAAAATCACAGTGATACTGTTCATGAGCAGAGGTCTTGAACTGCCTATGTTGAAAATTTGGTGACCAACGCCTCATAAAATGACTGTGTTACTTAGCATGCTATTAGTTCTATGCACGCCGTAACTGGAGCATTTTTAATATTTTCACTCCAGATTTTCAGTATTGCCATTTTACCACACCTTCTTATGAACAGTACAACTGTCATTTTTCACATCTCACTCAAAATGTGTTTTTGCACATGTAGCACACAATGGTGCGGTCGGTCTGCAAAATCAATGTTCCGGACAGATTAATAAAATCACAGTGATACTGTTAATGAGCAGAGGTCTTAAACTGGCTATGTTGAAAATTTGGTGACAAACACCCATAAAATGACTGTGTTACGAGCGTGCATTGTGTCAGATATGGCAAAAAAAACAAAAAAAGAAAAAAAATTAAGGGTAAAATGTACGTAGAATTGCCGTAGAAATTGGTGTTGAGGTTTATAGTCTCCCAAGGCAATGAGAACCCTGCCGCAGAACTTTGCTCCGATGTGCCGCAGAAAAATTGGGGCCCTGGGCATGACCTTCCCGCTGTGACTACATGCTGCCTTGGGTCCTGTGCTCCTCTGGCCTCTAGATACTCGACAATTCTTTCCTTCAGAAGTGATTCCATCATTTTCTCTATCACTGAGTTTAAACTAACAGGTCTGTAGTTTCCTGCCTCTGCCTTGCTCCCACTTTTGTGAAGGGGAATCACATCTGCCCTCCTCCAGTCCTCAGGTAACACCCCATCCTCCCATGGTTTGTTAAAGAGGGTAGTCAGTAGTGTCACTAGTTCTACCCTTAGTTCTTTTAAATTCTGGGATGAATCCCATCAGGCCCCATTGCTTTGTCCACCTTCAGTTTTAAGAGTTCTTTCAGAACCCTTTCTTCTGTAAATGGGCTGGTATCAACTTCTGTATCCAGAGTGTTTCTACTGTTTGTTTTAGGTACCGCCTCTTCCTTTGTAAATACTGAGCAAAATATTTGTTTAGTATCTCTGCCTTTTCACAGTCACCCTCTGCCCACCCTCCTCCCATTTGTTAAGCCTCACTATCCCTCCCTTGGTTTTCTTTCACCCTGATGTACCTATAAAAGGTTTTATCCCCCTTCTTAACTGAGTTGGCTATCTTTTCCTCGGTTTGGGCCTTTGCTGTTCTGACTGCCTTCCCAGTTTCCTTTTGCTTTAACTGATACAGTTCTCTGTCCTGCTCCTTCTGTGATTCCTTGTACTTCCTGAATGCTTTCTTTTTCTCTTGAACCTTCACTGCCACTTCCTTTGAGAACCATAGTGGTTTCTTACATTGTTTTGTTTTGTTTATTTGCTTCATGCAAAGGCTTGTTACCTCTGTGATGGCAGTTTTTATTATTCCCCATTGTTCTTCCACCCCTCCTTCCTGCCCATTTGCTAGTGCATTCCTTAGGCACTCACCCATTTTGGCAAAGTCAGCCCTCCTAAAGTCCAGTACTTTTGCCTTTGTATGGCTTGACTCTATTGCTGTGTTTATTGTGAATCATACTGTTCAATGGTTGTTAGTTCCCAGATGGCTACCCACTTCTACATCTGTGATCCTTTCTCCATCTCCATTTGAGAGAACCAGGTCTAAGATTGCTCCCCTCTCGAGTGGGCTCCAATACTAGTTGTCTAAGGCATGCCCCCTGTAGGGCATCTAGAATAACCCCACTCTTCGAAGTGGCTGCTGCAACTGCACTCCAGTTAACATCTGGCATATTTTATTTATTTATTTATTTTTTGATAACCGAGTAGGTGCACTAGACACGAAAGTGACTATTTTCAGGCACGACCCGGGAGGTCAACAACAAAGGGAGATAACAGTTACATAGAGTACTGTGTCAGGAGCTGCGTAATACATTTCAGGCAAGACCTGGGGGGTCAGAACAACATAGAGAGAGATGACATTTACATAGACTACAGTGTCAGGAGCCATGCAGTACATTGCAAGCATAAGGTGAGACAATTTTAGGACAAAATAACGATACAAGGCATAATAGGTTTACAATTAAACAATTATAGATAAGAGCACACGTGTGGATTAACATAGCAATAACAAGGATATGAGGTACATAGAGAAGAAATCAAATTGAGTGGAGGCATTATAACAAAGTACTGAGAATGATAGGGCATTAGTTTGGATGGGGCAGGAAGGAGTGGTAAAGTTGGGATGGGAGTAGTAGGGCTAGGGGAGAGAGGTGTAATCTCACACTGTAGAGGGTGTAACCAAGGCGGTCAGGGCAGGCTAAGTCTGGACCTATGGAGGGTTGAAGTAGGTACATTGAGCACCAGTGGTAAGGAGGGAGCGGTGCAATGTCTTAAACATGGCATTATTAGGTGCAAGGCGAACATCTAGGGGCAGCGAGTTCCAGTAGGAGGGGCCTATATGCGAGAAGACTGATTTCCCTTAGGTAGTTCTACATCTGGGAATGCAAAACAAGGAAAGTTCTGTAGATCGGAGACCATAGGAGATGGGCTGAGGGATTAGCAGGGAGGCTAGGTAGGTGGGCATACTAGAACGAAGTACACTGTCTATCAGGTTCCCAAGAGAGAGGAGATTTGTGCAGTGGAAGAAAGCCAATTGAGATCATAGTACAGCAAGCAATGATGTTTTAGCCTGGAGGAAGCAGAGGTGTAGCGGCATATATTGTTGTAAGTAGTGTCCCACCTATGAAGATTAGCTTTAGATGTATTTGTATAGAGTATGGATCCATAAGAAAGTGATGGAAGAAGGATTCCTCTAGCAATGGCAGTCCTAGCAGTGGGGGTAAGAATATAGCTTGTTTTGTAGGCTAAGCCCAGTTTGGCATTCACAGCCTTATAGGTGGAGGTAATATGGGCATCATAGGTGAGGGATTCATCGAATAAGACCCCTAGATAATTGAAAAAAGTTACCATCTCCAGTGGGAGCTGTCCGCCCAGGTGACCTGGAAAGATTTACAATGCTGTCTTAATTTAATAGAGGAACCAAAGAGCATGGCCTTGGTCTTAGCGACATTTATGACAAGTTTATTTTTGGTGATCCAGGATTGAATATTTTGTAGGTCCATGGAGAGCTTATGATTAATAGAGTGGACATTATCTGAGTTTGTATAAAGGACAAGGTCAGCAGCATAAAGCAGCAATGAACAGGATGACACCACTTGAGGAATGTTGTTAACAAACATTGAGAAAAGCAGGGGTCCGAGGATAGAACCCTGCGGTACACCGATATTGATGAGAGCTTTTTCTGAGGTGGCCGAATTGAATTTCACGGTTTGATGCCTGATGATAGGTAGCTATGGAACCAAGTTATAACATTGTGTGAAAAACCCAGGGAGTGGAGATTGGCAAGCAGAAGAGGGTGGTTGACTAGATCGAAGGCTTTTGTCAAGTCGATAAAAACTGCACCAGTTAGGTGACCCTGGTCCATTGTATGAAGAATATCATTAGTCAGCTGCAGAAGAGCAGTTTGAGTACTATGACCTTTTCAGAAACCGTGCTGGTTTGGGTGCAGTAGGTTAAGTTTTGTGAGGTGTTCTGAGATCTGAGCTGAGATGAGCTTCTCAATGACTTTATCAAGTGTTGACAATATTGCTATTGGTCTATAGTTGGCTATGACTTTTTTGTCGCCTTTTTTGAATACTGGAATGATTCTGGCAAGTTTCCATACCTCGGGCACCATGCCTTCACTCAGGAACAGGTTGAATATGCAAGCCAGAGGTCCTGAGATGAAAGGTGCTACCAGTTTGAGGAGTCTGGGATCAAGGCGGTCAGCCCCAACAGCAGCACTGTCTGATATGGAGTTTAGGTGTTTGAGGACGTCATTTTTTGATATAGCTTTAAAGTAGAAGGTAGGCATTTGTGAGGTTACTTTTGGGGGCTTCAGGTGTTAAGTTAGGGGAGGAGAGAGTATTTGTGTAGCTCGAGAGGTCAGAGAAGTAAGAATTAAAAGCATTGGCAATGGTGCCTGGGTCATTGCAATGGACACCTTTTAATATCATGTCGTTATTTAGTGGCCTTTTGTTTGAGCCAAGGAAAGCCTTGACATGAGACCAACATTTCTTGGGGTCCACCACTGCATCCAGCAGGAGGCCTTTGCAGTACTGGCCTTTTGCAAGTCTAATTTGTGATTTGCATTTTGATCGCTGTTCTCTGTAGTTGTTATAGTCGGCTGGGAGACCAGATGCTTTAAACTTTCTCCAGCATTTATCCCTGTTTTTGAGGGCAGTGAGGAGGTCTTTGTGTAGCCATCTGGTTTGTGTACCACGAACGCGCCGAGTGACGACTGGGGTATGCTTATCCTGAAGGAGGATGAACCTGCTGAGGAAGGCATGCAGGGCATCTTCAGCACTAGTAGAGTGGAAGACAGGGGACCAGTCAGTGTGGGACACATTATAAAGGAAATTACCTTGATTTAAGTTAGCATAATTTCTGAAGCATATATAGTTTTGGTGGGACGTGGAGTATGTGGAGGTGCTCCATATGCAAAAGACGGGGGAGTGGTCACTGATATTGTTTGGCATGGTTCCAGATTTTGCAATTCTATCCACACGATTCGTTAAGACCCAGTCAATAAGGGTGCTGGAGTCTGTGTTAGCTGATACCCTTGTATATTCAGATGACCCATCAGCAATATCTCCCCTTTTTCTACCATTCTAAGTATACTTTCTATCATTTCCTTGTCCATTTCCTCCCCCTGAGAAGGGGGTCTGTATACAACCCCTGTGTGGATTGTGGTGCCATTGCCTGTCTCCAAATTTACCCACAGTGCTTCTTCTCCTCCCTGTTTACCCTTTTGTTCTGTTGCTTTGATTCCTTCCCTTATGTAAAGAGCTACTCCTCCTCCTCTTTTACCCTCCCTGTCCCTCCTGTAGATAGTGTATCCTGGTATATTTACGTCCCAGTCATGGTTTTGTGTGTACCATGTTTCTGTGACTGCCACGATATCCAGATGTTCCTCCTCCATCAAGGCCACTAATTCCGGAAGCTTGTTACCCAGACTATGGGCATTGGTACTCATTGCTCTCCATTTTTTGATGGCTTTTCCTTCTGTTGCAGCATCCCCCACTGACCTTTCTACCTAGGTCTTTTTCTCATGTAGTACCCTGTTTTGCAGGGAGAGGCTGGGATTTTCCTGCGGCTTATCAGTGCCTCCCCCTTTGACTAGTTTAAAAGCTTGCCAATGAAGCATTTAAACCAATTGCTCAAAAGACTTGTTCCCTTCCTGGACAGATGCAGAACATCCTGCCAGTATAGGCTGGTGTCCCTCCAGGTGGAACCCCAGTCCCCAATGAAGCCAAACCCCTGTGCTACACACCATTTTTTCAACCATTCATTAAACTGCATGATGCAAAGTACCCTCGCCTCACCCATGCCATTGACAGGCAGCACCTCTGAGAAGAATACTGAGTGTGCTACTTGTCTTAGACCCCTCCCCAACTCTACAAAGTCCTCCTGCACTGCTCTAATCTCATGATGAGCCAAGTCATTTGTCCCTAGGTGGACAGTGACGTCCAGCTCAGACTCCCGTGCAGCTGTTGTCGTGATCCTGAGGATGCGTTTCCTGTCCCTCCAAGCCATGGCACCAGGCAGGCACCTTACCTCAGTTTTCCCTGCTCCCCCCAGTTCTATCCCCCTAATAATTGAGTCCCCCACCAGGAGCTGCTTCCTTTCCCTGTGGTGTCCTCTGCCTCCTTCATGTGGGTCTCCCTTGTGACAGTTGTCCTCAGCCTCCTTAGTCTCCTCTGTGGGTGCATCCATAGGGGAGCTATGCTCCACCAGAATGGTGTATGGATTGTTGAGTGGAACAACTGACTGGGTGTGCCTCTGTTCCACCATCCTCACCCTCCCTGAGCCCACTATGGTCCAACTGCTGTGCTTACTTCGCAACCTCTGAGGTAGTGGTGGTGGCTCTGGTGCTCCATGGATGGGGGAGGTTCCCTTCCTACTGTCCAGTGTGGCCTGGGGGAAGGTCCCCTTACTACTGTCCAGTGTGGCCTGAAGATGGGCAACTTCCTCTCTCAGGGCAGAGAGTTGTCTGCAAATAAGGCAGCATCTCAGCCTCCAGAAAGACTCCTGGAAGACTGCTGCCCCACAGCCATTTCATTGCACTACTCCCCACATGTTTATCTACTTTTTTTGTGTGTGTGTGATTGGTTTGTTATATAGAAATATATATATATTTTACAATGTGTATGCTTATATTGTCAGTGCAGTGTGCTAGAGAGGATATGACAGTGATATGCACCTTGCACTCTTGAGGAAATGATGTCAGAACTCCAGGTATAAAGGAACTATTTCCAGGGGTGGGTGGGGTGAGGGGTGGGCAGGGTTGGGCCCAAACTGTGCCCTCACGAAACAATCAGCTAAAAGCTCTGACCCACTGCTGTGATGAGTGCCTTCCTGTCAGCAAGATGCCCTACACAATTTGACAGAGAAAATACCCTGCTAATCAAAACAGAGAAAATCCAGACATCCAAGTCGGACACAGGTAAACCTCCCAGCCCCAAAACAGCCTGGTGGTTTGTGCTCAGAAAGCAGTCAGCCCCAAAATAAGTCAGCTGTGCTTTTAAACTCTTCCTGCACTGAAAATCTTAAGAATTGTAACAAAAGTAAAGCAAGATCCACCTCCTCTGTTGCTTGAAAGACTGTCTTTCCTGATAATTCTAAGTTCCTTATTTCACCTTTCAGTTAGAAGTAGCCTCCACCTTCAGAAATCTGCTACAAACTAAAGACAATTGTAGGTTCACCTCCTCTGTTGTGAGCACAACTCGCTTGCAAATCCTATGTTCAGTATTGCAGCTTCCAGCCAGAGGTAGCTTCACCTGAAGAATATTAGCTGTTCTAATGAGTTTGCTATAAAACACTTGCTTATAATACTGTTGTTCTCAGGTCTGTAAGACTCTTCCAAAGCTATTGGCTGATAGGTAGCTATGATGTAAGCACTTCCTGACACAGTCTGGCCTGGCCTTTTAAGGTACATACAGATAAACACAAAAAACAGTTTCCACCCCCTGGGGCACTGTCTGGGTCAAATACACAGCCTGTACCTGCACTTACTTCAGGACTTATGACAAATTCTTAGCCCAGGGTTTAAACTCTTCCTGCACTGAACATCTTAAGAATTGGAACAAAAGTAAAGCTAGATCCACCTCCCTCTGTTGCTTGAAAGACTGTCTTTCCTGATAATTCTAAGTTCCTTATTGCACCTGTACACCATATGTTCAGTACATTCAGGGCTTACAGCATTCAGGGATGTTTGAAAATCTGCCCCAAAGTGTCAACTCACAAGTTTAATTATGTAAAGTCATTATTATACAGTAAACACAGAAAGTACTGTATTTTACTGCAGCATTAAAACAACATTTTCTAAACTTCTTTTATTAAGTTTAATGAAAACCTTTTCACACATGATCCACAGTGCACTTACAGAAGCAATTTGTTCACACTACTTCATGAACGTAACAGCTGAAATTTTCCAAATCCTGGCAACAATGCGTTTTTGCACCTGTGTTGTGGAATGACATTTTGGTGGTGCCCAATGATGTTTCTGTGGGGATCAGAAAATTTTCACCTACAGTACTTGGTTCATGAGGTGGGGTAATAAGAATGCTATGCTAACAATTTGGTGTGCAAATACAGTAAAATGTCCAGGTTATGACTGCGCGTTGCAGTATTTCAGCGTTCCCTCATAACTATGCTAATTTTCAATATTTTGACTCCAAACTTTCAATATAACCATTTTTCCATCCCACCTCATAAATGTGACAGGTGTCATTTTTTGAATCCTGGACGAGATGTCTTTTCACACTTCTGGTGTGAAATGACATTTTGGTCAATATACTATAAATGCTACCTGTCGTGCTTGTAAGGGCAGTCATAAAACGACTATCTTGAAAACTTAGGGACAAAATTAAATAAAAAATAAAGAGTGAATGTGTAAAAAGTGAAAGTGTAAAGAGTGAATGTGCCAGACCCTGCACTTCTAAAGGCGGATGGAGTCTTCCCATGGAGCATGATCCAAAGGGCCCTGGACATCTGCACCTGTGTGAATGAGGACATGATACAACTATCTGAAAAAGAAAAGAAATTATTTGCAAAAAAAATCATTAATGCACCAGTTAGCGTAACTTAACTCCACAAAAGTAGGGACTTGTAACATTAGGTTTTCCCAGCCCCACCCCCAAGCAGCAAAAGGAAAAAACATTAGGGCTTTGGGTCTCCTGAGTCTTTGTGAATCAGTGGTGGGGTCTTCCTTAGGTTGTCAACCCTAATGCTCACCACTACCCCCAGCCCATAGCCTCCAATCCAAAGCACAAGGTACAGCTCCAAGCCAGTGCCTCATAGTGATACATGCTTCAAAGGTAGAGAAGTATGTCTCGACACATGTTCCCAATACAGTTTGTTGCAGCTTTCTTCATTCAGGGCTCTATGGGCCCTAAGTGAAGAGAGGAGACCATGTATGATGTTGTTTGCTCAGGGAATGGGCATTAGGGTTAATAGTATAGTACAGTCACAGCCAATGACATGGTAAGATACTGTATCTCCTGAAAGTTCTGTGATATTTCTAGAGAAATCTCCAACTTTCTGCATTTCCACAGTAGGGGCAGCAAAGAGAAACTCTTTAGAAATTTTGTGAAATATCTGGAAATATCTGATCATGTCTGTAGCTACAACTGTATAGTTAGGGTTGAGGAAGCAGTTTAATGTTAAACCCCAGATTGTGCACGTTAATAACTTTGCAACCATTCAATGGATTAGCACAACATTTGGCATGTGTAGCCTCCTATGGTAGATTTCTTGATTTACCAAGTTGTGTTTCAGTTGGACATGCTGTTTTTGTGCAGCGAAGCACTGAAAAATGTGTTTTTTGATTTTATGGCACTTTTTTGGTGATTTTTGCCCATCATGCTGCGGCCACACTATTTGGTATTTTGGTCTGAAATTTTTAGGGTAGAAAGAGGTTGGTTTGGTGAAAGAACAATCCAGCATTAGTTTGGTGACAACATATTAATCCATTGCAAAGTTATTTCATTTTGAATTTTTGGGTTCTGAGCATGCTCAATTCACTCCAAGATTTATATGTATGTTTTGCGAAAGGGGATTGGACTCGTGACCAAGGATTTTGTCACCTCATAAATGGGGATTTATAAAATCCCTGTTCGTGAGCAAAAATTCCTCGTTCATGAGCTGCCATTTTGTTTTCATCCCCCCCCAAACAAAATGTTGTAGCTTGTCCCACAGGTGACTTGTTTTACAAACAAAGCATGGGTTTTGTTCAAGGTGATGCCCTCTGCAAACCCATGCCTTTGGTTTCCTTTGTTTTGGCCAAAAAATTGCCATTTTTAAAGTTTAAAATCTTGTTTGTCACTCACTTCCGATCTTCATTCACGAGGTGAAAAAAATCCCCTTTTGTGAGCTGATCCTCTTTTTGCAAGGTAACACAATCCTTGATCATGACTTAGGGACCAGATGTCCCTATCTCACAAACAAGGATCGGCTAGCAAATTGGGTTTTGTCACCTTGGGAAAGGGAATTGGGTCTTTGAATCCCCTTTCACAAGATGACAAAATACCCTTTCACAAGCTGACAAAATCCTTGATTATCATTTCAGAACCAGATGGCTCTACCTGTGAATGAGGATTGGCTCACAAACAAGGATTTTTACACCTCGCGAAAGAGGATTGACTCGTGAAAAGAGATTTTGTTAGCTTGCGAAAGGGGATTGTTTTTTTAATTTCTCACTCACAAGCTGACAAAAATCCACGCTCACGAGCTGTCAGAATCCCCTTTTGAGAGCCAATCCCCTTGTGTGAGCTAACACATCCTTGATCGCGACTTCCAGACCAGATGACCAAAATCTGACAATCAAGGATTACTCGCGAATGGTGATTTTGACAGCTCGCGAATAGCGATTGACCTCGCAAATGGGGATTTTGCCACCTGATGAACTAGGAACTTAAAAACTTTGCCAGTGCACTGTAAATAAAAGGTTTGTTTTTTTGGCTTGAAATTTGCAGGGCATAAAGGGGGGTGTCCAGAGATGTGAATTATGCTGCACGGGTGTAAAAAATGTAATCAGTTCAATAGATATGCCATAATGAAGTTGAGATTTTTCCCATAGGATAACATTGCAGTGCCCATAGTGAGTTTTGATGCCCGTAACTCAGAAACGATGTGAGATACAGATTTTTCACTAGCTATAGCTTAAATATGTGTGGAGGTTTTGAAGTCATGATTACAGCTGCAGTGGAATTTTTTCATAGCTTCTACAGTTACTGAGATATTGGCAAATTAGTGTTACAAGGGTTCCTTTTCAGCCCTATAAGGCTACTGTATGGCTCTGTTGTTATGTGTAAGTGGGAGCGCAGGGCCCAGAGGGCCCATGCTCCCATAGATGCATATCATTATGCACAAATGGGCAGCTTGCCCAGAGGGCCCGCGCTCCCACCAACACATGCCACTTATCAGTTACATTACAATTTCTCAAAAAGTAAGGAAATTCATTGCAAAAAATGTCATTAATGCATCAGTTAGGATTGAAGCAACAAAAGTAGGGAAATGAGATGTTAGGGTTGAGCCCCTAACTCCCCCACCCTACCACCCCACCCCTTCCCCCATACACCAACAGGAATTGGGGTGTACCATGGGGTCGTTAGTCCTAACTCTCATCCCATTCTCCTATGCTGTTCCATGTCAGCCTCTTTCTATAGCTATACAACTGCCCCACACTGAATACAATTATCTGGTTAATCCTGCCACAAATATTAAACTAAAAATAATAAAAAAATATGATCTGGTTGATCCTGTCATTTTCACAGTATCATATGTTTAATCACTTTCACTTTTGTTGATTTACTGTAGTGTGATGGAGAAATCTGCATGGCAATAAATGGCATGCTGACAAAGCTTTAAAATAAGGCATGCTTTGCTCAAAAAGTATTTAAAATCTGTTTTTTTATCCTAAGCTTACTGAGGTTTGTGTAAAAGAAGCCATTGATTGTAAAGCGAGGAGAGCCAGTGAGTCGGTGGCTTCAGAAGTGTTTACCCTGAGCATTGCTATAGCAGCAGTCACTCACACTTGTGCCTACTCTTCTGAAGGCACTTGACTCACTCTCTCTCCTCGCTCTATAATTGGCAGCTTCTTTTACATACATCTCAGTAAGTATAGGATAAAAAACATACTTTACGTACTTTCTGAGCAAAGCAAGTCTTATTTTAAAGCTTTGTCAGCATGTTCTGTACTGAGGGGTTTTATTTAACTCTAAAAATTGATTAGCGTTTTGCTCATAAAAGTGCTAAAATATTGTAAAAATGCATAGCACTTGCCTCATTGTGTTTAACAAACATAACACTTCTAGAAAACCTATATAAATGCTTTCTGTACAGTTAGTATTGTCCCAGGAAAAAAACTGCTAATCAATTATTTAAAACCCTGTACTGCCATGAACACCACTCAGTCATGCTACAGTAAAACAGCAAATGAGAAAGTGATTAAATCTAACACAATGAAAATGGCAGGATTATTATAAATATGGGGATCAGAAGGTGGGGGGAGGTGCCACTAAACACCAAGGTTATACAATATATGGATATGGGGGGATGGGGTGCCATTAACCATCTATGGGGAAATAAATAATTATAAATATGAAGATTGGGGGTGAGAGGTGCCACTAGACACCTGGGTTATACAATATAAGGATATGGGAGGGTGGCAGTGCCACTAATCACCAATGGGATTCACAACATTATAAATATGGGGACTGGAGGTGCCACTAGATACCAGGGCTATAGAAAAGTAACATTGGAGGGTGGGGGGTGCTTCTGAACAGCAATGTGCCACACCAATAAAGGCTCAGAAATAATTTTTTGAGAGCGGAAATCCTTTTCTGTGAATGCTTTGCCGTGTTCATGGAGAAGGAATCCTTTTCTGTGAATCTTTTGCCATGGTCACAGAAAAGAATTCCATCTCACAAAAAAGGATTTGGGACTTAGTTGTTTTTTTAATCCTTTTTCACAAGATGATTCCTTTACCACAAATCCTTTTTTGTGGTTGCAGAAAAGGTTTCCGTCTCACAAAAAAGGATTTCGGACTTAGTTTTTTCACAAATCCTTTTTTATGAGACAATTCCTTTTTCAAGAATCCTTTTTCCTTCTTGTGAAAAAGGAATCAGATCGCAAAAAAGGATTTCAGACTTAGTGTTTTTTTTAAATCCTTCTTCATGAGCCGATTTCCTTTTTCACAAGAATGAAAAAGGATTCATGAAAAAGGAACTTAGCAAGTCACAAAAAAGGATTTAAAATCTGACAAAAAAATATTCCAGGGTCATGGTAGCTCTTAAAAAATACACAGTGAAGCTCATCAACTCCCAGTACGCAAGACAGATATTTGGATGTCTGTAGGAGACATCCCTGTGCAGAGTAATCAAAAACAGTATGACAGCTTGTTGTGTGGGAAAATACAAAACAAGATGGCAGCGCACTAAAAAGGATTTTTTTCTTCATGAAAAAGGATTGAACCCTCAAGAAAAAGAATAATTTTCATGAGACCAAATTCCTCTGTCGTTCCAGGAAGCTATCCAAAAGACTGTACTGAGCATGCTCAGAACCTGAAATTCTGACTACCAGGGATATTACAAAAATAAAAAAATAAATACATATGGGGGCCCACTAGACTATCACGGATAAAAAATATTAACATATAAATAACATACTCATTGGGGAGGCCACTAGACTACCAGGGATACAATCATGGTTAAGTACATTACCATGTTGGGGAGGGGGCCGCTAGACTACTAGGGATAATAACAACTACTGTTTTTTTTATTCAGATGGGGCAGAGCAAAGCCCCCTAAGCAAAACCCACCCTTATCTCACTTAATAGGGCACCCCTGGGCTGCAAAAAGCTATTTTTAAATCTGACCATCTCATCCCTCGCTCATGATACATGATCGCGATCAAAGATTCTCGCGATCAAAGAATTTGTAGGCTCGCGATCAAAGATCATTAGCAAGCCGCGAACGAAGAATTTAAAAGCTAATAACTCTATTTTTGGACCAATTTGGATGGAACCAAAGGCATGGCTCGATAGATTGGGGTTCCCTGAGTAAAACCCATCGAAGTTTTACTTCAGAAGTGACCCCTAAGCCGAGATATTTGTGTTTGTGCGATCGGAAAACTGAAAACAAGATGGTGGACCTCGCGATCAAAGAATTTTTCAAATTCCTCGGGGACAAAGATTCTTGAACCGTGAGGCTGCAAATTCTTTGATTGCAAGGAGGGACGAGATGCCCAGAACCCCATTCTTTGATCGCAAAACATACATATAAATTTTCCCATTGACTTATAATGGGAAATGAAAAGTGCCATAACTTTTGAATGCCTTAATACTTTTTCATCAAACAAAAAGTGGCATATTTGGCCACTAAAGCTCTTTCAAATGAGCTATCTCACAAAGCAGCACACTACACCATGGCTGTGCAAGACCACATTCAGAATGCCAAAAGATGCCTCCAAAAATGGATAATTTTGCATTTTTCAGCGCTTTCGTACACAAAGACTGGCATTCTGACCAATATGCAATTTGGCAAATTAAGAGATCTACCATGCCCCAATGTGCATAACAAATTTCAGGCAAATCCATTGAATGGGTCCAAAGTTATTAACGCCCAAACTTTTGACTTTAGTATGTAAATGACCGCTGAATCCTAACTATAGTGGCGCGACCGCACCATTATATATATATATATATATATTATATTACATTTTATATATATATATAGTAAACATAAATGGATTAAATCCAAACTTCTGATTATATAAAACACATCACATGACCGTGCGTATATCAGAGCGCGACCGCACACCTGCACTTTTATCCCCCTCCAAAACAATTTTGACATTTTATAAGATGGATAAACCACTCTGAGGTGTGGTCATGCTCTGATATATGCATGCCTTGGTGGTTGACGCACACCAAGGCGCATGATATCAGAGCGCCCACACACCTCAGAGTGGTTTATCTATTACATATATATATATATATATATATGTATATATAGATATAGATATATATATCAATCAATCAATATCTTTATTTATCCAGGTGGGCACCATTGAGCAAGCTCATTTACAAGGTGGACTCTGGGTCCTATAGTAATAATACAGAAAGACAAGTTACAATAGTACAAACAGTAAAATAGCTGCTATTATAGTAAAAATGCACATTTACAGGTAATATACATTGAACATAGAACTACAAGGAGTCATGGATAATGAACTTGTGCTGGATACAAGCCCAAAAACTGTGTATTTTGTAGTGGGAAATGTTAGGGACAGGGTAGGCATACCAGATAGAAGATATCAAGTGCATAATGTAGGGAGAGGTGGGGAATAGGGATGCAAGCAAAGAGGACCCAATTGTTAGAGCAGAGTGAGGGACTGGGAGGGTGGAGGACTGAACTAAAGGTGACAAAGTAATTTTTACCCCAAAACACGACAACATATGGAGCAGAAAAGCTGCCATTGTACTAGGTGCAAGAGGAGGAATATAGTAGCAGAGGCATAACTGGGAGGGTCCTGGAGGTTGGGGCAGAAGGAGGTGTTGGATGTACGAGGGACCAAATATTTTTTGGGGCGAAAGACGATAATTATCCCCAAGTGTGGTAGCATGTGCTAGAATCAGGCTGCAGCTGCTCAGAGCATCAAAGAATAAGATATGAGAGTTCAGCAATAAATCCTGCGGATCTGTTGGTGGGCATGCTAGAGGCACACATTTCAGCTGGGGGGCCGACGTTTGCAGGCCACCGTTTGAGGGAGGGAGGTTAGTTAGTGTCTAGTAAAGCAGTTTCAAATTTCCATAATGCCAGCACGGTAAAGCCTTTTGAACAAAAGGGTACTTACTGGGGTTTTCAGCTTAAGTATGTTTTGGGTTTTATTCCATATTGATGGGAGTGAGAATCCAAAGGTGGCTCTCCCAACTCGTGTGAGTGCCCTGGGTATATTTAGCAGGAGGTGTGAGCAGCTTCTAAGGGAATAATTCCTGGGCACAATCAGAGACAGACAGTTGATGATGTATTGAGGGAGTTTGCCACTGAGGGCTCTAAGTGTACAGAGTGCTGTATTAAAGTTGCGCCTATAGTGAAGTGAGGTCCAGCCCATGGCGGCATATAGTGCACAATGTTGGGTAGAGAATGGGAGGTCAGTAATGGAGCGTATAGCTCTGTGGTAGAGCATATCCAATTTTCCAAGATAGGAAGCCACACAACTACTGTATATGATGTCTGTGTAGTCAATTAAGGACAGGAATGTGGCTTGGACTAGTTATTTCTTTGCGTCTGCTGTAAGAAGTCTTCTTATCCTGTAAAAAAGTCCAAGTCTTTGCCTTAATTTTTTCAGCAAGTCTTCCAGGTGGTCAGTGAAGGAGAGTTTACAGTCAATCCAGACCCCAAGATATCTGAATTTCGGAATGTACTCTAAGCATTATCCCAGCATCGTGGTTATAGGGGGAGGGAGTCAGTAGCGCTTGTGTAGTTTGCGGGGGAAAATAATATGGCTTTAGTTTTCTTAGCATTTAATAGCATTTTTTTATTGATTAGTTGGAGTTGCAGGAGGTTGAAATCTTTTTGTAGGTTAGTACAAGCTTCTTTTGATGTGGGACGACTCAGGTACAACACTATGTCATCCACGAAAAAGTGAATACTTGCATCTTTGATTCCCTCATCAATGTTGTTGATATACACTGCTAAGAGGAGGGGACCTAATACGGATCCCTGAGGGACACCTCTTCGTAAGAGTTTTAGGGCAGATAGTTTGCCATCCGCTTTCACCTGCTGGTATCTGTCTGTCAGATATTCAGAGAACCAGTTTAGAGAAGTAGCATCCAGTCCTAGTGTTTTTAGCGAGTCGAGGAGCAGGTCATGGTCTACTGTGTTGAATGCTTTGCTGAGGTCAAGAAACACAGCACATACTGACTTTTTATGCTCCAACTCCAGTTGCCAGTCATTGGTTACTTTAGCTAATGCCGATATATATATATATATATATATATATATACAGTATCTATATATAATACATGGTGGCAGGAGTAGAGGAAATATTTCATTTGCAGAGTGAGTTTGGATACTCACGAGTGCCAAAGGCACAAGTGAGAGTATCTAGAGCTCACTCTGCAGGAGGGAGAATATTTTCTATATTGCACATGATCTGCACATCATGTGTGCTATTTATACAATGGGGGTGGGTGCTCTTCTGTAAAATTTTGTTTTATTTTTGTTTGGTGTCCTCATTTCTGTTGCTTGTATGACTGAATAGGTATGAGTGGTGTGTCTGTTAGATCTGCTATTGGTCATTTGCTGTTTGCTTGATTGCTGATTGGATGGTGTTTTCTGTATTTTGCTGTGTGATTGGGTCATTTGTGTGTGAGGGTGAGAATTTCTTTTAGACTTGGAAACATCACGACTGTGATCTTCATTACTCAGGTATAGTTTTTATGTGTCTAGTGACTTCTTTTGGTGTTTTCTGGTAATTTTTAATTGTTTGTGTACACTTTTTATGCTGTCTGCTTTGGCTTCAGTGTGTCTTTTGACAGAGTCCACTTCAGTTTTGTTTACAGCTGTGGGTTCTCGCTGACTTACGTTCCCTGTAACACGTTTCACTTTCTTGTCCATTGTGTGGAATGGTGACTGATAAAAAAAGAGAATAGTTAGGTAAAGAACGTTGTTTAAAGTTCTGACAGGTAGAGAAGAGCATTAGTAGTATTGTATTTTGTGGCAGTTGTTTGGAAGGCTTTCTCTCCAGTTCTGATTTGGAGGAGAGTTCTCGTGCACACATTTGGGACCACTTGCGCAAGTGCTGCCAGAACACATGTAAAATGTACTTGGATTAAGATGTTGGCTTTTAACTTTGGGATAGGTTGTTTTAAATGATATTTCTCATCTGCTGTATGGAACTTGTGCATTTCTTTGTAGTTCGGGCAGTGAGAAGACAGGAATATTAAGGGGCAGGAGTGGGTATACAAATAGGGAGGAAGCTGACATCAGCAGAATATGTATAAACAGCATTTATTTTAACTCTGTTAACGTCAGCTTCATTTGTCACACTGCAGTGAAAGTAACAGGATTTACCATCAGGTTGGAGCTCCCACCCCCATTTTGTGTGTGTGTGTGTGTGTGTGTGTGTGTGTGTATATATATATATATATATATATATATATATTAGAGGCAAAAACTCTGTTTAATGCATTAGTTAGGTTGTTCCACAGTGACAAAGGGAGGAAATTCGTGTTAGGTTGAAAGCCCCTTGACTTCGTTGACACCCCCAACCTGGCATTAGGGGTGCGCATTGGGTTGTCGACCTAACTCTCACCCCATCAGATGTGTGAAGAAGCAGAGGTATAGAAGAATGGGGTGAGAGTTAGGACCGACAACCCCAACGCCACACCCCAATGCCGCTTGGGGGTGGGACGGGGTCAAAGGGGGCTTTCAACCCTAACACCGAATTTCCTCACTTTTGTCGCTGTGGAACAACCCTAACTAATGCATTAAATGGAGTTTTTTGCCTCTAATTTCCCTTCTTTTTGAGAATGATAATGAGAAATAGTGAATGTAATGTGGCAGCGGGAGCGCGGGGCCCGATATCTTGTCACATAGTAACATGGTGCCTGCAAACACAAATAGTAATGCGCATGGTGACGCAAAGCAAAACAGAAACATAAACAGTACTGTAGACACAAATGGTTAAAATAACGCAAACGCAAGCGCAAATGAAAACGCAAGGGGTAACGCACATGGTGCCGTAGACGGGAACGGTAAGTGAAACAGGTACGGAACCGCAAGCGGAAGCGGTAAGAGTAACAGTAATGTAAGCGCACAGGCTGGTTTTCCCAAAAGCTGTATAGAGAAAGACAGTGAGTACAAAGAATGTATGCATAATAATGGGTCTCGGAGCAGAAAATGAGGAGTTGGAATACTAAATTGCTTATATCTCAAGAACCGTATGACGAGAAAAATTTAAAAGTCATATGATGTATGACTTTCCTTGTTAGTTTTGCACCTTAACCCCTTTAAGGGCTAAGTATTTTCCGATAAAAAGTCCGTGATTCTGCACCGCTTCCAGATACAGGCCCTGAAAGGCATCGCGTAACGCCATAATGTTATCCTATGGAAAAAAAAGAGAAGTTCAGAGTGCGATAACTTTGGCTCCCTGTAATATTTTTTCACCAAACTGCAGAAAGGCACATCTGTGGGATGTTGGCTTTCTTTCCTCCAAATTTCAGCCCAAAAGACCAAACCGTTATTTTGCAGCAGCGCGGCAAAGGATTCCTGTAATGTGGCAGATGCCGTAATGTTCTCCTATGTGAAAAAGCGTCAACTTTGGAGTGCCATAACTTTGCAGCCCTGTAACATTTTTTCACTGAAACACTGAAAGGCACATCTGGGAGATGTTGACTGTGTTCCCTCCAAATTTCAGCCCAAAAGACCAAATCGTTCTTTTGTAGCAGGGTGGCAAAGAATTGCTGTCATTTTGCCATAGCCTGGAAAAGTAGTGTCGCAATTTGCGAAAGCTTTCACAAAAATTTGTGACACTTTCGTGAATGCAACACTGCTTTGTGAAAGTACTTTTTCCAGAAACTTGAAAAACATATTTTTAGGGTGTTTAACCTCAAAATAAAGACATGCCTAGCATCCTCAGGGTCCGACTAGGTAAACACAAAAAGAATTGTGTTGCTAGAGGGTCCCAAATTTAAATGGCAAGCATTTTTATGATCACCAACTGAAAACAAAATGGTGGATTTGCGAAAGTAAAAGGGCCATTTGCGAAAGTAAAAACTGCATTTGTGAAAGTGTTGAATGTTTTGTAAACTTTTCCCATTGACTTATAATGGGAAACTGTTTTTTGAATAACTTTTGAACCGTTTAATATTTTTTCACGAAATCTTCAAAAGGCACACCAGGGACCCCAGCTGCACATTTTCTGAAGACTTCGGACTGGTCGCACAAACCGTGCGACCTGTAGAGACGACCAAAGAATTGCAAAAAAGCTTAATAACTCCGCAGCCGTATATCTGAACAGTACGAAAGTTGGCAGATCCCAAGATGTATGGTTCTTGATCGTGTATTCCAAATTTCAGTCAAATCCATTGAATGGTTGCAAAGTTATTAGGTGCAAAATTTTAGGTTTAACATGTAAATGGCTCCTCAACTCTAATTCTGGTAGCACTACCGTGCACATATATATATATATATATATATATATATATATATATATATATATATGTATGTATATATACACATATACTGCAAAAATACCCCTCTTTCATTGTTTTTAATTAATTTGAAGTTTTGAGAACCCACAGCACTCAAACCCCTGCAGATCCAGAATTTTTTCAGTGAATCCAGATACAGTACATGCTGAGGAGCAAATTGTGAGTACCAGCCCCTCAGATCATTCATAGTAATGCAGGCATCCTCTACTGCAATTGAGTGCATAACAGGAAGAGAGAGGGTAGCACAATTCTGCATTATTCTGATGCAGACTGCATTTTAGAAAACAGAGAGGAATTAGTTATTCTTAACTATTAACTATGCATTACACATGTGGAACTGGTGTAATTAGCAACTAATGCTAAACAAGTTCAGTGTTGACTGAAAATCATTGAGACATTACATAATCTCAACTAATAATAAATATATTGCAAACTAATAATTAATAAGGAGTAGTTAATTCTTAAGTAGGAGACAGATTAATAGATGACTAACAGCTGAAAGGATAAAGAATTAGCAGTTGGTTGTTGTTCTACAAGGGGTTAGCAACTAACTCATTTTCAATTTAAAATTTCAAGGAAAGCAAAGCTAGTGAATAGTTAAAAATGTATTAATCACCAGTGATTTGATGCAGTTAAGCATTAAACCTATGCTTTTGTTGTTGTTTGTATGGGAACTAATAGAGGGAAAGCAAATAAGTTTATTTTTTGGTTGGGACAGTCACACTGAGCCTGGTACATCCCAGGGACAGATGAAGGTTAAATTATTTGCTCAGACTCATAAAAGTATTCACTAAATAGGCCAGCCCACCAGCACAGCAGTAGTGCTATCGCTCATGACACCAGTGACCTGGGTTCGGGAACAAGCCTGGGAAGCTGAAGGGCCAGCCGGGGGAGAAGGCTTGAGCATCCCAGGGACTGCTCATCTTCTCCGGGCAGGAGGGGGGGACTGAGGCTTGGCGCCTGGCTGACTCCGAATGGAGACCCGAGGTATGGCATAGCAGTGTCAGTGGCTCAGTAGGTAGCACACTCGCCTCTGAGGCCTGGAGATCAGAGGGCTGTGGGTTTAGTTCCCACATATGGCACTTGGGTTAATATCCCAGTACTGACACTGTAGTGCAGCATGAGAGGGGTGCTGCACTTCTGAGGTGCCGTCTTTCGAATGAGACATTAAACCGAGGTCCCATCTGCCTGGATTGGTGGTAATTCAGATGGATGTTAAAGATCCCATGGCACTTATCGAAAAGAGTAGGGGAATTTCCCCGGTGTCCTGGCCAAATTTCCCTCATTCACTAAAAAATACCACCAACAGCTTAATCTGGTTCAAGGTCAGTTGGCATTCATCTGTATCTCCTCCCCCCGGGTCGTGCCTGAAAATAGGCAGAATTTATCTAGTGCACTTACCCAGTCAACAAAAACTAAATAAATAATAAAATAAATAAATAAAGCCCAGCCAGTAGCAAGGGGAGCTATGTGGTGGACGTCAGTGCTCGGCGCCTTGATGTCAGGGTGCACACCACATGGAGGAGAAAAATAAGGAAAATGGCAGGTGGCACCTTCAGTAGATGGAGCACCAGCCCCGATCCCCAATACCTCCTGCCTGCCCTGGAACTGGCATCCTGACGAAACAAGAAAGTTTGGGGTGTATGGGCCCCCACCTCGAACCCTCCTGGGGGGTAGAACCAAGGCTCCATGGGAGATGGACCTCTCTGGGAACAGATAGGAGAGCGGGGACTGAAAAGGCAGATAGTGACTCCTGAAGAGTGGAGTGCCGGGGGACATGGGGGGAGTATAAAGAGAATTAAAAAAAAAAAAAAGTATTCACTAAAAATACCACCAATGACTCAATCCAGTTCAATTTCAGTTAGTTTCCATCTGTATCTCCTCCCCTGAAATGAGACTGAAAATAGACAGAATTGCCTAATTCTCCTTTCTCAATCAACAAAAACTAAATAAATAAATACAAGTAGCTGTTATGGCATTCAAAGACAGATCTGACGAATCCTTTGAGCAGAATGCAATATTGTAACCACTAGGCTATACTGCCTACAAAGAATGACACTGCATAAGCACAGAACAACGAATTTTGTGTAACAGTCAAAGAAAAAAATGTGAAATGTTTTTGCTGCTGTTCACCAGGAGAACCTGGCACCAACTAGGAGATGCATGGAGGGGGCAGAAAAATAGTGGAAGGGACAAAAAGAAGAGAGGAGGCAGACAACATAAGGGAAGTTTGTTGCAGACAAAGGAGGGAGCTAAGGTAGCCCTAGGAGAGGAGATGTCTGGACAGCCAGTGGCTACAGGTAAGCACAATACTTTTTTTGAAAGAGCTTTTCAGGACAATAGTTTTCACACTTTAAATAGTCTTGCAGTCTTTACTTCCTCTTTAAAAAGTGTAAAATCAGGCCCCAGCTAGATATGAACTCACAGCCCCAGGTTTACAAGACCAGTGCTCTAACCCCTGAGCTGATGGCAGTCTTCAGACAAACTGTTTTGTTCTTAAACACATGCTCCATCTGTTAGATTTGTGTTAGTGAGTAATTAGGACATTAATGTATGCTTTATAGGTGTGGGCACATCCTGATGCTGCACTGATAATTACACTTTTCGTTCACAAGGGTGTGGTGTGCACATATAGGAATAAACTAAACAGAAGAATAAATGAGTGTTAGTTGATTCTGAACTCAGGTTGTCCTGAATACCATTCTGTTGTACTACCAGCTGTGCCACCAAGGCAACTGGAAATCTCAGACTTGGTGGTGCAGCTGGTAATGAACCAGAATGGTATTCTTGGTGGCCTGGGTTCAAATCCCAATTAAGGCACTTATTTCTATTTCTCTTCTTTTTGTTTGAATTCCATATACAGTATGTGCACACCACACCCTTGTGAATGAAAAATGTAGTCATCTGTGCAGCACCAGGTTGTGCATTAGAGAAACAGTAAGGTGTTTTGGGGGGGTTCACCCACTACACTGTGACATGAATTACACGGACCGCAATTAGAGCGCCACAAAAATGCTGACACTAGACAGAGCACTGCACCAATAAATCAACAGTGATGGGAGTGAAACTCAGTGTGACTGTCAGGCAGGACCATCCCCACACACACAAACCTGCACAAAGTAGCCCCAACATACACAAGCAACGTATACATTTCCAGTAACACCGACACACAATGTATTTCAATAGATTTACTGCGGTTAGCTGAAACTGAGTTAACCCCACCCTCTCCACCCTCACAGTTTTCACTGACAAAAAAGTGATATACAGTATGGAGATCCTTCTATCTATGTTGTATAACATTTAGATGTGGTAAAACAGCTTTTCAACTGTTTTTCATACTTCTTGGTGTTTTCTTCATTGCAGGTACTCTGTGATGTCACAATGTTACAATGGACAAGGAATTGGATATGAAATATGCAATGGCTTAATGAGCTGGTGGTGGGAGTAGATATCACACAATTATTTATAGTTCTATATTTATTTTGATGCTAATTGAAAAATAAACTTTCTTTATTTGCACGTATGCTCAAATCTGGTAAAGTGCACACCGACTTTGGATGAAACATATTGGTTAATGTTTTGATGAATAAGGAGTCACCTGTTCATCACTTTGGTTATCTCTGATGAAGCCCCTATTGGAGGGGTGAAACGTACAGTGGGCATTGCAGAGTCACCATTGTTTCTTGTATGTGAGCTGCACTAAAATGGCTATGCAATAAACTTGAGAGTTTACTGAAGTAAACAGTTTTTGTCTGAAGTTCCTTGTTGCAAAGGTGAGTGCTCTCTTCTGCTGAACTTCAAAATTCCAAACCATCTGGGTGGTAGCCAAGTTCAAAAAAACCCAGCAAAATCAAAGGGAAAAATTACCCCCAAAAATTCATTTTTGCACTATCCAGAACTCGGAATTCACACATCCAGTTGAAACAAAACTATTACATCCACAGATCTACCACAGGAGATCATGCATGCAAAATTTCATGCAAATCCGTTGAACAATTGTAAAGTTATTAAAGCTCAAAAATTGGGGGTTAACATTAAACTGCCTACTCAACCCAACTTCTCAACGCACATTGATGCCATCCATAAAAAACTCCACCCCAAGGTCGGAGCATTGTACCGTAATCATGGCTGCATCCCATTGCCAGCTAGACTTGTCATTGTTCAGAGGATGATTCTCCCCATCTTTGACTATGGGGATGTAGTCTACAGCTCCTCCCCAAAGTCCACCCTGGCCAGACTGGACCACCCTCTTCCATTCCTTCTGCCGCTTTGCTCTTGGCTGTTCTCCTAGCATGCATCACTGTGCCCTCTACCAGAATCTAGATCTCCCCTCTTTGCAGGGCCAGCATCTATCCCATTGTGCAAGTCTCATGGCCAAATTCTGGTCATAGGCCCTCCCCCCATATCTCACCAGGGTCCTCTCGGCCCACACCCCTCAGGGCTATGCACTGAGGAATAAAGACTCTCATCTACTGGCCATCCCGCACATCTCTACCTCCGCATGCCAGTCAGCTTTCAGATTCCACATACCCAGCCTCTGGAACTCTCTCACATCAGACATCCGGCACACCACATCAGGGAGGCACCTCAACTCCCTTCTTAAAACAACCTTCACTTACCTGCACTTGCACCCCTGGGAGCTCACTGAGTGGGAGTCCACTAATCCCCGGTGACAGGATAATTACCCCCAGTACTCACCTTTCCCAAAGGTCACTGCTCCGTCCACCTACCTGACAATGTAACCTCACAAAAATATGGCTTGTCCTCTTCATTCACAAAAGCTCGCTCCCATGTAGCTGGCACCTTGTTTGCATTCCTCTTGGAGCCATGGCTATGTACCTGCCTGCAGTGGTTGTATTCTACCTTACTTGTGTTAAACTATGCTTAACATGTAAATTGACAAAACTGCATATTTGTAAGTTCTCCTATTTTTGATGTACCACATGTAATGAACCTTACTGTTTATGTTTGTATGTTCTCCTATATCCCCCTTTCCCCAGGGTGCATCTGGAATCGAGCAGTAGTCTGCTCAGTATGCCTCCCTGGTAAAATGTTTAAATAAATAAATTAATATAGTGGCACTATCGCGCCACTATAATACAAATGGTATATGTAAAACTAGGTGTATATCCTAAACTAGGCTATCCTGGCATTAATAAAGTGTAATTCAAATATATATTATGGGGTGTTTGGGAATTAAGTTGAAAAAAAAAATAAACTTTTAACCTTTTTACAACCTCCAGGTGGCCAGGGCTAGTGCCATGGCCACTTCCCTTCACAGTCATCTTGCACTCCACTCCATCCCTGGTCTTCTAGCCTCCCAAAAAGTAGAAACCACCTAACTGGCATCCTGCCAGCACTTTTCCCGCCAAACCCCATCTTTCAGAATCCACTCTTCTCACTAATCCAACCTTCCCAGGTCTTCTGTATGCAAGCAAATGTAAAAGAAGTGAGCACATCCTTGCATAAATCCATGATGGGGGCAATAAATGCAATTCCAACCACTTATTTTGGTCATTTGATGGTGTCTTTAAAATATTTCTCCCTTCCTAACACAAACCCCCAGTGGGCCCAAGATCCCACCAGCCCATGGTGGTAGTCAGACTCAAGACTCATATCAAGGTTTCCCAAATGACAAGACAATGTGCTGTCTCGAGATTAATTGGGCCACATTCGGATTTTTTTTTTTTAGTCTTTGGTAACCGGGTAAGGCCCACTAGGCACAAGTGCCTGTTTTCAGGGTCAACCTGGGAGCACTGGGCAGTTAAGTGACTTGCTCAGAGTCACACAGTATGCAAGTGGAGGTTGTGAGAATCAAACTGAGGTCTGGTCTGCTGGATGTATCAAGCTCGTTCACACCTTGTTCCTCTAACATCTAGGCTATACTGCCAGCCCATTGGCATAGCCTGTTACTCTGTAACAATTGGGTTTACACCTCTAAATATAAGCTGCCACAATATCTAGATTTCCTGTAGTTGTGTTTGCATGAAACAGTAAATGAAATGTTACAGTTTATTACCCAACACTTTCTCTAACACGCTGAGCATTGTTCATAACTTTCAAATATCAGTACGAAGATTATCGAAACTATATAGCCTTATTAATTTGTGCTGCTCAAAAGCAACTTTTTTAAACTAAAAGCACTAGCCTTCACAGTATTCACCACATTTGTCTACCTATTCCCCCTAACACTACATTTTTAAGGGATAATTATGATGCATGATAATAGTATTGGTTTTTATATACCGAAAATATTCAAAAATTAGTATCGTATTGTTTACTCATCAGCAGCATACCTCCAACTGTTTAGCCAATAACTATGCACACAATCAACTCTGCTGTAACTGTCCCCAAGGACCCTCTTGAAATGTAGTTGTATCCCAAAATAACATCACCTCGCTGTGCACAATTTTAAATAAATGTAATGAATAATCAGCACATTTCAGTGATGTGGGGTTGAGGAGAAGAGCTAATCAGGGTTGGAACTGAGTCCAGGCAAAAGACCACACTGCCAGTTGTGCAGGACCTTGCAGTGGTGTAGGCAGCCAGCCCCCAATGATTTCTGGTACTCACAAAAGACATGCCACACATGTAGAAGCATAAGCTGGACACCAAAATTTGGAACAGTGAAGGTACTGTACACTATTTATTTTCAGATGCCAAAGGTACAGACTGCTGCATCAGTAGTCATCAACACCTCACCTCCCTCTGTCTCCCTGGCCCCCAGTGAAGGTTAAAGGAGTGAAGCACCGGGGCACTCGCGTCGGATCACCTATTATGGATACCTGGAAATTTCCAGGGTAAGTACCTCTATTGGGTACTTGGCCACCTTCTCAGCTCTGAAAATCTTTGCATTTATCATCAAGTTTTTTTAATTAAATGAGGTATTTCTGTGACTGTAAGTGAATGTAAGAAACAAACACAGAGCTAGTGTATCAGATTTAGGGGGAATACTGATATAAGTGTGACACCCTGGGCACTCACCTGTTGATTTTCCAGGTGGGCCCCCTGTACTTCAGTTCAAACCCTGGCACTTATGCCATGTTCATTGGCTATTGTAATAATTTGGAGCTGAATACCTTTTGTTTAGTGCTGTGGTACTTTGTATTTTGCATTTGGGACTGCGGGAGATGGGGTGCTGGTGACTGCTGATACAGCAGGCTGTGCATTTGCCATTTGAAAATAAATACCTCCCAGTGTTCCTAGCAGGAGGGACATACAGTAGTTGGTTGTTTGTGTTTGTCTCTGTCAGTAGTTTAGTTTTTGTGGTTTTTCATGTGTTTCTACTTAGAGGAACTGGACCATTCTTGGACATAACATCTATGAACATTTCTTGGACTAAGAAACTACAAAACATCACCACCAGGTATAGGCATTCTCATCATAAATCAACTTTTTTGGAAGACATCAAAAAGCAAAAGTGAGGTCAGTAAATCTTTTACACAAGTTTCTGGGTTGTGGAGTGCTGCATTGAATCCACATTTCTGTCTGACTTTCTTAAAGGATGTGTGCTTGTCTTTGAGGTCTATTCACAACTGTTTTGGAGAACAAAGGGAAGATTCTAACAAAGGATTTTTACATCCTGCATATGCCCTAGGCTAATGTTCATCACCTTCAGGAATTTAACACTTTCTGGGTCTTTGATCTACAGTAACAATCAGTTTTCTGGTCCACAGTAGCTCACCACGAGTCACTCAGGAACACTCACCCTTGCTACAGTAAACATTTGCAGTCTCCTCTACCTCTCACACTAACCATTCAAGCTCGATACCAGCAACCTGGCACCATGGCAAATCCTCCCTACCCTCACTTGTGGCACCCTCCTACAAAGGACTGGGTGCAAATGACAGCTCACGCTGCTGGAAAGTTGACAAATCGACACTTGCTCCTAGCCATTACCCTACGTTGGGACCCTAAACGACTACACTGTACTCAAACTAACAAGAAACAGAGGCGTTGCATGTTATACTATGAGCTGTGGCAGATGTCCCTTAAACTCCTGCTCCTCTCCTCCTGATGTCAGGAAGTGTCCATCCAAACACTGGCCCTGTTTCTACCAGGGTAACAAATCTAGCAAAAATGGAGGGGGGGGGTCTCACCATCGCCACCTTAAATATCTGTAGCCTCCTTCTAAAACTGGCATCCCTTCAAGTCTTTGCCAGTTTGCCAGTCAGCACAATCCCGACATATTAGCCATTGTTGAAACCTGGCTGACACCAAGCACTCCGGACCATGCCATCTCACTACAAGGCTACAATATTTTCAGACTGGACAGGACTAATAAGGGGGGGGGGGTTGTGCTATTTACATTAAGGACAACCTCTCTAGCCACCCTGTCTGCTTTTCCACCACTAACTCCTCTGTGCAATTTCTCCCTGTCATGCTACTACTTGGTGCCCAAAATAAAGTGCTTACTGTGGCCTCTGTCTATATCCCTCCTAAAGAGCCAGGGTCTGGCCTCCAGACTGTTCTTGAATTTGTAAGATCACAACCACCTGACACTGAGCTCCTTCTCGTTGGTGACTTTAATATAAATTGGCTCACATCAGACGTTGGGTCCCTCAAGGATGCTATCCTAGCAGCTAACCTAACGCAGATGGTGAGCTCCCCCACTAGAAAAAACTACAAAACTGGAACTTGCCCTCTCATTGACTGGATCCTAGCTAGCCACCCAGCCCGTATAAAAAAACAGTTGTTCTCCCGGACTCTCTCAGTGACCACTCCCCTGTGATCTGTACCTGGACAAATAAGTTCCAAAAACCACCTCCAAAAACCATCTCAAGCAGAGTGCTACCCATGGAAACCTTACTAAGCTCAAGAGCTGTCTTTACCGCAAGACTGGTCCCCAATATACAATACTCTAGATGTTGACGCAGCCCTAGATTATTTTATCACAACTTTCAACACTGCCTGTGAGACACCTACGCACCAGTTAAAAAGCGAAATCAAAGCGCCTCAAATCCCTGGCTCACAGCCAAACTACTGGCCCAACTCAAAGCTCGGACCACCTTCCATAGCCAGAGCCACAGGCTCCTTGACGGATATCCAGAAGTATAAACAGGCACAAAACCAATGTACCAAACAAATCCGACTAATGAAGAGCTCCTATTTAAAAAATGCCCTCGCAAACTCCTGGGGTGACAGGAGATCATACTGGGACAACATCAGAAATATCATGGGTAAGCAGTCCAAATTGTCTCCCACTATAATGACTGTCGATGGAACCACTACCCTAGACTCAATGGTCATGGCAAAGGCCTTAAATAAAACTTTCACTGACCTCAGTGGGGTCCTCCCGCCAGACTTCTTCTCTGACATGGACTCGCCAAAACCAACATCTCCTACTGCCTCACCTGACCAACCGCTTTTCCACTTCAAAATAGTTATGGCACATGAAGTCTACAAATATATAAAAAAGGCTATCTCTAAATCCAGAGCAAGCAGTGATGCTATTGATCTTAAAATTCTGTCCCTTACCCTGGAAGAGGTGTCCCACTCACCAAAATTTTCAATCTCTCCCTCTGCCTTAGTCAATTTCCCAGCAAATGGAAGTCTGCTATAGTCACACCAGTGTTCAAAGTGGCGACAAGTCCCTACCAGGAAACTATTGGCCTATATCTATACTTCCACCCCTCCAAGGCCCTCGAATGCATTGTGGCTGACCAACTCTCAGACTACCTGCATAAGTATAACATACCTGCTAGCAGCAACATGGATTTAGGAAAGGACACAGTACGTCGACGCCCTACTGGAATTCTCAGGAGAAATTCACACTGCCTTGGACAAAGGATATCAAAACGGAGCTGTTTTCATTGACCTAACAAAGGCGTTTGATACTGTTCACCATGGCTTACTTATCACACAACTACACAGTCTTGGGCTCTCAGAAGGACCAGGTGCCTGGGTTAAAAGTTACCTGGCCCAACGCTCTCAATCAGTAAAAATCTCAGAAGTTCTCTCAGACTCAAAACCGGTCCTCTCAGGTGTTCCATAGGGGTCAATCCTAAGCCCCTTCCTTTTTAGCCTTTTCCTAAACTCTCTCCCCAAATCCTGCCCAGAACAAATAATCCTTTATGCTGATGATGCCGTGATTCTCTCCTCTCCTCTCATAAGGACCCCTAACCCTTACTCCAGAGCCTGCAACTTGCTTTCTCCAATGTTGGAAAGTGGTTCCTAGATCACAAGCTGGTCCTAAATCACAAAAAAACAAAATCCATGCTTTTCTCCAGTCCACAAAACAGAAAAAGACAAATTCCACTTACTATCAAAACATACCCAGGAAATACCCTTGAACAAGTGTCAACATTTAAATACCTTGAAATCACCTTTGATCAAGGTCTTACCTTAGACCCACATTGATAACACAGCCAAAACGGTGAACCAGCGATTGGTATCCTGTTCCAAACTGGCACCTTTTACCTAAGCTGCGCTTGAGGATTGCTATCCAAAGCTCTGTCATCTCAATCATAGACTATGGCTTAATTATCTATGGCTCTGCCACTACCACCGCACTAAGGTGCATCACAACCACCCTAAACAAGGCCTGTCAGCTGCTCACTGGAGCTCAAAGATGTACTCATACATGTGAGCTGTACACTGAAACAGGATGGTTGCAACTCTCAAATTGCATAAGGTACCTCACATGCTTGATGGCAAAAAAATCCATCTTAAGCCGCACTCCGCCGTGTATCCAAGACCTACTTTGCCTGAATACCAGCATCCATCTCACCAGAAGATCGGAACACCAGCCTCTCATGGTCCCCAGATGCCGGACCACACAGGGCCAAAGATCTTTTGCCTATCGTGCCCCAGCTGGTACAATGCCCTGAGCTCATTCATTACATCCTCCACGTCACTAGGAGCTTTCAAATCTATGCTTTATTCTCACCTCTCAGCCTCTAGCTCCTGTGACTACCTTGACTAATGATTCTTTCCTTATGGCTATTTTTCCTGTTTTTCATCCTCCTCCTCCTCCTCTGCTCCTTTCTTGACAAAGGCATCTGAGTACCTCTAACTACTCTAAGTCTGCTCCCCTTCCCATATCTCCTCCTACCCTTCCCACCTTGACCATTCCTCCAATGTTTTTTTTTTCCTGTGATGTACTGTATTATACTGGCTTATTGAAACCTTTATAATTTGCTGACCATTCTATGTAACATGTCTTGTTTGTTTGTACATTGATGACGTGGAACCTTTGTAAAAGAGCCATTGGCTCAAAGGTAATAATTCCTAGAACAATAAACTAAACTAAACTAGTTGTCCTACCTATCCTTCAACAAGTACTGAGTGTCTTTTGTGACTATCATGGTCAGAGCATCAACAAGGCTTGTTTTTGTAACTTCCCACTCTCATTGCACTTTATTCAGAAGCTCCCTGCAGGAATGATAAGAGCAACATAAGTAAGGAGGTCAGGTTTTTATAAATTTCACTCTACGTGAGTAAGCAGACAGACCTGATAGAGTATGATATTCATAGAAGATTCATAGAAGTGTGACGGCAGAAAAGAACCGAACAAGGCCCACCAAGTCTGCCCATTTGTCCAGCTATCTGCTTGGACCTGTGCCCCCCCCCTTAACACTCCCCTGTGGTTGTCCCATGCCCTTTTGAATCCCTCCACTGTTTCCTCTCCAACAACTGCCTCTGGGAATCTGTTCCACTTTTCCACCACTCTCTCTGTGAAATAGTATTTCCTAATGTTACTTCTGAACTACCCTCCACCTGCAGGCCATGCCCCCTCATCCTCTGATTACCCTTCATCTGGCAGATGCTCCCCACTGGCACCCTGTTTATACTCTTAAGGTACTTGAAGGTATCGATCATGTCCCCCCTCTCCCTCCTCTGTTCCAGGGAGTACATGTTCAGATCTCTCAACCTTTCTTCATAAGATAGGTGGTTTAACCCTTTTACCATCTTTGTCGCTTTCCTCTGAACCTGCTCTAGCCTCCCCACATCCTTCCTGAGGTATGGCCTCCAGAACTGGACTACGTACTCCAAGTGCAGTCTAACCAGATGGGTGTACAAGGGTACTATGACCTCCCTATTTCTATTGGTGATCCCCCTTCCGATGCATCCCAACATTCCACTCCCCCTAGCCACTGCCCTCCTGCACTGCCTTTCTACCTTCAGGTTCCCTGATATAATGATGCCTAGGTCCCTTTCTTGTTCCATCTCCTCCAGCTCTCTGCCCTCCATGCAGTACCCTGGCCTCCGATTTCTGTAGCCAAGATGCATGATTTTACATTTTTCTGTATTAAATGCAAGCTGCCACCTCTTTGACCATGCCTCAAGCCTCCTCAAATCTCTCTGCATTCTTTTTACCCCTTCCTGCATGTCCACCCTATTGTAGATTTTGATATCGTCCGCAAACATACTCACACCTCCCTCAAGGCCCTCCACAATGTCCCCCTGATATGTCTGTTGATCCTTGGTGATAAATCAATAAAACATTTAATGATAAAAATTAAAGTGCAGCCCCCATCCCACCACCATACATATGGTATTGATCAGAAAATGTAGTGCCTCCCTCCCTCATATCCTTCAGTCAGCATACAGTCCCTCTCAACCTTTTGTCACTAAAATGTGTGAAATTGTGGCTCACTGGCCCTCATAATGCAGATACAAGCTACTACACTGTCCAAAGTGATGCTTTCATGTGAAGATGATTTATTTTATATTGCTCTAAGATGCTAAATTAAAAAAAAAGTAGAATGTGGTTTATTTCGACTCAGACTCACAGATTTTATGAATTGCTGCTTTAACGTTTCAGTTTACAATGTGAGGCAGCCAGCAGACTTCAGCCTCCCTGTGAACAGCACATTTTCCATCTGGGACAGATTTAGGATGGATCAGTTCTGAAGGGTACTGTGCATCCCTCATAATGCGGACCAGTTTAACACAGACCTCTCAACTGTCACACATTAGGAGGGATATCCCTTATTTACTCGTCAGAATTGCGCAGTTACATTCCTGATCCCTCCTATAAGGAAAAATTGCTACCCACACAGAAGACGTGCTGTATACTCAGATTGCATATTTTAAAACAGGAACTCCTAATAGATTATAATGCTATTGCTAAGGTAACATTATACTGTGCATAAATAAATAAGTAAAATGAAACAGAAAAACATTGGTTTCCCCAGTGTTCCGAGCTTGTATCTCCACTTTTGATGCTGCACAACACATTTTCAGGGCCCGTGTTCTGCTTTTAGAGGCCATTTCCCCACATTTCAGAGGCGAAAGGTCGAGAGGTATGGGTGAAAGGCAAGGCACTGTATGCCCCTTAGCAATGGCCAGACTGGCTGCAGGGATGAATAGCAACTGTGCAGTGCAGCACCTCCAGCGCTGGCTGTCTGCAGCTGAGGAGCGCGTGTCAGGCTCAAGCGCTTGTCGCCAGCGGGCTGCACCATAGCAGAGCTGCTTTGTGTTTGTCTCGCGCAGTCCCTTCACTCCCCCCAAACACGCGCGCATACACACACACATACACACCGAGCCAGTCCATCACCGGGGAGAGAGGGAGAGAAGAAAAGATGGCAACTCCGGCTCTGAGGCAGCTGTCAACCGTTCCGCACTGCTCTCACAGCTAGCTAAATCCAAACATGGGATTAATCAGACCTAGGAATGAGAGGGAAAGAAAAAGCAGAACTGTAACAGTGATACCAATACTCAACGAGGAAATCGCGGACTTTATTTCTAGTAGCACATACTGCATATGCAACAGCAGCAGCGACAAACTGACAGCTTAGCCTTCCACGAGAGTCTCCCAAATTCAGATTTGCTGAGGCTCGTTTCTGCGTTTGTGGAGCTGGCTGGAAATCCTGACAGACAAAAATAACGACTCAGTATTTCCATGAAAATGAGGTGAGTGCGTGGTTGCAATTGAAGTATAATAGTAGCACCGCTTAGTAAACAGACTGACCAAGTCAAACACAACAGGTTTTTATGTAACTAGAGTATGAGGTTTTGTTTTGGAAAGGGTTAACACCGTGCATCTGGTTTTGGGATTGTTATAGGCAGTGACTGAATTCTGCGTTTTCTAGTTCTGTTATACAGTAACATCTTTCAAAGCGATTACAGGGTTGTAAACAAAACAGAATGTAACTGACATCTGCACACAGATTCTGCTACCACTGAAAGGGGGCGGGGACGGTGGGGGGGGGGGTTACTAGTAAAACCCCTTTCTTTCTTTTTTTTTTTTACGATTGTATTTTATGATGTTTTAAACATGTATTGATGGCGCTCACTCCAGTCATTAATTTGTTAATTCCCTTCTACACAGATGTGCTCCTGGTCTGGAACATATACTGTGAGGGATCTTTACGAGCCAGCAGTGCCACATGGAGTGGAAGCTAATTAAAAATTGTTACAGTTTATAAGTTAAACGTATTTGATTTTTTTGGAAATTGATGATGAACTGCATGTATTTGAAATGAATACCCTTTTATTACATAGTGTCATAGCATCAGGAACTGGCTTAGTCATCTTTGTCGAGTGACATATAGAAGCAGGTGATTTTGTTTGGGAGCAGACAGATTAAAAATTCCCTGGCAAGAGTTCCTGACCAATGAAATGAAGTCTGCTTGGCAGGATCTTCAATCCTTGTGCTTGTTGACATCTTACAGAGATCCTGTCTATAGAAATGATTACAAAAGCCAATGTAAGCATGAAACTGACATGCATGCAGGGTTTAATTCCACATGATCTGTATGTAACCTTTATAGGAAATAGTTTCCATTAATACAGTTCGGATAGCATGATAGGCTGCCATGAGAAGCTAGCTTTACCTGGTAACCCAATGGCATTCTACTAAAAGTGTAATAGTTTTTTACTTTAATATAAAGGTCATGTGCTGTTTTTGATTTTTCTATACAGTACATGTATTGTACACTGTATGGCTAGTAACTACTGCCGCTGTATGTCATACCAGTTTTTCTACAGGCTTTGCTTATACTGTAGGAGTTTGTGCAAAGTTTGCCAAGTAAAGGGTTTCTGAATATTTTGTAGGAAAGTACTGGTCATGGTCTCCTGTGGCACATATTTTAAGTAGAGGAGCCGTTGTGACCATTCCTTGTTCATAGTCAAACTGCACAGTGTTGATTTACTTGTGACTGTTTACTGCACACATACTTAATTTGTTTTCCTTTCCCAGCTCTGTTTTTGGCAGCTTGTATGGGCATTCATTGATAGCATGCTCTTTTAGATTCTTGAAGTTTATTGTCAGCTGCTTGTTATAAAGATAGTGCTTCAATGGAGGGCAGGTTGAAAAGAGTATGAAATTTATTTTTCTGAAAATGGAATTTCTTAGATACTTCTCTAAGATAAATCCTGAGAATATTGTTAAAGATTTATGTCTCATAGAGTGGGTCATGAACATCCTGTAACCTCATTGGTTGAAACGGATCATGTGACCATTGCTTTTTGTTTTTACACCGGCTTACCTGGCCAAAACTACATATTTTTAACACATAAAAGCCCATTTTATGAGTGAGATAACATACTCCAGGGCCTGCTGCAATAAAGGAATCATGTACTTAGTTGGTTGCAGCACTCGGCAACACCTCTTGCCTAAAAAGCACCTGAGGTATACATTATTCCCTCATAACCACACACCCTGTTATGTGTTATCCCTTTCTCATTGATTGGTCTTCTCTAAATTTGCTTTCTGCATTATCTCTGCACTAGTTTATTTTGTAGAAAAATGTGCTGATATCCAAAACAAACATGCCCTGGTTACCAGACATTGGTTTAGAAGCTGTGCTAACAAATGGTTAATGAGGAATACTTAAAACCAATTGGAACTTTACATTTTAAGTCATTTAAAACTTAAGGATAATGGCTGGAATACTTTAAAAATCTAACAATCACTCAAATTGGGTAGAATAACAAGATATGTTGGAATATTTGGAAGAAAACTATCAGGTCCCATAAAAAGAGTATTCTGTAAGGATCAGCTACACATGTCATTTGTCAATGACCCTCACAGTTTCTGGCATACAGTATATTAAGAGATTCATGAGTCTGAAGCAAAACTGCTGTCTATGAAAAATCATCATAGACAGTCAGCATTGTAGTGATCCTAACAGGAGATGTGAGGAAGTTCTTCTTCACAGAAAGAGTGGTGGATGTCTAGAACAGTCTTCCAGCAGAGGTGGTGAGGGCGATAACAGTGGTGGGGTTCAAGAATATGTGGGATAGGCATAAGGGAATCTTAGAGGAAATGAAGGGGGAAGAGTCGGAGATCAAGTAGGGTAATCGGTGACACTGTAGGTAAGGTAAAATGGACAGAATAAGTGGGCCAAGTGGTTCTTATCTGCCATCTAATTCTATGTTTCTGTGTAGGAATCTGATGGATAGTTTGATACCTTTTATTGGACAAACATATATGTTATACAAAGATGATATAGTACATAAGGTTTTGGCACCCAACAGGTCCCTTCTTTGGGTGCAATATCAGACTAAGTAAAATAACCTAAAGTTATATACACTGCAGTACAGTGTTTCATTGCTTTGCTTTGTTTATGGCTGGACATTGAGAAGACTTAAGAGGACTTAAAAGACAGAATGAGAAGGATTTATAAGGAAGAGTGGATGGGCAATTAATAGGAACAGGTCTATGGCTGTGAGGGGATATTTAGCAGGAAGTGCTAAGATATTCTTAACAGAGACCAAATAGGTGCCTCGAAGTGTTAATTCAAAAGGGGTCCTGACAGGGACACAGGACAGTAATGACCTGAGACAGACAAAGTGCAGGGAGGAGGTTTCAGAAAAAAAAGGAAAAAAAAGATTATTTGACTTTCCCATAATGTGTTATAAATCCAATGTCCTGATTGAGCCTATTAGAGTTGAACTGTTGATATATTTTAATTCCCATGTCTGTTTGTCCCATGTGTTTGTCTAAAAAAAGGTACCAAACTATCTAGTGACTCCTATTTCCAAAGGACCAATATGGCTAAAAATTATTTTTATTAATGATCCTACCACAATTGCAAATGCCTTAAATAGCAAGTTCTCTGATTTCCCCTATCTGAATGTATGATCCAAATCCTGAACAATTTAATAGGGAGTTCTTCCTCTACCTCCACTCCTGTCACCTCCCGTGGTCTGGCCTCTCCTTGTTTCTATCTTTGGGTAGTCATTGCTGGTGATGCCTTATAATTATTGCCTAGCATTTTACTTGATAGTAATGTAGGTTTTAATGGCCTGGAGCCTAAACATCTAAAAAAAAATGCTGCTTCTCTTACAGTATGTTAACCCTGCCACTGATATGTAGCATTCCTACTGACATTTGAAATGCCTCTCATTTTTTTCCCAGCTTTTAAATCTGTTACTCCATAAAACATCAATAATTATTGCCCTATTGCAATTTTGTTGCCTCTAGGAAAATACTTAAAAAAATGGTATTCACCCACTATAAACACCTTGGATTTTTACATATTTACTAAATCTCAGCATGGTTTTACAAAAAATCATGGAACGTTGACTACGTTTGTCAAACTCACTAATGATATTAGCAGAGCTATGGATGGTAGGTAGCTAACAAGTGCTGTGTTTATTTACTGCACCAAGGCATTTATTTATTTATTTGTTTTTGTTTACCGGGTAAATGCACTAGACATAAAGATGCCTATTTTCAGGCATGATCCAGGAGAGCACAAGGCAAAACAGTTCAATACAAAAGTACGGGGAAAGCACACAGTTACAAATAGAAATAAGGACAATGAACAGGAAAACAATGTGATTAGAGACACATTTTACACAACAGTAAGTGTACCATAATCAAAATCAGTAAATACACTAAAATCATTCAGATAAAACTAACACAGAAACAAAACAACAATTCAGTAGTTAATCAATACTAAAAACATTAACAGTACACCACAAGAGATAGGAGTAGGTTTAGTAGGTTAGGGGGAGAGAGAGAAAGCGAGAAGGAGGAAGATTCAAGCTATAATAGGAACAGGTTTGCTGAAAGATAGCCATGAGGCCATAAGTGCACCATAAGTGAGATGGTTGCAGACTGGTAGTGGACATGTAGCAGAAGTGGTCAGATGGTGTCATGGGGATAAAAACAAGTGCAGAGACTTGCGGCAGTGAGATGGTTGCACAGTACCTGTTTAAAGTTGATATGAGTAGGGGGGAGATGGATGGTTGCTGCTAAGAAGTTCAAAAAGAGAGGAGCAAAGTGGGAGAAAGCCTGATAGCCCATAGTCATTTTGCATCTAGGGACAGATAGCAGGGACTGGTCACCAGAGTGAAGGTCATAGTAGAGGCTTGGTGGGGTCAGCATCTGAGCAAGTGAGGAGGGAACACCAGAGTGTATGATGCTGTCGATCAAGGTGCCAAGAGAATAATGGTGGTTTGTCTCAGGGAGAGCCAGTAGGCAACTGTAGAGCTGACAGAGCATGACTGTGTTGAGTGAGGTGGTGAGAGGCCAGGGCAAAGCAGCATGTATTATTATAAGTAGTGTCCCAGTTGTGGAGACTAACTTTGGTAGCACCAACATAAGTGGTAGATCCATAGGTGAGAGCGGGAAGAAAAATGCCTGTGGCAATAGCTATTCTGGCAGAGGTTGTAAGTGCATGGCTAGTTTTGTAGGCCATTCCAAGTCTGGAGTTTATAGCCCTACAGGTAATGGATATGTGGTGGTCAAAGTCAAGTGAAAGGTCAAGGGTAACGCCAAGATATTTGCATGTATTGACATTTTCGAGAAGGGAACCATCGCAGCAGGGGATCGATAGCTGTCCTGGACATTTCTTTAATCTAGGGGCAGAACCAAACAGCATAGAGTGGGTTTTACCAGTATTAAGTACTAATCTGTTACTTGTGAGCCAGTGTTAGATGGAGCAAAATCAGCAGAAAGGGAAGTGTTGAGGTCAATGAGCAAAAGTCAGCAGAAAGGGAAGTGCTGAGATCAGGGTGACCATATATTTCTTCTGTGCATAGCAAGCTTTGTAACATCGGGGCTCAAACAGTCTTAAAACTGTTTTCTAGCTAAATACATGTCAGGAAGCAACAAGTTAGAATTGGTAACACTTTCTCCACTATAACCTATACTCCTGCTAGTGTTCCCCAGGGCTCAATTTTTTGTCCTCTAATTGTCTCTTTTTTGTTAATAACCTTCTCCATTTCAGTGGCCACTGCACTACTTTGCTGTATGCATAAGATACTTTTTTTGTAAATTATTTTTATTAAATTTCACATATTCACGAGATGCATAATAAAATATCATGGCATAGAGTATAGAAATATGCTTAAATAACCAAGTAACAAAATAAATATAATCATAGGAGAAGTTTCTCTAGGTCCTTCAGTAAAGCATGGAGGGGGGTAAGCATATTCATGAACTACATCCATAAGTTATATTCGTGCATCTGATTATAGCACTACAAAGTCTCTGGTAGCAATGCTTAGGACATAAACCAAGAAGAATAATAACATTTGAAAAGCTGACACTCTTGGCTCATCCATACGTCACTGTAGGTGATGATGATGTTCTAATTACAAGAAAGATAAGCTTGCACCAGTTTAAACAACATACTTAATAGCTCCTAACAGTAGAACAAGACATGAGATAAACTATTCTTTAACTGTGATCACTAACCCGATTAATATTAAACCAATATACAAACAGACTATGTAGTAACTGTTACCTAAGGGATTTTAAAAGCCATCTGTGCCTTTACATATCAAAAACAATGGATCTATACTATTTAGCAAAAAAATAAACAAACTTAGCCCTTTGTTAATGATGCTAGTAGGAATATTATGAGTAGTGGACATGTGGGGAGGAAAACTAAGTTTCACAAGAGATTGTGGTTAGTGCTGGGCAGAAAATAGCCTACCAGGAAAAATTAACTTCATCACAGCCTCCATGTGGTGATCGCCATCTTACCATGTGGGCACTTACTACGGCTCCAAGGCAAACCTCAGGAGGTTAGCAAACTAGAAATGCAGGCATTTTTAGTGGCCCAAAACCCAAGATCACCATATCCCTGGCTTAATGCATTGTATAAAACAAAACATAATAGAAGTCTCTTGTCCATATGTAGCTAGCCACGAGCTGCTTGTAGATGTACAGGCCCCTAATCTGACGCAAGCATGCCAGCACAAAAAGACTTGTACATCAGTCTTTTTAGTGGCTCCAAAAGTCTATCTGCCTTTAGACTGCACCTGAGTCAGGACTTTGGAAACATTCAGTTCTGGCTGCTACAAATGTTACTGGTGTTACATTGTCATAAAATTAATGTTAAGTTGTTTGGGTCCAAATCTAAATTTTCCTCTGGGACACTCAGCCTGTCTGTCTTCTGTTTAGATGGTTCCCAACTTAATGACTTAAACAAATGCAAAACCTTGGGGGTCACTTTGATATGTTTCTCAATTTTACCTCTCATGTTGCCTCTGCCTGTAAAACTGACTCCAAACTGAACTTGACTTATAGGGTGAGACATTTATTTTATTTATTTATTTGGTTTTTGATAACCAGGTAGGTACACTAGAAAACTGAATGGCTTTAGTGGGACATAATCCACTTCCAGAGCCTGTCTTGCCATAACTCAAAGCATCTTAATGCCTCATTTAACTGTGGTGTTGTGGCTTAACTTTGTACTGTCAAATGTAATTTATCTAAATTGGGTGTGGTCTATAACAATATTCATTATTTAGTCTTGGCCACTAATTGCTTCGCCCAACACAGTTTAGTATAATAGGATCTGTTTCACTTTGCCAGGTGCTCATTCCTCGTGAGCTGTTTCGCTGGTTATCAGATCAGAATCTCATACTTCTATCTGCTTGTTTGATTTGCTCCAGTATCCCTATTGTGTTCATAGTCTGAGTTCTATTGACAAATCTCAATTCCATGTGATAACTGTGACCGCGTAATAGCGATCACTGTTTGGGCGAGTCTGCATCACCGAAAATGAATTTTGGCAATGTAGACTCTCAGCAAAGAGCAAAACGACACCCAAGATGTAGGATTTGTGTTTTTTATGTGGGGGGGGGCTGCACCTCCCACATCCCCCTACTAAAGGATTCTCAACTCCGGGGGGGTGCATGTCGGGGGGATGCAAAAGTGAAAAAAAAAAAAATGACCAGGCGCAAAAATGAGTGAGCCCAGAACTGAACCCAGCACCCTTCCAACCTCAGCCTGCCACCAACCCACCATGCCACATGGCCAGCTCGGCAACCCACCACCACACTACACCCCACAAACCCTCCCTCCCCTTCTGCCCGTCGCATGGCATGGTCCCTTCCCACTCGCCCCATGTGCTTGTATACACAGCAACATCCTGTCACTATGGTCGCTGAACCTCCCATCTGGTCGCCCTCCCTGCCAGGTAGCCCTGTGGAAAAGTGCAGTAATTGAGTTGCCCTTTTTGAAAGCACTCAATCGTGGTCGCTTTATGCACAGCATACCACAAATCTCTGTTACTTGAATCTAGGTGCTCAATAAAGATGGATCAACTTGCCTTTCCATATTTTGTACCCAAGTATTGGAACTCTCAACCATTGTACATCATGTTTTCTGATAAGACTTATCACTTTAGAATTGCTCGAACTAAGCACCAGTTAAAAAGTATTGTATGTGCCAGTTTCATAATCATCATGATTTGCACATCAATAACTTGTATGTATGTACTTGTTATTTATTTATTTTATGAGTCTATGCTGAATCCAGAAACTGATTTGACTTTTTTCGTTTCTTTATTGTACCTGTTTCTTCTCTGTCATCTCTGGTCTTGGTGCCCTCCTCCAGACCCAGCCCCATCATCAACCCATCCCATGGACTCACCATTTAACCACCACTTGTCCAGAGCCTTATCGGAGGGTGACCTGCCACATGGGGTTGTGTAGTGCTCATGGGGATGATCACCAAACCGGGGCATTTTCCTCTCTTTCTGCCCTGGGGATCTGGGTGTGATGCTAGGTGGAGGCAAGTGGCAGAATTCAGTTACCAATCCCCTCTGGCACACATCTGTCCTTACACTCAGTCCTCCCTCTCCCTGACAGTCCTGGCCAAATTTCCCTCATTCACTAGAAGTACCACCAACAGCTTAATCAGGTTCAAGGTCAGTTGGCATTCATCTGCATCCCCCCGGGTCGTGCCTGAAAATAGGCAGGATTTGTCTAGTGCTCTTACCCAGTCAACAAAAGTGAAATAAATAAATATGCTTAACAAATACTAAATCAATTGCCATGCAAATGCTTAGGGTATTTTTTAAGATGGCATATGCAGTTTACCTATGCTGTTATGCTGGAAAGGACTGGGCTACCTTTTGTGCCCTATAAGGCAGTCCCCATATTCTTTATTTGAATGAATGGTGCCCTATGGGACTACTCAGACTCACAGGGATTTCCATGTAATCTCTGCAGACAGATGCCTACAACATGTGGAGTTTTGGCTTATGATGTTACACTTTTTAAATGCTTTACTTCCTCTTCTTCAAACATTAATTTTATGACAAATGTGGATGCTGTCTTTTAAGAGTGTGTTCTAAACTAAACTATTTAGATGTGGACTGGCAGATTACATGTAACCAACCATTTTTGTTGTTTAGAGGTGGAGCAAGATGTTTTTAGGTACCATCTCTGTCAGTATTTGCATACAGTCCTTTTTTGGTTGCAAAAACGTTGCTGTCCAAGTTTCTGTTGGCAGGCTTACTGGCAGTGAAAGTGGCATCTGTGAATATGTTTCAACCAAGAACAAATGCCTGAAATTTCTTTGCAAATTTACTGAGAAAAAAAGGTCTTAGAGGAAGCATTTAAAAATTGTGATTTAAGCAGTGTTGACAGCTGCTGAGAAATATATACTGACCAATTCATTTTTTAACTGACACTCATTTCATTGATAAGAACAAAGCATCTAGCCTGCACTGTGGCCTGGTGGCAGAGCTGATTACTTCTGCATGGGAAACTTGGGTTTGGAATGAACCTCAAGTGAACCTCTGGGGGGCAGGTGCATCATAGAGGGGATGTCATCACTGTCCAGAGAGGAAGGGAGGATTAGAGCATCTCACATTGTAGCATTCCCAGCAGTTTGACTACAAGTGGGACTTGGGAGGACTTATAGCAGACCAGCAGGCACCCTTCCCTCATGGCTGAAGTTGGGTGTCACAGTACGCTTTGATTGATTGGGAGGGATAAAGTACTAAACTGGGGGGAAAGATGACTTTGCCTTAAAAATAACCTACAAGGATCATATTTATAATAGCGAAATACAGACTATAGAAAATCTTTCTATCATGTTGTACCAGGTTTCATTACATTTTCATGACAGTTGTTGACAGAATAACCAGGTTTTCTCTTATAAAAATACCTGTTTTTTTTTCTTTCCATCTTCATTATTTATTGACCCCTCACCGAACCACCCTTGCCCCACTGCCTCATCTCCCCCTGACTATGTCCTTCCTTCTTCCCTATCTGCTACTGTGACTCTGTCCTTAACCCCTCCTCCTGGGTCTCACCTGAGATTATTGCTTACCTTAATGGCAATGACTTTGGTTGGTGGATGCACAGGTCTTCTGGCAACCTGGAACACCTCACCATGTATAAACAACATTGGCATGCATACACTCAGGCTTCCAGAGCTGCTAAGACTAGCCGCTTTGCCTACAATTTCAAAAGGAACCTAAAAAGCCTCTCATAATTTTGGAAAGTTATTCACAGCCTATTTGATCTCCATACAGTCTGTCCACCCACCATAAAGCAGGGGAAGCCCCATTTCTCTCCCACCACCCTGGAGTGGTGGAGGAGTGAGTGGAGCATTACGGCGGCGTTGCTGAGCCGTTGTGAGCAAGGGCTCTGAAATAGAGCCGAACCATTGCTGAAAAATCTTCCAAAGTCTTCTTATTTTAGCAAAGTTTTGTAGGTGAGCATAATTTGCTTGAACGCTGACTTCCATGACTTATAAGTTCGGGGTCTAAAAAGTTTTGTAAGTGCAGACAAGTTAGGTCTTTTTAGATTTAGTATTAGGACATGGGTAAGTGAGCATAGATCAGGAGATAGTTTTCTTACTTTGAGTCAGATTAGGTTTTTGAGTGCAAAATTTACTGACTTCTTAGCTGAATAAGGAGAAGCCCCAGGGAGAATGAAGAAGACCAAAGAACTGCAGGAGGTGTGGAGCGTACAAGGAGTAACTATCAGCTCTAGATGCCAGGCTCCAATGGACCGAGCGAGTTGCAGGATTGGGGTTGGAATGCTATCTCCGACCTCACAGCAGTAAGGATCCAAGGTCAACTCATCCCTGGGGTGCTTGAAGATCCTTCTGGTGTTTTTCTAACTGCCAAATTGGGAACTTGTGGTATGTGGGTCTTCCCTTATGAATTTCGGGCACTAGATTGGTCGCAGACTGACCATAAATGCTGGGGATTACTAGCCGGTGGATAGTCAAGACTGACAAAGCTGCATGGAGACTTGGTTTCTGCTGGCTTTCTGTTTTTTTGCAGTGTTCATCATTCAGACAGAAGATTGAATCTGACTGCCTCCAGCACTAGTAAGAGGAGCACTTGAAGGTGAAGCCGGACTTTGTTGTGGCCAGTTTGGTGAGTCATTGCTGGTTTGTCTTAACTCCTTGCTCCAGCATAAGTGAGAGTGTGCTGTGGTCTGCCCTTACTGTGGCTGTTTCTCCCAGGAGAATGCTTCTCCAAATTTTCTTGGCTATAAACTGTTTTTTAGTTAAGCCTTGGACTTCAACTCAGCCCAGTGAGAGGGAGCTGGGTTGGAAGCAAAAATTGGTCCTCAGGAACCTTCTTCTATCCTTTTTGGACATGGACAACTCATTTGCTTTGTTTTCATTGATCTGGTTCCCCCCTCCTGGAAATGGGGACCATAGACTCTTATTGCACTCAAAGACTCTCCTACTCTTAATAATATATAATAATATGTTTTGTTTTTTTGGGTGGGCTGTGGATGGGATTGTGGGGAGTAGCTAGCGTGTGAATGTGGAGCATGTGAAGTAGGGCTTTTATTGTAATTAGTGTGTGAATGAAGTATAATTGAGTAGTTAGGATTTTATCTCTGTTATTTATTAGTTGTTTTAGTATTTTCTTTCTGGATTTTATTTAGACAGTTATGTGTAGGAGTTCAGGGCACCTCCAGATCAGGTACCCTGGCACCCTGCTGCATGACTTCTGCCCCTTCTGTGACTTCCCCCTCCCTGCTGTTGCTGTAAGGTGTTGTAGGGAGGTGGGTATAGATGGGGGAGCAGTGGCAGGGCACCAGGAGCTCAATGAAGGTGAGAGAGATTAAGGTGGTATGGAACAGGAGATGTCCTGGGGTTAAATGGGGCCTTGAGAGAGGCCCGATGTGTTTGGCCTCCATCCCCAGGGATCCCACCAGATTATGTGGGCAGGTAGCTAGAGGATCTTCAGCTGATATGGATCCTCTTCAGGCAGTGCTTTGCATCACCATGTCGATGAGGAACAAGATCGCAATTACAGTGAAGTCATCCAGGATGAAGTGCAGCGCTGCAGAATTCTGCAGCAGAGTTACTGCATTAAACAATGGAATTTCAATGGGAGTTAATTCCTTTTGTCATGCAGTAAACCTGTGACACTGCTTCATCCTGGCTGACTTATCTGTATGTTGGACTTGATTTCCTCAATCGACCTGGCGTGCATCAAGGAGAACTGGCTGGGTGACGATGCGGGGCCTGTGTTAGAGGCATCAGTCCTGGCTGGGTACTCCATGGTGCACTGCCCAAGGAAGGCTCGCAGGGTTGGGAGTGCAGCCATCTGTTTTAGATCTGACTTGAGCCTCTCAGTGCATCCTGTTGCTTCTACCAGGTCATTTGAATGTGTGGCAGAGCATGGGGGTCCAGGTGCAGGTTGCAGAATTCTCCTTATTTATCATCCTCCGGTGTTGGGAAGGGAATTCTTGCAGGAGGTAGTGGACTTCATCATCGACAGGGTGTTGGAGTCCCCCAGATGACTTATTCTGGGTGACTTCAATGCCTGGATCGACGATGAATCCTCACAGTTTTGAACTGACCTCCTCCAGTTGATGACATCACCTGACCTAGCACAAGCAGTTGCCTCTGTGACCCCACCATCATGGCCACACCTTAGACCTGGTATTCTCACTGGGTCTCGGGGTCACCAACCTCGAGACTGATCGGGTCATTTGGTTGAATCACTGCACTGTGAAGTTCTCATTTGGGGCTCTGCTAATGATCCCTCCACTGTTGAGATGATCAGCTACCACCCTTTAAGGGGTTTGACCCTGGAGGCACTGATGGCAGTGGCTGATTTCTCTGGTGTCAGTGCTGCTAGTGTGATTGGCTTGGGGGAATCAGTGGCAGCCTATAATTGGGCTGTGTCTAAGGCAATCAATGCCATCACACTGGTCCATATACGACCAAGGTCCTCTCTGGGACCCCCATGGTTTGATGGGGCCCTCAGGGCAATGAAGACCTTGGGTCAGAGATTGGAGCATCACTGTCAGAGAACCTACCTAGAGGAGGACAGACTGGCTTTGAGAAATCACTACAGTGACTATCAAATGGCAATCAACCATGAGAAGGCAGAATTCCTGTCCAGGTGGATTGCTGCAGGGAAAAGTAGACCAGTTCTGCTCTTTCGGACTGTGGACAGGCAACACTATTGATGGCGTCCTCTAAGGTGTGAAATCTGGGCATGATCTTTGACGACAGGCTGATATTTGAGGCTCAGGTGTTGACTGTCATCAAAAGTAGTTTTTACCATCTGAGGAACATTGCTTAGATTAAGCCCCTAATCCAGCCTGAAGACATGCCATCACTCATGCACGCTTTTATAACATCAGGCATCGACTACTGTAATGCTCTGTATCTCGGGTTCAGTGGAGGGAACGTCCGCTGGCTGCAGCTGGTGCATAATGAAGCAGCCAGGTTGCTAACAGCTGTACCTGCCTTGAAGCCTCCTTCTATCCTTCCAGACAAAGCTCACTGAGCCGCTCTCTGACCTTTTGTCCAGCTCTACCTTTACTTGCTACTATCTTCCCCACACTCCTCTTCTGATGTCTTCCACCCAGCCTTACCTTTATTCTGCCCACTGAATCAATCTCCATGTAACTACTGTATATTGTCTACTCTGTAAAGTGCACATGTAAGCCTGTTGTATACTGTGTTTGACATATGCCTGTATTTTTGGCTGATTCCTAAACGTACTCTGATTTTTTTGTCTGCCTTGATCTTTGTTTCTTGCACTGTTTTGTCCTCACTGTGACGAGGTACCTTTGTAAATGAGCCTCTGGCTCAAAGGTTGTTAAACTGATGTTCTAATAAATAAATAAATAAATAAATAGCAAAATTGCCTAGATTCTATCATGTGAACTTGGTCCTGTGGGGTCTGCAATGGCTGCCGATTAGGTGGTGGGTTCTCGTCAAGATGAACTTGCTCACCTACAAGGCCCCATATGGACTGGGCCCTGGCTACCTGTCAGACCTCCTTTCCCCAGCCGTTCTGACTTGCTCCCTCTGTTCCTCCATCCAGAGCCTCCTTGCAGTGCTGAGGACTGGGCTGAAAACCTCAGGTGATCACTCATTTGGGTGGCCTGCCCGGTCCTCTGGAATTCGCTCTGGAGATCTCTCGGGAGGTCCCTACAGTGGAGGAATTCCGGAGGGGCCTAAAAACTCACTTATTTAAGTTAGCATATCCTGAAAATACAATTTTATGATGACTCTGATTTTATTGATTGTTGTAATTCTATTGTACATTTTAATTTTCATGTCCCTGAATTTTATGTATGGCGCCCAGAGCCTCCGGGATTGGGCAACTAAAAATAAAGACTTACTTACTTACTCTAACTCTCTTGTGGTCATCTCTGCTTTCAGTGGCAGTTTTGCAAACTGTCCTTTTATGCTTCAGGCTGCCTCCAACCTGCTTGTCCCTCCCCACCCTCTCTTTCTACCATTTCTCCACTTCTACATCTATTCACATTGTCCCCTAGTATCTCCCTTTACTACCCTCAGCAATCTCCTATGCCTCGATCTCAATGAAAGCAGCAGTCCTTCTTGATCCTAAACTCATTTACCTTTGTTCCCCTGTTATTGCTGTCACCTTCTCTTCATTCTTGACAGGGACACTGTCAACCTTTTTTGCATCATATTATTTCTAACTGAAAACCTACATTTGAATGGTTGCTTATCATCGCTAGCATTTATTGATGTTGCTGGTTGTTTCTCTGTATCCTTTCTTAGTAGGACTTAAAATGCATGCAATTGGATAATTTTCCCAACCTTGTTTTGTTTCAAATCCTTGATTTACTCTTATTGCATACTGCATGTACATTAAGAACACCCCAAACATTGCAGCCACCCACTCGTGATGCAATAGTCTGCTCGCCTTTCCCTGCATTATAAGTCACTAGGCTGTGTTTGGGGTGTTTGCAAGTCCAGGAAAGAGGCAATAAAAGTTAATCAAGGACTGTAAACCAGACACATTGTTGTGTGGTAATACCAGCGTGGTGGGTGGTCTATTTTTCACTTTTAAAAATAAAAAAAAGAAAAGAATCTAAATTAAACTACCAGCTACATCACCAATCAGTACATAGTATGACCAATCACAACTTTTTTTTTTAATTAGAGACACTTTGAGGCCTAAGGTGGTTGACAGTGTATCATTCTGCACTGTCTCTGTACTTTGAGCTTGGAAGAGGACTAAGGTCATCCTCCATCCCAAGGCAGGTGACTTCTATTTTTTAGGGCAACTACCACCATATCCCACTCCTAACTGGCTTTGCTAAGGTCCAGGAACACCTGATCCTTACTCAGCAGTCTGCCTTCTGGAATAATCACTCCACTGTCTCCTTACTCCTTTGCCTCATGGATGCCACCCCTAAACTAACCAGCCTTGTATCTATTAACTTCTTCAAAGCCTTAACTGCAAGCAAAATGAAAGTTCTATGTAACTGTCCCAAGTCCTAGCCTTGGCACTCGCATCACCTCCCCTTGGTCCTTCTTGCTCTTCCCCCCTCTTTCCCCCTTTTCACCCTCCTTTATCCTCTCACCCTCTCTGTTCTCCCGCCTACCATCTGTCTAGCTCCCTATCTACTCATCATGTTTGATAGTGCTCAGTGTACATTGTTAGCCTGTTCAACTTTCCTTAGCCTACTTATTACCAGAAGATTTGCTTTGTAAATTCCACCCCATCATGTATATGATGTATATTTTGTGTAGGCCTGTATATTTAGCATGCCTGCTACTTACCAGTAGGTGTACTTTTGTAAATTCTGTTCCTGTCATGTATATAATTGCATAGTTTGTATATTTTGTATCCAACATTATTAATTTGTACCAGGACTGTTTGTATTCTTGTATTGTTTCTCTGTATAAGTTCTTGATGTATGTTCCTCAGGATCTCCTTGGGAATGAGCTTTCTCAATGGAGTTATTCTTGCAATAAACTTGAACATGAAGTATAGAATGGGGGCACTACATCTCCACAGTTTTCAGTGACTCTGCAGAAACATTCAAAGGTACCTAGTCCATTCTGTAAAACTAACTAGCTGATGCTATTCTCTCATATTTGACTGTGGTGTGGTTCCATGCCTACCCTTTCTGAGCACTCCCAATCTGTCCAGTTAGCAGGGACCCCCCCCCCCCCACACTCCCCAACTGATCTTGTGTGTCTTGAGATTCTGTCCTTGGCTCTGTTCTAGTTTACATGTTCCTAAATGACCTCCACAGGACATGTGACACCACACACATTTATATGTATGTGAATGACAATTTATTCTATGCCAGTGGCCCCTCCATCTCAGAGCTGGAAGCCTTTGCCCAATAAGATTTTGACAACATCCAGTTCTGGTCCTTTGCTAATCAAGTCTACTCAACTCTAAAAAAAAAAGACTCTATATAGTTTTAGTCCTGACCAGTGATTACTAAACTCCCCTCCTGTCTTGCCTTTTCTATCCTTAATGGCAGAGTACTGGAAGAAATCCCATCTTTCAAGTGTCTTGGTGTTTGATTGGACAAACATTTTGACTTTGCTGGCTACTTCAGTACCATTCACTTCAAACTCCTCTCCAAGCAATTTGTTTTTTACAGGAACAAGCACTGTATTCCCCTTTCAGCAAAATGGCAAATAATCTTTAAAACAATACTCCTGGGGTCTTTTACTATGGTGATGGAGGCTACAGTGGTATAAATGGAAATGTTACCTTCCACTACAGTATGCCTTAAGGTACTTCAAGGTAATTGAATCAAAGTACCATTGACAAAAATGGAGTTTCTGCCGTATAACTATCTCCCTAAGTGCAGAATTTCAAGGCAGTTGGAGAAACCTTTATGTGAACACTACTGCACAGTGCAGCTTCCAAGTTCTCCCTGCCCAATCTGGACTCACGTTTTAATGCCTGCTGTCACTTTGCCCTCTACTGCCCTCTACAATAGCATACACCACTGCTCTCTGTGCTCTCTTTTGCACTGCCATTTCTCCCTAGAGGACATGAGTATCTCCTGTAGGACAGCTTTCCTTTACAAATTTTGGACTATGTATCTCGACTAATAACTCACCTCTCTCCATCCTACTTTCCCTCTCTCATGCTACCCCCTGGTGTATCCATACCTCCCTTTCTTCTTCATTCCCCACTGTAGGTATGCCCTTAACCAAGTAGCTTGCTCCTACTGACTCCCACATTTCTAGGACAACCTTCCTCTTTCCATGCAATCCTCAACTTCATGTTTCTCAGTTTTCACCTTTCTTCATGTGTTAATAAATCCTTAATGCTACTGTAACTAGGTTTGCTGGACCATTGTCATCTTGTATGTAATATAGCTATATTCTGTTTTTCCTGCTCACTCACCTGGTAATTGACAGGTAATTTGCTCTTTTTTATTGTACTGTATGACAATTTTGCTCTCGGATTACTATTATACAAATACCATTTAATTACCCTTGATACTACTGTAACCACAATATGTCTGCCTGGCTGCAGCAATGTTGTAAACACAGCTATATTCTCCTGCTTTTCTGAGTCATTCTTATGGTTCTTGATAATTATTCCTAACTGTTGCACTTGGACTATGTGAATGTAATGTTCCCAGAGGAGTACGTTACTATAAAATTGCCATTTATTCTCCCATGTGTGCCATCTCCAGGACACATCAAGAATCAAGCTATTTCAGCACAACATGCTCTTCCTAAAGAAATATTTTCAATATATAAATATATGAATTCCAGAAACCATTTCAAGGAATAAATGCAGTGCAATTTATGTGTTCAGAAATGTGACAGCAGAATTGATTTTTGATGGAAAACAACTGGTTTTAACATTAAACAAGATAGTGACTCATAGCATTTTTTTTTTACTGGTAATTCATTTTCTCACAATTTTTCGTGACTTTCATACTTTTTTTTACGGTTGGCAGCACTAGGCATCAGTGCAGATATCAAATTATAATAGGCAGTGATGCCACCGTAGCATAGTTTGTTTTAGCTGGACAAATTATTTAGCCTAATGGCAGACAATTGCTTGTAGTAACTAGAGGAAAGTTGAGTGGTTCTTTAAGCAACAGGTGGTGGATTTTGTTGGTGGTCCTAGATCTTATTCATTTTATCTTACAGTTCTGGATTCTTCCTTCTCAACCTTTCAACACCCAAATGTGGGACAGAGTATCAAACATGCGGATGCAAGCTCTCAACTCTGTACAGACTAATGCTCTGGTTTTAATATGATTTACTAGAACATCAATGTTTCATACAAATTTCTGTTTATATTCTCAATGAACATTATATTTCTTTATGTGGGATAAATGATTTACAAGTGGCAAAATGAGTGATGACCCTCCTAATGATGAAAAGGTGAGAGACCTGCAACCTCATCAATGTGAAACTTGCTATAATGTATGGTAGAACGCTCTTCCGCGTTGAAATCCATGCCTGGAACAACATTGTGGTGCTGTCTTGGCTATATCACAATGTTGTTATGCTGCACTGAATATATCACTAGTGCAGCATAACAACATTGAATGTCTTCGTGTATGCGCGATGTAGCGGTCGCTGTGGTGAGCAAGCGAGCAGCCCTGAAACGAGCTGCTACATCTGTGGCCAAAAAAGCCATTTTTTTTAATACCAGGGTCTAAAGGAGGGAGGAGAGTTCATTTATGGTTGCCCATATACTATGAAAGATTGTGTATGAGCAACCATACACAGACAAGGATATTTTTCAGTCTCAAGGTTTCCATGGTAACAAGACCTCTCGAGCTACACTCTTGAGGTCTTCAGTTACCATGGAAACCTCTCAATTCAAAAATATCCTTGTTGTGCATGATTGCTCATACACAAACCTCTGTGTTGAATGCATAAGCCCTCCTCCTACTGTCAACTGTTACTTCTGCAACTTTGTCCCATGTCTAAAATGCTACTGTTGATTAGTTGTGAGGGTTAGTATCATAATTCCTTATCTTGATATGCTACTTACTCTTTTCAGCACTTTCTTTCTTTCTTCACGTTCTAAACATTTTTATTTTTTTTAAATTCCTGGATAAAGTAGTTGGGCATCCACATTTGGTAATTAATGTTTCATATTAGTTTACTCCTGTCTCTTGTAAATATAGAATATATTCTCTTCATATACCAGTGCTAGAAGACTTACCACATAACTTTGCCTCCGTATGCAAAAATGTTTAAAGGGGACAGGAAATGTGTGCTAAATGGTAGCTGTTTATAAAGTTCTTATTCTCAGAAATGATATGTATTCCCCTAAGTTATCCATATTTAATTGTGCCTCAATTAAAAGTGATACAAAAAACTATATTTTGCATTGTTTATGGGCTGCACTCTTTTACAGTTCTCTTCATGGAACCAATAATTTGGAGTTTTTACTATGTCACGGTTTGTGTACAGAATGCTAATTATGAGTGGTTGACCTATCAGAACTATGCTTAGAGTTCTGTGCACAAACTATTACATAGTTAAGACTCCAAATAATTGGTTCCATGAGGAGAACTACTACCCAGAAAAACAAAACAATGCAAGATACAGTTTTTCATGCCACTTTTTATCGAGGTACTGTTAAATACGAGTAATTTAGGGAAATAGATATCATTTCTGAGAATAAGAACATTATAAACAGCTGCCAATTAGAAATTATTTCCTGTCCTCTTCCATAATGTTGAATACACACTTTCTGTTTTTTTCAAATCCCTATGTCAGACTCAAGCACTGCTCAAAGCCAGGCTTCCTGTTTTCAGGATGTGTGATTATTCATAGCATGATGTATTTCAACCCTCTGACAGATAAAGATTAACAGCTAATAAAACATAGGTAACCGAAATTAATTACAGTACTTGAAAATCAGGTCATAGTAATTCTTAAAGCTCCAAGGCTACATGCAGTAAGTTTTAATACTTTGGATAATAATTTGGTTTCTAACCTTATTTTCATTCTTTTCAGTATGAATTTAACTTAATCTCTCTGAGTTAGTATAGATTGAAAAGTACCATCCCTTTGAAGTAGCTGGAGTGGTTCCTGAAAAGCTGTACTGGGTTGGCAATGTTTAATTATGGGGAACCCCCCACACCACGCAACATTTAAAAAAGATGCTACCAGAATAAACTGATTAGTGCTGCATATTTTCTTTGAATGAATGCAGTGCTGCTAACACTTAACATTTTGCACATGCTGCTTTATCAAAGAGTGAGGGTTCTACCTTCTGCCTGCCTTTTATAGGACAGTATTAGAGGTACAGCATTAGTAATCAGTACAATTATAACATTACAAGGTGTATATTAAACAGTGAAGGTGTAAGTGCAAGTATATATAGAAACAATGTGCATGTTAAAAACAGTTTGGCAAGAATTCTTCAAAGCAATATAGCACTTTAGAGTGATCCAAAGCAAGATAGTCCTGCCAGTTGCATGATATTTTGATCCCTTATTGCCAAAGATGCTGGGATAAGTGATACATTTAGATTAAAAAGGAAAAAAGATAATTCCAGTGCAGATTAAATCAATTCTGCCACTTGTATGATTTACAGATCCATTGTACATCTGTAAGAAAAGAATAAAAAAGTTAGCCAATATACCATTACATCACTTATAAAAATGGTTGCAAATCTATTTTATCATTAAGGCCATTAACATTTATTGCTTTTAGTTAGAAAATTCAAAAGTTTTCCCTTCTTGTTAGCAGCAGATCAATATCACTAGCCCTCTTTCCAACTATCACCATTTTGGTCCCCATTAAGGAAAGATTGTTGGCCATGGGGTCTGTTGCTTCGAGAATGTGGCAGGAAAGAACATAATATTTATTGCCATTGTTAACTGCCCTAATGTAGTCCCCAACTCTGTCCTTAAATTTGAATTTAGTGCATCCATGTAAAACCTGTTACATTTGCAAGTGGCCAGGTAAATTACATGCACAGTATTACAATGAATGAATTTGCTGATGTTCATGGTATGACCCTTAGCAGGATTAAGGAAGGTGGTACCTTCCTGTACCACACTGCAGTACTTGCAATGACCACATCTGAAACACCCAGATAGTGATGGAGGCAGTTATGTATTATGTTACTGGGAAAGGTTGCAGGCTATGAGTAAGCCTATCACCTACATTTATGACCCTTTGATAAATCATCCCAGGTGGGTAGCTCACAAAAGGTTGAAGCTTATCCTCAGTTTGGAGGATCCTCCAGTGTTTGTGGATACTGTTTTCCATTACCCTGGATTGGACATTGTAAATGGTAACAAAGTTAAGAGGTGGGTTTCCCAACCCCTGTCCAGTGTGGGTGTGGAATGGTGTTAACTGGTGCAGCCTGTGTTTCCTGTTTTCTGCCTTGCTTGTGTAATATCTAATATACTGTAGCTCCTCTTAGGGAACCTGCATTCAAGATCACTAGCATTGAATTGGAATGCTTTCTTGGTGTTCCATTTGCATTTGATATACAAAACTGGCTGATGGGGATACAACATTTTTGACAGTGTGTTCAGGCAACAGAAACTGGCTCATAGGATAGTGTTCCTGTCAATAGGTTTTTGGAAAAGATTGGAATCAATCCCTTCTTCATTATTTTTAAAGATTTTAATGTAAAAAAATAAAGAGATGGACTTTGCATCAAAAGTGTGGGTGAATTTAAGATTCTGATTGGCCGATTCCAAGAATCTTACAAAGGATTTTAAATCATCCATGGACCCCTGCCACATCATGAAAATATCATCTATATAATGCCTCCATAACAAAACTCATGGCAGAAAAATGTTAACATCAGCATTATACACACTGTCTTTCTCCCCATAAGCCTAGGAATAAGTTAGCATCCCTCGGTACAAAGGCTGCACCCATGTCTTTACTACTAACTTGGTGATAAAAATCTCACAGTAAGGAAAAGACATTGCATTCTGAAACAAAACAAGAGAGTTCCACAAGAAATTCTGTGGGTGGTTTGGCATTGGGCCATCTCTGTTAGAGAAAATGGCTAATAGCCTTTAGACCCTCCCCATGAGATATATTGGTATATAAGGATTCCACATCAAGGTTGATCAACAAGTGGTCACCCTCGATGTCGACATCCTCCAGCACACCCAAAACCTCAGTACTGTCCCTTACATATGAACAAAGATTCTGTACAAATGGATGGAGATGGAGGTCCATGTACTGGGTCAGTGCCTTTGTCAGAGAATTAATACCCAATATGATTGACCTACATGTTGGTGTTACACCAAGGTCTTGTGTACTTTAAGAAGGGCATTTAAGGTTGGCCTGATGGGCTGGAGCAGTGTAAGAAATGCTAATTCCTTCTTGTTGATGACCTAAGATTCAAAAGTTCTTTGCAGATATTTACCATTGAATTTTAAAAGGTTAGTAAGGGGTCACAGGACAGGATATTGGATGACAGAATTCCCAGTTAGCCAGCTGCCACTTGACTTCCACATTATAGACCTTGGTGTCCTGGATCACTACATTACCCACTTGGCTTGATGGCAATATCATGATTATTTTCTAACTGTTTATGGGCTTAGTGTTCTGCTGTGGTCATTTTAGCATATAATTGGATTAATGGTATTTGAGCAAGTGCCATGATATTGCTGTCACAAGCTTTGAGAAATACCCCAACTGTGCATGGAGCTATGACCTGGGATTTTTTTCTTTAGTTTAGAATGTAACCCCTAGATGGCGCTATCCCAGGGGCTACTACCCCTGCCTGATTTGCCACTAACAGGTTGAGGGGCCTGGATCCAATGGCTGGTGCCTCCACCCAGAGGTCAGGGTTTGCAATAGTTAAACTAACTTGGTCACAGCCCTCTGGGACACTGCAACCCCCCTTTCTTCCCACTAGTGGCCCACACAATATATCAGAATTACCTTCACGTATACACTTACCCCCAGGTCTGGTTCCGGCACTGGGACCTCCTGTGAAATGAGATACAGTGCAACAATCACAGTACAGTACTTTAACATAGACAAATACCTCAGGCAGTATAACTTTGCTGAAACAAGCAGCTCTGATTTATTTGGGGGATATAACAAGGACAGGGGAAATCAGGTTAATTGGCTTATCACTCTAATAATCTACCTATGGCTCTGTGCACAGGCCTATCCCTATCAGTTACTGTCCCTGGCACCCAAGCCCTCAGTGGCTAGTCCAAACCGTGGCAGCTGGTAGGCCCTTTCACACAGAGAAAAGGAGAATTAAACAGTCAGCAGTACAGTAATTCCATTTGGATTTAATGTGGCAATTCAACAGGAGCAACCCTGAATTAGTACTCACGACCTCCAAATAAGATAGGGTCCTTCAATGTCAGCAGGGCTCACTTAGGTACACAAACCTCTTCACACATCCATATAAAAGAAAGTACTATACCAGGCAGGCTGCATCTGTATCCGATCGCCACTACTGCACAATACCGGGAGAACACACAGCAGATTCAGTTCCTGACAGACCGAGTGCAATTTTCAGCAATTCTTCCAGTCTTCTACAGGGTGAGCCTGGTTTCTACTCTTCAGAGATCCTTTGATTCTTTTCACAGGACGGATTCAGTCCTAACAAGCTGTTACACAAGCTGCAGACCGGAACTCTGGGCCTTACACACGTTTTTTGACTAAAACTGCACACTGAAAAAGCACAGGGCTCCTTCCTTCTTCACTGCCAAAGCTCAACTGAACTCCAACTGACGAAACGGGCACTTCCTTTGAGTTCCTCCCAGTTCTTGACTGGATTGGCTGTCACTCACAATAGACTGCTGTTGGTCCAAAAAGGCACTGAAGTCTAAACTACATCTCCCAGAGTCACTGCCCATACAATCCTCTTTGTGGCTGGCTCAGATTATGAGTCCAAGTTCTGATTAGTCAAGGCATCATTTTAGAGCTAGCTTACCCCACACTGATTGGTCCAGTTCAGCAGTTCAAAACTAGAATGGGGAACTAGCAGACACAGTTCTGACTGCAAAGAAAGCAGGTTAGACAAACTGTAATTTCATTATTACTCTAAATAATTTCTGGCAAACAGTTACATCTTTCAGATAGGTTCCTTTGCACTCCTAGTGACTGCAAAAATGAAGTGAATTGGCAGCAGCTCGAGTGGTACTCAGAGAAGCACACAGTCCCCCCATACAAACTAATTATGTCTGCAAGCAGACAGCTCTTAAAGAGACAGTACCAGAGGCTCTAAAACACTCACTGATAAATGGCTAAATGCAAACACCATTCAGGCTTGGAGCATTCAAGCAAGCTCCTGGAAGTCTTTGGGAACCCCCATTTGCAGGGGGTTACACCCTTCCTGGCCTGGGAAAGCTTGGCGTCGCGTCAAGCAAGTACCCATAAGTTTCAACTGCAACCATATACATTTGCATTAGGCTCACACATGTAATCATCAGTCAATATATCATTTTACCAAGAACACATTTCTGAAACATTGCAGTACGTCACTCTTTACACGTAATTACATACACATTGTACCATAACTCAAGTTATTACCTCTTGCACATGAAACCTGAGGGGCCCTTCCCTATCAATTACTGAGGGGCTGGATGGGGCAAGGGCACCATATATAGGAGCAACACAAGTAACTTGGAGTTAGCACTGATGCTCAGTTTGGGCAATGAGCTCAGGGACACATACACTCCTTTATGGACAACATTGAGAGGCAAGTCCACAGGCCTCCCAAGTGAATCATAACTGAGGTGCACCACAGGCTTTACAGCTCGACCAGTCTTTCTAGGGGGAACTGTTATAGTCTCTGCACTCTGAGCCTCATTTTCAGCATTGTCCTCACTTGTCAGGAGTCTCCATGGGGTAGAGGGCTAGAACTTGGGGCACTTTCAGCTCCAGGAGTTACAGTTTCTGAGTCCACAACATTTGGCTCGCATGGAGAGCTTCGGACACTGGCAGTGGACTGTCAGGGCACTCAAAATACTCTTCTTGTTCGATTGTATCACCAGTCTGCCCCAATCTATCATTTCCTCCCTAAAGCTCAAACAGTTCAACCATGCACAATGATTCCATTTCATCTGATCTGATGCTTGACTTCACTTTCTGGGAGCATTGGCTCCAGGGATGAAGCTAGGGGCTTAGACAGTCCAGAAGGCCAGCTTTGTCTCCAGTATTGACTAAGGGATTGCCCGAAACAATTGACTCAGTTCGTGAAGAAGGATAGTATTCAAAGTCACTCTCACTTTCTTCGATATGGACTGACAGTCATGCTCCAACTGGGACTTGTGGAGAACACTTTAACTTTGCTTCTGTAGGTGCAGACTTTCTTGATCTTTTCTTAGCAGCAGCTCTAGTCACTGGTCCAGAGGGGCATCTTCAAGGGCTCAGACTCAATTAAGATTTGTCCAATGGGCAGTAAATGATTTCTATGCATTGTTTTACATCTTTGAATTATTCTCAGGCCTTACTTTGTACACTGGCAGATCATCTAGTTTGCCCACTACAATGTGAGGAGATGGTGCCATCTGTCAGCAATCTTGTGCTTGCCATGCAGTCCCAGATTTCTTAGCAATACCCGATCTCCTCCTGGAGTTCCTGTGCTTTCACCTTTTATCATACCTTTCTTTGTTGGCCAGATTTCTTTTGGCAGCCTGGTTTATGAGCCAGTTAGTGCGCATGAGTTAGCTGGGCCTTTAACTTTTGCACATACTGTAAATAGTTGTCAGCTTGAACCCATCAGGAGACCCAAAACACACATCTACTGGTAGTGAGCTTCTCTTCCAAACATCAGGCGGTGAGGAGAATCAGTGGCATCACTTTTGTGCTGCAGTTATAAGCACGTACCAGGGTGCTAATTTGTTGGCTCCATCTGAAGCTTGTCCTTTGGGTGCAGAGTGCCTAGCATATCTAACAAAGTCACGGTTGAAGCGTTCAGGCTGTGGGTCCCCTGGGGAGTGGTGAGGTAGTTCTGGTTTCGCACTCCCACAGAGAAAGCATCTCTTTGATCAGGCGACTCTCAAAGTCTCTCCTTGATCAGAATGGATTCTTTGTGGAGCCCCATAGTGAACAAAAAGTTTTCTACAAGTACTTTGGCCACAGTGGATGCTTTCTGGTCCTTTGGTGGAAAGCTTGGGCATATCTAGTGAAATGGTCAGTGACCACCAGCACATTACTGATATTTCTTTGATCTGACTCCAAACTCAGAAAATAATACAGACCAGCTCCATGGGTGCACTGGTGGTGATGTTAACAGGGGGAGCCCTCTGGGGCAAAAGCTTTCCTCTATGTAATAGCGACTACAGGATTCGAATGTGTTGCTCCACATCAGCCCCCATCTTAGGCCAATAGAATCTGGATCTCACCAAGTCAAGTGTTCTGTCTATACCAAGGTGCCCAATGTGGTTTGTGCAAGGACCTCAGTACTGAGTCTCGAAGGCAGTGGGCAGCACTAGTTGTTGTTTGTCTACTTGTCCCCTCTGTCTACTGTTTCTCTGTATAACAGTTTGATTGATCAGTTTCAACTTAGGACCTTCTTTGTATAACAGTGCAGTTCTCAAATCAGTGGGCGTAATTTGGACACATCTTTTCCTGCATGGGGGCTTCCAAAGCTACTTTGATCATGGGATCGTGAGTTGAGCCACTCGAATACTGTCATTGTCCAGCTGAGGCAGTGTACCAATGTCTATTGCAGAAAAGTGGCAATAAGCAACAGGTATGCAATTCTCAGAGGGTCCCAAGCAATCCACCATACAGTCCACTGCGTCCGTGGACATTGTTCCTCCCTGTCAAACTTCCGCAGAGTGCCCGAATGTCAGGTTCTGCCAATCGGACCCAATCATTCTGGGAACAGGCCTACGGGAGAGCATCAGCATCTGTATGGTTCGAGACCTGCTCGGTATTCGAGCATAGTCATATGTAGATAATGCAGAAAGCCACCTATGGCCAGTGGCATCCAACTTAGCTGAGTCTGCACATATGTCAAAGGATTATTGTCAGTTTTACTAGTATTTAGCCCCATACAAGTACTCATGGAATTGGTCAACAATAGCCCACTTCAAAGCTAGAACTCTAACTTATGTACAGGATAGTTCTTTTCGGATGGGGTCAGGCTTCTACTGGCAAAGGCCACTGGTCTCAGGCCATTCTCGTGCTCTTGGTACAACACAGCCCCCAACCCTTGCAAGCTAGCATCAGTGTGCAGGGCGTAAGGTTTTCTTGGATCGGCATAGGCCAGCACTGGAGCATGGGTAAGTTGATATATGATTTCATGAAAAGCAGTCTCACAATCAGGAGTCCAGCGGGCCCAAATACTTCACTCGGATGAAAATACACTCTTTCAGTCTTGAGGGACGCTGACTTTTGGTATTTTTGTGGGTTGGGGATACCTTGAGTAAGGTTAAGTAAAGGCGGATCACTCTTGAATAGTCCTTGATGAGCGCACGATAATAACCACAGAATCCCAGGAATCTTTGCAGTTCTTTTAGATTTTGGGCTGTGGCCAGGTGGTCAAGGCCTCAACTTTACCTGGGTCGGTCTCTATTCCTCGGTGGATACTATGTGTCCCACATACTTTTACTGATGTTTGAAAGAATTGACACTTATCAATGGACAGTTTAAGGCCAAAGTCCTCCAGTCGGTCCAATACCTTAAATAATCTGCTCTCATGTTCCTCCAGTGAGCTGCCAAACACAATAACATCATCTGAGGTATACCAGGCACTCTAGTAAGTTCATGTCCCCACTGCCGCGCTCCATCAATCGTTGAAAAGTGGTTGGGGCACCTGAATCCCTTGAGGCATCCTCATGAATTCATAGAAGCCAAGCGGACAGATAAAGGCTGTCTTTTCACGGTCCTCTGGGGCCATCGGGATCTGATAGTACCCACTGCGGAGATCCAGCACAGAGAACCACTTGCTCGTTTAGGCAGTCCAAAGCATCCTGAATCGAGGCATTGTGTACTGATCAGGGGATGATCCGCCCGGTTTAGAATGCGATAATCCCACACATCATACTGTTCCATTCTTTTTCCTCCACTACCACAATGGGGGAAGCATAAGGGCTTCTGGATTCTTGTATTACACAGCAGCTAACATCTCTTGCAGATGCCGTCTCACATCATCTATGTCAGCAGGTGCCAGGCGTCGAGACCTCTCACGAAATGGTCTTCCGTCATGCAGCCGGATATTGTGCTCAGCTCCTTGCGCATCCACATCCCATTCCTTTAAAGAAAACACTTGGTCTCTCTGGGCAAGCTTCTCACTGATCCTCACTTTCCATTCAGCTGGCAGCGAGAGTCAGAAATCAAACAAGTCAGGCGTTACTCTGTCATTCTTCCTTGAACTCTTGCTGCTGGGTAGCACTGCAGTGTCTGCACAATGCACATTAGCCAGATGCAACCTCTGTTTACTGAATGTCTCTTTCAGACACATTATGAACTTGGACCATTACCTTCTGGCATAAGCATGGGCTCTAGCGGGCAAAATACTAAGCTTGACCAGCAGTCCCTCTGGCAATTTCCATCGCCTGGTGCATCCAACATTAATATTTTATTCTTAACATCCTTTCATATGGACCTCTCCCTAAGGTACTGGGCATTTAGCGCCAGGATCAGAGACTCAGGATCCTTCTTCCATACAATTCCGACGGTTCCTCTGGTTCTGTTTTTCAGCATCTCTCTGTGCCTCATAGGCCTTCTTAATTAAAGCTGGAACTCTTAAAGCTCTACTAGTCTTTGACCCCTGTTTTTCATAACACAACTGTGCCAGCCTTCCCGAACATATGAGCATTTGTTCCAATCAACAAAGGGACACCATCCTTACATGTCAGTGGGGGGACACACTAAGGCTAGGGTCTCTACTTGTTCGGCCACTCCAGCCACGGAGGTGGGGAAGACAGCAAATTCGGATATACCGGAATAGGGTAGGCCTTCTCACTTAACCCCCATACATGCAGTCCTTCTAATGGTTGTAAGTGCCGTCTGACAAATGCTTCTGATACCAATCCTGGAACATAATTGTCACTTGGGAGCCACTGTCTAATACAGCTCTTGTAGACACTCCGTTCACCTTTACAGTGGTCTCCATGGAGGGACCCACTATTCTGGACCAGTCTGGAGAGCGGTAGGTGGGGCCTGGGCAACTGCCTTGCCACAAAAGGACGTGAATTAGCATTTTGGTGCCCTCACTGGGATCATGTGGCACCTCTTAACCACTGATTTCTTCTCCGAAGCTCTCCTTGTAGCCTATATGCAACTTTGTCAGTGTCTTTTGGGGACTGGCATTCCTTTTCATGTGCCCATCTTTCCCACAATTATAGCAAAACATACTTTCTGGAGTTTGAGCTGGCAGGCGCCACACTGGGAGCCAGGGCGGGGTATTACTAACTGGAAACCTTGGTGCCATCTCTGTCTCGGCGTGATAAGCATTTGGAGACATCTCGTCAGTTTCTCCACTTCCATGGTCAAGGAATCGAGTTTGGAGCTGTTATCAGCAGGAGATACATGGTGGGTACCCCCACCCCATAGCAGATGCAGTCGATATAGGTCAGGCCCGTACTCAGCGTGGCCTTCATAAAGGGACTGTTTTGAATTCCCGGATCTCTCAACAGTTACCCCATTGTGACATATCTTTCCTTGTCAGAGCACTCATTGACTGCCAACCTCTGCCTGAACTTCACTGATGGGTCACACCTCAGTCACTTTCGGGTCGTGGCGCAGCTATTGGTGCAGGTCCTCCCGAGGTCGTGCTTTTCTCAACTCCTCGAATTTCTCTCATTAACTCATCATAGGAGGGTGGGGATTCCAGTCGATCTGCCAGGTGTAACTGAAGCAACAGCAGTTCTGAGAAGGGGCAGACTTAAGGATCCTGTCCAGCCTGGTTCGGTCCAGTTCAATCGCTGGCAAACTACCTTTTCTGAGGCATTCTTGCAACAATTTTCCAGCCGAGATACATACACAGACAACAACTCCCTTGGTACTGTTGTGATCTCTTACTCTCCACCATAGGTCCTCATCAGAATCTGGGCTCCCATACACATTCTCAAGGCCTCAAGATAGGCCTGTCAGTCACTTCAGGGTTACTGGCCCGTTTAGCACGGATGGTAGCCAGGCAGGACCTCGGAGGCTCTCACTAACCCTCTTTCGCTTTTCACCTTCCGAGCATTGCCATTCTAGCACGGGGGCAACATAGTCTATCCAGGTCTCCCAGTCATCCTCCCTTGGGGGTGGGGAGGTGCCAGAAGATCCTCAACCCGGTAGAGTCGTGACTAATGGCAGGTGCAGAAATAAGAGTCTGCATTGGTTCAGCCACCTTACGGGCACTGGAGCAGGAGAGGGTGTTGGGGAGGAACACCCCAGGTGGCAGAATAGTTTCTTCAAGTCCTCCACAGTTTTCCCTCTCCCAGCAACCATTCAGCCAATTTCTCCTCAAAAGTTTCAGATAGTGGTGGGGCTGATTCCCCCGGTCTTTACTGTCCTAGTTATCACTCTCCAAGCAGTGAGGCTCCCTCTGGGGTAATGGTCTGTGGCACTTTGGAGCTATCTATGGGATCATCAAACTCTACTAGGGCCAGGAAAGTGTGGGTGAGCAGATTAGCATGCACCCACCACCACAGGGTTTTGTAAACCTTCCACCTTGGAAAGTACTCCCTGCACAGTGTCCTATTGATACCCAGAGGGATGTCAGGATAAGCATAGCATTTTGGGGTCGATCTCCTCCCCAGTACACCACTCCACCAGCGGTGACAGCCACTTCTGTCGGGTACCATTTTTTCTTAACAGTGGTTAATAAATATGGCCACTAGAGGACACACAATCAGCGGTGAGCCTCAAGATGTAACCCCTAGATGGCCTATCCCAGGGGCTACTACCCTGCCTGATTTGCCACTAACAGGTTGAGGCCTGGATCCAATGGCGGGTGCCTCCACCCAGAGGTCAGGGTTTGCAATAGTTAAACTAACTGGTCACAGCCCTCTGGGACACTGCAACCCCTTTCTTCCCACTAGTGGCCCACACAATATATCAAATTACCTTCACGGTATACACTTACCCCCAGGTCTGGTTCCGGCACTGGGGACCTCCTGTGAAATGAGATACAGTGCAACAATCACAGTACAGTACTTTAACATAGACAAATACCTCCAGGCAGTATAACTTTGCTGAAACAAGCAGCTCTGATTTATTTAGGGGGATATAACAAGGACAGGGAAATCAGGTTAATTGGCTTATCACTCTAATAATCTACCTATGGCTCTGTGCACAGGCCTATCCCTATCAGTTACTGTCCTAGGTACCCAAGCCCTAGTGGCTAGTCAAACCGTGGCAGCTGGTGGGGCCCTTTCACACAGAGAAAAGGAGAATTAAACAGTCAGCAGTACAGTAATTCCATTTGATTTAATGTGGCAATTCAACAGGGAGCAACCCTGAATTAGTACTCACGACCTCCAAATAAGATAGGTCCTTCAATGTCAGCAGGGCTCACTTGAGGTACACAAACCTCTTCACACATCCATATAAAAGAAATACTATACCAGGCAGGCTGCATCTGTATCCGATCGCAATTACTGCACAATACCGGGAGAACACACAGCAGATTCAGTTCCTGACAGACCGAGTGCAATTTTCAGCAATTCTTCCAGTCTTCTACAGGGTGAGCCTGGTTTCTACTCTTCAGAGATCCTTTGATTCTTTTCACAGGACGGATTCAGTCCTAACAAGCTGTTACACAAGCTGCAGACCGGAACTCTGGGCCTTACACACGTTTTTTGACTAAAACTGCACACTGAAAAAGCACAGGGCTCCTTCCTTCTTCACTGCCAAAGCTCAACTGAACTCCAACTGACGAAACGGGCACTTCCTTTGAGTTCCTCCCAGTTCTTGACTGGATTGGCTGTCACTCACAATAGACTGCTGCTGTTGGTCCAAAAGGCACTGAAGTCTAAACTTCATCTCCCAGAGTCACTGCCCATACAATCCTCTTGTGGCTGGCTCAGATTATGAGTCCAAGTTCTGATTCGTCCAAGGCATCATTTTAGAGCTAGCTACCCCACACTGATTGGTCCAGTTCAGCAGTTCAAAACTAGAATGGGGAACTAGCAGACACAGTTCTGACTGCAAAGAAAGCAGGTTAGACAAACTGTAATTTCATTATTACTCTAAATAATTTCTGGCAAACAGTTACATCTTTCAGATAGGTTCCCTTTGCACTCTAGTGACTGCAAAAATGAAGTGAATTGGCAGCAGCTCGAGTGGTACTCAGAGAAGCACACAGTCCCCCATACAAACTAATTATGTCTGCAAGCAGACAGCTCTTAAAGAGACAGTACCAGAGGCTCTAAAACACTCACTGATAAATGGCTTAAATGCCAAACACCATTCAGGCTTGGAGCATTCAAGCAAGCTCCTGGAAGTCTTTTGGGAACCCCCATTTGCAGGGGGGTTACAAGAACATACATCCTTCTCGTTAGGCAAAATTCCCTGTTTTAGTACCCCTGTACAGGAAGAAGGTAAGGTATTGTAAGTCTCTTGCTGACTTCCATGAGGCAATGACAATGCTTGCAGTGATCTACACGTTGCTTTTATGTGGTAGAAACACTTCAGATTTAGTAAATGTTCAAACTTTTGTAGATCAAAAAAGTGTCAGAATGTTCAGGATGTGCAGTGGGACTAAATTTAAGACCCCATTTCAGTACTTCAGTTTCTATTGCACTGAGTTGGCAACTCGATAAATTGATGACATTACAGTTCTCATACTGTGGTTCATAGTGCAGTTAATCTGGAAACTGAAGGCAAGGATGCCCATTATAGTTCCCATCCCTGAACCCCTAGCATAGTGCATTTCTCTTGCTGAGAATCCACTTGTCCAATCTATTCTTCAATGTCATCTTGTTTTCACTAATAATTATTTCGAGACGTAAGGTATTCCATACTCCTATGACTCCCTGTGAGTAAAAGAACCTTCTGTTATTTGTGTTGAATTTAAACATATGTGGTTGCACTGGGTGTCCCTTAGTTTCCACTGCAATCTGTTTAAAGGCAAAACCAATTCCATGAATAGATATCGGTCATTAACAACATCCCACAGAAGTAGCAAATCTCCCCTATGTCATCCTCCATTGAGAGACATAAGATTTAACAATTCAAGACGGATGTGATATTCCTTGTCCTTGAGGCCTTCAATTTGTTTTGTAAATCTTCTCCAAGTTCTTTCAAGATGTAAGATGTCAGTTCTTTTATGAGGGGACCAATACTGAGAAAAATAATCAGTGTGTGGCCACACATAGGATCGGTACAGAGGGAGAAGAACCCTAGCATTTTGTGAGACAATATTTTTCGTAATGGTCTATAGGATCTTATTTGACCCTGTCAATGACCTCGTTTGTCTGTCTGGAGAATGTTAAATCATCTGTTATTTGCACTTCCTGGTATTTTTTCAGTGTATTTATGGAGAGTGGACTATCCCCCAGGAGGTATTGGTGTTTCTTACTTTTGGGTCCCAGGTGCATAACTTTGCACTTTTTCTATATACAAAGCCATACCCCAAGTTCATGTCCACTCAGAGATGTTTTCCAGATCTTTCTGTATTGACTTGACATTTTTGGATGTACAACATTCCCCCAGTTTTAAATCATCAGCAAACTTGATTTTGTCATTATTTATTTTACCAGTTAGATCAACTAAGAAACCTTGAAGGTGTAGGGTCCCAGTACAGACCTCTGTGGGACCCCACTGGTAACTCTTGATATTCCAGAGTAGTGGTCATTGATGGTTACCCTTTGTGTTCTGCCATCCAGCCAGTTTTGTATACATGTTGTGAATTTTTGGTTTATGTTTCTTTTTTTCAGTTTTACAGTTATGTAGTCATGGGGTACCTTGTCAAAAGCCTTACTGAAGTTGATAAAAATGATGTCATAGGGTTTCTTGTTTTCAAGCTGCTTGCTTACTGCTTTATAGAAGCATAGCAGATTTGTCAAGCAGGGTCTTTTTTTGATGAATCCATGTTGGGAACTATCTATGCTACCTAGCTGCTGGTCTATCTGCTCCTTAATGATACCTTCTAGTATTTGCCCCACCAAGGATGTTAAACTGATAGGTCTATAGTTTTTGACCTTTGTTTCATCACCTTTTTAAAAGATTGGTATAATATTTGCGGTCCTCCAGCTATAGGGTACATAGCCCGTATTTATACTACTTTTGAAAAGCCTTTTGAGTGGGAATAAGAGGTGTTCAGACATTACTTTGATCATTTTCCCTGTGATATGATCTAGGCCCGGTGAACAATCACCCTTTATAAGTTTAATCTTGTCAGATATTTGTTCCTCACTGATTGTGATATGTCCTACCTGATGAATATCAAAGTTAGGAGGTACTGTATATTACAGTTGGAGCTATACACACTATAGAAGTAGTTGTTTTACATGTTTGCCGTGTGCTCTGCTTCACATACTACTTGGTCATTGTGTTGTAATGACCCAACTTTACATGCTTGTTTTTTTAGGGTGTTGATATAACTATAGAAAGTTTTACTGTTGTTTGTCATTGCATTCTTAGCTAGCTGTATTTCAGTCTGATTTTTAGAGTGTCTTATTTCTGTTTTATATTTCTTTTCTAGTTGTTTGTATTTGTTACAGTAGTAAGGAGTTTGTGTTTTTTTACACACTTTAAAAGCTTTATGTTTTTGTCATATTAATTTCTTAAACTTATTGTGTAGCCATTTGGGTCTTGGTTTGTTGTTACTATTGTTCTTTCTATATTTGGGTATATATTTGTTACTGAGGTCAAGGATGAATTCCTTTAGTTTGGCCCACATTATTTCTGTGTCACAATTTACAAACATGAAGTCCCAATCAGTTGCAGACAATGGGCCTGATATTCAAAACTTTGCCCCGGGGCTAAATTAGCATTACCCAGCATGCTAAATTAGCCCAGACACAATAGCATGCTATATTGAAAAGGGATAGCCCCGGTGCTAAACCTGCTGAATATAACATTCTAAGGAAGCCGGGCAAACTGGGCTGGGAGTGAAGAGCAAAAATAGCCTGGGAAATAAGACAGCTCTGAATATAGCAACCAGGAAGTATAAACCACAACAGCAGCCCAGTGCACAGCAACGTGAAGGAAGGTAAATGTGAACTATGTGACCAATGTGTGTGGTAGCAAAGGAGTGGATTCATTAAAACTGCAAGCACCAGCACATTTATGCACATTTGTGCAGGTTTTGCACAGGTTTTGCTCAGAGCTAAGACATTTGCCTGGCGCTATCACGTTTGCCAGGGGAAAAAATTTGCTATATTCAAAAGTGACATGCAAATGAGCCTACTTAGGCATTCTGTGGGCAAACATCCAGATTAACATCTCATTATGTTCTGATTTGCATGCAGTTTGCCCAGCTGTATTGCAGGATCCCACAGCTCCACCTGTAGGTCAGTCTGGAAGTATAGGGGCTGGCTGGGTCTACCCATAGCTCCACCTGTAGGTCAGTCTGGAAGCAAATGGTGGTAGCTTCAGGCTACATTTGTACAGAACCGCATGGAATATTGTGCCCCAGGGGACTACACAACACAGGCACAGGTGGTGGTGCTGCATGCACTTGTCAAACTGTAGTTCTTGCTACAGTGCACAGCAGACACTATAGTAACAGGGGGCAAGTAGTGTGAGGGACACAGCAATGCCTATGGGGTGTAGGGCATCAATGACTGCTGCACTTTACATAGTGACAGGCCCATCTTGCAAGTGTGTACTGACAGTGGACATTACTATTCTGCTGTTGTGTGACCCACAGATGCTGCACCACTGGCATGGAATACTCACAGTGACATATACATGGCTGGCTGTGTGTACTGTAGTGTCTGAACAGATATGTGGTATGTGGCTGGGGGGGCACATACCATCAGACAAGCACACTGATGTTGGGGTATTCTCAACACTAGACCATTTGCACTGCGTGGCTTGTCCCAGCCTTGTGGTAGCACCCAGTATATGGTGCAGACTAGCCACCTGTACACCCTCCCCTCAACACCCTCCATGCTCCCAGTGCTGCATGTGTGTGCTGTATTCTGTTGGTTTCCACTGAAGGGTGGTCTGCAGGTGTGTGCTATATGGACACACTGCCATGGTGTCCACTGGGTGCTGGGTCACCACTTACTGCCTGGCATGGCTGGGACCAGTGGCAGATGATGGCATCATAGGAGGTGCCATCCATGTGCAGCATGTTACTTCCATGTCTGGTTTCTTTCTATGTTTAATAATTACTGGTTAGGGTTGCATAAAGCCATGCAAAAGTCACGCAAAGCTGCACAAAGCCACAAAGTCACGCAAAGCTGGTTTGCCCAGAGTTAAGATGACCTTTTCCTGGGTGGTAATTTGCACCGTGCAAAGTGTCGCGCTAAGTCATGCAAAAACACTTTGTGCAGCACTAATGTGCTGAATGTAGCATTCCCCTGTATTTGTGTACACGCCTCCTTGATTTGCACCTTGCATACATTATACTTTTGCCCTGCGCTAATGCAGTTTGCCTGTGCTATTTGACCTTTTGAATATAGCGGACTCATGTAAACCCAGTGCTAACCCAGTGCAAACAGTTTGTGCCCAGCACAAACTTTTGAATATCTGGTCCCATGTGTTTAAGATTTTTTCTATGTCTGCCTTGTGGTAATTAAAGAAAATGCTTTTGTTAGGGTTCATATAATAAGACAAATTCATTTTGAAGGTAACCAATTTATGATCACTGGTACCCAGAGGTGGTCCTACTTTACAGTTGTTAATAGCTAGTCCTTTCATTCCAAGTACAATATCCAGTATATTAGTCCCTCTAGTAGGGTTGGATACATACTGATGGAGTACTAGCTGTTCACATGCTGTAGTAAAAATCTTGCTGTGTGCGGTATTTGTCACAAATGTCTCCCAGATTATATCACTCAGGTTCATATCCCCTAAGAATATTGTTTCTGCTTTGTGACATGCAAATTTTAATTCCTTAATAATACACAATGTGTCCTCTAGGGTGGCATCTGGTGGATGATATCCTAGGCCTATAATTAAGCTGTTTTTGCAGGTTGGGAGCACCCTCATCCACAAGGTTTCTGTGTTGGTATTTGGGCCATTTTTTATTTTAGTGTAACTTATATCCACAGGTTTGAGAAGGCTATTTATGAACATAACTATCCCTCCTCCCTTCCTGTTTTTCCTATTTTGATGAAAGGTGACATATCCAGGGATAGATTTGTTCCAAATATTATTATCATTCCACCAGCTTTCTGTTACAGCTATCACGTCCGGGTTGTGGAATTTGACTATGGCTAGCAGTTTGTCGAATTTATTATTATGGCTCCTAGCATTTGCCATATAGAATTTAATTTTATTATTAACCTTTTTGTGTTAGAATTTGCTGTGGGCAATGAAGATTGTTGTTCCATCACAGGTGGGCTAATATGTCCCCCTGTAGTATTCAGTTTAAAGTTAGCTTGTTTAAGGAGTTTGCAAAACTTCTTCCCAGTATGTGAGCCCCTTTTTTGTTTAGGTGTAGCCCATCCTTGAAGTATAGAGTGTTATTCGCCTTAAACATTTCTCAGTTATCTATAAATGTAATTCCCTTATGTTCACACCAATTTGAGAGCCTAACATTAATTCTTTCTATTGTTTTTTTTTTTTTTCAACATGGGCCCTGGGTATAGGTAAAATGCTCGAAATAGCCACTTTATTCCCCTTGTGTTGAATGTCTTTTTCCATTATGATAAGGTTGTTGCAGATGTCTTTGTCGTGTGATTTGCCCACATCATTAGACCCAACATGTAACATTACCACTGCCTGTCTATGTGTAACTTGTTTAGAGAATGTTGGGTGTTCATAACCTTGGCACGTGGGAGACAGGTGAGCACTATATTTTCTTTATCATTTTTGCAGACTTTGGAGTCTGCATAGATTGAATCCCCAACTATTAGTTTATTTAACATTTTTCTCTTCTGAGGGGAATTGGTACACTTGTGTGCATCTCATCTGAGTTCTCGGTCTTTCTCATTTTCAAGTGGAGTGTAACTGTTTGTTAGTAGTATATCTTTCAGCCCAAAAGCCCTTCTCCTTTTCTTTTACTTTGTTTTTTGCTGAGCTGTGTCCATTCCATGAGGTTATCTGGGTTTTCCTCCTCCCCTTCCCTTTTTAATATAAGTTCATATATTACAAACTTTTGGGAAGTTCCACAGTATGGCCTTCTGGTAGTCAGGAATTCCTTTTCCTTATTTTGATAGATTGCTTCTTTTTGAGTGTCATAACTTCTTGGTTAAGTTGTTTGTACTTTATGCATCTATTGCAAGTAAATTGCATAGGACTATAGCCTATATATTCATGGTACATGAACAAATACTTCTGCTCAGTATTCACTAAGGAGGGGGAGGGTCAAGGACCACAGTTGGGTTGCAGAGGCAATGGGGGGGAGAAGTGGACACCGGTCCATTCACAGTGGAGAGAGTTCTGGAAGAACTCACAAAGCTGAAAGTGGACAAGGCCATGGGGCCTGACGGCATCCACCTGAGGATATTAAAGGAGCTGAAGGGAACTAGCAGCGCCTCTGGTGGCCCTGTTCACAGTGTCACTCAACACAGGTGTCATTCCAGAAGACCGGAGGAGGACACATGTAGTCCCACTGCACAAAAGCAGCAGGAGGGAAGGAGGAGGCGGGGAACTACAGACCTGTCAGCCTCACCTCAGTGGTGGCAAAGATCATGGAGACACTGCTGAAAGAAAGGATAGTGGCACATATGGAATCCAGTGGTGCTCAGGATCTGAGGCAACATGGATTCACAGCAGGAAGGTCATGTCAAACGAATCTAATAGATTGTTTTGATTGGGTGACTAAGAAAATAAATCAGGGAGGGGCAGTAGATGTCACCTACCTAGATTTCCACAAAACCTTCAACACCATCCCACATGTAAGGCTGATTAACAAGATGGGTAGTTTGGGCATGGGAGACAAGTTGGTGAATTGGGTTAGGAATTGGTTAAGACAGGAGACAGAGGGTGGTGGTAAATGGGGTACAATCTGGGAAGAGGGGGTGACCAGTGGGGTACCACAGGGATCAGTACTAGGACCAGTCCTGTTCAATGTCTTCATTAGTGACATTTCAGAGGGACTGGAAGGAAAGATTTGCCTGTTTGCAGATGACACCAAGATCTGCAACAGGGTGGATACTCCAGAAGGGGTGAAGAAAATGAAGAGGTACCTGGAGAAGTGTGAAGGATGATCAGAGATGTGGCATCTGAGGTTCAATGCAAAGAAGTGCCAAATAATGCACCTGGGTAGAGGGAACCCTGGGGAGCGCTACAGGTTGGGGGGGCTGACTGTCACCAATGAGGAAAGAGACCTAGGGGTTATCATCTCTGATGACCTTAAGGTATCAAAGCAGTACACAAAGGTGGCAGGGAGGGCCAGTGAATGCTGGAGTGCATAGGCAGGGGTATCACTAGCAGGAGGCGGTGATGCCATTGCATAAAACATTGGTAAGACCTCACCTGGAGTACTGCACGAAGTTCTGGAGGCCACACCTGTGCAAGAACATAGATAAGGTAGAGACTATCCAGAGAAGGGCAACAAAGATGGTGCAGGGCTTGCACCACAAAACATATGAGGAGAGACTAAGGGACCTCCATATGTACTCACTGGGGGAGAGGAGACAGTGGGGGGACATGATTGAAACTTTCAAGAACCTCAAGGGCATAAACAAGGTGCAAGTGAGGGACATTTTCTAATGTAGAAAAAGTACTAGAACAGGGGGGCACAATATGAAATTGGAAGGGGGTAGATTAAGAGGTAATGTGAGGAAGTTTTTCTACACAGAAAGGGTAGTCGACGCTTGGAATAGTTTGCCACAGGAGATAGTGGGAGCAAGCACAGTGGAGGGGTTTAAGCATGCCTGGGACAGGCACAAGGGAAGCTTGAGAGGGGAAGGAGTGATGAAAAGCCATTGCTCACATAGCACCAGTGGCCACATACAATATACTGTATAGGGCCTACGGGCAGACTGGATAGGCCTAGTGGTCCTTATTTGCCAACAATTTCTATGTTTCTATGGTAAATGGCTTCCAATAGGCAGTATATTTTACAGGTATAGCATTTTAGAATGGACCCATCCTGGCAAAAAATGTCTAAGCAATTCCCAGCAAATGGGTCACCCGATGCCATTTTGTTTCCTGTTTTGTCAAATGTTCTTTAATTGGTGAATTTTGAGGAGCTTGGAGGGCATATGTCTCCACAGAATGCCTCCCACTATGGTTTAAGTATGTATTAATAAAAGACCACAACTGAGTATTGGGCCCACTGTCAGCCTCTTGATCAGATACTTTGATTGTAGGCTGCGCATGCCAAGTCCCAGATTTACTAGATAATTTTACACTGCATGTATATCCTTGCTTGGTCAATAGTTCTACTAACACACTTGATGGTCTTTCCAGAATTCCCCTCCTTATATCCTGCCTTGGTGCCCTTTTCCCCTGGTCCCCACAGGATATGTAAGACATACACCAACGTACGTGTCTCTGCACGTGTGGACTCATGCTTGCCCTGCTTAAGCTTGAGCTTGAGTTGTCAGCTAGTTGTAGCATACATTCTGTCTGCCTCTTCATGGCTAATACAATTTCTTGTGAGCTTTCGTCTGTTGCTGCTGCTGTTGCTGCTGTTTCCCTCGTGTGTATCCCTGACTGACTTTTTCCTCGCTTCCCTCTCCTTGTGCATTTCTGCAATCTCTGAATTGCACAGACCATGGGCTGCATCAAGGCAGGGACTGATTGATGAGCCCTGGTGAGATGGTATCCTCTAAATAAAGTAGAAAGAATCAGAGTCTCCTTCAGTGTAATCAATGTTAGATACTAGGGCACCTTCCCCCAGCTGTTTCAAAATGTGGGGTGGAGTGACTGTTTGCTGAGCTTTCTGTTTCTGATATGTTTTCAGCTAAATGCTCACTTTAAAAATAAATACAATTCACACATGTCTTATACTGAAGACTGTTCTCATTTGAATTCACAAAATAAAGATTTGTACAGATTATCCAAACACATGTACCTTGCTGCTATATGAGGCTATTATACCTGTATTATTTAGTTTTCCATTTGTGAGGAACGGCCTCCCAAGGTACAAGTACTCACATTCAAACCTTACACTCTACTATTCAGTTTCTAGTGTTCTGTGTAATGATGTCAGGTTATGGACAGACTTCTTATGCCAATTCAGAGACATCCACATAATGTGGATAAGTTGAGAACTACAATATGCATGGAGTAATTTAGGTAACATTTGTTTAATTCCAACAGGTTTAAATGGCTTGGTCATTTTACAAAATAGTAGCTCCATAAAGCATTGCGTACCAGTTGGTATAAATTTGTTACTATACACCAAACATTTAATCATATTTGTTATCCACTTCATTAAGAAAGATTACACAGAATAAATATATTTATATTTATATGACTGCAATGTTATGGGGGAGTCACGTGATGCAGCCTACTGTCTAGCAGTGTCATTACTGAGGTCTGGTGAATTTCTCCCTTTTTTCATTAAATTTAGAGGTTCTTCCTGCTATAACGAGTGTATATACAGAGCCTATAGACTGAATAAGAAGAACATACCGACCTTTTATTTGCAACTCGGTGCAATGGAGATAGAGACAAAAGCAGAGCTTCCTAAGCACATGCCGCCGCCCATGCTCAAAAAAAGCAGTAAAAAATCAAAGGCCCAAGTCTCCACCAGTGGGCACAGATCTACCTCTACACCAGAGCAAACCCCGCTGACTGTGGAACGATTTCTTCAAGAGTTCTAGCCGTTCAGGGAAGAACTCCGGTCGCTAGCTACAGAATTTAAATCAATGGTGGTAGCACTGGAGGATTTATCTAGAAGAACAAGAGATAATGAAGCTCACCTAATATCACTAGAGAAGATGTTTGATCGCCTGGACCCTGAGATCATGGTAATAAGACAAAAGATGGGGAGACTAGAGGCCAAAGTGGAAGACCTAGAGGGCCGAAGCCGGCGCAACAATACAGTTATTATCGGTCTTCCAGAAAAAGAGGAGGGAGCTGACCGGATATTATTTACCTAGAAATTGATCCAGAAGATAGCAGGCCCATTACCATATGGCCCCACAAACACTAAAAAAAAGGGTTCACCGGGCCTTACAGCCAATGCCAGCTGCAGGTGTGGCTCCCAAACCGTATATCTTCAGATTTCTTAATTTTCTAGAGAGGCAACATTTTCTGAGTAAGGTGAGAGAGCTACAAGAGGTGAAATGGGAGGAATCTAAACTAAGAGTAACACAGAACTTACCGAGTTCTGTCCACTTAAAGCGCGGCACCTTTCACTCCCATCATCACAAAATTAATTGCAGTAGGAATTACATTTAGGATGGGATACCCAGCTAAACTCCAAGTTCTGGTGGTGGGTTCTGGCTAAGTTTTGAAGAGGCTGAAATGGCCGGGGAAGCTTTCTGGAAAGCTCTCCCAGAACTGTTCAAGACCGGATGATGGAGTGGAGGTATGTCAAAGTGAAATTCTGGATGGGACTGAACTATGGATTTAAGTATGGGAGAAGATATAATAATTAAGGTTGGTGGAACCTGTTTCAGCACTTATTTCCCCCCTATTTTGATCTAATCATTTTCTGTTCATGAGCCCCCCCATCTTCTCTCCCACTCGCACTATGCTGCATATAAGCTATTCTAAAGGTGAGAATAGAGACAGTCAGCCAAAAATGAGTACATGATGCCACTTATCTACACATAGAAAGGGGGGTTGGGGGTTTAAGCAGATCAGATGGGCACCAAGGCTGTCTCTACGGACTTTGGGTTGATTTTGGTTCACTCCCTGGAGATAGCCCTATTAAGACGATTGGAATCACACGAGCTGTTCATATGGAATTCGGGACATTTTGCAGAGCGTGCACCAAGTTGGTTTCAGAATATAGGACTTGGGCTACTTCTTAAGCATTGCTCTTAATCTAAGTCAGCTCTCCCACAATACAGCTCGCATACTTCAGGGGGCATTATTGAGACTTATTGCAGAATTAATATGGCCCGATTATGGATGGAACATAGTCTGCAAAATGGTTTATCTGTTATGTAAGGCTGCTGGGGTGACAGTTATAATTCGATCAAAGTGCAGTCTTGTCTTGCCATATTTGCTAAGTTTTCATTTTGGGAGGGGTTATATCACTGGGGGAATTGGCCAGAGCCAATGGAACTGGGCGGGAAGGCTGGACATCATGGGCCGTAGTGACTGTGATTTGGTGAGACGGGGGAAAGGATTTAGATACCTATTCTTTCAAATTTCCTTAAGTTTAGATGTACCTGGGAAACTAAGAGACAGAGTTTTTAATGTTGTTGTTAACAATGTTTTCAGTGTTACAGGGAACAGATTAATACCACATTCACTGCAGAGCTTGTTGGGTGTTTGTGTTAGACATGGGGGGAGAGGGGTGGGCTATGGCATCAGTGGGATTGCATTTTATTAGAGTCTTACTGTTCATTTTGCTTTAAAAAAAAAGAGAAACAAAAATGGCAAATAATATTAATATTATAATGTGGAATGTTAAAGGGACACGTAACAAAACCAAGAGGTATAAAATACTTAAGCATATACAACATGTTAAAGGGGATATCTCCTTTTTACAGGAGACACATCTTTTAGAGAATGAAGCCATATTATTCTGGAGGTAACATATAGTTCAAATGCATGTAGCTTGAGACAGTACACAGATTAAGGGGTAGTTATTTTAATTACAAGACGAACCCCATTTATATGTAAGTAATGTATTCGGGATCTGCAGGGTAGGTTCATTTTCATTATAGGATCCCTGGACAGGATTGAAGTGGTATTAGGGTGTGTTTACAGTCCCAATATGGACACTCCCTTGTTCTTCATGGAGTTGGTGGCCAGGTTGTTGCCTTTCCTATCTCTTCCAATCTTTCTGGGTAGAGATTGGAATCTTTCATTCTCTTCGGATTTAGACAGATCGGATGGGAAACAGCATGGCCTCACACCAGCTCAGAGGGCCCTATGTGACCTAGCTGATAAGTTAGGCCTTTGTGATCCTTGGAGGGTCTTGCACCCAGAACTAAAAGAATATACCTTTGGATCACCTGTGCATGGACCCTCATCCTGTATTGATTACTTCTTAGTCAGCCAATCACTTCTGTGGGGACTAATGAACTGTGGGATTAGCCCTGGGGTTATTTCAGACCACTCCGTGCTAGAGTGTAGGATTTTACTCTCACCCATGCAAAATAAAGATACTATTTGGAAATTAAACAATCAACTGTTAAATGATGAGTGGACAGTTAAAAGAGTCACTCAATGTATTGAGCAATTTACCATGGCTAATTTAGGATCGACTGGGAAATTGGATATGGAATGGGGGGCTTTGAAATGTTATATAAGGGATGAACTTATTCGGTTAGCCTCCATCAGCAATCGTAATAGGGAAAAGGAAGCACTAGACCTTATTGATAGGATCAGGGACTTGGAAACCCACATCTCACCTGTCTCCATGGATGCAGTTCACCAGGAACTTATTAGACTTCATAGTCAGTACAGTGACCTTTTATGGGAAAAAGCAGAATACGCCATCCTAAAAACCAGGGCTGCATATGTGAACCAGGGAGAGAAAGCTGGGTGTTTGTTGGCTATGCAGGTTAAACAACAGGAAGCATCTAGACTCATTAATACCATTAGATCTTCTGTGGATGGATCCCTTAAAATGGCTCAGAAAGATATTGCATCAGAGTTTGAGAGGTTTTGCCATGAACATAATTAAAAATTTGCAGATGATACAAAATTGGGTGGGGAAGTAGATACACTGGGGAAACATCTATCATTAGTATCTGATCTAGCCAAAATTGAAAACTGGGCTTTGAATAATGATATGATTTTGAATGTGGATAAATGTTCTGTCATCCATTTTGGTATTAATAACCCAATGTATACCTATATTTTGAACCAAAATTTACTTAAAAGTTTGGTTAAAGAACAGGACCTTGGAATTATAATCAATAATAAATTGACATCTAGAGACCATTGTCTCTCAGTTTCAGGAAAGGCAAATACTTTAATAAGTAAAATTAAAAATCATTTACTTCTAAATCAGAATAGACAATAATTTCTACCTATAAAAGTTATGTTCGACCAATTCTTGATTATGGTTCACAACTCTGGTCACCACAAACAATCAGAGACAAAAAGGCACTTGAGGGAGTACAGAGGAAAGTGACTAGATTGATACCAAATTTGAAAGGGAAATCATATCAGGAGAGATTGGAATGCTCTAAATTACATTCCCTAGAAGCACGTAGACAGAGGGGTGATCTATTCTTCCTGTATAAATTACTTCAATCACCTTAGCTTATGGCAGAGTATGGAATTCAATTTAGTAACACACACAATAATCTTTGATCGCATAATACAAAGTTAGCTGTACCAAAAGACAAGACTAGCAAAAGGAATCATTTCTATACTATTCGTACATTAATAGCATGGAATAAACTACCTCAATATATTGTTGACTTCCTAAGTTTAGATATCTTTAAAAATCAACTAAATATTATTACTCACAATATAATATGGTATAGACATGCCCACATACGTGGGGGACATTCATGATGGGCCTATCGGCTCCCTTATGCCCTTTTAATCCTAGTAATCCTAGTAATTATACCGTCCAATGTCAGATGCCCACTTAATGAAGATGGTAGATGACTACCTTGATAGTATCCCACTGCCTAGTCTTACAGAGGATCAAAAAGCCCTGCTAGTCACTCCTTTCACTATGGCTGATATCATGGGGGTGATCTGGACCTTACCGCTGGATAAATCCCCAGGCTCAGGTGGGTTCTCACCCAATTTTTACAAGGAATTTGCAGAGAAATTAGCTTCTTGGTTGCAAAGATTATGTCAATATATTCTTTCCTCAGAGGGTCTGGATAGCAGGCTATTTGAGGCTTTAATAGTAGTACTCCATAAAACAGGCCATGAAGCAGAAAAAGTGGCAAATTATAGGCCGATATTGCTTCTGAACTACGACATTAAAATTTTAGCAAAAGTATTCGCAGAGTGAGCAAGGTTCTCCCATCATTAATGGGCCCCAAACAAGTGGGATTCATAGCAGGAAGATCCTCTTTGGACCAGCTGCATAAACTGTCTCATATCTTCTCCGTGTCCAGGGACTCAGAACACCCTGCAGTGCTTGTGGCTCTGGATGCGAAGAAAGTCTTTGACAGGGTAGACTGGCAATTTCTGTTCAGATCGTTGAACCGTTTTAGGTTTCCTCCACAATTCGTACAATGGATCCGAGCACTGTATAGCACACCAAGAACATGTATATATTGCAATGGGGTCTTCTTCCCTACATTCTCTCTATATTTGGGCACTAGGCAGGGTTGCCCTCTGTTGTCCTTGCTATTTAATCTCAATCTGGAACCTTTTCTGGTGAAACTTAAAGTGAATCCAGACATACAGGGGATACAGGTGGGGAACCACAAACTAAAGATTTCAGCGTATGCTGATGATATATTACTTCATTTTACTAACCCTCAAACACATATTTTGGCAGCCCAAGAGATGATCAAAGATTATAATAAGCTCTCCAACTATAAATTAAACTTGGAGAAAACAACAGTATTTCTGTTGAATTTTAAAATGAGCAAACATGATATCACTGAACTGGGATTAGCATGGTCACTGAGCTGTCTAAAATACCTGGGTATCACTTTGGAAAGAAATGTAAAGAATGTAAGATGATTTAACTTGGATGCCCTGTTTCATGTTACACAACAAGATGTATCCAGATGGAGAGCCCTACCTTTGTCTCTCTGGGGCCAGATAAGTTTGATTAAAATGAATAGCACAGAGACTGCCCTTGTTTGGATACTAAATGACCTCCTAACGGTGAGAGATCAAAAGGCTTGTACCATCTTGATCCTTTTTGATCTCTCAGCAGCCTTTGACACTGTGGACCATGGGGTGCTTTTGGAGACCCTGTCGTTCCTTTGTGGACTGTCGGGCACGGTCTTCAAATGGTTTCAATCTTTCCTCATAGGCAGGTCTCAGAGGGCGGTCAATGGAATTTATTCCTCTGATGCCCTCTTCCTGTCCTGCAGGGTGCTGCAGGGCTCCATATTGGCACCCATGTTGTTCACAGTATGTGTGCTGCCATTGGGAGACATCATCAGACAATACCACTTAATTTTTCACTGCTATGCAGATTATACTCAGCTGTATCTGTCTTTTGTGCCTGGACAGGTTGATGTGATCTCTGTGCTAAATAGTTGCCTTTCTGAGATTAAAGACTGGATGAGCTTGAGTTGGCTGAGATTAAATCTGGATAAGACCGAGGTGTTGGTTGTGGACCCAGGCTGCCCGAGGGTGGGTTTTGGGGCTGGGCAAATGTTGGGCCTATGGCTTGATGGTGTCCAGCTCATCACCTCAGGCCGGGTGTGAAATCTGGGCATTATTTTTGACAATGGCTTGACCCTAAAATCTCAGGTGTCAGCTGTTGTTAAATCCTCATTTTACCATCTGAGGAATATCGCCCAGGTGAAACACCTGGTTCCTCCGGGTGACATTCCAGCTTTGGTCCATGCCTTCATTACTACCCATCTTGACTATTGCAATGCCCTCTACCTAGGGCTATCTGGGGTTGATATCCACCGCTTGCAGCTGATGCAGAGCGCTATGGCCAGGCTGATGACTGGTACTTCTAGGACCAGTCACATTACGCCTGTGCTGCGTGAACTGCACTGGCTGCCAGTTCAGTGGTGGATCACATGAACAGGGACCTGACTACCTGAAAGATCTCCTGACTCCCTACTCCCCCAATTGTCCTTTCTGATCCGCTGACAAGGGATTGCTAGAGATTCCCTGGGTTCATTTAAAAAACTCTGGTGCTTGCGCTTTTTCATTTGCACCATCAACCCTGTGGAATTCTCTACCTCATCAGTTGAGAGAATGCCTGATCATCAGTAGTTTTAAAACTATGTTAAAAATGTATTTATTCCCTCAGGCCTTTCCATACTATTTTTAAATAACTTATATTGCTGTTTGTTTAAATACTGAAGTTTATGTTTGTACAGCGCCTTGACTTTGAAAGGCATTTTATAAATAAAGTCTGATTTGATTTGATTTGAATATTCTCCCATGTCTCTTCTACCCTATTAGTATGTTAAACCTCTGGATCCCACTGGCATGGTTCAAGAAGTTGCACGCTGCCATTATCAACATTATCTGGTTAGGCAAGCCGGCTAGAAGAGCCTATCATAAATTAATGGCCCCAAGAGTAAAGGTGGCCTCAGGCTCCCCCACTTTGGACTGTATTATTGGACAAGTCAGTCTAGTAAATAACTGCGGTGGCTCACCCCAGCTGGTAGTCATGATTCTCAACCATATAGTCTGATCTGGCTAACAACTGAACAGGAGCTAATCACCTCCTCTGGCCTATCCCCTAAAACTCTCTTGCATGTTAACCCCAAAGATCTTCCTGACATTCTCTGCCAATCCCCGATAGGGGTCTTGGTGAGGGTCCACTCTCAGTTATGCCCCTTTTTGTCTTATAATCACATTCAGGATCCCAGTCAACCTATTGTGGGTAACTTCAATCTCAAGATGGGGGGAAACCTATACTGGTCTATTGGATACCACAAATGACCTTGGTAAATGTTGAGGGCTTAATAAGAGTAGGGGTTGTCTAACTTCTGGGGAAATAATTTGATGTTATAATTTAGAGAGAACCTCCATCTTTAAAGTGTTTCAACTTCATCATATGCTTGTGCAGTGTACACATGTGGCTTCAGGAGATGGGAGGAAGGAGCATTTCTGCAACCACTCTGCAAATTAGCCACTTTACCTCATGCGGTTTCTTGGATTTATGTTAACCTCTATGACAGGGCCTACAGTGAGATAGATGGGGTCCCTGGTTACTGGGCAGCACAGTTTCCTCAATTAATAGTTGATTGGGAGAAGTTATGGAGAGATAATCATAGGTACGTTTTGGAGGAGGGACTGCGGCTCATGAAATTCCAGATCCTTAACAACATATATCTCACTCCAGTCAGACTTTTTAAAATGGGTAGAGTCCCTTGTTCCAGCTGTGGAGAATGCCACCAGGCAGAGGGCTCCCTGTTTCATATCTTCTGGGTATGTCCCAGGGTTGCCCCATTGTGGTCCCTCATCGGATAAAACTCTGACCCTTTGTTAGGTATAGAGGACCTATTTTTACTGGAAGTTTACCTGATTGGGGTTTATTCTAGAGTGGCATTTCAGGAGTGTAGATACTATTTGGCCTTAATGGCTACATTGGTTAAGAAATTAGTATTATGCCACTGGCAGCATGGGTGTAGGCAGGCATACTCCAAGCACTCCATGGTGTGCAATTGTATTTAAGGGGGGGTAGCAAATAGGCTCTGAACTGCTTCCTTTTTCATGAAAACTAACAAAGAAAATACTGAACCTTTCTGCAATTTTATTCATAGGAGTCTAAACTAGAAAGACTGGTCACTAATACTCTCTTTGCATCCCAAGGACAATACAACTTTACAGGCTCTAGGCTGGTATGTGGGTGTCTTAGGGAAGAATGTATGGCATTTGTATTTACCCATGCATGGCAGCAGAGCTGCAGCCATGAATTTTGGGGCCCCAGACAAGTCACTTGAAATGGACCCCTGTTTCCCAAACAGATAATGTCAGGGGTAATGCCAGCTCCTCAGGTGGGCCTCTCCTGAGCTTGGGGCCCCAGGCAACTTCCCCACTTTCCCCCCCACTACTGCGGCCCTGCATGGCAGCAACCACTGTCATGAGATACAAAAGTTGTATTTATTGTGCCAAATGAGGCAACAAACACGGTCCTGGTGTACATTTGTATATTGTCTGGCTACACAGGCGGGGGTAGCAGTGACTCCACTTGGTGTGCAGATCTGAAATCCCTGGCTACACCCTGACTGGCAGGACACTGATACCTACACATATGCAGAGTGGTTGGAGGAAGTTCTCTTCAATTTGAACACTGAGAAACTTATTGCAAGTATTCATAATCGTATCTCAAAGTTTGATAAAATATGGGGCAGATTGCAGGTACTTTCGCCATGCAGATGTGCTAGATAAACTCACTTCATATGATGTTATTTCAGTTAAGAGTAATGAACTGATGCCATAGGGGGGATTTGTGGGGGTTAGGGAGGGGCTGGGATGATGTTGAATGTATGTTTGTTATGTTTGTGACTGTTTGTTGTGGAGGTATCTGGTATCACAACAAAACTAATAAAGATGATTTAATAAAAAAAAATGAATACAATGTTATGAACATAACAGTAAATATACTGTTCTGCTGATATGATCTCAACTAATATTCAGCATGGATTCTTTTAACAAATATAATATATTTTTACATACAGTATATGATATGTAATATATAATGTCATATCTGATGGTAGCCTAAAGGTGACCAAACAATGTGAGAAGGCTGCAGTGAGAGCCAGTAGGATACTGGGGTGCATAGGGAGAGGCATTACCAGCAGAAAGAAGAAAGTGGTTATGCCACTGTACATATCACTGGTGAGACCTCAGCTGGAGTACTGTGTCCAGTTCTGGAGACCACATCTCAGAAAGACATAGACAAAGTGGAGGCGGTCCAGAGAAGGGCAACTAAAATGGTGCAAGGACTGCACCAGAAGTCGTATGAGGACAGACTAGGGGACCTCAATATGTATTCCCTGGAGAAGAGGAGAGAGGAGGGGATATGGTAGAAATATTCAAGTACCTCAGGGATATAAACAAGGTACAGGAGGGTAGCATCTCTCAGAAAAGAAGATGTACAAGATATAGGGGGCATGGGATGAGACTAGAAGAAGGTAGTCTCAGGGGCAATGTGAGGAAGTACTTTTTCACAAAAAGAGTTGTGGATGCTTGGAACAGCCTCCTGCAGAGGTGGTGGGGGCAAAAATGGTTGGGTAATTCAAGACAGCATGAGATGGACATAAGGGTACCCTGACGATAGGGAAAAAAGCATAAGCCACAGATCAAGTAGTGTCTGTGGTGTTTGCAGTAGATAGGGAAAATGGGCAGAGTAGGTAGGCCACATGGTCCTTATCTGCCATAAATTTCTATGTTTCTGTATAATAGATATTTAATATTCATGCAACACATCATACTGTACAATATCTTCTTGCACCATTTTAATTCATAAACAGAAGTACATTTTTTTGTAAAACATATATTCCTAGGATAGCCTAGCTGAGCTGCAACATCTCATTTCTAGTGGGGTCCTGCTTCTGTCTGTTCCCACAACTGGATGGCCTTGAGCACTGGTTCATGTGACTTCCTCACGGTCATACAGTGAGTATTATGGCTCTGGTGAGATCTGAGCCACAGATCTCTGGGTCTGAAGCAGTTGCCCTTACCTCCAGACCACACTGTCACAAGTAAGTAGTATTGTGATACTGAGTCACCAGATAACCTGGATAGTAGAATAGACAGGCAATACCTCGAACGTTGTATGTGTTTGCACTGCATACTTATCACATCCATGCTTTTGAAGCAGCATGGGAGGATATGATAGGACTAGCGTCCCTTCTGACCTTAAATTACTATGCTACTATATGTAACGTAATAGACTGTTAAGCATAAAGATTTTTTTGAAAATGATGATAAACATACAAAAAAAAATATGTCAGTATGGATGAGTCCAGTGCATTGCAATCAAATCTTTTTTTATGAATCAGAAACCAATTTTTCTGAAAAATAACAAGCATGATCCTTGAAGGAGCACATACCCTGGGTGTAGTATGTTGTATTTAATTAAGTATTTAACCTTCTGTTCATATACCAACAATGAGATCAGAAAGTTTAAACACATCACGTTTTGTATTTGATTTCTTTCAAACTAAACAAACACCTTAGATGGGGATTTTAATATGGCAAGAAGATTTATACATGTGGTTGACATAGTATTTGAAAAGAAAGTCCAGGTCAAGGATGACCTGATAGCTCAGATATTGCTTTTTATGCTAATGAGGTTATTCCATTTGCTCACTAAAGAACAGTGGTAAGGCTTGAGAATAGTTTTCTTAACTGGACAGAGTTATGATTTTGATATCTGGTTGTAAAGTAAGGATTAAGCAATACATAGACTAGTGGGAATTGCTGCTAATCTGTAGAAAGCATTTTATCATGCCCAGTTGTCCAAGAATATCAGATTTACAGTATGACAGGTTTTTAGAAGAAAGACTTGGCCTTCCAGTGGAATTACATACAGCATGAAATGCTGTTTATGTCTGCTAATTACTCAGAAATACAAATTGCTAGAGTTAATATTCATGCCTGATCTGATTAAGAATTTTTATTGGCATCTGACTGAAATAAATGAGTGTTGTGTATTACATAGAATACAGAAATGCATTTGCTAGGTAGGATTTTAAGTTATCGGTTAAATTTTACAATGGATTCTTATTCACTCTGGGCCCTTGCTTATACCCAGAAACACCAAAGGCTAGTACTGTGTGAAAATAAAATCCACTTGGCTGAATAATGGAAATGTTAGAATTTTGCTTTCTCAAAATGTTGGAAGGCACTTTAACAACTTTAGTGGCATTCTAACTTAGTCCAATGGAATGAATGCATGCTTTGTGGACTGCCATTCTGCAGTTCACATGAATCATTCCATAATTCAGCAAAAAAAAAAATTGCTGCACAGGATGAAAATTTGTGGAATGGAGTTGGAGCAATTGGATTTCACCAAAGTCAGAATTCTGGAAAATTTTTCAAAATTTGCAGCATTTCACAACTTTTTTTCTGAATTTGGAATTTGTAGTTTCTGCCCAGCACTACTAAAGATATAGACTGTGCCCCATCTGAATATAATGGACACTGGATATAACGGCTGAAAGTTGGGTGAACGGATGTATCCATTATAACAGGTTAGTACTGCAATAGATAGGTACATGGTAGTTTCAAGACTATTACATAATTCTGAAATGGTTGTTAAGGGAGACTTCAGACTTGACTGGAAATCCTCTTGCTCTCAACCCTTAAAAGACCTATATCTCAGCTTACCCCTGACATCACTCGCCCTAACACTAAAAACCCTGCACATAGCACTCTTCTTGATTTAATCCCCACCAATAAACCTTATAATATCTCACACTCCGGGGTACTCCACAACAACATCAGCAACCACAGGGCCATAGCATGTGTAAAGCATATGCCAAAATTTAATTCTACCTCCTGTTTCAGATTAAAAAGGAATCTCCGAAAATTCAATTGTCAAAATTTCTTGGTTAACCTAAGTTTTTTATTATATTGCAAGATTTCTATATGGCTACTTCAGTCTCAGAGGTCTACATCTTATTCCAGAACCTGGTTTTGAAGGTGATCGATAAACATGCCCCTATCGTTAAAATTAAACCAAGGAAAAGGTCCTGTCCTTGGTTCACCAATACACTAAAATTAGCCCTACATGACAGAGACTTGTTATGGAAGAGGGCACGCAAAACTAAAAAGGCAAGATTGGGCAGACTTCAGAAAATCAAGAAACCTTTGCACCAAGCTTGTAAGGGCTGAAAAAGCAAAATACTTTCAATTAGCTCTTGCTTCATCCAAAAATAATGCCACCAAGTTTTGGCATATCCTTAAAGAGATATTTTATTTATTTTATTTTTATTTATTTGGTATTCGGAAAATAACCTTTGAGCCATAGCTCTTTTACAAAGGTTCCAAGTCATGTGAATGGAGTATAGACATTCAGTTAAGAAGGATACAGAGTTTTAGGACCTTTGAGACACTAAACAGCACAACAATCAGGAAAAGATTATAGAGTTTCTTAGACATTTAAAACACTATACAGCATATGGACATCAACTTTAGTTGATTACAAGTGCAGGTAAGGTGCAGAGGCACTAGAGGTTACGTTACGTTGGGCAGAGGGTCAGTAAGGACAGGATTTTGGTAGGGAAGGAGGGGGGACTCTAGTAAAAGTGGTCAAGGAGGCAGGGCTGAGGTCGGGGAGGCAGAGATCCATCATAGCGTGGAGACAGGGGGAGAGGCAGAGAGGGGGGACGGGTGTACAGGAGCAGCCCCTTTGAGTGATTCAGAGGCATTGTCAAGGAGCATATGGGAGGGTGGCTTCTGACTTGTGCTGAGAATAGTTGCTGTTAGCAGAGCCAGGCCTGGTCATCCAGAGTCTATCAGCTGTTGGAGAAGCAGATGCACACAGAGCTGGAGGTCAGGTAGTGCTTAAGGTCTGATTTGAAGCCATACAGGCTAGTGAAGTTCCGAATGGACTCGGATACCTTTTTAAGCCAAAGAGGGGCTCTGTAGGAGAAGGTGCGCTGTCCGAGAGCTGTGTGTTGGAATGGCACCACGAGTGCCCCCTGTCACAAACCCACTCAAAAGGACAGGCACTCTAATCCCAAAGTGCCAACCTCTTAGTGCAGTCTTTTGAACAGTGTAACAGACAAGGTAACCCTCTTGTCTGTTTTGTGAGTTCGGATAAACCTTTGGTCTCAAGTTCTGGAGGGATTCAAACTGTTAACCTCTTGTTAGCATACCCAATGCACAGGCTCAGATATATCTGTCTTCGAGGGGACAGATGTCTTTGCCTACCGGCACCTAACCAGGTGTACAGAGATTAACCCTTTTAAAAACTTTAATAAAGATCTCAGATTTAAAATGCTTCTTTTTCCAGTTTGGTATTACCATTCAAGCTTATGTCTATTGTCTGCTATAACCATGTACTTTTCTTACAAATAAATAAAAGAAGTCAAAGACAGACCTAGTAAGTTCTAAAAAGAATTTTACTATAATGGATAAGAATATGTAAAACACAACAATACAGAACTGTTATATCACAAGACATACAAATCTATTAAAAGAACAAGGTTTTAAACAGTGAAATTCCTACTACAGTACTTAGTATCTAAATACTTGCTTAAAAGTGCTCCCAAGATGTTTCGTGGTCAGAGTCTAGGTAAAAATGTGTCTCTGTGAAGTAAAACAGACTAAATTCAAAGCTGGCTTTTACCCCACCTCTTTTCAGGTCACCTAGCTCCTCCCTGTCAGGATATATGAAAATATATATCTTATACAAAATTATTACATTCTGCAACTTCAGCATAATTCATGTCCTTCAAATGACACTTCTTTTGATCTCATAATAAGCTTACCCCTTCCAGAACAGGAAAGCATCTTTATGATTTCACACTTCTATGTAATAACCTGGGTTTTCCTTCCAGTGTCATAAAATGGATATGTTATAGCAACTACAGCTGTAATTAACTCAGACAGACAGGATCCTTAATTAAGGCTTTACATGTAACACATGGTCTCTAAAAACTGAGTGTATGTGAACTCACATGCTGTCAAGCATTTTTTCTCCTGACTTACATCTTTCAGCTGAAATCTGGGAGGGGGGGTGAGTGAGGTCACTCCTAGAGCATCAGATTTTCAACAGAGACAGTCAGTAATACATTTTATATCAAAAAGAAATGATACAGCACTCAGAACTGGCAGTCTACGTCACATTCCTCCCCACCTAGACTGAATTTGGGGATCTATCCCCTAAGTGGGATGAGCTTCCCAAATCAATTCACTCCTCATAGACCCTGGACAGTCCATCTGAGTTCTGATTCTTCGCTCCAGCTCTATGTACGATTTTTAGATCATACTCTTGCAAAGCAAGACTCCATCTTAGCAGTCTCCATTGTTTTTCCCCATCTGTGTCAGCCAAACCAAGGGGTTGTGGTCAGTCTGCACCACAAAATGCTGCCCGTACAAGTATGGCTCTAATTTCTTTAGGGCCCACACTATGGCAAGACACTCCTTTTCCACCGTGGAGTACGCTTGCTTCCTGGGAAATAGCTTTCTGCTCAGATACACTACTGCGTGATCTGTCCCTTGGCTGGACGTCTGGCTTAGTACTGCCCCAATACCCATGTCTGAGGCATCCGTCTGAACTATAAAGGTTTTGCTGTAGTTAGGACTTGTCAAAACAGGAGCACTGCACAGTGCCTCCTTCAGTCTGGTAAAGGTTTCCTCACAGGCTGGGCTCCAGGTAATTTTCTTTGGCATCTTTTTCTTTGTCAGGTCAGATAGGGGAGCAGCCAGGGCACTGTAATTGGGTACAAATTTCCTGTAGTACCCTGCTGTCCCTAGAAAGCTCCTGACCTGCTTCTGGGTTTCTGGTCTGGGCCACGCCTGGATCACCTCTATCTTTATTTGGTTAGGACGGGGCTGTCCCCGTCCTACTACATGCCTGAGGTATGCCACTTCCCCCATGGCCACCTGGCACTTCTCGGATTTGACAGTGAGCCCGGCCCTTTGTATCCTGTCCAGCACTTCCCTAAGGTGGAATAGGTGTTCTTCCCAGCTGGTACTAAAGATGACAATGTCATCCAGGTACACTATGGTGTACTCCTCAGCACCATTTAACACCTGGTTCACCAACCTTTGGAAAGTGGCTGGGAGTTCTTCATTCTGAAAGGCATTACTTTAAACTCAAATAAGCCTATTGGAGTGATGAAGGCTGACCTCTCCCAAGCTCTGTCTGTCAATTCTACCTGCCAATACTCCTTGATCAGGTCAATGGTCATAAGGTAGGTCGCCCCTCCCAACTTGTCCAGGGGTTCATCCGTCTGGGGCATCGGGTGGGTGTCTGACTTTGTGACTGCATTCAGTCCATGATAGTCTACACAGAAAAGAGTCAAGCCATCTGGCTTGGGTACAAGGACTACGGGTGAGGTCCAGGGACTGTGGGATCTCTGGATTACCCCTAAATCCAGCATCTCCTCTACTTCCCTCCTAATGTCCTTTTGGACAGCCTCTGACATCCAATATGCTGCCCGCCATATGGGTGTCTGTGTCCCTGTCTCCACATCGTGTGTCGCTAAGGGGGTTAGTCCAGGCTTGGCGCTAAACAAGAGGGCAAAGTCTGCTAAAACCTCCCTTACTTTCTAGATCTGGCCTGGGGTCAGCTGGGAAGACAATCTTACTGCCTCCATAGAGGACTCTTGCTTACTCTCTTCCAGCAAGTCCAGAGGGGGGTCTCCTTCGTCCGTCCCCTCCCCATGACTACACACTGTGAGCACCTTGTCAGTCCTATTTGCATATGGCTTCATCATGTTGACATGGTACATCCTTTCTGTCTGTCTACGGTCAGGTAACTCCATAATGTAGTTCACGTCATTAACCCTTCTAACCACTTTGTACAGTCCTGCTCACTCAGCTTGCAGCTTGTCTTTCTGGACCTGAATAAGGACCACGACTTCCTGACCCACCATGTACAAGCGAGCTCTGCGTCTGCAGTCGTACCACACTTTTTGTTTCTGTTGGGCAGCTGCCAAGTTGCTCTGGGCTGTCCCAATAAGCTCCTTCAGCCTTTCCCTAAACCTAAGGATGTAATCCACAATGGGAGTTCCCTGGGTGGCGTGCTTGCCTTCCTAGTCCTCCTGGATCAAGTCTAGGGGCCCACGTACCCGGCGTCCATATAAGAGTTCGAAGGGGGAAAATCCTGTCGACTCTTGGGGCACCTTCCTGTATGCAGACAACAGGTGGGGAAGTTATTTCTCCAAGTCCCTCCCATGCTGTTCAGCAAACACCTGGAGCATTGACTTTAAAGTACCATTGAATCGTTCCACAAGCCGATTGGCTTGTAGGTGATATGGTGTTGTGCATCTCTGCACCACCCCACACTTCTCCCATAAACATTTCATCAGGTCCGACATGAAGGAACCCCCTTGATCAGTGATTACCTCCTGTGGAAACCCAACAAGGGAGAAAATCCCAAGTAAGGCATCTGCCACTTTGTCTGTCCTCAGAGAGGATAGGGCGACTGCCTCTGGGTAGCGGGTGGCATAATCCACCACAGTCAGGAGGAATCTCTTCCCTGAGGAGCTGGGGGGGGTATTTAAAGGCCCCACAATATCCATTCCCACCCTCTGGAATGGCTCCTCCACTATGGGCAAGGGGATCAGGGTGGCTTGAGGTTTCTTGCTTGCCTTCCCTATTTCTTGGCACCAGTGACAAGACCTGTAATACTCCTTCACCTGCTGGTTGAAGTTAGGCCAGTAGAAATTCTGGACCAACCGTTGCATTGTGCGCATGATTCCCAGATGACTAGACAAGGGAATATCATGTGCAATTTTGAGCAACTGCTCACGATATCCCTGGGGAATGACAAGCTGCCTGCCTAGCATCCCTCCCTCTGTCTGTACTGCCTGTGTATACATAAGTCCATTTTCCCAATAAACCTTATGTCTGCCATCATCTCCCTGTGTGCCTCTGAGTGTGCCCAAGCCCTCAGCTTCTCTAAACTAGGGTCACTCCTCTGAGCAGCTGCAAACCCCTCACACAGTCCCAAGGCATGGGACAGGTCCCCTTCAGTCGCTAAACTAGGGTCCCTAGCACTAGTGTCAGGGCCCTCAGGATCAATGTCAATCCTAACGCTCTCACAAGGGATCACCCCTCCCTCTTCAGAGTAACCCTCTGTAGCTGCGTGGTTACTTGCTACTGGGGAAATTTCTACCCCTTTTTATCAGTCTCCCCATCTGGAGACACAGGCTGGTGAACCAGCATCTCAGTGGTTTCCACACTTTTTTCTGTGGGGTTCAGGGAACTACTATTTTCCCTTGCCGCCTGGCTATGAATAACTGCACATACCACCCCGTACTGGAGATTGTTACCCAGAATCAGATCCACTGCTAATGTGTTGGCTACAGCCACCTGTTGCACAGTTCCCCCCATTTCACCCCAGTCCAGGAGAACACTAGCGAGTGGCAATGTTTCCTCTTCGCCAGTAAACCCTTGTACAGTTACATATTTATTGGGTATAAGCTGACCAGGCTGTACCAGATTCCCCTTCACCAATGTCAGGGATGCCCCTGTGTCCCTTAACTCCTTTGTCTGTACACCATTTACTATGACTGGGTACATGTGTTCCCTCATGCTCACTGGCATGCTCCCAGGGACACACAAATAACCCACTTCTTTTCTAGCACCCTGTTGTGTATTTTGGCTCACCTTTTTAGGGCACTGTCTGGCAATATGCCCAGTTTCCTTACACAGCCAACATGCATTTCTTACTTCAGATAAATCTTTTCTTTGAAACCTGAGGCTAACTGGTTTCAGTGGAGGCAGTGTGAGGGTTTTAGCTGCCCTGAAGGTGTGCTTTTCCCTTTCTGTGCTGCCACGCCTGCCCCATTCACTCTTAGAGCACATCTGTTCTTGGCATAAAGGTCTGAGAGTTCAGCAGCCTCTTGCACTGTTTTTCAATCTCTGTCCTATAGCCAGGTTTTTAGCTCTGCTGGGCATGCCCAATAAAACTGTTCTGATAAAGTCACATTTTCAATTTTATCAACAGAGGTTGCCTCAATTCCTTCCCACCAATGTTTTAAAAACTGACGTCGTTTCATGGCTAGCTCCTGATAGCTCATATCAGGGCTTCTCCTGAGCTTACCGAATTTAGCTCTGTATGATTCAGCAGTTAATTCAAACTTTTTTAACAGTGCAGCTTTTAACTTGCTGTAATCATCACTATCCTCACTGTTCATTTGACCCAATGCATCCCGAGCTTTCCCGGTAAGTAACAGGGATAGCTGAAAGCTCCAGGACTCTCTAGGAATTTTAGCCTGAATGTAAACTTTTTCAAAAGAATTTAAAAAGGCATCCATGTCCTTCACTTCCTTAAACTCAGCTATTAATTTGGAGTTCAATTTGTAACCCAGTCCTGCAGTCCCAGTTAAACCCAAGCCACTTACCTGCTCTGGTGCCTCTAGTCAGAGTCATAGCTTCTTCAGTTCTTGTTGCCACTGGCGCTTCTCTCTCCACTCCTCTGCCTCTCTGCATTCTCGCTCTCTCTTCTCCTCTGCAGCTCACTGGTGCTCATGCTCCTCATGGTCTGCCTCCCTTTGTTGTCGCTCTGCCTCACGGTCCACCTCCCTCTGTTCTCGCTCTCTCTTCTCCTCTGCAGCTTACTGGCACTCACGCTCCTCACAATCTGCCTCCCTCCATTGTCGCTCTGCCTCCAGTTCCATCCTGCGCAACTCAATTTGCAGTTTGAGTACCTCTGGATTCAGGATGCTGGGGACAATCCTCTGCTGCTGTGGCCCTTCACTGACAGTGGCCCTGCTGTCCTTTTCAGTCACGGTCAGTGACTAGCTGCTCTGGGTATCTGCTACCATCAGGGCCTCTATGAAGTTCTGTTTTTTCTGCTTTTTGGCTGTCACCTCGAACAGAACTCCCCTGCCCCCCGCACAACTGCTTGAAATAATCTACAGTGTGCCTGCTGTAGTCAGAAGCCATCTTCTTCTTTCCTCACTACTGCTACTCTGACTTGCACTTTAGAAAAAAAATAAAACAGGTAGGAACTGGACTGTATGCCAAGTGATATATAGTTCTGTTTCCTTTTTAAAATAAAACTCTGCCTTTTTTCTTTCTTTGCAAGAGAGCTTACGGTTTCAGCTGACACAGAACAATAAAGCTTGTGATACCAAAATAATGCCACCGCTGCCAACCAGATCTGTCACAAACCCACTCAGCAGGTCAGGCCCTCTACTCCCAAAGTGCCAACCTCTGATCACAGTCTTGTGAACAGTGTAACAGACAAGGTAACCCTCTTGTCTGTTTTGTGAGTTCGGATCAACCTTTGGTATCAAGTTCTGGAGGGATTCAAACTGTTAACCTCTTGTTAGCATACCCAGTGCACAGGTTCAGATATATCTGTCTTCGGGGGCCAGATATCTTTGCCTACGGGCACCTAACCAGGTATACAGAGATGAACCCTTTTAAAAACTTTAATAAAGACCTCAGATTTAAAATGCTTCTCTTTCCAGTTTGGTATCACCATTCAAGCTCATGTGTATTGTCTGCTATAACCATGTACTTTTCTTACAAATGAAAAAAAGAAGTCAAAGACAGACCTAGTAAGTTCTAAAAAGAATTTTACTATAATAGATAAGAATATGTAAAACACAACAATACAGAACTGTTATATCACAAGACATACAAATTTATTAAAAGAACAAGGTTTTAAACAGTGAAATTTCTACTACAGTACTTAGTCGCTAAATACTTGCTTAAAAGTGCTCCCAAGATGTTTCGTGGTCAGAGTCTAGGTAAAAATGTGTCTCTGTGAAGTAAAACAGACTAAATTCAAAGCTGGCTTTTACCCCACCTCTTTTCAGGAGGTCACCTAGCTCCTCTCTGTCAGGATATATGAAAATATATATCTTATACAAAAGTGTTACATTCTGCAACTTCAGCGTAATTCATGTCCTTCAAATGACACTTCTTTTGATCTCATAATAAGCTTCCCCCTTCCAAGACAGGAAAGCATCTTTATGATTTCGCACTTCTATGTAATAACCTGGGTTTTCCTTCCAACATCATAAAATGGATATGTTATAGCAACTACGGTTGTAATTAACTCAGACAGGATCCTTAATTAAGGCCTTACATGTAACACATGGTCTCTAAAAACTGAGTCTGTGTGAAGTCACATGCTGTCAAGCATTTTCTCTCCTGGCTTGCATCTTTCAGCTGAAATCTTGGGGGGGGGTGAGTGAGGTCACTCCTAGAGCATCAGATTTTCAACAGAGACAGTCAGTAATGCATTTTATATTAAAAAGAAATGATAAAGCACTTAGAACTGGCTGTCTACGTCACCCCCCCCGTGTTCTGTTTCTGGTTATATATTCTGAGCATGGGAGGGAGAAGATGCCTGCTACATAAGGGGGGGGGGGCTTTCCCCAGTAATGCTTTTTTGCCTAGGGGGCATGGTAGGAATTTAGTCCTGCACCCAAGAGACAGCAGGTGTGTCTGTTTGTAGAGGAAACAGGTGTGGATCATTTGATCGCCATTCAGGATGAGCCTGCAGGCCTTGTTGAGAGGTATGTGCACCCTCTTGAACACAGAGTTTGATGTTGCGCTGTCAACCAGGCCGTAGTCAATGGTGGAGAAGATGGAGCTCGTGACTGATAAGTGGATGGCTGCCATGGTAAGGTGTTTTCTGTGCCTGTATAGCACACCAAGCTTGGTGTTGACTGTCTTGACCACCTGGTAGACATGTTGAGTGTAGGATAAGATGTTGTCCAGGATGACTCCAAGGTATTTGAAGGAGTGTACTGTTCCAAGGGAGTGAGTACATTGTTGGTGATGTTTATGGTGGGGAACCTTTTCTTGAGCTGGGGGCTGGGTAGGAGCATGTTCTTGGTTTTTTTCGTAATTGAGCAGAAGTTTGTGCTCGCAGAATCAGTCTTCTATTTTACTAAAGGAGTGCTGAGGTGCTGCTTGGAGTGGCTCAGTTTGAGAGTTGCTGTTGAGGATGACAGCGTCGTCCACATATAGGATTATCTTGGTGTCACAGGCTTGAGGGAGATTATTTAGGAACAGGCTGAAGAGCAAGGGTCCTAAGATGGATCCCTATGGGACCCCCAGTGTGACTTCCCTGGGGTCAGACACTGTTTGTCCTATTTTTATTTGTTGTGACCTGAGGGACAGGTAGTCTTGGAACCAGAGTGCTGCATTGGCAGCCACCCCCAGGCTTTGTAGCTGGGTCAGTAAGAGGGTGTGGCTGATGGTGTCGAAGGCTTTTGTTAAGTCTATGAATCTTTCCCCTACTAGTTTGCCTTCATCCATAGCTTTGTGAGTGTAGTTGATGAACTCTACAAGGGCAGTCGTAGTACTATACAGCTGTCTGAACCCATGCTGGTTGGGGCATTGCAGTTGGTATTTGCTGATGTAGTCTGTTAGTTGTTCTACCACAATCTTCTCAAGGGCCTTGGATAGGGGGAGAGGCTTGAGATAGGTCTGTAATTGGACACTCTGGTCCTGTCCCTGCTTTTATGGACAGGAGTGGCCACAGCTTGCTTCCAGGTGGCCAGGAATTGTGCCAGGGTCAGAGATTTGTTGAATAGTTTTGTAATAAGCTTGATGTGCACATCAAGAATTTGAGACACCAGCTTCATGTCTACTCCATCGCTACCCATTCTGGTCTCCCTGAGCACATTTTTTTATGTAAAATGCTGCTTCCTTCATAGTAACTCTCTTGAGGTAGAAGGTAGGGTGAGAGGTACTGGGTGCTTTGTCATCTGAGGGAACCTTGGTGGGGTGTAGGTAGTCAGGATTGAGTATTGTGCTTAGATCTGTGAAGGCAGAGTTAAAGGACTCCACGATGAGACATGGGTCCATGGTAATAGAGCCATTAATGTGGAGTAGCTGTGGGTTTCTCTTTTTTCTTCCCCCAAGAGATTCTTTATGTTTTCCCAGAACCTTTTGCTGTCACCCCAGCTTTTATCGAGCAGTTCCTTGTGATGATCTGCTTTAGCCCTCTGTATTACATGTGTGCAGTGGTTTCTAGCTGTCCAGTACAGCTGGTGGCCATGGTCTTTACCCGAGGCCCTGGCTTTTAACCATAGGTTGTCCCTCTCCTTCATCGTGGCTAGGAGCTCACCTGTGATCCAACCATTAGTGGTCCCCCACACTTTCCTCCTTTTTAATGGCTCGTATCGGTCATAAATATTATTGACTCCATCTGTGAAGTACTTCAGGGCCTGGTCTAAGTCTGGCAGTGTGTCAATGGGTGACCAGCCATGGCAGGATAGAACATTTGTAAGCAATCTTAACTGACCTCCTTTCAGGATCCTGCTTTGTATAGTGATGGGCGGCTGTTTTTGAACTTATTTGACCATCTGAGGGTGACAGGGGAGTGGTCGCTCAGCGTATCTGGTAGCACCTTCACCTCAGATATTCATGATGGGGAGTTTGTGAGGATCCAGTCAATGAGCAAGATCTTGCCTGTCTTGTGCTTCCTTCTGGTTGGTTCCGTGAATAGTTGTGTCTGGTATACGCTTGCCACAATATTCTTGAGTGGCATGGAGTTATCACTTTCCCAGTTTATATTGAAATCTCTGTGATAAGTAAATCACTATCCTTTGGTAGGGAGGCCACTGCATCCAGGATCTTGGGCACACCGTCCCATGATTTTGGTGTGGTAGATGGGTGATGCAACGGTCAGTGTCTTACCCAGCTGTCCAACTTGTATATTCATGACAAGGAGCTTGTGGTCTGCAGCCATCCTGGAGATAAGGAGGACAGAGCCATGGAGGGAGTCTTTTGTGTAAATAAGACTGCCCCCACCCTTCTTGCCATGCCTGTCACTCCTGAATACCTGGTATCAAGGTAGCACTATTTCGCTGTTTTTTTATATTGCCTGTCAGCCAAGTCTCTGTTAGGCACACTATGTCCTGTTTGTGCTGGGCCATCCAGGCCTCTAATTGTGTAAACTTTGCTGTTAGCTTGCAAATATTCATTGCAGCTATTATCAGGTCTTTTGTCTTGATACCCACAGATTCAGGTGGCAGTGGAGGGCCAGGATTTGGGTGCACATTCCCAGATAACAGGAAGAGCATTGGGATAAGATTCCTCACTGTGATGCAGAGGGTTATAGAGATTCATGACTTGCATTTCCTTATTTTACTTTGGAGAGGCTTCTTCACTTTCTGAGGGTGTGTTTGTGAGAGGTGGTAGCCTGGCGGAGCCATTGTGTGTGTTGGATGCATTCTCCCCTGTTGTGTTTCCACTGTAGTAGGACTGCTGGTATGCCCCCTCTGTGGAGGTTGCTCCTGGTACTGTTAGCCAGTGGCCTGTTCTGAGGCAGTGTTCTGGGCAGACTGAAGAGGGGCAGGTGACCTGAAGGGCGTCTGGGCCCACTGACCCAAATGTGATAGCAATGAGTAGGAGAGTAGTGCAGCTCATGTTGTTTGTTGTTGTCAAGGGTTAGGTTTGGAATTAGGCAGATCGGAAGACTAATACGTATGGCCAAAATACCACCCAGATACTATGATGAGAACTTAGTTCAGGGGCAGGGGGTGCAACACAGTAAATGAGACTTAAAGAGTTAAGATTAACACCGACAAGTGCTGGGCCCTATAACTGCATTCTGTGTCTTTAAGGAGAGTTGCAATATTAGTGAGAGGGGAGGATGAAGATTGCCTAAGGGCAGTGCTGCTGGGGGAAGGAGAGTATTTAATAAAGGCTGGAGGAGGGGGAGGGGGGTGAGTGAGAAATTTAAGCAGGAAGGAGAGAAAGTGAAACAAAAATAGGGTTATTTGTAGGGCATAGCTACAACTGTGATACAAATTAAACCTGGTCTACACAAAGAAGTGTTAAAACGCTGCATCACTTTAAGCTTAGTTTCTGATTCAGGGTAAAATACTACTGGACCTTAAAACAAAGACAGCTGTAATACTTTAAAGCCTGAAAACCTGCACTCTAAAGGATCCTGCACTGCAAACAACCCTTGAGTGCAAAATTGCTGTAAACAGGCTTAGATTCACGTTTAAGTTAGCATTCACAGGACAGTTTGGAGAAACTTAACCAGTACCAGAATCAGTAAATAAAACTACCTTAACATCCAAACTAATAGGAGTAGCAAAAAATTCAAAAAGTGGAGCAGCCGATCAGCAGGCAGAGCCGATGTTTCCGGCCAGTTGGCATGGATACACTGGAAGTTTCAGCAGCGTACCTTCGGTCTGGTGGTCTGCGGGTGGTACAGCGAGGAGGCAGTCAGCAGACAGAGGGTACCCGCTGGGCTGCTTGCAGCAACAGAGGCACCCTTGTCAGGGGTGAAACTTCGGTCTGGTGGTCTGCGGGCAGTACAGCGAGGAGGCAGCCGGCGGACAGAGGGGACTCGCCGGGCTGCTTAGCAGCAGAGGTACTCTTGTCAGGGGTGAAGCTTTGGTATGGTGGTCTGCATGCAGTACAGCGAGGAGACAGTCGGCAGACAGAGTGGACCACTGGGCTGCTTGCAGCAGCAGAGACACCCTTGCCAGGGGTCAAGCTTCTGTCTGGTGAGCTGTGGGCAGTACAGCGAGGAGGCAGCTGGCAGACAGAGGGAACCCACCAGGCTGCTTTGAACAGCAGAGGCACCCTTGTCAGGGGTGAAGCTTTGGTCTGGTCATCTGCAGGCAGTACAGTGAGAAGGCAGCCAGTGGACAGAGGGGACCCGCCGGACTGCTTGCAGCAGCAGAGACACACTTGTCAGGGGTGAAGCTTCATTCTGGTGGTCTGCAGGCAGAACAGTGAGGAGGCAGCTGGTGGCCAGAGGGGACCCACTGGGCTGCTTGCCACAGCAGAGGCACCCTTGTCAAGGGTGAAGCTAAAGGGGGATAGAAGGCCACAGTCCCGCTTCATCCCTGCCAACCAAAGTTATCAATGGTAACACCTTCACAAGCAAATTGTGCATTTTAGAACAACTCAATAATCACTTTGCCCCTTCTGGTTTAACTTTTGACTCCTCTCCAGTGAGCAAGCTCCTCACTCAGTCCAGTGTTAATGACACCTCATGCCCCTATACCAAGGCCTCCTGTCTTTCAGCTAACTTTAGCTTCAACCCAATATCCTACAAACAAGTCGAAGGTCGCCCGAGGAAAGAACTAACAACATCTACACATTTGGAAAAAATTTACCAAGGAAGATGTTTAAACAAATATGGTGATTGAACTCTTATTACCAGAGCTGCAATATACTAGAATAAGCTTCCTTTTAGAATACATGTTGAAACAAACTCACAAGCTTTTATTAAAGCAGTAAACATTTTCTTCGTTCATAATTGTACTTGTACTTAGTATTGTACTCTTTTTACTTAAACACTAACTCATTGTGGTTTTTATTATTTAGTATGTGTTATGATGTAAGTTTTGTCTACTATATACTGTATTGTTATACGTGAAACATTAGAGAATACTGTACAGGACTGTCTTGTAAACTGGGCTTTACAGCCCAAATGACATGTTTCTTTCCTGTCTAAAAATAAATTTTTACTTACTTTTTACTTACTTACTGATCGAACCTCTGTTTCTGAAGCTAGGCTCATACATTCTGACATCTCCCATCATGCACTTCTTCAATCTTTCCCTCTCTCAAGGTGAACTCCCTGCCATCTGGAAAACATCTCATGTCATTTCACTTTTCAAATCTGGAGACCCATGTGATCTTAACAATTACTGTCCTATTTCCCTGTTACCCATCTTGTCAAAATTGTTAGGAAAAACCAGTCAACTCTCAGCTTAGAGAACACCTGGAAATCCACAATATGCTTAACCCCGTACAGTCTGGCTTTAGGCCTAAAGATAGCGCAGTCTCTGCTCTCACTAAGGTAACTAATGATTGGCAGATCGCTCTTGATTCTAAGAAACATGTCTGCGCTCTTTTATTGGATCTAAGCAAGGCATTTGACACTGTCGATCGCAATCTGCTATTGCTGACTTTGCATAATCTTGGCCTAAATGACACTGCCTTGAAATGGTTCTCCTGTCACCTTGTGGGCAGGCAACAGCAGGTTAAAGCCCAAGGAGATCTTCCCCCTTAAAACTCTGCTGAGAGGGATACCGCAAGGATCAATCCTGGGGCCCCTACTATTTGCAGTTTATATAAGTGACATTAACCATAAAATCAGTACTGCTAATGTTCATTTAATTGCAAATGACACCGTACTTTACATTGCTAGGCCCACTCTTGCACTCATATACAAGGAATTACAGAACAAATTCAGTATCCTACAGCAAAATCTGCTTCAAGCTGAAGCTTCTGCTTAATGCCAAAAAGATGAAAACTATGTGTCTATCACCTCATGTTTGAGCAACGCCTGCTAACTCTTTCAGCATCAATCCACAGATACTGACCATCTTGGAGGAACCACTTGAAACATGTGGATCAGTTCAAGTACCTGGAATTTTGGCTTGACTGCAAACTTTTATTCATGATGCATATTGATGACATATCCAAAAAACGAAGGCAGAGACAAGGCCTTTTTTACTGCATCAAAGATCTGCTTAACCACAAGGCTAAACTAAGATTGTTTCAATCCACATTTCTTCCTCTTATCAAATATGCTGATATTCTATATAGCCACTGCCCCAAAACTGCCTCAACAAAACTGGATACATCGTATCACAGAGCGTTAAGGTTTATTACCAATGCCCCTTATAATACCCACCACTGCTCCCTCTACGCGCAGCTAGGCTGGTCATCACTTACCACCAGGAGGTGGAGAAATGCCTCCCTCTGGATCTACAGAGCCATTACAAACAACCCCACCCACCACCCACATCACCGACCTCTTCAAATGCACTCCTGGGGTTTATTCTCTTCGCAGATACACCTACATCTTGCTTGACATCCCCAAGATAAGAACTCACTATGGTTCCTCCTCCATAAGCCATGCCCTCTCCAAGTTATGGAATAACCTTCATAAATCCTTAAAGCTTACACAAATAATTGGGACATTCACTTTTAATTCCCTGCTTAATCTCACACTGAAGGAAACATGCAACTGCTATTCATAACTTGGCTCAGCTCTTGAAGAACCTAGACCATACTCTGTCTTCATTGCTTAACTCCTACCAGGGGATTGTGTAGTGCCAGCTCCGCAATTGGCCTCCTCCAGATGTATCCATAACCTTTTTCCTGATACGATGCTCCCTTCTCTCAGTGTCCCACCTCCCTACCTCCCTCCTTCCATCCCTCTTCTCTCCCCATTCTTATTGCTTAATATTATTCTTGCATCTCCCTTTTTTGGCTACTCCATGCACTGCTCAACCTTTACCTCCACTTCCCCCCCAACCCCCTCTATTACCTTCTTGTTCTTCAAGACTTTTAGTGTTGCCTTCTAATGCTTTCTGGCTTGACCCTGCTGTGTTGTGAATGCTATCTTGTATTGTAATTTGCTCCAACCGTGTCCATCCAGGGTCACTTTGTAAATGAGCTTGCTCAACAGTGTTTTTCCTGGCAAAATAAAGATTGAATTGATTGAAATGAATATAGAGAATAATGTCCATGCAACTGTATGTTATTGATTTTTTTACACACCCAAGCTGTGTGATGATCCATAAACATTGAGAGCGAAGCGCAAGAGGTGTATGAGGTCATCACACATTGAGGATATGTAAGCAAAATCCATTATTTTTTTTATCATCACTGGTACAGGGAGTTTTTTCCTTCAGCACTTGAAATTACACTCAGAAACACACACACACACACACACACACACACACACACACTCACTCACGCACTCTATTCATCTCTCATTCTTCACTACAGACATTCTTTTCCTTTTTTCTTTCTGTTTTTTTTTTTAATTAGAGTGTGGACCCACAATAGGAAAAGATGAGAGCAGTCAGCCATGTTCAGTTCCCAGTTCGAGTAGCTGTGTCCCGTAACCCCCACCCGAAGTGTACTCAGAGGAAGATGAGCCAGATAGATTTTTATGTTCTAAAGGCAAAATCAACTACTGTAGATGAATACTGAAAAAAAAATTACCTGTACTTAGATTGAGGGTCAAGCGATGATTGTGGTTCCTCGGTAACAGAAAAAACGGAGCCACCTCCAGAGCTGCCATGTTTGTTTAGGTATTCGGCCTGCCCACACAAGGAGTAAGTGCCAATGAGGTAGCACACTAACTAAGAGTGACAGAAAACACTGTAATAACTGGTTCTGCGTTTTAAACATGGATCAACTCTGTGTATTAATAGGGGTCACCAGTAATTATAAATGATTATCTCTGATCTAATCAATAAACACTAAGGACAGCCATGCCTATTAGGACATCTTAGAAGGATAGGATGTCCTTATGAAGAGTTTGAAAATGCAGAATGTTCCACTTTGACTCAGTGCAGAATATACGTTTGTATGCTACCCTTCTCCAAAGTTTTATCTATTTAAAGTCACTTAATCTCCCAGTGCCCCAGTTCACCAGCTATCAAACCTCTTTGTTTTATTAGTGTGTATCATTTTCCATTTTGTCATTTTTTTCTAAATGTTTTGTTTTATATTTGGGGGTGAATCTCACATACATTTGTGTCCAAACTATGGCCTAAAAGCCACCCAAATTAAAACAAATGATTTTTGTTAAGAAATATTAAAACAAGAAATGTATATGCACAAAAACAATTTGTTTGTAAATCCTCATAAGCCAGTAAACTCCATTCATTTGCATGATAACTCTTCCCATTTTTGCACAGTCCTCCACTTACACCAACTATCCTGGGTAAATAAACTGAAAAAAGAAGAAATTATTTATAGTACAGTATATTACTATATATGTGGTGGCTTCTTCACTCTTTAAGACTGTTTTGAATTGTGTGCTCAAGGAACCAGAAAGAGCTAAGCTTTGTGGGTTTCTAATCCTAAGGATATATAAAGCAAAGCTATTACAGAATGTAGTGAATGCCAGTGAATATATATATAATTTTGTATCCTTTAAGTACCTGAGATTAAAATTTAATGTACTGTTCCAAAGGACCTAAACTTTTTTTTCTGAAAACTGTTAGTTGTCCTTATTTATGAGCTTTTACCTTTCTTAATCTGCCAGTATACATAAATCAACTTACACCTGAGGAAATTTGCATGGGTTACCTTTATTTAACAGAGACATTTCAACAAAAATAAATATTTATCACCCTGTTTCTACTGCCTTAATATTTGTGGGCCAAATACCCTTTACTTATCCCTCCCCCCGACCTTATGGTTGCTGCCTCTAACAACAGATTGACTTGTAATTTAAATTCTGAAACTATTCTCAATCACTTAAGACACAAGGTCTATGCAGAGCTATGAAAAAGACCATAGACCCATGGAGCTGGGATATTTCAGTAAACATTCTTGAGTTTTTCTTTTCTGTTGATGTTACTGATAATAAATGCTGTTTGTCGACCTTTGCTTGGGACCTTGCACATCATAGTGGCACAATTCTAAAAGAACATGTTCCAACAGTCCTGAAAAGACATCTTATATACTCTCCACTATGGTAGTCCATGAAGATAGCGACTCTCGAATGGCGAGGAGTCAAAATGGCACAGAATAATAGTGAGTGCCATATCGGCTAACTTTCTGTTTCCCCCTCCTCGAGGTCCACCCCCCTGGAGTTGGTATGTTAAGCAAAGGGGTGGGGATGCAGTTCAGAAATACTGTAATCACTGTATTTTAAATAACTTTCAAAAGTATTTTATATTCTAAATGACTTAATACTGTATATTGTAAGAGGTATATATTCTGAGTCACTTCATATAACATTTGTAAATCTTATTATATGTATGTATAGCTGCTACTTTGACACATTTTGGAGCAGGTCTCTAAATTTATCTCAGTGAGATTATGTGACAAAAGACAGACAAACAATATGAAAAATTAAAACCAGTATATGTTTACTCAGGCTTGTGTGTGACATTATTACCTCATTAGGTCCCCTTGATGAAATCATTTTCCTATACACCACAGTTACAGAAGTTATCATGTATTACACATAATTTCAAAAAACTAAGCTAAATGCACTGTTTGTTTGAAATCTGGGTTGTGCTTTGGCATTCAATTCAGTAGTGGATGTGAGTGGGAGGAGTTAGGGTTCAAATAACCCCAATACTGCATTTGCATACTTTAGTGGCTTTGATAATAAACCCTAACTTGTGCATTAACATAGTTTTATGCAATGAATTTCCTCTTCTTTCTAACATAGCGAGACAAAGCAGCTTTCTATGTGTACGGCCCTGCCAAATGTAAAGCAACTGTAACTGCATCATCATATACATTTTACCAGACCTGTATCATACTTTGCAATAAGCCCTATGGGTCACTCTCAAAGCAGTTGTTTTATCATAGACATTGTGCCAGGCTTGTTGCAGACTTCATAAAGCAGCTGTTTCATGACGCCCAGTTAAGGATAATTATGAAGGACTGCGGGCAAGGCTCAAGGGGTTGGCTGGTACTGTGACCTTCTTGGAGTTTCTCACAGTACACAGTAGGAGAAGTCAAGAAAACTGAATATCTTCCAATTTAATGATTGGTTCTAAGGGCAGTGTGCCAAAGAGGGGGTTCTCTTCCTTGGGGACTGGGGTGCCTTTTGGAGGGACAAAGGACTATTTAAACTGGATGGCATTCATACCATAGGGAGTGAGCTAGGGCAGTGGGACAGAAGTGTGAGGCCTTCATCTCGGGGCAGTAAAACTAGTAGGGGGTAAGCTGGAGCAAGGGTCATTCATGGGGTACACCCAATCAAGGGAGACCTTGAAAACACTCCCCTGTCTGGAAGAGGCATTCAAGTGACTGGGGTTATTACAGAAGAGGTAAAGGGGAGGCCCACACTCCCAAATAGGGATGGGCAATGCAGACAAAATTCACTTTGCAAATTAATTTGCAAATTCTGTGGAATTCACAAAGTGCAAATTTGCTGAATTCATGAAATTGTTAGGAGTGAAGTTACCATTTTTCAGCAAATTGACCAAAATTTGCTCATGGTGTGGCCATTTCACTGAAAAAATGGCTACCTTGTGGTAAAAATTTCTCAGTGTCAGCAAAGTCAAAGTTCCTAAGGTCCCTGGAACTTTGCAAATATTTGTGAAGGTGAATTTTGACCACTTTGCAGCCATTCCACTGTTAAAGTTTAAATTCACAGCACCTCTACTCCAAAGAGTTAGTATCAAAACTGATAAGGAGAGGTTTACTTTAATGTTTATCACAGGAACTAGGAAAGTATGACCAGCCAATGGGTGGCAGAAGGACAACAGCTAGGGTTCATAGAGGTTGGCTGCCTAATTGCCAGAGTGAACTTCAGGAAATGGTAGCAGATGGCAAAACTGAAATAGCGCAGAAAGTTTGTGTGCCCAGGGAAATCACCAGTCTTGTACAAATGATTCAGTAAGGTATCTGGTGGAGCTCGCTAAGTTTCTGGTACATTCAAATCCAACAACAAAGTTCTGCCTGCTCGAGCAATGAATGCTACTACACACTAAGTCTTTTTAAAGTTCGTTATTTTTATTTTATAAAGTCCCAACGTTTCACCTAGTATTAGGCTTCTTCTGGGGAACTGTAAAAAGATTTATAAACAAATATTTACTATATTTCACATTTGAAAATAATATTTAATTTTTTAATTTTCAATTTTTAATATCTTTCCATATTAGACCATGCTAGTCATAAATGACTGGATGTACCAACTTTCAATTTTAGTTATTAAAGCAATATTAAAACCAAAATGATATTTTAACCACCTGGTTATCTTTTACATTCATTAACAGTCATAAAATTCTTATACATTTTGCCCAACTAGATGCCACCAATGTAAATGCATGAAAAATTCATTGCCTTACTTTTTAACAATGTCAGCAAAAGCCAAACATCTGCCAAGTCTCCTCAAGAATTGCCTCCTGTATATGTTCACTTTAAAAATAAATAAAACACTTAGGTCAAGTGCTACATACTCCAAATTGCAACAAACAATGCTGCTTTATCATTTATAGTTTAAGTTCTCAATATTCACCTTTTTATTCATTCTACTTTTTGATTTCAGATTGACTTCAACCATTTAACTGATAATTAAATAAATAAATAAAAGGGGACAGAAAAAAGTTATAACAAAGAACATCAATTGTTATTTTAAGTGCTTCTTTAAAGTTATTTACACACATTATACAGTATTTCTATTATGTTCATACACTCGATTTTAAATATTCACCTTTTTATATGGTACTTTGCTTTTTAACATGTAAATAAAAATAATGAACTTTAAAAAGACTTCATGTGTAGTAGCATTCATTGCTCGAGCAGGCCAAAACTGAAATAGCGGCAGAGACAGAAATGTGGGCATCATCCAACAATGACTGGGATATGTATTTTTCAGGAGGGACAGGGTAAAAGGGAGAGGAAGGGGTTGCCCTGTTTGTCAGGGAATGGATCATGAATCAGGAAATTCATTTTGTGGATCACACAAAGATAATGAGGATGATTCCAGTAAAGAGGAAGACAGTCTACAGCAGGACTAAATTGTAGTGGTGGAATCAGCCAACAAGTGTAAGGTCTTTCAATTAAGCCTAAAGGATTCTGGTAATAGGAGCTCTGTATTTAATTGGAAAACAATTAGAAGCAATACACCTTGAAAAAGACCTGAGTGTCATCACTGATGGGACACTGAAGTCCATCATAGCAATGTATAGTAGCAGTAGGTAGAGCTGGGAGAAATTTATCTTCCAACAGTGGAATTCTTGCAAGATTATGATTTTGTTTTGGCAAAATCTTGTGAAAATGATATGGAATTTTGCCAAATTATTATTTCAGTTCATTCCATTTAATGGGAGGCAGTATAGTGCAGTGGTTTAAGGCTCTGAGCTGCAAATCTGGTGACATCCAGCAGACCAGACCTGGGTTTGAATCCCACAGCTTCCACTTGCGTACTGTGTGACCATGAGCAAGTCACTTAACTTCCTTGTGCTCCCAGGTTGCACCCATAAAAAAGCTTTCAGCTTAGTGTGCTACTCCTGGTTAAACAAGTAAAAAAAAATTAACATGTATTTGCCCATATTGTACCACATTTGGTTGGGTGAATCATGGAGAAGTGTTCCTAATTTTCAGATTTCTATCTTTAAAGGTGACTGAGTTATAAGCCTCCACACTTTCAGAAATTTTAAAATTACATTTCACAAGTACTGTATACAGTATAAGCTGCAGAATGTTAAGCCCCTATAAATTTTTTGTTAGGTTCATTGACCCTAAAATGAGGCTATGTGTGTTTGTCCACTATGTAATCTCATGCTTAAAGGCTGGCAAAGTTATAACAAGCCAACAATTGCAAAATGACATCACTAATCAAAGTTGAATTGCATGAGTTTTTGTAAAATTGTGGAGTTATGTGATACTTTTGTCAAAGCCATATCCATACATTTTGCCCAGCCATGTACTTCAGCTGCCATTGTGGAGGAAGGAAAAGGCTGAGTAGAGTGGCAATAAGATAGCATTCATAGGAGGCTCCATAGTAAAAGTATAGTGGTGCTAAGGGTTAGGTCAGTATCTTGAGCAACGAACCATGAAGAATAGTCACGGACATCATTGTGCAGTAGCTTGAATTCTTGCAATATGTTAGCTAACCACTAGAGCTCACTAACTAGATGACTTTGGAAGCACAGGCATGTACAGCATTTTTTGTCATCTGCTGACTCTTTAACAACCCTATAAATAATGTATATATTTATTATCTGAAAAATATGGCACTAAGTGATGCCAAGCATTACAACTAGTAGCAGCTGAGGCCACTGTGACATAATTATTTGGATATCTTTAGTCATGATAGAGCATGATGCTAGGCATCAGTGTCACAGGAGTGTTGGAGGGGCAGTGCAGGGCCATGATGCTAGTGCAGGTTGGGTGGTGTGCCTGCCTGCATTACAAGTCAAATGAATGTGATCAACAGCCAACCCAAGATGGGCTGCAGTTCTGCAAAGCGGGAGTGAGTAAGGTCATGTCAATGGAAAGGGAACTCAAGTGGATTTGAACTATAGGATAGAATAAGTAGCTAATGCAGGGGTCACCAGTGGCTATGAGTTTCAGCCACAAAGAGTGTACTATAGGGGTAGGGAAAGAAGGGGAAGAAGGGGAGCAAGGTATGCTGCAATTCCATCCCCCAAGCCGCAGCCAAAACAAACCTCCTGACAGTTTTGCCCAGGCTACCAGTCAGCTATTGCTAGCAGGAGGAAGGCTGGGCCACTATTCCAGGAATGTGAGAAACTCACTACAGATAAGTGGGCCCTGGAAGTAGTGGGTCAGGGATTGTCCCTGCAATTCCAAAGGTTTCCCAAACTGCAGAGAACAAAAAGCTTTCCAGCTCAATCACAAACAGAAAGAATTCTGTTAGAACTGAAAGTAAAGAAGTTGATGCAAACAAGGACAGCAGAAAAGGTCCCTGCATCACAGTGGGGCAAGGACTTCTTTTCAAGATATTTACTAACCCACAAGAAAAATGGGGAATGGCAAACCATTTTAGATTTAAGGTACCTGGGCATTCATATCAAGAATAGAAAATTCAAGATGGTCAGACTGAGCACAGTAATACCATCTGTGTAGTTAGAAGATTGGCTGGGATCACTGGATCTAAAGAATGCCTACATCCACATTGCAGTCAGACTCAGTCATGGAAAGTATCTCAGGTTCAGGCAGGGAAACAACCAATATCAGTTCACACCCTCCCCTTTGAACACACTTCAGCATCAAAGGTGTTTACAAAGTGCTTAGCTGTGGCGACAGCCTTCCCTAGGAAGTCATCCTCACCCGGATGACTGGCTGGTCTCAGGTAAAACAAAACAGGAGGCAATGTGCTCCATACAGCTGGTAGGAACTACCTTGGAAAACCTAGGGTTGCCAATAAATCTCCAGAAGCCCCAGACAGAACCAGAACTGGTCCTTGACTTTGCTGGAGGAGAAATGGGTATCCTGTAATGAAAGGCCTTTCTCCCACAGGACAGGGTAGCAAATCAAATTGCCAGTGCAGAATCCTTCACCCTAGGTTGGCCATGATGTGCAACAGATTTTCTGCAGCTGCTGGGGCACATGGCTTCATCTACAGCTGTGGTGCCATGGTCCAGATTCCAGATGAGGGACATGCAGTACTATTTAAGAGGTTACTGGTCCCAAAGGTCAGATTCTTTGTCTGAAATAGTGCCAGTCACAAAAAGCTTTGTACAGTCACTGGAGTAGTGAAAGGAGGAATGCATCCACTGAGAAGGCATTCCCTCCCCCCAGCTATTTCCCCCACCAAGGTATTCACAACAGGTATTTCACTCCTAGGGTGGGATGCCCACCTAGAGGACCTCATGGTAAATGGCATCTGGGACCCTCAGAAGACAGGAACATATAAGTCTCCACAAGCTAAGGGAAGTACTGCTGGCAATGCAGTCCTTCTCCTTCCAGTTACAGGGTCAGTCAGTCCAAATACGGGCAGACAATACCGCAACAATGTACTTCATAAACAAACAGGGAGGAACAAGATCCTCAAAACCGTTCAGAAGCTAAGAGGATTTTGGAACCTATCTTACTCCCTGGCCACAAAGATTTCTGTAGTGCATCTGCCAGACAAGGTCAGTGTGCTGGTGCTGTAACTCCTGAAGCAGAATCAGCGAGGGAAACCACAAATGAGCATTGAACTAGCAAGTGCCAGTGGTAGTCTTCAGAAGATGGGGTACTCCAGAAATAAATCTGTTTCCTTCTTGGGAGAACAACTGGCTTCCAAAATTTTGTTGCAGGCAACCACTCTGAGGCACAGTCCCAGAGGGCAGTCTACTCCTGACTTAGACATGGAGGCACCTGTATGCCTTCCCACCATTTCCCCTCATAAAGATGGCACTCATGAAGCTCCAGAGACAGCCAGCAACAATGATCCTGATAGTTACAGACTGGGCCAAGCAGGTATGGTACTTAATGCTGCTGATACTGTCCTGCAGGACTCCAAACAATGTGCCACTGAGATATAACTTGTTGGCTCAGTCTCAGGGCAAGAAAACCTTCCCAGGTTTCATAACACTGTGCCTGAGGGCAAGATTCTTGAAGAGCTAGAATTTTTCTGGTTTGAATCTGTCAGAGGAAGTACTGAGACTCTTGAAGATTTCCAGGAAACCTGCCACAAGAAAAGCATGCTCCACTAAGTGGAAGACATTGTCATACTGGTGAAGAACCTCATACTGGTGTACCCCTAGAAAGATAATTCCAGTGCAGGCAGGGATGTCCACAGTTCTGGACTACCTGGTACACCTACAGTCCTTAGGTCTAAGACCGTCAACCCTGAAAGTACATCTGGCAGCTTTGTCAGCCTACACATCAGCAGGCAAGAACAAGTCTTTGGCCTCACAACCCATTTGTAAAGGTTTTACAAGGAGCTCAGACATCAGCAACCACCTGTAAAAGAACCAGTTCCTGCATAGAAGCTGAATATTTGTCTTGCTTAGTTGATGGAAGCCCCCTGTAAGCCTATGGCTTTAGCAGACTTAAAATATGCCGCCTGGAGAACAGTTTTCCTTTTAGCCATGACATCTGCCAGGAGGCTAAGCAAACAGCAAGCTCGTTTTACAGATACAAACTACATTATATTCCACATTGACAAGATCCTTAGAACCAAAAGGAAATTCCTACCTAGGAGTGGTTTCAACATTTCACCTAAATCTGTCAGTGACCCTTCCTGTTCTCTTTCCTGAACATTCCAATGTATGTGATATAAAAACAGCATTGGGCTACTTCATGGACCAGACTGTAATTAAATAGTCTCCTGTATACAGTTTTGTTATGAGAGAAAGCTGGTAAACAACCTACCGTAAGTTTATAAACATGCTCTACAAGGGGCACCTCTGCCTCTATGGCAGTTATGAGGGCCATTCCACTTCAAGAAATTTGCAAAGCAGCTACCTGGAGAACAGAGCACACCTTCATAGAGCACTAATTCTGGACATACAGTCCAGGAGGGATGCCAGTTTTGGAACTGCTGCTTTGCAGAAGCTTTTTCCTAAATAGGTTTTAGACCCATCCTCCCAAGATACTGCTAGTGGGTTTGCAGTTTTGTGAGGCATCAGTGATGGATTCCCGTTGCTAGAAGAAAACAAATATGCACTGTAGTTACAGTATGCTGTTTCCTTTCAGGGATCCATCAATGAGCCTTACAAACCTTGATCCTGCCTCCCCTTCTAGAACCTGAGAATAAGTTCACACAAGAATCACTTCTTGTCCTGTGGTTGCTTGAGCATTGTTTTGTTGCAATTTAACAACATTTTGAAACTGTGGTCATTTCATGACAAATTTTGTTTGCTAACAATTTGTTTTTATTAAATGTCTTACAAAAAATGTTTTTGAAAACAAATTTAGTTGTCGCTTAGATAGTCTTGGTGGTCACTGCTTCCCTGGCTCTAAGAACAAACCTGGCTTTACGCGTGACCACAGCACAGAGTTTGAACCTTGCTTAAAGTTCAAAAATAAGCATAAGTTCTGTCTCCAGGCCAGCACACTCCTGCAGACTGATGCTCATTTTGTGAGGTTCATTGATGGATCCCTGAGAAGAAACAACATTACTATGGTGAGTAATTTTTTCTTCTGCCCCTTTATAAGGTATGAGCGATACCACACTGAGTAGTGTGTGCAATTCTTGTTGCCACACTGTTAAAAGCTAATGCTGTATTAACTGTGAGGGTACAACACAGAGCAACTAAAATGATTAATGGAATGGAGAGGTGACGTTATGGGGAAAAATTAGACAAGCAACTGTACTTTTCTGCCCATGAAACAAAGAAGGCTAAGAGGAGGTATGATTTCAGTTTTAAAACTGTTAACAGTATTGAATAATTTGGATCAGGAGAAATGTTTTCAGCTTGTTCAGTGTAGTATGACTAGAGGGCATACCCTGCACATAAGGTGGGGTAGAGCTCTGGGTAATGGGACTATTTTTTTTTCACCCAGGGTACAGTATGGTTAACCTATAAAGCAAGGTCCCAAAGAAAACTATGCAAGTCAGGAGTGCTGAGTCTTGTAAACTCAAGGTGGATAAGTTCTTCCTGGAGAATAAAATTATTGGGTACAGCATTTAGTTCATTGGGAGAAAGGACTGTTCCTAGAGGTTTCTGATTTGTTATGGCTATTGTATGTTGCATCTGCAAGAGTAGCAGGAAAGGAACATGATGGACACTTGAGCCAGATTTTCAAAAGGGCGATGAAGGGCTTCTGTCAAGCCCTATGTCAAACCCTTTTGGTGGCACAGCGGTGCCAACACCTTTGCTGCATACTGTGCCTGATTTTAGTGTAACGGGTGCAGTTACGACACTTTCCCCAATTTACAACAGCTTATGCCAAATATTTCATGCAAGCCCTGTAAAAAAGGTACCCAGGATTGCTGCAAGCTAGACCAGAAAAAGTAGGTCTAACTTGCGGCAATTGATACAGGGGGTAGAAAATCCCGATCACCTCTGGGAGAATGCTGCAAGTCTTGTGCACCATATGTTCGGCGCACCTGGGGCTTGCAGCATTCGAAGTACTTTGAAAATCCAGCCTGGGTCTTTTTTTTGCCTGCCATTTCTTATGCTCCTATGTATAACTTCATGTATTGTTAGTATTAAGCTGAAAAGTAAACATTTTACTAAACATGACTGGGCCAAAGTTTCAAAACAGGTGGACGCTGAAGCAAGGGCCTTTTTCACTCCATTGACCATACCATTTGCATCAGTACTAGTGCACCCTATTCATAAAGGGGTAGAGCTTTTGTAACTATTTCCATGATTTCCAGTAGCTGGTATACAAAAATGATACATGCACAAGTAATAAAAACTTTACGTGTAACTGTGTCTGCAACTTGTGTCCTTTAAACCACCTATAGGGGGTTCTAGCAGTTTCTGAACATCAGATGCAGTTGCCCCAAATTGCATCATAGGACATTTGAAAATCCAGCCCTATCATTTTTAAAATTGCTACATAGTAAAACTGATACTATATTGTAATACTGGATAAAATATTCAATTTAAATAAAATACCATTGAGGGCTGCCTGATAACCCAGCGGGTAGTGCAATGCACTCCCGTGCCGGCAACTTGAGTTCAGGAGTAAGCTGAGGATGCCAGCTGGGCAGCATGGGGCTGGGAGATGGCATAGCTGTGTGGCAGCAGTCCCAGCCTTGTGAAGGATGGTACTATGTTCTGCAGCTATGGCACCATTTGATGGTGGTCCAGGGAAGTATTCCTCTGCAAGGTACACTCAGTGTGTCGAGGTTAGGTGGTGCTTGGTGTTGGGAAGGTGAGAGGGGAGAAAAGTGGGGCAAATGTTAACCAAGCAATGTGAAGGCTCAGTATGCTGCAGACTCAACATCTGGTGGCCAGGCTTCTCATGCAATTCTGAATTATGCTCTTGGTGGGGCCAGCAACCCCCATAGCCCTGCCACGAGGGGGTCATTCCTGAGGGACCCTTAGAAAAGTAAGTAAGTCTTGGGGATGGCAGGGGTGACAGGGCTATGTGGACTAAAGCCTGATATAGGCAGACAAACACCTTTATAGAAAAAAAAATACATTGGCTTACTCATTCATAACAGTACCTGGATTTGTAACAGTCTTTTACAGTTGAAGTAGAAATTTTCAAAGCCTGTTTGTATGCTTTGATTTCTTAATCTGTGACATTTGTGTATTTAATTGTAACTTGCCAGGTTATGTGGACCTGAGAAAATCCTTCATCTAGTATAGTTACAGTCACTGTTTACTCATACTTTACTTTATAAGACATTCCTATTAAGAAATACTTATTTAGAATTTTATCATAGATGGTACCATTTAAATACTGAGGCCTTTGTTGCAATGCCATTTTGCAGTTTATATATATACTGACATAGAACAGACAGCATGAAATTGAAATACTGCAAGTTCAAAACCCATATATAGCCAAACACTGTCAGAGAGGACCTAGAAGTGGAATGCAGTTTTATAAATGAAGACACAGTGGAACACGTACAGTATGATAGTAAACCATAAAAGGAGATTCTGCCATGCAGGTTGTCAAGAGTCTATGCAACTGTGAACTTGAGCAAAAACAAATCTATTAGGTTTTAAAGTACAACACTTGCAGCTGTTTTAATTGATCTGTGTCCTGTGGCATTGTTCCACTTAGCCATATTACTTATATTTCCAGTATATTGTTAACAGTTGTGCAGGACTACACATTTGCATTAATAGCCACATCCATTTCAATCTATTATTGTTCCCTACTGAATTGTGCACTAAAGTATTTCAGCATGCAGATTTTAGGTTTGTATTGCAAAGGTCAACAGTTTGAGGGAATAATAATGATTCTTTGGGAGAAAGGCAGTAGTCAAGAAGGTTAACTGCAGCACAGCTAAATGAAGGATTCTCGTTAAGGATGCTCCCTGGTGTTTCAGCAACCCCATGTCAAATTCATCATTTTTTGTCCAATACCTGATGGTCATCTGAACATTTAAAATCAACAGCAATACAGGCTGCCCATGCTTGTTTTTAAGTTACTTGGTAAGACTTAATCCATCTTTATTATATTTTTATATTAAATTATTTCACCAAGAAAAGGCTCCAATGAGTAAGCTCATTTACAAGGAGCTCCTGGGTAGGACAGTATACATGAGTCAGAAAACAATGATAGAAGGATACAATTACAAGGTAGTACACATATAGAGCAATTGCATACAGTGATACAATCAAAGAATAATAACAAAGCACAATTAGGAGGACAAAATACACAAGCATTTAAGCAAGTTATGAGGCATACTCAATGTGTGCAATGCCGTGTAAACAGAAAGCAAATTGTAGAGGCCAAGAGCAAGGTAAATGTAATTTAACCACAGGAGCAGGTCTCAATACACAGTCTGCAATTCTTTATGGAGTCCAACCAGCTGATCAAGGGTCGGTACAGTGTCAGGCCAGTTGGGCACCTACTGAAGGGCTGGAATAACATCCTGTAAGGAGCATAACAAAATATTTAACTTGCTGGTCTGCTGCTCCTGTTAGGCCGTGAAGGGACACTTTCTGCACCTCTCCCCCCACCCAGTGCTCCAGTCAGGAACTGGTTAAGTGTAGTGGGTGGAGTAAGCAAAAAGAACAGGTGGTGTTTGAACATCCGCTTTGTTCCAACGTCACTATGTCCAGGGACTGTGCAGTGTCAGGACTGGGCAGGCACCTACTGAAGGACTAGAATATCAAGGAAGGGCTGGAATAACATGTTATGAGGTATACGCAATGTGAGCAATGCCACATAAACATAAACCAATATGTGCGGTACAAGAACAAGATATATGTAATTTAACCACAAGAGCATATCTCAGTAGGTAGTCTGGAATTCTTTATGGATAACAACCAGCTGGCCAAGGGTCTGTGCAGTGTCAGAGCCAGTCAGACACCTACAGAAGGGCTAAAATAATAAGGAGCATAACAAGGAGCTGAACCTTCTGGTGTGCTGCTCCTATCAGGTTGTGAAGGGACACTTTCTGCTCCCTCAACCAGTACTCCAGTCGGGAGCTGAGGGAATGTAGTGGGCAGAGTAGGCAAAAGAATGGGTGATGTTTGAGTAGCTACTCATGCCAACATTGCTAAACATGACTAGCTAATCAAGGATCTGTGCAGTGTCAGGGCCAGTCAGGCACCTACAGAAGAGCTGGAATAACACCTCATAACTGCAGGGGTGCAAGCCCCTGTGCACACAGTCCCCTGGTCAATCATACTGCTATGCACCACAGGTAGTACAGGGGAATGTTGGGGGCATGCCTTCACTCCATGCCATTTTTATTTATTTTTTTATTTATTTAGTTTTTGTTGACCGGGTAAGTGCGCTAGCCAACAAGTGACTATTTTCAGGCACGACCCGGGAGGTACAGTTACAGAACACAGTGATACATAAGAGATTACACAAAGCAGGATACATTTGCAGGATACATAAGAAATTACACAGAGCAGGATACATTTGCAAAGGACAAAGTCACACAGTGTAGTCAAGCATAGCAATAAGGATACAATTACATGTATTCAGTTGTTGAGAACTAGGAGGAGAGGTGGTAGGGGACAGGTGTAAGGGTAGGGCAGGAGGAGGCGGAGACAGGGGGTGGTGAGCAATAGCAAAAAGGGGAGGACAGGAGGGAGGTTAAGGCGCCAAGTGCGGCATTGAAGGGAGAAGGTTACCACCTGTGGCCGGACGGTGGAACCGGAGTCGGCAAGAGAGACGGAGAGGTGGGGAACAGGACAGTGAAGCTATGGGTGCAAAAAATAGAGAGGGAGAGGTGATGTGCAGGGAGGCGGTGGGGGACTAGGTGCAAGGGTGAGGAGGATTTGAACTAAAGGAATGGGGAGGGAAGAGTAGGGTGGGAAGGGCAGGGTATAGGGGAAAAGGGATGAAGGCACAGAACAGATAGGGAAATGAGTGGGGGTAGAGATAGAGTGCACCTAGTAGGCGCCGAACAGAAAGGAGGAGGACAAGGCGGGCGGTGAAAACGGCATTGGCGGGTAGAGTAGTAACCTGCGGCGCCGGTGGAACTACGAGACGGCAGGAGAGAGAGGAGTCACGCAAACTGGTGGGAGGCGGATAAAATAGGAGAGGGAGGGGTGAGGACTGAGCATAGGGAGAGAGGGAAGAATAAAAGAAGGAGGAAAGCTGGCAGGGAGGGGCAGAAAGGTGAAAGAAAGGTAGGAAGGTGGCGGCAAGTTACGGCATTAGCGGGTGAAAGGTAGCAACCTGTTACCGGCTGGTGGAACCGAAAGACGGCAGAGAGAGGGTGGAGGGCGGTTAGAGGGGAGTGAAGGCAAAGAGCAGGAGAGGGGAGGGCAGGAAAAAGGAGGGGTAATGACAGGGGTACTGGAGAAATGGCTAAGTGGGAAGGGAAGAGAGGGGGCTGGGAAAGTAAGTGTTACAGGAACAGAGGGTGCAGGATAAGGAATGAAGATGGGAAACAGCTCAGAGGAGAGGGCAAGCTAAGTGACTAGGCAGTAATTAGAGAGCTTTACAATTGGCATCAGAACAACAATGTTATACAGTATCAACAAACATGAAACATAAAAGCAAAAACAACCAAGAATAAAAAGCGCAAGTGCCTATAATACATAATAGGGAGGGAGGAGAACAGGTTAGGAGCATGGGATTCAAGAGGGATCAAACAAACACATTTGTCCATCGAGGTAAGGAAAGCTCTGAGATTGTGCTTAAATGCATCGTGAGAAGGAGCATTTAGTCCCTGGGGCAGCAAGTTCCAAAAGTGAGGGCAGCATAACTGAAGGCTCCGAGCCTTTTTGTTGACGAGAGGAATATTCAATAAGGACTTGTCAGAGGATCTAAGGTCCTGTGAAGGTATAACCGGTTGGAGTAGTTTTGAGAGCTCAGCTGGCTTTGATGCTCTGATGATGGTGTCGAAAGGTTGCAGAGGTAATATTGCCTGGTGGAGGAGGGAGATAGCCAGCCCAGGTCTTTGTATAGCTGACAATGGTGCTTCAGGTGTGGTGCTTTAGCCGCATACCTGCAAACATTGTTGAAGGTGGTGTCCCATTGGTGCAGAACAGTTTGCTGGCCATGGTTGGGATGGGAACACCGTAGGTGAGGGTTGGTAACAGGATTCCTCAGCAATTGCCAGTTTAGCGGCAGGGGTAAGCAGGTAGTTAGTCCTGTAAGCAGCCCCTAGCTTACAATTGACAGATTTACAAGTTTCCTGGATGTGCAGCTTTAGGTCAAGATTTTGGTCAAGGTGAATGGCCAAATGGCGAAAAGAGCTAACAGACTCAGAGGTTACCATTAATGTCAGGCACAGAGAGAGAGAAGATCAGGTTCTTAATTTGTGTGGGGATCCAAATAGCATGGCTTTAGTTTAATTGGAGTTAAGGACAAGGCGTTGGGTGTAGCAGCGCTGCACCAAGTGGAAGTCTGTGGTAAGGGCAGCATTCAGGTTGGTGATATTGTCAGAGTGGGCATAGATGACCAGGTCATCAGCATAAAGTAGTGAGTGGCCAGAGGTTACTACATCAGGAGATTGTTTACAAATAGTGAGAAGAGGAGAGGACCGAGAATGGAGCCCTGAGGGACGCAATATTGATAACAGCACTGTCAGAGATCGCCGAGTTGAATTTCACTGCTTGAGTCCTGTTGGCAAGGTAGCTGCTGAACCAGGTAGTGACAGGGTGGAGAAGCCCAGATTTCTGAGGGAGGCAAGTAGTAAAGGATGGTCAACAAGGTCTGACGCTTTAGTGAGGTCGATGAAAACAGCCCCTGTTAGCTTCCTTTGTCCATGTTGGTAAGAATGTCAGAGGAGAATTTTGCTAGTGCAGTCATGGTGCTGTGGTGTTTTCTAAAGCCGTGCTGTGCTGTATTGAGTAAGTTGGAGTTTTCACGAATTGATATGAATAGAGACTAATTTCTCAAGGATCTTGCTAAGGACTGATAGTATAGAATTGGTCTGTAGTTGGTCGTGTCATTTTGTTGCCTTTTTAAACACGGAGTAATTCTGGCGGCCTTCCAGATTTCAGAGACAGAGCCATTGAGAGGGATAGGGTGAAGATTCTAGCTATAGGTCCAGATATGAGGTGAGCAGCCATCTTTAATAGACGGGGTTCCATTCCCCATCAGAGCCGGGGCTGGTATTGTCAGAGATAGCCTTGAGCAGCTTGAAGACTTGATGCCTGGTGACCGCTTTGAAGTAGAATGGTTTAGATGAGGTAGGTGAATCGCCAGGGAATGTTGAGTTCAGTTGTTAGCAGGAGATTGAAGGGAAGCTGTGTAGGCAGATAGGTTGAAACTGCTGGTTAAACGCTTTGCAATAGTGAAGGAGTCATTACAGTGGACACCTTGCAGGACCATTTCTGAGGGGTGACAGCTTGCGTAGATCCTAAAAAGTTTTAATGTGGCTCCAAAATTTTCGAGGGTCGTTGGAGGAGTTAGTCAGCAGGTTTTGACAGTATATGCTTTAGCCTGCCTGATCGCCTTTGCAATCATTTCTATACTGCTTGTACAGGATAAGATCCAGGGGGCCAGATTTTTGTATTGTTTCCATTGCTTATCTCGGACTTTTAACTTACATAGGAGTTCTTTATTTAGCCATCTTGACTGCTGACCTCTGACTCTTCTTTTTACCTTTGGGAGGTGTTTCTTTTGTACTTCGCCAAACCTGGTGAGAAATATGTTAAGGGCAGTGTCAACATTGGAGGTGGAGAAAACGTCAGTCCAGTCTATGTCAGATATGTCAGATAAGAAGGCTTGTGTATCGAGGGCAGCATAGTTTGTGAAGGTAATCAGTCGTGGTTGAGGAGCAGGCGGTGGGCAGGAGCGCCAGTGACAGAGCATTGGTGAGTGATCTGTAAGTGAGTCAGCCAGGACGGTAGCTTTGGAAACATGATCCGGTCTATTTGTAAGGATCCAGTCCAGTAACGACCCTGATAGTGAAGACGTGGTTCTAGTGCAGATAGTTATAAGTTGGTGAAAATTGTGCTTCTGGATCAAAGATGCAAGGAGATTGTGATGTGGGCCCAGCCAGTTCAGGTTCAAGTCACCGAGGAGAGTGTTTCATTTGTTTTACATTTTGAGAAATGTACTGCAGTAGTTCTGGAGACCGTTCAGCCCACTGGTTGGCGGGTTATACACACAAGCGATATGTAGGTGTTTCGACCGAGTGTCAGGGTTGCATGCAGCGCTTCACATAGCATGAGGGGAATCAGGGTTAGGTAGGCGGCTAGAGACAGATGACTTTTATAGTAAATAGCGACCCACCCCCTCTTGGACTAGATCGATCTCGTAGAAGAATATTATACCCAGGTAGAGGCAGGAGGTATCGGATACAGTAGGTTTCAACCAGGTTTCGGTGAGGCATAGTATGTCAGGATCCACCAACTTAGCCCAGGCTTCAAGTTCAGCCAGGTGACTTAGGAGGCTTCTAATGTTCATATGGGCTAGTACCAGGCCTTTTTTAGTGCTAGTTGAGGTAGAGAGTGGGGTGCAGAGTTTGGGACCAGGGTTAGATTCAATATCACCAGATAGCAGGAGGAGCCTCTGAGCCAGGTGTATAAACATGTCTAAAGGGAACATGCCTGGCTTAATTTTAGGTATGCGACTGCCCAAGAGATAGAAGTGGAGGGATAGGTAGGTACAACCCTTTTGAGTAGTATAAGTATAAGTACATAACAGGAGAGACAGGAGTATACCTGGTGGTTAAGTCACAAGCCAAAAGAAATGATCAACAGCTGAGGTACAGAGCCACAGAATGTGTTAGAATTCCTGAAGGTGATGAACTGTGCCTGTGCATATGCAGGATGTGAAATCCTTTTGTCTGCATGCTTCTTTGTCATTCAAAGAGGTTGTTGAAAAGCCCACATACAGATCATGGAGCAGGTCAGACGAAAATGTGGATTCAAGCAGACCTAGAGTCACTGAGTTTGTCAGACTTAGTTGCTTGACTTATGTTTTGCTAAGGATAGCTTCCAAAAAGTTGATTTTTAAATGAAAAATGCAGATACCTGGTGATGATGTTTTGCAGAAATCTAGTTCAGTAGACTTTCACGGATGTATCAGCAGATGTACCCCACCAGCTTGGGGTGCACTGACAGGGGGGAAGAAAGAGAAAGAGAGTAAGACAGCGAGAGAGCCAGAGGTGCAGAGTGCTGGGCATGGGGGGGTGCAGGTTATGGCAGTGGGGACCCTGCCATAACCAGTGCATGCCCCCACCAACCGCATCCATCTGTTCTAATGGGGCAGGGAATCCCTTCACCATGTTGCCCCAGCCCTCCCAGCTGCATGGTAGGGCTGGGGACAACCATTTGGGAACTCATCTGTACTTTGGAAATCTCAGACCCACACCTGCCCAGAATCCCTTGCTCATGTGGAGCAGAGGATCAACTACAGGACCCAGGATGGGCATTTGATTGGATGCTCACCTGTGTCCTCTGCTCTGCACCCATCTGCCCCCCATGATCCTACATGCTGGGGGGTGGGGCAACAGACAGGCAGCCAGTGATCATTAATGCTGGCCAGTGCGAGACTGTCCGTGGGTGCAGAGCTGCGCAGGCTGGGTATATGCCTGTCGCATGTAGCTGGAGCTGGTTTGTACATACAGCCCATAATGAACAGAGGAGGCCCAAAGTATTGGGACTGATCATAATTGAACCTAGTAGGACTGCTGTGACTATTTGCAGTGGTGAAGGGCTTTGGATGTTAAGCAATCTTGTAGACAGCCTTTCCAACTGTTTAACTTTGCATAGCACAAGGGGATGCAGCATAGCAGCAAGCACTGCCTGAAGGGGTGACCTTTGACCCATTCTGTAGAATGCAGAGATGGGCAGACTAAATCATCAGAGCAATCCTGGACACAGAAGAGTGTTTTAATACCTTGGGGCACCATTGTGTGGTTTGAACAGCACAATACAACCCCTCAAGGGCATGTAAAACAAACTTGTAGTGAGAAAGTGCACCAGAGGTCAACAGACACCAATCTCCACTGTGAGCTCTATTTAAATCACACCTCTGCCAAACTCAGGACATTTTGTGAAGTTCAGGTGATTCCTGACTTTGCACATCTCTAGTTGGGTGGTGGTCAGCATGAGTGGAGTAGGATGGAAACTCTGTGAGAGTGGGGGCAAAAAGACAGGATACAAAAAAAAGGAAGAAACTTGTACTATAGAAGCTCTCCAGGCTACAAATTTCAGAAGCTGTAGAGAATGTATTTGCATGGTATATTTTGAAAACAATATGGTTATGGAAAATTTTAGAAGATACCTTGAATTGATTCAATAAAAAAGATATATGATTCCCATACAGTGTTTCTTAAAGTCGCATCAGTTTTGGTACTAGGTTCATGGAAATCACACTTACTCAGTAACAAATCAGTCAGGATCTTTCCATTGTGGTGCCACTAAGGGTGAGAGAATGTGGAAATTGGCACCTTCATTTCAGCTATGATTCAGATGCTGTATCTCTGGTTCAGCTTCAACACTGTAGCTAAAAATAGCTCAAACATAGTGGGTCATTTATATTGGTGTTTAGCAGGTTACAGATAGGGGTTAGTGGCATCACTCCTCCACCTCTCACCCGCTCCAGTTAATCCCAACCTCTTTCACCCTCTCCCGGTACTTCAATCAGATTTAAAAAAAAAAGAACTCAGTCAGCACTCAGCAAAGTGCTAGAAGTTGGATTTTTTTACCAAAACATATCTGGGGAGAGATTAGGAGTATGAAAAATAATTGTGGAGTGGGAAGGGATGATCATGAGAAAAACCTAGCCTCCTGGGAAGGGTAAAAGTGATTTTTTTTTTAATTAGGTGGCTGAAGGTCGAAGTGATCCCAAAGTAGTCCAAATGTTTGACTGGGCTGCATCTGCCAAATTTCACCACATTCCGAGAAATGAAAATTCAGCACCACACGATCTTTAGTCCACATGGAGTAGTGACTTTCCTCATTTACCTTAGGAAAGTTTTAAATTTCTGTACTTTTCCAAAGAATAGAACTATCCTGGCATGTTGTACGTGTACAGTAGAGCCAACCAGAATACACTGCAGTATCCTGTGACACTGCATGACAAAAGGGTTACCAGCCATTGGAATTGCCTTGTTTCCTGCTGCAGAATTCTGTAGTATTGTGTTGCATCCAGGCATGCTGCACTATATAAACATATGCCGTGCTGGAAGATGGCATAGGTATTTGTGTTAAGTTAACTCAAGCGTAGTTTGCATAGTCAAAAATACTTAAATTTCACAACCTTTCCCTAGTGGCCAGAGCTAGTCCCTCACCATTCCCAAACATCTGCCCCTTACACATTAAAAAAATGCCAACTCATGGCATTGAGCAAGGTGCCAACACTGTCTTTTAGATCATCCCCCTCCCTAGCTTAACACCTGTGAAACCACCGGAGTAGCTCCATAATTAAGGCAAGCGCTCTGACCCACATTTTTTGGGGATAGTGTCTAATGATCCTGCCTACAGTAACTCAGTCATCACCCCTACCCCCAGTGCACTCACTCCAAGCTAAATCATTACATAGAGAACAGCAAGTGAGCATGCACCAGGGAGGGGGGCAGAGCAGCAAAGACACTGCTGCTCTGCCCCACCTCTCCCAGTCAGGTACCTGCTCATGCCATTCCATGTAACGATTTAACATCGAGTGAGCTTACTGTGGGTGATGACTAAGTTGGCCAGGATAATTAGATGCTAGCCCCCCAAAATCATTGATCATGTGTAGGGAGAACACCTTAACAATGAAGGCATTTCAGGTGACTTGGGGGTGGGTTAAGGAGGAGGAGAGAGTGGGTTTAAACCCACTGCCAGCTCCTGACTCAGTGCCTGTGAACCAGCAAGATGTTCTTAAAACTATAAATGGGTGAAGGGACAAATGAGTTAGTCTTGTTCTATTGCTCCCTGGCTCTATGTCAATAGAGCAAGAACCAAAACAGTGACGAAAACAATAGCAAATGAAAAATAGAGGCAACAAATATAGCACATCGAAATAATAGCTAACAGTCAAAACAGCAAAAAATTAAAAATAAACTACTTCAACAGACCAGACCAACACAGACTGTGGAGAAAACAACATCAACAAGTGTTACTCATGAACATCCAACTTTATTTCCACAATAATAATCCAAACAAGTGATGCATAAAGTACATATAAACCAAACACAACCTCAACATTAGCAGGAAATAATCCAGCAATATCCATACGTGAAACAGAAACCTACATAAAGTCAGAAAACATGAAACAGTAGTGTGCATCACAGAGGAGGAAAAGAAACTCACACCTTCAACTGAAAGTTATACAATACCTCATAAGTAATTGAAAGGAGCATGCCTGCGGTTATGTGGGGGAAGAGCTCCTTCCCCACATCCTATAAACAAAGCAGGCTAACTGCAGCTCTACTTAGAGCCAAAATCCTTTTCACTTCTTTCGCTCACTTCGTGTGCTGGGCTGGATTCCTCCTCTCTTCCTCCTGTTTCCCGTGCCTCCTCCGTTTGATCTGGGCTCTCTTCTCTCCCCTCCGCCCGTCTTCCCATCCCTTGCTTCCTTGTTCCACCCTGCTCGTTCCTCCCCCGGCCCTTTCTTTCCATCTGTGTTTTATTTCTTTTTTTTGGGGGGGGGGTTCTTCCAGCCCCATGCTGTGACATCGCTCAGTTCATTCAGCCAGCTGCTACCACTCACCCCTTCCTTTTATTTTGCAGTCATTTCACTACCATAGTGCCTCCATTGTGGCCCGCATGCCACTGCAGTGCTCTGACATCGCTACCTTGTTCAGCGGCCACCTGGCCCTCTTGCATGTGCCTCCTGCCTGCGACTGTCAGCCGCTGCTGCTCCTGTTTGCTGCTCTGCCTCAAGTCATCCTTATCACCCAACACTTTCATTGGGTGGCTGAGCTTTCCTCAATACACAACAGAACTACCAGAAAGTGTACTGGGAGAACATAAATGACCAACCTATTTCTAAAACTACTTCTTTACTCTGAGGTTGGCCGTGCATGTGTCAACAGTGCTGCACTGCACCCTCAACCTAGCAGCACCCTTTAATTTCAAACTACCATCTATTTTATTCTTTTTTCCTTAAAAACACTACCTCAACCTTACCAGAAGGGAAGAGTAGCAATGCCATCAAAAACACAGACATGGATCTAATCAACGCTGGATGACATTGTGGGGAGAGCTGGGGCGAAACAGAGAAATGCAGACTTAGAAGTACTCAGGAAGCACTCCACCTGCTGGAGAAGCATGTTCAACTTCATACTTTGCTATGTTTTTGTCATTGGACCTTATGTCTGGATAGCAATTCTGTGCAGTGTGTCTGATTCCATAATTTGGTGCCGTTACCCTTAGCACATTTTCAGTGACAGGCAGCTTTGCATTGACAGCTCCATTGATCTAATTACTCACCCTGCTGGCTGATGAGTCCGTTTGGCATGTTTCTGGGTCTTCCATGCTTCACATCATTAGCCTACTCATATTCCCAGGACTCCTGTGGATCTCCACCTTCCTTGCCTCCCAGCTTCCTCAGCTTCCACCACATCCTACTACTGATGCAGAACTTCTAATCTCTGCTATCTATCCTTGGCCCGTCATGCTGGTGCGGAGTTTTGTCTTCATTTGGCCTTGATGGGACTGGACTACACCTCAATTTTGGATGCAGCTCCAGCGGTTCTGTGTTTCAGTTCCCTGGCTGCACAGCTCCTCATTCCTCAACTCCTTTACTATTGCTACTATGTTATGCTGACCTCCATGTGGATCCACCTATTACTACCCTGCCAGTGCTTCGTTGCTTCTTAGCTCTGCTATATCCTCGGCTTTAGCCTCAGGGATATTATCTGCTCTGGTCAGCCCTCCATGTCAGCATTCTCGACATGCCTAGCCTTTGTGGGGTCTGGCCTGGCTCACTCTACCCTTCATGCCTGGCCTACGTGAGGTCCGGCCTTTTCCGCTGGCCACGTGGGGGCCTAACCTGGCTAGTTTCACTACTCCTTCCTGCCCTGCATGAGGGTTTTGCAGTCCTGCTAGCCTTCATGGGGCCTAGCTGCTGCTCTCCAATTCTCCTGCTGAACTATGTGTTGTCTTGCCACCAATCCTACCCCACGCTAGGGCCTAGCAGCTTTAGTCATGTCTCCTGCTATTTACCTGCTGGATCTGGACTATCTGGACTTCATTTGTCTGCCTGCCTTGTCCACCTACCCCTCTTTTGGGCACTTCATTGGATCTCATTCTGTCAGTAGCCTTCATTCCATGTCTCTTACCCATTTCTGATTTTCCATCATGATTGGATGCTTTTGCCAGTGAATTGCCTTCAGTCATGCACTCAAGTTCCGGATGCTGCAGCACTCACTTTGCTCGCTCGCACCACTCCACTCGTCCTGGATATTCTTCTTCATTCCCCTGTGGACTTCTATCTGGACTACACATTAGGATATTCACAATCAATTCCCTTGGACGCTTCTTGCCAATGGACATACATATCACCCTATACTGAGATATTATGCTCAGCGATCTGAAGGCTTCTATTCCCTGCTTATTTCCATGCCTCACTGGTCTCCACCATATGCCATACACAAATTTATTCAATACTACTCATTCTCTACTTTGTCTGTATTCTATGCAAGTCCGATCACTACTACTACTACTGACCTATGTGCAGGTCCACTTTTGCTTACCAACTCGTTGCTTGTCACTTACACTAATCATTGCATTCCTGCATACTACTCTCTTGCTCCACCTGCCTCGCCGACATCGCGGTCTGGAGGTTCGATTATTTCTATGCTGCACCTGCCTCGCCCAGCATTGGGGCCTGGAGGTTTGTATATTTCTACTCTATACCTGCCTCATCCAGCATTGAGCTTGGAGGTTCACATATTTCTACTCCATAGCTGCCTCGCCCAGCATCAGGGCCAGGAGGTTGATTATTTTCCTCTACACCTGCCTCACCCAGGTTGGGGCATGGAGATTCCATTCCTTACTGTACTGGCTTTGCCAGACGAGTTGGATTTTTTTGGGGCAATTCTAGCCTACTGTCCAAGTACTGCTTCACCCACTCAGGACGGGGGATTCATTTGCTCCACTTTCTTCAGCTTCATGACTTGCATCCAGCTTTTTTGCCTCACCTTCTGGGATTCTTTGCTTCCGTAAGTCATATATCAGAACTCGGACTGCTACTCCAAGATGGCCTATGCATTCAACTGAATTCTAATGACTGTCTATCAATGGTTTGCCCGGGACATTGTCAGCTTGGACTGGGAATTTGCTCAGGATATGTTACCATCTTACAGTACCATATACAATCTATTTCTTACTCTTTGAATACTACTTCTGCATCGCATGCAGGTTTGTCAATTACTGCTATTACTGACCTACAGTGCAGGTCTACTCTTGCTTATGCAATAATTGCTCATACCTACCGCCATCCATGGTTTTAGCCTCTGAGATGACTATTGCACTTTCTACCACTGCTCTACAACCTGTCTTGCCCTGCAGGGCTGGAAGTGTCACCAAATCACACTTCAAGTGTTATACTCTGTTACTAACACGTACCTGCTTCGCTCTCAGGCCTGGAAGTTAACTGAGAGTATCATGCACGCTTACAAGACCGGCTCCGTCCACTGGGCCTGGAGGTCTTTCAACTCTCCATCTACTCATCTATTGGACTCTGACTTCACTAGAAGGATGTGCTGCCATATCTCGATGGACTCTCATCATCAGGGCTCCCGATTCCAGCTTCCCTGTTTTATTGGATTCCGGATTTGCATGTTATTGGACTTCAGATTAGCCAACAACTTAATATGTTTACTTAAGATTACTCTCCTTTAGCATGCCCAGATAGGTTGGGCAGGTCAGTAGCCATGGGTCCTCAGAGGTTTCCCCCCAAGGGTTTTTTTCCTCTCCTGCGTGCTATACTGGCCACACTCTCTGGAGTTGGAGGAGATAATCATACTGATAATCATCATTTCTTTTTGGGGGGGTCTCATCCTACTCGACTAAGCATTCTTCCTATGGTGGGATACAGAGAAAAGGCCAAAACATCAAGTCATAACAAGTTACTCATCAGTTCAAGCATCTAAGCACCTTGCATATACTAGTCGGTTCATGTACTATAATCACTGACTTGCTCATGTTTATGCTGAAGTACCTAAGCACTAATCATTCCATACAACTAATACCTCGTATGCATTGTACTACTTATTGGTCTGGCCTCTGTAGCCAAGCACAACCTACATTATTCAGCTACAGTATGTAACACAAGCACTGAGCTATGAACCACATGTAATCATAGTTAGAGCATATACCATATTCCAAAACAACAGCAGTAATCCTTCTGCTCAAGTCTGTATACTTTCTCTTAGAAAAAGCACACTCCTGAGCTGAGACAAGCTGTTTAATCTACATTTCTGAAAGTCTCTGCTCTCTTCTCATCAATAAACTTCCAGATGTTACTCCACAAAATTGCTAAGATAACCGTTTGCTAAAATAACCACATAGCTAAAATTACGGTCACTATTTTTCAGTTTCTATTCATTCGTTAAATTTCCCTCTCTGTTTTGACATGACACCTTGCTCCCCCACCTCCAAGTTGTGGACTGGTATTACTGGGGGCACAACTATTAAATTATTGTGTTTCGGGGCCTTAGGAGTGTTGGCTCAGGAGGAGGGGTTATTTAAAATCCGTTATCAGCTCCTGGCCCACTGCGAGGAGCTGGCAACTCTGTGTGTGTGTGTGAGTGTGTGAATGGGGCAGGGGTGTGGAGAGTTAATATGATCATTGCCTACTGAACTGTTTCATACCAGTTAAAGCAAAGTTTAAATTTAGCCCCAGTTGTTCAAATCTAGCCCAAATGTTTGTTAGAGTCCACAAGACTCAAACACCCAACTTCTGATGTGTTTTTCTCAGGTAGCACTAAACTTGCAGTTCTAAAAATAATGTATCCTTTGCTTCTCAGCAGGGCTGTAGAAAGTGGTAAAGATGTTGTGCAGGGCTTTCAAAAATTATGAAATGGATGAAACTCCTAGCTATGGCAATTTCAGTAATCTTGTGGGGGTGGGTTGTCAGTACCCTCTGGAGGTGTATGCTGATTTGTGGCACAATCAGAGTACAACTGCACTGGGTGTGGCATAACAGTTAGACCACATAACAGGTGGTCTACTTTTTTGATAGACCCCCTATTCCTCCCTCCCTGCTTCCCATATCCTATCAACCCTGTCCCTCTTCCATCATCTCACCTCTTGCCTAGGACAAAGCCCGTGTGGTGGATATTCTCCACATTGTTATCCCATCATTTTCTCTATGTTCCCCCTTCTCTCAATTGTATCTAAAGCACTGTACACCACTATAAGAAGCTATGTCTGTGTTATTTTATGTCTCTGCTTGTTCCTCTGTTTTAATACTGCTTACTACAATTACCAAAGATCTCTATGTTATGCTTGTAAACAATTGTATGTCGTCTAAATTTTTTTGTATCCTAATGACGTGGAACCTCTGTAAATGAGCTTCTAGCTCAAAGGTATTGCAATCCATGGAATAATAAATAAAATAAATAAATAAAAGTGCTTTATGTTGCTTTTGGAAAATAACACAGTCATCAAAATATTGACCGATGCATCATTTTTCTGCTGTAAAACAGGCAAACTGTCAGAAATGTGCTAAAATGACTGAAAATAGTAATCACTTATTTTGGTACATTTATTTTGATGCAAGAATAGTCCAAAATTGGGAACTGCACCTGGGTCAAGACCTTGCAAAATCCTTCCCAGCATGTCTAGACAAAGGTTTGTCTTATTGGAGCTATTTTTGAGAGCAGTTGGGTCTATTTTATGACTTTTGGAAACCCTGCCCAGTGTCTTAACCATATAATTTTGGGTAAACAATGGCTAGACATTAATGCAGCTGATAGTCCAGGTTACACTTGGGCCAGCAGTTGTGTCCAGGTGCATATACAATATATCAGAACTTTGCAAACTGGACATACAGTAGCTAAATCAGTGTTTGAAAATTTGGACATAACTATGTCCTAGCTTTGAAAATTGGACATGCAGGCAATTTGCTCTTCTGTCCAAATTTTTGCACAATAGAAAATTGGCCATAGGCATAGGCTTAAAAACATAGAACAATAGACTTTGATGGCAGATAAGGACCACTTGGCCCACCTAGTCTGCCCATTTCCCTAACTACAGGATAAGCTGCAGATCCTAGTTAACCAACAGCCTATTTCTTCGTACCCCCCACAATAATTACCTTATGTCTGTCCCATGCATTCTTGAATTCTCCCACAGTTTTAGACCCCACAACCTCCTCAGGAAGGCTGTTCCATGCGTCCACCACCCTCTCTGTGAAAAAATACTTCCTCACATTGCCCCTGAACGTCCCCCTCTATCTTCAGATTGTGTCCCCTTCTTCTTGCACATCTCTTTTTCTGAAAGGTGCTACCCTCTTGGACTTTGTTGATTCCACTGAGGTACTTAAAAGTTTCTATCATGTCCCCCCTCTCCCTCCTTTCCTCAAGGGTATACATATTAAGCTCCTTTAGTCTCTTCTTGTATGGCTTCTCTTACAGACCCTGCACCATTTTAGTTGCCCTTCTCTGGACTGCCTCCATCCTGTCTATGTCCTTGTGGAGATGGGGTCTCCAGAACTGGACACAGTACTCCAGATGGGGTCTCACCAACTGACTGTACAGAGGGATAACAACTTCCTGTTTTCTGCTGGTGATGCCTCTCCCTACATCCCAGTATCCCCCAGCCCTCCTGCTGCCTTCTTACATTGCTTGCTAACCTTAAAGTCATCTGATATGATTACCCGCAGGTCACTTTTCATTTTTTGTTGTTACTACCTCCCCCATTGTGTAATCTTCCCCTGGGTTTTTGTCTCCCATGTGCATTATTTTGCACTTCTTTGCATTGAATCCAAGCTGCCATACTTCTGACTATTCCTCCAACCTTGCCAAGTCCCTTCTCATCCTTTCCATGCCTCCTTTTGTATCAACCCTGTTGCAAATCTTTGTGTCATCTGCAAAGAGGAATGTTTTTCCTTCAAGTCCCTCTGCAATGTCATTTATAAAGACATTAAAAAGGACAGAACCCAATACTGAACCCTGCAGTACCCCACTAGTAACCCCTCTTTCTTCAGAGTGGACTCCATTTACAATTACCTTCTGTGTTCATTTGTCCAGCCAATGATTTACCCAGGCTACCACTCTGGGACCCACTCCCACATTAGGATTTGTAGTTTTGTGGTGCCAGTTTCTCTAGGTTACAAATGTGAGGCTGTTTGGTTATGAAATTGACACATACTTGTCTTTTTCACTGTAGATTGCGGCTAGGGCTGATATTTCTTGCAAGGCTGCCTCAGACATTTCAATACAGACATTTTATTTTTTATAGTACTGTACTAGTTCTGAATTCACACCCATGCAGCTCTGACATAGAGATAATTTATGCAACGGCAGGCGATTATGCATGCCTTGTGTTTTAAAGTGGGTCTAACTCTACAATCAAGCCCTCTATTTATAAAAATAGCCAGTGTGTCCATCTTCACTGCTCCTTCCCTCATAGCATCACTTCCGTCTTCAGCCAAGATGAGCTTGTGGATCACAGAGATGAACTATTTCAGGCAGCTGCATACTAAAGACCTCATTTGTAAATGACACATCCAAATGAATGAAAAAAGTAAGGACATGCTGTTTAATGTTTATATAGTGTACAACCAGGGACTCAAAAAGGCAGGACACTAAAAAGAAGTCAGTATATTAGCTCTTTATGTTCCAGGTATAAGGTACCAATTCTCTAAGATAATGGAAAAGCTGCTGTACAGCAAACAGAGAGGTAGGCAAAATAAAATGGAAGCTAAGAAACCTCCTGAACTGGCATGCAAACAACAAAGTCACTACTACCCCATGATGCCTTAATCTATGTTGAGTCACTGTCTTAGATGACCAGAGGCCCATGGTACTGTATATGCCCTTTACCAAAGAGTTAGACTGGAGTCACTTCCAAAATAATTTTTTTCCCCCAGTGTGACTTTCCCTAGCTTTACCCATTCATATTAAGGTACTGTATTTTGTTTCACTTATCTAAATGTAATTCAAACAAATTCATTAAGCCCCCTCCTAAAATAATCCACACCAGAATGTTAAAGCAGGGGTACCTTGAGCTACTAAAAACACACCTAAGCCACCTGGACTGGACACCAATCGACTCTGCCATTGATGTAAACCAAGCCTTAGACCTTTTCATCAGCCACTTCACTGCGGCCTGCAATATCTTTGCAACTCTCAAAAAGCTGAAGGTCAGCGGCAGAGCTAATCCTTGGATAATCCCTGATCTAATCACTTTACTCAAATATAGGGATCATCTCTGGCACTGTGCCCGTGCAACATCCAAACCTGGGGATATTCATAAATATAAAGCTGCCAGAAATGAGTGCACACAGGCAGTTAGGAGTGCCAAAAGCAAATACTTCAAGAAAGCTCTCTCCAACTCCTGGGGTGATGGAAAAAAAATTTTTGAGTAACTTGAAAGACCTTACAGGCAAGGACCCTAAGTCACCACCCACCATGCTCAACATAAATGGAACACCAACATCTGACCTGTACACAATCACCAACACCTTTAACAATGCGTTCTCCAACTTGGATAGTGTCCTCCTTTCTAATTTCTTTGATGCCCCCTCTGGTAGTAACCCTCCTGCAACTACTCCTCTCCTACACCCTGCCCCACAATTCTACTTCAAGGAGATCCCAGTTCATGAAGCCAGAACCTATATTTGGAAGGCCATTCACAACGCAGGCTACAGCGGTGACTCCCTTGACCTGAAGTTGTTAGCACTTGTCCTTGAAGAAGTCCTTGAACCCCTGACAAAGGTCCTCAACCTATCACTAAGGATGTCTCAGTTCCCATCTCGCTAGAAACAGGCGACCATCACACCGGTACACAAAAGTGGAGACAAATCACTGCACTCCAACTACAGACCTATCTCCATCCTCCCTCCATTGTCTAAGGCCCTGGAGCGCATTGCCTCAGACCAGCTAGTCAAGTACCTGGAAATATATGACATCCAGTGTCCTGAGCAACATGGTTTCCGAAAAGGGCACAGTACCACCACTGCACAATTAGAATTCATGGGCTTCATCCATACCACGCTCAATCAAGGAAACTGTGTAGGGGCAGTATTCATCAACCTTACAAAAGCCTTTGATACTGTGAACCACCCACTCCTACTCAAGCAATTATCAAACATTGGGCTGTCCAATGAAGCGCTGCTCTGGTTTTCAAGCTACCTTGGTGAGAGGGTCCAGCGGGTTAGGATTGCCGGTGTCACCTCGGAAGAAAAGCCAGTCCTTTCAGGGGTCCCACAGAGGTCCATCCTGGGGCCACTACTCTTCAGCCTCTTCCTCAATGACCTTCCCAGTGTCTGCCACCAGAAATTACTGCTCTATGCTGATGATGCAGTCATGATCACCAACCACCAAAATGCAGAGCTCCTCAAGAAACAATTACAGCTTGAATTCATGAGCATTGTAAGAATGGTTCAAGTCACACAAACTGGTCATGAACTACAGCAAAACAAAGGTTATGACCTTCTACAATGCCAGGAGAAAGTACAAATGCCGTGACCTCACCATCCTAAACCAAACAGGGACCTTACTTGAACACGTTCCTGATTTTAAATACCTAGGTGTCACATTGGACAGCTCACTCTCCTACCATCGGCACATAGATTCTGTCGCCAAAGCCACCAACATCCGTATAGGCCTGCTGTACAGGCACAAACACTACATGACTCCTGACACTCTCTGGTTGGCTATCAACAGCTCTGTCACCTCCATCATCGATTACGGGCTAGCAATTTATGGCTCTGCCTCCACCTCTGCCCTCCGCAGAATTACAGTTGCACTCAACAAAGCATGCAGGCTGCTAACTGGGGCTGACCGACTTACACACACTTGTGACCTGCACACTTAGGCAGGATGGCTTCCTCTCATCAGCTGGATACAGTATCAAACCTGCCTCTTAGCCAAAAAAGTCCTTCTCGGGGTCATGCCCCCGGGCATTGAAAAGCTCCTCATTGACCACCACAGCACCCAGCGAACTAGAAGTTCACAACAACTAACCTTCCTTATCCCCAGATGCCAGACTACCATGGGCCAGAGGGCCTTTGTCCACAGAGCACCACAGTGGTACAATACTCTCAACAAAGAAACTCTTACTGCTGCTGCTCTTGGCCTTTTTAAGAGACAACTCCGACTTCATCTCATTTCAACTAGTCATTGTGACTGCCTCGCCTAATCAGGGGCCCACCGCTCACTGCCCTCCACTTCAGTCTTGACAGCTACCTCTCCTCACCTTGCCCCCTTCTACCTGCCTACCCCCTTGTCCTCTCTCCCTTTCCTTCTCCCCAGGCATTTCCTGACTTTTATCCCTCCCTCCTCCCTTTTAGAGCTCTTACCCTCACCTCTGCCCTCCGACAATGGCCTTCCTGCCTGCATACCCCTTCCCTCTCATCTACAGTGCTTATTTCTAAGATTGCCCTTGGCTGGTATGTCATGCTACCTAACATTTGGCACATTTTGAATTACTGGAATTTCCTAAGCCTCAGTCTCTTACTTCTTTTTATTGTGTAACTATGTATTACAGTATATGCCGCTTGTAACGGACTGATTTGACAACCGTCAATCTGTCCATTATATGCGGCGTCCGTTACATCAATATCCCCACATAATATCAAAAAGCACACAAGCACATAAAAAGAATTCTGACCAGGACCAGGAATGATGCGCAAACACGGTGCACTGCAGAGCAGACGGCTGACCCCCGTAGTCACAAACAGCAAGAGCAAACAAAGCGCTAGGTTTACAGGCTTCACTTCCTGCTGAGGGGTATTGATGGGCTAGTTATCATGTGGGACTCAATCCCCACTGCAGCTAGGGCCCGCCAACTTGCCAGTTACAGTAGTTTCTGGGCTACCTATTATGGTATACTGTGCTGTTTAAGGTTGTTTTCTTTTTTTTAACACCGACTGTGTCTCTCACTTTTCGATCACCCTGAGATACACTACAAGCACTCTACTTTGCCTTGAACCTGCACAAGAGTTCCTGTAGTCACAAACAGCAAATTCAAACAAAAGTAGTGGACTCCAGTAACCAGTATTAAAAAAAGGAGTTCCTCGGGGCCATGTCCCACCTACAGTATGGCAAGTTCTTATTGCCAGTGCCACATAAAAAAAATACAATCTATTATGTTGATCATCTACTGGCATGATTACATAGATTTTCTTTTTTGGATATCAGCTGGTATGAGGGCTAGATACAGCACATTTCTGTGATCGTGCTAAATGTAACTAGCTTGCATCACAGCCAATGTCTAAGCCGAGAGAGACAGAGAGTGAGAAAGCCGGTTGTGGGCTTGTTCAAAAGCATCGTTGGTTTAACAAATTGGATGGTACTGCAGGAATTAAAGGTCTGCTTTAACAGACAATTATAACATTGCCAGAATAGTAAATGGCTTTTGACATGGGCTAAATGTCCGTTAGAAGCGGAAGTCCATTACATCAGGAGCCGATATAAGTGGCATATACTGTATTATGTTGACCTTTGTATGTATGTATGTGTGTATACCCCCATTCCTTCGACATGGAACCTTTGTAAACAAGCAGTTCCTGCTCAAAGGTATTTGTAATCCTAGATTTCAATAAAATAAAATAAATAAAAATAAATAATGTTTTTTTCACATGAATGCTTTAGGCAGGTCCCTATTTTCAAAAGGTTAAGAGTCATGTGCAAACAATAAAATATACAGTAATGGGAACAGATAACAATACTGTACAACTAGAGTTAGGTGTTTAGGATTACAAGACATTGGGCTGGATTTTCAGCCTTTCAGGGACTAAGTCCCACTCTGTAGCCACTGCTGCATGACAAAATCTCTGCACCTTCAGACATTCCTATTTTCAGCCCTTGTTCCACACAGGTGGCAAGCAGTGCTGCAGGAGACGTTATACCTGGTCCCACCAGGCATAACATTTTGGTGCAACTGCACTGAAAAAATGCCCGCAAGCTGCTGTAAATCAGAGAGACTGCCATAAATCAGCTCCCTCTCTGAGAGTCCATGCATGTGCAAAAAACTGCAGCTCTGCAAGTGAAGCCCCACTTTTGGCAGTTTTTTCCCTGCACCAGCACTGATTTGTGGCCTTTAGAAAATCTAACCCATTGTGTATAAAGTGCAGTATACATAGAATGCATTGTCAGATTACAACAGATGGTCAGCAGTAGGAGTTACATATCCCAGCTGGATTGCGTAAGGACAACAGCTGGGTTTTAAACAATTCAACAGAATTATAGCCTCTTAAGATGGCCATCAGGTCATTCCAATGATTTTCAAAGTTGTATGAGCAACAGTTTTGTCCTAAAGTGGTTCTCCTATGAGGAAGCAGTAGAGTGTGGTGCTCCGCGCACCCCTGGTACCATATTTATTGTTAACATAATTGCACATAAACATAGGCCAGAGGACAGCAAGCCATGTAGTTCTTTATTCCCTATGGCTAGGGTGTGGAAGAGCACCCTCAAGCTGTTTAATTAGTTCAGACTGCTGTGCAATATACAGGTGTTAGTGTCAGTTTTAAGGTTAAGTGCGAAGCTGCAGGCCCTATTAAGCAACCCCCTGGCCCCCGGAACAATGCATTGTCATTTGTTGAACCGTAGAAAATGACACCATAGTCTAGAATCCTTGTGATGAAGAACTGGACCAGGTGTTTCATTACCTCTGGCAGAAAGTTGCTCCTGTGCCTGTAGAGAAATCCAAGCCTTGCATTTACAGCCGTAACTAGGTAGACCATGTGTGCACTTAATGATAGGGTACTTTTGAGGATAATGCCTAGGTAATAAAGGTTTGTACTTGTTCAAGAGTGACCCCAGATGAGGAGGGAATGCTTAAAACAAGAGAGATGTCAACATTGTTGCAAGTGCCAAAAAACATATATTTAGTCTTCCTCTCATTCATTACAACTAGGTTTGAAGTGAACCATGCCTGGATGGAGGTAAAGTCATCCTGAATCCTCAGCCTCAGACAGTCCAAGTTCTTGCCACTGGGGAACATGACAGCATTGTCTGTACATAGAATTATTTTGTTCGATGTGCAGACCATAGGTAGATTAGTTATAGCTCAAGAATGGACAACCGCTATACTAATTGATCTGTCATCAGGTGGTACATTCCAGCATTTTGCAGCTTAGTAATAACATGGGTCAGATAAACATTAACCAATTTGTCCTTAGGTGCCTTACTTTTAATAAGTATTTCTTTTTTTTTACTTCTACATAAAACTGTTTCTTATAATTTAACAAACTTTAATATTTTACTTGAAGTGGCTTATGAGTGGAAAATCCAGTTTTTACTGATTATTTTCTCCAATACTTGCATTTATTTTTAATGATTTTTTTTACCTTTTGAATTTGCTTAACTGTAGTTTTCCTTTGTTTCGAATATTCACTTAGAGAAATATGAAAGTGCTATTCAGTTGGTATTATTTGCACTTGCATTGTTATGTTTAAATAATGGTTAAAAAGCATTTGTTTTCATTAGGTTCAATTTCAATTGGCTTGCATCTGTATTAATCCCATCCCCAGGACAAGAGAAAAAATATGCAATATTGTCTACCCGTCTTTTCCCAGTCAACACAAAACAAACAAATAAATAAAATCATGTTTTAAAAAATATGAGGATTAAAATCATTGTATAAAAATGCCAGTGCAAGTAAAATGCAAAATCACAAATCAGATTTGTTACAGTAAAACATACATTACTTCTTCACTGAGTCATTGTGATTGACATTGGTCACAAAATGTCTTTCATTATAGCAGCTTTGTTTTCATTAGCATTCTGGTACATGCCTGCCAATTATCTTACTTGGAGGCAGTATAGCATAGTGGTTAAGGGCACTGAGCTGCAAACCTGAAGACCCGGGTTTGAATCCCATCATCCCCCAGTTGCATACAGTGTGACCCTGAGCAAGTCACTTAAGTTCCTTGTGCTCCCAGGTCACACCTGAAAATAAGCTCTGGCTTAGTGTGCCTTTCCTTGTTAAAATGCCGCAGCCCTAAACCAGAGCCTGTCCGAAGATTTCAGCAGAGTCTTGGCCTGGGTTACTAACCACAAACTAGTGCTGAACCTAAATAAAACACAGGCCATGCTCTTTGGTTCCACAGCCAAGATCAAAGCCTCATCAGCTTTGCTCAACATAACTTGTGATGGTGGCCCCCCGCTGCCAACAATGAACACAATCAAATATCTTGGGGTTACTCTTGACCCCCAACTTGACATAGGGGAGTCATATCCTCAACATCTGTAGAACTACAAATTGCAAGCTTGGTCAGCCACAGGGCCAAATACAACCTAACCCCAGGGGCCAGACTTGCACTTGCGAGAGGAGTGCTTCTTCCCTCCCTCAGCTATGGATTTCACTTATTTGCCCGATCCCCCCAAACTCATCTTGTCCGGTGGAACACGGCATATAATAATATCTGTCAGTTTGCACTAGCTGCCTCCAAACTCACCCATTGCTGTGAGCTCTATGACAAACTCTGCTGACTCCCCCCAGCTGCATACCTGGATTTCGGTGTTGGAAGTTTCTCCAAGAAAGTGCTCGCTTCTGGTACCCTGCTGGGACTGGCGTGTCTCCTCCCTAAAATGGATACCATGCCCTACCAACTTAGGTCCCAGACTGCTGGGTTGCTCAAAGTACCCCCCACACGGACTCTTATGGGGGATCGTGACTTTGCTGCATATGTGCCCAGACTCTGGAACTCTATCCCTGATCATGTCCGCTCGGCCCCCTTCCATGGGACCTTTTGCACCTCTCTGTGGTCTCATTTAAAACAATCAACAGTGTGTGACTGTTCCAAGCCCCCTTAGTGAAATGAATCTAGTTGAATTCTGCTGTCACTAATGTCAATCTATGTACTCTTATTATGTTGTGTAATTGTTGCTTGTGCATCTGCTTTTCCACACTTGTTATTATTTCCTGTAATAAGCTGTTCCTCCCAAGTTGCCTTGTATGTATTCTGCATGTTTGTGCTCTCCCGGGTTGTTCCTGAAAATAGGCATATTACTTGTCTAGTGTACCTACCCGGTAAACAAAAGCTAAATAAATAAAATAAATAAATTAAAAATTCCCATTCTCCTTCCTTCCTAAATGAGCAAACAGAGGCTTCAACTGGCTACATGTGTCAGTTCCATTTTTAACTTGACAGTTCTAAAATCTGTTTTTCAGCATCCAGTGGCTCTTTATCAGCTATTTTCAGTTTACACTGAAAACCGGAATACCGTCTCATGAGTCACACGATCATTCATGGTATATTTAAGTACACAAAATGATTGTTTTCATTCACTTTTAATATTAGAGCTTTAGGATGTCAGTGGTTTATACAACATGACTGAGGGCCACTTTTAAGAGTTGCCAGTCAATGTATCAATTCCTGACATTCCCTAATTAAGGCAAAAGGGAATTTTCAAATAGAAACATTTTGGATGGCTGTGTGTAGTGACATTTGAAGTTTATATAGCTGTTTTAGAAACCTTGTTAGATTCTATAATGAACCTAGCAAATACAGTGGTAGCAATGGCCATGGTCTTTTGTCCTTGTTATTTAGTTATACAGTTGGTATGCTTAGCCATAACTATACCTTTTGGGCTAACAACTTAACCACTAATTCACCCAGAGAAGTTTATATTGACAATGATGATTCAGCCATACTGATATATACCGTAATGAGTCATGATGATGCTGATTGTCACGTCCTTGCATTATTTGCAAATACATTTGTGTAAGTCACCAAGAGCTTGTTTTCATTCAGCTGCGGTGAGTCATAGCTAATCCTCGCTCAGGGTTATAACTACTGTAACTATGAGATGACATCAAGGACTATGATAATGGCTGCCACTGTAATAGCAAAGAATGAAAAGATGCTAGCAGTTTACAATAAATTATGGCTGCTGTGCTGATTAGATGTGACTGACATTTGACATTGAATGTCAGTGGGGAAAAGAGTTCTTCAGAGCTTGAGAAGCAGAGGCTTTATTGCAGCACAATTATTTGCACAAGTAACAGCTGTTTCTGTAAATTATTGACAGTCAAAGCATAACACACATTTTAAGAGGGGCACCAGCACCCTTTGTTGTGCAGTGTTGCCCTTTAAGGGTGAGAGAAGTGGACTAAGTTCAGGCCTAAAAATTCAGATTGTCTTTGCCAGTGTGGCTGAGCTACATCAGCTGCTGATGTAGTAATTGACTTAGGGCAAAACCAACTACAGACAGGGGTCATCTTGAAGTCCACAATGAATATGAATCAGTGTAGCCTACTCATGACAAATGCTGTTGTCATGCATGTCCTGTTGATTACTGTTTGTGGTGGTATGACAGAGTCATTAAACCCACAAAGACCACCACAATGCAGTGTGAGCTACAGTAATATTAACTTTTTATTGCTGACCTCAAGGCATATACCCCCGTAGCCTCTGATTCGCTGCTTTACCTTGTACCAATTATTGTAGTCTCCCTTGCAGCACCATAGATTTTTTAGTGATATTTTTAATATGAAACTAGAATTTACATTTCTGGATAGATCGTATCCATCCCGAGTCCAGAAACTGGAAGCACTTGAAAAAAGATGAGAGGAATTTGTATTCTTTGGTATTGTTCAAGATGTTTTCATTACCAGATGCACTGGATGACAGGGAAGGCTGCTGCTAGTTATATGTAAATAGGGATGGCTACTTGCACTGCAGTGGGAGTGGAACCAGTGGGTTTCTGGGCACTAATAAACCATGGCTTCTTTGGCTCTACTATCTTGTACTATATCAGTGTCAGTGGCTCAGTAGGTAGCACACTCGCCTCTGAGGCTGGGAGATCAGAGGGCTGTGGGTTCAGTTCCCACATCTGGCACTTGGGTTAATATCCCAGTACTGACACTGTAGTGCAGCATGAGAGGGGTGCTGCACTTCTGAGGTGCCGTCTTTCAGATGAAATGTTAAACCGAGGTCCCATCTGCCTGGATTGGTGGTAGTTTAGGTGGATGTTAAAGATCCAGTGGCACTTATTGAAAAGAGTAGGGGAATTTTTTATTTGAAAACAAACCATACATCAATAAAGAAAACAACAGAAAAAAAACAGTAGGAAAAAAAATAGGAACAACATAATTCATAAACAAAAATCATAACTCCTGAGGAACTGCTATACAGTCGGACAGAAAGAAAATATTTTACAGCAGTCATAAAAGCCAAATAATATTTTCCAAAACTAAGGAAAACTTGATTATCCAAGGTTCACTGTTCAAAAATCTTTTGCTTTCCTAACGCCAATTCTATACGATGAATAATAACACTATTTGGAAGAATGGTGTGTTGCAAGGAGAACTGACATCTGGCTTGCCATAAATGATATTTAATACATGCAAAAATCACATTCAATGTACTTGGATGATACCTCCTTAGAAATCCTGAATAATCCCCCAAAATCAAGCTCTGATATGTAATGTGTCTTAACACACTCCAGCCCCACCGAATGGCCAAGTCCGACCAAAAGGAGGTAACATAGAGACAGAGTAAAAGGAAATTTTCCAATGTTTCAATCTGTTCGACACAACCTGATCTCAGACACACTCTGTCTGTAATTGGTTTATGTTTTAAGTTACCCCGGATGCCCAGCTTCCCATGACAACAAAGCCATTGTACATCCCACATATTAGGAGGTACCCTATGGTCCATTACTAGACGAAGGGCCCGTGAGAGTTTAGTAGGGGTACAAAAAGGGAAATCCACTTGAACATAGAAAAAAATTCCTCATAATTTCCAAATAAAAGTCCTTTCTTGGCACCTCATGTAATTGTGCTTTACCCAATTTCCATTCCCGCAGTTTTCTAACTGCAGAGTCAGCATAGGAAGGCGCTGCAGTTGCCATATTCTTTTTAGGAACACCCCCACCCTCCCAATGGGACAAAAAAGGAGAAAACAACAACTGAGTCCACACCGACCAAGGATGATCCTGAGGCATGACCTTTGTCTGAAAAGAAGCAATCATGAAAAAGGAATGATAAAACACGATAGGGTTTATCATCCCTAATCCCCCTTGATTCAACTTTAAATAAGTAAAAGCACATTTAATCGGGTTCAAATGACTACCCCACACCATCTGAAAAAAAACAACTATATAATCTTGTTTCTAAGGAAATTGGCACTGGAAAAACTGAACACACATGTAAAAAAATGGGTAATAAAAATTTCTTAATAATCAATACCCGCTTCTTTTTTGAGAAACCCCAGGATTTCCATTGTTGTACCTTCCGTTCTCCTGCAACAAGACACTTCTCCCAATTAGAAAAGGCTAAATCCCCTCTTTCAAAAAGGAGACCCAAAATGGTAAGGGAATCAGAGACTAAAATACCCCCGACATCATGAATACCTGGAGCATCTCCAATAGCCAAACATTTACATTTCCCATAATTTAGCTTAGTGCCATTTAAGGCCGAGAAACGGGTAACCACTTGTAGTGCCTCTAACCCAGAAGAGGCATCTTCCACCAATAAACAAATATCATCCGCATATGCAGAAATTTTTTGGGCAGGTAAAGTAAGTGAAGGGGATAAACCCTGAATAGACCTGTTATATTCAATCTCCCGTAAAGGGGTCCAAAACAAAAGCATACAATAAAGGGCTGACAGGACAGCTACCCGAACCCCTGCGCTAAACAAATTTCTGAGCCTAAATAATTATTAATAAGCAGGCAGAGCCTGCCTGGGTGTATAAAGTGCTAAGGAACTGGATAAAAACCCTAGGGAACCCATATCTACTTAATACTTGAAAAAGAAAATAATGGGATACAGAATCAAAAGCTTTTGCTTGATCTAGGGCCAAAATAAAACCTGATAGCTTTTTTTGAGATCCGAATTCACACACATCTCGCAAAAGTTTCAAATTCTGTTGAATGGAATGGTGAGGGATAGAACATGTCTGTGCCGGATGAAGTACACCTTGTGCCACCACCTGAAGCCGTTTACACAATATGTAGAAAGAATCTTATAATCGGTATTAAGAAGACTAATAGGCCTTCAATTACCGAAATCCGAAGCATCGACGGTTTTAAAAATAAATGTTAGAATGGCCAAATTAAACTTTGAATCACAGAAACCAAAATGAAGAATATCATTAAAGACAGCTGTCAATATGACACACATATCTTCCAGAAAAACTTTATAAAATTCATTCGTCAATCCATCTACACCTGGTGAAACCCCAGTATGGAGTGAGCCAATTACTGCATGCACCTCTAGTGAGGTAATGGGCCCCTGTAGTAGATCAGCATCAGCTTGGGAAATAGCAGGGACTGGAAAATGCAGAACATCCTCCCAAGATGCAGTCGGAATAAATTCCACACCAAACTGTGAGGAAACCTGACTTTCAGCAACCGCCAGCATTTCTGCTAAGGAAGTTTTCAAACTACCAAAAGAATCCCAAAGCCCTGTCATAAGCCTCTTCTCAATCTTATGTTTGCATGCCATGTACGGGTCCTGAAAGGGTTGCTTATGGGTACCAAATTTCAGTCCAGCGTGAAGTGAAGCAGCCCTCTGATATTGATACTGCAGCATATTTTGCTTAGCAAACTTCAGCTGAGACTGAACCTCCAAATCCCGAGACCGGAAATGTGACTGTAATTTATAATATTGATTCCTGAAATCTAAATATTGTAAATATTCTGAAGAACATTTCCGTTTACCATAAGCAATAAAAAAATCCTTTAGTGCTAACTTGGTGTCTGTCCACCATGTAATCCAATCAGAAAAAAACACAGCCACTGATTTCCTAAGGATCATGAAATCCTTCAGCTGGGCAAAAAAAACAGCCTCAGACAATAAGAGAGAATTCAGCATCCATCTACTAGCAAAAGCAGGAAAATAAGCAGGAATTTGATGTAAACTGAGTTTACATGTAAAACCCTATGGTCCAAAAATCGCAAGGCAAAACTGAACAAACCAAAGGGACTAAATATTGAGAAAGAAAAAATAGTCAATTCTAGTTTGAAAAGAAGCCTGCCTGTGGGAAGCTCAGAGAGGTATGTAGACCCCTGAAAGCATCTTTTCAGCTTAGCCACCGCAACTGCCTCGTGAAAGAGCATGAGTATCACAATACGTTTTTTGCTGAGTATCATATTTAATTCGAAAATCCAAACTACAATTCATATCCCCCCCCAAACCACATGTTTAGAGGTGAATAAATAAGGTTTTAGTTGGTTAAATAAAGCAATATGAGATGTCTTCGTTTGAGGAGCATAGGTGTTAATCAATCTAAAACTAAAGCCATGCAATAAACAGTCCAAAAGTAACACTCAGCCAGGCTGAATATCAACTAACCATGTGACGCGAACCGAAGGGTGTGAAAACAGAATGCCCACCCCATCCGCAGCATCTTCCCAAATGACCAAAAGAAGGCCATCCCACCAGAGTTTTTAACTTGAGTCACCTCAAGCAGAGAAGATAAATCGTCTCCTGTAAAAGATGACATCGACATTGAAATCCTACACTGCTGCAGGCAGATTAAGCGTCTCCTGAAACTCTTAATGCTACAACAATTAAGAGATACAATGTTCAAACAGGCCATAAAAAACAAAGGTTGTTAAATCAGGGTTTATCTTTTCGCTTTCTACCCTTTTTCTTTTTCCCCCCCAACAACTCTGTACCCCCATCATCCTCAATTTCCATGCTGGAAGCCTCATCAGATTTCAGCAACTCAGTACCAACCTCACCCTCGAGGTCAGATAACGCTGAAAAGGAATTCTGAAGAGGGCAGACCCTCCATCCCACACCGTCGACTACTGGCCTTGTAACCCTCCTAGGAGGTTGGAAAAGAGCGTCTGAAGCAGGCCCCACCACAGGAGTCTCTACAGGAGGATGTAAAACAGAGGGCTCAGAACTGTGTGAAGGGGGGGGGATTCCGAAGTCTGTTGTGGAGCCAAAAGTACCGATTGATCCCCATTTTTTTCTACTTCACAGTGGTTTGCAACTGGGTCTGCATGGACCATCGCCTGACCTCTACCAGCAGTAGAAGCATTCTCCCTACTCTGAGGAGGGGCCAAATGAGACTGGCCTCTACCCTGAGCCTGGGATATCAATTCCTCTTTATTCAAACCTCCCTGTTTATTCTGGCCAGCCCACGGACATTGATGATATGCAAGGCCAGACTCCTCACAGAGATTACATCGAAACACATTTCTACATACCTCGCTATCATGATCAAATTCCCCACATAGTGCACATTTAACTTTGTCACATGCACTGCTTAAATGTCGTCGGCTACCACACCGATAACATGCATTAGGTTGTCCCGGATAGAAACACACTCCCCGGTCCTTACCCAAAAAAACCCCATTTGGAACATGTAGGATTTCATTATTTATCACGTGTAATTTAACCTTAAAAAGCCATGCCCCAGTCCAAATCCCTTCAGTATCCAAAATCGGCTCAGGAGGGCCCAGAACCATATGTTTATGCTCCAGCCAATACAAAATATCCCCCACATTAACCCCCTCATTCCGAAACATAACGTTAACAGTTTTAAATAAAGGTTTAGTGATGGGAATAGCCCAGAAAGGTAGCCATAGGGGCAAGGATTTACAACTTTCATATTTATGCCAAAACTTATCCAAACCAGCCACCTGTTTGAAGCTAACATCAAACGTCCTCCCGAATGTTAATCAAAGCATAAATATCCACAGGAAGAAATTGCATTGAGTCCAATAACAGTTTCCTTGCCACATAAAGCCGATCCGGGTGTTCAGGTAAACCACCCCTATAACGGAGACGGACCGCATTCCTTCTTGGGGCCTGTTCCAATTTATTATGTTTGAAGAGGTCTGCAAAATGAGGACCCTTCCTAGTCTCCTGCTCCTCTTGCAATTGCACAGAGGGATGTCGCAATGGAATATCCACCCCTGCCCCCAAAACACTGTCAGAGTTAGCACTCCCAGGTATATCAGAAGGCCTTCCCAACATAGACTCAGTTCCCAAACAAGACGACTCACCCTCCTTCACAGTCTTTCGGGGAGGACCTGATTCCTTTGGCGAAAAGGACAGCCAGGTGAGATCCGGAATCCATCATCCATTCGGTTGCTGCATCCACCCAGCTTGTGACAAAGCAACCTCCTCGGACCAGTCTGTAACAGAAACAGACTCCATCTTTGCACCACCAGTGCGTCTCTCCTTCTCAACCGACTCGACCACTTCCTCATCCACTGACGCTACCCTCGCGATATCTGAGGGTTCCAACTGCTCTGCAGTCCGTAGTGCTTCCGGCATCGCAAGGGGACCGCAATCCCCATCAAGCACCGTCCCAGAAGAAGCCAAAATGGCAAAGGTATCCTGCCGCACGACTCCCGAAACAACATCTTCCTCCTCACTACTCCTGACTGCACGCTGAGTAGCCTGCATTACTCCAGAAAACGACTCTGTGGTAAGCTCCTTAGCAGGTGGCGCCTGCACCATAGACTCAGAAAGTTCCCTCTGCAGAGCCTCTGTCTGCACGTCCTCCTCCATCGCAATCCACACTCAGACTGCGAGTGAGGGAATTTTCCCGGTGTCCTGGCCAAATTTCCCTCATTCACTAAAAATACCACCAACAGCATAATCTGATTCAAGGTCAGTTGGCATTCATCTGTATCCCCCTCCCCCATGTCATGCCTGAAAATAGGCAGGATTTGTCTAGTGCACTTACCCGGTCAACAAAAACTAACTAAATAAATAAATCTTATGCCTAGCAGCACTTGTGCTCACATCCCCATGGGAATAAATCCCTGTTCCTGTTCTGCCATGATCAGCTCCAGTATCCACCAGTACTATCAACTCCTGCAGAACTTGCACTACAGTTGGTGGAACTGGCATGGCAGAACATTTATTTGCAAATTTCCTCTCACCACCATTCCTTATATTCCTGTTCTTGTCTACTTGTATCAACAACACGTGCACAGCAGATAATGACACTATATAGCTGCTGCCGGATACTAACGGAAATTACTCACAATTCGTGTCAGTACTCATCAGGGATTTTTAGATGCCCATTTGACATGTACACCAGGTGCATGTACAATCTAAACAACTTGTGAGATAACAAGAAAGAGTGACATCACCAGACTGCCCCTCACTGCCAGACCACACACCAGATGCCACCCCACTGAAAGGTCTTATTTATTTATTTAGTTTTTGTTGACCTGGTAAGTTCACTAGACAAATCCTGCCTATTTTCAGGCATGACCCAGGGGAGGGGGATACAGATGAATGCCAACTGACCTTGAACCAGATTAAGCTGTTAGTGTGGCTAGTGGTGAAAGAGGGCCAGCCAGGATGCAAGAAATACCCTACTTCGTCAGTAGGGGAGCTGCTGGCCGTCATTACGGCCACTTTGCAGAAGTCGGTGGATGGTATGAATGTGTGTGAGCAAGGGGAGCAAGCCTCCTCCTCTGGGCTCGAAAACGTGGAGGCCTCCTTTCCCTTGCAAGATGGATATCTGGTTTCTACTCAGGAAATAACTACTTTTCAAGCAGCTATGGTTTAGACGGAATGCATTTCTCAAGTTACTACACCTGACTTTCAGATAAGTACTATTAATTTGCAAGTTGGAAATTCTAAAACCTTGTTACCTCCTTCTATTTTTCATGTTGACATTGGCAATGGTATTCCTCCCGAAGAACTTGCACCGGGCCCAACTGACAGTCCTGTCAAAACGGATGACGCAGTTGAATCTAACGGCGGTGCCGCCCTTGTCTCCGGATCTCTCCCCTGTCAGAAATCTTTGCAGAACATGCTCGACAGTGGGGAATGTTTGGCTGGCAGTGGAGTCACTATAAGCAGTGAGTGCCAAAAGCCGATCTCCTGTCAGGAACTTATTTCTGTTGAATCTAATTCTGAAACTTCACAAGGTCAGTCTTTGCGGTCAGATTTTCTTTTTCCAAAATCTATACCTATTGTCAGTGGGCTGCCTAACAACAAGCAAACAAAGTTCTTCATGATTGCCTTGAGTTGTACTGTGGTTGAGGGACCAAGGGCGCAAGGTGCAGTTTGCAGTATTGTGCAAGAGGAGCTGGTTTAATAGACTGACGCTTCTAGTCAAGCTCACGCTACTACCTTTTCATTTTACAACAAAAACCAAGCTCTCCCGGATACAATAAAAAATTAAAGAGCCGCATTAACAGCAGCTAATCGGAACTTGCTTTTCAAAACACAGGCGCAGCATCCTGATGTCAAATCTAAACTTACACAGAAGTCGTCTACTTCAAAACTTATCCAGCAAGTATTTTCTCTCCCCCCTAAAGCTACAAATGAAACTAATGATTGGGCCCCGGAGAAATCCTTACTGGAGTCCGGTTAGAAATTGGACCCCACAGGAACATGGATCCCTGATCCTGACTGGTCTTCAGGTTCTCCCCTTTCTTCACACCCCTCAGAATGGTCTCCTGTGCTTAAGAATATGTCCATCTCCCAGCCTTCAGGAACTGAAACTGACCTTTTGACAGAATCATTCCCCTCCAAGCCAGAAGTAGTATCTGATAACATGGCTGGGGAGAAGGTCTTTAAGGATGCTTCTGAGGCCCCCCCCCACCCTAGGCCTCTTCTGTCTGATCTTTTTTCACAAAATTCAAAGAAACAGCCCCTCGAATAAATGCTATGTGGATACGCTATAAAGGGGGACTGGCCGAATGGCCTGACTGGGTGTATGTGGGGAAGCTTCTTTTAAAAGAATCCTTACAGTTTTCACCTAAAGATGCATTTGCCTTTATCAACATTTCAGGGGAAGACAATTATGATGTCAGTTTTAGATCTGCATATTTGTTAGACTTATTTTGGCAGAGATATAATCAGCTGAAATTTTCCCCATTGTGGTCTCCCTTTATTGTTACCCCTCTAACTCCATCATTGACTAAATATGTGACTGTTTTGTTTAGAAACGAAGGGGTCCACGTTGAAGACATCACTTTTTGGCTCTCCCAGAAGTGTGATATCTTGAGCGCTCCTGAAGCTGTGTTAGATACTGAATTATTTTGGAATGGTAGCTGGAAGTACAAGGTAAAACTGCGGCAGATTAATAATGAGGTTAAACATATTCCTAACTCTTTTACATTGGGAAGAGACAGGGATGTGTGTTTCTACACAGGGCAGCCCCGTGCCTGCTATAAGTGCAGGGTTAGGACTGCACCTCTCCAGCTCTTGTGACTCCACTAAATATGAAATTTGTGGGGAGCTTGGGCATGGTAGCTTTCAGTGTTCTAACTTAGTGAAATGTGATTTATGTGAATAATCAGGGCATGGGTATAGGGATTGCCCCTGGGCTGCTTCCAATAAAGCCTATGTAAGTAGTCCTGAGTTATTAGTACAAAAAGCTCAGGATGAAGCTCTTTCCAAAACCCAGAAGCAAGGTTCTCACTCTGATTCCTCAGGGAAGGCGGCAGCTGTTGGGGACAAAGATGTTTCAGGTCCTGACCCTTCCCCTAGGTCCGAAACGGGAACAGTCCCTCCGGACTTCTTTAATATTAATGATTTTCCTCCCGTTTGTTATCAGGAACCTGTACAAATCAAACCTCTCAGTTCTGGTTCCACTGAGAAAAGAGTTACCAAGCTCTAAACCCCTTGTAACCTCCCCAATCTCTCTGGAAATTCCTGCTTTTGAAATGGAAAATTCTTATGCCATTCTTGACACTGTAGAAGGTGATTCTGACATGGATACTGGTACCCCGGTTCTTTCCCAATCTTCTGAGAGTAAACCCTTTTAAACAAATTATAAAGGAAAAAAAAGAAAAAAAAGGGAAAAAACCTAAATGTCTATGGCCTCTCTTTGTGTTGGGTCCTTAAACTGTAGTAGTCTTTTGAATAATTTCAAAAGGACTGCTCTTTTTCATTTTCTTCACCAGTCTAGCCTTGATATTTGCTTTTTACAGGAAACATGGGTTTACACTTTGGATCAATGCCGTTTTTTAACTTCAGAATGGATTTGGGGACCATCTTATTGGTCTTTTGGCTTGGACAGAGCTGATGGTATAGGGATTCTTTTTGGCTCCTTTGATTTCACACTTAAAAAATTAATTGGTCTTATACCTGGGAGTCTGCTTATAATTGATGGGCTTTGGAAACACGCTGATTTTCGTTTTATAGTAGTTTATGGACCTCAGACAAAAGCAGGGAGGGTTGATATGTGTAATACCCTTTCACCCTTCCTGGCCACCTCTTGTTATATTATCCTGGGAGGTGACTTAAACTGTGAGATTTCAGGGTTTAGTAGAGGTAAAGCAGGTAAGAAAAAATATTGTGATACTACAGCATTAGAGAGAGTTATTAATCTTGCAGGATTAAGAAATGGGAGGAGTTATCAGACTGAGGGGTTAGCATATACCTTTAGAAAAGGGACTTTGACATCCACTATTGATTACCTTTTTTTTCCAAAAATCTTTCCCTTCCTGTTCATAAAACTCTTATCACTGAATTTTCTGATCACTTGCTTATCACTATTTCCTTTGGTGGTTTCTCCCATAAACCTATAAGTAAACCTAGATGGAAACTTAATATTTCAGTCTTACAAGACCCCTTGGTTATAAAAGGTATATCCTCTTTACTGTATGCCCGAGCATCTGTTCTGGATCTATATGATGACTTACGGTAATGGTGGGAGGACACTAAAAATGATGACAGGAAATGTTTTCAAAAATATGGGAAACAAAGGGTTACTGCTAAATGTTTGCGATATTTAACTTTAAGAAAAAAACTTCAGGGGTTGTTCTCTGATGCCAACACTTCTAGAAGTGATTTTTCTGCACAAATAAATCTTATTAAGTCAGCTATGAGAGATTGCTGTCACGATAGAGCACAAACATTGAGTTCAGAACTTTCCTTTGGAATTAAAAAAGCCCAATAGGTGATCCTTTGAGGCCTTTAGAGAAAAGATTTACTCCTCAGGTTTGGAGGTTTTACAAAATGGGGCAGGGAAACTTAAAACCTCCCAAGGAGACTTATTCACTATTATTCAGGATCATATAAAGGAACAGGAGGGTTTGGATGTCCCACATGGAGTTATTCAAAGATTCTTTTAGGATTTTTAACATACCCCCCCCCCGGATCTATATAACTTAGCTGATCACATATCAAGACAAGAGATTCTTAAAGTTTTGTCTCCCTTAAAGTCAGGGGTTTCTCCAGGGTTAGATGGTCTGTCTTATGAATTTTATAAATATTTTAGTGACATCTTGGTTCCTTGTCTTGAAAAAGTCTTTTTTTTTCTTCACAGTGTCCTCTGCTTGCCTTTTCAGTTCACGTCAGGATTATTGGTATATATTTTTAAGGGAGGGGACAGAACTCAATTAAGTAACTGGAGACCTATAGCTATTTTAAATTCTGATTTCAAGATATTATCTCAAATATTAAATAATAGACTGAGATCTGCGTCTAGTAAGTTATTATATCCTCCCCAGTTTTGTGGTATTCCAAACAGGAGAATTTTGTCTGCCCTCGTTATTATTAGGGAAATAATTGAATTTTCAAATAGGTCTCCTGAATGGCGTTGCATTCTATCTTTAGACCAAAATAAGGCCTTTGATATGGTGTCTCGACCATATTTATTTGCTGTATTAGGGAAATATGGTGTACCCCATGACTTTATTCATTGGATTAAGTTAATGTATAATAAGGTTTTAGTTTATCCTGTTATTAAGGGACAGTCTTCTTCCCCAATTTCAGTTGATTTTGGGGTATGGCAGGGCTGCCCCATAAGTCCTTTATTGTATGCATTTTCTCTTGATCCTTTACTCTGGATTTTAGACCAAATGGATGCCCTGCCAGGCATCTCTGGGAATTTGCAGACAGATACTGTGGTTGTTCAAGCCTATGCAGATGATATTTGTATTTTTTGACTGATGTGGTCCAAATTCCTATTGTTTTAGATTGTACTAGTAGATATGAGAAGGTTTCCAATTCTAAAATTAATATCAGGAAATCTAAAGGCCTACTTTTAAGCCCTGTAACCCAAGCTCAGTTTATGGTGTCTGGTATTATCTCCTCTACTCCATGTAAGATATTAGGGATAATTTTTGGATCTCAGAATCTCCCATTGGAAAATTGGGAATTTGTCTTGAAAAAGGCAGAAGCAAAGGTTCAGAGGTGGAAGGGGTAGAGATTGTCAAAAATGAAAAGTATTTTTGTTATTAAGAAATTCCTTATTCCTGGGTTGTTATATATTGCCATGGTATATCCCCCTCCATTAGCCATAGAAACTTGCCTATATGCTTGTTTTTTCTCAATGCTTTGGGGTAGTAGGCTTAACCCTATTAAATGGTATTATACCTATCTCCCTATTTCTCAGGGTGGGTTAGGTATGGTGGACCCTCTTATTTTTTTATGCCCTCTTTCTTTCCCAGAATTTTAATTTTGACCCCCTCTATCCTGTGATGATACAACAGTTAAGGGAATTTAATAATTTCAAATTTTTTTTGAAGTATGGTGCAACCTTCTCCCCAGGTCCCTAAGGGTACATATATCCCGTTATTTTTTAAACCTTGTGCCCAGAAGTTATTCAAGTGGTCCATTTCTTCCCAGTGTATCAAAGATAATATAAGGGTTGGATTATACAATTTTATTCTTGGGAAACTCTGTCCAAGTGAACCTGAGTTTGTTAATTGTCCCCCTCCTTATAAAGGATATGCTATTAAACAATTGAATTACCATAGGATCCCTACACAGATGTGGGAGGTGTTATGGCTTTCAGTTTATGGAAGACTTAATGTTAAAGGGAATGCAAAACATAAGATGATAAGCGAAAGATATTGCCCTTATTCTCGGTGTCAGGCTATGGAGGAAACCATGGATCACTTCCTTTTCCAATGTTCTTATGCTACAGGGTTATGGCATTTTTTTAAGTACCAAATTACAGTTTCCGTGGCTGCAAAGGCTAGATTATCAGACTTTGATTTTAGGGTTTTTTCCCCACCTTCTTTCCTCCTTTGATTGGGGTACGTTAGTTGTGTTTTTTTGTTGTTTAAAATATTATTTATGGTAGGCCAGATGTCAGTGGGTGCTGCAGCAAAAATTTATGTCATATGAAACATTTTTTGTGCTGATAATGGAAGCTATGAAATCAGTTTATATGAAAGATAAAAGTTCTGGTACTTCCGGGAAAGTATTTAAATGGTGGAGAGGGTTACAGGTTTTTATTAAATATAAATAAAGGGATTCTTGGGAGATAATTCATATTAAAATTGATGTAGATTAAATGTTTGATTTTTGTATTATTTTTGTATAATTATATGCTGATCTTATGCTCCTTTGATGTATTTTCAATAAAAACTCCCCTACTCTTTTCGATAAGTGCCACGGGATCTTTAACATCTACCTGAACTACCACCAATCCAGGCGGATGGGACCTCGGTTAACGTCTCATCCGAAAGACGGCACCTCAGAAGTTCAGCACCCCTCTCATGCTGCACTACAGTGTCAGTACTGGGATATCAACCCAAGTGTCAGATGTGAGAACTGAACCAACAGCCCTCTGGTCTCCTGGCCTCAGAGGGGAGTGTGCTACCTACTGAGCCACTGACACTGATCTTGTGTCTCACACAACAGTCTGCTTTTCTTTTCACTCCCTAAGTGGCTCACCCACGTGGCAAAAAATAAAAATATAGATTTCTGTGTCCTGTTTCACCACTAGTAGCCAGAAAAAATAATTTTTCAAATAAACCCTTCAAAATCCTTCATGCACCTTTTCAGTCAGCTAAGTTCAATCTGCAAAACACAGCATCCCCATAGGTAAGGTGGGGTCCACTCAAGGAAAGTGGTGTGTAGACTAAGCAAGGCAAACCAAAGAAACAAAATATAGGTTGCACACGCACCACCCCAACCTAGATGTACACACTCTGACAGAAAATTAGTGCAAATAAAACTATTTTATTGCAACCTACAAATGTGCAGGCATATAGCTTAGTGCAAAACCACCTCTCAGTCTGGCAAAGCACCCAATGCCATTTTGTTCCAATACAGAAGTTTATCAAGGGTAAATAGCATCAAACACTCCATCCCTGTAAATAGTGGATGTAGATCACATGGTCAGAAATCAATTTGGGACCAATATAATGTAACCTTAAAGTGCTAGTGCCTATTTACAACTTACTTCATCAAAAATAGTGAATCACTGAAATCATTATACAAAAATGTTAAAATTGTGACTAGGAGTCCACAAAGGGATATGCAATATAAGATGTACCTCACAGTCTGCCCTATTTCTGCTGCAGGAGGAAAAATAGAATAAAAACATACATATAGATTTGTGAGCCCTATATACCACCAGCATTCAGTAAAACATATTTGTCAAACAAATCTTTAAAAAATCTCCCCTGCAGCTTTTTCCAGTCTGCTAAATACTGTGTATTCTGCTCCACTTAACTCTTGCTGTAGACAGGGCCTGCAGCTGCCAATGCCATTGGCTCACTCTGTGTACTCTCTCCTTTCCTCTTCAGCACATTTCACTAGCCTGCCTGCTACAGGTAAATATAGTAAGAATTAGGTAACTGGAGAAAATGTATGTTTCTTTGCATTTTCATTTGTTTATTTGAAAGTTGTTAACCAAAAAAGGTACACTGACCTGAGGCTTATTTCCAGGTACAACACAGGGGAGAGGGGAAGGGAAAACAATATAACAAAATTACAGCAAGTCATAAAATATGGTTATAATCAATAACATGTACAAAATAATACAGTACAGAACAATCAGGTGATCAAAGCTTGACACATTGGAGGAGCCATAAATTAGCTTGTAAAGCAGTAATCAATTTAGTCAAGAGCAAGATAAAGTGTGATGGTGCCTGTAGAAGAAGGTGACGATGCTTGTGCTGTGAAGAAGAGTAAAAAAAAACCAGGCAGCTATATTACACATGAACGAGTTAAAGTCATATGGTGGGGGTGTCAATAGGTGATGCAGGGTGTCAATAGTGGGGGATGATGTAGAGGGTTCACAGGGGCAGGAGGATGCAGGCAGACGTTTTAGCTGGTGTCTAAGGGAGGGAAGGGGACAAGATGGAGGGAAGAAGGGAGTAGATTCCAGAGGGATGGAGGTGATTGAAGACGGCAGACTGCCCAGCAGAGGAGTGTTGGTGGGGAAGGCAGAAGGTGTGAGGGTGCATGAAACAAAGGGAGTAGGAGGAAGAGGGGAGTAGGAGAGAAGAGTATGGATAGGTATGAAGGGAGGGACTCAAATCAGTATATGGAGGTGAAGGAAGTGCAGTGTGGACTGGTGACATGAAGGGAGAAGGAGGATGAATTGGGAGGAGTAAAGGAAACAGTGGTGAGTACATGAAGTTGGTAGTGAAGCAGCAGAAAGCACTGCAGAGGTTATCCACTCTGGCAAGCCAAGAGGAGGGAGTGATGCCATGGACCACATCTGCATAGTCAAAGACTGGGAGAACCATTTTGCTAACCAGCTCCTGGTAGACCATGGGAGGAAAGCAGTCCTTATTGCAGTACAGGGCAGCAAGTTTGGAGTAGAGCTTGGTGTGGATGGCATCTATGTGGGCAGAGATGCCATGCCTACTATTTAACCACACACCGAGGTGCTTAAAGGCAGGGACTACTACAAGAGGGGGTACCATCCAGCATGGAGGAGATGGGGAGGTTCGAGAGCCCGGCCAGTTTTTGACTGGTGCCAAAGGTCATGGACACTGTTCTTTTAGTGTAGACCCAGAGCTGGTTGGTGTGGAACCAGTACAGGACATTGTGGAACTCTTTGCTGGAGCAGACCTTCCACAGCCATGGCTGGAGGGCCATAGGTGTAAATAACTGTGTAATCTGCATACGGTTCCATGTGATAAAAGCGATTGTGGAATAAGGATCACTGTTTGGGTGAGTGTACATCACTGAAAATGAATTTCGGTGATGTACACTCACGGTGAACAGCAAGAAGACGCCTGAGATTTCATTTTTTTATTTTGTGCAGGGGTCTGTGTTCCCTGCACCCCCCTACTAAAGGATTCTCAACTTCAGGGGGGTGCAAAACTAAAAACAAAACAAAACACGACCCTGTGCAAAAAACACGAGAATGCCCAGAACTGAACCTGGCACCCTCTCAACCTCCGTCTGCCACCAACCCACCATGCTACACAGCCAGCTCAGCAGCCCATTACCGCACTACACCTCACAAATCCTCCCTCCTCATCTACCCTTCACACAGCGTAGTTCGTTCCCCCCCAAGCATGTGTATACACAGCAACATCCCATCACTATATTTGTCTACCCCCATGTCTGGTCGCCACCCCGACAGGTAGCCCTGTGCACAGGCACCATGATTGAGATGTCCTTTTTGAAAGTGCTCGATCATGGTCACCCTGTACATGGGATACCCTGCATACATATGGATATATGAGTTGACAAAGGCAGAGGGCAGGTCATTGAGGAAAACTGAGAAGAGGATGGGATCCAGGATGGAGACCTATGGGATCCCAGCTTTGATTGATAGGGGAGGGGACAGGGTGCCTCCAACCTCTACCGACCATTGGTGACCTGGAAGTTAGGGAAAGAAACAGTCAGCAGTAGGAGCTGAGAGGCTAGCGGAGCTTAGCTTGACCAGGAAGGGGGGGGTGGGGAACTGAATTGAAGGCTTTGACCAGATTGATTAAGAGTCACAGTGGTGTGTCTCTGATCCATCTCAGTAAAGATAGAGTCAGTGACAAGCAGCAAGGAGGAAACAGCTGAGTGGTGCTTCCAAAAAACAACCTGGAAGGTGGAGTGGTAGTTGAAAAAGTAGAGGAAGTCAGCAAGCCTGGAGTAGACAAGTTTCTCCTGAAACTTTGCAAGAGAGGAGAGAAAGGAGATAGGCCAGACATTACCAGAGGAGCAGGGGTTGCACCCTTTATGCAGTAATAGAATACTGCCAACTGCCTCAAAGAGGGGAAGAGGAGAAGTTCAGTGGAAGAAGCTTCGGAAGCAAGAGCAGAGAGACAGTCAACCAGAGAGGAAGGAGAGATATTAGAGGAGGCACAGAAAACACTAATGAAGATGGGAAGGGTTTTGGGGAGGGAGAGCTTGGCTAGCTGGAGCTAATGAGTAGAGGCCATAGACTCTCTGGGAGTGATAGAAGATGATAGGTTCTGACAGAACATAAAGGGTGACACTACCACCTCATTTATCATGGTCCTGCCTAAAGAGGTGGCAGTCAGGGAAGCCAAACTAAAATCTGGTATTCTGGCGGAGAGACAAGATTCTGAAAAACACAGGAGGTGAGGAGAATATTAAGAGATCCAGACACTGAGAATGTCCAGTTTAGGTAAGAGGCTCCTGCCATTGATTTGGAAGATACTGAGGTCCTTAGGAGTGAAAGAGGGTGAAGGGCAGGAGAAGAGGGCCTGAATTGGATTTCACACCACCAGATAGTAGGAGGAGCGCGATGAGGAGCAGAAGGATGGAGCTGGACTTGTGTCCTCTTGTACAGGGAGGGAGGGGGTAAGGGAGGAAGGGAAGGGAAGGCTCACAGGTGGAACTCAAGGTTTGGGGGGAGGAGAGGAGACTAGGGTGAATGATGGGGGAAGAGGGAAGAAAGGATGGAGGGAGGGATGAGGGCAAGTGGAGGGAGAAAAGGAAGAGTGGGGGCAAGGAAAGGGAGGGAGGAGGGTGTAGAAGGTGGAAGAAAGAAGAGGGGATGGGATAAAGGAGAGGAAGGAGAGGGAGGGAGAGGGGACAAGTGTAGGGGAGGAGATGGAGAAGGTGGGAACTGAGTTAGGAGAGGAAGAAAGAGGTAAAGAGGGTAGGCTACATGATTTTCAGGCAGCTGAAATGAGGTTAAGTCTAAAAAAATACTTTGCCTAGATAATGTAGCAGCAATGAATGTGACAGTATTATGAATGCAGGTTAACCGAGCAACTTAGGAAAGAATCAGTCTGTGATTTCCATAGTTTTCTGATCAAAAGTCACCACAGTGGAACCTACTTTTAAGAACACTCTATAAGAATGCTTGATTTGCCACACAAAAAAAATGTTATTATATGTGGCCTGTGACAGGGTTTTGAGTGAACTTAGATGCCAGCTGTCAGAAAACATGATCCATTAACTGGGCTATTCATTCCCATAAGTGGGCTTTGTACCATAGGAATGCATTGGAAAAATCAGAGCATGAGAGTAATGTTGTTATAAATGGGATGTTCTGCTAAGCTGTGCTCTTATAAGTGAGTTCCACTATATTTTTCACATAGAAGAAATTCATGTAATCCATGTTACAATTTCATGTGTGCGTGTGTGTGTGTGTGGGGGGCATTCTATTAGTGGAAAACTGCAGAAATTTGAATTCTCATGTTCCATGATAAATGAAAACAACATGGTTCTGTACTGTATTAAATGTGTAGAAAGATACAGTGGATGACTGACAGAAAGAAACCATCTGTGAAGGGGTTATTTTACATGATTTAGCAATATGTGTGTATGTGTGTCTTTTAAAACTTTGACTGTTCCGTTTTCCAAAATGTGCTGATTGACTCATTTCATAAGTGCAATAAGTCACTTTGGGGTGTTGGCTATACTGGTTTAACCACAATAACAGCCATACAGCAGGCAACCACCAGGAAATTGCTGTGGTGCTATAGAAAAGCAGCAATGCAAGTGAAAATATCAGAGCACCCGCAACAAGGAAAGACTCACACGGTAAACAATATATGGCTTGCCATTTTATTTCATGTCTGTGCAGAAAAGATGGCCAAGTTCACTATCTTGCTGAGGAAGTAAACCCAGTGGCAGTGATTTAGTGACCTAACAGTTTGGATGACAAAGAACTTGACATTTCACTCAAGCACCCCAAGCATTCTGACAGTGCCCGAGTGAAACATCAGTTTTTTTTTGTTGTCCAGACTGTTCCATCACTAAGTCACTACTGGCGGATTTAACCTGTCAGCAAGATGGAGAACTTGGCTTTCTTTTTTGCACATGCATGAAATAAAATGGTAAGCCAGACAGTATATTATTTACTGTGTGAGCCTATTTCTTGTTGTGGTTGCTTTGATAGTTTTCACTGGTTTAACCACACTTCTAGGGACTGATGACACTTGGCCTGCAGCCTCATGCCTTACTGTGCCCCGGGCATGTAGCTGAACCAGCACAACCAACACTCCATTGTGCATTATTGATTACTTATTGCTCAGCTTTGCTTCTTGTCTTTATTTTATTATTTATTTTAATCAAAATTGTTATCCTTCTTTGCCGGTCCTCCCAAATCTCAACACCAGCAACTCCTATCTCCCCTGGGAGTTCAATGCAGTGTGGGGCCAAAGATGTTGACACTGGTTTTTCCATTTTTTCCCAGGGCCATTCCACATCCCTTATGGTGCTGGGTCATGCCAACAGGTGGCCTTGTTAACCAAAAGTTCTATAAAATACCAGAAACATCAACAGTCACATGATTTGACTGACAACAGGAACTTCCTGTTTGGGAGCAGGAAGTGAGTGATCACAGAGGCACAAAAGACTCACCATCCTAGAAGGAAAAGAGTAGCTCTTCATCCCCCCCTAGCTGCTGGAGGTCTGACTCTGAGCAAGTAAGGAGGCTACTGGGAAATATAGGAACTTCTTGTCTCAGAACAGGGAGATCAGGAACTTAAAGGGCACAGATGCAGTAAGTAAGTAAGTAGGAAGAAAAAAGAATAAACAGAGGAAAGAGTAAATATTCCAAATACCAGTTAAGGGACAAGAAATAAGACATGATGGGAGTGGTGCAGTACAGTGGCTATGGAGCAGCAGTGTTCCGGGAAACGTTCTGGAGGATGCGGTGTTGTCCCATCTGCAGGCAACTCTCTGGGCTGAGGGAGGAAGTTGCTCATCTCCAGGTTGAGTTGGACAGGATTTGGGGGACCTCCTCTCCCACCCAGGGACCACCAGGGCCACTGCTGTTGCCTCAGAGATTGCCAAGAAGGAGGAGCGGTTGGACCACAGTGGGCTCAGGGAAGGTGAGAGTGGTGGAACAGAGGCGCATCCCACCAGTTGTACCTCTGCACAATTCATATGCCATTCTTGCAAAGTGTGGTTCCTATATGGAGGCACCCACAGTGGAGACCAAGGAGGATGCTGGGAACCTCCACAAAGGAGACCCAAAGGAGGGTGGCATGGGACCCCACAGGGTAAGGAAACAACTCCTTGTGGGGGACTCCATTGTTAGGGAGGTAGAACTGGGGGAGGAAGAAGAGAGGGAGGTAAAGTGCCTGCCTGGTGCCATGGCTTGGAGGGACAGGCAGCAAATCCTCAGGCTTGCCAGAGCAGCTGCACGGGTGGGGAGCTGGATCATTGTCCACCTAGGGACAAATGACCTGGCTGAGAAAGGGATCAGAGCAGTGAAGAAAGAGTTTGCAGAGTTGGGGAGGTGCCTTAGACAAGTAGCATGCACAGTAACCTTCTCGGAGGTGCTGCCTGTCTAGCTTGGGTGAGGATAGGGTGCTCCACACCATGGGATTCAATCAGTGATTGAAAAACTGGTGCAGAGCTCAGGGATATGGCTTCATTGGGGACTGGGGATCTACCTGGAGTGATGCAGGCCTATACTGGCGTGATGATCTGCATCTGTCCAGGAGGAGAACCAAGATCTTGGGTGATAAGTTTAAATGCTTCATTGGCAAGCATTTAAACTAGCCAAGGGGGGAGGCACTGGAAAGGAGCATGGAAATCCTAGCCCCCCCCCCAAAATCAGGGTAGTAAGTGAGGTAAACACCAAGATAGAAATGTCGATTGAGAAAAGGGCAGGGGTAAATGGAGAAAATGACAAAGGTAATAAGGACAGGGATGGGGCAAAAAGGGGTAAGACCATCAAGAAATGGAGGGTAATGAGTAACAATGCCTGTAGTCTGGGCAACAAGCTCCCCGAACTGGTGGCCTTGATGGAAGAGGGATGCCTGGATATCATAGCAGTCACAGAAACACGGTACACAGAGAACCATGACTGGGATGTTCACATACCAGGGTACACAACCTATAGGAGAGACAGTGAAGGGAGAAGAGGGGGAGGAATAGCTCTCTATGTAAGGGAAGTGGATAAAAGCAATGGAACAAAAGAGTAAACTGGGAAGAGAGGAGGCACTGTGGGTCACTTTTGAGACTGGAAATGGCACCACAATCCGCACAGGGGTTGTATACAGACCCCCATGTCAGGGGGGAGGGAATGGACAAGGATGTGATAGAAGGCATCCATAGGATGGCAGTGAAAGGGGAGATACTGTTGATGGGGGACCTGAATATGCCAGATGTTAACTGGCGCACCTTTGCTGTAACCACATCCAAAAGCAGGGCCATTCTCAATGACCTTCAGGTGGCATACCTCAGACAGCTAGTTTTGGAACCCACTCATGAGGGAGCAATCTTAGACCTTGTACTCTCAAATGGGGACAGTGAGAGGATCTCAGATCTAGAAGTGGGTAGCCATCTGTGAACAAGTGACCACCAAACAGTGTGGTTCACGATAAACTCAGCTACAGAGTAAAGCCATACAAAAGTGAGGGTACTGGACTTCAGGAGGGCTGACTTTGGCAAGATGGGAGAGTGCCTTAGGAAAGTACTAGCAAACAGGCTAGAAGGAGGGGTGGAGCAACAATGGGGAAACATCAAAACTGCCATCACAGAGGCAACAAGTCTTTGCATGAAGCAAATAAATAAATCAAAATGAAAGAAAAAGTCACTACGGTTCTCAAAAGAGGTGGCAGGGAAGGTTAGGGAGAAAAAGATAACATTTAGGACATATAAGGGAACACAGAAGAAGCAGGACAGAGAACTGTATCAGTTAAGGCAGAAGGAAGCAGGGAGGGAAGACAAAATAGCAAAGGCCCAAACTGAGGAAAAGATAGCCAACTTGGTTAAGAAGGGGGATAAAACCTTTTATACTGTAGGTACATCCGGGAGCGTAGAAAGACAAAGGGAGATATAGTGAGGCTGAAAACAATGGACGGTGGCTGGGCAGAGAGGGACAGTGAAAAAACAGGGATACTGAATGAATACTTCTGCTCAGTATTCATGAAAAAGGAGGAGGTGCCTAATCCAATTAACAGAAGCACTCAGGATAGGGAGGTTGAGCCCAGTCCTTTCACAGAAGAAAGGGTTCTGAAAGAACTCCTAAAACTGATGGTGGACAAAGCATTGGGGCCTGATGGAATTCACCACAGAATTCTAAAGAATTAAGGGGATAACTAGTGATACCACTGACTACCCTTTTAACAAATCTTGGGAGGATGGTGTGGTATCTGAGGACTGGAGGAAGGCAGATGTGATTCCCCTTCACAAAAGTGGGAGCAAACAGAGGCAGGAAACTACAGACTTGTCAGTCTGACCTCTGTGGAAGGGAATGTGATGGAATCACTTCTGAATGAAAGAATTGTTGAGTACCTAGAGGCCAGTGGGGCACAGGACCCAAGGCAGCATGGGTTCCCAGTGGGAAGGTCATGTCGGATGAATTTAATTGATTTCTTTGACTGCGTGACCAAAGTAGTAGACCAGGGAGGGGCTGTGGACATGGCCTACCTAGACTTTAGCAAGACATTTGACACAGTCCCACACAAAAAATTAATAATCAAATTAACCAGCCTGGGAGTGGGTCCCACAGTGGTAGCCTGGGTAAAATATTGGCTGGACAACAGAACACAGAAGGTAATTGTCAATGGAGTCCACTCTGAAGAAAGAGGGGTTACTAGTGGGGTAATGCAGGGTTCATTGCTAGGTCCAGTCCTTTTTAATGTCTTTATAAGTGACATTGCAGAGGGACTGGAAGGAAAAGTATGCCTCTTTGCAGAAGACACAAAGATCTGCAACAGGGTTGATACACAAGGAGGTGTGAAAAGGATGAGAAGGGACTTGGCAAAGTTGGAGGAATGGTCAGAAGCATGGAGCTTGGATTCAATGCAAAGAAGTGCAAAATAATGCACCTGGGAAACAAAAACCCTGAGGAATTACACAATGGGGGATAGTAACAACAACAAAAATGGAAAGGGACCTGGGGGTAATCATATCATACAATCTTAAGGTTAGCAAGCAATGTGAGAAGGCAACAGGGAGGACTGGGGGGATACTGGGATGTATAGGAGAGGCATCACCAGCAGAAAACAGAAAGTTGTTATCCCTCTGTACAGACAGTTGATGAGACCCTATCTGGAGTACTGCATCCTGTTCTTGAGACCCCATCTCTGCAAGGACATAGACAGGATGGAAGCAGTCCAGAGGAGGGCAACTAAAATGGTGCAGAGTCTGCAAGAGAAGCCATACAAGGAGAGACTAATGGAGCTTAATATGTATACACTTGAGGAAAGGAGGCAGAAGGGGGACATGATAGAAACTTTTAAGTACCTCAGTGGAATCAACAAAGTCCAAGAGGGTAGCATCTTTCAGAAAAAGAGATATGCAAGAACAAGGGGACACAATCTGAAGATAGAGGGGGATGGCTCAGGGGCAATGTGAGGAAGTATTTTTTCACAGAGAGGGTGGTGGACGCATGGAACAGCCTTCCTGAGGAGGTTGTGGGTTCTAAAACTGTGGGAGAATTCAAGAATGCATGGGACAAACATAAGGCAATTCTTTTGGGGGGGTAGGAAGAAATAGGCTGTTGATTAATTAGGATCTGCAGCTTATCCAGTAAGTAGGGAAGTGGGTGGACTAGGTGGGCCAAGCGGCCTTATCTGCCGTCAAAGCCTATGTTTGCATGTTTCTATGATTCTTATTTAAAATTTGTCTGCAAAAGTGTGACAGTGAAACCAGTATCGATATCTGCCTTTAACCAAACCTAAGGTAGACAGTGACCCAAAATTCTGGTTTTACTGCTCTTCTTCCCTCAAATTCTCAAATGACACCATATTTTATTTTTTTCTATCTTGTACTGACAATATTTTTAAACTGTACCATGACTGTCTTCACTTTTTCTTAATTAAAAAAGTTAAGTTTAAATGTTTTATTCTTGATAAGGCCCACAGTACCCAGAACTGTAGTGTTACCCCTCTGAAACAGAGTAGAGTCTTCTGTAGTTTACTTCCTGTCACCCTCTCTCCAAGTGAGGACATTAAATAATGCAGGTGTTTTTTGTGAGAGTACAAATACTTGTATTTGGGAATTGACTGCTATTTCTTACTATTCACACTGTGAACGAGGATAACAAGTGTGCAAAATCTTATTTATTTCCAAAATCATTAGTCTCTTGAAATTAGATTATTGAAAGTTAGTGTAAAAGTAATGGAATTGGCTTGTTAATAATACAAAAGAACATAGCCTAAAGTTCTATTTAACTAATTTACATGATCCTGAGTATAGAAGAATTACAACACAATTTAGATTTGAGTCCCTTCCAAGTAATGCGCTGACAACTAGATATTCTAATTATCCTCAAGACTCGGGTTTCTGTAATTGTGGTTTGATTGAGCTTGAGGAATTACATCATGTAGTATTTATATGCTCTTGGTATTCTGACTTAAAAAAAATTATTGGAGAACATATTGGTCCCATGGTATTACCTACTCATTATATTTTGGATCTGCTGTTTAACTCAGAGGAAATCTCTAAGCTGGAGAAATTATCATTGTATCTTTTACAAGCATCATTATACAGGAAGCAAAAATGGCTGCTAGAGCTATAAAAGTGCTTTGATATCATTGAGCTATAAAATTTTATATTGGAATTTGACAGCCCCTTCGAGTCTGGACCTCTGATTTTGTATTAATGAATTAATGATTATTAATGCATGTGTTAATATATTATGTTATTACTTTGTATATGATGTATTACAGTTTGTTTATATTGTAATGGCAAATTTGTCAACAATAAACTATTTACTTACTTCACACTGTGAAAGAGGATAACAAGTGTGTTAAACCTTATTTATTTCCAAAATCATTAGTTTCTTGAAATTAGATACTTAACGTTAGTGTAAAAATAGTGGAATTGATCACATGCCTTCAGAATTTGACTAAAACTAAAATGTTTACCACTATAACTGCACCATAGAAAAGAGAAACATACAGTAGTAGTAGTAGTAGTAGCAGTACAGAAACATAGAGTGGGATTCTTAAAGGTCTTTACTCAGGCACAATTCCCAATTTTACAAAATGTACAACGACTGCAGCTTCAGACAACTGAGTACCACTTTAAGTGCGCTAGGAACCTAGCCCCTGAGTTACTACACTGTCAGTGGCCCTGTATACACTCCTCACAATCTGGCAAACCCACTGCTTTTATACACCCTAATTGTGATGGACACTACCACTCAGCTTTTAGCCACAGCCCTTATACTAAAATGTTAAGTATCTACATTATTTACAAAAGATGTATCCTAATACAGACATTATGCAGACCACCTGAATGCAGAGAAAAGGTTTTAGCATACATTCTCCCTTAAAAGATCTTTAGACATTGTTTTTGCCACTAAACTTTTAATTGTCAAACTACTCCCTAATTCCGCCTCTAGTACATCACACTCTGTCTGGCTACCAGAGTATAAATAGGAGAGATGAGAGGCTTGCCACACCCTATGGAAACCACTAGCATCAGCCTGACTCCACCAAGAAGCACCAGGGTCTTCAGTACAGAACTTTCCAGATTTCGCCACCAATTCCAGCTAGGTCTTTAAAAGCAGGTGTGCCTATAACTTTTCAGGCTTTTGACAATGACAGCATGGCCAACAGCAGAAACATTTTATCTCAGATCAGGAGCTCAGAAATAAATACATATTTCAGGAAGGAGAGCTTTATCCATTTGTATATAGCAGGGTTGTCATTTTGTAAAAAAACTGCAAGGGGTTAAAACAATGCAGGAGACTCGGTGCAACAAGTGAAAAAGGCACCAAACTGAGGGACTTAAACAGTGTGGAAGAGCCTTAGTCCTCCTTGCTAGTTTCATGACATTTTTGTTAAACTGCTATACCTGGAGGGTTTTACATTTAAAAACAAGTGTGTCATCAGGGAAATGCTTGCATTCTCAGGCAGAGGAGTTTAACAAAACAAAACACAACAAAGTAAGGGGGGGGTGGTTAAAACACCTAAAACATGTAAACAGGCTGGCCTGTACTTTCTTTATGCAAAGGGGCTAGCACTAGCATGTTATGCTTTACAGCAGAGAGGAGTGTTAGTAGCAGAGGAAATAATACAGGAATACCAAAAGGAAAGAATAACCAGAGTAAAGCAGAGCAGCAGGCAGGAGTTTTTAGGGCACAGAACTGAGGAATGTGGGGACCACTGACATTTCCGAAACAGGTGAACAGCAAGACAGGGCTCACAGCTTCTCTGACTGTAATGGGGTTCAGCCCCCATTCAGTTTTATTTTATTTTTATTTTATTACAATAATCTGAAATACACCTTTGAGTCTTAGGCTCCTTTGCAAAGGTTCCACGTCATAGATACATAGGAAACATAGGTAATTACAGAGGATAACATATGTACATAGGAGTTCATACTACTAAGGTTCATACTAAGGTTAGAAGAAAGAGCTAGTAGGCCAAAGCCCATAATGCTCCTATGCTAGACCATAGAGTAGAATGTTAAGTTAGTCGAACTAAAAGTAAAAAACACAGTATAAGGCAGCAGAAGCCCAGCATCAAGTGTTAAGCAAAAGCAACATTCTTAGGGTCATGAGCCAGATCCAACGTTAGGTGAAGTGCAAGTAAATGCAGTAATGGAAAGAAAGAGGGACCACGGGGGTCTCAGTATGGAGGGAGAGTGTGGGCTAAGGGGTAGAGGTAGGGGACTAGGGACAGTCACAGGATGAGAGCATAAGGAGCTGATTTATGAGGTGGGTCTTGAAGGGACCTAGCTTTAGTTCAAGAAGAAAAGAAGTGGGAAGCTCATTGAGCCATTTAGGGGCCTGATATAGAAAGGCCCTTTGGCCCAGGGAGGTCCTATAATGAGGGACAGCTATGAGGGACTTAGCAGTACTTCTGGTGGGTCTGTTTAGAGGGATGAGTGGGTGGAGCCCTGGTAGAGCAAGGTTGAGTAGGATTTTCTTGGCTAGGAGACAGGTGTAATATTTAAGGCTCCCGTCGGAATTTAGCCACTGGGAATGCCTATATAAGTCACAATTATGGGTGTATCTGTCACCGCCTGTGATCAGATGGCATGCTTTATTTAGGGTGATTTTTAGGTGGCTTATGGCAGTCTGATCCATGGAGCCATATATTACAATGCCGTAGTCTGCAAGGAGAGTACAGAGGAGGACATTGCCAATCGGATGACTTCTGGGGGGAGATAATGCTTGAAGCTGTAGAGGAGACCTATCCGGGTGTCAAGAGAGGTGGATAGGAGTTGGATATGAATATGGAAGGACAGGGATGTGTCTAGTTGTTATGCCCAAGTATTTAAAAGTGTTAACTTGTTCTAGCAGGTCACCCAGTGAATTGACAATGGTAAGGGTTGATCCAGAGTGAGAACTCTGACGGTGGGCGAAGATCATTGTTTTTGTTTTTTTTCTGATTAAGTATAAGTCTATGGTCCTCAAACCAGGATTCAGCTTCTGTGAAGTTGCTCTGGAGTGTGCGCTGGAGGGAGAGGGGGTGTTGGTGACTGCTGAAAATGACAGCGTCATCAGCATATAAGAGAATTTTACCTCTGCAGGCATTTGGTAATGAGTCAAGAAATAAGCTAAAGAGGAGGGGGCTGAGTATGAAGCCTTACAGGACACCAGAGAGGACAGGGTGGCAGTCAGACAAAGTGGAACCAATTTTGACATGTTGAGTCCCACCAGCTAGGTAGTCTGCAAGCCAGGATATTTTTTTTGGGGAGAGGCCCAGGGCAGGTAGGTAGTGAAGGAGCAAGGCATGGTTGACTGTGTTGAATGCCTTTGTGAGGTCAATATAGATAGAGTCGACAAAATGCCTATGGTCGAGGGCTTGGTTTATGTAGGAGGTGTACTCAACGAGGGTGGTGGTTGTACTGTGGCCCCTCCTAAAGTTGTGCTGCTTAGACAAAGGAGATTGTGTTCGGATAGGTAGTGCATGAGTTGATTAGCTACAATTTTCTCTAACGCCTTCGAGAGAGGAGGCAATATGGAGATGAGTCTGTAGTTATTGGGGGAGGTATTATCACCACTTTTCAGGATGGGGTTTGTGACAGCTTGCTTTCATGGTGATGGGAATTGGCTGAGACAGAGAGATTTGTTGAGGATTTTGGTTAGAGGAGGAAGAACTTCATCAAGCGTGAGTCGTAGGAGCTTTAAATCCTGGGAGTCATTACCATGCCGGGACTTGGCCAGAAATTTGGATAAGTATTTTCTGACTTGATTAGGTGACAGGGTACGGAGACGAAAGGGAGGTATATTTGTTGGGGGGAAGGTGTGTTGGAGGAGGGTCAAAGAAATTGGGGGGGGGCAGGACTTCATTGAGGTCAGAGAAGGTGCTGTTTAGGATGTTCACTATCGCCCGAGGGTCTTGGGTACTTGTCCCACCAGCTGATAGTTGAGCAGGGGGTGGGGATATGGTTTTCCCACTGAGTTCTTTCATGTTTTTCCCAAAATCCTGACCAGAGCCCCAAGAGGAGGTAAGGGCTTCTTTGTAGTGGGCTGCCTTGACTTGGCAAATGGCCCAGGTGCACGTATTTCTGGCCTCTCTGTAGAGCTACCTATCCCTTGGGAGATGAGTTTCAATGGCTTTGTGCCAAAGATTGTCACAGTGCTGCATCATGTCTAGGAGGGCCTGAGAGATCCAGGGGGTGACCTGATTTTTGGGGCAGAACTTTGTGAGGGGGGCATACAAGTCACAGGCTGCATTGAAAGTGGTGATGAAGTGGGAGAGTGCAGTGTCAATGCACTCGTCCTTATCAATTGGGGTCCAGTAACATGTCCAAAGGTGGGACTTGAGCTGGGAGAGGGAGCCTCTTTTCAATCATCACTAGTAGGAGGGAACATGGGGTGGGTAGGGATTCTTGTTTAACCACCAGCAGGAAACTGGTGAGTGGTCACTAAGAGCATTAGGAAGCACCTTGACTTGAGAGATATTTTTGGGTCTGTTAGTGAAAATGGGGTCTTGTAGGGCTGCATTGCCTGTTTTTCCATTCAGCCTGGTAGGGGATCGAACGACTTGGATGAGATCAAGGGCTAAGGCAGAATGATTGAAGTGACAGGAGGAGGGTGAAAGATAGTTGATGCTGAAGTCGCCAACGAGGATGACTTCGTTTTTGGGGGGGGAGTTGTGCAATGTAGCTTAAGATAGTTTTAAATGAAAGCTTTTGGTTATGGGGAGGATATAGGCCACTGAGAGGTATAATTAAAATGTCAAGTCTGTCCTCCATGCACAGACCAGATATATATCATGACAGCCCTTCTATGGCTTAGGGCCTATTTCTGGATAAAAGTGGCAGCTTCTTCTCATACAACCCTCAGCTGAAGAAACCAGTACACTGTGCACTCCTGCACAGCATCAGGCTTCTCTCAGAGGACCTCATATGCCGAGCAAGTCACCAATATGCTCCTTACCAGCCACAGAAGAAGAAGAAGAAGAAAAGAAGTAGAAAAAGAAACACAGAAATACCAGGAGACAGAAGTGGGGGGGAACTGTGTAACACCTTAACTCTCTCCTATACCGTACAATTCCATGAGGGCTGTGCTCCACACCCTCACAGTGCCAGAATGTATAATTGCTATTTTTAAACATTTTTCCACATTTAGACCAGTTTACCTACCTTATGACAAAAACAAACATGCTTCAATATTTTGATGCATGTGTCATTTTCCAAACACAACTTGTGACAATTGTGTCAATAAGTTAGAGCACATTTTATGTGATCTAACTTTTAAGCTGCAAGCAGTGCAGCTGCACTTTGATCATGACGCATGGCGGAACATGCTTCCAGGAGGCGTTGAAAATTGGCCCATAGACTCTTACAGGCAGAAAAAGGTTTTCTCCCAGTCTGTCCACAGACCTAAACTACTACCAATGATGGTTTCATGTTGGGAAAGGGGGGTCAAAGAGTAGTCATGCACAGAAAGGTAGTATAACTTACTTAAAGAGTTAGTAGCACCAAAAACAGCAAGCAGAAAATGTTATTAATTTTTAAAAGTAGTCAGTTGTTTCTCTTTATTTCTGAAGTATTTTACTATTTGCTAATTAGAAAACGTTCTACATTGTATTATTAGGTAGGATGTAAAGAGCACTATTTCACCCAGATGCTGACATTGATTGATTGATGTATTTATTTATTTATTTGAAAACTGGTAACCAGAAAAGGAACACTGAGCCAAGGCTCATTTCCAGATGTGTACCAGGGAAAGTAAAAGGGGACACAGTAAGTCATACACAGTAGTATAGAAGCATTCCACAAAATAAAGTGCAAAGAGTGAACAGTGTGACAGGGTCCAAGTGCAAGTAACAGTGACAGTAATGGTTGGCAGAAGCTGAGGCTATGAGCCTCACCACTGTCCAGTGTAACTGATACCAACAGGTTGAGCAACTCAGTGCAGCAGAAGTTGAGACATAAGCTGATGCCAGAAGGGGGACCATAGGTTGGAGGGGAAGGGGCAGCAGGGGTAGGTCAGGGAGAGGTCAGGAGAGGTCTGACAAGAGCAGGAGGGGAGGCAGGAGTTTGAGATGGTATCTAAATGAAGTGGGGGAGGGTAAGAGACAAAGAGAGGAAGGGAGCAGGTTCCAGAGGGAGGGAAGGCAACAGGAGAAGACTGATTGTCCCACAGAGGAGTGAGAGTGGGGAATGGAGAAGGTATGAGGATCCCTGGAACAGAGGGAGTATGAGGCAGAGGGAGAGATGAGAGAGGCTAGGTAAGAGTGTAGCAGCCCAAGCCAATATTTGGAGATGGAGACACACTGAGACTGGCAATAGGAGGGAAGGGGGGGGATGGAGAGGGAGCAGTGGTGAGTATGAGGGGTGGAGTTGATAGCAAAATTACAGAAGGGGTCACAGGGGGTATCCAGTGTGGTAAGGAAAGAGACCATATCTGCATAGCCAAAGACTGGGAGCATCATTTTGGTAACCAGCTCCCAGTGAACCTGCAGAGATAGGCAGTCTTTTTTATTATACAGAGCACCAAGCTTGTGGTGGACCTTGGTGTAGATGACATCAGTGTGGGCAGAGAAGACAACCCTATTCTCAAGTCATACACCAAAATACTTAAAGGAGTGAACCACTTCAAGGGGGTAACCATCCAGGGTGGAGAAGGAAGGGAGCAAGCCTCATCAGTTTCTGGCTGGATCAAAAGGCTGTATTTTTGGTGTTGCCCCAGAGTTGCTTGGACTGGAACCAGTGCAGGACAGTATGAAAGTCTTGCTGGAGTGAGACTTCCATGGCTGTAATCAAGATGCCCGAGATGTAGAGAACTGTGTCATCTGCACACATATGAATATGAAAATTGACACAGGTAGAGAGAAGGTCATGGAGGAAAATGGAAAAGAGGATAGGACACATTATGGAGCCCTGTGGGACCCCAGCCTGGATTGGGAGAGAGGGAACAGGAGGCCTCGTTCCTGTACCACCTGCTGACAGCCCAAGAGGAATGGAGCTGTTCAACAGTGGGGGCTGAGAGGCGTGCAGAACTCAGTTTCTTCAGGAGAAGCAGATGAGCCACTGATTTAAAGGCTTTAGTAACGTCAATTAAAATGGCCACTGTCATATGCCCCTGAACCATCATGGAGAGGATGGAGTCAGTGACAGCAGTAGGGAGAAGACGGTACATGTAACATATCTAGTACAGCTGTGCAGGGGTAAAACAATGTTTCCCAAAGACTATGAATTGTAGGGCTCGCATATATTCAGAAGCCTTTCCAGAACAGGAGTATATTCCTATTTGTGAAAGAGTATTTGGCCAGCTTCAAAATAAAAAAATAAAAATAAAAAAGCCCCTCCTCCTCCTCCTTGCCAGGCCCCCCAAAAAACAACAAAATGTAACCCCCTTCCTCCACCCTCTGTCAGCAATCCAATCCAACCCTTTTCCCCACCAGCACCCACAATTTGATCATATGAGCAGCTGGTTTTACTATACAGAGAAAGCAAGAGTGCGAGTGCTTTCATTCATGAGAGGCGGCCAACAGTGGAGGAGAGTGGGTTTGTGCCAGTCACTTCCCCTATTAAGAATTGGGTGCTGGGTTGGTGGAGGGTGGGAGAAGGGTGCTGCCGGTGTGGAGGGACATAACTGATTTTTTATTTTATGCACAGACAATAGCTATATGACAAAGATGGCAGCTGGCCATGGAGGTGGGTGGGTTGTGCTAGTCATCCATCGAGGGATTTTTTTAACATTTTCTAATTAACCATAACAAATTGTGCATGCTGGAAGTGGGGAGAGTGGGACTGGAGTGCTGATAGACGATGGGGGATGGGAGTTACATTTACTGTGTTTTGGGGGGAGCTGGGAAGAAGAAGAAGAAGAAGGAGGGGCTTTTTTTATTTTTCTTTTAAATGGGCTTCGGATATGAATACTTGAATATCTGAATATTTGGCTGTTGAATATGAATATTGGACCAGATATTCAGAAAAGGTATTTGCACAGCCCTAATATCTAGTTATATTCATATTTATACCTACTCAGCATTGTAAACTGACTTAATGTAATATCAAAAAGTATTAGAACTGATCTTGTTGTAGGTGGTTGCCTCTTCTTGGACTGTTGTATGTCACAGACCATGAGGTTGTAGGGCTGGAGATGTAGGAAGAGAAATAGATCTATCTATGTCAGCCTGTAGGTAGAGTCATGTTTCACTCTTTACACTAAGTATTGTCAGGTAGGAAATCTTCTAATTAGCAAAAGGGGAAAGAAAAAATACTTTGGGTGTAAGTAATTGTTCACTACTTTTGGAAGGCAATATTAATTCCATGCAGTACATTAACTCCTTAATGAATAACTAGTATTGCAAAAACAGCAGCCAGAAAGCATTACTAACTTCTATACTGAGACAGTGAATATTTTTTATTTGTGAAGTATTTTTATTTTTCCTTATGCTCATTAAAAGGTTTTCTGCCTGATAGTATTACTAAAGGCGTGATGCACTGAACAAAACTTTTTCTGGATGCTGACATATCTGCTGCTGCTCCCCTTCACAGCTCATCCGCATTGTGACTTGGCTGATTGTGGCATCACTGGTAACCAATCGGGCAGAAGCTGAGTGGCTCTTGGTCACTTGTGATGTCACAGTCAGTAAGGTCACAGTGTAAATTAGGTACATTATGAAGGAGAATAGAACTAGGCATGTTAGGCTCCAAGTAAAGTATTGTTCCACACATCATACCTACTGTTGTCAGTAGAAAATCTTTTAATTAACAAAAGAGAAAAGAAAAAGTACTCCACATACAAAAAGTAACAGTGTTTAAAAAGTATTATAAATTACAGGCAGTGCCGAAACTCTTGGGTCACACCACAGAAAGAGTAAGTGGTGATGGTGGGATTCTAATCTGGCTATTTAAATTGACAACTCTGCACTTTAACTTCTAGGCTACAGTGTCCCCTGACACCGCCTATGCTACCTTTTTCCAGCAAAGACACTGGGGAGTAATGTCTGCCCGAAGTACTCATACTAGGGGAGTAACTGTCTCCTGTGATACTGCAGAGTAAGAGTGGCACAGGATTTTCTTACCAAATTTGAAGGTACACAGTGATTGTACAGAGACAGATGAAGCTGTGATTATGTGAGCAGCTGCAGTACATAGACACAGCCATAGACAATGGCATTAAAAGAACCTAGTTTACTAAAATGCTGGTCAGCACACTGCTATTGGATTTATGTGCATGTGTGTATATATATAATATATATATATATATATATATATAAATAAATAATAATAATACATCTTTATTATGCGCCTTTCAAATATCAAGGTGCATTATATAAAACTGAAGCATAAATAAAACAGTAATGTACACAGTCTTCACTAAAATCCAGTTAATAATCTTAAAACTCTGGAAAAGCTCAGCTCCACAAATGGGTCTTGAGGGCCTGTTTAAAACCCCCCATGGTCACGCACTCCTGAAGCTGATGGGATAGAGAATTCCAAAGGACTGTGGCTAGGTACATAAATGCCAGGGCCCCAGAAGATTTCAAAGATACCCTTGGAATCTCTAGCAACTCCTCGACAGCCGAGAGGAGCAATTGCTCGGGGCAGTAAGGAGGCAGAAGTTCTTTCAGGTAGTCAGGGCCAAGTCCGTGCAGAGCTTTATAAGTCATTAATCCGACTTTGAAAGTGATCTGCCACTGAACTGGCAGCCAGTGCAGTTTGCGCAGCGCTGGTGTGATATGGCATGTCCGTGAAATCCTCATCAACAACTGAGCTGCAGCATTCTGCACCAGCTGCAGTTGCAGTAATCAAGGAGCGAAGTCACACAGACATGGATCAATGTAGGTAGGTCCCCGGACTGAGCCAGTGCTTGATCCTAGCGATGTTCCTAAGATGGTAAAAGGAAGACTTGACGACTGCTGACACCTGAGATCGTAGTGTCAGCCCATCATCAAGCATCACCCCTAGGTCCTGTACCAGTTCAGAAGTGAGAAGCTGGGAGCCCCCCAGAAAAAGACCCATGGGCTGACCAGCCCCCAACCCCCCTATCCGGTGACCCAGATCCATCACCATCACCTCAGTCTTCCCCGAGTTCAACTTCAACCAGCTGGAATTCATCCAATCCTGGATTTCAGTGAGGCAGTTATTAAATACTGAGAGTATACTATCCTGGTCAGGTGCAAAAGACAGGTAGAGCTGGGTATCATCAGCATAGCAGTGAAACCTCAGTCCATACCATCTTACAATGTCTCCGAGATGCAGCATATACACTGTGAACAACATGGGGGGCAGCAATGAGCCCTGAGGGACCCCACATGACAGAGAGAGAGGGTCAGAGGAATAAATCCCTGACACCACCCTCTGAGTTCTGCCATACACACACATTCCTGATAATAAAAGTAATTTTCTGTTTAAGAATTATTTTTAGATTGTCAGTGTATTCTATGATAATAAGCACCCCTGATATAAGCTGTCATTGTGGTGTACATTTGACAATAGTGATGACAGCTGTTAATATGTTTTTCTATGGCTGGTAATAATGAGGTTTAAAAGTGTGTTTATTCAGAATAAAGAATGATTAATGGAAAGATCAGAAATAGAGATCAATTCATAGGTTTAATATGAAAGACTGGGGTTTCTATCTCAGGAGAGTTCTTCATATTTCCTCTCTTCCTGCTATTTATGTAAGATGATCCATGTTTCAATTCGGACACTGGAATCTATACAAGCACTTAGTCTTCTGGGTTGATGAATGGTATACTAATAGTATAAATGATTAAGGGGACCTTGACTTTATTCTATTTAGATTACTATTTTCTATACCTTTCTTTATGGCAAAAACTGAGACACTACAATACTATTTTTTCAAAAAACTTAAATAACTGCAATAACAGTAACCTAATATCATATTTTTAAAGCTATGTTATGTCTCCTGATGTTCTATTTTGTCTTTATCTTTAAGACTGATTAAAAATTGATTAACCTTTTTTTATCATTCCTTCCAAGGTACCTTGCTATGAATGGTATCTACACTGACAAATCTGCACAGACTGTATAGATGACTGACCCTTAAAGTTTGTGCAGTTAATTCAATTGCTGCTGGTTCTTGATTCCTAAATAAGGAATACCATTTGGTATATTAATAAACAGATAGTGAGAATATATATATATTTATGCAAAGATGTGGTATTTGCTCCAGGTGTGTTAATTTTTCTGAAAATATAGACAACTGTAATTTTCTCAGCTGGCTTGCCGTAACTTGCCACACATTATCCCATGTTTTATCCTGTTACCTTGAGACATATCTCAATGAGCTCCACTGTATTATTAAAAGCAAACAGTGCTGAAATCTTAGCATTATTGTTTGCATTTCATGCATGCATAATTCAGTAATATGGAAAGACACAGTGGGTTATCATCGGGTATCCCTACCTTTAGGGTCAATGCAAGATATGTGAAACAGCCAAGTGTATCTAAACCTTTGAGTTGTTCTGTTACCTTTGCCACTATGAATGTGCCTATATTTAATCCAATATAGGAGGAGGGCATGTATAATTTTTAAAATAAATTATTATTCCTCAAGCCTAAAAGAAATTGTAAGACTTTTTATGTTTACACTTTTTGGAAAAAAGTCATTTTATATTGCCATGCTAACCAAAGGATACATCAAAGTGGTATTTTTTTTTTATTTAACAAAAAATGCACATTAAAAACAGAACATGAAATCACAATCGAGTTTTCAGCTGTACAGTGGGTAGTCTTTAGGAATTGTATGTATTGAAAGAAGTAGCTTGCTTTTCGCTTGTTTATTTAAGTGATAACATTCACTTAGTCACAGTATAGAAAGTAATAACTAGCTGATGTGCAAGGTTGAAAGCCCATGTCCAAAGGCTGTGGCATTTAGTCAACCACAGAAACCAGTTATTCGGAGTTTTCTCGGGCTAACTGAATTTGATTGTAGTACTATTATATGATTAGTGGTTTGGAATCCTGGATTTTCAAAGCTCTGTGGAAGCTGAAGTGGAAGGTAACCCTTTTCCCTTTTTTCTGTGGCCTAGATTTGGATGCACTGTCACTGGTGTAACTTAAATGTATATAAACTATTGAGGGTAAGTCTGAAATGTGGATAAACTATCGCAGACGTGTCTAAAATGCATATAAAGTACCATGGGTGTGTCTAAAATGTGAATAATTGACAAAAGAGGTGGCAGTGGCAGTTTGTGGGACATTACATGATAGTGTAACCCCCCTGCAAATGGGGGGTTCCCAAAAGACTTCCAGGAGCTTGCTTCAATGCTCCAAGCCTGAATGGTGTTTGGCGTTTAAGCCATTTATCTGTGAGTGTTTTTAGAGCTTCTGCTACTATCTCTTCAAGAGCTGTCTGCTTGCGGACATAATTAGTTTGTATAGCGCCAAATGCCCAGTGTACCTTACAGGGAAAGGTCTGTATCAGAAAGGTTGTTAAGAATAAAATATTAATGTTGGATGCACCAGGCGATGGAAAATTGCCAGAGGGACTGCTGGTCAAGCCTAGTATTTTGCCCGCTAGAGCTCATGCTTATGCCAGAAGGGTAATGGTTCAAGTTCATAATGTGTCTGAAAGAGAGATTCGAGTAAATAGAGGTTGCACCCTGGCTAATGTGCATTGTGCACACACTGCAGTGCTACCCAGCAGCAAGAGTTTGGGGAACAATGACAGAGTAATGCCTGACTTGTTTGATTTCGGTGACTCCCCGTTGCCAGCTGAATGGAAAGTGAAGATCAGTGAGAAGCTTGCCCAGAGAGACCAGATTTTTTCTTTAAAGGAATGGGATGTAGGATATGTGCAAGGAGCTGAGCACCATATCCGGCTACATGACGACAGACCATTTCGTGAGAGGTCTAGATGCCTATCACCTGCTGACATAGATGATGTGAGACGGCATCTGCAAGAGATGTTAGCTGCTGGTGTAATACAAGAATCCAGAAGCCCCTATGCTTCCCCCATTGTGGTAGTGAGGAAAAAGAATGGGACAGTAAGGATGTGCGTGGATTATCGCACCTTAAACCGGCAGACTATCCCTGATCAGTACACAGTACCCCGCATTCAGGATGCTTTGGACTGCCTAAACAGGAGCAAGTGGTTCTCTGTGCTGGATCTCCGCAGTGGGTACTACCAGATCCCGATGGCCCCAGAGGACCGTGAGAAGACAGCCTTTTAGCTGTCCGCTTGGCTTCTATGAATTCATGAGGATGCCTCAATGGATTTCAGGTGCCCCAGCCACTTTTCCATGACTGATGGAGTGTGCAGTGGGGGACATGAACTTACTAGAGTGCCTGGTATACCTAGATGATGTTATTGTGTTTGGCAGCTCACTGGAGGAACATGAGAGCAGATTATTTAAGGTATTGGACCAACTGGAAGACTTTGGCCTTAAACTGTCCATTGATAAGTGTCAATTCTTTCAAACATCAGTAAAGTATGTGGGACACATAGTATCCACCAAGGGAATAGAGACCGACCCAAGTAAAGTTGAGGCATTGACCACCTGGCCACAGCCCAAAAATCTAAAAGAACTGCAAAGATTCCTGGGATTCTGTGGTTATTATCGGTGTTTCATCAAGGACTATTCAAGAGTGATCCGCCCTTTACTTAACCTTACTCGAGGGTAGCACCCGACCCACAAGAAATACAAAAAGTCAGCGTCCCTCAAGACTGAAAGAGTGTATTTTCATCTGAGTGAAGTATTTGGGGCCCGCTGGACTCCTGATTGTGAGACTGCTTTTCATGAGATCATATATCAATGTACCCACGCTCCAGTGCTGGCCTATGCTGATCCAAGAAAACCTTATGTCCTGCACACTGATGCTAGCTTGCAAGGGTTGGGGGCTGTGTTGTACCAAGAGCACGAGAATGGTCTGAGACCAGTGGCCTTTGCCAGTAGAAGCCTAACCCCATCCAAAAAGAACTATCCTGTACATAAGTTAGAGTTCCTAGCTTTGAAGTGGGCTATTGTTGACCAATTCCATGAGTACTTGTATGGGGCTAAAATACTAGTAAAAACTGACAATAATCCTTTGACCTATGTGCAGACCTCAGCTAAGTTGGATGCCACTGGCCATAGGTGGCTTTCTGCATTATCTACATACGACTATGCTGTTGAATACCGAGCAGGCCTGAACCACATAGATGCTGATGCTCTCTCCCGGAGGCCTGTTCCCCAGAATGATTGGGTCAGATTGTCAGAACCTGATATTCGGGCACTCTGCTAGAAGTTTGACAGGGAGGAGCAAATGTCCACGGATGCAGTGGACTGCATGGTGGATTGCTTGGGACCCTCTGAGAATTGCATACCTGCTGCTTATTGCCACTTTTCTGCAATAGACATTGGTGCACTGCCTCAGCTGGACAATGACAGTATTCGGAGGGCTCAATCCCGTGATCCCATGATCAAATCAGCTTTAGAAGCCCTCTATGCAGGAAAAGATGTGTCCAAATTACACTCCACTGATTTGAGAACTACATTGTTATACAAAGAAGGTCCTAAGTTGAAACTGATCAATAAACTGTTATACAGAGAAACAGTAGACAGAGGGGGACAAGTAGACAAACAACAACTAGTGCTGCCCACTGCCTTTCGAGACTCAGTACTGAGGTCCTTGCACAACCACATGGGGCACCTTGGTATAGACAGAACACTTGACTTGGCGAGATCCAGATTCTATTGGCCTAAGATGGGGGCTGATGTGGAGCAACACATTTGAACTTATAGTCACTGCTTACAGAGGAAAGCTTTGCCCCAGAGGGCTGCCCCCCCTTGTTAACATCACCACCAGTGCACCCATGGAGCTGGTCTGTATTGATTTTCTGAGTCTGGAGTCAGATCAAAGAAATATCAGTAATGTGCTGGTGGTCACTGACCATTTTATGAGATATGCCCAAGCTTTCCCCACCAAAGACCAGAAAGCATCCACTGTGGCCAAAGTACTTGTAGAAAACTTTTTTGTTCACTATGGGGCTCCACAAAGAATCCATTCTGATCAAGGGAGAGACTTTGAGAGTCGTCTGATCAAAGAGATGCTTTCTCTGTGGGGAGTGCGAAAGTCCAGAACCACTCCTTACCACCCCCAAGGGGACCCACAGCCTGAATGTTTCAACCGCACTTTGCTAGATATGCTAGGCACCCTACACCCAAAGGACAAGCCTAGATGGAGCCAACAAATTAGCACCCTAGTACATGCTTATAACTGCACCAAAAGTGATGCCACTGGGTTCTCCCCCTACCGCCTGATGTTTGGAAGAGAAGCTCGATTGCCGGTAGATGTGTGTTTTGGGGTCTCTCCTGATGGGGTTCGAGCTGACAACTATTTACAGTATGTGCAAAAGTTAAAGGCCCAGTTAAATCATGCGTACCAACTGGCTCAAACCATGGCTGCCTAAAGAAATCTGGCCAACAAAGAACGGTATGATAAAAAGGTGAAAGCACAGGAACTCCAGGAGAGAGATCGGGTATTGCTAAGAAATCTGGGACTGCATGGCAAACACAAGATTGCTGACAGATGGCACCATCTCCCTCACATTGTAGTGGGCAAACTAGATGATCTGCCAGTGTACAAAGTAAGGCCTGAGAATAATTCAAAAGATGTAAAAACAATACATAGAAATCATTTACTGCCCATTGGACAAATCTTGATTGAGTCTGAGCCCCCAGAAGAGGCCCCTTCTGGACCAGTGACTAGAGCTGCTGCTAAGAAAAGATCAAGAAAGTCTGTACCTACAGAAGCAGAGTTAAAGTGTTCCCCTCCACAAGTCCCAGTTGAGCAGGACTGTCAGTCCATATCAGAAGTAAGTGAGTGTGACTTTGAATACTACCCTTCTTACGAACTGAGTCAATTGTTCTGGGACAATTCCCTAGTCAATACTGGAGACGAAGCTGGGCCTTCTGGACTGTCTAAGCCTCCAGCTTCGTCCCTGGAGCCAATGCTCCCAGAAAGTGAAGTGCAAACTATCAGGTCAGATGAAATGGAATAATTGTGTATGGTTGAACTGTTTGAGCTTTCAGGGGAGGAAAATGATGGAGTGGGACAGATTGGTGATACACCAGAACAAGAAGAGTATTTTGAGTGCCCTGATGGTCCACTGCCAGTGTCCGAAAGCTCTCCACGTGAGCCAAATATTGTGGACTCAGAGTCTGTAACTCCTGGAGCTGAAAGTGCCCGAAGTTCTAGCCTCTCTACCCCCATGGAGACTCCCCTGACAAGTGAGGACAATGCTGAAAATGAGGCTCAGAGTGTAGAGACTGTAACTGTAACAGTTCCCCCTAGAAAGACTGGTTGAGCTGTAAAGCCTGTGGTGCACCTCAGTTATGATTCCCCGGGAAAGCCTGTGGACTTGCCTCTCAATGTTGTCCATAAAGGAGTGTATGTGTCCCCGAGCTCATTGCCCAAACTGAGCGTCAGTGCTAACTCCAAGTTACTTGTGTTACCCTCTAGGTATGGTGTCCCTGCCCGGTCCAGCCCCAAAGTAACTGATAGGGAAGACACCCCCCCACTTCGGGTTTCATGTACAAGAGGTAATAACCTGAGTTATGGTACAATGTGTGTGTAATACTGTGTAAAGAGTGACATACTGCAACGTTTCAGAAATGTGTTCTTGGTAAAGTGCTATACTGACTGATGATTACATGTGTGAGCATAATGCAAATGTATATGGTTGCAATTGAAACTTATGGGGGTACTTGCTTGACGCGGACGTCAAGCTTTCCCAGGCCAGGAAGGGTGTAACCCCCCTGCAAATGGGGGGTTCCCAAAAGATTTCCAGGAGCTTGCTTGAATGCTCCGAGCCTGAATGGTGTTTGGCATTTAAGCCATTTATCTGTGAGTGTTTTTAGAGCCTCTGGTACTGTCTCTTTAAGAGCTGTCTGCTTGCAGACATAATTAGTTTGTATGGGGGGGACTGTGTGTTTCTCTGCTTTAGTCCCACTTGAGCTGCTGCCAATTCACTCCATTTTTGCAGTCACTAGAAGTGCAAAGGGAACCTATCTGAAAGATGTAACTGTTTGCCAGAAATCATTTAGAGTAATAATGAAAATACAGTTTGTCTAACCTGCTTTTCTTTGCAATCAGAACTGTGTTTGCCTAGTTCCCCATTCTAGTTTTGAGCTGCTGAACTGGACCAGTCAGTGTGGGTTAAGGGAGCTCTAAAATGGTGTCTGTGGATGAATCAGAACTTGGACTCATAATCTGAGCCAGCCACAAGAGGATTGTATGGGCAGTGACTCTGGGAAATGTAGTTTAGACTTCGGCGCCTTTTTGCACCAACGGGGGGAGGCTATTGTGAGTGACAGCCAATCCAGCCAAGAACTGGGAGGAACTCAAAGGAAGTGCCCGGTTTTGTCTACTGGAGTTTCAGTTTAGCTCTGGCAGTGAAGAGGGAAGGAGCCCTGTGCTCCTTCGGTGCACAGTTTTAGTCAGTAAGGCCCCAAGTTTCGGTCTGCAGCTTGTGCAAGTGCTTGTTTGGACTGAATCTGACCTGTGAAGAGAATCAAGGAGATCTGAAAAGTAGAAACCAGGCTCACCCTGTAGAAGACTGGAGAAATTGCTGAATCGCACTCGGTCTGTCAGGAACTGAATCTACTGTGTGTTTTCCCGGGTACTGTGCAGTAATTGCGATCGGGATAGAGAAGCAGCCTGCCTGGTATAGTACTTTCTTTTTCCATATAAATGTGTGTAGTTCTAGTGGGGACTCGAGTTTCAAATCCCCTGTACAGTGAATTGAGTGCATGAAGCTGCAAGTAAACCCAGCTTAATCCAGACTACATCCATTTGCTCTGAACTGCCTTGGGGTCCAGTCACAAGGACCTTGTCCATGGTCTGCTCCGCCTGCAATCCAGACAATCTGCCTTCTATTCAGTTTCAGCATTGAATTTGTGAGTACAAATCAGGGTAGTTCCCTGCCATCATCTAATTGCAAGTGTTCCATCTGATTACTTTTCCTTTCTTTCTCCAGAACTGAGCCTGCCGGCTCCGGATTACAATTTGGGTATTGTGCATGCATTTTCCATCTTCAGGGCCCCGACCAGCTGCACCAAATAGGCTAGCCTCTTATTGCCTGGGTACCCAGTAAGAGTGACATTAGGAACATTTGGGATTCTGAAATATGTGCACAGTACTGTGATTATTAATGCATTTAAACTAATTAACCTGATTTCCCCCTGTCCTTGTTATATCCCCCTAAATAAATCAGATCTGTTTGTTTCAGTAAAGTTACACTGCCTGAGGTGTTCGTCTATGTTAAAGTATTGTACTGTGGTTTTTGTACTGTATCATCTTATTTTACAGAGAGTCCCAGGAGTCACACTGCCCGAACCAGTCCTGGGGGCAAGTGTATATTGTGAAGGTAATTCTGATATATTGTGTGAGCCACCAGTGGGAAGAAAGGGGGGTCGCAGTGTCCCAGAGGGCTGTGACCAAGTTAGTTTAACTATTGCAAACCCTGACCTCTGGGTGGAGGCACCCGCCATTGGATCCAGGCCCCTCAACCTGTTAGTGGAAAATCAGGCAGGGGTAGTAGCCCTTGGAATAGCACCATCTAGGGGTTACAATAGTTTAACTCTATATTGATGGGCTTATAATAGATACCTGTTGTATAACTGTAATTTGTGAAAAAGACCTAACAAACAAAATGGTGGTTCTAACATTATTTTCTATTTTCCACAGGCATTTATTCTAATCTGTTGGCTTTATTTGCTTCCCACATGCTGACTCTGCCTACTGTGTTAATTTTTTTATTTTGCTAACTAAAAATATTTGTGCATTTTCATGCACAAACTTTCATGCGGTTTCAGTACGACTCAAGAAAGGGCAATTATTATTATCGCAGGCAGGTTCCAGGGTTTTTTTTCTTTACTTTACCTCATCCAGTGGTAATGAATGTTACTTTACCTCATCCAGTAGTAATGAATATTCCTTTCTGTCATCTAATGCAGTTACATAAAGGGGTGTGTTAAAAAGGAATTAAGGAATCATTGGCACCATATTCAGTCGTTATGTATGGAGACAAAAACAGGTGAAATTTGCCACATTATGCTGCCACCCTCTAGAATCATAGACAGAGCTGGGTGCATACTGTAGGTGGAGAAGCTCTCTTCAGCAAAGGGGTAATGCAAATCACAGATACAAATGCTGGAGTGGTGAACGTGTGTTTTACACCCACCAGCATGCTGGATTGCTAATGTGACTCGGTCACAGCACAGTGTTATGCCAATTACATGGTACAACACCATGCTTTAACTCAGTTGCAGTATGGCAACCACAACCATCACATATGGAAATCTTCCCCAAAGCAAGTGCATAGTTGGGCTATTACCCTCTCCCCCATGGTCCAGTGGCCTGTTCCTTGGTGTTCAGTGGACCCTCCATCTACACCCCAGGAACAGAAACATTTTTGGTGTCCACTGGAATCCCCTTCCTAGCCCTGATGTGCTGCCTTTCTGGTGGATCTACTGTGCCCTTACCCACAACCCCCTAAATCTGGTCTGTTTATCTTCCTGCTGTGCCTGGGTGCAGCACTGAATAAAATTCCACTACCTGACTTTATTGATTGTAAACAGACATGTGAGGATTGTCATGTTGTTTTGAATAGCCCTGCAGGCCATTTATGTAGTGGTACCAGTCCCCTTTCCTTGTACGGTGACAGTCAAAGAGAGTAAATGAGACTTGGGCCCCATTGTAGCACTTAGCGGGTGGAAGGACTATGGAGTAGATTGCCTCAGAAATCAATCAAATCCATTTCAGTTGAATGCTTTAAGTGCAAAACTAGATACACTCCTATAGGTATGATATCACCGATAAAAAAACTAGATAACAGGGGGAGGGACATGAGGGACCATCAGTTATCTGTCCCCATCACAAAATGCTTATTTATTTATTCAGTGTTCTAGTATCTCTACATTTCTTTACATTGACTGTCAGTTCTGTTATACTGATACAGAACCTTACAATATCTAGTTAGTGTGTACTTGTGTATAAAATAAACTTCACTACTTTGATGGGGTTATAGTAGTCACTTTTGAAGTCATGATTGAGCTAAGCAAAGTTTTGGACTTGGCATGAAAGAAAAAATGGATTTTGTCTGAATCTTCAACATGTATAATCTTTCAAGATCATGCTATATACTAAGCAAAGAAACATTTATAGGGCAATACAGTGTCTTAAAAAGGAGGCTGCTGAAGCAGAAGACTATTTTCTTCTCTTTCATTGTCCTCCCATTTGTGCCAGAACAAGAGGGTCATGTATTGAAAAGTACTTGAGGTTCTGTGACAATTTCCCAGAATTGCAGCAGCTTATGTAAAAGAAAAAAATTAATTATGCATCATTTTTTTGATGAAACACTGCCATGTTTGATTCAGTTGTGCAAAATTGTGGCACAAGTTGGATGCTGTTAATTAGACTATCTCTTAGGTGTAAGCTTCTACTGCAGTTCCAAGCAATTGTGCTAAGATGGGATGCACATCATTCAACATCCTCCTCATAGTAATTTCAAGGATGGTTTTGAATGGATTGGAGTAATCACTTCCTTACTATATCCAGCTTAGTTTAGGGTTCAGTTTGATGGTCATACCTACTGTAGGTGTATAATGACACTGATACCACTAGAGCCTTTGTGGAAGCAACTATAGCTAGGGAAGTGGAAACTGATTTACAGGAACCACCACAAGATACAGAGAAGGGGACTGAAGATAAGGAGGCAGAGCTGAACCCCAGAACAATTTTCAACTCTATCAGCATCCTTTCATTCATGTCAACACGAGGTCAGTATGCCTTTATTCAAATGTGCTTACATTTTTGCATCAGTTTTACTGCTTTATGGTAGCTTGCATCAAACACATTTTACATGTGCACTTGCAACCAAGTACACCGTCAGATACTTCCTGAAATTTCTGTGATACCTCTAGAGCAATTCCCTGCCTGTCTGCCTGCAGCACCACTAATGGGGCACTGGTGGGAATCTCTTTAGAAATAGTGGGAAATATTTGGACATATCTGATTAAGTCTTTGACTGCAACTGTATAGTTTCTTTTAATGTAAGCACTGTCATGTTTGCTACAAGTACACAAACTTGATTTAAAAGTTTGTATGCAGTTAGACCACCTTTTGGGTGGTCTAAACTACCAGAATTATGTGCAGTTGTGCCAAAATGCTTCTTCAAAAAATACTGCTTATAAAAATTGAAAGGATGCTTTTAAAGGTATTGGAGTTACCACTTACTTACTGTATCCAACTAAGTTAAGGGTACAACTTGATGGTCATATCTATATGTCTCCAGACATGGATGTAGCTATGGTCTCTGGGGAAGTAAATGTACTTATGGAAATGGAGAGTGATTTACAGGAGCTATCAGATGATAAGGTGAAGTTGACTAAAGAGAATCATAAAGATTCTGATGCAACTTTACAAGCCTTTCCAACCTCAAGGGTAACAGTTGTTTGGTGCTAGGAAGGTCCTAAACAAAAGGAGTCCTCCTTTGCTGAGCCCTACATAGAGGAACTCTGAGTTTTATAGTGGCGTGGTAGTGCCACTATAGTTAGGGTTGAGACAGGGTTTCTATGTTAAACCTCAAACTTTGCACTTCAATAGCTTTACAACTGTTTAACACATTTTCATGAAATTTTGCATGTGTGGTCTTGGAGGTTCGCTTTGTGATGTGCCAAGTTGCATTCTGGTTTGATATGTGAAATCTGAGATGCGGATAGCAAAAAAAAGTAATAAAAATCAGGGGTTTTGTTCTGTTTTTTGTTTTGGCATTAGCTAGTGCCCAGACATCTTGCACATATACTAACACATGTATCTTGCTAAACAGGACCACATTAGGTGGGTTTTACACTTACCTTTTGGTAAAATAATCCAGAAATGTTTTATTTATATGTTTTTAAATCTTTTTTTGTAACTCGGTTTTCCTTTTTCCTATGGCCATATGAAAAAGGAATTTGGACACACGAAAAAGGATCCCTTCATATGAAAAAAGAATCGGGACTTACTTTTTTTACCAGATTCTTTTTTCATATGAAGGCATCCTGGTTCGTTAGAATGAAAAAAACATATGGAAAAGGATCCCTTCATACGCAAAAAGATTTTGGACTTAGTGTTTTTTTCTGATTCTTTTTTTTGTATGAAGGGATACTTTTTCATATGTTTTTTTCATTCACACAAAAAAGGATGCCCTCATACAAAAAAAAAAGATTTTGGACTTAGTGTATTTTTCCAGTTCTTATTCATATAAGAAGGGATCCTTTTTCATATGTTGTTTTTATTCATATGCAAAGGATGCCCTCATGCAAAAGAAGAATCATTTGGACTTAGTTTCCCCAACCCCAATTCTTTATTTCATATGAAGTGATCCTTTTTTGTATGAGTTTTTTCCTGCATATGAAATGGGATGCCTTGACATGAAAACATATTTTGGACTTAGTTTTTTCCCCACATTTCAATGTCAGCAAGCCATAACTCCCTCAATATTTGCAGTTAAGGGACAATCTTACATCAAAACAAAGGTATTAATGATTACTACATGAATACCACATAATACCCCCCCCCCAATGTACGAGCATATTAAAAAACACCAAAATTCCCATAGCATAACATTGGCTGTTTAACAAGCCATACAACCAAGCAAATAAACTGTCTTTTGGCAGAAATGGAATCACAGGTCCTGGAGGGTCCTATGCTTCCACACCAACATGGATGTATGCATCTATGGAGGGATGGAAGTGCAGGGTCTAGAGGGCCCAGCACTTCCACAGGCAAATGGATATGTTCATGCAGGTGCCAAAGGGAACTGTGGGAATGAGGATACAATTATACAGTCTCAAAATGTAAGGAAATTCAATGCAAAAAAAACTTTCTTAATGCACCAGTTATGGTTAAAGCAGCAAAAGTAGGGAACTGTGGTGTTAGGATTCCCAAACCTAACTCCCCAACCCCACCCTGCAGGCAGTAACAGGAAAACCCATTACGGTTTCACCTCTCCTGAATCTTGGCAAATCAGGCATGTGGTGTACCGTGGGGTTGTTCATACTAAGGTTCATGCTAATGTAGTGCCCCAAAGCTGGGAGCACAACAGAAAGAAAAGTATAAAGGAGGAAAGAAAAGTAGAGATGTGCCCCAGAAGGGCCAAGGTACTCAAACATAAACCCAAAATTGTGTAAATAAAGTTAAAAATGCCAAAGTTAATGTGCTATACCAGCACGTGGCATACGCAAGCATTGTGCCCAAGATAGAATGTTGTGCTGAGCTGCACATGCCCAGCATTCCAGTGCCAGAACCAGAACCCAGAGTGTTGCCTTTGAATTGCAAAAAGTTGTTGCAAGGAGAATTGTGGTAACTGTGATGGAGAGAGGACACAGAAAGTGAGGAGAGATGCAAAGAGCTTGCTAGGAGGGCTGAAGCTATTCCTGAGGGCTTTCTTGTGTGACCCTCTGCCTCCAGTCACTGAAGACTGCATACCTGAACATGCTGTGTGGTCCGTGGTGTTGTTGGACACTAGAAGAGATGTTCCATTCCCCACAGAAAGGGCTTGGTGACCCATTTATTTATTTTATTTTAAAAGTTCTGCACCAGTCCCCCAGAGGTCACGTTAGCAGTGTCACAGTGTCTTTGAACCAGTTTGGGACCTCACAAGGTCCCCAGTTGACCACTGAGCTGCCCAATGCCCTCCCTCTGCCAGCAGCATCTCCCACCTCCTGTTCTGGCTTCCCTGCATCCCAATCTAGGGTGGTAAGTCAGTGGCAGCATGCCAGCAATGTGCTGACTGCCAAAACAAACCAGAAAGTTCACTTGTTTAGTTTAAAGAAATGTGCTAGGTGCTTAGTACAGCGGCCGATGGCTGAGAGTGGGCGGGACAGGATTAGCATAAATTGATATATTTGGGGTGTAGTGATGCCCAGGGGAGGAGTCTGAAGAGAGGGGCTCTGTCAGAGAGATATTACTCATGTACAAGAAAAGGCCCCAAAGGTGGAGTTAGAATGAGTGGGAGCAGGAGAGGTCTGATTCAGTTCTTAATGCAACCTAGCCACAGAGGCCTGATTCAGTTCTTAAAGCAGCCTAACCACAGAGGCCCGAGTCAGTTCTTAAAGTGGCCTAGCCACAGAGGCCCACAGGTGTAAAAAGTGTGAGTTAGGCCTAGATGTTTATTTAAAGGGGCGAGTCAGGCCCAAATGTTTATTTAAAAGGGTAAGCCAGGCCTAGCAACTTATTTAAAGGGGCCCAGCATCCAGTAGGCCCAGCACTTAAAGGGGCAAGTAAGGCCAGGTATATATTTAAAGGAGCCCAGTCCTGAGGAGCCCACAGGTGCAATGGAGGCTCAACCAAAAGGGTCCCAAGTATAAAAAGGGGCAACACTAGGCCCAAAGGTGACACAAGGGGTCTATCCAATCATTCTGGTACATAGGTGGTAAAGGGGTCTAGTCAGCCATAGTGAGGCAACTGATAGTAAAAGGCCCAGGTCAGCTATAAGAAATCCACCCCACCAGAGCAACTCACAGTCCAAGAAGGCTATTTAGTGGTTAGTAGCCAAAGTACCCACAGTAGCAGGACAGATCGTTTAAGTTAGAAGGACCCCACTACAGTAGGTCCATAGCCAGTAAGAGCTTCACAAAGGAATGCGACCAGATTGAAGCAACCAAGTGCCTGTTATTTACTGTGATCTGTATACCCAGAGACTGTGATATTGTGCATAACTGTTGTAACTGTGACTTTTAATTGCCTTAAGCCAGCATCTTGTGCTAGTGTGTGTCTGAATCAGTCTTCAGCAGTCCTTCAGAGATATTTCACCAATGTATTTCAGAATCAGTCTTCAGCAGCCCTTGAAGAGGAATTCCACAAGTGTACCCCAGAATCAGTCTGCAGCAGTACTCCTGGAGAGAACTGAGTTGTACTCGCACTTTTGCAACATCATGTTTGTTGTTTTCCTCTAACAGTTCCCAGTGTATGGCTTGGCCCAGTGCACAGTCTGCCATCCATTTTCTTGTTTTGTCATCTGCACTGAAGTGCCATCCAGATCTTCTGTTCCAGTTACCCGAGCCAATGTCCTGTTTATTGTTTTATGTCAGTCCTTGGCTTGTCCGGCCTTGGTGCCCAGTATGCTGTCATTTTCCAACATCTAAATACTTCTTCCTCCCATCTTCTTCTGTAGCCAGCAGTTCAGAAGTGGGCTGTGGCTGGTTGTTCTGCATCTTCTTCCTTACCTGGCAGTCCAGAAGCAGGCTCTGGCAGGGTGTTCTGCATCTACTTCCTTACCTGGCATTTCAGAAGCAGGCTCTGGCAGGGTGTTCTTCATTGTCTTCTCTACTCAGCAGTCCAGAAGTGGGCTGTGGCAGAGGTGTTCTGCATCATCGGCACCCAGCAGTCCAGAAGCAGGCTGTGGCGAGGTAGCCACTGTATTGGTTGTCTCAACCAGGCTGTCCAGAAGTAGACTGTGGCTGGATCCTTTGTGCTTTAATTCCAGTGGCCCTCAGTGGGTTTTTAGCTGAGGAAATCTTTGTGCTTGTTCTCAAATTCCAGCAAACCTTGGGAGGTGGGGTGTAGTTGAGAAACTCATGGCCTGTTCAAAAACCCTCTCTGTATTCCCCTAGTTCCTCAAGAAGTCTCCAGAGTTTCACCTTTTCAGCCAGTCAGGTTGTTCCTTGTTATGCCAGTTTCTTTGTCGCTGTTCTCTTATCGATGACAGAGAAAGTACAGCCATGCACTAACTGCCATTAGTAACCTGTACAGAGTTTTGTTATAGTATTATGTATGATTCAAATTGTGGAGTACTCCAGGTAATAGACCTTAGTTAGAGGTGCACCTATGGGGTAAACTAGAAGGATTTGCATTAAATGTTCTTACAGCATAGCTGTTACAGTCAGATTGCTGATTTTAGAATGAGGACGCTCTTACAGCTTAGCTGTTACAGTCGATTCTGAGATTTAGAGACCACCTCCTAGTACAGGAGGACAGAGTGATAGAACCCCTCCTTACCTCTGTGACCATGTTCTCCTTCTCTGGTTTAAGAATAAACAGTTGTCTAGCATTTGGAATTTACTTTCAACTCCCGACTCTCTTTTTCAGGTCACAACGTCCACCTCTTTGGGAACCTAAGTGTCTTCCTGCCATTCCACCTGCAGGGAGTGAAACTGGTGCTGGTAAATTCTGTGCAATTTATTTGAGTCATCACAACACTGTTGCTCTAGTACCCTTTTATCCTTAGTGGATCACAGCACACAATACCATTGGGGCACCACACTAAGACACAAAGGGTCGAGGAGGCAGAGATGCCCATTTATGCTCCTGTACTAGTAGGAGTAATACCTCAGATTACCTCCAGGTAGAATACATTTGTTCAACCTTCTCTTGAATTCCACCATAGATTTACTTATAACTATCTCAAGAGGTAAACTATTCCACGGTTGAGTGACTCTCAAGGTGAAGGAGTATTTTCTTAAGTTTGTATTAAAGGACCTGCTTACCACTTGTAGTGGATGCCCTCTTATCTCATATTTCTTTTCCTGGTATTCTATGCCCAATTCACACATGAGGTATGGATTTTTTATAATATCATACATTAAGAAAAGATCTCCCCACAATCTCCTCATCTCCAGTGGCATTCATTTCAGTGAATCTAGTCTCTCTTCATATGTTTTATTTTGATTTGAAATCAGGTGTGGGGTGTACCTTGGGGTTGTCAACCTTAACACTTACCCCATTCTCATATACTCTACACATCTCAACTTATTTACTAATGGAATGGGGTGAGCACTAAAGGTTAACCCCAAGAACTGTGCCCCCAAACTATGGAACTCGTTCCCTGCCCTTACTCGATCCACCCCCTCCCATCCAGAGTTCAAAACATCTCTATGGGCATTCCTGAAGGGCTCCTCCATCTGTCCTTGTGCCCCATAGCCCCTTGAACTATCCTCTCACATGGGGTTGCGCATCCCAGGTCCACTGCACATACTCTCCTGGTCACTGGACTAGATTTAGGATAATGTAATGTTATTTTTGTTAGTACCTGCAACACCACTGTATGTAAATTTTTTTGTTAGTACCTGCGATCACCACTGTATGTAAATCTGACTCGCTCACTATATGTGTATGTTCTATCTTAACTCTCCCGGGCCGTCTGTAACCTTCCCCGGGCCGGTGTCTTATTTACTGGTTGCCTTTTATCACTATATGACATGTAATATTCTTTGTGTTCAAGTCCAATCTGTCACTGTACCTGTTATCCAAGCTTGTAACCCTCCCGGGTCGCACCTGAAAATAGGCACTTGGCTGTCTAGTGTGACTTACCCGGTCAACAAAAGCAAATAAATAAATAAACCCCATACCTGATTTGTGAAGACTCAGGAGAGGTGAAACTGTAATGGTTTTTCCTGTTGCTTCTTACAGGGTGGGGGTGTGGTGTTAGGGTTAGGAAACCTAACCCCACATTTCCCTATCTTTGCTGCATTAACCCTAAATGGTACATTAATAATGTTTTTTTGCAATGGTTACTTATAGACACTAAACTTTGAGTACTGGTCATACCAATATAGACATGATTATTTAAATATGATTATGAATTGATTTACTGGCTCTACTATGTAGATCAACAGATAAGTATAATAAATGCTCCCTGTTACATTATCCATTTTTCTTGCCCCCTCTACATTAGGTATCAATGGATCAACTTCAGAGCATGGTGGGGATGGTGGGTTTGGTTGGGTGGGAGTGAGGGAAGGTATGTATTGTTTTCTTTTGTTGTGTTTTGTTGATTGTTGACTTTTGTTGTGAGTTTAGATTTGTTGTTAAAATCTAATAAAGTATATTCAATTAAAAAAGTATAATAAATGCAAGGTAATTCATTTAATTTAATTTTTGTCAGAAGGTGGACTGGTTTAAAGCACTTTAACAGTCATGTTTGACAGAAAACTATAACAATAATACAACAATAAATAGAAGGTACCACTGAAATGCGTTCAGAATTACATTGTTAAAATGCAGTGAAATCATGGGACATCAAAACAGCTATATGCAAAAGAAACAACTAAGGTTTCTTTGAGAACATTGCTAAAACTTAAAGGAGAGCTGTCAACCATGATATGATCTTTTAGGTAGTCTGAGCTATCACAGATCTGTGAAATTGTGCCAAAAAACATATCTTCCTGCTCATAGAAATTAAAAAGTCACATTCAAATGGATCGGGACAACCACTTTCATAATGCATCCAACCAAGTGTCCATTTTGATGGCCATACCTGTCTGTTTACTGTTATCGATGCAGCTATGGTCTTTGGTTGTTCAGGTGCTACCAGAAGATGCAGCGAAGGTGAGTAATGAAAATCATAAAGATTCAGATGCAATTTTTTCTGCGTTTCAAAGCTTAATGGTAATAGCTTATAGGTGCTAGGAAGGGCCTCAACAAAGGGAGTTTTCTGTTGCTGAGCCCTCCATAAAGGAACTCTGAGTATTACTTACAGACATTATATTTTGAGTATAGGGCATACCAACATAAAATTGTAAGTTAATATGATTATGAATTGATTTGCAAGCTCTGCTATGTTGGAGCACTAATAAGTATATTAAATGAAAGGTTATTCATTTCATTTATTTTATTATAATAAAATGGACTTGTCAGAGCCCTTGTTCAACCATGTCTGACAGGAAATGCTAAAAATGATAATACAACAACAAATATAAAGTGTCACTGAAACTCTTACAAAATTACTTTGTTAAAATGCAATGAAATAACAGAACAGCAAAACAGTTACATTCAGAAGTAGCAGCATAGGTTTGTTTGAAAACATTGCTAAAACTTGATGGAGAACTATTAACGCTGAGACAGAGTGATGAACTGTTTAACAAGAAGGGGCCTGCCCAGGAAATTAATTCTTGGCAACAGTTAACTTTACTTGCTTCAATCTGAAGGTTGAAATCTGGGCACTTCTAGTAGAATGCATGTTAAGATTTAGCACAAAATAAATAAGTAAATTATGAGGCATTCCAGTTTTAGGGAGTCTTTAAGCAAAAACACAAGACCAAAGTTAATTCCATTAACAGAAGAAAATGCCCACATCCTTATAACCCTCACAATGATGAGTCTGGAATGGAACCTGCAGGGGAAATCAACAGATGTTATTCAGCATCATTTGAGATAAATATATTGGTTTGATTTATAAATAACACTGCACCATAATCTAACAAGGGTAGTAAACTCTGTCTTGTTACCAAAAACCTTGCTTCCTCTGTAAAAGGTTTTATATTTCTATAAAGGTAACACAACTTCTGATTTATTTTAGGCACAAACTCTATGTGGGGGATGAAATTTAAAAGAGAATCCAAGATAATGCCAACATATTTAAATTTTGCTCAAATTGTAAACCAGAATCAGAATTCCTTTGAATGACAAGGTCAGTCTCAGCTCAGGCCAGTCCCTGATTAGTGCCAAATAGCATTACCCTACTCTTGGACTACTTAAATTTGAGTTTATTTTTTAACCAACCATAAATATAATGTATTTTAATTTGATTGTAAGTCTGATTGAATCTGTGATACTGAGGTACCGAGCTGAGAATGACCATGTCATCTGTTCACAAAAGTGGCTTTACAGTAGCAAGTACGGCAGGTAGATCATTTACAAAACCTGAAATAAACAAATGACCTAAAACAGCTCTCCGCAAAACCCCTAGATGCACATTACCAGGGAAGAATAAGGTGCTACCTATGCTAACCCTTTGCATTAAATCAGAAAGGTAACTTCAGAACCATTTGATAGCCACTTGCCCAACACCAATGGCTTTAAGATTTATCTATTAATAGAAGATGATCAGCTACATTAAAGGTATCAAACAAGTCAATGAACTCCACTCCAGTAAGCAATCCTCTATCAGATGCATCCAAAACAGTGTCTGTCAACTCAGCCAAGGCCTTTGAAGTGCAATAATTCTCTCTGAAGCCATGTTGGAATTGGAATAGTAGATGAAATTATGTCAAATACCCCATCAACTGGATAGTAACAAATTGCTCTCACTTTCAGTGATGTTATGATTGGGAATGCATGGCTGAGCCAGAGATCTATGATCCAGGGCTAATTAAATATCCTTCTAAAGGGGTTTCTTCAATGACATGAACTTCTACAAGTGTACCAGGAGGGGTGTAATGGTGATAGGATACATGAAGTACAAAATAGCAGAAAAAACTGCACATCATCATGACCTCAAACTGCACAGAACATTCACCCATCTCATCTGAGCCCTAGAGTATGGCGTCATCACTCAATTTGGCCAGGCACACAGCAGGCCCAGGCATCAACAATGTTGTCCTGCTGGCAGAATGACAGGTGTTTCATACTGAGTTACATAAAACAATGAACAATATGCAGACTGATAATGAAAAGATGCAAAAAGACTCACTGGAAATACAAAGCCAACAGGAGGTGTTGTTTCACATAGCATTTAATAACATTTTTGAAAAAGCAGCCAGCCAGTATTCAGGATGTGAACAGGGTGTAACACAAATTCCTCAATGTTTCACACACATGCATTTTGTCAAAAGACAGAGCATTTCAGGAAGAATGTGCAATTGTTAAAATGATTCTTAAAATGACAGTGCAACAGCATCTCCTGTTTGGTGTGAATCTTAAACAGTGTAGATGAATTGCACCAGTTTTCTGCTGCTAGTCTGTGTACTTTACTGGTGCACCATCACCACCACTTCAGTGGTGGCCTTTTGCTTTGTTGGAAATGTAGGCAAGTTTCCACAATGGAAAAGAATGGACAATGTGTGCAAACTTATTTCACACTTGCACCAGCTCTCAAGCTCCGTTGGAAGAGAAATGTATAGACCTAGAGGGTTGTCTCTGATGATAAAATATAAGATTTTATGGCCTGCTGTATGAGGAGGAGGGACCACAAATCTCTGAATTTATAGAAAAACTGCTAAAGAAGACCCTTTCCCTCCAGATGACATGCACCAGCATATAGTGCTAATACATGGGACCAAAACTGGGGCACAGAGATTGCCCCACTCCATTGTGATGCAGTTTATGAGTTATCATACAAAAGAGTATGTGCTAGCCCAAGCCTGGGAAAGGAAAACTGAAATGTGGGGCACTCATCAGTTATATTTTGACCAGGACTATGTTGCCACCATCTAGACTAAGCACATGGAATGTGGCCCAGCTGAAGGCTCTCTGTTAGGTTAACTTAAAGTTTCACACACCCTTCCTGGACAGGTTAATGGTGTTCAATCCTGATGGAACAATTCTTTATTACATGGCAGTGGAAGCAAGACAAGACCTGAAGAGGAGGGGTATTTTGGTGCCTTAACAGAAGAGACCATTGTGGGAGGATTAAGGAGCACAGAGAAGATGGGGCCATAGCAATCAACAGATGACACTGGGTTTTCCCTCAGAGCAAGGGGCCCAGCAAATAGAAATTCACAGACAAAAGACTGAGAAGATGAGGAAAAGCATTAAAGACCTGATTCAGTATTCCTGAGCCTATTTTAATGAACATCTCTGCAGTGATTGACCAAATTCTGAGCAAACTGTGAGTTGTGAGTGTGTGTGTGTGTGTGTGTATGTGTGTGTTTATTTTTATTTCAAAAGATTTACCAGGAAAGATATACTTAGCTGATAACAGCTCATTTCAAGATGTGTTCTGTGAGTGAGGGGTATGAAAGACAGTTCAAGATGAGGAAAAAAAAATTAACATCATTACAAAAATAGTAGTTATATACTGCAATACAGCACATCAAAGGTGCACAATCATAAACATTGTATGGCAAATTAGTGCAACAGGTACAACACAAAACAATTCTTTTGCTGCAGTGCAACAGATACTTTTAGTAGATAAAATTGAGCCTTGAGACTCAAGGGCAAAATTACTCATACAGGCTTGGTGGAGGGGGCAAAATGAACAAGGCAATATGAGTGGGAGGGGAAAGAAAGAAGTCAAGGGGCAGGGGTTATGGACAGTTGCAGGTGGGAGTTGAAAAGTTATGAATAAGAGACTTAAGGGAGAACACAGAAGAAGCAGAGTGGAGTGACAGGGGAAGGGTGGACCAGATCTTAGGAAAGCAATATGAGAAGGCAGCTTGACCAATATTAAATTTCCTATATGGAACAGAAAGACAATGAGAAACATTGCTGTGGACAGGGTAGGAGGAAAGAAGGAAGGGAAGAGGATAGTAGGAAGGTTAGGGAGGAGGACAGTGAACCAAATCAGAATTTAGATATAAAAGAGGCACAATGGGAAATGCACCTGACATCAAGATAGGGGAGGGAAAGGACAGACTATATCATGCAGTGGTTGATACAAGGCAGACTGTCTAAGGCAAAATGAAAAAAAGAGTGAAAGAGGGGGTCCAGTCTGGTAAGGGAGGATTTGGGAGCTCCACTGTAGACTATGTTGCCATAGTCAAAAAGAGGAAGAATCATTTTTAAAACAATCTCTTAGCAGGCAGGAAGTGGGATACTTACTTTATTCCTGCACAGAACACTGAGCATGGGGTGGAGCATATGGTGTATGGCATCACAGTGCATCAAGAAATAAAGATGACTGTCCAGCCAGACCCCCAAGGTAACTAATGGAGGGTACATCCTCAATTCCAGCACCATCAAGTGTGTGGAATAATGGGATGAAGGTGAATCTGGTGAGCCTGTCTTGCATGTAAAAGTCATAGAAACTTGTTTTTGGCATTGGGTGACAGTTGGTAAGACCAGAACCATTGCTGAACATTGTCAACATCCAGCTGTAGCTGGGAACTAAGTTCATAGGAAGAGGATCCAGATGCAAAGGGAACTATATCATCAGCAAACATATACAGTAAATGGACACAATAGAACACACATAGAGGAGATCATTCCAGAATATGGAAAAGAGAATAGGGCCCAGGACAGACCCTTGAAATGCACCTGAACAGATGGGGAGTAGGGAGGACAGGAAGGTTCAGATCCAGACACCTTGAGACCTTACCTCAGGGTAGGAACAGAACAAACTGACTGATTTAAGCTTGTCCAGGAGGAGGAGAAGTGCCACAGAATCAAAAGCTATAGCAAGATCAATAAATATGACAGAGATGTTCAGTCCCTTGTCCGTACCTGACAGTATGCAATCAATGAGCTGGAGGAGGGAGGTAGAAGTGGAATGGGATTTCCTAATTTGTGTGTGTGTGGGTGTGTGTGTTATGTCCCTGGGATGCAGCAGTTTATAGTAATTATGGTTCCTACTGGGGGTTGATGTGGGTTGCTGGGTGGTAGAGGGCCCAGATATTTCCTCATTTTGTTCTAAATCATGGGTGCCAGAAAGTGTACTTGGACTCAGCCCTTTTACAGCCATGTGTGAACAACAATCAACAATATAAATGTAGAAAATATCACAAGTATAATAAAAGAATCAAGGTACATCAAAACATTTACTGGCTAAGTAATTTACATAGCATGAGTCCAAAGCTTTTCTACAGCTTGAAGGAGAACAGTTAATATTACTGTGGAACAAAATTATTCAAAAGATAGGGACCAGCCCAAGAAAATTAACACTTTCCCACTGGTTATTTTACTTGCTTTAGTTTGAAGCATAAATCCTTAGTTCCCCTTGTTAGATACAGTCTGATAACTACAACAAAGAAAAATACAAAAAAAGATTGTGATATTTAGAGATTTTGAAAATCTTATGTGCAAAAGCAATCAGTTCTAGCTCAGTCCAAATAACTGGAGAGTGGATGCCCATTTCCATGATAAGTTTGCAGTAGTAGGTCCTGTAAGGACCAGTGAGATCAAAACAGCAAATGTTATTATGGTGTTGTTTGATACCTTCAAAATAAATACATCAGTTTGGTTAGCAAATAATACTAAACCATAGTCTTATATAGATATTAAAATTCATCTACTGTAGCTATCAAATTCCTAGCTTCCAAGGTAAGAGAATGTATGTTCCTATAGAGGAACCCTAATGTCCAATTTATTTATGTATTTATTTATTTTATTGTTTAGTTTCTACCTACAAATGTGGAATAAACTCAGGGTCTTGTCCAAAAAGACACAAAGGTATTTAAGATTGTTGTCAGTCCGCAGTATACTATTGGGGCTCCCATGGATGACAAAGTCACCAAGACAGTACTTAAGGGACCTGTAGTTATTGGCTCACTTCTGCTTCATAATGAGACAGTGGTGAGAGAGGAGAGCATATTATAAAGTAGGTTTGGAGCTACAACCCTAAATGGTGACTTATTGTGGCTCTATGGGGGAGCCCCCTCAATGTTCCAGTTGCAGGACAGGCTAGGTTGGACCTCCTGTGACTTTAGCAAGGTTATATCAGCCTTCCCCTTCCCAGACCCCTCTTTCCCCCTTTGCCTGTTCTACTACCCTCTTTTGGAGGTAGCCTCAATTAATCCTGTTGGTGAGTTGATGGGGGGGATGTTGCTCAGTTCAGCTGGACTATGGAGTATGTACCCAGAGAAGTGGCCTTCATACAGGTTTAGTCACTCTGGATGCAGCTCTGTCATTTGAGTCTGTCTGCCCACCCTGTTCCCCTTTATTTGGAGCTGTGTGGAGGCTGCTGATATATTAAGATTTCTACACAGGCTGCTGGGTACAGAGCATTAGAGTCTCTGAGTATGACCTTTCTTGTCCAGCAGTTTTTACTTTCGAGATTTCAGTTCTCTGGGTTGTTGAAGCCTGGACTGTTTTATCTGCTGTGCTTTCCTGTGGGTCAATAACAGCAGTGTCCCCCTTTCATTTCTTTATTGATTCTACTGTGGTGGCCCCAGCTATTACATTTTGGCTTCTGAGCCTAGCAGTTAATTGAGCTGGGGTATTGTCAGAACAGTAACTATCCTTCTTTCAACCCTAATGGGGTACCTTCTGAGATGTTTGTGGACACAGCAGAAGGAGAAAGTCCCTGTAAATGCTGGAGAGATTATGGCTGCCTTCATTTGGACCATGCTCATGTTTTTGGGGGATGTCCATTGCTTCAGGATTATTAGATTGGAATAGGTGATCAAATTAATCATTTTTTTGTGGATGAGGGCTTGGTAACTGAATCACTGGTTCTGCTCTGTGTTTCCCCCTTAATTAGTGTTAAGGGATAGTTTAATTTCATTTCATTTCATTTCATTTTTTTATACTGGAAAGCAAGATGAGCTGCGTAGCCCTTTTTCACATGTGACCAGTTGTACAGAAAGGTACCAGAACTAGCCTATGCTTTACAGAGTGGGCAACATTACAATGAATACAGGGTACAATAAAAAAATAACAAGTGATAAGATGCAGTTTTAGAATATAGAGAAACAGTTGCAGTACAAATTGTCTGACACATGTTGGCAAAGCCTGGAGCCAAAAAAATGAATGCTACCAATATCAGTGAAGCAGGTGGGTAAGTGGTTGTAATGTCCAATGGCTCTGTAGGTCAATGCCCTCTGTCCAGCGTTGGCTTTCTTGAATGGGAGTGTGAAGGTAAATCTGGACTGAGAATGAGTCCCCTTTGAGTTGAATGAGCATTGGAAGAGATCAAAATGCATGATGGGACCTTCACAAGTGCCAACCTATGTAGAAATACAGCTGACCTATGTGCCAGGTGATCCTCCAGAGAAGGGCTGGAGGCAACAAAATACAGATGGCAGTGATGGGTGTCAAATAGCAGCCCTGTGAGAGAGCAGCATCCAGTGTTGTAGACAGTGCACCCCGTAGAGAGGATCCTGGCGGGGCAGCTGCATGTACCAGGGATCCATTGTCAATTAGAGGGAACAGGAGGCTGTTGCACAAGCATCCTTTTAGTTTCTGGGACTAGGAACCTTTTTATTCAGTAGAAAGAGAGAACCAAGTCTTGTGAGAACAGATTTTATGAAGCGGTTGACAGGGGAGTCAAAATTTAGGGAGCAGTCCAGGTACAGACCCAAATATTTAACCTGATTGACATGCCCCACCTCAATGTCATCCTAGGTCAAAAAGCTGGAGAGGGGCATTGGTAATTTTTTTGTGCACCACAGGGAAAATCATAAATTTAGTTTTTCTTTTTTGGTGTTGAGAACTAGCTTATGCTTTACAAACCAGTTCTGAAGTAGATCAAAGTCCTTCTGAATAGCTTTGTTTAGGGATACCAGGTCCTTTCCCATACTGAAGATGATAGCATCAGTGCTATAGTGTGTGGTTTCCATTGATGGACAGGTATTAGGTAACATGTTCAGAAACATGGGAAAAAGTAGAGGGCCAAGAATAGTGCTCTAGGGAACCCCACAGCAGATTTGACAGAAGCCTGTGAGAGAGAGACGTTAATCATTGTCCTATGGACACAGTTGATCAAATAACGTTTGTACCACTAGATGAAAAATTGATGGAGGCAAGGGCCTGGTTCAGTAATTTGTGGTTGACAAGATCAATGCCTTTGGTGAGGTCCATGAACACAGAGCCTACAAAATTACCTGAGTCAATTGCTCAGTGTATGAAGTCTCTAAACCTCACCAATGCAGTCTCTATGTTGTGTTGAGGATGGAAACCATGCTGGGCATAGATCAGCAGACTATACTGCTGGATGTATTCAGTATTCTTGTCAAAGACAATCCTTTCAAAGACTTTAGAAAGGGGAGCCAGAAGGGAAATAGGGTGGTGATTGGTGGTGAGATGTTTGGGACTAGACTTGTGGATAGGAAGGATGGTGGCCAACTTCCACACTTTGGGGTAGGTACCTGTGCAAGGGAATGGTTGAATACTTTGGAGATGGGACAAGCCAGAGCCTTTCTGGCTAGTTTGACTATGTGTTAGTCAAGCCCTTTGGGACCAAGCACAGGTTTGGGGTTGGAGTGGCTCAGGTATTTGGCCACTTGGTCAACGGATAGGTACCTAAAGCAGAATTTGGGAGATAGACTACATGTTGAGGTACCAGGAAATTGCTGAGGAGAGAGGAGTCTGGGGAGAACTTTCTGTATTTATTGAGGCCTCCAAAGAAGTCATTGAACAGAGTAGCTATGGCCTGTGGGTCACATGCAGCCCTGTCTTTGACTTCTATAGCCCAGGATTGGTAGGACTTGGACCTACTAAGGCTGGGCAAAATATATCTTCTGCCAGTGAAATAATGGCATTTTGTAATGGTAATTATACAGTGAAATTTCAGTTTTGCTTGTGTAAAATTTCACAAGCTTTCCACAAATATTTTGTGATATTTTGCCAGAATTGTGATTTCAATTATTTCCATCTGTTTTAAAAAGTATTTGTCCAAATTGCACCAAACAAGGGATGATCACTTGGGCATGGCCCATGCAGGCAGTTGCCACATTTCAAATCTCTGTCTGTAAAGGTGACTGAGGTATAAGCCTCCAAATATCTGGACATTTTAAAATGACATTTTGCAATTATGTTATCTAAAAGTGTTGTCCCAATTTCACCAAAGCTAGTATACTGACTTTACTAGGACCCATACAGAAGTGTACCAAGTTTCAGATCTCTATTTGTAAAGGTTACTGAGTTATAAGCCTCCAAAATGTTAAAGTTACATTTCACAATCATGTAAACTTCAGAATTTTAAGCCCTTACAACTTTAAAACTAGGGAACAGAATATCACCAATTTTGTTAGGTTCATTTACCCTAACTATCAGGCTTTGAGGCCACCCCCATTGCCCAGCAGCAGAGTGTCACCCTGTCGTTTTGACAACCTGATTTCAGAAGCAAACCCAAGAAGTCACATCAGAAGGTAGGCCATGGCCAAGACAGTTGCCACTCGGCAGTTCATCTTGTTCAGGGAGGGTTGGTGGTGGGTTCCACCAATACAGTGACTACTGCTGCTGGGCCAGGGGGCATGCTCCAGCCACAGGGGAAACAGTTTCTGTGCAAGGCTGACAGAGGCTCTGCCCCCACCAGGGGAGATGGGAGGGAAAAATGTTAGGGAAGAACCCGGTAACCAACAGAATGATGGTTGGGTTCAGCCTGATCAGGATATATCCCAGTGAACAGATTATATCCCTGAGAGATGAGCTGCCAGCTGGGAGACAAAACAGTATGTAAAAAAAAAGAGGCTGTGTGTGTCAACTCTCTGCTGTCTTACTAAAAGGCTGGCCAAATTATAAGCAGACGAAGATTCCAAAATAACATCTGTAACTAAAGTTAAATTTCATGCACTTTTGTGAAATTGTAGAATGTTGTGATACTTTTGTTGAAGCCATGTCCGTACATTTTGCCCAGTCATACACTTGAGTTGCCATTGTAGAGAAAGGCAAAGGCTGGATAAAGTGGCAAGAAGATAACATTCATAGGAGGCTCCATAGTAAAAATATAGTAGTGCCAAGTGTCAGGTCATTGTTTTAAGCACCGAACCATAAAGAATAGTCATGGACATGGCTGTGCACTTGCCTGCATCTTTGCAATGTGCCAGATAACCACTAGAGGTCACTGACTTAATTGTGGAATTTTATTTATTTATTTCTTTTTTGTTTACCGGGTAGGTACACTAGACAAGAGTATTGCCTATATTCAGGCACGACCCGGGAGAGTACAATCAGGAGAGACCAAGGAACAAAGAAGGTACAAACATTAGTGACAATTGTTCATAGCACAGCATGAAGTGGGAACAAAACAAATTCACAGATTGCTGACAAAAGCAAGACATATTTCTATGGAAGCTGAGAGTAAACAAATACCCTTACAGCAGCTACTTGCACTAGATGAAACAACAATAATAATAATTAAGGACATACGACAACCGCTAAAGAATAAATAACAGTTTTAACTAATGATTTTGTGGAAGGAGTGGGATCATGCACATTTTATACAATGGAGGGAAACAGTAAGTGCCACGTAGGAATGGAATGCTACTGGGAGTCAGTCTCAAGTTACAGCACAGGAGCAGCCATCAGAGTCAGTCAGGTGGGCATGGAGACTCAGTTTAAAGGCTAGGTGGGATTTAGAGAGTTTAATGTGGGGGGGAAGGAGTTCCAGATTGCTAGGAGCTGATATAGTGAAGGATAGTTCCCCCTTTTTTGTGAGGTATCTGAGATTTTCAAGTTGGGTTTGTATGGATGACCTAAAGAGATATGCTTAAGAGGGATGAGATAGCAGCCTTGAGAGATACTCAGGTGTCCCCGTTCTAATGATATTGTCAATCAAGCATCCAGTAGAGTAAAGTCTGTGCGAAGTCGGGACAGCCAATTTAGTTTGAAGTAGAGCCAGTCTGTGTACAGAGAGGGCAAATCGGCATATGCTGTTATAACATGTGTTCCATTTATGGAGGGATCCTTTGTTAGCATTAAGGTATACCTATGAGCAGTATGTAAATGAGGGAAGGAGGAAACCTTGTGCAATAGCAAGCCGGGCAGCATCATTCAGGGAGGACCTAATTCTATAGGCAATACCCAGTTTGGAGTTAACCACCCTGCAAGTAGCCGTGAGGTGGAGGTTAAAATCCAGAGATGGGTCAAGTGTGACTCCTAGGTACCTAAAGGAGTTAACAGATACCAACAGGGAGTCATTAAGACATAGTATTGAAAGATCCGGAGCACAGGATTTGATTCTAGAGGGGGAGCCAAAAAGCATAGCCACAGTTTTCTTAGCATTAAGTATGAGTTTGTTTTGTAGAAGTCAGACTTGTAAGCAGTCCAAGTCAGCTTGAAGATTCACCTTTACTGATGTGAGGTCTTTATCACTAGCGAGAAGCACCATGTCATCGGCATAAAGGATCAGTGAGGAGACACAGGGAAGTGAAGGCAGGTTGTTAAAAAAGACAGAGAAAAGGAGAGGGCCAAGTATAGATCCCTGGGGAACTCCAACCGAGGTTAAGGAGGGGTCAGAGACAGCAGTTGCAATTTGAACAAATTGCCTCCTCCCAGTGAGGTAGCTATCAAACCAGGAGATGGCAGACTGGGAAAACCCCAGAACGGACAGTTTGGAGAGTAGAAGGGGATGATTTACAATATCAAAAGCCTTAGTGAGGTCAATAAAAATGGCACCCATGAGCAGGCACTTATCCATTGCTGTGAGGACTTCATTTGATACCTGAAGTAGTGCAGTTGTGGTGCTATGCCCTGTTCTAAATCCATGTTGAGCATGGGATAGAAGGTTGTGAAGGTGCAGATATTCTGAGACTTGGGTGGCAACAGCCTTCTCAAGTAGTTTATTTAAGATAGAGAGAATGGCGATCGGTCTGTAGTTAGCCATGTTTTTGGTGTCCTCTTTTTTGTGTACAGGGACAACTCAAGCCATTTTCCATAGTGTAGGCATTGTCTGGGTTAGTATAGATAGGTTGAAAATTCTTGCAATGGGGCAGCAAGAGCTGGAGCTGCCATTTTGATGAAATAGGGCAGTAATCCATCTGGACTGGCAGATCCATGAGGAGAGCTAGATTTAAGAAGCAGCAGCACCTCGGTAGTGGAGAGTGATCTGAGCAGAAAAGAGGGTCCTGAAGGATGGTGGCTATCAGCAGGGGGTGCAGGGGACTGGTTAAATTTTGCAAGGTATTCAGGGAGATCAGAGAATTGCGCATTCAGGGCATTTGCAATCATAGGTAGATTGTTACAGTTGGCGTCATTTAGCATCATTTTAGTTATGGTTGTCTTGGGCCTTTGGCCTATGAAATTTTTGATGTGGTTCCAAAAACTCCAGGAGTCACCCACTGAAGATTGGAGAAGCTTAAAGCAACAGTTCCTTTTTGGCCTCCGAATATCTTTTTTGCAGGCATTCCTCATTTATCTATAATTAGCCCAGTCATCTGTCCATTGGGATTTCTTGGCCAGGGCCCCGGCCTTATCCCTTCTTCTCATAGTCTAAAGGAGATCTTGATGTAGCCATCTGTTTGCAGAGCCCCTAAGATGCCTTTTTTTCAATGGGAAATGCAGATCCTGTAGGACTAGTAGCTGAGAGTTAAGGTAGTCAAGTGCTGTATTTACATCCTCAGTGATGTAGATAGGTAACCAGTCGATGTTATTAATATCATCAAGGAGTGCGCTTGGATTCAGTTTGGCAAAATCCTGAAACTGAATAATTCTGGGCAGTGGATGGGGGCAGTAACCATTCCAAAAACAGAAGGTAGGTAGGTGATCAGTGATAGAATCAGAAAAGGAGCCTGCAACAATAATTTTAATGCTCTGTTTGTGGCCATCCAGTCCAGGAGAGATTGATGCTCACAATTTGCCGAGAGTTAAGTGGGGCTAGTAATCAGTTGCGATTTGTGAAGTCAGGCGAGAGCCTCCATGTACAAACCAGAGTGGGTACCTGATAGGTCAAGGTTGAATTACCCTTTAGAGTAGAGAGATAGTCCAAGAGCCCATTTAGGCAAGGGAGTGCTCCCTTTGGTGGATTATAAGCACGTATCAGGTTTAGCCTTTTTTCTCCACCTAAGAGCAGAACAGTATGCAGAGTTTCACAGATACTTGATAATCCTGAGTGTTGGACAGAGATATTGAGATGTTCTTTGTAATAAAGAGCAACCACTCCACCCCTCTGTTTAGAGGGCCAATCAAATCTCATAAGGTAGTAGCCATTTATTTTGTATACTGTGTCAGGTATGTCTGGCCTAAGCCATGTTTCAGTCAATCCTAGAATATCCAGGTGATAGTGGGCTACCCAGGCTTCCAGTTCAGGGAGATTAGCAGGTACACTTCTAATATTCATATGAGCAATTCTGATGCCGTTTGTGGAGAACCAGGAGGAGTCATTTGTTGATCTAGCTCTGTGGGGGGGGGGGGCAGGATTTGTTTCAATATCCCCAGATAGGGATAAATGCAGGACAGTCACCCAAGTTTCTCTGGTGAGGTGATAGATGAGTTTGAGGCATTTGGGCGTGACAGGGGAGTGATGGAGAAGAAAATGACCACATTTGGCAGGACATGTTAGATATAGGGCCAGGTTAAGGAATGGATGTAATTTCCTGTAGGGAAGCAGATTTGAGTAGACAAAAGAGTTTTCTTCATGCAACTGGAACCCAGAATCACCAGCAGTTATATTAAGTGAGAGGTGGGAGAGGGAAATTAGGGAGAGTACCAATCCTGCAGTAATCAAAAGTGCCCTAGGCCTCATAAGAGAAAACATCTTGTATTAGGAGAGAGAAAGAGCACTTCAAACAATCAACCCAGCGGGAGTGGGAAGTGGAAGCTAGTAAAAATATTAGAGGTCCCAAACTAGGAAGAACAAGAGGTGGAGGAGGAAACCCCTAGATCAAAGAGCTAGAGTCCAGGCAGAAATGGTGCCTTTTTGATAGTGCCTATCATTAAGGTCCGTGCAGTTGAAAGGTACCTTAAGCATCTAGTGACTGAAAGTAAAAAAAAATATATAAAAATTAAGGCACTGACTGGACAAGTAGGAAGGTATGTCTTTAAAAATAATTATGGGAGAGAGTAAAAGAAACGCAGAGTCCTGTTCGAGTTGAGCCGAGGAACAAGAAGAGAAACAGGAAACACCCTTATGAATTTAGTTATGGCATGAGTTTTGTGCAGTTCTGAATTCAGAGGCCTATAGGTTAGAGTGGTGAGAGGAGTGGAAGGTTTGCCTAGCCCAATGAATATCAGGCAGAGAGCAGCAAAAGGCAGATACAGATGATGCACTGGCAGGGAGCCACAATGGGCAGAGTCAGATGGTGCATTTAATACTGTGAGGGGGTGGGGGATGGGTGGGGCGAAAAAATCAAGCAAGCAGCAGGTCCGAGTGAGCTGCAGTGTCTGCTTCAATAAATTACACTTAGCAGACAGGATTTTCTTTAAAAACTAACAGGCTGCAACGAGAGTTGTCTTTAGTAAAATTAACCGGCCAGGATTTTGTTACACATTCACAGGCTGCAGCGACTGTAACATTAGCTACAAAAACCACACAGTCTCTCAGTAGGGCACCTGGGATGAGCAGGAAAAAGGTACCTAGATTTAAACTGACGTAGTTCTCTCTCTCTCGTACCTTCCAATGGCCAGCTGGGGAACTTCGGACCTGGTGTGCAGCGAGGAAAACCTGGGGAGGGCTTCTTTCAGCTTAGCCCTCATGACTCTTCTGATGGCCAGCCTGGGAGCTTTGGATCTGCTGTGCAGTGAGGGAAACCTGGGGAGGGCTTATTTCAGCTTAGCCCTCACGACCCTTCCGATGGCCGCTGGGGAGCTTCGGTCCAGGTGTGCAGCGAGGGAAACCTGGGGAGGGCTTCTTTCTGCTTAGCCCTCACGACCCTTCTGATAGCCAGCTGGGGAGCTTCAGACTGGGTGTGCAGTGAGGGAAACCTGGGGAGAGCTTCTTTCAACTTAGCCCTCACGACCCTTCTGATAGCCAGCTGGGGAGCTTCGGACCTGGTGTTCAGCGAGGGAAACCTGGGGAAGGCTTCTTTCAGATTAGCACTCATGACCCTTCTGATGGCCAGCTGGGGAGCTTCAGACCTGCTGTGCAGTAAGAGAAACCTGGGGAGGGCTTCTTTCAGCTTAGCCCTCATGACCCTTCTGATGGCCAGCTGGGGAGCTTCAGACCTGGTATGCAGTGAGGGAAACCTGGGGAGGGCTTCTTTCAGCTTAGCCCTCATGACCCTTCCGATGGCCAGCTGGGGAGCTTCGGACCTGGTATGCAGCGAGAGAAACCTGGGGAGTCTTCTTTCAGTTTAGCCCTCACGACCCTGCATGTGCAGCACTGTTTTTGAACAATGCCACATGCTGACTCTTTAACAATCCTGTAGATAATGTATATTTTTACTGTTTGAAAACAGTAGCACCAAGTGACACCAAGTCTCAAGCCTTACAACTAGTTCTGACTGAGGCCATTGTAGCAGAAGTATCTGGATATCTTTAGTCATGATGGGGCATGATGCTGGGATTCACAGTCTTATACTGTAAGTCTTAGAGGGGTATTGCAGGGCCATGATGCTAGTGCAGGTAAGGTAATTCAGTGGTGATAAATACTTTATGAAAGTTAAATTTCACAAGTGGAATTCTAGTGTCACTATCTATTATGCATCCATAAATGTATGAGCACATTTTGCCAATTAGTAACTTCTAAAGTATCCACAATAAATGTTAATCTTCTAAACCACATTTATCCAGCTTAATTGGATTCCAGGACATATTCACTTTGATATGCATGACAATCAGTGAGTGTGTACCTGCAGTATCAGTGGCGATGTAAACATCCAAATATTTTGACAATTTTCACACAATTTTACAAATAATTAAACATTTGAAATTTTAACTCCTGTAGTTGTCAATTTACACAACCAATTACCTCTCTTTTTAGCAGTTTTATGACTCATTCTAGAAAGTATGCATATAAATCATGAATTATCTAGCTTCAAATGTGGCTAAGTTGTAAACATAGACATATTTTCAGAAATTTTCATATGAATAATAAATTCCCAGATTTCCATTCCCTTTAATGTCCATGCCCCTCAATCAAATATCATGTGACTTGGCATCCTTTTAGGGCCCCTGCCAAACAATATGCATGCAAAATTGCAGATCTTTAGGTACAATGTTGACTGAGTTATGACCAATTAGATAATTTTGAAAAATGTCACAAAATTTTGCAAAATTTCACAACATTTTGTGGAATAGCACAAAAATTCTAGAACATCAGAACTTACAACTTTTGCCCAGCAGTAGGACCCATGCACAGTTATTGATGTTGGACTACTGTTTTTTCGGGGTTCCATGGTTAGAGGACAGGGTCAGGATTCACAAAACTTTGCCCAGGCACAAATCCAGTTTTGCGTTGAGTTGGTATTCTCAAAGCCCAGTTTGTGCGCCTGCTGGCTTGTGCCAGGGCAAAGGGTGGAAAGGGCCACAGTGCAAATGAGGGGGAGAGGAAGTGAATATTGGTGCTGTCTGATTCACAAAGAATTTGCTCTGCACAAGGACCTCTTGTATGGTCCCCTTGTGCAAAGCAAATACTGCTGAATGAGACCTTGCCTTAAGTCCATGCAACCCTAGTGGATAGCGGAGGTAGTGTTGTGGCCTCCCCCTGACCCCCAACACAGTGTCCCTGGTGGCTAGTGGTCTCTTCCCCTACCCAACACCCTGCCCAACATAATATCAAACATGTTCTGCTAGCTAGCAGCCCCTCTCCCTGCCTGACATAATATTGAACATTCCCTTGTAGCAGGAGTACCTCCTCTCACATGATGCTCAGCCTGGCAGTCTGAAAAAAAAATACCCTGATGGCTTGGGGACCCTGCCCCCACTCAATGCCCATCCCAGCATCAATAACAGTATTGCATGGTGGCAAGCGGTCCCTCCCCCCACCTGATGTCCGGCCCGACATCAGTAACTGTATTCCCAGGTATCCAGTGGTCCCTCCCCTACCCGCACTCATGCCCAGGTTGGTTAAAATGGTACATGTGAACTGTACTCTTTTCTTTTACTTGAAATGTTTCCTTGTCTTTTTTCTGTATACATGCCATTGCGTGGTATTGTATTGTATGTTATTGTATTGTATTATAATGTATTGTATTGTACTTTATCTCTCCCGGGTTGTACCTGAAAATAGGCAAATGTCTGCCTAGTGTACCCCACCCGGTCAACAAAAGCTAAATAAATAGATAAATATCATTACCCTGGTGTCTAGCAGTCCCCTGCCCCATCCGATCCCCAGCCCCATAACATTTCATTTGTCCTGAAGAAATTTTGTCTATGTTATGTAGCCAAAAAGACAGATGCTTAAAAGGCTGACAGCTGTTCACCCCCGTGATCACTGATCACCAGCCAGATTAAAAATAATTAAGTATCCCTGGTGCTAGTGGCCCTCCCCCCGAGACCGCTGATTGCTGACACAATTAAAAATAATTAAGGTTCCCTAGTGCTAGTGATCCGTCCCTCTGCACTCAATCCCGATCTGTATTTCAGATTCCCTGGTGTCCAGTAGTCCCTACCTCCACCCAGTCTCATGCCTGTCATTAAATAATGTTGCTCCTAGTGTCTAGTAGTTCCTTCTCCACCTGATCCCATGCCTGAGGTGTCCAGTGGTCCCCCCATCCTGAACCCCTATACAATAAAGTGATACCATTCCCTGGTGTCTAGCAGATCCCCCAATTCCCCAACCCACAGGTAGTGCCCCCACCCTGCACTTCCCCATCCTGACCCCGACTGGCAACTGGCACAGCCCTTCACTCCCCACCACAGCCGGTCACTGATTGAGCTGTCAGTGAGCATGTGCAGTCTACAGTACATGGTCGCTGACAGCTTAGTCGGGAGCCAGCCATGGTGGAGAGTGGAGGGCTGTGCCAGTCATCAGCTCAGGGTCAGGATAGGGGGCGTAGGTTGGTGGGGCACTACTTGCTGGGGCAAGGGGTCCACTAGACACCAAGGAATGGTATCACTTTATTTTATAGGGGATCAGGATGGGGGAACCCTTGGACACCAGTGACAATGTTATTTCATGATGGGCTTGGGATTGGGTTGGGGAGGGACCACTGGACACCAGGGACAACATTATTTAATGATAGGCAAGGGACTGGGTAGGGGAGGGACCACTAGACATCAGTGACATTATTATTTCCTGATGGGCATGGGCTCGGATGAGGGGAGGGACCACTAGCCACCGGGAAAATGTTTTATACATCAGGGAGGGCATCGGGTGGGGTGATGGACCACTAGACACCAGGAATAACATTATTTAATGATGGGCACGGGATCAGGTGAGGGGAGGAATCTGAAATACAGATTGGCATGAGTGTGGGTGGGAGGAGGGACCACTAGCACCAGTGAAACTTAAGTTATTTTTTAATCGGGCCATTGATCGGTGGGGGGGGGGGCACTAACATCAGGGACTGCTCTACAGTTCTATTTGGGCCAGCGATCGGGGGTGCTAAACTCTGGTGTGGCTTATGTAAATGGGCCCATAATAAACATGCAAATAGCCACATGGCACCTTGCATGTCCAATGGCCTCATTTACATGGCTGCTTTTCTGAATTCCAAATAGTGTACCTGCACTATCCACTGTGGAGCTATACTCCTGGCTGCATGTCAGGGCAGTGTTAGTGAGGTTAATGGGTTTAGCACTGACTCATCCTGGCCCTATTCACAGTCGAACAGTGCAGGTGTGTTATCCGACTACGAATAGCAACCTTTGAGACCTAGGCAATCGCAAAGTGCAATACATACTTCTGCACTGTGCTTTGCAATTTGTTTCTGAATCTAGCCCCAGGCCAAGTTTTATGTAGTTAATTTTGGCTTTCTGCACTGCTAATTTAAAGCTGTTGTAGAGGGTCTTATATTCCTGCAGAAGGGCAGGGTCCCTGTTTTATCAAACTAAGACCCTGTATTTACTGAACATACCTATTCAGCAACAAAGATGTTAATATTTACATTTAAGAGCAAAAGCACCTACTTTAAAACAATTGTGTGGTACCGTCAATGCCATATATCATCTGGAAAAGCTGACAATGAGCGTGCAGCATAGGCAGCAGCAATTTCACAATTTTTGGAGGAGGTGGGTGCTATATACTGAAGAAAAGGACTCAAGCTTCATACCTGATTTTTTTCCTCTTTTTGTATTATCAGCTTCTTCTTCTGGATGATTTATGTTTAGCCTAGAACTGCTACAAACAGTTCTCAATGGCTAATATATGATGTAGGCATTACTCAGTGTAATTAGAACCTGGTGGCTTATTGATTTATTTATTTATTCCCCTGTATGTAGTGTTATTGTATTACTTTGAATGCTGGGCATAGGCATTTATAGTACTGTAATACATGATTCTATTGTACTGTACCTAGCCTGTTTTTGTTTGTTTTGCCCAATAAAAATGTAATGAAATTCAAGTTTAAAAAGAAGAACAAATAACTTTAACATTTAAGCCATAATGAGTAAAAAAACAAAAGATCAGCAGTTGGTTGCAGAGGACCACGTCAAATATAGGTATAATTGTTGATTGTTTCCATATCCATGGGGCTATGCCTAACAGTGAGACATATAAAAACATAGAATTTGTTGTCAAAAAAGGACTGCATAGCCCATCCAGTCTGCCCAGATGTTCCCTGCCTAACCTGCCTTTGCAAACCCTGTTTTCTGGTGACCTTCCAACCTTCCTGCTTCTTTTAGTCTAGTTGAGATGCAGAAAGATTTACCATATATGTTCACGTATAAGTTGACCTTGCATATAAGTTGAACCCCAGATTGTGATTTTAACAGATTTACAGATATACCTCACATATGGGTCAACCCCTCTCTTACCGTGCTTACCATGCAGTCAAACTATATATGGCACCCATCGAGGTACCTTTATAAAATATTTTTTTCCAAGCCTTTAAATGAGGTTATCACATGCAGAGAAAAGTTTTTGAAGTAGTGGATTCATATTGGGGCACAATGGATAAGAAGTGGTTCTTTCCAGCTTGGACTCACTTATATGTTTAATAATTATATATGGCATTAATGAAACCTCCACAGATAAGTTGACCTTATGTATACATTGAGTCCCCCATCTTTAGTGCCTATTTTTGGCACTAAAAGCTTGACATATACATGAGTATATAAAATGTTTCCAATGTCTAGAAACAATAAATGCAGAAAGTTTTTACAATCTCAGGTAAATCTGATGTTGTCCACTGCTTTAGTAATCATCCAATTTCTTAAATACCTTACATCATCTTCCATAATATCTTGGAACTCAAATGCTGGTAAATCAGTTTCATCACTAAACAAGCAATCAGAATCATTCATGTTAGAAGCAACACATGTTTAAAAATGTTAATATACTGTATATCATGTCAAAATCCTGTAGGTTTGTGCTGTACTATATCTTTTGTTACAGTTTATTTACACAGAATAGCCCAGATGAGCCGCAGTATTTTTTCAATGGTGTCCTGCTTCTACCCATTTCCACAGCCTGGGGGAAGGCGCAATAGGAGGGTGAAGCAGCAGTACTAATTAATAACAAGCATTTGTCAATGCCAGATGTTTGCCATGGTGTGTGTGTGTGTGTGTGTGTGTGTGTGTGTATGTACTGGGAGGGTGGTCCTGGCTGTCCATTCCTGTACTGTCAACTGTGTGACCACATGTGAATGTTCATGGACAGGGTCAAAACTGGCACCAGTCCACTAGCCAAATGCTGTTAGATTTTCTTTTGGGATAGTCAGAAATCTTTTTAAGTAGCCAGGAGGACTTGTACTGGAAAAGGTAATATTTCAATAAGTAGATCAGCTGGACCAGTAGAAAAGTCTGTAGGGCTAGTGGATTTTGCAAGTTACTACCCTGTTGGCGAATAGCTACAAAACTTATCTGACCCCTGCATGGATCAGCCTGAGGTGGGATTTTTTTTTCTGTGTATTCTCCCCTAGCCAGCTCTTGGTAAGGACACAGTCTAAAAGGGAATCATTGCCAGATTTAATATTGAACCTAGTGGGTTCAGTTATTAACTGAAATAGGCGGGCTTCAGGTACAGAGGTGTGAGTAGTACCAGCTCCTGATCCCAGCCAACTGATATTGAAATCCCCCACAAAACACCAAGTCTGAGGGGGGCTAGACCAAGAAGGAATAAGGGAGGAGAGAGAGGTGGATGGGGGATCAGGGGGAGTTAGATACAGCCTAAGGTAAGTTTCTTTACTTGGCCCAGGGTGATTTGTACATAATCAAACATATGAGGAGAGGCTGCGGTAACTGAAGATGTACACCCCGGAGGATAGAAGGGGGTGAGGGATATGATCAAAACCTTCAAGTATCTTAAGGGCATAAACAGGGTCAGTATGGAGGGCATCATTAACTTAAGAAAGGAGGGTACAACCAGGGGACATAACCTTAAATTGGTGGGGGGGTAGATTCAAGAAGGAAATGAGGCACTTTTTAACTGAAAGGGTTGTGAAGCAGTGGAATCAGCTACGAGAGGAGGTGGTGGCAGCAGAGACAGTGGCCAGTTTCAAGAGGGGGTGGGATTGGGTGGTGAAGAGGATTAGGACTGAAGGGGGCTTTGCTGGGAGGGTGAGAGATAACTCTGGGTGTAGTTGGGGGGGGGCAGCTCCAAGGATGTAACTGAGCTGCACACTCAAGCAGACTCAATAGACCATTATGGCCTTTTTCCACCAGCAGTTTCATATGTTCATATGTAAATTCGGCCAATATAGCATTCACCTCATGGCAGCATAAACATTCTAGTGCTGTGACCATGATAGCATAATGATTGCAGGAGCCCCACTATAAACAGAAAAGAGGCACTGGAAAAGAAGTAAACATGCTGGTAAAGTACACACAGAAGCAAAACCAACAACCACAAAGAGTGTATATAACATATGATGCAACAAAAGTGACGTGCATCTGTCATGTCCTTATGAAATTGCCATTTTCACAATTTATTTTTTACTACAGTCTCACCCTAATTCCACAAGCTTCTGTTTAGTCATACCCGATGGGAGTTGGGGAAACATGACTGCCCTGTTGGAGGTGGGGAACCTAGGTGAACACTGGCTGGCAGGTAGATGCCATTGTATGTCTGGGCTGTCTGGTAAGGGAGAATTAAGAAAATGAACAGGAGCAAAAAAAAAAAACAACAACAAACACACAATATCATTGTGCATACTTGATGCACCCTGTAGACAACAGGTAACAACAAAACATCATCTTGTCATATTGATTCCTGAATCATGACATGTGGTCACCAAGATGATAGCACAGAAATGGACAGCATAACCAACATGACAGGGATTTGGAGTACACTGTTCTCTGTATACATTTGCATACTCTCTCTACAACCTGGCATGATCCTCATAAGGGGGCCCACTGTATAGATTACAGCTGTCTCCCATCAAGTGGTGTGGAGGGCTGATGTATCTGGGGACCAGGTGGCAGAGAACTGCCAGCTAGGGAAGACTAAATGGAATAAAAAAAGAGAAATCCCCACTCAGGCTGATCCATGCTGGGCTTGAAATTAAAGAGCTAGTGTACTGCTTGAAACTAATATTAGATTTTAAAAGCAACCAGCCATTACCCTTTTTATCGGAGGCACTTTTCCTTTTTCCTTTGTTTAATTATAAGATTGTTTACCTGATGTTAGTAGGTGTGATATGTGGAACAGCTCTTAGTCTGGCAGCTGACATGTCTAGCTCTACTGCCCACCACTACATCATCAGCATTGTTACCTCACTGACTGTGGCATCATTGTTGCTTAGGAACAGCCATTCAATGCCTGCCAGATCATTCACTTGTGATGTCACGTTCAGTGAGATCCCCATACTAATGATGTAGTGGGGGGGTGATACAGACAGATAAGTCAGCTGACAGGCTAAGAGCTGTTCCACACATCCAGCACAATATTATCATATAGAAGACTTCCTAATGAGCAAAAGAAAAAAAGAAAAATGCTTCAGAAATGAAAAGTTAAAACTAACTACTTCTTAAAATTTGTATCATTTTCCTGTCTGTTTGCATTGGCTCCACCAGCTCTTTAAGTTTTGCAGCCACTAGCCAGCAGGGCAAGTAACTTGGAAAATCCATTAGGCCCACAGACATTTCTGCTGGCCCAGCTGATGTACCTACTGAAATATTACCTTTTCTAGTACAAGCCCTCATGGCTGCTTACAAAAATTTGTGACTATCCCAAAAGAAAATCTAACAGCATGATATGTTTTAAGATGAAAAAGTGTATATGAACAGTCCACTTTAAGCCTCCACTGTAAAAAAAAACAAAACACTAACTTACTCCAGCACCAATCAGAGCTGGGACAGAGAGATATGAGATATTTGCAAATGTAAGACTGGCTGCTTGAAACTTAAACACTCAGTTTCTGGTTTGTACTGCAGCAACTATAAAATAAAGGGATACTGCATGCTACTTGCTACAAGCTGAAGTGCATAAATGCTGTTACAAATATAAATATATAGTATGGATGTTACTGAGGCATGTAAAAACATAAAAGGTTGCAGGGATAATCACCTTTGCCACGTGAGTAAATACCATTTGCCAACAGTGAGAGTGAGAGAAAGAGAGAAAGACAGACACACATACACACATTACTTTTAACAGCTGGTGTGTGGAACAGCACAGGCTGTGGATGCTTGAATACCTAAGCCAGTCTGATAAGTAGAGGTCAGCATGCTGAACAGCTACATCAAAAGAAACAGCAAACCCTTGATCGGGTCAGCTTTTTGTTTTGAAGTAGAGGCAGTTTCCACCCACCAAGCTAAAACTCGATCGTCATAATTAGACTGGCTGATAATTGGTCTGCTATAGACTTGCCTATTAAACACTGCTCTGATTGGAAGGACAGTATCACACCCCTCAAAAGCCACTATCATAGGAAGATGTTTGCTTGCTGTGTGCAAGCATGCATGGCAAACATAAACATGTACTTTTTACAATAGGTATGTCAACAAGCCCCACAAATGACAAGACTTGAATCCTTTGCTTTATTTTCTTTTTGTTTTCTTTATAGTCTTTATTTTTTCTGACAGTTCAGCACAGATCCTTACCAGGAGCACCACACTGGATTCTGAGGAAAACAGGGTGCTGCCATTCCCTCGTTGGTTATTTTGTCTGATGTAATTGGAATGGACCACCCCTTTCTTTGACTGCTGAGAGTTTATAGGACAAGCAATGTAAATACAGGTTGAAGAACAGGAAATGGTATGGTGGCTGCCCTATTTTCTGTGGATCCACATATCATTGAAAATGTATTAAAAATCAAGGGAACCAAATGTCAGAAAACAGCAACAAACAGCAAAAATTTAATCTGAAATTTTAAACTATCAGGCAGTGCAAAAATCTGGGAAGTGATGAACACTTCCTGGTTAACAAGTACTGTGGCTTTAAGTGACTTACTCATGGTCATGCTGAGTATTTGACTCTGATGGAGTTGGAGCCTGCAAACTTGTGATTCCCAATCTGTTTTTTTAATCTCTGGACTGCACTGCCTTCTTGATGTGAATGTATGTACTGTATGTATGAATGTACTGCACAATGCCTATATACAGTATGTATGCCTGTGTATATGTCTGTCTGTGTGTATGCTTATGTGAAAATACAACAAATCCTGAACAAACTCTGTATAAGGAAAATATTAAGACATTAGCAATGTTTTTAGCAATAGACCAATGACTATTTTATAGGTACATCAGGGAGGCGAAGGAAGACCAAGGAAGGGATAGTGAGGCTTAATAAAGGGGAGGGTGGGCAGAGGTGACTGTGAAAAGGCAGAGATACTAAACAAATATTTTAGCTCTGTATTTACAAAGGAAGAGGGGGAGGTACCTAAAACAAACAGTAGAAACACTCTGGATACAGAAGTTGATACCAGCCCATTTACAAAAGAAAGGGTTCTGAAAGAACTCTTAAAACTGAAGGTGGACAAAGCAATGGAGCCTGATGGGATTCATCCTAGAATTCTAAAAGAACTAAGGGTGGAATTAGTGACACCACTGACTACCCTGTTTAACAAATCATGGGAGGATGGGGTGGTACCGAGGACTGGAGGAGGGCAGATGTGATTCCCTTCACAAAGTGGGAGCAAGGCAGAAGCAGAAACTACAGACCTGTTAGTTTAACCTCAGTGGTAGGGAAAATGATGGAATCACTCTGAAGGAAAGAATTGTCGAGTATCTAGAGGCCGGAGGCACAGGACCCAAGGCAGCATGAATTTACAGCGGAAGGTCATGCCAGACAAATCTGATAGATTTCTTTGACTGGGTGACCAAAGTAGTAGATCAGGGAGGGGCTGTGGCTATGGCCTACCTAGACTTTAGCAAGGCATTTGACACAGTCCCACACAAAAGATTAATATACAAGTTAGCTAGCCTGGGAGTGGGTCCCAAGATGACAGCCTGGGTAAAAAATTGGCTGGAGAATAGGACACAGAGAGTAATAGTAAATGGAGTCCAATCTGAAGAAAGGGTTACTAGTGGGTATCACAGGGTTCAGTATTAGACTCGTCCTCTTCAATGTCTTTATAAGCTACATTGCAGAGGGACTGAAGGAAAGTATGTCTCTTTGCAGATGACACAAAGATCTGCAACAGAGTTGATGCACAAGGTGGGTGGAAAGGATGAGAAGGGACTTGGCAAGGTTAGAGGAATGGTCAAATGTATGGCAGCTTAGATTCAATGCTAAGAAGTGGAAGGTAATGCACCTGGGAAACAAAAACCCAGGGGAAGAGTACACAATGGGGGGTGAGATACTAACAACAACAAAAATGGAAAGGGACCTGGGGTAGTCATATCAGATGACCTAAAGGTGGGCAAGCAATGTGAGAGGGCAGCAAGGAGGGCTGGGGGATACTGGGATGCATAGGGAGAGGCATCACCAGTAGAAAACAGGAAGTTATTATCCCTCTGTACAGACAGCTGGTTAGACCCCATCTGAGTACTGTGTGCAGTTCTGGAGACCCAGTCTTTGCAAGGACATAGACAGGATGGAAGCTGTCCAGAGGAGGGCAATTAAATGGTGCAGGGTCTGCATCGAAGACATATGAAGAGAGACTTAAGGAGCTTAATATGTATAGCCTCGAGGAAAGGAGGAGAGGGGGGACATGATAGAAACTTTCAAGTACCTCAAGGGAATCAACAAAGTCCAAGAGGGTAGCATCTTTCAAAAAAAGAGGTGTGCAAGAACAAGGGGGCACAATTTGAAGATAGAGGGGGTGGCTCAGAGGTAATTTAAGGAAGTATTTTTTCACAGAGAGGGTTGTGGATGCATGGAACGGCCTTCCGGAGGAGGTCGTGGAGTCAAAAACAGTGGTGGAATTCAAGCATGCATGGGACAGTCATAAGGCAATTCTAGGGGGTTGGGGTAGAAAGAAGTAGGCTGCTGGTTAACTAGGATCTGCAGCTTATCCAGTAGGCAGGGAAATGGGCAGACTGGGTGGGCCAAGCGGTCCTTATCTGCCGTCAAATTCTATGTTTCTATATGTTTCTATATTCTGCCTCTGTGCAGAGCACCTGGGAGTTGACCTAAGGAAACCTGGCTGCAGTGAGGATTTCATTGTTGTCCAGAAGTGTAACACTATAACGAATGCATTTGTTTTTTTTTCTGTCAGTTTGGAACTGTACAGTGTGAGCTGATTCTGTATTTGGATCTCTGTATCTGAACAAGAGACCTGAGGAAGTTGGCTTGAAATATGTCAGAGTTAAAGCAGCAGTGCATTACTGCATTCCTTAGCAACTCCTGATGTCCATCCCTGGTGTTCATTTTTGTTTCCTAATTCATTTTTATGGTGGTACATTTCATTATATAGTCCCCATGTCAGAACTGTTGTTTTGTGGCCTGGATTTAACCCTGATGCCCTCAGAATCCCATATAGTCAGAGAGCAATGTTTGCTGCTTGTCATTCTTCTTAGTCACACAAAAGTGATCCTGACACTGTCTCATGGTTCAACAGCTATCTGCAAAACAGATCTCAATGAGTCAAAATTGCTGGGGCACTCTCAGACCTCAGACTGGTCCGATCTGTAGTCCCTCAGGGATCCATCCTGGGTCCATTACTCTTCATCCTTTTTCTTAACACGCTCCCAAAATCTTGCACTGAACAGATTATCCTCTATGCTGATGACACTGTTATCTTCTCCTCCTCCCACAAGGACCCTGTGCTACTGCAGACCAATCTTCAGCAAGGCTTTGCCGCAGTGGAAAACTGGTTCATTCATCATAAGCTTGCCCTCAATCATAAAAAAAACAAAGTAATGCTCTTTAACAGCTCTCAAAACAGGCATAAATCTCACCCCCCCCCCGTTATCTCTACCAGCAATGGCAACACCCTTGAGCAAGTGCAGTCGTTCAAATACCTAGGGTTATCCCTGGACTCAAATCTTTCCTATGGGGCACACATAGATAATGTTGCCAAATCAGCAAATATGTGCCTAGGCCTACTTTACTCACATAGTCAACACCTTACTGCAGAAGCACTGAAGATTGCCATCCAAAGCTCGGTGGTCTCCATCATTGATTATGGTCTTATAATCTATGGCTCTGCCTCTGCCACTGCCCTGAGATGAATTTCAACATCACTTAACAAGGCCTGCAGGCTTATCTCTGGTGCTCATCGTCTCACTCATACATGTGACCTGTATGCCCGATCTGGCTGGCTTCAATTTTCAAATCGCATAAAATGCCAAACCTGCATTGTGAAAAAGAAAGTAACCATGGACCTCACTCCACCGTGAGTCCAAGCACTGCTTAGTTCTAGACTAAAGCCACGTAACACTAGGGGCTCTGAATACCAGCTCCTTCAGGTTCCCTGCCATCGCACCTCTCAGGGCCAAAGATGCTTTGCCTTCAGAGCGCCGAGCTGGGTAAATGCACTCAATCCTGACATCTCCCCCACTACCGCCCTCGACTCATTCAAACATAAACTCCACCTGACTAACTCTAGCTCCTGTGAATGCTACCTATAATCTCCTCAGCTCTCTCATTTTTGTTCCCTCCAACTATCACCTACCGTATCTCCACCCCCTCCTTTTCCTCTATGTTACTTTTTTATTTCTTCTTTCTTTTCACCACTCCTGACTCTCCCCCATTCACTCCCCCGCCTCTTCTGAGCCCTCAGTGATTTTTCCCTTTTTGTTGACTGGTTTCAGCCTGCTCCCAGTTGATGACCATGCCCTTTGGCTGCAATTCCTGCCCTTTCCAACTTCGCTTCTCACATTTATCTTCGTCTTCCACCCTCCCTCCTACTTATCCCTCTGTTACTCTGTGTTCCCATGTATACATTCTACTTATTCTAGCTAGTGTATTGATCTACCATTGTAACCTAATATGTCAACCTGTTTATTGTTTTGTTCCTATTTCTGTAACTTGTATTGCATTTGTTCTCTGACGTGGACTTTGATTTGTCTGTGGAAGCTGAGAACCTTGCTATACTGCAAAGAACAAACTATAACTCCATTTAGGACCTAGAAACCTGGTAAGGGATAATACTTGTAAAGAAAGGGAGCTACGCTTTCTACAAAAAGTTTCATTTTTTTTCCCTTATTGGCATTAAGCAGTGCATTGCAGGATTCCATTAAAAGTATAGTAATTTTATAACCAGAGGGAGTGAGATACAACTGAATTTGCTTGATTGTTGGGGTTGAGACCTAGGATTTGGAAGGATATTTTTGCAACATTTTAAAAGTGTCCTGCTGGCTGAGAAGTTAAGTTTTTATCCATGGTTTCACTGAAAGATTTTTTGTATTGGAATCAGACATAGAATACTGCCTACATTGAAAGGCCTGCTTACATCACAGGTGTCACTAGTCAATCAATTGGCTCTGGGTGGGGTTTCATCACTGTGCTGTCTTAGGCATCCTTCACAGTTAGAAGTCAGTCTGACCTTGATTTGTCTGTGGAAGCTGAGAACCTTGCTACACTGCAAAGAACAAACTATAACTCCATTTAGGACCTGGAAACCTGGTAAGGCATAATACTTGTAAAGAAAGGGAGCTACGCTTTCTACAAAAAGTTTCATTTTTTTTCCCTTATTGGCATTAAGCCGTGCATTGCAGGATTCCATTAAAAGTGTAGTAATTTTATAACCAGAGGGAGTGAGATACAACTGAATTTGCTTGATTGCTGGGGTTGAGACCTAGGATTTGGAAGGATGTTTTTGCAACATTTTAAAAGTGTCCTGCTGGCTGAGGAGTGAGTTAATTTTTATCCCTGGACTCAGTAGAGTGATATGTGCAGGAGCCATGGTCTAGTAAATTGTGGTGTTAGTTGAATTACTATAAAGGGCAATACTGACCAGGATGGTGGAGCAGTTGTGTATTTGATTGTTTCTAACGGTCACCAGTGGCTGTGGACTACCCACCCTACTCCCACAACCACCCCCAGGCGTGGCATTTCTTTATAGCCACAGTTCTGACATCACTTCCTCAACAGGTCTTGGGCCAGAACTGTCATATCCTTAATAACCCAGCACAGTGCAAAAAGGGTAGGTACACACCACAAATAATAACAAAAAAAAATATATATATATTGTATATTATAAGGGAGAGGGACATGTGGGGAGTGGTGCAATGCACTGGCTGTGGGGCATCAGTTTTCTGGAGACATTCTGGAAACTGTGTTGCTGTCCTATTTGCAGACAACTGTCAGCTCTGAGGGAGGAGGTTGCCCACCTCCAGGCTGAACTATCAAGGACTAAGGAGGCCTCCCCCTTCCAAAGAGCACCACTGCCACAACCACTGCCTCAGAGGTTGCCAAGTATGAAGAGCAGTTGGACCTCAGTGGGTTCTGGGAGGGTGCGGGTGGTGGACCAGAGGCAAAGCCCCCTAGTTCTACCTCTACACAAATCATACGCCATTCTGGCAGAGCAAGGTTCCTGTATGATAGCACCCTCAGTGGAGACCCAGAAAAATGCTGAGGACATCCACAAGGGAGACCCACAAAAGGGTGGCAGGGGACACCACAGGGGAAGGAAACAGCTTCTAATAGGGGATGCTATTATTAGGGGGGTAAACCTGGGAAAGGGAGAGGAGAAGGAAGTAAGGTGCCTGCCTGGTGCCATGGCTTGGAGGGACAGGAAGGGAATCCTCAGGATTGCAGAAGCAGCATCACAGGAGAGGGAACTAGATATCATAGTCCACCTTGGGACAAATTACCTAGCTAGGCATATGATCAGTGAATTTGTGGAGTTGAGGAGGGGCCTCAGATGGGTAGCAAGCACGGTAACCTTCTCAGAGGTGCTACCAGTCCAGGGTTCGACCTTAACATTGAATTACTAGTCCAGGGCATAGTGCAGATTGCCTCGGACTAGTGCAGATGCCTCCCGACCTGTCCGCGTGGGCTAGTGTGTTTTCGGCGTCTGACGTCAGCTTCCCCGACTTCCGAATTGCTGTACTACGCGAGAAGCCGGCAGGGAGGATGAAGCAATTAATCCCAGTAATCGGCAAAAGTAGCCGACGTCAGAGCAGAGGCTGCCTATTAGATTTGTCGCAGGGAGTCGTGGCAGGAGAAGAGAAGAGCGTGGTGACGTGATGGGCAGGCTGAGTGAATTGATTGGGCAATTTGCACAGCACAGTGCTGTCATTGGCAGCAAGCATGGCTGGGGAGGGGCTTAAGTGCTGGAATGGAGAATAAAGGGTGGCGTTTGGGACGCTGAAACTCCAAACTGGAAGAAGAAGATCTGAAGGAGAAGGCTGGTGGCAAACTTGAGGATGGTCGGTCAGCGTCGCAATCGCGTACCCGTACTCTGCCTTGCATCATCATTGGACTGGACTGGAAGGATCTCGGCTCAGGGATTCACGGCTACGGCGCGGCGGTTGTGGCAGCGTATGGTGACAGTTTTGGGACTGCAGAGCTGTATTCCTTTTTAGATCTTTTCCGTGGGTGTGGATCTCAAAATTAGAGGGGCAGATTGGGACGGAGCTAAAGAACGCCAGGTACAGTCACTGATCTGATCATTATTTTCAGAGGTTTTGGGTGGCAACAATGTTGTGGTGAGCAGGTTTCAGGAGAGGAATAGCTGTCAGTGCTAGTGTGCTCATTTTTTTTTTTTACTGCCTATCCCTCCGATTGATAAAATGAAGCCTGCAGCTGTGGGGTGCTGGGTGTAAAAATGTCTAACTTTACTTGTTCATTGCCTGCAAACGGGGAGACAGATTGGGAGCTTGCTTGATCACTCGACTGCTACTGCAGAACGCCAAGTAACAATGTTGTGGTGGGCAGGTTTCAGGAGAGTTTCAGTGCTCACTGTGTGATTTTTTTTTTTTACACCCTCCGATTGATAACTTCTTGCCATTAAAATGAAGCCTGCAGCTGTGGGGTGCTGGGTGTGTAAAAAAATGTCTAACTTTACTTGTTCATTGCCTGCAAACGGGGGGGGAGACAGATTGGGAGCTTGCTTGATCACTCGACTGCTACTGCAGAACGCCAAGTAACAATGTTGTGGTGGGCAGGTTTCAGGAGAGTTTCAGTGCTCACTGTGTGATTTTTTTACTCCCTCTGATTGATAACTTCTTGCCATTAAAATGAAGCCTGCAGCTGTGGGGTGCTGGGTGTGTAAAAAAATGTCTAACTTTACTTGTTCATTGCCTGCAAACGGGGGGGGGAGACAGATTGGGAGCTTGCTTGATCACTCGACTGCTACTGCAGAACGCCAAGTAACAATGTTGTGGTGGGCAGGTTTCAGGAGAGTTTCAGTGCTCACTGTGTGATTTTTTTTACTCCCTCCGATTGATAACTTCTTGCCATTAAAATGAAGCCTGCAGCTGTGGGGTGCTGGGTGTGTAAAAAAAATGTCTAATGTTCATTGCCTGCAAATGGGGTGCTGTGTTTAATTTTACCATTTATGGCTGAATTCCATCTGTAGCGTGCTTGTCGTTGGGCAGCTTGGCATGTGGCTTGAGTCGATGTCTGTGGCTTACTGTGGGGCCACCAGAAGGAGAACAATTTATTTCTACACAAAATGTGCTGCTTAGCTTAGTTCATTCATGTTTGGGTGTGTGGTTGTGGGGGAGTGGGGTGGTGTGGTGTTCTGAAGTTCTGTGTGGGCGGTGGGGCTGAGGGCAACCTTTCAGTGCGCCAGTCTTTATTTGCAGCTTCCAAACTAATTATGCCAAGGCAAGCTCAGGTAAGTGTGTTTTTAAATCACAGCTGTTTCTGAGGTTGCGTGAACAGTGGGGAACTCTCTGAAAGTGTGTTCTGGTCTGGATTTGCCGTTGTTCTCATTTGATATTAAAAATATATTTTACATTTTGCAAACCAGTATGTCACATTGGCTAGTTACATTGTGTTGTGCTTACAGCTTCTTCCCGCAGTTTCTGTTGTGGAGCTAATGCTTTGGGGGGGTGCCACTGCCAGAGCAATTCATTTCAGACCTAAAATGTACCGCTTAGTTGAATCATTCTGGCTACAAATACAAAGTGTGGTAACCATATCCTGGTATCTGTTTTGAGGAGCTTGGGGCGGTGTTTTTCTAGTGAGGTTCTATCATTATCATTATCATTAGCATTATAGTCAAGAGCTAGCAGTGATAGCTGAACTTTTTTATTTTATTTTTTGTACATCATAGAATCTTCACCAAAGTCAGTGTGGAGTGGGCAGGGGTCTGCGGTTGGGAAGTCAGTCAAAAAAGACACAGACACTTAATACACAGACCTGCGCCATCCATAACATAACAACAAGTTAGTACAATGTGGAAATACTTCAAGGAAGTGAGCAATCCAGCTGATAATAAAAGAAAGCGAACAGAAGAAGAAATAAAATTAGGGATCGGGAATATGATCGAAGTAAGAGAACCCGTTGCTTTCAGACAGCCTGGCTAGAAAAATATGAATGGCTCAGATACAATGCCAGTAAAGATGTGATGTTTTGTAATTTGTGTCAGAAGCATGATGATCTGCAGTCAGGCAAGGGGGGAAATAAAAATAATTTTCGCCATGGAACTGACAACTTCAGACTGGAATCTGTTACTTCACATGGCATAAGTGAATGTCACATTAGGGCCAAAAAAAGAGTATGCCATCTCCGCCATCCCAGGTACGAGCACTGCAGAGCGCATGCTGAAGACTATGAACCAGGCAACTCTAGCTCGGCTGGAAAAACTATTCCGGACTTGTCACGCCATTGCAAAGAAAGGGCGTCCCTTTAGAGACTTTGCATGGATGTGCAGTCTGGATGATATGAAGGGATTGGACCTCAGCTCCACATACCGAAATGACAAATATGCACGCCGTTTCATTCACTATATTGCAGAGGTGGAACAGATCTCCCTGAGAGAGAAGATAAACAGCACAAAGTTCCTTTCCCTCATCAGCGATGGCACCACTGACTCTTCTGTTACAGAGGCTGAAATTGTCTATGTGCGGTTTGCCACCGCAGGCAAAGTGTGTAATCAGCTGGTGGGCCTGCAGACCGTGGCAAAAGCTGATGCCCAGTCAATAAAGGGCTATACAAAAGTTGTGGAAACAAAGCTCAATATACCAGCTGAGGGGTGGACAAAAAACTGGTTGGTTTTGGCAGTGATGGAGCAGCTGTGATGGTCGGGAGGACCAATGGGTAGCTACCTCCTGAAAGAAATGCAGCCTTGCATGCAATCCATACACTTGCTTTGCCCATCGCCTTGAGTTGGCCTACAAGGCAGCTTTGAAAACCATTCCTATTTATAACAGATAAGCAATCTGTTGCTGCATGTGTTCTGCTTCTACCACAACTCACGCTGAATAGGAGCAAACTAAAGAAGCATATGAAGCACTACAGATGCGTCCTTTACTTCGACTCAGAGTTGGTGGCACACGATGGCTTCCTCACCTCCAGATGGCTCTGCAGATTCTGCTGAAGGGGTGTCCTGCTGTAGTTCTACACATGACTCAGGTACATTTATTTTACATGATTCTCTGTAAACATATGACATGTTTGTGGTTTTAATTTGTGTGCATTTTGTTGTGCATTTTTAATGTTTGTTTTGTGCTACAGATGCAGCAAAGGCAGGGTGTGAATCTGGAGCAGATGAACAAAGCTGCAGGCATACTGAAGATCCTTCGGCAGGCAGATGTCATGAAATTCGACACTTTATGTTTGATGTCGTCGTGTTCTCTCAGTTCTATCCGTGTGGCCCAGAAGAGGGATGCAACTGTAGCTGATGTGTTTGCAACTATGCAGTCAACCCTGGACACTTTAAAACATATAATACAAGGTGAGTACTGTATATCTGAGCTAAAGAGGATGCAATGATCTGCTAGCAGCTAGCCTAGTATTATTTAATTTTTCAATGTATTTCCTTTTTTTTTTCTCCTTTAGGCCGGGACCAAAGGAACGACAAGTGAAGGGTGTCACAGAGCTGCATGGACAAACACTGGTAGGGAATTCTGATATCACTGCTGTCCATAAAAAGGTACTCAAAAGTTTGGAGGAAAGTCTGCAGGATCGTTTCCTTGATGCAAGCCCACAGCTTTTACGTACTGCGACAGTTGCCAGCTTCACCCTATGGCCAGACAAGGACAGTCAGCAAGGTAAAACAGAATTTATTGTGGGCAATTAGATAACTGTGCTGGGAATGGCATGGGATGGCAGGGACAAAAAAAATCTAACATTTTTATTTTGGGGGGTGTTTCAGATTTTGGAAACCAGGAAGTGGCCTTGATTGTAGAACACTACGAACCAGTCCTAGAAGGTGCTACTGTAAAAACAGACATGATCGAAACAGAGTGGACTATGTTGAAATCCGAACTGTACGCAAGGTATGTGAAGGTTTCTTTGTCAATTCTGAGTTGAATGCATGTTTAAAGAACTTATTGCCTTATTTATGGAGAAAGAAAGTTAATATGTGTGTAAGTTGTCAGTGTGTTGAATGCTTCTCAATTGCCTTTCTTTTTATTTTCCAGATTTGAGCAGATTCACAGTCTGACTTGGGAGGGTGAATGCTGCGTACAACAGAAGTATCCCAACATCCTAGCTCTTATGGATCTTCTGTTGACACTGCCTGCAAGTTCAGCTGAGGCAGAGCGAGGTTTCAGCCAGTTGAAACTGACAAAGTCCAACCCGTGCCCAAGCTACAGTCGGACTCAGTGACGGACCTCATGGTGGTACAAATGAATTCCCTCAGACATTGACAAGTTCAATCCCCAAGAAGCAATCTGCCTTGGAACAGTGGGGACAAAGGAAGAGCGGCTACAGACTGGAACAGTGTTGGCACGACAGCAGGATGACTATTCAGCAGACTCACAAAGTGACTGTAACACTGACTGTGACAGTGATGTGAGTGACATTAGTAGTGTGACTGAGTATCTCTGACTCCCAAGATGAAGATGCACAAATTTGAACCTCGAGTCATGTCATGTCAATCCTTGAAAAGAACATTTGGGGGTGGGAATTGTCTTGATATTTATGAGTCACAGAATGCTTATATTTTGAAACAATGAGTCATTTGGTCATTTGGTGTGTTACTTCATCTTTGTATAAACGTAAATCAATTTTTAAACTGCACTGATTACGACATTTATTCATTGTGTTGTGAGTATAAAGCACATGATGAGTCTGACTGCGGACTAGTGCAAATCACTGCTGGCTAGTGCAATTTTAGACTGACTTGTCCTGCTGGCTAGTGCAAAAAAAAGTTAAGGTCAACCCCTGTACCAGTCCATGGCAGGAGTGAGGCTAGGATACTGCACACCATGCAGTTTAATGAATGGTTGCAAAACTGGTGCAGAGCACAGGGCCTTGGTTTCACTGGGGACTGGGGGGCCACTTGGAGAGATAACGGTCTATACTGGCATGATGGTCTGCATCTGTCCACAAAGGGAATCAAGCTCCTAGGTGATAGGTTTAAATGCTTCCTTGGCAAGCTTTTAAACTAGCCAAGGGGAAGGCACTGATAAAAGGCAGGAAATGTCAAGCCTCCCCCCACAAAACATGGCAGGTAATAAGGTAAACACTGAGGTACAGCGCTTAACACAGGGCTGGACAGTGGTAAATGGGAAAATAGACAAAGACAATAAGAGCAGGGATGGGGGAAAAAAGGATAAAGCCAACATTAAATGGAGGGCAATGAGTACCAACGTCCGTAGTCTGGGAAACAAGCTTCCTGAGCTAGTAGCCCTGATGGAAGATGAACAATTGGATATTGTGGCAGTCACGAAAACATGGTACACCGAGAACCATGACTGGGATGTCAACATACCAGGGTACACAATCTACAGAAGGGACAAGGAAGGTAAAAGAGGAGGTGGAGTAGCTCTATACATAAGGGAAGGGATCAAAGCTACAGAACTAAAAAGTAAAGGGGGAGGACAAGAGGCACTCTGGATCACCTTGGAGACAGGGAATGGCATCACAATCTGCACAGGGTTTGTATACAGACCCCTGTCTCAAGGGGAGGAAATGGACAACAAAATAATAGAGGACATTCTCAAAATGGCTGAAAAAGGGGAGATACTGTTGATGGGGGGCCTGAATAAGCCAGATGTTAACTGGATAACATGTACTGCAGCCACATCCAAGAGCAGGGTCATTCTCAATGCCCTGCAGGGGGCAGGCCTTAGACAGCCAGTGTTGGAACCCATTTGGGAGGGAGCAATACTAGACCTGGTACTCTCAAGTGGAGAGAGGATCACAAATTGAGAAGTCAGTAGACATCTGGGAACAAGTGACAATTGCACAGTGTGCTTCACAATGAGCACAACCATGGAGATAAGCCATACAAAAACAAGGATACTGGACTTTACAAGAGCTGACTTTGACAAAAGGGGTGAATACCTGAAAAATGTACTAGCAAATGACCAAAGAGGAGGGGTGGAAGAACAATGGAGAAAAATCAAAACTGCCATCATAGAGGCAACAAGCCTTTGTGTGAAACAAATAAAGAAAACAAAGCAGAGTAAAAAACCACTATGGTTTTCAAACGAGGTGGCAGGGAAGGTTAAGGAGAAAAAGGCTGCATTCAAAAAGTATAAGGAATCGCAGAAGGAGCATGACAGGGAACTGCATCAATTAACGCAGAAAGAAGTGGGGAAGGCAGTCAGACTAGCAAAGGCCCAAACCGAAGAAAAAACAGCCAACTCAGTTAAGACAGGGGATAAAACCTTTTATAGGTACATTAGGGAGCATAGAAAGGTTAAGGGAGGGATAGTGAAGATTAATAAAGGAGAGGGGAGGTGGGCAGAGGGAGACAGTGAAAAGGCAGAGATACTGAATGAATACTTTTGCTCAGTATTCACAAAAGAAGATGAGGAGGAGTTACCTAAACCAGACAATAGAAGCACTCTGGGTAGGGGGGTTGACACCAGTCCATTCAAGGAAGAAAGAGTCCTGAAAGAACTCCTAAAACTCAAGGTGGACAAAGCAATGGGGCCTGACGGGATTCACCCCAGAATCCTAAAAGAACTAAGGGAGGACCTAGTGACACCACTGACCACGCGTTTTAACAGATCATGGCAGGATGGGGTGGTACCTGAGGACTGGAGAAGGGCAGATGTGATTCCCCTTCATAAAAGTGGGAGCAAGGCAGAAGCGGGAAACTACAGACCTGTAAGTTTGACCTCAGTGGTAGGAAAAGTGATGGAATCATTTCTGAAAGAAAGAATTGTTGAGTACCTAGAGGCCAGTGGGGCACAGGACCCAAAGCAGCATGGATTTACAGCAGGAAGGTCATGTCAGATGAATCTAATTGATTTCTTCGACTGGGTGACCAATAGACCAGGGAGGGGCTGTGGATATGGCCTACCTAGACTTTAGCAAGGCATTTGACACAGTCCCGCACAAAAGATTAATAATCAAGTTAGCCAGCCTGAGAGTGGGTCCCAGGGTGGTAGCCTAGGTAGCAAACTGGCTGCACAACAGGACACAGAAGGTATTAGTGAATGGAACATGTTCCGAAGAAAGGGGATTACTAGTGGAGTACCTCAGGGCTCAGTACTGGGTCCAGTCCTCTTTAACATCTTTATAGGTGACATTGCAGAGGGTCTGGAGGGAAAGGTATACCTCTTTGCAGATGCTACAAAGATCTGTAACAGAGTTGATACACAAGGGGGGTAGAAAAGATGAGAAGGGACTTGGCAAGGTTGGAGAAATGGTCAGACATGTGGCAACTTAGATTCAATACAAAGAAGTGCAAGTAATGCACCTGAAACAAAAACCAGGAGAAGAGTACACAACAGCAGGGGAGGTACTAACAACAACAAAAATGGAAAGGGACCTTGGGGTAGTCATATCAGATGACCTAAAGGTGGGTAAGCAATGCGAAAAGTCGGTAAGGAGAGCCAGGGGGATACTGGAATGCATAGGAAGGGGCATCACACATAGAAATATGGAAGTGGTTATCCCTCTGTACAGGCAGTTGATGAGACCCCATCTGGAGTACTGTATGCAGTTTTGGAGACCTCATCTGTGCAAGGACATAGACAGGATGGAAGCAGTCCAGAAGAGGGCAACTAAAATGGTGCAGGATCTGCAGCAGAAGCCATATGAAGAGAGACTGAGAGAGCTTAATATGTATACTTTTGATGAAAGGAGGGACGGGGGGACAGATAGAAATGTTCAAGTACCTCAAGGGAATCAACAAAGTCCAGGAGGGCAGCATCTTTCAGAAAAAGAGATGTGTAAGAACAAAGGGGCACAATTTAAAGATAGAGTGGGGACGGCTCAGGGATAATGTGAGGACATTTTTTTTCATGGCGAGAGTGGTGGATGCATGGAACAGCCTTCCTGAGGTGGTCTTTGGGTCTAAAACAGTGGGGAAATTCAAACATGCATGGGACAGACACAAGGCAATTATAGTGGGGGGTTGCAGAAAGTAGGCTGTTGGTTAACTAGAATCTGCAGCTTATCTAGTAGGTAGGGAAATGGGCAGACTGGGTGGGCCAAGTGGTCCTTATCTGCCGACAAAGTCTATGTTTCTATGTTTCTATGTGGAACCTTTGTAAAGGAGCCTGGCTCAAAGGTACTTGTAATCCTAGTTGTAATAAAATGAAAAATAAAATAAATATTAAACTATGGGTGTTAGCTGGCCTAATGAGTGTAGAGGGCTGAGTTGATGGATGCCTTACCTCTCACCATGCCAGCGGCCCATGTTTGGGAACAAGCACAGATTGCTGGGGGTTGGCTGGGGGAGGGAGGACTGGGAGTAGACTGAGTGGCTGACAGGCAGCTTTCCTCTCCCAGATTGGGGAGGTAGACCTCTCCAGCTCTTGGCTGCTACTGAGTGGAGGCTCGACGGTAGCATCAGGCTCAGGAGGGGCTGGCGCTAACCCAGGTGGGTGGATTGAGGCTGTTGGTGCCAGCCCACATGCTTTCCTCCACGCGCATGCATGGCCATGAATGGCCGAGATCCCAGGGAAGTAAGGGGAAGGAGAAAAAACATCTTAAGAAGAAACCCCTGGAGGCAGATGAAGACCGCCCCCCCCCCACAGGCCCCACACCAGTGGCTGGGCACACACCACAAGCCCTGTGGCAGAAGGCACCAGCGTAAGGTAAGTCCCGGGGAGCCGGGTGGCCTAGGCTGGGGGGGCGGTCAGAAGAGGGCAGCCAGGAAGGAGGATAAAATGTGAAAGAAAAAATACTATGGGTGTTCAAACACAAATGACAAAATTGACAAAAACCTTACAGTAGTAATATTAAATTATGCTCACCTTTAATTATTTCAAATTTATAAAATTGGCAGGGTATGTTCTGCCTCCTGACTGGCCAAAAGGTTTCCAAAGCCATGGGTTAATGTAGCAACAACCAATGTTCTTGGCCTTCCTTCCGGAACCAAGACACAATGCACTGGCGTATAAATAACTTCCTGATGGTCATCACAAACATGGCTGCCACTCTTAGTCACTAATAACTTCAGTTAGGCCCTAAACAAATCCCTTCAGTTTAAAAAAAATCTACCAAATGCTCTTTCGTTTTATACTCATGTCCTTACACACATAATAAAACATGGAAGTACTGTACAACTGACAGTTTTATTTTCTGGTGCTCATTTGCTGATCCTGAAAAATCCTCCTCCTAGCCTTACTTGCTTACCAAGTAAATCTTAGCTGCTTACCTTATCACGATAAAATATGAAGCCCTGGCTCCATATGTGTGTGTGTGTGTGTGTGTGTGTATATGTATTCTGGCATTGGAATTCTGCAGAATTTTGAATTCTTGTATTTCATAAGTATACATACCATCTATCAAATGTAAGAAAAGACACAATTGACAAGTAGATAGAGGAGCTGAGAGGAGCTGTTTTTTTATAAATTACTTTTAACAAAAGCAAATACTTGTTTTCTTAGCAACTTTCTTTGAACTTTCATTAACAAAACAGCTACAAACCAATCACAATACAGAAAGAAAAAATTCATAAGGCTATACAAGCAACAAAAACACCACACATCTGTATAACAAGGGGTATCTCTGCAAGTGCCAAATCAGAGGGGGAGGGATATTTAGTACAGTAGAAACCATTTAATCTGGACACTCTGGTGGGAGCATTTTCACCCAATTAAGTGGCCATTCTGTTTATCAGAAGCCCTTGATATGGCTTATGTCTCACACAGTACAGCTACTGTCTAGGTGTCAGCATGGCTCAATTGGTAGCACATCTGCCTCTGGACCAGAAGGTCATGGGTTCTCATCCCACACTGGGATTGGACTTGTACCTAAAACCCTGGCACCCAAGTGCAGTATTGGGGGTGCTGTACTGCTGGGGTGTGCCATCCTTCAGATGAGACATTAAACCAAGGTCCCTTCTACCCATCCTGGAGCAGTCCTGGTGGGTGTCCAGGTGGAAGTAAAAGAACCCAAGACATTCTTCGCAAAAATTAGGGGACAGTCCCAGTGTCCTGGCCAATATTCCCCTTCCCATAAAACCGGTTCATGCAATTGTCCAAGCTGTGTGTGGGTGCTGATGTGCAACATGGCCTCCACTACACATTCAGTCACTTCACTACCAGTCTAGCATTGCCTGTAAAGTACTTTGGGATATACTGTGTAAGATTCCTCAAGAGATGAGGAATAGAGTGTAGAAGGCAGGCAGGGAGACTGTTAGTGAAACATTGATTTAGGAGTGCAATTTACACCTATTCAGGTGTGACTTGAAGATTAGCACAACAGCGTATTAGGGGATGTGCACGGGTTTGCATATGAGACAAGTCAGGGCATGTCTATCTGGAAGAATAATGTCACAGTAAAATGGCAGAGACATCAAATTTAACCAGTGACAGCATCCATAGGATAACATAGCCACTTAATGGGTAACCAAAGGGACATCCCAATAAACTGGATATCCCAATTATCTGCATCTCGATAAAATGGCTTCTACTGTATTACTGTACCTTCAGTTCACTGACAATCCTAGGTAGATTGCTATATTTGAGGTTTGATGCAGGTATCAGTCTATCAGCATGCAGGGCCTTCCAGTACCTGTATAAGGCAAGAGCTTGCTTAGGAATGAGGTTTAACCCAGCACCCTAATGTCTTCTCATAGAGGATTGGTAAAGGTTTTTAAAGATTAGGGGCTGGAGTTTTAGCCATTTAAGGGCTAAGTCCCAATCCGCAATCACCGCTGCGTGACAAAATCTCCGCACTTGTAAGAGATTCCTATTTTCACCCATGCTCTGCAAGGGTGGCAAGCGCAGCTGTGGGAGATATTACACCTGGTTCCACCAGACGTTGCATTTTGGTGCAGCTGTGGCAAAACAATTGGCCACAAGTAATCATGTATTGGGGAGACTGTAATAAACCGACTCTCTCTCTTTAAGAATCTGCTGCATGTGGGGAAAACTTGAGCTCTGGAAGTGAAGTCCCACTTGTGGTACTTTCTCCCTCTCACCTGTGCCGATTTCTGGGGCTTTGAAAATCTAGCCCCAGGGGTCTACTGTGGTGAAACTCTTGGGCAATGAATGGATTTCACTTGGGGGTGGGGGGGGCTAAGATACCTGTTTTAAAAAAAAACGTTTTGTTTTGTTTGTTAAATCGTTTCTCAGTTTGCACATTTTTACAGTGCAATAAGACAATTCAGGGAAGGGGTTGTTGTTATACGCTAATAGTACCTTCCAATGCTGAAGGTGTGCAACATGAATGTCTTGCACCACGCTGTGCAACTGGGCATGCATTTAGCACATAACCCACACCCAATCATGTTTTATTGCTTACCTAAAAAATATACAAAAACAGACTCAAAACAGGGAAAGGGGGACATCTTGAAATACCGGAGAAAAACGATACCCTTCAATAAAAAGAAAAGGTATAAGGTGGCCTGCCGGCACAGTGGTACTGCTACAACTTATGATGCCAACAAATCAGGTTCAGAAATTAACCTGAGTTGCTGGAGGGCCGGCTGGGAGAGGATGCTTGAGCATACCATAGACACTCACTTCCTCGGGGGAAGGGAGGGCTCTGATCTGCACTGATCTACTGCCACCTGGGTGACCAGAAGTGGCAGTACAGCTGGAGCCAGCATCAGGGAGCATCTCTGTGCTGACATCGAGGCATCAGACCACATCACACCACCAATACTTGAGGGTGGGACAGAAACAAGTGAAAATCACTCACCCATGCAGGATGCCATCTGCCACCCCACCACAGGTCCTGCACCATTGACTATGGCTGGCACTCATCACCAGTGCTAAACTCTGCCTTGGGGTTAAAAGAGGTGAACTCAGGGCAGCCCTTCCCACAAGGAGTCATCCACATGGGAACACGGAGTGAGGTAAGTCCTGGGGATGGCGAGTGACGGGGCTGGGTGGGGTGGAGGACTGAAACTACCAGGCAGGTGCTAAGGAAGAAAAAAATATATAAAAACTGGGATGAAAAGCAGGGGCACAGCTAGCTTTTTTGATGGAGGGGGCAAAGACTGATAAATGTACTGGTCGTCCTAAGAAATGTGAAACCCGCTATCAGGTTTTACATGCATTCTGGTGCATTTTGAGGGTCATTTTGAAACTTTCTGGCTACTTTTAAAGTTTTCTTTGACTTGTTGCAAACAATAGATGTCACTACCAAAATGACTGTCTTCATTTTCCTTTTTGAAACTGGCAATACTCAGACAATCTTTTGATTAAAATCAATGAGCACAAATGCATATTTCTCACAGCTAGAAAATTCAGCTATAAATGCTTAAATTCAACTATAACAGCCATGTATTCTTGAACCCCAGAATTAAACAACCAGTTTTATCTGCAATCTCTGCAGAATGTGAGCAATCAATACATGTGCTGTTTAAACCTGGAAAAATTTAAGGCTTAAGGGAATTGACATTGTCCCTTTAATTTCATCAGCATTTCATACAGCACTATTTTTGTATTTCATAACAAAGCAAAGATGTACAGTAGCAAATACCTTGCAAGTACAGTCTGTTAATAGAAATCCACCACTTAATACCTTAATTACCTCAAGTGGTAAACAATAAGTTTTACATACATGGACTTCACAAGCATTTATTGAATTTGTGGGGACAACCGAGAACTATTTTGAAGTCAAGCTGCAGTCAACATCAGGAGCACAAGATACAGTCATAGCAAGCATTACAGTTGTGGTGCAAAATAAAACAGCTGCAGTGTAAGGGTCCTTTCTAACTGAAATCTGGTCTGAACTACAAGTTTTCAATATTGCCTCTGGCTACAAAATGACATCAATGTGCAGAGATTCGGGCCAATATTCCCGAAGTTTTGGCATTCAAGACGCACATTTACCCCCCCCCCCCAATTCATGCAGTACTTTAGCCTTTTATTTTAGCTTTATTTTGGTTTTTGATGTTGTACTCCACTCATAAAAGGCAGCGCTGAATCAGGACCCCCCCCCCAAAAAAAGAAAAATATAGAAGGCAAACAAAAAAAAAAACTGCTTAACGAATAATGGAGTAAAATAAAACTGGTGCGTGGCAATGCCCTGGAAAACTGCTCTCTGATTAGAACCCTGAAGGTATAGGTAATGTGCCCAATAGTTGGGTTTGTTAGCACTCCTTATTTATTATAATTTACTGATGTACAGTACATACACCTCCTCCTCTATTTCCTGTACCCCTCCCCCAGGTCACACCTGGAAACAAGATTTATAAATTATATTTTCTTGAATGCCTGGATTAAATACATTTTGATAAATACTGAACTTGTCTGTCTTATCTCCTTTCTTAAAATACTCTTTTTGTTATTTTCTTGAGGATTGCTTCAAGCATGCCAACATGTTTTTAGTTTAAGGGGCTGCAACATTGCAGCAGCATAAACTAGGAAAATGAAAAGTTTGTTCCAATGCCCCTGGAAAATAGAAACTTTAAAATGTGTTTAGACATATATTGATAGGGTGAAGGTGTGTCATAAAAAGGGGCAAGGTGTATTATACCATCTCAAAATAATGCATCTGGTAGTTGTACTGCCTTTTGCTCATTAAAATAATTTTCCTGATTTCTTTCAAAGATACTGTATAAACAACAGTAAAAGTGTTGTTGAAAGAGGTGGTTGCAGTTTAACCTGGCAAAGTGAATCCATATTAAAATTTAAGCTTTAACAACGCAGTTCTATTACCTGCTCGGGTTTTGGTATACCTCGAGGAGTCGGGAGTGAATGCTCATGCAGATCTGCCACCACTGAGGAGACCACCGACTGGACCGGATCCTCTGCTGACAGCCTTGTGTTTCTGCAATCCGCTCCACCTCCTGCCATGCTGAAGGTTATGCCACTGCACCACCACAGATTTTTTACTGCTCAGCTTGGGGCAGGCATCTTCAGTCTTCTTTAGCTTACTGCCACCCAGCTCATCTTCTTTCCGACTTTGTGGTTCCTGCTGTGGACTATATCCCTGGCTATACCCCTGTATCGAGGTAACATGCATGGCTTCAACTTAAGTCAGCTGCAGCTGAGCTAGCCACCCCTGCCTACGCAGAGCAGCCAGTCAAAGAGTGCTGTGGACCTAAATGAGCTCTGCTATGTCACTATTCTGTTGCTGCATCTCCGAGCCCGCTCCTCTCCCTTCACCCATGCTGGATGGGATTACACACAGCACAAAAACAGAGTGAGAATGAGTTACTTAACAGCCAGGTGGATCAATTAAGATGCATTACAGCCACTCTGGCTGGCTTTGTTTGCTAACTTTGCTGTGGCTTGGGTCGTCACTTTTGTTGCGCCCTTTGAGCAGGTGTGTACACTGTGGCATACTTGGTGTATCAGTAGCTATGCCCTTGTCCTGCGGCGGGTGACCGGCACAACCCACCTGCTGTCATGGCCTGTCACCATCTAGTGCATGAATGCACAAGTCCCGTGCTTTCTCTGTAGTTGAACAAGCAGCTGACCACCATCTAGTGCATGAATGCACAAGTACCGTGCTTTCTCTGTAGTTAGACAAGCAGCTAACCACCATCTAGTGCATGAAAGAGCTACTTGCATGTTTGCTCTAGAAAAACTCACCACTAGTGCTTTCATGCACTAGATGGAGAAGCCACTGGTTTAACTATAGAGAAAGTGCATGCCTTGCACATTCATGCATTAGATGGTGTTCGGCTGTGCAGGTGGGCGGGTTGTGCTGGTTGCCCACTGTAGGACCTAAAATCAAATTCAAAGGGACCATCCAGCACTCTACTGGGACTGGCAAAAAAGTCCCAGTATTCTTGAGGAGGATGTCTCTGGGTTTACAGCCTGCCCCCTGCCTCCCCATCTATGCCACTGATGAAAAGGTATAGGTACTGTAAAGACTGCACATCATATCATGAACTGCTGCTCTAAGTTCACTATGTACAGAACTATTACATGTTTCTCATTTCTCACATATTGGTATTCTTGGACCTTGTTATAAGATGACTAAACTAGTTCAAATTATCAGGCTCTATACTTGAGTACTAGCAATTAAATAAGTAAGTAATGTTTTATTTATTAAAGGATACCTAAACAACATTTAGACAACAAACTATTCAAAAATCTTACCTCAAACAGGACTAAAGGAAAGGCTGCTGAATTCATAAATGCTAAAACTACGTTTATATAAGTTACCTAAATGTGGTTCCAAAGCATTTGAAAAATGTAAAATCAGCCTTCCAATTTTAAAAAAAACTGTCTTACCTGCTTCTTAAAATGGCCGTCAAATGTGTTAAGTGATGACATCATCGGAGCCAAAGTCAGAGCGCTATATGGCTGTCTATAGTGCTAACTAGTTTTTTTTTCCCTTTGTATAGAATTGTTTCACCGAAATGGTCAAAACCATGTGTATTATATAGATCAATATGCATGTTAGGCTATGGTTCTGTTCATTTTGTTTACTTTAACATGCTGAAATTGTGTTTTAATCCAACCGAATTTCTCCTTGGCAAACCACAGTGTAGTACAAATCTTGAATAACTGGGTGGTCTAGTGGTTATGGTAGAGCCAGGATGCTACAATGGGGGGCGGGGGGTGCTGGGAGTGTGTACATATTTCATATGCACTTTTTAACATTTTTATGAAACCTTTGTATTTTCTGCTATTATGCTTTTCTAGTATGTTTTTAACTGAAACTACAAATGTAATCCATATTTTTGAATGTAAACATTTGTACAATCAATAAATCAGACTTCTTCAACAAAGTGAAATGGAGCAGCAGCAAGTGAGTACTTTACAATGGGGGGGGGGTTACAGCCGCTTCCTTCACCACCCCATTGATCCATCACTTGTTTGTAGAAAAGTTCTTCTGTAGTCCAATGCCAGAGTTCATACTTTCTTGGAAATCAAAAATATGCTTGTCTAATCATCTTTTTCCATGGGAAATAATAGTAAGAATCAATATTTATATAGTGGTTTTCATACACATTGTATCCCAAAGTGCTTTACAACAATGCTAGACTGGCAGTGAAGTGACTGAATGTGTAGTGGCAGCCAATTCACACATTAATATCCACACACAGCCTTGGACAATTGCATGAACTGATTGTATGGGAAGGGGAATGTTGGCCAGGACAACAGGGTCAGGTAGTAATCATGGTGCTGGCAGCCCCACATCTTAGTTCTCACAGTGATCTACTCAAATTTCTCCCCTTCTGTCTTCCCCCTTCTCTGAATACAGCAGTATCTTGCAAGATTGGCCTTCTCATTCCCCTTCTGGTATTCATTCTTCACTACTCCTCCTCATACCAAAAACTGGTGATCTTATCACCCTTATGAATGCAAGTAGTATAGTCCCCAGGTTTTGTGACATATTAAAAATAAACAAATCTTTGCAGTAAGTCAGGCTGATAGCAGCAGACAACAACGGGAATTATAGGCATTCCTGTCCTTAAAAGATCTAGGCTACCTTTGATTAGGCACTATTAAATGATGGGTGTGCACATCATTATGCATGTCATTTAATCGGGCCTAATCATAGGTGGATTAAATCTTATATGGGTAGGAATGCCTATGTTTCCCCTTGTGCTCTGCTGCTATCAGCATGGCTTACCAGAAGATCATATTTATTATTAATATGTAACAATGACACGGGCGACTATACTAACTGCATTAATGATGCAGAAGGGTAGTGAGCTCACCAGTTTTTGGTATGGGGAGCAGAAGAGAAGAAAGAATGTCAGAGAGGGACTGAAGGGGCCATTCCAGCAGAGTACAGCTATATTTAGGTTAGGGGAAGACAGGAAGGGGGATGTTTAGTAGATTATTGTGAGGTCTGAAATGTAGGTCTGCCAACACCGTGATCACTACCTGACTGTGAATGAGAGCAGCCAACGATCATATAAATATTCAGAGTGGCAGGGCTGCACTTAAAGTGTTACTTGAATTCAGTTTAGGGAGATTACCCTCAGGTGGGGGGACAGTGATGTTTATTAGGACAGTATTGAGGGAGCTGTGTATAGATCATTCAAGATTTAGAAGGGTGGTAGCCAACCAGCTCGCATTGTGGAGTAGGACACTAAAAAGTACTGGAGAAGATTTACAGGGAACTGTCCTGCAGGGTTCTGCAGATCACAGATAAAGGAGTAGACTGACACTAGAAGTCGGGTGGAATCGCTCAAGGCATTAGTATGCCTCTCCTGCTAATAATATTGTTATCCACAGTAAATGCAGCCCTTATGAGGGCAGCAACAGCAGTTTTTCTGGTGAGTCCCGAGGCTTATTGCTTGGCCCTCCATGAAGACCCAATTGTTGGTTAATAAGGTGGATAAAAAACACAACAGGGGAACTGTACATGCTTCCTTCACTGTGCAGAAGGGTGGTGATCCCTTCAATGTTTACTGTGGAAGCAGAAGTCAAACACTGAAAAAGTGGACTTAAGTGTGATTTGGGAGGTATTTATTAACAGTGCCAGCTGATGATCCGTATTGGTGTAGGTATGCACAACTCTCTGAGGTATACAATTATAGTCTGAGGTGTGATAATTCTCTTCATGAGACCGCAAGTTCTCATGTAGCCCCAGGCAGTACTAAGGACATGGTATGGATGGTGGGGTGTTCAACAGAAGACAGATTAGGTGCAGGAGGCTCACTTGGAAAAAGAATATAAGAGAAGCTTTTTTTGGGGATTAACAAGAATGCATGAGCTTTCAAATTTGACCAGACCAGTACTTCGCTGTATGACCCTGAGCAAGTCACTTAACTTCCTTGTACTGTCAGGCCACATCTGTAAGTCAGGTTTCAGCATAGTGTGTGTCTCCTGGTTAACAAAAAAAAAAAATTCAGGGAATCACATAACCACTAGAGCATCAGGTATTTGAAGTGTTGTACTGTTCTGCAGTTTTCCAAAGAGAAAGTCAGCTAGATTGCAAAACATTTTCAGCAAGTTAAAGTAAACAAAATGAACAAAATCATAGCCTAACATGTACTGATCAAAATAATCCACATGTTAATACATGGTGTTGATCATTCTGGTAAAACAATTCAAAACATAGAGGGAAAGAAGAACTAGTTAGTCTATAGGAACCTATATTGGTCTCTGGCTCTGATGATGTCATCAATCAATCAATCAATCAATATCTTTATTTATCCAAGCGGGCACCATTGAGCAAGCTCATTTACAAGGTGGCCCTGCGGTCCTATAGTAATAATACAGAAAGACAAGTTACAATAGTACAAACAGTAAAAATAGCTGCTATTATAGTAAAAATGCACATTTACAGGTAATATACATTGAACATAGAACTACAAGGAGTCGTGGATAATGAACTTGTGCTGGATCCAAGCCCAAAACTGTGCATTTTGTAGTGGGAATGTTAGGGAGAGGGTAGGCATACCAGATAGAAGATATCAAGCGCATAATGTAGGGAGAGGTGGGAAATAGGGGTGCAAGCGAAGAGGACCCAATTGTTAGACCAGAGTGAGGGATTAGGAGGGCAGAGGACCGTCCGAAAGGCGACGAAGCGATGTTTGCCCCAAAACGCGGCAACATGTGGAGGAGAAAAGCTGCCGTTGTACTAAGTGCAAGAGGAGGAATATAGTATCAGGGGCATAACTGGGAAGGTCCTGGAGGTTGGGGCAGAGGGAGGTGTTGGATGGATGAGGGAACGAATATTTTTTGGGGCGAAAGACAATAATTATCCCCAAGTGCGGTAGCATGTGCTAGAATCAGGCTGCAGCTATTCAGAGCATCAAAGAATAAGATATGGGAATTCGGCAATAAATCCTGTGGATCTGTTGGTGGGCATGCTAGAGGCAGAGGCACACATTTCAGCTGGGGGGGAGCGCCATTTCTGGGCCACCGTTTGAGGGAGGGAGGTAAGTTAGTGTCTAGTACAGCAGTTGCAAATTTCCATAATGCCATCACAGTAAAGCCTTTTGAACAAAAGGGTACTTACTGGAGTTTTCAGCTTAAATATTTTTTTGGTTTTATTCCATATTGATGGGAGTGCGAATCCAAAGGCGGCCCTCCCGACTCGTGTGAGTGCCCTGGGTATATTTAGCAGGAGTTGTGAACAGCTTCTAAGGGAATAATTCCTAGGCACAATCGGAGACAGACAGTCGACGATGTGTTGAGGGAGTTTGCCACTGAGGGCTCTAATTGTCCAGAGTGCTGCATTAAAGTCACGCCAATAGTGAAGTGAGGTCCAGCCCATGGTGGCATATAGTGTGCAATGATGGGTAGAGAAGGGGAGGTCAGTGATGAAGTGTATAGCTCTGTGGTAGAGCATATCCAATTTTCCAAGATAGGAAGACGCACAGCTACTGTATATGAAGTCCGCGTAGTCAATTAAGGACAGGAATATAGCTTGGACTAGTCATTTCTTTGCATCCACTGTAAGAAGTCTTCTTATCCTGTAAAAAAGGACAAGTCTTTGCCTTAATTTTTTCAGCAAGTCTTCCAGGTGGACAGTGAAGGAGAGTTTACAGTTGATACAGACCACAAGATATCTGAATTTCGGAATATGCTCTAAGCACTCTCCCAGCATCGTGGTTATTGGGGGGAGGGAGTCAGTAGTGCTTGTGTAGTTTGCTGGGGAAAATGACATGGCTTCAGCTTCCTCACAATTAAGTTTAAGCAAGTGGAGGACCTCCTCCTTTCTCTGGATACAAAAAAGAGTGCAGGTGCCGATAATATTGAACCTTACTTCCTAAAACTTGGCCATACCTATCTGACCTCCCCCATTACACACTTATTCAACACCTCTCTGATTCAAAGTGAGCTACCTGTCTTGTGCAAAACTGCCCACATCCTACCATTATTCAAGACTGGGGATCCGAGTGATCTGAACAATTACCGGCCTATTTCTATACTATCCATCCTCTCTAAATTACTTGAAAGAATTATCAACATCCAACTTAGAGAACATTTGCATTCACAAAAGTTGCTAAACCCAGCTCAGTCCAGCTTCAGAGCCAAACACAGTACAATATCGGCTCTTACCAAAGTAACTACAGACTGGCAAATGGCCTTGGACTCTAACAAGCATGTATTTGCCCTCTTCCTTGATCTAAGTTAGGCCTTCGATACTGTGGATCATACCATCATGCTTACTGCACTGAGTAACATTGGACTTGATAGTTCTGCCATTAAATGGTTCACCAGCTACCTAACCAATAGGTTACAACAACTCAAAGCCATAGGAGATCTGTCCCCACAAACATCCTTGTTACGAGGAGTCCTACAAGGCTCCATCCTGGACCCTATCCTCTTTGCAATATACATCAATAATCTGGACTCACAGCTGGGCACAGCAAATGTGCACTTATTCGCAGATGATACTGTACTCTATACCACAAATTCATCCTTGGATCTGGCCCATGAGTATTTACAGAAAGACTTTGTCACCCTCCAATACAACCTTCTCACTCATAAGATCCTCCTCAATGCCAAAAAGACTAAAGCAATGATTCTCTCACCAAAGTCTACTTCCGGATGTCCACATATCACACAGATCTGAACACTCTTAGATGAACCCCTTGAAGTAGTTGATGCCTTTAAATTCCTAGGGTTCTGGATGGATAACAAGCTCAACTTTCTGTGCCACTTAAATGAAACCTTGAAAAAACTAAGACAGCGATTAGGTTTATTCTATCGCATTAAACACCTACTCATGTTAGAAGCCAGAGTGAGACTAGTACAAACTACATTCCTACCTATACTGGACTACGCTGACTTCCTTTACAGTCATTGCCCATCAACGATGCTAAACAAACTGGACACCCTTTACCACCAGGCTTTTAGATTTATCTTAAATCTACCCCGTAGTACACATTACTGTCATCTATACCAGGTATCAGGATGGACCTCACTCTCAACTAGAAGAAAAAGGAATGCTGTCCTCTGGTTTTTTAGAGCATTATCTGATAACCTCCCTGCATACATCTCGAACATCTTCAAATGGGCTAAAGGTTCCTATGGCGTGAGATGCTTCTCCTTAATCTGCTTCCAGATTCCTAGAGTGAAAACTACCCTTGGCTCAGCAGCAATCAACTTCTCACTTCCATCACTTTGGAACACTATGCAAGACTCATTAAAATTATCCTCACTTCCAAGCATTTTCACATTCAAAAGCTCTATTAACGAATTATCTGAAGGAATCATGCAACTGTTTCAGATGCTGATGATCTTAAGCCTCGGTGCCACTCTCAAATCCTATGCCTAAGTAGCTCATCCACCCCATATTCCTAACAACAGAAACCTAGGACCTACAAGCCTAGTTCCCTTAATCCAAGATGACCCTGCCTATTCTCTACCTTTTACCTATTCTGGCCTCCCTTTTGGCTGCCTACTCTTTCACCCCAATTTCTACCCTATTCCTTAATACCGCCTTATTTTTTATCATTTAGGTAAGAGCTCTTACTCAGTGGAGACTATATGGGACTGTTGTCTCTTCTCATTTCAGTAAAGCTTATCATTATGTACCTTTGCATGTTAATTATGTTGACTGGTATGTATAGGCCCATATTGACAGGCACCTTCACAATGTTTTTTCTTTTTTTTTTTGCACCGTTGTCCAACATAATTGTAATCTTATGAAGTGTACTGTATTGTATTTATGCCCAGGACCACCTTGAAAATGAGCTTGCTCAATGGTGTTTATGCCTGGTTAAATAAAGTGATTGACTGATTGATGGCTTTAGTTTTCTTAGCGTTTAATAGCAGTTTTTTATTGATTAGTTGGAGTTGCAGGAGGTTGAAATCTTTTTGTAGGTCAGTACAAGCTTCTTTTGGTGTGGGACGACTCAGGTACAGCACTGTGTCATCCGCGAATAAGTGAATACTTGCATCCTTGATTCCCTCATCAGTGTTGTTGATATACACTGTGAAGAGGAGGGGACCTAATATGGATCCCTGAGGGGCATCTCTTTGTAAGAGTTTTAGGGCAGATTGTTTGCCATCTGCTTTAACCTGCTGGTATCTGTCTTTCAGATATTCAGAGAACCAGTTTAGAGAAGTAGCATCCAGTCCTAGTGTTTTTAGCAAGTTGAGGAGCAGGTCGTGGTCTACTGTGTCGAATGCTTTGCTGAGGTCAAGAAACACAGCACATACTGACTTTTTATGCTCCAACTCCAGTTGCCAGTCATTGGTTACTTTAGCTAATGCCGAGACTGTACTGTGGTTGGCTCTGAATCCGGATTGAAGGGGGTTTAGTCATTTTTCTCTGTCGATGAAGGATCTTAGTTGGCCATTTACTATTTCTTCCAGTAGCTTCGAGAGTGTGGGTAGGAGAGAAATTGGCCTATAGTTATTAAGGTCGCAAGGGTCTCCAGATTTAAATAGCGGGATAACGTGAGCGATCTTCCATATTTGAGGGAGGGTACCTTGTGTTAGGGACAGGTTGAATAAATGAGTAATAGGCACTGCCAATATGTGGCATGCTATCTTTAGGAAGTATGGTTCAAGTGCATCTGCGCCGGCACTTTTCTTAGTATCCAGGTGGAGAATCAAGTCTTCCACTTCCTTGAGGGAAACTGATGAGAATGTGAAATGTTGACTAATGGAGCCAACATTTGGTGGGCTCATGCCAAGTTGGGTGACTTAACACAGTTGGCAAACATCTTAGGGAGAAGACAAGGCTGTTTTTTGTAAGTAAAAGGCTGATGTTTACATTTTTTAAAAGCTATGAAACTGCATTTATGTTATTTACATTAATGCAGTTTTAGCATAAATGTAAACAGTAGCCTTTACTTTACCTCAGTATGAAGCCAGATTTTGGAGTTTGCAGTTTTAAAAAACTGCTTGTTTAGGTACCCTTTAAGTGCCATTTCCCTGAGGGTCAGGGTGCTGTGCAGGGTGCAGACAGTACAAACATGAGTACAACATAAAAACATTATTCATAGCCAGTTCTAAGAACAACATGTAAAACAAGTATAGTATCATAAATAAATACTAAAATCAGCAGGCAATACTAGGGAAGGAATCTAATTAGTCCCTAAATACCTCCCTGAACAAATGTGCCTTCAGTCCCCACTTAATGGCCTCCAACAAGCGGGCGTCCCTCAAAGATCTAGGTAGAGAGTTCCACAGGATGGGTCCTGCAACTTCAAATGGTCACCCAAGGATTTAAGCCGGGCCCTGGGAATGGCAAGGAAGCTTGCCTCAGAGGAGCGGAGAGAGCACTGGGTATGGGAAGAAGTCAGGAGGTCATTCAGGTAGCCAGGACCCAGTCCATATTGGGCTTTGTAGGTCAGAAGACTGACCTTGAAGGTGATTCTCCACCTCACCAGCAGCCAATGCAGTGTCCCTAGGGCTGGGATCATGTGACTAGACCAAAAGAGGCCTACCAGAAACCTAGTTGCTGTGTTCTGCATTACCTGCAGATGATTGTGAACCCCTCCGCTAACCCTGAGGAAAAGAGCATTACTATAGTCAAGCCCTGAGGTTATGAAGGCATGTACTAGTGAGGGCAGGTCCTTAGGCAGGGTTAAGACTTTAATTTGGGCAATATCCTTAAAATGGTAAAAGCCCCTCTAGACAATGGCAAATGATACCTGAGCCTCAAATGTCAGTCTATCGTCCTGAATGCCCTCCACTTTTTTTTTACCTTAACAGAGGCAATGAATGAGGAAGGGCCCAGCACTACACCAGTTACCCCCCCAGCAGCCTCAGCACCCTGCCGGCAACCAGGCTGAATCACGAGCACCTCCATCTTATCTGGGTTGAGCCTCTGCCAGTTGGAGGACATCCAGTCCTGAATCTCAGCCAAACATGTGTTCAATACCTCAATGGTCCCATATGTTCTGGGTGCAAATGACATATTCTGCTGGGTGTCATCTACGTAACAGTGAAACCCATGCCATAACATCTTATGATCTCTCCCAGGGGAAGCATACTGTGAACAACATGGGTGATAGGATGGAGCCTTGAGCAAGTCCACATGGCAGGGGCTTCAGGAGTGATGAGAAATTCTCCATCACCACCCTCTGCGTCCTGCCAGTAAGAAAAGACTCAAAGCAGCAAATAACAGCTCTAATGAGTCGGCAGAGCTCCCTTAGGCAATCCAACATCACACCATGATCCGCAGTGTAAAAAAGTTGAGGAGAGATCAAGGAGAATGAGAACTGATGATCCCTCTCTATCTCTAGCCCCAAGGAGATCATTATACACCTTGACTGTGTCTTGACCTTAATCACAGCTGGAGAAGCTCATAGATGCTAAATGCAGTGAGATGTACCTCAAGCTGAAGAGCCACTATTTCCTCAATAACCTTCCCCCTCAAAAAGGGTGGAGGGTACAGACTGGTCTATAATTCACCAAGGAGTTCAGGTCAATAATCTATAGTTTGTAATCTGCCGAGCAGTAAGGGGTAAACCAGCTGATTTTTGTATCTTCCTTTGAGGAGAATATCTTTAATTGCCAGTTTCTGAGCTTTTGACTGTAATCCTCCAGCCCCGGTGAAATATAATACTATGACAAGTAATTGACAGTGGTAAGCCCTGTAAATACATGGACAACATTTTGCTGCTGATTTATCTATTTTCATTTCTAACCTTCTGTTTAGTGTAATAATTCTACTGCTACAGTATAGTGAAGTCTTAGTTGGGCAGTTTGGACTTCACCAAACTACACTTCCTAGTCATTCCCTGAATTATCAGTTAACCTTTGCAGGTTTTAGGATCTTATTCTGATGACTGCTGCATAAAGTATATATTATAGTGACGCAGTAGCACTATTATAGTTAGGGTGGAGTAGTCTGTTCAATGTTAAACCCCTGATTTTGCAATTTAATAGCTTTGCCCCCGTTCAACAGATTTGCACGAACGTTTGCATGCGTGGTCTGGGGGGCAAAGTCCCTTGTGCTAAGTTTCATGCTGGTCAGATGTGTGGATTCTGACTTCTATATAGTACATTTTTAGGAAAGCTTGTTTTCTTTGTTTGCTGTTTTTTTGTCATTACTTAGCACTCAGCCAGTTTAGAATTTTGGTCTGAAATTTTCAGGGTGGACAGGGCTTGCCCAAAAAATGACGCCTTTTATTGTATTGGTTAAAAATTATTAATACATTTCCAAGTTATAAGGATTAAAAATTTTGGTTGTGAGCATGCTCAGTAGGGCCTTTGGGATAGATGTTTGATACTCTACTGAGCATGCTCAGAACCAAAATTTCAATTCCTTATATCCTGGGAACGGATTAACATTTTTTCACCAAATCAATGAAAATCATTATTCTGGGGCATGCCCTTTCTAACCTGAAATTTTCAGACCAAAATTCCAAACTGTCTGGGCTGCAGAGATGACAAAAAACAGAAAAAAAACTATTTTTCCTAAAAACACAATGGGCCCTATTCACGAACGGGCTGGAAATACATGCCAAAAGTCCGTATCCTGCCTGCAGACCTCTGCACCAGTAGATGGATGCACAGCGGCTGTATGCACAGACACTGGCCACCATGCAGATCCTATCCATGGCCCCACCCCCTCGGCATGCAGATGCAAGGGGAACAGTTCTGCGGACCGGGGCATGCATCCAATGGGATTCCTGGATCCAGTCTGCTACTAGATCCCTTGCGCCCATGGGGCACTGAAGAAGGCAGATGGCACACAGTATACCACCAGCACAGGGGCAGGTGGGTGCCCAGTCAGCTACTCCCACCCTTCCTTGTAGTCCCATGGGCTGTGAAAGCATGTGGAGGGGTCTGCAATGCCACGATGTCTTCTCCATGGCTGGTGCCAGCATCCTGGGGGGGCACATAACCCTTATGGCTGGATGTCACCCAGCATAGCGTGTGCTCTCCACACCTTTGTGACTGGCTCTAAGTGCAGGCACACCCCTGACAATGTCCCACCCACCTACCTCCGGTGCATTGCTGTCTGCACGGCTGGGGGATCAGGCACATAACTGCCATGTGCCCCATCTGTGAATCCCATGTGGGGTCTGCAGGATCCCACTCCCTGTCATTCAGACATAGTGATGCCAACACACCAGTGTATTGGCTCTTTGGCATCATACATAGAGCACAATAACATTATTTCTTAAAAAAAAAAAATATATATATATATATATATATGTATATGTATATATATATATATATATATATATATATATATATATATATATATATGAACCTAGCTTTATGGGACCCTTTTAGCTAGATTCTGTTGTTTGTTTTTTAAGCACTTGCCAGAAATACCTTTTCTGGGCACCCCAAAATCTAGAGTTAAAACATTACGGTTTTGGGTCTCTGGAGTCTTGGCGAATCAGTGGTGGGGTCTTCCTTTGTTAACCCTAATGGTCATCCTATTCCATGAGCAAACAATGCCATATATAATCTCCTTTCTTCGGAAAGGGCCCGCAGGGTCCTATATTAAGAAAGCTACAATAAACTGTGTTGGCAACATATGGTAAGACATACTTCTCTACCTTTGAAGTGTTTATCACTATGAGGCACTGGTTTGGAGCTGCACCTTGGGCTTCAGACTGGAGTTTGTGAAGTGGGGGAAGGGGTGAGCATTAGGGTTGACAACCCCAAGGAAGACCCCACCACTGATTTGCCAAGACTCTGGAGAAACAAAACCCTCATGTTTCTTCCTGCTGCTTGGGGGAGTGGGGGTGTCGGTGAGGAGTTACGGTTGGAAACCCTAACACCACATTTTCTCAGTTCTGCGGCATTAAGTTACCCTAACTGGTGGATTAACAAAGTTTTTGCAAAGAATATTATATATATATACCTACAATAGGAGTAGGTGTAAAAATTATAAGATACTGTAGAAAGATATCTTGACTAGTGACATCAGTAACAGCAGTGTATCAATACTGTTGTCAAAATGATTATTTTTAAGGTAACTGTCATCATAGTGCAGTACTGAAACAACTACAGTGCAGCTTTCATAATGCTGATGACATCACACTGTCTAGTGCAGCACAGATGCATGCTGTTAAAATCTAAGAAAAACAACCACATTTTCAAACAAGCTGCAGATACTTGTAAACTACTGCTGTACAAAATAAATATACAGTAGCCTGACTCAAAATAGGCAATTGATCATCGCTTGTGAGTGGGCAGGACAGTCCTGCCCCTCACATTTGAAGATAAATTGCATATTTATTTAGTCCCTCTAAGGAACTCCTTGACAGGTGACGTGCCAGGCAGTTTTCCAGGCTTTGTGTCTTAGCACAGTATACTTGGTACTAATCTGGTAGATTTTTTCTTTATCATATTGGATTTTTCAATCACTAGTCACTGACTGGATTTGGGTGTGTGGGATAGATGCACACTATCGTGAGTACCAGCTTGATAGGACAGACATTGCAATATATATATATATATATATTGCAACTGTCAGCACTCCATTATCCATGCTACTAGCCATCATGCCATCATTTATAGCCTTATTTAGGACATTGTTCTGAATAAAAGCACCAAGATGTGGGTTTCAGAGCCCTTGTGACATATTTTGCCTGCAGTAGTACGTTTTAACATATATCACTGGTTCTTTTGAATTTAGCACTCTGTATCAGTGATTCATGTCAGCACAGCTGATTGGGGGACATTGGTCCTATTGAACATTCTTATTAGCAGTCTAAGAACCCTTGCATAATATGAATAGCAGTCACTGAGATATTAGCATAGCTAAGGTTCCTGGATATAGCCCTTGTTACAGTATATGCAATGTGGTGGATTTTCTGTCCTGAAACTGATATGCTGTAATACTGTGTGCAAATGTATTTAACACTCTAAGTATTTGATAAAGATTTGTACTCCACAATACTGCCTTTTGTTGACAGTGACGTTTGAGTTTTTTTATACTGATTTGTTTTATATACATTTAAATTGCCTTTCACTCCCTAAGTGTGATCTACTGTTTTGGAAAATTAAGCTGGGTAGAAGGGAGGACTGGAGGTTAAGTGACTTGCCCAAGCTCACACTGGGAGCATTCTTGCTCCAGTGGGTTTTGAACCTGCAGTACAATCTCCTAGTTCCCAAGCCAGTACTCTAACCACTAGACCACACCACCTTCAATATCTTGATTCCTGAGTTAGGTTGAGCTGTTGACTTAATGTTGTGAGTTTTTCTCAATGGGGCATGATAGGGTAGTCTCAGGCACTGGTTAAAGTTAGAGAGAATATTGAGTTATTTGCTGATTTTCTAGTCATTACTTTTGTTGGTCTCATCTGTCACCTTCCTTCTCGACGTGATCCTTATTGATTTCTTGGAAGGTTGTTTTCCGTGCACTATTTTATCATTTGTCTTTCTAGCTCTGATATATCTTTGTAGTTCATGTGGGTTTCTTATTATTTCTCTTCTGCTGGTTCTGTGCAATTTTCCATACCTTGATTCTCCTATATTGTTTTACTGCTGTCAGCTATTTTGAAGGAAGAGTGTATGAAATATGTGTGTATATACACACACACACACACACATATGCACACACACACATATGTCTACATATAGAAAATAAATGCTAGGTAAGTGGTGTATGTGAAATATACCATTGAGGGGGCTAATTTGTCCATAACCACATAAGGCCCCAAGGGTGAGTGAGATTATGAGGATTGTTGCTCCCCTGAGATGGAGTATCTCCCCATATACCACGCATATGTAGCATTTAGTTTACCTGTACATGATACATTAGGATGGTTTTCTTTTGTTTAGACATTTGCAATCATATCCTGGTTTGCCTCTGCCTGATTTTATCCCTCACACTTTTCCATAGTGTTGTGGTGTTTTTGTGTTGGGCATTGTTTTGTCCTAACTGTGCTTGCATAGTGTAGGGGCTTTGTATAAAAGGCAGTACTGCAGGGCTCTGTCCCTTAGTGACCACCGTGAGTGGCAGGTGGTGGACTGGTGAGTGGCAGTCTAGTGACTGGTGGTCTGTTGAGTGGAAGCATCAGTCTGGTGAACAACAGTCTGGCTGTGTATTGCCAGTTTGGCTGTAGAGTTGTTGTGGAGTATTGGTGCAGCATGGAAGACTTGGGTGTAGGAGCAGGGTATTTTTGAGAGAGGGACAGACTGTGTGGGCTGAGGAGCATTCTTTGGGGAATGTAACTTGAGGAGGACTGGGGCTGCAGATTCAGTCATATATCAGGCCAATTAAAGTCATATACCATGTCTGGCCATGGTATATGTCGTTAATGACCATGATATATGACTTTGATTGGTGGGATATACAAGGAAGTACATGATGGGATTTTCAACTGAACACAAGTCCCATCCATGTATTTTATATAAATACAGACATATAGAAATATGGGTAAAGTAGACACTTTAATGTTAAACCACTGTACTTACACCTTAGTAGCATGGTCGTTGTTGAACCAGTGCACTTCAAACTTGGTATGCACAGAGTCAGTGCCACAATCTCTGGATCCTAAAAATGTTGCAGCAATTGGTTCAGTGGGAGCAAAGTTGTAGAAGGTTGAAAATACATATATTCACCAAAATTAGGGCCTTTCTTGCTCATCAATAGAATACCAGCTCATAGGGCTGGGGGCACTCAGTTCTAGCCACAATTTGTCTCTGGGAAGGTCCGGGGAACACAGTGGCTGACTTTTTTAGGGGGCGGAAGACCTTTAATGCAGCGTTCTCCTCATGTATCATTGATGTCCTGTACACCCTGCCCCCAGTTCAAAAGTTTGCATCAGAATAATGTGGAAGCACAGTCACACCCTCATGACCACCACTGATTCAGCCACCCAGGTAGATGAATGTGCAGAGCAGGATAACATGCAAAAGGGGTTCTTATACCCTTTTGTGAATGCCACGGTGTGCCTTGCATGTGCATAGGGGTACTCTGTGGGGGTGTAAGTTCCTCCATGCTTCCATAATGCTTGAATTTCTTTTATGGACTAAAACTTTAGCAGGTTGTATGCTCACTTTTTGGGCAGGAATATTGAAAGGTTATGGGTTCTTGTCCCACACCCGGAACTTGGGCTAACTAAATACCAACAATGTAGTCCATCACTATAGGGGTACTGCGCTCTTTGTTTTTCTTTCAGAAATATTTTAGGTCCCTTGAGCAGTTGGCCATCAGCCCCAATCCAGCCCTGGTTGGCACATACCTCCCCAAGGACTTAGTGGCTGAGTCCCCAGTGAATTGTTGTCCTCCCCCCACAGCGGGGCCAGGCAGTGGAGGTCTGTCCCCCCTGAAGCACATATCCAGATTACCAAGCCTTGGTGGCAGTGTGTATCTGGGGATGGGCCATGATTCATATGCTGGTTCCATTTATTCTCTTGTTTTTTCACCCCACCCACCTCCCTGATATCAGGTCCAGTCCCAATGATGGCCTCCCATGCTATTGACATGTCTCTGCAGAAGAACAAGCTCCCTAGCCCATGAAATGGGTCACCGGAGTGGTGGATACTGATGTCTACCCTCCCTGAGGTGGGAGTGCTGCTGCAGTGTGGCACCTTCCCAGGCCTTGGGACCTCTAACCCAGCTCATGAGCTCACTCTTGAGCCTAGATTACCAGCATGGGAGGACAGAGTGCTACTGCTGCACTATTGGTTGGCCCCTGGGGTGATGTACTCCTGAGATGCTGTCATTTTGATTAGAAATTAAATTGGGATCCCTTCTGCCTAACTCTGGCAGCTGTCCAGGTGGAAGAATTCACTGTCAGACTGTCAGTGTCTGTGCCCCACCAAAAACCAATGTAAACCTCCCACCCCACCCACAGTACCCTGGCCCACTTAAAAGGAGTCAATGTTTTGATCCTGTCCCTCACTCTCTCCCTCAGCCCTGTCCTCTCCTGCTGAACTCCCACTCTGCTCCTGTCCTTCCTCCCCCATGCCTCCCCTCCATGTACTCCCAGTCCCAACTCACCATATAGACTCCTTTGTTTCTCTAGTGACAATCCCATACTTCTGGGTGCTGGCAGAGTATCTCCTGTGTTTTCTTTTTTTTTCTCCTATTGTAGAACACTCCAGTTCATGGAACTATGCACGGATTAATTAACTTGTATTGGCTGTATACGGTTGTATATGTTGTATATACTAATTACCCCTGTTGTTGACTAAACGTCTTGTTAAATTGCTACAGTCAGCTGTGTTATGTAACTCTTGACATGGAACCCCTTGTAAATGAGCTCCAAGCTCAAAGGTTGTTTCTGAATATCTAAATAAAATAAAATAAAAAATAAATTGTCAGTGGTTTAATGGGTGGTACCCTTGCCTGTGGAGCTGGACGATCAGAAGGCTATGGATTTTAGTCCCATACTAGAAACTAATGACAATGTAGTGCAGCACTGGGGTGGGGCTGTTCAGTTGTGGTACTGTCCTTTGGATGAGACATTTAACTTATGTTCCTTCTTTCCCATCTCTGTACACTGTCCATGTGGAAGATCAAGATCATATAGCACATATCATAGGTTTCCCTGGTGTCCTGGCAAACATTCCCATAGTCAGTAAAACAGGTCCTATTATTAGATGGTTAACATAATGGGTATTATTATCTAGGTGGTGGGATAAGGAGGTGGGAGCATGCTCTTAACCACAGGATATTGCTTTTATTGATCGTTGCCCTATTCACGGTGCTTGTTAGTTATGCTGTGCAATTTTATTTGCAGTTTTTGACTGAGTTGTGTTTTTTTTGTTTGTATTCACTTTCTAGTTATGCTGTGCATATTTATGTCTACTTATAGGTGTTCTGTGCATTTTTGTTCACAGTTACTTTTTAATTGTGCTGTGCTTTTTTATGTTTGTGTACACTTAGAAGTCTGCTGTACTTTTTTGCTTGCAGTCACTTTTTAGGCATGCTGTGTTTTTTGTTTATATTTAGTTATAGTTATTCTGTGCTTTTTTGTGTGCATTCACTTAAATTGTTCTGTACTTTTTTATTTGCACTCAGTTTGATTTGCGTTATCCTTTTTTAGTTGCATTCACTTTTTAGTTGTGCTAAGTTTTTCATTGCATTTAGTTGTGCTAATATATATATATATATATATTTCTTTCATCATTTTTAGTTGTGTTTTACTGTTTTGATTTGCATTTTATTTTTTATTTTACATATTCTTTTGGTTGTTCTTTACATTTGTTTTTGATTTGTTACTTTATTTTTGTAACATCATGCTTTGTATTTGGTTTTGTTGCTGTTCTTTTTTTGTTTGCACTTTATTTAATGGTTGCTGTTTACTTATTTGATTGCATTTTACTATTTTTATTTGTGTTTTGTGCTTCAAGGTACGGTGACCCTGAAGTACAAAACACAAAAAAAGTAAAATGGAATCAAATAAGTTAAGCAACAACCAAAAAATGGAATAGAAACACAAATGTAAAGTAACAAAATGAAATGTAAAGCGTGATGCCACAAAAATAAAGTAACAAAACAAAAAAAAGATTAAAATGCAGCCATAAGGAAATGATAAATAAAAAGTCCAATGCAAATGAAATCAGTAAAGTGCATCTAAAAATGATGAATTTAACAAAAAATATTAGCACAACTAAAAAGTAAATGCAAACAAAAAGCACTTCATAACTAAAAAGTGAATGCAAACAAAAAAAGGACAGCACAATTACTGTACAATGTGAATGAAAATAAAAAACACAGCACAACAAAAAGGCAAATGCAACAAAAAAGCACAGCACAAATAAAAAGTGAATGCAAACAAAAAAACACAGTACAACAAAAAAGTGAATGCAAACAAATAAGTACAACACAACTATAAAGTGAATGCCGAGAAAGTGAATGCAAACAAAAAAAGCACAGCACAACAAAAAAGCGAATGCAAACAGTAAAGCACAACACAACTAAACACTGAATGCCAAAAAAGAAGCACAGCACAACAAAAAAGCACAGCACAACAAAAAAACACAAACAAAAAAGCACAGCACAAAAAAGTGGATGCAAACAAAAAAACACAGCACAAGAGAAAAGTGAATGCCAAATTGAAGCCCAGCACAACAAAAAAGTGAATGCAAACAAGAAAGCACAGCATGCACACACAAAAACAAAACAAAACAAATAAAACCCAAATGTAAACAAAACAAGCATAGCACAACAAAAAAAGTGAATGTAAACAAAAAAGTACAGGACAACAAAAAGACAAATGCAACAAAAAAGCAGAGCACAACAAAAATTGAATGCAAACAAAAAAGTAAACGCAACTAAAAAGTGAATGCAAACAAAAATAGCACAGCACAACAAAAAGAGGAATGCAAAGAAGCACAGCACAACAAAAAGACAAATGCAAAAAAGGCATAGCACAACAAAAAAGTGAATACCAACAAAAAAGCACATCACACCAAAAAGTGAATGCCAACAAAAAAGCACAGCACAACAAAAAAGTGAATGCAAACAAAAAAAAAAGTGAAAAACTTAAAATCCAAGAGTTGGCTGGTGCCATAAAAAGCTAGTCTGAAGGGGTAATTGCAAAGGAATGCATCTAGCACCAAGGTGTCCATTGGCACCCTCCTCCCTTACCTGATCCCTCACCAAGGCCTCCCTAATACCAAGAACTCTGTAGTATCCAAAGGCAATCTGTTCTTGTCACATACCAGTCATTCCCTGGTGTCCAATAGCCCCCTCTTTCATCACTCCAGCTACATGCAATGCACCTTCTGATGACCGATGGCATATTCCTACCACATCTCATTCCTGTATCAATCAGTTCCTGCTGTTCAGTAACACCACCTTCTTCTTCCTATTCTCTGCCAAGCATGCCCTCGGGTCCTAGGCATCCTCCCTCAGCCTGTTCCATGCCAAGAACTCCTTGGTGTCTGGTGGCAGTCCCCTCTCACATCCAGTTCAGAGCAAAACAGTTTGTGGTGTCCAGGGACATTGCATTTGCTCACCCTATGGCTTGCTAAGCATTCCATAGTTTCCAATGCCACCTTCTTCTTCTCCCTACCCTGAGCCAAGCAGTCTGTAGTGTCTAGTTTGCACCCAAACTAAGGATGTCAGAAGCGGATGTCAGCAGGGAGGGAGACAGAGCATCTATGCAGATGTTCTCCTTCCAAGGGAAGGCCATACTGCTGTCTGCTCTTGAAGTAGTTCCTGGTAGTTTCATAAGGTGGTGTGTGTGTGATGTGAGTTACCACATGTTGAGCACACTCCCTTCCTAAGGTGCCATGGTAGATGCGTCTTGGGGAGGAAGGTGGTGTCACAATAAAGTGGGAAAATGGCTGGCTCAGCTTTTCTGGATGATTGCCTCCATGCTCCCAAGCCACCAGGCCCAAAACCAGGTTGTGCCATATTTTAAAAGTGGGCTGCTGCCAACAGACCCATGGATTTTGTATGCATTTCTTTGTAAAGAGGAGTAGAATATGCACTACTCTTGTATATGGGTTCCATTCATCTCATATATTGACTACAGCATGGTATCCCAGTCCAAGTATAGGCTATCAAATGGTTGGATATTAAAGTGATAAAAAGTTGCCACTCATATACATACACTTACACACAGTCACGTTTTGACATTAGCACATGCACTACTCTCTGCCCCTCCCCCCCATCCAGCCACAAACTCTCAGCTATCAACAAAATGCTAAGGACACACACACACACACACAAATATACATGTAACCCCTAGATGGCGCTATCCCAGGGGCTACTACCCCTGCCTGATTTGCCACTAACAGGTTGAGGGGCCTGGATCCAATGGCGGGTGCCTCCACCCAGAGGTCAGGGTTTGCAATAGTTAAACTTACTTGGTCACAGCCCTCTGGGACACTGCAACCCCCCTTTCTTCCCACTAGTGGCCCACACAATATAGCAGAATTACCTTCACAGTATACACTTACCCCAAGGCTGGTTCAGGCACCGGGACATCCTGTAAAATAAGATACAGTGCAACAATCACAGTACAGTACTTTAACATAGACAAATACCTCAGGCAGTATAACTTTGTTGAAACAAACAGCTCTGATTTATTTAGGGGATATAACAAGGACAGGGGAAATCAGGTTAATTAGCTTATCACTTTACTATCTACCTATGGCTCTGTGCACAGGCTTATCCCTACCAGTTACTGTCCTGGGTACCAGGCCCAGTGGCTAGTCCAAACCGTGGCAGCTGGTAGGGGCCCTTTCACACAGAGAAAAGGAAAATTAAACAGTCAGCAGTACAGTAATTCCATTTGGATTTAATGTGGCAATTCAACAGGGAGCACCCTAATTAGTACTCACGACCTCCAAAGAAGATATGGTCCTTCAATGTCAGCAGGGCTACTTTTGATCTCCAAGAGACTCCTCACACATTTATATGGTAAAAAGAAAGCACTATACCAGGCAGGCTGCATCTGTATCCCAATCGCATTACTGCACAATAACCAGGAGAACACACAGCAGATTCAGTTCCTGACAGACCGAGTGTAATTCAACAATTTCTTCAGTCTTCTACAGGGTGAGCCTGGTTTCTACTCTTCAGAGATCCTTTGATTCTTTTCATGGACGGATTCAGTCCTAACAAGCAGTTACACAAGTTGTAGACTGAACTCTGGGCCTTGCACACGTTTTGACTGAAACTGTGCACTGAAGGAGCACAGGGTTTCTTTCCCTTCACTTTCAGATCTCAAACTGAAACTCCCAACAGACAAAAACTGGCACTTCCTTTGAGTTCCTCCCAGTTCTTGACTGGATTGGCTGTCACTCACAATAGACTGCTGCTGTTGGTCCAAAAGGCACCAGTCTAAACTACATCTCCCAGAGTCACTGCCCATACAATCCTCTTGTGGCTGGCTCAGATTATGAGTCCCAAGTTCTGATTCGTCCAAGGCATCATTTTAGAGCTAGTTTACCCCACACTGATTGGTCCAGTTCAGCAGTTCAAAACCAGAATGGGGAACTAGGCAGACAGTTCTGACTGCAAAGAAAGCAGGTTAGACAAACTGTAATTTTATTATTACTGTAAATGATTTCTGGCAATCAGTTACATCTTTCAGACAGGTTCCTTTGCACCCTAGTGACTGCAAAATGGGGTGAATTGGCAGCAGCTTGAGTGGTACTCAATCAAAGAAACACACAGTCCCCATACAACTAATTATGTCTGCAAGCAGACAGCTCTTAAAGAGACAGTACCAGAGGTTCTAAAACACTCACTGATAAATGGCTTAAACGCCAACACCATTCAGGCTTGGAGCATTCAAGCAAGCTCCTGAAGTCTTTTGGAACCCCATTTGCAGGGGTTACACCTTCCTGGCTTGGGAAAAGCTTGACGTCCGCGTCAAGCAAGTACCCCATAAGTTTCAACTGCAAACCATATACATTTGCATTAGGCTCACACATGTAATCATCAGTCAATACATCATTTTACCAAGAACCATTTCTGAAACATTGCAGTACGTCACTTTTACACAGTATAACACACACATTGTACCATAACTCAAGTTATTACCTCTTGTACATGAAACCTGGAAGAGGGGACCCTTCCTATCAGTTACCTTGGGGCTGGACGGGGCAAGGGCACCATACTTAGAGGGCAACACAAGTAACTTGGAGTTAGCACTAACGCTCAGTTTGGGCAATGAGCCTCGGGACACATACACTCCTTTATGGACAACATTGAGAGGCAGGTCCACTGGCCGGCCCAGGGAATCATAACTGAGGTGCACCACAGGCTTTACAGCTCGACCAGTCTTTCTAGGGGAGCTGTTACAGTCTCTGCACTCTGAGCCTCATTTTCAGCATTGTTCTCACTTGTCAGGGAGTCTCCATGGGGGTAGAGAGGCTAGAACTTGGGGCACTTTCAGCTCCAGGAGTTACAGTTTCTGAGTCCACAACATTTGGCTGCATGGAGAGCTTTCAGACACTGGCAGTGGACTGTCAGGGCACTCAAAATACTCTTCTTGTCTGGGTGTATCACCAGTCTGCCCTAATCTATCATTTTCCTCCTGAAAGCTCAAACAGTTCAACCATGCACAATGATTCCATTTCATCTGATCTGATGCTTTGCACTTCACTTTCTGGGAGCATTGGCTCCAGGGATGAAGCTAGGGGCATAGACAGTCCAGAAGGCCCAGCTTTGTCTCCAGTATTGACTAGGGATTGCCTCAAACAATTGACTCAGTTCGTAAGAAGGATAGTATTCAAAGTCACTCTCACTTTCTTCTGATATGGACTGACAGTCATGCTCAACTGGGACTTGTGCAGGGGAACACTTTAACTCTGCTTCTGTAGGTGCAGACTTCCTTGATCTTTCTTAGCAGCAGCTCTAGTCACTGGTCCAGAGGGGCATCTTCTGGGGCTCAGACTCAATCAGGATTTGTCCAATGGGTAGTAAATGATTTCTATGCATTGTTTTACATCTTTTGAATTGTTCTCAGGCCTTACTTTGTACACTGGCAGATCATCTAGTTTGCCCACTACAATGTGAGGGAGATGGTGCCATCTGTCAGCAATCTTGTGTTTGCCATGCAGTCCCAGATTTCTTAGCAATACCGATCTCCTCCTGGAGTTCCCTGTGCTTTCACCTTTTTATCATACCTTTCTTTGTTGGCCAGATTTCTTTTGGCAGCCATGGTTTGAGCCAGTTGGTACGCATGAGTTAGCTGGGCCTTTAACTTTGCATACTGTAAATAGTTGTCAGCTTGAACTCCCCATCAGGGAGAGACCCCAAACACACATCTACCGGTAGTCGAGCTTCTCTTCCAAACATCAGCTGTAGGGGGAGAACCCAGTGGCATCACTTTTGGTGCAGTTATAAGCATGTACCAGGGTGCTAATTTGTTGGCTCCATCTAGGCTTGTCCTTTGGGTGCAGGGGTGCCTAGCATATCTAGCAAAGTGCGGTTGAAACGCTCAGGCTGTGGGTCCCCTGGGGTGGTAAGGAGTGGTTCTGGACTTTCTCACTCCCCACAGAGAAAGCATCTCTTTGATCAGACGACTCTCAAAGTCTCTCCCTTGATCAGAATGGATTCTTTGTGGAGCCCATAGTGAACAAAAAGTTTTCTCACGAGTACTTTGGCTACAGTGGATGCTTTCTGGTCTTTGGTGGGAAAGCTTGGGCATATCTCGTGAAATGGTCAGTGACCACCAGCACATTACTGATATTTCTTTGATCTGACTCCAAACTCAGAAAATCAATACAGACCAGCTCCATGGGTGCACTGGTGGTTATGTTAACAAGGGGCAGCCCTCTGGGGCAAAGCTCCTCTGTAAGCAGCGACTACAAGTTGGTATGTGTTGCTCCACATCAGCCCCCATCTTAGGCCAATAGAATCTGGATCTCACCAAGTCAAGTGTTCTGTCTATACCAAGGTGCCCCATGTGGTTGTGCAAGGACCTCAATATTGAGTCTCAAATGCAGTGGGCAGCACCAGTTGTTGTTTGTCTACTTGTCCCTCTGTCTACTGTTTCTCTATATAACAGTTTATTGATCAGTTTCAACTTAGGACCTTCTTTGTATAACAGTGCAGTTCTCAAATCAGTGGAGCGTAATTTGGACACATCTTTTCCTGCATAGAGGGCTTCTAAAGCTGATTTGATCATAGGATCGCGGGATTGAGCCGGCCGAATACTGTCATTGTCCAGCTGAGGCAGTGCACCAATGTCTATTGCAGAAAAGTGGCAATAAGCAGCAGGTATGCAATTCTCAGAGGGTCCTAAGCAATCCACTATGCAGTCCATTGTGTCGTGGACATTTGTTCCTCCCTGTCAAACTTCCGGTAGAGTGCCGAATGTCAGGTTCTGCCAATCGGACCCAATCATTCTGGGGGAACAGGCCTCCGGAGAGAGTATCAGCATCTATGTGGTTCAGACCTGCTCGGTATTCGAGAGCATAGTCATATGTAGATAATGCAGAAAGCTACCTGTGGCCAGTGGCATCAACTTAGCTGAGGTCTGCACATAGGTCAAAGGATTATTGTCAGTTTTACTAGTATTTTAGCCCATACAAGTACTCATGGAATTGGTCAACAATAGCCCACTTCAAAGCTAGGAACTCTAACTTATGTACAGGATAGTTCTTTTCGGATGGGGTCAGGCTTCTACTGGCAAAGGCCACTGGTCTCAGGCCATTTCTCGTGTTCTTGGTACAACACAGCTCTCACCCTTGCAAGCTAGCATCAGTGTGCAGGACGTAAGGTTTTCTTGGATCGGGATAGGCCAGCACTGGAGCATGGGTAAGTTGATATATGATCTCATGAAAAGCAGTCTCATAATCAGGAGTCCAGCGGGCCCCAAATACTTCACTCGGATGAAAATACACTCTTTCAGTCTTGAGGGACGCTGACTTTTGGTATTTTTTGTGGGTTGGGGGATACCCTTGAGTAAGGTTAAGTAAAGGGCGGATCACTCTTGAATAGTCCTTGATGAAACGCGATAATAACCACAGAATCCCAGGAATCTTTGCAGTTCTTTTAGATTTTTGGGCTGTGGCCAGGTGGTCAAGGCCTCAACTTTACTTGGGTCAGTCTCTATTCCCTCGGTGGATACTATGTGTCCCATATACTTTACTGATGTTTGAAAAGAATTGACACTTATCAATGGACAGTTTAAGGCCAAAGTCCTCCAGTCGATCCAATACCTTAAATAATCTGCTCTCATGTTCCTCCAGTGAGCTGCCAACACAATAACATCATCTAGGTATACCAGGCACTCTAGTAAGTTCATGTCCTCCACTGCACGCTCCATCAATCGTTGAAAAGTGGTTGGGGCAACTGAAATCCCTTGAGGCATCCTCATGAATTCATAGAAGCATGCCGGACAGATAAAGGCTGTCTTCTCACGGTCCTTCTGGGCCATCGGGATCTGGTAGTACCCAGCATCATGGAGATCCAGTACAGAGAACCACTTGCTCCTGCTTAGGCAGTCCAAGCATCTCTGAATGCGGGGTATTGTGTACTGATCAGGGATAGTCCGCCGTTTAAGGTGCGATAACCATTCATATCCTTACTGTCCCATTCTTTTCCTCACTACCACAATGGGGAAGCATAAGGGCTTCTGGATTCTTGTATTACACCAGCCGCTAACATCTCTTGCAGATGCCGTCTCACATCATCTATATCAGCAGGTGCCAGGCGTCGAGACCTCTCACTAAATGTTCTTCTTCATTAAGGCGGATATTGTGCTCAGCTCTCTTGCACGCATCCTACGTCCCATTCCTTTAAAGAAAACACCTGGTCTCTCGGTAAGCTTCTCACTGATCCTCACTTTCCATTCAGCTGGCAGCGGGAGTTGCGAAATCAAACAAGTCAGGCGTTACTCTGTCATTCTTCCTTGAACTCTTGCTGCTGGTAGCACTGCAGTGTCTGCACAATGCACATTAGCCAGGATGCAACCTCTATTTACTCGAATGTCTCTTTCAGACACATTATGAACTTGGACCATTACCCTTCTGGCATAAGCATGGGCTCTAGCGGGCAAAATACTAGGTTGACCAGCAGTCCCTCTGGCAATTTTCCATCGCCTGGTGCATCCAACATTAATATTTTATTCTTAACATCCTTTCTGATACGGACCTCTCCTGTAAGGTACACTGGGCATTTGGTGCCAGGATCAGAGACTCAGGATCCTTCTTCCATACAATTCCGCCGGTTCCTCTGGTTCTATATTTTCAGCATCTCTGTGCCTCATAGGCCTTCTTAATTAAAGCCGGAACTCTTAAAGCTCTACTAGTCTTGACCCTGTTTTCATAACACAAATGTGCCAGCTTCTGAACATATGGAGCATTTGTTCCAATCAACAAAGGGACACCATCATACAGTCCAGTGGGGGACACATAAGGCTAGGGTCTCTACTTGTTCGCCACTCCAGCCACGAGGTGGGAAAGACAGCCAAATTGATATACCCAGAATAGGGGTAGGCCTTCTCACTTAACCCCCATACATGCAGTCCTTCTAATGGTTGTAAGGGTACGTCTGACAAATGCTTCTGATACCAATCTTGAAACATAATTGTCACTTGGGAGCCACTGTCTAATACAGCTCTTGTAGACACTCCATTTACCTTTACAGTGGTCTCCATGGAGGGACCCACTATTCTGGACCAGTCTGGAGAGGCGGTAGTGGGGGCCTGGGCAACTGACCTTGCCACAAAAGGACGTGAATTAGCATTTTTGGTGCCCTCACTGGGATCATTTAGGCACCTCTTAACCACTGATTTGTTCTCCAAGCTCTCCTTGTAGCCTATATGCAACTTTGTCAGTGTCTTTTGGGATTGGCATTCCCTTTCATGTGCCCATCCTTCCCACAATTATAGCAAAACATACTTTTGGAGTTTGAGCTGGCCGAGTGCCACTGGGAGCAGGGCAGGGTATTACTAACTGGAAACCTTGGTGCCATCTCTGTCTGCGGCGTGATAAGCATTTGGAGACATCTCGTCAGTTTCTCCACTTCCATGGTCAAGGAATCGAGTCTGGAGCTGTTATCAGCAGGAGATACATGGGTGGGTATCCCCACCCCTATAGCAGAGATGCAGTCGGATATAGGTCGGGGCCTGCATTTGCAGGCGTGGGCCTTCATAAAGGGACTGTTTTTGAATTCTGGATCTCTCTCAACAGTTCTACTCCATTGTGGCATATCTTTTTCCTTATCAGAGCACTCATTGACTGCCAACCTCTGCCCCTGAACTTCACTTGATGGGCCACCCTCAGTCACTCTGGTCATAGCCACAGCTATTGGTGCAGATCCTCCCGAGGTCGCTTTTCTCAACTCCTCAATTTCTCTCATTAACTCATCATAGGAGGGTGGGATTCAGTCGATTTGCCAGGCGAACTGAAGCAACAGCAGTTCTGAGAAGGGGCAGACTTGAGGATTCTGTCCAGTCTGGTTCGGTCCAGTTCAATCGCTGGCAAACTACCCTTTCTGAGGCATTCTTGCAACAATTTTTCAGCCGAGACATACACAGACAACAACTCCCCTTGGTACTGTTGTGCATTTCTTACTCTCCACCATAGGTCCTCATCAGAATCTGGGCTCCCATACACATTCTCCAAGGCCTCAAGATAGGCTTGTGCAGTCGCTTCAGGGTTACTGGCCGTTTAGCATGGATGGTAGCCAGGGCAGGACCTCGGAGGCTCTCACTAACCCTCTTTCGCTGCCTCCGAGCATTGCCATTCTAGCACTTGGGGCAACATAGTCTATCCAGGTCTCCCAGTCATCCTCCCTTGGGGTGGGGAGGGTGCCAGAGAAGATCCTCAACCTTCGGTAAGAGTCGGACTAATGGCAGGTGCAGAAATAGGAGTCTGCATTGGTTCCAGCCACCATTACGGTACTGGAGCAGGAGAGGTGTTGGGGAGGAACACCCCAGGTGGCAAGAATAGTTTCTTCAAGTCCTCCACAGTTTTCCCTTCTCCCAGCAACCATTTAGCAAATTTCTCCTCAAAAGTTTCCAGATAGTGGTGGGGGCTCATTCTCCCCGGTTTACTGTCCTTAGTTATCACTCTCCAAGCAGTGAGGGTCCCTCTGGGGTAATGGTCTGTGGTACTTTGGAGCTATCTATGGGATCCTTAAACTCTACTAGGGCCAGGAAAGTGTGGGTGAGCAGATTAGCGTGCCGACCCACCACCACAGGATTTTGTAAACCTTCCACCTTGGAAAGTACTCCCTGCACAGTGTCCGTATTGATACCCAGGGGGATGTCCAGGATAAGCATAGCATTTTGGGGGTCGATCTCCTCCCCAGTACACCACTCCACCAGCCGGTGCACAGCCACTTCTGTCGGGGTACCCATTTATTTATTTATTTATTTTTTTCCTTAACAGTGGTTTGTAAATATGGCCACTAGAGGACACACAATCCCAGCGGTGAGCCTCCAAATGTAACCCCTAGATGGCGCTATCCCAGGGGCTACTACCCCTGCCTGATTTGCCACTAACAGGTTGAGGGGCCTGGATCCAATGGCGGGTGCCTCCACCCAGAGGTCAGGGTTTGCAATAGTTAAACTTACTTGGTCACAGCCCTCTGGGACACTGCAACCCCCCTTTCTTCCCACTAGTGGCCCACACAATATAGCAGAATTACCTTCACAGTATACACTTACCCCAAGGCTGGTTCAGGCACGGGACATCCTGTAAAATAAGATACAGTGCAACAATCACAGTACAGTACTTTAACATAGACAAATACCTCAGGCAGTATAACTTTGTTGAAACAAACAGCTCTGATTTATTTAGGGGATATAACAAGGACAGGGGGAAATCAGGTTAATTAGCTTATCACTTTACTATCTACCTATGGCTCTGTGCACAGGCCTATCCCTACCAGTTACTGTCCCTGGGTACCCAGGCCCTAGTGGCTAGTCCAAACTGTGGCAGCTGGTAGGGGCCCTTTCACACAGAGAAAAGGGAAAATTAAACAGTCAGCAGTACAGTAATTCCATTTGGATTTAATGTGGCAATTCAACAGGGAGCGACTCGAATTAGTACTCAATGACTCCAAAGAAGATATGGTCCTTCAATGTCAGCAGGGCTACTTTTGATCTCCAAGAGACTCCTCACACATTTATATGGTAAAAAAGAAAGCACTATACCAGGCAGGCTGCATCTGTATCCCAATCGCAATTACTGCACAATAACCAGGAGAACACACAGCAGATTCAGTTCCTGACAGACCGAGTGTAATTCAACAATTTCTTCAGTCTTCTACAGGGTGAGCCTGGTTTCTACTCTTCAGAGATCCTTTGATTCTTTTCACAGGACGGATTCAGTCCTAACAAGCAGTTACACAAGTTGTAGACCGGAACTCTGGGCCTTGCACACGTTTTTTGACTGAAACTGTGCACTGAAGGAGCACAGGGTTTCTTTCCCCTTCACTTTCAGATCTCAAACTGAAACTCCCAACAGACAAAAACCTGGCACTTCCTTTGAGTTCCTCCCAGTTCTTGACTGGATTGGCTGTCACTCACAATAGACTGCTGCTGTTGGTCCAAAAAGGCACCGAAGTCTAAACTACATCTCCCAGAGTCACGCCCATACAATCCTCTTGTGGCTGGCTCAGATTATGAGTCCCAAGTTCTGATTCGTCCAAGGCATCATTTAGAGCTAGTTTACCCACACTGATTGGTCCAGTTCAGCAGTTCAAAACCAGAATGGGGAACTAGGCAGACAGTTCTGACTGCAAAGAAAGCAGGTTAGACAAACTGTAATTTTATTATTACTGTAAATGATTTCTGGCAATCAGTTACATCTTTCAGACAGGTTCCTTTGCACTCCTAGTGACTGCAAAAATGGGGTGAATTGGCAGCAGCTTGAGTGGTACTCAATCAAAGAAACACACAGTCCCCCATACAAACTAATTATGTCTGCAAGCAGACAGCTCTTAAAGAGACAGTACCAGAGGTTCTAAAAACACTCACTGATAAATGGCTTAAACGCCAAACACCATTCAGGCTTGGAGCATTCAAGCAAGCTCCTGGAAGTCTTTTGGGAACCCCCATTTGCAGGGGGGTTACATACACACCTGAACAGAAACAGGTATTGTCCATAGCACTGCTCACACCAAGACAGCAGCTGTTTAAGTATATTATGTGCATCCTAGACTACAAACAAAACACACACACACACACACACACATACACCCTTCCATGGCAGGTATTGACAACAGCATCCCCATCCCACCCCATCACAGTCAGAAAACTATTGGCTATTAACAAATCCTTGCAGACTATGAGTCCTACACACACACACACACACACACACACACACACACAAAACCAACCACCTGTGGCAACGCTTGAGCGTAGCACACTGAACATCCTACCTAAGAGCTAGCAGACCACAAATTGCTGTGGTATAAGCCTGGCCTAGTGGTGTGGAGGGCTGAGGTGCTGTGGGGAGGCATGCTGATTCAGCCCTTGGCTGACCCCAGGTGGAGGCCTGGAGGTAGCACAGGAAGTTTGAGCCACATCGAAGGGAATGACCACAGTTCTGTGGTATGTGGACACCACCACACACGCACAGTTATGTACCACCATGGCAATGGATGCAAGTGGAGAAAACAGAACCATAGTTGACACAGGCTTCATGAAACCCCGCCCAACTACATCTGTTCCCTGCCACCACTTGGACCACTGGGCCAATTCTGGCTGTGAGTCAGTGGGAGTTGGGAAGAATGGCCCTTCCCTTCCCAGCTCTGCCATAGGGGGCAATCTGTGGGGGACTTTGGGTACTGTGATTCTGAGGGAGGTGGCATGAGGGCTGATGGCACACCTGTGTCGACCTCTAAGACAAATAGCTTTATTAAAAATAAATGCTGCGGTATGTGTCACCTTATACATACACACACACACACACACACACACACACACACACACACACACACACACACACACACACTGTAACAGGCATGGTCACACCATTACAATAAACCCAACAAGTGTAGGAAATATGTGAATGATCTCTTACCTGGGTACTAGGGATCCTGATGTAAGAGTCTTGAAGGGATGACATCCATCAGACTTGTAAAATAAAATATGGGAAAGGGATCACAAAGGATCTGTAGTTCTTTGGGAGTAAATAGGAAGGACAGAACAGGTTAGACGGAGAGTAATACTTATCTGATGGGGAAGGAGTCAGCATCCTGTCAGACCTGTTAAGGAGAAAAATAGATTAATATGGAGAAAATACAGTGGCAAGACAAGTGACAGAGAGTGGGAAAATGGGTATAGGATGGCATAGGAGTTAAAAATAAAAGGGAGCTTTAGATAAATAGTTACAGTTAGAGCAAAACAGACAGGAAGATACAGATATAGAAGAAAAGATAAAGATATGGAGAAATAAATAAAATTAAGAAACATACAGGAAAGGAGATGAGAAAGTGTTGTTGGGGAGCACAGCAAAACCACTTATCACTGCTCCCAGATGGCCTAGTGGCCAGTAAAGTAGTAGGTCAGCTGCTGTGCTGATGACACGAATTCAGAAGCAAGCCTGGGAAATCATGTCAGAAGGCCATAACCAAGACAGCTGCTGCTCAGCAGTGTGTCTCTGTCAGGGAGGGTTGGCATTTCACTATGCCACCACAGCTACCACTGAGGCGGGGCCAGGGAGTTTGCTTCTGCTGCATGGGGGATACTTCAACTGTGTGCAGACATTACATTCACTCATTCCTGAAAGGGCTGGAAGGAGGAAATTAAAGGGGGAGAAAAAACCTGGTAGCCATCTGAATAATGACCAGGTTTGACATGACCATGGTACATCCCTGCACTGATGAGCTACCGGATGGAAAGAAATATCTCTAAGAAAAAAAAACCTGTAGCCCACATGGGCTACTGGGAACTCTTTTGGACTAGTGGCCAGGCACTATTAAAATAATTTAGCATTAGTGATGGGGGGGTAGAGTTGTCCCAGGGAAGTCAGGGATTTTTATAATACCCCTGGTGGGCTATTTTCATTGGTGGTGAGTGGGCAATGTGTTTAAATAAATTAAGAATCTATTCCCTGTGGTCTGGTGGTGGTGGGTCACTGGGTCCGATACCATTTTGGCAGACAGCTAGGAGGTGAAGTGTTATCTGGGAGTGTAAGAGGATGAGCTGGGGCTGCTGCTGCAGGTAGCACAAGCAACTGCATTTAAAGTAAAAGTACCATAAGGCACTTTCTACTCTGAGTCCCTTCGGAGCTCAGGCTGTCGCCTGCTCCATGCAGGCAGGAGAGAGGGAGACAGGTGCTTGTTGGGAGGTGATGGAGGCCAGTGCAAGAGTGCCTCCCTCCATCTACCTGAGCCACTGCTCCAGCTGCAAACACAATTGCCCTGAGGAGCTTGAGAGCTGAACAGATGTCAGAATGCTGCCAGATAGCAAGCCACACTCATGGCTGTTAAAAGCTCTCAGTTGGGAGCAGCCATGGAGGACTTTAGACACAGGTTTGGGGGGGGGGGGTGACCCCAACCATGTGGGGTTTTGAAGCAGGAAAGGGGGTGGATGGCATCAGCTAAAACCGCATGGGGCTAAGTTTTAAACAGCCCGATAGGGCTTCATTAATATAAATGTATACAGGAGGCAGAGTCAAGAACAGGGCAGACAGTCAGAGAAGCTACATTCAGGCCTGAAAGTCACCCAGCTCTCTATTGATCCTGCAGCAGAGGCCATCACAGTGCATCCACCCGTGCAAGCACACTTTTCATTGTTCTCACTGTACCCTCCTCACTCTACCTCAAATTACACACAAGGAAACAATGCCAGAATTAAATCAAGAATAGCTGGCCAATGTGTTGTAACTGGACTTAGACTTAAGCACTAGTCCACCTTTGTGCAATGGGCCCCCAGGGACCCCCAGGATCATCAGCCCACTCCCCTCAGTATCTTGGGAGACTTTTGCAGGGACAATGGCCCCCCTCCATCCCCCCCACACATTGTCTGGACAGTGTAATTTGGCTGGAATGATATGCCTAAGGCCAAAACTGCAAAACCAACAGTCAGTTACTGCAAAACATGTATAGGCTTGCTATGTTTATCTCCATAACTTGGCCATTATCATAAATATCTGACTTGAATCAATCAATCAATCAATACTTTATTTTTATGGCGCCTTTCTAAAACCAAGATGCTATGCATTTTAAATACACAAATATGTTAAAATTGAATTAAAACAATAATACAGAATAATTAGAAACAATCTGGGAAGGCTAACGTAAACAAATATGTTTTTAGCATGGATTTAAAACTATTGACGGCATTCTCTTAACCGATGAGGTAGAGAATTCCACAGGGTGGGCGCTGCAAATGAAAAAGCACCAGCATCAGAAGTTTTTAAGTGAACCCTTGGAATCTCTAGCAATCCCTCATCTGCAGATCTGAGAGGATGAAGAGGGGAGTAGGAAGTCAGGAGATCTTTCAGATAGTCGGGTCCCTGTTCGTGTAGGGCTTTGAAGGTAAGCAAGCCAACCTTATGGGTGATCCGCCACTGAACCAGCAGCCAGTGCAGTCCATGCAGCACAGGAGTAATATGACTTGTCCTTGATGTACCAGTCAATAACCTGGCCGCTGCATTCTGCACTAGCTGTAGTCGGCAGATGTCAACCCCAGAAAGCCCTAGGTAGAGGGCATTGTAGTAATCAAGACAGGTGGTAATGAAAGCATGGACCAGTGTTGGAAGGTCATCTGGAGGAACCAGGTATTTTACCCGAGCGATATTCCTCAAATGGTAAAATGAGGATTTAACCACGTCCAACACCTGAGATTTCAGAGTCAGGCCATCGTCAAAATTAATGTCCAGGTTATGCACCCGGTCTGAGGTAGTGAGCTGAACATCATCGAGCCATAGGCCCGAAACATGCCCAGCTCCCAAACCCGCCCCTGGGCGGCCCAGGTCCACTACCAACACTTCAGTCTTGTCTGGATTCAGTCTCAGCCAGCTAGTGCTCATTCAGTCTTTGATCTTGGAGAGACAGTTATTAAGCACGGAAACTGCATCAAACTGTCCGTGTATAAAGGACATAGTGAAAACTCAAGCCGTATCGCCTAATGATATCTCCTAATGACAGCATATACTATGCAAACAACATGGGTGCCAATATGGAGCCCTGTGGCACCCTGCAGGACAGGGGGAGGGCGTCAGAGGAATACATTCCAGTGACCACCCTCTGAGACCTGCAAATTCACCTTGAAATTACAGAAATTTAGACAACTTCCTTCCCCACTGTCTGACTAGGGTTCCAGAGGTCATTTCCATTTGCAGTTTTTTTTGCATGCTTTTTTGGGGGGGCAGGGGTTGCATTCTTATGTTTTTGTGTGTTATGTTTTTGGTTTTACTTTACCATTTTGGTTTGTTGTTTACATTTTTTAGGCTGCAGCGTTGCTGTTTTTCTTGCCTTATACTATATTGTTTGATTTCCTTCTTTGTTTTTTTACTTTAGTACAGTGGGCTGGATATTCAAACTGCACTATTTTGTGGCGCAAGCCCTGAAGCTGCTAAAATAGTTGTGAGAGGAGTATTAATGAAGGCGATATTCAAAGGAGCTGCGCTATTGAGCAACTCCTTTGAATATTCCCTGCCACAACCACTGTGCATGGCGCAGTGAACTTGCGCCACTGCAAGTGGTCAGAGTGGACATTCAAGTTACGGTGGTGCAGTACCATTGCGCCATGCTAAATTTCCATATTCAAAAGGTGACACGCAAATGGGGCCATAATTCATGCAGGTGCAGGGGGCCATTTGCACTATTTATGGCCCCATTGCATTCCATTAGCATGCAGGTGTGCCGATCCCGAGGACTTGCGCCTGGCGCCTGCCAGGCAGCAGCAAGTCGTGGACCGGCGCTCTGTAGCCCGATCATCGGGCAAAGTGTAAAATCCCCCACCCCCGACTAACCCGATCGCAGGCAAAGTGTAAAAATCCTCCCCTCGACTGGCCCGATCAGGGCATAAGGTTAAATAACCCCCACTAGCCCGATCACGGGCATAAGCTAAATAACCCACCCCACTGGCCCGATCACCGCATAATTGTAATATACCCCCACCAGCCCGATCGCGGGCAGCTTTCAACCCCCTCAAGGACATATCCCTGGTAGTCAGTGGACCACTAAGCCTGATCGCAGGCTGCAAATGCTGCACACCCCCCAAGACCACATCCCTGGTGATCTAGTGTCTCCACCCCACCCACCCACGAAGCCCATTACCTGCGCCTTCGGCAGTCAGGCGGGCAGCAGCATCCCACCCACTCGTTACCTCACACTCGCCGACCGATTGTTCGGTAGTGTGCATGCTCATTGGTGTAGAGCGTATTGTATGCAGAAGTTTGTTATCAAGAGTTAAGACAGTCCAGATATGAATGAATTCATTCACATATCTGACCGCCTTAGTCAGGCGGGCTGCACGCCCATTGGTCTTGCTCTGCACCAATGGGTGTGCAGCCTCACTGGGCAGTCAGTCGGCGGACGGCAGGTGGTGGATGCTGCCACCCGCCGCCGCCGGGGGCGGGTGGTGGGTGGGGACACTAGATCACCAGGGATGTGGTCTTGGGGTGTGTTGCAACATCTTGCAGCCCGCAATCAGGCTTAGTAGTCCACTGGACCACCAGGTATCTGTTCTTGGGGGCGCGGTAATATTTTGCAGCCCATGATTGGGTTTAGCGGTCCACTGGACCACCAGGGATATGTCCTTGGGGGGGGGGTTGGACTCTGTTCTGCCTGCGATCGGGCTGGTGGGGGGGTATTTATAGAAACATAGAAACATAGAATTTGACGGCAGATAAGGACCGCTTGGCCCACCCAGTCTGCCCATTTCCCTACCTACTGGATAAGCTGCAGATCCTAGTTAACCAGCAGCCTACTTCTTCTTACCCCCACCCCCCAGAATTGCCTTATGACTGTCCCATGCATGCTTGAATTCCACCACTGATTTTGACTCCACAACCTCCTCCAGAAGGCCGTTCCATGCATCCACAACCCTCTCTGTGAAAAAATACTTCCTTAAATTACCTCTGAACTGCCCCCCCTCTATCTTCAAATTGTGCCCTCTTGTTCTTGCACACCTCTTTTTTTGAAAGATGCTACCCTCTTGGACTTTGTTGATTCCCTTGAGGTACTTGAAAGTTTCCATCATGTCCCCCCTCTCCCTCCTTTCCTCGAGGCTATACATATTAAGCTCCTTAAGTCTCTCTTCATATGTCTTCCGGTGCAGATAATTTTACAATTATGCCCGCGATCGGGCTAGTGGGGGGGGGGGTTATTTCAGCTTATGCCTGCGATCGGGCTAGTGGTGGGGGTTTATTTAAGCTTATGCCCGTGATCAGGCTAGTGGGCGGGGTTATTTAACCTTATGCCCATGATCGGGCCAGTCGGGGGGAGGGAGGATTTTTATGCTTTTGCCCAATTGGGCCAGTCGGGGAGGGTTAATATATGCCTGCGATTGGGCTGCAGGTGGGGCACAGGGAGTAGGTTGAGGCCAGCCACAGGTGGCAGCTGCTGTGTTGCCCTGCAATGCAGGCAGCTCACCTGTGGGTGGCCCTCATTTACTCCTTTTTTGGCTCAAAGTTGTGCAGGCGCAGGTTGGGGGCTGCGCCTGCATAACTCTGCATAGCCCGCTGAATATCGGGCTGTGCAGTTTATGCATGGTTCCTCTCCCTCCAGTTCAGCATGCATTCATTTGCATTGCGCTGTTGCTCAGCTTGCCTTGGGGGTGGGCGCAACTGCCTCCTGCTGAATATGGCAGAATGGCGCAATTTCGGACTTGCGCAGGCGCAACCCTATTGCACATGGCTCAACACTTTTGAATATCCAGCCCAGTATATTTAGTTTGGCTTAATGTTTGGTTGTTGCTTTATTTTTTAGTTTGTGTTGTAATTTATTTATTTGATTGTGCATTTTTTTTCTTTTTCCTTATTTGTTTGTTGTTTTGCCTTAGTCTATTCAGTTTGACTTAATTTTTGGTTGTTGCTTTATTTTTTAGTTTGTGTGTGTTGTAATTTATTTATTTGATCGGTGTGCATTGTTTTTTTTTTTGTGTTTTTCTTTATTTGTTTGTTGTTTTACTTTAGTGTATTCAGTTTGGCTTAATTTTTGGTTGTTACGTTTAGTTTTTAGTTTGTGTATGCTGCAGTTTATTTACTTGATTGGTGTGCATTTTTTGTTTGTTTGAGTTTTTGCACTTCAGGCCACCATATCAAAGCCACTGTATAAAGATATGGGGCCTAGTTTCTCAAATAATATTTTGAAAATAGACTAACTTCAGCAGTGGCATTCAGCAAATATTTAGGGCCCATATAACACAATCTGGGACCTAGCAGCATGGCAGTCACACATTACACTGTCACCTGGGATCATCAGGCTAAATTCAAGCCACATAATCCCAGACTGAGGCTGGCTGGGGCCAAAGCACATTGGGGAGCTGAGTTATTCTGACCACAAAAAGGGGGAAAACATGAGTCACTCAGTGTTTGCATCCCTCTACTGAATGATCAAGGGGCAGCATTATCATCAGCTATGAAGGCAGCTGATCACCTACTTGCCCAGCTGGCAGAAGGGTGTTACCATAGTGATCCTGAACATTGGGATGGGGACATGATGATCCATAAGGCGGAAAGAGGGGAAAATTAAAAAATGAATAAAAGTAAAGAAAAAAATGCTCACTTCTTGTGTCTAATTGCTTTAATAAGCATCCAACTCCCTCCACTCATAGTACAATACCTGACTGTTTACTAGGTTCTGTCATAGAATGCCACCAGGATTCTAAAACATTTGGCATATCAAGTATTGCCTCGCACAGAAAAAAACCCTATCCAGCAACACACTGGTGCAGTTTATGAGTGCACACTTCATTTGTTTGTAAATGGGTAAATAAATTGCATGCAAGGTATTACTGGATAAGGTCCATAGTCTGGAATATAATTAGATGGTGATGATATGGTGACTGTTTATAATTGAAGACTTGTTAGTGGCGTTAACAGATTCAATTTGTCTTCAAGTATTTTAATGACAATAATAGTCATATTTGAAAAAAAATGAAATGATTCCACTTGCAAATGTGGGGAGAAGACTGTATTTAGAGCACATGATCTTTAAAGTTGAGTAGGGTTTTTAGTTATATAGTATATTGTGAAAAGCACCTCAGGCCTCACTCTTAGTCATAAAAGGCAGCAGCACAAAATGGAGACAAACAACCAACATGATATGCAACTACCGTTTGGGGCATGGTTGCTGGAATATGGGGCAAAGTGGGAGTGTTAAAGTGTAAAGAGGCTCAAGGTAAAATGGGCAATTTTTGCAAGCAAATGGGCACTTTGAATGCTAATGGGCAAAAGTGTGTGTGTGTGTGTGTGTGTGTGTGGAGGGGGGGGCTGCATCACCTCCACGCCCATAGGTGCTGGCACATATGCTTTGGGGCTATGCTCAAAGAAGTTTCTTGGTGGCAGTGGGGAGAAGTTTTCCATTATAATTGTCACAGTAGAAATTAACCAACCAGATGTCAATGGGTGCAAACTGTGTTTACACTGGCTTGCATGATGTAGTGCAACTCACAGAGAGTCACAATATAGCATAGCACCAGATGTATGGCGCAATATTATGCTGCAAACCTTTATGCGTAGGTGGTAACACTTGGAATTGTCCCCATACCCACACCCTCCCACTTCTGGGTCATCTAATGTGCTTTTTCTCAGTTCAGTGGGCCTTTCCCTGGCAATCCATTAGCCATTTGCCCAGGCCTTTAGGATCCATCATTCCCTGGCATCCAGTGCAACCCCTTCCCTAGCCTCATTCCCCAATGCTTTTTCCCTTAACTGTCTTTATCACACACCAGCTCCTCAATTTCCAGTCAGAGTTTAGAAACACCCACCACCACCACCATAAAGTAGCATCACAAAATGGGGGCAAACAACCACCATGATGCTCAACTACCCTTTGCAGCTATGCTCAAAGAGGTTTCTGTCTGTATCAGTTTCACAGGTGGGGGGTGTCACTAATATTTGTAGACAGTGCCCTATACACAATTGCATTTTACTGATGCAAAGTGGTCAGAACATGTTTATCTGTGTGGATATGCATTCTGTCTGGTGCCAAATTGTGCTCTACTCACAGGACAGGGATAGCCTTGGAGGTGGTGGGGCAGGCAAGCAAATGATGTGCTGAGCATGCTAAGTTGCTTACCAGCCCCTACACCCCCAGTCACAGGCCACAGTACCTCCTCAAACCCAATACAACTACTAAATGCAGTTTGACAGGGGGTGCAGGTAAGTGAACCAGAATGATAATTCTGGTGGGGGGGGGGATTAGGGGGAGCACAGTGCCAATGATCACAATATTTGGCAGGGACAGGACTGAGGGGAGGACACCACTTGATATCACCACTGCTGCAAACTGTGCTACCAGACCAGAGTGTGCTGGGGAACTCAAATCAAGGGTGATTAGCCCAAATTTACCCACAGCACAACAAGAAGTGGAGCTGTTACCTCATGTTTACTTAGGCAAAGAGACACTGTCAAACAAACTGTCAGGTCAGCTCAGTTATTGACTCTGTCTCTTGTAGCTCCAAATCCAAAGATCCCTTGATCTGGCTAGTGCTTTTTCACTTCAGCGGCCATGGCTGGAGAAGCCAGCTGATTGTGCGCCATCCACCTGCCCGACCAGGAGCCCTACAAGCCAGCTCCAAATCCAAACAGCCCTTGATCGGGCTAGCACTTTTTCACTTCAGCCGGCTGCGTGCCATCCACCTGCCCTACAAGCTGGGTAAGCTCGCTGAAAGACTCAGGGAACAGTTGTGGAGCTCCAATTGGCCTAAGGACTCGCTTGGAGTACCGCTGATTGGTGGCTGCTGTATGGCTCGTTCCATGACTGGTTGATTAGAGTTTCAGCTCTCTGCAGCTTTTTTATTAAATTCTCACATCCTGGGCACCTCCACTCACACTGTCCTTGTCTCTCTGAATTCTAATTGACTCGACTAACACCGAGTGTATCATGATGGAGGATCTCAACCAAAATTGGATTGATGAGAGCTCGAAGAAGTTCAAGGATTTCTGTGATACAGGTGGGCTGATCCAATTAACATATGCAGTCACCAGACGTAATAGAAAAAACCCTGAGTGAAGCTCCCTATTAGATCTCACATTAGTCAACAAACCCCCATAATTTCTCACACACGTTAGTCTTCTTTAATGATCTAAGTGATCATTGTACCATTGCCTGCATCAGACACTCGCCCCTATTAAAGTCTGCCTCCAAATTCATTCTGAAAAGATGTCTGAAAAAGTTTTGTCAGAATGCCTTCCTGAGAGACCTGGGCAATATCAGATGGCAGGACTTCTACCTAGCCCCTTCTCTCACTGTGGTGTTTAATATCTTCCATAGCCTTGTAAAGGATCTAATAGACAAACATGCACCTCCAAGGCTGATCAAGACAAAAAAAAATGGCCCCCTGGCTGGTTCTCTCCTATCTTGAAGGAAGCTCTCAAGGATAGAGACTTTTGGTGGAAAAGGGCGAGAAAATCCTGACTGAGGCCAATTGGATAGCATTCCGTACTGCTAGAAATGCTTGCACTAAATTAAGCAGATCTGAAAAATCTAAATACTTTCAAGCTGCACTGGAAGACAACAAAAATGATGCTGCCAAATTTTGGAGCATCCTCAAAGAGAAGTTGAAGGACATATTACTGATGCCTGCCTTCCTCACAAAATCGTGTCCAATGGGTCTACTCTTATAGATAGATCTGCCAAATTATACCATTTCAATGAACACTTTGCTACAACTGGGTTGGCCTTCGATGCCTCACCTATCAACAAGATCAGCCCATCAGTGGACCCCACTTTTTTTCCAAATGCCAACTTCAACCTCAACCAATCTCAACCTTCCCCTTTCAGCTTCCGTACAGTTATGCTTAAACAAGTAGAAGACCTCCTACTGTCATTGGATACAAAAAAGAGTGCCGGGGCTGACAATATCGACCCTAACTTCTTAAAATTGGGCCATTGTTACTTATCGGCACCCATCGTCCATCTATTCAACACCTCCCTGATGCAGGGCACAATACCTGTGCTGTGGAAAACTGCACATATTATACCTTTGTTCAAATTTGGGAATCGGAGCGACCTGAACAATTACAGGCCTATTTCCATGTTATCTACCCTATCAAAACTATTGGAAAAAATCATCAACACCCAAATGAGAGAATACCTGGAGGCACAGAAACTGTTAAATCCTGCACAGTCCGGCTTTAGAGCCAAACATGGCACAATATCTGCCCTTGCAAAAGTAACCACACACATTGGCAAATTGCCCTGGACTTCAAGAAGTATGTGTTTGCTCTCTTCCTTGACTTTAGTAAAGCTTTCGATCCTGCGGACCTCAATATTATGCTTAACGCATTGTTCAATATCAGCTCCGATAAGACTGCCATTAAATGGTTCACCAGCTACCTTACCAATAGGTTACAAGAAGTTAAAGCTTCAGGTGACTTGTCCCCGATAAAATCACTTCCATGTGGTATCCCCCAAGGCTCCATCTTGGGTCCTATCCTATTTGCAATTTATATCAACAACCTTGATGCACAACTACATACTGCTAATGTGCATCTATTTGCAGATGACATTGTCCTTTACAACTTAAACTCATCCTTCGATTCAGCCTGTGAGGACCTACAGCAAGATTCCATCTCTCTAAAACATAACCTGATCAAACATAAGCTCCTACTCAATGCAAAAAAAAACAAAAACAAAGCCATGATCCTCTCACCTAAGGCAGCGCTTGGTCCAACAGACAAGCATATGATTCTAATGCTATTAGGTGAACCTCTTGAAATAGTACATACCTTCAATACCTAGGGTTCTGGCTGGACAACAAGCTCAACTTCCTATGCCATCTCAATGAGGTCTCAAACAAATTAAGGCAGCGGTTAGTCGTGTTCTACCCCATTAAGCACCTACTTACCAAAGAAGCTAGAAAGAGACTAGTGCAAACCACATTCCTATCCTTAATGGACTATGCTGACTTTCTCTATATTCACTGCCCCTCAACTGTGCTCAGCAAACTTGACATGCTTTACCACCCGGCCTTAAGGTTCATCCTTCATTTGCCCTCCCATACAACACCATTGTATACTGTACAATGAGATGGGATAGTCCTCTCTCTCAACAAGGAGGAAAAGGAATGCTCTTCTTTGATTTTACAGAGCCTTGACTGACAAACTCCCTGCCTACATCTCAAATTTATTTGCATGTGCTAAGGGATCTTATGGGTTGAGACGCTTCTCCTTACTCTGCTTCCAGATACTCAGAGTAAAAACAACCCATGGAATGGCTGCAATCAACTTCTCCTTCCCCGTCCCTTATGGAACAGTATGCAAAGCTCACTTAAACTCTCTTCCCCTCCCGGTCTGTTCACTTTCAAACCACTAATAGCTGAATGCCTTAAGGAAACCTGTAGCTGTTTCAAGTGACCATGTGCCAGTAGCCCCCTAGTCTCTCCCATGAATCTGACTTCTCTTTAACCCACTCAAGTTCATATCCCTGTTAGAGGGCACCTTGCACTTTTTGACTCTCTCTTCTTCCCCCTGTCCCCTCCCTTCCCTCTCCCTGCTTCATATACATTTCCCTTTTTTTCCCCTCCCTGTATATTCTCTTTTATGTGATAATAGCTGCCTTATATTGGTGTATACCTAAGTAGTAACTTTTTTACCCTTGAGTTTCTAGTATGACGCTGTAACTGTATCACCCTTGTTAGCTATATATGCTTAGGCCTACTAGTTTCTGATTTTGCAACTGTATTGCCTGTGTTAGCTATGTATGCATAGGCCTGAACAACCCTCCACATGTACTATGTCTCTGGCTTGTCACCCATATCTTTGTCTGTTATCTGTATTAATATCTGTTACCTGTATTAATGTCCAGGACCACCTTGAAAATGAGCTTGCTTAATGGTGTTTATGCCTGGTTAAATAAAATTTGTTTGATTGATTGGGTGTCTTTATTAGTACTGTTAACACCTTTTCTCTTTTTTTTTTTTTTTTACTTTCATATGGTACAGGCAGTATATCCAGCATTACATCCAACAGTACATATAATTAAGTCCAGTTAGTTAGGTGACCTAAATATTTTCTGGCTGTTCACAGTGGTGCAGGCAATGCAAGGCTGTCTCAGCAATACAAAATGGTGCTAGGTGATCCGTGCAAGGTTGCATCCATCAGAGCTTTCTCCAGTTAGGCCTCTCACCGATCCCCAGGTGCTTCGATTGGCTCAGCAATCTTTGTCAGGTGGCAGGATCATGGAAGTGATGGTGTCAATTAAATAGCCACATTTCAAATTGTATTTAATGGTGCAGTACCATTTCAACTTTTCTATAGTGGTTTTAACAAGGATAGAAGCTACATATCACAGATTAACAAATGTGTGAAAAGTACTCAAAGTGCATTTTTAGAAATATAAGGTTAAGTCAATTACATATTATACAAAACAGAGAAAACATTATTTATTTTATTTATTTATTTATTGTTGGAATTATAATCCTTTGAGTCAGTGACTCTTTTACAAAGGCTCTTCGTCAAGGTTAGACACAGGTACAATAAACAGTCAACATTATACAAGACATTTACAGAAATTTGCAAGGGTAGTGCAAATAAAAGGCAGGATACTACAGTGCAATTCATGTACAATCAGAGTTTGAGAGGAAGAAGGCTGGGCAGAAATCCATTGTTAAAGGCAGATCAAGGTCAGGCAACGAGGTGGTCAGGTGGGCAGAAGCTAAGGGCAATTACAACTGCAGATTGATTTATTTAAATGTTTAACCAGGAAGGCAAGCTGAGCTGACTACTGCTCATTTCCAGATGTGTCCTGGGGGGGGTACAAATACATAGTTGAAAGACAATCATAATACAAGTGTGGTTACATAATGTGAATACCCGATAGCACAATAGGTCCTGGTTTAAAATGCAAAAGGATTCCGATAATAACAGATACAGGCATAGTTTTGATGCATTACCATATAATATAGTCAGATAGGTAGAACATACAGTGATGTAGTCACAGCTTGGATGCACAGCCCTGCCATTCTGTGATCCGTAAACTGACTAGACACATGAGCAGGTAGAGGAGAAATGAGATTGGAGAATGAAGTTAAGGAGTAGGGGGGGAGAGAAGTGATGAATGTTTGCTGGGAAGGAATTACACAATGTCAGTAGGTGGAAAATTGCACAAGCTGAGCAATGGCCCTATGTGGGGCAGCTAGGGATTGAGAGTCAGTGTTTCTGAAGGAGTATGAGGGGTGCTGGGGTTGACAAGGCAGTGGCGAGGTAAGAGGGGAGCAGCTGGGAACAGTGCCTGGCTGTGAGCTTAGCAAAGTGGGACAGTCTTGAATTGTCTAGAGAGGGGAGGTTCTTTGATTGGTATAGGGTACAATGGTGTGTGGAGTATGGACAGTTCAGAACAAAGCAACAGAAAGAATGGAAAAGAGGGTCCAGTCTGGCTAGGGTGGACTTGGGACCGGCACTGTAGACTACGTCCCCATAGTTGAAGATGGGGAGGATCATTTTCTGCACAATGGCCCTGTGGGCAGAAACTGGGATGCAGTCCTGGTTGTGGTAAAGTGCTCCAAGCCTCGGATGCAACTTCTTGATTATAGAATTAACATGGGTAGAATAGTTGAGGTGCTGGTCCAGCCAGACCCCGAGGTGTCTGAAGGAGGTACAGGTCTCCAAGGGCGTCCCATCCAGGGTGTGGAATGTGAATAGGTAGGGGAGCTTCAAAAGCCTCTGCCTTATGCCAAAGGTTACTGAGACTGTTTTCTTGGCATTAAGGAGGAGTTGATTGGAGTGAAGTCAGCGCTGGACTGTAAAAAAGTCCAGCTGCAATCTAGTCATAACCTCTGAGGCTGAGGGGCCAGATGTATACAGCACAGTGTCATCTGCATACATGTGGATTGAGGTGTGTGGGAAGGCAGAAGGCAGGCCATTCAGAAAGATACAGAACAGGAGCGGGCCAAGGACAGAGCCGTGGGGTACCCCTGTGGTGACTGGGAGGGGGTACCGAGATGGAGGAACTGAGTCGGTCAGATTTGGACCTGCCTGCAAGGTACGAGTGGAACCAACTAATGGCCCAGCTGGATAGACCAGTGTTGGTGAGTTTGGTCAGGAGGAGTGAATGGGAGACAGTATCAAATGCCTTGGCCAGGTCGATGAAAATGGCAGCCGTTATGTGGCCAGCATCCATCCCAGTGAGGATGGAATCAGTGAGCCTGAGAAGGGAGGTAGTGGTGGAGTGGGATTTCCTAAAGCCAGACTGGTAGGGGGTGAAAAAGGTGTAGGAATCCAGAAAGGGTGATAGGCTAGAGAGTATTAGATGCTCTTGTAGTTTTACCAGAATAGGTAGAAGGGAGATAGGTCGGTAGTTGCTTGGGTCTGAGGCATCCCCACCCTTAGGAAGGGGGATTACAGTGACATGTTTCCATTCAGAGGGTACCTCAGCAAGGGAGAAGGACAGGTTAAAAATGGAAGCCAGAGGTTTGGCTATGGTGGGGGTCAAGAGGTGGAATATTTTGGAATCCAACCCGGGGGGGCATTTGCCCTTCCTTGGATTAAGGGCAATCAGTGCATTATATACCTCATCAGGGGTGACCTGCAGGAAAGAGAAGGGGTGAGCTGATTGTGTGGTTCTGACTGTGGTGTTAGGGGTGATCTACTGTGCCAGGCGAAGTGAGAACTGGAGAGTGGCATTGTTATTTGGGAAGTGGGAGTTAAACAGTGTGGTCTCTGCAGGGGGTCAGTGATGTTGAGACAGCCTACCTGCAGGGTAGGATTGAGGGGCTGCGATGGAGGGCTGAGAAGTGATTCTACCACTTTCCAGAATTTGGCTGGGTGGTGGAATTGAATGTGACTTTGACGTAGTTGGCTTTTGCTTTGTGGATTTTCCTAGTACTGGCATTACGTAATGTATGGTTTTGCTGGAGGTCAGCTGGTGATCTGGAAGCCTTGAAGGATTTCCAGGCCTTGTCCCTGGTTCTGAGGAGGGTAAGGATTTCGGTTGAGATCCATGGGAGGTGAGCGCCTCTCACTCTGGTTCACCTGAGTGGGGCGTAACAGTCCCAGACAGAAGAGAACTTGGCCTTAAAGAATTCCAGGGCCTCATCTAAGGATTTTGATTGGCTGATGCGTGACCAGTCAGAACTGACCATGTCATTTAGTAAGGAGGTGAAGTCCAGTGATTTGAAGGAACTAGTCATAAGGATTCTGGGTGGGTGAGCTTTTGGTTTGAAGATTTTATGCACAGAGTAGACTCCATGGTGATCGCTGAGGGCATCTGGGAGGAGGTCTGAGGCTATGATCCTATAAGGGTGTGAGGTGAGGGACCAGTCTAGAAGGGCGTGATTCAAAGTTTAGTGATTGAGCTGAGTGGGCTCAGAGATTAGTTGAGCTAGATTTAGGGCAGTTACCTTGTCCCGGAGCTTGGAGTTGGCCTCAGTGAGCCTGTTCAGGTTAAAGTCCCCAAGTATATGGAGCTCGCCTCCTGAAGCCAGGGAGTTTAGTGTGCCCAAGTGATCCAGTATAGCAGCTGTGTTGGTGTCGGGGTGCAGTAGGTACCTGCAGCGTAGATTGGAATTGAGTGGGGGAGGGAAGGAGAGTTTTACCATAAGAGCATCGATGGACTTTGAAGGCAGGGGTAGGGCGACTGTGGAAAACTGGATGGTGGAGGCAATGTACATAGCTAAGCCACCCCCTTTTTTGCCCATACAATCATGTCGGATAAGTGTATAGCCAGAAATAGAGAATTCAGAGTCAGGGTTGTGGGGCTTCAACCAGGTTTCTGAGATAATCAGGATATCCAGGCTGAGGGACATGACGAGAGGTTGAACCTGGGTTATTTTATTTAGTAGGCTACATATATTTAGGTGAGACAGTTTTATGCCTGGGGGGAGCTGATGTGGTATGGAGGGGTCTGGGGTGTGGTGGTGGTGGTTAGGTCCAGGGTTTGGCTCAATATGTCCTACCAGGAGTAGCAGTAGTGTGATCAGGAGTTTAGTATTATGTGCAACCCAGTGCAGCTTTCTGGGGGAGGTATAAGACCTGGCGATAGTAGGTGTTGGCTGACAATCATGGGGCAGAAGGGCTAGGTGGCTGGTTTGGAAGCTGGGTGGGAGTACAGCAGGGCCAAGTGATAGAGTGTAGAAGTGGTACTCAGAGTGCGTGTCAGCTTTGGTAATGGAGTTATTAATGTTTATTGGGAGCCTGATGCATGGTGCCTGACAGTCCAGCAGATCAGGATAGTTAGATGGTGGGAGGGACACCCAGGGGATGAGGATGAAGATTGTTATTAGGACCAGAGGGGTCATCATGTAGAGGCAGCAGTGCTAGAGTTAAAGTTTCTGTATTGGTGTTCTTAGTGTGAAGGCCACTAGTGATTGAAAGGTATAGCCTGCAAATGGGAAACTGAGCTGATTGGTTTTGTTTTCTCTTAGTACCATGTGACCAGCCCTATATAAGTAATAGTTTGCAAAGGGTGGTGGGGTAGCTGACGCGAAGCATCAGCAGGATGAAGCTCTCTGTTGAGCTGCTGAGGAGCGGGTGACTGTGTACGGTTGGTGCGGAGGTGACTCTGGAGTGAGGATTTGAACAGCCCGAGTCTATATAATAAGTACAGTAAGTACAAATATCATATTCTAATGCTACTTCTTTCAAACATTTTTGCCTTTTGAAAGAAGTAGCCTTTTGACCCCTAAATTTATGGAAACAGCCAGTGGTGATAATATAGTTACCTTTATCCTTCCAAGCAGGATACTTACACATTCACTGATGGACTGACTAGCAGGATGGCACTGCACCATACTCAATCCACAGTAATTATGTATTGCAATAAACTGTTTTTCAGGCTGCTGCTGCTAATATCCCTTCCCCAAAAACATGGGCACTCAATGCTGCATGTCGCTCACCCTTGAAGAAAAAAATGATTATCAGCAGTTTGACATCCCTGTCTGGGACTATAGAAGACATTTGGTGCCAAAACAGAGACTACATAATACCATGTTGACAGGGACTGAAATTAACACACATCAGCACTAGTCAGCAGGGCTAGAAACTGAGGAATCCAACAGCACTCTAGACATTATTTCAGTCAACTAGCCTGTTCCTGATTTTTCCTGTGTCCTTTCTTTTGATAGATTTTCTTCTCCCCCATTTCACCTCTTATTTTGCCTTTCTGCCCAGTTACCCATCTTTTTCTTTTATTTCTCATTTGCATTTTCATTTGTCTTTTCCTTTTCTGCCTCATTTCACATAATCTGTTTTTTTCCCTACCCTGCCTCCCTTGTCACTCTTTGTACTCTGGTTCATACTAAGGTGTTTAGAACAGAAAAAGGCTAGAGTGCCCCTGTAAACTGCTCTCCCACTACTTCAGTGGTAGTCAAAAAGGGGTACCAAGGTCATGTATTCAACCAAACAGTTTTTAAAATTAAATCAGTCTTTACTAATAATTGCATGTAAAGGTAGTACATTCCAGATTTCTGTCACCCTCTGTGCAAAAAATTACCTTCTTTTTCACATCTAAATTATTTTCTTTGGATCTGCAGGTGGTGCCCTCTAGTGCCCAGAGTATCTGGTTTCAAGTTTAAGTCCAACTCTGACATTAAACATGGATTGTTTACAATGTTTTATATAGAAGTAGTAAGTCCCCCTCTTATAAACCTTAAGTAATGCCATTAGATATATCCTTTCTAGCCTCTCCTGGTGTGGTAAATCCTTTAGTCCAGTTATTGCTTTGGTTACCCTTCTCTGAATTTTCTCTAATTTATTAATATTACATTGTGTTTCTAGTGCTTAGAGCTGGGTTCCATTAATGTGCAGGCGGTGAACATAGGCTCTGTATAGCAGGGTGATCACAGAAGGGCTTCTTCTACAATTTTTTTTATATTTCACAACACCCCATTTGCTCTGGCTATGACCTCATTACACCGGTTACTAGAATAAGATTTATTATTCACAACTATGGCCAGATCTTTTTCACGTTTGACTATTTTTTTCTGACCCCCCCCCAGCCCCATCACCCCAGTATCACCGAAACTTACCCCTGCCTGGTTGGTGGGAGTAGAGCCTGCGAGGGGTCAGTCTTCATCAGCAGCCAGAGGTGTTTTTCTCAATTTTCCTCCCTTTCCTTTGCTGAAGCACATATGCAGGACATGCATATTTGGAGGTGTGTGCACATCTGCAGAAGTCCTGCAGCACCCTCCCTTCTTCTGGCCCCTCAGACCCACACTACCCTCTGGTCTCCACCCAGGAGCAGTCGTTTGGTGGGAGTGCCAGTCCTCCCTCCATGAAAGAGGAGAGCTGTCCTCTGGATGCTTAATCCTCTCCCTCCCCTGCTGACTCCCAGTGGCCCGTGCTCGTTCCCAAACACAGGTCGCCAGTGTAGCACAAGGTGTGGCATTCAGCACCTCAACCCTCAGCACCACTGGGCCGGCATGTGTTTGACCATTTTTTAATGAACTACCTTACAATATGTAGTTGTGACCAATATTACTATTGACAATGTGCCTTACTGCACATTAATTACTGGTTGCAGTGTTATCAACCTGCAGACCAGGGCCATCAAATGCTGTAACAACTGACTAATGCAATATCAGCCAGGAACCCGGTGTATCACAGGGTGCCGTAATAACTGGGTAACCAGTTGATATTGCTGAAACTAACTTTCACTCTCATCTCTCATTACAGTAATAATAATAAAAAACACTCTTCAGACCGTGTAAAAGTAAAATTAATGCTGACTGTAAAGTAAAAGATGTCTAATAAGCTTTCATGCTGTACACACTAAATGAACTCTCTCACCCCACACCCTGCCTTACGTTCTTGCCAGCACAACAGTTTATGTTTGCACTCAAGCCGCCCACAATTTGCCATCTGCTTGCATTTCAGTTGGCACTCGTCAGTCCTGTCAGATGCATTCATTCTAAAGTTTAAAAAACAAAGGAAGGAAATGCAGCTTTAACTGCCATGTCATTCCACCAATGTGACCAACATCAGAACCATTCCCAGAGTTTAAATTTCCACGGTGACCGGAGCGTAAGGTGGGGAGTGAGGGAGTTCACTTAGTGTGTAGAAATACGTCTTTTACATTACCAATGGTGTTTCTTTTACACAGTCAGAAGAGTCTTTTTATTACTGAGATGGGGGATGACTGTGAAACTTATTTTTAGAGATATAACTTGTTCTGTTTTTATGAATGAAATCTGCTCTTGCATGGTTAATAAACACTGCAAACCAATGAATTATATAAAATAAAACATGTGCATATGTGTATCATTCATTTTTTTCATGCACCCTTGGTGTGTGATGCCTTTTTAAACCGCCCGAGCTTCGCTGTCAGGGTTTAAGTGGCATCACAGACCTTGGGTGTATGGAAAGACTCATACTACACATGGGGCTTGATTTTAAAAGGCTGGCACAGGGTTTGCATCAAGCCCTGTGTCAAAGCCATTTTTTGGCGCAGCTACGTGAAACAGATTTGCTGCAACTCCACTCGATTTTACATTCTTGGGTGCAGTTGTGACAGTTTCTTCAGTTCACAGCAGTGTGCAAGAAATATTTGACACAAACCCTGTACAAAGGGTCCCCCGAATGCTGCAAGTTAGAACAGGGAAAAGCTGGTCTAGCTTGTGGCATTTGGCACTCAGGATTGAAAATCCAGATTGCCAGCCAGGAGACTGGCACATCAGGGGCTTGCAGCATTCTCTGGGCTTTGAAAATTGAGCCCTTGTGCACATGCATTATCCTATATTTTATTAATGTTAATGCTTATTCCCCAGTTTTCTGCCCATGCTCATACCTTTTCAAGGTCAGATTGAATTATCTCGATCTGACTGGAATTTGTACTTATTATTTCTCACACCAGCCTAACGGGTTGATATGCTGATCCCTCACTTGACAGCTATCCATTGGACTTTATGCTTTGGGTTCTATTATCAAGACAAGATGAAATCCATTTTGTAATTGTAATCATTAGTTTAAAGGAGTACTGTGACTAGCCCAACCTCAGGGGCATGGAAGGACCTCCTGTTTGCAGGAAGGATCCCCCCTTTTACAGAACTCGTGAGCAGTTGTAGGGTTCAGGAAGCATTACCAACCTTCCTTTTTCCTAGTGGGAGGGTGGCAACAGTAGTTTTGAGTCCTCTTGACTCTGTACTATGTTCAGGTTTGAATCCCCACCACTGCCACTGGCAGCCTCTTCCCTAAGTAGTTTTGTAGGATAGCTGAGCAGTTACTATCTTCATTAACAAGGCTTACAGTCTTTGTAAAACCCTTCTGTTGAAATGTTAGCTCACACAATCAGACCCCAGGCAGAGTTGATAAGAAAATCATAAAAGTTAACTTAAATAAAAACAACACAGTAAATTCTACAATTCAGAAGATTTTTGAACTGCAGACAATACCAAAAATAACACTGGATGGTTTACAGAAAACCATGCCTAAAGTATACCTTATTCTGAGATTTCAAAGTCCAGAAAAGTGTCCTTTTTGAGAATAAACCTCTCTCTGTGTAGGCGAAGAACAGTTCTTTGGAAACACAAGATTTGTTGGAATTAAAAATCAGTCTCTGAGTGTTCTTTCTCAAAACTCAGGGTTTATCTTGAAGAGCGAAGTCCTTGTTCCCAAATTCTGACTTAAAATCAGAATTTCTGTTTTGCATGTGAAAAATCAGGTTTCCACAAAAACACAGATCTTGTTCTAAAAGTAGTCCAAGAGACCCACATATACTTTAACCAAATTATATAACAGCTTAGGTTCTCTCAACTCTGAGACCCTCCAAGTCCTCAGGCCTTTGACTCCAAGCTAAACTGCACTGGTGTTCAAAATGTGTGCCTGATAAGTACAGTCTGAATAGTTATTTTCAAACCACCCACCCCTTTTGGGATACAGAGTTTGGGGTGCAACAATTTCACCTCATCCTGCATGTGTCACTGTGGTTCCATGTCTAACCCATGTGACATCTGGCTTCTGCATTTGACTTGATATCCTGACTCTAGGGCATCCTCCTGACCTCTTTTTGTTATTGGAAACTAAATGCCCAGTTTTATCTAAGAGTTATGACTTTTATGGTCATAAATCTGACTGTTCCTTATCTTGATAAGTACCAGACCCAAACTAGCTTTTGATAATTCTGTTCTATTTTGTTTAGCTCTTTCTGGCCTTTTAAAGAGACAGTGTTTTACCTCTAAAGTACATTACAGCACATACAATAGGAACATTAATAAAGGATATAGCCCTATCTTGCCACAAGTACTACCATCAGAATGTGCAAAAAACATGCCGTACAGATCATTTTGATTTGTGTATGAAGTCCTACTGTGTCCTTCCCCTTGTTTGCAATTGGGAGTTTTTTTCTAAATTTTTCTCCTCGTTTTATGGCCCCTGGGATCTCATTGCTAGAATTCTTTATTGCCTTTTTTTTACCTACAATGCCTCGTGTCTCATCTGACAGTAATATGTCCAGGACCACTGATTCGGTGAGGGGAAGCTAATGCAGCAGCAATCTGCAGTTATGAGCTTGATGTTCTGACCTCAACTAAATAACTCTAATTTTGTCTCTTTATTTTCTAGGTATGTGTCTAGGCCTAGCCAGGAATGGTAAATATTTTGTTTTTAAAACTTCTTATTTCAGCAAATTGCACACAACCATAAGATGCACACAAATCACCTCAGGTCATCAATGCTATAATCAGTGAAAACTCTAGCTGTTTTGTTACAAAATAACCCCCTCAGTTATCCCTGAAGTGTTTGCTAAACTGTAAATATATCCTTTAGTGATCACTAGCCAGGGAAAGTTATTTAAAATCACAGCTCTACCTTTGTAAAATTGACTCATAACCAGTACATGCTGAATCTATGGTCCCATGTGCATCACTGTCACATGTGACAGGAGGCATTGTCCCCAGAACCCTCCAATAAAGACACAAAAAACTTAAGTGTGATTGCTCAGTTTGGCAATAAATTTACTAATTTGTCAAAATCATTGTTCATAGTACATTGTCATCACATGATATGTTTTACACATTTCCATTTTCTCATGTCTTCCCCCTTATATTTATATACAGTATATACATCTATATTTCTGTTCAACTGATACATTCTATCATTTTCTTCTTTTTCTTCTACCCCCCAAGACGTACATCTTGGGGGGGACTCTGCCTCTTCCACTTATGCCTGTCAAGGGGTACAAGCGCACACACCATACCCCTGCCTCTTGCTTCTCAATGCTGTGTCCTTTGATTGTTTTCCCTTTTCCCTCCCTTTCTTTCCTGTCCTCCTTCCCCATTTTTCCACTAGTCCACCTCCAGCTTGTGATGGACGGTGGACTTCCACCCCTCTCCCTTCCCCCTTCTACTGGCCTCTCATCCTCTCCTTAACCTCTTTCGCCTCTCTGCAGCAGCCAATACTCAATGGCATTCCCTGCCTCTGTGTTAAACAAAGCCAAGCCCAAACCTGAGAGGTATATCCAATCTCCCCTACAAAATTCATCCACCCATTCTAAAATGCCATGGTGGATGATTATTCCCCCCTTGCCCTCTATTAGTCTGCCCACACGAGCATTCATGCACTTCCTGGCCCTGTCCATTCCCCTGTGGTTCTCCACCTGCTGCCACACACTTCAGAGCATGATCTTGGACCAGGCCAATGTAGCCTCCGGCCACCACTCTTTTAGTTTTTCAGCATCATGTTTTATTTGGTAAAATATCTCCAGCCAAGGCCTTGTACCCAGGTCATTATCTCCCAGATGTATCACCATTAAATCTGGCCGCTTATGCTCCTTTCTGAGCTCCCTGAGTTCTGGCAACAGATATGCCCACTTCCTTCCCCTCCATTCTTTCCAAACCAGCCAGACAGTGTCACTGTCCCCTTGTCTCCTGGCTTCCCATTTCTCCGCCCAGTGTATAAATGAATGCCTGCAGATCCACGCTTTGAGCCTCTGGGACCTACCTGTATAATCCAAAGCAAAATGATTAGTCTCTCGTATCTTCCATTTCCCAATTCCTCCTCCCCCTTCCCCCCTCCATACCCTTGTACCTGGTAAGGGAGAGAAAGAAAACATTGTTATTATGGCAATTTCTGTATGTAATTTCTAGAACAATCCAAAGTCCACCTGCTCTTCTCCTTGATCTCTCCAGGCCTGTTGCCTTGTGCTGCCATGGTAGAGGCTGCTCCAGTCCTAAATGAGTGGGAGGAGTATCCCTCCCCTGGTTCTCCTAGGAATCTAAGGCCTTTGTGCAGCACCGCTGTCACCTGGTACCCCGACACCAGCCTGACATCCCCGTTTATGAACAGCGCTGTGCCTCCTACCTTCGGGGCATTCTGCCGTGTACACATGCAGAGCCTCCACCAGGCAAATGGATGCATTAGGATGCTTCCTTAACCACACCCTACTGCCTTGCCCCTGCTGCTCTATCTTCGATCTTCTTAATAGTATGGCAATTGCATCCCCAGTCCACTCAACATCCTTCCATTGCATCCCACCTCCCTCTACCTTCTTGCCGTGCCCCACCACTTTGCTCACTCTAAACGCCCCACCATACATGGTGGCATACAGGGCTTTAAATAGCACTACTTCACCCCTAGAGCTGCAGACATGGGGTAATATTCCCATCAATTGCCCCATCAAGGTCTCCAATATCGGCTTTCTGACATCCTGCTTCTTATCCTGTCCCCACATCCAGCCCTGTATCATTCTGTGGATCAGGTTGCTTTCTGTTGGGTCCTCCCATCCCCTCAGGGTACAAATCTGTCCTATAGCTGCCAGGTGCACACCCATGGTCGCATGCACCATGTGTTGGTGCCATCCTGCTACAATGAATCAGGCTATCTGCTCCCATGTTACTGCCCTACTTATCTGCCCGTCATATTGTTCCCGGAATTTTTGAAACACCCTCCAAGAGGTTTCATAAGCTCTAAGGGTCCTGGGAGCCCAGGAGTTGTGGAACAGTGTTTCAGCTCCCCAGTCCAATCATCCATATGTACGTTGGGATGTTGGTCCCCCTGAAATCTGCTCTGGGTGTGACGGTCCGGAATTCATCCATCTGCAATCTGGAGATGCAATCAGCAATCACATTGTCCACACCATCAATATGCTTGGCCCTGAATGACATGTTCAAGGTCAGGCCCAGACATACCATCCTGCTTAGAACTGTCATGACTCTGTCTGTCTTCATCCTGTTCTTATTCAGCACTTCCACCACTGTCTTATTATCACTCTAGAAGATTACTTTCTTGTTCCTGATCTGGCTTCCCCATACCAGCATTGCCACCCATATGAGAAAGAGTTCCAGGAAGGTGATGTCTTTCATCACCCCCTTCCTTACCCACTCATCCAACCATGCTGCTGCAAACCATTTTCCTTGGAAATAACTCCCCATGCCAAATCTGCCTGCTGCATCTGTGTACAGCTGCAGATCAGTATTGTATAACCAGTCATCCTGCCAAAAAGAGTGCCCATTGTACTCCTGCAGGAAACTTTCACAGATCACCATATCCTCCCTGGTCCCCTTATTAATATCTACTCAGTGGTGGGGCTGTGTTGTCCCCCGCATTGCCCAAGCCAGATGCAGCATAAACATGCATCCTGGAGCAATGGCCCTACATGCAATATTTTGGTGTCCCAACAGCTGTTGTGCCTGCTCTAGCTGCACCCTCCTGTGGCTCCCAATCTTCCCCAGTAATTCCTGCAATCTCTCCACCTTTTTCCCTGGTAAATGGTACAGTTCCTGTGTCATGTCCAAATCCAGCCCATGGAACTCTATCGTTCGACTGGGCCCTTCCGTGTTATCCTATGCTAGGGGCACCCTCAATTCTTGGCATAGTACTTTGAAGTCCTGCAGCATGGCTTTGATCTCTTTTTCCCCTTCCCCTATAAACAGGAAATCATCCAAGTAGTCCACCACTGTCTGGTACTCATTCCACGTCTGAAATACACACTGCAACCAAGTACTGAACATCTCGAAAGTGGTGCGTGCTATGGAGCATCCCATCGGCATGGCCTTATCAAAATAATACCACCCATCCACCTGGAATCCTAGTAGGTCCCAATCTGCTGGCCTAACTGGCAGTAACCAGAAAGCAGATTCTATGTCTGTTCTTGCCAAATCAGGCACTTTGCTTAACCCTGATGAGTCGCACTGCATCCTCCAAGGTGGCATATGTGACCCTACTGTCTTCTTCGCCTATCGCATCGTTGACTGGCTTCCCTTCCGGGTAGGATAGGTGATGTATCAACTGGTACTCACCTGCCTGTTTCTTGGGCACTAAACCCAATGGGGAAATCCTTAGCTTTGGCAATGGAGGGGAGGCAAATGGCCCTTCCACCCTCTCTACTGCCACCTCTTTTTGAAATTTCTGTGTCAATGTGGCCTCCTTACCCCATGTGGATTAATGGTTCCTTGCCTCTGTTGCCTCCCACTTTCCTTGAAACTGTAAACTAAAACCTGATCTGAAACCTGTCCATAATTTTCTGGCTGCCTCCCTATCCGGGTAACCCCCCAACCACCTTTCTACTGCCTCCACTCTTATGGGTGTCTGGGCCAGTTGGAAACCCACTCTCGCTGGTCCCTCAATTGTCCTGGTGTCAGGTCTGATAGCCATGACCCCTGTCCCCTCCCGCTACCCTCCCCCTGTTGCTCGTCCCCCATTGCTGCCCCTAAAGGATCAGGAATTGGCCCAAAAGGGTTGCTGGTACGAGTTATCCTGGTTGCCTGTCCCTTTTTCCCCAACTGTACCTGCACTTGGACACTGAGTGATGTCCACTGCACTTAGAACAGATGTGATGGAATCAGCAGTCAGGCCACAAGCAAAAGGCTCTGTTGTATTTCCAGCAAGCCTCCGCCCCTGACCCCCCCCCCGTCTGTCTCCTCCATCTCCTTATCTGTTGGCCAGGTGTAGATTTCCAGCCACAGGTCTATCTGCCTGGTGTCCCATTTTACATCCCCAAAATGTGCCATTCTTTTCCTAAATTTCTCATTGTACTGCAACCAGCTGTGACCCCCCTTTCTTATACCGTTTTTAATGATGAGTGAATAGGTGAAGAGCGAGGTAGCTAGTTTGGCCGCTTCTTAATGACTATGGCCATTAAATAAGTAAATCCTGTGGACCAATTGTCCCACATTTTACCCTTCCCCGCTTTGTCTTCCTCCCCTTACCCTAATAAAACTACTGCCACTACCATATCCTTCTTCTCAAAGCTATCCTTCTCCTCCTATTTATCCATAGTGTCAATGTTCGCCAGGGTGAATATGTCCACATGTTCTCCTTTGCAGATCTTCTCCTTTACAGCTGTGGGGACATGATCCTCCAGCCAGATCCCTGGTGCCCCCATCTCCCACCCCACCATGGGGGCCACAGTTGACACCCCTGAGACCCCCATCTGCCCCGTCCCCTTAATTTCACCTAAAGCCTTCTCCAGTTGTCTCAAGCCATTCTCTCCCATACTCCTTAGCATCTGCTACACATATTCTTTTATACTGCTTTCCAGTGTCACCACCTGATTACCTGTTATGCCTGGCTGTGGCATGCTGGTCCCTGGCTGGAGCACTCCTGATGGGCCGGGTATGGGTGTTGTAACCTGTGGTGGCAGTACCGGTTCTGGCAGGGGTAGTGGGATCACGGGTGAGGGGGTTTCTAGCACTGGTGCTGGGACTGGCTCCAGGTTCAGTTTGGGAATCAGGTCACAGGGAGGAGGAACCCAAGGGACAGATGTCAGTATCTCCTTCTTCGGTTCTGGCATCCCGTGCCTTCTAGGCACCCTCTTGCTCCTCTTCTGTTCCTTCCCTTGCCTCCCCTTCTGTTTAGTGCCTCTCTCCTCCTTGTCTGCCTCCGCTACCGCCAGCAGCCAGTTTGCTTTTTGACTAAGTCCATCACCACCCAGTAGCAGTCTTCTTTGTTAGGCTTGACTCTTTTTGGTGCCATCCTGTTGCCTCCACAGTACCTGATAAAAGAATTCATAACCGTTAGCTTTTTGCCAATTTGACTAGGCCCGGATCCTTCCTCTACTCTGGCATCCCTTCATGAAGCATTCCCTCCAGTGTCCCACTTGCCCCCCTATTTCCTTTGTTCCTGGTCATCCTGGGCTGTGTCCTTACTTAAAACATTCAAAATGCCCCCCGAATGCCAATTAAACAACATGCACCTAACCTGTGAGGGACCATGCTGTGTCTACAACATCCTCCACTCCCCCTCGTTCTCCTCTCCCCCTGCAGGACTGCAATGCCCCTTTCTGAAAGCCACTTCCAAGAAATGGCCAGGTGTGTCTCTTGCCTCCTGTTCAGTGGCCCTTACAGGAAAAGGAACCTCCATGCTGTGGGGGGGGCCCTTCTGTTCCCCTCCTCCCCTGTTTTATTCATCTCCTTTCCACCACCCGGGCTCTCTACTGCATGGCGATGACGTCGAGCGCCATCCCGTGAGTAGTCCCAGGCGTCCTGTCATTCCGGCTTTGCGACTCTCTCCCAATGCCCCCAAGACCCCTTGCCATGAGGCACCTCAGCCTGGCTTCTTTTTGTCCCGCCAACCACAAATAACTGTGGGGGCCCTGAATTTGCAAACAAATGAGCCTTCCATCCTTCACCACAGACAGCCACTTGTTCTTTTGCTTTGTTCCTCTCCTGACAATCATCCCTCACTCTCCCTGGCCACCTACCGCATGGTGATGACGTCAGATGCCATCCCACCTGGTAGGCCCAGGCTTCCTGCCTCTCAGCCATGTGACTCCCTGTTTAAACAAAAATGCTTCCAGCTGCAGAAACAAGCACTTTGCTCACTCTCCTTGCTGCCACAGTGGGCACTCTGATCAACAATCATCCCTCGCTCTCCCGGGCCACCTACTCATGGGGATGACATCAGACGCCATCCCTCACGGTAGGCCCAGGTTTCCTGCTTCTCAGCCGTGCAGCTCCCTGTTTAAACAAAATGCTTCCAGCTGCAGAAACAAGCACTTTGCTCACTCTCCTTGATGCCACAATGGGCACTCTGCTGACGCTCCATTCCCATTTCTGTCCCTGACCTGTGGAGCCACTTGTAGCACTGATTCTATTGCACTTGCCCTTCCTCTATCACCTACCATGTGCTCTTGCGCTCTGCTACGTTGGCTTACCCATATTACCCCCGATTTTCATTTAACAGAACAATATGTATAATACTGGTCAAAAAACAATCACAATTGAACCAGTCATTTTCAATACTTTTCAGTACCATTACTCCTTTTCTTCACAAATTATATTTATGCTCTCTAACTCCCCCTGACTGCTGATCTCTCCAGTTGCCAGCTTTCACTCCTTTCTTGTATAAACTATGCAAGCCTCCTTCCACTACACACTGAAGCCCTTGCTCCTTTCACATCCCCCCCAGGTGACTCGTGAGTGCCCCCATTTACTGTGTGCCATCCAATCCTCCTCCCAGCCAAATACTGCTCCCCTGCTCCAATTGAATTCACATTCTCACCAGGAAAACAGGCCACTTGCATCACGTTACTAGCTTCATCTTGGACCACCACTTGTTCAGGCTGCATTCCAACGCTGCCCAGCCATACAATTAGGTTCCTTACCTTGATCCTGCACCTTGCCTGGGTTACTCACTTGACCATTCTGTAACTCCTTCAATCCTTTGTAAGCACCACAGCTCAGTTCCAATGCATTAGATTTTAAGTTTAGAGTTATCTTTAAACTTCTTGTAGTTTTCTCTCCTTTGTTTTTAAAACTCAGAATACCTGTCTATACAAAATGCCTCTGGCTCAAAAACTTCCGCTAAACTGATGTGCTTCCAGAGAAAAAGCTCTTGAAGCAATTTTGTGAGCTCCCCTTGCTGTGCAGCCCCTTATAAGTGGCCACCTTTGTGCCTCCCCCTGGCTCCCTTGGGCCACTCTCCTGCTGCCACCTCACTGTTCCCACCACTCCCCTTTCTCCGCCCCTTTCGTGACCTCATCAGGTCCTCCCCTTCCAAGACCTGATGGCTTTCTTGGGTCCCACCCCTCCCTCAGCCCCCCAACTCCCTGAGCTTCCCACACTTATTTGTCAGGGCCTTGTGATTAAGGGGTCTGCCGTTCTACATGGGTAGCCCTCTTTGTAGGGAAAATAAAAGCCATAAAAAATACGAATATGGATATCCCCAGGTGGCAATAAAACTACCAGGCAAATTTAGAAAAAACTACTAATAGCAAACAAAGGGAAGGACACACTGAGACTACACACACAAATCAAAACACTCTGCACAGCATGTTTTTGCAAATTCTAACTGTAGTACTCCTTTAAGTGGTTTTAATTTCTTGATTACTGCCCAGTGAGGGACGTGGTCAAAAGCTTTTCTGAAGTCCAAGAAGATTACATCTACAAGGTTATTTTTTATCTATTTCTCTGCTTTCATTTTCATAAAAACAAAGGAGATTGGTAAGGCACGATCTGCCTTGACGGAATCCATGCTGGTGTCACTAGATGGGGTGTTATTTCTATGAGCTGTAATGCCATCTTTAATAATGCTTTCCAGGGTCTTATCACTGCTTCTCTTCAGTTCCACTTGATGCTGTTCATACTGCTGTACAGACAATGTAGTGAAACTGACTAACATCCTTTCTTTGAGGCACAGAGTCCTGCACTTTCAGTTCACAGCAGAGTTGTTTGGCTTCTGTAAATCGCTCCAACTTTACAAACACAGCCGAAAGCCTCAGGTCCAGTGCAGTGCATCATGGATATGAACATCCCTGTGTGGGGTAGGCTGGCAAGACTTCACTAGAGCAGATTCTGTCTTCTACACAGGCTTTTACATCTAAACTAGTATGGGATGAGAATGACAACTACAGCAAACAACACAATTAGAGTAGTCCTCACATAGCACTGCAGTTCACAAAGTGCAACACTATGAAACTATAGGGCTCCAACAAGGTGCTTTAAAAACATAGTAATGTCTGCCCGACAGGAAACATCATGCTGCACCTGAATTTGGTTGGTGGCTGTTAATTTTCAACCTTGTTTCTCTTTCTCTGCATCAACCAACCCACATTTCTCTTTTAACTGCACCCATTGTATCAGCAGACAGGAAAGATTAAAGATTAACAGATATATGCTCCACTATGCAGTCATTCTTCTCGGTGCTTCCCATAGTTAACATATCCCCTACTGCACGTTTTCAAAACAGCCAATTTGTAAACTCCTTGCCTGGTTTCAAAGAGGTTTTCATCTCATTAATTGGTTCCATGCTTCTTCCAACATTCCTGGTAATTGACTACTATTATCTGCCCATCTTTTTCAGTTTACCTTTCCTGTTTGTCCATGAACACCTTCTCCAACAATCCTACTGGGGCAGATATTTTGGTGGGTGATACCAAAATTGACCACTGATTACCAAAACAGTATTTTGTAGTGGCAAAATGGCCTCCATGGGCCATATTTTCAACTGACTGCCTTTGCTGTGTCACCATATGGTATTATGAGACCTTGGAGTCTTCCCTTTGTGATCCTAAAGGAACTTATGATCAAGGGTGAGGGAAGAGGTGGGACTGGAGCAAAAGGAATAGCAGCCTTCCCAAGCAGAAGCCTTTGTTTCTGCCAAGCATGTCCCACAACATGTGTCAAGGCCCCATGAACCTTTTTGGATTCAGTAAATAGGGTTATGGTCCAGAAATGACTGGGCAGTTGCTAGATGCCCATGTCTACAAGTTTCCTTCTAAATTCCAACTACAGTGCCAACAATGGACAATGCTCTTAAGATGCAGATTTTCTTTGGGCTGTGTTTTACAGTTCTGAGAACTTTTTTTTCCAGAAGAAGAGGATACGTAGTTACTTATGGCCCAAAAGTAATACTTTCACACTCCTTCTTGTCTTTTGGGGCCTTTGTGACCTTTTAGAATAAGCAAGGCATAATACAATAGAACATCATAGCCAGAGGGAGACACAAAATCAGCTAGATTAAACAAAGGTATGCCATTACTGCCAGTGGGTGAAAAACACAGTAATCAAATCAGTAACAAACTTCACTAGAGGTGAAGTCGGCATGCTAATTATTAATTCAAGGTTCTCGTAAACACATTCTGCATTTGTTATATTTTTTTAATTTTCACTAATTTTTAGTTGGTCAAGTGTAAAGTAGTTTGTGGATAATAGGGCAACTAAATATTCTTGCAGCTGAATTGGTGCTGAATAAATCCAAAGCATTACTACCCTTAAACAGGCACTGTCAACCCTTTTTGCATTATATTATTTTAGTTGAAAACACACATTTTATTACGATTGCTTACATTCTCTACAATTTGTTGATGTTGCTGGTTGTCTTATCTGTTTCCTTTCTAATAGAACTATATGCATGGTAATGGCATGATTATACTCCACCTTGTTTTGTTTCAAATCCCTGAGCTACTCTTATTATATACCTCCTGAATATTGGGATTACCCTCAATCAATGCAGCCACTCATGAAGCTATAGCCTCCTCTCTTCCCAGTGCATCATGAGTGGCTATGTCAGAGGTGTTCCCATGTTAAGGAAAGTTGCAGAGTTGCTCAAGGACTGTAAACACACACATTTTCATACGGTAATACCAGTATGGTAAGCCATCTGTTTTTCACTTATAAAATGAAAAAAAGAAATCAGAATCAAACAGCCAGTTACATCAGCAATTTCTATAGAATGTGACCGATCATAACATGAGTTCTTTAAAGTAGACACACTTTGAGGCTTATGGGGGGTTGACCATGTCCCTTTTATTGGGATATTGCAATAGCGAAATTTTGCAGTAAAAAAGAGCACTCAGCAAGTACAAAAGCATATGTACCAGTTCACCACAGTTGACAGTACATTACCCCTGGCTAATGGGTTCAAATAAGACTGAGGGGGCTATGTCAATACTCCTCTGGGGTTTCCTTACTAAAGATACCAGCTAAATGTCAGCTGTATGTGATTACGAGATGATAGAGAGAGAGTGTCTACATGCTGCAGGGAACTGTGGAGGAGTCTTGCAGCAGGACTCATTTATTGCTTCATTCTATCTTATAAAAGGTATGCCACTGGTTCTTTAAACGAGCCTCACAGGACTTTCTTGTGATACTCTGTTTCTGGCTTGTGGTTCTTGGTGTTTTTTGTCTCTGCAGGAGGATCCATAGAAGTGGTGGTGGGACTGTAGGAAGACAGAGTGGCCCTTCGGGAAGGCCAAAGCCAGGTCCTGCAATAACCTGCAGCTTGAAGTTTTGAGCCTGAAGTCTGATAGCCTGAAGACTGAAGACCGAGGAGTTCGATTTGAACTTTAGCTGTTTATTGCCTTTTGCATACTGTACGAACTGTGTACGCTATGAATTGTGTATGTTAGAACTGGAAGCTGGAAAATTGAGAGTTTTTTTGAAAGGGAAGTGTAATCCTTTAGTCCAGCTTATCAGTATTTATCTATATCTGCTTGTGTTCCTGGGAAAGGAAAGAAGTTTTTATATAATTAATTTTGATTATCCTTTTCTCCTTTTTTTATCACTCCAGTATTATAGCTATATAGCTGCACATCGGCACTTTTTACAAATGATTTTATTTGTGAATGCCTTTTAGCTTATAATTTTCTTAGGTGCATTTGTCATGTATTGATTTTGTGCTCTGTGGTTTGAGTTATTGTGTTTGTTGTTTGGGCAATTAGTAATTATTTGAATCACCTGTGGCAGTCTAAGTTCTTTACTGATCATGGATCGGGTTGTCATATTGTGAGTGCTGTGAGTCACCACTTTTTGAGCACCTTGGCAGGTTTCTATTTGTTGGGTTTTTTTATATCCTTTTACATTAAAATTTGTTTTGTTTTCTTACTTTTATACTTTGCGCCACAAGCCTTTTCCAGCTAATTGATTGGCCAGCCTTTTGCCACATGATCCAACGATTTCTGCACTTTTAATGCATGCATGGCGTTTCACTGGTCAGTATGTTCTGGATGCCATGTATGAGATTGTGAGGAGTCGTGACTCTGATACACTGTGTGATAAATTTGTACTATGTATCTTAATATTTTGCATTCAATCTTTTGCAGTCCTCAGCAAATTTCCTTGAGTTTGAACAAGAAAGGAGTGCTGAGTGGTGCCATGATTAGTTGGTTGCAATCCATACAGCAAATCCATATAGCTATTTGTTATTTTCTTATTAGAAGGATTGATGATGTTTTCCTGTCAGTAAGTAATTTATATTCCTGTTATGCTTTTGCCATAGCTACTCTTCGCATTTGGTTTTCAAAATAGTGGGTTTTTTTGAATCGATGGTTTTCCTGCTTACTATGCCAGTGAATTGCTGTAGCTCAGTAGAATCTATAGACTGGGCTTGAAGCACTTTGTATTTGTTTTTATATTCCTACTAATATATATGTTTTACGATATTCTGAGTTCATTTAGTGATTAATGCTCTTTTACCCTAGGATCTTTATGTGTTTTTTGGTTTAATTGGCATAATTTTGGGTATATTTAGTAATCTTGGTTACAATTAAGTCTTCTGCTGATGCTGATATATATATATATATTTTTTACTTTAGAGTCTTCCCTGGACTGTCTTTAAAGAGGAACTCTTATCTATTCATGGGAAATTAATAGAAAGTGGTGTGCTGATTTTATCTGCATTGGAAAAAGAAAGTTTATTTACTCTACAGATATTAATTGCAAGATTTTGCACCAGGATATTGCATATTACTGCTGACACTGCTAAGGATTGCCGCGTTTTGTTTTTTTTTTGAACTACCTCCCTGTATATTGTGCGGCCTCTTTGACCAGAGTGAAGGAGACCTTACGCTTACTCCCTGACAGCTTTATTAGGAGAAGAGTAGGAGAAGGAGGCAGTATAGCGCAGTGGTCTAAGGCTCTGAGCTGCAAATTTGGTGACATCCAGCAGACCAGACCTGGGTTTGAATCCCACAGCTTCCACTTGCATACTGTGTGACCCTGAGCAAGTCACTTAACCTCCTTGTGCTCCCAGGTTGCTCCTGTAAAAAAAGCTTTCAGCTTAGTGTGCTATACCTGGTTAAACAACTAAATAAAAAAAAGAGTTGGCTCTCACTCTTGATGCATCCTTGCTGTGACCCTGCTGTTGAAAACTTGAACATTTGGGGGTTCTGATTTATTCAGAAATCCATGAACTTGTTTGCTGGTGGCCTCTTGCAAATGTTAGTCCTTATTTAAAGAAATAAATTAGAAATGTTATTTAGAATCAGTGGATTTGTGAATTATTTTTCCTTTTTTTGTTTTGTTTTTATCTGTTTTTTTATTTTCAGCTAGAGTTAAGATGCTGGATAAAGTGGTGGAAGAGGGGAAAGGTGAGATTAAAACATACAGCAGAAAGAATATGAGAAACAATAATTGCAAAGAAACATCAAAAGTGAAAACCAAGGAGGGTAACCAAAAAATAACTCAGCTTCTTTGCCCCTCAGTATCTCATATGGAACTTAGAGGCAATAAGAAAGTAGTTAAAAACTTTCATCCAAAATTGACATCCTCTCCATCTGGGATGCTTTGTGACAGTAATCATTCTTTATCTCATCCCTTACTAAAAAAGAATCCACAGTTTGGAAGAGCCATCAGTCCAGCCTCAACAGGATATAGTTAATAGTTTTAAAAATCAAGGAAAGATGGAAACAATCAATATTATGAACTTGACTGGCCCAGGCCTTCATCTGTCATATTTAGTTAATCCACCAATAGGTAGAGTAAAATTCCCTCATGATAATATGACTGAAGTGAATATGATAGCTCTGGATAATAATGTAACTAATTTTGTAAATGGGAAATTTCCTGTAAAACCAGTCCCAGGAGTTGCTGATATCTCGCAGGTTATAGATTTAAGTATGCATCAAGTAACTCAGATTATGAGTAAGGGCTCATTTCTTAATAATTTTGAGTCTTTTCTGATGCCATATGTGACTGATCAGAATTTAAAGGAACAGCCCAAAAAGCCAGAACCTTTTGGGGTCTGTTACAAACTGTTGTGTGAAAGCCAACAGTGTGTTAACTCATGTTGCTGCCCCAAATAATAATGACTGTGAGAGTACAGTTGCTGTTAGTAAGAACTTAGAAAGTATCCTTCATGAGTTAAAAAGTGAAATTCAATTTGGGAGTGAACAGCTTATGGAACTGGCTACATTGTTTAGATCCAGTATAAACTTTTTTGTTAAGGACAAAGAACAATCTCCTGGTAATTTACAGTGTAGTGAGCCTCAAATTGTGGATACGATATGTTCTGGCACTGGAAATCAAGAACAGGAAATGTTTAACTCTGGCTTCTAGAGGCTGAGGGAGATAATAATCAGCTTCTTGATAATAGACCCTTGATAGCTCAAAATGGTAATAGGAGTATTAAAACTATCGCAGATGAAATAGCAAAGAGAGATGTAATAGAAATAGATAAACCATTAAAAGAATTAGAGGAAAAAAGTTGTATATTAACAATGTGAAAAAAGTGAAGAAAATGACTACTAAAGCTAAAGAAGGTAGTGGTAAAAGTAAACACATTTTTGGAAATCTTCCAGCAATGGAAAAAGATAATAATACTGACTTTGGGAAAAAATTAAAAGAGAATTCAGTGAACCAAAAGGGAAACAAAAATAAGAAAGTGAAGTTTGGGAAAATAACCAAAGTAGACCACTAGGCAATGAAAGAGAGATTACCCGAGTCAAGAGAAGCCAATAAGGAGCGCTTAATTGCAGCTGGTGATATGCTCCTAATTTTGTTCATTAATGGTCTCCCTAAAGAGGAATCAGAAAATAACTATCTTTTGAAATTGGCATCTTATAATCTAATTAAAGGTCTAGCAGGTCCTAAAATTGGCTGGCAAGACATTAAATCAACCTATAGCTATAAGGAGGGCACCCACAGAGGGTGAGTATGTGTGGTGCTTAGAAATGCAACTGTGAGACCCAGAATACTTGCAATAAAAGATAAATTTATGGATATTGGAATTACACTAGATGTGACAATAAGGGAACAGTCAAAGGAACAAGGAAAATGTCCAATTAAGAAAAAAAGTAGGAAATTGCTAGAGACAGAAATAGAAGGTAACCCTGCACTTAAACAACCTCAGATAACAGCTTTTATTAAGCTGAGTGAGCTGGTCCATAACTTAAATGGTGATGGGGAAAAGATTGTATTTAGAAGAGGTAGAAAACAGTTAGGTGCAAGAATTAACAGTAGTATTGTAATGGAGGAAGGAAACAGCTCATTGCCATCTGTATATTCTACAAAAGAAGGCTTGTTGCTTACAGAGATAAGTACAAACAGCACTACTAACTTAGCAAACAAATCTATCTGACAGTCATGATTAAGGCAGAAGTCTTATAAAGGGGAAATTAATATACTAAGCTGGAATATTGCTGATCTGAAGGGGAAATTAATGGATAAGGAATGATTGAAATGGTTGAAAATGTTTACAATTTTATTTATTTAGGAAACTTGTAGTATTTAACCCTAGTCAAAGAACTCTCACACCACAGGAAAAACAACCCTTAAAGAAAGGGCTATCTTTCTCACCTACTAACAAACTAGATCCCTTTAAACTTAATATAGAGTTACAAAAGGTTTATAGAAAACTACATTTAGCAGATTGGTTTTCTCAAAACCCAATAGAACCCATGTCTAAAAAACAAGAATTAAAACAAAAACTGGGGAATAAATCTACCTTCAACCCACCTAGAGGCACAGACACAGCTGAAACATATATTAAAGTTATAGACAAACCAATTAATGACTTATGTAAAAATGAGTCTTTAAAACTACGTTGGAATAATTTGAGTAGAAAAGAACAAGATTTATTATTGATTTTAGAACAAAATGACTGTATTATAATAAAACAAGCTGATAAAGGAGGAGGGATAGTAGTGTGGGATAGAAATGACTATAGAATGGAATGTAAAAGACAATTAGAAGATGTAAAATGTTACAAGAGAATTGACAGAGATCTGACAATTGAGATAGCACAAGATATTAAAGATGTGTTGGAGTTAGCCACATATATGGGTTGGTGTGCTCAAGAGGAGAGTGATATGCTTATCAACAAAAATCCTAGGATACTGATTTTTTATATACTTCCTAAAATCCACAAAAATCCTTCAAAACCTCCAGGCCACCCCGTAGTATCAGGCATTGATTTGGTTTTAGAACTCATATCTAAATATGTAGATTTTCACATACTGTATGTGATGAAGTTCCTAAAATGTCTACCTATATCAAAGACTGAAATCATGATATAGAATTAATAATGGAAATGAACCAAAACGTTATAGATTGGCATGATAACATTTTGGTAACTTTTGATTTTAGAGATTTGTACACTAGCATAGAACATGATTTAGGGATGAATTCACTTTTCAAAGCTTTGAGGCAAAGGACTGACTTACATCCCCCTAGTGAATTTCTGACCCAATTGGCAGAAATAGTGCTTAAACAGAATTACTTCCAATTTGAAGGAGAATTTTTCATCCAAGTAAAAGGCACTGCTATGGGTAGCAGTATGGCACCCTCATATGCAAATTTATTTATGTGGGATTTTGGAAGTACATTTATTATGTATAGAGAAGTGAACCCTTTTTTTAGTCAGATCACAATTTGGAAATGTTTTATTGACGATGTCCTGATGCTGTGGGATGGTAATGAGACAGAACTGAAACATTTTCATAGTTACCTAAATAGGTGTTATCAAGATTTAATGTTCCCAATGACTTATGATAACCAAAAGATAGCATTTTTAGATTTAGAAATCTACAAAGGAAATACACAGTTGAAGACTAGACTATATAGAAAAGAAATAGCTAAGAACACTTTTCTTCATTACACAAGTTACCATGACCCGAAACTTAAGGATTTTATACCTAAGTCGCATTTTGTTAGAGCTAAAAGAAATTGTAGTGAGGAAAGGATTTATAAAGAAACAGTCCATGATATGACACAGATTTATTAATAGAGGTTATAAAACCAGATTGGTTAAGAAAGTGGAACAAGAATTCACAGCCACTTCTCGACAACAAATTTTAAATAAATCTAAACAAAATATTTCTGTGGAGCAAAGAGCAGTCTTTTCAACATCCTACAGTCACTTGAATCATAAAATCAAGTCTATTATCAATAATAAGTGGCAATTGCTACAGTTAGGGACAAATCAGAATAGAATATTTATTCAGAAAACCCTTTTTTCTACACAAAGAAGCTGTACTTTGAAAGATAGATTAGTGCATACGTAACATTTTAAAACACCACAAAAAGAAAAGCAACTCTTGTTGAGTCCATTAGCACATGGAAATGTACCTTGTGGACACTGTTTCCAATGTGGGAATACCAGCAAAACATTTTTTTTTGAGGATCCATACACGAATCGTAAATTCTGGATTAAACAACACATTACATGCAAGAGTCATCATGTCATTTATTTGCTACAATGTCCATGTGACAAACTTTATGTTGGAAAGACTACCCAAGAACTGTGTAACTGAATAAGTCAACATAAGAGTGATATAGTCTTAAAGTGATAGACTCCATCTCAATTTGGAAGGGAGGGGAATCCTTAAGTTGAAAATAGAGGGGTTCATTGGTGAAAAGTAGGGTTTAAACTTGTAAAGGGGGAGGGATGGGAGAAAAGGCTGTCAAGGGGGTGCCAATAAAGGAGGGACTCTGTCTCCACCCCCCTTGGGAGCTGGAGGATTGCAGGAAAAGGCCGACTGGTAAAGTGCAGACCAGGGGAAAACAGAACTCCCATGGGAACACGAGCAGGGGAAATGGAAGTATAGGGAAAGGGTGGAAGGTAGTCCTGCTAAATGCCAGGAGCTTGGTAAACAAAATGCCTGAGCTCCAGGCAATGCTAACTGAGGGAGCAGTGGATGTGGCAGCAGTCACTGAGACCTGGGCCACTGCAGGACACGACTGGGACCTGAACCTGGAGGGTTACACTATGTTCAGGAAGGACAGGGGAAGTGGAGAGGAGGGGTAGCAATGATAGTCAAAACCGCACGGGCACAGGTATATGATTGAGGAAGCTGCACAAAGACGGAGGTAACTGATTCAGGGAACGGATTTTAAGGAAATGGAAGGATCCTTAAGAGCATTTGGATGTGATTGGGTCAGACATGGACGCTGATAGTAGGTGGAAATCATCAGGAGAGGGGTGCAAGATGCTACCAGCACCGTGAAAGAGTAAGATGAAAATGCGGTAGGGCCCGAAAATCTGCTGCTGGACCAAGGAGGTCCAGGAGGTGGTGCGGAAAGAAGGCAGCCTATAGGCAATTCAAGTGCTCAAGGAGTGAAAGGGACTGAGGGAGTATGAGCTGATGGCTAGAAGGCCACTAGGGTGGTGAGGGTGGCAAGGCAAGGAAGGAGCAGAACCTGGCCAGGAAATTAGGAGAGGAACAAGGGTTCTTTAGATACATTGGGGAAAATGAAGGGTGAAGGGCAGATTAGCAGGATTAAATCAGGGAAAGATGGGCACAAGACCTGGGGAGCAGGCTGAGGTACTAAATGAGTACTTCACCTCAGTTTTCTACCAAGGAAAATGGGGTGCTGCCATACATGGAGAGGAGACAGAGATACTGAGGGAGGGGGGACCCTACCAATCGGGCGGGTCTGGGGAGAGGGGAGGCATCACTGGCAGGAGGGGAGGGCTAAGCAGGGAGAAGAGGTACCGGAAGAGGAAATAAAAGCAGAGAGAGTGAGGGAAGCCCTCAGCTCCCTTAAAATGGAGAAAGCACTGGGGCTGGATAAATTACATCCCAGAATGCTGAAGAAACTTGCGGATGTCCTGGCAAAACCCCTGGTGGAGCTTTTCACCATCTCTCTGAGGACAGGGTGGGTGTCCCAGGACTGGAAGGTGGTGCATATAGTGCCTATCCACAAGGGGGGGATCAAGGGAGGTGTCAGGGAACTACAGGCCTGTCAGCCTAACATCGGTGGTGGGCAAGGTGATGGAGGGCATTGTCAAGGAGAGGCTGAGGGTGGAGCTGGAAAAGTCAGGGTGCCTGGATGATAGACAGCATGGATTCGTCCCAAGGAAATCATGTCAGACAAACCTTGTGGAGTTCTGTGACTGGGTAACGAGTGCCTTGGACTTGGCTAGTCCAGTGGACATCCTCTTTCTAGACTTCAGCAAGGCATTTGACTCTGTTCCTCACATGGGCCTGTTGGATAAGCTGGGAGAAATGGGGGTGGGGAACCAGATGATCAGATGGATAAGCAATTGGCTCCAGGACAGGTGGTGAGATAGTCTCATCCCCAAGGAGGGTCATTAGTGGGGTCCCACAGGGATCAGTCCTTGGGTCCCTCCTGTTCAACGCCTATGTCTCTGACATAAGGACAGGAATCAGGAGTGAGATGAGTCTCTTTGCGGATGACTCAAAACTGAGGCGTGGTGGATGGGGAGGAGGAGGGTTCCCACAGGGGACCTAGAGGCTCTGGAAAGATGGTCTAGAAAGTGGAAGCTGAGGTTCAATGCAGGGAATGCAAGGTACTCCACCTGGGGCCAGAAACCCAGGCCAAGTGTACACCCTGGGGGAATGCTACAAGTCTCAATGGCTGAGAGGGACCTGGGGGTGGTGGTGGATGTCAAGATGAACAACTCAGAGACTTGTAGGAGGGCAGCAGCCAAGGCCAACAGGATGCTGGGATGCATCGCTAGGGGGATCACCTCCAGAAGGAGGAAGTGATACTCCCTCTGTATAACTGCTTGGTGAGGCCACACCTTGAGTACTGCGTGCAGTTTTGGAGGCCACACTTAAAGAGGAACATTAAACTCCTGGAGAGGGTCCAGAGGAGGGCAACCAAAATGATTTAGGGCTTGGGGGACAGGACCTATGAGGAGAGGCTCGAAGAGCTAAATATGTACACATTGGAAGAGAGAAGGGACCGGGGGGACATGATAGAGGTCTTCAGGTACATGAAGAGGGTAAATAGGGGTGGAACAGTCAGGGTGCTTTGAAGGAAGGAGGAGGGGGCCACTAGAGGGCATGGGTGGAAGCTGGAGGGGGGAAGATTCAGGGGAGAAAGGAGGAGGTGCTACTTCACTGAGAGGATGGTGGAGCCATGGAATGCACTGCCTAGGGGGCTGGTGGAGGCAGAGACGGTGGAGGGGTTCAAAAGGGGGTTGGACAGGTGCAGGGTAAGGGTTCTGGAAGCAAAATCCAATGCAGCCAGAATATTCGGAACTGGGAAGGGAGAAGCCAGAGAATGCGAGGGGGGCAGCAAGGTCAGCACTCAGGGTGGGGGCTGACCAATCGAGCAGACTCGAAAGACCATTAGGCCTATTCTGCTGGCATTTTAGTATGTTAGTAAAGTGGATACATTAGCAGTGGCTAGACACTATTCTGAAGCAGTATATACAGTAGCATCCTTACATTTTTGGGGATTGGAACTTGCACAAGAGCCCAATAATGGTGTACAATGTTGGGACTTTGCATTAAGGAAACAAGAAATCTTTTGGATTCACACTCTTAACTGCTCCAACCCTACTGTTGGACTCAATGATGAATGTGAATGGAGTCTATGGGCTGGATTTTCAAAGGCCTTAGATTGACGCAAGGTGCTTGCGTCAAACAGATCTGATGCAAGGGCACCTTGTGCCAAGGACTGCGTCAAGTGGGAATTTGAAAGGTAGCCTGCGTCACCCAGCAGGCTGCCTGCACCAAAGTGTGCTAGCACCATCCTTGCACTATGTAAGTGGTCGTGGCATGGTGCTGGGGGCTTGTGGCAGACCTAGACTGCTGCAGCCCTCAGATCCAGATTTTGAGAAAGAACCCCCCCCAGAACCAAGTGCCAAGTACCCTTAGACCAGTGAGGGTCTGGTCTAAGGGGACTTAGACAGCTCCCGGGGGGGTCATTGTGTACATGCCACCGTGTGGTCTACCCCAATCTGCCCCTGGTGGGCAATCCCTAGTGGTCTGGTAGTCCCCCCTCTCCCCCATCATGGTCCCTGACACTCACATCTGTGCATCCTGCCAACCCTTCTGTGGTATCCATTGCAGCACTCCCAACCCCTCCCATACCCTAATCCAGTGACTGGCACTGCCCTCCACATGCCGCCACAGCCAGCCGCCAAATGAGCAGTCAGTGGGTGTACTGTATATGGTATACAGTACATGCATGGACTGCCCATTCAGTGGCCAGCCAGGTGTCGTGTGGAGGGCAGTCTTTGTTCTCTGGATCGGGGTATGGAAGGGGGGTGGGAGTGCTGAGATGGGTACCATGGGGGGGGCACTAGCCCACCAGAGTACTGGATAGTGATGCAGTGCCTTTGGTGCGGTGGTGTTGGGGAGCAGTGCCCAGTTGCCAGCCCCTGTCCGTGGGTGCTGCGGACTCCCCACTGCCATTGTGGTATTCTGGGGTGAGTGCGCCATTCGTCTGGTGCAGCACCCCCTTTGCTGCAGGCCACTGGACTTAGGTGCTGGGACACTGTAATTTAGAAATTCGGGTGCAGGGTCCCAGGTGCACCACACTCAGCGCAAGCTGTCATTGTCACAGCTTGTGTCAGGCCTTTGAAAATCTGGCCCCCTATTTTTAGAGACAGATTATGTTCTAAGGAGTATGTTTGCCGCCCCCTTCCTTGCCCCTTGCCCATCAGGATTGTCCTTTCATACACTCTGTACCGTGCTCTCATACATTTTCTTATTTAATCTATTGATATTTTCAGTATATAAATTGTGCAGCATACGTTAGCTGTTAATAAATGTATAGTACATGGATTTTTGTAGATAATGGAAATTTTATTTATTATCATTTTTTATTTTGTTACACTGAAAGTGAAAGGGAACATTACAAAAAAATTGGGTAATGAGTCGATTGAAGAGACCAAAAATATTGAATTTATCTATGATAAACATTAGGAAATATCAGATGTTTACAAGTAGTGGGACTCAAACCCACAGTATATAAGTTATTTAACAGATTGTAGAAAATAGAGGTATAATATGAGTGGTTAATTTGTCACACTAGAAAGCAGAGAGAACACTTTAATAATTAAATGATTAACATTTGGGAACATCAGATGTTCCCAAGTGGTGGGACTATAACCCACAACACTTAAGTCAAGTAATAGGTGTAGGAAGTGGAGTTATAGTATGATTGGTTAATGTAATAATGGGATTAGAGTCCTTATTTAAAATAAGATTACTAGATAAGCTTTAATATAGTGTTTTAACTTCTGTTCCTTAATCTGTAATGTGGAGCTTTAGAATTTTATAATATATGTTTATATTTAGTTTATGTAGTTGTGACATAATTGATACAGGTTGTAGCTGCAGTTTCAGTAACAGACAATTAGACACTGACAGTCTTTCTGTAAGTTCACCAATTGTGCATGAAGTTGTTCTTTAATAAGTTTATATGTAAAGATTTTGATTGTAGTACTTAATAAAAATTTAGAGAATTTTATCTCTGAGGTGGGGGGAGAACCCCTGGCCTTCTGAGTTGCTGGTTTGGCGTCCTTTCTTTTATGTTGAAGTAGTATGGAATGTACATTTATTTAAAAGCTCACAAGATATTTTTGCCCCTTTTTTTGAAGGTTTGCAATACAAAGATAAGCTGGAAAATAACTATCATAGTACATAGGTTACATGCTGAATATTAAGCAAGTAAGTTAAACAACATATAACTACAATCTTAAGTGGTTAAGCATTGGCAGCACATGTTTAATAAGAGTCTGTATTCATTCTGCAGGGTTTGATATTTTTATGGTTATGGCTGAGAGAACGTAAGTTACTAACTGAGTTTGAAACATAAAACGACCTTGGAAGGTATATACCTATATTTTATTCTTTGACAGAGTTTTTTGTATAAACAAATGTAATTATTGAGACTTAGATGTGAAATATATATATGAAAAGCTGGAAGGGAATTTATAGAGACTGCCATGTCTATGCAGTGGATGTTATGTTTATTATATTTTACAGAGGTAGCAGTACCTATAAAGAGTCATTGTAATTGTTATATTTTTTTCTGATTTAAAAAAAAAAATGAACAAAATTATAAGAGGAGGATATATGTATGTACTGGAACGGTGTAGCAGGCTCAGATACGGGGTGGCCTATTATACTTCTGGTAATATATACCTGTAAAACTGAAACCTTTTCTATATGTTTTCAGAAAAACAACACAGTATGGACCTGATGAAGTGGATTCACCACAAAACTGTTGCCCAAATTTTGTGAGAAGAAAAAGAAAAAGAAAACATTTTGAAACCTTTTAAACATTGGTGTTCACCCATGTTTTTGGTATTATGTTATTCAGGAAACTTGGACAAAAATAGTTGTGATCAAATATTGGAGAGCTACTCTGCCTGGGTATCACCGGATTATAAGGATAAATAGTACAGTTGACATAAGGGGATTTAGTAATTTATATGGTTATTAAGTTGGATTTTAGCACAGTTGAAGTAAGCACTTATAATGAATACTTTATGTATACTTTATGTATATAGTGATTGCAAATATTGCATTAAATGGGTGCTTTTTAATATTTATATCCCACCTGGTTTAAATACCCTAAGTTACCAGAAAGCTATGGACATGGTTGGAAACAGCATTGACTCTGTGAAATCAAGATTCCCTGGGGTTAAAGGTTTTCTGACTGGATACTTCAATGCCCACATATGTTCCTTAATTGAGGATTATATAAGAGATTGGTGCATTGATGACATTGTGAATATACCTCTTAGGCACTCTAAAGATAGTTCTAGCTCTAAAAATGGGAAAATTGCTCTTAATTTTTTGGGAAAATATAATTGTAGAGTTCTTAATGGCTGGTTAAAAGGTGATTGGGATGGTGAGTGTACTTTCCCGACTAGTAATGGGGAGTTGTTTTGGATTTATGCATAGAGGAGGCTATAGATGTTTTACATTAGTAAAGTTATTTAGAGTTATTAAATCTTGGGATAGCAACCATTACCCTGGTATGTGCTCCATCCTCTTTGGATTTGCAAAACATTTATCTGATCGCCCAGAAGGAGTCAAGGCCAGTACTCATATGTGTATTAAATATGGGAACAAAATTAAATGGGATTCTTTTTCAAGAAGGCACTTGATAACATTATATGTAATGATCAGGTTAAAGCTAGAATTTATATAATTCAAAACAGCAGCTATTGGGAAATAAAAGTTCATTAAGGAATTTGATTAGCGAATTGCAATTACTTCAGTAGAGCTTAGCAAAAAAGAAAGATCTAAGAAACATAATAATATAGGTTTGAATAAGCCCTGGTTTGACTTTGAATGTTATTTGATGAGGAAAGAAATTAAAAAAGTTAGGAAAATTAGGATTTAAACTCCTTCTCACCAAATTCTTGGTACCTTCAGGCATATTAAACTAGAATACAAATGAGTTGGAAAAAAGATTACATGATAACCTCAGGGGGTTACAGGAAAGTATAATGATAAAAAGACTCTAAAATGTTTTGGACAGTGGTTGCCTTTGGATACAATGAAAATAATATTTCTTACAATGTAACAGAGATGATTCGTGAACAAATAAACAAAACAAAATGACGTAAGAAACCACTATGGTTCTCAAAGGAAGTGGCAGTGAAGTGGCAGTGGAGTGGAAGTGGCAGTGAAGGTTCAAGAGAAAAAGAAAGCATTCAGGAAGTACAAGGAATCGCAGAAGGAGCAGGACAGAGAACTGTATCAGTTAAAGCAAAAGGAGGCTGGGAAGGCAGTCAGAACAGCAAAGGCCCAAACCGAGGAAAAGATAGCCAACTCAGTTAAGAAGGGGGATAAAACCTTTTATAGGTACATCAGGGAGCGAAGGAAGACCAAGGGAGGGATAATGAGGCTTAATAAAGGGAGGAGGGTGGGCAGAGGAGACTGTGAAAAGGCAGAGGTACTAAACAAATATTTTGCTCAGTATTTACAAATGAAGAGGGAGGTACATAAAACAAACATTAGAAACACTCTGGATACAGAAGTTGATACCAGCCCATTTACAGAAGAAAGGGTTCTGAAAGAACTCTTAAAACTGAAGGTGGACAAAGCAATGGGGCCTGATGGGATTCATCCCAGAAATCTAAAAGAACTAAGGGTAGAACTAGTGACACCACTGACTACCCTTTTTAACAAATCATGGGAGGATGGGGTGGTACCCGAGGACTGGAGAAGGGCAGATGTGATTCCCCTTCACAAAAGTGGGAGCAAGGCAGAAGCAGGAAACTACAGACCTGTTAGTTTAACTTCAGTGATAGGGAAAATGATGGAATCACTTCTGAAGGAAAGAATTGTCGAGTATCTAGAGGCCAGAGGGGCACAGGACCCTCGCAGCATGGATTCACAGTGGGAAGGTCATGCCAGATGAATCTGATAGATTTCTTTGACTGGGTGACCAACGTAGTAGATCAGGGAGGGGCTGTGGACATGGCCTACCTAGACTTTAGCAAGGCATTTGACACAGTCCCACACAAAAGATTAATATACAAGTTAGCCAGCCTGGGAGTGGGTCCCAAGATGACAGCCTGGGTAAAGAATTGGCTGGAGAATAGGACCCAGAGAGTAATAATAAATGGAGTCCACTCAGAAGAAAGGAGGGTTACCAGTGGGGTACCGCAGGGTTCAGTATTAGGACCGGTCCTCTTCAATGTCTTTATAAGCGACATTGCAGAGGGACTGGAAGGAAAAGTATGTCTCTTTGCAGATGACACAAAGATCTGCAACAGAGTTGATGCACAGGGTGGGGTGGAAAGGATGAGAAGGGACTTGCAAGGTTAGAGGAATGGTCAAATGTATGGCAGCTTAGATTCAATGTTAAGAAGTGCAGGTAATGCACCTGGGAAACAAAACCCAGGGAAGAGTACACAATGGGGGTGAGATACTAACAACAACAAAATGGAAAGGGACCTGGGGTAGTCATATCAGATGACCTAAAGGTGGGCAAGCAATGTGAGAGGGCAGCAAGGAGGGTTGGGGATACTGGGATGCATAGGAGAGGCATCACCAGTAGAAAACAGGAAGTTATTATTCCTCTGTACAGACAGCTGGTGAGACCCCATCTGGAGTACTGTGTGCAGTTCTGGAGACCCAATCTCCATAAAGACATAGACAGGATGGAAGCTGTCCAGAGGAGGGCAACTAAAATGGTGCAGGGTCTGCACTGGAAGACATATGAAGAGAGAGAGAGAGGAGCTTAATATGTATAGCCTCAAGAAAGGAGGGAGAGGGGACATGATAGAAACGTTCAAGTACCTCAAGGGAATCAACAAAGTCCAAGAGGTAGCATCTTTCAAAAAGAGTGTGCAAGAACAAGAGGCACAATTTGAAGATGGGGGGTGGCTCAGAGGTAATTTAAGGAAGTATTTTTCACAGAGAGGGTTGTGGATGCATGGAACGGCCTTCGGAGGAGGTTGTGGAGTCAAAATCAGTGGTGGAATTCAAGCATGCATGGGACAGTCATAAGGCCATTCTAGGGGGTTGGGGTAGGAAGAAGCAGGCTGCTGGTTAACTAGGATCTGCAGCTTATCCAGTAGGTAGGGAATTGGGCAGACTGGGTGGGCCAAGTGGTCCTTATCTGCCGTCAAATTCTATGTTTCTATGTTTCTATGTAAATGCGGGTGCAACATTTTACTGAGATTTACAAAATTGCACAGGGTTCAAGAATGGCATTGGGGGATGACTCTTACACACCTCCATGTAATTTGGGGAGTGGTGTGTTTCAGTTCTGCCCCAATGAAGTTGAAGTGGCCATACTGGCACAAAAAAGAAATAAAGCTCCAGGAGCAGATGGTTTGCTCGTAGAGGTTTGTTTACATAACCCAGGTTTTTGGGCTTCTATTTGTGCCCCAGTTTTCACAATAATAAGTAACCATCTAATCCTCCCACAAACTGTAATGGGGCACTATTGTTCCCCTGTTCAAGAGAGGAAATATGTGTGATCCTAGATGCTATAGACCCATTGCTCTTCTCCCTGTTATGCAGAACATTTATTAAAGATTAATATTGGATAGATTGATGCCCTGGGTAGAACATTAGAAATTATTAAATGATTGCATCAAAATACCACGATAGAGATTTGTTATGGAAGAGATGGTACATTATCAAGGGAATTGACTATTAGCACTGGTGTGAAACAGGGGTGTTTATTGGCCCCAGCCTTGATTAATCTATATATTGAGAGATTAGTTAAGAATATTATTCAAATTGATACTTTCTCCCCATCTATAAATAACAAGGAAATAAAATTGATGCTTTATGCAGACGATGCCCTGATTATATCCAGAACCTCGTTAGGTCTTAAACGTGCCATGTCTAATGTTATGAATACACAGAAAGATCTGGATTTTGAACTAAATATCAATAAATCTAAGATTCTTGTGGTTGGGAAGTCCAAGCGGCATGAAAAACCATGGGCAATTGATGGGTGTAATGTTAAGGTGGTTAAGGAGTTTAGATATCTAGGTGTAATTATTGATAAGAACATAACCTGGCTTAGCCACTTGGCAGATATAAAGCATAGCACCTCTAAAACAGTGGGGGGTATTCATAATTTTGCTGCTAAATTTGCTAACAACTCCTTTGTCTCTTTGAAAAAAACAATCAAAGTTAAACTGATGAGTCAATTGTTATACTCCCACCACCTGAGTTCCTCCACCCCCCTTCAAACTCAGAGTCATTACCCCTGCAGAAGCAAAAGCCTACCTGCCCAAAGCCTTCCAGAGCTCCAATTACTACAACAATGCCTTCAATATGTGTATCCTGTACCTCACTCTAGACTAAGTTATCTCCCCACTCACGGACCTTCTAAATCTGTCCCTGCACCTGGGCCAGTTCCCAACCTCATGGAAAATGGCAGTGATAACACCAGTATTGAAATGTGGTGACAGCTCCCTCCCAAACAACTACTAACCCATCTCTATTCCCCCCCCTCTCTAAAGCCCTTGAAAAGATCATGGCCAATAAGTTCACTGACTACCTCCTTGCACACAACCTCTTATGTAGGGAGCACCATGGTTTCAGAGTTGGTCATAGCACTATGACCACCCTCACAGAATTTGCTAACTCCCTGAACTCCATGCTTGACAAGGGGCACCTCGCAGGGGCTGTGTTTATAGACCTCTCAAAGGCCTTTGACACAGTTTCTCATCCCCTCCTTCTTAACACATTACAACAAATTGGAGTCTCTCACTGTCCACTCATGGTTCTCCAGCTATCTTTCATCTAGAACCCAAGGTATTAAAACTAATAATACCATATCTACTGTGCTGCCTGTGCACTCAGGCATTCCCGAGGGATCAATCCTGGGTCACCTACTATTCAGCATCTACCTCAATGCCCTGCCTAAATCGTGGCCCAGCAACCTTCTCATCTTCATGGATGATGCTGTTCTTTCTGCCGCACATCCTGATCCTCTCTCTCTCCAGCGTACCTTACAAAACTCCTTCTGTCAGACTGAACACTGGTTTGCTGAACACAGATTGGTGGCCAACATTGGAAAAACTAAGACAATGCTCTATGCCCACCGTCAAAACAGATCAAAGGATTTCCACCTGGAAATACTCTCCACCTCTCTCATCCCACTGGAACAGGTCTAAAAGTATAAGTATCTAGGTATTGCATTTGACTCTTCCCTCTCACTGCACGAACATATAAAAATCCTCATCTCCACCACTAACACCCGCATTGGTCTCCCTTATAGACATAAAGACTGCCTGCCAGCTGAAGCACTTTGCCTAGCAATTACCTCCTCATTCTTATCACTAGTGGACTATGGCCTCACAATCTGTGCTGCCACCAACCCTACGGCACTTCATCAAATACAAGTAGTCATCAATAAGGCCTGCCAGCTCCTCTCTGGTGCCGACAGAAATACATATATCTGTACCAAATATGCACTCACCAATATCCTCTCCCTTGAGGAAAGACTGTTATACCAGACATGTCCCTTCATCAAAAAAATCCACCTGGGTTTACCCCAATAGGTGTCTTGGCTTCTCTTCAGGCAGACACCATCTCAACATCCACACAGGCTGCCCCACAAAACTATCTGGAAGGTGCCTAGGGTCAGGACCACCCTGGCCCAGTGATCCTTTTCCCTTAGAGCTCCATCCTGATACAATGCCCTCCCACTGGCTGTCACATCAATCACCAATCTAGGTCCTTTTAAAGCTTCTTAATGGCCCATATCCTCTCCTCACATCAATGCCAGTGTAACCAGTAACCTGTGGATCCTGCACCATGCTGCTAAGCCATGCACCTGACCTTTGCCAGGCAGTGGAAATCCCTCACTATTTCTAGCCTACAGGCTCCTCACCTCCCTTGGCTACCATATAGTTGCACCGGACTATGAATACATTGTATTATGTATAAGACAAGGCCTCCCTGAGGCGGCTTACTACCAACTCATATCATGCATTGCTTTAGCTACCAATTGTATAGGTCTTAAACGCTCATTAGGTAAATATGTTGATAGCACTGCCCTATCTTAGCTACCAGCTGTATAGGCATTATCCTGTGCTCATTGTATTTATACTCTGTATGATTGTTCACCCACATTTATTCTATGTATGTACTGTATGAATGTCTTATGTTTTATTCTGACGTGGAGCCTTTGGAAACGAGTCCATGACTCAAAGGGCTGTAATTTCCTAAATAAATAAATAAAAAATGTGGCAGCGAAGTATGGGACCTCTATTTGTATAAAGCCAACCTTGAATGTATCCAGAATCAATTCTTAAGACCTACTTTAAACCTCCCTCGTGATTGCCTCTCTTGCTTTTTAAGATTAAAATTTGGTATGCTCCAGATGAAAATAAGGATATTGATAAGAGCAATTAAGTATTGGGGAAGGCTGATGAAATTAAATAATAACAGTTTTCCCCTGATGTGTTGGGCTGAAGAGTTAGGTAAGCTGGGGTTGGATGGGCAATCTAAGTCCTGGTTTTATAAGCTAAATGTAGCCTTAAGACAATTTGGGTGTGCTGCTTTATGGAGTAGTCATGTTCTGGCTAACCCAGAAGGATATGTGAATGAAGTAGTACAGAGGCTAAAGAATGTAGCTGTCTAGCAGGACTGGGCAAATATACATGATTTGGACATATATGGTCTCTATTCAAGCATAAAGATTAACTGGAGCTTAGAGCCATTTCTGTCCCTGTGTGAGAATGGCTTACACAGGCATATTCTATGTAGATTAAGACTGGCATGTTTAGGTAATTCCTATCACGATCTGGTACAGCTGTGATTGTACTAATACATTAGAGAATGGTATTCTTCACATATTTTTTGAATGTAAAAAATGGGTGCAGCAACATGAAAAATATTCTCTCTCTGCTCCCAATGCAACCTCCCCTTCAAGGTACAGAATGCAAAAAATGTTTTACAATTAGATTCAGTGAAATTGATCTATGGAATTGTGAAATTCTATTTATATTAGGATTGTGTTGTTAGAATGCTCTTTATGAAGGACTTTGCAAAATGTCTTCCTTTTTATTATGTTCCTGTCTAAAGGTGGTGCTCATGTACATTTCTTCACTGTCTATTTATTGATTTATTTATGTCATTGTATATTTAAGATGGTATAGTGTGATTAAAGATAACACACTGTGGTTTTATACATTTTCAATAAAAGTAAGTTGAACTTGAAAGACCTTAGCAAAGATATTAAAGTGTGATGATAAGTTATGTGGTGCCTCCTCCTAGGAAAAAATGAAGTGGGCTTGGTTAAAACCTGTACTACTCCAGGGAAATAGTACCAATCCACTGTGGTCCCCACTGATACAGCCCACTGAACTCCCACACAGTGTCATCAACAGTTGGAAAACCATAAATCTTAGCACTCTACTAAACTAATATGTTCAGCACAATGATTGCAAACAAATAGCAAAGGGTTTTATTGGAAGACTCATGAATGAGGTCCTTGGGAAAGAAAAGGATTAATAAAATTAAATATTTAATAGTTATCACAGGCAGTTATCACATGCTTGGATGACTGGTCTTCTGATGCTCTTCTAGGCATAGCCTGGAGACTAATGCAGCCTGCCCCAACCAATGCAGCACTCTTGCCCTCCTGTACTATGGAAACTCCCCATGCTCCACTTGTACCAGTTTATACCCCCTTGACCTAAGGAGTTCCTTGGTGCTTCACTGAGTGCACAGCAGTGCTATGTGGTAAGTTAAACTTCCCAAGGAATGACATTTTGCGGCATTTTGGAAAATATTACCAGAATTCCAACATTTGTCAAGTGAAGTGGTTTTACCAGATTAATTATCTGCAGTTAACATAAACTTTAGATTCTTTTTCCACAATCCACAGAAAATTGTTTTTTATGGTTTACACAGAAAATGTTTTTTAGAATTCCATGCAATTTGAAAAGAAACTCCAAAGAAGCATTTCAGAAGAGGAATTGCCATTCTGGACAAATTTTACTGGCAAAATTGTGCATTCTACACAGTTATAGTGCCCAGCTGTTAGATTGGTGTAGGCTTGTTGGTCATTGCATGTGTTTAGCTGTCTAAACACACAACACTTAATGGGGCAAACACAATAATCCTGGCTAGATGGCCAAGTCCAGCAACCTCAACATTATACTTGAGGTCTTGTAGAACTGTGTACAAATTCACACTGAAGAACCCATGGACCCTGTTTGGTTACTCATGGTTATAATGAGGCTGACAGCCCTCTGTCTCCAGCTGCAGTCCTGGCTGGATGTACCTGTTCAGTTCTAAAGTCCAATGTTTGCACTTCAAACAGCCTCCTCAGTTTTCCACTGCCATTCCCTCTATCTGGATCCAGGTCTTTACAACTTATCTGCTGTGATGAGCAACAATGTGACTTTAGACCATACTGGCAATTGCACAGCTGTAAATCCCTCAGATCTGGTAAAAGAAACAGTCTCTCTAGTGCAAGCTGAGGCATAGCATAAGGGGCAGCTTACCCTTTCAGGCTGACAGCCCTTAGTTGTGGATTTCAGTCTCTCCTCTTCTGATGAAAGTAGTGGTCTCCTCCTTAGTGCCTATAAAAGCACACTTCTGCCTTCAGACTGTCTGTGTAGTGCATGCTTGCACGTGTAGACCATAGGTCTGCTCTTCACATCAGCTTTTTGCAGAATCCAGATAAGTCTTAGGCTCAGGCAGATGAGAGGTCTTCTTCTATCCATATACCACTGCAAACTGAGGAATTTTCTGGAAGATTTCTTTGTGTTAAAACAGCAGTCTGCCTCTCGACTGGCTAAGCCTCCTGTTAGTCTCATGGGAGGCTCTGTCTGGCTCTCATTCAATAACTGATTGGCTGGCTGCTTCCCAGGTGAATTAATGACTCCTCCAGTATCCTTAGAGCCCTCATGTGGCTAGGCCCACTCTCCTTAAGCCTGATTGGCTGCTACTGACCCCATTGCTGTGGTGGTACTGGTCAGATGGTGGACAAGATACTTGTTGTTTTGTAGTCTTTGGGCACAAAGTCCAAAAGTATTATTTCTAAAGGGCTCCTGCCCTAAAAACATTATTTGTGCCACCAAATCCCACTGGTACTTTATTAACTCTTCTTTAACCTCTTCATAAATCAACTGCCCAATTGCTGTCAGGCAGCCAAAGTACTCCTCTATGACTATGAAGCAGTCATCTATTTCAAAAAATACTTACCTTGACAGCCTTGCCACAGCTCTCTAAAGTAACTTCAAGTCACTTGAAGGCTGGTTCTCCAAAAACAAACTGGTCCTCAATTACAAAAAACAAAGACCATGCTCTTCTCTAGCCTCACACAGAAGTGGAAAGTTCCACAATTTGTTATCCAAAGTGGCTAAGGACAAAATCTTGAACAGGTGGAGACCTTCAAATACCTTGGAGTAACTCTTGATGACACCTTGGGCTTGATTATTCAAAGGGGGATGCAGGACTTACCTTAAGCCCTGCATCAACCCTGTTGTTTGGTGCAGCTGCACCAAACTCCTTTGACACAGCTGTTCCTGATTTTAGTACATTGGGTGCAGTTGCAACACTTTTCACTCTTTACTGCAGCTTGTGACAAATATTTAGCACGAGCCTTGTAAAAATGATTTGTGGAATGCCACAAGTTTGACCGCGGGGAGCTGGTCTAACTTGCAACATTTGGCACACAGGAATGAAAATCCTGACTGGCACCAGGAGAGTGCCGCAAGCCTTGTGCACTGTATGATCAGTGCACCAGAGTCTTGAGACATTCTCAGGGTTTTTGAAAATCAATCTTTTGCACACCATGTTGAAAATCTGGTGGCCATAGTTAACAGAAGATTGGGTGCCCTGTATCATAAGTGAACCTCTGGCTATCCTGTTTAGCCGATCACTGGAAACAGGGGAGGTACCTAAAGACTGGAGGACAGCAGATGTAGTCCCCTTATACAAAAGCGGGAACAAAGAGGAAGCAGGGAACTACAGACCAGTCAGCCTCACCTCGGTAGTGGGGAAGATCATGGAAGCACTACTGAAGGAGAGATTGGTGGAACATCTGGTTGTCAGTGGGCTACAGGACCCAAAGGCAGCATGGTTTCACCAGGGGGTGGTCATGTCAGACCAACCTCGTTGAATTTTTTGACTGGGTGACTAGGGAGGTGGATCAGGGGAGGGCAGTGGACATGGCCTATCTGGACTTCAGCAAGGCCTTTGACACTGTGCCACATAGAAGACTATTACACAAACTGGGGAATATGGGTGTGGGCAGGACAGTAGTGTGGTGGGTAGGTAACTGGCTGGGTGGCAGGACACAGAGAGTGGTGGTAAATGGCTGTCACTCCACAGAGGGAAGAGTGACCAGTGGGGTACCACAAGGATCAGTGCTGGGACCGGTCCTATTCAATATCTTCATCAGTGACATTGCACAGGACCTAGAAGGCAGAATTTCACTGTTTGCTGATGACACAAAGCTCTGTAACAGAATAGACACACCAGAGGGTGTAGACAGAATGAGAAGGGACCTGCAGAAACTTGAAGAATGGTCAGGGGTTTGGCAGTTGAAATTCAATGCAAAGAAGTGCAAGATAATGCATATGGGGCACAAAAACCTTGGCACGATATATCAGTTGGGGGTGAGGATATAGCATGCACCAAGCAGGAAATGGATCTTGGGGTTATCATCTCTGATGACTTCAAGGTAGGGAAACAGTGTGACAAGGCAGCAGGTAAAGCAAATAGGATGCTGGGATGTATAGGCAGGGGTATCTCCAGCAGGAAAAGGGAGGTCATAATTCCGCTATACAAGACACTAGTGAGGCCCCACCTGGAGTACAGTGTACAGTTCTGGAGACCATACCTACGTAAAGACATAGACAGGGTAGAGAAGGTTCAGAGGAGGGCAACAAAGATGGTGCATGGATTGCATCACAAGTTCTATGAAAACAGGTTGAAGGAACTGAACATGTACTCCCTGGAGGAGAGGAGGGAGAGAGGGGATATGATAGAGACATACAAGTATCTCACAGGGAGGAACAGGGTGCAGGAATACACTATTTTTAAGCGAAAAAGATGTTCCAGGACTAGAGGGCATGGGATGAAGTTGGAGGGAGGATGATTCAGAGGAAACATGAGGAAGAATTTCTTCACAGAACGGGTGGTGGACAAGTGGAACACCCTGCCACAGGAAGTGGTGGGGGCTGAAGCAATCACAGGATTTAAGAATGCATGGGATAGACATAAAGGAATTTTGGAGGTCAGGGGTAAGGGGCAACAGACTTCTAGGAAAACATAAACTGAACTTACAAGCTCAAATGGGCAGACTGGGTGAGCCATAGGCCCTTATCTGCCGACACTGTCTATGTATCTATGTATCTATGTATAACTGGAACAGTCTCACTGGGGTGCTAGATGCCTTATGGTGGCCTGCTCTATTCCATCACTTATAGATTATGGGATCTCTGTCTATGCAGTTGCCTGTGACACAGTGCTTAACAAGTAAAGCTGACCTATAATAAGGCATGCCACTTTGTACTTGGTATAGCTAACCACACTCATAGTTGTACCCATTACACACTCACTAACTGGCTTCTTGTACCCAGCAGAATAAAGCTCCAGACCTGTTTGCTAGCCAAAAAGGTGCTCTTGCACCTAATTCCCCTACTTTAACAAGTTGCATCCACACCATCTCCAACCAATACAGCACCAGAAACATGGCCAGGGAGGCCCTTTAGCCTTCTTCTAGTGTACTTAGCTGGGCAAGTGGTCATTTGTCATCAGGGCCACTAACTGGTTAAATGACTTGCCTGATACGTTGCATTATCTTCTCAAGATTAATCAGTTTAAGAACCATTAAACAGTTTTATTCAGTTTCTCTCTGTACATAACCTGACTTTTGATATAATGATCTGTATGGATTTTTTCAAAACTGTATATGATTGTTCTGCCTTAAATGCTTTGAGCCTGACTCAGCTGCATTTCCTCTAGACCTGCTTATTGTACTTGATTTTATTTTTTTGCTATTTACTTGACATATAACCTTTTTAAATGAGCACTTGTGCTCAAAGGTACTCACCAAAATTTTCAATAAATAAAATAAATGAATAAATAAACTGACAATTAGGCTGAGGTAGTTTACAGTAGTAGCTGTTGATTTGTCAAGTTATTTTCACAAACCTCTGGAGATCTTTTAGAAGATTTTTGTGAGATTTCCTGCAGCACAGGTAGTCCCAGAGATTCATTTTCTGTAGGTATCTTCAGAGAATCTTAAGAGATAATTAATTGAATTGACTGCTACCACTGCATGGGTGCTAGCCTATTTCAACCAATCATAAACTAGGATTTTCCCTACCCATTCTAGATATGTTCATGCAGTATCCTGCAATATCACAGTAGAAACTGTGATAAGACCACTTGATCTTGGTGGACGGCACTGTATATCAACAAATGTAGTAGATGATCTTTAATGAAGATTGCATTTATTTCTTTATTTAATTAATTTATTTAAGACATATTTTACCAGGTGAGCACACAAAGCTGCTAAACTTGTTTTTAGTTGTGACCTAGTATTAAGAAGTGTTGCTACAGACTAGTATGAATGCTACATTCAGAATAAAAAGCAACCAATGTTTCAAGATTAAAAAAATGCCTTCTTTGAAACCAGGAAATACGGCTGTGGGTTGGGAGCACAGCCAACTGGAATAAACAAAATAAAGCAAACTGGAGCTCATGTGCATCCTACCTTATACACCAGACTAAAATGCAAAACAAGCTGCTAAGAACGTTGGACACTGTACAGGCAGCAGGGATCATCTGAACTTTTGATGCCATTACCATTGCCATAGCATCCTCCTCAAAAGCATAACTGAAGGTCCATTTATAGTGCACATTTTAAGGGGCTTACCAATCTAATATCCTACAGTGCTGTTGATCTCTGAAAGACAGTGACAGATGAAAAGTCAATAGAAAAGAGCCTAGGAAACAAGAAATGTGTAATAAGAAATGGAAACGTCACTGAAACAGTGTGACAAAGACAAAACAAAATACTAATTCACTTTGTAATTATATTAGATATAATAAATGCCATGCCATTCCATTGAGGTACTTCCTCACACTGCTACTTCCAAATCCAATCTCCCTCAGCCTCTCCCTCACTTGAATCTGTACAAAGTTTTATGTACCTTGACCTATGGCTGGACAGAAACTAAGCTACTCAGAGCACACCACAAAAAAATAACTGTCAGATTGACTCACCAAAAACATGGTGCACTCTGTTATATCCATAAATCTCTTTCTCCATCTATCAGTAAGCTTAGGAATCAGTAATCACTACTGCAGGTCCTGAAGCATGTCAGAGAAATTTACAGGTCAGCGCCAGCCTTCTCACCGAGCAAAATTCCAGCAACATTCAATAGCATCTACAGATTTGCACTAGGTTGTGACAAAATAAAACGTCATTGTTTGCTGTATGACCTTCTTGACCACCTGTCTCTAGAGAAGAAATGTGACCTCAAGTGGATGACCGCACTGTACAAATAACTCTCTGGGCAGTACTCAGCTTACCTCAATAACCTCCAGATGTGGCCTCTAAACCTTATGTGTTCAGGTCACAAAGTAATGACCTGCTTCATACACCCAGACTGAAGATAGTCACTGTAATTAAGACCTTTGTGGTACCTGATTCTACACCCTGGAATGTCCTTTGTGTGCATGTTAAGGAAATCATCAGTACTTCTTCTTTCAAATGGGTCATGCGAGCATACCAAACTATCCCATGGACCTGCCCCCTTATCATCCTCCAATCACCTAGCCATCTATCTTTGACATCTACATACTGTACTCTCCCTTGTCTGCCATATAAAATTGTAAATATTTATATATTGCAGCTGTTTACTTTCTGTTTATTACCTGCATGCTAACCTAGGCTTGCTATAACTGTTAAGAGTGCCTGCTGCTGTATTGGTACCCCTGGAAACCTTATAAAAACTAAGTTTGAGCCAAAAAGTGGATATCCTGGTTTATACAACATATGTTTCAGGATATAAAAAACATATCTGGTTGAGCCTGCCATGTTCACACTGTCATTCTGTTCAAACACTTTCACTTTTGTTTCTCTACTTGCTGTCAGTAGTGCAATAAACATTTAAAATAAGGTACTCTCTATTCAAATAGTAGCAAAAGTCTGTTTTTTATGTTGAAACGTATCTGGTGGATTCTGTAATATTCAAACTGTCATTGTGTTCAAACATTTTCACTTTTGTTTCTCTAACGTAGCATGACTAACTGCTGTGAAAAGTGTTAATGGACATGCTGGCAGAGATTTAAAATAAGGCACTTTATGTTCAGATAGTAACAAAAGTCTGTTTTTATATTGAGTTTCCTTAATTTTCTCTAAAAAAGGCTGCTGACTGTAACAAGAGGACAGCAAGTGCAGAGGGAGCGAGTCAGTGGCTTCAGAAAAGTAGACTCAAGCATGAGCATGTGTTGCTATAGCAATGGTCGCTCAGATTTGCGCCTACTCTTCAGAAGCCACTGACTCACTCCTTCTGCATGCACTCTCCTCTCGCTACAGATGGTGGCTTCTTTTATAGGAAACTAAGGAAACTCAACATAAAAACTGACTTTTCCTACTATTTGAACAGAGAGTGCCTAATTTTAAATCTATGACAGCATGTCAGTTAGTACTATTTTTGGGCATTGCCCAGATTCTTCACTTTGGGGGATGCCATCAATGGGGTAGATCCCAGGACCAAACCTGTCAACACTCTGGAGGCACCCCCATCAAGCTAACCACCAGGATCAATCACCAGCATCTCCATCTTATCGGGGTTCAGCCTCAGCTAGTTAAAGGACATCCAGTCCAGAATTTCAGCCAGGCATTTATTCAACACTTTGATGGCACCATCTATTCCAGGGGCAAATAACATACACAGTTGGACATCGTCTGCAAAGCAGTGGAAACCCAGACTGTACTGTCTAATGAGCTCATTCATGGGTAGCATGTACACCATAAACAGCATCGATGAAAGGATTGAACCTTGAGGAACTCCACGTGACAGGGGCTTTGAGGAGGAGGAGAAATTCCCCATCACCACTCGTTGCCTCCTATCAGAGAGATAGGACTCAAACCATTGGATAATAGTTCCAGTGAGTCCACCTTACACTCTAAGGGGATCCAAAAGCACAATGTGGTCCACTTTGTCAAATGCTGATGAGAGATCGAGGAGGATGAGAAATGACCATTTCCCCAATCCCTCGCCCTAAGGAGGTAATTTTACACCTGAACCAGTGTCATCTCTGTACTATGCTTAGCTGTAAAACTGGACTGGAATGGCTCATAGATGTCAGAGGCCATGAGGTATGAGGCAAGCTAGCCAACTGCCAGTCATTATTTGCAGATATAATTCTGTTATATATATTTTTTTATGTGATTTTGTGTATATGTACATGCCTCAAGAATGCCAGTGATAATGCAAAGGGATCACATAGAAAGAGAGAGACTGGATTTCTTTTAAAACTGTTTGACCTTCCTCTGACCTGAGGGGCATCTGCTTGCCAGGAAGCAAAGGATGTATTTCCAGGTCCCATAACAGAGATATGCCGAAATCCATTCATCTGTCATAAACCATGCACTTCAGAGCCCAGGATGTGTTAAACAGGATTTGGGGAAATAGTCATTCTTGACAGGACACTGTGAATTAGCCTACAGGGTGTTGTACTGAGACATCAAAGTTTTAACTCTGAAGTCATGTTCATGAGTATTATATGTGCCAGGAAGGGGGAACAGCTCAGGGGAAATTTGAGGAAGTAATTTTTCACAAAGAGGGTGGTGTACGCTTGGAACAGCCTTCCTGAGGAGGTCATGGGGTCATAAACAGTGGGGGAATTCAAGAATGCATGGGAAAGACATAAGGAAATTCTGGTGGGGGAGTAGGAGGAAGTAGGCTGTTGGTTAACTAGGATCTACAGCTTATCTAATAGGGAAATGGTCAGACTGGGTGGGCCAGTTGGTCCTTATTTGCCATCAAAGTCTATGTTTCTATGTTTCTAAGTTGTGATGTCAGAATCTTAATAAGACAATTTTGGGAAAGCGCAAGAGTGACATCTAATGGCCTAAAAGAGAAGGCCACCCTTTTAGGAGAAGACAGAAATTTTGCAGGATGCCTCTGGCTATATAAAGAGTTGAGACAGAGCCACTCTCTCTCTCATTTTTGCTGAGCATCTACCAGGGACGCTCTTCTCCTGACAATACAAGAATCAAGACTGCCAGTACAAAGGAACCTGAATCTCTCATTTACTTTCTTTGGACTTCAATTCATTACGGACTTATGGTTGACTTTAGATAACAGTTTGGTACAAACTTTCAAGGAAAAGTCTGTAGGGATTTTGAACCAGGTTGTTGCATGTCCTGTTGGAGAAGATGAAATCAGGAGCACACTGCTACCCCAAAGAGAGTATGACACCTTGATCTTTCCTATTTGTGTAACAGCCAAAAAGGGTTCATGTCTGGCTACAAGACTCGAGGCTGGTATTGTGCCCTTATCTAGAGATTAGAGGATCACCCTGGGTCCTCATGGCAGGTGTTCAGTCATGACCTCGGTGAGCATTCTAAAAGGACTCAAGGAGAGTATCCCTTCCCTCCCCTCCCTCGTCATGGATTGCCCTTAGGGGTGGGCACTGTGAGCTCAGTGGACCTGACCCTCAGGACTGGGTTTGTGACAAGGTGTACCTCGAGTTACAGAAACACCACTTTCTCGACAACTTTCCCTAAACATGGGAGGTTAGAGACAGGTCTATAATTCACCAGGACGTCAAGGTCGAGCAAAGGTTTCTTCAGAAGAGGCCTTGCCAATGCCTCCTTCAAGGCATCAGGAAAAAAGCCCCTCTGAGAGCGAGCACAGAACTATCCTGGCGAACACTGGACTGGTGGTCTTGGCACATACCATTAGGAGATGTGTCAGTCTGGGTCCAGTTTTGCAAAACGTGGACCTCAGCTTGGAAATCACCTCGATGACCTCAGCCACCTCCACCATCCAAAATTCCCCCAGACAGTAGAAGTGCCTTGCTCCAGTCAGGCCGACCACTGTGGGACAGATCTTGTCCCACTCAGGAGATCATGGCCTGAATAGAGGACACCCTGTCAGAGAAGAACATAGGTACATAGATACATAGAATGTGTCAGCAGATGGGGACTGGTGATCCATCTAGTTTGCCCATATTTTGGACTGTTCCCCCCTCTCTATCTTCCAGTCTTTGTTGTCACAATTCTATTGTATCTATCCCATGTGTTCTTGAATTCACTGTCTTGGCTTCCACCATGTCCTCAGGTAACCCATTCCACGGCACCACCACTCTCTCTGTGAAGAAGAACTTGCACTTTTTGCTCTTAAAATACGCCCCCCAAACTCAGACCATGACCTTGTATCTTTATGGATGCATTTAGCTGGAACAGCTCATTTGTCTGGACTCTGTTTAACCCTTCGAGGTACTTATAGGTCCTTATCATATCCTCCTATCCCTACGCTGCTCCAGAAAGTATATGTTGAACTCCCCCAGTCTGCCCTCGTAGCACTTTTCCTGGAGTCCATGTATCATTTTAGTTGACCTCCTCTGGACTGTCTCCACCCTGTCAATATCCTTCCTCAGGTACGGCCTCCAGAACTGAACCATGAACTCAATGTGGGACCTCACCAATAACCTGTACAGATGCAGGACCACCCTTCTCCATCTGCTAGTAATGCTCCTACCTATGCATCCCAGTATATGGTTTGCTTTTAGTGCTGCCTTCTCACACTGGCTACCAATCTTCAAGTCTTCTGAAATGATGACCCATAAATCATGATCTTTGCTTGAGGAGGTAACTTTTTCCCCCTCCCAAGTATTATTTGGCCCTGGTGTTGCTCTTTCCGAGGTACATGACCTTACATTTCTTGGTGTTAAATTTCAGCTGCCATGCAGAAGACCATTTTTAAAGTTTGCGGAGGTCATCCTTCATTTGATTTACCCCTCCCCCACTTTGTCGACCCTATTACAGAGCTTAGTGTCATCTGAAAATAGGCACACCTGCCCCATCTCCTCAGTGATGCCACTAATGAATATGTTGAAAAGTAGGGGCCAGAGGACCGATCCCTGGGGCACCCTGCTTGTCACATCCCACTCGCTAGATATGGGTCCATTTACCATGACCTTCTGGGTTCTGCCCTCCAACCAGTTTCTTACTTATGATACTAATTTCCCCCATGACTTCTACCCGCCTTAGCTTGTTTAGTAGCTTTCTCTGGGGTACAGAGTCAAAGGCCTCACTAAAGTCCAGGTAGACTACTTCTACCACTCTTCCCTGGTCTACTGTCCTTGTGACTCAGTCAAAACACTGTATCAAGTTGGTCTAGCAGGATCTGCCTGTTGTGAACCCATGTTGCCTGGAGTCCTACTGCCCGCTGACCTCCAGGAACTCCACAGTCCTCTCCTTGAGCAAGGATTCCATCAGTTTACCCACCACAGAGGTCAGACTGACTGGCCTGTAGTTTCCTGACTCCTCCTTGCTTCTCCCCCTTGTGAATAGGGACCACGACGGCCCTCCTCCAGTCCTCCAGAACTATCCCTTCTTGTAGAGACTTTTTAAAGAGATCTGTCAGAGGTCTGTTAACACCTCTCTGAGCTCTCTTAGTATCCAGAACAGAGCAAACTCTTTGCATAATGCGATTGAAAATGCCCTTTTCAGCTGTAGACAGAGCGAATGTAACAGTCTGTCCACAGTCTGAAACAACTGAACTGGTTTGATCCTCCCTGCAGCCATCTCCCTGGACAGAAACTCTGTCTTCTTATGGTTGATTGCCAATTAATAGTCATTGTAATGATTTTTCAAGGCCAGTCTGTCCTCCACGGACTGGGTTCTCCACCAATAAGGCTCCAACTTCCAACCCTTGGTCTTCATTTCCTTGAGAGCCCCATCAAACCGTGGGGGTCTCAAGTGAGAGGACTGGGTTGTATATGGCCCAATTACAGGCTGCTACTGCCTCGCAATGCCAATTGCACATGCAGCACTCATGCCAGAAAAGTCTACTGCCACTAGTAGTCCCTCTGGGGACAGTCTCCTTAAAGGGTTGTAGCTGACCATCTTGACGGGGGGGGGGGGACTATCAGGTGGGGGCCCAAACAAGAACTCCAAATTCAATGATCAGACCAATTGACCCAATCAGTCCTGAGGCTGGTGACTGCAAGCACCAGAGAGAATACCAAGTCCAAGGTGTGGCCATGTTGATGGGTCGAAGAGGCAACAGCCTGTGCTAGGCCCAGAAATGTCATTGTCTGGAGGAGGTCATATCCAAAATACAGGGATTCATAGTCAGTCTAGGCATTGAAGTCCCCCAGAATCAACCATCTAGGTGACTCCAACACCCTGTTGACAATGAAGTCTGCTACCTCCTACAGGAATTTTGCCCCCATCCCAGAGGACGGTAAATGAAGAGGATCCTGCAGCCTGCTCCTGGACCCCTACACACCACCTCACATTCAAACAACAAGGTACAGCCCACCGGCAGCACAGAGAAGTTCAGGCTAGATCTAAGCTGATGGTCACTCCCCCATCCCCTGCATTCCCTCCTCAGGCAGTGCACCACTGAGTACCCAGCAGGGACTGATGCCTCCAAAACTAGACCTGCATCGTCCCCCAGCCAGTTCTCCGTAATGCAAGCCAGGTCAATCGAGGAAATCAAGTCCACCATAATAGCGGTCTTGTTCCTCATTAACCTGGCATTGCACAGCATAGCCTGAAGGCAACTAGCGGAGACTACAGACCTGATGGCTACCTGCCCACGTGGTCTGGTAGGAGCCCTGGGAATAGGAACCAATCACATCAGGCCTTTCTCATGGCTTTGTTTAATCCCAGGTGCCTCCTATTCCTAACAACCTTAATACTGTTCACCTCTACTGTGCATGTAATGCCCTGCCGCATGCCCACTCATCCTCTATTAATGCCCAACTCCCAGCAACACCTCACCACTACATCTGGGAGGGGGAGATCTACAAAGGGGCAGAGGTCACCTAAGAGGGCCCCTGAGCCTCTCATAAGGCCCTTCTAGCTCTTTACCCCAACAAGGGTATGAGCCCAGATGGCTGATTCTTAACTTGTTTGGGACTTGATTGTGCCTAGATCAGCCCCTGAAATACACATTCTGGACTTTTAAACTAATGAGGGTATGCAAAGACTTTCTTTTTTTGCACTATAAGCCCAGATTGTCTTTACTCCAGGCTTCTACACCTCTCTGCAACAGCCATCGCCTTCCCTATCACCCTCCTTCTTAAAGGAAAACTATACCCAAAACTTGAAAAAATATATGTTGTGCAGAGTGTTTTAATTTGTATGTGAAGTTCTAGTGTTTCCTTCCCTCTGACTGGTATTAGGAGTTTTTCCCAAATTAGCTTGCTAGCTTTATGCTAGTTTTATGACCCCTGGGGATCTTCATACCTGATAGCTTAATTGTATTTCTGGTTCCCACAGTGCATCTTGTCTCGTGTGACTGTGATGTAAGAGAGACCCAACATTCAGCACACACATGCCAAACAAACTAAATATCTTGGAAGCTTTACAAGCTGCACAAAAATTACCAGCAGCAAAGTTTTCAGGACAGTAAAACCTTTAGGATGAGGGTGGTCACCAAGCTGAATTCTACAGATTTTAAAATATAGCCATCTCTATTGTTGTGAACTGATTGTAATGCAATGCTTTCTGCTGGATTTATGGGCTCTGCTACATCACCATCACATGAAACAAGGTGCATTGTAGGACAAAGAAATACAGTAAAGCTATTTGATATGGAGATCTCCAGGGGTTGTAAAACTACCCTAAAGCTAGCAGACTAATTTAGGAAAAACTCCTAATACCAGTCAGAGGGAAGGAAACACTAGAACTTCACATACAAATTAAAACACTCTGCACAACATTTATTTTTTCCAGTTTTGGGTATAGTTTTCCTTTAACTTCTTCTTTTCCTCCACCTTTGTCCCTGATGCCTGAAAGTGGGCCACTGTCATCCTCCTCCATTGGTAACATTCATCCCATTTCTCCTCCTCACACTGGCCAAGCTCCAGTAAATCTTGTCCTTTCACAAATCACCCCTTTCCTCAACTGCTCCTTTTTAACTCCTTTCCAGTATGGCTTCAGGAAGTCCCACTTCACATCTACCTCCCTCCTCTGGCTCATTGACTCCATCCTTTCCGATATGGAAAAGGGACAAATTACTTTTGCTGTCTTTGTTGACCTGGCCAAAGCCTTTGACACTGTGTCACACCCCCTTCTCCTGGACAAGCTCAAAGCAGTGGGGCTCTCTGCCTCCTCTATCAACTGGTTCCACTCCTACCTAGAGGGCAGGTCACAAACTGTCCATATTGAACACATCCATACCCCTCCACCCCCAGTCTGATCAGGCATTTACCAAGGTACTGTCCTGGTCACCATACTCTTTTCCATATTCCTAAATGACCTACCCACCACCTGTTTCTCTGCATCCATCCACGCGTGTGCAGACAACACTGTGCTGTTTGCCTCTGACTCATCTGCTGTTGACCACTGTCTGTCTTCAACAGGATTTTGACAGTGCTCAACACTGGTTCTGTTCAAATCTTCTGCCCCCCCCACCCCACCAATGCCAGGAAATGTTTCTCCATGACATTTGGCTCATGGCAGAGGCTCTCTAGACTCTTCCACTCTCCTTTCACACCGTTGATGGTACTGTGATTGAGGATGTCTCCTCCTTCAACGTACCTTGGAGTCTGGCTGAATAGGCACCTCGATTTCTCCATACACATTATTGCTATCCACCTCAAGCTTCACAACAAACTGGGGACACTATAGAAACAAAGCCAGTATTCCTCTACCTGTCTGTTGGGAGCTAGTCACAGAGATGATCTTCCTTATCTTCGAATATGGCGATATTGTCTATGGTGCTGCTCCCAAGTCCACCCTTGCCAGATTGGACCCCCTCATTTACTCTTTCTGCGAATTTGTCTTGGACTGCACCTCTCGTACACACCACTGCTCTCTCCACTCCTCCTTCCCTCTCCCTCCCTTCTCTCGGTGCCAGATGTATCACCTACTGTACCACTTTCACCTTCTAATTCTGGTTTGGCTTTCTCCCACCACCTTTCTACCAGTCTTTCTTTAACCCCTCTTCCACCTACCCCCTCTGGAACACTGCACCCATTTCTCACTCTGTCCTCATGGAAAACATCCATTCATTACTATTTTCCTACGCTCAGGTCCTCGCTTCCCCTGTCTGTCCACTCAGCCTCATCTTTCTCCTCCCTCAAGACCCTTCTTTGTGACTTCATTACCCCTTCCTGCAACTGTTCCTGACTCCTGGTCCCTGCTTGTTCCTCCCCATGGTGTTAATGTCCCCTTTGCCCCCCGCCCCGCCCCAGCTGTGAGCATTGACCTACCTCCCCAGGCTAAGTATGCCTAAATCAGTTAATCATAACTTCTTAGCTTTTCTCCTCCACTGGCTTTGTTAGATCTTATATCTTAGCAGTCTGGGTGGTGGTAATCTGCTACAATCCAGCATTGCTTCCAGCTTTTCTTTGTACTTATACCCCTCTACTGTTGCACTTGTACCTTAATGGTGCATTGTGCTCTTCTTTATTTTGTGTTACACTGACTACCTGTCTGTAATTTGTGACTGTGCACTGTTATGTATTTTTTCCCCAGATTTGTTTATGCACCTTGGCCGAAGCAGGCTTACATAGAAACATAGACTTTGATGGCAGATAAGGACTGCTTGGCCTACCTACTCTGCCCATTTCCATACCTACAGGATAAGCTGCAGATCCTAGTTAACCAACAGCCTATTTCTTCCTACCCCCCACAAAAATTGCCTTATGTCTGTCCATGCATTCTTGAATTCTCCCACAGTTTTAGACCCCAAAACCTCCTCAGAAAGGTGGTTCCATGCATCCACCACCCTCTCTGTGAAAAAATTATTCCTCACATTGCCCCTGAGCAATCCCCCCTCTATCTTTAAATTGTGCCCCATTGTTCTTGCACATCTCTTTTTCTGAAAGATGCTACCCTCTTGGACTTTGTTGATTCCACTGAGGTACTTAAAAGTTTCTATCATGTCCCCCCTCTCCCTCCTTTCCTCAAGGGTATACATATTAAGCTCCTTTAAAATCTCCTCATATGGCTTCTGTTGCAAACCCTGCACCATTTTAGTTGCCCTTCTCTGGACTGCCTCCATCCTGTCCATGTCCTTGCAGAGATGGTGTCTTCAGAACTGGATGCAGTACTCCAGATGGGGTCTCACCAACTATCTGTACAGAGGGATAACAACTTCCTGTTTTCTGCTGGTGATGCCTCTCCCTATACATGCCAGTACCCCCCAACCCTCCCTACTGCCTTCTCACATTGCTTGCTAACCTTAAGGTCATCTGATATGATTACCCCCAGGTCCCTTTCCATTTTTGTTGTTGTTACTACCTCCCCCCTCATTTTGTAATCTTCCCCTTGGTTTTTGTTTCTCAGGTGCATTATTTTGCACTTCTTTGCATTGAATCCAAGCTGACACACTTCTGACCATTCCTCCAACCTTGCCAAGTCCCTTCTCCTCCTTTTCACGCCTCCTTGATGTTTCCCTATTATTGCTCCACCCCTCCTTCTAGCCTGTTTGTTAGTGTTTTTCTAAGGCGCTGTCCCATCTTGCCAAAGTCAGCCCTCCTGAAGTCCAGTACCCTCACTTTTGTATGGCTTGACTCTGTAGCTGAGTTTATTGTGAACCACACTGTTTGGTGGTCATTTGTTCTCAGATGGCTACTCACTTCTAGATCTGAGATCCTCTCACTATCCCCATTTGAGAGTATGAAGTCTAAGATTGCTCCCTCATGAGTGGGTTCCAAAACTAACTGTCTGAGGCATGCCACCTGTAGGGCATCGAGAATGGCCCTGCTCTTGGATGTGACTGCAGCAAAGGTACTCCAGTTAACATCTGGCATATTCAGGTCCTCCATCAACAGTATCTCCTCTTTCTCTGCCATCCTAAGGATGCCTTCTATCATATCCTTGTCTATTTCCTCCTGCTGACATGGGGGTCTGTATACAACCCCTGTATGGATTGTGATGCCATTTCCAGTCTCTAAGGTGACCTACAGTGCCTCCTCTCCTCCCTGTTTACTCTTTTGTTCAGTTGCTTTTATCCCTTCCCTTATATAGAGAGCTACTCCTCCCCCCTTCTCTCCTCCCTGTCTCTCCTGTAGGTTGCGTTCCCTGGTATCTCAGTTATGGTTCTCTGCGTACCATGTTTCTGTGACTGCTATGATATCCAGGCATCCCTTTTCCATCAAGGCCACCAGTTCAGGGAGCCCAGACTACGGGCACTGGTACTCATTACCCTCCATTCCTTGATAGTCTTACCCCTTTTTGCCCCATCACTGTCCTTATTGCCTTTGTCATTTCTTCCATTTACCCCTGCCCTTCTCCCTATCGACATCTCTATCTTGGTGTTTACCGCACTTGCTACCCTGATTTTTTTGGGAGGGAGCTAGGGTTTCCCTGCTCCTTTCCAGTGCCTCCCCTCTTGACTAGTTTAAATGCTTGCCAATGAAGCATTTAAACCTATCACCTAGGATCCTGGTTCCCCTCCTGGACAGATTCAGACCATCACACCAGTATTGGCCTGCATCACTCCAGGTGGACCCCCAGTCCCCAATGAAGGCAAATCCCTGAGCTCTGCACCAGTTTTTCAACCACTGATTGAATCCCATGGTGTGGAGCATCCTAGCCTCACCCATGCCATGGACAGGCAGCACATCTGAGAAGGTTACCATGTATGCTACTTGTCTAAGGCTCCTCCCCAACTCCACAAACTCTTCCTAAACTGCTCTGATCCCTTTCTTAGCCTGGTCATTTGTCCCTAGGTGGACAGTGACATCCAGCTCTCTCCCCTGTGTAGCTGCTGCAGTGATCATGAGGATTCGTTCCCTGTCCCTCCAAGCCATGGCACTAGGTAGGCACCTTACCTCCCTCTCCACTTCCTCCCCCAGTTCTACCTTCCTAACAATGGAGTCCCCCACCAGGAGTTGTTTCCTTCCCCTGTGGGGTCCCATGCCACCCTCCTGTGGGTCTCCTTTATGGAGGTTCCCAGCATCCTCCGTGGTCTCCACTGTGGGTGCCTCCCTAGAGGAACCACACTTTGCCAGAATGGCATATGAATTGTGGAGAGGTACAACTGGAGAGATGTGCCTCTGTTCTACCACTCTCACCCTCCCTGACCCCACTGTGGTCCAACTGCTCCTCTTTCTTGGCAACTGCTAAGGCAGTGGCAGTATCCTTGATGGTCCCTGGGTGAGAGAGGAGGTCCCACAAATCCTGGCCAACTCAGCCTGGAGATGAGCAACCTCTCCCTCAGCCCAGAGAAGTGCCTGCAGATGGAACAACACCGCATCCTCCAGAATGTCTCCCAAAAGACTGCTGCTCCACAGCCACTGCACTGCACCACTCCCATCACGTCTTATTTCTGGCCCCTTCACTGTTGTTTGAAATACTTACTCTTTCCTCTGTTTATTTTTTTTCTCCCTTCTTACTTACTGCCTCTGTGCCCTTTAAGCTCCTGATCTTCCTGTTCTGAGACAAAAAGTTCCCTTATTTCTCAGTAGTCTCCTTACTTGTGCAGAGTCAGACCTCCAGCTGCTGGGGCAGAGAGCTACTCTTTTCCTTCTAGGCTAGTGAGTCTTTGGTGGCTCTGTAATCACTCACTTCCTGCTCCCAAACAGGACGTTCCTGTTGTCAGTCAAATCCTGTGCCTATAAAAAGTAGAACTGGCTTAGGGTGGGGGTGGAGTGGAGGGAAGGAGGGCAATATAGTCCCAGTAGAGTAGTTTAGTTATAATAGCAGCTCCTTCCTCTTGGTGTTCTCTGGCAGAAGCTGTCTAGGGCATTGTTTAAATCTGGCTTTAACCTGGCTTCCTTCTAGCTAAGTCACTCCCCCTACTTTACAGATCTTTCTACACTTAGTTAATTGCACAGATAACCATTCCCTTCAACCATCTGAGACAAACACCTAGATGACTGCACAGATAACAATTCACTTCAGCCAACTCAAGCTTGGCTCCCATGTGCCCTGCCCCACTGTTCCCCACATCCGCCATGTCCCCAGGCTTACCTGTCTGGCAAGTACCCCAATGGATCCTCCCTCCCCACCATGGCAGAGTAAGGAGGGGAGGGCCATCTCCCCTTTCTGAAGCCTCAGTCCAGTCTGCTGACAAGTCCTGGTGATGGGGGGTGGAGGAACAGTGTACAGGGTGTCATTTATGCCTAACTTAGCCAAAAGAGTTGTAGCACACACCTCATCACTAGTTAGATAAAAAACTAGTACTAAACAGTACTTCGAGCTAGAACACACTTTTTGTTGCAAAGTACCCAAAAGAAAATTAATTACTTACAAACAGCAAATGGACCAAATAAAGCCAACAGTTTCACACGTAACACCTTCTCATGACATAATTCCTTAATGGTCAAGGTGCACATTTTATACAGGTGCAGCATCACATGACTAACTGAAGTGACTAGTGCAGAGGTATGCAAAACTTAGCTATAAAGACCTAAAACAATTAACAGAATTTTCATACATAGACAAACCATGTAGCAGCACAACATAGATACTCAAAAACAGACAATGGTCCTAATTCAATGACTGCAAGTGCTTGTAAGACTATCTGAAGTGTCAAGTCTATATATACAGTATATATATATATTTTTTCTAATGGGTGGATATCTTGCTCTGTTCTTGCATGCCATAGTTTCTGTCACATAGTCTCAATCACCTATAAACTCATTTAATGAACAATCTATAATCTAAGAGATCGATACTAGGCAGAGGAGAGAGAATAAAGATTAAGTTCATGTAATATGAGTCAAAATATCAACTCTTTCATTTAGACCCTTTAAAGTGTCTAGTTTAAACATCCACATAGACTCTTTAAAATGAAATTGTCAAAGTCCCTTCCATGTTTAGGCGGCCAGCACTTTATTTCTGTAATCTGAAAAGTATAAGAAGTACCATAACCCTGTACATGTCATGCAAGGGCATTATCAGTATTACCATAGCTGATATCACGTAAGTGCTACCCTTTTCTTATGTTAAACTTACAGCATGTTTTGCTAACATACTAGTTACCACAATTACATTTCACCAAATAGATAAAATGATCAGTATTGCAGTTACAAAAGTGCCTAACCTCAAACACCTTTCCTGAATAGGTATTGGTGAACTAATTTTCCTTACAAACCATAGCACAAAACTGGTACCACCTGCAGGTATAGTTTCACTTGAGGAGTGGGGGCAACCAATTCCTGCATCCTGGGACTTTGTGTCTTCAGCAACTAAGTATCACCCAGTCTCCCATACTTCTGCGTTTACAGTGATTATATCTAAGTTTCTGTTGCACAGATTGTTCCAGGTTTGGATCAGCTTGTAAAATATGCCAGTTCCTTTCAATAATATTTCGAACCCCCTGGGCTCAATTCTCAAAGGTGTCGGAATGCCGCAAGCCCGAGGTGCGCTGAACAGATGGTGCATGGGGCTTGCGACATTCCCTGGTTGGCAGTCTGGATTCTCTATCCCATGTGTCACATGCAGTGCATTTTACCAGCTTTACATCAGTCATGGGACTGTTTTATAAGGTTTGCACCAAACATTTGGTGCAAGACAGCATAAAGGGGGTAAAGTGTTGCAAATGCAGGCAACCTTTGAAAATCGGGAGCAAGGTGCATCAATGTGTTTGGCGCAGTGCTTGGTTTGATGCAGAGCTTGTTACAAGCTTGTACCAACCTTTGAGAATCAAGCCCCCTATGTATTGGAAGAAAAAGTAGTGACAAAGTTTAGTTGTTTAAGTTGTGCTACTGGGGAACATATCACATTATTAGGTACTGTACACTTTCATCTGAATCCTGTAACACTCAATTTATTCCCACAACATTTTGATATTCCTTCTATGAAATGGCACTCAAGGTATGCTCATATATCTTGTGTGCTTTTTGCTACCCTTTGTTGACAACCCTCTGTGGGTAACCTCGCTCCTGAAACCTACTAATCATTTCTTCATTTCTTTGAGCTCTATCAGTTGCATCAGTACAAATTCTGTTCACTCTAAGGAATTGACTGTATGCAATATTAGACCTATTATGACATGGGTGACAACTGTCAAACGTTAATAAGGCACTGCAGTCTGTTTTGTTTCTTAATAAGTCAGTCTTTGGACCGCTGTGTCCATCTTTAGTGATCAATGAATCTAGATACTGAATGCATTGCTGACTGGACTTTATTGTGAATTTCAAATGCTCACTGGTTTCACTCAGAAATTTCACAAGAGGCCAAAGCTGAGTTTCTGTGCCCTTCCAGTTTAACAATGTATTGTTAATGTATCGATGGTACAGGTCGATACACTGGAGATATGGATTGACATCAGGATTGCATACATATTGGTCTCCTACTCTCCCATGTTAATATTAATGTAATTTGGTGCTAAAGCAGCACCCATTACCTGTACCTTTCTTCTGTAGGAAGAACTCATCCAAGAAAGTGAATACATTGCATGTTAACACTTTCTCTGCCAGCTGCAGTATGAATTCCACCCAAGCATCAGGCAAAGTGCTACACTCCCAGATTGCCTTACCAAGTGCTGTCAGGTTGCCTGTCTGTGGGATGTTGATGTGCAAAGACACCACATCCATAGTCATCAATAGCATTGACCCCTGAAGCCTTAATCCAGTCTGCCGACAGGTCCTAGTGATGTGGCAGGTGGAGGAGAAATGTTCAGGGCATCATTTGCGTCCGCCTCACTAAATCTTTTTCCACCAGTGTTCTCCCATCCCTTCTCCTAGCCATGGCATAACTCAGATAGTGCATGCACATGGAGGTGTGCATGTGTCCCAGGACTTCGGCTCCCTCACCCTCCCTGACCTATGTCTGCCACACATACATACCATGAGCTACCACAAGGCCTCCAAAGAGCTGAGATGGCACACCACCCCAATATGAGAAAGGAGAGCTGCTAGGCAATCACTCAGTCCTCTCCCAGCCCTCCCTTCCTGCTGACTCCTGGTGACCCGAGCTTGTTCCCAAACTTGGGTCACCAGCATGGTGAGAGGTAAGGTGCACTGTGCCCCAGCCCTCTGTGCCACTGTACTGGCCCCACTGTTATGTATTTTGATGCTCATTTTATTGTAAATATTGTGTTGTATTTTGTTATTGTTTTTACTGCATCTTACATTATGTACTTTCACATCCTATATGGTGTACTCCCCTTCCCCGAGGATATATCTGGAAACAAGCTGTTACAAGCTCAATATGCCTTTTCATGGTACAATCTTTGAAACAAAAAAATAAATGAATGAAGACTGTCTTGGTTAATGAAGTGGTAGCTGTATTGCTTGCCACTTAGATGACCTGCTTCCATGCCCTAATCCTTGGATGTCTTTTCTCAACCTGTTTGGTGGAGTTCCAGCATCTGTCTTGGATGCTTCCTGCCTCGGTGAAGTAGGGCATCTACTTTCACTGCATGACTAGCTCAGATGGGCAACAGGGAGGGTGTGACAAACATGAAGGAAATTAGTGGTCCCTAATGGAGGGACTTACTTCAGCATGACCCTGTTCACCTAGCATGTGATTTGAGGGCATCATGCACTTAGAGCATGGCCAGCAGTGGAATTCCAAAGGACTGCATGAGCTCACACACCCTTCTGATGGCCTTGATTGGCTTAAAGATATATGTGTTGTCCCAGAGGACCATTCCCTCTGGAAGGGACAAGGAGTTGAGTTATGGGGCAGACTTTGGACTAAAGAAGTCCCCTTGTCTGACCATTCCCTCCTGGGACATCTGGTCTGCTCCTCCTTACCAGCTTCTCCCTCTGGCCTCCCATTTGTCAAGTATAAGTATGTCCTCAGAGGCCTGGTACCCCTCTAAGGTCTCACCTCTGGGAGCAAGCCACAGGTTACTTGTTTGAGAGCCAGAGTTATGAGTGAACACAGGAATGGAATGCCAATCACTGGGGTTTCCTTGGGTAAAAAAAGGACACTGAAGGAGAAGGAAGGCAGTCCAAGGTTAGGTAGAAGGTTTTTCAAACAGAAAGTATAAAAATGACTGACCCTATAGCTCTTCTACCTACTGATGTCTGTTTTCTTACATGCCATGCTCGATAAAAAGTGTTTTAGAGTGACCAAAGATATTTCTAGGTGATGTCTGCTTCCTTTGCTGCTGGGCAGTTGAGTGTATGATTTACTGTGAATCATCTTCATGTATTTTTTGCATGACAAGAATGCAATGATTCAGTTTCTAAAGTTATTAAATGCCATCAGAGCTAGTTAGATTTAGTGCATCGTGCTAACTGGCTGAAGTTGTACAAATTTATTTATTTATTATTTATTTATTTATTTATTTATTTATTCATTCATTCATTCATTGGTAACCAGGCTAAGCTTAGTTTAGTGCAAAGCAATTAGTGCCTAATCCACTTTTGTGAAAATATACAGTTTTGGCAAATTGGCCCAATTTTATTTTTGCGAAATCATGACATTGAGTGAATATTGCAGACTGTTTCTGTCATCAAAACTACCCTTTTTTTATAGTAGTTTCTAATAGAAACAGAATTTAAAGAGGTGGGGCATGACTGTATTACTAGTAGTGATCCCCATTATTGCACTGTTGCTTTAAAATGTTTGCAGCTTCAGTTAAGTGCAATTGGAACTACATAATGTATTATTTATTACTGGTCATGAAAAACTGTGTGACAATGTTTTTTATTTTTTTGTTTACTTCTTATAGTTACAGTACTTCAGATTGCAGTATTTGTGCTCCAGTATTCCATCATGTTTAAAATGCTTCGAGAACTGCTTCATCTGTTAGTTTCTTATTAATTCTCAGTCACGGCATGGCTTTGTAACTCTATGTCTAAAAGGAGTTAATTCTTTTATAGATGCTTGAGTTTGAACACTGTATTACCATAAAAAGGCACTAACTAGGCAAAATGTTTTCACATTTTATTTTTAAAATTTGCGCTGTCCTTTCAGATTAAAAATTCAGTAATCTGTTGCTTTACTGTCTCAGTTAATTTTATATAAACAATTTGCTGCTCTGTCTTCCATGATACAGTACATAAACTGGTGAACTTTTCAACTCCATTTATGGCATTTCTCTGCAGAACTGTATTCCCTGGATATCATTGTACATTTTGACTTGTATGCACTCAGCATGGTAATTTTTTTTTCATTTACAATCACTACTAGACTGCTCTATATTTTTAATTTTGTGTTTGGCTGCTAAAGTTCTGTCACCTCAGACTGTTGATCTTTGATCCTGTATTATGTCATCTTCGACTATATCCTTTTAAGAACACCTCATGGCCATTCAATCACACTGATGAAAGTGACAGAGGTAGGAGGCAAAAGGCAGTGTTGTATGTGATTCTGTTTTCACTTAGCAACTGACTAATGTTTCATTTCCTGGTCTCACTGCTGTCTCCTGTCTAGGAGTAAAAGCCTCTATTAGGTCGCTATTGCACTGTATCATGCTTTAAGAATCCTTCTTAGGCATTATTTTGAAAAAGAAAATGGATGGCTGATGTGGTAAATTAAGTAGGTACAAGACATTGCCAACTGTTTGCTGCTTATTAGATTCTACATTATGAGAACCATTATTTTGTTTTTGTTTCTTGGGGGTATGGGCATTACACATTAAAGAAAAGTTGGCTTTCATTTTAGTTTATACTGTGCTTTCTGTAATGGCCAGTATGATTTTCCTAGGGTGGCTAGTAAAGTGATTCTATAAGCAACATACACTACACAAATTTGTGGAATATTCAGGTCCTAGTCAGTTCTGAAATGTCTGGCAGCAAATCAGAAATTCCCTTTTAGTTAGCGTGCAGTAGCTTTGGATTAATATCTGTCTCCTACTGGCAACAAATGCTTTATCTCTAGGATCTAAGGAGCAGTGGCAATTCCAGCTTCCATTGATTGGAGGGTGCATAACAGGTAGCAGCCAGGACACCTGTGCAAAGTGCACATGTCATTGCTATAGAGGTAACTCAGCATGACATGGGATATAGCATTTTTTTTACCAATTCACAAGAGTGGTAATAAACAGCTAGTAACTAACTATAGGCCTATGCCTTACTAGCTGTTTAGGTAAACTCATGGAATACATCTTACAACATAAAATGTTGCAACACCTTAAGAACAAGAATATCATTAATATTTCCCAATATGGTTTTACCAAGGGAAGATCTTGTCAACATAATTTAATTAACTTTTTTGAGCCAGTAAGTCTGGCACTAGATCAAGGTTTCCCAGTTGATGTTGTTTTCCTGGACTTCGAAAAGGCATTTGATACTGTCTCTCGTAGTGTATTACTCGGGGAACTTATAAGATATAACTTCCATCCTAATATTATTAAATGGATTGATTCCTGGTTATGTAACAGGAAGCAGCACATAAGCATTAAGGGGCAAATGTCAGATTGGGGTCTCATTAGTAGTGGAGTCCCTCAAGGTTCCGTTTTGGGTCCATTATTATTTAATATCTTAATGACTAGTATGCAGACTAATGATGGAGTCTGGTTACACAAATATGCTGATGATAGTAAACTTGGCTGCATTGTCAATGATTTAGAATCTATGAGGTCTTTATAGACTAATCTGGATAATTTGGCTAGCTGGTCAATAGTGAATAAAATGACTTTTAAAGCTACTAAGTGCAAGGACATGCACTTGGGCAAAGACAAACTGGCAACCTATAAAATTAACAACACTGTATTGCAAATCATTACATCTAAAATAGATCTTTGTTATTACTATTACTAATGACTTAAAATTTACCTCCCATAACAACAATATAATCAAAAAATGCCATGGTATACTGTCATGTATCCTGTAGCACATAAAGAGCAGGGATGCAGAGGTTCTTATACCTTTATATATTGGCTTGGTAAGGTCACATATTGATTATTGTGCCCCCTTCTCTACACCTACTTTCCTGGGTGGTAAGGCATCCATTGAAAAAATTCAGAGAAGAATTACTAAGAAGGTAACTGGATTAAGTAACCTAGAGTACACTGACAGACTACATACTCTAGGGTTACACTCACTGGAATATAGAGCATTGAGGGGCAACTTGTGTTTGGCCTACAGGGCAATACATGACCCTGTATTACGTGAAGCCATCTGTCTTGAAATAATTGCATCAGGCTGTAACACTAGATCACAAAAATTTCAATAAATTAAAATCTAAAGTTAATAAAACCGCGAAAAGGGAGCTTTTTTTACCCAGCAATTACAGTCTGTTTGGAATACATTACCATCTAATATAGTGATAAGTGACAGTTTGACTGACTTTAAGCGTAAACTGGATTATTATATGGGAGATAAGAAATATCACTTTATCTGCTAGGCGACAAGTTCTGTATGGGCATGTCCCTCGAACCTGTATAAACCTATGAACCTATATCACATACCCTGATGTAAAGCCACCACTGCTTAGGGCATTAGTTTGATTCCCGCTGTGTATCAACTGTACATTATTGCAAGGCTACGTACAGTGTATGTTTGCACATAAAAACCTTAGAAATGGGAACCAGTTCTGGAATAAGCTTGTCATATGTGTCTGCTGGTCTGTCACTCCATGCTACGGGTGAGTGAATGTGGAAATTGTCAGCTTTGGTTCCACTTTGAATTTTTTTAAATTTGTTATTCTTTGTTAACCAGAAAATGTCCACTAGGTACAAGTGCCTGTTTTCAGGGGCAACCCTGTTTTGAGTGGTTACATGACTTGCTCAGAATCACACAGTATGCAAGTGGAGGTTGTGGGACTCAAACCCTGGTCTGCTGGATGTACTAAGCTCATTTACAGCATGTTACTCTAACCTCTAGGCTATACTTCCGGCCCAGGACTAGGATTTGGACTACCTGTCTTTCGGCTCCAACACTTCAGCCAAAGACCCTCAAGATACTTGTATTGGAATTTAATATCTCCAAATAAGGATAGCAGGTACCACTCCACCTCCCCTTGCTCACCCTATTCAACCCAACCCTCTTCCTCTCTCCCCTAGTCCTCCAGTCATATTAAAACAAATTCTGTCCACACCTGGCCCAGTACCTGGAGCTGGAAATCCTTGCCTTATAAAAACAATGCCTGTGGAGGAAAGAGGATTAGAAATGACCAGGTCAGGTAAATAAGTGGCCATGGGAGTAGTTCTGGCCACCTGGAAAGGGACAGAGTATTTTTTATAACTAACTGGCTAAAGATCAAAATAAACCTGAGGTAGCCAAACATTTTTGACTAGGATGAATTAAAAGTAAAAGTTCAGAATGTTGGCACATTGACCGAGTGCAAATTCAGCATCATATCATCCTTACTCTATGCCAAAGGGTGGCTTTTACCCTCTGGAGTTGAGAATAAGCAATGGATCTAGTTCAGAACCTAATAGATTTGTTAAAATAATGGGGGGGGGGGAGGCAGGGGTTCAAAGAGATCCATCCAGATGCATCTACTGCTATTTTCAAAGCAGAAATGTGTCCAACCCTGTTAGATCATCTATTAGAAGGCCTAACAGTGTCCAAAATGTGCATCCAAAAATGGATGCAGTTGCATGTGGACGCTGTATACATTTGCATCCACATCCAACCCTTTTGGAACCCCCCCTTCCCCATGGTGTTTTACTTTCATACAAAATGTTTATGTGATCCATGATTAACATGTCAGGCATAGGCATAATATTCAGTGAGGGACTTGACAGTAGAAGATACAAGTGCAGGTTTGTATCCAAAATATTAATCTGATGGGGGGATTTTAAAAAGGGTCTGACTCAGATGCAAATGTATGTTACATCTGCATCTACATCCATTTTCTTATGTCCAGGCAGCCCTGCTGCTATTTTCAGATGTTGCATTTATTTATGACAAAATGTTATAGTTTGCAGCAAAAAACTGATGCAATTGCATCAAAATCGAATGCAAGTGCAGTTACGTCCATTTTGGGATGCAAACTTTAGATGCTGCTTCACCATCTAATAGATATCCTAATGGGTTTGGACGCATTTCTGCTTTAAAAATAGTATTGGGTACGTCTTGGCCATGTGTCTTTGAAAATCCTCCTGTAAACATGGTTTGGAGCATACTTATTCATAGCTGTGTATGAAACAGGGAACGGACATGCTGGTCTTAAGAGTGCCTCCCAACCTGATATGGCTTAACTACTAATGTTAAATTCTCTTATGCATGCTCAGTTTTACAGAATGTGATTCTTAATTTATTATTTTTTTTTAGACCCTCACTCCTCCAAAAGGGGCCTACAGTGCATGTATAACAATGCAAAGTAATAATGTTTTATAACATATAGAAACTGCAAGATTAACATCAGGAATGGAGTTCACCCTTTGCTAGTTTAGAGTATGTTAGACCAGGATGCAAGTTGTTAAACATGTCTGAAATGGTGACTGAAAGTCTTATGGGGAAGTTCAACTTCTTTGGTTTTTCTGACGTAGTAGAAGATATTGAGTTAATAAAGACCAGGAGAAATAATGCCTGCAAGCATGATTCTGTCAGCGAAGTTTACAAAAATTAGATCATAATAAGAGGCTCTTCCAGTGGAGGAGTTAGAAACCTGCAGTTGGGTGAGGCTGATAACTAAGGGGATATGTTATGCAGGAAGATATTGTTGCCAAATGTGGTTTTATCAGAACCCAACCATTTCCACACAACCCAGTTTACCAAACAAGATAATGTCCAATAAATCAGTTCTGTAGCTGTCACATACAGAACATGTGTAAAACTTAATTCACATCATGGTTGGTGTTGAGCATTGAAATAAACTGATTAACTCCAGTATCGTCCCTCCCCCTCCACAGACACACACACACACACAAACTCATGCACAAACACACACTCTTGTGTTTATGTGTCATAGCCAAAGCATGATGCTGTCAAAACAATTTGAAATGTTCTTAAAGACTGTATTCCAAGGGGTGCATGGTTAGTCTGTGTGTCAGTCTCAGAGAGGTGTAGTCCCCTTGAGCAGCAACGTATTAGGAACCCTGAAGGGCTGAGAACACATATAAGGTAAGTAAGAAACATATTGATAGGTTGCTACCAAGTTTGAAGAACCACTGAACATGGATTATGTGAAGAACTGTATTCAGTTTAGTAATGAAGAATGATTAAAAGGTTTAACAGCAGAACCATCTCTTGACTTTGAGAAAGAGGCCTAGACAACATAAAACATCAGAGATGTATACTTTGGTTCTTGCTTGTGAAACATTATTTAAATCAGATTGTAACATGGCAAAAAGCAACAGAGGAGAATAACAAATAGTGATTGGAGCAACAGCAACAGGTGACCTCCGAGCAACCATGGATTAATTCTCCTTATTAATCCATGGTTGCCATCGGGACCACACCGCAGAGAACAAATTGACCACACTTGGCTTTGGGATCATGGTGGGCACACTGAAGAAGCGCTCAGTCATTTCTCATGCTATTCCTTCCCACCCACCCACCCCAGGGAACTTGTGGACCATAGTTGATGGTGCCCTCACTAGTGTGGTGTCTTGCTTGTCTTCCGAAATGCCAATAGGGAACAGGGGAAAAGGGAGAGAGAGAGATATGGCAGACAGTAAGGCATGTACAGCAGTCATGTACATATCTCTAAAGGGGTGTGTGTCACTCCCAGATATGGAGTGAGCTCCCCGAGAACAGGAAAGACAATGGCACAGCATATAAAACTTCCAATGAGGTAAAAAGCATTGTTTGTTTTCCACCCACCCACCCATGCAGGGGACCTTGTAGCATAGCAGCAAAGTTGACAGAAATATTAAGCCTAGAAAGGAAATAAATGAGACACAAGAGTGCTTCTGTTTACCTGAAGAGGTTTCAGACAGTATAGATGCATGGTGCGGTGTGTATGTGAGTATGCAAATATTAAGACATACCCACAGTGTTACAGCAAAACACCAAATATAGCAGTAAAAATGGAGCCTAGAGGTAGAAGAAATATGCATGGAAAAGAAAATAACCTACACTGATTAGTATGTATAGATGTCCTCTATATTTTTTCCACTTCATGTATATGTAAAAAAGATAACATCAGTATATTAATACATATGAAGTGTTCAATGTGCACTCATGCATTTTCAAGTGTCTGCAAGCTTAGACACAGATTAAAAAGAGATAGAAAACTATTGTTTTTAGTGCACTTTCTTGTTTGTATTATTTTTATTTAATTATATTAAACAATATTAAACTTTTGCTTGCCATGTTACAACCATATTGAACCACTCCAGACCATTGTTCTACTGTGGAATTAATCCATGGTTGGGTCATTGGAGGCACTTAGCCTGTGGCCTTGTGCCCCAACTCACCCCCACCCCAAACCATGGATTAATTCCACAGTAGAACCATGGCCTGTTGTGGTTTAATGCTTATATATTCTTAAGGAACATTTTGGAGGGAGGATGCTCTTTCTTCAGTCTCTTCTTAGCACTTTTCATTTTAGCATGCGCCACACTACAGTTTATTTTTCTTGCAGATAACCTGGTCTTTTGCTGTACTGATTTTCAGATAAAAAGATTATAAAATAAAATATAACCAGGTTGGTTGCCTGTGTATGTACATCAGAAGGATGAAATGAGGAGGTTGCATAACAGACTTTTAAGGTCAAAGAAGGATGCTACAGTAAGAGGTGATGATTCAATATTACATCATTTTTTTCACCATATTGTTTTAGTTTTTTGCAGGTTGTGCTTGAAATTAGATATTTGTTTGCCTAGATCAACTTCCTGGAAAATATAAAGTTAAGAAAAAAGTTATTTTTAAACCTGATTTTTGGTAATGTTTATATAAGTCAGTTACTCCCAGGTAACTCCCAATCAATCAATCAATCAATCAAACTTCATTTAATCAAGCAAATACATTGTTGAGCGTGCTCTTTTGCAAGATGGTCCTGGACACACAGAACAAATTACATTTACAGTTTACATTAAATCATGACATAGCTGGCAAGAGAACAGCCTAATTTAAAAAAAGAAAATAATTACATGATAGGTTGATAACTGGAGCAAATCTTAGATAGCAAGGCTGAGTAAATACACAGCTAATTAATCATAGAAGTGTTTTGTGACAGTAAAAGAGTGTGGAGGAAGAGGATGGCAACAACACAGAGGGCACGTAGGGAAATAGGATGGTAAAGACACATGGAGGGAAAGAAGGGGAACCCTACTATGATGGAGTCTTCCAGGGGGGTTGCCACAGGGAAGAAAGAAGGGAGGGAGGGAGCTTGGAGGGGGGGTAGTTACAGCGAGGGACTGCTGGCCAACAGGGGGAATAGGAAGGCCAGGTGTATCCATAAGCTAAGGGAGTATTCAGGTTATGTGCCAAAGATTACCTTAAAACTCTGCAAAGACAAAGGGAGCACCAGATGCTTTACAAATTTCTCAAATGATTGGGGGGGGGGAGGAATGGATGAAGATGAGTGGAAGACAGAGGAAGAACCGTAATAATCATGCTGCATTGCAGCCCTACCCTCATGTGCAGTATCACCCACCTCAACAATCCCCTAGAACGAAATCTATGTTGAATGATTGCTTTGCAAACTGTGACTGGTAAAGATCAGACATGACCCCACTTCTTGTATCCCCTCCCAGCAGTAGAATCCCACTCCTTTAACTTTTTGCCAGTTTCCCATATACTTGGACTCATACATGGAAAAGGAGACAGCAAAATACAAAATGTCCACATGTAGCTGTTCCTATTGGTTCAAATTAAACAAATAGGTACTACCCCACTGTCCCTATACTCATACAGCCTGTGTTTGAATGATGTTAAAAATGAGCTGTGGATTATATCAGCTGGCATTGTGTTCCAGATTCTAACTATGCTTTGTGTGTAAAATACTTATCTTTTGTTCGTTTTAAACAATTTTGCCTTTGTTTTTTAAAGCTTCTTGTGGCAATTTGTTTTTCATTTTTAAACTCCATTAAAACATAGAAACTGATGGCAGATAAGGGTTGCTTGTCCTATCCAGTCTATCAATTTTCATTGTTATCGCTTATGCTGCAGACCCTCCTTGGTCTATGGTATGGTCTTTTCACCCCATTCCTTTTCTCTATGATTCCCTTGTGCCTGTCCCAGGTTTTTTCAGTCCCACTATTGTTTTCTCCCCCCAGTGCCTCTACTTGAAGGCTGTTACAGGCATCTACCACCCTTTCTGTGAAAAAGTACTTCCTCACATCTCTCCTGAACCTATCCCCCTCCAGCTTCATATCATGTACCCTTGTTCTAGAGCACCCTTTTCTCTGAAAAATACCTTCCACATACGCTCCATACTGAAATCCTTAATCTATTTTCATCATTCTGTATTTTATAGGAGAGCAATAAATACAGCACATCACCCCTTATCTGCGTCTATACAGATTTTCAAATCTTTCATCATACTACCCTGACCATTTACATAGCCCTTTATTTTTGTATTTTGTGTTTTTCCTCTGTTTGTAACATTCATCCCTGCACAGAATTAGGAACAATAATCCATTAGTAGACAGACATGAGCTCTGTATAATGAATTAATACATTCCTCAATGTATGTGTGAAATGTTTTTAATGCTGTTTAGTATATAGTTGTCTTTATTTGAAATTGAATCACAGAAAGCTTCATGTTTTAAATCTAATGTTACATTAATACCCAGATCTTTTTAACAGTTAGATTCAGCAAAGATGTTATTAAAGTATAGTTGAAATTATTATTTTTTAACAAAATGCATAATCTTACATTTTGTGACATTACACATCATTCCCCAAGTATTTTCCCATCTTGACTGTTTAATGAAATCACACTGATATAATATGTAATATAGTGGTTTCAAAAGGTGTTAGAGTCTCAAAACCCCATCAAATGTTGTAGTCCTGATAAGTTAAACATGAGGCTACTCATTTTGTCTGACCTGCCCTCATGGCCAAGCCAGTATCCATCATCTTCAGCTGCCCCCTATCCCCTGGTTAGGTCCCATTAACCTGGAAGCTGGCCAGAGTGATCCCAATACACAAAGAAAGAAATTCCATTGGGGTGCAAAACTAGTGCTCTACCAGCTTTATCAAAGATCCTTTGGCACCAAGTTAACATACAAGTTACTGAGTTCCTGAGCAACTCAGATTTCTTTAGCCTCCAGTCTGGCTTCTGTACAAATCACTCTACCATCACATCCCTTCTAAGGCTGACCAATGATATTCACACTGATTAAGGATAAGGGCACTTAACAGAAGTGATTTTCAGTAACCTAGCAAAGGCATTTGATACCGTGGACCACATCTCGCACATAAATATCTATCTAACATAAGCTTTAACAACCTATCAGTCCAGTGGTTCCAATTGTACCTACCTAACCATGTTGAAATGGTGAACGTTGGTAGTACCACCTCACTATTCATCCAGAATAGTACATCAGTCCCTTAGGGATTATTTCTGGGGCCCCGTTTTTCTCAATTTTCAATACTGCTCTTACAAGTTTTTGCAAGTCTGCATCTATCCACATGTATACAGATTATTTGGTACTCTGTTCCAGTGGACTAGCTCTGCTGAAGGGTAGTCCAGTCTGTGATATGATCTGTAGAAATACATAGTTGGTATCTGAATAAATGGTTCACTTTTAACTACAACAAGGCTGTGGCATGCTTTTCAAATCAAAGTAAACCCTACCTAGAGACCCTCCCCACTAGCCTCTGCCTCAGTACTCTTATCAGGGCCATCTCTGATGGTTGTGAGCAATTTTTTTTTATTAATTTAGGTCCAGGATTACAAATACCTTTGAGCCAGGGCTCTTTTACAAAGGTTCCATGTCATGAGTTACAGCAAGACAATACATAATTGACAATTTATAACATATTAGGAGGTACATACAGAGAGCATTACAGGAAACATTGTTATAAGGGGCTTTATATAGGAGGGGGATATGAGGAGGAAGAAATAAAGGAGGGAAGAGGCAATAGGCAACAGAAGGGGTAGTGGGAGTGGTAGAGGAAAGGTGGAAAGGGGGGCAGGAGGGATGGGTCAAAGGGAAGGAATGGGAAGTGGAAGAAAGGAAGGGCTGTGGCCGTAAGGGCATTGTTAGAGAACAAGAAGTGCCGGAGTTGGGCAGGGTGGTGGAGGTAGGTGCTAGGAGGCTGTGGCCCTCATTGATGCTACTGCCAAGGGTGCTGGGGAGTAAAGGATACATTCATCATCTTGGGAGTCCAGAAAATGGTGGTACAGTTGTTAGACATAGCAGTTACAGGTTCTAGAGGCAGTGAGTGAGTGGCGGAGTCTGGTTTTAAAGGCGACAAGCATGGGGGTGGTGGTAATGTCACTAGAAAGTCCATTTAGCCAGCTGGTGGCCTGGTATGAGAAAGCTCTTTGACCTTGGGTCGTGCGGCAACAGGGGATTTGGAACTGCAGAGGTTTGGACCCCCTAGTGTTTTGGCTGCAGTTTTTTGGTTGTAGGACAGTAGAGACTCCGGGAAGGGCAAGACCCATCTGAATTTTTTTTGCAACTATGGAGGTTTGGTATTTTATATGTTTGTCAAGTTGCAACCAGTAGGTTTGGGAGTAGAGGTTACAGGTGTGTGTAAGACGTTCAGCACTAGTCATGAGCTGACAAGCCTTGATGAGGGAGATGGTTACTCATTTGAGTGCAGTAACAGTAGCAGAGCCATATATGATGAGGCCATAGTCAATTGTGGCAACGATGGAGCACTGGACGGCAACTGCCAGGGCTTCAGGGGTAAAGTGTCTCCTATGGTGAAACAGCAAGCCTAGTCTGGAGTTGGCAGTTTTGGTGACATTATTAATGTGGCCAGTGTAGGAGAGGTGTGAGTAGAGGGTGATATCAAGGTATTTAAAGTTTGGACCTGCTCCAGTAGGCCACCGTGACTGGTGTTAATGGAAAGGTGGTGGTGCTTATGTTTATGTTGGGAACTACTGAAGATCATGGTCTTAGTTTTTTTCTGGTTAAGGATCAGTTTATGCTGAATGAACCAGTTCTCAACTGTGGAAAAACAATGCTGGAGGTTTCCTTGCAGCTGGTATGGATCCTGGTGTGCGGCTAGGATTACCGCATCATCAGCGTAGAGTATAATTTGTTCAGGGCAGGCATCCGGTACAGTGTTGAGAAACAGGCTGAAAAGGAGTGGACCCAGGATGGATCTCTGTGGAACACCGGAGCAAACAGGTTTGGCATATGAGAGCACATCTGCAATTTTCACACATTGTGACCTATTCTCAAAGTAGCTTTTAAACCATGCAATAGAATCTGGAGACAGCCCAGCTTTAAGTAGCTGGACAAGTAGAAGGTGGTGATGGACAGTATCAAAGGCTTTGGTTAAGTTGATGTAGATAGCGCCAGTGAGCTGCCCTTTGTCCAGTGAGCTGTGGATTGCCCCGATGACTTCAAGTAGTGCAGAAACTGTGCTGTGGCCTTTCTGAAGCCATGTTGTTGCCTGAAAAGGATATTTTGTTTGTCCAAATATTCAGTGAGCTGGTCCGATACAATGCATTCCAAGGCCTTTGAGAGGGGAGGCAGGACTGAGATTGGGCGATACTTCCCGTGGGCAGTCTTGTCACCACTTTTGTGGATTGGGGTAACAGTGACTAACTTCCATTTTTCTGAGAACTGGCTGAGTGTAAGGGAGAGGTTAAGAATCCTGGTAAGAGGCCTCAGCACCTCTTCTAAGGTGAGGGTCAGAAGCTTGAGGTTGAGTGTGTCATTGCTTGATCTTGATTTGCTTATGGCATTGGTGGCATACTTGCGGACATCATTCTTGTTTACTACTTTAAAGTGGAAAGGAGGAGGACTGTTGAGAGTCATGGAGTTGAGGGTTTCGGAGGCTTCATCATCATTGGAGAAATTGGGGGGAAGAACACTGCTGAGGACAGTAAATGCTGTGTTGAAAGTATCAGCAATAAATTTTGGGTCAAGTGTGGTATTCCCATTTACCTTGAGCATGGGCGGCGTAGATTTGGGTTTGTTTCCCAATGATTTCTTTTAGATTGCACCAGAAATCTCTCCCATTTCCCCAGGTGTCAGTGAGTACTTTTCTGTAGTAGTCAGATTTCTGTTTTCAAATGGTTTTTGTGCAGTTATTACATGCTTGTTTATAGTTTTGGATGTCGACTGGTTTCTCAGTAGATCTAGCCAGTTCCCATAGCTGGTCCCTGGATTTTAGCTTTTGTAGGAGGTCACCAGTTAGCCAAGGGTTGCAGAGAGTTTTATCTTTGTGCTTTTTGAGGGGTACGAATAGGTTATAGGCTTTGTTAAAGATGTGGATGAATTGATCCAGTGCATAGCTTGTGTCAGTCACCAGGAATATAGGAGTCCAGTCTTGTTGGAGGAGGTGAGAGTTGAGGTGGGTTAACTGACCATGTGGGAGAATTCTGCTGTGGATGATTTTTGGGGGTGGTTTGTGGAATTTATTGGAACAGGCACAGCTGATGGGGGAATGGTCACTGAGTGAGTCAGGAAGGACAAAGGAGTTTGAGATCCATGAGGGGTGGCTGGTCAGGATCCAATCCAGTAGGGTGCTTGTCCCTGTTTTATAGTTTTTTCTAGTTGGGGAGTCCAGCATCTGGGTTAGGATGGCCGATAGGACAGAGTCCTTAAGAGCATCTGCCTCAGACAATTTATATTGAAGTCTCCAAGAAGGATGGTTTCGGAGTCTGGTGGTTGTGACCTGACTAGGTCCAGGACAGTGGTGAGACCCAGTCCTTGTTCCTTGGGAAGAATATATACAGTAACAACAGTAAGTGCCTTATTGTGAGCACCTAGTAGGATTTTGATGGGGAGAATCTGTGCAGGGCAGGTTGTGGGGGCAGGTTCTAATTGATGGCCCATGATAGTGTCTTTCAGGTACAATGCACAACTTCGACCTCTTTTTAATTTACGATTGAGCCTAAAGACATTATATCCTGGGATGGTGATTATCTGGTCAGGGACCTGAGGGGTGAGCCAGGTTTCAACAACTGCCAAAACATCAGGAACATGTTGGATAGCAAAGGTTTGCAGAGAATCAAGCTTGGGGAGTAGACTGCAGATATTCAGGCACAGGATTGAGAGAGTGCCAGAAGGTTTGTTCTGGGGAGAGACCTTGCTGGTGAGTGGGCCAGGGTTTGGGTGAATGTTACCCAACAACAGCAGGAGAAGTAGCAGAAGCTTTAGGGTGCACAGATGTAGTTCCCTGAGGGTGAGCTCACGTTTTCTTTTTTGGCAGGTATGTGCCATGATGTGGATGTGAAAGTCCAGCATGGGAGTTACAAAGTAGGCAGATGTTGGAATCCAGTGTTTATGGTCAGTAAGGGACAGATTTTTAGTGGGAGGTTGTCTCCCGTAGTCAGGGTTTGTGAAATCTGTAATGGTGCCAGAGTTATGATATGCTCTATTCAGTTGGAAGGTTGGGGGAGGGGAAGGGAAGGTGGCTCTGGGGGGGGATGTGGAGTGGGAAGAGGGCAGGGAGGAGAAGGAGAAAGGTGAGATTTGAAGGGAGGGAGAGCATGCTGAAGCTGAGAGCATCTGCGAGTGCAAGGGCCCAGGTAGGTAGCTGTCAAAGAGTAGAGCAGGCAAGGGAGCAAAGGGGGAGGGGAGAGAGAGAGAGAGAGAGTGGGGACCTGGCGCTGGACCAGTAAGGAGCTAGTATGGGAGGGTTCCTTTGGAGGTGGGAGTGACTAGGGTCTATTTAATTAAGGAGGGGGGCAGGGGGGCTGGGTAAAATTTCAGCCGCTTTTCAGCTAAAGTCTATGGGCACAGGGCCCTGCAGTAAAGAGAATTAGTAGCAAGCGGAGCAGCCAATAAAGTTTCAGTGGGGAGAGCAGTATTCCAATCAGAGTTGACTGCGGGGAGCGTTGGGCCAATAGCGGCAACTCACTGCTTCCCTGGTCAGTCAGGAGTTTTAGTTTTAGTATCTTTGTCTCAGGTTAGACCCCACCTTTACTTCTCTACCCATGTAGACCACCTTATGTCAAAGCCTCACCCCAAGCTTAGTGCTCATAAGCAAAATCAAGTCCCACACACAAGAAATGAGCTAGTTTGGCAGATGATTCTCACCATATTTGATTATGGACAATATTGTCTGGGGGGTTCCAAGTCTCAGCTATAAGACTGGACAGACATCTCACTTTACTCTTACTATAGCTTCATCCTCAACTGGCACCTCAAATCCACCACTGAAACCTTTCCAGTATGCTAGTCTGGCACTGCCTTGAGACCCATTGTGTCTTCCATTGCTGCATGTTATTCCTGAAGTTCTTCCCAACTACCTCTCAGACCTCCCATCCCCCATCAAAAACTCCATCTCCTGTTTCAGAGCCAACAAATTAAGGAGCCTGCAGAAGCATAGGTGTTCCAGATCTATAGGTTAGGGATCCTTTGCTTACTTGTTTCCAAACCTGTGGAACAACATTCCCCTCAATACTGCAGTGTAGGGTCTGCCATTGCTGTAAAAAAATTACTTTAAACTCTGTGCCAACAGCTGCGCTTGTTAGCCATACTGGGAAGGAAATTCTGTACTTACCTGTTTTTTTTTGTTTTGTTTACCAACCTACTGGAGTACTGCAGATGGTTATGAGCTCCTGGTTCTAGAAGTGCACTGGTCTGTTCTAGCCTTTATAATGTTGTGAGATCCTATGTGGCACAAATAACCTTCTGTATAATGCTCTTTGTAATAATTATCATTTCCTTTTTCTATTATGGTCTACATGATTTTCCATGTAATGTTTTCTAATTACATTTCTTTGTCTCCTTTCCCTTCGTATCATTTTGCCCCCAGGACACAACTGGAAACAAGCTGTTTTTCAAGTCATTGTGTCTTCCTAGTTAGAAAAGTTTAATTAAATACATAAGCTGTTTTTTGTAAATGTGTATTCCTTTTAGTTACCACTGTTGCTTGTGCTGTTCTGTCAGCTAAGTTGGGTTTAGTGTGCCTATTTATAGCCTTGCAGCCTCTTTGTTTTTGTGCTGCATTTATTTATTTCATTTTAGTTTAGCTGGGTCACTGTGCTCACTGTAGCTGATAGTGCTTTATTATAGCTTGTTGTTACTTGTCGTTCCTACCACCCTGCCCCTTCAGTTATGCTGTCCATTTGCCGCTGTCCCATTCTCCAGTTTGTCCTGGCATAGGTCTTATAACTAGGGTTCTCAGTTTTTGGTGTTTATTTTTGATTATTTTTCCAGTTAATGAGGAAGACATCAAATTGGAGATTTTTGGTGTAATACATTTATAATTAATGGCTTTCGATTTTTCCCATAGGAAAACCTGTGCTGTAATTTGCCGTAATAAAGGAGTGTTTATTACGGTAAACACACACCAGGTTTCCCCTCGCTCTATGCATGTGCCACCACCCACTGACGATCTTTCGCACCACCAAAAACAAACTCAACAGCCAGACACTAGACTGCCATTCAGACTTGGCAGTCTGTACAATAACTAAAAAACAAACAAACAAACAAATGTCTGTCTCTTCTTAAAAAAACAAGAAAACAAAAGACAAGCTTTCTTCACGCAGCTCCATCCTGACCACTATCCTGAAACCCGGTGGGACTGCAGCTGCACTGACACGTCTTCTCTCTTATTTTAAATAATTGCTGTGGTGAAAAACCTAAACCCAGCAATTACATAAAATAAAATATGGGGTGGTGTAGTAAAAACCCAAATTTTACACACACCTCCAGTGCTGGATGCCTAGATAAATCCCTCCAGCTTCGATCTAGGGATTTATGAGGCATCTAGCACCTCGGGTGTGTGTAAAATTCTTGCACCACACACCACCCCATACTTCATTCTATTTACAATAAGACCAAATTCCATGATTTATCAATGTTTATTTTAGTCATATTTTATTATAAGAAGTGAGTCAATAAAACATTAAAAACACTGAAAACAGCTACCAGTGTCCGCCTATAACCTACAATTGAAATTTATTATAAAAAAAAAAATCATGCAATACATTTTAATGGTTTCTTTTGACAATTCTTGCCTTTTCCTTTCTAGTAGTAGAAGCTTTAATCTCAGAGAAAAATCTTTCTGCATTTGATCTAGACACTGGCAGTGCTTGGATGCGTAAATCATAGTCACTCAGTTCTGGCCACTGCTTAAGTTTCCCCTCCAGTACTGCCTAACTTCTAGTTCTGGATTTGTCGGTATAGGTTCAGGAGGATAATCCTCAAATTGTGTACATGCGATTTCTGTGTTTGACTGGTTGAACATGTTAAAAATGAACTTGTAGTTTTCAAAAATAGGGGAGAATTCATTTCTGTGAAAGGGGTCAATCACCAGGGCTGAGTACCACAGTGAAGCCTCATTGACTTCAAAACCCATAATTGATGTTGGTAGATTTTGTGCCATTACGGCCTGTCACTTGTGCACAATGTCCTGCTCATCTTCCCATTTTCTTTTGAATCTGGTTATTGTTGCTGCCAGTGACATTTGACTTGGGCCATATTCCTCCTTTTGGGAAGGATGTTTCAGCTTGATATGTGTTTTGGACTGCAAATGCTCTGCAATACGGCTTGCCATTTTCCCAGACAGAACAGGAATGGTAACCCAGCACAACTTACATATTAAAAGTCTTTTTCCATGGATTTCCTCCCTGACAAAGACTCTATGTTCAGTTGCATATTTGTTGGCTGTTTTGGATCTTCGGGGCATTTTTGTGCTGTCTCTTCTCGGTTTGTTTAGTAACTGCTGACGTGCCATGCTGTTGTCTGCTATGCACTGCCATGACATGCTGCATGGTTATACGCTGTAATTAGCCTGTGGATGGACTACACTCACATTCAGTTGTTACCGGTTAAAACCAACTTCTGCAATTTTTACCTTGGTGGTGTTTTATCATTTAACACTGGTTAATACTGAAAACCAGGAACCCTACTTATAACATTGCAAAGCCTATCATCCACCTGCTTCTCCTCTTGGCAGGAGATGTACAGCTAAATAGTGGCCCTCCCACTTCCCCTGTAGTACCAACCCTTCTCAAGGGTCTCTGGATTATGCACCTCAATATCCAAAGCCTCCTCCCCCAAGCCAATCACTTGAGCTTGTGGGTCCAGTCTATTAATCCATCTGTGCTTGTCATCATGGAAGCCTGGCTATCACCCAGGGTCAGTGACTCTGACATTGCCATTCTAGGCTATTCTGTTTTTCACAGGACTAGTCTAAATTGGTGACAGGGTCACCACCTTCATTGCTGTTCCCCTCCAATTCCAAATTGTGGGCCAAAACTCCTCACCCTCCTCTCATGAACTCCTGGTTGGTAAACTCTCCCTCCTTTCTCTCTCATAAGATTTAGTGCTGGTACCAAGCTCTGTTCTAGCTCCAATTCTGACTCCCTCATTTACCTGCTCCCCTTGCTCCTTATCATTACTTCTATTGGAGAACTCTTCATCCTGAGTGATTTCAATCATAATTGGTCCTCCCCCACTACTACATGTAAAAGACTCATGCAGAAAATTTAATCATTCCACCTTATCCAGCATGATTTTGAGCCCTCTTATTTCAACCCCTCCTCAGCCAGCCATTCTCATCTCAATTAGATTCTCTTCTCTTACCTCCACTGGATTCAATATGCAGGCCCACTACTTGATGCTCTTGGTGACCACTGCATGTTTTACTGTGTGCAAAAGGTCCATTGCCTTAAGGAACCCCCCCCACCACCACCAGACCATCCAGATCCAGTCATTTAGGTCATTCAACCAAACCACCCTGCAAGCTAGTGCTTTTGACACTGACTGATCTTTCATCTCTACATCCGATGATGTGGATGATGCTCTAACCAAATTTAATTCCTGCTTCTCCTTAATGTGCGATAAACATATCCCACTTAATAATTCTCAGATTAAAGGTTGCTGTCTCTCCTGGCTTACCACTGAAAGTATCTCCATCCTTCAAGCCTGAGACTCTGCTTAACACATGATTAAGGCCTTGGGTTTGCAAGTTGACTGCCTAAAGTATTAAAGGTTCTACAATGTTTGCACATATGTCACTAGACTAAAGTTGCTAAGGATACTAATGATATTTAGGAACAGAAACATACCTGTTATGGTCCTTTAAGCCTATTCCCTCACCACACAGTGGATACATCTGTCCATTTATCCATATACTTACCTAGCTGAACTTTGAAACAATGGATAGCTTTTACTACAGCTATAGCCTCAGGCAGTTTGTTCCACAGTTTCAGTGCTCTGTGAGCATAATAGGAAACCCCAGCCTTAGTTCGATACTTTCTCCCTAGAAATTGTAGACTGTGTCCCATGGTACTATGGGCCTATTCTTTTTTTAAGAGACCCATCTCAGCATATAGGTATTTGTTCTTTATTATGTTATAATAGGATTAAACCCCCTTTTATTGTCCTTCACACTTAGCTGTGTAATCCCAGAGATTCTAGTCTCAGATTATAATCAAGTCCCTCTAGTTTGTAAATTTATTTATTTATTTATTTATTTAAGCGTTTAGCCAGGAAGGCATACTGAGCAGGCTAATGCTCGATTTCAGATGCGTCCTGGGGGAGGGGGAACATAGACAACAGTTGAAGACAGTATGATACAACTGAAATACATAGTGGGGATTTGCTAACATTTGGTTCTGGTAACTAGGCATAGTGGGTCGCTAAACAATAGTATACACAACAGTTTGACAGCATAATACAAGTACTTACTTAGTGGTTATCTCTAACAATTGGACTTGGTAAAACAAAGTGAAATGAGAGAACAGTAATACAGGCACAGATTAAATGTAGTACTAAGTGCTGACAACACAGTCACAGTCATTTCACTCAGTCCACTGAGAAACTTTCTAAACACATGTACAGGTAGGGGCGAAATGAGCTTGGAGCAAGAAGTTAAGGTGCTGGGTGGAGGAGAAGTGATGGTTGTTTGCTGGAAGGGAGTTCCACAGCGTTGGTATGCATTTGGTAAATATTTTTTTTTACTTTCTCAGCTGAATTTATTTAATCTCTTAGTGGTGTTGACCAGAACTGAGGAACAATAGTCCATATATGGTCCTGCAAATGATATATACAGTAGAATGATAATATTCTTATGTCTACTGCTGAAATTTCTCTTGCTGTTAAACAGAATTCTAAGGGCTTTGATGCTGTTACTTTTATTGTTAGTACCAAAAGACAGATCTGATTGAATAATTACTCCTAGATCTCTTTCTTCCTCCACAATTCTAAGTATGTGGTTTCTAAATAATATTGTTTTCTGGAATTTTGCTGGCCAAAATGCATGACCACATACTCATCTTCACTGAAATGCATGCACATTGTATGCTCAAGTCATGCACTTTGTTCCATTCTTCCTGTAATCTTACTGTGTCTAATTCAGACCAAAGCCAAATACTTCACCTGAAATTTTGAACAAATTTAAACTCTCCTGCTAAATTTTAGAAAGTTGTTCCCTTTTCAACCCTCTTTCCCAGTCTCCCATCCCCTCCCTTTCCCTTAGTGACTCCATCATCTCATCTCTCCTGGAGGTAGCCTCCATCCTTAACCACTTTTAATGTTCACTTGCACATATGCGCAAGGAACATCTTGCAACAGTATGACTTTTGGAGGTGTGTGACCCTCCTCTCCAATGCAGTGATCAGTGTAGCAGGCTCGAACCTAGGGGACCAATACATGCCAAGCTGTGTATGACAGCAGTTTGGCTGTGTTGGTCTTCACATCATAGAAAATGTCCGCTGCAAGCAGCGGTGGTAGCATGTATGCAATTAGCATACATAGCAGAATGCTGTCATGCACAGCTTGGCAATCCCTCCCGCTTCCTTCCTCTGCTAATGTCCTGCCCCTCCCTCCTTTTGTCCCCGGGCCCCACCTTGTGTGCTGAGGGGAGTGCCCAATCCCCCTTGGCTCATGAACCCCCCCAGCACACTGTGTGTCCAATGGGGGTGCCCAATCCCCTATCAGCTGCAGCCCCCCCAAAAAACTATCAATTGGCATGCTGGGTGCCCACCCAGCACACTCATGCTCCCCCCCAACACACACATGCACGGCCGTGCGGGTGCCCAATCCCGCCAGCTCCACTCCCCCAACAACAGGAAGGTGGCACGCTGGGAGACCACCCCAGTGTGCCCAAAGTGTTTTGTCTTTTTTTTTATTCCTGTAAAACAAGAAAACAGTCCCTTGGTGAGTCCTTGGCCCCTCCCAAACCGTGCCCACCCTCTGCACACTCACCTCCCCACACACACCCTTGTACCCCATATTTACCTCTGGAGGCTGGCGCATTGATCTTCGGTGGACCGGGAACACATCTGCACTCTTCAAAGCCGACCTCGAACTGAGGAAATGCCGGTAAACTGTATAATGGCATAAATAGGGTTTTTCCAACTTAGGTAGATGTCACAGCCATTTCTTTGACTTTTGGCACCAAATTTTCAACATGGGGTTCTTGACACCCCTTCTCCTGAATTCAGTCACTGTCATGGTGTTATTTTCACTGTCGTGGTGTTATTTGGTCCCGAAAGGTGATTTTGCGGTCACTGTGCAGAATCACCTTTCGGGAATGATTACCAAAACGACAGTGTTGGTGTTCATGAGGTGGGCTCTCAAAAGAGCCTATGTTGCAAATTTGGTGAAAAAATTACAAAAAATGACTGTTTTATGAGTGTGTGTTGTATAGTTTCCACGCACACTTGTAAATTCGCGAATTTGTAATATTTTCACTCCAGATTTTCAACATAGGCATATTTCCACACCTCCTCATGAACAGTACAGCTGTCATTTTTCATATCCTGGCCAAAATGTGTTTTCGCACTTCTGCTGCAAAATATCACAGTTGCTGTTGGAAATCAGTGTTTGCTACAGAGTAAAGCAATCTCAGTGATGCTGTTCATGAGCAAAGGTCCTAAAATAGCTATGTTGAAAATTTGTTGGCAAAAGCCCATAAAATGGCTGTGTTACGAGCGTGCATTGAGCAGTTTCTATGCACACTCATAAGTTTGTGAATTTGTAATATTTCCACTCCAGATTTTCAACATTGCCATTTTCCCACATCTCCTTATGACCGGTACAGCTGTCATTTTTCACATTCTGGCCAGAATTGTTTTCGCACTTCCAGTGTGCAATAGCACGGATGCTGTAGAAATCATGTTCAGTACAGAGTAAGACAATCACAGTGACACTGTTCATGAACAGACATCCTAAAATGCCTATGTTGAAAATTTGGTGCAAAAATTCCAAACAATGACTGTTTTATGAGCATGCATTGCGCAGTTTTCACGTGCACTCGTAACTTCGCGAATTTTTCATATTTTCACTCCAGATTTCCAACATTTGCATTTTTCTACACCTCCTTATGAACAGTTCAGCTGTCATTTTTCACATCCTGACTGAAATGTGTTTTCATACTTCCGATGCAGAATAGCATAGTCGCTGTGGGAAATCAGTGTACGGTGCACAGCAAGAAAACGATAGTGACAGTGTTCATGACCAGAGGTGACAAATGCCTATGCTGAAAATTTGGTGAAATAATTCCACCGAATGACTGTGTTACAAGTGCGGGTTGTGCAGTTTCCACAAAGGCTCGTTCCCTTGAGCATGACCAGGGCGTTAGGGTTCCTAAGACAGGCACTTAAGAAGTATGAGGGTGAAATGTTGATGAGATGCAAGAGGAGTTGCAGAGAGGTACTCTGTTGAGATATGGATGCTAAAGAGACATGGATACAACTGGGGGGGGGCTGCATAAATGCCAAACACCAATGCAAATACCTGCAAGCGAACAATCGGCATTGACAAATGCTTGTTCTCTCCCTGCACCCATTCACTCCTCCCTTCCATCTTCCCTTCTTTCTCCTACTCCTCCCCACTGTTCCCTGTACCTGGTTTTGGTTTCTGTCTTACCAACATCTCTGCTCCCCTTCCCTCCTTGCTCTCCCTAAACCCCCTACAGGGTGGCAGCCCTGATGAGCTTGATCCCAATCTCCTCAATTAGATCCTGCTATGGCCTCCCCTCAAACTGACCTCTTCAGTCTTACCTTTCTGACTGGGTGCAGTTCCTACAGCTTGGAAGGTGGCTAAAGTCACTGCCTTCCACAAGGGGAGTTACCTGACCCTCCCACTGAGCTTCTGCCCTCTCTCCCTTCTCCCTTCTCTTGCTAAGCTTCAAAGAATGCCTCATTATTTCTCAGCTGTCTCCTTTCCTTGACATTTCTGCTTTCCTTAGCTACATCTTGTCTAGTTTCTGCAAATCAAACTCCAACACCAGTTCCCTCTTTTGCCTCACTCACTCAGTCCTTAAAGGGAGGGACCAAGGTCACATCACTGCTACTCTTTTAATCAACCTAATGTAGGTGTTCAATACAGTCCTTATACTCTACTGAGTCCTGCTGTCCAACTTCCCTCTTCTGGCCTAACTGCCTCAGCAGTAAGCTGATTCCATTCATACCTGGTTAGAAGGTCACAGTCAGTTTATGTTGGTGGCATCCTATCCACTCCCCACTGAGTTTGTGATCTTGCAGGGCTCAATTCTTCACCCACTCCTTTTTTCTCTAGTCATGTATTTCCTCACCAAGGTGTGAACTTCATCCAACAGTCAACTGTATGCTGATGATACAGTCCTATTCTCTTCTGGTCCCTCAGCACCTGAGTTGTCCATACATCTCCAGCATGACTTGTCAAGTGTCCAGGCCTGGTTCCAGGAAAACCAGCTGGTCCTTAACTCAAAAAAGACAGTCTCTATTTATTGCTTTTGGCTCCTGACAGTGTTTCACCACAATCAGCTCCACCCCTTGTCCTCTCAACCCATAAAGGCACCAAGACTGAAACTGGCCCCCATTAAGTAGCTTGGAGTGCCTTATTGTTACTTTATTTTATTTATTTTACAGTTTTGGGCCACGAGAGACACACTAAGGTAAGGCTTGTTTCTAGATGCATCCTGGGAGAAGAGGGAAGTTAAATGACTTGCTCATGGTCATATAGTATGCAAGTGACGACTGTGGGATTCAAACCCAGTTCTCCAAGTTTGCAGCCTTGTGCACTTTTTTCAATTAATTCTTATTTCTGCACTGCCTTCAGGGAACTCTCCCTGGCATCCTCTACCTCCTACAGACTCTACCTCCCACCTGAGACACCTCCTTCTCCTTGCACCAGCCCAATGGACCCCCTTACTCAGACCCCCCTGAGATGGGGCTTGCACTATCTGCCTAGGGCACTCTATCTACAATCTAGAGTGCCAAGCTGGGTGAGCAGCCTGGAGAGGAGAGTGCCCAGTGCTGGGAGTGTGACCCAGCGGGGCAGAAGTGCCATTGCCTGACTCCAAGGATGGGGATTTTCTTGTGTGGTTTCCCCTGGAGAGCAGATGTACAATGATGTCCATGCGATCTAGGTCACTGACGTGTGCCACCACTCCGCCCCTTGTATGGCCCAGCACTAGTGATACCGTTGGTCTCCACCAGAGGTCACTTCTGCACCGAGTGAGCCCCTGATCCCACATCGGGAGAGGAGAGCAGTCCATTGTATGCTCTATCCTCTCCTCTCCTGATAACCTGGGCTCATTTCTGAACCCAGGTTTCCGGCAAGGTGCAAGGTGTGACATCCAGGGCCTCAACTCTCAGTGTCACCGGGCCAGCAGCCTTGTGCTCTTAACCATTACACTATACTGTCTCCCATGGTTTGACTTGATGGCTACCTTGATTTCTCAACCCACGTTGATGCAATCAACTCCACACTGCTTCCTAAGTTCGGAGTTCCATACACAAATAAAGCTGATGTCCCCCTCCCTGCCAGGTGTGCGATAGTCTCCAAAACGATCCTCCCTGCCTTTGACTTTGGCAATGTAGTTTATAGTGCTTTCCCCAAATCCACTCTGGCCAGATTTGACCCTCTATTCCACACTTTCAGTTGTTTTGCTCTTGACTGCTCATCCCAAACTCATCACTGCTGCTTGTATACCTCCCACAGCTTCCCTTCCCTTCCCTTGATGGTCATTGCAGCTCTCACTACACAGCCTTTATTGCCAAGTACTGCTTTGGCTCACTCTTCTGCTACCTCTCCTTCTTCTTTTCCTGCTGCCCCCTTCCTCCTACTCCCTCTGCTCCACTGACACCCTCACTTTGTCCAATACTAGAGCCAAGGCTTCTGTTGAACAATTTGCTTTCTCTTACAGGCTCCCTCTCCTCTGGTCCTTCCTACCATCCAGCATTGTGCTGCATCCACTCCTGCTTCTCTGAACTATCTTCTCCGTATGCACACTACTTACATTTGTACCTGCCCATAATGTCCCATGTTGCCCCCGATCTAAAACTGAATATTATAAATTGTGTTGTAACAGCCACACCACTTTTGGAAAGTTGGCTCCTCCCCATTAAAAGAACTAATACCCACATGTGGCATACCATTTATGTTTAGCAGAAATACTCAGATTGGTACCACCCCTAGAATTTAGAGTTTATACCAGGCTCATTATCTAAAGGAAGGGGGTTGGGGTACAATTACCAAAATGAACCTTTGTAAATACAACCAGGTCCAGGGGAGAGGATGCTAATCGTATGCTAGACCTAACTGCTGAGGGGGGCCCAATAACTCCATATGGAAAGCAATGATCAGAATGTCCAATGCAGCAGCTGGGATTTTGCAGTATGGTTTTATTCACAGTTGTTGCTAAAGCACAAGTGGACCCCCAATGGCTGGTCGTGGCAAACAAGTACACTCTTTTTCCAGACACTCTTTGCTAGGCAGCCCAGTTTTCCACTCTGAACTTTAAATTTGACATCGAAGTGTATGAGGGGTCCTGACAGGTGTGATCTAGCCTTATATTGGGCACACACACCTCAGCCAACTGCCTAATGAGAACAGTTTCTGCATCTGTACTCACGTATCTGTTGTTCCTTCCTCTAGGCATGGAAATAACCCAGAAAGCATCCTTTTTCCATGGTAGCTTGTCAGAAATTCTCACACAATGTCCTTCTCAAAGGCAGCTATGAACACTCTTAGACCTTCATGAGATTGCCCCTTGGATCCACAGAACTGGCAGTCCCTCTCACTCCCTCTGGAGTGAAATCAAGGAATCCTGCTGCAAAAGGTCTCCACCACTTCACTGGCAACTGTAGATTTAATCCAATCTAGGGTGAGAAACATAGGGCTTTCTGTGACAGAGCTCTAACTGGCAGACGTCCTGCCACTCTGACTCTCCAGCTTAGACTAACTGAACATTCTAAACTTCCCCTGAGCAGCTGACTCAAAAAATGGTTATGCTGCTGCGAGAGTTCTAATGACATAATCATTCCCACTCAGGCTAGCTGAGTAAACAATGATGTCATTATGTAAAAAGCCCCTTAATGAGCTCCTTACCAGCTGCCATTTCTACCTGCCTAACACTAGTACTAATGTGATTCTAGTAACCCCAGGGGACTGGGTGGTTACAATGTATTTTAAACTGTTCTTTGGCTCTTGTTGTACCTGTTACACCTGCCTGCCTCTCCTAGGTCACTTTATTTGAAGCTGCATTAATTACTGTAAATTATATATACTGTAACCTGTTTTTACACAATTATATTTTTGTTCCACCCCTTCTTATATTCCTGAGTGACATGGCTGTTGTATACATGCTACTGTAATGTTTTCCCTTGTACCTCCTCCCCCTGGATGCCTCTGGAAACTAGCTACTTAGGTTCAGTAGGCCTTTCCTTGTAAAATTCTTTCAATAAATATTAAAATAAGTACAAAAGAGAGAGAGATCAGAAGAGAGAGAGAGAGAGAGACTGAATGGAGGGAAGGAAAGGGAGGAGAGAGAGAAAAAGAAAAAGTAAGAAAGTAGAGAGGAGATGGAGACTGAGAGAAAGTGAGAAAATAAGTGCCTGTAATAGAACTATTTACTGATCAGTGCACCAGCAGCTGCATTGTAAATTTTGTTAATGCCTGTATATTTTATCTGATAGTATTATAACATTTTCCTAAGTATAGATATTCTGTCCAAGTCACATGGCAGGATCCATTTATGTGCAGTATTCACACCTGTTGAAGACTATTTAGCATTAGCCCAAAGTGAGTTTTAGAGGTGACGTATAACTCTTGGTTTCAGATGTAAAAGAAGTGGAGCAAAGAATATACCTGCCCACAGGAGGGTCAAGCAAATGTGGGATAGACATAAGGGAATATTAGTAAATTGGCAGGGAGGAGGGAGAGTCACCACAAACCAGGTAGAGTCTGTGGAAACAGATTAAGCAGGGAACATCTGAACAGACTGAGTGGGCCAAGCAGTCCTTTTCTACCAACAAATTCTAGTTTTTTATGTTAACTGTGAAGCAAATGAGGTGGTGTGAGTACTTTAACTTTTGTTAACTAAAAGAAAAAGTATGTTGGATAGATGTCAAAATCCCTAAAATACCTTCCATGTGTCTAGCCAAAACACTTGTGCCGCTGACACTCACTTATCAGCAGGGCTTCAACTCTAATATTAGCCTCCACATAACAAGATCCTGTCCAGCATTGCTTTAACAAGATAGACTCACATAATACTAGTAGTTAAAATAATCCACCCTTACCATCCTGTGAAGGGCAACCTTTTTGATAATCTTCTCTGCTTCTGGCTTCATGATGTGGTAAACATGTTACAATGCAGCACAGTAGATATGAATTTGGACTTGATTAACACACAGTTTGTTTAATTTACATGTTTAGAAGTACTGTTGCTATAGACATTTACTGTAAGTATGGCTTTCAAAAGTTTAAACACAAAATAAGGTTGAAAACTCCAAGCATCAAAGTTTTTTATTTCCCTCACAGCACTAATTACAGTATAACCTGTCTGTTAAAGAAAAAGGGCTAATCTGACATGTCGTATTCTGCATCCTGCATCCTCACCCACAATTAATTAACTTGAGCAAGTTTTTTTGTTTTGATGACAGATTCAGTGTTAAACTTTTAATTCAGGTGACACTCTATTCCTAGTGTTTGCTGAGCCATATTTACAAAAACTGCCCTCCTTTCCCCACAATGTCATCACAGTGTAATCTGAGAGCACTGAGGGCTCTAACAGGAAACAGCATGCATTCTAACATGGCTGAATCTGCTGTGTGAGGCAGGAGTGACTGCAGTGGGTGGCTGCTGCAGATATGAGCTTCTTCAGCACCTGTACTGTTGAACAGAAAATGCCTAATGACAGTCTCTACCACCCAATATTGTCCTGGTCCTATTACAGTCCTCAGTCCAAGGAGCTAAGGATGGAACTAGCAGAGCCATTATCAGAACTGTTTAGTGAGTCTCTGAGCACAGGAGAGGTCCCAGAAAACTGGAGAAGGGCTCATGTGATACTGCTTCACAAGAGTGGTAGCAGGGAGGAGGCAAGGAACTACAGACCAGTCAGTCTTACCTCAGTAGTGGGCAAGATTATGGAGGCACTCCTTAAGGAAAGTATAGTGCAACACCTGGAATCCATAGGAGCACAGGATCTAAGACAGCATGGGTTTACAAATGGAAGGTCCTGTCAAACTAATCTCATAGATTTCTTTGACTGGGTAACCAGAGTGATGAACCAAGGGGGAGCAGTTGATGTCACCTACCTTGACTTCAGCAAAGCTTTCGATACTGTTCCATGTAGAAGATTGATTAGCAAGCTGGGTAGGCTCGGGGTGTGTCAGAAGTTGGTCAACTGGGTGGAAAACTGGTGGACTGGCAGAAAACAGAGAGTGGTGGTAAATGGTATACAGTCAGAAGAGATGCAAATCACAAGTGGGGTACCTCAGGGATCAGTCCTGAGGCCAGTCCTCTTCAATATCTTCATCAGTGACATTGCAGATGGACTGGAGGTTAAGGTTTGTCTGTTTGCAGATGACAGCAAGATCTGCAACAGAGTAGATGATCCGGATGGGGTGGGCAGAATAAGAAGAGATCTGGATAAACTAGCAAAATAGTCAGAAGAGTAGCAACTGGGGTTTAACGCAAAGAAGTGCAAGATCATGCACATAGGGAAGAGAAACCCTGAAGCCACCTATAGGCTGGGAGGGGAGTTGCTGGCAGTTACAAGGGAAGAAAGAGACTTGGGCATCATCATTACCGATGACCTGAAATCATCAAAGCAGACCTCTAAAACAGTAGGTAAGGCTAGGGGGATGTTGATGTGTATTAGTAGGGGTATCACAAGTCAGAAGAGGGAGGTAATAATCTCTCTTTACAAGACACTGGTTAGGCCCCATCTGGAGTACTGTATGCAGTACTGGAGGCCACACCTTCACAAGGACATTAACCAAATTGAGGCAGTTCAGAGAAGGGCAACCAAAATGGTGCAGGGACTACATCAGCAAACATATGAGGACAGATTAATGGAGCTCAATATGTATACCTTAGAGCAAAGGAGGGAGATATGTGATATGACCGAAACATTCAAACACCACAAGGGCATTAACAAGGTGAAAGAGTCTAACATGTTTCAATATAAGAAAAATAGCAGGACAAGAGGACACAGCATGAGATTAGAGGGAGGCCGATTAAGGGGTAATGTGAGGAAGTTCTTTTTCACAGAAAGAGTGGTGGATGCATGAAATAGCCTACCTCAGGAAGTGGTGGATATGAATACAGTGCAGGGCTTCAAACAGGCATGAGATAGGCATAAGGGAGCAATACAGATGAGTATGAATAGATAGGCCATTGACAGAGCAAAGACCGATGGCACATTCATAAGGTAGAAAAAGAAATGGGCTGACTGGATGGGCCTTGCGGTACTTATCTGCTGTCAACTTCTATGTTTCTATGTTTCTCAGTGCAGTCAATTACATTGAGCGAACAGCAGCGGCAGGGGATTTGCGGTTTCAGAAGGTATTCTGGGTAAATATCATGCTGCAGAATCTCATATCAGATCTTCTGGAAAACCAAAGTTTAAGATTAAATCTGACAACAGAAAATAGAGCAAAATGACTAAATCTGTTAAAGAGAGGGTATGGATGCTAGATGCACAACATGGCAGGTATGAGCCCTGACCTGGACCCCACTGGGATCAAACAAAGCTGTCCATAAATATCAAAGAGTGCTTACTGGGCAGGATGCTAAGTACTAAATGTACTGTAGTCAGGACTACAAGCCATGCCCATAATATCATGATGTCCTTAATATTTAGTGTGTTTAATATGCAGATTTCTTTGTAAATCCTCTTGTCTTGATATAAGTGATATTTTCTAATCATAACCTATTGTCCATTAGCAAGCAAGTTTGAAAACAAAATGCTTTGTAATTTTCATTATACATCCCTTACTTGATTTCAGCCAATCAGTGCTCAGAACTTCAGGGGCTATTATTCTGTATACAGTATTCATCTCAAGAAGGAACATGAAAGTGGAGTGTTCCACTTGAGAGGCATGGGGAGGAGTGTTACATTTGATTTCAAATATAACAAACAAATGTAAAACTTATTATAAATCACTATAGCCAACTCATGTGGTTTAAAAAAAATGTTTATATGTATACTGAGGTGTAGCTGTTATTAAATAAGAAGGCTGACCTTTACTGTTTAGGACTGACAGAACTGCTTAGCTTTGCTTTACGGTCCCAAATAACATGAAAAAAAAAAACATTATTATTCAATAAGAGACTCCCCACTCAGTCCACATACATTTTAAACATACTATCCAGACTGGTTTAAAACCAAATAATATGCTAAGCAGAAATGGTTGTGGCACACCCTTCACCGCTGCCACTAAACCGTCTCCTCCCTTCTGCCCCAATCCACATCCAAACAGTGTGTTAGAAATTATATGATCACAAGGGTAACAGCAACAATTTTGATTTTTTATATTGACACTTTTTGCATTTAAACTGATCTCATCTTATATTTTCTACTTTAATATGCCCCCTTTGGTGCTGGTGCCCCAAGCAGCTGCTTGGTTCACTTGTGCCTAATACTGCCTCTGCATACCGTGTATAGTAAAGTATGGTATTTCAAAACTGGAGGGATTGGGATGGGTAGCTACCAACTTGCTAACCTCAGATACTAGGAAAGGGACACAGCATTGTTATGATGCAGTTCCTTAATGTGCTCTTTTGTACATACTATATAAAGAGGATGGTATAAATACAATAATGTTTATGCATCTGTGAGTCAAACCCTATAGTAGAGTACCTATCTGTGAATAAATAAAGGTTTTTAAAGTAAAAAAAAAGGTAACAGTAGATAAACTCATGCAAATTCTTACTTTAGACTGTGATGCCATTTCAGCAAATAACATGGCATAATATCAGTGCCTTGGCTTTCTCTTACTCCTTATTTCCCTTTCATGTGCCTGGTAAGAAGCTAAGGAATATTGTAACTCTGCAGTGCATTCTCAGAATGCAAAGTCTTTGTAGTTCACTGAAGTATTTTCAGCAGTGCTGGTTAAACTCTTATAATACCACCCCATATTCTTGGAGTATACTGCATTAATCAGACTTGCTAGAATGATCACATGGTACACTGCCTCTTCTCCCTGTGAGCTCCTGCTTGCAAGCTGCCGGCTGAACTGTAGTCTGCAGGCCAATATCTGCATTCCCTTTTCTAGTGAATATCTGGAATATGGCTAAAGGATTCATTTTTATTTTTTGGTTATGATTTAAATGGTAGCATTAGGTGCATTTGTGCCAAGAAGACTGTTGGAAATTTCAAGGATTTACCCTGTTACTAGGCCATGTATGCACTGGAAGAATTCAGGTAGGCTTTCTGCAACATCAGTATGCTAGCATTTTTTTTTCCTTATAAGAATTTCTGCTGTGTAATGTCAGTGACATTGTGCTGCTGATTTGCTGAGCATATACATTACCTTTCATTGTATTATTTTTCACTGATATGCTATATGTGATATAATTAAAATGATTTGTGTATGTCATGTATGAGTTACTGCATAACATCAGTTCATAGTTTAGTGTATAGCAATACTATTAAGATTGTCTTCAGGTCCATGTGCAGGACAGTCTGTGTGTTGACTGCAGAAACAGTTGGAGAGGTGACTTACATAGATCCTAATTTCATTGTGTGAAGGGGTTATAATATACCAGGATGTTAAATGTGACAATACTATTGAGAACAGGCAAGCTCAGAACATTTCAGTTAGTATTATTTTTGCAGGAGGTGCTAGCTTGTTTGGGATTGCTGAGTTACGAAGCTTTTAAGATGCATTAAAATATACATTTAATTTTGGCAATCAAGTTTTTTCCTGGATGTTATTTATATTTGTAAACGCTTGATGAAGTGATATCTAAAGTGCAGTGATACAAATTCATGCCTATTCCATCTGATGAATAAAATAAAACAAAACATTAATATTGTTTCCTCACTTAGACCCTCATTAGCTTTATCCCTATGTAGCTGTATGCTGTCATATTAAAGCACTGGAAATACAATTAGTGAAACAGAAAGAACTAAGGCATGTTGCAATGATAGTGGATGAAGCTCCTTGCAATCATGGAACCAGCAAGGCATTTAGGAGTTTACAAAAATGTCAACCTTTTTATTTCTTGGAGGTTGACTACTGACATTGCTATGCTGATGCAGTAAACATGATGACAATGTCATGACAACATTAGTGACAGGCTGTGCACACGGTTGTTCTGCAGATTGGCTTTGTGAGGTACATGCTTGAAAACCTCCAAGCCATCTATAGAAAAAAGGAGAGGATTGCTGGCTTGGCTATGTGTCTTTAGATTGGGAATGATGTCAGCTTTGCATTCCAAGGGGATAGATCAGTCTTTCTTTTTCTGTCAAATTGTGTATACTGCAGGAACTAAGACAAATTTATTTGCCATAATAATATTTTTCAACGTACTGTGCTGAGTACTGTAGTCTATATTTTAAATTGTTGTGTCTGTCTTTCTAACTTGTCTAGAATGTAATATTCTCAAACTATGGTCCTGCAAATATTAGCAGCATTTTAGTTTACTTAAATTGTTACTAGCGCACTAGCAAAGTTGCTAAACTGTAATATCAGACTTCAGTACTCCTTATCAAGTCATTGGTACCCCAAAAGGGCCTCCAATTCATTTAAAATGTTTTTTGTATGTTTGGTCTCTCACACACACTGATGCTTTAAGCTGAGTTTAAAGTTTTTGATTGTGTATTTACAGAAACCATGCATATTGCAAAGAATCTGCCTCCTTGTACTATTTTTGCATCCTATATATTGTTCATCATTCAGATCATCAGTTAAATTATGTCTCCTTTTTCGCTTACTATGACAATAACAAGACTTGAAATGTGTCTGGTCCCAGGAGGCTGCAACAGCAGTAGCTGTTGATTCTTATAGGAGTATGCTTTTTCCTGATTATGGAATCACAAGTTTTGGTAACAGTTACTGACTGCTTTTACTATTTCTAGATTTCACCCCTTGCTTGAAGCTGAACTTGTGCAAAAAGTGGTGCAGTCTTATGCTGTCTGAAGTACAGTAGTATACAGAACTCACTCAGGTCAGACAGTTGTACCTGGTTCAGAATGATGCAGCTTATCTTCTCACTCTGACTTGGGAATTTTAGAAGAAAAATACTGTAAAACACTTTGAAAGGTATTTACTTGCAACTCACCAGCAATTTAGTTACACAATATGCCCTTGCCCCATATCATTTCCACTGGCTTCTGCTGTTGCTTAGGGCAGCTTGACGTCTCTCAGTACCATTAGTACTTTGATTGTATTTTTGTAACTGATTTTATCTGAAATAGCAGAAAGTGGATCATGAAGCCTTTTCTTAATAACTTTTCTTTCCAAATGATTCCATTTCTCTCTTTAAAAAAATGGAAGGACTCAATGGATAGACGCTACTGAAAAAGCAAGGAGAAGACAGAAAGTGGCATAACTCATACTGCAGTCCTTACATGTGTGAACAGTCATTGGTAATATTGTTACATAGTAAATAAGTTAGGCATTTGTGAAAAAAGAATGTTAAGGCAGCAGTACGGCTTGGTCAGCAATAAAAATAATCCCATCATAAAGTATGTTTTTTAGCAGTAATGTATTCCTGATATTTTAAATTCCTCACTGGGGTATTTTAAACTATTTCAGCTATTTGTGGCCAACTTTAGATGATAATGTCTGTCACTACTTATCATGGCTCTACAATAAAGATGGTCACCCCAGCAGCTTTTAAAATCTCCTCTATGGAGGTTACTCCATAACAGCACACATTGTATTCATGATATACATATGTATGGTTGTTGTTTTGGCATGTTTTTCTAATGACCAACACCTCTGCATCACCCTGATTTACTTAAATACATGAGCTGAGCAAAGCAAAAAGAAAAACAGATACATGGATTTTTTTGTTTGTTCTAACAGTCAAATGGATTTTTAAAATTGTTGTTAGCTAGTTCTGCTAATGTGTGGAAGAGGGGAGACATGATAAAGACCTTCAAACCGTTGAAAGGAATGAACAAGGTAGATTGTGGGGAATTATTCAGCAGGACTGGTGAATCAAGAATACAGGGACATGAGTGCAAGCTGGCAGGGAGAAGTTTAGGAGGGAGTATGAACATTTTATTTTACTGAGAGAGTGGTTGAGCCATGGAATAGCCTCCCAGCAGAGGTGATGGGTGCAAGAACCCTTAATGCTTTCAAACACAGTTTGACCCAAGTAAAAGACTTAATTGTTACATAAGGGAAAAGCAGTAAGTTGGGGGGGGGAAGGGCGTGGGGAGGTGAGAGCAATAACCATGACTAGACGTTAGATCCTGGAGTACTACAGGGTAAACAGGGCAAACTAGATGGAGCAATGGTCTTTTTTTGCTGACATTTTTTATGATTCTGTGTTTCAATGTATCAACTAATATTTTAACTGCAGGTACAGATTTCAGGCTATAACCCATATGGTTTCAAAATTGGCATTCTGTAGATTTTTCTCAATTCTTTTTACCCAATTTTCCATTGCAGTAGCGCCCCTTAACCTCCAGCCAGTGTTTGGGGTCACCATAACTGCACCTTTCTTCCATCCAGGCAGGTTGTTGAGTGACTGCCATCATAGCTGACTCAGTTGCCACCCAGAAGTTGGCCAACAGGGGGCACACAAATGTCAGGCATCCCATGCTTTCCCTTACTGGGAGCTGAGTGCTCATCTCTACAATGTTCCATGGATCCTACAGATCACACAAATCCCAGTCTCCAAGGTAACAGTAACATGTACTACCACTGCAGTACCACTGGCCAGTCCCATTCTATGAATTTATAAAAATAGTGCATTTGTAGGGCAGATGTGTTGTGGCTGAGGCATGCTGCAGCAAACAACAATGTTATACTAAGTATAACTATAGGTTAGCAATTTTCTCATATTATACGTACAATGATGATGAAATTGTGTCCCTTTTTCATAACAATTGAGAAAAGAAAAACATGATAAGAATATTTTCATTTCCTATTACATTAAAGGAAAGTACCAAGCTTCAGTCAGTTATAATACTTTCAGATTTTAAACATCAAATTCAGTACCTAGTCCCTGGATGAGCTTCCTCAAGTAGGTTTACTAATTTATGTTAGTGTCCAGGTATGGAGGAAAATGATTGTAAATTTGGCCCTTATTAGTCGAGTGGTGGGTTTCAGGTATTTTAAAAGCTGAGGTACCATTAATAAAACTGCATGCAAAAGTAGCCCCTAAGACATCTATGGAGTGCGCTCCCACACTCTCCCTTGATAGACACTGGGGCAAGGCCAGCACACTGGAAAGTGGAATTGAGCAGGTGGCCATCTCTTTGCCAAATTTATGATCACTCCACTCCCAACATGGACACCAACATAAATTAACAAACCTTTTTTTCTGAAATTCAGTGTACTTTATTGATTTTAAAGAAACAACAACACAACACAAGAATAACAAACAACAAACCCTCCCCCCTCCCATCCAACACACCCAAAGGTAGAATATATAAAAACATAAACTGAGTAAGATAAATTCTAAAGTCAAAATGACCCAAGGATTCACAAAATAATTAAATTAATATAGAGAAGTATAAAAAGATGTGCCAGCTAAAGGAAAGGGATGAAATCATGAGATAGCCATATAGGGGACTGCTCCAGGGCACATTAAGTCATGCACAAGGCATGTAACTTGCTCCATTTCCTCTCATAAAATGAAGTCTTATTATGTATACTCACTATTATTTTTTCCAGGTGAAGGTTAAAAAGTAATTCCTGCAACCATTCCTGATATGTAATCAATGTCTGGTCAAGTCAATGGGGAAGAACAACTTTCTTGACCGAAAGAGAAATCAAAGCTATAAAGTATCTTCTTTCCTTCACAGCTATGTCACTGTAATCCCCCCACTATGCATATTTCTGGGGTGAAAACCCGTCGAGACCTTGTAGGGGGTCTGCCCTGGATTTAATCAGATCCCACAAGGGTGCCACTTTAGGGCATTCCCAGAAAATATGCAACAAGGTTCCTTCAGCTTGTCCACATCTTGTGCAGAAGGAGGACTTTAATCTACCCATCTTAACTAATTTGGGAAGAGTGAAAAAGATATTGTGCAAGATGTGGAACTGAATAAGGTGAAGTTTATCATGAGAAATATGTAAGCAAAGGTCTTCCCAAATTTTATTCCACCTAAAGGAGCAATGTAGAAAAACTGTGTTCCAGTATGGGGATTCTTCTGTGACACCAGGGAAGAAGTGAGGAAAAGGGAAGGAATATAGATGCAATACAGCATGTAGCTGTGACAACATATCAGTGGCTGATTGCAGGAATTCACTAAAGTTTATCTCTCAAGGCATAGTAACAAACCATCGAAGAAAACATGCTGAAGCTGAAATATCTTGAATACAAATGTATTGCCTAGATGAAAGGTGTTGAGAATGTCTTGACATGATTTTAAAGTGGAGCAAGTCACATGCCTTGGCTGTGGAAAGCTGAGGTTCATTCACAAATCTGGACTGTCATGTACGGTATGGGCTGCACGCCCATTGGCTGTAGCTCTGCACCAGTGGGCGTGCAGCCCTACCGGACAGTCAGTTGGCGGGCTGCCGGGCGGCAGGCGGGTGGGATGCTGTCGCCCGCCGCGGGGGGGAGTGGGGTGGAGGGGCTTCGTGGGTGGGTGGGGGACACTAGACACCAGGGAGATGTTTGGGGGGGGTTGTGATGTGACATTCTGCCCGCGATCGGGCTTTACGGTCCACTGGACCACCAGGGAGATATTCGGGTTGGGGGAGGGTTACATTCTGCCCGCGATCGGGCACTGGGGGGGGTTCATACACGTTCTGCCCGCGATCGGGCTGTGGGAGATGTGGGGGTTTCATGTAACTGTAATGCCCTTGATCGGACTCGGGATATGTGTGGGGGTTTCTGTAACTGTGATGCCCGCGATCGGGCTGTGGGAGATGTGGGCGGGGGGTTCATGTTACTCTAAGCCCACGATCGGGCTGGTGGGGGGTTGATACAGGTTATGCCCACGATCGGGCTTGGGAGATGTGTGGGTGGGGGTTGTTTTACGCTCTGCCACGCGATCAGGCTGGTGGGGGGCACAGGGACTGAGTTGGGGGCCAGCCAGTGGTGGCAGCTGCTGTGTTGCCCTGCAATACAGCAGCTCACCTGTGGGTGGCCCTCAACTGATCCTTTTTTTGGCTCAAGGTTGTGCAGGGGGTGGCGAGTTGGTTACGCATGCACAACTCTGCGCCAACCCGACTGAATATCGGGTTGCGCAGGTTATGCATGGTTCCTCCCCTTCCTGTTGAGCATGCATTCATTTGCATTGCTCTTTTGAGCAACCTGTTGTCAGTGGCGTAACTGCCTCCTGCTGAATATCGCAGAATGGCGCATTTTTGGACTTGCGCATGCGCAACCCTGTTGCGCATGGCGCAACCCTTTTGAATATCTGGGCCTTTATGTCATTTAAACCAACACCAAATCAGTGCACCCTTGCTTCTTTACATTAGGTGCAGTATCATTCATTCTACATACCATTTTGACTGATACACGTGCATCAGCAATGCATTTTCTTGTGTGAGTGACTTATACATACTGGAGGCCTATTCTCAAAAACCTTCAAGAGCTGAGGAGGAGGTATGGGGGTTGGGAAATTGCACCTATTAGGTAGAAGTCCTCATGATTATGCATGTATTTCAAAGGCATTGATAATTTACTTTTTTATCATTTTAATTAATTAATTTATCTAATTAAACACTGGTTACAGGAAGGGGCACATTGAGCTGAGACTTGTTTCCAGGTGTGACCTCTTAGGGAGGGAGGAGGGGAGAATATAATTACAACAATTACAGCAAGTCAGGTGATGTGGTTACAATGAAAATCACAATAAAATGAAATAGTAGAGTGCAGAACAAGCAAGAAAGCAAGATTGCCGCATATAGCAGAGGACAAATACATTAGCATACAAATCAGCTGTGCACCTGGACATGATCAAAAAGTGTTTATTGTCTGAATGAGCAGAGACTGACCTAGTCTGGAGTGCAGTAATGAAACAGGCTGGTTAAACTACACATGAAATAACCAAAGCTATATGATTGGGAGAGGGAAAAGTAAGAGGAAGGCAGACTCACAGGGGAAAGGTGAGGAAGGGTTCGGGGAGGGGCCTGGCAGGAGTAGGGGAGTGAGGGGAGAAGTTTTAGCTGGCATCTGACAGAAGGAAGGAAGTGGAGAGGCAAATGGAGGAAGGTAGCTGGTTCCAGAGGGAGCAGAGGCAATAGGAGAATGCAGATATTTATGTTATTCTCCATCCCCCATCCCACACTCCAGTGATAGGCCCCAAATGGTTGCACCCTTCCTCCAGCTGGGGGTGGGGCCTTCAAAACCAATGCCAGTGTTACTTCATGGTTGACCAGCTTGGGGAAGGGGTACACGAATGACCTGATCATTATCTACACATAGCTGCAGACTCCAGATGTAGCCATATTTGTCCATATACTATAAGTGAATTGAATACTACCAGACAATCTGGAGAGTGTGACCATATAATGACCATGATTCCTTATTACCCAATCAAGACAATCTGATCATGGCCACAGAGAGTATTTATACTGTACAGGGTATTTAGGAGATTCATGTGTTATCTGTGTCATGCTATAATAAATATACATGTTTTGTAGATGAGCAATAAGCATTTGTGTTGAAGTAAACTTGTCCTTTAAGGACTACTGAGTTATTTTTTTTCCAAAATAAAATAATTAAAAGAACAGAAAGAAAAAAAAACTAGAATGTAATGGACGTAATGCAGATAAACAGCCATATCTTATAATCCCATGTAGCTCCTCAGTAGAGCTTGTCACTGTGTAGCAGGGATCTAGTTTTGCTGGAACAGGACCTTCTGATTGGAAGCCTGCTGTCCATTGTTTTGCTTTGCTCCAGGTCTTTGGGCCTCCCATAGCCATAGTGGTTGGCAGTAAAGATCAGAGAACCTGCTGAGTGGAGGAGTAAATAATCAAGCCATTCACTTCAGGGACACCAAACAACAGTCTCTTTTGAGACTCTTAACCATCCTGCAAACTGAAAAACAAAAAAAAAAACTACTGCAAAAAGTAAATAATACACAAATGATTTGCTAAAGAGAAAGTATAAAAATGCAAAAAACAATGAAGAATAATTTCATGTTACCAATGGTCCCAGATTTACAGGAATTTCCATATTTAATGGGCTTTTTGGTGCTGAAACGGGGTACGGGGATGAAAAGCATAATCCTGGCATTTTTACAAGGATTTGATATCCACTGCTATTTTTCATTCTTGCCATTCACAAAATCACCACCGAGATTTGTGCACTGGACTGAAACTTGAAGCGCAAGTCCTCAATGGCCCACAGCACCTTGGCGTGCTTTAGAATTTCGGCAGGAGATAAGTGGCACCATAAATTATGTGCCGAGCGGGAGATTTTTTTTTTTCTTATAGCTCAGCTCCTCTGAATTATCTGCAGCATTCTGGGTTTTGTCAGTTGTTCATTCCACTTGATGGGCTCTGGTTGGACCTTTTGATCCATCAGAGCAAGAAATGTTTGGGTACCACTCCAGTCCAAGGCTTTCTACACTATCTGCATGAGTGCTGCTGACCCACAGTAATTTAAACAGCAGTGTTTTTGCTCTGGTCTTCGACTTCATGAAGAGGAGGAAGGTATGGTGGAATTACCCTCCAGGGCCGAGGGGTTTGCCTTTCCTCAGAAACTTGCTTCAGACTGATATTCAGGAATCTCATCTGTATTTTATTAAGGTATGGCAAAAACAGGTAGGGGTCAGATTTCACTATGAAAAAAAGGGTTAAAGCACAGTGCCTTTGGAAAGCTTTCTGAGGGGCAGCCAAGATACTTGAACCTTTCTGCCCTGCTGCTACCCTAGGCATTATGTTTGCACACCTCCTCCTCAAATGTCTCCCCCTCATTTACATGCTAGTACCCACATCCCATCAGCCAGACATCTCCCCTGGCCCACTTGTACCAGCACCCCCAACTCTCCCTGACTTAGTCCGATCCCACCCCACACTGACCATGTACCCTGGCCCATGGCACCGACCCCCTAGCTGCCCCCCGCTGCCTACCCTGGCTCCCCATGGTTGCAACTCATCCTCGCCCTCCCGACCCTTCGAACCCTGCCCATTCCTTGTTCCCCTATGGCCTCCTCCCCATCCCAGCGTACCCCCCGGAAGTTGACATACTGCCACCCCCTGGTCAGAGCATTGGTCTTCCTACTACTCCTATCTGGTAATATATATCCTAACCCAGGCCCTACCTCCTCTAGCCCACCTGCTGGGTCCACTGGTCTCCGCATAGCCTCCATGAACATATGCAGCCTACTGAAAAAATGTGATGCCCTCCAGTGCTGGGCCATGTTACAGCAACCAGACATCATAGCCCTGGTTGAAACCTAGCTGTCCAAATCCACCCCTGACTCCTTTGTCTCCCTCCCAGGCTATACCCTATACTGGGAGAACTGAGTAGGCAAACGCAGGGGTGGCTGTGCAATCTATACCAGGGACATAATCATTGGACAAGCGCTCCCTGCCCCCGTTCTTGTGAATGGGGCCTAGGCCCTTACCCTCAAACTCACTCCTGACCCCTCCAGGGCCCTCTCTATCTCACCACTGCCTACGTTCCCCCAAAGAACCAGAACCCAGCGCTGATATCTATAACAGAATATCTTGCCACCCTCCACCACAAGGTGGAACAAATCCTAGTGGGGGACCTTAACGTGAACTGGCTCAGCGCCTCCTCTTCCACTATCCGAGATTCTTTCACTGCCCAAGACCTGACACAACTCATCTCCCAGCTCACCACAGTAAACCCAAAGAAAGGAACCAGTACCCTTCTGGACTTAATTATCACCAACCACCCCAAAAATCCATAACATCCAGGTCCTCCTAGACTCCCTAAGTGATCACTCCCCTATATTATTCCTTTGGGCTGCCCCCACTCCCAAACCCACAGCCCAGACCACACTCCGCAGGCACCTCCACCCTGGTGGGCTGATAAAACTCAAACAGTTTCTCGCCAGATTAATTGGTCCTCCATTCATCATGCACCCAACATTGACACTGCCCTCGCCTTTTTCTCCCAAACCTTTAACAAGGCCTGTAACCTCTTTGCACCCCTCACCAAAATTCGATCCAAAAAATGTAATGCACCCTGGGTTACTCCTGCCCTACTACAAATGCTCAGAAATAGGGATAACCTCTGGAACCTTGCCACTGAAACAGGCCGGATGGCTGATAGACAGGCCTACAATGCTGCTCTGAACAGGTGCTCATGGGCCATCCGTAAAGCCAAGGCTGACCATTACCAGGCCACCCTCACCTCCTCCTGGTGTTGTGCCCAGACTTTCTGGGACAATGTTAAACAGCTAAATGGGAAATCACACTCCCCTCCCCCATCCGAGCTCACTATTGATGGCTCTACCTCCACCGACCCTGCCTGCATTGCTAACTGCCTTAACACCTCCTTTACTGACCTTAGCTCTGTCCTCCCCAGTAATTTCTTTGACCCTCCCCCCACCCTACCTCCCCCTGTCCTCCAACATCCCAGCTTCCACCTCACAAGGTATCTGCCCAGGAAGCCAGACCTCCTAATTAAAGCATTAAATAGCAATAGTCCCGGCAGTGACTCCCTGGACCCCAGTATTCTCCGGCTGGTGCTTGATAAAGTCCTTGCCCCACTCACCAGCCTACTTAGCCAATCCCTCTGCCTGGGGTAATTCCCCACTGCATTGAAAACAGCCATAGTCACACCCATTCATAAAGGGGGTGACAGGTCCTCTGCTGGCAACTACCAACCAATCTCCATCCCCCCAAAGCCCTAGAGAAAGTGGTGGCCATTCAAATCACTGGATATCTGACTAAGCATAACATCTTACTCCCAGAGCAGCATGGCTTCCATGCTGGTCACAGTACCAGCACTGTACTAGTTGAGTTCTTCAATTTCCTACACTCCTCCCTGGATGCCAGCTCCCTAGCTGGTGCAGTGTTCATTGACCTCTCAAAGGCCTTCGACACTTTCTCCCACCCTCTTCTGCTGGATGCCCTCTTCCACACTGGTTTCTCTGCTGGCCCTCTCACATGGTGCACAAGCTATCTATCCACTCGCTCCCAGTGTGTAAAAATCAATGGGACACTCTCTGAAATTCATCCCATCTGCTCAGGGGTACCCCAGGGCTCCATCCTGGGCCCTCTACTCTTTTCACTCTATCTAAATACCCTGCCCAGTGCATGCTATGGCAAAATTCTTATGTATGCAGATGATGCTGTCATTTTTGCCACCCACCGCAATCCCAGCTCCCTCCAGAACTCCCTACAACAATCCTACAATGATGCCGAAGCCTGGTTTAAGGAGCACAGACTCATCATTAATCTCAAAAAAACCAAAATAATGCTCTTTGCCCACCCCCAAAACAAAGCCTGCAACTACCCACTCCCTATCCTCCCGAGTACCAAACAACCGCTTGAACAAGTTTGCTCCTACAAATACCTTGGGGTTACCTTCGATTCAGCCGACACCTTCCAGACTCACATTGATGCCCTTGCATCCACCACTAATACACGGATTTGGCATCCTCTACCGCTATAAAAACTGCCTCCCCTCAATGCTCTCTGACTTGCTGTTATGTCTTCAGTACTGTCCCTTGTAGACTATGGCCTGCCAGTCTATGGTGCTGCTGACACTACCGCCCTCAACAAAATTTGCCTCACCCTAAATAAGGCCTGCAGGCTGATTACTGGTGCCCCAGCTCACACATACATGTCAACTCTATGATGAGGCAAACTCCATTAACCTAGATGAACAGCACGCTATCAAACCTGCCTCCTCACAAAAAACACTACCTGGCTCTCCCTCCCAGGGTGACAGCCTCCATCCACCATACCCAACCCACTATCCCAACCCAAACCTCCAACAAGACCACTCTACTGGTCTCCATATCCAGGACCACCCATGGTCAGAGGTCCTTCTGCTACAGAGCCCTATCCTGGTTTAACTCTCTCCCTGCTCCCATCTCCAATGCCCCCACAATCTCCAACTTCAAAACCACCCTTTGGAGCTAACTGTATAACACTCGCAGCTGCTCCTGTCTCTAAATGTGGCCTCGATCTCTTCGCCCCTGACAACACCCACTGGGCGCACTCCACCATACCCCCACCACTCCCCCTGCATCCTGCCTCTGTTAAAACCAGCATGTGCTCAGCTGTATCACTGTAATTGCTACTAAATTGTATAAATATATGAAATCATTCTGTGTAACTCTAAATCAGTGACTTGTATTCTGTAACCTAAATTTCTTCTGTCTGTCCTCAATGTGACGAGGTACCTTTGGAAATGAGCCTCTGGCTCAAAGGTTGTAAACCAATTTACAAATAAATAAATAAAATAAAGTATCAGCTGTAACTTCATCAATGGATTTCATGAACGCAAACCTAATTTTTCCAAATGTTGTATCTGTGAAACCGGCATTTTCGAGTAATAGTAACAAACATTACAATTGTGGTGTCTGTGCCTACAAAAGGTTTAATTTACAGTAGTAGTGGTTACTGTAGTAATAATTAGCAGTAGTAGTGTGTTTCTGTGCATAAAGGAAATAAACTATGAAAGATGCCGGTTTTTGTTTGCACTGTGATTTATAAAGTTGAACTGGTGAACCTACAGTATGTCAGTCAGTCCTGTGTGCCAGACTAGTACTTTAAGAACCATGAATTTTATCTGCTAGCAAACTTATCACAGAATAGTAAAATGTAAACTTCCACTGGAATTAAGCAATGAGGCACTACAGGGTATGCATTATGTGTGGAATAACTACATGCTTTGGGAAGTGCTGTTAACACTGCAAAGTATCTTACTGCAATTACTGTATAAAATGGTTCCTTGTTTTTTTTTATTTAGCTTTTTTTCCCTCCACCACAGTCTGCCCAGTCCTTGGACCTAGGTATGTACTCCCATGGTGCTCACCCCATTCCTTTCCTCAGCTAGTCACCACCTAAACAGTTTATGGTGGGGATCTACAGCGTAGAAACCTGAGACTGTCACTTGGTGTCATCATTATGGTGACATTGTTTTTGTCCCTCCTTTTTTATGCCCAACCACCTCCCTAATTGTCAGGTGCTTCCTCTGTTGGTCTTTCCCATCATAGCCTACTTGGGCACACAATCATCCCCCTTGCAATGGAGCAAACTTCTGGACTACTATGAGGGGTTGTTGTGACAGCAAAACCTGGATGTTTCCCCCCAGAGGAGGTATGGTACAAGGTTTTTTACATATACAAATAACTTCTCAGGCTCATAAATAGCATATGTTTTCAGTGCTTGTAAAGGCTATGTAGATGGAATTGCAGATACCTGTGCACTATATACCTCCTCTCCAGTTAAATGATGTAAGTCTCGGAGATGGAATGCCTGAGCCTGTGTATGGATTTGGTGAGGACTGGGGTATTGCTGTTGTACTGCATTGTTATTTCTAGCAAAGCAACTAGTTCTGTATATAGCCTGCACAACTAACCAGTGTGTAACGTTTGGGTCAGCACAGACCTGCTCCTACACTGTTTATAATAAATATATGTGCAGCTGCTGTTTTGGGATTGTCTGGCAACCCAGAACCAAACTGGGATCCTAGTATGCTGAAATTATGTTAGAAAATGAGGCTTGTTTGATTATGGGACACCAGGTGAACCAAATCATTCCAAGGCCATCTTGAGATATACAATATTAATGCCTAACGGGAAATCAGAGCTCTTTTCCTTATAAAAGGCTGCAGACATGTTAAATACAGAACAAAGTCATAAATAAGGAAGCAGTGACTTATGGAAAAATCTATAGAATTTATACAGGGATTGGATTCTGCCTCTACAGGGAAAATATGGTAAAAATTAGATTTTGTTACGGGGAAATGGTTATTTGGATCTGGGAGCACTGTGTTTCAAATCTTCAGTCTCAAAGTAAAACAAGCCAGGTTGACCAAAGTGAGTCCTTTGGTAGTGAAATGTAAGACTGAGTACAAAACTGACATAGTATGACAGGTATATCAGTTTGCACATGCAAGACACAAAAGCTTTTAAAAGAAGATGTCATTCCCAAGTGAATTCCTGAGTGCCTTCAGAGTTTTTTTCTGTATAATAGACATCCCTGCCACATTATTTATGACTCTTCTTTTTTCAAGTTAGGGTTAGTGTAGCAGAATGGACTAGACTGCTGATTAATTATAAGCTATCTCAGCATTGCACCTGCCTACATAAAATACACAGATTTCAAAGTGTGCCTCTATAGAAAAGCATGCTTTCCTATATCTGTAAAAAATCATCAGAACATTCTCACAATAGATTTATAGAAAGCATCTAATTAGTAAATGAATAAGTGCTTTTGCTAACAGTAGAATTTCAGTTTTGTTCCCCCATATGAATATTGTTATTTGGGGTTGACTCCTTCTTGCCAGCATGTGGAAGAAAATAAATTCAGCACTTTTTAATCTGAAATTATCTCTAGCATATAGATTTCCTGTAGGCTCTAGATCACCAATCTTTAATTGTTCTGGCTTCAGCTGGAAGTCCTCTTGAATATTGTTTATACCCTGTGCTCTTACACAGTAGTGTTCAAGCTATAGCTTGGGGGGTGCAAGCTCCTCCTAGAGCTTCACCAAAGCCAAAACAATGGAACAATGAACAAACCATAAGGTGGCATGGCAAGATCCTCTCATGGAGCTTGAGGGAAAACACCTGCAGCAGCAGGGATACACAAACCTAAAGGTTGTAAGCCACCCTAGGGAGTGATTCTTTTGTAATCATTACTTTATTATCCCTCTTTACTGTCTCTGATACCCCAGTCCTTCAGGAGCACCAAGATATCCAGTCATTCTGCTCCCACCTACCTGACACAGCTGAACCTCTGCATAGTCTTGTTTTGCCCCCAGGTGGGTTGGGATGGGGGATATACCTTCAATAGCAGATTGTCATAAGGGCATGGTGTGGTGGCAGGGTGAGGCCTGGGTGTCCTGGATTCATCATCTGTGGGTGCCAAGGACATTTTCCACTGTACCTACCCTCTCCTTGAGATGGCAGCTATCATGACACCATGTGTGGGCATGCACACCAAGCATGCTGCCACATAGCATCTTTCAGCATCTCCTTGTCCCTTTTGGTGCTCCTACCCACAGTTCCACCTGTGGCCACCAAGATGGCACTAATATAGCAGCTTTGCACTCCCTCATTCCTTCCTGCAGAAGGAGAGCTCACTCTGGGATGTTCAGTCTTTCTCGCCTTAGCCAGCCCCCAATAACCCAGGCTCCATCCCAAACCTGAGTTGCCGGCATTGTGAACGGTAGCTCGACTGCTGCCCCAATGGTCCAGTCACCTGTACAAGGTTTGTTGGAGTAGTGGTAGTACATTTCTGTTACGTCTGATTTGTCCATGAGTCAAGTTCACTGCTGCTGTCATTCTGAAATATTGCAGAAGGTGAAACTAATAAAATAATATTTATATTCACAACAGAAGGGTAAGTGTTAGCAGATTGAGAACAACTGTGAACAACAGAACCATGACAATGTCATTCTTCATGTTTGAAAAATGCATTCATATTAATACAAAACAACATATGGCTTCTGGATTGGTCCTTGTAGAAGCAGCTGATAAGAAAAGTACCACTACTCAGGAGCAACTGTGTGCTCCATCATTCAAAATCTTTTTTTTTTGGTTTTTGACTCCTAGACTGCTGTCCCTTGTATTGTCCATCTCCTAGCTTTGCAGAATGTTTCAATTTCCTGCCTGTATGGTATGGTATTTTTTTTAAAGTACAGTGCTAATTCAAAATTCTTTCACATTCTGTTTCGCTGGTTTCAGAGAGTTTCCCCATGATATGTAACTATTTGTTCTTCTTGATCCAGTACTTGCTCTTCTGAACAGTGTGGGCTACTACCTGGCAAAGAACATTTTTAAATCAGATTTCCTCTGGTTAACATTCCTGCCACTCCCTTTGTCTTGCTTTAGGAAAGTAGAGCTGTGCACAGCCTGAATGTTATTTCCCAAACACCGTGAATAATGTGCTTCCTGAATATTCAGTGGCAGTTCTCAAACAGACCAGTATTTGTAATATTAGTTATGGGTCTGAATATTAAAAAAAGCTTTCTGAGGGGGGCGGAGCCTGGCAGTCAACATGGTGACACACTAAAAATGACAGGGAAGACCTTGTGAACCCTAAGCGCCCATCCGTATGTGTCATCTGCAATTTCTCAGCATATAATGGTAAAAATCAGTTACTGGAATACCCGCGCTACATAACAAACCATTTTTTTGCCAAATCAAGCAAAGCACTGGGCAGACACATCGTGTACAAATCAACCAGCACCAACACGAGGTACCCACGCTCCTGGCCGCACTTGCAGTGCTTTCCAGTTCATATGGTGCCCATCTGAGGAGGTGCGAGCTGGGCAGCGATCTCAGCGTGGCAGAGGGGGCAATGGCCGCATCAATCTCTACACCTAACATGGCACAAGACATTGCAAAAATGACAGCAATGTTAAGTAAAGTGTTGCAGAACACAGCAGAACTCAAACAATCCTCCTCACAGATAAACGAGGACCTGCAGTTTCTTGTTTATAGAGTGGAGGGCACAGAGAATGCAGTGAAGACTCAGGCAGAGCAACTGGTTCAACAGGATGGCTACCTAAGGGAGCATCATGGCCAGATTCAATACTTGTTATCTAAAGTGGACAACATGGAGAATAGGTTTAGAAGACAAAATATCCGTATTGTGGGCATTCCGGAGGGCATGGAGGGCAATGACATGATTTCATTCCTGGAAAATGCTTTACCAGCGATGCTGCATCTGGAGCATGAGGCACCACCAGAGCTTGAGAGGGCCCATCGCTCATTAGCCCCCAGACCTAAGCAGGGCGAACGCCCCTGCCCCATCCTGTGCAGGTTCCTGAGATATCTGATAAAATAAAGATATTTGTGACTAGCAAGGGAACTGAAAACTGTGTCCTGGCAGGGCTGCTCAATTCAATTATATCAGGACTACTCGCAGGAGTTAGCTCGACACAGACGGGCCTATGCAGGGGTGAAGCAGCAACTTTACAAGATGGGTATTGCCACTTCCTTGAGATACCCTACGATGTTATGAATCCAGTACAATGGGGTATTTCATGTATTTAACAACCCGGGAGAGGTGGAACATTTCCTTCTGTCAATCCAGCCTAGGATTCCAGGTGCGAAGAGTTCCGCACAGCCATTCTATGATGTTGCTTGGCAAAAGGTAGCGAGTCCCCCAGCACCCATGGAAGTGTCTGCAGATGCTAAGCCGACAGATCCAGAGCAAAATGACGAATGGCACAAAGTCCAGAGGGGCCGACAGAGGAAGCTGGGTAAGGCTACTTCCCACAAGCATCTCACGAAGAACCGCTCTAGAAGCTGACAGCGGCTCCAAAACCTGTCTGATGACAGTACGATCTCCCCTGTGGTTACTCCAGTCAAAACTTCAAACAGGTTTGAACCTCTGGGAGATTTAATTCCCACTGCCCTGGTTCTAAATGACTCTATGGACAAATTGGATGGCTTGGCCCCCGAGGACAGTGCGGACCAGAGCTTGCTGGCTGACTGGGCCCCGTTATGCAAAGACTGGGCAGATTGTAGGGGAGAGACAGGGGAAAAAGCCCAGCTACAGCCTTGAAATATAGACCTGCTGTAGTTTTTCTGAAGCACAGGATGGAATGCTCCCAGAGCTGAGGAGAGAGGGAGTATTCCCTCTCCTTCTGGGTGCATATGGTCCTACTCTACTGTAAATGTTTGGTATATTGCTGTACACTCAGGCTTAACATGTTTAAACATGTTTTTCGTAGGGTTAGATTTTTTGCTATTAAGCCGGGTGCAGCTTTATGGGAGTCCAGCTCCTTTAGGTGAGTAACTAGCAGATGCCTTGACCCTGTCAGCAGGGCTGAACCCCTGTAACACTGAGCTGGTACGCCCTCTCCCCTGCAGGAGTTCCTTTCCAGCTGACAGACTAAGGCTGAGGAGGTGCTTTGCCCACTAGGCTATCTCTTGCCTGCTATTATGGTCATGTTATGTGCATAAGGCAGTGATGGCTGGGGACTGTGCCTTAGTTATAGGCTCCTGCAGGAGTCTCCACTTCATCTGTCATCAGTCCAATGATGCCATGGATTTGGGTAACTGGCTGTATGAAATTGGTTTTCTCTGGGGAGTAAGTTGGATTCTCCTTCAATCCGAGGCTGCTGCCTTGCTGCACTCCGCGGCTTGGGGAAATGGGGGATAGCGCGTTAAATAGTCGCCGATGGATTAGCGAGTCAGTTTCCCAGTTCAAGCTGCCAGTGTGATCCGCTCCTGCAGGGGGAGAAGGTTATGGTTGCCTATCATACAAGCAAGTGCAGTTTATCCCTTTAATGGGAATTAGGTTGATTTTGAGTATTAAACTACTGATTGTTTATTGTTATTCTGTTTTAGTAGGGGATCACAAGGTCCCAAGCAACAATCTGGGAAATGTGAATGCACTAAATACTAAGAAGGCAAGTGAACTTGGTCAAAGGGCCTAGCTCCACACCCAGAGGGGGCTACCATAACCCTGGGCTACTAATCACTGCGGTGGCCGGGTTGCTAAGGGCAGCCCTCTAGATAAGAGCATTGATACAGGAGTTTGGGGGAAATAATTATTGAGATCTCCGAGCCAATATATGAGTGGTGTGACAGATTTTTTGGAATGGGGACTAGGGAGAGGGGGCAGCAGGGGGGGTATGGCTAATAATTACATTATGGGTAATGTTCCTGCCTTGGGATTGTGTCTCTTTAGGTTGCTCTGGCTGGAAATCCTGGTGGTGGTAAATGTAATACCAGATGGCAGGTAAAGATATGATAACTGCCACCTCCTGGAATGTGAGGGCTTGAACTCACCGATTAAACAAAAGAAAACTGCGGCTAGACTCAAAACCCTGAAATTCCAAATAGCCTTCTTACAGAAAACAAACTGAGTCACAAGGAAGCTCAAAAACTAGTGTGGAATGGGTGGGTGGAGGTGCACATGCACGGCTCCAACACTAAAGGGGGTGTTTCTATCCTATGTCTCAAAAACCTAAAATGGCACTTACAAGAACAAAGGGTGGATAAAGAAGGGAGGTGGGTAGTGACCAGGGTTTCCACTCCAACGAGAGCTGTCCTTTTGGCTAACATCTATGCCCCAAATACTGATAATGCAGAGTTTTTTCACAAACTTTCACAAGTATTGACAGAGATGGCATCAGGCGAGACAGACATTTTATTAGGAGGGGACTTCAACCTAGCGTTGGACGCCCTCATGACAGATCCAGCTCCAAACCCGACGTACACCCCCGGTCCATTAAAGCTTTGAAGGACTTAATCACCCTGCACAAGTTACAAGACACATAGCGGATAGCCCATCCAGATATGCGAGACTATACATATTTTTCTGAGACCAAACAAGTGGCCAGTAGGATTGATTACTGGTTTACTTCCCCAAATATCTTGTGTAAAATCTTAGATGTAACAATTGCCCCCCTGTATATGTCTGACCATGCTCCGCTGACACTATCCATGTTACCGGCTACCCCAGGTCCTAGATCAGTAAGCTGGAGGCTAGACACCCTACTACTACAGGAGAAAGAATTTAGGGAATGGCTTCAGCGGGAGACCCAGATTTATTTTTCAGATAATCCTCCTGGATCCGCCTCAGCAGTTGCCATATGGGAGGCATTTAAAGCCACCATCAGAGGCCGTATTATATGCTATGCTGCCCATCGCAGGAGACAGAGGGAAAAGGAACATAGGGAACTGGAGGTGGCACTAGGGAAAAGGAAAATAATATAAAAAAGACCCTAAGAAACTTCAGAATCCGGAGCTCCTACGCGAACTGCTAAACCTCAGGATGAAGCTAAACACGCTGGCATCCCGTAAGGCAGAGCTTCAGATTTTGCAATTGAAGCAGAAATACTGGGCAGGAGAGGAAAAGGCTGGGAAGCTACTGGCATATAGGCTAAAAAAACAACAGGCAGAAAAGCATATAACACAATTGCAGAACAACAAAGGGGAGATAAATAGTAAAGCTGAGTCCATCAATAAAATCATGCTGTCCTTTTATGAGTCTCTCTACAGCTCCCATATAACTTGGGACAAAACAAAGTTTGATGAATTTATGAAAGGTACAAAACTTCCTAAACTTACCGACATCCAAAGGGAACAGCTGGAGGGGCCCATAGTCGTGCAAGAAATCAGGGATGCAATTAATGGCATGTCTGCGTGGAAGGCCCCAGGTGGGGATGGCTACCCCGTAGATTTCTATAAAGTAGTACAAGAGGCTATCTCTCCCCCTATGTGGGCTATGCTACAAGAAGCCCTGCAAAAAGAGACCCTCCCCGCTACTCTTAGAGAGGCGGTCATTACGGTTCTTCCGAAGGAAGGGAAGGATCCTAAGCTGCCAGCGAGTTATAGACACATTTCACTTATAAATGCGGATACTAAGATCCTAGCGAAAGTGCTTGCAACTCATCTGGAGTCAATCCTTCCAAGTTTAATTCACACCTCTCTGGTGGGTGTTGTGAAGGGTCGAGCCAGCACGGATCACATTAGGTCTTTGGTGTCCGTTGTACAAAGGGCGGGACAACTTCCCTTCCCGGCCGTGGCCATCTCGGTTGATTTTGAGAAGGCCTTCGATTTAGTAGAATGGGACTTTCTCCATGCCATCCTACAACACTATGGCTTCGGCGTTGGGTTCAGAAGCTGGACAAAGACCCTATACACAGCATCCAGAGCCAGATTACTGACAAATAATATTCTCTCAGACCCATTCGAATTACACAGGGGCACCAGACAAGGTTGTCCTCTTTCGCCAAATCTATTTGTCCTGGTTATTGAAGCCCTGGCCAGTGCAATTAGGGAACACCCCAACATTCAGGGTTTAAGCATGGGCAGGGTGTCTCACTCCACCTTGTTATATGCGGATGACTACCTAATTTTAACCGGTGATTTTCAAGCCAGTGCAAAGCACATTGTTGATCTTCTACAATCCTTTTCTGATATTTCAGGGTTAAAAGTTAACCAAGGGAAAACAGAGGTCCTCCCTTTAAATGATAGTTTACCGCAGGAGCATATTACACAGATGGGATTAGTCTGTGCTAAGCGGGGTATTAAATACCTGGGCATAAGAATTGTACCTCACGTATCCTCTCTACCTGAAATTAATCTAGCCCCCTTGATCACCAGCATAAGGGAGGAAACTCAGAGATGGAAACAATTAAATCTATCCTTGTCTGGGAAAGTAGCAGCAATCAAAATGATGTTGGCACTGAGGGTCTATCATTTACTTTCCCATCTTCCAATTGACATTCCTAAAAAGTGGTTCCAAAAATTGGAGGCAATAATGAGTTTGTTCATATGGGAAAAAAAGACCCCCCCCCGATACAGCGGAGCCAGGCTCCAGGCTCCTTGGAACCAAGGAGGGTGGTGCCTTCCTCATTTTCAACATTATGCCTATGCATTCTCAGTAGCCAACACCTGTAAGTTGTTTCGAGATAAGGCTGAGGCTGCACCAGCCTGGGAAGTAATTGAAAGGGTTGCCCTTCTCAGTAACCACCTTACAGGGTATCTTGGCAACCCCCTGCCACCCTCAGCTCGGCACTGGCCGACCATTAAGACCACCCACAGGGTTTGGCACCAGGTAGGGGTCATCAATAATCATTTTTGGACCCAGGACCACTTTTGCATCTTTGGAATAACTCCAGCTGGACAATTAACCAAAGGCCTATTATGTGGGTCAAGTGGAAGGACAAACAGATTATTAGGCTAAGGGATATTCTAATGGGGATGGATACACCCTGGATAGTTTTACTTCTCTACAAATAAGATATAAACTGGAGAAAAAGGAATTCTGGAGGTATCTACAGCTTTGACACCTATACTCAGAATGCCTTAAGTGAGGGTGCTCCTGTGCTATGTGCCTATCCAAGGATATAGCCACCCCTAAGATGCTGCCATTAGGTAAATGGGCACTACCTGAGAGAGGCCTGGCAGGTCAGATTTATAAATTCATGAAGAAGAACTCACCTGACCCCTCCCTGCCAGCAAAAGTGAAATGGCAAAGAATACTGGGCAAGGAGATTTCAGGGTTTGAATGGAGAAATGGCTGGTTATTGCAAAAACAGCCTGTGGACCCCAGAAGTTTCCTTATTCAAAATAAAGTGAGGAACCTTTGGTACCGCACCCCAGCAGTACTACTGAAAATGGGTTTGATACAGGAGGAGACCTGCTGGAAGTGTGATGCCACAGGAGCAGACCTCCTACATGTGACTTGGCACTGTTCTTCATTAAGTCGTTTTTGCACTGAGATAATTCAGTGTTGCTCCAGTATTCTTGGCCATCATGTCCCACTGATCCAGTGTCTTGGGTTCTGGCAGAGATACTAAACAAATATTTTTGCTCAGTATTTACAAATTAAGAGGGGGAGGTACCTAAAACAAACAATAGAAACACTCTGGATACAGAAGTTGATACCAGCCCATTTATAGAAGAAAGGGTTCTGAAAGAACTCTTAAAACTGAAGGTGGACAAAGCAATGGGGCCTGATGGGATTCATCCCAGAATTCTAAAAGAACTAAGGGTAGAACTAGTGACACCACTGACTACCCTCTTAACAAATCATGGAGGATGGGGTGGTACCCGAGGACTGGAGGAGGCAGATGTGATTCTCCTTCACAAAAGTGGGAGCAGGGCAGAAGCGAAAACTACAGACCTGTTAGTTTAACCTCAGTGATAGGAAAAATGATGGAATCACTTCTGAAGGAAAGAACTGTCGAGTATCAAGAGGCCAGAGGGCAGGACCGAGGCAGCATGGATTCACAGGAAGGTCATGCAGACTAATCTGATAGATTTCTTTGACTGGGTGACCAAAGTAGTAGATCAGGGAGGGGCTGTGGACATGGCCTACCTAGACTTTAGCAAGGCATTTGACACAGTCCCACACAAAAGATTAATATACAAGTTAGCCAGCCTGGGGTGGGTCCCAAGATGACAGCCTGGGTAAAGAATTGGCTGGAGAATAGGACACAGAGAGTAATAGTAAATGGAGTCCACTCTGAAGAAAAGAGGGTTACTAGTAGGGTACCACTGGAGTTCAGTATTAGGACCGGTCCTCTTCAATGTCTTTATAGCGACATTGAAGAGGACTAGAAAAAAAGTATGTCTCTTTGCAGATGACACAAGATCTGTAACAGAGTTGATGCACAAGGTGGGTGGAAAGGATGAGAAGGGACTTGGCAAGGTTAGAGGAATGGTCAAATGTATGGCAGCTTAGATTCAATGCTAAGAAGTGCAGGTAATGCACCTGGGAAACAAAACCCAGGGAAGAGTACACAATGGGGGTGAGATACTAACAACAACAAAAATGGAAAGGACCTGGGGTAGTCATATCAGATGACCTAAAGGTGGGCAAGCAATGTGAGAGGGCAGCAAGGAGGGCTGGGGAATACTGGGATGCATAGGAGAGGCATCACAAGTAGAAAACAGGAAGTTATTATCCCTCTGTACAGACAGCTGGTCAGACCCCATCTGAAGTACTGCATGCAGTTCTGGAGACCCAGTCTCCAAAGAACATAGACAGGATGGAAGCTGTCAGAGGAGGGCAACTAAAATGGTGCAGGGTCTGCACGGAAGACATATGAAGAGTGACTTAAGGAGCTTAATATGTATAGCCTCGAGGAAAGGAGGAGAGGGGGACATGATAGAAACTTTCAAGTACCTCAAGGGAATCAACAAAGTCCAAGATGGTAGCATCTTTCAAAAAAAGTGGTGTGCAAGAACAAGGGGGCACAATTTGAAGATAGAGGGAGGGGCAGCTCAGAGGTAATTTAAGGAAGTATTTTTTCACAGAGAGGGTGGTGGATGCATGGAACGGCCTTCTGGAGGAGGTTGTGGAGTCAAAAACAATGGTGGAATTCAAGCATGCATGGGACAGTCATAAGGCAATTCTAGGGGATGGGGCAGGAAGAAGTCGGCTGCTAGTTAACTAGGATCTGCAGCTTATCTATTAGGTAGGGAAATGGGCAGACTGGGTGGGCCAAGCGGTCCTTATCTGCCATCAAATTCTGTGTTTCTATGTTTCTATGTTTCTGGGCATTCCTCCTGCTAAGTGTAAGCTAACAGCCCCAAGCTTGGTGTGGCTCTTACAGGCTTCGGTCAAAGCCAAATGGCTCGTAGTAAGCAGATGGAGAACTAAAGAGGTCTCGTCCCTTACAGCCTGGCTTATGGCCTTGGCTAAGTTGGCTAGCTATTCCAGGCTTATGCACTTCAGCAATGACACCCTGTCACTTTTCAAAGAGAGGTGGACTCCCTTCCTGTGGCATATGCAGAGCCTCTCCACCACCTCCATAACTCTTATCGATGGGACAAGTCATGATCTCCCTGAGGGTTACCCAATTTCCCCCTCAACCGCTAGCCCTCTCCTGTCCCCCTTCGCCATCCATTGCCTAATTAGTGTGGACAGGCCACTTTCACAAGGCCAAGATCCCCCACTAATCTTTAAACCTAATGTCATGTCATTGGTCTTACTTGAGTTCATTACATAGGACTTGGATACATATGGTAAAGTTTAGTATATTTGTGGTTAATGGTGCATAATATTTTTAATGCTCCATATGAATTGTTGTTTGTAATGTCATTACCTATTGTATGTCTCTTTAATTCAAAAAAGTTAAACTACCAAAAAAAAAAAAGGCTTTCTACCCAACTCCCACTTTCTATTAAAAAAACAACACTTTTTTCTACCCACCTCCTGCTTTCCTGGTGCCTCTGAAATAGAAAAAATAAGAAGCTTCTTAATTGCTAGCTTTTGGAACTATGCCTGGAGCCAACAGTGTGTGTTATACTACACCCCTTCCCTAGACCAAGTCTCCCCATTCTTTGAAGTAACATGTCCTTACTGCAACCCCCCTCTTTGAGCCTTGATCTCAATTTTAAGAAGTGGATAGTGCAAACAGCCCCAGCTAGTTAGTTGCCCCCCCCCCACTGCATGCCCTCATACAGTCTTTACTCCTGTATGCTGCCTGAACATAATAAACTCAACTGCTGAATAAAGGAAGTGGGTGTGTGTGCAGTCATGAGGGAGGGGCAGGGCAGTAGCATCATTAGTGATGCAATGCAGCCTTTTTTATTAAATTGATATTTCCTGAAGACCTGTGGTCAAAACATCAGTTATAACTTTATTTTCCTTTATCAGCATGCATTTAATCTTCTTTACTTTTATTTGCAGTCCTTGTCATAACATAGAACCCTTTTCCATTCAGTCTTGGTCTAATGAGCAGTGTTAACTTTTCTAAAGCAACTGCTCGATATAAATCATAAGTATAATCTAGAAGCATGTTTCACCTTACGGTTTGCTTGGTCACTAGTTTCCCATTACTGCTCATCGTATTCAACATAGACTACAGTATTTAACTATTCAGCTGTATTGAATCAGATGAGCAGTAATGTGAAGGCAGCTTGATTGGCAGGCAATAGTTTATTCAATAAGAGGGCGATCAGAGAATCTTCACTGATATAACTCTATAAGGTTTCAATTTCTTTGATGGATTTGTTGGTGTTCTTGTGAGTTCCATTGAAGCACAGGTCTTTTGCAACAGGTTTATAATCTTACTGGAAGAAACTGCAGGTTCTGACTGGATATGGGCTCTTTTGCACAGTTTGTTCCCTTTTACCATTTTTATTTGGTGGCAGCATTTTCTAGTTATACCAAAATCTGAGTATTCTATAAATGTTTTCATTTAGTTTCTTTCTCAGGAATGAAAGATGGCTGACACATTTGCTTACAACTAGCATTGCAAGCCTGGCAAGGGTTACGATATACAAAATATTTAAAAAAACTCATGGTGCAGCATAGGATGTACCTAGAAATGTAGTTTTGACAGATATGCTATCGTTTGTGTTAACTGTAGTTAAAACTAGCTTTAACTGCTTATCATGTATTGCTGCTTGAAAAGTTTTTAATTAGGTAATCTTGGCATAGAATTATGTGGCCTGCTCGTTGGGCCTTGTTCTAGGGGTCCTCATTGCTAGAGGCAAACTTTCTTTCCCACGTTTTTGTTTCAGTAAGGTAGCCATAAGACTCTGACTTTTTAGTTTTTACTACCATTTGGGTGAGGTTCTTCTGGTCCAATAAGCTAGTTTAGCCACTGAATGAGTTAGTAGTTTTATATTCTGAGAAAAGAAAGCAGGCTGTACTATAAGTTTATAATTTATTCTCATGGTAACATAATATTAGGGAAATGTAAGAGTCTTAAGGTACATCTTGTCTGCCTTTCTGCCACACAGCAGTGTGTATACCAAATTAGACAATGGACAAATATCCAGACTAAACAGCCTAAATGAAACCTTATCTCATGCATAACCCTCAATGTTATTCCCCTCGAGAATCTGTTTACTACTCAATTCAAATCCATTTATTTATTTATAGCCAGGAAAAAAATCATTGAGCAAATGCTCATTCACAATTATGCCCTGGGGCAATACAAAATTAGTTACACATAAGTGTATCCCTAATGGCAGTAAGTTAATACAAGTACAAAGTCAAATAAATAAACTTACAATTGGATAATTTAACTGAGCTAGTCTTCAATTTGTTATGTTTTCCCATATTAATGTGGACAGTCAGGCTAAAAATGAGTACTGATCCTGCTTTGAAAGCCTGAGCAGAGATAGCTGTCACAATATCACTAGAAGGATATTACTCATATTAACTATGCTCTATTTATTTAGTTTTTATTAACCAGGTAAGTGCACTAGACTATTAAATGCATATTTGCCAGCATGGTCTTAGAGGTTACAAGAAATACAAACTGTGGGCGAACAGTAACAAAGTGCATACATTACATTAGGCAAGCATCACTCACAATTACAATTACATCAAATTTAAATAACATACAAAGGAAATTAATGGAGTACAAAGCAAAAATTGGGATAACATGCAGAACTGAAATAAAACAAGTGTTGGAAGTAGAAACAAAGAACATCTCTGTGATGTTTTCCTTCTACTATTTCCCCTTATCCTGCCCCGTCAGTTTGAGTGCATGTCTTCTATTTTATACTTGAAGTCTCCACTTTATCTCCATGCCATTTATTATATTTTCTCTGGCTCCACTGATTTTCAACTTATGTAATAATACCCCCAAGAAAAATAAGTTATGCATCATAAAACAAAAATAAAAAGAAAGAAAAAGACATTACATGTAGAGAATTACATTGCCCTTCATAATTTTTTTCCAGCAATGTCTGGATTTATTTGTTTGATTTTTCTGTTTTACAGTTTTTTCTATATTTAATAAACATTGTTTGATTATAGAAACTACCCACTGACAGCAAAAACAGTAGACGTCAACTAATGACTAGAGTGCAGACTGGAGAACATTACTGTGCACACCTGTGTATGGCTGGTGAGGTCACTCATTCCATTGCTGTCCCATTCACAGTGGCTGGGTGAGTCAGGTGATGTAGCATATTTAATTGATCCAAAATGAATAGGAAAAGATGAACTCCACACATAAAATCTTCAGTTATTCTTTTATTTTTCCATACACCTCATTTGGCTACATTTGTAGCCTAAGCCACTTTGTCAGTCCACAGTCTTTTCTCAGATCTAGTAAAACATATAAAAAAGTGTCTAAGTACATGTTATAAACAAACCATATCATTTAAAAAACTTTGTAACACCCAAAATATACAATACTAATCATCAGTACTCCACATTATTTACAGTTCTTAAAGTCCCTTTCCAAAAAATCACTAATGTCCAGAACGGAATGCTATAGTGTGTCTACAGTTTTTACAATAGTTCAATCTATATTTAGTGTTATTTCTTTATTTTGTACTCTTGAAAAAATATATAAATAATTAAAGTCTTGTGGGTACACTTATATCTTCCTATTCTATTGTGTTAGTTTCAACAATTTCATTTCTAATATTTCCCTTAAAGGGTAGGGGCATCCTGGATTTGCCAATGTAAAAATACATATTTAATTGATACCAGTTTTGTGTGCTCAGTGGCATACCTAGTCATTGAGCTTGTTGGTGATTAAAATATGCAATTTGATGTGGGGTCATCATGAGACAGACCTGTGCTGCCACTGCTGAGTGCTGTGAGCTGGACTGTTGTACCAGTGCCAGTGAGAGGAGTTCAGGGATACTTGCCATGGTCACTAGGAGGTGTAGAGGTAAGGGTGGCAATACTAGTAGATGTCATCTGTTGGTAGGGGTAGGGGTGGAAATAGTAGTAGATGTCATGTTGAACATGTGAATAATCAAATGGGTAGTTAAAGTTGCTGCTTGGCAAGATGAGTTTGAGAAAGGCTAAGAAGTCAAGATTCTCAGCATCTAGCCTTATGCAATGAGGTGAGGCAATATTCCCAGTTGTACTGAAACATTTTGCTAAGCAACTAATATTGGAGGACATTCAAGAAGATATAAAGCCACTTTAGCTAATGCTGAACAGATGATTTGCCCACCATGCCAGCATTCAATTGTATTACTATTTCTGCCAGTCAGTGACTCTGCAAGATAAGCTTGTTTCATGTGCTCTGGTAACAGGTCCAAGCCTTTCTCTAAAATGTTCTAGCAGCATCAGCATTCAGTGTCGAAAAGCATCCAAGCATGCAAGTGTTATTCTTCTATGTCATGCTGATGCCTGGCACTGGCACCAAAGAAAGCCAACAGAAGAGGAACAGTATATCTTGGAGGTTTTGTATGCACATTCTTGCTGTCTTTGTTGTTCCATCATAAGTGTCCATAACACTTTTTGATTGATATGCAGTGCTCTATGCATCCAGGGGGAACAAACACATCTTTATATCTGGAATCCAGGAATGTTGCCATACTACAATACGTGGTGTGTGTGATCATTTAGCTGTCAAGCCGGTCTGCAAGTTGGGTCAGAAACATCTCTACCACTTCTTTAATGCATATTGTATTCTGCTGCTGTGATGACTCAGATAAATTAGTTGTGTCTCTCCAACCAGTTCTCCACCACCATCATCATGACTGTCATTCTTGGCATCACCACCAGTTCTTCCATAGTTACTACCACCATCAGTCTTGCTTTGTTGGGCTACTGCAGAAAATTCCAAACAAAAGCATTTGTGACATTTAAATAAATGTGTCATGGGAATGACTTTGCTAAGGGTTCCTGATTCAACACTGAAATCTTTAGTGGCCTGTTCATATAGTGGCAGAGGCAGAACAAGCTTTTGCAGAATACACCACTACAGCCATGAAAATATCCCCCACATGCTACATCATTGAATTCTATATAATGAAACTCTGGTTTCAGTTCCATAAATCGTTCCATCTTGTGGAAGCATCCTTTAATCAAATAATTCTGAGGAACACTGGACTTCTGTTGGTAATGGTTGAGGAGCTCACTGCATTTGGGGAGTAAAGAAATATCTAGTGAGGTTCCATACACGGTCAAGTTTTTCCTTCAACTGTGCATGTTTGTCAAGCACATGACTCACCACCAGTTTTAAGGTGTGTGCAAAATAAGGTGCATGGAGAAATAACCATCATTAATCTCCTTCAGCATGTTCTAACACTGTACATCATGAAGATTCCCACCCTCAGACAATGAACGTATATCCATACCTCTTCAGGGGCAGACATTTTCCGTATAATGGATTTCTGCTTATTTAGGCTATACTTTCAAACAACTTAAAATGTATTACTGTCTTCCAAAAAGGCTGGCAATTAAGTATTTTTTTTGTTTAGTAATAACAACATGTCATCTCCAAAAGTGTTAACCCCTATATTAGCCCCATTGTAGTGTATACCCTCGACCTCCTGGTTACTCCTAATATAATTCAAAAAAGGTTCAATTCTTAAAACAAAAATAACCGATAACAGTGGCCATCCCTGATGAACTCCATTTAATATGTCAAATGGCTTCAAAAAGTGTGCATTCATAAGCAGTAAAGTATCGCAGTTGCATTATTGTACAGTAAAGCTACATTATTAAATGGTGTAAGAGTTTTGGAATATGCCACTTTTCTAAACACTTCATCATAAACATTCTATCAACCACATTGAAGGCTTTGCTGGCATCAATAGCGATTGCATAGAACACTGACTTTTCCAGTTCCATATAGGGAAACAGGGTATGTAGTCTTCTAGTAGCTTGAGCTAGGGTTTGCCTTTGAATATAACTAAACTGGTCCAGGTGAATGACCGTGGGCAAAATCACTTTAATTCTATTAACAGTTAATTTTAATATTAACTTATAGTCAATATTCAAGAAGGCTAGTGGCCTATAGCTATCAGGTGTAACCGTGTTTTTCCTCTCCTTTAGTATCGGCATCATTTTCACTTTTTCATTGTTTCTGGTTTTTGCCCAAGGACATTACCCAACTCAGTTAAAAGCAGTTTAAACCAAGGGTCCAATTCTTCCACAAAAGCTATATCAAATTCTGATGTAAAGCCATCCTCCTTGCTAAGAATGGCAGTTATCAGCCTCATCCCCAGCACCATCAACCTTTCCTCACCTCCCCTCTTGGTCCAGTGCTGGGTTCCCTGATGGATTGCCCCACTGCAGAGTCAGGGGGAAGGCTATACTTCCCCATAGACTCAAATCAGGAATCGTCCCTAAGACCCAAGGTGGTAGGGCAGGTTGTGGTGCCCCGGGTGAGGTTTCTTGTAGCCCTAAGTTTGCCATTTTCCTTCTTAGCATTCACTTAGGTTCCCAGTGCTGCAGTGACATGGAGGACACATGCGTGTGAAGGCGTGCATGTGTTCTGGAACTACAGCCCCTTTCACCCACCTTGACTTACTTCAGCCTCCTGAGTGTCTATGTTACCACCAGGCCTCCACCAGATGGCAGCCAAGAGCCACGATGACTCACCACCCCAATCTGGGAGAGAAGAGCTGTCCTGTTGGCTGCTTGATCCTCTCCCACCCCCCACGCTGATCCCGCAGGCAAACCAAGCTCATTCCCAAACTCAGGTTGTCAGTGTGGCAAGAGGTAAGATTCTTACAGTGTCTCAGCCCTCTGCACCACCGAGCTGGCTAGATCCCAGACTTTTTTATATAATTTTGCAACATGTTCTTACCGAACAAATACACCTTTTAGAGTATAGTTTTATAATACTTTTCCATTATGAAGGCCATGTCTTCATCTTTGTATACTGTCTTCCCATTCTCATCTTTCAACACTGTAATTAAATTCTTTTGTCTCTACTTTTAAAGTAAGGGGGCTAACATTTTCCTGGGTTTATCCCGTTGAAGGTACCATGCCAATTTTATCTTTTTAAACTTAAGCTACATTTTTCATTTTTTTTAAATGAAAGTGTAAAGTTCTAACATTATTAATAGATCCTAATAATGTAGCTCTCATATATCACTACATGTATATACATGTTGATGTAATACATTTTTAAAAATAAGAGGACTTTAAAAATGTAGTGAACCATTTTATGTTTTAATATATCAATATATGGTAGCTGCAGCAATATCTTTTACTGAAATTAATTTAGCTGTCTCCAAGCTTTCAGTGAACAAAAAAAGTTTCTAGCCATAATGGTTCCAACATTATCATTTTAAAGAAATTATCTTTTGAAAGGTCACACTTTGGAACCATTTGGCTAGCAATATAATGCTTTTTAATTGAAAGTTTGGAGTCTAACCAATAAGAATGAACTCTTTTAATACTGTTTGTATGTCTCAATAGTGTAAATTACATAACAGTTTAAAAACATGTTTATAAAAATATTTTTTACTTTTTTTGTCTGAATGTTAGTAATACTACACATTATTTAAAGAGCTACTGACACCTCAATGAAAACTTTAAAAAACAAAATAATTAGCTACAATTCTGACGGTGTTCCATATATATTCTATATGTTTCTCCTCCCCATCATTTATTACTGGGGAAATTTGCATGAATACATGATCTTTAGCCCTTAGAGTTCTTTAGAGTTCATCTGCCTCTGTAGCTTACTCCCTACTTCAGTTCATAATCCTCTGTTGTGACATCAAAAATCTGTTGTCATGAGTGTAATTGTGATGTCACAAGGGATACATTATGACTTCAGGTGGGGAGAAAGCAACAGGAATAGATGACCTCTTCAGGAGCAAAGATCCTGTTTTCATGCAAATTATCTCAGTTATAAATAATGGGGAGGAGAAATGCAGAACTAATAAGAAATACAAGCTTGGCTGTGTCTAAATATGTTTTGCTTAAGTTTACCTAAAGGTGTCAGCTGTTCTTTAACTAGATACTGTGCTTTTTACATCTTATTTTTCACTTAGCTTATTTCCTTAATTGCATTATGAATATTGCAGTCTCCCCGCTAGCAGTGCCTATTCTTTTTTGCTTTAGCAGGCTTTGCCTGTGAAAGTATTGGGATATAATAAAAGAACCGACAGTTGACTTCCTAGCGCAAAGAAGGCTTATGTACAGAAATCAACATCGGTTCACAAGAGATGATCTTGTCAAGCAAACTTGGGTTGTCAAGGCATCTTGCACCGTGAAACAAAAACAAGCATCCACAAAGAAACACATTTCTACTGTTCACTACTAACAACTATTTATAAACAGGTACTGGTTCTTGATATTCATACAGGCACATTCTAAAACAATCAGTGCTACAGGCTGTGTTGTAGGGTGGGAAGTCCTGAGATCTCATATGTGGTGCAGGCTCTTATTCAGCCTATCATAGTTTTGGGGCTGTTGTAGGTGTTGAAGGGTTTCCGACATATTTCATAGGCAGGAGTGTGTCACTTGCCAAGTGTGAGAGATGGTCTAGAGAAGCAAGTTGTATCAGGGAAGACAATACTTCTTGGATTGAAGGGATCGTAGATGTCCACCATCTACAACGGATAAGGCACTTGGCTTGCATTGCTAGGAGGGCTAGCCATCTAAGCTCATGGGCAGACAGGTGGGGACCCATGGACTTCATACGCAGTATCAGTAGTGGAGCAGAGAGTGGAATGCTTTTGTGGATCACCTGGGTGCCCATGTAATGAACCTGTTCCCACAGGGGTTGTATTTTCGGGGCATAACCATAGGATATGTAACATATCTCCTACTTGGGAGTGGCACCTCCAGCACAGGTTCGAGTTATGCACTCTCACTGTAAACAGGACAGAAGGGATCAGATGCCAGAAGTGCAGTATTTTGTTTTGAATTAGTTTACTTCTAGTGTCCTTAATGCCTGTTGTGCAAACTGCCAGCATTCAGCCCATTGCTGCTCCATTATGGGGTGCTGAATTGCGCTTTCCCATTTGGCCCTGGCAGCATCTGATTGATTTGGGATAAAGTCCCTGAGGGCCAAGTATATCTTACTGGCCAGATAAGTGGGGTTGGTGATCCAGGAGGGCAGAGGAGTAGGAAAACCTCTACTGGCTACCTTCCTGAGGAGCATCTGGAGTGTATTGCGCATTTGCAGCATTCTCCAGAAATCTCCAGTGGGCGGGTCCCATCTGGCTTGCAAATGTTGAAACATGTCAATTGTTCGTGAGCCTGGGACCAGGAGGTCTTGAATTATTTTTATGCCCTTGGATTCCCATCCCGTTCATCTGACTGGTTGACCACCAATTTGCAGTTTGTTATTCCCCCAGATTGGGGTGCATGAGATAGGCGCTAGGTCAACCCCCAGTTTACATTGTATTTTGGCCCAGATTTTGACAGATGGACAAATTATGGGGTGTCCTTTGAGGGCAGTGGGAAGGGGATTGTAGATTAGTAGATAGTGTCTCTGACTCATTACCTGTTCAATTGTCACCCACTGAGGGCTCTCCTTCCCTATAGGATGCAGCCATTGAAGGGTTTGTGCACTTTTTGAAGGCCCAGTTGTACCCTTTAACCCATGGTAGGCACCAGTCCCCCACTTTCCAGTGTGCACTCAGCTTATTCTGGCTGTACTGGGAGGGTTACCTTCCCATAAGAAGTTGTACACTGCTTTGTTTAGTTTCTGACACCAGGTGAGCAAGTAGGTAAAAAACCTTGGGGGCAATCACCATTTTCACAGCGGCTATATTCCCTGCAAGCATGACCCTTAATTTTTTCCACCTGTTCATGTCTGTGGAAATATCTGCTAAAAGGGGATGCATATAGAGATCCCATCAGGTGGATAGTGCCAAGGTGAAGTTTACCCCCAAGTATGTGATACTTGCATCTCCCATCTCAGTTCAGTGTCCCCCACTTTATCTGGGATGCAGTGATGGTTTAGAGAGAGTACCTCCATTTTAGTTTTGTTCATCTGCAGTCCAGCATAAGCTACAAATTTGTTTAGAGCTGCAAGCAGTGGTTACTGTGACCAGTAGGTCATCCGCATAAATAAATGTGGTATATTGGACAGATCTGACCGTGATGCCCTGTATCTGGCTGTGCAACCTTAGGAAAGCCACCAGGAGCTCCACCGCCAACACAAATAAAAGGGGGTGGGCAGCTTTGCAGGGTGAAGGGAGATGACATTGTGGAGTCGGTCAACAGTCTGGCTGTAGAGTTAGCATATATGGCTCGGACCCAGGACTGAAAGCAGGGCCCAACCCCCACATTTTGTAATACCATGTGAAGATAGTCCCATTCAAGAGAATCAAACACTTTCTCAAAGTCTATTGTCACTGCGGCAGCTGCCTTGGAGAGATGTTTCACCACATGTGTTAGGTTGACCAAAGTTCTAACATGGTCTACGCAGTATCTCCCCTGGACAAATCCCACTTGGGATGGGTGGATCAGGTGTGGGAGTAGTGGGTTTAGCCGGTGGGCCAGTGATTTGTATACATCTTCCCAGCCATGTTACGTAGTGATATGGGTTGGTAGCTACTAGGCAGGGTGGGGTCTTTCTCCTTCTTGGGCAACACAGGAATGACTGCTTCACACAGGGTCAGAGGAAACCTTCCCTCTGTCTCTGCTTCCTCCTATATCTGTTATAAGATGGGTGATGCTGTTATAGCCAGCAATTTCCAAAGTTCCACTGGGAACCCATCTCCCCGGGGGCCTTCCCTGCTCTTAGGGACATGAGGGCCTGCTGACCCTCTGCCGTGGTAAGTGGCGCATCTAATGTGTCTGCCTGCTTCTGTGTAAGGGTAAGGAGCTGAATTCTACTGAGAAACTCCCGGGTGGCAATGGGATCCACCTTTCTGGATGAGGCATACAGTGCTTCATATTATGTTTTCATAGCTTCACTCATTAATTCTGTGGAGATTTGTATCACCCAGCCCTTATCCCTAAGCCTTGCTATATGTTGAGCCATTTGTTGTCATTTAAGTCGATAGGCTAAAACCTTCCCCCTTCCCAATGTTTATGTCTAAGTCATAAAATGGCAACTTCGGCCTTATGGGACAGGAGGATGTTTATTTCTATCCACAGTCCTGCAATTTCCCTACCCATGGGAGAGTGTGGCATGGGGTGTTTTTTGCCATTAAATGTATTTTTGGCTATCTTCAAGGCTGATTCTAGTTCCTTTAGTTTCTCTTCCCTCTTCTTCCTTCTAGCCACTGAGTACCCTATGATCCTGCCCCCTCATGGTAGCTTTGAATACCTCCCATGTGTTTCTGGTAGTGGTATCTGAGATGGGGTTCTCCTTAAAGAACAGCTCAGCTTCCCTTGAGGTCCATGTCCAGAATTCTGCATCCCTAATTAGAGTGGGATCCAGCTGCCATGAAGGCAAGGAGTGAGAGGTTTGACTCTACTGCAGTGCCAGTTGGACAGGGCATGGTCCAAAATTATTATGGGGAGGGATTATGGAATCCACTGCCACCTGGGTAATTTTGGGGGATGTGACTCAGAGATCTATATGGCTGTATGAGCCATGTACCATCAAGTAAAATGTATAGCCTCTGTCTCTGGGATTAAAAACCCTCCAGATGATAGGCCTTGGTCTTCCATAAGGCGTTTTATGCCCTGCATCGTTTGGTATGGGTGTCTGGTATGTCTGAGCTCTTATACACTGAGGGTTCAAGGACTAAATTAAAGTCCCCATGAATGATGACAGGGACACCCCCACACACACCCGGGATGCTATATCCAGATTGTGTGCAACTTTGTGGAAAAACTCTGGGTCATTCTCATTCGGGGCATAGATATTATCCAGCACTATCCAGTCCTGTGGGGTTTGTAGGAGCACAAACGCCCATCTTCCCTGTGAGTCCACCCAAGTGCTGACAGTAGTCCACTGCAGTTGTTTGTGAAGTCGGATTGCCACCCCCCCCCTTCCTTGTCGGGGTGGAGGAGTGGAAAACTTGGCCCACCCTTTCCTTCTTTAGCATCTTATGGTCTCCCTGAAACAGCTTTGTCTCCTGCAGGAAGGTCAACTGAGTTTTCACTTTTTTTAAATATGTTAGGGGTCACGTGATGGCAGCTTAGGCTCTAGCAGCATTTTCTTGGAGCTCCGTTCCCCATCTAATTAGTTTTATTTTATAACTGCTTCATGTATCGGCTTTCACTCGCTAGTCTCTTCTAAAGACTCTACCTCCGTTCTGGTGCGCTGGACAATCAAGTTTATGGAGGCATATATGAAAAAAGCTCCCCCTCGGCATTCTCCACCACGAACGCCAGAGAAGGAGAAGGCCGCTATGCGGCCTAAGCAACAGCCTACTAGCTTGATTAAGATGCCTGCAGGGGAGGCGGCTCTCACCGAGAGCAGATTTCTGGAGGTCATGCAGCCACTTCAAACTGCGATTGCTACTATTACTGAGGATCTACAAGATATTAAAAGCTCGGTGGAGGTGCTATCAAGACGGGTTAATGACTCGGAAGCCAGAATTGTTTCCCTTGAAAAGAAACAAGACAAGGCGGATTTGGAGGTGATCAATATGAGACGTAAGATGAAAAACCTGGAAGATAAACTAGAGGACCTGGAGGGGCGCAGTCGTCAGAATAATTTGGTTATATTAGGAATTCCAGAAAAGGAGGAAGGGAGTGGGATAATTAAGTTTCTGCAGAGACTTTGCACTAAAGTAGCCGGCCCCTCGCCGGGTGGAGGGGAGTATGTCATAGAGCGAGCCCACAGAGCCCTTCGTCCCCTCCTTCTCAAGGTCAGCCGCCTAGACCAATTATTTTCAAGCTCCTGAATTACTTGGATAAAAAGCATATCCTGGATAAATCTAGAAGTATTGGGGAAGTTACTTGGGAAGGGAAGAAAATCCATATTACCCAGGACCTTCCGCATTCAGTGCGGTTACGACGACAGGAGTTCCATCCATAGTCTCCAAGTTGGTTGCCTCTAAGCCATTTAGGTAAAATACCCTGCCATCCTGATGGTTAAGAAAGAAGATAAGTGGCTTTCATTTGAATTGCCTGCCCAAGCCCTTCCAGAGCTCAAAATATCTTTCCTGACCTCTTCAAGTAAAGGCAGGAGTTCTGTGGCCCAGTTGACATGTTGATGTTGTGTGCTTTATTTAGATTTAAGCCTCCTGAACTCTGGTTTTGCTTCAGTGAGCGTGCTAGACTCTTAACCACTTCCTGGCAAAGTCGAAGTTGGGGTATTAACATTTATTGGTCTCTAGGGCACAGTGCCTTTCGCCTCGATCCTTGTGCGAGGAGGAATTCTTCTGTTGAATTGGACCTGCAAGAGAATATTTTAACAACCGAACGGTCTCTCTGTCATGCCTGCTGTTTTTGCATTGTCGTTCTCTTTTATATGTTTCCGAACATGAGACTTGGTTAAAGGTTCAATTAAGTTGTAGATATAAAAATATATATATATTTTTTTTTTCTCTGCTCGTCCTATAGCTCAGTGTCTGGTGATGGACTTGGATGTCAATCTATCCTTGCACAAAATAATGATACTTGTCGGGGACTATACAATACAATACGGAGCTAGATCTGTTGGACTGGTCTTTGACCACTTTTCACTAGTTTGATGTCTTTATCTCTACAAGATCCAAGTTAACTGTTGACTGTTAATTATCCTAGCAGGTTGTGGGGTGTTTTTAAGGGTGCAGTTGTTTGGGTCCTGATGGAGTGGGTGGGGGCTCAGGGAGTATAACTGTAGGTTTGAACTGCTATGGTATTAATCATGTGGCATAGTTGGTTTGGGAGTGCAGTTGAGCTGAACTGGGGTTTGTTAGCTTTGTTAGGATTGGGGGCTTATTGGTTTCTTGATTTTGGGGGAGTATTCCGAATATTAGTTCAGTGGGTGGGGTTTTTGACTACACACTACGGGGGGCCATTGATTCCAGCTGAAGTTGGGCTTGATTTTACTTTATTAGCAGAGCCCTGGCTCTTTTCGCTGGGGCACGGATTGTGTATTTTGGGTCTTCTTCTCCTACTTGGCATTATTATAGGCCATGGTTAGTCACTACACTTTTATTAGTTGGAATGTTAAGGGAGCCAAGGACCGGGTCAAGAGGCAAATCATCTTAAGACATCTACGACAGTTGAGGGCGCAAATTGTTTTCCTGCAAGAAACACACCTAAAGAAAGAGGATATCATCCTCTTCAAAAGAACATGGGTAGGGCAAGTTTTTGGGGCCGGTGTGTCCTCGAATAAAGGGGGAGTAGTTATCCTTATAGCCAAAAATGTTCCTTTTAAACTGGTTCAAGAAACTTGGGATCCGGAGGGTCGTTATGTTGTTGTGCATGGTCTTTTAGAATCCCATTCAGTTCTTCTTGGCTCAATATATGGTCCAAATTGCGATTCCCCATCTTTTTTCATGCGGTTACTTAGTATCGTGGTGTCTGATCCACCTAAACTCACTATTCTGGGAGGATTGGAACCTAGTGCTCCAATCGGAACTAGATAGATCCGGCTGTGAGGCGAGGTTATCCCAGCACAAAGAGTGCTGAAAGATCTCATTAGGGATGCTGCTCTAGTTCGATATTTGAGGGTCTTAAATCCGACACTCGGCAGTATTCCTTTTTCTCTGCTGCGCACAGAACATATTCCCGAATAGACTACTTTCTTATTAGTTCTTTCGCCATACATGGTGTGTCACAGGCAGAGATATTGGCCAGAGTATTGTCTGACCATGCCCCAGTGAGCCTGGAATTCTGGTTGGGAGCAGGGAGTAAACGATCACCCCAGTGGAGGTTAAACAGCCAGATACTGAGAGACGAGAATTCTCTGAGGCAGATAGTAGATTTCATTGCTACCTTTCTCAACAGTAATCAGGGCTCGGTGGCTAAGTATGACTTAATTTGGGCCACCTTAAAATGTTCCTTAAGGGGAGAGCTGATAAAAATGGCCTCCTTAAGGGCGCGGTCCCAAAGAGCTCAATTGGACTCCCTTCTGGTCTCAATCAAGGATCAAGAGCATAGTCTGTCCCGGGCCTCTACGGCTGAAAGCTGGACCAGACTTTACTAATTACAAGCCAAATATGCTGATCTTGTTTCCCAAAGAGCGGAGTTAGCCCTCCTAAGGACTAAACTTAGATACCTAGATGCAGGGGAAAGAGCTAGTAAGTTGCTCGCCTTGCGCATCCGTCAGTTGGACTCCTTGAAATTCATCGCAGGAATCTGCGTAGGAGGAGACAGTAGGGTCTGTACCGACCCTTTGGAAATGGCGAAAGCCTTTGGCACCTATTTCCAGGGCTTGTATGATGTTGACCCAACCCAACGGCCCTCTGATACGGACATTAATTTTTACCTCAGCTCGGTCAACCTTCCTAAAATCACTGATGCAGAGGTGGCTTGTCTAAGTGCTCCAATTTCTCTCGTTGAAATACAGCAAGCTGTACAACAGATGCCCCTAGATAAGTCCCGGGCCACGGCTTACCTAGTAATTTTACAAGGCCTGTCTCCGGTAATTGCCCTGTCCTGAAGGAAGTATTTGTGTATTGGTTCAATAATGGGGTTTCAGACCCTAGGTTTCAAGAAGCCACAGTCTCTTTAATTTTAAAGCAAGGGAAAGACCCGTTATGCATGGATAGTTATCCTTCCATTTCCTTACTAAATACAGATGTTAAAATACTGGCCAAAATCCTAGCAAATAGACTCTCAAAAGTCATGGGTAGGTTGGTGAGTCAAGAACAAGTTGGATTTATGGCTGGTAGGTCCTCTCAAGATCACTTGAGAAGTTACTACACCTTCTGGCTTTGGCCAGGGATTCTGAGATACCAGCGGTTCTAGTGTCACTCGATGCTGAAAAGGCATTCGATAGGGTCTCCTGGGATTTCCTATTCGCCACCTTAACATCATTCGGGCTGCCGACAGAATTTCAAAGATGGGTCCATCTCTTATACCAGTTTCCCTCGGCCAGGGTTAAATGCAACGAGTACTGTCCCCTTCATTTAATTTAGCCAGGGCACAAGGCAAGGTTGTTCTTTGTCCCTTTGCTCTTTAATTTATACCTAGAACCGTTATTATGAGGTTAGCAATGAATGCAGCCATAAAAGGAAATTCGAGTGGGGAATGCCAGGTATGCCCTTTTCAGTATATGCAGATGACATACTGCTCCATGTTGAGGAACCAGACATCTCAATCTCAGCTACTCTAACTAAGATTGAGAGCTTTTCTAAAGTCTCCTATTATAAACTGAACCGGCCAAAGAAGATACTTCCTTTAAACAGTAGAGTCATTAAGGCGAACTTTCCATCTTCGGCCTCTCTGGAAAGCAAATCAGTCACATACCTGGGTATCAAGATTCATAATACTTTGAATTCTATTACCAGGACTAATGTTGCAATTTAGTTAATACAATAAGGAGGATTTGGTGAGGTGGCTGCTTCCTTTCTCCCTTTGGGGAGGCTTAGTATTGTTAAAATGAATGTTCTACCGAGGATAATGTATCTCTGGGTATGTTAGGGTTTATTTGCTGAAAAGATGGTTCTCTAAACTACAAGCGCTATCAGTACCTTTTTGTGGAACAAAAAGAGCGTAGATCATTACATAAAATTGATGACTCCAAAGTTAAGAGGAGGCCTGGCTGCCCTCTTTCTTCCTTTATTATGCTGCTAGCATATAAGTAAACTAGTTCACTGGAGTGGGAGATTGGGCATCAGGAATACAGACCCTTGTGGGTAGACATAGAGCAGCACTTGGCTACACAGGTTAATTGCTCTCTGAGGGCCCTCCCTATTCTCCCCATCGGCTATTCCCAAGGTCTTTCGAGGGAACCCGAAGGTTGGTCATTAAAAGCCCTCCATCAGATACAGAACTATCTGTCTGTAAGTGGTACCTTTCAGCTGACCAGCCCATTATTGGTAATCCACACTTTAAAGTTGGAGTGCCCTCTATCTTCTACTTTTGGCCTAAATTAAATGATGTTAGACTTTCAAATTGTTGGTCAAATGGAAACCACTCCCTTTTGAATACTTAAAAGACTTTTGAGAGCCTCGGGTAAGGAGGTGTTTAAATATTTACAAGTTAGAAATGCCTTATCCTCCTTTTTCTCCGGGTTTTCACCGATAGATCCGAGTGACGAGACCTTTCCTCGCTTATTCATAAAGCCTCCCAACCACGTTCAGTTCCAACCTATACAAAACTCTTCAGGTATGGGATTCTAGATTACCATCAGGTATCTGTATATTATAAGGAATTGGGTATTCCGAGGATCCCTCATTGTATGGAAGCTCTGGATATCCATGTACAGGTATATAAAACAAGACAGACTGAGGCTAATGCACTTCAACATCATGCACAATATTTACTTTACTCCCGTTCAGCTATGTAAATGGGCACTGACAACGCTTTTTGTGCAAAGTGCAAGAGGGTATCGGCACCTATATCATATGATTTGGCTATGCCCCTGTGTGCAGACGGTTTTGGCGTTCTATCGCTAACATCCTTGACCCTGTCCTCGGCTTAGGTGCTTTGTTTACACCTGAAATTTGTCTAATTAATCTCTTTCCTTTGGGTGTTACAAAATTATGAAAGCCCATATGTCACTTCTTTCAGCTACAGCTAAATTAATAATTCTGAGACACTGGGTTGACGACAAGCCCCCCACTCCGATCGAAAGTGGTATAAAGAGAGCATGTTGGCCTTGCAGCTGAGAGACATATTGCCTGCAGGCAGGGTAGACCGAAGCCTATACTTTACTTTGGGGGCTCCTTGGAGGCTCTCTTGACGGCCTGGAAGCCTTGAAAATTATACTTCTTATCTCATTGTAAACTAAGGTTATCTAGCATGTGCAGTCCGGGAGAGGGAGAGGGAAGGTTGGGTTGTCTGGTTTTGTTGTTCACTGTTATGGTACATTGTTCTGTGATTATTACTGGGTATAGCCTTGATTTTTTGAAAATTTAATAAAACTGGTTTAATAATAAAAAAAAAAAAATATGTTATCACCTTCTTCCTTTTCACTGGCGTGTTTAGCTCCTTAACGTTCCATATATGGCAGATCAGGTCATCCATTTTCAATGTGGGTAGCAGTGGCGGGTAGTATGGATACCTGCCATGTCATTAAGTTACAGATTCTGTGTGAGGGATTAAACATCACCAGAGACTAAGGGATTTGGGCCCCAGGTTGAAGTGGGATAAAAGGTGGGGATCCCTGGGGGGTGGGGTCACCTACGGAATGACCATATTCCGGTCCCAGGACTGCTCATACAGTAGACTTTCCTGTAGTACTGATGTTCTCTACTGCCTTGGGTGGTCATGTATGGTGACCTGGCCTCCTGCCCAATGTTGCTACTCCTGGATTCTCATGTTGTCCCATTCATGGGGGAAATTGTTTAACCAGGAAATGCACACTAAGCTGAAACTTGTTTCCAGGTGCGACCTGGGAGCACAAGGAAGTTAAGTGACTTGCTCAGGATCGCACAGTATGCAAGTGGGGGCTATGGGATTCAAACCCAGGTCTCCAGGTTTACAGCTGAGCCTTGAACCACTGCCTTATTCTGCTTCCTTCATGTCCTTACCGAGCCAGTAGTCATGGAGGGTGGGGGAAGGAGGCAGCTGCAGTCTAATGGAATGATGTGCTGCACACTCGAGCAGACTAGATAGACTGTAAGACCTGCATCTGCTGGCAATTTTGTATGTTGTATGTTCTTATGTAGCATTGCTGTAACATTCCTGATATACATGACATTTCCATAAGAACCAATAAACCATATACAAAAACAATATACACAATACACCTTAGTGCAACAGTAGAGGAAAAAGGTGATTAGGACCGTATGCTCTGCAGACCCATACAGGTCATACCTTAGGCCCCCTGAGAGTGTCTGTCTCTCTCCGTAGAGGGAGATTCCTGATGCTGGTACAAGGCTGTCTTTCCCCATGTGCATCCTTATGAGGGCGCTGGGTGTACTCGTTCCACATGGGTTCCATCCGCACTAAGTGTTAGGACAGGATGCCCTAATATGTGTTACCCGCTTGTTCATTTAGTCTTATATAGCCTCTGGGTGTTGGGGGTGTCATCATTATCTCCCCTTATGAACTGCAGCATCTCCCCTTGTGCTCCTGAAATGATTACGTGCTCATTCTTCCACCCTCCCCGACCCCCAGTGGCATTCCCATCTAGGGGCTTCTTCCCTCCCCCCTCCCTGATACAAGTCTGCATATCCAAGTGTATGGAGACAGAGGCCCCTAAGGTGCATCAGCCTGCCTTATCTCAGGTACCACAGTTGTCCGACTCCCCCACTCCCACATAGTTTAATTTATGGTCAGAGCTCATAAGGCACTTGAGGGGGGCCTATATGTCACACTTAAGGGTTAGCCAGGTTACCTGTCCAGCAGCATGCCCTATGGGTCAAGGACCTGGGAGCCAATTCTCTGCCATCAGGCAGTCTGTCTGGCCCGGTCTCCCAGCCACAGCCTCTGCCCATTCGCTGCAGTCCACATGTCATTCATTTTAAAGGCAGAGCTACTCAGTATTACAATTATACAATATTTACTGATTTCAGGCATCTCAGTTGTGTTAGATCCCCTGCTGAGAAAAAAGGGGGAGAGGGCAGGCATATCCATGTGGGAGCCAATGGTTGGTCTCCTTGCCCCTTCTAGTAGGGGAGAAGATCAGTCCAGGTCGAGAGCCTTGTCCTATCAATGTAAGGGGGGCAGCACATTATCAGGGCTTAAATCCAACCCCCCCAGGCCTGTTTACCCCAACATATTAAAATAAACACAACTTATCTGATCAGTGTTCATCAGATTCAGGAGCAGGCTCCACAGTATAGACAGTCTGTGTTTCAATGGTCAGGGGTTAAGTCATCCTCCCTGGTATCCACTTCAGAAGTTACACCTCAGCTGTACTTCTCCTCAGCGATTACAGCAGCCATCTCATATGCCTGCTGCAGGGGGTTAGCAAGTTCAGTGACTTCCTCGGGGGCTGCACACTGTGAGCTCGGGGATGTAGGCAACCTGTTCTGGGAGGAAAGCAAGTGCAGCTGCAGAGTTGCATATCGATTTCTTGAGTTAAAGTGGCCAAGGTTCAGGGGTTCCTCCCTTTGTTCTTCTCGTGGGCTACAGCTGGTGTCGTATATCAATCCCCGGGTACTCCCTTGCTTCGTGTGGTGACTGGAGGTGCCTCTTGTGGTTCCTGCCTGGCAAGGCCCAGTCTATTTCTTCAGTCCTGGCCTCACACACCTCCATCTCATTGTAGTGCTGCTCTCCGGGCCTGGCTGGCCATGTTCTGAGATTCCCTTGGGAGCGCTGTTCCTTGATAGAGCTACAAGCTCTCATTTCCTTGGGCCAGGTTCTCCATAAAAAAGTTCTCTAGAGCATCACTGGAGTCAAAAGAAAGTTGTGACCCCATTTTTACTGTACTTTCATCATAGCTGGGTACTGGAGTGAGTAGGTTAGCCCCAGCTTCTGCATGGCATGGCGGAGATCCTTGTACTCCCTGTGCCTGGCTGACAGATCTTTTGAAAAGTCCTGACTCATTTGTATGGGGAGTCCCTGCCACTCCAGTTGCCCCAGCTCTCGTGATCATTCACGAATGGCTTGTCACGTGTTGTAGCCGAGGACCTTCATCAGTATGGGTCTTAGCCTTTTGCCCTCTTTAGGCATCGGGGCCAGAGTCCAGTGCACACGTTCTATATCTAACCAGACATCTCCCTTCAGCTTTGGTATGGTTAGTAGCACCTGTTGAAGGAATTTGTTCATATCTTGTAGTTTGGCCCCTTCCAGAAAGTCCAGCAGACAGAGATTGTTCCTCGGTTGCGGTTCTCAAGGTCATCCACTTTAAGGATCAGCCCCTGGATTTGGGTGGCCTGTTCATGAGTGTTGGCCTTGAGCTCCTGGATTGCAAGTTCTTGAGAGGCAATCTGTCTTTCAGTTTTAAGAAGTCACCCCTCCAGTTGTTGTATAGCGTGCGTTGTCCAGTGGGATGCAACAGTTACTTCTACCATTTGAAGGATTAGTTTGCTGAACATCTCCTCCACTGCCACTGGGTCTTTCAGGTTGTTTGGTGCCACTGCCATGCTGCAGCAGTTGTGAGGAGAGAAGACAGCTTTTGTTAATGCAGAGATGATCAGATCACAACAAATAAGGTGTCATTCTGTACCTCATGCCTTCAGGCATGCAGATCTGTCAATGGAAAAATCGAACTGCACCTCAGAGTGCAGATTCAGATAGATATGAAGCACTGGGGATTGACCCAAGTCAAATTAAGCCTCTATCTTGCTTTCCAGCTAAGCCACGCTCCCTGCATTGGACTGTTTTAAGACACACTGAGTGGCATAGTGAGGCACAAGGACACAGGCCGAGAGCCATTTGCCCCTGGACATGCATTAGAACTGGCTAAGTCACACCCCCAGAGTGTCTTTTTGCACTTATAAAATGGGACACTGTATTTTACAAGTGTGAAAAAACTAAATTTATGTGTTTAAATAATTAAAACCATGTATGTTCTTTGCAATAAAACAGTTCCTCTATCTGTATTACTGTAGTTTCAAGTTTTTTCTTTGTGAGATTATGACTTTGGTCCTTCTGTGGCCTCCTTAGCTTTAAGTGTCCTGTTCTGGTTGCCATGGTTGCCCTGCTCATATTTAACATTAAGTCAGTTTTATTAGTAAACACATATTCAGTTTAAGTCAATGTCATGTTTTTTATTTCTTTCAAGTTTTGCAGTCGAGCAATTGGGGTTTTGTAGCCCTGATTCTGGTACTGACAGGATCAAGTGAGCAAGGGGGTGGCAGGAAAGACCATCACACTGGACTGGCAAACTCCAATGAGTGTGAGAGTACTTGCAGATGTTTTTCTATTCAAAGAAAAAAATTACAGTTGTTCATGGAGTGGCTGTAGTTTGTGGTAGTGGCTGTAGAATGTGGTAGTGGCAATTTTAGAATGTGGCATTGAAACAACACAAAAGGTTGATCAGGAAGTTGGGGAATCTCGGGGTTGGGGAAAAGATGGCCAGATGGGTGGAAAACTGGCTGAGGGACAGAACCCAGAGGGTGGTTGTGGGGGGAGAGTTATCTGGCACCAGAGAGGTAACCAGTGGGATCCCGAGGGGCTTGGTGCTGGGGCCGGTGTTGTTCAATGTCTTCATCAGAGACATTGGAGTTGGCATTAAGGGCATAATGTGCCTATTTGTGGATGACACCAAGCTCTGCAGGACAATCGACACAGCTGAAGGGATATAGGACCTACAGAAAGATCTGGAAAAGCTGGGGAGGTGGTCCAATCTCGCGGCTAGGCTTCAATGCCAAGAAATGCAAAGTTATGCATATTGGAGCCAAGAATCCCAGGGCAGAGTACTACCTGGGTAGAGTCCATGTATCTACATCAGAGGAGGAGGAGGAGAAGGACCTGGGAGTGATGATCACTATTGACCTGAAGCACTCCACGCAGTGCAAGAAGGCAGCAGCAAAGGCAAACAAGATGCTGGGATGCATATCTAGGGGGATCAGTAGTAGGAGAAAGGAGGTTATACTGCCCTTGTACACATCACTAATAAGGCTGTATCTAGAGTATGGAGTTCAGTACTGGTGCCCACACCTCAAAAAGGACATTAACTTGCTGGAGAAGGTCCGGAGGAGGGCTACAAAGATGATAGTGGGTCAGCAGGGGAAGGCATACGAGGAGAGGTTGAGGGCGCTGAACATGTACTCCCTGGAAGACAGAAGAGAGAGGGGACATGATTGGGACTTTCAAGTACTTGAAAGGGATAAATAAGGTTAGTAAAGAGAATCTCTTTAAGCTGAGTGGCAACCATAACACAAGGGGGCACAGTCTTAAGCTGGAGGGTGGGAGGTTTAGGAGGGAGGGAGATCAGGAAGCACTTCTTCATAGAGAGGGAGGTGGACACTTGGAATGTGCTGCCAGAAGAGGTCATCTCATTGAAGACAGTGGGCAGCTTTAAAGAGTCTGGAATAGGCATGGGGAAGGTAAGGATCATGGGTAGGGAGGATGGGAGGAGTGGGGAGGGAGGGAGGAGGTAGGGACATTAACTCAAGCTGTCAACCCTGCCATATAAGCAGACTTGATAGACCAAATTGCCTTCTTCTGCTGGCTTCTTCGTATGTTCATGTGTAGCTTGTCATTGGTGGCAATTATGGAATTTGATGGGGATGCCCCATTTCAGAATGTGGCAGGGATGCACAATTTGGGAATGGGGAAGGGATGTGCAATTTCGTAATGTAGCAGGGATGCATAATTTTAGAATGTGGCTGGGACACATACTGTTGGAATGTGGTGGGGATGTGATGCACAATTTTGAAATATGGCGGGTACGTACAATTCTGGAATGTGGCAGGGACAGGCAATTTAAGAATAAATGGTGTGTCCTGTCACATTCAGACAGCGTACATTCCTACTATAGTCCAAAATTGCCAGTCCCCACCAAATTCCTCAGTGTGTGTCCCTGTTGCATTCCAAAACTAATTGTCCCACCATATTTTGAGATGGCACGTCCCTGTCACATTCCGAGATTGTGTGTTCCCTCAACATTTTAAAATTGTGCCCCACTTTAACATTCTATGCCTTGGTTCAGTGCTGCATTCCAAAACCACCTTCTGACATGTTCTAAAGTACAGTGCCATATCTATCCTGATCATTCTGGACAAGCAAGAATTGCAGCCAACCTTATATCAGTTTTTTTTAAGGATTACAATAGCTACAGTTTCTTAAACTTTGGAGAAGCAGGTCCTGTAAGGTTGCTGATGGAGGACTAGAGGGTGAGTTCAGGAGATGACATCATCAGTGGCTGTTCACTGAAACTGACTTTTTTGAATAGATAGTGAAATCAGGGTTACAAAATAACTCATAACTTTAAAATGAAGTAGCGTAGAAACTTAATTTTTAGTGTGAGATGTATTGGGGTATGCTTATTCTAATTCTGCAATGTAGCACTTTTGGTGGGAGTCTCACTTTAATTGCTGTTCTGGGTTTTTTAACTTGCTCACCATCTTTCTTTTATGGTCTGCTGCAAATTTTATGATTGTTCCTTGGAGGAATGCCTTCAGGGCATCCCACTGAACTGCATACAATGTGACTCCCTCAGGATTCATCTGCTGATACTCCTTAATAGCTGACCTTATTAAATCCTGAAAATCTGAGTTAACAGCCCCACATTAAGTCTCCAGTGTGAATTTCTAAGGGGATCCCATTTTTAATTGATAACTTGGCCAGTCCACACCATTGTTTACAGTTACAATTCTCCAGACCTGGAAGTCCACAATGTAGTAAGAATGATATTATTGTGGTTGAGCTGACCCCTACCATGACATATTGTTTTCTGGGCCTGGTGGCCACATGAAGGTTTGTGGGCAGAAGCTTCTAAATCCTTGGGTCTGAGTGACCCCAAATGTCAGGCAGCAGATTCTATTCTCTTGGTCTTCTTTATAAGCATCTTGCATTCCCTTAATTTTTCCTTGTATTTTAGCTATGATTCCTGGCCAAAATCAGGGGGACACAGGAGTTGTGGCTAAACTATAAGGAAAAGTTAAGGGAATGCAAAATGCTTTTAAAGAAGACCACGAGCGAATTTGAAAAGAACCTAGCAGTAAACACCAAAAATAATAGGAAGCAATTCTACAATTATGTATATGGTTCTAAGAGAATAAAGGTCCAAGTGGGTCCACTTCATGAAAATGAGAGAGAGATAAATAACTGATAGTGGAGAACTAGCAGAGTCCCTTAACAATTTCTTTGTTGGCATTCACTATAAGAGAAACTACTCGTTGGGGAGGCATAATGATATCCTAGCTAGCAGTGAAATAATGATTATTAGGGCAGATATTCAGGTTAGGCTTAAAAATATAAATCCAAATGAGTCACCTGGACCTGATGGCCTGCATCCAAGGCTCTTAAAAGAGACAGCTGTACTGATTGCAGACCCTCTGACTAGAATATTACAGCACTCTCTTAATGAGGGCAGAGTTATAGATGACTGGAAACTTGCACATGTCACACCATTACATAAAAAGGGAGAAAGAGCTCTTCATGGAAACTGTAGGCCAATCAGTTTAACCTCAGTCATGGGGAAGATCTTGGAGGCCATTATTAAGGAGTACCTGGAACATTTCCGTTGAGACACAGGTCAGGTAGACCCTACTCACACAGGTTTAGTAAAGGCAGGTCATTTATGACCAATTTAATTAACTTCTTCAAACTTGTTAGTGCAGCCTTGGGCCAAAACTTCCCAGTAGATATAGTACATATTGATTTCACCAAATCATTCATGCTGTGCCACATCCAGAGCTAATGGATTCTCTCTCTGACTTGGGATTTAGTGGAATAATGCTAAACTGGATCCATTCCTGGTTAGATCATAGGAAACAGAGTTGTACTCAAGCGTCAACATTTCAGCTGGGCTGATATCATCAGTGGGGTTCCTCAGGGATCAGTTTTGGGGCTGTTACTTTTCAACATTTTATAGCATGCATGAAATGTACAACAAATATTCAGTTGAGTAAATTCATGGAAGGATGCCAAAATAGGGGCCATTGTTTGTGATGACAGAGAGGCTTAATCCTTTCAAGAGGAACTGAATAATATATCTGCTTGGGCTACCAAAAAGTGGCCAGAGTTCAATACTGACAAATGCAAAGTGATGCATCTTGGTGCTAAAAACCTGAGGGTCAAGTATTATCTAAATGGAAGTGAACTAAAGGAGACAGTAACAGAAAAAGATTTTGGTGTCATGGTCTCCAATAACATAAAATTTCACTACCAATGTTGTGAGGCTACAAGAAAGTCTCGTAAGATTCTGGACTGTATCTCTAGAACCATCAGGAGTCAAGAGAGGGAAGTTTTGATGCCCTTCTACTGCATGCTGGTCTGGCCGAACATGGAGTACTGTGTGCAGTTTTGGGCTCCCTTTGCATAGGGTCAAATGGATAGACTGGAGAGGGTACAGAAAAGAGCTACAAAATTGATAGCAAATGTAAGAACATTATGCTATGATGATAGGTTGAAGGAACAGGACATGTTTTCTTTTAGATATAGATTGTTAAGAGATGATACCTGCCTTGTCTATAGGGCCAATGATAATAATGACCTAAGGGAATACTTGAGGCTAGAGGCAAGGATATCTGTTAGGGATTTCAGAAGTCATAAAAAACAGTTGAAAGGTTTACTGTATAAAAAGAAGCAAAAGGGTCACTGGTTTAACCATAGAGTTGTCTCTGAGTGGAATGGTTTGCCAGCTGCAGTGGTATATAGTGATAGCATGTCAAATTTTTAAATTGCATTAGACCTCTATGTGAAGAATAAAGGGAGAACAGGATATTGATCTCATGGTCAAGTCTATATGGTGTAAGTATCTTGACTTGTAAATTCTATGATTTCTATGTTTATTCAAAACATTTTTCACACCACTGCACATTCCCTATATCCAGAAGACAAAGAGCTAGCTGGCTCAGATCAGGGCAACCTCTCTCCTTCCTTCCACACATTTCTCACACTGATCCTCTGCAAATGTTTAAGGTGGCAGCCAAGAGAAGCCATAAAATTTGGGATCCCTTAAATGATCCCCTCCATCATAAACTTCCTCATCTCCCTAAGCAGGCAAGCAATTCCCCCCCCCCATTTAATTTCACAGAGCGGATGTCCCTACCATTGGGTACACCTGGGTTGGCATTCTGCTTGGGATGCAGCCCCCTCTGATACTCTCTGGGCTCCATCCAGTATTGGATCTCTTCCCCTGACCTCACACTGACTTCAGGTAGTCACATGTTCATGTCTGCCCCTCCAAGTTGTTGATAGCCCTCTCTGGCCAGAGATAGACAGGTCATGCCAGAGGGATAGTGGGTCTCACTGGCTTCACTCATGGAGTTGTCACGGGACTCTGATCATGGCCACCACCATGTCAGGCCACCACCTTCCACACACCTGGCCACCCAGAAAATGAATCTCTTCAGGCTGGAAGCAGGCAATTGTCCCTGCACCTGCACTCCCACCACTGCACTACTCCCACTTGTGGTCCTCCCTCCTTGCACCAACCCCCCCCCCCAAAATTTATGGCCCCATGCACTTTTGGTGACCTCCAACCCTCACAGTCCCTGCCTTCGGGCGGGGACCAGAATCTAATTAATGAAGCTCAAAATTAGACCTCAACAGGGTACGTTAAGTACACCCACCCTGCGGGGTTACAGGAACAAGTGGGAGACTGGTGGCAGAGAGGACTCTGGAAAGGCACAATAATAAAGGGCATCAGGGCAGACCTGGTGGAATTATAGTCTTTTCTTGTCCTTATTTATCAATGTGTCTACATGTATGTATCATGACTGTGAGGAATAGAATGTTTATAGTAGAGCTACATGTTTGGTTCTACTGTAAATTTGAACTCTTCAAACTTCACTTGTTCAGTTCCAAAGAATGGAGCTGGACCAGTGGTGCTGAGGGTTGAGGCACTGGATGGTACACCTTGCACCACGCTGGTAACCCAGGTTTGGGAGTGGACTCGGGACGCCAGGGGTCGGAAGGGTAGGGGGAGGATTGAGTGTCTGGAGGACTGCTCTCCTCTTCTGGGGTGGGTTGCAGGACTTACTTCACTCCATAGTGACCCCCAGTGGAAATTGGGGGCACTACATGAAGCAGCACTGTTGTGAGTGGAGCAGTGGTGAACATCAGCACTATGTGCGCAGATGTCATTGCACAGCCACGCTCCGTGGGGAAACCACAAAGGAGGAAAAACCTCGGCTACTGGGGAGATGATGATGGGGCTTGAGTGCTCAAGCCTGCATGCCCAATGCCGGCCCTGGCCCAACTTGACTCTTCTTCATCCCTGCTCCTCCTGTGGCAGAGGTGGGAGGCAGGGACTTAGCACCCAATTCCTCGGTCAAGGTCAGGATTCAGGTGGGTGGCAAAGACGAGAGCGAGTGGGTCCCCATCCAAGAGATGCCCCAGTATCCGGTGACCAGGAGGGAAAAAGAGTCCACAAAAAAAATGAATTCCAAATAAGGTTTGTGACTTTCTGGCCTAAAGCTCAAACTTCCGTTCATCTGTTAAGAACTAGTTGAACTTACCCTCCATCACTTCCCTAACAAATGTGTAAACACACACACACACAAACTTTTAATCTGTGTCAGCTCCTATTAGTGCCAGGAACTGATACCATCATTTGAACTAATCCTGATCCCAAGCCCATGCCCCACAGTCCACCAAATACCTCTTTATAATAGGGTTATTTATTTGTTTATAGAGTTTTGGTAACTAGGTAAGTCCACTGAGACAATTACAGTCCCTTTTTCAGGGTCGACCTGGGAGTGCAGCAACAAACAATACAGTACAGTGCAAAAACAAGGGAATTTTGTTACAGTAATAACAAAATTAACATACAGCAGGTAGGGGATAAAGAATGATAAAACATACAAAAATAAACAGTTTATACCAGCTAACAAAATAGATATATATATACTTCGGTAATAACATATTGCATTGGTAATAACATATCCATAGGTGACCCTATGATCTCAATATTGGGGGGAAAGTCATAGTTACACACTAGGATAGTTCAACCTCACTCACCCAACTGTCCTTCCATATGCTGTGAAGAGGTTTCAGTCCCAAGGTCTTACAGTCTTGCTTCCCTATCCCCCCAAGGACTCAATATGGTGTAATTTAAAAATAGACCCCCTCCAGAGCCCCGATCAGTGACTCTGGGGGAGACGACTATACTCGCAATCTGGCTAGCTCAGTTGGATTCCCCATTCCTAACTCTGGGTGCACTGTCTCCTATTTGTTTAGTAGTAAGTGTGCATAGGAGAGGGAAGAAAAGAGGAGACAGAGCTGCTGCATCAGTCATGATGCCAGGCAGATGGACCAACCAGTCTGCTTTGTGTCATGAATGATGCAGCTGCTCTTCCCCTTCCTTCCTCCTTCACAGACAAGCACTTATGACTAAAATAATGATGGGGGGCAGCGTGCCCATGGTTAGGGTACATATTCATGTGCAAACGGCTACTGCTCCTTTCCCAATACCTGTGTTGGTAAAAATTCAATGTCAACAAAAAAGAAAAACTGGTACCAGGTAACAGTATCAAAGTGCTCATTTAATGTTACAAATAAATGTTACATCCACAAACCATAACCCACAAAATGCAGGACATCCCGACCAGGTTTCGCCACAATGGCTTTTCAAGGGATCACTTGAAAAAGCCATTGATATGAAACCTGGTACGGATGTCCTGCAGTTTGTGAGTTATGGTCTGTGGATTTAACATTTATTTGTAACATTAAATTAGCACTTTGATACTGTTACCTGGAACTGGTTTTTCTGTTTTGTTGCCAAGGGTAGGGTAAGGTGACTGGACAAATTAAGCAGGATTTCAACTACAGTTGCTGCCCTACTCAAATCATGGACCAGGGTCCAAGGGGAGGCCGTTGTTTTAATTACACTATGTTGGGGTCTTGGGAGGAGTGGGACAGAGAAGGGGGAGAGTGTAAGAACTCAGACTGGGACCACCCATTTTTTTAACATCAAAAAGCATATGGAAGGACAGCAGGGGAGGGAGAATGAGCTATCCTGGAGTGAAACTACTATTGCCCCCCTCCCCAATAAAATGGATTGAGGCTCAGGGGACCACCTACTAAAAATGTGTATTTGTAAGACTGGTGGACTGGGTTACAGAGTGTGGATTTCTTTAGATAATGGTATCCGCTCCTGATACAGGGCAGGAGCCAACACTTTTTTATATTTGTGTTGTGTATGTGTGGGGGGGGGGGGATAAGGGGTGAAGGTGGGGAGATGACTGAGGTTTAGGCTGAGATGGCCAAGAGACTAGCCATTGCCCCTTGGGGAGGGCTGGGTGTGTTATTTATTGTTTGTCCTTGCAAACTGAAACAATTTGAACCATGTTGAACTTTATCTGGTTTAAAGTTGGATGTTCACAAAGTCAAACTTTGGAAGGTTCACACAGCTCACTTATATATTTATTCTGCTGCATGGAACAGAAAAACAGTGGCCAGAAAGGTACCAAATTGTAATTATTGACAGTTTCTTAGTGTGTAGTTGTCCGGCTATGTTTGGCCATCTAGCATTGTGTCACACCAAAATGAGAGAATACTGAGAGACAAAATGAGACAACATTCTGTTGGGAAAATGTTAAGAACTGTAATAAGCATTGAAGTAACCTCTGTGGAGCTTCTTCTTTCTATGGTCACCCTTAATTTTACATAAAGAATGGGGTGGGGGGGGGCCATTGGTCTCACCTAGGAGCAGATCTGTCATAGAAACATAGGCATTGTTGCTCAGTGGTGCAGCCAGGAACTTTAAACTTATACTCGAGAGCTGACAGAACTGTTGCCCCCTTCCCCCATAAACACAAACCAGAAGATGTACTGCTCCACCACACAAACATTGCCCCACTCCCATTTCAGTCAACAATATGTAGTAAGGCAATGATTCCAATAGATTCACAACATTTCATTTCATTGAACACACACACACACTAATAATCAGACAGAGGTTTGTTGACTTTTAGTTACGATGTTTAGGATACCTTTTGATAAGCCTCTCCACCACATCAAGGTAACCAGCCTTACCGACACCCATTCACACTGGCACTCATGCATACATTCTTGATTGGGTGACTCATACAATCTTGGCCTGTAAGTTTAAAAGCCATACATCTTCGAAAGATCAGTCACAAACTCACAGTAAAGCATCCAAGGAGGAGAGAAACAGTTCTTCTGGTACATCAGGCTCTATTTATGTTTGCTGCCCTGACCTGAGGCACATGTTGCCCCTGTTTGTTCCAGATTTTACTCTACTCAGCAAGGCACACTGAGTATGCCTGCCGATGCCAAAGCTGTTGCTAGAAAGAGACAATTGGTCCTTCCAGTCTGTTCTTGTTTACCCTACCCTGCCCCATAACCTATTGTCTAGATGGGGATTTTGCCCTTGCTTTCCCCCTTGCTTCCTGCCTTACTGCTATGCCCTGCATAAATATCAAATACTTTACTCTGTCCTAGCCATGTGTGAACACACATATATAAGGTTTTCGCTCCCACCATCTTAACTGGTAGGCAGTTCCACTGCTCAACCACTCTGCCTGTGAAGTAAGATATTCTCCCTTCCACCCTGAATCTCCCTACCAGCCTCCATTCATGCCACCTCATTGCTCCTGTTGAATAATTCCTCACAGTTTACCTTGTTTATTCCTTTCAGAAACTTGAAGGTCTGTATTATGTCAGCCCTCTCCCTTGTGGCCTCCAGTGAGTACATGTTTAGTGCCCTAAGCTGATCCTCATAGTATCTGTCATGTTGATCCTGAATTATTATGGTGCCCTATGCACCACTGTCTCCAGTGTGTCTCTGCCTTTTATCAGGTGGGGACTCCAGAATTAGACACAGTATTCCAGATGGGGTCTCAGCAGTGATCTGTAAAGAGTTAGAAAATGGGCAAAAAATCCTTGGGCTCTGACTGGCTGATAGGCCTCTCAAGGTGGTCATCTATCAGACAACAGAGCCTGGCTTTGAAAAATGCCACTGAGATAGACCACATCACCAATATTGCTGGGCACAAGTAATTTTCTACTGCTACTGCTGCTATGTTTTTCCAACAGTAACGGAGCCTAATTTTAGGCCTCACCAAAAGCTGCCCCTTACTCCCCACCCCCGATACCCAAAATCATGCGTTCAAAGTTAAAAGAACCATGACAATCCACAAAAATAATTCACACTGCCAGGAGTCATTCAGACTAGTGTGTCAGTCCGATGTGACTCCCATGACATAAAGCCAACCACTTTATTGTGAACCACTTGCCACATCACGCAGCCAGCAGCAGGCAAGCGGAGTAAGTTAGTCTCGTATTTCTCTGTACGTCCAATCAACACTGAGCAACAGCCAAGGCATTTCTGCGCACACCATGCTGCACCATACCCCAGAAATCAGTAAAATATGTACTGATCAGCAAGTAATATCAAAAATGAGGCTACTTTTGTAAATCTTAAAACATTTTCCGGTGGTGACATGGATGAATAGGATAGTCCTTTACCTCCTCGGCTGTTCAACACTGCAGCAGTCCATATGTCACCAGCGCTCATCCTCCAGCTTAGAAATGCAGAATCATTGTGTAAAGTAATAAATTCAACACAGCACCTAAAGCACATTTGGTGAAACATATTTAAATAATTTGTAGTGGCACCGAGCATTGTAGTTACATTTTCAGCCCTGCTTAGTCCCAATCTCCACCCCCCTTCCCCACCCCACACCTCGCGCAGTACATTACTTTTTCCCTGGCTCACACATCGTAGCATGGCAGATCTAACAACTCCAACACAGACACACGGCTGTCTCAAATGGACCAGAAAATCGAAAAGAAAAATACAGAAAGAGCACTGTTTTTTTTTTTGTTTTTTTTTACAGTTCCTTTGATTTTTTTTCCTGGCACCAAGTATATCTACAGTCTATGGAATTTCCATAGCTCCTCACAGCTGTGTACTGCACCCTTTTGCCTGTCACCAACACTCCTCTGCCCAACTCTGCAACTTTTACCACACATAACCCTTCTGAGGCCCCCAGCTACAAACACAGCACAAGCAGAGGTCATGTTCCATTTTAACACACTTCAGGTAACAGAATCCTTCTCTCTCGAGTGCCTCTGCAAACTGCTACTGCCAGCGCACAAGCAATCAACCCCCCCGTCTCTGGCTGGCATCAAATTAAAAAACTGAAAACAGGAATCTGCCTGTACTGCCCAATCCACCACGGCTCCTCCAGTTACTGATGACAAAGCTCCCTCAGTGCTCCATAAATTGAAATCAGTCTCTTCTCGGCAGCTCCCTAGTGCAGTAGTAAACTACAAAATCTCCAGTAGATCATGTCCATAGCTCAAAAAAGCAAAAACACATCATTCTAATGCAGGTGGAGGAGCTCTTTTATTACAAAACAAATTTTAAGCTAATTTATTATTCACAATTTTTTATTTAAAGTATATTTTTTACAGTGCCCATTTTCTAAGTGCAATAATACCCTCCAGAGTGGGCAGTATTGGGCTATACCAGACCTTCCAGGGGCTATAAGGTCCTCTGCCTCTGGCGTCAGGCCTCATTATGACCCTGGGCAGTCCGATATAGCCCAGTACTGCCCAACCTGTTGGGTATTATCGCTTACGTAGTATTACCTCTTTCCTCCTGCTAACAAAGCCCCTCCTAGTATACTCCAGCATTCTAATTGTCTTGCTGTATGCCTTGTTACACCGGCTCGCTTACCTTGGCTGTCCACCTTTCATCATTCATATGTGGGGTACTGTTCTTCAAAATGTGACAGTATGAGACAGTTGTGGGACATACCATTAAACCTTGATAAACAAGATCAAAATACATTGGAGTTTTGTGCTTTCAAGTTCATAGTTTTGGTTGTTCATGGAGCATCATAGATTACAATGTTTTTTTTTCTACTTTGAAATTTTAGAGCAGCATGTATGCAAAATGATGGATGTGTCCCTTATGTGGGATAGTTGAGAGGTATGGTTTTGAAGAAGGCCCATATTCCCATAATATGTGACTCAAAGTGAATAATCTGCAGCAATTACTAGTCTCACTGGTAATGTTTGGATTTAAATTCAAAAGCTGTAGATAGAGATGCTCGTTAACCTGCGTCCAAGTGTAATGAGGTAGTACGCTGTGCATTCTGGAGTCATGTTAATATCTTTATGGACTTTATAAAGCCAGAATTGTAGCTTTCAATATATATTTGAAATCTTTTCTGAGGAAGGCAAGGGAAGCTAAGATAAGTGAGAGAATCATCTACATAACAAAAAATTTGGCTGAAAGCAATTGCCATCCTCTTTTTGACCTAGATTTGAAAGAAGCAGTTGTGTAAAGCAGCTGGCTACAGCAGATGTTACATTTGGGGTCATTCCAGCAGTGAAGCAGCTCACAATGGTAGAAAAACTGTGCCATTAAGAAAAGCCGTTAAGAGAAATATATAATTAATAATAGGCACTATACATTAAAAATGGCATTTAGTATATTCACCAATTTCAACATTTTTATGTTTTACATGAGTAATGGCATAACTGCTGTTATTTCACAACATATCAGTGTAAACTGCATTCTAAATATTCTGACCCTCACAAATAGTGGACCAACCGCAACACAAGAATTAAGACACTAGGTTAACTTTTTATAAGTCACTTCTTTCTTTGTTTATTTAAAGCTATTATCATAATGTGATTTCATATGGATAGCGTAATGTAGCCTGCTGCTACCTCCAGATTGTTCCAGTCATTTGCTAACTCTTTCTATGCAACCTTTGTTTTTTTTCATCACACTGCATATAGTGTTACGCACGTCTACAATAAAGCATGTTTCCAAATGTGCTAACCAGGGTTGCCGTTGAAAGTGGGCACTTGTTGTTCAAGGGCCTTTCTTAACAAGTGAATGAATGAATATGGGATAGCAGTACTGTAGTATATAGTATCTATGGCATCACATATTCTATAGAGACTAAAGTATGGGGTAGTCTGTGTAACGAGATTTTGCACACACCCGAGGGGTTGGATGGCATATAAACCCCGAGAGCAAAGCTCAAGAGGTTTATCCAGGCATCCAACCCTGAGGGTGTGTGTAAAATTCAAGTTTACACACACCACCCCATATTTTATTTTATATAATTGCTGGGTTAGGCTTTTTCACCACAGCCAATTGTATAAAATAAATGGTCTGGTGCAGCTGCGGTTTGGATGATGTTTAGCAGAGTCCTCGGTCGCTAAGCAGCAGTTTACTTTTTCTTGTTTTGTTGTCCTCTTTATGGTATGCTTTTTGTTAGTAAGTTTTTTTTTAAAATAGTTACTTACCGCCTAGAGATAGTGGTGGCAGTGCAGTTTCGACCGACAAAGAAATCTGGTGATGAGCGGTGAAAACCCGGAACAGCTGTAGGTTGGGCATGCACATAGCGAGGAAATCCGTGCACGTGTTTGCCATTATAAACACTCCTTTATAACGGCAAATTACGACACAGTTTTCCTATGGGAAAAAGCCTAACCCAGTTATTATAATTCTATATCATGGTGTAGTTATAAACAAAATGACTGCAATACATTTTTTGTTTATGTGATTGTTGATGAAATAAACTACTCCTCAATATAGTGTTGGCTGTGTAGGCAAAGCGGCACTGGACACAACTTAAAATGACACAAGGGTAACAAAAAAGCTGATCGACAAGGAGACTGCTGAACAGTATAAGAGAGGAAACTGACATTTCACAATCTGCTGTTCATCAGATAGAAATACTCCAGCTGTTAAACTGTGCAGCATATGTAGTGTCTACCCAATACCTCTTCTTTATTGACTTGATAAAACTGAAAGAGTGGAGTCTGCTTTCTGTCTCAAAGCATGTAATATTTTTAAACTGGGAGGACATCTACTGAGCCAACACAAATCAGATTGCAGCTTCTGAGGGTTAAGTTGCTATACAGTTTTATGTAGAACTGCGTAAACATCTTATAGTTTGGCTTTCTGATCTTTTCACATCAAACCAAAAAAAAAGTCTAAAATGATTGGTTCTTCTTCTACATTTTGATGCAAACAATGTGCCCCTGTTTGTGTATAGCTGGTTTTAGCAGCGAAAACTGAAAAGAGGCAACAACAAAAAGATACCACCTCCCCTGACTTCTTATCCCTATCCCCACCAATTCCTGCAATTTTAATATTGTTGGAGGCCTCCTGTCCCAGGAGTCAGACTTCCTTCCTTTTGCTGCCTGTTTTTACAAGGAAGGAGAGCCATGTCATCTGTTTTAGTCCTTTAGTACCTTCCCCACTGCCTTTTCCTAGAAGGCATTTTCTACATCAGAGTTGATGGTGCCTTCTGATGGGACCCTGTGCTACTCTGACCTGCTGCAACCTGCTCTGGGAAGCCACATCCCTCCTATACCATTATCACTGGCCATTGCTCAGCACCCCTCGTTATCCTGCCACAGTCTAACCTGCCAGGGGAGTGGGTAGCATTGAGGTGGCTTCCAATGGCCCCCTGTTAATGTCAAGTCCTGCCATTGCCCCCTCTGGTCAACCTGATGCACCCTAACCTCCACTTTGCATCCACCGTCCACTAATATCAGAATACACTGTCCCTTCCTAGCAGATGATACTTTCCTTTAAAGTTGTACTGTATGTTGTGGGGCCATCAGAAATTCCCTCATGCTACCTGCACCCTGCCTGATCAGGGAGCAATGGGGAATGGGGATACTGAGTGACTGATAGTTATGATGATAGAGTGGGGTGTAGCATGTCAGAGTAGGTAGGGATAGCACTCAGAGCCATAATAGGGCCTCCCCAAATATTGAACCTAAAATTCATCTCAAAATGTGGTCTTGTTCAACTGGGTCTCCCAGCTCAAACCAAGTAAAATTTTAGTTCCCAGTTTTGTCTCAGTGTTTCAGATGGTCCAACGGTGGTCAACCAATCAACGTTCAACCTGTGTGAATTTGTAGTAGAACTGAATGTAAAACATAAATTTAATTAACTTGCTTTTTTTATTAACAGCAAACAAAAACATGTCCAATGAAAATACAGCTGTTGCTGTATGCAGATGATAATTTGTTTTCTTGGCTGCATCTACTTTCTGTGACTTGGTTTGTTCTGAATTGCAAAAATAAATATGTACTATACCCTGGTCTGGTTTATTTTAGAGCTCCAATGTTGAGATTTTTTTTGTTTATAAAATAGCGTCATATTCAGATATATCTTACTATTTTCTTTCCACTATATGGGTAAGAAGAAACAAGTCAAATACTTTCTTTCAATATATATATCAATAAAAAAAGAAAATGGCTAAGCAGCTTCCATAGTATTACTGCATGTATAGTATTTGCGTTGCTGTTTAAAAAGCTAGTGGAACAAAAACAGACAGGAAAATAATAAAAATTTGAAGAAGTAGTCAGTTGTAACTGTTCTATTTCTGAAGTATTTTTCTTTTTTTCCTTTCTGCATTAGAAAGGCATTTTTTGTGATAATGTTGTGTTGGATATATGAAATAAATCTCAGCCTGGCAGGTAACATATCTAGCTCTAGTCCCCCTACTACATCATGAGCACTGTGACCTCACTGACTGTGACATCACAGGTGACTGAACTGACAGCCATTGAGTGGCTGTTCCTAAGTAGCAGTGATGCCACAGTCATTAAGATCACAATGGTGATGATGTAATGGGAGGGAATAGAGATAGATATGTCAGCTGCCAGGCAGAGTGCTATGCCACACATCACACCTACCAACATCAGGAAAAAAATCTTCTAATTAGCCAAAGGGAAAAGAAAAAGTTCCTCAGACATAAAAAGTAATGGTTGATTGCTTTTAAAAACTAATGTTAGTTTTAGGCAGTGCACTAACTCTTTAAGGGGTAATGTTACAAGACCTGAGAATCAGCTGTCGGGGTGCACAACTTTTCCAATTATTCCAAATCTTTGTTTTTTAAGTTTGAATTCTTTGACAGGAAAAGGCACACTGAGCTGCAGCTCGTTTCCAGGTGCATCCAAGGAGCACAGGGATGTTAAATGACTTGTTTAGGGTCACAGAGTATTCTAGTGACCACTGTGGGGTTCAAAGCCAGGTCTACTGGGTGTCCAGGATCACAGCTTAGTGCTTTAACCTCTTGGCTACACCACTTCTCAGATTTTTATCGTAGCACTGAAAATGAATAAAAGTTTAAATGAGAACTATTTTTTTTTCCGAAAGCCAAATCACTGGGGAGAGGGGAAATTATCAGCAGGGCCGAAAGTGAAGTAGACAGCAAAATCCTCCTGTATTTGACTGAAGGCTTCCAGATTAGCACACCCTATTATGAATGGGTTGTCTGTGGGTGTTTGCAACAAACGCAGGTCCTCTTCAAGCATGTCAGGCTTTGCGCTCCATTGAACTTGAACTTAGTAAACACCTCCTTGAACTATCTAGGTATAGTTGCTGACCACCTAATACCCTGTGACTTTCCAATCTGAATACAATGCCACTGACTATGCATAGGTCCTGTTACTGTAGGACAGTAATTGTTCAATTATTTCTCATTGCTTGTAAGGCATTGTTCAATATAACAGCATTTTTATTTGTCCTGCCCTGCTCAACGTTTTGTCATGGGGTTGTTCCTCTGGGTTGTATGTCTAGTGACTGATTTATCGCTGCCATTTGTACTATTTTACTACATGTTGGTGGCATGTCTGAGTTTAGAAGCAAGGCTGTCCTGCAGTATTACCCTTGTAAAACTGGTTGGATGAAGCCGTTAATTTATTATCCCACTTTTCTTGTTCCTACTGATGTGTCATCCTTGTATGCTTCTTCTATACCATCATGTGTGTTCTCCTATGTAACTGATTCTGGGTCACCGCTAAAGCAAAGGACTTTAGTTCTAGTGGGCCTAGCCAGTTACCAAAATCTAATAAATAAATACAAGGCCCAATTTGCAGCAGCTTGAATCAAAAAACAAATTGCCTATGCCTTAATTTGTTTTCATGCAAGTGCAAACTTTTGAACACATCTGCATCCAAGCTTCATACACTGGTTGACCAATTAACAGACAGTATACCATTGCAAATGTAAGTTCACTTTGTAAATACTGACTGACACATCCATGACAGATCGGTCTCAAAAAGGCTTCCCTGCATCTCTGATCAAGTACTGTATATTGGTAGCTATCTTTAACCTCCCTTCTCCAAAGGTGAGTGACTATGGTCTGGGCATAAAGGAGCTATGCAATACGAGTAGCTCTTGCCTTCAGTGAAAAATGGAGCATGAGTATTATTGATCTGAGGACACAAGGCAAATTGCATAAGTCATCAATGCAGGGCAGTGCATTAGAAGTAGTTTAATTAGAATGTGGTCTTCAGTAAGCATCTGACTGATGGCTCTGAAGCAAGTACATGTTGTCTAGGGCAAATTAAAATTTAATCAGCTTTCCCAACTGAGTAAGTAGAAAACAAGTTTAAAAAAAGGAAAAATAATTATTAAAGTCAAAAAGCATGCAGTTGTGCCTATTCTAATAAACAATTTAAACTAACATGTGACCAAGACCTTCACTTGCAGCTTGTTTCTCCCTTCTTACTTCTAGACTCTTAGGAAAACAGCTGTCTCATTTAGTTTGGAAAACTAGAATCCGCCATGTTTTTTCTCTGCGTAGCCATGCAGTTTTTAAGTTGATTACATAATAGTTTAAGGCTGAGCAGTTACATTTTTTTAACTAGAAATATATTTTGGTTAATATGGATGATTCTTACCTCTGTCTTTTTACCCTACATAGCATGTGTGGCATAGGTTACTAGGCATATCTTATATGTCTCAAAATTATGTTCTGCCTTAGAAAATTTATGCTAGAGGCATGTACAGTAAAACACTAGAGACTCCATATTAAAAAGGCCGAGTTTCTGCAATGCAAAGCCCCTCACTGAACACACATTATCACATGGTCTTAAATTTGCTGTATATATGCAAGTCCTGAGCCCAGTAGGAGAATCCTAAACTTGCTTAAATATAGTCCCCTAGAGCACATCCGTAACAAGAGCACTAATAGATGTGCTTGGCACAAAGCAAAGCACAACCTCCTGCTGGCAACAGAGAGGCATCCTTCATGACTGCACATTTTTTGTACCTGGTGAACAAAAACAAATGAATAAATAAATATATAAATATGCCTATACTGAACATAATCTGTCAAGGAGCTAAAGCAGTTATGACATCTCAAACCTTTTACCCCACCCAGCAGCTGGCACTGATTCACTACTCACCACCATGGTCAGCTGCAATCTGCTCCACAAGTCCAGTATTGATGTAACACATAAGTACAGTCCATCACTACTGGACTTGCAGCCAGCCATAGAGGTGAGCTTAGGGTGAGTGCCAACCACCTGTGGGGGTTACTTTTCTTGGGGTGCAAATGGCTTTGTGGTGGAGGGTGCTTGGCTCAATCAGCTGAGGGGTGTGGAGTCTCCTTGACTACCAGGAGTATATGTATTTTCAGTACTGGCATGGGGATTGGGATGGGTGGGGGTCCACTGGACTAACAAAAGTGTCCCCCCACTCCATATACAAGGGTAACCCAAATGAAAAAACAATTAACCACACTCATCACAGATAGAAAATAACAGCAATGAAAAAGTGCCCATATCAAGAGAGGCTCCCTGATGAAGACACTTCTTGTGTCAAATATGCAAGGGGAGTTCTTATGTTTGGTGAGTATGGTTTTGGTCCGTGCCTTTTTGATAATATTTTATACAGTACCTGCATCTTTCCACTTTTTATGAATTAAACTTTAACAGAACTCAACCCTGAGGTACAGGCTTTTTATTTTGCTGGCCAGATAGAAAATAGCTGCAATGAAACAATGCCAGTAACAAGAGAGTTGTCATTGTCTATTTTTTAATTAGATGAAACATCTGGCACAAACTTGTGGCAGACAGCATAATCATATTTTCATTGACATTCTAGTCACAGATTGTCCAGCCATATGTTTTCCTGATGGACATTACTATTTCTCCTTCATAAAGAAAAGTGCTATGCAAGTGCCACAGTGCAAAGAAGAATTCAAAGTGCAAAAAGTTCAATGTGGCTCAGTGAGTCTATGGGTTACCCTCAGTGACTTGGCTTCTCCAGACCCCGGCACTTCACTCTCATGAGTTTCCCCAGGGGGCTTTAAAGAATTCTTTGTGCTACAGTATTGCACTTGTGTAGCATGCTGCCTGTCACAAGCTTTGTGCATCACTTCAGATGTGAGGCTGACAGTGCCCCTTTAAATCTGTTTTAACATTTTGTGAAGTCTGGTTGTCTAGTCCTTCTTTCAACTGATATAATAGCAAGCAACACAGGGGATAATGGATGGGCAACAGTGAACAACAACAATGCTGTTCTCTTCAAGAGGGTGTTATGACAACCATGTAAACCTCGAGAGCGAAACTCGATAGGTTTATGGTTGTCATACAACCTCGAGAAGTGAAGACAGTGTTGTTGTTTACTGATGCCCATCCATTGTCTTGTATAGTGTATGGACATTAGTAAATCAATAGTGGAATGCAGTTTCCATCTTTGTGTGCCCCCCCCCAATAACCCAATAACTGACCTTGCCTTACCTTTCTCTGCAGTTCACAGTCAGTCGTTCATGTTGCCAACAATAAACATAAAAAAATACAGCTAATGAAACATGAAGCGAACTGAAGAATGAACTGTTTAATGAAAACAGGAAAGCAACATTTAAAGGCTACCGATAATGGAACTTAGCATGGAAGCAAATCATGTGACTCATGGTGATTGCTGTAAACAGGGATGTGAGGCTGTAAAAAGAGCAACCTGTGACTATAAGGGGCTTGTTAGGGCTCTTTAAGCAACACCTTCTGCAACTGAACTAGGCACCTATCCTAAATGCCAGCGATGTTAGCACAACACTGAGTAAATTTGTAACTATCTTCAATGCAGCCTGCGACATATTTGCCCCTTAGCTAAAAGGAAAATCAGTGGCTCACATAAAATGTGGATAACCCCTCACCTCCTCGCCATGTTAAGCTCCAAGGACCGCCTATGGTATAAGTACATAAATACTCGCTCTGTCCAGGATATGCAAAACTACAAGGCTGCACGGAACAAATGCACTGTCGCAATCCGGCAGGCAAAAGCTAATTTCCACCGACTTGAGCTTAACACCACCTGGGGGGACAGCCGCCTCTTCTGAGATAACATTAACGCTATCATAGGGAAATGAGATACCGCAACACCCACAATGCTGAGCCACAATGGATCCCTAACACAGGACCCCAGATCCATTGCAGACATCTTCAATATAGCCTTTACGGACCTCAGCTCAGTGTTCCCCCCTAGCTTCCAAGTCCAAGCTGGTACCAACCAGCCCACCCCCCAAAGTTTGCCCCAATTTTCCAAGCCCCCCATTCTACCTCAAAGTTCTATCTAAAGGTGAGGTAAAATAATATCTCTCCCAAGTCCTTAGGAAGTCCAGGCACAACTCCGAGGGCCTTGATCTAAAACTAATCTCTCTTACCCTAGACAAACTGCTAACCCCACTGACCTGTATCATAAATCTGTCCCTCACCTCAGGTACCTTTCCAGAACTCTGGAAAGCAGCTATCATCACCTCAATCCACAAAGCCGGTAATAAGACTGACCGTGCCAACTACCGGCCAATTTCAATCCTCCCGCCTATCTCAAAAGCCCTCGAGTGTATAGTCTACGATCAGCTGGTGGAACACCTTGAAAAATGTCATCTACAATGCCAGCAGCAGCATGCCTTCTGTCAGCACCACAGCACCACCACCACGCTTCTCGAGTTCACGGGCTACATTCACAGTGCCTTTGACCAGGGGCGCTTGGTGGAGGCAACCTTTATTGACCTCACCAGGGCCTTTGACATGGTCAACCATGTCATTCTGCTGGTCCAATTAAAGGTAACAGGGCTCTCCTCTGACTCACTGTGCTGGTTCTAGAGCTACCTCTCTGGATGCTTTCAGCAGGTAATAATTTGCAATGTCCTCTCTGACCCCCTCCAAGTGTCCACCGGAGTCCCCCAAGGATCCATCCTGGGCCCCCTCCTCTTTAGCCTCCTTTTAAACAACCTTCTGCTAGCTTGCCACCAAAAAATTCTTCTCTACGCTGATGATGCTGTGATATACACCAGCTACTCTGACCCCATCGCACTGGAGCAGTGTCTTCAACAGGACTTTTACAATGTGGAAGACTGGTTTAACAAAGCTAGGCTCCTAGTCAACCAAAAAAGATGAAATCCATGATCTTTGCTCCAGCGCATAGCCGCCACAGGGCTGCAACCCTGAACATTCAGAACTTACAAAAGATCCCCATTGAAATGGTCCCCAAATTCAAATACCTGGGCCTCACCCTTGACAGCTCCCTCTCATACGCCACACATAGCGATCATGTGGCCTCTACAGCTAACAGGAAGCTCAGCCTGCTATACAAGCACCGCAACTGCCTCACTGATAAAGCCCTCCAGCTTGCCATAACCAATTCGGTCTTCTCAACCATTGATTATGGCCTTGCTATCTACAGTGGAGCCCCTGACAGTGCCCTCAAGAGACTAGCCACCATGCTCAACAAAGCTTGCAGACTTGCGCTTGGAGCCCCACGCCTGACCCATACCTGCCACCTCTACCAGCAAACCGCATGGATAAACCTGAATGACAGGGCCCGATATCAAACCTGTCTCCTTGCCAAAAAAGCCACCTTGAGCCTTCTGCTACCGTGGCCCAGCTCCCTCATACACCAGGTCACACCAACAAAGACCACGAGGACATCCAACAAGATCTCCATCAAAATCCCCTATCGTCGCACCACCCAAGGTCAGCGATCCTTCGAATACCAGGCTCCGCTATGGCTTACCTCACTCCCACCAGAACTTACCATCATTAGCAAAATTGGCTTGTTCAAATCTGCACTTAGATCCCACCTGTCCAGCCAAAGGCAATGCACCTGCCCTACCTGACCAACCCACCTGGTACAAATTGTTTGACTACCTCACCAATTGTGCACTTATGTTACTCACCCAGTCCACCACTTCCCCCTGCTACTCCCACCCCCCCACCATCCTCTACATACCTTCCCCCCTGCCCCCTGTCCTAGTCCAACTCTCTCCCCCTCTTTCCCCAGGGCCTATGCCCTACCGTCTGCTTACCCCTGTCCTTTCCACCCCCACACCTTCCTGAGGCGAGCACAAGCCAGAGGTTCCCACTTGCTTTACATCTATTTCTATTCCACCACTCCACTCAATACCCTCCCCTTGTCCGCCCGCCCCATTCTTACTTCTGTTTCAGCTCTGACTCTGTCTGTGTGTCAAGGTGCACTTCCTATCCCAGGTATGCTGTTAAGTCATAGTACTATTGACATTGTCTTATGCTCTTTGTTAAACTGTGTTTTATGATTGTACATTTGTATTTTTCTTCCTGACGTGGAACCTTTGTAAATGAGTTGGTAGCTCAAAGGTTGTAATCCAAGACTTTAATAAATAAAATAAATAAGTAGGTGAGAGTGGGTTTGAAGGGTTTTCGGCAGAGATGGGGTTAAGAAGTAGGTGCAGATTAAAAAAAACAGACTTCAAGTGAAATGCTTGATGTACAAGCAGCCGTGCTGCCTAGGAGATGGCCGAGTGAGTTCATTCCATTTTGTTGTACCATCGATATGACGAACCATCGATGGTATAACAACAGCATGGTGACATATCGATGGTACAACAACGCTGGTAAAAGATAATTTGACTAGTAACTGTGTTCTACCATACACTATGAAATTATTATCATACACTTTGATAAATATAAATAACCATAGTTGTCCACAGAACTATAGTCGTTACTTTTCATGATTACTTCATAACCAGCAACACAATGACATACAGAACATACCCAACATATTATTAACTATGGTAGGGGGACCAAAGCTACAGAACTGTACTGTATACTGAGCCAGATGACGTAAGTCCTTTAATATAATCAATACTAAAATAAGACTGACTTAAACAGTGCACCAGCTTAGGATTCAATGTCCTCTGGAGTTGAGCTCACCTCATTACAGGAGTTAATAATATAGGATTCTTAAAAATGTAGTGCTGGTTCCAGATCCCCAAACCTGTAAGACCCATCTTTGAGCAACAATTTTAGCATTGTTAGAAAGAGTAAATCATTTTTAAAATGCTGTTTCTCAAAGAGCTGGTGACACATTCAGGAGAATTTTAACAAAACCTAATATTTAGACACAGTCCAGCTTGTATTTCCCATTAGTACCTGTATTCCTCCTACTCATTATTTACTACTGAGGTCATCTGTATGAAAGCAGGATCTTTGCTCCTGAAAATGTTGTCTATTCCTACTACTTTCTCCATACCTGAAGTCACAGAGCATGCTTGTGATATTACAGTTACTCCCATGACAGCAGATTGTAGTGTCACAACAGAGGATTATGACTTGACGTAGGGAGTAAGCTATAGAGGTCGATGGACTCTAAAGGATCTTTAAAGGATAAACATCATATATTCATGCAAATTTCCTTAGTAATAAATAATAGTGAGGCGAAATATATAAAATATAAATGGAATTCAAGCAGAATTGTACAGTTACTATGCTTTTTAAAGTTTTCTTTGAGGCATCAGTAGCTCTTTAAGAGTTCTAATCCTTATCAAAGATATTTCTTATTCCAGAATTACTGGGCATGGGTCAGGGAAAAAAATAATTTGGCCATTATTATGTAGGATATCCTAATTTTTCCTGTCTGTTACTACCCTTAGGATTTAATTGTCTTGTGCTACAGAAATTGTGGAAATCAAAAGTATTTTTCTTTTGAATCAACAGATCCCAGAACTTAAGGCAGTTACTTCTCACCCATTGAATTCTAATTATTCGTGTGGACTGTATGTGCTTTAAATATAATGTTTTTACAGTCTCTATGAACTTTCTAAGAGTAGATTATAAAATACGAAATAAAGACACCTGATCATCAACATATTGTTTTACATGGTTCATTCTTCACCAGTTATTTATTTAATTCTATTTATTTTTTATCTACATTTTTTGCATACCAGTTTAGCTTTTATTAGTTGCAGTGCCTACTTTTTTTTTTAAAAGGGTCCTGTCAGGCATTACAGCAACAGAGATGTAACATATTAATGATCTGAACTTACATTGCAAACATCAAAAGGCAGAAACTAAATGTAAGCATACTGTTTATATTATAATCAAGGAGACCGCATTTTAAAAATCAGGCAGCATTCAACTGTAACAAGCAGTAGAACACACCTGAAGAGATGGAAGGACAAGAACAGGGTAGGGGGTGGGTAATGAGATGTGGTGAGATTGATTAGCAAATGCAATGAGCAAGAAGGGGAGTATACATTACTCTCTTGAAGTTATCAATACTGTAGCTCTTGAGTCTTCATAATTCCAGGGATGAAGTGTGACTTTAGTAGAAAGGCATTTGTAATATCAAATACCTGAAATAACTCCATCAGAAGAATACTTTTTTTTCTCTTCTGTTTTACCCCCTGGGGGCCCCCCACAGGCAGGATTCTCCACCCCTGCCAGACACCTTTGGTCTGCCTCCGGTACCCCGGGCCCCATTTCCACCATGGGTTCCCCCCATAGTGGAGCAGGAAAGGGTAGGTCTGCCACCCCCCACCCAGTACATAATCCAGATTGGGGCAATCACGGCAGTCCTGAGACAAAGCGGGATGCTAGGGGATCAGCAGAGCTTCATGTAGCCTGTGGAAGCCCTTCCTTTTTTTTCTTTTCTGGTCCCATCCCTTTGTGGCTGTGAACATGCACGTGTGGAGGTACACGCACATCACATAGCCATGCTCTTGCCTCTCATTCTCTAACACTACTGTCTGGCCTCCACTGGGGGGCAGCCAAGGAGAAGGATGACATCCTCCCCAACCCCAAGAGAGGAGAGCTGTTGTCAGATGCTTGATCGTCTCCCTCCCCTACCAACCCCCGGCAACCCAATGTCACTCCCGACCCCAGGCTGCAGATGTGGCATGAGGTGTGGCATCCAGCACCTCAACCCTCAGTACCACTGGGCTGGCTCTAGAAGAATACTTCTTGCTTGCAAGTGTTCAAGTGTAGTCTTTCAGGCACCTTCAGACCCCCTGTACTTATTTTGGTCCATTGTCACCCCTCTCTTTTGACCACAGTCATATTAAGCAACAATGTTCATGCTCTTTATCTGATATCTGCTTTGATTACTGTTTTGGAGTACTTACTGTACCTTCACAGTTTGTTTGTTTTTAACTTGTATAGCTTAGCCTTTATGTTACTATCCATGCTGGACTGTGTTAACATGTTGGCTGCTTCTGTCCTCTCTGGGCACCCAAGAAAATGAAAGGCAGCATCCTATGGGGTTATCCCGGTTGGAGCAATATAAAAATAAATACATTTAGAGGTGTGCTCCAGCCGACTGGGGAAAAAATGGTGGAGGCCTTGGCTCCAATGGCTTTCTATGTCAAAGGGGACATTTATTGTAGGACAAGTTTGGAGAGATATCTAAGCTTATGTAGGACAGGTCCTTCTAATAGGTTACTGAGGTAATTGGTGTAGATATTGTAAACATATTTATAGGTTATTTAGACCCACTTGAGTTCCCTTCATCCCAGTGGTCAAATGCCTATTCTGTTGTAAAGCACACAGTGATGATTCAACTTGTTAAAGCCTAAGCTGAATCTACAGAGACTGTTAAATAGCACATCAGCCATCTGGAGTGCTAGTCTGTGGCATTGGATGACCTATAGATATCATTCCTGTACTCTAGGGCATGAAGGTGCAAAGGGTACAGTGAAATCATTCTGGTGTTAAAGTTAAAGCAATTACGATTGTGATTTATCTGTCTGTGTATCCATCTGTCTAGCTGTCTGTCTGTCAGTCTATCTATCTATCTATCTATCTATCTATCTATCTATCTATCTATCTATCTATCTGTTTCTCTCTCTCTCTCTCACGCCCTATTGTTAGATAGATAGATTGACAGACAGATGGACAGAGAGATACTGTCTATATGGCATAAAGCATACCAAAATGTCAAACTGAGGTAGCTAACAGATTGCATCTAGCACAAGGAACACCTTGAATTTTCTTCCACTTATTAAATAGTTAAGATTAAAAAATCATTAAATGTAATGAAAAAAATAAGGTGCAAGAACCTAGCTGTCTGGCTGTGTTGAGATATCCGAAAACCATGCTGTGGTTGTCAGCCAATCAGATTTTTCCAACCTGTGTTACAAATAAATGTATCTCTATAGTCTGTGAATCTGCCTACTAGCATTTCTACAGCAAGGACCATATTTAGACATCTCAACCATAAACCCTCATTTACATGTTTATATCTTACTGACATGACTACTGTATCTCCCTTCAGTATGATCTCCCCAAATCTCTTCTTACTAAGCTGTAATCTGTACAAAATGCCTCTTTATGTCTCATCATCTGCTCTTGCAAATGGAACCACATTACTCCTCCTCAGAAACCTGCAGTGGCTTCTAATCTACAATATTTACAAATTTGGTGTTTGGTTTCATTATTCTCTATGATCTGGGTCCCGTAAGGAATACAGTTTTGCAATACATTGGGGGTGGCAGTATAGCCTAGACATTAGAGTAACAAGCTGTGAATAAGGGTGTAGCCACCGACATGCCAGACTGGCATGCTAAAGATCAGTGGTGAGGTAGCGGGAGCCAGCTGGCGTCTCTGCATTTCTTTTTTTTTTTTGTGGGCTTATTAGCAGCCACTCTGAAAGGGTTTTCTTTTTTTTTAAGGGAGGAGGCATGGGGGTGGGGTCTAAGCCTGTGATGTGACCCCAGCGGACCTGATTGAGATATATTTTTTCCATCTCAATCAGGTCTGTTTGCTTAGAAAGGAGGCATGGCTAAAGGGGGCGGGTCACGCGGACTCTTTAAATGCCCACGGAAAAACAGCCTGGACTACTAGTTCATTGTTCCTCTTCATCTGGACTGGACTGGAGATTCAGGAATCAGGAAGGAACTGAAGTGGAGCTGAGCAGAGGTGATAGCAGCATGCAGGTGTGGTGGGATGGTCTTGTTGGATCCATCTGATTGAGCTTTCGAGCGCGCTTGGTGGTGGAGGGCTGTTGAGACTCAGAGAGAGTAGGACCGGAGAACTTGCAGTCAGGGCGGCGGCAGGTTGAGTCGGGAGTCTCTGGACATCAGGACTTAGGACTGTAGTGTGCACTATGCAGGCAGCAGCAGTCACGGTCAGACATCGTGGTCCAGTCAGTGAGAGATGCTGACTCACTTATGAAATGGGGGTGCTTTGCTGGAAAGCTCCACAGAGTAAAGGACTTGCAGCCCATGATATGGAGAGCCTAAAAACAACAGCATTTTGTAATTGAGCTGTGGACAAGCAAACATGATGCTGGGTTGCACAGGGAGGGGGATAAGCAGTAGAAGTTGGGAGATGATCATCTCGCACTACAGGTCACTGATGTGACCACACTGGGAGTGCTGTGCAAGGTACTGGAGCCCATGCCTGAGTAGAGACTAGTAAGGTGGAATCAGTCCTAGGGGCAAGACATAAGAGGAGAGGCTGCAGGATTTGAACATGTACACCCTTGAGAAAAGGAAGGAAAGGAGCAACATGATCAAGACATACAATTACCTGCATGGAATAAATAGGGTAGATGCCAGGGAACTTTTCTCCTTGCGCTCAACCACAGAGAAGACAGGGAACTCATGTAAAGTAATGGGAGGTGATTCTGAAGGGATAACCGTAAGCACTTTTTCACAGAAAGAACGGTGGGCAAGTGGAAAAATCCATCGAAGCAAGTGGCACAACTCAAGGGAGACCAGTCCGACTTACTGTACGCTGCTGGGGACCTGGTTTCTGTGCCTGGAGGGGCTGCCTGCTGCTGCTCTGTCCTGGAGAGAAAGACTTTGGTAAAGAAAGAAAAAGAAGCCTTTTGTTGGGGGCATTTGGGATTCCCAAACACACTTAGGAAAATAAGTGATCCTTTGTTGCAAGAAACTGAAGAGGGCTGCAAGGATAGGAGACCACTATCCCTTCCAACAGCAGCCCACAGGGGGTGAAGACAAGATACTGAAGCTGCAATGTATTAATACCCAACCTCTGTACCTGTGGGAAAAGCCATACCTGCGCTGCAGCCTAAAAATCTGAGGACCCATTTTCTCTCCTGGCTGGTCATTTGTTTTCCAACTTGGAAGGAGAATCGTTTACAGCTTCCAAAAGGTGAGTCACGGAAATAAATACATAAATAACAAAAAAAGTGTAGGTGGGATACAGTGGAAAACATGAGCAAATTCTGCTTTTATTTGCACACAGTGCAAAGTGTGCGCCTCTTATTGCACACCAAAAACAACAAATTTTGTATGTGTTATAAACAGGCAAATGAACCACTCCAAATACGAATGCAGAAGCTTCTATCACCCAAAGAGCCAAGGGGCTGAGTCTTGTTCTGGGGATGATTACCGTGTCCCTTTCAGAGACCTAGAAAGGCTTGCAAAGCTTTTGAGCTTGCAAAAACACCATAAGTGTCTCCTTTTATGATACCTGGGGTGGTGGGCTGTTAGGGATTCTGGTTAATATCTAGGACTTGTGAGAAAAATAAATGTGCATACTAGACAGTTACATTGTTGCTTTTTGAGTGCTCGACCCATTTGATAGGTGGAGAACCCTGTATGTCAAGTGGCTAGAACCTGGCTTGCTATGGAGTTTGGATGTTTAATCTCATCATAGCCGAATTCTGAGTGACCTTGGTCAAGTCCCAGTGCTCCAGTCCACTTGGCTGTGGAATTAATCTGTGGAAGTAGGACCCCACTGAAAATGAGATATTGCATTTCAGCTGAGCTAACCTGGGTAAATGATAAAACTAAAATTGAGAATAACTGCCTGTTGTCTTTGCTTCCCCCCAAGGCTGCCTGCATCCCACCTTCTGATTTTGCTACAAAAATAAATTGGTGCTACCTGTAACAAGGGGTCCTTTGGTGCCTCTGTAAGTCTTCTCCATACGGTTTGCAAAACAACAGTCCAGTGCTGGCCACTTAAAAATTGCAAGTGGTCACTACAGATTCTGCTTAAGTGGCTATATTGCCTTCTAATCGAATTCAAAACACTTGACTTTAAAATTGGTCTAGTTTATGGTAGTGGTTGGGGGGGGCAGTGATTGAGAAAAAACTAATTTGTTCACATAGTGAACAGTGAGTATTTCTTTGGAATAAGTGGCCAGTGAAAGTGGTCAAGTCTTGGAACACTGAATTGTTTTAAAGTGAAACTAGACAAATATGAGGGGGAGATAGATACATAACGATGATTTAGCAGCTGTATGTTGGGAACAGTCTCTCACTGCACCAGCTGACCTGTCTGCTTCCATCTTTGATGCTGATGTTGGCCACTAGCAAGCAGTGCTGTGCCAGTGGTCACCAGGCTGACAGACTTGTCTTTTTTAACTACATAAGTGAACAGTATGTTTCTGCTTTTGTGCATTTTGCTGTGGCCGTGAACTGCAGCTGGTTTGGTAGATGCAGGCTGTGGTCCCTACTTAAACACAAGGGTGCCCCAACTTTGATAGTGCCCCCCTCCCCCCCGGGGACAACATGACCCTATACTTCTGGATTCTTTTTATGTTGCAGTACATTCTGTCCCAGTAAAGGCCAGCCTAAGACATTATTAACCAGTGTTTCCACTTTGCAGCACTCACTAGTCAGGTCACAAACTGCCTTTCCAGTGCTAAAGGCTATAAACTATTTGCAGCAACTAGTTACTGAAAAGTGCTTGAATTTATTGGGGAAGCTCATACTTTTGTTCCTGTGATGTTTCCAGTTACCCTTGGGGGAAGGGATGTTTTTTGATAAACAGTGTGGTCCGAGACATTCTGTGATTGGTGTTTTTTCCAGCTGCATTACAGAGTCACCCTCCACAACACACATGTGCAAATGTCCCTCATATATCCTGGACCTAACCAAAAGCCAGACTATTAGTCTGACACCTGTTGGTGGTGATGTGGTGGTGGCATGTCTAGTGTGTGTGTGTGTGTGTGTGTGTGTGTGTGTGTGTGTGTGTGTGAATGGACCTCTGTGAGACTGGCTACCTTGATGAGGTGCAGAGGCTTGTCACAATGCAATATTGTAACCAAAAGCCAGTCTGTTAGTCTGATACCTGTTGGTGGTGTGGCCAGTGGTGTGCTGGCATATAACACAGAAAATGACGCTAGTGTTGGGTGAGAGGGCATGGACAGTGGGGGAGGGGTAACTCACCTTAACAGGGGGGGCGGGTAGCAGTGAGTCCACCTGGTGTGCAGATCACAAATTCCTGGCTATACCTCTGGCTGTGAATGAGCTTGGTATATCCAGCAGACCTGGGTTTGATTTCCACAACCTCCACTCACATACTGTGTGATTCTGAGCAAGGCATTTAACCTCCCCATTGCTCCCAGATCATCCCTGAAAACAGGCACTTGTGTCTAGTGTGCCTTACCCATTTACCAAAGAATAACAAAAATATATATAGATTATAACATGGGTCACCATCCACAACAAGGTAATTTTTCCATCAAGGGGTGAGATGAGTGGTAAACGGTTGGATGAGCAGCTATGTCTAGGAAGTTACAATTCAGCTTCTATAGCTAGAATTCACAGGGTACAACCAAGCTCTATTTATGCGACCTATCGTGAGAAAACCATGATAGTCTCGCTATAGGTCACATCGCATCACATGACAAGAAGAAAAATATCACAGATATTTTGGTCATATTGTACCCACAACCAATGCATGGAAAATAAGGTAGTATTTTATATCTTCAAAGCCAAGAAAAAAGGGATCTTTATTTTATTTGGAACCAAAACCAGTAATATAACAATATCCTGTACATATATGCAGTGCATGTACAATGGTTTAGCTCAGCACACTTCCAGGATTGTTAACATGCTTTTTTTTCTTCATTATTTATGTTCAGATGAAAATCAGGTCCAGTCATGAAAGATATGACCATGCAGTTTCTTCATCACCATATCATTTGGGTTGGGATCGGACCTGAAGTTACCTTATCTAATCAACTGTGTTCCTTCTTATCTCCTGTACCCTAAGCCTCCTAATCCAGCTTAACTCCCCCTCCCCGGCCCTAAATTCAGATAAGAGAGTTGTGCAGCCTTGATTACAGAAAGGAAGATCTTTGCAATGAGAGCTTTTGACTTGTGATAAATCTGTATTCCCAACCAGAACCAAACTAAAATCAATATTATAAAGGATATTTGAATGTATTATATCAGGGGTTGAATAAACACCATGACTTCACAAAGTTTATGTTCCTCTATTCATTTTTTAAAGGTAGACAACATTTTATTAAAAGAAATTATAGTCCTCCTTATAGCAATAATAATTTGTTTTTTCTGTCTCTACCGTATAAACCATAATTCAAAGTGTGGTACATAACCCTGTGCTTGTGATGCGTAGGAGCTAGGTAAGATATAGTTGGTATTTAGATACATTAGAGATGGATTAGTCAGTTCTTGTAGTACTTAGGAACTGGATGAGATATGATTGGGGCTTAGAACGTTTGAGCTGGCTGAAATATGGTTGATGTTAGAACTTGATCTTTTGGCCTTTCTCTATATCTCACCTTTGGCAGGATGTTAGGTAAGTGTAGGATTGAAGGCCCAGTACAAGGTGAGATATGAATGCCAGAGAAGGAGGAGGAGGCAGGGGTGGATGAAGGGTGAGTCTGACTCGCTAAGCAGAGGGAAAGCAAGCTTAAAGCTTATGCAGAGGATGGGGGGGTGAGCTATTTCCCCCCGCACTGAACTACAGGCAGAGCCTTCCAATTCAATGTGTGGTACATAGCTCAGTGCATGTGATGCGTAAGAGCTGGTTACGGTATGGTTGGTGCCTAGATATGTTAGAACTGGATTAGTACATAGGTCACTGCTTGTAGTACATAGGAATTGGATAAGATATGGTTGGTGCCTAGATATGTTAGAGCTGGATTAGTACATAAGTCAGTCCTTGTAGTACATAGGAACTGGATGATATATGATTGGTGCTTAGAACGTTTGAGCTGAATGAAATATGATTGATGTTAGAACTTGATCTTTTGGCCTTTGTCTATATCTCACCTTTGGCAGGATGTTAGGTAAGTGTAGGATTGAAGGCCCAAAAAAGAATATTATTACCAATGTGATTAACTCCTCCAACTCCAGACAGTGTGGCCAGTAGCACTCAAGAGAGGAAAAAAACCCTGTCACAGCGTGCGGGAATAAACTTCAGACAAGGCAAATTTATAGGTTTAAAACACACTGTGGTGTGATATTTATTTTTCAAAAGTTCAAAAAATAATAAAAAAAATTTGCAAAGAAAATCACTAGTTTCTCACATAATACAGTCCTTTATCTTAGAGCTCCTGAGACCCTTTATGTCTGCATTCCACAGCTTGTCTACAGTAGCACCTCTCTCCATCACTCTCAAGACTGAACTCTACCAGACTGCACTGAAGTGACCTTAATGAAGAGGTTTTATATCTTTTGGTGGGGTTACCTGACTGAGCCCTTTCTGTATTTACATGTCTGTACATGTTTCAAAACCAAGGGTTTTTTTTTTGTTTCAGGGGACTTCCTGGTTCAGTTAAAGGTACAGTGTATATCTCCACAGATATTGACTCTCTGTATCTCTGATCCACAGTGACTAAGCACTTTTATAAAGCATACCATTCAGCCTCATACATAGAACTTTATACAGTAACAAGTTTATAGTGTGAATTTATGAAAATACCATAAGGATTTCTTATTACTGTACTAATCATGAATTTATTGCTTTATATGGCTTCTGAATCCTTTTTATTTAAAAAATACTTTGTTAACTGTACGTATTCCTATTTAAAACAGCCTTCACGTTTTTTTGTACACAAAATGCACTTATGCATTTTACACAACACCTTCTTGGGTGTTTGGCATCATTCCAGGGACTGAATGTTGGAAATGGAAAAATAATGAAATCAGAGAACTAGTAGGAAGTTTAGTAGGGATAGTAAAGAGCTACGCTAGGTGGCCAACCTAGGGTAGGGATGAAAAGAAGAAAAGCAAAGAGGAAAACATTAACTGTTGCACAACAAAAGTTGTGGTAGCTAGGAAGGAGATAGAAAAGTGGTCCATCAGTCACAGCTAAGAGTGTAGCCAAACTCCGCCCTCCCCCCCCAGCGGGAACCTCCGAGGACCCATGGCTACTGACCTGCCCATCCTCTGGGCATAATAAAAGGAAAGTAATCCTAAACTATGCAAATATTGATAAGATGTCGTATAACTGGATCCAGAGTGACGGTTGAAGAGGCATATTCTGAGTTTAATTACAAGCAGGCATACCTGAAAGATGAGGTACTGGTGAAGGATGAGTCCACCATGGAGAGACACTAGCTTAAGAGGTTACTGAATCCAAGTCCGTAATATCTATAGGCACAGAAGGTGAGGAAGTGTACACAGTCAGGCAACTCAGCTAACGACTGTGCGCTGAATCATATCTTGGAAGGGCGAGAATGTAGAACTGGTTGATAGTCAATCCTTGAGTGCAATGAAGGAGGAAGTCCATTCTAGAAGATGTAATGGATTATGGTGAACAAGCAGCCAGGCCCCCCCTGCGGGACAGAGTAGGAGAGAGTGGCAGATTCCTGGAGATCCGACATAGTTCCAGAAGAGAAGGCACCAGGCCCCTTTTTACAGGGTGAAGCAGGAATGTGTAGAGCAGCAGCTAGGCCTCTTTGCAGGTGAGTAGGAGTGCATTTAGCAGGTATCCAGGCCCTCATGAGGGGCAAGGCAGGAGACATGGAGAACCCCACGCAGTCCACCATGGCATATGTTCCAGTGGAGACAGCAAGACCCCCACATAGGTCAGCTGCTGAGATGGAATGCAGATGAGCAAGCAGTCAGGCCCTATAGCAGGGTGAAGCCAGAGACATGGTGGGACCCTACGAGGTCTGCCAGTGCACAGGTTACAGTACGAAGGTGAAACTCCCACAGTCGGCCGAGGTGAAATGGAATGCATTGAGCAAGTGCCAGGTCCTTCTGGGGGGCGAAGCATAAATAGAAAAGAACTCCAGGATAATGCTGAGACCATAGGTTGAAGTAGTAGGCCATCGTGGTGGAGACCCATAAGGAGACGATTGTCTTCCGATGCTGTCAGAAGGGAAACAGAGATAGGATCAGCAGTGATTTCCTTGATGGGGAGCAGAGCTAGGTTCAGTCTTGCGAGTCGGGAAGAACAGCTGTCCACGCTCAGTACAAGTATAAATGCAGAAGAAAGCTAGATGTCACTGGTAGAATTCCCAATCTTGTTGTCAAGGTCGATGATAAGGAAGTAGTCAATGCCGAAGATGGAGGTTCTGGCAGATGCCGATTCTGCTAGAACTGATGCCTGGACAAAGTACAATGGTTAATCAGTGACCAAGGTAGCAGTAAATGAAGTTGTTGTAAAGCATACAACTACAGTCAGCATAAATAAGGAATGAGTTGCAAAGTAGCACATTGTTTGAGGACATAGAATCAAGAAGAAGAAATGGTCAGAAGTTTTGCTCAGGAACGATGATGAGGTGGGAGTCTATGTGAATGGGAGGCTTGTATAGAACCGTAATCCTGTTAAACAGATTGCAGTCGAGTTCTTTGTAAGAGGAGATTTAGTCTCAGGCTGTCCAAGAATTGAGGTATACTCTACAGAGATGTCCGGCCTAGAAACTGAGTTGGAACTGGACCAGAAGAAGGTGGATTGCAGTAGAAGCATAATAGAATGTGAAGTAGAGTAGGCCCTGACATGGGCTAACTGGAGCATGGGCCTGATGCAGGTCCGGGTATGTAGCAGTTGAATATTTGAAGTTATCATGCGGTCACAGGTGTTCAGTCTAAGGAAGATGAGACCCTGATGGGGTCTGCTGTAGTGAGGATGGAGATACAGGTGAGGAAGGAGAATGCTTCACGAGGCCATGAATGATTTGGGCTGGCGAGACTCCCAAGTGGGTTCGCCATCACCATTGTATGAATTCTCCAATGTCAGGAGGGGTGAAACCCCTGTGTGAATCTGCCTGCAGTGACTTGAGGTAAGTTTGTGCTATGGAAGGGTTTCCTTGTGGGGCATGCAGGGTTGATATGTTGGGACCTCATGTGGTCCACCTTCGCCATGGAATGCTGGTCGAGTTGAGGATGGTGGACCCCCACAGTCTATCATTGCAGGAGTAACATACAGTCCAAAGAAGGAGGACAAGACTCCTAGAGGATCCACATCTATCATGGAAGGAATTTATGAGCGATGAGTAGCTGTCCTCTTGAAAGCATGGTTTGTTGGGATGGTGGGACCGGTGGTCTGCCAGCGCAGTAGTAAGTGTAACCCCCCTGCAAATGGGGGTTCCCAAAAGACTTCCAGGAGCTTGCTTGAATGCTCCAAGCCTGAATGGTGTTTGGCATTTAAGCCATTTATCAGTGAGTGTTTTTAGAGCCTCTGGTACTGTCTCTTTAAGAGCTGTCTGCTTGCAGACATAATTAGTTTGTATGGGGGGACTGTGTGCTTCTCTGAGTCCACCTCGAGCTGCTGCCAATTCACTTCATTTTGCAGTCACTAGAGTGCAAAGGGAACCCATCTGAAAGATGTAACTGTTTGCCAGAAATTATTTAGAGTAATAATGAAATTACAGTTTGTCTAACCTGCTCTTTGCAGTCAGAACTGTGTCTGCTAGTTCCCATTCTAGTTTTGAACTGCTGAACTGGACCAATCAGTGTGGGGTAAGCTAGCTCTAAATGGTGCCTTGGACAATCAGAACTTGACTCATAATCTGAGCCAGCCACAAGAGGATTGTATGAGCAGTGACTCTGGGAGATGTAGTTTAGACTTCAGTGCCTTTTGGACCAACAGCAGCAGTCTATTGTGAGTGACAGCCAATCCAGTCAAGAACTGGGAGGAACTCAAAGGAAGTGCCAGTTTTGTCAGTTGGAGAGTCAGTTGAGCTTTGGCAGTGAAGAAGGAAGGAGCCCTGTGCTTTTTCAGTGTGCAGTTTTAGTCAAAAACGGTGTAAGGCCCAGAGTTCCGGTCTGCAGCTTGTTAGGACTGAACTGCCCCTGTGAAAAGAATCAAAGGATCTCTGAAGAGTAGAAAACAGGCTCACCCTGTAGAAGACTGGAGGAATTGCTGAAAATTGCACTCTGTCTGTCAGGAACTGAATCTGCTGTGTGTTCTCCCGGGTATTGTGCAGTAGTGCGATGGGATACAGATGCAGCCTGCCTGGTATAGTGCTTTCTATATGGATGTGTGAAGAGGTTTGTGTACCTCAAGTGAGCCCTGCTGACATTGAAGGACCCTATCTTATTTGGAGGTCGAGTACTAATTCAGGGTCGCCCTGTTGAATTGCCACATTAAATCCAAAATGGAATTACTGTACTGCTGACTGTTTAATTCTCCTTTCTCTGTGTGAAAGGGCCCCTACCAGCGTTACTGGTTTGACTAGCTAATTAGGGGCTTGGCACCAGGGACAGGTAACTGATAGGGGTAGGCCTGCACAGAGCCATAGGTGATTATTAGAGTGATAAGCTAATTAACCTGATTTCCCCTGTCCTTGTTATATCCCTAAATAAATCAGAGCTGCTTGTTTCAGCAAAGTTATACTGCCTGAGGTATTTGTCTATGTTAAAGTACTGTACTGTGATTGTTGCACTGTATCTCATTTCACAGGAGGTCCCAGTGCCGGAACCAGACCTGGGGGTAAGTGTATACTGTGAAGGTAATTCTGATATATTGTGTGGGCCACTAGTGGGAAGAAAGGGGGGTTGCAGTGTCCCAGAGGGCTGTGACCAAGTTAATTTAACTATTGCAAACCCTGACCTCTGGGTGGAGGCACCCGACATTGGATCCAGGCCCCTCAACCTGTTAGTGGCAAATCAGGCAGGGGTAGTAGCCCCTGGGATAGCGCCATCTAGGGGTTACATAAGCGTAGATGATGAGCTGTTCAAGGTTGTCTTGAAGCCCAGCTGAACAGGAGATCCTGTGCATGAGGACTGGAGGAGTAGAATGGTACGCCAGAGGCCATGAATAGGTACATGTGCGGTCAGCTGCTATGGCTGCAGAAGTACAGGATTCATGGTTGCAGCAAGTGCTGTGAAGAGTTGCCACACTGATGTATCCGCGGATCCGAGGGAGTCCACTAGGTGAGATGTAGTAAAGCGAGCGAGTAGCATGCTAGGCTCCCATGTGGGCTAGCTAGAGCGGCAGGACCTCCAAGTAGGTCTGGCTGAGCAGCTTACAGAAGTGAAGCTCAGCTAGAATTCCAATATAGGCTAGCAGGATCAGCTAGACACCACGAGGGTCAGCCTGAGGAAGGAGTAGAATGAGTGAGTCCAGCTAGGCCTCCATGTAGGATAGCTGGACTGGCAGGGCCTCCACATAGGTCTGCCAAGAAGGAGCAGAAGTGAAAGAATTGAGCCAGGCCTCCATGTAGGCTGACTGGATGACATGAGTTAGGTTGGCAGTATAGCAGCCTCGTTCATGCCTGTCGGAGGAGGGTGCCACAGAGTGGCTCATGAGAAAGAGATGTTAATGAGGCATTTGGTAAACAAAGAAGGGGATAGATGCTTTAACATCAGGGGAATGTTTTGCATCTTGTATAGTGATATCCTGGCTCTTCTGGCAGTCAAAATGTCTGTGACCAGTATGGTACGCAGGAATAGTGGTACAGTGGCCCCAGGACTGGTGTCCAAAACAAACGAATGAGGAGTGTCATGAGGTAGCAGTCAAGGCATACCGACACATCATATAGAATATGGAACAGGTAGAGCAAGGCAACATATATGACTGTGGAAGGAGTCAGAATAATGAGCAAGAAGCAATGAGGTACTCCACAGAATGAAGAGCCATACTTTAGCAATGCAGGAACTGATCTTGAAAACAGTTGTAAAATATGGGTGAGTGTGAAGGGGAAGGAATTCCCATCAAGTACCAGGAGACATCCAATGATGAAAGTCCATGCCAAACATACACTGTTGTCCTGTGAAGAGAACGTGGCAAGAAGGAAAACAGAAATCCAAATGGGTGGAAAAGTTCCCAGCGGCAGCAGCTGCTGCAGCAGATGTGACAGGCACTGTAGCAGGAAGCAATCTAGGATTCCCCGCTCCGGAGATCAGCAGAGGAGGGGCAGAGAAGCATGGCACAGTGGCAGTGTGGAGCTGCAAGTCAAGGGGCGCTGAAGCATGGAACGTGCCCGGCCCTGGTGAGTAATGCAGCAGTGGGTTTAAGCGGAAGGCTGTCATTGGTGTCGGCACTGTGAGGAGGCAGTGTGAGGAGCGCTGCAAATCTAGAGTAGAGCCAAAGTGAGAGGAAGGAGTCCTGGAACAAAGCACTGCATGACCGAATGTGGAGTTACTCTGCGGTCGAGCTAGGCAGCACTGCAGACCCGGAGGCTGGCGGGGAAAGAAAGACTCCCAAAAGACAACAGAGAAGAGACAAGGCACGATGGAATGGGGGCAGGGAACAAGGGAAAACTACAAAGAAAGACAGGGAAAGGAGGAGTGGACGAACAATGTGACGAGGCCCCGAGAAGCCGGGGGTGGGGCACCAGGGGCACAAAGGGAAAGAGAGCCAGCCCCCAGAGCCACAAGCACCAGCAAATCCAACTCGCTAAACAGAGGGAATGGAAGCTAAAAGCTTATGTAGAGGATAGGGGAGGAACTATTCCCCCCCCCCCCCATTAAATTACAGGCAGAGCCTTCCAATAATTAACAAAGTTTCAGTATTGGGTGGATCTCGGTGCTTCCATTTAATATGAATGCACTTTTTTTGCATTTATTTGCCCTAGCATGATCATCTTTTTTTAGGCTTGATATCTAGGGGATTGAATGACCTGTGGCAAATTAATATTTCCTGAACATTCAAGTTTATGCTAACATTAGTAGCCTGTGTTTGTAAAAGTAGGCTTTTATTCCAGAAATCTCTTATTATAACAAAAGTAACTATCATAAGAGAAAGTGAATCTGTCTGACTTTTGCATCTAAGACAGGCATGTGTTATATCAGGATTCCTATTGTTGAGCTTACTTGGGGCGTACTACATACAGTAGAAAATATTAAATTGATTTGTTTGCATCCTAGAAGATATCGAATATACATGTGATGCAAGTGTAAATCATATCCATTGTTTATCTGGAAGTTTATTATTGAAGTGCACTTCCCATTTATCCCTAAGTTAATTAAGATATAGAATGCTGTAGTCTATTATGGTGGTGTATAATTTAGAAATAATTTTATCATCATGCTAAAGGAATGTTAACATGCTGACAGTAAGAGCTCACTCAGTACATGTTATTTATTGAATTTTGGTAACCGGGTAGGCCCACTGAGACAAGATAGTCCCTTTTTCAGTGGCAACCTGGAAAGTGCAGTAAATTGGCAGTGCAATAGTAGATACAAACAAGATATACATAGAGGATCGATTACAATAACAGGTACTGTACAAGTGTGGATACAACACCATAACACATTGATGCTCAAATAATAGTACAATTATAGTACAAATGACAACTACAAGATATACAGAGAGCATGGTTCCTACAACAAAGAACCATTAGAAATGTAACCGCAAATACATACATCAGTCCTTAGCTACAGACAGTATTATTCATTATTCAATGGAGAAGCCAGTGATGCTAAGCATCACGGCCGTTCGCTCAATGCGACACAGGAGGGCTCCTCTGCCCAGGGGCTCCCGACGATCCAAGCCGGCCGTTGCTCAAGCAGACGACACAGGAGCTCCTCTGCCCAGGAGCCCCCGATGATCCAAGCCGCCGCTCGCCCAAACAGATGACACAGGAGGGCTCCTCTGCCCACGCCCCGACGATCCAAGCCAGCCGATCGCTCAAGCAGATGACACAGGAGGGCTCCTCTGCCCAGGAGCTCCCCCCACCCGACGATCCAAGCCGGCCTTTCACTCAAGGTAATTACTCTCATACCTGAGACTGGAGCAGCGCCTCACAACTGGCCATCTTTTGTTTAAATATTGGCCCCTTTTTGGCTTGTATTTGTCTGCCCGTTTGGAAGAGTCGCAAAGTCTACCCTACCGGCGGAGCCCAAAGCGAGTGTTGTTAGGTGTTTAAGGAACTGTTTCTGCAAGCTTCCTAGTGTGGGAAAGTTATAATTTTGAAATCACTGTACCACCAGCGTACTTCCTAGTGCTGAAACCTAAGCGTCACCGAAACGGACAGATCAGAGTGTTTTAAATGAATAGTACATCTCTAGCCAGCGCTCTGAGTCAAATTTTAAACTGTTTCTCAAATTTCTGCTGCTTTACAGATCAGAGTGCTTCAAACGAATAGTGCATCCCTAGTCAGCGCTCTGAGTCAAATTTTAAAGTGTTTCTCCCACTAACCTGCTGCACACTAGCAGCCTACCTGCAAGTGAGTGAAGCGCCAGTTTTAATTTTGGAAGGCAGTAAATCTGAAGCAGCAGGAGGGTCTGAAGTAGCAGTAGCCTGCAGCTGGTGGACGGTTGCTGCCTGTAGAATAATTCCTAGAGGGACCTCCTGAGAATATTTCTTTCTTTTTGCTGCTACTGAAATTGTAATTACTAGCTAAAATTGCACTCCTGTAGTAGAATCAGACACTTTAAATAAGCTGCTGTATATTTCTCTGGCAAAGTCGTGCTGTGTTTTTTGAACCTGATGCCACACTGCTCCTCTCATGCCCTATAATAATGTTAACTGATTGCTTACCAAGAGCACAAATCATCTCTAGTGCTAGTTGTGTATGTACTAGAAAAACCACGCTGTAAGTGGTAAGGTAGAGTTACAGCCATTATTGATCTCTGTGCCTTATTTCTATCTTCTACCCACTCTGCTCTGTCCACCCCCACCAAAGCTACTCATAGTACCTATCCCTGCTACCCTCCCTTTTTTTCCCTATTTAAACAAGCTGCTCACCCTCTTTTCTTTCTCCTCAGCAGATGACACAGGAGGGCTCCTCTGCCCAGGAGCCCCCCCCCTCCGATGATCCAAGCCGGCCCGGCTGTTCGCTCAAGGTAATTACTCTCATGCCTGAGACTGGAGCAGCGCCTCACAACTGGCCATCTTTTGTTTAAATATTGGTGCCTTTTTGGCTCGTATTTGTCTGCCCATTTGGAAGAGTCGCAAAGTCTACCCTACCAGTGGAGCCCAAAGCGAGTGCTGTTAGGGGTTTAAGGAACTGTTTCTGCAAGCTTCCTAGTGTGGGAAAGTTATAATTTTGAAATCACTATACCACCAGCGTACTTGCTAGTGCTGAAACCTAAGTGTCACCAAAACGGACAGATCAGAGTGTTTTAAACAAATAGTACATCCCTAGCCAGCGCTCTGAGTCAAATTTTAAACTGTTTCTCAAATTTCTGCTGCTTTACAGATCAGAGTGCTTCAAACGAATAGTGCATCCCTAGCCAGTGCTCCGAGTCAAATTTTAAAGTGTTTCTCCCACTAACCTGCTGCACGCTAGCTGCCTAACTGCAAGTGAGTGAAGCGCCAGTTTTAATTTTGGAAAGCAGTAAATCTGAAGCAGCAGGAGGGTCTGAAGTAGCAGTAGCCTGCAGCTGGTGGACGGTTGCTGCTTTCCCGCAGTTGCTTCGCGACTGCTCCACACCCACCGTTGTCCGGCTCTAGCTATATAGGGCAGAAACACTGTAACCACGCCCTAGTGGAATAATTAACTATCTCCTCACTTTACCATTTGCAGGTTATCTTTGTTGGTGGCTAGAGGGCGCTTGAAACTAGTTTCTGTCTCTCTGACTGATAACTCTTTTTTCCTGCAAACCATCACAAACTCTGGTACTCTCCTTTAACCCTCTCCCCTAAACCCCACTCTAAAATTACCATCCTAATTAATTTAAATATGGCCAAAAGACCCTGCATTACACTTCTACTGGTCACTATTTTTTCCTGTCTTATTTGGCTACCTATATTTTACTCGCCCTCTAGCTATGAACCATCGATTCACGCACCCTGATGACTCGTCGTTCTGTGCTTTGTGCCTGCCTGCACGCTGGCTCTGTTACTCTTCCCCATTTCTCATCCCCCATTATTTCATCTACCACCTATCCTACACTCTATGTAAATCCATGTTGCACCTCATACTGCCTCCCCCTTTCATCCATCGTAAGTTATGGTATCTGGCACTCTTTGCCTTAATATTAGCTGGGGATATTGAGCTAAACCCAGGACACCTAAGTAATTTATCTCGCCATGATGCAACCTGGAGTGACACAAAGGGCCTCCGCGTTGAACACATGAATATTAGAAGCCTTCTCCATAATAAAACAGAACTAGAGGCATGGGTTGCTCTATATCATCCGGATATACTTTGCCTATCCGAAACCTGGCTAAAACCCTCCACCACCGATACCCTCTGTAGTCTACCCAACTACAATATCCTTAGATAGGATAGGTCATCAGCTAAGCGTGGAGGTGACGTAACTATCTTTTATAAACCTCATTTGTTGCTATCCCACAATGTGTTGCCAACACTACCAACTTGCGAAGCAATCCATGCAACCTTAGAACTAGGCTCTAAGATATTACACATCGTCTGCGCCTATAATCCTCCTGCTGGTGGTTGCAAGGGTCTCGACGAACTCCTCTCCCAAGTAAACAGCACTATCAGCCAAAATGAAGTCCTTATTTTGGGGGATTTCAACCTAAACTGGACTAGTAAATCTAACCTGTCCTCACATACTATGATACAAGGTAACAGCCTTCATCAACTTATCACAGACCCAACAAGGGTCATGACTCCCCCTCGGACAAGCACTCTTATTGACTGGGTCCTTACAAATCGCCCTGACAGCATAGTACATGCAGGCACCCTAGCAGATACCATAAGTGATCACTCCCCTATCTACTGCATCTGGCGCGCTACAAATAAACGATCTCCGCTTCCTAAGCTAATTACCTTCCGCAATTTGGCCCATTTCAACCTAACTCAGTTTACTCATGATCTCTCCTTGATTGACTGGACTCCCATCTACACCTCTACAAACTCCCAGGTGGCACTTGACTACTTCCTGGTTCACTTTAGCCTGCTTCAAGACACCTATGCTCCGCATGTCACTCGTCGGATTCGAGGAACGCAGACAAAGTGGCTAACAAAAGATCTACTTACACAACTAAGGGTCAGAGACAAACTATGGCGACGCTTCAAAACCACAGGGCTACTAAACAACTATAACCATTATCGATCTCAGAGAAATACATGTAAAAGTAATATTCACCTAGCAAAGAGCATTTTCTGCAGAGACCTTCTAACAAAGGCTGCTGGAAACTCTAAAAAGTTCTGGTCTACAATAAAAACACTCCTTGGTGCAAATACTAGGGCCCGTACAAGTGACATGCTTCTAAACGGTATTCACTGCAACAATCCGGAGACCATAGCAAACTCCTTCAATCACCATTTTTCGGATCTCACTAGCTACCTGACATCTTTCCCAACAAATATGTACCGTCTCACCCCCAAATGAACCTCTAATCAAGCACCCTCTATTTAGGTTCCGGAGTATCACAAGGGCAGAAGTGCTAAAATTACTGCTCTCCGCTCCTGATAATACCAGCTCAGGGTCTGACGGTCTGGAACCTAGGCTCTTGAAAGCAGCTGCCCCTCTCTTTGCCTCTGCCCTAACCAAAATGTTCAACCTTTCCCTATATCATGGCTCAGTTCCTGATATCTGGAAAATAGCTAAAGTCACCCCAATTCCCAAAAAAGGCGATCCCAAAGAAATCAAGAACTACCGTCCCATTGCTATTCTTTCCATGCTCAGTACATTTCTGGAAAAGCTAGTGGCCACCCAATCAATAGAATATCTTCAGAAGTACAACCTTCTACCTTGCTCACAGCATGGTTTCCGCAAAGGCCACAGCACCTCCACTGCCCTTCTGAAACTCACAAATTACATCTATGCCTCTATGGACTGAGGCCTCCTGACAGGTGCCATTTTCATTGATCTAACCAAGGCGTTTAACCTGGTAAACCATACCCTTCTTCTTAATAAACTACGCTCCCTAGGCTTCTCCTCTGATGTAGTAGCCTGGTTCAAAGGCTACTTATCTGACAGGAAACAGGCTGTAGTTTTCAACTCAGCCATATCAGATCTCTCCCCTATACATGTTGGAGTGCCCCAAGGTTCCATACTTGGCCCCTTGCTTTTCTCAATTTTCATTAATGACTTACCGCTCCTTGCACCAAACTGCTCGTCTCTGCTCTATGCTGATGACCTAGTTATTTACCACAGTGCTAGAAATGCCACTGACATAACCCACCCTCTTGCTTCGCACTTCGCAAATATCCAATCCTGGCTAACAAAGAACAAACTTGTTCTCACCACTACCAAGACATACTCCATGCTCTTTGGCTCGCCTGCCAGGCTTAAGATGAACCATCATGCCCTAATTATCCAGAGTGCGGATGGCTCCCCTCTGGTCAACACCAGATCCTTCAAATCTGGGAGTTACACTGGATGAATCTCTTGACTTTGACCTGCACATAACAACTGTCTGCAAGTCTGTGAATGCCAAGCTAGGTAGTGCCTACAGAACTAGTTATGCCCTTACCCCCTCGGCCAGACTACCAGTGGCGCAAGGTTTCCTGCTCCCAGCCCTGGCCTATGGCTCAGTCACCTTACAATCTGCCTCAAAATCCTCCCTCCATAAATGGGACACCACCTATAATAGCATCTGCCACTACGCCTCTGCATCCCCACGTTACAAACACCATTGCCAGCTCTATGATGACCTTAAATGGCCTGGTCCCTCTACCCACCGACTCCAGTCTTTTGGCGCTGTAATTGACTGCATCACCAGATCAGGCCTCCCCCTATCCCTTGCCTCCCTGCTACACTCACAACCTCTCTCCTATGGACTGCGATCTACAGACGAAGCTCTTCTTCACATCCCTAGATGCAGAACAAACATGGGTGCACGTGCATTCTCTTACACAGCTCCAAAATACTGGAAATCCCTACCCCACTCAATTCGTCAAGCAACCTCCCATGCCAGTTTCAAGAAACTGCACTGTGAGCATCTGCGGGTAACCAGCCCCTGCACCTGCTTTAATCCACCTTAGACCATCCTTTCTCTGTCCTCCTCCAAGTTAATCCGCTGCTCTGACACTTCCTTCCCACCTATCCTACACTTCCCCCTTTCATTGTCCTGTTTTCTCCCTCCTGTTTTCAAACCCTTTTCTCCATGCTTCCCACCACTCTTCCTTCTTCTCCTTGTGCATCACCAACCACAACCTGGCACTTATATTGTTTTACTGTTTGATTGCTTTTATTGTCTTGTTTTATGTATGCTATCACTTTGCACTGCCTGTATCTCTCAAAGTGTTTTGAATTGCATTTACCAGTACATATAGTATTGTTGCTGCATTACCTGTAAACTTGTATACTTTGTGCTCTATTACCGCATGTGCTGCGACACATGCACACCTATGTATTTTTTTCAAACTGTTCTCTTCCGGGTCATGCCTGAAAATAGGCATTTTCATGCTTAGTGTACCCACCCGGTTACCAAAAGCAAATAAATAAATAAATATACAGCTGGTTGGGGAGAGGTGGCAAGCTCAGAGGTCAGCAAAAGCAGGAGCAGGGCAGGGCTGCTAGGTGTACTTGTAGTGTGCTCTGAAACTGAGAGAGCGAGGAGCAGGCCAGAATTGGGAAAGGAAGCAAGTTCCAGAAGAACACTGTAGAAAAGGCGAGACCTGTGGGTTTGGCACTTCGAGGAGGAGTAAGGAGGCCGATGTGAGAGCACACTTTGGGAGCTGACGTTGGATAATGTCAGTTGGGCAGGGTGGGGTGAAACAATGGACAAGCTTGTAAATGAAGCTTAGGGTAGCATACCGCAGTTTTGTCTCATAGGGCATCCAATCCAAGGCAAATAGTACATCACAATGATGATGCCAAGCATTGGTCCTCAAGGCAAATCTGCCCACTCTATGGTAGACCTGCGAGAGGTGGGATGATATTGTTGTGGTGGTCGAGAGTAGTAAGGGAGCCCCATACATGAGGAGGGGGAGAAGAGGGGCATCTGCAATCTTGCGACAGGCAGCCGATATGAGGAAGGGATGGATATGGTAGAGGACCCCAATCTTTTGGTTAAGGGTTTTAGTGAGAGTTGTTACATGACATGATATGATAAAAGTTTATTTTTATACAGGGTACAAACTTTAGATGAATTAACCTCTATTTTAAATAAGTAAGCCCTGTCTAGGGTCTAGTTTACACACTTTAAACATAAATTACATAATCTCACATAAAAATATTAAGACTTTTGGCCATGGCCAGATTAATGGATGTGGGGACCCTACTCCAAGTCATATTTTGTGACCCGGGGGGCCCCCAAATGCCAACATTCCACTCTTCTGCAATAATGACCAGGGTACTCAAGCAGGATGTGGTTTATAATGTGACTTTGATGAGTCCAGTCAGTCCTCTTGATTGTTTTCTCAAAATCACACAGGCGGTGGTGACACGACTCAGCCTTGCAGCATGGCCTGGCATGGGAGGACTTCTCATAGTCACAGCAGGACCAAAGGCCAAACTAGCATCAGCACTGACTGACCCTGGCTAGTGGCTACACTAAAAACACCAGCAGCATGTGACGCTGCACTGAAGCCAAATCTGACTCCAGGTGACCCCCGTGACCTGCTCAGACTCTGTCTCTACTTTTGTGTCTTTAGACAGAGACTCTTCTTCTTTGATTAGGCCAGGGCAGACCACCAGCACTGACGACTGACATAGCTCTCTCTCATTCTCCTCCTCTACTCCCTCATTACTGTCCGCCACATGTCTTGATGCCATGCACATGCACACACTGATTCCTGCTCCCAGTAGCCACACCCCAGAGGACCTCTGATGGACATGATTGGTTGTGTGTGGTGGGGTCAGGATGGATGAGAGGTGAAGCTGGAGCAGCTGTCAGAGAAACTGAGAGGCTCACTTGCTCAGAGCAGCTGTGGGGGGGTCATCATTCACCAGGCTTACTCAGTGAGGTGGGGGGGCCGGCTGACTCCAAGGTGGGGGCTGCTTTTTGGGCAATTCGGCCTGTCAGCGGTTGTCCAGTACAGCCAGAATTAAAGAAAGTAGCTGTAAATAAGTTAATATTGGGGGACCTCCTGAACCTTGGGGCCATACGCCATGGCGTAATTAGCATACAGGTTAATCCAGCCATGCTTTTGGCAAATAACATACAAGACTCTCTGAACAGAAACTGTTTCATTCTAACAGGCCCATGTACAAGAATTACATAGTGGTTTTATAATCTTTTTTAGAGCTGACTGAAATTCCTTTATGGAATTTTTTACTTTAATGTATACAGGAATATAATTCCTTGTCTTTGCCAAACACATCTGCAGCATCATTTCCCCATACCTGTTGTATATTTTTGGACAAGTGAATATCTCCATTTACATGTACATCCAGAGTAAGAGAGGAATCCAAGGTGACTGTCAGGTATTTAAAGGACTTTGCAGTTTCAAGGGCAGCCCCAGTACGTGACAGCACAATCAGAGGGGGGAGGGTGTGGACAGCTGAATGGGAGAACAACATACACTTGGTTTTCTTGGTATTAAGTACAAGCTTTTTTGAAATGTAATCAGCATTGTTAAATTTTTTGAAGAAAAAACATACACAAACCAACTACAGGCTAATGAAATATACAGTATAGTGCAGTGGTCTAAGGCTCTGAACTGCAAATCTAGTGACATCCAGCAGACCAGACCTGGGTTTGAATCCCACAGCTTCCAGTTGCATACTGTGTGACCCTGAGCAAGTCACTTAACCTGTGCTCCCAGGTCGCTCCTGTAAAAAAGCTTTCAGCTTAGTGTGCTATACCTGGTTAAACAACTAAAAAAAAAATAAAAAAAAAAACAAGCACAAGAAACAAACTCCCCTAAACCCCTCCCTTCATCCCATCCCCCCCCACAGAGTGTGCCAAACAACCCAGAAAGAGTAAAATCTTGACAAGTACAAATAAAAGTGTATAATACTAGTATCTGAGTGGGGTACTCAGAGAGCGTTCGAGAATTCAGGATAAGTAAAGGTCGTGAAGCTTGCCCCATTTCTTGTTAAACAGAGGTAAGTGGTGATTGAGGCTGGCAATCATACATTCAGTCCAAAGACAGAACGAAAGTACCTGTAGCCATTTGAAGTATGAAATATAGGATTGATTCAGCCAATGTCTGAGAATCATCTTCTTAATCGTAAAAGAGATGAAGGCTGTATGGTACCTCCTCTCCTTGACCGGAATTTGGGAATAGTTACCAATAATACATATTTTGGGGGAGAAGAGGCCAGATAGTTCCAGTAGAGGGTCACTCCATACTTCTATTTGCTAACACAAGGAGGATACTTTCACACAGGACCAAAAGATATGTAAAAGGGTGCCATCTGCTTTTCCACATCTAGTGCCAGTGGGGGAGGGAAGGCGACCCATTTTGGCTAGCCTGACCGGAGTGTGATACATGTTGTTTAGGATGTTGTACTATGTGAGCCTTAACCGATCTTGAGTTAAGTAGTATTAAGTACAAGTTGTTTTTGAAGGAACCAAGCCTCAAGGGTGTTAAAGTCAGATTCTAGTACTGAGTTGAGCCAGCCTATGTATGAGGAAGAGCGGTAAAGTATAGCATTGTCTGCATATAGATGGACTGAGGAACCACCACAGTTTTTAGGGAGATCATTAATGTATAATGAAAAGAGTAGTGGTCCCAGTATTTAGCCCTGGGGAACACCATGAGTAATGGGCCTTGGATCAGATAGAGAACCTGCCCATCTCACCCACTGTGTGTGGCCATAGAGGTAGCTTCAGGTCCGTGCAAGGGTGTTAGTATCAAGACCTAGGTCGTGCAGCTGATATAATAGCAAATCATGGTTGACCAAGTCAAAAGCCTTGGTCAGGTCAATGAATATGGCACCTGTGGCAGGGCCACGGTCCATGTCATGGAATATGTTAGAAGTGACTTTAATAAGGGCTGTCAGGGTGCTGTGGTTTTTCCTAAAACCCTGCTGAGAGATTGCAAGCAGCTGGTGGAGGTCTAGGTAGTCCTGCAGGTGGTCATATAGTATTTGTTCTTGAATCTTAGCAAGGGGACATAAGATTGAGATAGGATGAAGGTTTTCAATTGTAGAGTTGGGTCCTCCCTTATGAATGGAGACAACTACCACCACCTTCCATTTTGCAGGGACTATACAAAAGAGGAAGAATCGGTTAAATAGATCACATATTGGGCTAGTGAGGGCATCAGCACCCAATTTTAGAAATTCAGGTTCTAGTGTGTCATGCCCCAGTGAGCTGTCTGCCTTCAGATTCTTCAGCAGCCAGCGGACTTCCTTGAGGGTAGCTAGCTTTGGGTGAAAAGCAGGGCATTCCATGGAGTCCACTGACGGCCGGGGGTCAGGTGGGGGGGCATAATTGGCAAAAATAGAAGTGTATTTCTGAAGATCAGTGAAGAACTCATTGAAGCCTGTGGCAATGGAGGGAGGGTCACTGAGGATAACACTCTGGGCATCAAGGGAGCTTGGGATCTCAGAGGTGTTACCCTTTAGGAGGGAGTTAACCTGCCTCCAGAATTCTTTTGGATTGCTGAGGTGCTCTGTCTGGAGTTTCTTGAAATGCAGGTGTTTTGCTTTCTGGATGGCATTCTTGCAACTGTTCCTTAGCTGCCTGTAAGAGTGCCTATCAGCAGGTAACCCACTGCCCTTGTAAGTATGCCAGGCTCTATCACATGAGGCCATGAGCTGTCTCAGCCCTTTAGAGAGCCAAGGTTCTTTGATACCTTTGTCTGGCATCTCTTCACAGGGGCATGGAGGTCAAAAGTGTCAGAGAATTTAGACACAAAGAAGTCTAGGGCTAAATTAACATCTGGAAGGGTATTTATTGGGCCCCATTGTGTACCTCAGCTAGCATCCATAAAGACTTCTGAGTCGAATTTAGATGTGTCCCGAACCATTATTTCCCTAGGTGGGGGGTTGGGGAAGTTATTGTTCGAAATGCAAAGTGTTGGAGAGTGGTCGCTTATACTATCTGAGAGGCCTTCAACTGATTTAATCTTGGATAGGCAGTTAGTAACCACCCAGTCGAGTAATATGTGATTATCCAACTTAGAGTTGATGCATGCGGGGCCATCAATAATTCGGACCAAGATGGAGTCAGTGAGGGAGGCAGTCAGTTTAGCAGAGCCAGGGTTCAACCAGTCAATATTGAAGTCACCCGAACACAAAGTCATATTGTGGAAGGTTCGTGAGGGAGGTAAGGAAGGAGGAGAGACATGAGGATGCCACCTTGGGGGCAGGTATATACATCCTACCAGGAGTGTTTTTACTGAGCCAAGAGTGAGAGAAAGGAATACCGCATCTATCTCAGTGAGTCCAAGTCCAGGCACAAGAATTTGGGTAGCCTCAAGGTTGTCTTTGGCATACATAATTACACCACCACCCCTCTTTTTTGGTGGTCTAATCTGAAACATTTGTACCCATGTAGGGCAACCTCATGCTGCTTGATGCTCGGTTTCAGCCAAGTCTCAGAGAGGCCTAGGATGTCAGGAGTGTGATGACTGACCCAGGCTTTCAGCTCTGGCATTTTTGGTCTTAGGCTGTGCACATTTAAATTCACAATTTTCAGGCCTTTCTTTACTTGATGAGAGACTGCTGAAGAGTGGGTGGCAGTGCTATGAATAGCCGGCCCAGGATTAAGCTCAACATTACCCACAAGGATGATTAGCAGAAGAAAGAGGAGTAATGGCCTGATGGAGGAGGCAAGACATTGTTTGAAATATTTAGCAGCAGATTCAGGCATACGAAGCTGTCTGGATAACCAGAGACCTAAGTAGGCCACACCTTGTTTTGGCAGATAGGGGATTAGGATGTGAGCAGACAGGGAAATATGATTCAAATGTTGAGGAAGGTCAGACTCACAGTACACTGGGGGGAGAATAAGGGCTAGGGCTATGAGGTAGTCTGCTGTGTAGAGAAGCAACAGGCAGGATGTAATGCACTGAAATACTAGCTTGGCAATAGTGGAAATAGCTGTAATCTTTATGGCTATAGTATAGTTATGGTTGTCTGGGGGGTGGTATTATCGTTCAGCCAGTGAGAAAGCTGGAGGGGTAAAGAGGAGGAGCCAACACGTATTTAACTGAGGCAGGGGGCAGGAGAAAATTCTTGCCGAAGAGTTTTCTGCTTTCAACTAACAACTGTTATATTTGAGTGATAGCATAACTATTTGGTGCTGCAAGCTATAAAAAAATAAAAAAAATAAACCTTCTGTCTTAATTTAAAACAGAATTAAATTACGTGCTTTTAACACTGCGGGCTTGATTTTGAGAGCGCCTATGGATCAGTGCAAGTTGAGCTGAACCCCACCTGCATCAACCTCTGGGTGCACCAGGGACCCACGAGGATTTTGAACAGGGGTCCCTGCACCAAGTCTCAATTTGCAGGTGGGGTGTTGCTGCCAAACAGGTGGTGCACCAGAGGAGTATGACTGGGGGTGCCACCATGCCCCCCCTCGCCAGGCACAGAGCCAGCACCTGAATAGCAGCAAAGTGGATGGGGGAGCACCATGCAACTGGCATGGGACACTGGTCAGGGACCTGTGGGAGTACCCTAATGGGCACTGTGTGCATGGACAGCTGTGCCAGGGTAAGTGGTGGCATTGGGCAGGTGTGTCTGCATCAGGCTCACAGGCCTGCAGAGGGGGTACTATGGCATGGGTGTTGTACAGTAAGCCCATAAGCAGTACCCTGTCTGGGGGTCTGTAAGCCTGAGGCAGGTGCACCTGTCTGGTGCTGTTGTTTACCCTGGCACTGCTGCCCATGCATGCAGTGCCCATTAGGGCACTCCCACAGGTCCCTGGTCAATGTCTCACACTGGTTGCAGGGTGCCTCCTGCCCTGGTCCGACATTTGCTGCAAAGGGATGTTACACCAGCACTTGGCTGGTCTAACCACAGGCATGATTTGCAGCCATACTCCCAAATCAGGGGATGCTGCAGCCCTGCTGTGGCTCTAGATCCCTTCCACCATGGCACACCAATGTGGTTGTCGCAAGGATGGTGCAAGCCTGGTTGGCCCAGGCAGCCCTCTAGTGGTGCTCAGTCCCTTCCAAAATTGGGACTGACACATGGTGCAGTGCAAGGAGCCCTTTTGTGCCATTTCTCCTTGCCACAAGCCCTTTGTTTCAGTCTCAACCTTTTGAATATTGAGCCCTGTAACCTCAACAAGCTAGTTAAAAAGGCCAATTGCAGGTTGACTGTGTCCCTTTGCATTAACTGTGTGTTTTCTAATTTCTGAATGTATTTGGAATATGTCATTAAATTCAGAATTTCAGTTTTCAAGAATGGAATTGCTAAAACCTCTGTTACCATCAGCATCAGACCATGTCATTACTTTATACAATCCCTTTATGAAACAATCTTACTTAAGGACTCAGTCTTTCAACTGTCCCAAATTGTGGAGGTAAATTAATTGCAAGGCATCCATCTGAAAAATGCTACATTTTTTAATGTTTATATTATACATAGCCCCCTTAGAAGATTTAGAAATGCCCATGTGTTGTACTCTCAAATGATAAAACTACACTGTTTTACAATAGTTTCTTTCTGGTCAGTCAACTGAAACATTAAAAAAGGATTAATCATAGGGCCCATCTGCAATATCTACAGTCCACCTTTTTGTGACAACCGCCTTAAGTATACAACATAATTATATCAAGTACATTCATGGGTACTTAAAAAAATACAGTAATTACTGAACCAAATGAATGCTTTCTATGTTCTACAGAGCTGAAGAAAGTTTATTAGTTATTTAAATGTGCTGTACTTTGTTGCTGCATGAAATGGTTCCATTCAAAGACGTGAAGGAAAATGATTTCTCTTCTGACAGGAACGGTTGTAACATACTAACTGAAAATTGGAAGGCACACTATGTCCATCTTGACCAGCTCCTGTATCATAAGCATGGATGAAATGAGTATGATGTGCATACAATTACAAATTGATAGGGTTCCCTACCCACTTGACTACTCAGGGTACCCAGTGAATCCCTCGGTAAACATAAATCTGTCCAGCCTTATTTTAAAGGCCTGTACTCTTTTCACTTTTACTGTTTCTGCTGCTAGACTGTTTCATAGGTTCCCCACCCTCTGGGAGAAAAGTGCCTCCTAATATTACCCCTGAATGTAGCACCCTTGAGCTTCAGGGCATGTCTCCACATCCTGCTGCAGGACGCCAACTCAAGCATCTCTGACTGTTTGACCTTGTTGATACCATCAACTATGCAAAAGACTGAGGTCATGTCACCTATCAGCCTTCTTTTCTCCAATGTGAATATGTTAAGAGTCTTTCCTTGTAGCTTTTGGCTCCCCATAATGCTGCTCCTTTTGGCCCCTCTCAATTGCATCAATATCCTTTTTATGTTATTGCATGCAAGCGCAAGAAACATATTGTGGCAACTTTTGCAAGAAGCAGGTTGTGGAGGCGTGGCACTGTTGTGGCCAATGCCCCCACAGCCTTTAAAGGCCTGGCCCGATGTCCCCAATGGTGTGACATGCTGCTGCTGACACTAGTTCAGCCAGCGTGCCACAACTGTTTTAGCCGCTGCAATCAGGGGCCGCCTCATCATTGCAGCGTCATCTGCTGCAATGAGGAAGCAACCCCTCATTGCAGGACTGTAGTTGACGGGGAGCTCAGTCCCCATCAGCTTGTCCCCCCCCCATTTCTTGTGTGCCAAGAGGGGTGCCCTGTCCCACTCGGCTTATGTCCCCCCTCCTTCTGTGTTTGCCAATGGGGGTGCCCAATCCCGGTCAGCTCCAGTGCCCCCCTACCCCAAAACGTGCAGGTGGCATGCTGGGAGCCCACCCCAGCATGGCAAAAGTACCTGCAAAAAAAAAAAAAGTCCCACAACATCTTTTTTTTTTACTCCTAAAAAGAAGAAAACGGTCCCTCGCCATCTGCACCCCCTCCTGCAACCCGCGCCCTCCCACTGCATACCTCACCTCCCCACAGCCCCCCACCCCATACTTACCTCCAGAGCCCGGCGAGACGATCTTTGGTGGACCGGGAACATGTCTGCACTCTTCAAAGCCAACCGCAAACTGAGGAAATGCCGATAAGCTGTATAATGGAATAAATAGAGGTTTTTTTTTTAACTTTGATGCATATTTCAGTCATTTTTTGGCACCAAATTTTTAACATAGGAGTTTTGGGACCCCTTCTCATAAATTCTGCCACTGTCATGACATTACTCTGCCCTGAAAGGTGATTTCACAGTCACTGCATGGAATCACCTTTTGGGACCGATTAGTGAAATGACAGTGCCAGTGTTCATGAGGTGGGCTCTCAAAAAGCCTATGTTGCAAATTTGGTGGAAAAAATTCAACAAATGACTGTTTCACAAGCGTGCATTGCGCAGTTGCTATGCACACTCGTAACTTCGCGAATTTGCAATATTTTCATGCCAGATTTTCAACATTGCCATTTTTCCACACCTCCTTGTGAACAGTACAGCTGTCATATTTCACATCCTGGCCAAAATGTGTTTTTGCACTTTCTGCACAGAATAGCGTGGTCGGTGTGGAAAATCAATGTTCAGGATAAATTATGAAAATGACAGTGACACTGTTCATGAGAAGAGGTCCTAAAGTGCCTATGTTGAAAATTTGGTGCCGATACTCCATAAAATGACTGTGTTACGAGCGTACATTTCGCAGTTTGCATGCACGCTTGTTAGTTTGTGAATTTATAATATTTTCACTCCAGATTTTCAATATTGCCATTGTTCTGCACCTCCTTATAAACAGTATAGTTGTCATTTTCAGATCCTGGCGAAATGTGTTTTCGCACTTCCGGCACAGAATAGCACGGTCGCTGTGGGAAACCCATGTTCGGGACACATTATGAAAATGACAGTGACATTATTCATTAGCAGAGATCCTAAAATTTCTATGTTGAAAATTTGATGATGAAAGTCCATAGAATGACTGTGTTATGAGTGTGCATTGTGCAGTTTCCACGCACCCTTGTAACTTCGCAAATTAGTAATATTTTCACGCCACATTTTCAACACTAGCATTTTTCGACACCTCCTTATGAACAGTACAGCTGTCATTTTTCACATCCTGGCTGAAATGTGTTTTCGCGGTTCCGGCGCAGAATACCGCAGTCGGTATCGGAAATCAGTGTTTGAGACAGATTAGGATCAAGTGAGTGAGAGGGGGTTGGAGTGATCGAGTGCAACGGAGCTCTTTTGGGACTGCTGCAAATTTCTTTGTGGGCAGGAAAAGGTGCCAACGCAGGCAGGAGCCCAGTACAAAAGTGCAGCCTGCAGCTCTGGGAGACACAGAATGAGCGAGTGAGGGCCGGGGAGTGAGTGAGCTCAACGGAGCTCTGTTGGGACTGCTGCAGGTTTCTTTGTGGGCAGAAAGGCAGCAATCCATGCAGGGGCCCAGTACAAAGGGCAGCCTGCAGCAGCGGAAGAAACAGAAAGAGCGACTGAGAGAGGGTGAGCAAGCTCAGCAGACTCTATCATGACTGCTGCAGATTTCTTTGTGGGCAGAAAAGGGTGGCAATGCAGGCAGGAGCCCAGTACAAAAGGCCAACCTGCAGCGCCGGCAGAAACGAAACGAGCGAGTGAGAGAGGGGGAGTGATCAACAGAGCTGTGTCGGGACTGCTGCAGATTTCTTTGTGGGCAGAAAAGGCAGCAATGCACACAGAGGCCAGTACAAAAGGGCAGCCTGTAGTAGCGGGAGTAACAGAGCATGCGAGTGAGAGAGGGGGAGTGAGCGAGCTCAACAGAGCTCTATCGTGACTGCTGCAGATTCCTTTGTGGACAGAAGAAGGTGCAACGCAGGCAGGAGCCCAGTACAAAAGAGCAGCCTGGAGCGGCGGCAGAAATGGGATGAGCCAGTGAGAGCAGGGAATGAGTGAGCTCAACGGAGCTCTGTCAGGACTGGTGCAGATTTATTTGTGGGCAGAAAAAGGCACCAACAGAGGCAGGAGCCCATACAAAAGGGCAGCCTGCAGCACCAGGAGAAACAGAATGAGCGAGTGAGACAGGGAGAGTGAGCGACCTCAGTGGAGCTCTATCGTAACTGCTGTGGATGTCTTTGTGGTCAGAAAAAAGTGGCAACGCAGGCAGGAGACCAGTACAAAAGGCCAGCCTGCAACACTGGCAGAAATAGAATGAGTGAGTGAGAGAGGGGGAGTGACCGAACTCAACAGAGGTCTATCATGAACGCTGTGGATTTCTTTGTGGGCAGAAAAAGACAGCAATGCATGCAGGGGCCCAGTACAAAAGGGCAGCCTGCAGCGGCAGGAGAAACAGAACGAATGAGTGAGAGAGGGGGGAGTGAGTTAGTGAGCTCAACGGAGCTCTATTGTGACTGCTGCAGATTTCTTTGTGGTCAGAAGAAGGTGGCAACACAGGCAGGAGCTCAGTACAAAAGGGCAGCCTGCATCAGCAGGAGACACAGAATGAGTGAGTGAGAGAGGGGGCATGAGCGAGCTCAACAGAGCTATGTCGGGACTGCTGCAGATTCCTTTGTGGGCAGAAGAAGGTGCAACGCAGGCAGGAGCCCAGTATGAAAGAGCAGCCTGGAGCGGCGGCAGAAACGGGACGAGCGAGTGAGAGCGGGGAATGAGTGAACTCAACAGAGCTCTGTCAGGACTGGTGCAGATTTGTTTGTGGGCAGAAAAAGGCACCAGCAGAGACAGGAGCCCAGTACCAAAGGGCAGCCTGCAGCACCAGGAGAAACAGAATGAGCGAGTGAGACATGGGGAGTGAGCGACCTCAACTGAGCTCTATCGTAACTGCTGTGGATTTCTTTGTGGTCAGAAAAAAGGGGCAAAGCAGGCAGGAGCCCAGTACAAAAGGCCAGCCTGCAACGCTGACAGAAATAGAATAAGTGAGTGAGAGAGGGGGAGTGAGCGAACTCAACGGAGGTCTATCGTGACTGCTGCAGATTTCTTTGTGGGCTGGAAAAGTCGGCAACCCAGGCAGGAGCCCAATACAAAAGCCCAGCCTGCAGTGCTGGCAGAAACGGAACAAGTGAATGATGGAGGGGGAGTGAGTGACCTCAACGGAGCTGTGTCAGGACTGCTGCAGATCTTTTTGTTGGCAGAAAAAGCCTCCAATGCAGGCAGGAACCTAGTATACAAAGGGCAGCCTGCAGCAGTGGGAGACACAGGACGAGTGAGAGAGTGAGGGAGAGTGAGTGAGCTTACCGGAACTCTGTTGGGACTGCTGCAGATTTCTTTGTGGGCTGAAAAAGACAGCAATGCATGCAGGGGCCCAGTACAAAAGGGCAGCCTGCAGTGGCGGGAGAAACAGAACAAACGAATGAGAGGGGGAGTGAGTGAGCGAGCTCAATGGAGCTCTATCGTGACTGCTGCATTTTTCATAGTGGGCAGAAGAAGGTGGCAATGCAGGCAGGAGCCCAGTACAGAAAGGGTAGCCTGCAGTGCCTGCAGAAATAAAACAAGGGAGTGAGACAGTTGGAGTGAGCAAGCTCAGCGGACTCTGTCGGGACTGCTGAAGACTTCTTTGTGGGCAGAAAAAGGTACCAACAGAGGCAGGAGCCAAGTACAAAATGGCAGCCTGCAGCCCCAGGAGAAACGGAATGAGCCAGTTAGAGGGGAGCAGTGACCCACCTCAATGGAGCTCTATTGGGACAGCCGCGGAGTTCTTTGTGGACAGAAAAGGGTGCCAATGCAGGCAGAAGCCTAGTACTAAACAGCAGCCTGCAGCACTGGGAGAAACACAACGAGTGACTGACAGAGGGCCACTGAGCAAGCTCAATGGACCAATACAATCAACATTCGGCATTGACAAATGCTTGTTTGTATTGAGATTAAGACTGCATTCTGTACTCCAGGTGGGTTTTGAGCAGGTCCTTGAGCGGCAGGATTATTCTCCATGATGCTGGTCGGTCACTCCACTTTGATGCACCAGGAACAAACCAAATAGGCATCTTGAAACCTTTATATTGTGGAACTCTGATTTTGTGGACTCATGTAGGGAATATCTGCTTATTGTGATATCCCAGTCTTCCTATCCACATTTCATGGGAATTTCACTCTTGAGAGAGTAGAGATAGAAGGAATTCATTACATTTTATAGTGATCTTAATACATTTACCTGTATTCATGCATGCTTGGTATTCAAAATACGTATTTTAGCTTTATTTTACCCTGCTATTCATGAAGTACTTGTGTGTGAATTTTTCTCTATTTGTTAGTATTTTACTCTTGTTGTTAGGTGTCAGCGTAGCTCAGTTGATGGCACATCTGCCTCTGTACCAGGAGTTCCTGGGCTCTAATCCCATACAAGGACTCAGGCTCTCACCCCAAATGCTGGAACTCCAGTGTAGTACAAGGGGCATCTTGTACTCCCAGGGTGTAGCATCCTTCAGATGAGATGAGATGTGAAACTGAGATCCCTTCTGCCCATCTCTGATGTTGTCCTAGTGGGCATCCAAGTGGAACTTAAAGAACACAAGGCAATTTTTATAAGAGTTAGGGTTTTTCCCCAGTGTCCTATCCAACATCACTGTGCCACAAAACTGGTTCAGGCAAGTTTTTATGTCTGTGTGTGGGTGCTGATGTGTGAATTGATTGCTAGCACACTTTTAAAGTCACTTCACTGCCTGTCTCTCTCATTGCTTGGAAATGCCATGAGATACAATTTGCATGAAAAGTGCTATTTAAATGTACATAATGGCGGGACTAGGATGGCAGGTAAGTCCCAGTGGATGTATGGGTGATGGGGCTGGAGCACGGGTCAATGGGGTTTGGCTGGGGGGGGGATTGAGCATCCAGAGGAGAGTTCTCTCCTCGGGCGGGGGGTAGGTTTATCAGTTCAACCCTTGTCTGCCCCTGAGTGGAGGCCCAGAGGTAGTTCTGGCAGCTACAGCAGCAGGATGGGAGGGGCCATGGTTATGTAGCATGTGCACGCCTTCACATGCATGCACTTATGTGCTGCCACAGCTGGGAAACCAGGGGGAGAAAATAGAAAATTAGTTGGTGCGGGCTACATGGAGCCCTGCCCACCTACCTCCATCCCTGCACAGTCACCCATTTCTGGCCAAACAATCTGGATGTGGTTCTCTGAGTGGGGGAAGGGTGGCCCTCCCCAGTCCCACTACAGGGGCAAACTGTGGGGGATCTAGGGTTCATAGACCAGGGAGAGACAATTGCCAGGCATGAGGAGGTGTGGACAGGACTGAGAGCCCACCTGTGCCTACCAGCGGGGGAGATGGGAAAAAAGTTATTCTGTGAGTGATGAGGCCACATTAAAGTATTCTGTTAAGCTGGAATAAAATGGTCAAAGGGCTAGTTGCTATAGCAATCTTTCTGTTTCTCTCTCTCACATCTTCTCTTACTTAGTGCAGTCTTACAGTGTGTGTTGGAGGAGACAGATCTGCTGTTCCCTGTGGCTTACTTTTGTAAACCAAAAAGCCACATTTCAAAGCCCTTTGTTCCATTACTTTTTTATATACGTGTTTTTTTGTTTTTTTTTGTGAAGTGCCTGTTGATTTTTTGTGGTATTTTTCAGCAATATAATTTTTAGTTTATTGACATTTTAGTTGCTACAAGTATGAATCACTTATTTGTTTGTATGATGGTGAGTGATAAGGGAAGAAAACAGCCTTGTGGCCGACTGTAAAATGGGGACCATGATGTGTGCATTTGTAGTTGGAGCAGTCTAGATAAAGAATTACATATATTCATGCTTTTCATCATTTGAATCCTATCACTGATGAGTTTGATCAAGTTCAACTGAAGTTCTGTCTAAATGTGGTTTGAACCACTCCTTTAAAAAAGGTCCTGCAGGGTGGTCTGTTCACATATTCCATGAGGAGATTCAGCAAGTCTTGTATATGTTTCTGTTTTGTTGTCACTTAACAGTAATCAGATTGTCCATTTTATAATTGCTGTTCTGCAGAAAACACATTTAATTGTTTCAGAAGTCACTTTGACGGATTTAACAAGGACTTTCTTAAAAATGAGATTACTTTCACTGACTGAGAAGAGGAAATTTCACTAGCTCAGGCCTGCTGTCTTTCTTATACAGAGCCCAGACCTTATCCCATCCTGGGCACCATAATACAGCTGTGTCTCAAACAGAAGCCTCACAATGTCATTGTTTATTAAATAGCCACTGGAGTTCTTTCTTCATCCAATAATCTGGGGTTCAGTTAATTTTGGTTGAAGTCAAAACCTTACATGGGCTCATTCTAGTAATTTTGGAAGTCAAACTACTTGTCACTCATGTCTCAAATTATAGAAATCAGAGTTTTAAGGAAGAAAATGGTTTGGAAGCTAATGCAAAATATACCATAGAATAATGTATGGGGAACCATACACAGAAACAGACAATTGCAGCAGAAACAGACCAAAGGTCCAACTAGTCTTCATAGATTTTCCTGTCTATCACAGGACCTATTGTCCATAAGGAGTTTATTTCTCCCTGTTCTCCCCCCTGCACCTCTTCCTACTACTACTATCAATCTGAGCAATGACCAGGCCCTTCACCCTGTCACAGCCTTTTTTGAAACCATTTACAGTTTTGGTGCCCACCGCCTCTGCTGGCAGACTGTTCCATGGCTGTCACCCTCTCCATAAAATAGAACTTCCTCACATCTGTCTTAAACCTTCCCCCAGCCAGTTTCAATTCATGACCTCTGGTTCTTGACTCTGTATTGCTAAATAGTTACCCACAGATCACCTTTTTTTTCCTTTCAGGAACTTGATGGTATCTATCATATCGCCCTCTCTCGCCTGGTCTCCAGTGAGTACATGTTCAGTGCCTTGAGACCATCTTCATAAGATCTGCTCTGTTCATTCTGAGTCATCTTGATCACCCTGAGTTGCCCCATCTCTAGCCTGTCCCTGTCTTTCCTTGGTTAAGGACTTTAGAAGTGAGCAAAATATTCCAGGTATAGCCTCACCATTGACCTATATAGAGATATCAGTATCTCCTTCTTCCTGCTGTCAATACTCCTTTCGATACACTACAGCATTATATTAGCCACACACTATAGGCATTGTTTCACTGGCTTGATTGTTTGAATGAGTCACTAATGATGACTCCTGGGTCCCTTTCCTCTGCTGTAGTGCTCAGTTTAACCCCTCCCATCCAGTACTCTGTCCTGTTTTTTTTCCCTTGGGTGCACAACCTTGAAATTTTTGCTATTGAATTTCAACTGAAAAACCTTAGCCCACCTCTCTAGCCTTTGTAGACCCCTCTGCATCTCTCTGATCCCTTCATAGCGATCTACCTAACCACAGAACTTCATGTCATCTATAAAGAGACACCACTGGCCAATTCCCTCTCCAGTGTCACTGATGAGCGTACTGATTGGAACAGGACCCAGGACAGATCCCTATGGCACCCCACTCCTGACCTCCCTCTCTTCGATTTGACCCACCACCCTCTGCTGTCTCTCCTTCACCCAGCTTCCTACCCATCTGACAATGTCCCTAGCTTCACCCAGTTCCTCCAGCTTCTTCAGCAATCTTCTGTGCAGAACATTGAAAAGCCTTGCTGAAATCAAAGTAGAGTAAAGCCACATCATGGCCCTTACCTACTACCTTTGTTACCCTTTTGAAGCAAACGTTCAGGTTGGTCTGACAACACCTCCCCTGCCATAAACCCATGCTGTTTACTATCCTGTAGACCATTGCTCTCTAGGTAGTCTACAAGGTCATCTTTGATCAATGACTCCAACAGTTTACCCACTGCAGAAATAAAACTGACAGGTCCATAAGTCCTTAATTTCTCCTTATCCGCCCCCTTCCCATGTGTGTAGCAGGACTACACCCGATACACTCCAGTCTTTTAGAGCTGCCCCTGTTTAAACTTGAGCTACTGAATAGCCCTAGTAGTAGTTCAGTTGGTTTCACAGTCAATTCTTTGAGCACCCTTGGGTGTCCTATCCATCCCTGGAAGGATGCCTCGAGGAGACAGTATAGCGCAGAGGTTTAGGGCTCTGAGCTGCAAACCTGGAGACCTGGGTTTGAATCCCACAGCCCCCATTTGCATACTGTGTGACCCTGAGCAAGTCACTTAACTTCCTTGTGCTCCCAGGTTGTACCTGGAAATAAGCTTCGACTTAGTGCACCTTTCCTAGTTAAACAATTTCTCCTTTCCCTTTCCCTTCCTCTGGGCTTTTTCTACCTTTAGGGTTTCAAGCCCCTTCAGGACTCTTTCTCTGTTAAATACTGGCTGCCTCATTTCAGGAATGCTCCTGGCAGGTGCCTTGATGCCATTTTCAGGCAGGGACCTGCTCTCTTCCCTTATGAAAACAGAGCATAAGTAATTGTCAAGGACAACTGCTTTTTGTTCATCTTCCTATAGAACTCTTCCCTCTCTTGTAGCCTAACAATAGCCCTCTCTGCTTCCTTTGTCCTTAATATATCTGAAGAATAGTTTTTCTCCCTCTGCAGTATGCAGCTCTGGTTCTGTCTTTGCCTGCCTGACCATCCTCTTTGGTTCCATCATTTTTATTTAGTATTCTCCCCATTCATCTTCCTACCATTTCCTTGTACCTGGTAAAAACCTTTTTCTTGGCCCTCACTGTTTCTCTGACCCTTTTCAAGAACAATATTGGACTCTTTCATTTGTTTCATTTTGTAACAATTCTTGCACATGACTTTGTTTCCTTGAGAATTGTCCCCTTGACTGCCCCCCCTTCCTCTACTCCTCCGATGCTGTCCATCCTGGTCAATTTGTCTCAGACTAGCTCCCATACCCTTTAGAAGCCTGCTCTTCTGAAATCTAGGACTTCAGCTTTTGATAGGGGCATTCTGGTCCTGAGGGCCAGCCTGAACCAAATGGAGTTATAGTCATTGGACCCCAGTGACTCCCCTACCCTCACTGCACTCAATATCTTCAAGTTGGTGAGCACCAAACTGAGAATGGCTGTCTGTCTAGTGGGTTCCTTAACCAGCTGCACCAGCAGGCAGTCCTACAATGTATCCAACAGGGCCCGATTCCTGGTGTACCTGGGTGCCAGAATGTCCCTGTTGATATCCAGTAGGTACAGATCACTCACCATCACCACTTCCTACTTATTCACTCCCCTTGCCAGTTCTTCCCTGAGATCCCTATCTCTCTGTACCCCTTGTCCTGGTGGTCTATAGATCACCCCACCCATATTTTCATGTGAGGGTGCTGTGAACACAACAAGGCTGTGTTTTCTTCAAGTGGTGAGATGACATCATAGACCTCAAGAGTGACACTGAAGAGGTGTCTGTTATGTCATCTCACCGTGATTTAGAAATATCAGCCTTGTTGTGTATGGTTGCCCATCCATTATTTTGTATAATTTGTTTTAATCCGCTTACTGTACCTTCTTTCTCTGTCTTGAACTGTGGTCAAATAAAGAGAAAACAGTAAAGAGCATGAGAAGATTAAAAAACATTTAATGTGATTTAAGTAACAACTTCCTGAGTTAGCAAGGTTTCTATTAGTTCATCTTTTAACAAGCAGTTCACTTGGGTTGTTTTCCTCTTGCTGCTAAGTTCATTATGAGGATTCTGCAGTGTAGGTAAGCATGAGGAATCTTAGGCATAGGATACTACAATGTTATACCAAAAGTGACACATTGTAGTTATTGTCATACGACAGCATTTTGCTCTCTACTGTGGTACAACATCATCAGTAAGCGTATGGATTTTATACACAACAGCACTGAACCATGTATATTACAGGTAAAAATGCTGTCTTTCAGAAAAATTAATCATTTAACGTCTATGGCTGTAAAATTGTTCACATTCAGTAACTCTTTTTTCTCTTAAGGTAGGCAAATACTCCCTACCATATTCTTTAAGTGTTTACCTTTTTTTGGAAGACAAATGCTTCCAAAATGAAATATATGGAAGCTCTGACAATAATTCTAGTTCCCTAAATTCTAAGAAAATATTTTTTCTATGACCCACTGTGTCAGGTAAACTTAGCTAACGCTCCTAATCACCTGTTGTCTGGGGCTGTTCCTTGCTTTGTGTGCCTTGATACCATACATTGTTGCTGAGCCAGCTGTTCCAATGACACTGTACTTAGCTCTGCAAGGAATCAGCAACCCCTTGAAAAGATGGAGGAAAGGTATGCAGCACTGTAAACTCAGTGGATGTGGCACAACTTTACAACGCAGCATAGCTATTGGTCAGCTTCATGTCACAATTATTTTTAGTTTGCTTGCAATTAAAAACAATTAATTGCTTAACAACAGTGAGACAGACACTTGGAAATTGTTTATCTTCAGTAAAGCAACAGTTCTTGTTAAAAATGAAAGAACAAACAAGCAGGGGCATAGAAAATTCATCTTGCTACAGTATTTGATGCAGAGCAGAGATTTTTAAAGTTACTTTAAATTAGTGTTCTCTCAGAAACAGTTTGGCTGCTTCTTTGCTTTGTTTGTCTTTTCAAGTACTGCTGCTCTCTCTCCAGTACATGCATGCTGTAGAAACAGAACATCCACATCTTAGTCATATACTGTAGCACAGTACTGGGTGGTTATGAAGACTTTGTAGTACTGGTGCTCAATTGCAACTAACTTATGATACATGCTCATTGGGGATCGCAACCTCTTCCCACACACTCACAAAAGTCATTGTGGGCAGATAGGAAGGGGGGGCAGGGACCTAAGGGCAACTATGTAAATTACTTTGCAGGACCATTCTTCATGGCATGGCAGGCCCTCCTGCATTGGCTGCACCTGCTGCCTTCACTTGAAATTATTGACTATTAAAATCATTTGGTAATGTGGACAAATGGCTGGCGGTGGGTGCACCATGTGGAAAACAGACCCAGAGTTGAGATGTTTTGGGGAAATCACCAGGCCACCAGGTGAACCAGGGTGCTAGGACTGAGGAGAAGGGGAACAACTGAAGTTCAAGAGAAATCAGCACTAGGGAAGCAGGTGGGAGGGAGGTCTACTGGATTGTCTGGGAGGACAATCACAGGTTGATAGAGAGGGAATACCATGGACCCACCAGGGTTATCCTGGAGCAGTGTAAGGAGATGGGACACATCCAGCTAGGGTATTGTGTTATTGCAAACTTTGTTATATTAATGTTACATTTAAATTAAGATGGTGCATGTTTTTCAGGCCAAGACAGTATTAGAGTTCTAGCAATTGTTATAGTACGTTTGCTCAAGTGTGTTGCATCATGTCATGCTTACTAACAATCTTGGCTGTTGTACCAAACCTGCTTTCTAGTTTGCATTTCTGTATACCCAAAAGTTTATACAAAGCCTGTATTCTTCTTTAAACCATCACTAAAATAACATGAATCGAAAACAGAATTCTTTGGTGCCACCTTTCTTCTGTACTGATTGTCTATGTATGTTCGCTGAGAACTAAATTGTGTGTTTCTTTAGATTAATATCAGTTCTAGTACTGGGGTACCTTTTGTACTTTACATATTTTCCAGAAAAGGAAGCCATATAGGTGTGCTTGTACCTTTGTTGTCTAAGCGCTGGTGTTATCCCTGCCATACTAGTTTACTTATACTGTACTGTATCTATGCATTCTGAGAACAGTGGGGGTTTAGGGATCAACCATGTTTATGGAATGACTTTGAATGTAGCCGCAATGATAATGTTAAATATGTAAATGTCTTGGTCTGTTACCTCAGGTGCTAACCCAGTACCAAGGAGGATGTTGGTTTAGCCAACACCATCACCAGCACTACCATTACCATGATGCAGCTTTAAGTACACTTTATGAACCAGTCACATACTTCACAATGCCTTGATGTGTCATAGTCGCTGACGCACACCAGGACAAGGAATTAGTTAGCGACTCCTACCCCTGGGTTCTGTGCTGACTGTCCCAGTTTCAGATGGCAGTTCATGTTTGCTGGTGCAACGTGCCTGTTTTGAACTTTCTGGACTATATCAGGAATTAGGCCAACAGAGTTCACATTAAAAGCAATTTTGTTGAAATAGCCCAATATGTCTGAATGATATAACTGTCTTAAAATGTCACAGTGACATAGCAAAGGGACAGCATTTAAAAAATGCAAGAAAACCTGCGTTTCCTTGCAGTGTCTCACTGCAAGACCCATATGTTTCAAGATGGGATTATGATCAGAAAAAAATATCCAAACAGGTGGTGCAGTTTAAACTATAATTTATTTGTATTTAGTTGTGGACTAGACACACACATCATAGCCTGCAGGCTTTGGCCTCCAAAACTCATCCTTCCCTTCTCAAAGTTAAATCAGGGCCATCACAGATGAGGGGCATTCACCCTCCCCAGATTCCCATCAAAGTAGTGCCTTTTGGGCTTTAAAAGGATGCAATAAGTGTAATTGTTTCTTTACATCCAGTTTTATTTTTGTGACAGCCCCCCCAATTCACTTGGCATGATGTCCCTGAGTCAAATAATCTCCTCCCAAACCAACAGAACACCCTCACCCTTACAGTTGCTCTTTATCCTAGGCAGAGGACATAGATCAATAAACAGATAATAAAGAAGCTTCCCATGGGAAGTCATTTATCTAGCATAATGCAACAGTCTGCTACCAAACAACACATTACAGGTGTATCCCTTTAAGTGATACACATGAATTTGGCCACTAGATAGCCCTTAATCAGTAACCATCAAACTGCTCAATGAGATTAAATAACTGAGAGAATAAATGTTAATTCAGTGTGTTAGAAGTCTGTAAGGTTCCTTAGAAACCTATTTTGGCAAGGTTCTCATTCGCACAATCTTTCACAAATGGTACTGCATACTACCGCACTACTGTTGAATTTTTTATTGCACTGTTGTTACGCTGAGTCCAGAATTGTGTGTCCAGTGAGGCTTGCTCTGCCATTGCCAATTACAACCTCCTTTAACTGCCTGGCTGTGGTGCAATTCTCTTTCCCACACAGCTGACCAAGAAATGACAAGGTTCAAAAGGTATCTAATAAAATGTGATGTTTTGCACTAGCAGCTGACAGACTGACACTCCATTGTGCAATTTACATAAGCCTGAACTGGCTACCACTAGAAAAAAACTGGAGCACCTAATGGACAGTTTTACCTTTAAGAGTTACAGCACTGGTTCCCTGACTGCATAATCACAATTCTCAGGTCAAATGGCAGACAACTAGTTATATGATCCACTGCTCACTGCCAGCTAATTGTTCCTCTACAAAACACACATGTGGCAACAATCATTTGCTTATGTGGTCCCCAGTTTCTGGAACTTTTTGCCACTTCTTGAATGAGGTTAGACCACATAGACTTTAAAACATACTTTAAAGAATAACCTACTAACAAACTTTAAGTGTACATGTGATATGTGACAATGTTTCCCTGCATGTAGTAGTAATTCTGTTATTGATTGATAAGATGCCATTTCAAAAAAGAAGTTAAACAATGATAAATTACAATGGAATACAAACATACAAACATTCAACATTTTACAATGTATAAAAAAAGTTTACATTATTTCTCCTTTGGTAAATTACAGCATTAAAAAATTGTGCACACTTCATTGTTAAGAAGATATCTACACCACACGATAAGTGATTCAATTGCTTAAATGAGGGATCCATGGATCTGGCAAAAAGGTTTCCCAGCCATTTTTTTTTTCTGTGTAATGTTGTACTGATGACAAAAGAGTGTTACATGAATTGTATCTCCTAGTATATCTAACCCACACCCACATAATGTGGATTTGGAATTATTTGATTTACCTGAAACCTGGGCCATTATAACGTTTGAATCAAACAGTTGGAATCTAAATGTACTGAAAACTTTCCTCAGTTATTGATCTTCAAGCAAGACCAAGTAATGTTCATAACTGTCCTTTTTTTGATAGTATGTACCAGTGACTAAACTTAGAACTGGTTAGACTGTTTAAATCCCTCTGGCGTTCTTGGACATTTCATTTTTCAAGTACCACTTCTCTGTACAAAAGGTGAATGCTAACTCCCCTATCTAATAATTCAGACAAAAAAGAACGATTAGTGCCATATAGAATGGAATCTAATTGTTTCAACCATCCAAAATGCAAGTCAGTCTCATGTTCAATAGATCTCCAAAGTTCTGCAGCATAGTTTTGAAGACAGTTTTACTTTCACAGCTTCTATAACAGCAGGTATAGCGTGACCACCATATCTGTGATAAACTTGAGCCAAGCACCAAATTACAGTATCCAGTTTGTTTGCTATAATTTAAAGCAGTGAAGGAAAAGCCTAAATTAATATAAGATTTAACCTGTGCCAGTGGAGTTCCATCGCATTTCCATTATATGATTTTAAAGATTTCAGAACAAATTGCATTACTTTAAAGAGATTTACCATTAATCAATTTATTTTTTTAAAGAAAATTGTAACATGATCCAAAAGTTTTTTAAGATTGTCTTTTGTAAGGGACAGCAGTACAGTATCATCAGCATAAGCTATTGCAGGACTAGATATATCACTAATTCTTAGGGGATCAGCTGAAAAATCCCTTAAGGAGATCAAGTCATTAATGTAAAGATTAAATAATAGGGGAGTCAACAGCCACACGTGTGACTCCCCAATTTGAATGAAATGCCTCAGTAGTATCCTCTTCTACTGAAAATGTAACCTGTGTCCAAGTACTGTACTAGCATATGATAAGATAATGATGTGCAACAGTCCTAAGCTCAATCCACAAAATACTGCTGGACAGATCAATAAAGGTGGCAAGCAGTCTGTGTTCTCGAATTTCGGTATATTTATACATAAGGTGATTTAGAATAAAACAGTGGTCCGAAGTTGAGTAACCTGTTCTGAAACCAGTATGAAAATTTGTTATCATCTTATTTGAATCAATCCAAGTTTTGAGTCTATTAAGAATAATCTTTGAAAAAATCTTGGCCAATATGTCAATAAGACTTACTGGACTATAAGAGGCAGGATTTCACCTGTCACATTTTTAGAAAACAGAAATAATGATATTCCCTCTGTGTGAATCAGGAATATAACCATTTTGTAATTAGGAGTTGAATAAATTTAGAAGAATATGTGTCCACCACTCTGCAGTGGAAATAAAAAAAATCCTGCTGGCATTTTAGCATTACCTGGGGCTTTGCCCAATTTTAAGGGACCCTATAGCAATGTGCACTTCATTTACTAAAAAACCTACTGTGTCTGTGTTAAGGGTCAATCCAAGTTACTAGGTTAATAAATTACATAGACTGTATTAACATTAAAAAAAAAAACTTTCTTATAATAAACTAACCAAAAATCTGGATAAATGTATGCCTGGAGTCCTTTCCTGTTTGCATTTGCACCTTTTATTACTAGGTTTTAGAACATTAGATTATCATTATTGTCCAAAGCCAGATACATCTTTTTCCAATTATTTTCATGAATGATTTTCCTTTGTTCCTCCAGAAATGCCATATACGATTTCCTTGCTCTATTTAGATTCAGCAGATTTGCTAAGGAGCAATTCAGTCTTGCTTGATTAAAAATCTGTGTACATTTTTTTCCTGTCCAGGATTGCTTGATTTCTGCGGCCCTAGCATTCTTATACAGATAAAGGATGGCCTCTGTAAAAATATTTAGCAGCATATTATACTTAAGATTGTAAGAATCTTATAGAATAAAGGAATGTTCAATATTTGAATTAACATATTTCTGCATTAGTGTAGTGAAATGTCGTTCTTGGAACCCGTTCCATTCTATTTTTATAGACTAATCTGATATGTTGGTTCCTAAGATCTAGGAGCTGTTTATCCTGACTTGATATTAGAGGGGGCTCCTTCTGGACTATTGAAAAATGAACAATCACTTTCAGGCTTATGTATAATGTCCAAATCTATATAAAAAGTGATTTGCAGAATGAGAATAATCACACACTCTATAACTGTTGCCACATTATGTAAGTATGTGCATTCTCCCTTTCTAGCTGAATCAAATCTTCCATTCATTACAGTTAGCCCATGTTCCTCTAGCCAGGTCATCAACAAAGCATCATTCTGATTTGTCCCATTATCCTTTTTATTTCTACCATAATTCTGTGGAGGTAAATCTGCTATAAACACATCAGGATAGCAGATTATTAAGTAGGCCTATGGGAGCATTAAAATCACCACAGATTAATAGCATTTTATCCTTATTCAAAACCACTTGCTCAGAAAATGTAGGTAATTCAGACCAAGTTTCTTGGCAGTAATATAAGTTTGCTGGAGGAACATAAATGTTTACAATACAATATGGGACCTGACTGATAATAATATAGTGACAAGTATATTGAATTTAACACATCAGAACCATGTGATAATACCACAGGAAAAACATTTCAGTACAAAACATCACAGGCAACAATGTCAGCAAATAAAAACAGTGCAGGACAGAACTGCACAGACAGGTGGCAGGCAGTACAATCTAAATAAATCCCTGTTGTCTAGTGGGCTCTCATCCCATCCACCGATTGTCAGCCCTGGTAAAATGAATTGCTGAAATCCCTGGTGTGATGTCCAGTTCCCCCCCCAATCTGCCATTGCCGATCGCCGGCACCAGTGTCACATTACTTCAAGCCCTGGTGTCTATTGAACCTCCACTCCCCACCCCATCAGGTAGTTCCCACCACACCGACCCCAAGCAGGTGACCAGCACAGCCCTCCACTCTCCACCACAACTGGCCACTCAACTGAGCAGAAATGAATGAGCATGACAACATGAACTGGGGGACAGGAGGGACCACTGGACACCAAGGAGTCCTACAGTATTACTGTCAGGGTGTCCAGGGAGTGGGAGGGACCACTGGACACCAGGGATACTTAAGATATTACTGTTGGGGGAGTCAGAGGCAGAAGGAACCATTGGACACCAGGGATAAGTACAGTATTACTATTAGTGGTGTTGTGGGTGGGAGGGATGACTGGACATGATGGATAAGTCCAATATCAATGTTCGGGGGCCAGGGGCAGGATGGGCCACTAGACCCCATGACATTTATATTACAGACTGGCAGGGTTGTTTTTGGGGGGCACTAGATCACCAGTGAGGCAGCCTTGTCATGTGCTATGGGATCACAAACTCTATTTGCTCCTAGCCTATAATGAGGCCCTAGTGAGATGCAAATGACCCCAGAATGCCTTGCTAGTGCTGTGAAGTTATTTGCATCTTATGGTTTGAACATGGTAGCTTTTTTTTCCAGTGGAGCAATTCCCATTAGTGGTCCTTAACAGTTCAGTTGTGACTACTGCACCAGTAGCACCATATTATCCAAATACCTTCTGTGGCCAGCATGAGGCTGGGGTTTGTGGTCACAATCAGAATAGTGCCTGACTGGTTTATTAGAACATGCCTTTAGCCATTGCAAAGTGTCCTCGCATGTTTCAATATACCTACAGTTTGCTCAAGTCACTAGTTAGTTCCTCAAGCAAATATTTATTAGGTCCTAATCCAGTTCTATGAATATCCTGGCCCAGATTCTTTACAAAATAGGGACATATCTTTAAGGAATGGTAAGTCCCCTTATATGATAGCTAATCATTGTCTAATTAATCCAAGTCTTCTCTTATACAGACCAGTTGTTCCATTATTATAATGTTAGCAGCATGCTGAGTGGAAAGAAAAGCAACCACACTGTCTGATAACATGGAAAAGGTATAGGGTAAATTACGTAAAGAGGAATTATTGAGTTGATGTTCTGTGTTTTCTATTTCCCTACTAATATGAGAAGTTTGTGAAGATATCCCATCTTTAGCAAAAACCTTATCTGCTGAGTGAGAATCTACCTCATACATTGGAAGAGTTTTTATTCTAAGCTGACAGGATAGGGAACAGAACCCCTCTACAGTAGATTTTGAAGTGCCCAAAATTGCTTCCATGACCAGCAGTGTTTGAGGTAAGTCAGGGGTCCCATGGGGAATAAGTATTCCCATTACATTTATGATTAAGTGTGCATTTAACAACTGGTTCCCTGTCCAATGGTTAGAAAGCAGCTAAACTTGTTAATAAAATATTCTGGGACTGAAATCATAGGTTTGGAGATTTCGCCAGGCTTGGAGAGAGTTGTATCGGGGAGAGGAGAGTCTGAAATTACAGGTACATAGATTAATGCTTTTGTTGGCATTCACCTCAGATGAAAGGGCTTGCAGTGTTGTATTTTCAGTCAAGCTGTGATCAGATTGTTTCTTTCTACCCCAAACCTCAGTTGACTTAGATTGCCTAAATTTAGCATGTTTATCTGTATCTGACATTACTTTCTTTATTATTATTTTTTTTCAATGACTGTTGTTGCTTAATGGATTTTTGTAATATTGTAGGGTATTTTCTTTTGCTGCTCTTCTTGTTGATACCATTCTCAGAAGCAACAAAAGTATTTTGGTATATATATAAAACAGCCCTATAGTGTGCAAGCATGATTAAATAGCCACAGTTCTTAGTAGTACAAACATGCAGCATGTATTCATTTATTTTTTATCTGCAAGACCACTGATTTCCAGTTTTTACCAGAAAACCCTGTAAAGAATTTGGACTGCCTGCACACCAATAAAAACAAGGGATTTCATAGAATTCGTCATTTTAAGCCGAATCAGTAATCTTCAGAACTTGTTTTTTTCTTACAGTTGCTTCATGTACTATTTTCAATTTGCTTTAAATAATGCTCTGTATACTAGGCCTTCCTCTATTCTTTTTTTGTTTTGTTTGTTTCTTTATTTATGTGACTTACCTCCTCGGTTGGAGTGGTCCTATGATTTTCCATTCTGGTTCTGTCACTGGCAGCTCCTGCAACGAATGCCATGCCCAAGTTTCAACCTCCTTGCCCTCTCTCTCTCTAAGGTCATGTCATGGACACCCTCGTGGAAGACCAAGGGGTTAGGACCAAAAGGAGCTCCTGGGAGCATCCGATCTAGCGCCACACACAGGCCTTCATGTGTGCCAGAGGATTGGGCTGTTTTTTGTCCTATAAGTCCACACCATAGCATGGCCATGCAAGGATGCCAATGACACTGCGGTACATGCTCCCGCACACCGCACAATGGGCGTCTGCTCATGCCGACCCCTCCATCACACCACAACTCATGCTACTCCCTAGCCACCACCAGGAGCCAACACATTCATGGATGACCCATCCCACCCTCCCTGGAGGAGGAGGAGGAGGAGAGCAGTCTCATGGATGCTCAATCCTTTTCCCCCCGTCTGACCCCTGATGACCTGAGTCCGTTCCTGAACCCGGGTCGCTGGCATGGCAAGAGGTGTGGTGCCCAGCACCTCAACCCTCAGTGCCACCAGGCCAGCTGAGGTCTTCCTCTATTCTGATTATTTATATGCATTCTAAAAGAATGACATTAAAATCCTGGTAAAATACAAAAATTAGACTTGCAATCACAAGTGCAATTTACAGAATTCCAAGTCTTGAAAATGGAATTTCATTATTTTAATCACTCTAAACAAGTGGCCTTTGTTATCTGGGTTGGCACACTGTACCAAAGGCACCTTTTCAGGTATGGCCCAGAGCAGCAATAGGCAGCTAAAAAGATGAAATACAGCAAGATAAATTATACTTGCAATACACAGATCCAAAATATATAAATAAGAACTCATATTGCAATGTGAAGCATTATGAACAAGTATATAAAGAATAAGCAAATACAAAATACTTAAACTTTAAAAATTGCATGAGTATTAACAATGTGAATAGTTATAGGAAGACCATTCCAACATTTAGCAGCATAAAGTGAAAATGCACTTTGACCCATTAACATAGTGGCCTTTGTTATGGTTAGTAGGTAATTTTCATCAGATCACATATTTCTTACATGTATCTTAAAATGCAATAAAGTAATAAAGGTGAGTAAGTGTTCAATTGAATGAATACATAAATAAATAAATAAAATAAGTAATGGACTTATCAATTAAACAACCGTGATGATGTAATTCATGCTGTTTGGGGCTCATCCAACCAAGTGAATTGCAAAATGTATAATGGTGTGTTCTATGAAGGACATTAAGCACAAAGCTACATATATTGTATGTGCTATTTAAACAAGTTAGTTCTAGTTGTGAAATATTTGAAAAAAAAAAGAGTTATATGATAATAAAGGGGATAACACAGTTCCAATTAGCTTCTGAGTGGCCAAAAATACAAAATTTTGAGTCTATAAAAGATTTCTAACTTTTGATCTACCTGTTTGCAGATGTTATTTACATGAAAAGAAAAAGACAAAATGGGGTCTAAAAAAGACAAATATTTGAAAATGTCATCTTTTTCCAACTGAATACCTATTTGGCCAAAATTCTTAAGACGTATAGAACTTTTGGCTAACTTAGGTCCTGAACCAAAAACTATACATTTAGTTTTCTTACAATTTAGCAACAATTGATGTTGAGTGAGCCAATTGTTCAGATGTGCAAAATCCAGATTAAAGCAGCATTTATTTCAATAATTTTGAAGAACTTGTATACATAATGATATCATCTGAACACAGAACTGAACTTGAATGATGTAAAGTGTATGAGATTGTGTTGACAAAAATTGAGCATAGCAAGGGTCCAAGTATGGACCCCTGTGGAATTCCATCAGTAAGCAGCTTCTCAGTGGAGGCAGAACCCTGTAGCCTCCTCACAAGAGGGTGAGCATTCAAATAGCTCTGACAACAGTTGCATAATAAACTGGATAAACCTAAGCTACCAAGTCCCTTCAACAATAAGGTATGATCAACTAAATCAAAGGCCTTGATCATGTCCATAATGACCTTGCCAGTGAGCATTCCATTATCCACCATAACTCAACTAACATGGTTTGTGAACCTCATCAAAGCCTTTCCTGTACTATGCTGTTGTCTAGAACCATGTTGTTTCACTGTTTGGAGATTGTATGTATATAAACAAGTAATAATCTGATCATTAACAAACATTTATAGCATTTTATTAAGGGGAGATAATATAGATATTGGTTGATTGTTATCGATACTCTTGAAAGATCCAAATTTAAATATCGGGACAAGTGTGGTAGTTTTCCACTGTTGAAGGAAATCCCCTGTATTTAAGGATACATTAAAGATAGCCTTCAAAGGTCTAAAAATATTTTTGCTGTTATTTTCAGAAACCGAGGCTCTATTCCATCATCACCTGCACTTTTGTCAGATGGCAACTGTTTTAGCATTTGTAGCACCTGCATTGACTTAATTACATGAAAATAAAGTGCAGGAATTATATTTGCTGTAGAGACAACAAAATCACTGGGCAGGTTCATACACATTTCTATTGGGGCAACTTTATACCTAGATATATCTGAAAATTTATCCAGAAAAAAAAATCACAAATATTAGATGACCCCGATAGAAGATGCTCATTATGTTTTATGGCTTTGATACTTTTCTTTTCTGCAGGACTTCTCAAGTTCCTAGCAGAGCCTCAGAAGTTCTTCGGATTTCCCAGATTTTAATTTTGCTTGTTCTGAAAATACTTCGATTTACAATGTCTAATTTTGTCTCGCAGAGATATTTATTCCAGTAAAACATACTATTTGATTTTTAAAACACTTCCAACAATCATATCTTTATCTCATCAACAGAGACAATTCCATTGTTATTCAGTCATTTCTTTTAGCTGTAACGCATTTTGTTTTGAATGGAAAAAAGTATTTTGAATCTTTGTACGGGTACTAACAAAGAAATAACTGATGCCTGTACCCTAGTTATAACATCTATAAACAACCATCAATTAAACTGACCTTCTTCATTTATTCCTCTTGCTAGACAATCCTAAAACATCTAAACAAGAAGAATTCAGACTGAGCCTTGACACTTATTCTGCTCCAGTTACAAAATATAGATAAATAGTCATTAATACTCGGCAAAAGTACCATAACTTCCTACATTACTAGATTATTTGTTAATATCTAGTCCAAAATGATATGTTTGTTACTCTACTGATTCATACGTGTGTAAGTGGATATAAGTTGAGAAAGCCTAATGATGGTTAATAAAGTTTCATAATTTGTCACATTGTCAGAGCCCCAATTCAAATTTGAATCTCCTATGACCAATAAATCACTATCAGGTATATAGAATTCCAAAAAGTTAACAAGATCTTTTAAACCCTTGATTCCTATTTTTACTGAATTGTATACTATACAAAAACATTATTTCGTATGCTCCTTTCAAATTCTTTTTATGCCAGAGCCAATCACTAATAATTCTAGCAGCATAACAAATATTAGATTTGGCAATGCTAATACTGTTTTTATAAAATATCGTAATACCTTCCCCTTTCCTACTACGAGTCCTATCACTTCAAAAAGATTTACAACCTTTTATCTGACATTTGCTGGCAGGATTTTTTTTTTTAAACTACAACTCTGCCAGATGTAGAACATCTGATTGGTAAAGGGATATCCAGGCTCCCAGCTCTGTCTTTTTGGGAAAAAAAAAATCTGAACATTTAAGTGTGCAAGGCTTACTCCATCAGCCTTCCAAACAATTTTCAGGTGAGTCATTTATAATTACTGGGGCTCCGATGTAATTCAATGGCTCCTGATACTTAAGAAACATTACAGAAAAAGGGTTAATACTGCAGAAAGACCTTGGATGACATTGTTACTTAAATTATTGAAATCTGTCTTGAAAACTGTCTTGATCCCAAAACTTAAGCCCCTTACATCCTGTTGCAAAGACACCCAGGGTATAATAACTCTGGAAAACTAAATAATGCTTGAGCTAACACCAAGTATGAGAAAGTAAAATTATTTCTAGTATCTTTAGTTGGGTCAGATCATTGAGAAATGCTTCGATTTAAAAGGCAAAGGGCAACAGCTATAAAAACAGACACAAACAGTAATCTAGTCATTGTGGAAAGCAAGTTTTAAAAACAACAGAAAACAAAAGAAAAAGATAATTGAGCTGCCATAAATGAAAACAATAAAAAATTGCTACAATAAAATCTATCACCTGTAACTGTAACTGAGGTAATTCATAACTATGCAAAGTACTGAAACAGTTTAAAAACTATGATAATAAAAAGAAATTAAGAAAGCAAAATAATAATAATAATAATAAAGAGTAAAGCCTCTCAGGTGGCCTCCTGCTGTTGGACTCACACTGCTGAACTCATACTGGGTGACTCATGCCACTCCTGCATGAGCTACTCATGTGTGCAGTCACTTTCTGGGCAGCCACTAGAGTGACCGCTCTTTCATGTTTCTGCTGCCCTCCCCCTGGTGATGTCACCAGCTCCTCCAGCCTCAGTAGCCCCCTGTTTACCAGGAACCAGGCTGATGACAAAACGGACCGGGAATTAGTTTCAGTCAGGAGGGAGGTCATCACCCAGCAGGAAGGCAAACAGCAGTCTTTTTACAGTTGTAAAAGACTAGGTAAACATCAGTCTTAGATGTAAATTGACATTGCAGCATGCTGGCAGATGGAAATGCTGCAGCAGTGTACAGTGGCTGCTTTTTATGCAGTCTTGTCCACCCCGGTGATGTCACCGGCTCCACCCTGTAAACCCCCCCTCCGCTTACCAGGAACAGGGCTGATGACAAAGCAGACTAGGCATTTATTTTTTTTTTTTTGCAATTAACATTTTATTGAGTATTAGATTACATGTACTTGTGGAGACATTATAAACATAAGCATTGAGATACAGATGAGGTGACACAATGAACAATCAGTACAATCTAAAAGAGAAAACATACGGACTCCGCAAGCCCCAACCCAACCACTCCCACTCCCCCACCCCTCCATACAAGGCACTTCAATCAGAGATTACATGGGAGAGAAAAAAAAGCTTGAAAAAAAAGAGGCATCACTGCTGTAAGTTCCTTATGAGTAAGCTAACATTAGCGGAGACCAGATTTTCTCGAAACGGGCAACACACTGTGCAGTATAGCAATCATCCTTTCGGTCCTGAGGCATGAAAGGAATTCTGCCAACCATTCAGAATAAGAAATTGGACAAGGGTCCTTCCAGTGCCTCAACACCAATTTTTTAACTACACAAGAAATCATGGATATATGGAATTTCCTCTGCTTAACCATACAACCCGACATATCACCTAATAAACATATTTCCGGGGTGAACAGGTCTTCTAAACCCAGTAATGGATCCGTTTTACTTTGGATTTCATTCCACAGAGGGGCTATGCTAGGACAGAGCCAAAAGATATGGAGAAGGTCTCCCCCCCTCCCTGCCACATCTATAACACAGAGACCTCTGCGTTAATTTTAAATCCTGTAATTTCTGAGGTGTGTAATAGATATTGTGCAGTATTTTGAATTGCACTAATCTGAGATGATCTTGTTGGATCCATTTGTGGCAACTCTGCCAAATACGTGCCCAGTCCCAGGTTATGTTGGGGAATACCTTAGTCCAATATGTACTAGGTGCTAGGTTATCCTTAAAAGCCCAATTGAACAATACTAAGTAAATCTTGGAAATAGCCTGTGGGGCACCAACTAAGATATTGAGGTCTTCCCAGAATGAGATGCAGGGTGAATAGACCGGCTTGCTACCGATTCTCTGAATCAGAGCATGACGTAATTGATATACTTTGAAAACATCTCTCTGAGACAAATCAAACTTCATCAAAATCTGCGCCGTTGAAATCACACTACCATCCGAATTTATAAAGTCCTTCAGGGAGCAGACAGCTAGGATGGGCAACCAATTGCGTTTAATAGTCCAATATCCTATCCGCTTAATATGTTCCCCAAACAGGCTGCCCTCAGTCCCACATTTGTTCGTATTTCAGAAAATTACATAACTGATTATGTATTCTAAGGAAAGTCCGATAGGAGAATTTTTCAGTAAAGGGGGAAGGAAACGCGTGGGTATATAAAGTAGAGCCTTGGGGTTAATATCTAGATTCTTAATAAGGCTAAGTTCCAAATTAACCCATAATGGAGTGTATCCCATATTCGTAGTGGCGTTGTCACAATGCATCCATCTCCCATATTTATTTAAATGGGCTGCCCAAAAATAAAGTGCAAAATGAGGCATTCTCAAACCACCGAGATTCTTGGGGGCATAATTTAGAATATGACATCCTGGCCTTCTTATGTCCCCAAACAAAATCAGCCAATTAATGCATGAAGTTTCTTAAACCAAGAAAGGGGAATCAGATATTCAGCATAGATAAGGGGTAGAAAAGCCTGGAAATATATTCATTTTACAATATTTATTCTGCCCCATAAGGACAAAGGAACTGCGTCCATCTTTTAAGGTCAAGTTTAATAGTGCGGAGTAAGGATTCTACATTCAGTTGACGCAGTCTGTCCTGACTATTTGTCAAGAAAAGGCCTAAATATCTAAAGGATTTAGAGTCCCATCCTAAACCAAGTCCTATGACATCGGATTTAATTACCCTGTTGTTCAAAGGGTAAACGACAGTTTTGTCTTGATTCAATTTATAATTAGATAGCCCACTAAAATTCCGAATAAGTTTTAATAAATTGGGAATAGACCAATCAGGCTTCGATAGATATATTAGTAAGTCGTTGGCATAAGCCGTAACCTTAATTGTATGTCCCCTTACATTAATACCAAGAATTTCAGGGTGCAGCACTATACTCCTTATAAGGGGCTCCATATACAAATTGAATAATAAGGGTGAAAGGGGACAGCCCTGTCTCGTACCGGCCTGTAATTTAAAAGATGCAGAGATAGCCCCATTGCACACGACCCTAGCGGAGGGGTCTGCGTATAATGCCTTAATCCAAGCCACGAATTTCTCAGGGAAGCCGAATCTGTACATTACCTCAAAAAGATAGGCCCAGTGGACCCTATCGAAAGCTTTCTCGGCATCCAAGGAGACCAAAGCCAGTGGAAGCTCGGACTCCTCGGAGGCCGAAAAACATACGCAAGTTCTAAAATGCTCCTAAGAGGATCTACCCTCATAAAACCTACCTGCTCTGGTCCAATCAACTTTGGGATTACCTGACAGATACGATCGTCAATATCTTGGCCAGAATCTTAATGTCGCAATTCAACAGTGAAATTGGTCTGTAACTGGCCGGACTTTCAGGTGGTTTATTAGGTTTGGGGATAAGCACTATGAGTGCCTCGGTAAGGGAGTGCTCTACTTCCTTACCAGATAAAATATATTGGAAAAGTTTGAGTAAAATCGGGGACAACTGGGTGGCAAATGTTTTATAAAAATTGGGTGAGAACCCATCAGGTCCAGGAGTTTTGTCAGATGTAAGACCCTTAATGGCCAATTCAACATCCTGTTGCGTAATCTCTGTGAGCACTGAATGATCCGATTCACAGAGATTAGGGAGGGGTAGTTTGCTCAAGAATGAGGAGATATCCGCTTCAGTCGGGGGTATCTGCATATCCGCATAAAGAGATGTAAAGTAGTTTTGAAAAATCTGGGCCATATCCTCAGGAGTAGTTTTGATAGTACCCTCCCCTTCTGAAAAAATACCCTCTATTAAACGTGAAGCTTCAAATTGGGAAATACGTCTGGCCAACATTTTACCCGACTTTTCACCTTGATCCACAAACTTTGCTTTAGTTTTAATAATAGCCAACTCGGCCTGTTCCCCCAGTAGATTAAGATATGCATCTTTTGCCTTTACTAAGCTTAATTTCACCTCATCAGTGGGGGTATTGAGAAGCTTAAGTTCTAGAAACCTAATCTGCTTTAACAACTCATCCATTGCGATTTCCCTTTCTTTCTTTTTCCGCACTGCCTGGCTGATCAATAAACCTCTCATATATGCTTTAAATGCTCCCCAAAGAATATCCGGGCGAACCTGATCCTTCAAATTGAAATGAAAAAACTCTGTAATTTGAGCTGACAAATATTTGGTTATTTTGGGACTCCTCAATAACTGATTATTTATCTTCCATCTGTTACTCTTATGGATTAAGGAAGGCAGAAAAACTGTGAGGTCTACAGCAGAATGGTCTGAGAGGGGAGCAGCTACTATTGCTGAGCTGAGAATTCCGGGGAGCAAGGTACGGGACACTAGGATATAGTCCAACCGGGATCGCGACCCATGAGTCGGGAAACAAATGTATAGTCCCTCTCTTGAGGATGAAGAACCCTCCAAACATCTGCTAGCCCCAATTGGTCAACCAATTCCCCAAAGGCTCGGGAGGCAGGAGTAGAAATGCCTGAGTCCTAGAAAGTCTATCTAGTGACGGGTCTAGTACAGTATTGAAATCACCAGCTATTATCATGGAAAATGGCTGAAAGGTTGTAAAACCTTAAGTAATTAAACCAAAAAATCATGAGTCGAGTTAGGGCCATAAATTGCACCAATCAACATAACCTCGTTCTGCAATTTACCTTGTACCAAAATGTCCTTCCTTCATTATCCTGGATAATCTTTAGGGGATGAAGTGCAATGACCTGTGGAATAATAACGAGCCCTCTGCTCTGCGTGGTGCCCTGTGAGCAAAACCCTCCCTATCTGAAGTCTCCGCATAGCATTGCTTTCTTCTTGTAGCAAGTGAGTTTCTTGCAAAAATACAATTTTAGCCCTCAGTGCATCAATATACTTCAATATTTTAAATTGTTTTATTTTGTCCCTCGCCCCTTTAATGTTCAATGTAAGAAATTTTATAGCAACATCCGTCCCCATTTCCGATACAATCCTGTAATGCCTTGTCATTGTGTAATTAACCATTCAAAACTTCTACCTTTGCAGGCCTTGCATACCCCCCCCCAACACACAGAATCCAAAGTCCCTCAAGACACTACCCTCCCACCAATACCCATTTCCCCCAAACCATTCCTCGGATATCCCAAAATAATCACTTCCCCTACCGCCCCACTTACCCCTGCTAATAATATCAGTGATAAACCAAAGATATAGAGGAATAAGTAAGCCCTCCGTAACACCCCCATATCCCACACCTCGATTGTCCCCCCACCCCTCTCAACACTCTTTGGTCCATGACACCCTAACTCCGTCAGTTAATCCCTCCCCACTCCCCCGGCATGTCCTTACAACTAAACCGCTTAGCCCACCTTTATTCATACTAATATTTATAATGAGCCCTCTTTCCCAGGAACCTAGCCTTTATTTGATCCCCAAGACTGTTAACTCTTTAACTCTTTAAGTCCCAATCCATTTCCCCCCCGAATCCCACCACACACCCCCAAAATCAGCAGAGAGCAACATTCCATAAAAATCATTTGACAGACATTCAATCAAGTTTGCAGTAGCTTCACACTTTTGGAAAAAAAAAAAAATTTTGTCCAGGCAGAGCTTCATCTGAAGTAATCTGCAGTACAAAAAAGATCTAGGTAGTCTCAATGTAATTATGGTGATATGTACATCCGAACACCCGGCAAGCATGGTTAAATCCCAATCGAAAAAGAAAAAGCATAGCCCGAAAATTGGCTTCATTCCCACAGTCTATCCATGCTGTTACTTCGGGAAAGTAAACAAAATACAGTGCACAAAAATCAGCTTGCGATCCTCTTCTGAGCCAATTTTGCCACCTTCACAATGTCCTTCTTTACACCCAGGGCAAGACTAAAACCAAAATAAGAAAATGACAGGGTGAGCTACCAAACAGTTAAAACGAATGCGACGACTAAAAGGTAAATTAAGACACGGCAACCACTCTTCCGTCGGTATGGCCGTATGATTACATACTGCTCTGGTAATCACCATCGAGAGGAACCCTCTCAGTCAAAGGGAGAGCTACATATTACCCCACGAAGCTTGTTGAGCACAGGCTGCTCTTCCTGGATGTAGGCCCTGGACTCCGGGAGAAAAGAGAAAGTTTTTAGCCAAGACATCGCCCTTCTTAGCTTTCAATGCGGGTGGTGTGATCAAAAAAAAAACAGGAGCATTTCTCTCGATCGATCGGGGAATCGCTTAACCCTAGACCACATCAGGAAGAAAAAAAATGAAAGGCAGACCATTTTCCTCGGTAAAGTCCCCGTAGTCATTTGAAGAGATCTGGGAGGGCGGTTGTCAGACCCTTACCAGCCGAAGCCGCGTCCTCGAATACAGCCCATTGCCCATGAAGTAGTACATGCAGCTTTGCTGGATACAGAACTTTAAAGTTTATGCCGGCAGGAATCAGTTTAGAAATCAGCGGGTGGTATTCCGCTCGCTTCTGCCTTACTGTAGTCGGTAGATCCTGCGCGATTCTAATGGGGGTCCCCTTCCAGTTCAATTCTTTTTTCTCTCTGGCTTTCAGCAATATGAATTGGCGCTCCTGGAAATTTAACAGGCGGACAATGAAAACCCATGGGGGGCACCCAATGGTGGTACTGCTCGTAAGGCCCGATGTGCCCGTTCGATTATAAATTTCTCTCCGGAGGGCGTCGGGCCTACCAGATCTTTCAAGAAGCCCTGGGCAAAAAGGGTCGGATCGGCTCCTTCCTCCCTTTCCGGAAGACCGATGATCACTAAATTATTTCTCCGACACCGACCCTCTAAATCTTCTAATTTTGCCTCCATCCTGGAGATCTTCTGGCTTAGGTTAACAAGCTCCGGTTCTTGCTTCGAGACCTTTTTCTCTCTAAGAAGAGCTTAACTTCAGTGTCTCGGTGCGTTTGGATAGATCCTCCAGTGCCCGGCGTGACGCTTTCAGTTCTGCGGCAATCGAGCCAATTCGGCTCTGAAAGGCTTGAACTCTGCTAGGAACTGGGCGAGGGTCAGGGGCTCATTTTTGCCAGTAAAGCCACACTCCTCGGGTTCTTCATTTTGTGTAGAAATTCTCGGCTTCTTCGGCTGGGCCTTTGCCGGTGACACGGGTGGCGTGTGTCGCGATGTATTTTTCCTCATTACTTCATCCATATACGCCCGAAAGTGTCAGAATAGCTGATCGAGTAAGTGATGCTGTTGTGAAGCCCCAAATAAAGCTGTAAATGCCCCGATAAGTTTTAAAAAATTAACTTTAAAGCCGGGGGGAAGCTGGAGGTGAAGGATCAGACTGCTACTGCAGAGCTGGCATCACGTGACTCCCAGACTAGGCATTTATTTCATTTGGGATGGAGGTCAGGATCCAGCAGCAAGACAAACGGCAGTCTTGCCACAGTTAGAAATTATTGTAAACTGACTTTGGAGCATGCTGGCAGATGGAAAAGCTGCAGCAGTACAAGCAGATCATTTGCTCTTTTATGCGGTTAACACCTGCCCCCCTTGTGATGTCACCAGCTCAGCCTCTGGCCCCAGTAGTCCCCCAGCTTACTGGGGAACGTGCATCAGTTTCCTCCTAGAGTGAAGTCAGGAAAAAAGCAGCAAGACAAATAGCAGTCTTGTCAAAGTTGGAAATAACCAGATATACAGCAATCTTGAATGTAAATTGACACTGTATTCTGCTGGCAGATTTAAGAGGTGCAAATAGTATTCAGTGAAACACTGAACACAAGTTATCAAGTAAATAAAAAAAATTCCTTGAAGTAAATAGTGCTTAATTTCGGTATTAAGTGTAAAGTACAGCTCCCAAAAAGTTAAAATAGTTATCAATTCTACCTCAGGATTTGTTTCCTTATTGCATAAAGTAGGAAACAAGTTTTCAAAGCAATGTCCAACAGGAACTAGTTAACTTTCCTGATGTGGAATTTAATTTTTTTAGCTGGTCCATGGTGGGGTACGGAATATATATATATATATATATATATACACACACAGAAAAATCATTAGAAATTCTACTACTAACAACCCTTTGCTTGCAATAGGACTTTTGTAGCTAATGTTCATTAGTTTAATTACTTATTTCGCAACTTTTTTTGTTAGGCATGTAGAACAGAAAGCCAAATAGATAAGTGCCAGGCAAAGTGCATACCTAAAAATAACCATGAAAAAAAGCAATTTAGCTATCTATTCATTAGTCATGTGCTAATCTTAAAAAAGGAAAAAACACTCACAGTCAGCTTAAAAATTTTAAATATAGGTAACATTAATTGGGTCTTACAATGGGTCAGTCAAAAACAGGCTTGTTTCAAAGGCCAAAATACCATGTAAATTTTGAAAAAGTGCTATGCGCCTAAAAACTCACAATGTAAAAATGCTCGCTGAAAAGAGCAGCATATGAAGGCAAGCTGTATCTCAAATAGCATTCACCTGATTATAAGAGCTGTGGGTTGCAATGCTGTGTAAGAGTACTTAGGTCACCTTATACTTAATTCTTATACTTGGTAGTTAGTCAGAAGGAGGCTGTAAACCCATCTAGTCTGACCCCACACTAGCAGGTCCAATTTGTCTCATCCCCATCACGTAGATAGCTGTCTAGTTTTGTTTTAAATAGTGTAAATGTTTCTGCCTGGACTGTCTCTTGGCAACATGTTCCACCATTTTACTGTCCCCTGTGTATAAAAGACCATCTCCGGACATTTTTTGTATTGCTATCAAGTCTTGTCTGCTTATCATGTGATCTTAGGCTGTACTCCTTTTGCTGAAGCTCAATACCCATTTTCTATCATTAGATTTCTGTTCTTTATAGTCTTATAGATTTGTAACAGATTCCCCCTTAGAAGTCTCATTTCCAGACTGTAAAGATCCAGGTTGTTTAGTCTAGTCTCATAAAACGTATCCCCTTGGCCAGTCACCAATTTAGTCACCCTATGCTGTACCTTTTTAACACTTTCTATGTCCCTTCTCAAGTAAGGGCTCAACAGCTAGGAACAGTAATCCAGGTGTGGCCTGATATAAGATCTGTAAAGAGGGATGATGCCTTGCTCAGTCTTGTTGGTGAAAGATGTCTTGATACAGCCCAGAATTCTGTTTGTTTTTTTAACCACTTTGTTACAGTGACTTCCACACTTAAAGTCCATACTTATGATAACTCCAAGATCTGTTTCACTATCCACTTTTTTTATATGATTGTTTATTGTGTAGTTATTCCCTCTGTTGTTTGTTCCCAGATGTATCAACATGAATTTAGATGCCCACTCTCCTATTTTTTCAAGATCATTTTTAACTTCATCCTGTTTTCGACTTCATCAACTATCCCATTCAGCTTGATGTCATCTGAAAATTTGATAAGCCATCTTTCTATGCCCTTATGCAAGTCACTAATGAAAAATGAAAAACACACTGGACCAGGGATCAAGCCCCGAGGAGAACTCCATTCATCACTGGTCCACTTTCTGAAAGCACCCCTCTGATTCTTACTGCCCGAGTTTTGCCATACAACTAATTGTGTACCCATCAACTAATTCAGTTGTCCAGAATATATCCTTTTATTTTCATTTGGTAGTGTTTAGTGAGAAGCTTTGTTAAAAGCTTTTTTGAAAATCTAACTAATGTCAACTGGTGTGTTTTTACTTTGATGCTTGTTTAGTTTCTCATGAAAACATAGTGTGTTTGTAACACAAGATCTGTTGTTCTTGAACTCGTGCTGTGTTTTATCATCTAGACCAAGTTCACCCATTTCTGTTTCTATTCTGTTATTTGTCAGACACTCCACTATTTTGCCTGTTACTGATGTCAGGCTTATTGGTCTATGATTAAATGTGACTGATTTATTGCCCTTCTTGAAAACTGGGACTACAGTAGCTGTTGTCCAGTCCTTTGGTTCAAGGACTATTATGACATGAAATTGCAGTCAGTGAACAAGCCCCAAAAATTAAATTATAAATTAGAGATTCAAGTGCTCCTATTTCCAAGTGCAAGTTTATAAATAATGCTGGGGTAGAATTTCTAATATACAATTTACTTTGCTGAATTCCCGAGCCCTTGCTGCATTTCAGAGTTCATTACTTTGCTGAATATCTGAATATCTTTGGATTTTATCTCAATAGAACTTTTAGTTCAATAGGTTCAATTATGTCTCTCTCCCTCACAGCAGTGTTCACTCTGGTAGTTCATCCCTTAAGTTCCTTGAATTGCAACAGCTCAGCTTAGATCCAGTGAGGAACAGGAGGCTCCCTCAGGGGAAAATGGATCATAAAGGCCAGACGTGTTTGATTTCCATATCCAGGATTCCCACCAGAGCGAGTGGGCAGGTGACTGACAGGCTGACTGCCTCTGCTTTTCCTCTTTGGGCTATGCAATGCCAGCTACAGGAGGAATAAGATTGCTATTATAGTGTTTTTCTGATTCCTCAGTTGATCTGTCTTGTATCACAGTGACCTGGCTAGGTGATGATGCTGGCTCATTGTTGGGGGCAGCTATCTCAGTTGGATTCTCCATCGCTCACTGCCCGAGGAAGGATCACAGATGGGGTGGTCATCTGCCTGAAATCTGAGCTGAACCTGGGGATGCAATCAGTGAGGGACACCTTGTCATTTGAATGCATGACTGTGCATGGGGGCTTGGGTGTAGGTTGTAGAATCCTCCTTGTGTACCGGACCCCAGGGCATGAGAGGGTGTTCCTGCAATAAATTACAGACAGGGTGCTGAAGTCTCTCTGATGTTAATTCTGGGTAATAGCAATGCCTGGGTCAATGGCAAACTCTCACATTTTGGTCAAGATTTCCTCTGGGTGATGAAGTCCCTGTGCCACACACAAGTAGTTATTTCTGCGAATAAATTAACACAGCCATGCATTGGACTTGATGTTTTCCCTGGAGGTTGAGGAAGAAGGCCTCAAAATTGAGCTGGTCAGCTGGTTGGAGCACTGCACTGTCAAATTCTCCTTAAGGTCCCACCTTGTTGCCACCCCCTGTGAAGATGGTCCAGTACCACACTTTAAGAGGACTATAGCCTGAGGGATTTAAGACAGTACTGAGCATCTAAAATGTTGTGGGGGCTTGTGCTGCAGGCACAAAGGAGGCTGTGGTGGCCTATAACAGGGCTGTCACATTGGCTTTCAGTCAGGTGCCACCTCTCTGTGTATATCCTCTTGGGTCATGCCATAGCTCACTGTGGTATGATGGTGAGCTATGGGAGATGAAGGCACAAAAGCAGGAATTGCAGCATTGTTGGAGGAGATCCAGGGCCAAGGGGGACAAACTGGCTTTGATTATTCAATATGGTGAATACCAAAGGGCTGTCTCCCAATAGAAGGCAGAATTTTGGTCTAGGGAGATTGCTGCCAGGAAGAATAGACCAGTTCATCTCTTTCGGACAGTAGATAGGTTACTCCATCTGACCTGTCTGGAGTCTGTGAGAGTTTTTTTCACCTGCTAAATGTGAGGAGTTTGCTTGGGAGAAAACAACAGGAGATCGAGTAGGGACTTACCATGTCACACCATGGGATCTCACAAAAACAGGTGAGAGGTTATCGGGAAGTAGCTACCATTAAAATGCGTTGAGCTTCAGTGCTTACACGCAGAGGAACTTAACCAAAAAGGAAGTTGGCATTAGAACCTTTAATTATGAAAGTAAAATGATGGCTATGAGACCAATAGCGGAATACTATGATTATGTTTTCACAGACTACAAAGAACACTAATTCCACTCTAAGAAGCTCACAGTCTCCTTTAATGTATGCTGTTAACAAAATAAGTAAATAGAAGCCACAATGTGGCCACATTATAATATTAAACAGCATAATAACAGCAAAGCTTTACAAAAAATTATGTTTATGTCATTACAGGCCCAAAATTATTCTTTACAAGAAAGACAAGAAGTTTTAAGTAATATATAAGGTATGCTGCAAACCAAGAAATATGAGGAACAAGCCTTACAGGCAGTAGTTAAACCTTGTTCCAAGTTGTTAGCAGCGCTGTGTTCACTAACATACTGTGTATGTCTTTTTAGGATGCAACTTAGGATCTAAACAAATGCAAATAAATTAACCCTGTGAAAAATTAAGAATATATACAAGGGTGCACAAGCAATAATCTTTACTGAATGGTATGTGTATACACCAAAGAATTAAAAATGTAACTATATCATATTACAAAAAAAATGCTGATCAATGACATAAAATAAATGTATTTACAGATGTGTAACAAAGAATAAACCCCGTGAACAAGCTCCAAGTAGAGCGAAACGTAAGGGGAAGAGAAATAAAAAGAAAGATTGAAGAACAATAACTTGAGTGAAGAGTGTTTACTTCAAAGGGCCCCCCAACATTTCCTGTATTTTTTCTTGAATTTGAAAGCCTAGATTGGGGGCTGAAGAACCTAGAAGAGAACCATTACCCACTAAACAATATTTACATTCAGGAGAACAACCCTGTTCATTTGACACAGCACTGTATTTGTCACAGGCACCCATACTGCCATTACCCTTCTTATTACATCCTTTTTGCTGGTGCCCTTTTTCGTTCGCCCATATCACCCAACACACTTGACTACCCATTGCATATACAAATGAATAAATAAATATATAAATAAATAAGTAAATTGAACAAATAAAAAATACTTGGTCATCTCTGTCCTACCTTGCCATTTTTATCTCAGAACACAAATGTTGTCTTAATTTACCTTCTGAGTAACTAATACATAAATTCAGCTTTTCAGATCCAGTTAGTAACTATGTAATAAAGACAGTGTACCAGTGAAACTAATTTTGAATTTTAACAATTACCAGCTAGAAGTAACAAAATATATTAATGCACCTATTACATTTGCTATCCTTAAGATTTCTTATGCTATATATTCAGATAGATGATTATACAGATAGGCAAACAACTTGATTGATTAACGGGTGACCTTACAGACAGACTAGTCCTTGCTCCCTAGTTATTTAGCTCTAGCTTTCTGGAAATAAGCAAAAAAAAAAAATAAAAAGTAAAAAAAACAGAAAGGCCACCTCAAGGTGTCAGTGCTGTACTTTTCAGTCAATATATCATGAAAACATCAAACTTAAGGCCCTTCCTTGCCCAGTACAGACACTTGCAGGCTGCATATTTCTTCAGAAGTTTTTTAGGGGCAAAACCAGGTAAACTACTGTAAACAGTGACTTAGGTCACTGGGTTTTGGTCACTGTTTGCTTCACATTGTTTTACATGGTAATTCCCTAGAATAACACTACTAGAATATCACTACCAGAATAGCGCCAGTCAACTGTGTGCTAGTCTGGATAGTGCTACCATGGACAACAAGAGGGGATTTACAGCACTTGCAGTAAGTGCTCCCCAGGTCACTGTCTGTGGTGTTGACAAGGTCACAGTGGACAAGGACATCAGAATCCAGGAGGCTGGCTGAGCTGCCCCTGTGGTGTGCAGGGCTGAGGCACAGAGCAGCTTGACCTGGTGGCAGTGGAGACCAGGGTTCTAATTCTGGTCTCCTTAGATTCTGGCGATCGGGACTTTGTTCTTTTAACAAGGGGCCCTGGAAACAGTATTCCAAGCCGCACATATTTCATCTTGCCCTGTGATCTGCTGCCCCCTGGAGTGAGAATCCTTTAGTCCAGGTGCTGTGATGGGGTTCCGCCCACTGCAAAGTCAAAAGGGATAGCATTTTTGCTACATGGTTCTTGACCAGGCTGTTCTGGTCAGCGATGTTCCGACCCAGTGCCATTGTACACTCAATACATCTTTTGATGAAGTGTGCAACCTAACAGTCTGTCTTACTTTTGACTTCTTTGTGGCAATGACTCACTGACAGGACCATTGCATTATTATGTTCGCTTGCACGCATGTGCAAGAAACATAGTTCCACCATATGAGTGTTCGTAGGTGTGCCTCCCCCACTTCCAATGCCCTGCTCCCTTTTGCAGGCATGGCTGCACCATGCCAATGAATGTCTGAGCTGTCTATGACAGACGTTCAGATGCAGTGGCGTACAGTTCTAAGGAAAACACCACCACAGTCAGTGATGGTAACGTGTAGGCAAATTGCCTACACATCGGCACTGCATCTGAACTGTCATAGACAGTTCGTCCCCCCAAACACCTACGCAGCACGCTGGGAGCCCACCCCAGCGTGCTTGTGTGCTCCCCCCTCCCACACACAGTATGGTCAATGGGGGTGCTCAATCCCCCATCGGCTCTGCTGCCCCCCAAAACAGATTTCCAGGTGCCATGCTGGGAGCCCACCCCAGCATGGCAAAAGTCCGTATGGTGATGGGTTGCCCAATCCCTAATTAGCTCTACTGTACACCCCCCCCCACAAAAAAAACGACTTCCAGTTGCTACGCTGGAAGCCCACCCCAGTGTGGCAAACATCCGTATGGCTGACAGGGGTTCCCAATCCCCCATTGGCTCCACTGACCCCCCAAAAATAAACTTCCAGCTGCCATGCTGGGAGCCCACCCCAGCGTGGCAAAAGTCCCACGTCGTCTTCTAAAAGAAAAAAAAGACACCTGTAAAAAAATAAAAGGCACCTTGTTGACTGTCTTGCCCTCCCCAACCCGAGCCCACCTCTGCACACCCACCTTCCCACACCCCATCCACCCCATATTTACCTCCGAGCCCAGCGCTGAACTGCCGAACCAGGAACACGTCTGCACTCTTCAAAGCCGACCGCGAACTGAAGAAATGCCGGTAAGCTGTATAATGGCATAAATCTTTTTTTTCAACTTTGGTGCATATCTTGGACATTTGGGGGAATTTTTTCACCAAATTTTCAACATGGGGTTCTTGGGGCCCCACCTCATGAACTCAGTCACTGTCATTTTGTTATTCGGTCCCGAAAGGTGATTTCTTGGTCACTGCATGGAAACACCTTTCAGGAATGATTAACAAAATGACAGTGGCACGGTTCATGAGGTAGCTCCCCCCAAAACCCTATGTTGAAAATTTGGTAAACAAATTCCTAAAAATGACTGTTTTACAAGCATGTGTTGCGCAGTTTTTACGCACACTAGTAACTTCATGAATTTTTAATATTTTCACACAGATTTTCAACATTTCCATTTTACCACACCTCCTTATGAGCAGTACAGCTGTAATTTTCACATCTTGCCCAAAACGTGTTTTATGCACATGTAACGCACATTGGTGCGGTCGGTGTGTGAAATCAATGTTCGGGACAAATTAAGAAAATTACAGTGACACTGTTTATGAGCAGAGGTCTTAAAATGGCTATGTTGAAAATTTGGTGACAAAAGTCCAGAAAATGACTGTGTTATGAGCGTGCATTGTGCAGTTTCCATGCACCCTCGTAAGTTCACGAATTTGTAATATTTTCAGTCCAGATTTTCTACACTGGCATTTTTCCACATCTCATTATGAACAGTACAGCTGTCATTTTTCACACCCTGGTCAAAATGTGTTTTTGCACTTCCAGCTCAGAAATGTGTGGTTGCTGTGGGAAATCTGTGTTCGGGACAGATTAAGAAAATTACAGTGACACTGTTCATGAGTGGAGGTCCCAAAATGCCTGTGTTGACAATCTGCTATAAACAATCCCCAAGCTAATTACATTACGGGTGTGAGTTGCACAGTTTCTACGCACGCTCGTGACCACCATTTTTTTATATAGTTTCACTCCAGATTTTCAACATTGCCATTTTTTACACCTCCTCATGAACAGTACAGCTGTCATTGTTCACATCCTGTTCAAAATGTGTTTTCGCACCTGTGGTGCCAAATGGCGTAGTCACTGTGCAATATCAGCTTTCGGATAACAAACTGATGTTGCCACTGTTCATGAGGTGGGGGTCACAAAAAACCCATGTTGAAAAATTGGAGTGAAAATACCAACAAACGCCTGGAGCGTTAGGGTTTCCGACCATAACACCCCACCCTGTAGAGACTGACAGGCATCAGGGGTGTGACTTGGGATTGTCGCCTGTAATGCTCATGCCGTTCCACCCACACCCTGCAGCCAGTGACAGGCATCGAGGTGTGCCTTGGACTCTTCGGCCCCAAAGTTCACCCCATTCTCCTATACTGCACCCATCTCACTGTATTTCCTTATGAAATGGGGTGAGCATAAGACCCAATGACTCCAAGGCACACCGTGACACTTGTCAGTGTCTTCAGGGTAGGGTATGGTGAAATGGCATGGCTGTTATGCCTGATGACCCAAAGGCACACCCCAATGCCTATCAGTCTCTGCAGGGTGGTGGTGGGGTTGGCTTCAGTTTATACTTCACTGCCATTCCTATTATGCATCTCTCTAACTCCTACACTACCAATGCCAATGCCAGCAAGCAAACATTCGGCATTGACAAATGCTTGTTATTCTAGTTACTGTAGTACCAGTGACACTTTGTCCCGCTCCCATAAACAAGACTATAATTGAGGTATAAAAGGAACTCCTTAGGAGGTATATTGACCTAGTGGTTAAGGGTGCAGGCTTGTGAACTTGGAAACTCAGGCTTAAATCCCACACCCATCCTTTACTCACTGGGTAACCCTAAACAAGTTACTCAACCTCCCTGTGCTTAACATCTCTCTATCCCTTCTGTAATCTACCATTGTGCTCTTTGAATCTGCCAGTGTGCTGAGTAAGGCAGCAGTAACATTCTCTCTTATCTCCCCCTCCAATACTGTAAAGCACTTTGGGATACAGTTGGTATAAAATGTGCCATATAAAGCAAAATTCTATTCCTTTTCTTAAAATACAAGCTATGCAAGAAAGGACAATATTGAGCAATATACAGGAACTGTTTGAATTACAACTGCTTTGGCAATTGGCCTGCTACGCAACCCCTACAAAAAACTGTATTTGTGTTTCACCCCTCAGCTTAAAATTCACATTACTATACTTATAAATGCTATACATAAAGTAAAATCTGGATCGCACCTACAAAGGACCACCTACTTAGTACGGTATATTTGGATGACATCATGTTTTGCAGCACTTTCCATGAACACCTCAATCAACCTGAAAGCTTCTTGAGTAAGTTGCTGTAAGCAAGGCTGAAGGTAAAGCCTGGTGAATGCCACCTGTTCAGATCTTAAGTACAGTACCTGGGTCATATAATTTCCACCCAAGGTGCCTCCTTGTTGGAGAGTTATTTGAGGAAATTATGAGCAACTTGAGCAACACGTGATTGCCAGCCCTTTGGCAAAAACATCTAGCATATGGTGCTAAAGGTATTTTTCAGTACTGTATTATCTGCCTGTGAAGGACATTGCAAATACATCCCACTATTAAGGACATTCTGCAGAATTCTGTGGATGAAACATTAGATGTAATTCAGTGAACATCATGGATTCTGAAGATTCAGTGCCATTTCATCAGTTTTGAACGTCCTTAGTCAACAACCCCCCCCCCCACGCCCACGACTACAATGCTGCCTGGGATTTATAGTAAATAATGATTCAGATGCAAAATAGATAGGGGGCTGTAAAAGTTAAGTTTAAAATTGCAGGGTCTGGTAGTTCTAGACCAGTAAAATTACTAGACTGCTCTCGTAACTTCCTTTATGGGGACCTACGAATTCAAAAAGAACATATACTAGTTCCGATGCATTGACCGATGTTGACCAGAATGAGTACAAGATCTTTATGTGCACTTATGTCCTAAAAAAAATGAAATTCAAAGGTGTCCTACTCACACTGGATCCTATGCACAAAGCCTGCACACTGCATATATGTGATGCATAGGCTTATCTATGTGTTCTTTCAGCACATCAATAGTCCCGTGGGACCCTCAAGCATTCACTAAAGGGGTCTGCAGCTCCTCCACACATGATCCACCATATAATCATGAAGCTATATGTGTGGACTGAGGGCTGGGTGGCTGGGAGTGGAGCATAACTATGTGCCATGCATGAAGCAAAATCTGCAGTATGACGCACTGTGAAGGGGGCACAGACTACAAGGGCAGGGACCCTGCCATACACAATACAAGCCCTCCCACCAGACATAGACACTTGGTCCTGGCATCTGCCACCCCCACACTGCTACCCCCAGCTCTCCTATCGTATTATGAGGACTTGGAGCACAGTGGGTGGCTGGGCTAGACCAGTAGGTCTTCTTAAGGAATACATCAGTCCTGGGATGATTGGCCATGTCCCAGAATGACCTGCTTCATGGGGAGCAGGGGTTGCAGTCTGCCAGCAGGCAGGACAGGTCATTCATTTAGATTGCTGCCATCAATTGCTGGGCCGCACATGCCACACCCTGTGGCACTGTTGCACTACTATACATGGTGGGATGGGTCCAGGTATGGGTAGCCTGGCATAGTACCTAGCCCTTGATGTGTACTGCATTGCTGGACTGGTGCAGAGCTCTGCGGGTATGTATCTTTGTCACATAGCTGGAATGGCATCGGATAGGGCCCAATATTTGGCTATCTAAAAAGGTCATGCTTCCTGTGTTCCTGTAAAGATTTTTTTTTAGGAACAGAGCTAGATGGTTGCATCAGACTGCTCTTGTGGGGCCCCTCCCATGTTGCCTGTCAATCAGGATTAAACAAGGCACAAGAAGATTGCAGCACATCACATTTGTGCAAGCTGCAATGTTTTTCATGTGACATGCCACCCAATCAAAATAAGGCCTGCAGCTTCAGCTATCTCTGTTGTAGGAGTAGTGGATATGATGTGATCTAAACTTTCAACAAAAAAGGGGAAGAATTATCCAACTATAAAAGAGAAAAATATAAATGTAATATTTGCCTTATAGCCCTGCGGAAGTGCCACATGCTCCTGCACCAGTAACCCTGGCTTGGGAGTGAACTCAAGAATTGGATCAGAGACAGCCAAGTGGCTGGGGAGCCACTGTCGCACAACAGTGTTCCCAGCCAGGGGAGGACAGGATCCAAGTTCCGCCACTGTAGTGACCCCAGTGGAGCACCATGAAAGCTTATCTCTCCTGCATGGCATTATGCATGTGAAGGCTCTTACGTGAGAATGCAGGAGCTTCACTTGGATTGGATGTCTGGGAGGGGCAGAATATAAAAGATATAAGCACATGTCTCCCTGCTGCCCAGCATGATCTCCTCCAGTGCTCTGGAGGCCTGCACCATATGGATACCACCAGGTGGACAGTGGAGGGTGTGGAAGTCGGGGCTGGGAGCACAGGGTAACAAGGCCCAGGGCCCACAGGAAGGAGCAAGGTGGCAGCCAGGGAGCAAAAAGCTCTATAAAAAACAGAAATTAGGTGACAACCAATTTTGTAAAAATAAATCGAAGTCAAAAATGGTTGTTTTTTTCTGAAAGAAAAGGTGTTTTACCAGTAACACTGTATGCTGGCTTACAAATATTGTCCATTTTCAAGATAATGATGTTTACTAGGACCTGTGGAGAAATTTGATTTCCAAAAAAACCTGGAATGTCTTCCAGATGTTGACCTGTGGAAATGTTTGATGTCTGCCATGAAAAATATAAAGTGACCCTTCAGTCAGGCTCCCTGTCTTTGTATGTAGTGTGGATTAGTGTGGGGCAGCATTAGTATTCTATAGTAATTGTGAAATTGTGCAAAGCTGCCAGTTTCACATTTGTGCAATATTTGCAAAATGGTACCAAAATCTGGTGGAATTTGGCAGTGTTTTATTATTTAAATGCTGCAATTTTTCCCAAATTGTGCATTTTTAAAAATGTTTGTTCTTAAAAATGTGCATTTAGCAAATAGGCTATTTTTTTCCAAACTGCTTATTTTAGGAAATGTGATATTTTTAAAAGGCATAATGTCAACCAAAATTTCTACTTTAGAACACACTGTTCAAGTTTGTGAAATTGAGCACAAAAATTCAAGAAACAGATTTTTTTTTTTGTTTGTTTGTTTATCATTTTTTCCTCCCTGCTGCGGTACGGCCTAGCATTCTACCACCTCCCCCAGTTCTCATCATCCAGCAGCCTGGAACGTACTTCAGTCCAAGGCACCCTCCGTGGCTTATCCCCTGTGGCGGGGTTTGACAGGGGTGCCCACCACTGGCAAGATGGATCCAGTGAGAGCCCTCAGCCCTAGCTTCCTTCACTGCTTAGCCCCCCCTGCAGTGGGGGTCAGACAGCAGGTGCCACCCTCTGACACATGGATCCGGTGTGGGAGAGGGTCTCTGTAGTCTGGTGTGGAGCCTAGTAGAGGTCAGCATCTTCCGTGCTGTACCCGGCCATTTTTCCATATTTTGTAATGGAGGGATGGAAATGCAGTGCTGACTGAGACTCACCAAGCATGCTACCGTGTATGAAGCATCGCTAGAAGCCACTTCTCCAACTCTAAAGTTGCACTGATTTGCACTGAACCTCCACCAGGGGTCGGACCAGTGCTGAGAACCCACCAGACGAGGAGAGCCATCTTCTGGATGCTCAGTCATCTGCTTCTTGGCCAGCTCCCAGCAAACCGAGTTCCTCACCGAACCCGGGTCACAAGCATGTTGACAGGTGAGGCATGGATATCTCTGCCATCCATGCCACTGGGCCAAAACAGATTTTTCTAATTTTGCTTGACACTAGTGTGGATACCTTGAGCAGGGATTTTATAAGGAGCCATCAAATAAATGATGAGAAAAGTCTCCGCAGACTGTGTTCCACCTCAGATATCTCCAGGTTCTTACCAATATGCTGCAGTGCTTACTGCTCTTGTTGATACTGAACTAACCTGTACTCAGAGTGCCAAAACAAAACAAAGATAGAAAAAAGAGTAAACAATGAATCGAGAATTTAAATGATGGAGCAATGGATTTAAAGTCATTCTGACACGTATACAAGTACAGTAATTTGTACAAAGGAAATGCAAAGTCTGGTTTCTAAAATGAAGGGCATGATGTTGCAGATTTTTGCCCTCTATACATTCAAGTTATTTACAGCAATATAGATGAAAATGATTCACATAACCAAGCACACATTACAGAGCACTGCTTGTGGTCTGCTTACTTCTAGTCAGCTACTTGTTTTATGGCAAGGGCTTATTCACAGTTTTCTAGGCCAAACGGAATAAGCAGATATTTGATTGCAGTTGCTATGGTGACAGACTGTAATGTCAATCCAGTAAAGTGAAGCAGGGGCAAAGGATTAGAGGAAGCAATACTCCGTGTCACTGATTCAGCTTTTCCTGTGGTATGAATTTTCAAAAGATTTATGGGCCAGCAAGGCAAAGTGCTTTTCCATACAGTTTGTGTCTTATAGTAATTATAGGGCCTCTCATGCGAATTCTCTTGTTGCCTTTTTACTCTTTAAATTGATATAATTTATTTTTTCTAGTGCCCCTGGGCCTTACCTGATAATATCCTTTAGTCTCCTTCAATGTCCCTTTCCCAGATTCGGAATCACTGGTGACCAGCACTCCTTTCTTACCTTCATTCACTCCTAACTCTGACTCCTGAACCAGTGGCCTGCAGCCTGTTCCTCAAAGGTGGGGCCTCGGAGGTGAGACCAGTCCTCTGAGGACATGTCCTTTCAACTGGATGGATGACCAGAGGGAGGAGCCAGTGAGGGGTAGTAGGGATACACAGTCCAGATTTGTGTTCTGGGATCAGAGAACTTCATCTGCTTCAAGAAAGCCTTCCACTGTGTTGCCCCATAACCCCACCCCTTATCATCCCTCAGGTTATGCTCTTTTGTACTGACCCAACAGTCCACTTATTAGGCCATCAGAGGGGTGGGTTAGCCCAGTCCTTCCTTTAGAACTCCCCTGCAGGCCCTACCCTAGGCTTGGGGGGGTCCGCCCAACACATGATGGGTGAACAGGTGCATGCTGATGTAAGGAAGCTCCATAAGTGATCACATGTTCTTTCCCTGACAGCACCACTCTCTCCTTGTGCCATCAGGGGGCAGTCATGCATAAACAATTGGAAAGAGAAGGAGGTGCACTCTCTCTCTCTCTCTCTGAATTAGGACGTCTCCAAGATGAATGCCAAACCGTTCCCTCACCAGCAGGCACCAGACAACCCAGGCTTGGGGTTTGAACTTAAGTCATCTGGATGACAAGTTGTAGTGCACCCACAGCATAAGCCATCTAGTCAAAATGATAATTATTTATATGTTCTCAATCATTCCTACCCCCTCCTTTTTTGGGTGATGCGACGTTTCCCACCTTCTTTCTATCACTAAGAGAATTAAATAGAAGAACAACTACTAATAAAATACAAATGCATCTATCCTGATAGCAAGAGTTGTTGTGGACCCCGTTTCCATGTTTAACCACAGAACTGACTTTAGGTGCCAGAGTGTGCTGCAAGATCACACATAGTTTTTTGTTTTGTACAGCAGAAAAAAAATCTCTTCTAAAATTACAGGGGGACTTGCAACCATAAAAAGTTTAAGCTTTCTAGACTTGTGAAATGCTAACTGCACAAACCTTTAATCAAGGTTGCCTTTGAGGCAGGTAGGTTGTTTGGCACATATTTTACCTCAAAGAAACTGCAGTGTATTCAAGCCCAGATTATGTAGCTTAGATTCTCTGCTTCCTAGCACTGTGGCATAACTTCTGCACCACTGCAGCTACCATTCACTTTAGTGCTGCCTGGTGGTGCAGTGGATATGTTACCAGATGAGCAAGCCTGGGACTAGAGATTTTAATCCAGGTGAAGACCATCACCTTATATTTTTGTATTCAAATGTGGGCAGGAATTTTAACATTTAAAAAAATATGTATTATCATGTTAAATGTCACCTGAGTGGTGATGCATGGCAATGTGGAATTAGTATTGTAAATGTGTGAAAAAGGGACTTGGTTATATGAGAAAGAATAAATGCTGTCTGGGCGGATGTATCCACTGCACCACCAGGCAGCACTAAAGTGAATGGTGGCACCAGTGGTATTTCAATTGGGACACCAGCCAGGCCACAAGAAGCAGATAAGTGTGTGCTGCAAGCACGATTCATGAACTGCGCTTGTTTTTGCTTAATTACTGCCACATTGTGACTTGAGAATGCTGTGCTGGAAACAATGGGGTGGAGGGGAAGAAGGAGGGAGGGAGGGGCCAGGGTGGGCTAAGGGAGGGTCCAGAGATGCTGGGAGCAGTCCCACTGGAGGCGGGAGACCCTCATGACTATGGCCCACCAGTAGAGTGGCTGCAGTTCTTTAGCTGAATCGGGTAGTTTATAAGCCAGAGACGAAGCTGACAATTGTCTATTTCAGTGGGGATGCCAGCAGGGCCACGAGGAGCGGGTAAGTGTGCGCTGCAAGTGTGATTCTTGAAATGTGCTTGTTTTTGCTTTATTACTGCTACAGTGTGGTTTGGGAATGCTGTGCTGAACCTATGTGCAGAAGGGAGGGGGAAGAGGAAGGAAGGAGTCAGAGGGCAGGCTGAGGGAGGGCCAAGGGCACTTGGAATGGCACCGTGAGAGGCAAAACAACCGTCATGACTATGGTTCACCAACAGTGTGCCTGTAGTTCTTTAGCTGAATTGGGTAGTTCATAAGCCACAGACAAAGCCAACAATTGGCCATGTTAGTAGGGATACCAGTGGGGCCATGGGGAGAAGGTAAGTGTGTTCTGTGAGGGTTATTCTTGAACTGTGATTATTTTTGTTTAATTACTACTGCACTGTGATTACAGAATGCTGTGCTGAAACAGTGTGGGGAAGGGGAGAAGAGTGAAAGGAAGGGATCAGAGCGTGAGCTGAGGGAGGGCCAAGAGACGCTTGGAGCGGTACCATTGGAGGCAGGAGAGCCTCATGACAATAGCACCTATAAGTCACCCAGAGGGCCAAGCAACCCTGAATCATGAGGAACCCCGACGCATGAGTGCCACAAAGCAGGAATGTGGCATCTACTTAAAAGACATCTGAGGACATCCGCAGGCCAGAGATCATGCTGATCATAGCAGAGCAGGTAAGGTGGGAGCACAAAATTATAGCCAGGTGTCATGGGTTACAGCTAGTCCCCATACAGGGTCAGCCTCCAGGTGAGCTTGTAGACATGGAACTCCAAGGGAAGGCAGCTAGTTCCTATGTAAGGTCAGCTAACAGTGATAGGAAGGGGTTGCAGTTTTACAGCCATCCCGTCTAGGTCCTACCATAAGGTTTACAATCAAGGTGTGTGAAGGGATTGCAGCTAGTATCTATTTTGGACCAGTGTATAGATGAGTAAGCAGGCAGGGGACTCTGAAGGATGGCAGCTAGTTCCTATCTAATGTCAGCTAACAGTGAAAGTAAAGGGCTGCAACTGTTCAGCCAGTCCCGTCTCAGGTTCAACTACAGGCTTCAACTAAGAGGAGTGGAGGGGAGAGCTTGTCTTTGTCCCTGCTGCTCGGGACTCCCACTTCCCCTTCCAACAGCTGGCAGAGCTGAGAGGCAGTGTAGAAAATCTCTAGCAGCTTAAAATTCATCCACAAAGAGAAAGAATTCAACAGCAGTTCCAATCTAGCCACAGAGTAGGCTCCAGGTGGCTCCAATCAACTGCAGTCCGAAGGCTATCGGCATCACCAATCTGCTGCAAAGAAGAAGGAGCAGGGGGCCAATTGGGCCAGCGGCACCACTACTGAAAAGCTGACCAGGATTTAAAAGGCACATCCAACACTAGGTGGAAGAAGAGGAGTGGAGGGGTGAGATTGTCTTTTTTCCCTGCTGCTCAGGACTCCCTTTTCCCCTTCCAATGGCTGACAGAGCTGACAGGTGGCACAGAAAATCTCCAGTGGCTTAAAATTCGGCCTCAAAGGGAAAGGAAAAGCCAACCAGACTTTAAAAGGTGCATCCAGCTCCCTTCACCACATCTTTTTAAGTACTCTTAGGGTTGTCAGTGATTGGGCAGCTTAGTCAGTGGGGTGGAGCACTGGGAAAGGAGGCCTTCAGGAGGCAAGCTGCACATAAAGGAACAGACTGACCTGAAAGGGACAAAAACAAGCAAAATCCAGCACTGAGTGAACAGTGACATATTTTCAGAAGGAAAGTAAACAGTGACTGTATTTATACGAGGAAAAGGAACAGACTGACCAGAAAGGGACAAAAACTAGCAAAATCCAACACTGGGTGAACAGTGACATATTTTTAGAAGGAAATATGCCCAAGAGATGAATTCTGTTCTGGCAGGACAAAAACAACAGCTAAGGTACAGCAAAGGAGGAGGGTGCAGCAGCAAAACTGCACAAGTATCTTGGCATATAAGTGTATAAATAGTTTATGAGTATGTTACAGAAATTACTTGGCCGGGTTAAAGAATTTTCTAGGATGAGTTTTATGGGAACAAACAAACAAACGCATATGGCATATGAATATGTTAAGGAATTTTACTTGGCTGTGTTAAATAATTTTCTAGGCTTGGTTTTAAGGGGACAAACCAACAAAAGCATGTAAGTTAAAGCCATTATATAAGTGTGTTAAGCATTATAAAAGTGCATTAGGAAAGTACTAGGCTGGGGGCAGATGAAACTGCATAGGAATCTTAGCAGCTAATAAGTGTATATGCAGTATAAGGGCATTAAGGAATTTACTAGACTGGGTTTTACAGGGAGAAGTGGACAAAATCTGTTCTTAGGAATCTAGGCTGGGTTTCACTGGGACAAAGGAACAATAACAGTAAAGTGCAGTAAAGTATTTGGGTGCAGAGGTATATAAATGTATTTAAATTAGTTTTGGGGACAAACTGCTTTAACTGCTCAGAAAATTCAGCAGTATTGAAGAGTTTTGAGTGTTCTAAGGGCAAATTGATAAGGAATTTTAAACAGTATTTTAGTGTGTTGAAGGGTATTTTTAAAGAGGGTAAGGGAACACGAAAAATGGAAGAGCAGAATCTAAAACCTAAATAAGGCAGACACTGGTGGGAGGACTAGTAGGATACAAATAAGAGATAGCAAGCTAGATGATAAACATGTGGCATATAAGGGTGGGTTACGTATACAACAGGAGGGAGTCTTGGGGCAGGAGATGGTGGCAGGGGCATAGAGGTGACTATTGGGGGCAGGAGGAAAGAAAGCATTCTAGAGTGGGAAGAATAGTGTGCTGCAATGGATGTGGAGCGGCTGTTTTATGGACACATAATGGAGGCTAAGGAGATGCCCAATCCGTCAGAGACTGGCAAGAATGGAGGCTGAATTAGGGTGGCTAAGAAGGGAGCTGGAGTGGAGGCTACAGAACAGCAGGAAGATTGAAGATGAAGACGGGGAGGGTAGAACAGATAGGACGGTACAAAACAACAGAGAAGTTGGAAAAGAAGAGAGGGGGAGCAGAACAGACAGCAGAGCAGAAGGCTCTTGGAAGGAGAAAGAGAGATCAAGGGTGAAGGGGGAAAGGCTGCATGCAACAGAAAGGTACATGGTCCAGGGAAACAGGAAGACATATAATGATGGCACAGTAAATGATATAATGGTATCAAACAGCTTCTCACATTTAGCCAACTTACAGGAAAAGGAAGAGGAGGAGAAGGGAGGCACTGAAAATATATGGATATGGGACCAAGGTACAAGGAAACAGGAGAGATGGGTATAGCTAAGAATTGGGTGGGGGGGGGAGCAAGGTGGACCCGGCAGAAGGACAAGAGGAAAAGTAGGGAAGGGGAGGGGAGGCAAAATGAAGACAATGCAGGAAAGCAGAAAAACACGGAAGCAGATATGATAGAAGGGGGTGTAGGGCAGGGACATAGAGGAAGAGATGGCAATGGAGAAGGAAGGGAAGATGAGGGGAACGAATTGAGAAATATGGGGAGGGAGGAGGAGGAAGAGAGGGTGAAAGGAAAGTCAGTTGGGAGGAGGGAGCAGCAAGAAGAGCAGCAGAGGAGTGACATGGGAACTGGGGGAGTGCAAGTACAGAATATGGGAGAGCAGGTAGTCAGATCAAGGACAGAAGCCCAGGGCACCGATAAGAGAAATGCAAAGATTAAAAACCAGGACAGGAGCATAGGACCGCACAAAGGGATGGAGAACAAGGAGTTGGTAATGGTCTATGGAGACTCAATAATTAAGGAAATACACTGGTTGAGGAAGGGGGTGGCATATAAAAGGAGGTCAGTCTTCTGTGACCCAGGAATGGAGGCGAGCAGGGTGCTGTCAAGAATAAAGGATCGTACTAGATTGCTTGGGGGTAAACCGCACCTGATTGTGCACCTTAGGACAAATGATCTGGCTGGAGAAGATGTGGAAGAAGTACAAAGAAGATTTAGGGAGTTGGCCAGAGAATGTAGATGGTTGGTTGGGTCAATAGCATGTTCAGATGTATTGCTGGTATACTGTGCTAGTACAGCTAGGCAACTAAGGATACAAGATTTTAACCTCGGGCTAAGGGACTGGTGCAGAAGGGAAGGCTTTGCATGCATCGGGGATTGGGGGGACACGTGGACAGAGGAGCACGTATTCTCAGAGGACAGACTGCACATAAATGAGAGGGGAGCTATACTGTTAAGAGAAAAACTGCAAGGGTACATTGACGGAATTCTGGGTACTAATTTAAACTAAGTGGGGAGGAGTACAAATCTAGGGAAGGACTAGACAATGAAAATAGTGAGTCTTGCCTAGCTAGCACTGCCCCGCAGAGGAAGGTAGGAAATATTAGGAAGAGGGAAAACAAGAGGGGGGAAATAAGATGGAAGGCTTACTAGCAAATGCTAGGAGTCTGGGGAATAAAATGGAGGATTTAGAGGCCATAATGGTGGAGGAGGGACTAGACCTGCCAGTGGTCATGGAGATATGGTGGACAGAAAACCACAATTGGGAGGTGGTTATGCCAGGATATGGTCTCTATGGGAAATATAGGAGAGGGAAAAGGGGAGGGGTTGGCATTATATGTAAAGGAGGGGATAAGGGCAATGGTTAGTCAGGAGGATCAGGTCCCAGTGGAGATACTATGGGTAACATTAACCAAGAGGACAGGGGAGGCAATACGTGTGGGGGTGGTGTACAGACCGCTGAATCTGGGAGAGGAGGTTGATAGGAAGATGCTCAAGGCAATACAAAAGATGACAAGGAAAGGGAAACTCCCTTGGTGGGGGATTTAAATCTCCCAGATGTAGAATAGGAGAACCAAACAGCAACATCAGAAAGGAGCAGGATGTTGATAGAGTCCATGCAGGAGGCATTCCTTCAACAGCTTGTCAGGGAACCAACTAGAGGAGAAGCCACATTGGATGAAATAATGACAAATGGGGACAATATAGATGAGGTAGAGGTGGGGGAAAATCTAGGGGATAGTGACCACAGAATGATTAGATTTAGTATTAGGACAGGGATAGAAGCACGTCGGACGTCCACCAGGGTAATGGATTTCCACAGGGCAGATTTTAAGGTAATGAAGGGAATTTTCAAGAGGGAGATGGCAGGGAAGGAGAACCTGGAGGACATTGAGGAACTGTAGGAGGTAATAAAAGGGGGAATCTTGAGAGCAACATAGCAATGCATAAAGAAGGCGGGTAAGAAAAAACATGGAAGACGGCCACTTTGGTTCACTAAACAGGTGGCAGGAGCAATAAGGGAAAAAAAGGAAAGCGTTCAGGGCATACAAAGAAACTCAAGGAAGGGAGGAAAGAGAAGTATACAGAGAAAAGCTTTGTGTGGCAGGGCAAGCAGTTAGGAGAGCCAAATCAGAGACAGAAGAGAGAATAGTGAGGGAGACAAAGGGGGGGAGACAAAACGTTTTTTAGGTACATTAGTGAGAAAAGGAAATGCAAACAGGGAATAATGAGACTAAAAGGGGAGGGGGCTTCGATCGAGAAGGATGAAGATAAGGCGGACGTGTTACACAGGTGCTTTAGCTCAGTCTTCATAGTCAAAGAGGAGGGAAGGGGACCAGCAGTGAGAAATAGGGGGAAGGAGGGCAGGAAGGTAGACACAAGTCATTTTACTGTAGGTAGGGTATTGGAGGAACTAGGCAAATTAAGGGTAGACAAAGCAATGCGCCCTCATTAACTACATCCCACTGTGCTCAGGGAGTTGAGGGAGGAACTTGCAGCACCGCTCGCAAGGCTGTTCAATCTGTCCCTAGAAAAGGAAAGTCCCAGGAGACTGAAAAAGGCAGGCATGGTGCCACTGCACAAGAGTGGAGGGAAGGAGAATCCAGGAAACTATCGCCCGGTCAGTCTAATCTGTGTGGTGGGTAAACTATTGGAGGCCTTCATAAAGGAAAGACTGGTGCATTACATGGAGAAGGGAGGGCTCTTGGATAACAGCCAGCATAGGTTTACAGGAGGAAGATCATGTCAAACCAACTTAATCGAGTTCTTTGACGAGGTGACGAAGATCTGTGATCAAGGAGGGGCAGTGGACGTGGCCTATCTGAACTTCAGAAAGGCCTTCAACATCATCCCTCACAGGAGGCTAATAAATAAACTGGACAGCCTCGGGGTAGGGAGGAAATTATCAAACTGGGATGGACAACTGGCTAGAGGACAGAACTCAAAGGGTGGTTGTCAATGGTGCTCACTCCAGGAAGGAAAAAGTGACAAGCGGGGTGCCCCAGAGGTCAGTATTGGGACCAGTACTGTTTAACATCTTTATTGGGGAAATTACGGAGGGACTGCATATGAAGGTGTGTCTATTTGCAGAAGACACGAAGATCTGTAATAGAGTGGATACACCAGGAGGGGTAGAAAAAATTGGGGAGGATCTGGGCAGACTGGAAGAGTGGTAAGTGAGGTGGCAATTGAAATTTAATACAAAGAAGTGCAAAATTATGCACATAAAGTGCAAAAATCCAAAGGCAAGCTACAGGCTGGGAGGAGAGGACACTGAAACTACAAAGCAGGAAAGAGATCTGGGGATCATTATTTCAGATAACTTAAAGGTGGCAAACCAGTGCAACAATGTGGTGGGGAAGGCAAGCGGAATACTGACATGCATAGGGAGGGGTATCATGAACAGAAGGAGGGAGGTGATCATGCCACTGTACAGATCCATGGTTAGGCCACACCTGGAGTATGGGGTACAGTTCTGGAGACTGCACCTACAGGGGGACAAGGATAGAGTGGAGCAGGTCCAGAGAAGGGCTACCAAAATGGTTCAGGGACTACACAAAAGGTCTTATGAGGAACGGCTGGAGGAGCTTGGCCTATACACACTGAAACAAGAAGGGGGGGGGACATGATAGAAACTTTTAAATATTTGAAGGGAATAAGCAGGGTGATGGACGGGAGCATTTTCAAATTGAGAGATAATATGGCAACAAGGAAGCACAGCTTAAAACTGGAGGGAGGCATTTTCAGGGGAAATGTGAGAGGGCATTACTTCACAGAGAGGGTGGTGGGTTCCCGGACTAGGCTACCAGAGTGGGTGGTGGGAGCAAAATTGGTAGGGGAAATCAAGAGGCCACTGGATGCCAATATGGGACTGAATAAGAGAGGCAAGAGTACGATAGAATGAAGGGAATAATGGCAATATGGCAAAGGAGCCATGGGGAGGAAAAAGGGCATAGTAGATGGGCCAAGTGGTCCTTTTCTGCCAACAGATTTCTATGTTTCTATGTAAAAGGTATTCAAAAGGCCATAGCAAATCCCTATATAGGGTACCGCTACATAGGGGTACAAGAGCTATATAGGTACTCTGTAGGAAGGGGTTGTAGCTTAGTTTGTGGAGAGAGGACTTGCTGAGGTGATGGATGGGGTGGGTTCAGTAGTGTGCTGCTAGGGGTGTGGGGCAGTGGTGCTTTTGGAAACTCTCTGGGAGGTGGGGGATGTCCGGTTTGTAGAAGTTTAATTCAGCCGAGGGTGGAAGTACAGCAGGAGTGAAGTTTAGGGAAGTGCATTAGTTTTAATTCTCTTTTTTCAGCTTATTTTGATATTGAAATTGTTTGTGTTGGGAGAGGATAAATTGGTGGGGATTTACAATCATTACTATGAGATGCAACTGTTTCTGAGTGACATTCTGGGCTATGGTATTTAATCTGTGCTGTTGAATAGTTTGGGTTGTTACTGAGAGTTTAACTCAGGTGGAACTCAGACAGGAAGCTGCAGTTTGGCCTGCTGAGAGGGGGAGGGGACATATACAGCAGGCACCATTTTAGTTACAGTGTTTGTGTGTGACCTTCCTCCGGAGGAGGTTGCAGTGCTTGGAGGTCCAGTGAAGGGCAGACACAGGGCTGATACACTCTCGTGAGAGTCGGGTGTAGAGCCCTAATCCCATCCTCCCCACCCTCCCTCCCCAGAGCTTGGCTCCTTTATGGGGAACACCTGCTCTGCAATTGGAGAAAAAGGCTTCAGGTACAGCTCATGTAGTTCTAGCCTCTGGGGGTCGGGTTTAAAGGCTGGGAGAGAGGAGCTTAGGGAGTTGTACACTTCCTCTATAAGTTTACTGTGTAGTACTGCACCTAGTAACGGGGGTACCTGTTTACTGTGGGACTGTATCTAGGATTAGTGGGTGACCTGATTAGTGGGTAGGGGTGTATCTTGGACTAGTGGGGAACCTGGTGGTTCACACAAGGAAACCTAATTGGAGGGTGATGGGACCACACGTCATTAGGGCCGGCATCTTTGGGAGGGTGATGGGGTGCACAGGTGTGGAGCAGCCATGATACTGGACTGGGCTTGGAAGTTCGGTGGTTGCCCAGTCTGCTAACAGCTGGCACAGCTTAGGGAGGAGGTTGAAGGGATTAGGAGACAGCTGGAGGGTGGGGGGAGGTATGGTTGGGGAATAGGGCAGGGGCTGCCCCACGGGGCTGCACCGAAAACTAGGGGTGGGGGCATAGGGAAAGGAGTGCAGGAGAGTACTCTGGGTAGCATAGAGACCCTGACAGAGGGGGCCCAAAAGGAGGATACTACCCAGAAAGCAGTTAGGTATCTGGGGACCCCCACAGAGGGAGGCCAAAGGGAGGACATTCTCAGGGTAGTAGGCAGATGGCTGAGGCTGGACAGAAAGAAGCAAGGGGGGAGGTGGATTAGACCTTAATCTGAGTAACCACTTCAATTCTCTTCTTCTGCTTGGGGATGAGGGGGGTGATGTAGCCATTACAGGGGCAGTTAGAGATGGAAAGGGAGTGGGGGGCAGGAGGTGGGGCCCGGATAGCAGGAAGAACAGGGAGGAACTTGGAATGCAGGAAAATGGGGGGAGCCGGGGATCAGAGCAAGAGGAGGAGGAGGTAGAGGGAGGAAAGCACAAGGAGAAGGACCAGTTGGAAGGAAAGGGCAAGGAGAAGGACCAGAAGTACAAGGAGGATACAGTAAAGGAAGCTGATGGTTTAGACCAGGGGAGCACGACAGGCAAGGAGGGGCTGAACGGAGACGGGAAGGAAGGGAGGATGAGCCAGGCTAGTTTAGCAGATGGGGGAAGGACCAGTCGCGAGCAGTGATGGGGGCGGTAGCAGGGAACAGAAGGATACTCAGGAGGAGGAGGAGGCATAGGATCAGAGGAGGTGGTGGCCAGGGTAAATAAGGAGGGGTGGCAGATGTCACCCAGGTAGAGGGAGGAGCAAGGAGCCGGCTGGGAGGGCCAGTAGAAAGGATGAGGGACACAGAAGGGGGGAGGGGAAGGAATGGAGGAAAAGGGGCGGTCAGAGTGCTCCTGTTGGGTGATTCCATGATCAGAGGTATCAAATGGGATAGGGAGGGGGAAGCCTGCCCGGTTAGAACAAAATGCTTGGCTGGACTAATGGTACACAGGGCCAAGCATGAGGTATATCAGCTGGCAAAGGATTGTGGAGGTTCCTCGGACATACTGGTCCACCTGGGTACCAATGACATTGAGGGAAATAGTGAGCTAGAGATACAGGCAAGGTTCAGGGAGCTTGCCAGGGTCTGTCATGATACAGGATGCGCAGTTTCCTTCTCGGAAATCCTGCCGGTGCCAAGGGCTAGTGGGAACACAAGAGGAAGATTAGGGAGATAAACCAGTGGCTCAGGGAGTGGTATGGAGCCAGAGGGTATGGGTTGATGGGGTACTGGGAGGAGACCTGGGAAGATAAGGGGCTGTATGCTAGAGATAGATCTCAGTTTGGAGGGGAGGGGAGGGGAAATCCTTAAGTTGAAGATAGAGGGGTTCATTGGTGAAAAGTGGGGTTTAAACTTGTGAAGGGGAGGATGGGAGAAAAGGGTGTCGAGGGGGGTCCGATAAAGGAGGGACTCTGTCTCCAGCCCCCTTGGGAGCTGGAGGAATGCTGAAAAAAGATGACTGGTAAGGTGCAGACCATGGGAAGACTGAATCCCCATGGAAATACAAGCAGGGGAAATGGAAGTATAGGGAAAGGGTGGAAGGTAGTCCTGCTAAATGCCAGGAGCTTGGGCAATAAAATGCCTGAGCTCCAGGCATGCTAACTGAAGGAGAGGTGGATGTGGCAGCAGTCACTGAGACCTGGGCCACCATAGGGCATGACTGGGACCTGAACCTGGAGGGTTACACCATGTTCAGGAAGGACAGGGGGGAGGGAGGAGGAGGAGGGGTAGCAATAATAGTCAAAAACTGCATTGGCATAGGAGGAGTGGAGGAGGCGGAGGGAACTGTGGAGGCGATTTGGGTAACCTTGATAACAAGGGGGAAGGCAAGAGAGTAAAAATAGGAGTGGTGTATAGACCCCCTGTGCTGGCGAAGGAGCTGTAGAAGAATCTGGTGGCAGATGTTGGGAGACACTGCAGATTGGGCAGGGGAAGGGTGGTGGTGTTGGGGGACTTAAACATGCCAGGAACAGACTGGGAGACTATGACATCCACAGTGGCCAGGGAACAGAGGTTGTTGGATGTCTTTCAGGACACGTTCCTAACTCAGCAGGTGGGGGAACTGACCAGGGAGGTGTGGATACTGGATGTGGTCCTGGCAGACAGTGACCAGATTAGGGGCCTGGAGGTAAGGGACCCATTGGCGGGGAGTGACCAAGCCACAGTCTGGTTCTTCCTGGACCTAGAAGGGGTAGAAGGCTGCACAAAGACGGAGGTAACTGACTTCAGGGGGGCGGATTTCAAGGAAATGGGAAGGATCCTTAAGTAGCATTTGGATGGGATTGGGCCAGACATGGATGCTGACAGTAGGTAGGAAATCATTTGGAGGGGGTGCAGGATGCTACCAGCACCTGTGCAAGAGTAAGATGAAAATGCGGTAGGGCCCGAAAACCCTGCTGGTGGACTAGGGAGGTTCAAGAGGTGGTGAGGGGAAAGAAGGCGGCCTATAGGCATTTCAAGTGCTCAAGGAGTGAAAGGGATCAAGGGGAGTACGAGCTGATGGCCAGAAGGAAGGAGCAGAACCTGGCCAGGGAAATTAGGAGAGGGAACAAGGGGTTTTTTAGGTACATTGGGGAAAAACAAAGGGTGAAGGGGCAGATTAGCAGGATTAAAACAGGAGGAATGGGCACAAGACTGGGAGAGCAGGCTGAGTACTAAATAAGTGCTTTGTCTCAGTTTTCACCAAGGAAAATGGAGGCTGCATCATACATGGGAGGAGACGGGAAACTGAGGAGGGGGGGACCCTTACAGATTGGCAGGTCTGGGGGGGGGGCATCACTGGCAGGAGGGGGGAAGACAAAGCAGGGGGACGAGGTAGCAGAGGTGGAAATCACAGCAGACAGAGTGACGGAAGCCCTCAGGTCCCTTAAGATGGAGAAAGCACTGGGGTTGGATAAATTACATCCCAGAGTGCTGAAGAAACTAGCGGATGTCCTGGTGAAACCCCTGTCGGAGCTTTTCAGTATCTCTCTGTGGACAGGTTGGGTGCCCCAGGACTGGAAGGTGGCACATATAGTGCCTATCCGCAATGGGGGATCAAGGGAGGTGGCAGGGAACTACAGGCCCATCAGCCTGACATTGGTGGGGGGCAAGGTGATGGAGGGCATTGTCAAGGAGAGGCTGGGCGGGACCTGGAAAAGTCTGGGTTCCTGGATGATAGACAGCATGGATTCGTCCCGGGGAAATCATGTCAGAAAAATCTTGTGGAGTTCTATGACTGGGTGACGAGTGCCTTGGACCTAGGTAGACTGGTGGACATCCTCTTTCTTGACTTCATCAAGGCATTGACTCTGTTCCTCATGGGGGCCTGTTGGATAAGCTGGGAGAAATGGGGATGGAGAACCAGATGATCAGTTGGATAGGCAATTGGCTCCAGGACCAGGCCCAGAGGGTCGTGGTTGACGGGTTAGTCTCATCTCCAAGGAGAATCATTAGTGGGGTCCTTCAGGGATTGGTCCTTGGGCCCCTCCTGTTCAACGCCTACGTCTCTGACATAAGGAAGCATATCAGGAGTGAGATGAGTCTTTTTGCAGATGACTCAAAACTGGGTGCGGTGGTGGATGGGAAGATGGGGAAGGTAGCCCTACAGGGGGACCTGGAGGCTCTGGAAAGGTTGTCTACAAAGTAGAAGCTGAGGTTCAATGCAGGGAAATTCAAGGTACTTCACCTGGGAGCCAGAAACCTGGGCCAAGTGTACACCCTGGGAGGGGGAAGCTACAAGTCTCGATGGCTGAGAGGGACCTGGGGGTGGTGGTGGATGTCAAGATGAACAACTCGGAGACTTGTAGGAGGGCAGCAGCCAAGACCAACAGGATGCTGGGATGCATCGCTAGGGGGATCACCTCCAGAAGGAGGAAAGTTATACTCCCTCTGTATAACTGCTTGGTGAGGCGCACCTAGAGTACTGCGTGCAGTTTTGGAGGCCACACTTAAAGAGTGTCATTGATCTCCTGGAGAGGGTCCAGAGGAGGGCAACCAAAATGATCTGGGGCTTGGGGGACAGGACCTATGGGGAGGCTCAGAGCTAAATATGTACACATTGGAAGAGAGAAGGGACCGGGGGGGACATGATAGAGGTCTTCAGGTACATGAAGGGAGTAAACAGGGGAGGAGCAGTCAGGATGCTCCGAATGGAAGTAGGGGTGGCAACTAGAGGGAATGAGTGGAAGCTGGAGGGGGGGAGATTCAAGGGAGAAAGGAGGAGGTGCTACTTCAGTGAGAGAGTGGTGGAATCATGGATTGCACTGCCTAGGGGGCTGGTGGAGGCAGAAACAGTGGAGCAGTCAAGAGAGGGTGGGACAGGTACAGGGGAAAGGTTCTGGAAGCAAAGTCCAGTGCAGCGAGAATATCCGGGACTGGGAAGGAAGAAGCCAGAGAGGGCGAGGGGGGCAGCAAGGTCAGCTCCCAGGGTGGGGGCTGACCAAACGAGCAGACACGAAAGACCATTAGGCCTATTCTGCTGGCATTTTAGCATGTTAGTATGTTAGCTCAGTAGGGAGATAGGAGTGCTGGTGGAGGGAGAGCATGATAGAGTACTAAGAGAGAGAGACACTGTGTTCTCACAAGGCACAGAGGCAGGTAGGGTAAGGGATGTGGGAGTGGAGCCAGAGCAGGAAGGAGGATGGGGAGGAAGGAAGGAAGGAGGGAAGGAAGGAAGGAAGGGTCCCCATCCCCCAGTGGAAGAGATGTCCAAGAGTAGGGGGTACTTTAGTAGGAGGAATGGGTAAGAGAAGGAGGGCCCGGTAAGAGCACATCCAGAGGTGCCAGTGTTGAATAGATTCCTCCAACTGGTCAGGGGAGTGGCTGGGAAACTAAGTAGAGTATAGAGGGGTGTGAGCTAGGGAGCGATTGAGGTAGTAGAGGGGAGGATCACAGAGGAGGGAGAATGGAAGAAGGTAGTGGCAGAGGCAATGGTGGAAGAGAGAGGAAAGAGTGGGATCAAGCAAGTAGCAGAGCAAGGGAGGATGTGCAGTCAGGGTGAGAAGGGAAGGAGCCAATGATGGGAGGGCAGGAGGATAGGATAGGATGTGAGCAAGCAGAGGGACTGGGATGCCAGAAGGGAGGGGAAGGAAGTTAGTGCAGGGATTAGTAAGGAAGGTGCAGAGGAACAGGGAAGACTGCAATTCAGACAGGAAGGGAAGGAGGTGACAAGCAGGGAGGGACAGCAGGGTATACAGTGGAGCACAGGTGGGAGAGGAGAGAGTTGTGATCTTGGGGGACTCTCTAGTTAAAGGTGTGAAATGGGGGAAGGGCCTAGGGCAAACCACAGGATGGTGCAGTGTATGCCAGGGATAACTGCAGGGAGGGTGGGCCCCCTGACAGCCGATCAAGCAGGACAGGAGGGAGGAAAACCTCACATCATCATTCACCTGGAAACAAATGACCTATCAAGATGTGAGGTAGAGGAGATGCAGGAGAGGCTCAGGGAGGTGGGGAAAATCTGTACTTAGGCAAGGAGATTGGTAGCCTCCTCTGAGGTATTACCTGTACCGAGGGCTAGTACTGCTAGAAAGAATAGAGGACTTCAGTGTATGGCTCAAAGAGTGGGGTGGGGAGGAAGACTACAGGATAGTCAGGGAATAGGGGGTACCTGGAAAAATAAGGCCTTGTATACACCGAATAGGCTGCATCTAAGGAGGGAGGGTACTAGGGTACTAAAGTCAAATTGGAGAATTTATGGGTAGGGACCTTAATTTAAACTGGTCTGATTGTCAGCAGGGGGTCACAGCCGCGGCTTAGTGACCAGGTAGGAGGCCGATAGCCTCCTCAAGCAGGTCAGTCAGATGGATGGGGTCCAGATGAGAGGCAGACAAGGGAGGGCAGTAGAGAAGGGCTGGGAGCAGGGGAAGGTGGGGAGGGGCAGGCCAGGAGGGAGGGGGACAGAGTCACAATGGAATGTAGTGTCTCTGAATGCTCAGAGCCTTGGAAACAAGATGGTTGAGTTGCAGACACTGATAGTTGAGGGAGAGCTGGACTTGGCAGCCATCACAGAGATATGGGCCTTGCCAAACCATGACTGGCTCCTCTCCATCCCTGGTCATAGGAAAGTAAGAAGAGGAGATGGAGTGGCTCTGTACATTAGGGAGGGAAGGGATAAACCTGTACCATGGAAGAGGAAGGAAGGACAGAGGTGATGTGGGTACAGGTACAATCTGCTAAAGGTAAAACATTAAGAACAGAGTAGTGTACAAGCCACCAAATCAAGATGAGGAGTTAGATAAGGAACTGGAGTCCCAAACAGTGTAGATGACCAGCAGGGGGGAGGTAGTGATTATGGTGGACTTCAGTCTACCTGGGGTAGACAGGATCCTGGCTACCTCCTGTATTAGGACACAAGCACTGCTGGATGCATTCCAGAATGTGTTCCTGACACAAGGTGTCCTGGAGCCCACTAGGGAAAGGGTCATACCGGACCAGACTGGACCTGGTCCTGTCTAACTGCACAAGTCCAAGATGTTAAGGTGGAGGTGAACCAGAAATGGACCATAATTAAAGAAGGACTGTTGGCAGCCACTAACGTGTATGCCAAAATCAGTAGCTGGAGATCCAGTGCCAAAAGCCCAACTGATTTGGTAAGGAGATAGTCAAGGTAGTAAAGGGTAGAAAGTCAGCCATCCAGAAGTACAAGAGTACTCAGAAAGAAGAGGACAGGGACAAATACTGTGCCAAATCAAAGGAGGTGGGTTGAGCAGTTAGGAGAGCAAAGACCAATAGGGAGCTGCAGCTGGCAGAGGGAGAGAAAGCAGGGGAAAAAGCCTTCTTTCAGTACATCAAAGGGAAGTGGGATGTGAGGAATGAGATAGTAAGAATGAAAATGAGGGGGTGGGTGGAGGGTAGTGAAGAAAAAGCAGAGGCGCTTAACAAGTCTTTCTGTCCAGTCTTCACTAAGGAGAAAGACAGCCCAGTGCCACAAGGGAGAAAGGGTATGGGCAATGGAGGTGGGGCACAGATAGAGAGATCAAGGTAGACAGGGTGTGTAAAGGCTTAAAGGCCCTGAAGCTGGACAAATCCCCAGGGCCAGAAAGCATGCATCCAGTGGTGTTGAGGGAGCTGGCAGAGATGCTGATGGCTCCCTTGGTAGATCTGTTTAACATCTCTCTGGAGTCGGGGAAGTAACCCTGAACAGGAAGGCTCCACATGTAATGCTACTCCACAAAACCAAGCCAAGTAATGGCCCTGGTAAGTACAGACTGGTTAGTCTGACCTCAGTAGTAAAGAAACTGATGGAAACCATTCTGAAAGAAAGGCTGGTAAACTTTCTGGAAGAGAATGGGCTCCAGGATGAGAGACAGCATGGATTTCTTTCAGGTTGGTCCTGCCAGACTAACCTGCTTGATTTCTTAGACTGGAGCAGCACAGTGGACAGAGGCCAAATGGTAGATATCCTGTATCTGGATTTCAGTAAGGCCCTTGACTTGGTTCCCTACAGGAGATTAATCAGGAAGTTGGAGGATCTAGTGGTAGTTGGTAAACTACCTCATGGGTTAAAAACTGGCTGCAGGACAGAAGTCAAAGGGTGGTAGTCGGGGGGGGGTGGATTTTCTCAGGATAGGCTAGTGATCAGTGGGTTCTATGTGATAACAGCAAATGCCTAAAGGCGATCACCGTTATCAAGAAGTCTAGAGTGCCGAAAACATTTTCGGGACTCTGACACCTGCCATTGGTGAAAAACTGTGCCGGGACTTACTTTTTAATGTTTTCTGTGGGGAGGCTGCACCCCCCCAAGCTCCCCCATGTGGGGGGCATCACCCACTGCACCCCCCTACTAAAGGATTCTCAACTCCAGGGGGGTGCTGGTTGGGGAAGGGGAACATTACAAAATAAAAGGTTCAGGGTGGGCGCAATAAAATTGCACCAGCGCCTAGATCAGAACCTGGTACCACACCCGCCATAACTGCGGACCAACCCCCAATGCCATGATGCAGCTCGGCAGCCCACTGCAGCACCACCCCCTACAGCTCCTCAGTCCCTCCCAGCCCACGCCTGCGTGTTTGCTTCCCATGCGCACATATAGTGACATCCTGTCGCTATTTTCGCTGGCCCCAGATCCGGCCGACCTACCCTCCCATCGCCATGAGGGATTTGCTGGGGAGTGGGTTGTCATTATGGATGGTGCCCTTCCTCAAGCATCCTCCCCACAGGATACCTGACCAGTGTGGTCCCACAAGGCTCAGTGCTGGGATTAGTGTTGTTTAACATCTTCATAGGTGATATTGCAAGATGGGATCAAGGATACAACCTGCCTGTCTGTAGATGACACAAAGCTCTGTGGGAGAGTTGACATGGAGGAGGGGAGACATGATCTATTGGAAGACATGGTTAAGTTAGAGAAATGGTCTGGTATATAGCAACTGGGATTTAACACTAAATAGTGTAAGGTAATGCACCTGGGGGCAAGAAACCTGGAGAGCAAATATTGACTGGGTGGTATGAACTTAACCAGGTCAAAGGAGGAGAAGGACTTGGGAGTAATAATCATGAATGAACTGAAGGACCCGGTACACTGCAAGAGGACAGCAGCAAAAGTTAATTGGATGCTGGCCTGCATTGCTGGAGAATAATCTCCAGAAAGGCAGAGAGCATTCTGCCACTGTACAGACCACTAGTGAGGCCACACCTAGAGTACAGTATGCAGTACTGGAACCTGTATCTCAAGAGGAACATCAACTTACTAGAAATGGTCCAGAGAAAGACAACCAAAATGATACTGGGTCAGCAAGGCAGAACATATGAGGAGAGAATCAGAGAGCTCAACATGTACTCCCTGGAGGACAGAAGGGAAAGGGGTTACATGATTGAGACCTCCAAATACCTTAAAGGTAGCAAGAGGGTGAGCACTGAGGGGCTTTTCAGCATTAATGGGAAAAAGACCAGACCAGTTGGAGACATTACCTCAAGCTGTTGGGGAGATGATTCAGGAGAGAAATGAGGAGGCACTTTTTCACTGAGATGGTGGTGGCTACGTGAAATGAGTTGCCAGAGGAGGTGGTCTCACTTGAGACAGTGGCTAGCTTCATGAGAGGCTGGGACACAGTAAAAGGGAAAATTGCAAGTAGAAGAAAGGGGAGGAGGGTGTTAGCAAGGAGATTTGGGAGGAAAATGGGGAGGGGGAATCCTTCAGAAGACACTGAGGAATCTGCACACTGAAGCAGACTTGATAGACCCCTAGACCTTTTTTTGCTGGCTTAATCATATGTTTGTAAGTGAAACAGTGAGGAGGGTTGGGAGGAAAATGGGGAGGGGGGAATCTCTCACTAGACCTCTTTCTGCTGGCTTATTGATATGTTTGTAAGTGAAACATTTAGCAAGGAGTGTTGGGAGGAAAATAGGGAGGTGGGAATTGGGGAAGGGGGAATCGCTCACTAGACCTTTTTCTGCTGGCTTATTGATATGTTCATAAGCAAAACAACGAGGAGGGTTGGGAGGAAAATGAGGAGGGAGGAATCCCTCGTTAGACCTTTTTCTGCTGGGTTATTCATGCAGTATTTTCATAAGTGCAGCTGTCTCTGCTTCAGAGGCCAACTCTGTTGCAAGGTTGAGCCTCTTACAAATCAGACATTTAACATTAAAAGATAGAATCTGATGGTAGAGGGAGACCAATGGCCCAACAAGCCTGCCCATAGTGGGTATTAACTTTCAATGCTGTCTTGTGGAGCAGTGTATATATCAGCAGATGAGCAGGCAAGAGACAGAGATTTTAGTCAAAAATTCAATCCCTTTTTGTGCTTTTCCTTCACAGCTACAGCACTGAGAAATCACTGGGCACAGGTAACCACAGACAGTAGATAAGAAAGGCTAGGTAAGCACAGTTCTGAGGCAGTAAAAAATAATTATTTTACTTACAGACTCAGAAATGCAGTGAGCAACTTGTGAGGCATACGCCAAGTAAACTGCATGTATCATGCATACATACTTTTTTGAGGGACGCACCTACTGTACTGTTGGTAGTTGCTGGTTGGTGGTTACCTGTGCCCAGAGTTTTCTCTGTGCTATTTTGTTTTGTGCTGTGAGCATGGTACATGGAGCATAGCCTCTACTTTGCTTACTCCTTCAGAAATACTACTGTGCAAAATAGCACAAAACTGTGGTTTCACATTCAAACAAGTAGCACCAACATCTACCATAATTTCCCACTTGCTTTTTCCAAATATCATCACTTTTTTCCAAACTGCACATTTTTTAAAATGCCATTTTCAAAAAATGTGCAGTTACAAAAAAGTAGTGTAACTGGTCCCATGCCGTGGAGGGCTGAGGCATCATGCCTTACCTCCTGCCATGCCAGTGACCTGTGTTTGCAGTGCAAGTGGGTCACTGGGTGTCAGCCAGGGAGGAGGAGGACTGAGTATCACAAGGACAGCTCTCCTCCTCCGGGAGGGGGGGTAGTGATCAGTGCTTGCCTGGCCCCTAGTGGAGGCTGGTAGATGGGACACTGATGCTCTCTAAGATGGGTGAAGGTGGGGCAGATGCCCGACATGCCGTGCATGAGAGCATGCTTGACACTGCCACTGGTATCACTGCATGCCCTTTGTCTGAAAAGAAAGAATGAAAAAATGTCTCTGGTGGTTGGATGTAGGAGGGGCTCACAGGTCCCACTCCCCGACCAGCCAGACGCCAACTGGAACTGGATCCGGTCTTAAGCGGGGGCCTGCGGATCCCCCACCAGCCCCACCAGGGAGGCAAGCCCTGTGGAAAGATGGTTGGTGCTGATGGTGGGCATCGGGGGGGAGAGGGCTAGGGCTCCCTCCTCAGTGTGGGCTGCCAGAGATGGGGGGGAGAAAAAGAAATACAAAAAAAAAGTAGTGTCAATTCGGTATGTAATGTGAGTCAAACTAGTTATGCATAGTTAAAATAGCACCAAAAACAATCGGCTATTTGAATGCATTATTGAAATTGCACACTTTCTTTCTGGAAATAAAAAACATGATGCAATTTCAGGGGGTAGTTTATCAGAGCTTGAGAAGAGAGCAAGAGATGAAAAATACACAGCTGGATGATGCACCTACACTGGTACTGGCTGAACACAACATTTTATTTCCTTTTAATCCATCCTGTCCTGCTACTTAAAACAACCAACATTAAAACTGTTGCTGCTGCTGCTACATGACTGATAATAGTTCTGACGATTGTGAAATACTGCATGACGTGAGTACAATGCCTCCACGTATGATGCAGAATGTCCGTATGGATAGGACACCTTTTATGATACTAGCTTACAGTGTCTCAAAAAAAATTATTTTTAAACTACTACTGCTAATTATGAGAAACAAGTCCCTTTAAAGGCCCTGCTGTTGCTAAATGACCAAAATGCTGCCTAACAATTATTCTGAACTACTACACTGTACACAAACTGTATCACATTGCTGTGCAAGGCACTACACATACAAACCACTCCTCTAAACTCAAGCCACTGCGAAAAATAACAGCAAACTGAATATTGCAGAGTTGTATCTGGCCTGTTACACAAGAAAAATAAACTTTTGAATTTAGAGTATGTCTAACTGCTGACAGAGGGTGACTATAGAATGCATTGCATTCTCTGTCCATTACTGGAGGTTGCTCAATGAAATACTAATAGGAATCATGGGAAAATCCCTTTCCTTCAGGAAAAGCTATATTGTCAAATTACACAATTTTCTACAAAGAAAAATGTTGCACTTTGAAAACTGCACATTTCCAAAAAAAAAAATGAATTTACAAAAATGAGCAATTTCAAGCACTTTGCTCTAAAAGCCACATGGTATTCATAGATATCTTTTATAATGCAATGGTACACTTATGCCTTCTGGTGCCATTGTCACCTTGCACAGCTAAAATGAAACTGCACCTTTTTAAAACCAAATTGTGCAAATTCTAAAACATGAAATTGCAAGATTAAAATACGAAGTGGCATTTTGTGAAGTTGTTTGAAAATTCATGACAATGGTCCAAGTTTTGCAAAATCTGGGAAAAGCAGATTTTTCTAATTCCACCTAGTACTACTCACAACAGATACAAGGATAGAGCTATAGGTAGCAAGTACGATGGTGTAAAATTACCATTTCAATGGAAAAATTCCTGCAGTTCCAAAAGTTTGCAAAACATACTGAAAAAAACATGCTTTTCAAGTGTGTATTTGTTGGCAATATGTGGGGCAAAATCCTGGACATTTCTCATTTGCAGTAAAACAAATCCACAAGTCTAATGCTTAATTGTGTTCCTTAAGTTATAGACTGGCAAAAAAGCAATCTGAAGACCCATATTTCTAACCTCATTATGTATCTACTGTACCCCTTTCTCCCTCTGTCAGGCCATACCTGCCCCCACTGATGTCAATCCATCCACAGGCCCATCTCAAGCTGCTTACAGTCCCAGATTCCAACTTTTGTGGCAGGACCCAGGACTTGCCTTTAGTGGCTCAGCCCAGGTCTTAGCTGTCCTGAGAACCAACATCAGTTTTATGCCTTTAGTTTGAGGAGGGATCTGATGGTCCCAGGACTATTGACATGGAGTGCCGAGCCAGCTGCCATTCTTGTGCTTGGGTGTGTTTTTACTCCCTTGTTTTCCCATACGCACTTTCTTGATGCAAATGGATTGGTCTGCCTGCAGTACCAGCCTGTGAAGAGGGACAATGCTACCTGGTCACCAATGATGTCAAGACCCCCCAACTAACTACAGAAGGCACTGGTGCAGTAGTTGGATATCACCATCCCTCCCAGAACTTGTTAGTTCTGTTTCCACAGCACCCCAGTGCTCTGCTGACTTGGGGTATGAGTTGGGTTGCACCTCCAGTCCTCCTAAGATCACAGTAAGCATTGCTAGCACCAGCAGTACTGGCCTCAAACTTAGTTTTTTCAAACCAACTTAGTGATACATTGCAAATTATGTGAATTGTTTTGCCTCAGTTTGTGAAAATGTGAATATGAACTCAGTTTTCCTAGCCCCCTAGTAGCAGGGAGAGAGACCCAGGCATTTACTATATAATTTAGAACCCATTAGATGGTTCGGTTTTCCCCAAGTCTTATGAAGCCCTAATGAAAAGAAAAGGGGATAGCATTAGCACTGTCCAGGAATCCTTTATCACAGAATAGTAAAAGTAATTTCATATCTCAAAAGTTCTTTCACACAAGCCTCTCAAAAATGTTCCCACTGCATGCAAAGTTTATACGGTTCATCATTAAAAAAATATGTAATTGCTATTACATATAATTTTAGTACCATAAAACTATCATATGACTAGAGTACATCTAAAGCTATCTATAATATTATTAAAGCATTTGAAGCTGTGTGTAGTTTGGCTAAGGTTCAGTTCAGTAAGGCTTCCTGTCAATTCCACTTTTTTTTTACAAACAGAATGAACAGAATTAAGCTTTAACTGTATTAACTATTGGTCTGAAAATCAGCCTGCTTGTACGCCATGAATATGTTTTGCACAATGTGAATAACATTTTCCCACTAAATGTTATAGACTAAATAGGTTTCTTTTAAGGTAAAAAAATGTATCTTGGAAATCAGGCTTTATTGGGAAAAAATGTGCATTTTACACTACTTAAAATTCATGTCTATAGTAGTTTGGCAGAATTCTCATACTAAGTATTTGCTTTCTGTTTACTTCAGAAACGTAACAGTAAATGTACAACTTATATACTTCAGTCAATGCAGATTTAAACAAGCATTTGTCAATGCCGAATGTTGCTTGCTTGTATGTGCTGTTTAGGCATTTGGAAGTGATAGTTTCATGCCTTCCTCCCAAGACATCCACTGTGTCTTTCCGTTCAGTATTCACAGAAGAGTGGGGGGGCAAGGGGCACAGCAGTACATGAGTTGCCAAGGGGGTGAAGAGGTGGACAATAGTCCATTTAAAGGCAAAAGAGTCCTGCAGGAGCTCACTAAATTGAAGGTGGACAAAGTGATGGAACCAGATGGCATATGCCCAAGGATATTAAGAGAACTGCGAAGGGAGATAGCAGTACTTCTGGCAGCCATGTTCACTGAATCAATTAACACAAGTGAGTTGGAGGAGGGCACATGTGGTCCCTCTACACAAGTCCGGCAGCAGGAAGGAGGCAGGGAACAATAGGCCGTTCAGCCTCACCTCAGTAGTGGGGAAGATCATGGAGACATTGCTTAAAGAAAGGATAGTGGGGCATCTAGAAGCCATCAGAGCCCAGGACCATAGACAACATGGATTCACAGCCGGTACATCATGTCAGAAAAATCTGGTTGATTTCTTTGACTGGGTGACAAAGGAAATGAATTAGGGTGGGGCAGTGGACAACTCTTACCTTGATTTCAGCAAAGCCTTTGACACCATCCCATATAGGAGGCTGATAAACTAGCTGGGTAGGCTGGGCATGGGGGAAAGGGTGGTAAACTGGGTTAGAAACTGGCTAACAGACAGGAGGCAGAGAGTGGTGGTAAATGGTGTGCAGTCTAGGGAGAGGGGGTCACCAGTGGGGTGCTGCAGGGATCGGTCCTGGGGCCAGTCCTGTTCAATGTCTTCATTAGTAACATTGCAGAATGTCTGAAGGGAATTCTTTCACCAAATTTTCAACATAGCCATTTTAGGACCTCTGCTCATGAACAGTGTCACTGTGATTTTCTTAATCTGTCTCAAACATTGACTGCGCACACCGAATGATCCTTTGTGCGCTACATGCACGGAAGCACATTTTGGGCGACATGTGAAAAATGACAGCTGTACTGCTCATAAGGAGGTGTGGTAAAATGGCAATGTTGAAAATCTGGAGTGCAAATATTAAAAATTTGTAAACTTCCGAGTGTGCGTAGGAACTGTGTAATGCACGCCTGAGAAAACAGTCATTTTAGGAATTTTTTCACCAAATTTTCAAACTAGCTATTTTAAGACCTCTGCTCATGAACAGTGTCACGTGATTTTCTTAATGTGTCCCATACAATGATTTCGCGATACCGACTCGCCATTATGCGCTACATGAAGAGCGAAACATGTTTTGGCAAGATGTGAAAATGACAGCTGTACTGCTTATAAGGAGGTGTGGTAAAATGGCAATGTTGAAAATCTGGAGTGAAAATATTGAAAATTCGCGAACTTACGAGAGTGCATAGGATCTGTGCAACAAATGCTCATAAACCAGTCATTTTTGGGAATTTTTTCACCCAGTTTTCAACATAGCCATTTTAAGACCTCTGTTCATGAACAGTGTCACTGTGATTTTCTTAATCTGTCCCAAACATTGATTGTGCACACTGACTGCGCCATTGTGCGCTACATGCATGCAAACACATTTTGGGTGACGTGAAAAATGACAGCTGTACTGCTCACAAGGAGGTGTAGTAAAATGGCAATGCTGAAAATTTAGAGTGAAATATTAAAAATTAGCTGAACTTATCGAGCGCATGTAGGAACTGCTAAACACATGCTCAGAAAACAGTCATTTTAGGAATTTTTCAGTAAATTTTCAACATAGCTATTTTAAGACCACTGTTCATGAACAGTGTCTGTGATTTTCTTAATGTTCCCATACATTGATTTCACACACAAATCGCCATTGTGCGCTACATGCATGAAACACATTTTGGCTGATGTGAAAAATGCCAGCTGTACTGCTCATAAGGAGGTGTGGTAAATGGCAATGTTGAAAATCTGGAGTGCAAATATTAAAATTTGCAAACTTATGAGCGTGCATAGGAACTGCAGCTACACTCGTAAACAGTCATTTAGGAATTTTTCCACAAAATTTGCAACATAGGCTTTTGAGAGCCACCTTATGAACACTGGCACTGTCGCTTTGTCATCGATTTGAAAGGTGATTTTGCTGAAGTGACCGTGAAAATCACCTTCGGACCCAATTAACACCATGACAGTGACAGAATTCATGAGGAGGGGTCCCAAAACCCATGTTGAAAATTTGGTGCCAAAATTCCAAAAATGCCTGAGATATGCAGCAAAGTTGAAAACCCTATCTATCCCATTATACAGTTTACTGGCATTTCCTCAGTTCGGCGGTCGGCTTTGAAGAAATTGCAAAGCGTATTCCGAAGTCACGAAGATCGTCGCGCCCGAGGTCCGGAGGTGAAGTATGGGGTGAGGGGGATGTAGGGAGGCAGGGTGCGCAGTGGGTGAGTGCGGGTTGTGGGAGGGGGCAGGGAGAGCGCGAGGCACAGTTTTGCATTTACAGGTTTTTTCTAATAAGACGACGAGACATTTGCCATGCTGGGTAGGCTCCCAGTGTGGCAGCTGGATCTTTGAGGCGTGCATCGGACAGAGGATTGGGCACCCCGTCGGCCATAACACATTTTGCCACACTGGGATGGACTCCAGCGTGGCACCTGGAAGCTTTGGGGGCATGGAGCCGAATGGGATTGGGCACCCCATCGGGCCATACAGCGGTGGCCGGGGGAGGGGAAGGCGATGAGCACGCAGTCGCGTGTGTGTGTGTGTGTGTGTGTGTGTGTGTGTGTGTGGAGGGCTCTGCTCACTGAGCGGAGCTCTCCCTTTCAACTGTACGACCACTGCATTTTCAACTGCTGTCATAGACAGCTGCAGCAGTGATTGAGGAACTGGGGCCGCGCCTGCAAACACACTGACTGAATTGGAAGACTGGTGCCACACCTCTGAAAACTCGGATGATGGCGCTATGTTTCTTGCACATGCATGCAAGCAACATAAAAAGCTTCTTTACTGCACTTTGTGATATGTGCAGTATCAAAAGGAACACATGCTGTCTTGGTTTTAGAGTTTTGTAGTGTTACATCACTCAGTTCCACCTTTTGAAGTTTCTAGTCAATGAAAACTATAATTTAAGATCTCTCAACTGAAGCACAGCCAAATGTTTTAGCAGAAGAAAATTAATCCTAGTGGTTAGAGTGCTAACACCAACCCATCCTTGCCAGACTTGACACCTCTTTCCTCTCCTTTCTGCAACTTTGCTCTAAATACCCCACTTCTGACTCATTGCTGCTGTCTCTCACGTTCTCTACCTTGACCTCAGCCTTCCCTTCCTTATGCCTCATTGTCTCATCTACTGCTCCATCTTTTACTAAATATTGGCTCTTTTCACCCTGCTACCTTTCTACTCTCTTCTCTGCCATACTATCTTCTTTCTCCCTCTTCTCTGATGCCCTGCCATTCACCTTCTCTCACTTGGAAACCTGTACTGTTCAGTCTGCTTTCTTTGTCCACCTCCCCGTACCTAATCTCTGGAACAGCCTCCCTTCCACAATTCTTCTCACCTCTGCTAACCTCTCCCTTTAGTTTTATTTCTCTGTCCACCTCCGTAATCTTGGAAATAGCCTCCCTCTCCAAATTCATCTCACCTCCTCTAGCCCCTCCTTCAATCTGTTTTCTCTGTCCACCTCCTTAATCTCTGGAACAGCCTCCCTTGCAAATTCATCATACCTCCTCACCCTCAGTCTGCTCTCTGTCCACCACCCTAATATCTGGAACAGCCTCCTTCCCCAAATTCACCTTGTCTCCTTCAGTCCCCTTTCAGTTTTTTTTTCTCTCTGTCCACCTCTCTAATCTCTGGAACAGCCTCCCTCTCCCAATTATCTAACCTCCTTTATCCCCTCAAACTGCTTTCTCTGTCCACCTCCCTAACCTCATCTGTTGCTTGAGAGACAATTTGAATCATGTTTCTGCAATACCTCCATATCTCTTACTGCTTAAAGTGGTTTGGTCCTGCATGAATTATTTTGAGATACAAAAATATAATGTACACTGGCATTTATGAGGACTGTGGACTCGATTTTCAGAGCCCTTAAATCACTGCAAGTTTTGGCAATCTAGGGTGGCAGCAATCTTGGGGTGTGTCAGGGACCCTGCACCATATTTGAACAACGAGTGTCCCTGTGCCCAAGACCCAAGATCTGCTACAACCACATAGTTGTGCTGAAGTGGTGGCACAGCTGTGGACTTTGTCAGAAGGATCTGTCCACCCTCTCCCACCCAGCTTAACACTCAAGGGGCCATGATGTTGGGGGTTATGTCTGCCAGGAGGGGACTGGGGGCAGAGGAAACATGGTGGGAGAATTTGGGGTGACAGGGGCATAGCACTAATGTGCAGTGGATGAGGTGGCACCCATTGGGGTGCCCTGTGCTCCTACTTGCAGCCAAATGGACTGGGACAGGGGGATGCCAGAAAAAGACTGGGACACAGCCTTAAAAGGTACAACATGGCAATTGCCCCATTAGTGTCACTGACCAAAACACCATCGGCGGGCAGCAACCTGCCTACACATGGGGGGGCCTGGTACCAGGGGAATGCCGCTGTTCCTGGGGACCACTCTCAGCCACCACTTGCACCCTGCAACCTGCAGCCACTGCTGCCCACTGATGGTGTTATGGTCAGTGGCATCTATGGGGCAGTTGCCAGGGTTGTATCCTCCTGAGCCTGGGCCCCACTCCCTTTCTAGCAGCCTCCTGTCCCAGTCCAATTGGCTATATGTAGGAGCACTGAGCATCCCCACAGGGTGCCACCTCATCCCCGACACATTAGCGCCATGTCCCAAGGTCTCCCAATGCTTCTTTTACCCCCAAGTCCTCTCCATGCAGCCCTCCCAATCGCCACCCTGCCAGGCAGTGGCGCATGGACTTTAGACCACCTTTTGGCTGGTCTAAAGGCAGCCCCTGTTGTGACTATGGCGGGGCTTGTAGAACAGCAAATAAGGGGATGGTGCAGCCCCACTGTGGCACAACCACCCTTGTGACCTGGCACATGAGCACTTTTGCCACAAGGGTGGTAAAGGGGGGCTTTGCTGCATGACATCCCGATTTTGGTGCAGCCAGAGTCTGAATATCAGGATTGCTGCAAACTATGATGCAAGGTGCTACTTGCGTCATCCCTGTTTGGTGCAGGCACCTTCCATGATAGTTTGCCATTTGAAAATTGAACCCTGTGTCTTTACTATAATACTAGATGGATAAAAACACTTCACGGTGTTCTGCTGGACATGTAGTCAGTAATCACTTAAATTATTTTGTTATAATGCAATGTGGCAGCAGTTTAACCAGGTTGTTACTCTTAGACTGTAATCGTTCTCACAAAAGAAATGTTAGAGGTATATGTTTGGCCAGTTGGTAATGCACTGTGTGTTTTGTACACAATCTGTTTTTGCTCATTGTCCACATTTAATCTCTGCACAATGAAGGTGATGTTTAGTACCAATCAGATAGGATAAATGACGTTTACTAGAGTACCGCTCAAGTTACGTTTGATTGGATGATTCATGGTTCCTTTCACAAATGAGGTTAATCAACCATATTATAAGTCTGCGATGACGTTGCTGTGCCAACTATGTGTTAAGATGGTAGAAGAAATACAACTGGCCTAGGAGGATCAGTGTGTGAAAATGAGTTAGTCCCTTGGCAGAGTCTTTGTGCTTTGGGAGAGAACTGGATGCCACAATCCTCAAACCCTAGAAATACAGACAAATGGTGGCAGAAGAACTGTCCCCACCCCCCAAAAAAAAAAGCTATGCCTGAAGCTATGCTCTTAACATCTCTTTCACACTCACTAATGAGAAATATATTGGTTATATTGTTCATGTGATTCACAGACTTTCAGTGAATGCTTAGTAAGGACATACCTTCTGAAAATTGAGCCACACAGCTTATAACCTGTCTCTGTTTCTATTGACATCAGTGGAATCAATTATACAATGAATCAGTGAATGCTGGAATATATGAAGGTACAATATGTGGTGACATAGATTCTTCGATATTTAGGTGCTCTGACAGGTTGCCTTCTGGCAATAAGCAGGACTGCTCTGTGCAGCATAAATGTCAAGATCACTGATCGGTAGGTCTGTGAATGGCTTTTTAAGTAATGCAGTGCCTCACTAGCAGTAATGCAGTAATCAGATGTAATTTATTAGGAATTTCATGTAAGGGAAACATTTTCAGTCAAAATGATGATTATCACAATAGTTTTTATAGATCATATATACTTTTAGGAGTACAACTGGTGATGGCAAGCATAATAGTATGAGACTCTGGGAAGATAGATGTTGTAATGAAATTGCAGTTGCAAGCTAAATTAGCCACTCTGCCTGCTGCTGGTAACCTTCATGTGAATTGAATGAGAATAAGTGTATTTATTTATTTAGCTTTTGTTGACCGGGTAAGTGCACTAGACAAATCCTGCCTATTTTCAGGCACGACCCGGGGAGGGGGATACAGATGAATGCCAACTGACCTTGAACCAGATTAAGCTGTATCTACCCCCAGACTGTGACATGGCTCAACCCAATTCATTATGATTCAGAGTAATAACAGCATGGATGTCTTCCACTTCACCCCCCTCCCCCACCCATACAGGCAGACACATGTACATGATTTGTTTCCATCTGATTCATTAAACTAACAGCCTGCAGGACAGCAAATGACATGCAAACATGCTGATGTACCGCATTACAGCCTCAGTGATGTTCAGACACTGAAGCCCTTTTGTCCACTTCTGTAGTGCCTATGCCCACTAGTTGTGGCAAATGTGCAAACGTGGGGCTTGCACCAGATCCATACTGGCAATGTGAATGACTGCCAGTATTCTCTGTTCTGCAGTACATTAACAATGCTGCACCACCAAGTTAGTGCAGGGCAGCAGGTTGCTCTGTTATGCTGCTTGTAAGGAAGCTATCATGACTCCATTGCATTTTTATTTATTTATTTAACATTTGTCATCTAGGAAAGGCCCACTAAATCAAAGTTTGTTTCCAGGTGTGATCCGGGGCTGGGGGGGGGGGGAAGGAATACAACGGGGATAACAATGGTAATGGTACACAATTTAAGTAGTGCAGATGACAGCCAGCCCAAAGGATAAAACAAAATTACAGGACAAAACAGGAACGACCATGATGCAGAAGTAACATGGCCAAATGAAAACTATAGGAAATTAATACAATACATCAGAAGCAAATACAGTGTGGTGCCCTTGGATTAATTAGAATGGGGTCTGGGGAAGGGTAGAGTACACAAACAAGACTATAATAGCAATAAAGGATTAGGATGAGGTGAGAAAAAAGAAGCAGGTCAGGTGATGGTAGAGAAGAGGGGAGGAGAAAGAAGGGGAAGGAATTGGGTGATATAGTTTAAAGCAGCAGAGCATACTACCAGCCTGATTTTGAGTGCAGTAGTTCCATGCCAATTTTTTGTTTTTCAGCTAACATAGACAGCTGCTTTTTGATGCATTCTACAGAGCTGAAGCACTTGACTGCTATACCTGGGTTTGTGATGCTCCTTAAGCTCTGCCTTCACAAGTAGAACCTTAGTAACCCACCATTACTTTTCATGCATGCAAGCCAGTGGGCCCATACAAACATAGAAACATAGAAATTTATGGCACATAAAGGCTGCTTACCCATCCAGTCTGCCCATTTTCATTGTAATTGCGTATGCTGCAGGCACTGCTTGGTCTATGGTACAGTCTCTTCCACCCCCTTCTGTTGCCAATTTTTGAGTTTAAAATCGATGGATAACACCAAAGTAAATGGAACTGTATGTGAATGCCAGTGTATACATCTGTATTGCAACCAAACTTACAAGCACTTGATGACGTTTATATGGGACCATTGAAGCAGCAACTCGCATCATTGTAAACTTTTCTAAATAGACACACACTATACCTTTTATTGCATTTTAGATTGTCCTTTTCTCCTGCCTTGCTAGATGCCCCCTCGATTGTGACTGGTTTGCCATTTTATTTTAGATTTGAAATAATTACAGAAACACTACATTAAAGGTGCAATGCAATGTATACAATACATTCCAGTTTTATATAGCATCTGTCATGTGAAATTATCCCAAAATGCTTCACAAAATGTAAAATAGGCTGATATTAAAAATGAAGTATTAAAATGGATATAAAATAATAATCATCATCATCATCATCATCATGAAATAATAAGCAGTTAAATTAAGCTAGAAGTAATGCAGGGGTTAAGATCCATCGGCAAAAAAATAAATAAGCTTTAAATTGAGATGTGAAGGGAAGGCGAGAATAAAGTAAACACATATACTGTAGGTGAGAAGGCCATTCCATATTGTAGGTGCAGGCTACCCCCAGGTTTTTAATCAGTTATTTTGGCTTATCTGAACACCCAGTGCTTAGCATCACTATTCATGCAACTAAGCTGAACTACTGGTGCATGCAACCAAATCTGCTCCCTGAACTTAGAGCAGTGTTTCTCAAATGAGGCCACTGTACACACATGCATCCACCAAACCAATGTCTGTGGCTACAGAGCTCTTTAGAGCCCGAAGTACAAAGGCAATGGAATGGATAAATTCCTTCCCAAAATAAAAACATATATGAGCTATATTTCAAGTGAAAAGACACCAAGTGCTTGATATTATGTATCAGGTGTGAAAATAAATTTGTTATATCAGGGGGTTGGGGTATGACAGGTGTTTGCAGTAGAAATGCAAGGACTGAGGCCACTGGTAAGTTCTGGTGATGGTACTTTGAGGCCTTTTGTGGCCACCAGGATTTAAGGCTTGAGAATCACTGTCTTAGAGAACACCAAGAGACCCAAGGACAAACTCCGGGCTACTGAACTACACAAAATTGTTCCTTTAATTATTTAAAATCTTAAACATTGTTAGCACCTGGTAGGTGCAGAGGGCTGAGGCGCTGGCGCTTTACCTCAAACCACGCAGGTGACCTGGGTTCGGAAACGGACTCGGGATGCTGGGGGTCAGCAAGGGAGGAGAGGATTGAGCTTCCGTAGGACTGCTCTCCTCTCCTGGGATGGGTAGTGGGATTGCTTGCTCTACAGCGGCCCCCGGTGGAGACTGGGAGCACTGCATGAGCATCGCAACAGAGGGAGGAGCCAAGAAAATGGAAAAAAAGCCCAGGATTCCTGGATGACGGTGGCCGGCCTATCGACACCTCCGAAGAGCCTCCCATGGAAGTTCCACCTACGACAGCAGTGCCCTGGGACCGAGAGAAAAGTGTGGTGGGTATCCCCCAACGGTGCCTTCCCCCTTGGAGGAAGGTGACCCTCCCGGTGAAGGGTTACGCCGGGCTACCCCAGGGGTCAGGCTGCCATATGAGGTGAGGTGGGCTCCAGAGGGAGGAGTAGTAGGAGGACATTGGAGACCATGGCTGCCCGTAAGAGTGGCAGATCCTGGGCACTTAGGGCGGCAAAAGAAATAATGCAAATCTTAAACATTGCTAAAGCAGACTCAAAACAAGGGCAAAATTATATCTTGCAAGGGAGAACAAAAAGGACAATCAAAATAGAATAAAAAGTATAGGGACACAGTGGAATGCTCTGCTGCTTTGAACAGCACAGTGAAACAAGATCATATGATACAATGTATAGAAACATTCTAGAGAAACTTTACTACATTTGGGACATCATAAAGTCACATAGCTAAAGATAGTGTGACTTAGTGCTGTGCAAAATTTACATTTTTCCAGTAAAATTTGGGCAGAACTACTTTTTCCACTTTTGCAGAATTTTGGCAAAGTTTAAAATGCTTGAAAAAAGTCTGAATTATGTAGCAGGTACTATATAAAGGACCATACTTAAGGAGTTAGGAGGTCACATTACAGAAAGCAGGAGGGGGATAGTAGGGATAGAAGACTCTTAGACAGGGATGTTGATGTGAAGGGGAAAACCTATGGGGTAAATGTTCCAAATATAAGGGAAAGTGGAGGGGGAAGTGTTAGGAGGGGCTGTTGTGGGGAAGCCTAGAAGAGCAGACAGTGGGAAAGGAGCTCCTAAGGAGGACAGGGCAAGAAGGGAGATAGAGGGGCAGCGTAAAGGGGCAGTCAGGGGAAACTCAGGTCATTTGATGGAGTGTTACAATAAATTTGAGCTACTAAGCAACCTAGAGGGGGAGGAAGGGGTAGGTGGTAATGAGGAAATTTATCCAGAGGATGGGGGGAAGGAGATGGATACCCATAGGGCCTCACAGGTCAGCAATGGAAAGGATAGAAATAGTCCCAGGGGGAGAAGGGGAAACTTAAATGTTAAGCAGATGGGGGAGATGCAACATACTGCAGACAGCAGTGGGGAGAGCATAGCTGGAGAGAAACTGGAAGACAAGGAGGCGGGGGAAGGACCCCACTTTAGGAGGGGGGTCTGTACCAAGGATGGGACCCTAGGTAAAAGGGACCCACAGAGGGCCTCTGGAGGTAGGGATACTGTTACAAAGGGTGAGAAAGACAGTGTTGGGGAAGGGGAACTGATCAGGCCAGGATAAAAGGCTCAGATAAGAGAGGGTTAAAGGGGATACCCATTCAGGGGAAGTCTGAGTTAAGTGTGCAAAATAATATGGGAGGCAGAAAGGGGAGGGTGAAAAGGGGTTCTCTCATAATAAGGCAGGAAGACTCCCATGGAATTGACGTCATAGATAATGGGGGGGAGGGGGGTTGAGAGCGCATAGTGGAGGTAACCTTAAGGATGATGGCGGAGTTAAGGTTCTGTTATTGGGAGACTTGATGATTAGGGGTATCCAATGGGAGGGACGTGGGGATGCCATAGCCAGGTGAAGGTAGTGAGTATCTCTGGGCTGATGGTGCACAGAGCAGAGTACATGGTGTACGAACTGGTTAGGGATTGTGGTGAGAAACCGGATTTCCTGATGCATTTGGAGACTAATGATACAGAGGGACATAACATTTTGGAAATCCATGAAAGGTTCCGAGAACTTGCCAGAGTCTGTCAGGATAATGGATGCAACATTTCCTTTTCGGAAATATTGCCAGTACCTAGGGCCTCAGTGGAGAACAAAAAGAAGATCACAGAGGTTAATGACTGGCTCAGGAAGTGGGGTGAAGAAAGTGGGTTGAGGGTGTTTGGTAACTGGGAGGGAATTTGGGAGGATAAGGGACTGTATGCCAAGGACATGCTTCATCTTACCCCATTAGGGAAGGAAGTCCTTAAACAGGGGTGGCGGACTACATTCATGAAAGGTGGAGTTTAAACTTGTGAGGTGGGGAGGGATAAGTGAGGGGCTGCCCTGAAGCCCTCTCCTTGAGATGAGGGAAGTAGCTTTCAAACCCAAGTGGGAGAAACAGACTGGGGAGGAGGTTTCAGGAGGAGCAGAGGGAGGTTGGAAGCATAAGGAACCGGGTGGAGTTCAACAAAGGGAGCAGGGATAAGGGTAGGGGTGGTGTTATTAAATGCAGAAGCTTGAAACAAGTTGCCAGAGTCCCAGGCCATGTTATTCGGGGGGGGGGGGTGGATGTGACGGTGGTCATGGAAAAGTGGGCCAACAAGAACCATGATTGGGACCTAAACATGAGGGGGAACACTATGCTTAGGAAGAATAGAAAGGAGGGCAGAGGGGATGGAGTGGCTATGTTCATTAGAGATGGCATAGAAATTGCTAGGGTAGAAGAGCCAGAAGGAAATGTGGAAGTGTTATGGGTCACCTTACGAACCTCGTCAGGAGGTAAGGTCAAGTGGGGTGTAGTATATAGGCCCCTCGTGATGCATGATGTTCTGGAGGAGGGTTTGCTGGACAACATTTTTGCCCTGTATGGACCTAGAGGGGAAGGAATGGTGTTGATGGGGGACACTAATATGCAAGGTACAATCTGGGGAACCATGTCCTTTAAGGTGGCCAAGGAGCAGAGGCTGCTGGATGGCTTCCAGGATGTATTCTTAACACATAACTTGATGGAACCACGAGGATGGGACATGTCCTGCATGTGGTGCTGGCAGATGGGGATCTGGTTAGGGACCTGGTTGTAGAGGATCCCCTGACTGAGAGCGACCACGATAGTGTCTTGTTTCAAATAAGCGTGGGGGGGGGGAGAGAACTATGACATTGGTCATGGACTTCAGGGGGGCAGACTTTATGGGCATGGAAAATATTCTCAAGGATCACTTGAAGGAGATTACAGCAATGAAAGATGTGGAAAAGAGATGGTAGGTCATAAAACGGGGACTTCATGAGGCAGTCAGGACCTGCGCTAAGGTGAAGCATAGGGGAGCAAGGTCACATAAACTGTGCTGGTGGTCCAGTGAAGTTCAGGTAGCAGTCAGAGAAAAGAAGGCTGCCAACAAAAGGTACAAAATAACGAGAGGGGATAGAGAAATGGAAACATACCATCTTGCATCTAGAAAAGTCACCCGGATGGTGCAGGGGGCAAAGTCTGGTGAAGAGTAATGGCTGGCACAGGGGATATGGGGAAGGGAAAAGAGATTCTTCTAGTACATTAGGGAGTGGAGAATCACTAAGGGCCAGCTCGGCAGATTGAGATCAGAAGGTGGGTGAGTAGAAGAGGAGAGGGACTAGGCGGAGGTATTAAATGGGTACTTCCCCTCGGTGTTCACTAGGGAGGGGGATGGGATATTTACAAAGCAAGACACGATGGGGATAGAAGTGATAGTGTGTGGGACTGGGGGAGCAAAAGAAATGGAGCATAAGGGAGGGAGAGGTACCCCAGGGGTGTCACATCATGATAAGGATAAAAAGGCCAGTAAGGTGGTGGGGAACGGATGATACTATCTCCACTGAACAGGTGTGGCAAGCCCTAAAGGCCCTAAAGAAAGATAAATTTCCTGGGCCAGATGGCATTCATCCTAGAGTACTATGGGAATTGGCAGACGTACTGGTCGCACCCCTGGCCAAGCTCTTTAACATGTCGCTTGAGACAGGGAGGGTACCTAGGGATTGGTGAGAGGCACATGTGGTGCCAATCCATAAAGAGGGGGGTCAATGGAAGCACCAGGTAACTAAAGACCCATCAGTTTGACCTCGGTGTTGGGAAAATTAATGGACAGTATACTGAAGGAATGATTGGGGGTGTTCTTGGAGGAGGTGGGAGGTCTGGATAGTCGGCAACATGGATTTGTGAAAGGTAGATCATGTCAAATCAACCTTGTGGAGTTCTATGAATGGGTAACATCGGAACTGGACAGGGGAAAGCCTGTGGATGTACTATTCTTAGACTTCAGCAAGGCATTTGACTCGGTCCCCCAAAATGGTCTGGTGGAGAAACTGATGGAGATGGGTGTGGGCCCATTGATGAATAGGAAAACTGGCTAGATGGATGCACACAGAAAATAGTGGTCAGTGGGGAGCTCTTGAACCCTAGAGGGGTAGGTAGTGAGGTACCACAGAGCTTGGTCCTGGGTCCAGTCCTGTTTAATGCATACATATCTGACATCAGGGTGGGTATAGGGTGTGCTATGAGTCTCTTCGCTGATGACTCCAAGTTGGAAGCAGTAGTAGAGGAGGAAGGGGGGAGGCTGGCCCTGCAAGGGGACCTGGACACCCTGGAAAGGTGGGCTCACACCTGGAAATTAAATTTCAATACCACCAAGTGCAAGGTGTTACATCTTGGGTGGGGGAACCCTAAACACGGGTACACCTTGGGAGCGGAGGCACTGGAGGCATCAACAGGGGAAAAAGACCTAGGGGTCATGGTGGATGCATGTATGAATAACTTTGAGCAGTGCAGGAGAGTGGCTAGCAAAGCAAACAGGATGTTGGGATGCATCATAAGGGGGATCACGTCTAGGAGCGGGGAAGTGATACTGTCACTGTACAATATACTGGTTAGACCACACCTTGTGTACTGTGTACAGTACTGGAGACCACACTTGAAGAGGGACATACAGCTCCTGGAGAGGGTACAGAGGGGTGCTACCAAGATGATAAGAGGACTGGGGGATTTGACATATGAGGACAGACTTGAAGAGCTTGGCCTGTTTTCATTGGATAAGAGGAGAGACAGGGGGACATAATTGAGGTCTTCAAGTACCTCAAGGGAATAAATCGGGTAAACACGGAGGGACTCTTTAGACTAAAGGAGGGAGGTATCACCAGAGGACATAGTCTGAAGTTGGAAGGTGGAAGGATATGGGGGGAAAGAGGAAATCTTTCACTGAGAGGGTGGTGGATCCTTGGAACATGCTGTCTGGAGAGCTGGTTCAAATTTCCACAGTGGAGGGCTTCAAAAGAGAGTGGGACAGATACAGAAAGGGGATGTATCAGATGAGGGCCTGGCCCAGAGGGGTGGGGAGGGACGATAGGGGTTTCTGGTACACAAGGGGGGGAGGGCCCCAGTTCCCAACATGGGATCTGAGGTTTGAGCAGACTCGATAGTCCATAAGGCCTAATCTGCTGGCAATTAGTATGTTAGTAAGACAACAGGGAGATTTAACATAAGTTGGGGGACAGCATAACCATGATGGTCGTACAAATGAAGAAATCTGCATACCTGTAGCACAGGTCAAATAAATAGTATCCAGACTCAAGCATTGCAGCTAGGAGGATGAGCAGACTATCATTGTCCATAGTGGCATAAGTAACATACCGTATGGAGTCCTAAGAACATGAGGGAGTTATTTACAGAACTGGGAGGTTCATACTAGGAAAAGTAGGAAGGAGAATGTTTTCCAAGAGTCTGATGGTTCTGAGGGCCCTTAAGGTATTAACAAAGACATTAAGCAGGTGAACTCTTTCTAAGGATGTGTTGCAAGAGGAAGAATCTTCTTTTTCTAGCCAACTGGAGGGCATTATTGGGCAAGGGATGCCTATATACCCAAGATGAGCTGCACCTGAACCAGAAGGAGTGGGGCACTGGCCTGGAAATTGGACAGGGAAGTCATTGGGAACTTATAGCAGAGGGTAGATGAGGGGCTAGTATAGTCGTTCCCTAAGGCCAGGAGTCAGATGCACAGGCTCACCAAGGGAAGGGCATCAGATCTAGGTAGCACCAGAAGAGGAAACCCCCACTAACAGCAGAGATGCATAGAGTGGCAAAAGGTTCACTTGAATGCATACCAGTATGAGAATTACACCCAAGAAAACTGAAAGCTCAGGAACATGATGCACTTGGAAAACAAGGAGTTAGTGGCACTCACAGAGACCTACTGGGACACCAAAGAGAGGGATTCAGTCTATTCTGAAGTCTAATGGGAAAGGGAGTAGATGGCTCTCCTTTTATGGAAGGTCTCTTTTCGGAACACAAGGAGGATATCAGAGTAATAGTGCTACAAATTTCATTTTGGTTTAGCTGGGGAATGGTAGACAAAGTTGTCACCCAGGGATGTGCCTCAGACACCCTATCTAGGGGGAAAGGCACATTTTCAGTAGAGCTGGGGATTTGGTGAGCCCAATACTGTGAGGGTGAAGGCGAAAGCAAAGTACAAACAGATTGTATCTAGATAGGGACATAACACCCTGTCTGGGGTAAGGAGAAATAGTAACTAAGGTATTTAAGCCATGTATAAAACAGGCTATATCTACCATGGGATGAAACACCCTATCTAGGGTAGGGTGAAAGAGCAAATAAGGAAAATAATTTAAAGGGTTGGTAGAAGAAAAATAAATCACTGGGGAGCAATTAAAGCAATATAGTGCAGGTATGACAGGGGCCTAGCCAGCTGCAGGTACTATGGGATGATCATCCCCTTCCTATGTTCTGGAAGGTGGATCACTGTCCCATATGTAGCAGGTTTACAGAACTCCAGCAGGCACAGCTGGTGACTGCATAGAACGAGATATTTTGCTGCATAGTCAATTAAGCTGGAGTCTGAAACCACATCCCATACCTCCCCTCTCCCAAAGGCCTGCTGGCCCAGGGGGTTGGAGGGTGGTGGGGCAGGGAAAGAATGGCAAGAAAAGACAAAAATATATATATCAGTGTTTTTTGGTCACAACTGAAAGCTGTTTTGCACCCCTGGAAGAGGCACAGACCTGACTCTACTGGGGGAACTGTGAGCAAGTTGAGAGGAAGGACCTGGATGGTAGTGCAGCACCCAGCAGGGAGGGGGTCAGGAAGAAGAAGAAGGCAGCTAGTAGAGGTCTGATCATGTGGGATTCCATATTAAGAAGTGTGGAAAGGGTGGTGGGCAGAGCAGGAAAAGGGAGACAAGTGGTCAGATGCCTAACAGGCACACTGGCTGTTAGGGGTTTAGACAGGATAGTAGGATTTGGGTAGAAGGGTGGAGGGGGAAACAGGGGTCCTAGCACACTTACATGCTAATGACCTAGCAGATCAGAAACTGGAAGCAGTTAAACAAAGCTTCTGGAAGCTGGTAGATAGTTAAAGGTGAAAGGCAGTTTCACTGGCCTTTTTGGAAGTCCTGCTGGTATAGGGAAAGGGAAAGGAAGGATGAAGGGGAAGGAAGTGGAGACTTTAAACATACGGTTAAAGAGGTATTGTCAAGAGTTAGGGAATCCCTTTGTGGGCAACTGGAGGGACTTCTTAGAAAGAAGGTTATTTAAAGGAGATGGCCGTCATCTAATGAGGGAGGAAACTAGCAAACTTGTACAAAAAGTGAATGTCTACATACTGTATAAGAACTTTCAGTCTAAGGGGGGAGACTATTTCTGGGAAACTGCTTAATGGGGTCAAAGGAAGCATTGTTAAGAGACCCTGGAAATGGGAAAGGGCCAAGGACAGACTAGGGTACACACTGACATAGATTAGACTGGTTCAGAAAGACAGGAGGCCGAATAAACTAGCAAGGAATATGGATACTAGGAAGGAAAAGAGTGGGAGAGAGAAAAAGGGACAGTCCAAAGATATAAAAGGGCAGTAAGGAGCAAGAACTGGATGGCAGATTGACTGAATACCCGGAGCCTGAGTAATAAAATTAGCGAGCTCCCAGTGATAATGGAAGATGTTAAGTTAGACTTGGTGGCAATTAAAGGAATTTAGGTCACTGGGAAAAATGACTGGGATCTGGCTGTACCAAGGTATAGCCTATACAATAAAGACAGAGATTAAAGAAAGGGGCAGTAGTGGCCCTTAACAGTAGGGAGGGCATGGAGGCCACGGAGGATGGGTCCATCAAAAGGGCGGGAGGAGGATGAAATTGAACTGAGTGTAGCTAAAAAGAGCTACAATGAAAAATACAAGAATATTGCATGATCTATAGACTGCCAAGACAGAAAGATGAAGGAGATAAGGAATTATGGGAAAGAAATAAGGAGGCACAACAAAAGGGGGATGTAGTGTTTTTGATGGATTTAACTCTACTGGGTATAGACTGGGACACCTCAACAGCAAAGAGCACCAGAGATCAGTCCATACTTGACATACTGCAGGACTGCCTACTGGTATAGCTGGTCAGAGAACCCGTGAAACAGGCTGCCATTCTTGATGTGGTGGTAACCAACTCAGAGATGGTGGGTAGGGTGGTAGTAGGAGAACCAGTGGTGACCAGTGTCTATAATTTCGTATGGTCTGAGGCAAAAAAGGTGGTCAGGAGTGCAAAGGCAGGAAAGGAGCTACAAATTGCTGACAACATCAAAGGATGGGACAAAAAAATGTATCTGGTAACAAAGAAACATAGACTCTGTTGGCAGATTAGGACCATATGGCCCACCTAGTCTGCCCACTTCCCTACACTCTGCTGCAGCCCCAGATCCTGTTTCATCTGCAGCTGTCCTGCTCCGCACATCTCCAGGGTTCTCTTACATCTATCCCATGCAGTCTTAAAACCCTGTATTGTTTTTGCACCCCCCACTTCTGCTGGAAGGCTGTTCCATGGCTCTACCTTACTTTCTAACATTACCACTGAGACTTCCACCCTTCAGCCTCATATCATGCCCCCTTGTTCTTGTGCAGAGTTTTCTCTGAAATATGCTTTTCACCTGTACCCTGTTTATTCCCCTAAGGTACTTGAAAGTCTCTATCATATCTCCCCTCTCCGTTCTTTCCTCCAGTGAATAGATATTAAGGTCCTTAAGTCTTTCCCCCGTAGGGCTTCTGATGCAGTCCAGGTACTGTCTTCATTGCCCTTCTCTGGACTGCCTCTATTTTGTCAATGTCCTTCCAGAGATGTGGTCTCCAGAACTGGACACAGTACTCCAGCTGAAGCTCACCAGTGATCTGTACAATGGTGTCACCACCTCTTTTCTCCTGCTTGCTATGCCCCTCCCTATCTACCATAACATTCTGTTTGCTCTCCGCACCACTTTTTCACACTGTTTGGTTACCTTCAGGTCATCAGATATGATAATCCCCAGGTCTCTTTTCAGACTTGTGGTGGCCAGAATATCCAGACCCATCCTGTGTGATCTTGCACTTTTTAGCATTGAAACTCAACTGCCGGACACCGGACCACTCCTCTAATGGGCTTAGGTCCTTTCTCATGTTTTCCACCCCCTCTGGTGTGTCCACTCTGTTCTGTTCTGGTACATTAGGAAAAAAAGGAAGATAAGGAAGGAAACTGTTAGACTAGCAGAGGGAGGGAAGGAAGTTAAAGATGATGAGAAGTAGGCCAATATTTTAAGCATTTACTTCTGCTCAGTATTCACGGTGGTGGATGAAGGGCCTCTACCAGAGAGTATGGTCATGGCATCCACATGGTGAGTTCAGGAAATGGGGCAGGCGGAGATTACACTGGATAGGGTAAAAAGGGCTTGTGGAGCCAGGCCACCAACACAGTGGTAGTACTACTGCTTGGGGTGCTGCTGGCCCAAGCTTCGGACTGAGCTTGGCACACTGAAGGAACTTCTGGGTAAGAGGAGGATTGAGCATCTGATGGACTACTCGACTCCTCCAGGGAGGGATGGGATGCAGCACCTCACATCAGCCTGGCCCCTAGTGGTAACTACAGGGCATAATGCCAGGACTGCTGCATGTGGGAAGAAGAGCAACAGTCATCAGTGTACTGTGTGTGGGAGCATACACAGTGACATCACTGATGGCACTGTATACACAGTCCTTCTGGGGACAGCAAATTGGGGAAAATCATCTTATCTGGCAGGAAGATTCCCCCAACCACTTAACCTTGACATGGCCCTAACCTGATCCTGTGAGAGTGGGTCAAGCAAACTTCTTCACCACTCTGCCATGGGGTGCAAGCCATGGAGGAACTGTGGACCAGTAAGTTTGGAAGAAGCCTGGTGACAGGACTGTGGGGTTGGGTGGAAAGGTGCCAGCCTGGGATGGGGAGAATAAAATGAAAGGAAATACAGAAAAGAGCTCATGGCCTTGAAAACAGACAAGGAACTGGGCCTGGACGGGTTGTCCTCAAGAAGTAGGGAACTGACTTCAGAATTGGCTGCCTGTAATTGCTTGGATCTTTCCTATCCTCTCACTTGTGGAGCAGGACCCTAACCTGATCCTGTGAGAGTGGGTCAAGCAAACTTCTTCACCACTCTGCCATGGGGTGCAAATGCGGGAGGCAGTATAGCACAGTGGACTAAGGCTCTGAGCTGCAAATCTGGTGACATCCAGCAGACCAGACCTGGGTTTGAATCCCACAGCTTCCACTTGCATACTGTGTGACCCTGAGCAAGTCACTTAACCTCGTTGTGCTCCCAGGTCGCTCCTGTAAAAAAGCTTTCAGCTTAGTGTGCTATACCTGGTTAAACAACTAAATAAAAAAAAAATCCCATGGCTAAACTTTTTATTAGCTCGCTACAGTCTGGGGTTTTTCTGAGGGATTGGAGGTCCTGCTCCACAAGTGAGAGGATAGGAAAGATCCAAGCAATTACAGGCTGATCATTCTTACCTCCACTGTAGGCAAACTGATGGAACTGCAGGCCATGGAAAGACTTGTGACCTACCCGAAGAGGAATGGGCTACAAGACAGTAAATGACACAGGTTCATGGCAGGGAGTTCATGTCTGACCAACCTGGTAGGGTTTTTGAGTGGGTCATGAGGGTGGTAGATAATGGGCATATGGTAGATTTTCTCCATTCAATTTTAGCAAAGCCTTCTACTCAGTACCCAAAGGAGGCTGCTGAATAAACTAAAGGATTCAGCAATGGGGAAGGAATTAATCAGCTTGGTATACAATTGGCTGGGAGAACAACATACTCTGGTGGTAAATGGGGATAAATAAGTGGACAACAAGTAGGGTGCCACAGGGGTCAGTCTTGGGACGTTTCCTTTTCAATATGTTTATTAATGAAATTTTTGAAGGCATACTGGGAAATACGTGTCTTGCTGCATTTAATGCAAAGTTGTGTGGCAAGGTGGATAGTGAAGAGGATGTGAGGAAGCTACAGAGGGATCTGGTAAAACTGGAGAGATGGTCAAAAGTATGGTAGCTGAGCTTCAATGCCAAGAAGAACAAGCATTTGTCAATGCTGAATGTTGGCTTGCTGGCATTAGCAGTGGAAGTCCAGGAGTTAGACATATGCAGTATAGGTATGGCATTGAAGCATTGAACTGACGCCAACTCTACCCTCACTCTGCAGAGATGGACAGGCATTGGGGTGTGCCTTTGGGTCGTCACCCGTGATGGTCACGACATTTCACCTCACCCTACCCTTCAAACACTGACAAGTGTTGAGGTATGTCTTAGGTGTTTGGGCTTTACATTCACCTCATTCCATAATGAAATATGCTGATATGGGCACAGTATAAAAGAATGGGGTGAACTCTGGAGGCAAAGGGTCCAAGGCACACCTTGATGCCTGTCGCTGGCTGCAGGGTGGGGGTGGTGGTGGAATGGCATGAGCATTACTGTTGACAATCCCAAGTCACATCCCTGACACCTGTCAGTCCCTACAGGGTAGGGCATTATGGTCGAAAACCCTAACGCCCTGGATGTTTCTTGGTATTTTTAATCGAAGGTTTTCCACGTGGGTTTTTTGTGACCCCACCACATGAAGAGTGACACTATCAGTTTGTTAGGCGAAAGGTGATTTTGCACTGCGACTGCACCATTTGGTGCCACAGGTGCAAAAACACATTTTGAACAGGATGTGAAAAGTGACAGGTGTACTGTTCATGGGGAGGTGTGAAAAATGGCATTGTTGAAAATCTGGAGTGAAAATATAAAAAACTGGTGAAATCATGAGTGTGCATAGAAACTGTGCAATGTACACCCATAATGTAATTATTTTGGGGAATTTTTACAGCAGATTTTCAACATAGGCATTTTGGAGCCTCCGCTCATGGACAGTGTCACTGTGATTTTCTTAATCTGTCCCGAACACTAATTTTCCACAGTGACCGCGCTATTCTGCACTGGAAGTGCGAAAACACATTTTGGCCAGGGTGTGAAAAATGACAGCTGTAGTGTTCATAAGGAGGTGTGGAAAAATGTCAATGATGAAAATCTGGACTGAAAATATTACAAATTCGTGAACTTATGAGGGTGTGTGGAAATTGTGCAATGCACGCTCGTAACACAGTCATTTTATGGACTTTTGTCACCAAATTTTCAACATAGCCATTTTAACACCTCTGCTCATGAACAGTGTCACTGTGATTTTCTTATTGTGTCCCGAACATTGATTTTGTACACTGACCACTCCAAGGTGCGCTACATGTGCAAAAACACATTTTGGGTGAGATGTGAAAAATGTAAGCTATACTGTTCATAAGGAGGTGTGGTAAAATGGCAATATTGAAAATCTGGAGTGAAAATATTAAAACTTCTCAAAGTTATGACCATGCGTAGGAACAGTGCAATGCAAGCTTGTAAAATGGTCATTTTGGGGAATTCTTTCACCAAATTTTCAACGTAGGGTTTTTAAGGGCCTACCTCATGAACTATGACACTGTCATTTCATTAATTGGTCCCGAAAGGTGGTTCCGTGCAGTGTCCGCAAAATCACATTTCGGGACTGAATAACACACTGACAGTGACTGAGTTCATGAGGTGGGGTCCCAAGAACCCCATATTGAAAATTTGGTGAAAACATTCCCAAAAATGTCCAAGATATGCAGCAAAGTTGGAAAAAAACCATTTATGCCATTATGCAGCTTACCGGCATTTCTAAAGTTCGTGGTCGGCTTTGAAGAGTGCAGACATGTTAGCGGTCCACCGGAGATCATTGCGTGGGCCTCCGGAGGTAAGTATGGGGTGAGGTGGGTCTGTGGGGAGGTGGGGTACGCAGAGGGTGGGCCTGAGTTGGGGGAAGGGGCAAGAGAGTCAAGGAGGGACTGTTTTTTTCTTACAGGTGTTTTTTTTTTCTTTTTTTACAAAGATGACGTGGGACTTTTGCCACACTGGTTTGGGCTCCCAGCGTGGCAGCTGGAAGTTTGTTTGGGGAGGCAGTGGAGCTGATGAGGGATTTGGCACCCCCATCAGCCATACAGACTTTTGCCATGCTGGGGTGGGCTCCCAGCGTGGCACCTGGAAGTCTGTTTTTTTGGGGGTACAATGGAGTGGACAAGGGATTGGGCACCCCCTTGGCCATACAGACTTTTGCCACACTGTGGTGGGCTCCCAGCATGGTACCTGGAAGTCTGTTTAGGGGGCAGTGGAGCTGATGGGGGATTGGGCACCCCCGTTGGCCATACAGTGTGTGGGGGGGAGCACATAAGCACGCTGGGGTGGGCTCCCAGCATGCTACTTTGGTGTTTTGTTGGGGAGGGACCAAGAAAAAACTGAGCTGTCTATGACAGCTGTTCAGATGCAGTGCTGATGTGTAGGCACTTCGCATACTGCTGATGGCAGTATGTAAATAGCCTGCCGACGGCAGAATGCAAATTGCCTACACCGTACCACCGCTGATGGTAGCAGTCTTTTGCTTTGAACTGTACGCCACTGCATCTGAAATGCTGTCATAGACAGCTCAGACATTTATTGGTGTGGTGAGGCCATGCCTGCAAAAAGAAGCAGGGCATTGGAAGCAGGGGTTGCACACCTACAAAAATTCATATAGGGTGGCACTATGTTTCTTGCACATGTGTGCAAGCAAACATAAAAAGGTAATTCCCATAGGGAAGAGGAATCCACAGACAGAGTATTGGATGGGACTGGTTATTCTAGCTACTACAAGTGAAGAAAAGGACCTAATAATCATATAAGTCATGTCCTCAAACAAACAAATCAGTGTAATCATGCCTACAGAAATGCAATATGAATATTGGGATAAATTGGGAGGGAATTCAAAAGTAGAAGAAAGGAAGTGATACTACCACTGTATAGGTCACTGGTGAGGCCTCATCTGGAATATTGTGCACATTTCTGAAGTCCACACCTAAGAATGGAGAGGGATAAACTGGAATCAGTGTAGTGAAGAGTTTTCAAAATTATTCAGAACCAACAGGGCAGATCCTTAGAGGAATGGCTAGAGGCCCTGAGCATGTACTCTCTATAAGCCAGAAGAGACAGGGGTGACATTTTAGAGACCTGCAAGTTCCTAAGGGAAATAAATTGAGTGAACAATAAGGACCAATTTAACAGGAATAGAGCAGTAATAATGGGTAGAAGCTGGTAGGGGGAAATTCAAGAAGGTTCATGGACAACGTGCCTTGAGAATTCCTGAGCGTGCACACAATTGAAAATAATTCTACATGAAACATTTAATTACACTTCTACAGCCCTTATCAGTCCAAAATGCACTACTCTGCTGGGACTGTGTGGGGAGGCCTGGGAGGGATGCAAGGAAGTTCTACTTCACTGCAAGTGTTCTTGAAGCATGGAACAGACTACCGGCAGTGATAATGGGGGCAATGACTATAAATGGGTTCAAGCATGGCTGGTACATTGTGAGGGGACAGATAGTTCCACTAAGGGGAATTAGGTAGGTAGGGGATTAAAGGGAGGATTAGACAGCCCTTTAAGGCATTAGGTCAAGAGTGAGGTCGTTATACCTATTTGGGCAGACTGGATGGGCCCTTGGGGTATATTTAAAAGGTTTGGGTTCATGCAAATGCATACTGTGTTTGTGTCTGAATCCACCCAATTGCGTCCAGGCAGCCTTGCTGTTATTTTCAGAAGTTTCATCCGTTTATGACAAAAAGTCCTGATTTGCAGCTGAAAATAGACAGGATTGTGAGTTGCATGCATTTCATAAGCACTTGCGTCTTATTTTGGGTGCAAATGTCTGATACTGGTAAACCATCTAAAAGATGGTCTTACAGGTTCCCTTTAAAAATCCTGCCCTTGGTCTTTTTCTGCTGGCAGCATCTATGTTTCTATGCACAGCTCAGTGAATGATGCCAAGCTGGTTTGAAAAATTAGACAAGCAACCAAATCAGATAAAGTGGTGATTAGTGTTTTGCAAAATTCAAATGCTACCAGTGGAATTGTAGCAGTATTAGCTATTCTGCTTCCATGCAGTTTTGAGAACATATTGAAAATGTACCTGAAACTCTGCCAACAAGTAAACTGCACTATTTACCCATTTTTTTTTCAATTTTAGTCTTTTGGCAACCAGGTAAGGCTCACTAGGCACAAGTGTCTGTTTTCAGGGGCGACCTGGGAGCACTGGGTGGTTAAGTGACTTGCTCAGAGTCACACAGTATGCAAGTGGAGGTTGTGAGAATCAAACTCAGTCTAGTCTGCTGCATATATCAAGCTCATTCACACCTCATTCCTTTAACCTCTAGGCTAAACTACTCAAATAAATATCTCCAGATTTGAAGTGTTAGGGCCCATTGACATTAGGTATGCATGACAAATGTCTGCAGTATACCTTTAAAAGGCAACCAAGTTATAAGCATCCAAACATTGCCCCCGTTCTCTCCATTACAGGGACCATCCCACGTTCATCACTCCTCACCCCTGCTACTCATCTGGGCAGTCTGCCTTCTCCTATTGACTTTTCTCACTCTGGAACTAACTCCCCTCCTCCATCTCCCTCTCCTCCTCCTCCTCCTCTGCATTCTCCCTCATGCACCAGTTGAAACTCCAACCCCTCCCCATCTGCTCCTGCTACCCTTCCTCCCGACACCTCCCTGGCCGAAGCCTTAACAGTCCTTGGCAGGGCATCTGGCTGGGTCCTCTCTGCCTACCTACCTGCCTACCTACTGGTTTTCACTTCCTCCCCACCTCTGTTATTCCCCACCACCACAGGGCTAGGCCTAAGCTTGTCCCACAGGTCTTCACCAGTTGCCAGTATAGTTTTTGCAGACTTTGTATTTCTGCCATCTTAATTTGCACTTGAACAGGAATTCCATATGGAACTCTGGCCGCACTTTATTTTCTGTACCAATGTTTTTTGGCACTTACTTATTTTTGGAATCGTATTTACTGAGTGTTTGCTCAACTGACCTGTTATTGCATATTCTATTGCTATTTCTCCTGTTCCTGTTCCCTGCATCACACCTGGAAATGAGCCTTGGCTTGGTGTGCCTCTGCCAGTTACCCATTTTCAAATAAATAAATAAAAAAAAAAAAGTATTTTCACACAGTTTCATGCCTATGTAAACTTTGAAATTTTGCATCCACATATCTTATGAACAACTTAACTAAATGTTGCCACATTAATCAGTTGATAATACCATTCCAAAAATGTAATTTATGCATGAATGGGTGCTGCGTTTAAAGCATCAAAATATTCTGGACATTTTCATACAGTTCCACAAAGAAACTACAAGATTTTAAGTATTTGCACATCCAAACCCATACACAAATCTTTGGGAACTGGCAAGTACCTAAGAGTGTTAGTCCTTCACTTAGCATGTCAGTTTTCAGATCTTCAGCTTAAAGGACAACTGAATTATAACCAGCTGACTATACTGGTAAAATTTCTTAAAGATTCACCCAGAAATAAACTGTCAGATTGTGAATCCCTATAAGTTCAACACTACATACCAACTAGTGGTGAGTGAAGTGGCCCCAGTTCGCTCCACAAACTGATTCATGTAGTGAAGGTGAATTTGCAATGCAAACCGAAGTACATGTTATAATGGGTAACGCAAAGTCCATTGAAAACAATGACTTCAGATTACTCCGCCTTCCCAAACCACTACTCCACCAGTTCTTAAGGTGAACTACATTGAAAACAATGTACTCCGCCTTGTTTTTAAGCTCCAAAGGTGAATTTTGCAGGGATTCATGGGATTTCAGGTCACGTGGGCTCTAGATTGTTATGCACAGCCTCAGTTTGGGGTAGTGTGTGTAGGAAGCTGTAGGAGACAATCTGCTCTTAGAGCTCTCTGCAATTCAAACCTTCTAAAAGTTGTTAAAAAAGCCTTTTTGAGTCATTTTTTTTGCTGAAACTTTAGTTCGTCGATATAGGAAACCCTCTTGTGCTCATATCATCGAGTGTTTATTGTTTGTGTGTGGATTTTGAGTGTGTACTAAGAGAAAGTGGAAGTGTGCTTTGGGGGAGGGGTGCATCTATGGTGTAGGTAGATTTACTTGGAGAAAAAGACAGTGCTTTCTGTTTTGGTGATATTTTTCTTGTATAACTGTGTAAATTTACACACTAATATTTTCAATAATTCTTGCCATTTATTGCTGATTGTTGTGGCGCAGCAGTGCATAATTTTAGCTTGTTTAAAATACGTGGTTATATTTCTGAAGTTTTCAATTTGCTATGCATTACTTAGTGTGCGTGTGAGTATACGTGTGGTGCGTGTCATCAAATCAGACACCTTTTATTGTGCCACATAATAATTTCAGCAATGTGAACCTGCTATCCACTGCAGCTGTGTGATTTGTGTACTTCTTTGTGGTATCTTTACTAGTACTAGTACTAGTGACTGTTACTGCAGCAGTGCAGTACCCCTCCCCCCCCCGCAGCCTGCCCCAACTGGCAAAGGTATTCTTTTCCAGAATTGAATTTCTGATGGTGAGCACTGGTTAGGTGTTGTGCCTTTGCATCTGCATCTCTTCAGTGCGCAGCACAATCTTAATCTGTCTGTGCATTTGCATCTCTTAAGGGCCCAATCTCCAGCTGTAAGTTAAGTCATAGTTGTTTCTTTGGCTTCCCTTTAGAGTACTGGACAGGTGTGGTGCATAATTCTGCATGAACATTGTACTTATTAATATGCGTTTTAAGTCAGGAACATCATCATGAGCAACTCATGATACAAATCACATTCTTCATCATCATGGTCACAAATGCAGTCACAAATCACTATTCACGATCATGTCATGAATCACAACATTAATTTTTTTTCTAGTTACTTGGATGTATTGTAAGCCTATTTTGTAGTATATCTCCAGGCTTCACCACCCCCACCATTGTACTCATTAATGAGCATTTTTAAGTCAGGGAATTTGTGCTACAGCTCATTGGTAAAGTATAGCCGTAGGCATTTGTGTTCCCCTCCCAATACAGTTCCATACTGTTTAGCTCACACCATCGACACTGGATCACATTCTTCATTATCATGGTCACAAATGCAGTTACAAATCATGATTCACAATCACATCACGAATCACAAGATTAATTTTTTTCTAGTTACTTGGATGTATTGTAAGCCTATTTTGTAGTTTATCTCCAGGCTTCACCACCCCACCATTGTACTCATTAGAACGTTTTTAAGTCAGGGAATTTGTGCTACAGCTCATCGGGGAAGTACAGCCGTAGGCATTTGCGTTCTCCTCCCAATACAGTTCCATACTGTTTAGCTCACACCGTTGACACCGAATCATGTTCTTCATCATCCTGGTCACAAATAGGTTCATAGATTCATAGGTGAATTACATGATCAAGGGACAAGCCCATTAGGATCATGCCACATAAGCTAGGTGGGGTACAAATTTTAGATCTTTCATGTGTATATCTAGTTTAATTTTAAATTGAGTCAAATTTTTACAGTTTACAACCTCAAATGGAAGTGAGTTCCATATTGGAACTATTCTCTGAGTATAGAATTGATTTCTTTTCATAGTTCTTTTAGTAGATGAAAGTAATTTTAAATTATGTGAATGGGTTTGGACAGAAATAGGATTCCATGTCAGATGTAATGTATTAAATAAGTATTCATCCTTAGTTGCTTTGTAAAGCAAACAAGATCCCCTCGCGTAGATTTATATTCCATACTATACAAGTTCAATTTTTTCAGTCTTTCCTCATATGTCAGGGGGCCCATTCCAGTTATATTTTTAACAAATCTTTTTTGCACTTTCTCTCTGGATAATCTATCTCCCCTCTGAGTTGGGGCACAAAATGATGAACAATAATCGAAGTTTGCTCTTATGATGCTGGTATACAGTAGGACCATTATAGATGGCTCTCTACTTTTAATATTTCTAAATAAGCAATTACTAAATCTGGAACATTTTTAGACTATAGAATTTAAGTGATCTGTGAATTTTAAGTTATTATTAATAATAACACCCAGATCTCTCTCAGATGTGATGAAACTTAAAGTGTTATTGCCTATATAATAGTTAGCACATCTATTATTCCAACCAAAATGCATAACCTTACATTTATTTATATTAAAGTTTAACTTGTGACTGATAACCCATTCAGAAATTAGATTTAAATTGTCCTGTAATATGGATATGGATTCCAAGTTATTAACAATCCCACCCAGTTTAGCATCATCAGCATATTTGGTAATCCAAATACCATTATTGGTATTCATACTGGCTATAAGGATGTTAGATAACATGGGACCCAGGACTGATCCCTGAGGTACTCCACTGCTCACTACAGTCCATGGGGAATAAAACCCCCTCAAAGATACCCACTGTCTTCTATTGGATAAACATTGCATTATCCACTTAGTCAAGTATTTGTTAAGATCTAATTTTATTAAATAATCAAGTAATATGTCATATGATACGGAATCAAAGGCCTTTTCAAAATCCAAGTAGATAACATCCACTGGCATACCAAGGTCCAAAGCTTCCCTCACTGGTTCAAAAAAATCAATCAAATTAGTCTGACATGATCTGCCTGGTTGAAAGCCATGTTGGAAAATATCGGTCTGACCATTTTCTAATATGTGAGCACTAATTTTACTTAGGATAAACCTTTCCATGATTTTACATATAGAAGATGTTAAACTTATAGGTCTGTATTTTTTTAAATCCTTCTTAGAGCCAGTCTTATGTATTGGGATGACCACAGCATCTCTCCAATTATTAACCACTGTACCCCTCTTTAATGATTCATTAAACAAAAAAGTCAGTACACCCACCAGTTCGTAAGAAACATTTTTTAAGAATATAGATGGAATATTATCGGGACCTACTGATGTAGAAGATTTTAAGGAATCAATAATGTTGTAAGTTTCTGCTACAGTGAATTGAATCGTAGAATCCAAATTGGAAGGATTCACACCCATGAAATCATCCTTTTTTTAAAATATACTAGCAAAGTAATGATTATATTTATTTGCCATAATTTGTTCATTATCAATAATAACATCATTTATTTTTAACGGTCCAACTAAGTTGGGAGAGGATTTTAAGGAACCAATATAATTGAAAAACCTTTTCTTATTATCACCTTGCATACTAATTAAATTTAACTCTAATTTCTGCTTGGCCTTTCTAATTGCATATTTTGCTTTTTTTGCTTTGGTGACAAATTTAGTCCAGTTGGATTCCGATTTATTATTTTTATATTTGTTAAATGCCTTTTTCTTTGCTAGGACTAACCTTTTGATTTTGTTAGTAAACCAGGGTGGTGATCTTTTATGTCCAATATATTTAACTCGGTTTGGTACCCATTCAGAAATACAATATTCAATTTCCTCTTTAATTCTTTGCCAAATATTCTCCACAGATAACCCATTTAGTTCTTGTTCCCAATTCCACATCAAAAGATGTTCTTTAATAGCCATATTATTTGTTTTATTAAAGTTTTTAAATTCAGTTTTACCACTAGATTTATTGATATAAAGGTTGATTGACCATTTAATTATTTGATGGTCACTATTACCTAAAGGAACCATAGTGTCAAGAAACTCTGTATCAATTTTAATATTAGAAAATATCAAATCCAGGGTATTGTTGTTTCTAGTTGCATTTTTAACAAGCTGCAGTCACAAATCACGATTCATGATCATGTCACGAATTGCAACATTAAGTTTTTTACTAGTTACTTGGATGTATTGTAAGCATGTTTTGTACTATCTCTCCAGGCTTCACCACTCACCCATTGTACTCATTAATGAGCATTTTTAAGTCTGGGAGTTTTGTGCTACAGCCCATCGGGGAAATACAGCCATATGCATTTGCATTCCTTCCCATAAAGCATGTGAGTTACAGTACTGTAAGTAGTGTTGGGTGAAGTGGCCACAATTTGCTCTATTAAGTGATTCACTAAGTAACATGGAATCCATGGAGAACTCCACAATGTGAAGCGGAGTACTTCGCGTCATAATGAGGAACGCGAAGTCCATTGAAGCCAATGACTTTGCATTATTCCACCTTCCCCAAACCACTTCTCCACCAATTTTAAGGTGAAGTAGTTTGAAATCAATGTAATTCACCTCACTTCACCCTGTAATTGAGCTCCAAATGAAATTCTGCAGTTATTCATTGGATTGCAGGTCACTTGGGCTCTAGATTGTTCAGCACAGCCTCAGTTCTGGCCTGTGTAGTGTGTGTGTGTGTGCAGTGGTAGCTGGTTTGCTCTTTACTAGTTACTTGGATGTACTGTAAGCATGTTTTGTATTATCTCTCCAGGCTTCACAACTCCACCATTGTAATCATTAATAAGCATTTTTAAGTCTGGGAGTTTTGTGCTACAGGCCATCAGGGAAATACAGCCCATAGGCATTCACGTTCCTTCATGTACAGCATTAGAGCTGCAATACTGTAAGTAGTGGTGGATGAAGTGGTCCCAATTTGCTCTGTGAAATGATTCACTAAGTAACATGGAATCCATGGAGAACTCCACAATGTGAAGCGGAGTACTTCACTTCATAATGAGGAATGCGAAGTCCATTGAAACCAATGACTTTGCTTTATTCTGCCTTCCCCAAACCACTTCTCGGCCAATTTTAAGGTGAACTACATTGAAATCAATGTAATTCGCCTCACTTCACCCTGTAATTGAGCTCCAAATGAAATTTTGCAGTTGTTCATTGGATTGCAGGTCACATGGGCTCTAGATTGTTCAGCACAGCCTCAATTCTGGCCTGGGTAGTGTGTGTGCAGTGATAACTGGAGACAGTTTGCTCTTAGAGCTCTGTGATTCAGAACCTCTAAAAGCTGTTTAACATGCCTTTTTGAGTAATATTTTTTGCTCAAAATTTAGTACATCGATTGTAGGAAACCCTTCGTGCTCATGTCATTGAGTGTGTATTGTTGTGTGTGGATTTTGAATGTTAATTTAGAACAGTCAGTCTGTGTACTGTGAAGTGTGCTTTGGGGGAAGGGCGTATTTGTGGTGTAGGTAGATTAACTGGAAGAACTGGGCAGTCTTTCTGTTTTGGTTATATTTTTCTTGTATAACTGTGTTAATATACACACAGTAATATTTTCAGTAATTCTTGACTTTTTTTTGCTGATTGTTGTGGTGCAGCAGTGTACAATTTGTCTGTTTAAAACATTTGGTTATATTACTAAAGGTTTTCAATTTGCTACGCATTACTTGAGTGTGCATGTGAGTGTGTGTGCGATGTATGCCATTAAATCAGATACCTTTTATTGTGTTACAGAGTAATTGCAGTAGTGTAAACCTGCTATCCACCCCACCTGCATGAATTTTTTATACTGCTTTGTGGTATCTTTACTGGTAGAGGATTGTTATTGCCGTACACTAATGCCCCAACTGGCAAAATGTATTCCTTTCTAGATTTAGATTTCTGACTTGTAAGCACTGGTTAGGTGTTGTTGTGCCTTTTCGTATGCATCACTTGAGTGTGTAGCGTAATCTTAATCTGTCTGTGCATTTGCATGGCACCATTAATTCTGGGAGATTACATTTCTTGTTACACTCTCATTTCCCTTCGTCAGCACTGGGGAATTTTCTGGACACAAGACAGTAGCATTTTAGGGATGCACATTAATTCTGGTTGACACTGTGTGTGACCTGACCACTGAGCGCATGACTGAGTCTGCCATTAATTGTGGGAGACTTTGCATTTCTTGTTACATTCTCATTTCACTTTATCAGCACTGGGGAGTTTTCTGGACACAAGGCAGTAGCACTTTGGGGATGCACATTTATTCTGGTGACTGTGTGAGTGGGATAATGCCAATATTATTGTCACTCCACCTTACCTCGCATTTAACTTGGAATGACAACGTAAAGTAATAATAACAAGGTGAAGTGAGTCTTTCCTATGGGGCACTCCACGTAGCGAAGTGCCAAGGTGAACTGGCCATTTCATGTTCACTTCGACGGAGTATTTTAAATTTGCTGCGTCTCTAATACCAACACATCCAGAAATGTGGCAGATACTTAGAGCCTTGCTCCATGAATGAGAATGCCAAGGTTCAGTCTCCAACTTCAATCAATCAATCAATCATCACCATTTATTGGATAGCAAGTTGAGAGCAAAACTCTCGTTTACAGTTGCATCCAAATACAAGAAACAAGCATAAAATCACATACAATAATAAGCTGCATAAATTATACACAGTTTAATATAAAACTTCAGCAATTAAATATAAGTATAATTTCATCCAAAACAGTCACAATGGCTGCATACCAAACTACCAAGGGAAGCCCTGAAACATGCAATTGGTAGTAAAGATATTCACAGTACATTTCTTCTGAATCATTTCCCATGTATGAGAGACAGAGACAACTAATATAAATTCCCCCAAATTTAGTTTGATACCTGGGTGTATACAGATGTGAATATTTAACAGATATAAGGTTGTGTGTTGTTGATGTCCTAAACTGCAGAATATTTAACACATATAACGGTAAAGCATTAACAATAAATCTGTATACAAATAAATACCAATGCATTTCTCTGTGGTCTGTTAAGGAAGACCAACCTACATACAAATTTAAGTGACAGTGATGTGTTTTATATGGCAAACCAGTTACAAGTATGCTTGCACTATGACATAATGGATCTAATAGACTAAGAATTGATCCCATGGTATTTCTGTATACACAATCACCATAATCCAATGCAGAGATAAATAGGGAACTAACAAGCAATTTTCTAAGAGGATAGTTGAAATTTGTCTTAGTACTGTGAAAAAAATGCTAGAAGTCCTTTCAATTTAGCAGATCATTTTTATACATGTGGTTTGAAAGTTAGCTGGTCATCTAAAGTCAAACCTAGACATTGATACGTGTAAATTCTTGTGTTGTTTGTGCCTTTAATGGATCTTATGGCTAGATCAGGCAAAGTCAAATTCTTTTTAGCAAAGAGCAACCATGGTGTCTTTTTTTAATTAAAAAGTAATCCTAGGTCCAATAGGCCTTCCTGAATATTACTGAAATCTTTTTGTACAATGTCATTAGCTAAGTTCACATTGTTATGGTGTATGTACATTATTGTATCATCAGCATACAAGTATATATTCATATTATCCTAACAACATTTGGGGAGGTTGTTCACATATAGCAAAAAAAAAAAAGCAGGGGACCAAGGATTGGTTCCTGTGGGACTGCCCTACTGATAATTGCCATATCCGAGATGACCTCACCTACTTTGACACATTGCTGATGTGATGTTAAGTATGAATGAAACCACAGTAGTGTGGATAAACCCACTCCATATGTTTTTAATCTATTGAACAAGATGTTATAGTCCACAGTCTCAAACACTTTTGACAAGTCTAAAAAGACTGCAGGTGTACTGTGTCCCATGTCAAAAGCTCTAAAAACATCATCAGTAACCTTTGAAATGACGCATGTAGTGCCGTAACCCTTTTTAAAACCTGATTGTTAATCTTTAATTATATTGTGTCTGGAAAATACTGAGGAAGTTGTCTATGTAGTAATCTTTCAAAAACCTTTAAAATTACAGTAAGCATAGAAATGGGACAGTAAGAACTATGGTCAGATGAATCCCTCCCCTTTAAAAATAGGGGTGATATACACAGTTTTCCAGTCATCTGGTAGGTATGCTGTTTGTAGTGACAGGTTATAAAAGTAGGCTACATGTCTGGAGAGCACTTTTGATGCAATTTTGTAAAAAGCAAGTGCTATGCTATCACAACCTACCCCATTACTAGTGTCAAGCTTGATGAATTCCTTATACGCTTTCTCCTCCTTAATTGTTCTGAACTTAAACATGGGCCTGTTAGGTTTAGTTGAAAAATTCAAATCCAAAGGAGGTGAATTTAGTCCAGGATGCTTTTTTTCAAAGAATAAACTAACATCTGAAAATAATTTATGAAGTATCTTTACCTGATGTATAGCATTGTACAGTACCTTAACTACATTTTTATAATTTAAAGACTTTTTTGATAAAGTTGATATTGAATCATTCCATTTCAATGGGTTACTGCCCTTCCAAACCTTTTTAGGGTTTCTAGAAGAAATCAGAAAATTGGTTAGTATAATAATCTGATTTAGCTTCCCTTATTTCTTTAGTACACTTATTTCTTAACATTTTGTATGCTAGTCTACCTTTACTATCTTTAGTTTCCCTAGTTTTATTCCAAAGATGTCTCTTTTCCTTAATTAACTTTCTCACATTTTTAGTAATCCAAGGTGTTGTGTACTCTTGATATTTTTTTGACTAGAGGTGCATGTTTATTTGCAATATCCAATAAAGAAATTTTAAAATATTCCAATGCAGTTGTGATGTTAGGTCATATATACATTAGTGACCAATTGGTATCTGCCATATCTCTTAAATAAGCTTGGTCACAAAAAAGGTCAAAGTTGCATGTGATGATCGTACATATTGAAGATTGTATTTTCATGTTATTTCTGATATGTGCAATATAGCAGTGGTCACTGATATCTAAATTAAAATCCACTGAGACATATTTTTGTGGTGTTGTAGATAAAAAAGATCCAATAGAGTATCTAGACCATTATTTGTTTTATGTGGTCTAGTTGGAATAGTTATTAGTTGTGGTACATTCAAAGCTGTAAATTATTTCCTGCTGAGGGTTCATCATGTCCCAAATCAAGTCCCCCAAGAGAATAAATTCATGTTCCAAGTAAGAAGCAATAAAAGTACTTAATTGCAAAGACCCAAATGCTGCAGATGGTGGTCTATAACATGCAGCTACATAGCAACTAAAGTTATGCGATCCTGAAACTTGTAGAACCAACAGGTCCAGCTGTTTCGGTATGGACTTCACAACTTTGACCTGTCCAACATATGTATCCCTAAGGTAAACTGCAGCTCCCCTTCCCCTTTTCGTTCTGTCCTGTCTAAAAATATTGTAATTGCTAATAGCAACATCCAAGTCACTGACCTTTTGGCTCAACCACCTTTTAGAAAATACACGGATATGTGGGTTGGATGTATCCACTAATTATCTCAAATGATCAAGTTTAGGCAATATACTTCTGGTGTTCAGGTGCAGTATACCTGTGTTAGTCCTGGAACAGAAGTCCTGCAGAAGTAAATTGTTCTGCAGGACCACTGGGCCAGGGTTCACAAGAACATTGTCAGATAATAACAGTAAAAGTAATATAAAGTGTATAACAAATGGAAAACACACAATTTTTTTAATCTGTTAACAGTCTTACAGCAGCATAGTTGTTTCAAAGTAAAAGTATATAATTGGGTATATGAGGCATTTACTTTAGAACTAAATGAATTGACAAGCATCTCTAATGCGTCAGTGTATTCTGAGTACATATTCGGTAGAAACAAATTAAGGCTAACCTGTTGTCCCTCATGTTGCTTATCAGAGCAGTGTCCCCCCTCATAGAAACATAGAAGTTGATGGCAGATAAGGACCGCAAGGCCCATCCAGTCTGCCCATTTCTTTTTTTACCATATAAATGTGCCATCGGCCTATCTATTCATAGTCATTTGTATTGCTCCCTTATGCCTATCCCATGCCTGTTTGAAGCCCTGCACTGTATTCATAGCCACCACTTCTTGTGGTAAGCCATTCCATGCATCCACCACCCTTTCTGTGAAAAAGAATTTCCTCACATTCCCCTTAATTGGCCCCCTCTAATCTTATGCTGTGTCCTCTTGTCCTGCTATTTTTCTTATATTTAAACATGTTAGACTCTTTCACCTTGTTAATGCCCTTAAGGTGTTTGAATTCCTCGATCATATCACCTCTCTCCCTCCTTTGCTCAAGGGTATACATATTGAGCTCTGTTAATCTGTCTTCATATGTCTTCTGATGCAGTCCCTGCACCATTTTGGTTGCCCTTCTCTGGACTGCCTCAATTTGGTTAATGTCCTTGTGAAGGTGTGGCCGCAGTACTCCAGATGGGGCCTAACCAGTGTCTTGTAAAGAGGGATTATTACCTCCCTCTTATGACTTGTGATACCCCTACTAATACACCCTAACATCCCCCTAGCCTTACCTACTGCTTTAGAGGTCTTCTTGGATGATTTAAGGTCATCAGTGATGATGATGCCCAAGTCTTTTTCTTCCTTTGTGACTGCTAGCAACTCCCCTCCCAGCCCATAGGTGGCTTCAGGGTTTCTCTTCCCTATGTGCATGATTTTGCACTTCTTTGCATTAAATCCCAGTTGCCACTCTTCTGACCGTTTTGCTAGTTTATCCAGATCTCTTCTCATTCTGCCCACCCCATCTGGATCATCTACTCTTTTTGCAGATCTTGGTGTCATCTGCAAACAGACAAACCTACCCTCTAGTTCATCTGCAAGGTCACTAATGAAGATGTTGAAGAGGACTGGCCCCAGAACTGATCCCTGAGGTACCCCACTTGTGGCTTGCATCTCTTCTGACTGTATACCATTTACCACCACTCTCTGTTTTCTGCCCGTCAACCAGTTTGCCACCAGTTGACCAACTTTTGACCCACCCGAGCCTACCCAGCTTATTTATCAATCTTCTATGTGGAACAGTGTCAAAAGCTTTGCTGAAGTCAAGGTAGGCGACATCAACTGCTCCCCCTTGGTCCACCACTCTGGTTACCCAGTCAAAGAAATCTATGAGTTAGTTTGACAGGACCTTCCTTTGTAAACCCATGCTGTCTTGGATCCTGTGCCCTATGGATTCCAGGTGTTGCACTATCCTTTCCTTAAGGAGTGCCTCCATAATCTTGCCCACTACTGAGATAAGACTGACTGGTCTGTAGTTCCCCGCCTCTTCCCTGCTACCACTCTTGTGGAGCGGATCACGTGAACCCTTCTCCAGTCTTCTGGGACCTCTCCTGTGCTCAGAGACGCACTAAACAGTTCTGCTAATGGCTCTGCTAGTTCCACCTTTAGCTCCTTAAGTACCCTGGGATGTATGCTATCAGGTCCCATTGCCTTATCCACCCTGAGCTTAGCAAGCTCTAGTAGGACCCTTTCTTTTGTGAAGGGAGTAGTGCTCACCTCCCTCCCCCGTGTCCATGATGCTGAGCTGTGGGCCCTGCCCTACCTTCTCTTCAGTAAATACTGAGCAAAAGTATCTATTTAGGATAGATGCCTTTACAGGGTCCTCCTCCTCACATGCTCCATTTTCTCCATTAAGCTTAGCAATACCCCTCTAGACTTTCTCCTTTCACTAATGTATCTATAGAAAGTCTTGTCACCTTCTTTTACTGTTCATGCTAGTGTTTCCTCAGTTTGGGACTTTGACTGCCTTACTGCCTTCCCTGCTTCCCTTAGGGCAGTTTGGTATGCCTCCCTATCTTCATCCTGCTGTGTTCCCTTATATTTCTTGAAGGCCAGCCTTTTGGCTCTGACCTTTTCTGCTACTGTATTTGAGAACCAAAGTGGTTTCCTTCTTCTTTTGCACTTCCTTTTCTGTCTAACACAATGGGATGTTGCTTCAAGTATTGCATCCTTAATGCTTGCCCACTTTGCCTGTACCCCCTCACCTGTGTTTCTTTTTGCCAGGGCTAGCTTAACTCTGTTGGCCATCTTATCAAAGTCAGCTCCTCTGAAGTCTCATATTTTTGCCTTGGAATGGGAGGATTTAGATGTAGTAGCCAAATTGAACCATACCATGTGATGGTCACTGGCCCCCAGGTGACCTTCTACCTGGAGATCTGTGATCCCTTCCTTGTTAGTCAGTACTAGATCTAGGATAGCCCTGTCTCTTGTGGGTTACTGTACCAGTTGTTTGAGGCCCTCCCCCTGCAGGGAATCTACTATGTGTCTAGTTCTGGCAGATGTTCCTGCTGGTATTGACCAATCTGTATCCGGCATGTTGAAGTCTCCCATTATCAGAACCTCCCTTTAGCTGTCATGTTTTGTATATCTTCTAACAGTAATGTGTCTATATCCTCCCCCTGGTCTGGGGGCCTGTAGACAACCCCAGTTCTTATGGCTGTCTCATTTCCTGTTTCCAGGGTGACCCACAGTTCTTCTGGCTCCTTACTTGTATTCTGAATTTCTGTAGCTTTGATATTTTCATTGACATACAGGCCACCCTCCCCTTTTGCACCTCGGTCTCTTCTGAACAATACATAGCCAGGTACTGAAGTCTTCCATGTGGTTACTGGAAACCATGTCTCATTAATTGCTACTATGTCCAGTTTAGCCTCTGACATTATTGCCTGCAGGTCTGGGATCTTATTTCCCAGGCTGTGAGCATTTGTGTACATGATTTTCCATTGGCCAGATTTTGGTGTGTTAGTTGTTGGGTGAGGTTTGGCATTACCCCGTGCATCGTATGGGGAGACAAACCTTTTTTCTTACCTGGTGATGCAAATGTACTGCAAACATGCTGCATCCCTGTTTGACCACTAGCTGAGGGGGGGAGGGGTGTTCTTCCCATTTGACATATGGGGTGCTACACCCCTCTCCCCATTTGCTAGTTTAAATATTCTGCAAAGACGTCAAACTTCTGCCCCAATGCACTGACTCCCTCCTTAGTCAGATGCAGTCCATCAAATTTAAAGAACTTTCACTCCCAGAACTGTTGCCAGTTCCTACAAATCTGAGTCCTTTTCCTGGCACCAGCCCTTGAGCCACATGTTTAGCTCCCCTATCTCCCCTTCTCTGATCTTCCGTCCATCTGCTCCCCTCTCCCAGACTGGCAGGATCCCAGAGAAGGAGATGCCGGATGAAATAGGTGATAGTTTGTCACCCAGCCTGGTCAGGTGTTCCTTGGTCTCCACAACTGACCGGCTGGCGAGATCATTAGTCCCTATGTGTACTAGGACATCAATGTTTTCTCCTGCTTTGTGAACAATTTTAGCAATGCGTTCAGTGTCTCTCCATGCTGATGTACCTGGGAGACATCTGACCATTACCCCTGGCTGGAGATGGGTATCAACTCCCCGAATCATGGAGTCTCCTATGATCAGAAGGTTTTTGGATTTCCTTTTTGCTTTTTTTGTTTTGGTTCCTGATTTGGGTGAGTTTTGTTGTGCTAGCTCCTGTGCTGCAGTGTCCTGCTCTGCAGTGTCTTCTGCCTCTTTGTTTGATTTCAGAGATAGAGGCAGATACCTGTTTGTAGAGTTTATATGGTTTTTGGAGGTAATATGTTGGAGAGCAGAGAGTGATGGGGCACCTGATTTGCCCCCTCCTAACCACCTGCCAACCTCCTGGACCAACTACCCTCTGCGGTCGAGGTTTTTCTGTTGGATGCTGAGGAAATGGCGGGTGGTTCTTATAAAGTATTTCCTCTTGAATATGAAATTTGAGGTATGCAATCTCTGCCCATGCTGCCCGGAGCTGAGCCCTAAGATCTCCAAAGGCCCAGCATGTAGGACAGTGTCCTAAATCCTGCAAAACTGTCCTTCTGAAAATTGTTCCACAGTACATGCAGTTAATGATATCCATTCCAGATAAGTTGCTGGGTTTATAACCTAGTCAGAGTAATTAGAAAGAAAAAAAATGAAAAAAAATGCAAGTAATGTTTTGATTGTGTTTTGTTTAACTTGTTATAACAAGTTAAATTACTAGTGCCCCTGTAAATGAGCTCACCTTGTGGAGGCCCCACTGATCCACCCCTTCCTGCTGTCACAGGAAATGTCACTACCGTGGTACCCTATAAAAGGAGTGTAGTGTGGGGTGGTTGGGGATGGGGGTGGGTGGCTGGGCCCTTCCTGCGAAAAAGAAGAACCACGGACGAAAAGAACAAGGAGGTAGAGCAGAAACAATCAGTCAACAACAAATGCAGTAACCCTGAAAGCTTATCCTTATGTTAGATAAAACTGTAAAACCTGTAAAGCACCACCTGTAGTAATTTCAGAGAAGATATACGCTGTAAGAAACACTTTGCTACAGAGAAAAATAAAGCAATGAAATGTTAGCAACAAACAGTAGCAATCCCTGTGAGTAAAAAATAAAAACAACACCACACAGTAAATCTTCTTAGCCAAAATAAGTCTTAATCCTTTTCCCTTGCTCTGGTAAGTTTCTCTACTCTGCCTTTCAAGCAGTCTTAGAAGGAAAGAGCTCAGGTAAAGCTGGGTGCCTTGGCCAGCAAACCAAGTCTTCTACCTCCAAGATATCAACTAACCTGACTTTTTAACCCTTCTTTCTGTTGGAAATTACTGACAGTTTGCCAGCTCCACCCCCCACATACACACCTAATCCTTTGGAAGAGCTGTGGGAGGAAAGCAATTAGCTCCTTCAATGTGAGAAGGAGACTGAAACACCTCTGGGACAACAAACCTTTTCAACAAACAAAAAAAAAACAAGAATAAAATAAAACACAGTGTCAAACAGTAATTTTGCTTAGCCCAATGATAAAAAAGTCACAAAAATGTAAGCTCCACCTGTAATACAGTAATTTCAGAGAAGATATACCCTGTAAGAAACACTTTGCTACAGAGAAAAATAAAGCAGTAACAGAAGATATACCTTGCAAAAGACAATTTGAATCAGAAGATTACAGCAGTAATCTGTTAGCACACACCTGTAGGCACACATTGTAATAATGCAGAAGAAGGTATACCAGCAACAACAATTTGAATCAGAGAAAAAATAAAGCAATGAAATGTTAGCAACAAACAGTAGCAATCCCTGTGAGTAAAAAATAAAAACAACACCACACAGTAAATCTGCTTAGCCAAAATAAGTCTTAATCCTTTTCCCTTGCTCTGGTAAGCTTCTCTACTCTGCCTTTCAAGCAGTCTTAGAAGGAAAGAGCTCAGGTGAAGCTAGGTGCCTTGGCCAGCAAACCAAGTCTTCTATCTCCCTCGACTAAGTAAAATTAAAATGAACTCTATTACAAAAGTAGATATCATTGTCAAACAATACGTAACCTATAAATACTCATTTTTGAACACCAGTAAACAGTATAAACTGTTAAAAGCAGTTAAAAATATATTTTTCTTACTGAGTGGCGCTTGTGCCACTCGCGCTTGTGCACTGTGCTCGTGCTATGCGATGGCACAAGCTTTTCAAGAGCTGTGCCCCCACCTTTACAGTCTGCTGGCCACTGATTGGGCTTGCCACTGAGCCCCCCCTCCAACTGCACAACAGAATTACAGGGCACAGAATGGTTCACAACAGAGTTCCGGCCATAGTCTAGTAACAGACGAATGAAAAAGTGACTGTCTGTTACCCAGCAAGCTTTTTCTGGACTCTGGGACCCCTGTTGAACAGCTGCAGATCACAATGGCAGGCACTGTCTTCTCCCTGAAGCTCTTACTATGAGCTGGTGAGCATAAGGGATAGCCGAGTTACAGAATAACCAGCAGAGAATACTGGAAAACATTTATGAAATTTCACAAAGAAATAAACTGCCAGATTGTGAAACCCAGTACATTCAAAACTACACATCTGAATGTCATGAAGTTTGGCAGGTTCCTACATTCTTAATCTATAGGTGAGTTTACCAATTTTCAGGTGTCTGGATTAAAGCACAAGGCTGAACTACTGTAAAACCAACCAAAAACATAGGCAAAACGTGAACTTCAGCAAAGATTTTACAGAAAGGGAACTGTTATCTTCACCCATCCCTTGTGTGAATATATTTAAAAGGGGTTTCCTACACAAATGTAAGATTGAATAATTAATACCATATTATTAAGACAAAGTTCAAGTTAACCTTAAAAAGCAGCTGACGCCATTAGAACTTTCACAAAACATAGTACTGTATTTAGACACAGTTCAGTTTGTACTTCCCATTAGTTCTGTGTTCCTCTTCCCTATTATTTATTACTGAGGTCATTTGAGTGAAAACAGAAACTTTGCTCCTAAAGAGTTTATCTAGTCCTGTTACTTTCTTCCTACCTGAGATCATAATGCACTGCTTGTGACATCACAGTTACTCCCATGGCAACAGCTTGTGATGTCACAACAGAGGATTATGGCTTGAAGTAGGGAGTAGGCTATAGAGACAGATGAACTCTAAGAGATAAAGATCATATACTCATGCACATTTCATCAGTAATAAATAATGGGGAGGAGAAATCTATAGAATATACATGGAATGCAAGCTAAATTATGCATAATTAATGTGTTTTTCAGAGTTTTCATTGAGGTGTCAGCAGCTCTTTAATGCATTTTGTGTTTCTGTTGTCATTATTTGCAGTTCCAAAAGACATTTGTGTCATAGGAGAGCTTTTCTCATCACATCCAATCTACCCCCACAACTTGAGCATGCAGTGAAATCACAATGCTATGTTTGTAACTTCTCAGTGATATTTCCCTTGCCCTTGATATCAACCAGGGACATGGATCCTTCCGCCTGCCCTTGCCTCCTGTGGTAGCCTCCCACCATTTAGCATCTGGCCCCCAGTACTCCACCCCATGTTCCTGACCCACGGAATATGAGACTGCCTTCAGTTGCAACAATGGATGACAGTCTTTCCTCAAACTTCCACATATGCCATTATGCTAATTCCAGACTTACTGCCTCTTCTACCATAGCTGAAGATTATGACAAAATTATGAAAATGGCACAAACTAGGAGTGATTAGTTTTTATCAGTACAATGAGCAATAATGTAGGATGTCTGACAGTAGTAGGAAAATGTATACAGCCTTTGGCTACGCAGTGTTTCCACCTCAGGCAGTTTGTCCTCCCCCTCAGTGGCAGGATCATAGTGAAACTATGAAATGACTATATACACAAGCATACTACAACTGCAGCAAATTATGAGTGCTGTTGCATATGAGCAGACACAGTCTGTGCAGTGTCATGAAGATGTGAGTTATACAGTACTGAGAAACAATAACATCAGAGAGACCTCTGGTGGTGGTACTTGACAGTATAGCAGAATGTAAGAAGCTAAAGACTCCAGGTTGCGTTCTCAAAGCTTGCATGCAAGACATGCAAAATGCTGCATTTTCAAAGCTTTGGATGCAGGACATGCTACAGTCATTCTGCCACTGCTGCATTAGTGCAAATGCACCAACAATGAATGTGATTTTCAAACTTCTTGACACATCTGCAACACTTTGTTCACTTTAAAACATTTTCTAAGTGTGTCATTTTTTATGCATGCATCATTTCTTTTGATGCATGCATCTTTTTGATGCACACATTGCGGCACTTGCAAAATGAAATTAGACTGTTTTATGTGCTCTAACAATCATGTCACAAGTAGCACCTCCGTGACAAAAATCATGCTGCAATTCTTTGAAAATCCAACCCTCAGTCTAACCTTGTGACTAATAGGAATTTCCTATTAGCACTACTTCTTTTGGGACTCAGGGCATCAGGTATTATTCCCAGAATAGGCTGGAGCACCATCAGCTCAAGAAGAGAGGACAGTGGCAATGAGGATGGTAGACTGTAACCTAAATAGGGACTAGTCCTATGAGAAAAAGAAGTCTATGAAAGGTAGCACCATACAGTATAGGTATGAACAGCCAATCTGGTGGAGGTACAGTAGTTGACATTGCAAGGTATGGGCTAGATCAGTGGCCTTACAACTTGAGAGAAGTTCATCTGCAGGGTGCAGGCACATCACAGAGGTAAGGAATTGAGCTCTTCAGGAGGGAGGGCATGGAACAAACACCTGGAATTTGCACCACACTCTGGGACAATCATGAAGTAGCATTGGCATCAGCTGTTAAAGTAGAGCTGTGCAGAATGTAGAATTCTATCACTGGAATGTCTGTGGAATGGCGATTTTGCTTCCGAAAAGTTTTCTAGAATTTTTATTTTAATTCCATGGAACTCAGAAAGCATTTCTATGTAAACTGTGAGACGGCTTTTCTCAGACTTCAGAAGTTGCAGAATAATGTTTTACAGATTGCAGAAAAGGAATACGCAGTACATGAAAACAGCAGATTACTAATCTACGAAAAACAATCTGCTTTTGAAATTGTGGAATTCCTCTACTGATGGAATTCAATCGATTTAGATGGAATCCCACAAAATTCCATTCTGTTGAATGTTAATATTCTGCACAGTACTACTGTTAAGACACTCACTGTCCTGCCCTCCTTGCTATAGGAAAGGTGCTGTTCTGGTGACCTTGAACATTGAGGCAGTGTACAAACAGGGAGAAATTTGTTTTGAAGGGTTTTTCTGTGAAGTATTGGTAAAGCTTTAATTTAACTAACTGCAGTGAAATTCATGCAGGGGTTTGCCCTTGCCCCTCCGAAGCAAGATCAAAGCAGGTGCCAAGCCAGTGGTACCAGGCCTTGGGGGTGCATCCTTCATCTCCCCCTGAGAGGGGTTTCCCCCATAGTTTTTCTGCCCTGGGACATTGATGGTCAGTGACACAAAGTATCCATCAATGTCGCACACCCTTCTGGACCTCCTGACTGTCTTGGCATTTATCCTCTGCTGGGTGTCAGGCTCATTCCAGGAGGCATGACCCCCAACCTTCTGTGGGAAGACTAGTCCTTTGGCACAATTGATCCTCTCATCCCCAGTTGACCCCCAGTGACACAAGTTCACTCCTAAACCCAGATCACTGGTGTAGTAGTGGTTGCCCAGCTGTTACGTTACCGGGCCAGGGCTATGCAGTATTCTTACTGGAGCATGAAGTCCAAATAAACAGTCAGGAATTCCAAAAGAAGAGATTATTTGACAGCTTTATACTTTCAAATGTGTTGTATAAACCAGCTATTTAATGGCCTAACCCAGGATATGCCAATTATCTGCTTTTGTAAGGGTGCGGGACATTCACAACTCAGTAATGGCTTTGCCATGCATGAGTTATGGTTCTGTCCCCTCACCTATGAAGATAAATGTCATATTCTGAGTTAGGTCATTGCACATTGCTATGTACGGTATGACTTCACTCTCCCGGAACAAAACTGGTGTGGGAACGCACTTTAAAATCTGATGAAGTCATCCTGGCACTATTTTGAGCTATGTAAATGACTGACAATGAGGTTATGTTAACATCCTTAACAGATCTGGGCCTAAGCAACTTGCCATCACCAGTGGTTTTAATTTATAGGTGCTACTTGCAAAGGCACAACCCAGAATAGTAAGTCTCTCCTTTTTTATGGCATAGAACACTTTTTTCCAAGGAGGAAGCCAACATCTTTTCTGGCAGCAGATTCCAGTAAGCAGCAGTCTCATCAGTATTTGCTCAGGGGAAAGGATCTTATCTCTCATGATATGGTAGAGCTTTTGACGAAACAGGCAGATGGAATCATAATCGGCAGATAACAGCTCTCCCACAACTGACAACTGCTGGATTGCTGATGCTGGTTGAAAAAGTGTATCCATCTTATAGTGACAGTAAAGCTATTGTCTATTCCATTCATGTTCCTAAGAAATCATGGGGCCTTTTCTTTTAGGGCTGAGCCCAAATCAGGGTGCCTTTCACACAGATCTGAATGAACCACAGAAACAGTGCATTATGTAGTGCTTCATCTTTGCAGCCCTTCCTTGACTTCATTTGTTGGGTCCTTCACAGCAGTTCATTATGGCTGCAAACTCCCTCAGTTTTTTCATAACCCTTCTTTTTTTTTTTTGCTCCCCCAGCTCTGGGCCAGCCTCTCCTTCACACCTTCCTATGCCCCTTGCTTGCCACACTGTCCCAATGCAGCCACCCATCATCCCACATTGCAGCCCCCCCCCAGGTAACCCAGATGTAATCCTTCACCAGGTGGGTCCCTCTCCTCCAAGTGGGAAGGCACCTGTGGGGCAGCCAGTGCAATTCTTGGCCTGGGTGCTGCTGAGGTGGTCCGTGAGCAGCTCAGGGTCTCTTGGCAGTAGGAGCTGGTGACTGTCAACTGGTCGGCCAAAGGGCTGTTTTCCATTTGCTCCCCGGAGGCGTGGTGTGCCACAAACATCAAGGCTTATGCCGATGTTCACCATGTCCCATTAGTCATTTGGGACCCAGCACAATGGCATATTCCCAAGCCTCCACCAGGGGTCAGCAAGCACCGGGTTGCTTCCCTGCCCTCCCCCCTGAGAGAAGGTGAGCAGTTCATCCGACGTTTGACCCCTCTCTCCCCAGCCAGCCCTCAAGCACCCGGGTCCATTCCTGAACCGGGTCACTGGCGTCGAAAGCGGAAATCCAACCACTGTGCCAGTGGGCTAGCATAACCCTTCTTGATGTTACTGACTGTGGAGTTGCCGATGTTGAATTTTCATGACCAAATGAAACCATTATGTTAGGGACATTGAGCAAAAACTAAGGGTGCCTCAGTGATTAGAATATGGTGCCAGTTCATGGAAGTTGCTAAAAATTACCAGTCTTGAAAAATATGAATGTCTTGCTGTTTATTTGGTGGTAACTGTTACACTGGAATAAATTTTCTGTTTTTTGATTTCACCAAATACCATGTTTTAAGTGATGACCTCACATCTCCAACAAATGTTTTTGCTGGATTACTGTTAGTAGACTGGCATAAATTAGTAAGAAGCTCTTATTCTAATGTATTCTGGCTACAGCCCTCCTCTCTCATGTAACAATAGTCCATATGCCGCTCAATTATATACATACATACATACATAAAAGATGTCAGTAGAGAAGGACCTCAAGGCCCACCTAGTCTGCCCAGTCAAGCCCCACCTAACAAGAGATCCCCAGTCTATCTCCTGTGCTGGAAACTCCTCCCCTAAGTACCAAAATCCATTTGTGTCTTTCCCACACATTCTTAAAGCTAGTAATTGTGTCTGCCTCTACCACCACCTTCAGCAGACCATTCCAAGTGTCCACCACCCTCTCCATGAAGAAGTACTTCCTTATGATACCCTTGAACCATCCCACCTCTAGATTCCAGCCATGATCTCTTGTCCCTTGGCAACTCTTCCTTTGAAAAACACTCCCCCATTGTACTCTATGTATGCCCTTGAGATATTTGAAGGTCCCTATCATGTCACCTGTCTCCCTTCTTGCCTCCAGGGAATACATAGTCACTTCCCTCAGCCTCTCCTCACAGGACATACCCTGCAGACCCTTCATCATTTTTGTAGCCCTCCTTTGCTCCTCCTCCATTCTGTTTATGTCCCTTTTTAGATGGGGCCACCAAAACTGAACACTGTACTTGAGATGAGACCTTATCAGTGTCTTTTATAGGGGCAACAGGACCTCCCTCTTTCTACTGGTAATACCCCTCCCTATGCATTCAAGCATATGGCTAGCCTTCCCCACTGCCACCTCACATTGCCTAGCAACCATTAGGTCATCTGTAATAACAACTCCCAGGTCCTTCTTTTGCTTTGTGACTGCCAGTTGTACTCCTCCCAGTTCATATGTCACCCCTGGTATTCTGCTTCCTATACGCATAATCTTGCACTTTTTCACACTGAATCCAAGTAGCCAAGCTATAGACCATTCCTCTAATCTTTTAAGGTGCCTCCTCATGTTGCCCCCCCATCATCCACTCTATTGCATATCTTGGAATCATCTGTGAATAAGCATGCTTTCCCCTCCAGCCCCTCCATAATGTCACCAATGAAGACATTGAAGAGGACTGGTCACAGCACTGAGCCATGTGGCACTCTGCTCGTCACTACTCCCATGCCCAAATGTACCCCATTTAACAGCACCCTTTGGCTCCTGACAGTTAGCCAGTTTCCAACCCATGTTACTATTTTATGTTCCTCCCCTGGGCTGCTTAGTTTGTTTAACAGTCTTCTGTGAGGGACAGTGTTGAAGACCTTCCTGAATAGGCCATGTCCACCTCTCCTCCCTGGTCGACCACCCTAGTCACTCAGTCAAAAAACTCAATGAGGTTGGTCTGGCAGAATCTTCTTCTCTTGAAACCATGCTGCCCAGGGTGCAACAGGCCAGAGGTTTCCAGATATCCAACTATTCTCTCCTTTAGTAATGACTCCATCATTTTACCCACCACAGACATCAGGCTAACTGGCCTGTAGTTACCAACCTCCTCCCTATAACCACCTTTGTGGAGTGCAACCACGTCCGCTCTCTTCCAATCACTAGGTACCTCCCCGGTCTCCAATAATAGATTGAATAACTCCATTAGAGGTGCAGCCAGCTCCTCCCTGAGCTCTTTTAACTTGCGGGATGCACTCCATCTGGTCCCATCGCCTTGTCCACCATAATGATATTTAGCGACCCTATATATCAAGAAGGGTCTGGTGTCCACTCCCCCCCATGTTTCAGTTCCAGACCCTTTCCCCTCTCCTCCTCAGTGAATACTGAGCAGAAGTACTTGTTAAGTACGTCTGCCTTCCTAAGGCAATTCTCCACAGGGTCCCCCCCCTTCGCCCTTTAACCTGATTATACTTCCCTTAGTTTTCTTCCATTCCCATATGTACCTAAAGAATGCCTTATCTCTGTCTTTTATTGACCTGGCAAAGTTTTCTTTCGCTAACGCCTTTGCCTTTTTAGCTGCCTTCCCTGCCTCCTTTTGCTTCTTCAGGCAATATGCCCTGTCCTCTTCCTGTTGAGATCTCTTGTATTGCAAGAAGGCTTGTCTCTTAGCGTTTACCTGAGCTCCTACCTCCCTGGTGAACCAGACTGGTCTCCTTCTCCTACTATTTTTGCTAACCACTCTAACACATAACTTGGTAGCCTTATCTATTGCCTGCTTTATCACTACCCAGTGCTGCTCCATTCCCCTCAGATCTCCCATTTCTGCTAGGGTGTCCCTCAGGCACCTCCTCATCCTCACAAACTCAGCCCTGCAGAGGTCAAGGACCCTTGTCCTTGTTTGACTTGACATTGGCCCAGTTTTAATGTTGAATCTAATCATTTTGTGATCACTAGATCCCAGGTGGTCTGACAACTCTACTTGAGCTACACTGTCCCTGTTTGTTAGGATTAGGTCCAACACTGCACCCTCTCTAGTAGGTTCCTCCACAAGCTGCCTGAGGCATGCCCCCTGCACTGAGTCACGGAAGTCCCTACTCCTTGAGGTTGTCACAGTAGGGTAGCTCCAATCAACATCTGTAAAACTGAAGTCACCCATCACCAACAACTAACCCTTGTCAGCCATCTTTTCAATGTCCAGTAGCAGCCTCATGTCCAATTTTTCTCTTCATGCTGGAGTTCTTAATACTACCCTAGGTGTAAGACGGATCCCTTTCTCCTTTCCAAAGCTACCCACAGTGCCCCTCCAACCTCCTGGCATTTCTGAAGCCTTTATGCAATCCCTCCATAAAGAGTTATCCCTCCCCACTTTTTACCTACTCTATCCCTATGAAACAGATTAAACCCTGGAATGTCCAAGTCCCAGTCCTGGTGCTCCTTGCACTAGGTTTCTGTGACAGCCACTATATCCAGTCCCCCCTCTGCAATAGCAGCCTCTAAGTCTGCTAATTTGTTATCCAAGCTGCAGCATTCACACACATGGCCCTCCATAGCCCTCCTTTAGTACTTCCCCACTTATCTATCCCCTTCCCTATTTGCAGGGGAGTGCCAGCTAGGTTTACCCCTTGCTCACCTATCGCCTCATCCTTTCTAGCCTCATACGAACCCCCCAGCAGCTTAAAATTAGTTCCCTGTCAATGAACTCTCTCATTATTTTCCCTTTGGACTCTTTACCCTTCGTCATTTAGATATAGCCTATCATTAGCATACAGCCTTTCATCTAACCACCTGTTTCCCCATCCTCCTAGGCATAAAAAATTCCTCTGTTCTACACCATTTTCATAGCCATGCATTAAATTCCTCAATCCTCTTTTTCCTCACTGTGCTAGCACAGTGGGCCGGAAGGACCTAGGAGAATGCTAAGGAGCTTGCTACTATCTTACAGCACTCTGCCAATTCTTTGAACCAGTGTTGGACCACCTCCACCTCATTTCCCACCAAATCATTCATCCCCTGATGCATAATCAGGTGCTGTCTATCCCCTACCACCTTTGCTGCCTTCTGGATCCTAGACCCTGGCTTCCCTGCCTACATCCCGGGTGTACACATGACCACTCTTCTCCATTGCAGATCCCACTTTCTTATCCAGTGTATACCTTTAATGACTGAGTCCCTGAAGACCAGCACCCTTTCTTCCCATTCCGCTCTGTCTTTTGTCCACCTGTCTGCTCCTGACGAGCTACCTTCTTCATACCTGCCTTTTCCATATTTCCCTCCATGCACTCCTTCTATGCACCCTCCCCCACAGTGGTCTTTCCTCACTGCCTTCTGTACCCCACTTCCTTCTTGCAGCCCTTCCTCCACTCTCCTTTCCCCTGCATCATCTTCATCCCCTCTAGCCCCCTGTACCACTCCACCCTTCTGTCCATTATTTCCCTTCTCCCCCCCTTTCTGCTTACACCCTACTGTTTTATTCTGTATGGCTTCCTCCACCAGATTTCTTGAAATCCCCTCTACCTCTTGTTCCTCTTGGTCTACTAAACCTGACAGTGTTCTCTGTGGTACACCTGACCTCTGTGGAGTCTTTTTTTCCTCTCCCTTGTCTCCCCATAGTTACTGTATACAGACCTTTCTGTCTTCCTTTGATCTCTCCCCACCATCTGCCAGTGTTCCTTTTCTGTACCATTTGGCCTGTCGGTGTCTGCTTCCCGTAATCTTGATGGCTTCACTCCTACCTTCCCCCTACTAGTTCCATCTAGCTTACCAGTTGTGGCCCCAAGTCACCCCATTGCTATTTTCACTTCTCTTGCCAAACCCTTCCCTCTCCCATCCCCATTGCCCCCTTTCCTTATATTCTCTTCCAACCAATCACCCCTTTCCAGTCTCCATCTTAACTAGTTTAACTCTGTTCTCACCTGTCTCAGATACCTGCACACCAGGCAGCCCCTCACTCTCCACATTATGCCCAAGAACACTGCCACCCCACATCCATTATTGTTAACAATTCTCCCCTTTTCTCTATGTCATACCATACCATCCACATGCCTTTCCCCCACCTTCTCTGCTGAATGTGTTTGGCTGGGTGCCATATCCCTTCTTCCCCAGTAAACAACGCTTACAGCCAATTTAAGGGAACTAATAAGCTACTGTTTCAACATATACAATGTGGTTATTGAAGTTGCTCAAGCAATCTGCCATTGTCAACTGCTCTGATTGAGCAGTTGTCCAGTTTTACATGCACAAAACAAGGCTACTTAACTGATCACTGTTACAACATACACAATCTGGCTCCTGTACTTGATCAAGCAATTTGCCATTGTTAACGGCCTTGCTTGAGCAGTTTCCCAAAGGCTATTAACTGTTTAAATAAAATAATGTGCTGTTTTTGATAGCTCTGCTTGGTCCCTGTTCTAACATACACTGCACAATGTGGCTCCTGTACTTGATCCTGTATATCCTAGCTATAGATGCTCTTGTTGTTTTAAACAGCACCAATCTGTGTCAGAGCCTATGTCAGCAGTTTATTTACTACCATGAAACATGTTGTTTTAAACTGAAAATGGTAAAAAATGTTTCTGTGCAATAGCAACTTAAGGGTTGGAATTAGCACTAGGCAGAGGCAGCACAGACCCCTCACCATGGCCTTGTCGAATGCACTCTAAATTTGCTTTTTAAGGGCAAGCAGATCTGAGATAAACATTCAAAAACACTTCATTCCTTCCCATTCATTGTCCACTAGCACTTCCCCCATGGATGTCAATCCCCTTTCAGCTTACAACTGTTATTAGCGGGTGTTAATTTATGCTGAAGTCATTTTATGCTGAAGAGGGCGAGCTTGTAGGGTCAATCAGTGGTGCCAATCGACCCCTGTGTAGCTCCAGTGATGCCTCAGACATATTAATATCCATATAATAGTTCTACATTCTATACAGCAAACTGTGCAAAACAATGCCTGTGTTTTGGACGTATCATTTCTTTACTTTTTGAAGTCACATTACTGTGTACTTACTGTGATGCACTCTTCTCACCTGTTACCAGCAGGTGAGACACCATACCTTTGCTGCTACCAGTCTGATGTGAACTTATACTGGGCTGTTCCTGTCCTATCCAAATTATAACCTTACCCACCTTGTACATGGCCTGAATACTTGTATCCCAACTTCTGTACTTGAAGTGGCCTCATTTTATTTAAAGATTGGAAACTGGGAGAGGCACGCTCAGCTGAGGCTCATTTCCATGTGCGACCCAGGGAAGGGGGGAAAGGAGGTACAAATATAGTGCCATAAAAGAGAGTAACAATTACAAAGTGCTTAAAGACAGGCAGGTAATAGATTATACAGTCAGGTAAAACATTGTGCATGACACTGTGGGTGGGATATTCAGAAATGCACCAGAAGCAGGTGCAAGAGTGGCGCAGTGCAGGTACACTGTTCAGGTGCGCAGCCAACACGATATTCAAAGGCTGAGCACTAAGGCAAGTGACAGCGCAAGATGGATGAATATTGCAGGGAAGCACCATAGCAAAACTAGGGCTGCACCAGGGAGCAAGGCAGCAGGTGCCATCGCGCAACTAGGGTTGCGCGATGGAGCAAGGCAGGAAGTGCAGGAGCATAGCATGGGCAAGGGACAGAGGCACATGGGCCATGGCACAGGGCCAATGGCACAGTGTGGAGCAGGCCACAAGAGCAGGATACAGTGCCACCATAGTGCAGGGGATGACCAGAGGGTGGCAAGACAGGTGTATGGCCGCATGCCCTGACCACACATCCCACTGCAGCGTATGGAGAGGTGGCATGACACCCATGGCCACTGGCAGGCAGCCATGGGCAACATTCACAGGACAGCATGGGACATGGCACTGGGACCAAAGCAGACAACACATAAGCCAACAGCACACACCACACTGGCTACACAGCCCAGCAGGGAACATACACACACACACACACACACACACACACACACACACACACACACAGTCCACTGTGCGCAGATCACCTGACACAAACCCCAGGCAACCGCAAACATACCACACAACCACCATGCACACCACTGCAGCATGGCACCAATGCCATCTGCAAAGCAGACACGGACACGGATGGCTACCACAATATAACTGTATTTAAACAACAAGCAACAAATCAAAACTATGTACAGTTGAACAGGGATAGGGGGCAGGGAACGGGGAGGACACATTCAGGAACATAGGCTGGGGAAGGGGAGTTGGGAGACAGGGAACATGGTAGGCTTGGTATAATGGAGGAATGGGAGGGGTGTCAGTGGAAAGGAGGGTGAAGCAGGCCAATGGACCCCTTGGAAGGTCCTTGACTATCGGCACCTCTGCTGCCTCCTCCTCTGTGGCCAGAACCTGGCCTGGCAAATAAGGCATGCCACCACAAGGTTGGCCGTGGCAACCCACAGAATCCGCTCCAGCAGCCTTGTATGGGCATCCACCAGTTGGACTCCTAGGACAAATGAGGGGACATGGATGAGTGCATGCCCACAAGACCGTTGCCCATCCACCATGCACAGCGGACAACATTGGCATGTGCCCTGCAGGGGGCACACAGCCAACCACAGTGTGCGTGCCCACACAAGCCACAATCCCGACCATCCACAGCCATGCACAGCATTGAGCACCACCACCAACCAGGTGCAGCATGCCGCAGCCATGACAGCCAAGTGAATGGCCATTGTGTGGGACTGACAGTGGCCTGGCTGGGACCTGGATGCACCCACAGCCCACCCGCCGCGGCCACACACACGTGCCCTGGGCACAGTATGGTGCAATGGACCATGCTGGTGAGGCATTGAATGTAATGGCCTTGTGCATGGGGGGATGTGGCCCACCCCTACCCCACACAACAAAATACATCACCAAGGTGCTTACCTGCAAGCTGTGGCCTGACTGGCACCTGACCACCTGCACCAGCTGGCTGACCGGCAACCCTCCTCTGTGCACCACCACTGGCCTGCTGCTGTCCGGCAGCAGCACCCACCATCTGGGCTCTTCACCGATCTTCAGGGCCTAGTAGGGAGACAGTGTGAGACAGACATCAGCACCGGGCAGCAAGACATGGGCCCCCCCTCAGTGGCAGTGCTGAGGCATGGCACACCAGCTGTGCGCTGCCATGTCCGGTGGCATTCCCAGCCACAGCCCTCCACCCACAGCAGCACGGCATGACACCTGCTGGCAACCCACACAACACTGACATGGCATGGATGGGGATAAATGCACTCACCTGGCCTTGGCACAGCACCCCTCCGGACGTGTGCCTGCAGTGACCTGAGCTGGTTTGGATTCCTCCTCTGCAGGTCACCGCACCTGTGGCAGCACTGCTCCCCACTACAGCATGACCCTGTTGCCTCCTCTAGCTCCTCGGCCACCCCCTGCCACACCTCAGTGCATGGCTGGTCCAGGGGTACCTACCCATAGTGGGCACCAATTTATGGCTTCACTAAAGCCACCAAGTTCATAAGCTCCACCTGTGTCCAGTTTGGTGCTCTCAGTGTGCTCCTGCATGGGATGTCTTTATCGGGAATCACAGCAGCATAATGGCACTGGGGAGCGCATGAGACGCACGTGTGAAGGATGTGTGATATGCCAGGTGATGCAGTGGCATCCCCTATCACGCATTGGCAGGGTATGCATGATACATATGGGTCAATGCTGACACATGCTGCAGTCACCAGGGGGTCTCAGGGCACACATAGGGGTCAAAGGGTGACACTTGCACCGTGTGCGGCAGCGCGACAGGGAATGGATAGCATGGTGCGCAGTAGGGTCCAGTGTGCCCCATGAGCCATATGCCAATGGCGCATGTGTACGACTGGGTGTACAATGCATGTATACCACATGCCCAATAGTGGCTCAGCACCATGCCGCCTGTAGCGCATCATGTGTGGGAAGTGCCACTGACATACATGACATCAGTGCGCGCATGCACTGTACCATGCGGACTGTGCACATCACACAGATGCGCCATGACATGCTCATGAGCAACCCCACTGCACAATGCACAATTCCACGATATTCAGCGGGCATATGCAGATGAACTGATCAGCATATTGGTGGCGCATCGGAGGCATTTGCATCCTATTACAGTTACGCATTCCATCATTTGCATGTGATGTGCTATAAAGGTGCTATGTGGTGGCACAGGCACCAGACCGGTATTGCAACCTTCTCAGGTAGTTCACCACGCACTGGGCATGTCAGGACTGGGGGGAGGCCCTCGTGTGTGGCAACCAGCACTGACCACATATCCCCACCTACAGGAACAGCGTGTCGGAGCAAGAGAAAGTTGAGGAACAGGGGCCTGCACAGAAGCGCAGGCCCAATTTCACAAGAGCAGAGTGCAATGCCCTATATGATGCCTACCTTGACCAGGAGCCCCTCCTGAGTGACTCCACAGGCACCCAGCAAGCCAGGGTGGAAGCATGATTGGGTGTAGCCAGGGCTGTGAACCTGCAGGGTGTCCAGCAGAGGTCGGTGCAGGAATGCAAGAAGAAGGTGGACACGGACCGCAGGTGGGTCAAAGAGAAGGTGGCAGCCATCTGGGCCGCACATGCCACCATGGGCAGTGGATAGCCTGAGGTGCTGCAGCTGACACCGCAGGAGAAGCTTGTGGTGGCAACAATGCGGCACAGTGCCATTGAGGGCATTCCCAGCTGTGGATTCCAGATGGGGGGGTAGCCCATCCCTTCATGGTAGGTACAGCGGTACAAGGGGGATGTGGGTAAGGGGTGCATTGGGTTGAGGGTGCATGGTGGTGGCACTGACATGTATATGTTCCCTTACAGCTCCAGGGTGCCTGCATGCAGATGCAGGGGTGGCGGTGCCCACCCTGAGTGATGTCAGGGACCTGGAGAAGCGATCATCCACCTCCGCCGGAGTCCGTGGCCCAGACCATCGCTAGAGCCACCACACTGTCTGCACGGATGCCTGTGGCATGGGCGTGGAAGAGGCCCATGCAGTGTTTCAGTGGGACACCAGCCATGGCGTCCAGTATACTGACACAGGGATCAGGAAGGGGTCCGAATCTGATGATGACATGGCCGCTACCCAGGACAGTGGTGATGCTGTATAGGGGGAGACACCCCTTCCATGCGCAGGACACAGCGGCACCAGTGGTGCATGGGTGACACTGGCAGGCCCGTTAGCTGCACCGCCCGATGTTGCGGTGGCCACCATACCTGCGGCGCAGTCAGGCCCTTCTGGTGGTGGAAGTGCAGCCTCCCTGGCGACGTCGTGCACACAGCGGCTGGAGAGGCAGCGGTGGCAGCAGGACAGTGCTGAGGGTGAACCAGGTAAAGTGTCCACTGCCAGTGCATCACAGACAGGACAGGCCCATGAGGGCCCCGCTATGCAGCCCCCACCTGCACGGGAGGCTGTGCCACGGGGCCACACAACCCCCGCGGGTCAGCACAATGCCCAAGCCATCTAGGGCACTGACCTGCTTGACGAGCACACCCGTATGCTCAGGGAATCTGTGGAGCAACAGATGCAGGTTGTGGCAGGGGTGTGTGCACTCCGCACTGAGCTGCGCCAGTCCAGAGGGAGGCGTGACCAGGACTTTCAGCAGCTCCTGGCTGAGGCAACACGCATGCGGGAGGACACGACCACAGGCCTGGATCGGCTCACCACTGCAGTCACGGCTGGCCTGGTACCACTGGCCACCCTGGTGCAGGGCCATCCGCGGCAGTCACCACAGAGTGCATTCTCCACCCCTCGGTCCCGGCGTCGTGTGACGTCAGCATTGTCATTGCCGGGATCAGCTGTGGGCATCCTGGGCACACCTGGAGTGGGCCTGTTTGGGGGCCTGCAGATGCCTGCGAGGGCCTGGTTGCATTCTCTCAGCAGCATGCCTGGGGGTACATCTGTGACACCCCCTGCATCTGCTGGGCAGTCCAGGTGGGGCCATCCACGTGTCCATGGTGGCCGTGCACCTGCACGGCGGACATGATCCACCACCCTCCTTGTCCACTGCCTGCCACAGTCCTGTATGCACGGAGGTGTGGTATGTGCATGTACGTATGTGGACCATGACATCTGTGGCCACATGTCATGCCTGCCTTGTGCACACCCTCCTGGCTGCTGGCCACCGTGGCATGTGCATGATGATGCCATCAAAGCACCGGCCGCCACCGTGCACAGATGTTCAGCATCTGACACACTCCCGCTGGCGGCCTCGGGGTGTGCATGTGCGTGTGTGTGTGCCCGTGTGACTGTGCCTGTGTGGGTGTGTGGGTGGGGTCCACTGTTCTGTCAGGGGTGCTTCCACGGTGACCTGTCCCGTGTCTGTCATCACCCCCCTCCGGCTGTGTCTGTTGTGGGGCCCTGCCAGCCATGGCTGTTTACTGTGCCCCGGTCCCTGTGACCTGCGTGTGGACCAGTTCACCTACCTGCATGTACCATAGTGCTCTTCTGCAGTGGTGTCCCTGTGCTGCTGGGCCATCCTGCGCAGCCGGAACTCCCATCATCCAGGGGAGGGGATGCCAACCACCGCTGGCCCTGGCATCCGCGTTGTCCCCGCTGCTGTTCCCTTCTTCGACCTCGACAGCTATCCCATGGTCATTGGCCATGTTGTGTAGCACACAGCAGGCCAGCAATAGGCCACAGGCCTTTGAGGGTCTGTACTGTAGGGCACTGCCGGACCTGTGCAGGCAATGGAACTGTGTCTTCAACAGTCCAAACACATGCTCGATGATGTTCTGTGTGCTGGCGTATGCCTCGTTGTATCTCTTCTGCACTGGGGTCAATGGGCACTGGTATGAGGTGAGCAGACAGGTCCTGAGTGGGTATCCGCTGTCACCGGTGGGGGAACATGTTGGGTTAGCACGTTGGTCAGTGTGGCTGCCCCTCCCACACAGTCGAACCCTCTACACCCCATGCATTGCATCACCCCCCCCACACCCTGCCCTGCTGCGCATGGCTGTCCTTTCCTGCTGCATACTCATCTATTAGGTGGCCAGTGGGGATGTCCCCACTCTCAAACCTGTGGCACAGTGCAGAATGGTGCCAGATGAAGGCATTGTGTGCTCCCCCAGGGTATGCGGCACAGACATTGATTATGCACCCCTTGGCATTGCACACTGTCTGGCAGTTGACACTGGGGTAGCCCTTCCTGTTGATGTAGGCCACCCCCTCCAGACCCGGTGGTGTGTGGATGCCTACATGGGTGCAGTCAATGGCCCCTAGCATGCCAGGCATATGTGCAACCCTGTGGAACTCCTGCATGTTTGCTGTACGCTCCGCCTGTGTGCTGGGGAAGTGGATGAAGTGCGAGGCATGCGGCAGTAGTGCGTTGAGAAAATGTGTGAGGAGCAGTGATGCAGCCAACTGGGTTATGCCTGTGGTGATCCCCTTTTGGTCTCTGGAAGGTGTCCGTGGCAAGCACGCACATCACGGCCATGACCTTGGTCTCCACTGACAGGGCATGGCTCCGTCTTGTGGGTGCCTGCATCTCGTCACTGCACAGCTCACAGAGCTGCCTCAGAATCACCCGGTTCAGGTGGTACCAGCCCATGATCTCAGTGTCGCTGTACTGTTCGAAGGTGGTGCAGGCACTGTACCACCTATTCCAGACATACCGCCGCCGGGCCCTTCCATGGCTGCGCCACTCGGCTGCCTGCCTCCTCACACCCTTCATTACCCTCACCATCTGGAATATTACACTGGCCATGGCCCAGCCTGTATGACCACCCCGCAGCTGTCTCCCTGGGCTTCCCCGGCTTTATGCTGCTGCTTGGGCCCCTGCACTAGGTGCACTTCTGTGTTGGGGACCCAAACGCATGGGCTGGCCTGCCCACAGGCTCAGTCTGAGTCATGCAATCTGTCCCACTGCCCATTGCACCTCCTACCTCTGTGACTGTCCTCCACCCTTGCTGCTGTCCTGCCTGGCCAATGGCCCTCACCCTGTCACTGTCTCACACTGTCTCTGTCCCTCACTCTGTCTCTCTCTCACTCTCTCACCCCTGCTCCCCTGGGTGCAAGCCACCATCCCCTGCTTGCTTCTTCCTTTTATAGGCTCAACTTTGCTCTGCGCATGTCCCTGTTGCTCTGCGCTTGTGCCATCAGCCTGCTGTTGAATATCGCACTGCACTGTTTATTCATGGCTATGTCCCCTGCACTTGTGCTCGCATTCATTAGGGTTGCGCATTGGCGCACTGTGATTTGCACAGCACATTGTTTCCCACTGAATATCGCTCTTTAGCCCATATCCGCTGTTGCACTGGCACATCTCACTTGCGCCTTGCACAACTGCTTTGAATATCCCATCCTGTGTATAACAACTATGAGTAAGCAAGTAGCAGTGGAAAAATGCAAGCAGATACATGAAATGATGTTTAACATATGCACAAAACAACATGATAGAGAAATATAACAGAAGAGGATATCAGTTAGGCCTAGAGGGCAGCAGGGCACATGGCAAACTAGGTAGGTGTAGACTACAGGGAAGCAGGCAGGTACAGACTACAGGGAAGCTAAGGACTTTTGAAGAAGTAATGTACTCTTGGAGATTGAACATACAGTAAAATTGGTACATGTACCTTTCAAAAACACACAATCACAGATGGCTTGAATACATAAATATTTTAATTATATATACAAAATGTACATGATATACAATTAACATAGAGAGAGATTACAATAAAATAATGGACGTAAACAATATAATTTCAAAAAACAACAGAGCCTTCATTGAATTTAAATTTCAATTGTCTTAACACATTGCTTTCCTTGGCAAGAACTTTCCATACAGGCACATTTATATAGAGAACGCACAATACCAGGAATGTTTCTTCCTTCCTTCCCTCCTTCCCTCCCACCCTCCTTCCTTTCTTCCTTCCTTGAATGATTTGTACAAAGTTTAGTTTATGGAATCTTTTCTACACTATTCTTGCTATGTTATCCATGATGCATGACTCTGGGCTAATGAGTCCCAACTTTCCAGCACAAATGACTGTCACTAAGTTGGTTTGAACTGATTTAGTGCCATTTCCCGGTGTGCAACCTCATTAAACTATGTTCAGAGGAGGTTGGGGGCTTATCCATGCCAGTACACATAAATGTGTGCTGGTAGGCAGAAGGGATTGCAGCACTTTACTGTCACTCCCTAAGAACTGTTAGGAGGTAGCACTGTAGGTGTCTGAGTGCTGTGTCCAGTGTGCACAGACACTGGGGGACCAGGATTGATATGGGACTGAAATGAGTAGTGGACACACACAGGGGAACATAGCAAGGAAGTGGTAGCCACTAGACTACCCAGGAAGCAAAAACTGTTTTACAGGATTTGGGAGGCCACTGACTACCAACATTACTGGCCACATTGTTGCTGAGCCAAAAGTGACCCAAAGGTATAAGGTGAGGTGGAGTGTTTCCTAACAGTGCACAACACATGTATGTGCATGGCACTATGTTATGCTGTAGTTAGTGTCATTACTGTGTGCAAACCATATTTGCACATAGCAACACCATGGTACTTCAATTGAAATATAAAAATTGGCACTGGTGGGTTTCCATCTACACCTCCAGGTGCAGATCCTTTTTTCTCAGTACAGATATTTGGGGGTTGGCACAATGTGGCACACATTTTGTTGCAGTGCCTGGCATAAATAATTGTGATTGAGAATTGGACTGCAGTGTAATTGTATTATACAAAACCTAATAAAAGTTTAATCTGAAAAAGATTACTTGGACAACTGATTTCTCAGTCTGTGGAGATTTATTACATGGGAGAAGAGGAGTACAACTAGAAAGCTAAAGAATACATGCACTGTTTTTCTTCTCTTTTTACTGATATTATGCAAATATATACTGTACTGCAGAGCACATAGTTTCACATATGCAGTAAGGAAGCAATAACCCATCACAGACTGTGACTCAGTAATGTTGAATTATTCATATATTCATATATACAGTCAAGCCATTTAAAAGCGAGGGTACTGGACTTTAGGAGGGTATTTGGCAAAATGGGAGAGTGCATAAGGAATGCACTAGCAAATGGGCAGGGAGGAGGGGTGGAGAAACATTGGGGAAAAATCAAAACTGCCATCACAGAGGCAGCAAACCTTTGTGTGAAACAAATACACAAAACAAAATGAAGGAAAAAAACAGTTTTGTTCTCAAAAGAGGTGGCGGGAAAGGTTAGGGAGAAAAAGATAGCATTCATGAAGTATAAGGAATCACAGAAGGAGCAGGACAGGGAACTGTATCAGTTAAAGCAGAAGGAAGCAGGGAAGACAGTCAGAATAGCAAATGCCCAAACAAAGGAAAAACTAGCCAACTTGGTTAAGCAGGGGGATAAAAACCTTTTATAGGTACATTAGGGAGCAAAAAAGACCAAGGGAGGGATAGTGAGGCTTAATAAGGGGGAGGTGGGCAGAGGGTGAAAGTGAAAAGGCAGAGATCCTGAATGAATACTTTTGCTCCGTATTCACAAAAGAAGAGGAGGGGAGGTGTCTAAACCAAAGAATAGAAGCACTCTGGATGGGGGGGTCAATACCAGTCCATTCACAGAATAAAGGGTTCTGAAAGAACTCCTGAAACTCAAGGAGGACAAAGCAATGGGGACTGATGGGATTCATCACAGAATTCTAAAAGAACTAAGGGGACAATTAGTGACACCACTGACTACCTTTTTTAACAAATCATGGGATGATGGTGTGGTACCTGAGGACTGGAAGAAGGCGAATGTTATTCCCCTCGACAAAAGTGGGAGCAAGGGAGTGGCAGGAAACTACATTACCTGTTAGTTTGACCTCTGTGGTAGGGAAAATTATGGAATCACTTCTGAAAGAAAGAATTGTTGAGTACCTAGAAGTCAGTGGGGCACAGGACCCAAAGCAGCATGGATTCACAGCAGGAAGATCATGTCAGATGAATCTAATATATTTCTTTGACTGGGTAACCAAAATATTAGACCAGGGAGGGGCTGTGGACATGGCCTACCTAGACTTTAGCAAGGCATTTGACACAGTCCCACACAAAAGATTAATAAACAAGTTAGCCAGCCTGGGAGTGGGTCCCAGGGTGAAAGCATGGGAAAAAAATTGTCTGGGCAACAGGGTGCAGAGGGTAATAGTAAATGGAATCTACTCCAAGGAAAGGGGGTGGTTACTACTGGGGTACCAAAGGGTTCAGTACTGGGAGTGGTCCTTTTTAATGTCTTTATTGGTGACATTGCAGAGGGTCTGGAAGGACAAGTATGCCTCTTTTCAGGTGACACAAAGATCTACAACAGGGCTGATACACAAGGGGGGCTGGAAAGGATGTGAAGGGACTAGGCAAGCTTGGAGGAATGGTCAAAAGTATGGCAACTTAGATTCAATGCAAAGGAGTACAAAGCAATACACCTGGGAAACAAAAACCCAAGAGTAAAAGTACACAATGGGGGAGGGGGAGGTACTAACAACAACAAAAATGGAATGGGACCTGGGGGTAGTCATATGAGATGACATAAATGTAGGCAAGTAATGTGAGAAGGCAGCAAGGAGGGCTGGGGGATACTGGGATGCATAGGGAGAGACATCACCAGTAGAAAACAGGAAGTTGTTATCCCTCTGTACAGACAGTTGGTGAGACCACATCTGGAGTACAACGTGCAGTTCTGGAGACCTCATCTCTGCAAGAATATAGACAGGATGGAGGCAGTCCAAAGGAGGGCAACAAAAATGGTGCAGGGTCTGCACCAGAAGCCATATGAAGGAGCTTAACATGTATAGCCTCGAGGAAAGGAAGGAGAGGGGAGACATGATAAAAACGCTCAAGTACATCAAGGGAATCAACAAAGTCCAAGAGGGCAGCATCTTTCAGAAAAAGAGATGTGCAAGAACAAGGGGGCACAATTTGAAGACAGAGGGGGGACAGCTCAGGAGCAAAGTAAGGAAGTATTTTTTCATGGAGAGGGTGGTGGGTACATGGAACAGCCTTCCAGAGGAGGTAGTGGGGTCAAAAACAATGGGGAAATTCAAGAATGCATGGGATAGATACAAGGTAATTCTAGTGGGGGGGTAGGAGGAAGTAGGCTGTTGGTTAATTAGGATCTGCAGCTTATCCAAAAGGTAGGGAAATGGGCAGACTGGGTGAGCCAAGCAGTCCTTAGCTGCCATCAAAGTCTATGTTTCTATGTTTCTATTTATTTGTTTCAAAAGCTTTACCAGTAAAGTCATACTGAGCTGGTATCAGCTCATTCAGATATGTCGGGGTACAGAACATATCCAAGGTACAGTGTACAAAAATAATACAGCAGTATGGAACTAAGTAAACAATATATATATAATGAGAAAACACTTCAAAGTAAAAACTGGCATACAGTAAATTGCCATATACCTGGATGCATTGAAAGCACTCAGCCATGTCTACAAAACTATTTTATGTGTACTGTAGTGTATATAAACCCCACTACAATAAAAATACAGATCTCTTTTTATCCTTCCTCCAGACCATGCCTACATGAGGTATTATGAGAAATCCAGGCACATTAATTGATAATTTCTCATATGAGGGCTGGGTCTTGCAGACTGAACATGACTACGTAAGGTGCTTCCAACTGCTCTGTGTCCATTCAATTTACAGTATTATAAATAGGAGGAAAACTGAATTTCTTTCTGCCAAGTTAGGTGTGCCCTGAGTTGAAGCATGTTAGAGTACCATTGCTTGCTTTTGAGGCCACAGAGAAATGACTTTGACTGGACTCATTGTTTGCTGCCCTGCTGCAGTTTGTGGTAAAATGCAGCTATGATAATTAAAAGGAACCATGGTTACAAATGTTTTAGAAAAATCAGTTCATCTTCCTGATAGATAAGTGCATAGAAGGGAGGTAACTTGCAAGAGAATGCATCTATTCTGAACAGGAGTACAAATCTGTATCTTACTTTAAAAAGATACTCCAGTCTGACTGACTAGCCTAGAGAAAGAGGCACATGAAAATCTAAGCAGCCAGCAGGAGTTCTGGGAGGAGGAGAAGAGGTCTGAACACGTGCATCAGCCTCTGACGAGAAGCCAGCACCCCATCTGTGATAACCTCAGAGTACTATAAAGGGTGTGATATATGATGCTAATTTACCAAACACACTGGATTCATTAGGAAACTGAAAGTTATGCCTATGAAATTAGTTGTTATGTTTATAAATCCAATTATAATAGTAGTAGTAGTAGTAGTAGTAGAAAATGTTATTGTCTAGTCATTGACCTTTACAAAAATGGATAAAATGAAATACATAGACATACAAATTATACAGCAATCTACGTACGCGTGCAGTTATATTCAACCTTTACAGATGCATTCTATATCTGCAAGCAAAATAATATTTTCAATAAAAATAAGAATAAAAATCTGCCTTATGTTAGTAACATTTTGTTTTAACAAGGCTTTTTTAAAAAAAAGATAAAAGTGCATTCAGTTCTGAAGTTTTACAGTGTACTTGGCCCTAGTTCTATGTGCTTCAGTTAAATACCCAGCCATTTTCTTAACTATAAATTCATCATTTGTTGTTAGGGCTGTTTTTTATAATTCATTGTAATCCAGCATCTGTATACTAGCCCACAATGGTATTAACCATGTGTCCCTAGATTTGTCCCTAGATTTTTCATACCAAATACGTTAAAATATGACATGATGTAGATTTTTAACAACTTGATTCCTATGAGGACAAAATGTGGCTTGAAGAGAAGTTGACTTGTTATATCTGGTAAAGAGCACTGAACTGGGAAACATCCCTAATTTGTATTTTGTGTTTATCATTCTTGTTTCATGATCTGTTAAAATATCCAAGTAGACTCTAAACCCGTGTATTACATCATTCTGTCTGAGCCATGGGGACATTTTGAATCAGTTTATACTATCCAGATCATATGTCATGTAATGGTTTATTAATCTTTAAGTAACATAGCTCTGGTATTTTAGACTTATAACTAAACCTTTATCATGAGGGTTTTCTAAAAAAATCTAGTTTAGTTTCTTTTATTATTTCCTGAGTCATTTTCAACTTGCTAGATTTCATTAACTCAGAAGTATGCAACAAGTATTTCTCCTTCAATCAATCAATCAATTAATCAATCAATCAATTCTTTATTTTTAAAAAGCGCCTTTCCAAAACCAAAGCGCTTTTACAATAAGTAGATCAAATGCATACAATTAAAACAGTATCAGTATCACAGTATCCTTCACAGAAAGACTACCCAATCTATCTGTGATCATCTTGAGCAACCTGATCCAATAATTATTTTTTTTTGGCTAAAAATAGGGCTTTTAAACTGGGAAGTCCCAATTCGGCCCTAACCAATGGCGCAGGTACTGAGGCATTTAAACCTAAACAAGATTTATATAATTTATTAAGAGGTATTTCCAATAAGTCACATTTCCCAATATCCCATACTTCAGATCTATATAGAGTTTGAGCATGATACTTTGCTTTGGTGCTTTAATAACTGGTCTTATGGTATTGCCCCCATATCTCCGATTAAATGTTAATAGAGAGCTTGCGCTCTGCTTTAATTTTTAATGAGTTAACATGATTATTCCAGCTGCCATTACTGTCCAGATATACTCCAAAATAATTATAAGTATTTACAGTTTTCATTTTTCCCCCCTTATGTACCAGCTTTTTTTGTTTTTTTGTCTCCAAATACCACAGCTTGTGTTTTGGTGTCATTAATTTTTAGATTATAGCTGGTTGCATATGACTGCAGAATATTTAACTTAGCAGAACGACCTGCCTGTGTTAGTGACAATAGTACTAGATCGTCTGCCTAAGCTAATACGGTGCAATTTTTTGATAGAATTTTTGGAGAGTCAGTTGCAAACCTTCTAACTGCAGTACAAGTTTGTTTATATATGCAAAATAACAGGGGGGCAAGGGCACACCCCTGCCTCAACCCTTTGTTCGTGGGAAACCTAGCAGAGTATTTACCACTGGTTCCCAGCCTAATTTGGCTCAGGTATTTGTGTATAGATCTCTAATTACGGCCACCAGGTCAGAAGATATTCTCCAATCCAGCATCATTGTACATAATATACTTTGTGTGATTGTATCTAATGCGGAGCTGGAATCAATGTAAACTGCATTGAATTTTTGTTTTCCTAGGTTAACGTATTTCTCATATAGGTGTCTAATAACAAAACAGTTATGTATAGTACAGTAACATGTACGAAATCCTACTTGCTGTTCTGAGAGTCCCCTAAGTTATTAACTTGATTAAACAATCTTTCCAAAACAACTTTAGCACAAATTTTTCCCATAGCATCTAGGAGTGAAATGGGTCTGTACATTTTGTGGTCGTTCTTATCCCCCTTCTTATAAACTGATATAATAGTTGTGCCTTTTCAAGAAGCTGGAAACTCCAGTGCAGTACAACATTCATTAAGATATTTTGTAAGTATCTTTGCCCATACTGTAGGAGACAGTAGCTATACTTCTTCTGGTATTAAATCAGGTCCTGGGGCTTTCCTCTTTTTCAGTGAGCTACAGTAACTGCAATATAGACTTCAGCTGCCTTAACCAAACTGAAGCATGACATACTAATTACATCCTTATATGCTTGTTCTTTATTATTAGGATCATAAAAGATGTTAAAGTAATATGTAAGCCAAGAATCCATTGTGATATAAGAGTCTATGTCATACTTGAGATTGTTAGTTTCCTTAGCAACCATTAACCAATAGGAATGAACATCACTTTTCACTATGATTTCTAGCATCTTATCCCATTGTTTTCAATTGATATTCTTTTTGCTTTGATTTGAGCAGATTTTTATATTTATTTCTAAGGCAGTTTAGGTTGCTGTATTCATACCGTGCTTGTGTTTGTATGATCTAATAAGTCAATTTCTTTCTTTCTTAGCTCTTCTACATTCAGTGTTGAACCAAACCTCTTCTACCCTCCTTGGTCTTGCATTTCCTGCTGCATCTGCTAATATCTTTTTTATTGACTGTAAGCTTTTTGTTAATTTATCAGTGATCTGTTCATTATTATTCAGTGTTCACCAAAGGAGTTAAAACAACTTCATTGATCTGCTGTGTACAAAACTCTGGGAATTGTTGCCAGTTGATTCTGGCTCTATTTCTTATTTCAAATTGAGGTAATAGTTGTATTTTATTCAGATTTTTATTCATTTTGTTGTTACTGTAAGTGAAAAGTGATCACTCTCTGCCCTTCTTTCTATGTAGCAGGAGTTCCATAGTTTCATTTCACCACTCCAGAATACATAATCTAAGACAGATGAGCCAAAGGGGCCAAAGTGTGTAAATTTACCTTCTTGGTCACCACTAATCCTTCCATTTACACGTGTCAAATGGTGTATGTTAAATATTTCTATTAACTTAGATCCGATTTTATTTAATCTTTTATCTTCTGTATGCCTAGATAGTTCATGCATATCCCTGTGACACCAATTATGGTAAGAACTATTGGTGTATCCATCAAAGGCCACAATTCTAGAATTAAAATCAACACAGAGAAAAATATTCTCACATGCAGACATGGCCCAATTTTTATGTATCACATCTTCTAATTGCTCCCAGATCCCTTCGTAATAGTATTTTGTATTTTTAGGTGGAATATGTGTATTAATAAGGAACAGTTTGATATTGTTCATCTGAATCATTACAGTAATAAAATTATCTTTTATATCCATTAAATCAACTTTAAGTTTCTCATCTATCTTAACCCAAATAACCAATCCCCCTGCATATCTCCCAGTTCTAGCGGTTCTTTTTCTAGGTGTCTGAAAAACTAAGTAGCAATTTAAGACAACATCAGTTTCATTTTTATGCCAAGTTTCTTGTAAGCAGATTACTGTAAATCTATTTATGTAATCTCAGAAATCAGTATCAACCAATTTTGAAAAGTATCCTGCTATATTCCATGATATAAATAAGATGTAGTCTTTTTTGTTGTCAGCAGCCTGCCTGCTCGGGAGTCAATTATTTTGCTGATCAAGACTCTCATATTTATTGGATACAAGAACATTATATATTGAGCTCAAATTAAAGTTTTGTTCATCCCTATTTTCTGTGCATGCAGTGTTATTCACTATTACTTCCTTCTTAGGGGTAGTATTTTCAGTTTCAGGGTTATCTGGAACCACAGGCAGACCCATAGCATCCAGAAGCCCCAAATTCTCCATTATCTTTATTTATAGACTTAGGTATATTGTTGTAACTTGTATCTGATCACTATCTAGATCAAAGCCTAATCTGTATATAGCAATGGCATCTTCTTTCTCTATAGTAATATTTAAGAGCTGCTCTAGTAAATCCTGTACAATCACTTTCAGTTTTAGATTATTTTCATTTTTTATTCTTTTTAGTCCATATATTGAGAAAGTATTCCAATTCCTCTCTGTCTTGTGAGTCACTTCCTCTTTATCATTAATAGCCCTTGCTGCCTCTAAAAGTGTACTATCTACAATGTGTAGTCCTGCTTTATCAGGAAGTTCAGCTTTCTCTAATATCATTTGAACCATGGCCGGACCATGTATTGAAACATCTATATATCCAGTTTTAGTATCATTTTCCCATCGGTGCACATCCAGTATAGTGGTTTCCTCTACAGGAATCTTAAACACATGTGTAAAAAGATTATTTAGTACATTTTTGGTCTTTCCTTCAGTTTCTTTTGGGATGGCTTTTAGGCCAAAGATACTAATATAGCCTGTTTTGTTACTGGACACCCTAGATGTGTTCATTAAATATCTATTAATATAATGTACTGTGTTCTGCAACCATATTTTTTTTAGTGCAGCATTATTGATCCATATTTGATTTGCAACTCTTGGTGCTGTGCAAAATATAAATATTCGATTGTTGCCTACTTCGTTCTTGTCTTTCCACATTTGTGCTATGTCAGATTCCTTTAGATCAGCCCCTGTAGCTGCCCTTAGGAGGTTCACTATCTTATTTCTAACAGAGGCTGTAATATTCATTTCCATTACTTTATATCTGTATAGACATAATATAGCACAATCTGCTATGTCAATTAAGATGTTCTCAGAATTTTGCGCCTCACTCACGATCACTTCAGCTGGGTCTGTTTTCAATTTTGAATTGTGTTCTGACTGATCATTTTTGGACCATAAAGTCCATTCTTCTCTAAAATTTCTTAAGCCTGCATCAAATTTCATCAGTTGACCACTTATTATTTCCAGCTGTGGATTTTTCATTACATTATGGGTGCCTATAATATTATCTTGATCCATAGTGGCATAATGAGACCCTATACTATCTACTTCTTCTATCATTATTATATTGGTGTTCTGCACTTGTATTGATTTTGTTTTTCCCCAGTCAGCATCAATAGATTTATTTGCTACTTGTACCCTGACATTTTCATCCTTTGCAGTTTCTTCTCTCATTTTTTTCTTTTGTTTCTTTCTCACCTTTTTGTTACTATACATTTCTCATGCTTTCTAGAAGTTACCACAGGCAAAAAATCTGGACAAATTTTAGGGGAGTTATCCAATAGGATAGAAAGAGAACCATCTTATGGGGTAAAGTTATCCATTTCCAGGAGTTTATCATCAATTCTGAACCCATTAGGTGCAATGCCTTTCTTTATTGTGTCAAGCTTATGTTTAAAATTAATAATAATATGCTCCATAATTAGCACATGTGCAACTTGTGGATTGCGCATGCATTTTTTTAACTCATCACTGAGTCCAAAAGGATAAGGGGGCAATGGACCAGACATATAATTTCCCTGCTGGTGTGTTTGATTCTTTGTTATATTGGTTACTCCAGCTTCCCTTACTGGGGTATCAAGTTGTCTTAGCCCACTAATGGTATTTTATAGTTTACTAGCTATATTTTTCAATTCCACTTGCCAGGTCTACTCTGATTTGATTCACTAAAGTACTCTGGGGAAAAATTTAAAGAAGTGGAATATTCAGATCCAGAGTCTATCAACATACTGATTAAAGCTTCCTTAGCTTCATTAGCATGGTTCATTATTTTACCCTTCTCCACTTCTTTATTTTGTGTTTTGGGATGATTGGGTGAAGATGTATAACTACCCTCAAAGACCTTCGGTGTAATAGAGAGCCTTTCTTGGGTTTTTGCCTGAAGCAGCATAGTCTCTATATCAGTTTGTGTTTCTAATACTGTTATTATTTCATCAGGACACTTTTGCAATTCTTCGGGTTCAAAATTATCTCTAATCTTAGTCTGCTTTCCAGACCTAATGTGTTTTTCCCAACTAATACACCTTAATTTTGTGGGCAATTAGGAGCTTTAGTTGCCTCCGTGTTTTTTTAGCCTTTTTTTTTTACACCTCTGTCCATTACTATGGTTTAGATCAGGCTCCTGGTTGGCTTTCTTTTTAATATTTTTGGCATTTTTCTTGTGTGATGGCATTGTCTGTGATACATTTCCATAGCACAGCACACTATTCTCTGGTTCACGTGCCTATCTTCTGGTTCGTGTCATGTTAGTTTGGTGCCTCATTACAGGAGTAGACACTAGAGCACTAAAGCACTAAGACTGATATAACTATTTAACAGTCTATGAGTCAAGTGCAGCTATAGGCTTTACAAGTTTTTTAAATTCTCCTTTGTGCTCTATATGGTGAGTCAGTTCTTAAAATCCAATGTTTTTCTAAATAGAAATACCTAGGACATATAGTGCATAAACACAAAGTGAAGAAGTCTAAAACTAATTCTCATAAGTTTCATAAAGTGCTAAGAGATTTCAGTCTGGACCAACAAAGCAGGCAAGGAATATTTTTCAGTACTTATCCTATCATCTGCTTTTTCAAGAGTCTACAGTCCATAAGACTTTAGCTTTAGCTCAGGTTCCCATTTCTTGCAAGCTCAATAGTACCAGTCTTTGCCTTTGATCTTTGTTCTCTGGAGGTAGCAGTTGCCAATATTTCAGCAAAATGTTCACTATTTTCAGAAAAAAAGGGGCACAGATTAAATAAAACAGTAGGAGATTCACAGTCCCAATACATAATTTATGATCACTTTAAATTCATTCCTCTATGCAATATCTAGCCAAATGTAGGAATGCTGGTAAATATGTGTCCAGGCAAAAGCAACTATCTATATCTGTCTATATGGCTGCACAGATTGGACTGTACTATACTTGTCCTAAAACTTTAGGGTCTAAAATATTATTATTATCACACAGTATAATTAATTATTCACAATTTTCACCTAGGTTATTATATGACTTATGTAAATTAGAACTTAATCTGTGTCCCCGATTTTCGACACTACTCTACAAAATTTATTAAAAGCTGCAGCGACAATGTTGTTAACTACCACCAGTTCTTAGAAATTTGTGTAAACACCTGGTGGTAGTGCAAGCCGAGGGCTAAGAGTTTCCACGTCAACTCCAAAAAGGCATCAGATATGTTGTACACAATGAGCAATAATAGCTTAAAACATTTAACTGAGCACTGTAGCACAGTAGTGGCTTAATGTTTAGCTCCTCTCTGCGTGGCAGTTAGTGAAGATCTGAATCTAAATTTTGAATGCCAGTAGCTGCGCAGTTATAACCCTGAGTCACGTTACCTAAATTTGCATATGGTGCAAATGTTAAAATTTATATTTTAAAATGTAAAATAAAATCTAAAAGCCTAATATGAAATGTCAAATCCCCTAAAGTTTATCAACTGCTTATCTCAATTAAAACATATAGCAGGAAGCATATAGAAGCTGGGTATTATTTGGGTAATGTTAGCAACTCGCTTATTCTCTTGCCACTAAATTTCCATTTTCAGTGCTTTTTAGACAAAATAGCAATAAAATAGTCATATTCAGTGTCCAGCTTTAGCTTTATCCTATAGCGATAAACTCTTACATTTTCAGTGCAGGCCCAAAAACGAATCTTCTGCATCTGCTGTCACCAGTGTTTCTCAGTCACTCCAAATGGCTATCTCCTCTGCCAGCAATCTGATTTCACCTCGAGGAAACCCTCGATCCACCCTGGTTTTGGCCTTCACCTGTCAGCAGAAAGAACACAGATGAGACTTTGCACAACTAGTAGTCGACAATAAGATGGTCTGGTAAGGAGATAGACATTATAGGCATAGGTGGCATACCTTTTAAAAAATAAAATGAAGAGCTTTATCTCCCTGCTTCACAGCCTTCCTCTCCAAGGCCTGAGAGCACGTAATCAATCTGCAGTCACCTCACACCACTGAGTCACCCCTGATTATAATAAGAAAAATAAACATGTTACATCTGAATCTTGCAGTAACATCAGAGCTCTTCTTTGTCCTATGATTGCTTGTTAGCAGTTGCATCATTTGACTGATCCATCCCAGTCTGTAACTGGTGAGAATCAATGTGATGTTAACTGTTAACAAGGTTATAAGAAAACAACAGCTGACATGCAATAGAATTATGAATGAGAATTGGGGGTCAGTATGGCGCCATGATAAAACTTCTCATATGTGAGTTGGAATGTCATGGACAAGCCCATACTGGTGATTTGAGCTCATAACCAGCACTGGCACTGAAGTGTAGCACTGGTGGTGGTGGTGGGGGGGGGCACATATTGAAGGTGTCATACCATGGATGAGATGTTAAATAAAGGTCCTATCTTTCTGCATCAGTTGTCAGACCAGGTGACAGTTAAGAATCGCATTTTGATTTGCAAAAATGAATAGAAGATAGCCACAGTGTCCTGGCAAATATTTTCTATCTTTTTAAATCAGCAGTATCTGTTAGTCAGCAAAATATTTCATCATACAGTTTTTAGCAAAAAAGTATTTCTAACACCCTTGGGCATGACAAGTGAGCAGGATCATTTAAAAACTTCAAACCATATCACAGTTTAGGAATGAAATAAAATTAAATGAAAAATGAATATACTGAAGTTTTTCCAGATGTACATTATTACCAAGGTCACTGATTTACAGTGATTAAAATAATGACATTGCATTTTCAAGACTGTAAATGTCAGGAATTATACCAGTGATTGTTAGTCTAATTTCTGGATTTTACCAGGATTCATTTGTCATTCTTTTAGCATGTGTATAAATTATCAGAATAAAAGGAGGCTTAATATACAGAGCATTACAAGAAGCAAATGGAAAATAGTAGAAGAAGCAATTAAAAAATACAAGTTCTGTTGATTTACTGATCTGGTATAAAATGCCAAATTCCATGACATTTTTTGTTTTACCAGTGTGCTGGCAATCCATATTCTGGAATTTTGCCAGGTTTCCAATAAAAAACAAAAAACAGTGGCCTTAATTAGTACAAAAGTATATATGTATATGTATATGTATATGTATATGTATATTATGTATATATATATATGTAGATGCTGACTTTTTCCCCCACTAACAGACACTGCTGCAATTAGAGTTTTTTCCTCCATCCTTTATTTATTCTCTTTGGCCAGGATAGGCTGGCCTCCCCTCCGCTCTGCTCCACCAAACCCCCACCATCATTCACCCCTCCCTGGGACTCACCTGGAAGCCTGGGACCCCCATGGATTGTCCACCGGTGACATGGTCAGGAAGAGGAGGGCCAACCTTCCCCACCCCGAAGATACACATCCAGTGGGCAGACAGCAGAGGGCAGACATCATTAACACCTGTCCTGCCATCATTTTCCTCTAGAATTTAGGCCCCTTTCCCCATTCTGAGGCATACCTGTAAGCATGTGAGCATGGAGGCACGCTCATGCCATGAAGTCCCAAAGCCCTCCCTTCTACTGCTCTCCTCAACCGATACTACTACTTGACCTCCACCAGGTGGCAGTCATTTGGCACAGCATGCAGCTCCTCCCCCTCTCCACTGGGAGAGGAGAGCAGCCATCATGCTCTTGATCTTCTCCCACTGCGGCCGATCCCCAGCAACCCATGCTGATTGCCACACCCGGGTCACTGCCATGGCAGGAGGTAGGGCGTTTGCAGCACCTCAGCCCTCCATGCTACTAGGCTGGCCATAAGAGAGAGTCTTTAATGGTGTGTGGCTATGTGTGGCTGATGAGCTAGGTCCCACCAATGATTAGTTTAATACAAAGCTTCCAGGCAAGTCATGCAGATTTTATTTTCCATTTTCACTGTTACAATAGTTGTAGGGTATCCAAGTCTAGAAACCTATCCTTTGGTCCCTGATATGCCAATGGGTGACATCATACCATAAATGTTTACCCCTAAATGCAGTACCGGGGGATGTTGTAACTTCAGGGTGTGTCGTTCTTCAGATGAGATGTTAAACTGAGGTCCCTTCTGCCCATCTCTGGTGCTGTCCTGGTTGGTGTCCAGGTTAAAGTAAAAGAAATCGAAGCAATTTTCACAAGGGTAGGGAAATGTTTATTAAAAATAGAAAAAAAAGACAGGTACACTACCAAATCATCCTGTGCTTATACTTAAATTTCACACATAAAGTAAGAAGAGTCAGTATTTTGAAACAAAACAAGTAAAGAAAGGGAAATATAAAATTAAATTCTGGAAAGGTACACAGTAAACTTCTAGAATTTAAATCATTCCCCTTAAAACTGAGACAAGGCACACATGCTAAAAGAAAATAAAATTAAATAATTCAACTATTAAGAATGAATCATGGATGAATTAAGTTGCAGTTGAAACTGCAGAAGAGATCCAAATACAATGTCTCCATAAATCTTTAAGGACATGAGAATGAGGCAGGAACTTTCCTTTATGAATACTTTTATGAGAGTGGATTTATTTCTAGCTATAATTTCTGAACTGTCTTTCTGTTTTTGCTGCAATGTCCAGGCACATTATGCCTGCCATAGTAGTAGTTACACATTGCAAAAATAAATTTTAAAGTAGTTTTATTAAATTTAGAAGACTTGTTGGTATAGACCTAAAGCTATTATGCCATAAGTTATTGTAGTTCTTGAATTGCTATGAAACCCCAGTTTTAGAAATTGTGTCCAGAAATCAACAATCATGAAGAACTCAGTTAAACAAGCATTTGTCAATGCCGAATGTTGTCTTGCTGACATTGGCATCGGTAGTGCAGGAGCTGAACAGATGCATAATAGGAATGGCAGTGAAGTATGAAAGTGACGTCAAACCCCACATCATCCTATAGAGACTGACATGCACTGAGGTGTGCCTTTGGGCATCGGCCATAATGTTCATGGCATTTCAGCTCACCCTACCCTGCAGTGCAACAAATATCATGTTGTGCCTTGGGGTTCTTGGGTGCTACACTCACCCCATTTGTCCAAAACGCTCATGGCATTTTACCTCACCCTATCCTGCAGACACCAACAAGTGCTGAGGTGTGCCTTGGGGTGTTCGGCTTTACAGTCACCCCATTTCATAAGGACATACACTGAAATGGGTGTAGCATAGGAGAATCAGGTGAACTGTGGTGCCGAAGAGACCAAGGCACACTTTGATGCCTGTCACTGGCTACAGGGTGGTATGGCGTGAGCATGACAGCTGGCAATGCAAAGGCATGCCCCTGACGCCTGTCAGTCTGTACAGGGTGGTCCATTATGATTAGAAACCCTAATGCCCCAGCCATTTGTTGGTGTTTGCACTACAAATTTGCAACAGCATTTTTGTTACCTCACCTCATGAAAGTGTTTGGGACCTCTGCTCATGAATAGTGGCACTGTGATTTTGTTAATCTGTCCCGAACATTGATTTCTCACAGCGATCATGCTATTCTGTGCCAGATGTGGGAAAAAAACATTCAGGCAGGATGTGAAAAATGACAGCTGTACCATTCATAGGTAAGTGTGAAGAGATAGCAGTGTTGAAAATCTTGAGTGACAATATTAAAAATGCTCGAATGTTCGTGCATACGTAGAAACTGCACAATGCACACTCATAACACAGTCATTTAGTGGAATTATTTCACCAAATTTTCAACATAGGCATTTTGGGACCTCTGCTCATGAACACTGTCACTATAATTTTCTTCATCTGTCCTGATCGTTGATTTCCCACAGCGACCATGCCATAGTGTGCCACTTGTGCGAAAACACATTTTGGGCAGGATCTGAAAATCACAGCTGTACTGTTCATGAGGATGTGCGCATAATTGACAATGTTGAAAATGTTGAGTGAAAATGTCACACATTGCCACAATTACGAGTGCACATGGAAACTGCGCAACACATGCTTGTAACATAGTCATTTTTGGACTTTTGTCACCACATTTTCAACATAGGCATTTTAGGACCTCTGCTCATGAACAGTGTCATTGTGATTTTCATAATCTGTCCCAAACAATGATGTCCCACATCGACAGCGCTATTCTGTGCCTGTAGTGTGAAAGCACATTTCAGCCAGGATATGAAAAATGACAGCTGCACTGTTCATAAGGAGGTGTGAAAAAATGGCAATGTTGAAAATCTGGAGTGAAAATATTACAAATTGGTGAAGTTATGAGTGCACATGGAAACGCGCAATGCACACTCGTAACACAGTCATTTTTTAGAATTTTTTCACCATATTAGCAGCATATGACTTTTGGGAGGCTACCTCATGAACAGCAACACTGTCATTTCGTTACACAGTCCTGAAAGGTGATTCCATGCAGTGACTGCAAAATCACCTTTCAGGACCGAATAACGCCATGACAGTGACTAAATTCATGAAGAGGGGTCCCAAAACCCCCATGTTGAAAATTTGGTGGCAAAAGTCAAAAAAACGGCCGAGATATCCACATAAGTTGAAAGAACCCATTTATGCCATTATTCAGCTTACCGGCATTTCTTCAGTTCACAGTCGGCTTTGAAGAGTGCAGATGTGTTCCCGGTCTGCCGAAGATCATTGTACTGGGCTCTGGAGGTAAGTATGGGATGAGGGGGGTGTGGGGAGGCAGGGTGCGCAGAAGGTGGGCGCGGGTTGGGGGAGGGGCCACAGGACTCAACAAGGGACCGTTTTCTGTTTTACAAGGTAAAAAAAAACATTGCTGAATTTTTTTCTTTTACAGGGATAGTAGGCATGCTGGGTTGGGCTCCCAGCATACCTAGTATATTTTTGGGGGTCTGTAGCCCGGCGGGGTTGGGCACCCCACCAGCCATACAGTGTTGGAGGGTCACATGAGCCATGGGGAATTGGACACCCCCTTGGCACACAAGCAATGGGGGGTACATCATGCCAACGGGGATTGGGCACCCCTGTCAGCAAATTTACTTAGGATTGAGCATGCCAACAGGGGGAATGGGCACCCCCTCGGCTTTCAGAGGGACTGTGAAAGGTGGCAGCTATCCCTTGGCTTCTGTGGGGACTATGAGAAGCTGACAGGGAAGCTGCCACCATACTATGTTGCTTGACAGGGACACCAGATGAGGCAAGCAGTAGTTGGCTGCTCCAGTCAGGGACCACCCCATGGTATTGCCTGATTGCAGCGGCTAATTTCTTTCAAGGTGGTGGCACGTTTCTCAACTGCTGTCATAGACAGCATGCTATGCCATTGGCATCACACAGCCCGGCCACAAAAAGCAGTGGCACCATTGGCTACAGCAGGACCGCACCTCCGAAACTCGCTTCTCCACTGAAGCAACCCCAATATGTTGTTTGCGCTGCGTGTGCAAGACAGCATAAAAATGTTCTTGAGCTTCAAGTACCTGTGTGCATGTTGGATTAGGGCACACTCTTTCATCAACTTCCTGGTGCATTAGTGAATTGTTTATATTCATTTTACCATGACGAGTAAGCCAAATGACATCCCATCTTTCTGCTGGAATCTGTTTATCTACAAATTATGTTAAGGCCTAACTGCAAGTCCTGTGTAAAATGTGATTGATCTGTTGAGTAATATAATTGTTTCCCAGTCTTATTTGTCAAATGTAGGGGTGTTATTTCCACTGTCTCAATTTTTTTTTTTTTATCATATAGCATACTCAGGTCAGAAGGATGTTCTCATGTTACATCATATCCCATCTCTCCTTTATTGAGAAAAACTATGTTATTATCATACTGGTCCTTCACATGGATTTACCCACAAGGACAGGGGCCAGATTTACATAAAAAAATACTGTGAAAGAAGACTAAGGAGTGCATCATCCAAATCCGTATATTTTTGTAATCTTTATTCATAATGTCATGTTTCACATGATTTCAATGGCAGCACCATAGCCCTTGTAAAAACATTGCTGGTATATAGCTATGCCTTCAAGCATTCTGGAGGCTGAAAGTTGTGTGCCAAATGTAAGAACAAAGTAAGAATCTGAGTTTTTATCAAAACTACCCTTTCTTATCGGAAAAAGGTCTATTTTTCCAAATTACAGTTTTCTGTGTGTTGGAAAAGACTGTTTGTTCCCAGTTATACTGTACAACATTTTATGCACCAAAATATATGACCAATGTGGTCCACAGTAACGTATATCTGTTCAAGGATATTATTAGAAAGCAATATTTCTTGGCAAATACATTTTCCGTAACTTTTCTCATAGTTTCTATGAGCACCAGAGATTTTTCTCACAATTAGACATTGAAACCATTACTGGACTGACTGAGTCCCTGTTATGAAGCAGTACACACATGTCATTAGCATACATCAATATTTTGGGTGCATTATTATTTATGAAACAAATACTGAGGATTTCTGGGTTATTTTGAATTTTTAGTAAAACTGGATCAAGTGCAATGATGTATAATACGGGAGTAAGCGGGCATCCCTGTCTAACCCCATTTGAAAGTGTAATCTCTTTACCTAACCAGCCATTGACATAAAGCATGGTAGTAGCATGCATGTATACAAAATTCTGGGGAATGCCATTAAATTGTAAGATATTAAGTATATTAGAATGACACATTTTGTTGCAAGCTTTTTTCTAATCTAAAGCTAGTAGTAAACCTGATATTTATTTCCAAACTCTAAAAACTCATATAAGTAAATAAGATTGTAAAAAAAGTGAGCTAGATAGTATTGCACAAAACTGGGAGGGAGATATTATTGCATCAACCACATCAGACAATCTATTGGCCATATAATGAGCCAAAATCTTAACATCAGTAATTAAGATGGACCTACTTGTCCCTTTTTGCCAACACATTAGTCTACGTTTCTGTGTTATAGACTTCACAAGAATAGTGGAATTTTTATTCAAATAAACAAAACAAATACAGAATCATAAAATCAACACAGAGATACAAATAACTATGCAACAAAATAAGTAATTTCCAGAGAAACTGGCAGAAAGCAATAATCAAGAAAATGAAAGAAAAAAAAAGAAACTTGGGGGAAAAAAGATTTCTATGCAACTAATAAGCTTACTTTGTATGTAACCTGCCCTATATTCCACCATCTGATAGTACAGCAGGGTTAAACAGCTTATATTCAGCACAATAAACAGAATGAACCACCAAAATGATCAGCTGAAAAAGTCTGAGTTATGAACACAGTTTCTGTTGCAAGAAAAAGTGGCACCTATTTATCCAGACAGGCAAAAAGCACTTTAAGAGTGCGAACATCCCATTTAGTCCAAACTGGGCTGTAGCATCCATAAACCAGTGCCTCATATTTGAGCCTGTGAAACTGAAGCACTGACCAGGAATTAGCTACCAAATCCCAGAAACCAGAATACAGGAGTAGTCAAAAAAGAGGTGTGTCATGGTCTTGAGTTGATTCAGATAGCCAGGTCTAGAACAGATATGCTCATCTAGTTGCTTATGCTTCTGAATGCCTTTAACATTTAATTTATCATGGCAGCAGATGCAGATTGTATCCCACATTTTAAGGGGAATCCTACTAGTTGTTAATTACCTCAATAGTCATTTTTACATTGACTAGGAGAAGCATGCTCAAATATTACAGGCTCAGAAAATTTTGTTTCTAAAATAAAGGTATACAGTACTTTCCTGTTTGTTGATTTATTTATTCATGTTTGTATGTATGTAAAAGTTTGATAGCTTAAAAAAGGCACACTGAGCCAATGCTCATATCCAGGTGCAAACCAGGGGAAGGGGGAGAGTGATTAGGCATACAGGCAAGTACAAACCTCAGAAGAGCAATTCATTGGGTAAAAATAACACCCCATACACTGAGCTTAGTAGACACCTCTTTCATATACAGAGGAGTACCCCAGAAGTCCACAGGGCTCTTAATCTCCCAATTTACCAGAGATTCATGAAGTTGTTACATCATGTAAAACCCAAGGGTACCAAGACTTCTCTATGGGTGCCAAAAGGAGATGTAGGTTATAATTAAAGGACATGCCATACAAAAGACAATAGGATGCAGCATTGCCACTCCTCTGTGTTTGGTCAGGTAGAAAGTAATATTCCTCTTAATGAGGTTGAGCTGACTAGCCTAGAAAGTTTGGAAAAAAAATACTTAAGATGGTAAAATAGGCACTAAGAAGGTTTTAATGAGCTAGAGCTTCTTTTTTTACTGAGTTTAAGCTGTTCGAGTTGGCAACCTTACACTTAACAAGATGAAGTTTATGGTCCCAGTTCAATCTGGCAATATGACGCAAGCCAAACTGGACACCAAGAATAGTCAAAGGGTTAGACTGGAGATGGATGTCTCCTATTGCTGAGGGCAAAGGAGAAATCCCTCTCCCAACTACCCACCCACATATTTCATTATACGTAAGGACCCACCAGAAAAAGGCAGAAAAGCCTAAACCATTTTAAGGACTCTGCTGTGCTATTTCTTGCACTAATAGGTATGTTGTTGTACAAGCAATAGCTTTACAGTCAACAATACCTTCAGAATTCTGTAAGGGGCATATATGGGGATGTTGTCCCGTTTCTGAAGTAATGATCAGGGCATGGAATAGACAGAATGAGGCTAAGGGGACACCCCTAATGTACACCTTTAAAGATTTAAAGACATCCCTAACCATTCTTTGATTGTGGGGTGACTGAGGTTTTATATAACATACATAAATGATGAATCAATTGAATGCATACCTCAGGGAGGCCATATTTGTTTGAAATAAACCATAAACAGGTGTGGGAAACCAAATCAAATGTGTTGATTTAGTGATAACAAAAATAAACTTGTATCCTGCCTAAATTACTCCTTTCAACCAGCTCTCTCAAAAGAATAAGATGTTCTTGAATATATCTCCCTGATACTGAACACACCTGTGAACAGGATATCAGATGCCTTTTGACTTGTATCAGTCTAGAAGCCAAAATATTAGCAATTATTTTTACATCAGTATTTAAAAAGCAAATAGACCTCTAAATATTCAAATCACTTTCTCACCATTTTTATACTGGAAAACTAAAAGACCTTCTTTATTATCCTGGCCCAGACGGGAGTGTTGCAGCAAAAAATTCGACTTGTACAAGTTCGTCCAGTAATGCTGGAGCCACAAGCTTATAAAATTTGCTTGTCAGACCATCTTTCCCAGGAGCTGTTTCATTCCTCAGGGAAGAAATGATGAGGAAGACCTCATTAGTTGACATTTTGGCCATCATGGTGGGAGGAGATTCACCAGAACCTGGGGTAGGGGAACATAAGAGAAAAACATTTTTCTGCCTGAGACTGACACAAAACCAGGCTAAATAGCCTTTGAACATAATGTGATGAAGTCCTTAGAATGTCATCCAGATCAGTTTGCAGGCTACCTAATTCATCTTGAACCCCAGACAGAGATTTGTGTTTTACCCTATTTTTAAAGGTCTCACAGGGGCTTAAAAAGGCAGAGTGACCTTGTGTTCCATATATTTGTTTCCCTATGCCATGCCCAGAACCTCAACAGGCGAAAAGAGGTAATTTAATTTTTCTAATTAAAGATCTGAATACTCTAGTGATCACCAGTTTCTATGGCCACAGACTGGAGATTCTGTAAATGTGCCCTGTCAAATATTGACAATAAGCAATCTTGTTGTGTCTCCTCCCTCCATTTCTAAAAGAAAGATATGGGTTCTGCTTTAGTGACCTCACACCACAAAAGGGGATTGTCAAAACACACCAGAACATATTTCTTGCTGATGTTAACTCCTGGAAGGCTTCCCAGACCACGCTATCCTCTAACAATGTGGGGTTTAATTTCCAATTACAAGGCTCTGGGGTAATGCCAGGGAGGGGAAAGTGGTCACTGACACAAGTCTGTGGTCTGAGAATTCAGCTGGGCATGTTTTACCTGATACCAGATGAATGGATGTGGAAAGAAATAAAAATATATTCTCACAGCTAGCTGACCTCTAAAATAGGAAGGGTCCCTTTTATTGTTAAGTTTATAATAACCCAGCATTGGAAATCATAGTAAAGAGAACATGTCACAAGCCAGTTTTCCATTTGTTGTTTGTGCACCATGATTTAAGGAGACAAGCCACAATTAATATCTCTTCCTAAAATTTCAAGTAGGGATGTAAACAGGTAAAGCTTAATTACTGTCATTAAATCAGTTCTGCTGCATTTAGTCTGTGGTGCATAAACATTCAGCAAATGATGCACAGTACCAGGATTTTCATGTCAAGTAATAATGCCCATCCAGGACATAAACTGAGTAGTTTAAGTACCTCAAAATTGTGGGAGTGAAAAAGAATGGCAACCCCTGAGCAAGATTCTGTGCCCATGGACCAGAATGCTGGCCTCATGAACCATGCTTTTTCTTGTGAGGGAGACCTTAGCCAAGGAATGAAGCCTGGTATTTTATAAAAAAGTCACCTCACACTCTCAACACCCAGAGAAAAGAGAAGACAGTATGACACCTCTTTATGTTTCTCATGCTGTTAATGCAGTTATAAAACTGAGGTCAGCAGCAGACAACAGGACCCAAAAATTAAAAGCACAAACAAGTAACTGCCACATCAGTAATTATTTTTTCCCTGAAACTTCTTCTTCTGGTTTTGCTTTTTCTCTTCCTCTTGCTGAAACAACAGCAGGGGGTGGGATCTTCTGTTTCTGAGGAGGGATCTGGATTGGAAAAATGTCACTGATGAGGCATCAGAGTCCTCCTCCATTTCACCCCATTGCCTCTGGGTTTGTAAGGCCTCATTGTTTCTAGATGAAAGGTTCAGGATGCCTATAGGTTCAGTGAATTTATGCCTTGGTTCATCCCAGAGTTGACTTCAAACGTAGCAAAATGAGAAAAAATGGGTGAACACCACTGTAATGTTCCTTTGTAATATTCTTTATTTCATCCACACATATCAAGGGCGACAGTTTTGGGGCTGGTGCCACTTCCTCAGACCCACTGTGTTGGTCTTTTTATTAAGCTTTTCTATGTTCTGTATTCCATGTAAGGCTGCAAGTTCACAGTTCTCATTCTCTCAAAAGGAGGTGATTCATTTCTATTTGTATAAATTTACATTCTTGTTTTACCACTTCCACACTTCTTCCAGAGGTGCAGAATAGTGTCACTCAAGTTGACTCCCAGTGTAGAAGTGGTAAAACAAGAATATGTTTAACCCTAACTATAGGGGCATGACCAAGCCACTTTAATTCATTTTTACCAGATTTAACCTGCTGCCCTACAAAAGTTTAAAAAGACATCATAAAGCCTAGCCTCCAAATTTTTTGGTAAATGGAAAATACAACTGATTAAAAAATAGGTACAATAAAGGTTTTCAACATATAAACCCCTTTTTGCCTGAACATAGGCCATACTCTCCATTTCTTTATTTTCTGCTCAGCTAGAATAATTTTTTTCTTCCAATTATGCCTTGCCATATCCAGGACTCCAAAAGTTACCCCTAGAATTAAAACTGGGTTGTTTAAGATGGTCACTCCTTTTATATCCTTAAGAAAGGTGTTTTGTAAATTCCCAAGAGGTAAACCTACACATTTTCCCAAACTAATCTTTGACCCTGAAATCTGTGAAAAGTCTTATAGAAGGCTTAAAGTGTTTTCCCATGAAATTACATATGTCCCTCTAATGCATAAATCATCAACATAGGTAATAGTATGAGGGAAAAATGTACCCTAGTCCCGTTACCCCTCTTATCGCCTGATCTAATTTAATCCTCCTAAGGATAGGGTCAATACAAAAAAATACATAAGATAGGTCTGAGTGAGCAGCCTGTCATACCCTGTAATTGATTGTTATTGATTCAGTTAGACTACCACTAACCACTAACCACTGGAGTAGTGATAGCTGATGCATACAATACCTTAATCTACTTAATTAAAATTTTCTGGGAGCCTATATTGTTTTAACATTAAAAATAAAAACTCATGAGACACCATATCGAAAGTCTTTTTCTGATCCAGTATCAGAAGAAAGCCATTTGCCTTATTCAAATTTCCCCATTCCAATACTTCCTGAATTAGGCATAGATTATTCTGTACAGTCCAACCAGGTACTGTACATGTTTGAGCTGATATAATTAAAATATTTCTTATTTTGGAGATCTTTTTCCCAAAAATTTTAGTAAGTATTTTCCAATCTGTATTCAATAAAGTTATCAGCCTTCAGTTTCCCATTTCTGATTTAGGCCCATTTTTATGTAAAAAAAAAATTAAAATAAAATTAAATCAACAAACCGTTTGAAATTTCAGAGTCCAAAGATTCCTGAGTTAAAATATTTTGGAAAAGTGATACCAATTCATCAGCCAAATCCTTGATAATTACTGTATACAGCTCTCTCTCAGGAGTCCATCCAGCCCCTGGGCCACCCCTGTTTAGAGGGTATTGATAGCTTCTATTAGTTCCTGATTAGATATTGGAGTCTCAAATAGCCTACCTTCTGCTCGTGGAAACTGTAGAATTGTGAAAGATTAAAAAAAGATGGTAGGATCTTGAAGTTCTATAGGATGGTGGCCAAGCAAGTTCTCAGCATGACCCATAACTATAAACAGTGCAGATGCCCTGTCTTCCTTAAGATTCCCATTAATATCCCTGTGCTGTGTCATATATCTTTCCTCCACCCTTTCGTTACAACTATCATAAGGGCTCACTTGCTGTGCTTTTCCTTGGGGTCCCATATTTCTGTTCTATCAGCAATGACTTTGCTCTGGCATACTGTATATTTTTTTTTATTTCAGACTTAATTCTACTAACTTTCTATATAATTATCACCTGTTTCCCCTAGAATTAGATAATAATTTTTGCAAATCACTCCTTAGACCTAAATATTTTAAATAAGTATAATTTTAAATGTTTTTCTCATCTGCTAGAAAAAAAAACTTCAGGTCTTCCTTTGTGCCTATCCACCGTTCCATAGGGTTATCATATACTGTAAGACATACACAGAGTTATGATCTTGTACCAAGTCCTGTAAGGCTTTAATGACCTTTCCATCCTGCAGAAGTGAAGTATTTAAACACCATACCCCTGGCCCATTTGGTAGGTTTGGGGGAGTGGCAATCTGTATTCCCAGTAGTTTATGGTCCAATGTTTAAATAGGGAGAGTTGACCCATTATTATAAGGTAACCAATCTGATAGGAAAATGAAGTCAATTTGTAAAGAGAGGTTTTCCTTAAAAAAGTATGTTCCAAGGATGCCTGGGAACTAGCTATGTTGTCTCTAAGACTGGTTATAATGTACATTTTATTCAAAAAAATTAGAGTCACAGTACAGTTTCTCAGTTTTCCCACTTTTGTCCTGAAGGGAGAGTCCGCAACTGAAATCCATTCCCATTATAATACCTCATGCCACACATAAATAAGGCTGAATTAGTTGAAAGATTTCTACCCAAGTGAATTTGATCTGGAGTGCATACATATTAATGAGTCAAAATTCATGGCTCTCAATGTTAATATTCAGTATTAATACCCTCCCAGGAACTAAATGTACCAAGCAAAAAACAGAAGCTGTATTGGACTTATACAGTATGGCCACCCATGAGCATGAATCTTCCCGGGGCAAAAATGAAATTCCTTTAAACCATTTCATTAAAGCTTTTGTAATTACTTCAATAGTTTGTAGTCATGTATCCTACAGAAAGAAAATGTCATACAGCAGATCCTGTAAAATGTAGTAATCTTATTCTGGTTCTTAATGCTGTTAACATTAAGAGTGGCTATTCTGATGGAAATACCAGCCATTAATCTCAGAAAGAAAAGGAGCACCACCAGAATGTTTCCACCCTAATAATTTTTTAACCTTACTCCCCCTCTTCTTCTTTGCTTTTTCCCTTCTGGAAGATCTTGAATCCACTAATGCCCCTTCATTATCAGTAGATGGCTCTGGCTGTGATGAAGCCACTGAGGACACAGCAGATTCTCAGTCTACCAACACCCACATCCTGCCCACCTTGGTTTCCTCCCGTTACCCTCCACTTAGCACTTTTCTTATATCCTTGTTACTGTAACCCTTCTTGAACCCTTGCAGGCAGTGTCTCCCACAGTCTGTGAGCACCCTCACTCTGCCCACCTCAGTTTCCTCCTAACGTTAGCCTCAACTTAGCACTTTATTTTGTGTCTGTACGTTGTATTTGGTATCTCATACTGTATTTGTACCTGACTTACCAATTTGTAATATTTATTTCCTTCATGTTATTGATTGTACCATGTGCTAGATGTTTTGTACTTCTACTTTGCTTTTGACACTTACTCCTACTTCATGGTAACCTTATTGTATGTTTTCTCTGTGCCTTCTCTGATGGGTAGTAAGGTAAACATTGAGGTACAGTGCTCAACAGAGGGCAGGACAGGGGTAAATGGAAAAACAGACAAGAGCAAAAAGAGCAGGCATGGGGGAAAAAAGGATAAAGCCAACATTAAATGGAGGGCAATGAGTACCAATGCCATAGTCTGGGAAACAAGCTTCCTGAGCTAGTAGCCTTGATGGAAGATGAAAAATTGGATATTGTGGCAGTCACAGAAACATGGTACATGGGGAACCATGACTGGGATGTCAACATACCGGGGTACACAGTCAGTAGAAGGGACAGGGAGGGGAAAAGAGGAGGTGGAGTAGCTGTATACATAAGGGGAGGGATCAAAGCTACAGAACTAAAAAGTAAAGGAGGAGGACAAGAGGCAGTCTGGGTCACCTTGGAGACAGGGAATGGCATCACAATCCGCACAGGGGTTGTATACAGACCCCCATCTTAAGGGGAAGAAATGGACAAGAAAATGATAGAGGACATTCTCAAAATGGCTGAAAAAGGGGAAATACTGTTGATGTGGGACCTGAATATGCCAGATGTTAACTGGATGACATGTACTGCAGCCACATCCTAGAGCAGGGTCATTCTTGATGCCCTGCAGGGAGCAGGCCTTAGACAGCTAGTGTTGGGACCCACTCGGGAGGGAGCAATACTAGACCTGGTACTCTCAAATGGAGAGAGGATCACAAATTTAGAAGTCAGTAGACATCTTGGAACAAGCGACCACTGCACAGTGTGCTTCACAATAAGCACAACCATGGAGACAAGCCATACAAAAACAACCATACTGGACTTTAGAAGGGCTGACTTTGGCAAAATGGGTGAATACCTGAGGAATACACTAGCAATTGGCCAAAAAGGAAGGGTGGAAGAACAATTGAGAAAAATCTAAACTGCCATCATAGAGGCAACAAGCCTTTGTGTGAAACAGATAAAGAAAACAAAGCGGAGTAAAAACACTATGGTTCTCAAAAGAGGTGGCAGGGAAGGTTAAGGAGAAAAAGGCTGCATTCAAAAAGCATAAGGCATCACAGAAGGAGCACGAAAGGGAACTGTATCAATTAAAGCAGAAAGAAGTGGGGAAGGCAGTCAGAATAGCAAAAGCCCAAACTGAGGAAAACATAGCTAATTCAGTTAAGAAGGGGTTAAAACCTTTTATAGGTACATTAGGGAGCATAGAATGGTTAAGGGAGGAATAGCGAAGATTAATAAGGGAGAGGGGAGGTGGGCAGAGGGAGACAATGAAAAGGCAGAGATACTGAATGAATACTTTTGCTCAGTATTCACAAAAGAAGTTGAGGAGGAGTTACCTAAGCCAGACAATAGAAGCACTCTGGGTAGGGAGGTTGACACCAGTCCATTTACAGAAGAAAGAGTCCTGAAAGAACTCCTAAAACTCAAGGTGGACAAAGCAATGGGGCCTGATGGGATTCACCCCAGAATCCTAAAAGAACTAAGGGAGGACCTAGTGACACCACTGACCACACTTTAACAAATCATGGGAGGATGGGGTGGTACCTGAGGACTGGAGGAGGGCAGATGTGATTCCCCTTCACAAAAGTGGGAGCAAGACAGAAGCAGGAAACTACAGACCTGTAAGTTTGACCTCAGTGGTAGGGAAAATGATGGAATCACTTCTGAAAGCAAGACTTGTTGAGTACCTAGAGGCCAGCGGAGCACAGGACCCAAAGCAGCATGGATTTACAGCAGGAAGGTCGTGTCAGACAAATCTAATAGATTTCTTTGATTGGGTGACCAAAGTAATAGACCAGGAAGGGGCTGTGGATATGGCCTACCTAGACTTTAGCAAGGCATTTGACACAGTCCCGCACAAAAGATTAATAATTAAGTTAGCCAGCCTGGGAGTGGGTCCCAGGGTGGTAGTCTGGTTGCAAACTGGCTGCACAACAGGACACAGAAGGTAATAGTGAGTGGAACACATTCCAAAGAAAGAGGGGTCACTAGTGGAGTACTTCAGGGCTCAGTACTGAGTCCAGTCCTCTTTAACATCTTTATAGGTGGCATTGCAGAGGGTCTGGAGGGAAAGGTATGCCTCTTTGCAGATGATACAAAGATCTGTAACAGAGTTGATACACAAGGGGGTAGAAAGGATGAGAAGGGAATTGGCAAGGTTGGAGGAATGGTCAGACATATGGCAACTAGATTCAATGCAAAGAAGTGCAAAGTAATGCACCTGGGAAACAAAAACCCAGGAGAAGAGTACACAATAGCAGGGAGGTACTAACAATAACAAAAATGGAGCAGGACTTGGGGTAGTCATATCAGATGATCTAAAGGTTGGTAAGCAGTGTGAGGAAGTCAGTGAGGAGAGCCAGGGGATGCTGGGATACATAAGAACAGGCATCACAAGTAGAAAAGAAGTGGTTATCCCTCTGTACAGACAGTTGGTGAGACCCCATCTGGAGTACTGTGTGCAGTTTTGGAGACCTCATCTACGCAAGGACATAGACAGGATGGAAGCAGTCCAGAGGAGGGCAACTAAAATGGTGCAGGGTCTGCATCAGAAATCATATGAAGAGACTGAGAGAGCTTAATATGTATACCCTTGATGAAAGGAGGACGGGGGACATGATAGAAACTTTCAAGTACCTCAAGGGAATCAACAAAGTCCAGGAGGGTAGCATCTTTCAGAAAAAGAGATGTGTAAGAACAAGGGACACAATTTAAAGATAGAGGGGACGGCTCAGGGTAATGTGAAATCTTTTTCACGGAGAGAGTGGTGAATCGTGGAACTGCCTTCCTGGAGAGGTTGTTGGGGCTAAAACAGTGGGGAATTCAAACATGCATGGGACAGACACAAGGCAATTGTAGTGGGGGGTGGCAGGAAGTAGGCTGTTGGTTAACTAGAATCTGCAGCTTATCCAGTAGGTAGGGACATGGACAGACTGGGTGGGCCAAGTGATCCTTATCTGCCATCAAAGTCTATGTTTCTATGTTTCTCTTGTCTTGGGTCATGCCTGAAAATGGTCCTGTGGATCAGTGCACCTACCTGATAATCAAAGATATACTTAAATATATACATGAATACCTAAATCAATAAATAAAGTCTTCCTCTATTTATCCACAGGATGTATGAGTATTCAGAACCTCATATCTATTTTCCAGCTAAATGTCTTCCTTCCTGAAGAATTTTCCCTTGGGCTGCCCTATACCACTTTTTCTTCTGTTTACTGTCTGAAAATGTTCTGTTACCAGTATAAATGGGGGAGGCACCTCACTTCTAGTTGGTTGATCAGGGTTTTCTGATTCCTGAACCCAGTGATCTGACAAAATTCAGGTCTGGGGCTCTGTCTCTTCCTCGAGATTTGAGACACCCTCCTGTGCCAACTCAGATTGTTCCTCTGTTTGTTCCAGATCAAGCAGTTCTGACACTACTGTAGTTGTGACTTCTGAAGACATATCCACTGTTCTGTCCCTGTTATTCCTGATTTAATTTTCAGTTTGCATGTGGCCAGAGTGCTGGTGAGTGTCTGTTCTTGGCCTTGAATCCTCTTCCCCCTCTGTCTTTGACACTGTGCAATAAGAAAATCATGTTTTGCTTGTTCTGAGTTGTCACCTTTGTTATGTGAGGCACAGGGACAGGACAGTTCTTATAGGAGCGGCCGTAGTTCTCACATAAATTGCATCTACAGACCTGTAAGTTTGACCTCAGTGGTAGGGAAAATGATGGAATCACTTCTGAAAGAAAGAATTGTTGTGTACCTAGAGGCCAGCGGGGCATAGGACCCAAAGCAGCATGGATTTACAGCAGGAAGGTCATGTCAGATGAATCTAATAGATTTATTTGACTGGGTGACCAAAGTAATAGACCAGGGAGGGGCTGTGGATATGGCCTACCTAGACTTTAGCAAGGCATTTGACACAGTCCCGCACAAAAGATTAATAATCAAGTTAGCCAGCTTGGGAGTGGGTCCCAGGATGGTAGCCTGGGTTGCAAACTGGCTGCACAACAGGACACAGAAGGTAATAGTGAGTGGAACACATTTCGAAGAAAGGGGGGTCACTAGTGGAGTATCTCAGGGCTCAGTACTGGGTCCAGTCCTCTTTAACATCTTTCTAGGTGACATTGCAGAGGGTCTGGAGGGAAAGTTATGCCTCTTTGCAGATGACACAAAGATCTGTAACAGAGTTGATACACAAGGGGGGGGGTTGAAAGGATGAGAAGGGACTTGGCAAGGTTGGAGGAATGGTCAGACATATGGCAACTTAGATTCAGTGCAAAGAAGTGCAAAGTAATGCACCTGTTGGTTAACTAGAATCTGCAGCTTATCCAGTAGGTAAGGAAATGGGCAGACTGGGTGGGCCAAGTGGTCCTTGTCTGCCGTCAAAGTCTATGTTTCTATGTTTCTATCTTACTGGATTTGGGCATTGAATGCTGCAGTGCCCTATCTCAGAGCAAACATCACATCAACTTAGTCACAAGCACTATTTAAACGACAGTGAGAGCCACAACAGAAGCAAGACTTGGGCTGTCCAGCATAAAAAGAAAACCTGTATGTCTCCCCAAATGGAAACAACTAGAAAGATGTTTCAACCCATTGTCAGACTGAGGTAGACATCTCTTGATTTTCCACCCTCTGGTCCATATCTGCTCTGAATCAATTATTGGATCAGGTGGTCACAAAACTGTATCTCTGGACCTTAACAAATAGAGAATGTCCATAATTGACACTACTTCATTTTTAAATAGCAAAATAAGAGTCTTAAATGCCGGTTTGATGAGGGGAATAAGGAAACAGGGAAACCATAGTGGGAAATTCTCAACTTCATGGTACCCCTGCCAAATTGTATCCAATTCCAATGCCATCTTGAAATGTACATCAAAAACTGAGTCACTAGAGGTGTGTGTATCTGGTTCAAGGTCAGTTGGCATTCATCTGTATCCCTCTCCCCCGGGTCGTGCCTGAAAATAGGCAGGATTTGTCTAGTGCACTTACCCGGTCAACAAAAGCTAAATAAATAAAATAAATAAATAAATAAATATATTTCAGTTGCCCAAAAGCCTAAATTCTGTTTTAAAAGGGATCTGGCCACAAGCTCTCTGTCTGATGGATTTTCCATGCCTTCTTTATACTTTATGCAAACTGTGTTTCTCCTTTTAGCTGGTTCAATCAGTTATGAAAAAGTCCCACATGGGTCCTTTCCCCTTGCTTCTCCCATCTGGGATTCCTCAAGTTCTGCTTTATAGGGACCGGACCTTTGTTAATTTGCATATCAGCTAATACATCTAGCTCCTGGTTGTTCTTTCCATGAGGCAGTTTGAATCAGGGGATCATGTTCTGAAGGATGTGCTTCATCCAGACCATTCCCATTGTTACTCATTTGGGGATAGGGATGGTGGTGGCTGGTGCCACATTACCGTCCTCCTGTACTTCACATAACTTGTCTAAGTCCTTCTGTCATTTTTCTTCTTCCACCTGTTGTGCATTAGCTGTCATATCCCCTGCATCCATTCTTTCTTCCCTTAATTGTAAATTTTTTGTTCAGATCCCTATTATTTGCCCCAGGTACTACTGTATTAGAGAAAAGTTCCCCAGGTTATTATGACACATTATCTTGCATGTGAAAGAACCCTCCCCCCCAAAACAACCCCCAAAAAAACACTTGCATTCCCCCATTTCAATTTAGGGTTTTAAAAGTTAAAGGTGGAAAGGAATTGCAGAGAGAAAGAACTTGCTTGACTTAACTGCTGTTGATACAGTCTTGGTTGTATCTGTCACAGTATCAATTGGTGTAGAAGCAGACAAACAATGTGCAGCCTTCCTTTCTGTAGCCCTGCTGTTCACATCTTTCCTGAGGTCCACTACCCAAACCGGTCCTGGTAATTTCCTGATATCCTCAGTGCTGCTTTTCCTCCATCCTGCTTTTATTAAAGCCTCTTCCGCATTAATACCTGAGTTGCAGACTGGGCTGAAATCTGAACCGGTATAAGACTGACTCTGTCCTCTTGTATTAGGGCTTGAGACCCCTGCTCTGTATGCCTGGTGTAAGTCCTTTTGTTGGATTCATGCTGACTTGTCAGTTTCAATAGCTCGCTCCCACTCTTTATTCAAAAGCAGACCCAACTTTGTTTTAGTAGATTTATTTCTGAACTCCGATTTGCTGTTATGCATTTCCTTAGAGCTAATATTCTGCTGTCCACCAGTATTCATTTATTTACAGCTGTGTGACTTTTGACTGTCTGTAGTATGCTGCACAGTTGATTCAGTTAGTCTGGGAGCAGGAAGCGCCTTTGATGTTGCCGGCATTTCCCTTGACACTGTCACAGATGGGTTGACAACCTCAGACAGGGGATTCTTTTGCCTAAAATCCACCAACATAGCAGAAGCACATTCTGGATTACCTGAGTTTATTTTAATTGTGGAATTTGAGTCTTCTCATAACACCAGCTTCCTTTGCCATACTCTTTCCTCCTCCTCCTCTCCAATAATACGCATTAGAGCTTCTTTTTTTATTTGTTTGTTTTTTATTTCCGCTCAGCATCAAGCCTTTCTTCCTCACTGGGTCTCAGAGTCTCTATCATTATATTAGTGGCCCCTGTCTCTGCAAATTCCATACCTGCATCTACAGTTAAAACGTGTTCTGCATTTGCCATATCTGACTGAATCCCAGATTGGATCATCTACCTCTCTCTTCTTCACATCTCCAAACCTATCATCACCCCCATCATAGGCTTCCTCAGAACTCTAGTTGGGGAAGGAAGCTTTCTCCTCCACCCAGATTGCATACCATCCTCTTCCTCCTGGGCTCCACCATCTTCAGCAGGACCTGAACAGCACCCCCTGCCAAGAGTTGGGGAATGTTTATTATAGTAACATCAAAAACAAATATATACAAATAGTGTTAAAGCACACAACTGAAAAAACCTTATGCAAATCATAAAACAAGGAAACTTAAATACAAATCAGTGTTAAATCACACTAAAAAAAAAACATACAGTACAGAAAGGAAAACCAATTAGTATTACAATCATACATAGTTGCTTTAACTAACTGTTTCAAAAGAAGTTAACTAGGATACAAAACTCATACAATCTGGATGACATATTACTATCATAAATGTATTTTTCAATGGTGCCCTTTAGGGCCACAACCCATTTTTAGGTTTTCATCACAGACAGCTATACTGTACTGAAATTATGTGTATTTAATAAATATTGAAAACCCTTTCCACCATCTAACGATTTTTTTTTGTTTGTTTTTTTAGTTGTTTAACCAGGAGTAGCACACTAAGCTGAAAGCTTTTTTTACAGGAGCGACCTGGGAGCACAGGGAAGTTAAATGACTTGTTCAGAGCCACACAGAATGCAAGTGGAAGCTGTGGGATTAAAACCCAGGTCTGGTCTGCTGGATGTCACCAGATTTGCAGCTCAGAGCCTTAAACCACTGAGCTATACTGCCTCCTTTTTAAAGAATCACCAGTCAGTTCATCTTTGTGAATCACTGCCCTCATAACTTGAGATACTAGGACTAAAAAAATGGTAAATGGCATTTGTTTTTGATGCAACACCCATTGGCACCTAGCTTGCCATAAATAATATTTTAAAATACAAATGAAAATAACCAGATTGTCTTTATGAAATGTATGGAGAGGTGAGGAGAATAATCCTAATATAAAACAATCATAAGTTAAAGAACATAACAATAGCATCTTCAACTGGGAAGCTAAGAATTTCCAACATGCTAAGGAATATGAGCAGGCAAACAGAAAATGTTGCATAGTCTCTTCCTGTCCTATACAGTGCATATATGGACAGTTCATATTGTCTATCATTTTATGTTTCCAATTTCCTTGAACATTTAGAAGCCCATACATAGTCAACCGTAAAATTCCCTACATATGGGATGGGATCCTTTTGTTATTCAATTGTGCTAAGACTGCCCCATTATTTTCAGGTGGACAAAGTTTAAACACTGGGGTAGTGGGATGAATTAAGGAAAGAATATTTCCATACAACTTTTTTGCTGTATTCATCTTTATAATATTGCTTTCAGCCTTCCACTTATATCATTTCTGAGCTGCAGGTTTTAAAAAAATTGGGATAGGTAACTTACTGTGTATTTTAGGAGGAAAAGTGTTCCACAATAAAACATAATGGCTGAGTATAGCCTTAATCCACCAACCATCTAAGGATGTTATGGGAGATAATCCTAATTGTATTGTATGAGAAGAAAATATGGTATGAAGAAAGATGATAGGGTCAACCATACTCAACCCCCCTTTTTCTCTAGATAAGTATGTAAAACTTCATTTAATGGGATTGAGATGAGATCCCCATAGCATTTAAAAAAATATTATAAAACTTTGTTTCAAACTGCATGGGCGGAGGGAAAACCATTGCTATATACAACAGACTAGGTATTAGGAATTGCTTTATGATTTGTATCCTTTTAATTTTGGATACTTTCCAGGCTTTCCACCTTTGGACTTTCTGCTCTATACCCTGCATAATTAGTTCCCAGTTATAGACAGCTAAATATTGACACCCAAAAAACTCCCAGCATTTTAATGGGGTTATATGACACCTGAATACCACCTACTTGGCACTCAACTGGGCCTTCAGGACCTATGATCAATCCTTTGCATTTTTCCAGATGTAATTTAGCATTAGATACAGCAGTAATTTTTTTCATCACATCAAGAAATAATATAATCTGAGAAACCTCTGAAAAGAATAAACAAATATCATCAGCATATGGAATAATTTTTAAATTGTCCTCTAAGGTATTAGCAGATATGCCATGCCATGGGGGAGAATATTTATAATTTGAAGTAGTGGGTCCAGGGAGAATTGATAAAGGAGAGGACTTAGAGGGCACCCCTGATGCACCCCTGCCACAACCTTTACCCTTGCGGTAAAGTGGTTCAAAACTATGGGACGCACAGTGGCAGTGGAATATAATAGTCAAATCCAATTAATAAATTTCAGTGGAACTCCATACTATTTTAAAGAAAAAAACAAGAAAGGATGGTAAACTCTGTCAAATGCTTTTGTCTGATCTATGGATATAATACAATGGTTTGAACTTTTAATTGCCAAAAATTCAATTGTATCTCTAATAATGGTTAATGCCTGATGTATCTTTCTACCTGGAATACCACACAACTGAGCCGGAGATAATACTAAACTAGCTAATTCTTTTAGTCTATTATTCAACACTTGTGAGAGAATTTTAAAATCTGAGTTCAAAATAGAGATAGGTCTCCAGTTCTGGATTAACCATCTATCCCCTGTTTTGTAAATAAATATTATCAGACCTTCCATAAAGGAATCAGGAAAAATATTATGGCTCAATAAAAAATTAAAAACTACAGTGAGACAAATGCTTAATTGTTCCAAAACAACTTTGTAGAATTCGTATGGGATACCATCTGATCCCGGGGAGGCACCAGACTTCAGATTTTTTACTATTCTTTGCACTTCAATGACTGAAATGGGTTCCTCCATAGTTTTAGCCACACCTGGACAATGGGGTATATTTATATTTTGAAAAAATTTCTCAAAAGTTTGTAAATGTGGAATATGATTAGGGGACATCTGATGTGACAGTATATGATTTTGAATAATTTCTGTTATCCCAGAAATGGAGGAAATTACATTACTTGCCTCATCTCTTAGCACATACATCATGGTTTTAATTCTCCTGTGTTTACATGCTTCATATGGACCCCCCACTGGTGATTTCTGCGTGCCATATTGAAGCATGGTTCATACAGTCTGAGCTCTATCATATTGGTAGATCTTCATATCTAATTTAACTTTTTCAATTTGAGCTAAAAAAATCATATCGACATGTAGTTGTCATAGTATAGAGCTATTTAAGCTGTTGTCTGTGTTTTAAGTATGTAAAAAATGTATTTGTTCCTGTTGTTTTAGCATATTTCTGGAACCATTTTGTGATCTCCATTTTGGTATCCTCCTACCAAAGACCCATCTTGATACAAAAAACTAACGGACGTTCTTGTCCACGGTAGTTTACATGTCTCTTTTTGGACTGTGGGTTCAGTTAGAATAGCAGTATTCATTTTCCAATGGTTTTTTGAGGTTTGTTTGATAGTGTGCCGCTGAAACTTAATTTGCAAAAAACAATGATCTGAAAATTCTACCGGAGCTATTTCCAGTGTATGGGCAGGTAATGAGTGGGAAACAAAAATATAATCAATAGTAGAAAAATATTTTCCCCTTGTATACGTAAACTGTGGGTTTGATTTGCAAGTGCTAATACATTCATGAAGTTCAGCAATATCTATACACTTGCGAGAAGTGTTAGTATTGCAATAAACCTTTTTCCCAGATATAGAAGAGGATTTCTTTAGTTCACAGTTAAAATCCCCTCCAAGTATGATGTGTTTATTAGTAACAAGATAAGCTTGAAGGGATTGAAATAAATCAACCCTTTCTGCTTTCGATTGTGGCCCATATAGGTTTATGAACCGATATTCAACATCCTCCCAAAAAAATCTATAATCAAAAGCCTGTCAGTATTAAGTCAATCAACTTAGTCAGAGAAAAAGAAAAAGATAAAAAAATGATTCCAATGCCATCTGCCCCATCAGGGCCAAAGGACCAAAAGGACGGACTAGATGTCCATTCAGCTCAAAAGGCTTTTTCCTGGTCTACAGTATACATCCATGTTTCCTGTGAAAAAAACATAGCGTAAGCTGAAGATGCCATACATACTAAAAAACAGTATGCCTTTTGTTTGGATTTAAAATGCTATGGGCATTTACTGACCCGACCTTAAAATTTCGGGTACCCACAAATTTTTAAGAATTGTTTTTCCTTTTCTTTTTCTTCTTTGTTTTATAACTCTCAGAGTCATCATTTTTTCCAGGATCCCAGTATCAGGAAGTTGAACTTCTACATCCTCATGCTCACTAACTACCTCTCCCCACGTGGCGAGGGCAGAAAAGGAATTTTTAGAAACAAGGGATCCACTAGAGGGATGGACCTTAGTACTCCTAGTAGATCTCCTGGGAGTCTGAGCAGGTACCTCTACAGTGGTAGATCCCTGCTGTTTTTGTGCAGTCTGTGGCTGCTCTACATAACACACTGGCTGCAAAGTAATGGATGGTAAGATAGACAAATCTTGCTCAGGTACTATCATTGGTGTCTGTACTAACACTACTTCCTTCTGAGGTGGGGGGCTGGCAACAAATTCCCTTTGGAAGGGAGGATGCAGCATCTTGTGCTTGCTGAATTAGGAGCTCAGGGCTAATCATCAAAGCCTTGTTTTTTGCAGCCCATGGACATCCTGAAAAAACATGACCCACTTCTTCACACAGTCACATTTAGTGTGGTTTGCACACTGGAATGTGCTATGTCCCACTTCTCCTCAGTTATTGCATTGAGATACATCACATACACTAGACAAATGCATCCTTGAGTCGCATTTGTAGCAGGCCCGAGGCTGACTGCCATAAAAAAGACCACCCTGTCCTGGCCTAACATAAAGGAGTTTGGGATATGTTCTATGCCTGCATCATTCTGTCTCAGTTTTACCTTGTATTTCCACCCCCCTGTCCAAAATAACTTGCTATCTAGGATAGCTTCCAGTGCACTTAAAACATCACTCTTTTGAGACAACCAATAAGTGATATCTTCTACTTGGACCCCCTCATTACTAAACATCACTGTAACATACTTTATTAATGGTTTAGTTAAAGGAATAACTAAAAATGGGGACCATGTAGAAGAGAACTTAACCTGGTTGTATCTCTCACAAAACAAATCCAACATATAAGCAGAACGGAAACTGATATCATAATTATCTTCCCCTGAGATGTTGATGAAGGCATATACCTCTCTAGGAGAAAATTTTAATGAGTCCTTCAACAATATTTTTCCAACATGGTATCTATCAGGACGTGTGTCCAATCCCCCCTTGTACTGAATTCAGACAGCATTACAACGAGGGGCTGCCTCTGATTTAGGGTTATGGAACAAGTCTGATAACAGAGGTTTTGAGGCCCTTGGATCCTCCTGATCCATTGTTGAGTCCTGCTCTTGGTCAGGTATAGGAGCTGGAGTAATGACAATAGTAGGAGTTCCCTTAGTTGTATCCTGACCTTCCTTTTGTTCCTGTGCTGTATCATTAACAGCAGTTTGAGATACAGTAGATGTGTCTAGCTGAATGATAGTACTGCAGGTGTTAGTATCAAAAGGTAGGACCGGTATCTGTGCAGGACATGTTGGGTGCCATGTGGGTATTTCTTGAAGAGGGGTTTATCCCATGATGGATCGGGAATCCAGGTACCTGACTGGTTTTGTTTCCAGCCTGCTGAGTGTAAAGCTGCCCCCAGGAACCAATTTTCTTGTAAAGGGTCATTTTTTGGTGGTAAAGCAAAAGCCAATTTTATAGTAGCAGATGTCGATAAAGCAGAATGTTTTGGCTCTTGGGAACCAACCGAGGTACCTAAAGCACTTGTCTGAGCTTGAGACTCAATGTTCTGTTTCGCTAACGTTAAAACCTCCCTTTTTTCTTTAGAGCTGCCTTTCCATTGGGATTTAGGAGCATTTCATGCCGTAAAGGAGTAAACTGTAACCCCAGCTTGCTGGAGGGGATTTGTTTGATAAGGACTAGGCTCCAGTACAGATCCTGAGTGCTCTACTGTTGGTGCCTTGGGCAATGGGGAGTCTTTAACAACATTTGACATGTCAGTAGACAAATTAGCAGAAACAGTTATATGTCCACCCTGTTTCCCCTCTGGCTCTAGGCACTGATCATTTAGTAAATCGGAGCTGCCAGCCACAATATACATAGAATTAGAAGGGGAAACAAGTACCTTAGGTGTAGTTGTGGTACAAAGATTTTCCATCAGCACATCTTTAGATGGTGCATTATGCCTGACTGGGCGTTGGCTATCTTCTGTTGGGATGATGTTTTCGGAGCCCTGTCCATTCTCCAGCAATGCCATTCAATTTTGCAATTGTGCTCTACAATTAGCATATTTGAGCTCCTCCACAGCCATAACAGATAATAAATTAGACTTTGAAAAATGTTTCTTATCGCATGTTGTAGACATAGAAAGAGGCTCAGGATGATTTAACCTGTTGCCTTCTTTATCCACAATCATCAGGTCTTCAGTTGAAACAAAAATATTTGCTTCCAAGAAATCCAAGTTAATATCCAATTATCTTCTTTCAGATTGACCTATAGTAGTTCGAGGTTGGGGGAGGAGGTCAGCTCACCCACCTCAGAGACCTCCATCTCCTCCAGCATTCTGGTCAAAATCTCCCACACACCAAGCAGCCGGTTCCCCAACAGGAAGAGTAGGGGAATTTTGGGGGGAGAAAGGGAAAGATATAATTTAGGAACGGTCCATATCCAACTTCTACTGAAGAAAATCAAATTCAAGACAAGTCCAGCATCACAAGTATC